>JAVQMG010000126.1:29745000-32267500 GCA_032878915.1 Castanopsis chinensis | reverse complement strand
ATTTTACTAGAATTTGATAAATTTTGAATATTTTTCTAGAGTTGATTTGTAAGAACTTCAATTTTTTATATTTATATACCCATCCAAAAAAGCGAAAAAGAAAAGTGAATGACCTACAAAACTTCTTAGAAAGTTTTTTTTTTTTTGATAAGAACTTCTTAGAAAGTTGTAGTAGTGTGTTGTGCGCGTGTTAAGTGAAAGCAGTGGTAGCTTTTTTCCTTTTTGGAGAATCGAAAGTAGTGGCAGCTAGTTAAAGGAGATTGTTTGATATTGATGGTACTCATAGTAGATGATATTTTGGAATGAGTTCAGATCCAGACAACCCAAGAGTCAATCCCAACGAATGTTTATGGCAGGATTACTGCAACCGGTCATGTTAATGGAATTATTAATAAGGTCGGATTAACGTGTATTAGTCATCTATTTTAGTTATCTTTTTTATTTATCTATATAAAGTTTTCTAAATTAGTTATTAATGTATGCCTGTAAATGCCCTTGTTATTCAGTCAAAAAAAAAAAAAACCCTTGTTATCAAACTATGTTAGAAAAGATTCAATATCACTTTCATGAAAAAATAAAAACCGCCAAGAAAATGAATTACATTATAATTTTTCATAAAATATTATTAAAAATAGTTCCTAATCTAATAGGATTAGGGCATGAGTTAACATTTTCCCTGCAGAAAGTGTATGGAAACTAGGGAAACACCTATTCTTCTCTACTCTATGAACGTGGCCTATTCTCTTTCTCAGAAAAAGGTTTTGGGAAAGTAGGAAAGACTTCTCTTCTACAATTTCATTATTGAAAGAGTTAAGTGATTGGGACTTAGAGATCATCAAATGGGAAGTTTGTAACTAGGATGGGAATCTTTGATGTCTAGGTTCTTTAAACTGGCTTTAATGACTCATCTGCATCAAATGTATATAAAGAAAAGAAAAGAAGAAGCTATTTTCGAGATTATTTTATGTGGCTGGTGTTAGGTTTCGGGTTGTCTCTTATATAAAGCTGATATGTTTTGAGCATAACAAAAGGCCTAGTAATAAAGGAGGTGTTATTTTAGCAAAAGGCCTACAAGTTGGTTGCTTATTTATTTTTAAGGATTTTACTAATGTGTGCCCTAAGGGCACACAATAATTTATCATTTTTGAAAAGTTTTTCTTGGGAATTGAAAAAGTTTTGACAACTTTTTCAATTTTCGAGAAATTTTTTCTAAAAATGGACGGGTTAGGGCACACATTAACCGGACCCTATTTTTAATTAGATGTACTATGTTATTTTCTTTTTTGGTAAGTATGTACAATGTTATTATTGATTCTTGATTCTTGAATAATAAAGTCTCTTATGGATATTCGACTATATGGGTGATAATTTGTGTTCGCGTTTCTGGTTCATGTTGTGTTAACTTATGGATATTCGACTATATGGGTTAAGATTAATCCAACATATTTATTAAATAGGTCAGGATATCTTAACCCTAAAACGACTTGTTTATCAAACAGGTTAGTTGTGTCAATTTGTTTATTAACTTTTATCAAAGTGAAGAACAAATAAAAATTTTAATATTAAACCAATTTATCTAAAACAAATAAATTTTTTTAATATAAAATTCAGAATTAACAAGTAACTGCATCATAAATAATCATTTAAAACTAAAACATATTTTAATATCACAAATAACCAAACACAATGTGTCAAACAAAATAAACCACAATAACTAATAAATTTATACACTTAGGACTTTTTAGGGTTTTGAAGGTTAAATCAACAAAATGCCATTTTAATTAAATGGGTTAAACAAGTTTTATGGAGTCATTGGACATGAATACAACATGTTTATTAAACGAGTTAATCGAATTAACTTGAATATGACATAAACTCATTAAGTATCAACTCATAATTTATTAATTTCGTGTCATATCGTGTCTTATTTGCGGGTTGTGTCAAATTTTCCACTCCCAGATAAAATGCACTAAATCCTCATAAACTTTAAATTTTTGTTGCATTAAGATCATCTTAATTTTTTTTCCTGCCCATTTAGTACTTTAGTTTTTATTTTTGGCATAAATACACTTTTAGTCCATACATTTTGCACTTTTTTCATTTTAGTCCCTACATTTTATTTTTACTACTTTTAGTTCCTAAACCAATTAACGCATGACATTTAAGTCCTTACCGTCAGCCAACTAATGGGAAAAGCTAAGGTGGCAAACAGAACACCCTATTAGCTGATGTGGTGATTAAAATATTATTTGGCATTTTTATATGTCACGTTAGCATTTTAATTTTTTATAGGCGTAAATGCACTTTTAGCCCCTACATTTTGCATATTTTCCATTTTGGCCCTTACATTTTAATTTCACCACTTTTAGTCCCTAAATCACTTAACGCGTTCTATTTTGGTCCTTACCGTTACTCACTTAATAGAAATTGTTGACGTGGCAAACGGAGTGCACTGTTGGCACATTAAATACTGACATGCCAATAAAATAATATTAAAAAAAGACACATAAGCATCCACATCAACTTTTAATTTTGAAAATTAATTTATCTATTTTAACAAAAAAAAATGAAAAAAAAATTAGAACCTAAAATACATGAATTTAGATCTGCCATCCTCTTCATCAAAAAGACAGAAGAGCACAAACCCAAAAAAAATCATACAAACCCAAAAAATCAAATATAAGAACACAAGAAAATCAAACCCAGAAAAATCATAAATGAATATTGTACAAACAAAATCAAACCATTTATGTATACATACATAAACCAAATTATCCAAAACAAAATCAATCCACATACACCAACATAAACCCAGCTCAACCATACCAACACAAAGCAAAATTAAAATTAAAATAAGAACACAAAACCTGATTAAACATAAGAACACAAACTCAGATTTTCTAGGATTTTCTTACCCTTTCTTGTCAACTAAACACAAACACAAACTGATCTCTAACAAGACCACTAAAACATCTCAAACCTAGCAATCAACGATCAACAAACCCACCCCACGACCCACTCCAACAATAAACCCACCCTTCGACCCACCACCAGACCCAACAAACCATTGCTTAACCATCAACCACCGCCATCGATTTTTGTTTCACAACTACCACTACACCGATCACAACCTCTCTCTAAACCCAGATCAAAACTATGGAAGGTTGTGGAGACGGGAGGAAACAAGGAGGGGCAAGTAGAAAGGGGAGTCGAGGAGGGAGAGACATTGGCTTGAGACGGAGAGACCCACCAAGAGAGAAAGACATCGATCTGAGCCACAGAGAGAGAGCAAAGCACTGATTTGAGTGAGGAGCTTGATGCATTTGGGTTTGAGTTTGGATTTGAGCAAAATCAAGAGATAATGAGAATGAGTCGGTCAGAGAAAGAAAAAAAAAAAAGCACCACAACCAGTTGTGGTGGTGGCGATGGCGATAAGCAAGGAGGTAGGGCTCGAAGTTTTTGGCCATGAACGTGTTTTGGAAGAGAGAGATCTCCATTTTTGGAAGAGAGAGAGGAAGCTTGGAGGATGTTTTAGAATGGTTGGGGAAACCGATTTTGATAAGGAAGTTTTGGGTTGAAGTTTTTTCCTAGGTTTGTATTCATGTGATTGAATATTTTGGTTTTGTATTCTTTCTTGTTTATGTTTAAGATGAGACCAGATTTGAATTCATGTGTTTTTTAGGTTCTAATTTTGTTTTTTTCATTTTTTATTTTGTTAAAATAGATAAATTAATTTTCAAAATCAAAAGTTGATATGGATGCCTATATGTCTTTTTTCATCATTATTTTGAGCTAACGTGGCTTTTTTAATATTATTTTATTGGCCACGTTAGTATTTTTGTGCCAACAGTACACTCCGTTTGCTACATCAGCAATTTCTGCTAAATAAGTAACGGTAAGAACTAAAATGGAATGCGTTAATTGATTTGGGACTAAAAGTGGTGAAATGAAAATGTAGGGACCAAACTAGAAAATTGCAAAATGTAAAGACTAAAAGTGCATTTATGCCTTTTTTTTTTAATAAAAAGCCATGTCAGACAATTTAAACCAAAAAAGAAAATAAATTGAAAAACAAAACTTTTTTTTTTTTTTTTTTACTTTCATTATTTTTTTCATAAGAACAGAAGTTGTTCTTTGTGTTCTTCCCCATAATCAATTTCTAGCAAAGAACCAAACTCCAAACCCATATTTCTAGCAAAGCAAACCTTAGCCTTCAAACCCATAAATTTTCTTGGCAAACAAAAACAGAAAAAAAAAAAAAACCCCGAATCACCACCACCGAATCAAAGAACATGAACATCAAATCCAAGCAAAAGAATAAAAACCTTGCAACTAGTAAAGCAACACCATCGAATCAAATCTTCCAAAATTTTCCAACAACCACCAAAGTCTTAACATCAAATCTACAAAGATTCTACACTAAAAACTTCCAAATCAACCTTAAAGAGAGGAAAAGAGAGACGGTGAGGTAGAAAAAGGTGTCAGAACTACTGAGCTTGGTTCCACAACCATTGATCTGGGTTCTAGTACTGAATCGGTGACAAGGGTTTCGTACAATGGAGCCATAACTACACAGAAACAAAGTTACTAAATCGGCGACTATGGTGAGTTATTGTTAGATTTGACAGTGGCAAAGACCTCATCTTTGTGGCGGACCTTCTTGATGGGTTTGATGGTTCGATAAGTCGATGAGTTTTCTTTCTTTGATGGCAGCAGTGACCTCATCACTGAGTCTTGAATGAGTACAACGGCGGCAGAGATGAGATTTTGAGATTATAGAGAGTTTGGGTCTGATAGAGATTCCATCGAGAGAGAGAGAGAGAGAAAGAGAGAGAGAGAGAGGGAAAGTTTAGAGGTGTTTCAAAATTTGATGACTGATGAGGTTAAAGAAAAGAAAAAAAAATTAAGCTGAAAGAAAAGGAAAAAGAATTAAAAAGATAATGATTTTTTAAGAAATAATTTTAATTAAATTAGATTTATGGTTTTTTTAATTAAATTTCTTTTTTTTTAATAAATTTTCTAATGTGGCTTTTTTAAAAATTAAAATGCTGATGTGGCATATAAAAATGCTAAATAATAATTTTTTACTAATATTTTAATCACCATATCAGTGAAACATTAGCGCCACGTCAATTAATTAGGTGTTTCGTTTGCCACCTTAGCTTTTCCCGTTAGTTGGCTGATGGTAAGAACTTAAATGTCACGCGTTAATGGGTTTAAGAAATAAAAGTAGTAAAAATAAAATGTAGAAACCAAAATAGAAAAAATGCAAAATATAGAGATGAAAGTGCATTTACACACACACACACACACACACACACACACACACACACATATATATATATATTTTGGTACAAAATGATTTGGCGCTAACAAAACATTAAAATTGACAAAGAATAGATAAAATGTGTATATTTGTTTACGGTATATAAAAAAAAAGTATCCAACTTTTTTTTTTTTCCTGGTGAATATTAAAGTATCTTACTTGTCCAAGGAATTTTAATGCGTTTTAATTAACAAACCAACTTTACCCTATATATTCCAGTCGATTTAGTAGGAGTCTTTTGTCTAAATATTGCAAAAAACAAAGTTTTTTATGGTTATAGGCACTGTTCAAAGTTATTTAGGTAAGTGAGGAGAGAGAGTGAATTTCAGCAACAGTGTTGCCGAAATTCTAAGAAAAGTAGGAGAGAGAAAGGGTAAAAGCAGGTGAGGGAAAATTTGAAATTTCGGTAACGCTGTTACCGAAATTCTGCCTGCCCAGCCCCTGCTCGTGCGCGAGTATGCGCGACTGAGCGAAGGAAAAAAGGAGGAAAAAAAATGGGGAATTTCGGTAACGCCATTGCCGAAAATGGGAAGAAAAAAAATGGGGAATTTCGGTAATGCCATTGCCGAAAATGGGGGAAAAAAAAAAAAAAGGGTTTTCGGTAATGGCAATATACCGAAAATGGGGAAGAAAAAAAAAAAAAAAAAAAGAGAATTTCGGTAATGGCAATACCGAAATTGGGGAAGAAAAAAAAAAGGGTTTTTGGTAATGGCAATACCGAAAATGGGGAAGAAAAAAAAAAAAAAAGAGAATTTCGGTAATGGCAATACCGAAAATGGGGAAGAAGAAAAAAAAAAAAAAGAGAATTTCGGTAATGGCAATACTGAAATTGGGGGGGAAAAAAAAAAGAATTTCGGTAATGGCAATACCGAAATTGGGGAAGAAAAAAAAAAAGGTTTTTGGTAATGGCAATACCGAAAATGGGGAAGAAAAAAAAAAAAAGAATTTCGGTAATGGCAATACCGAAAATGGGGAAGAAGAAAAAAAAAAAAAAAAAAGAATTTTGGTAATGGCAATTCCGAAATTGGGGAAGAAAAAAAAAAAAAGGGTTTTCGGTAATGGCAATATCAAAAATGGGGAAGAAAAAAAAAAAAAGGAGAATTTCGGTAATGGCAATACCGAAAATGGGGAAGAAGAAAAAAAAAAAAAATTCGGTAATGGTAGTGTCGAAATAGGGGAAAAAATAAATAAATAAATAAATAAAATGAAAACTAATTGTGGCAGTGGCATTGCTGAAATAGAGGGGAAAAATCTCTCTAATTCAACTTTAAGTACACTGAGTGTTTGGTACTTACTCTAAAAAAAATGCATAGATTCTAAAAAGTAAATGAAAGAAAGTTATAGAAAAAAAAATGATTGATGTGCACTTCAGAAATTCTTATTTGTTTGTCCGAAAAAAATGATTCATTCATGTTTCCCAACAAAATTATCTTCAAAGATTGTTATTCTTTCTACTTTTTATGGGTTCAGACATTGTTATTCTTTTTACTTTTTATGGGTTCAGAGATTCTTATTCTTTTTACTTTTTATGGCCTCCCTGTGACAAGTGAGTTTGTAAGTTTCTTTAGAAAGTCATTCTTTTTGGTTTTTTGTCTTTTTACATACTGTGTTGTATTTGGTAAATTTTTATTAGTACAGTGTAAAGTATAGAGATTCTTATCCATGCATGGAAGAAATTGATGGAAGAAAAAATAATTGATGTGCATGGTGTAAAAAAAAAAAAACAAAAAAAATGAAAATTTTGCAGAGATTCTTTGCAGGATTTGCAGAGATGATCTTTTTTGTATTTGGTCAATTTCTATTAGTATAGTTTAAAATCTAAGATTTTAACTTATACGAAACTTGCATCCTATTTAAATAGCACTAATATTACTTTAGTTTCCACGTTTCTTATTTTCCATTCTTTTCCCCCTAAAAATTCTATCAGCCTTCTTCTCCACTCTTATTTCCCTCATAATTCTATCAACCATTTTCAATTCATGCGTGCCATACATTCTACAAACAACTATAAGGAACAACACTTGCAAATATCTATCCGTCTTTATCATTGTACAAGGTGAGTTACATATCTTTAAGCAGTTACTTTTCTTTTTATAATATTCATGTTGATATGTTTTAGGGGCATAGCTAAGCATGGAAATTTTGTTTTTGTTAAATCATTTGTTCATGAAAATCTTGTTTTTGTATTATGTGTTTTGCAACAAGAACTAATTTGTATGATATGTTTTAAATTATGGTCATATCTAAAATTTCATATAGCAAAAATATATTTCAAAAGTGACATAAATTTTCCTTGAAGAAATTCTTACTTTGTTAGCCTAAAATATACATGTATGCTATAAGAAAACCAAAAAAAAAAAAAAAAGGGTTAGTATATGAGCCTAAATCAAAAGTCTAAGTTTTAGGTATAATAATAATAACTAAAATTATACGATATTAGAAATATTTATCTATTATCGGAATAATGCATTAGAAATATAATCTGTCTTATTTTAGAAGAACCAAAATGAAGAGCTATATAATTAGTAATTTATGTAACCATAGCACATCATTCTAAATCATTTTAACTACTATGATGGACAATAATAAATTATGTAAACATTGAATATTTTTAATAGATTACCTTCTTGTATTACCTTCTTGTTTTGCACATTGAATATTAATACTACTTTTATGTTTTAGTGTGAATGGCAGAAAAGTTGTTCATTTTTCTCATTCATTCCGGTGGAATAATTAAACATGGCGAACATGGGGTTTATTACGAAGGGCCACCTCCTTCTATGCTTCCATTAAGCAGGGGTGTAACATTTGAAGATCTATGTGATAGAGTAGCATCCACGCTTCATATAAACAGAGAAGATTCAAAACTTACTATTTGGTATAAATTTCCTTTTCAATGTCATCCACATCCTGTGCATTACCAGCAAGTTTTGGTAGAAGATGATAATGGTGTCAATGCAATATTCGATATGTTAGGCTGCCAATATGGTTTTGTAGGTGCAGAATTGTATGTGGGTGTGGAGCCCATAAGAAGCCACCGAGATGTTTTTCCCATTCGATATGCCAACGAAGGACCGAGTGCATCATTTAGTTATTCACATGGCGGACACTTTCATGATCCATATGCCACCCATACTGGTCATTATTCTGAAGATGTGGCTCGTTCTCCAATCAACATTGGTGGTGCTGACTATCATGCTCCATATACCTATGTTGCAACTGAGAACCAACATGCTCCTTATTGGCCAATGGACACCAATGATGTTGACTACGATAACCCAACTGAGCATGTTGCACCAAAATTTGAAGCTCCGTATGACCAAATCGCCACTCAGAGAACTGCTAATGATCCTAATGATACACACCGCATAGCTACTACTACTGAAATTGCGGTCCATACATTATCAGAAAGGATGCGGGCCATGGATAGTGATGACCAAGTTGATAATGACGAGGTCCTTAAGGATGTTGGAGATGAATAGGAGCTTCCCAATGAACCTAATCATGAAAGCGGTCCAGCAATGGCGTTCTATCAACCTTCATCATTAAGCTTTTCACAGAACACGTGGGATAATATGATTGATCAAACCCCACCATTTGAAAAGCCTATTCAGAGTACTTGGGACCCTACCCAAGAGTTTTATGTGGGATTGCTTTTTGCTGATAAGGATGAACTACAAGCTGCTGTTAAACAGTATCACATCAAGAGGAACCAAACATTTAGTGTAAAAGAGTCAGATCCAGCATGTTGGTCTGTACGTTGCAAAAATTGTTCTTGGCGTCTTCGAGCACGCTTTCGGGCTACGCATATGTTCTTTGAGGTTAGGAAATACAATGGTCCACACACATGTACGGAGTCCACGCTCACACAAGATCACGAGCAATTAGACATCCATATTATTGAGAAAGAGTTGAGGGATATTGTCAAAGATGATCCAAACATACAGATTTCTTCGCTTCAACAGAGTCTTTACAATATGTACAAATATCGGCCTTCTTATTTTAAGGTGTGGGACGCAAAACAAAAGGCAATTGGTAGAGCATTTGGTGATTGGGACAAATCTTACCAATTATTGCCAAAATGGTTGAAAGGTTTGACTGATTCAAACCCGGGTAGCAGGGTTATTTGGAGAACGGTACCTGCTACTGTGCCACATTCGAGAAAGTGTTCTGGGCTTTTGGTCCATCAATTGAAGGTTTTTGACATTGTAGACCAGTGATTAGTATAGATGAAACTTTCCTATATGGTAAGTACAGATGTAAGTTATTGATTGTATCAACTTGGGATGGTGACAATAGACTTTTTCCACTTGCCTTTGCAATTGTGGAGGAGGAATCTGATGAGAGCTGGTATTGGTTTTTGCGGTGTATTCAGAGTAATGTCACCAATCGAGATGGGTTATGTGTCATATCTGATCGCCACCCTGGTATAATGTCAGCGATACCACTTATATGTGAATCGATACGTTGGCATCATCGTTTTTGCCTTCACCATGTGGCTAGCAATTTCAATCAAAAAGTTGGAAATAAAAACTTGAAGGCTATGGTAATGTGGGCAGGCATGGAGAATCAGGTACGAAAGTATCAAATAACAAGGGATAGAATTACTCAATTAAGCAAAGATGGTGATGAGTATTTAAGGGAATTATCAGTGCAGAAGTGGACATTAGCACACGATGGTGGACATCGTTATAGGGCAATGACCACAAATTTGTCTGAAAGCTTCAACGGTGTTCTCAAGAGTGCTAGAAATCTACCCATAACTGCATTAGTTGAGCTTACATACTACCATTGTGTAGCCTACTTTCCCGATCGGTATATTAAGGCACGCGCAGAGATTACAGCCGGTGAAGTCATTACGGCCTATGCAAAGAATAAATTCAATAAATGAGAAAAAAAGGCACCAAAGCATTCAGTTACTGTGTTTAGTCATGAAGATGGTCTGTTTGAAGTCAGAACACCAATAAACCCTAACTCTGCATATAGGGGCAATCATCGTCATGAGGTAAATTTAAGGGAGAGCACTTGTAGTTGTCAAAAATGGCAGGTTTATAAGATTTCGTGTGCACATGTCATTGTTGTGTGTAAATATCAAGGTATTTCTGCAATGTGATATATCGACCGCTGCTACAGTTTGGAAGAACAAGTTGCCTGTTATGCACCTAGATTTCGCATGGTTCCAGACAGTGTACATTGGAATGAGCCTGATTTCCCGGTCTTGTATCCTAATGTGAATTTGCGCTGTGCAAAAGGTCGACCAAGATCAACTCGATTTCTAAATGAAATGGATCTAGGGACAGAGCATCAACCAAGGCCATTGTGCAGCATTTGTAGGCAAGAAGGCCATAACAGAAGAACATGCCCCACTCGAACTGTGGCTGGCTCCACTAGTGGCCGAACTGAATGACCCAACATTAGTATTCAATCTACTTCAGTGAATTGGTTGGACTGTTTTTTTTTTAGGAGTTAGACCATATTGTTAGTTTGTATTATTTGTAGAACAAGTTGGTACTAATTCCATATGCTACAATGTTTTCTATCACTGCAAGTAGGGCTGTCCAGACCCGACCGGAGCCCGACAACCCGGCCAAACCGCCCGACGCCGACCCGATTCCAGCCCGAACCGAAGGTCCTGTGGGTCGGCGTCGGGTTTCCGTTCACAAGAACCGACACCGGCGGGTCGGGTGGTGGGTTTGCTTCTCCAAAACCCGAGCAACCCGAACCCAACCGAAGTTGTAAAAAAGTCTGGTTAAATTCTGCAAAAATAGCTAGATCCGGTGAGATCTCGACTAGATTTGGCGAGATCTCGACTAGATCCGGCTAGATCTGATAGGATTTAGCCAAATCCGGCCAATTCTAGCAATTTTTAGAGAAAAAAAAAAAGATTCCGGCGGAAAAAAATGCAGAAACCGGCGAGATTTCCCAGATTCCGGCCTTATTTTCCAGATTCCGGCAAGATTTTCCAGATTCCGGTGACGTTTTTTTTTACAGATTTTGATATTTTTTTTACTCCGGCAACCGACCAAACCAACTGACGATCACCTCACCCGAAACCGACTCGACCGATTTTTCCGGCGGTCGGTTTCGGGTTCTTCAGCGCCTCCACCCGACGTCGGTGGGTCGAGTCCGGGTTGGGTCCAAACCCGACCTGGCCCGACCCGTGGACAGCCCTAACTGCAAGTTAGATTGGGGTGTATGTTTATTTAATTTATTTGTATGTGTGTGTGTGTATATATATATATATTGTGTATTATAGTTTAAGGGTTTGATAACACATTAAAATATATACTTTTTATGGAGTGCTTGGGTCTTTTACCATGTTTGAAAGCTTCAAATAAAGAAAGAAATCAAAGGGCCACAATCTGAAGACGAAAAATCATATTTGAGCACTAGTCAGTAATTTAGATATATCTCTCTCCTCAAAAATCCAATTGACTGAAGGCCAGATGGCTGGAACCGTGACTTAAATATCTACAACTTTTATGTTTTGAGTTTTTTGAAATTCACAATTTTTGAAGGCCGAAATTAACTTACAAATTGCTGCTATAAATTTGGACGAAAATTAGATGGTGAAAGTTTTATTTTTCTTTGACACTTTTGCAAGTATTTGGAAGAGAGGCTGTGGATTGGAAAATTATAGTAAATAGATGTATGATTAGATTAATTGGGCACTAATTTCAAATACCAAATATGTGTACACATTTCTTATTTTTGCAAAGATCTTACGGTTAGTAGTATAAGGTGATATGTATACTATCTAGGCATAATATTTTTCGCTACAATGATGCATAAACAACGATAATACTTTAATATATTTTTAATAAACAGCCAGGTCATATTGATTAGTGATTTCCACAATGGGGTACATGAAGTTTTTGTTGCGTTCCACAACATGGAGGATGCCGAGTTACTCGTTCAGGGTACCTTTGTGCTTGCACAGGACTTTTCCCCATACGCCTTGGTTGTGTTTTAATATCAAAATCTGTTTGATAATTACCATTTTCATCACTTTCATTATCTGATGACACCTCCATATGTTCTGCATCTTCTGCATCTTCCCCACTATCCTCATTTGAGGCATCTTCCTCAGAGTCTGTTACAGAGGCCTCTTCCTCAGAGTTTGGAGCACATGGCCACGTATTTGGTGGTGTGGAGAAATTACCAACATGAGGGGATGGTTGAGAAGGTTGTTCATAGCTAAACTGGTTATCTTGGCCACAATTGTATTGCCCAGAATAGCATGGAGGTGGCGATGGATGATAAGAGGGAGGTGTTGAACTAGGTTGGGGATAATGGTCATAGCTAAACAAACCCTCTAATCCTTGTCCTATGGAAGTGGATAATCCAATCTGTTGATATAAAGACATACAATACTCATTGACATTAATTGGATTATACTCATTGAAGGTGGTAGGCTCATTATGGGCAAAGGTGGATGGCCCAGCTTGGGTAGAGGTGGATGGTCTAGCTTCATCATTTCTGCGTTGTCTACGCTGTCTTCCTTGCTGCCTCTGTCGTTGCCCAAAGTGTGTCACCCTCTTAGTAGGGACGAAGGAAATATCTGCTTCCATGGATAACTTCACTCGAGTAAGGCCCTCTACTATTACTGGAAGGACTTGTTGTGCAATCAGGTCAACCCTTCCTTGGTTTGCAACAGTTGAAGTTAACATATTATTAATTTCCGTTTGCTGCCACATAAAAAGAAAAAAAATTTAGTAGTGCAGTATTATTGAAAAAGCTAAAATAATAATTTGTTATCAATATTAGTGCAGTATTGAAAATGCTAAAATATCTACCTGGTTCGTATGGGCAGCCGCATAGGGTGTCGTGAATAAGTGACCATATTGCTGGTACCATGTTGTGTAGTTCACATCTACATCGAAATTGTCATCCCCAACTAGATTTTCAGCTCACTGGTTCCAAAGTTGGTAGTATGGTGCATGCATCATACGCCAATCAACAGTAGACTTTCCTGTCAACTTTACACAATGCACGGATTTATCCAAATTGTCAGTAAGCCACTTTGGACATCTTTGCAACAATCCAAATTGTCGCATGACTCTTTCTGGATGGTAAAACTCAACAATTTGAAAGTATAGTAATGGCGCTGTTGTAAGCCATATATGCTTTTCTGTAAGACACCATGGATGCAAATAATTATCGTATGGTGTCCAAACAACCTGCGATTCCAATTACCAAAAGTATGTTATAATCGATCAAGACAATAATATTACTAGTAAATTAACCATTGATACATTGTGACAACATATATTACCTGATCCTTATTATGTGTGTCGTGATTGGAACGATACGCATGTAGAACATGCGTTGGTGTGAGTAAACGTTTTATACGTATCCCACCTATACACAATTAATGATTGCCACTGATTTTAGGGTTTGAAAGTATCAAGGATAAACGCTACAGTATACAATATTGTATAAAAATAGAAAGTAGATATTTTACCTGCAACTGTATGGGTTGTCACCATTTAAATTTATTGGATTTATTGGAATTGGGGTAAGATATGGACGATGCTCCCACGCCCATAATTGTAACATGAAAACAGGACCTGAAATCTCTGTGCTTTTTTTAATAGCAGCAGTACACAATTCTTTATAAAAGAGAGCAAGTGTGGTACTACCCCAGCTATATTGCCCAGCTACACCAAAGTCATCTAACAGATTGAGAAAGCAGCAATGCAATTTATTTTGGATCTTATTTCCAAATAGGAAACCCAAAACCTAAAACATGTATGCCCTAGCATACTGTTGGATTGTTACAGCATTGGCATCATCTGGTAGGTTTGAAAATGTTCTCCTTACCCATGTTATTTTAAGGCCACCATATGTCAATGCATTTTTAGGTGGTGTCACTCCAAGTAAATTCTGACAAATGGGTCCCCATTCCAAATTAGTTGGCCCACACACCGCATTGCCATCAATAGGCAATCCTGTAATGATTGCTACATCTTGTAGAGTGATCGACATTTCACAATTAGGTAGGTGAAATGTATGAGTTTCAGATTGCCACCGCTCCACCAAAGAAGTGATAAGACTCCAGTCAATATCTATATGTGGTAGGCGGGTAACACGGTATAGTCTACATTGGTGTAAATATGGGGTGATATGCTCGCTTAACTGCCGGGGGGGGTGCAAATGATTGGGGTCGCACTCGCAAGTTGGCAACTTGAATTTTTTTTTAAAATGTACAATGTTATATTACTAATGTTGAAATTATTTTCATGTAAATTGAATAATTGTAGATATTATTAGGATATTAATAAATTTTTATCTCGCAACGTACATTGCATCATTAGAGATGTGATATTGTTGTTGCCTATGTAGAGAATGATCGAATGACCCACGCTCCATTTCAAATATATCCTACGTAAAAAAAAAAAAATATTAAAATATCTTTAATATATAAACACCGAGATTAAAAAATTACAATACCTGAAGGTACATTTTTTACAAACCATCTATATAAAAAATTACAAACTAAACAAATAATTTCCAATTAAATTAGGGGGCTGAGAACCTTACTATAATTGTGATACAAAGTGAAGGAATGTAGGAATTATAGAGTGATACTTGCAAGAAAATAAAGAAAGAAAAAAAAACATAATCAGACAATCATAAATATGTTCTAAAAACAAAAGAACAATAATAAAAAATAATAACATTAATATAACCATATATAAAGCATATAATTAATTTTTATACCAACTACACTTTAAATAAAAAGAAACACAAATGTACGATTTATTGTACTAAATAAAAATAAAAATAATACACATACATATCAAGGATAAACCAACAAACATATTATGCAATATATTTTTTTCAAGTAATAGATGTCATAACGGATAATAATAAAGTAAAATTGATTATAAAAAGATCACAATAATACAATTTATTACAATTTTTGTGGTCATATACTAATAATAACAATAAATAATATTAAATAATTTCAAAATTAACAAAACATATATGTAAATTTAATTAGAGAGTTCAGATGCTTACCACAATTGTGATACCAACTGAAAAAGTGAGAATTATAGAGTGTTACTTGCAAAAAAAGAAAAAGAAAAACACAATTAGATAATAATAAATAAACCCAAAATAACAACAATACTAAAAATGTTTCTAGTCCTTACCTTAAAAAAATAACAATAATAATACCAATAATAATCATTATCGCTGAAGCAAAAAGTAAAAAACTTACATTAACCCAACACTTATAATTTTTAGTTGTGCACGCTGAAGCAAAACAGAAGAAAAACTGAACAATCGGAATAGATAAAGAGTAGAAGTGAGAAGAAAGACTGAACAATTGGAATAGATGAAAAGTAGAAGTGAGGAACCTTCAGACGCTCTTCCGTTTTAATAGAAAAATAAGAAGTAAGAAGACAAAAATCAATTGTCACAAAGATAATAGTGCAGTAAGAATCTCTGACGGTCTTTGAAGTTTGTTGGGAAGGATGAATGAATCATTCTTTTTCAGACAAATAGATAAGATTCTCTGAAGTGCACATCAATAATTTTTTTCTTTTATAACTTTCTTTCTTGTACTTTTTAGAATCTATGTATTTTTTTAGAGTAAGTACCAAACACTCAGTGTACTTAAGTTTAATTCAAATAGACAGATAAAAATCAAACACTCAGCGTACCTGAGTTTGACTAATAGAAATTGACCAAATACAACAAGTATCATCTCTGCAAAAAATCTCAAAGTGTATCCTGCAAAGAATCTCTGCAAATCCTGTAAAGAATCTTTGCAAAATTTTTAATATTTTTGTTTTTTTGTTTACACCGTGCACATCAATTATTTTTTCTTCCATCAATTTCTCCCATGCAGGAATAAGAATCTCTGAATGTTTGGTACATTTAGAGTAAGTACCGAAATTCTTTTTTTTTTTTTTTTTCTTCCCTAATTTTGGTATTGCCATTACCAAAATTCTCTTTTTTTTTTCTTCCCAATTTCGGTATTGCCATTACCAAATTTTTTTTTTCTTCTTCCCCATTTTTGGTATTGCCATTACCGAAATTTTTTTTTTCTTTTTTTTTTTTTTTCCCAATTTCGGTATTACCATTACCGAAATTCTAATTTTTTTTTTTCCCCCAATATCGGTATTGCCATTACCGAAATTCTATTTTTTTTTTCTTCCCCAATTTCGATATTGTCATTACCGAAATTCTTTTTTTTTTTTCTTTCCCAATTTTGGTATTGCCATTACCGAAATTCTCTTTTTTTTTTTTTTCTTCTTTCCCAATTTCGGTATTGCCATTACCGAAATTTTTTTTTCTTCCCCAATTTTGGTATTGCCATTACCGAAAATTTTTTTTTCCCCATTTTCGGCAATGGCATTACCGAAATTCCCCATTTTTTTTTTCCACTTTCGGCAATGGCGTTACCGAAATTCCCCATTTTTTTCTTCCTTTTTTCCTTCGCTCAGTCGCGCACACTCGCGCGCGGGCAGGGGGCTGGGCAGACAGAATTTCAGTAACAGCGTTACCGAAATTTCAAATTTTCTCTCACCTACTTTTACTCTTTCTCTCTCCTACTTTTCTTAGAATTTCGGCAACACTGTTGCTGAAATTCACACTTTTTCTTCACTTTCTTAAATACCTTTAAACAGTATCTATAATCATAAAAAATTTAATTTTTTGTAATATTTAGACAAAAGACTCCATTTAGTAGGCTGTCATTCAATTTATCCTAAAAATGGATTCGATAATTTTCAGAAGCTTTCACGCCCAGATATGTAAAAATTGATACCTCTGTCAACTTCTGTTCACATGGTCTTGTCCCACTATTTAATTTTCTTGAACTAAACTCATCAAGGACATCAGTCATAATGACCCCTACGAGCTCAACAAATACAGTTACTTTTTTTTTTTTTTTGAGTTAAAAGGATGATATATATAAACTTACGAAGCCAACATAGCAAGTTGCGTGGCTGTAAGCCTACATTGATTAACCCCATTTACATTACAACTGACTAGAGCGGTAACAAAGAATGGGGGAACATCAAAAATACAAAATTCTACCTCAAAATTACAGCCATACTTTGCTAGAGCATCAGCGCAATAATTAGCTTCCCGAAACACATGCTTCACCCTGGCGCGAGGCAGCCTGTTTAGCAACAACCTGCAGTCCACCAGCAGAGAAGAATAAGCTGCATTGGAGAAAGAAAGAATAGAGTGATGTGTAAGAGGGTGTTTGGATTCATTGTTTCCATAACTCATAACTCTGTTTTCATAACTCATAACTCAAAAATGGTGGGATCCATGACAAAAACTTTGTTTGGATTTCCATAACTCAATTTAAATAACTCTGTTTCCATCACTCAATTCTCTGATTTTTGAGTTATGAGTTATGAAAACTGAAAACACATTTTAGCTGTTTTCAGTTTCCATAACTCATAACTCAATGGCATTTTTGTAATTAAACACACATTAGGGGACCCACAGCCGCAACTTTTGACCATTGACTTTTTTTTTTTTTTTTTTTTTTTTTTTTCGGTCTTCAGGTTTTTTTTTTTTTTTTTTTTTTTTTTTTTTTTTTTTTTTTTTTTTCTGGGTTCAACGTTAACGTTAGTTAGTTTTTTCTTCTGGGTTCAACGTTAACGTTAGTTTCCTTTCTTCTTCTTTTTTTTTTTTTTTTTTTTTTTTCCTGGGTTCGGTCTTCACTTTTTTTTGTTTTTTTTGTTTTTTCCAGTACCAGATCACCTAAACCCAGAAAAAAAAAAAAAAAAAAAAAAAAAAAAAAACTCTGACGTTAAGCTAGACCGAACCCAGAAAAAAAAAAAAAAAAAAAAAAAGGAAAAAGCTGCACTGATTGACAGATGTGGGACCCATAAATAGTGTGAAAAATATGAGTAATGAAAACTAGTGATGGTGCCAAACGGGTATAATATTTTTAAGTGATGGGTGATGAGTGATAAGTGATGAGTGAAGAGTAATGGGTGATGAGTGATGAGTGATGAAAATTGAGTGATGGAAATTTTTTAACCAAACACCCCCTAAGTATCGCACTCAGAATTAAATAAAAAGAATGGAAACTGAGTTCTCCAACGAACCACCTAGGTCGAGTGAAGAGGAAGATGAATTGGGGCGCAGCGTCAAGAAATTTAAAGAAAGTAGGGGTGCGAGGCAGTTTGTTCCTCCTAGGACCCCTGTTAGCTATAATGACAGCCTGGTGGGCGATATACCAGGTGCGTATGAGCAAGCACTGAGATATATGAAAGAACCTGAGATGATGGGGACGATTCTGATACGGATATTGAGCCATTAGTGGAAGCCATGGCAGAAGTGAAGCTATCTAAGGCTACTAAAGCGCGCATCCGATCTCCTTGGTCCAAAGCATTGATAGTAGAAGTGTTTGGTAGGACTGTAGGATTCAGCTACCTCACTTTCAAGCTCAATGCTATATGGAATCCGACAGCAAAGATGGACTGTGTGAATTTAGGAAAGGATTACTTCCTTATAAAGTTCTCAAGCTCTGAAGACTATGACAAAGTTCTCCGGGGAGGACCCTGGTTTATTGGGGAGAATTTCCTAGCTATCAAACCATGGGAACCTTATTTCAAGGCATCAGAAGCAAAACTGTATTCCATAGCTGTATGGGTGAGATTTCCAGAGTTGCCTTCTGAATTTTATGATCTTGAAGTGCTTAAGTAAATTGGTAGTTTTATCGGGCCAGTTCTCCGAGTTGACTCCTACACAGCCACGAGTTCAAGGGGCCGCTATGCAAGGTTATGTATCCAGATTGATATGGATAAGCCTCTCCTAACTTCAATCCGAGTGGGTAGGCTGGTTCAGCAGGTAATGTATGAAGGTATTTCAACTTTATGCTTCCGCTGTGGACGATTAGGACATAAGCAAGAAATCTGTCCCTATAGCATTAAGAAAATGGAGAAAACCAGAGAGGAAAGTGTGGAAGGATGAGTCAAGGGAGTCAGTAGGACAGCCAGTTGGATCCTAACTACGGTCCGTGGGTGCTGGTGACAAGGAGGAAAAATTTAGTTAAGGAATGGACGTGCTAGAATCCTGGCGAAGTCTGACGAGGGAAAAGTAGACAACTTGAAGGGCAAATTGGAATAGATGGGACGGCATGCATGATGACACAACACGGGTATCACTGGAAGAAGATATGCCTGTCACCAAGGCTGACCAAGCTCGTGAGAACGTGACCCAACATCAGCAATTGGTCATTACTGAGGGAGAAAGTGAGGTAACAAGCTTCCCTCTCAAGCTAAATTGCATCGGGTGCAGAACGATGGGACTAGAGGTAAGGCCTCCTGTGAGTTCAAAGTCCAAAAGTTTTGAACTTGGAGTGAAACACAGTTACTTTAGCCTTTTGGATAAGGATCTGGTGCACGCTTTCATATTTTGTCCACAACTTCACCTAGCACTATATTAATCTCAACCTTACCACTTCCCAAATGCGTAGCTAGACTAAAATCCAAAGCAAAAGAAGTTTGAAGTTTCAACTTCAGGTGCAAAAAACAGCTGAAGGTAAGGAAAGAAAGAAAGCAAGAATGGTACCTATCACTACACTCTTCTTCTATCTCATCTGCACACTTCGTTTCTTCTCAAATCCTCTTGAACCCTTAACATTTGTCTCTAGCTTTGCCGCTGACAATCCACTGGCTTTTTTGCCATAGGGTCTTGGTTTTGTAAAATTTAAGTTCGCGTGAGCTTGCTTAAGTACGTGATTAATTCGTGTGTAAAATAAGGTCGTTCATTCACTTGAAGCAAGTTTTGCAAGGCTCTTGGTGTGCGTGTGACTATGGCACAGACATGGAGACTGGCTTTACTGATCATACCACCTTCGGATGCACGAATCCTGGCCTCTCCACATGTCATTTTACTTGTACTTATTTTATTATTTGCTCTGAAGTTGTAAAATACTCCTATATATTAGCGTATGAATATTACTGTGGGAGTGATTGAAGATAGTTTGATTTAGCTATCTCTGTTAATGTCTTTAAAAAAAACGAAGAAGAACTATATTAATTTCAAACAAAATTCAAAAAAATAATCATATATAAATTAAAATTTAACGACTTACCTTAGGAAAGTGCTAATCAATTAAGCTACTAAGCTCCTAAAGTTCCTTTGATCGATAATATGGTGGATTAAAGCATGAACTTTTCGGTTTATGTCATGCTTTAGACTAATGAGTCCGTCACTCGAATCCCTTGTGAATGTTGTTACAGAACCTGAGAGGGAATCATTATTAGATTTGGTAAAACTTTTAATGTCACAATAGCATTTAACAAGAGCATGGAAGATGGACCACGGAATTTAGATCCCTTTTGACCCAAACAATAACTGTAAGGACACAAAGCTAGCCTTGGGCCCAAATGCATGATCGAGCCGGCCTAAGTGGCCTACACAATAGTATTTGTAGAGAATGGACTTAAGGCCTAGACCTCCTAGGGCTCTGAAAAGCTATGGGGGAAGGGTTAAGTCCGTTGTTGACGTGCTAGGGGTTGGAGGAGTGTTTCTGCCTCTCTTCAGACGGGGGCCGAGAAGCTTATGTCCAGGCTTTCCTTCTATTATCTGGGGGAGAGAAAGAGAGTCTTCTTTCCTTAGCAAAAATCTGGATCCCTCTCCTTTGGTCCACCTTTCTCTCTTTATACTTCCCATCTCTAGTTCCCATCTGTCATTTCCTTGAAAACGTTCCTCAATGCCCATAAGGCTGTCCACCATCCCCTCAGAAGTCATTTCTCCATTAATGCGGTCAGACGGGTAGGTGAAAGGCCTTTAATGCGGTGGCAGTAGCTTTATGCAGTGCATGTCTCCCTTGTCTCCCTCCTCGACGTTTCATTAAGGCGTGGGATGACTCGTCGATCTTGAGGAGCTCTTCCCTGGACGTCGGGCTACCCTCTTCTGTCCCTGACTTTCATGTCCGAGGAGACCTTATCCTCGGATCCTCATCCAACAGGTTGGTGGTCTGGTCGGTGGGCCTTTGGGCCCCGGTTTTTAAGAGGCCCTGTTCGCGGCTCGCGGCCCCTTTAGTGGAGTCCACGTCCTCGGACCAGGCCCTAGGCCCATATTGTGCTTTGACGCTTTTACCCCCCACAAAACAATTTGAAAAAAAAAAATTCCTTAATTAAGTTCTAAAATGTTCTGCAGAATTTTTTTCTAAAATGTCTAGCTGCGAAGCCCATAAAATAGCTTCTGCTTCAAATTATGGATCGCAGGAGATGTTATTGTTACTTTTATCCCAAGCTTTTAATGAGTTCTCCTTAATCATTTCTGGCCACAACAGGTAGGGTTGAGAAAGAGTTCATGACAGCAACATCTACTGATCTACATTGAGTTTAATCATACCTGAAGGACGGCAATGCCAATACAAGTGATTCTTTTTGCTTTGAGTTGTTTTTATGTGTATGCATAACTAAGGTATTGATCATTTGATTGGTTCTCCATTCTACACTTCTGATAATAGCATGAAGGTTTACTACCTTGGAGCAGTCATGAGCCATGCAGTTCCTCAAATACTAGATTGCCTCACATCTGTCTATGTTTGCATTGCTATATATGGAGAGGAAGACAACTCTTAGACCACCAATGCATCCAAACCAAATGGCCTGATTAAGGGGAACCCAAGAAAGAGATGCAAGCATGACTAATTAGTTTCACTGCATATAGGGCAATTTGGATCAGTTAGCTCCATCCTCCTAGCCAAAATGATCCCTCCTTGGCATGTAGTCATTTCCCAGCCTCTTAAGATTAAAAGCAATGCTACTTATGCAACAAATTTTATAATATTATTCACAACAATTGAGTTAGCAAGTTTTTATTAGTTTTTATTTGAACTTATTACTGATAATTTGCCATATTAACTATTGTTTGTTTTTTATTTTTTATTTTTTTTTGAGTGTGTGCTTATAGACTTTTTCTAAGATTAAAAAGTTAGAGAGACACCCTCAATTTTAAGAAAAAGTTGATTAATGAAAAATGATGCAAGATGAGAGAAATGGGATAGTATGTTAGTAGTTACAAAACGACATACCGTTGGGATTATGGAAATGACATGTCATTGAAATGTAATTATTGAGGCAAGTTTCAGTTAATAAAACAACAATTTCTGCCGTATTAAATTTATCTAAATAACGGGCTGTTACCATATCTCTCTAGTACGACGACGCCCATAACGGACTGTTACCATATCTCTCTTGAGCATTGACTTAAAAGGTTAGAGCTTATCTTCCTGAACTTTCCAATCCAATACAAACCCTAATTCCTTTGTGAATTCAATTCATCAATCGAGCTTCCAATTTCTTACTCTTTCGTTTGTCCATTCTGGCTGGCTCACACAGATTATTAAAGTCATTCTCATACCAATCTTTTTATTTTTATTTTTTTTATAAGGAGGATTCTGTTGTAGGGTCATTTTCTAAAAATGGTTACCTTTCTTTGAAATAAGACTATCTTATTTCTAAGGAGTTAAATCCACTGAACCTATATCCTTGGCATCATTCTTGGATATGGAAACCTCCAACGATGCCAAATGTTCAACTATTTTCCTGAGCTATGTAGTCAAAGAAGTTTTAGGTTTTAGAGGAACTAATCTTTCTACTACTTTGCCTAGGGAAATTAGGGATTAGGAACCTTATTATGGAAATGGATGCCCAAGGGCTTGCTCTAATCCTCAATAATGAACACATTCCTTGTTCATTAATCCAAAACATTAAACTTAATTACAAGAATTCCATCCAAACTTTTCAAAGTTGTGAAGCACAATTTACTGTTGAGAAACCAATAAGTGCACTAATACTTTAGCTAAAAGAGGTTGTTCTCAAATTCTAGACGCCTCCTAATGTATTAATTTACTAGAATTTGATAAATTTTGAATATTTCTCTAGAGTTGATTTGTAAGAAGTTCAATTTTTTATATTTATATACCCATCCAAAAAAGCAAAAAAGAAAAATGGATGACCTACGAAACTTCTTAGAAAGTTGATGTAGTGTGTTGTGCGCGTGTTAAGTGAAAGCAGGGGTAGTTTTTTTCCTTTTTGGAGAATCGAAAGTAGTGGTAGCTAGTTAAAGGATCTTGTTTGATGTTGACGGTACTCGTAGTAGATGATACTTTGGAATGAGTTTAGATCCAGACAAACTAAGAGTCAATCCCAACGAATGTTTATTACTGCAACCGGTCATGTTAATGAAATTATTAATAGGGAAATGCTAACGAATGCTAACTAATGCTCTTAGGGTATTGGTTAACAATCTATTTGAAGAAAGTTTTTATGAAAAAATGAAATAAAGTAATAAATGTTTTGACAATTTTTTTCATTTCCCATAAAGGTGATGTAAAAGCTTTTCTAAAATGAATTGTTAACCAATGCCCTAAGGACATTCGTTAGCAGGACCCTTATTAATATGGTTGGATTACTGTGTATCCTTAAAGCATATATTAATTATTTATTTTATAAAATTTTAATAAAAAATTAAAAAAGTTAGTTACTTTTTCATTTTACTATATAAAGTTTTCTAAAATAGTTTATTAATGTATGCCTGTAAAAACCCTTGTTATTCAGAAAAAAAAAAAAAAAAAAAAAAAAAAAAAAAAAAAAAAAACCCTGTTATTAAACTATGTTAGATAAGATTCAACATCACTTTCATGGAAAAAAAAAAAAAAAACTGTTAAGAAAATGAATTACATTATAATTTTCCATGAAATATAATTAAAAATAGTTCCTAATCTAATAGGATTAAGGCATGAGTTAACATTTTCCCTTTAGAAAGTATATGGAAACTAGGGAAACACCAATTCTATTCTATGAACGTGGCCTATTCTCTTTCTCAAAAAAAGGTTTTGGAAAAGAAGGAAAGAATAATTCTGTTAGGTTTAGACCCCTAATATGTTTAACCTAATATTATACTAAGTTGATTAACAAGATTGTTATTCAAGATCAGGTTAAACACAAATAAACATAAAAGTAAAATAGCGAAAAATAAAGAATACAAAGATTTGATAACCTAGGAAAACCTAACCGGTAAAAAACCTACGGAGGATTTAATCTAACTATCCTCAAGGTAAAAACAGATTCATTATGAGAAATTTAAGTTTGTACACTAAGGCATGGACCACTAATATCTTATTGCTACCTCGTGTAGAAAGCTTACTACTACGACCATATGACAGCCCTGAGTCCATGGACTACTTCTTTCTTTGATCTGCAGCAACCACAAGTTCTGATACTTGTGACTTTGAGACATCTCTCAAAGGTTTAAGATCTTCTTGAAAGTTCTTTATGCAGCAACTGAAAACACAATCAAGTTCTTGATGCAAATCTTGATCTTAATAGCTCTCTGTATATGTATGAAGGTAAACAGCTCTCAAATCTCTCAAAAAATTTAACACATAACTCAACAAAAGACTTTAAAGAGCTTTTGGTTACAAAATCCTAGATCCACAAAAGAGGCACAAGATGCACTCTAATCTAAAAAACTCTGAAAACCCTCTTTAGGGTTAGCTTATAATATCTTTTAAATACTTGAAAAAACGGCTTACAATGGGCTTCAAACGGTCAAGTTATGGGCTTTTTACGTTTTCTGATTTTTTGCTGATATACGACTTTCGATTGATCAAGTACCAATAGAATGAAACAGATTGTAAGTCATTTTTTTTTTTTCATCCAGAACTTGAGTTTTTTTTTTGTCTTGGACTTGAAAGTACACTATTCTAAACCAATGAAACTTACTTTTTGTCATGATTTGCCAATATTACGAACTCAAAACCTAACAACTTCTCTTCTACAATTTCATTATTGAAAGAGTTAGGTGATTGGGACTTTGAGATCATCAAATGGGAAGTTGGTAACTAGGGATGGGAGTCTTTGATGTCTAGGTTCTTTAAACTGGCTTTAATGACTCTTCTGCATCAAATGTATATAAAGAAATGAAAAGAAGAATCTATTTTCGAGATTATTTTATGTGGCTGGTGTTAGATTTCGAGTTGTCTCTTGTATAGAGCTGATATGTTTTTAGCATATCAAAAGGCCTAGTAATAAATGAGGTGTTATTTTAGCAAAAGGCCTTCAAGTTGGTTACTTATTTATTTTTAATTAGATGTACTATGTTATTTTCTCTTTTGGTAAGTATGTACTACGTTATTCTTGATTCTTGAATAATATAGTCTCTTCATTATTAAAAAAAAAAAGAAAAAAAAAAAGGAAGGGGGATTTGGTGGTTTTAGCTAGGATAAAATTGAGGGTGATAATTTGTGTTTGCGTTTTTGGTTCGTGTTGTGTTAACTTATGGGTATTCGATTATATAGGTCAATACTAACCCAACATATTTGTTAAACAGGTCAGGATTTCTTAACCCTAAAACGACTTGTTTATTAAACAAGTCAGTTGTGTCGATCTGTTTATTAGCTTTTATGAAAGTGAAAAACAAATACAAATTTTACTATTAATCCAATTTATCTAAAACAAATTAATTTTTTTAATATAAAATTCAAAATTAATAAGTAATTACATCATAAATAATCATTCAAAACTAAAACATATCTTAATATCATAAATAACCAATCACAATTTGTCAAACAAAATAAACCACAATAACTAATAAGTTTATACACTTAGGACTTTTTAGGGTTTTAAAGGTTATATCAGTAAAATACCATTTTAATTAAACGGGTTAAATAAGTTTTATGGGTTGAAATCAATGGACACGTTATTAAACGAGTGAATCGAATTAACTTGAATATGACATGAACTCGTTAAATTTTAACTCATAATTTATTAATTTCAGATTATATCGTATCTTATTTGTAGGTTGTGTCAAATTTTCCACTCTTAGATAAAATGCACTAAAGCTTCATAAACTTTTATTTTTTGTTGCATTAAGATCATCTTTTTTTTTTTTTTTTTCCTACCAATTTGGTACTTTAGTACTCTAGTTTTTTTAGTATCCTACATTAGTACTTAAGTATTCTACTTTTTTTTTTTCTGGTATCTTACTTGTCCAAGTAATCTTAATGCGTTTTAATTAACAAACCAACTTTATCCTTTTTATTTTTAAAAATTAAAAAAATATTAATATTTTTTTAATTTTAAAAAAAATATTAATATTTTTTTAATTTAAAAAAAAATATTTTTAAAAATAAATAATTTAATGTGTGCTTTAAATATCCACATTAACCAAAAGGCAGATAATTTTCAGAAACTTCCTTGCCTACATATGTAAAAATCGATACCTCTGTCAACTTCTGTTCACATGGTCTTGTCCACCATTTAATTTTCTTGAACGAAACTCATCAAGGACATCAGTCATAATGACCTCTACAAGCTCAACAAACACAGTTACTTTAGCCTTTTGGATAAGGATCTGGTGCACGCTTTCATAATTTTGTCCACAGCTTTACCTAGCACTATATAAATCTTAAAGTTACCACTTCCCAAATGCCTAGTTAGACTAAAATCCAAAGCAAAAAAAGTTTCAAGTTCAACTTCAGGTGCAAAACAACTAAAGGGAAAGAAAGAAAGAAAGAAAGAAAGCAAGAATGGTACCTATCACTACACTCTTCTTCTATCTCATCCGCACACTTCGTTTCTTCTCAAACCCTCCTCAACCCTTAACATTTATCTCTAGCTTTGCTGCTGACAATCCACTGGCTTTTTTGCCATTGGGTCTTGGTTTTGTCATCCCAGAGATCACTACCTTTTTGTAAAATTTTAGTTCGCTTGAGCTTGCTTAAGTACGTGATTAACTTGTGTGTAAAATAAGGTCGTTCATTCACTTGAAGCAAGTTTTGCAAGGCTCTTGGTGTGCGTGTGACTATGGCACAGACATGGAGACTGGCTTTACTGATCATACTACCTTCGGATGCACGAGTCCTGGCCTCTCCACATGTCATTTTACTTGTACTTATTTTATTATTTGCTCCAAAGTTGTAAAATACTCCTATATATTAGTGTATGTATATTACTGTGGGAGTGTTTGAAGATACTTTGATTTAGCTATCTCTGTTAATATCTTTTAAAAAAACGAAGAACAACTATATTGATTTCAAACAAAATTCAAAATAATAATGATATATAAATTAAGCTACTATGCTCCTAAAGTTCCATTGACCGATAATATGGTGGATTAAAGCATGAACTTTTCGGTTTATGTCATGCTTTATACTAATGAGTCCGTCACTCAAATCCCTTGTGAATGTTGTTACAGAGCCTGAGAGGGAATCATTATTAGATTGGGTAAAACTTTTAATGTCACAATAGCATTGAACAAGAGCATGGATGATGGACCACGTAATTTAGATCCCTTTTGACCCAAACAATAACAATTTGAAAAAAAAAATTCCTTAATTTAGCTCTAAAATGTTCTGCAGAATGTTTTCGATAGACCAGTGAACCGCCCCTTTAGGTCATTGATGGCTTCAAAGCAAAGTTGAGTCTCATTCTATGATCATGTCTCTGAATTTTTCTAAAATGCCTAGCTGCAAAGCCCATAGGATAGCTTCTGCTTCGAATTAAGGATCACAGGAGATGTTATTGTTACCTTTCATGACAGCAACATCTACATTGAGTTTAATCATACATGAAGGACGGCAATGCCAATACAAGTGATTCTTTTTGCTCTGAGTTGTTTTTATGTGTATACATAACTAAGGTATTGATCATTTGATTGGTTCTCCATGTTTGCATTGCTATATACGGAGAGGAAGACAACTCTTAGACCACCAATGCATCCAAACCAAATGGCCTAATTAAGGGGAACTCAAGAAAAAGATGCATGCATGACTCATTAGTTTCACTGCATACAGGGCAATTTGGATCAGTTAGCTCCATCCTCCTAGCCAAAATTATCCCTCCTTGGCATGTAGTCATTTCCCAGCCTCTTAGGATTGAAAGCATTGCTACTTACACAACAAATTTCACAATATTTTTCACAATAATTGAGTTGATAAGTATTTTTTTTTTTTTGGTCTAAAGAAAACTTCATTAATACTAGCAAAAGGAAGAAAGCACAAGACAGAGCTTGTTACAATAAGAACCTATAGAGTCCGCCTCAACTAGAGAGATCAGCTCCAAACGGGAATTAGAGTATACAATAAAATCCAAATGTTGAAACAGTCCTAGATTGGCAAGACGATCTGCACATTTATTAGCTTCCCGGTAAATATGCTTAACACAAACTTAAGAGAATTGACTAATTAAGAGCTTACAATCATCCAAAAGGGGAGAAATCACAGAGTTGCAATGAGCAGAATCATTAAGCATATCCACCAGGGCCTTCGCATCCAGTTCTATCATGATTGCACTTACATTCATTTGATGACAGAGCTGAAGACCATCTCGGAGCGCCCAGATTTCAGCAGCAAAACTTTCAACTTTACCAATTCTCCTAGAGAAACCAATTACTCAGTTACCCTCCTAGTCCCTTATCAATCCACCTCCAGCAGCTGCACTTACCGAACCCCTTGCTGCCCCGTCCATGTTAATTTAAACCAACCCGGATCTGGTTTTTCCCATCTGACTCGCTTTATCACCATGTGGTTGTTGCGAGTTGGTTTAGCAGCACAAAGGACGAATTCAGTAGCTTGCATGATTATCACTTTGACTAGGTTCGGATTGACTCTCTTATTAGAAAAAAAATAGCTTGATTCTTCTGTTTCCAAATCAACCAAACCGCAAAAGGGAAAAGAAAGTTCCAAGGAATACCGGCTGCATTTTGAGAAGACTTGAGGCTTGCATTAGATATCAACCAATCTCTAATGCCTTGAGAGAAGAAGGATGAGTTTAGATAGTGAGTACCTAGTTGTTGCCATATCAGTTCAACTAGACTACAATCTCGAAGCGCATGTGATAGAGATTCTAAGTCAGAGTGACACATTGGACAGGTTGTATCAAGCGAAATTCCTCTCCTTACTAAAACCTCTTTGACAGCAATACTATTGTCTATTATGCATGCTTCTCCAAATAAAAATTTGAATTCTAGGCAAGGTTTGAATTTTCCATATCCAAGAACCAGCAAAGGATTCTTCTTCCAATAGATATGTGGAAAGGCGATAAGCATTTCCCATATCAAAACTACCTTTAGGAGAAAATTTCCATGCTAACTTATCATTGTTCTTAGCAAAAAGGGGGATCGAGACTGCTTGAATTTCATCTCTAATCTCCGCAGGGAGGCTGAAAGGAATCATCGACTAGTCCCATCTTCCCAAAGCTAACACATCTTTTAGCTTAAGATTGGACGAGTCTTGAGGAAGAGGATCCTGAATGAGCTCTCTGATGGAACCAAGATTAGACCAGCAATCCGACTAGAAATTTAGGCTACTTTCATGGCCCGGAATCACTTCATCCATTTTTTAAAAATGACCTCTCCTTTCTTAATACCTTTCCAAATAGGGAAACTTTGGAGTCTAGCTTCATTCCTCAAGCTAAGTCTTTGCCTATTACAGTATTTATATTTGAGAACCTTGGCCCAAGGAGCATCCTTCTCGGTGTGAAATCTCCAATTTAGCTTGGCTAAGAGAGCTGTATTCCTACCTTTAGCCGACTGCAGCCCAAGCCCTCCTAATTCCTTAGGCTTAGTCACAACATCCCAAATGACCCAATGCATTTTCCTAGCATGGTCCGAAGATCCCCACAAAAAGTTCCTATTGACCCTATCAATGCCCTTAAAGATTTTTTCTGGCGGTGAAGCTTGCTGCATGACATAATTTGGAATAGTAGAAGAAGAAGCATGAATGAGCACCATATGGCCAGCCATGGAGAGTAGCTTAGCTTTCCACCTTGCCAACTTCTTCTTGACTCTATCTAGCTCAAAATCAAAATCATGTGTACAAACCCCAGCGTGCTTTAAAGGAAAACCCAAATACTTGCCCAGATTGGAGGTAGAGCTAAAACCAAGAACGTTTGACAATTGCTCTCTCTGATCAGGCTCCACATTAGGGGAGAAGAAAACACGCGACTTAGCTTTACTCACCTCTTGCTTGAATTTAGAACATAACTCCTGAAGAACTTCATTGATAGCAAGGCAGTTCTCCATATCCGCACCAGCAAATAAAACCAAATTATTCGCAAAGAAGAGGTGCGAAAAAGAAGGACCATTCCTGGAAGACTTCACTGGATTCCATTTCTTGGCAGCACACTTATCCATAATTAAATGCCCCAAATATTCCATGCAAAGAATGAAAAGATAGGGCGATAGGGGGTCCCCTTGTTTGATACCTTTAGAGGGGCAAAAAGAATCCAAGCAGCCGCCATTAAAGAGGAGGGAAGTTGAGACTGAGGAAACGCAACTCATAATTAGATCAATAAGCTTGACAGGAAAATTAAACTTGAAGAGCATTTCCCTAATAAAGCTATACTCAATCCTGTCATAGGCATTTTCTAGATCAATCTTGATAGCTATATACCCTTTCTTTCCCTTAGCTCACCCAATGGAATGAACTAATTCTTGGACAATTATAACATTGTCAGTATCTCTTCTGCTTGGGACAAAGGCTATTTGGAAGGGCGATACAATGTTCTCAAGGTGGAGTCTGATATGCGCAACAATAATTTTGGAAATGATCTTGTAAATAGTGTTGCATAGACTAATAGGCCTGTAATTTCCAAAAGACTCCGGACCTTGGATTTTGGGAATAAGAACAATAAGAGTTTTATTCATGTACTCAGGCACCTTTCCTTCTAGAAAAACTTTCATAACTTCCTCTTTCACTGAATCCCCCACTATGAGCCAAAACCGCTGAAAGAATCCGACATGCAACCAGTCCGGACCCGGGGATCTATAAGGTTTCATAGACCAGATAGCTCCCTTAATTTCCTCCAAGGTAACCATGTCATCCAAAGAGCACCTAACTTCCTCTGTCAGTTCCACATGCCACTGACCATCATGACTTGGAACCATCTTTGCCTTCACAAGGGAAGTGGTATATAAAGATACAAAACCCTTTCTAAAATGCTCCATCACCTCTCTCCCATCTGTGATCCACAACCTTCTTTCATCCATAACCGAAGCTATGTGATTTCTTTTCCTTCTAGCAAGAGCAGACACATGGTAGAAAGAGGTGTTACGGTCCCTTTGGATCAGCCAGTTAATCCTAGCTTTCAACATCCAAAGGTCTCTCTCTTGGTCAAGGATAGTATCAAGCTCCTGCTGCAACTAATTTTCAAGATTGATTAAGGAGGAGCTCGAAAAATTTGATAGGGCTTTTTGGACCCCATAAATACGAGCTAGAACTCTCTTTTTTATGATGAATATTTCCAAAATGATCCCTGTTCCATAAGGTTGCGTCTATAGAGAAAATTTCTATAGAATCCCTAAGACTTCTGTTTCTGCTCCAAGCCTTAGAGACAATATTGGGGAAAGACAAGTCAGACAGCCAGAATTCTTGAAATCTAAATGGCTTGTTAAGAGTCTGAACTCTGGTAGGAAGGGCTTCCAAAAGCACAGGGCAGTGATCAGAGTGGCAACGAGGAAGATGGGTAATTTTTGCTTCTAGATATAAAACACACCACTCTGGATTCATAAAGAATCTGTAAATACTTTCAAAAATAAGATTGCTAAAATCTCTCTTATTAGTCCAGGTGTATCTAGGGTTAGAAAAATCCATGTCAACCATATTGTAACCATCAAGACAATCTTTGAAAGCCAAAGACTGATTAACATTGACACCTCTGCCACTAAATTTATCTTCATCCATCAGAGGCTCATTAAAATCACCAGCCATTACTTATGGCTTGTTATGAATATCTGCAACCTTTGTAAGGTTATTCCATAAAATTCACCTATCTTCACTCTTAGAACTAGCGTAAATAACAGAGAAAATCCAAGAAAAATTAGAGGCACACACCTTCACTTCGACATGGATTTCCTGCTCTATTTTAGCTAACTCCTCCACCAACACTTTATCAGCATTCCATAATAACCATAGACCACCAGAAAGACCGATTGTTTCTGTGTGAATTGCCCCATCAAAAAGGCAATTTGTCCGTGACCTCAATTGCTTTGTTACCACCCAACTTCGTCTCCATGATCACAAAAATAGCTGGGTCATACTTCTGAGTAAGCTCATGAATGTAATTTTGAAAAGAAGGCTTTAAAGCTCCCCTAGAGTTTCGAATTAAAAAATTCATGACTGGGGGTACAAGAAGAGAAGAGAAAATATCAATTAAAGGGGGGAACTCTAACCCCTTCCTCCAACTCCATAAACGCATCATCCATATCCTTATGGTCTGACCCCTCTCTGGAATAGGGATGGAATGCGCGCCCAACCTCTCATCTCCACTCTTTGGGATGGTGGGAGAATGTAAGGAAACGGCCTTGACTGGTGTACACAAGTACTTTTCCAAGTTACCTTTACTGAAGTCAGCTATGCTTGAAGGAAAAACTATAGGAACATGGACTTTACCATTATCACCGTGGAGCTCCAAATCAGCAGTAGCCAACGTCGTGAACTTAAAAGGGGAGCTAGAGGACTCATTAGCCTCATGGCTAGAAGGAGAGGTGTGATTAGAGAAGAGAGGGTTGATATTTGCAGCTAAAATATTTGAGAGAGGGTTGTCAGCGACGTTAGACTTAGTCTTAGCTTAAGAGTTTCTAGCAATAGCTTTCTTGCCCTTCACTGAGGACGGCAAATGCTTAAGACATTGACTTGATGGGCTTGGGCTTGTATCAGTCCTATGGGCTAAGAAAACATCTTGAAACATTACATTTTCCATTGTGTTACGAGAATGGCCCAAGTTCACACCCCCTATAGCCATATTGGATTTACCAGCCCACTCTTCGGACCCCTCCTTAAGATAATCTCCATCCTTTGGTTTGGCACCCTTACATGTCCAAATTTGGCTACCCGAAGTTGGACAAAGGATTGCCAAGTGGAATTTTTGGTACTAATCGTACTACCAACTGCCCTGGTCCCCTTCTTCCCGTACATCTTCTTGCTCACTACCATCCACAACTTGTAATGATTGTCTTCCTTAGCTGGCTCACCCAAGCCCTGCACTGATGAGGTTGGCTGCTCGACATGTGTTTCTCGTGAACTTTCGAGTACGGTTTTTTGCTTCCTCCATCAGGCTTAACGACTCCTTTTCTTTTCGGATAGTGTACAGACACGCGTCAACCTTATGACTAAGCCTTTCGTAAGAAAAACACAAACTATGGAATCCCTCATAAGTCATTGCCTGCTCGAAGTGCCCAATGCAAATAGTGCTAACCAGAGGTTTATTAACATCAATTTGAATATATAACCTTGCATACTTACCACGAGCTTCCATGGGTGTATGGGAGTCAATCCTCAAGACCTTGTTGATAGATTCCTCAATCTGTTTCAACACCTCAACATCATAGAATTCAATGGGGAGCTCACATAGTCAGATCCAGACAGCGATGAGAGATACATTTGCTGTCGATGGCTTAAAGAAAGGCTCCCATGGCCTTATAGAAAAAAAATGGTCTCCTATGAACCACGGGCCTTTCATGAGCATTGCATCAAGGTCTTCCTTAGAGAAAAACCTGACCAAAAAGGAGCCATACTTGAGGTCCACGCAGTCCATTCTAGCCAATGGCCTCCACAGTTGACTAAGTCTGGATTTCAAATAAACGAAACCCACCGACCTCCCAACGAGCTTGACAATGATGGCTCTCAACCAAGGACCTCTGATACGTCGCTCCGTTTCCTTAGAAAGCCTAACGTTCACCCAACCAACCCGATTCTAATTGGCATCTTCCTCATTCTCACAATCAGATTCCACATCTTCCTTCATAAGACTTTCAAAATCAAACGCTTCCACATACGCTCCTGGTAAATCACCCATGAGTTTGTCTTTAAAAGAACCCCCAGAAGAAAACTCTGTGTTATGAAAGCCTAGAGAAGGAGAACCCTCCCTGGATCCATCATTGAACTCGGCATAGTGAATATCCTTCACCTTTTTGTTGCTCCGGGCCTGCTCCGCTTCTTCCTCTCTAGAGAGCAAACGTGGTTTCATTCTCTCTCAGTTGACGAGTTTTTAGTAGTTCTTATTTGAACTTACTACTGATAATTTGCCATATTATTATTATTATTATTATTATTATTATTATTATTATTATTTTGGTGTGTTTATAGACTTTTTCTAAGATTAAAGTTAGAGAGACCCCCTCAATTTTAAGAAAAAGTTGATTAATGAATAATGATGCAAGATGAGAGAAATGTGATGGTATATTAGTAGTTACAAAACGACATACCGTTGAGATGAAAACGACATTTTACTGAAACGTAGTTATGGGGGTGAGTTTCAGTCAATAAAACAACAATTTCCGCCGTATTAAATTTATCTAAGAAACGGGCCGTTACAGTAGCCCTCTTGAACATTATTGACTTAAAAAGTTAGAGCTTATCTAAAACAGTTAGAGCCGGTATAAAAAAAAAAAAAACAAAAAACAAAAAACAGTTAGAGCTTACTTCCTGAACTTTCCGATCCAATACAAACCCTAATTCCTCTGTGAATTCAATTCATCAATCGAGCTTCCATTTCGCTAAGCGCAGAGAGTGAGAGAAGAGAAAAATGATTCATCTATTGGCGGCTAGGTGGATCAATGACAAGTACAAGCATAGTCATGAATACCCAATAAAGCTTCAATGGAAAATCGAAAAAATGAAACTGGACGCGCGGTTTCAGGAATATATGGAGAAGAGGAAGAAGCAACGCGCTGTTGCCTATGGAGGAGGAGGAGGAGAAGAAGAAGAAGATGTGGGTGTGGCACTGACACCCAAACCCAAGTCAGAGTTTTTTCATGGGATGCCTCTGGTGTGGAAGGAGATATTGATGGGTCTCTCTCATTTTTTCTGCTTTAGAGGTAAATATATTCTATATTTGGATTTTCCTTGTGTTTCTTGTGTTTGGTTTGAGGTTTTTTCAAGTGGGTTTTTGATTGTTTGTGGTTAATGTAGCTCTTTTTGATATGGGTCTTCTTGATATGTTGATTGATTAATGGTTATGTTTGTTGAGGGATTTTATTATTGTTATTGTTGTAATTTTGACTGAGCAGGAAATAACTAGCATAATGATAAGCAAATTTTTTTAGTATGATGTCTAGAAGCTGAGTGAAGGGTTTTGTATATATTGGCTTATATAGTTGAAAATTAATAGATAGCATTAAGATGCTTAAAGAATTGTTGTATGTGATAGACTTTCCAGTTCACCTTAGAAGTAGTTGACACAAGGCATTGTGGAATAAAGGTTCATGAATATTTGTTTTGGGTGGATAATATGATGCAGGGAAAGCTCCATATAGGAATGTTGAATGTTCCATGCTCATTAGTATAGGTGTAAGACGTGTGCAGAATTACTCACCACCTGTGGTTTAAATTTATTCCTAGTTGTTCTGATTTCCCTGGATTTCATCCAGTTTTATATTATGTGGATAAGATATGAATTATGAGGAGCAGGTTCTCTGCATTTAATTAACTTTGAAGCTTCGGGGAGTTGTGGCTTGTGGGACAAACAAGGTTTTGTTATGGCAAACCATATCATGAACAAACATATTATTGCTTATGACAATGAGCAAATCCTCCCTCCCAAAAAAGATCCTTTTTTTTTTTAAGGAGAATAATTTGGGTTTTGCTGGTTTTGTTAATGAATTGGCTTTTACAATGGATCTGAAATTTTTTCACAGTTTTCCTAAATCTCTCTCTCTCTCTCTGCAAATTTAATCATAATTTTTTGATATTACGTGTTGAGGAATACCCCAATAACTTGCACAGATTTGGTATAGTGGATCCTTACCTCTTAACTCTTAATTTAAGTAATTCTTGGCTTTGGGTTGAATAAATTGAATTTGCTTCATATGAGATTCATGGATTTCCTGGAACTGCTTTAGTATTATCTAGTTCTGTGCAGTTGATTTTGCTTTTAGTTTTTGGGTTTGTTTTTTCTTTTTTATTTTCAAATAAATAATGCCAGCTTTCTTCTGATATTATTTCTTACCAGTTTTCTTTCAGATCATACAATTATAAATTTGTACTTCAATGCGTGTTTTAAAATATTAGATCGAGTATCTTCAAGTTGTGTGATTTGTTGATTCTTACTCATGATGAAATTTGAGATTTTTCTTAAAGCCAAAGAATATTGAATTTAATGATTCGAATGGCATATTTAACTCACACTTAAAAAAAGTAGAAGAATGGCATATTGAGTAATTGACAGCCTTTGGGATATTTTATTCAGAAGAATTTGTGACTTACTTGAGTTTTTTCCCTTCTTTCAGATTGGGTTGATGAAGAAGAGTTCAGGTTTTTGCAGAGCAGCTTGTAGTTGAATCTATTCTGGAAGTAACTAACTTTGTAAATAATAAATTAGCGAACCATATTCTGTAAAGGTTTCGTTAAGGCATGTTAATTATAAACCAAAATATTCTGTTGTTTAGACTATAGTTATTAATAGTTAAGAGAATAGTGCTGATTTATTTTCATGGGATTAATCATAACTTTCTCATGTGTCTCAATGGTTGATTTATTTTCATGGGATTAATTATAACTTTATCCTGTGTCCCAATGGTTGTTGCACCATATGGTAGTCATTGTGTGTATGACATGTTGTAATTTTGTCAAATTGTTTGTTTGGAGAATTTCCGCTATTTCAATCATCATTAAGTTTTGGATCTACAACAGGATGATCATCTTGACTGCCAGCAAAGAAATTTAAATTTTTGGAAGGAAAAAACTCACTAGTCATGATGGATTGCAAACATAATAGAGCATATGATATCTGAGTCAAAGTAATAGTAATAGAATGGTAATTTTGAATGTGCTAGATGTAATTGTGAATGAATGTTCAACACCAACTAATGGGGTAGCATGTAGCCTTCCCTAACATCAACTCTGGCCCTGTAAACTGCTATCTATCTTTATTTGGTATTAAAAAAGAAGTTTTGGAGCCTGAAGCATGGAATTTTGTGCTGATCTCTTCAATTACTATTTTGGCTTTGGAGAAACTGATTCCTTAAAGTGAAGTGTCGGGTTAAATCTACACTCACTTTACCCATTCAACTTAGAAATCGAAGGGCTTTCAGCTTTCAGATTTGGTGAATCCAAAAACTGATGGAGATCTCTAGAGTGACCAACAAGTTTTCGTCAATTGCCACTGGTAGCTCCTACAAACAAGATTTGGAAGAGATGTAGAGTCCCCCATCAGAACTGGCGAATATCTAATAGATCATTATTCTCTCTCAATTGTTGTGCTACACTTGTGAATTCACATGTGATTGCTCATTAATGGCTAGTTTGGAAGGAAGGGGAGTACTACTTTTGGTTTTGAACCTAAGACTTCATAGGTTTTTTTTTTTTTTTTTTTATTTTGCGAGGGATCGTTGCCACACATCTCTAATACGATACTGATTGACAGTTTTAACTTCGATATTTATCGACATAAAAAAGTTTTAGAAGTTATTCTTCCTGTACTTTTGGACCCGTTCCGGCTACGCAACTTCCGAGTTACAAAGACAAAGTGAACTTCAATTTGGATTTTTTTTTCCAAATAACTGTAGTACCGTTACATTTTTGTTAGTTGGCCGGAACAGAAAGTAAGTAGGAAACTAGCATCTCGAGTTTTAGAAACTCGAGATTCAATGTAAATCGAGTTTTTAATACTCGATTTTAGATGTGCTGTTGTACGATGACCTGGCTAAGTTTTTCCACGTGGATCTCGAGTGTATAAAACTCTATTTCTGAAAACGAGTTTTATAAACTCGATTTGTTGTATTCATTTTGCCTAAAACCGTGTTTCAGAACCGCGGTTTTGTAACCTAAAATTAAACTTCCCTCACTCTCACTCTCACTCGTCACTTTCACTCTCACTCTCACTCTCTCTCGCTCTCACTCTCTCTCACTCTCACTCTCACTCTTCCGCTCTGTCCGCCACTGCCGCCGCAGAAGTCCGATACTGTTTCCTCTTCCGCTCTGTCCGCCGCCGCCACTGCCGAAGTCCCAAACTCGTACTCTCTATTTCGGCCCCTCCGAAGTCGCTCTCTCATTCAAAAGCATCTCAAGATTGTCAGAGATCTTTGTCGCAATTTCAAGGTAAAAAAAATTTCAATGTGAAAATCGAGCTCAAGATTAGCTTATTATTACAGCATTTATTTGTTTGCGTCAACTGGATTGCGTTGCTTGAATTTTGTTCGTGATTATTGCTGGGTTGGTTTTGTTAGTGGTTTACTCTAAGGCCCTTTGACCTTGATTGTTGAAACTCTGTTACTTCAACTTCTCTACTAGGGTTCGTGAATTTTGTTCGTGAATGACGTTTAGGTTTTTTTTTTTTGGAGAACCATGATAGAAATTTTATTGAACTTTAGGAAACAACAATTGTTTTACACCAGTTTTACAACAATTGTTTGTCATGGGAATTTACCATGTCTGGCTTCTCTTCACTATACTGTGCAATCCCAGACGAACTGTCATTGGTTTCAATGCCGAATGTCGCCAAGCATGGGTCGTCTCTATGATGAGTGTTAGTCTCTCTCTGTCACGTGATTGTGTGTGTACCCATATATAATTTATATATAGTAGTGGCCATGAGACTTAAAAAAGATAGATTCACATGGAAAAAGGAATGGTCTATTGTACTTGTTTTGAGATCTTTGAAAAGTAGTGGTAGGATTTTATGGTACCTGTACAAATTGACTGAAATGGTCATACAACAGGTCCTACTCGTACAAACATAACTGAATGAAATTCCAAAGGGTTGTTGCAAAAAGCAATATGCTTGTTTTTATTGTCACCTTTTGGCATTGCCCATGTATCATTACCATGAAGGCTATTTGTTTTTTGAGTAAGAAAGAAAAAGAAAAAAGAAGGCTATGTATCATTTGAAAGAAGAACTATTTACCGTTTAACATGGAATTGTGGCTTTTTACTAGCTAGGCTTCTGGAAAGTGGGCAATTGAGAATTCATAATAGATCTATGTATTGTTTCGGAGAGAGTTTGACTTGGAACTAAAAGTGCACATGGAAACTTAAGGTTATTGTGGACATGTTTTAGTGAGACTTGAAACAATTATAAAAAAGATCAATTGTGTCCAGACCAAGCAACTTGAGTGATAATTTTCTGCAATTTATGTTTTTTTTTTTTTTTTTTGTTGTGAATTGTGATCATTTAAATTCCTAGTAGTAGTTTTAAGTAACCTTAGGAATTCTTTGAGGCTTCAATTAGGGATAATCTGCCTATGGAGCTGGTTCCCCTTTTTCACCTGGTAGCCTTGAACCACCTGGATAGGTTCTTTGGATTTTGTGGGCAATCACAAATGTATATAGTTATCAACAGAGTGAATCTAGCATTCTTTTGCAGGTGGTGTTGCAACCTTGGACTCTAGTAGTACGGATCAAATCCAATACATTTCTTGGGTGAAATTATAGATAATTGAATTTATAAATCAATCATAGAATTCATGTTTGAGCTAAAATTACTTGTAGCTTTTGCATATTTTTTTGATCCTAACATCTAATCTTTAAAACAACTATTCATTTGTGATACTGCTTTTAATTTGTCCACATACACCACATTGCATAAATGGTTTGTTAAATGGTTCGTAGAATATATTTAGGATTAAGAAGCCAGGCCTTGCTTCAAGCTTTAATTTAAGGGTGTTGTCATGAGTTTCTTCTTGGCAAGTTTTCTGATATTCATGATTAACTCTATGCTGCTAGTGTTATGTATTTATTGAAATAATTTTTCTGTGGAAATTCATTGATTAATTTTCGGTTGGCAATGTTAGATTTGATTATGGTCTATCTTTGATTGTTTCTTGGGAGTTCATATTTGAAAGGGCATTTCTGTTATGGATGGATGGTATATATAGCTTAATATAGGTATAAAAAATGCTGTCTAGTATCTACACAATGGTCCAAATAATATTTTTTAAGAACTGATGTATTCATGTTTAGCATCTAGTCAATGAGCAATGTCTGAGAACTACTCACTGCATTTTCAGGATCCCATGAAAAATGGTGTTTTGGCAAAACTGGTGTAAAACAATTGTTGTATTAGCATTTTGACTTTAGTGAGCTAGGCGAACACCACGTCCACTACATATTGGATCTAGTCTGTGCGCTTTTTCCAGGGCATAAGACCGACCTGATTCCAGTATTGAAATAAATATGCATTTTTGTTCAGATAAGTATCAGATTTCACAAATTAAAAATTAAAAATTTAAAAAATCCCACTGCATTCATTCAGAGATACACACCATGTTAAATTCTGCTAAGACAATATATCATATAACAATAGACAAAACCAAAAAGAGCTTTGATAACAATAGACAATCCCACTGCATTCATCTAGAATCTTTCATCTGGTGAACATTAATTCTAATTATTATATAGATAAATGCTTTTAGTTTCCATTCAAAAAAAAAAAGAAAAAACAAAAAGATAAATGCTTTTAGTAGAACTTACTGAGTGCTTTTATAATATATAAGGTATTTGACTTAACAAATTTTGTTGACGTTTCTTTTTGTTTTTGTTTGGGGGGAAGAGGGTGATATTTTTAATCATCACTACATTTTGTACGTTATTGAACCAACTTGAGACCATTTTTCATCAAATAGGCATCATTTAGCTTCAACACTAGCATGAGTATATGGAAATTTGGTTTGATATAACATTTCTGCCAAACAAATGGATAGAGTGAAGTATTTATGGAGCTTTGATGTTTATGTACAGATGTAATGTGCGGTGCATTAGTGTTTTTGTTTATTGTCTATGTTAGAATTTGATAGATATAGATGTTTGTAGAAGTTTGAGTATTTTTCTTCAGCAAATAGAAAGTTTGGAGTTCTCACCTTGTCAACTGGAAAGAATGACTTAATTGAACTTCCCATGTGGTACTGTATTCTCCTAGCTAACTGTAAATGATGGCAGAATGCATAATGTAACATAGGTCTTGTGCGAAGAAGTCCTATATTGAAAACTTAGAGGGGTTGCTATGTGCAAAGTTGCCTTCAATCTCAAGTGGTTAGTAGTGATAGGATTTGATTTTGATTGGTCCTTAAGGTATAAATTTCAGATTTATTGTACGACTATATTTAGTCTCAACACCAAACAGCCATGACCCATGCCATACTTTGTAGCTAAAATGTTGGTGCTGATGCACCTTACTTCATTATCATTTCGTAGTTAGCAATGATGTAACTTGTCATCTCAGGTTGTTGTTGTAAGAACAACCTTAGTTGCCTATATTATCTGAGGAGTTTCTCATAGAAGATAATATGGGGTTGGAACTCTTTTGCTTTAATTTTTTCTAATATGGAATTTTCAGGAAAGTTTAGGCTTAATGATCTTGGCAGTCCATTAGTTTGATGTGTGCCCTCTGCCATCTCTAAGAACCAATTTTTTTAAATTTTGATTGGTTATTTGGTTAGTTGTTGATCTGCTTTTATTTTTTATTTACAAATGTTATGCATTAGGATCAATCATTCAATTCTCATTTCATAGCTGCAAGTGGGGGTCTAAACCATTTCATTTTAAAGAAGCATGGATTAGATGTGAATTTATCGATGGCTAAGCTTGAGAAGAAGATTCTTGATGGGTTTTGGTTACACGACGATAAGGATGTGGATTTGAGGATTGCTCGATGCATGGTCCTTTACAAGTCTTTGATGGAGGATGCAATTGAGCAGTCAAGTAAATGATCCTTTCTCTCAACCTTCATTCAGGACTCATGATTCTTGAAAGTCAGTTTAGTGTCCTTCATACAGTCTTCGTAATTCTTAGGCTAATTCATGCATAATTCTTCTTTTGTGAAGTTGGACACTTAGCAAATATTTTCCATTAGCGGGTTCAAAAGCTGTTTAGAATCTGCAATGTCCTCCAGGAGGTAGTTATTTATTCCAATATGTTATATTCCTCCTGAAATTATTCAAGAGACTGGTACTGCTGCAACCATGGCGAGATTGAAAATTAAAATCAACATCTTAGATAATGGTGTTTGATGGATTATATTTTAGATAACTTTGGATATATTTCAACATGCGACTTTGGATATATTTCAATATGCATCTTCGGAGTAGTGAATTTTCTTTCTTTATTTATGTATTTGATGCAGCAGCTAGAATTAATATGTTTGAGTAACCTAATTATGTGGAATATTGTTGCACTCTTTGCAGTATGGAGCTTGGGATGGATGAGGAGCCACAGATTCTGCGGCCTGGTCCAGAAGATCCTTCATTGTTGACGCGACAACGAAATCATCGATCAGAGGACATTTGGAATGGCGAGGTGAAATATCTACTTCTATCATTAAGCTTTAATTTTTACGTTGTCTTTGAGTTTTAGCAAGTTGTTTCAAAGTTGTATATCTAGTTCTAACGACTGCTATAATTTGTATACATTTTGCAGGACTCGGGCCCACTTACGTGCCGTGGTCGCGCTAAGGAGATGGCAAATATAACGATGCAAGATAATCGGGTGATTGATATTATCAAGTTGGTGGGGCTAGAAGGATTGTTTAGGGCGCCTTCCAGAGAGATAGATCATTGTCTAATAACGGCCCTAGTTGAACGATGGCGGCCGGAGACTCATACGTTCCATCTTCCACATGGTGAGATGTCAATCACCCTAGAAGATGTGGAGGTTATTTTTGGACTTCCTATAGACGGTGAGGTGTTGGTTGGGCCGACTACGGTGGTGGATGGGAATTGGAGGGACCTGTGTGTGGACTTGCTTGGTTTTGAAGTTCCGAGGAATGACAACAAAACATTGGTGGGGCAAAGAATTCTCATCAGCCGCCTTGTTGAGCGCATTGCAGAGGCACTGCCTCATGATGCAACGGAGGAGCAAGTACATCAGTATGCCCGGTGCTACATTTTAGCGTTACTAGGGGATAAGATTTTTATGGACAAGTCGGGAGATAGGGTGCATTTGATGTTCTTGGAGTTCTTGCGGAACCTTCATGATCCACCAAAGTATAGTTGGGGTAGTGGTTGCCTAGCATGGTTGTATAGAGAGTTGTGCCGGGCAAGCGATAAAGAGGCATCGCAAATTGGTGGGGCATTGCAATTGGTCCAGTATTGGGCATGGGCTAGGTTGCCATTCATGTGCCCCAGGATAGAGCCCCCACCTGGATGCGATTACGGCCGATGGCCAAAAGCTCCACTTGCATTTAAGTAAGTATTTTCCCACTTGTAGTAGCTGTTATGCCATGTTCTCTTCTTAGTAAGTAAGTGGTAATATTTGTTCTTATGTTATTCGCTCGTAACTGTAGGTGGGTGCGGGTGCCAAGCCCGAAGAGTAGGCCATCCAGCACGGCGTTGATCTATTATCGCGAGCAATTAGTTAGAATGCAGCCCGAGCAGGTAATAATATACAAAAATTCATGTGCACGTTATGTTAATTTTCCTTAAGAATATGTTGAAATCATTGCTTTAACAAATCTTCTGTTTTCATTTTTTGTTTTCCCTTTATGTATGTATTCTCCTTTGTTTCACAGTTTGAAGCTGGTATGATAATTGTTTTGCTAATTCTTATGTATTGTACATGAAAATAAAATATGAAATGTATTGTACTTTGTTTCACATTTTAAGATGGTATGATAATTGTTTTTTGTTTCTATTGTAGATTATGTGGCAGCCATATGAGGCAGACTTCGGCCACCTTCCTGCCTTCTGCGTTGCAGGGAGGGATGCGTGGACGGCAAGGGTGCCACTCGTGTGTTTTTGCATAGTAGAGACACACCACCCAGATCGTGTCCTTCGACAGTTTGGGTTGGCGCAAGGGCGGCCTGAACATGTTGTGTACGATGATAGACTACATAGAATTGACTTGCGTGGGAAGGTGGAAAAGAATTGGAGGGAGGAGCATGGACCGTATATCCTTACATGGGATATGAGGCAAGAACGAGTTTGCCATGGAGTTCCTCAGACTGGTGAGATGCCTCGCGATCATGACTATTACCGCTGGTACCGTCCGGTCACTCGAAAGTATGTCGACCGCAACAGCGCTAAATTAGATACAATGGTAATGTGTTGTAATTAGATTTTATTGCCCACTTTGTTTTTTCTTCCGTACATGTAGGAATGTAGCATCAATTGATTTCTTTTTTCAGCAAATCTAGTTTGATCTGACTGAACTCCAATCTGTGCTTCAGTATTTGAGTACATTAATTTCTACTATATTATCCATTCTATAATTGATACATAAATGTCTCAAATCTGATTGTACTGGTTCTTTCTCCATTTCAGATTGAAAGCCATTTAGCGCTGTTGGAGATGCTTCCTGTAGGCAGCCCAGCACACAACCTTGTCCGACGTGTCCTAAATGATGTGGCTGGGCTTGGGGGTGGTCTTGCAGCAAATGGACAGGCAAACAATGGGCATGAGACTGAATCAACAACTATTGCAACCCCAAGCACAAGCGCAGCACCCCCAAGTACATCAACTCGTGGTCGACATGCTACTGCAAGCCCAATCACAAGTGCAGCTAGGGGCCGTGGTCGGCGTGCAACAACCCCTCGGGTTGTAAGTAGTCATGAGGTACCTGCCCCCATCCCACACGCATCTCCTCCACTTGAGGTCCCTCCACCCATCTTAGATGCATCTCCTCAGCCCGAGGTCCCTTCACCTACCCCACCTTCACAGCCCAGTTTTGATCTTGGTTTTGATTTTCATATGACCCCTCCTACGCATCCTGAGACACCCTCATACGCACCCACCAGCTCCAGTGCACCCACTTTGCCGATGACAATGATTCCCACTCCTAGCTATACAGATCATCATTGCCAACCTACCTCATCCTCATCCGACCCTTTAGGACCTCTGGTTGGGATTGACACTGATGTACCGGACGAGCATCCCCCTCATCAGCCCTCACCTCCACGAGGTAGACCACAACGTACTAGAAGAGCACCCACTTGTGGGACTGGTGGACACAAAATAGGACACAAAGGCAGCTCTATGGTATGATAATATTACTTGCAATGTAATGATATATTTTGCAGTTAATTTTATTCTTATCATTACGCCGAATATTGATTGTATGCATCTAATGTCTTTGCAGCACGATGATGAGCCTAAGGATGATGCCTCACAGCCTCCTCCCCCCGCGCCCAAACATTACACGAGGGCTAAAAAACGCAAAATTGGTGAATCTTGAAAAAGAAGCAACCCAAGGTCTTATTCCTTTTCACATGTAAGATGCTATTTAATTGCATATTTTTCCTACGTGTGGTAATGATTTAGTAAGCTTAATATGTGTGTACTTAAGTAAAATTCCCTTCTCATAGATTTTTCTTGATCAACATCATCAGGAGCTTGGTTACACAAAATGACTGCTTGGTAATTGGTATAATAGCTAATGTAGATGCATGTTGTTGGCTATTTTAAGTCAACTGTGAGCACCATGCTTCATAGAATTTAGCTTTCCATCATAATTATTTCTCTTGTCTTTGCCCTAGTCTCGAAGTTGTTTAGTTTTCTTTAATTATCGCGTAATATGTGGTGATTATGGAAAGGAGTATTTGAATTGAATTGTCTTTTCTTTTATTGACTAGGAATCTTCCAATGCTGGATCAGACAAGGACGATGTGGAGAAGGAAGTCCTTGATATTAGTGCAAAGGGTGCTATATTTTTTGTCATAATGGCATCTGCATTTCTGGTGCTATTATATTTTTTTATGTCCTCCTGGTTTATCTGGGTGCTCATTGTACTATTCTGCATTGGTGGTGTTGAGGTAACACAGTTCTTTTGCATGCATGTTTATTATTTTTATTTCTGGCTGAGACAATATAAAATTCCTCCATAAACATGTGTTGCTTTCTGTCTAGTGGTACTCAAAATATCACATTTTCAAATAATATCCTTCAATCTTATATGCACATGAAAAGGTAATTTCTCTTCCCTTTTTGTTCCTTTTTATATATGGGTTCTGCACCATTTCTCACTCATCACCTCCTACTTTTTTCACTTTTGTCAATTAGCAATTTTTTTAGACTATTGAGTTTTGGCCTTCTGGCTTTTTTTTTTTTTGTTCGGTTAAATTATTATTCAGTCTTTGTCTCTATTTTGCTTTCCATTAATTTACTTACTTTTCTGTTTGTTCAGTACATGTTTTGGCATTTTTTTTTGGGTGAAGCTTTTCATTGTAAAAAAAAAAAGAATAAATGAAGTTTCAATTTTTGCCTTTCTTTTCTTTTCCTTCCATCTTCGTAGCTGAGTAGAGAGTTGGAGAAAAATTGAAACATGGAATTCTGGGGTGTGATTGCAGTGCTATATGAAAGATTTGAATAATTTTCTTTTTTCCTGCAAATTTGTGGTAATTAAAGCAGGGTATAAAGAGATTGTGGTTACCTATTCTCTAATTCTTGAATGCTATTTTTTATTTTTGGTTTTGTGATGTTCATCTTTATAGACTAGAGAGTGAATGTTCCAAGGACTTTTCTGTCCCCTCCCTTTGTGGTTTCTTGTTTTCTGTTGCTGCTGTACTTGATCTTCTATGTTCCATGTTCATTGTCCTTTGGCTGGTGGAGTAGAGTAAAGTCTCTTCTATTGCTGCCTTTAATATGTCATAGTTGTTATTATAAAATTTGGTGATTTGCTTTTAGTAAATTAAAACATTTGGAGTTAACAACTGCATGATCTTTGGCTTTTGTTATTTGGATGATGTTTATCATGTAATATTTTCTTCCTTTTTTGATCTTTGGTTAGAAATCTACCTAAATCTACCCCTAGCCCCTCCCCCCTTTGGGGACTGCTTCTCAAACGGGAGTCTCCAAACTTCCCCCATCCTAATGGCTTAGGGGTACAACGTCCAACCTAACAGGCTGGTGTGTATCATGTCATTCTTTGTGTTCCATTGGGGATACAAAGTATTACCGGCTACAATGGTAAGCAAAATACTATGATACTTTTCTTTTTTTTTTGGGGAGATAATATAACATATAAAAAAACTACTTGAATCAAAGATATGATACTGTCCTTATTGTAATAACTTTTTAGTCTGAATTTATTTGTAACAGTTATGCATTTTTTCCTGGTATTGTTTCACAGATCAAAGATTTTTTTCAAAACTGCTGGAGTTTTGTTGGATGAACCGCGAGAGAAGGGAATGAATGCACTGAAGTTTCTGCAGTAAGGATATGTTAGGTGACTTAAATTCTGTCAAGTTGAACATTTAGATACTATAGTTTCTGTGTGTATTTCTATGATTTGTATATGATATTTGCATTCAAAATAGGCTGCTTTATATGCAATGGTTTTGTGTGTATGGTGGGTGTGGCTGGGTGTGTGTGTGTTTCTTGTCTTTTCCTTGAGACTTTTATTGATAGGAAATTCCTTTATTTCTGAAATAAATAATTGTGTATGAACTGTAAATTAATTGTGTATGAACTGTAAATTAACTACTCAATTGCTTCATTGTGATAAAATAACTTTATGATTCAATTGGTCTTGGCCTTTTATGCTTAAGCTCGGGCTACTCATACTTGTTGGCTGTGTTCTGTGCCTTTAGGAATGTCCATACAATTTGTTAGAGATATTAAGGCCCAACTCAATGTTGTTCAATAGGCTCAAGTGTGTTATAGAACTCTAGTCCATGTTCATTGTATTTTATCCTACTTGAAGTGCAAGCAAAGTAATCTTAAGCCTACTAGTGGTGCAAGCATTGTAATCTTAAGCCTACTACTTGAAATGCTTTTTCTTTCTTTTTTGCAGGGTTTGGGTCCCTATTCTAATAGTATCAAGAAAGTAGAGAAGGAAATTAAGGAAATGGCTAAGAAGGTCAATGATTTGTGTGGTATGCATTCCTTTCTTTTATTTTTGAAACCTTACCTTCTTCTCAAATGGTTTCTCTTAACTTATAGCTTCTACAGAATTTTCTGTTTAAGCTTTAAGGCGGCATTCACATTGGCATCGGCATCATTCTAATTACACATTTCTAATAAAGACTTCGATTTTGATAACACTCCGATAACTCTATATGTTAACGAATTTATATGTTTTATTTGTTTCCTGGTTTAATTGTTAATTTCTTCCATAACATTGAATTCTTGTCAATTTTCAGATTGTGTTACTAATTCTGTTTTTCATGTATTGTTTGTGTTACAACTTGGTCCATTTGTTTCTTCTTTGTTGTAGGCTTGTTTCAGTTCAATGTCTTTACTGCATGGCCTGGCTGTTCTGTGTTACAATTTTTGAATACTTGAAATCATAATGTTGATCTGCACCATTCTAATTCTATAGGCATTAAGGAGTCTGACACTGGCTTAGCTGCACGAAGCATGTGGGATCTGGTATCCGATAAGCAAATGATGCAGGAGGAGCAACCTGTGCAGGTCTGTATTTTGCTTAAGGTTTTGTTCGGCAATAAAGTTTAGTATTTGTATATAAATTTGAGAAGCCTTCGCTGCCTTGTCAAATCAGGTGGCAAGATGTACAAAGATCATTAATCCAAACACTGAAGATGCAAAATATATAATAAATGTTAAGCAAATTGCAAAGGTATACATCTTTTTGGCCTTTCACTTTGTGTGGTACATATTTTTGGGTTTGAAATATGAAATTTTTCTGATCACACAATAAATAAGTCTGTCATTTCCCAGTTCTTTACTTTTATTTTCATTACTTGAATTCTTTTATAAGCTTAAGTTTACCAAGATTTTGTATTGGTGACTTCTCTTTTTTTAGTTGAAATATGAGAAATTGTTTAAAACAAAATTAATAATGATCAGTTAATCTTTCATCATACCTGTCCTTTTTAAGTTACCTTCAGTATCTTCTATTTTATGCCCTGCAAACATGCTACAACAGGGCAGAATTTTAGGCTTTATAACAAGAAAACAGAAAGAAAACTTACATGGTTCAAGGACATGTGGTGTTAATCAAAAAATAAATTCTAGGACTGAATTCCCTGTAGGCCTTGCAGGGAACTGGATCTATGTTGTTCAGATGACTACCATAAACATGAGTTAGAATATCTTCATAGCTCATGAGTAATGAAGAGAATCCATAAATTTTAGTATTGGGAAGTGCATGAGATGCAGGAAACGAATACACTCACCTTTGTTGACACCTGCAAATACAAGGCTTATTTATTTATTTATTTATTTATTGTGCTGAATAAAAGACTTGGTTAGTTGGATCTCAGTAGAACCGAATGAGTTGGAAGTGCTTTTGCATTAGTGATTGGTCCAAATGTAGACCTGTCTTCTGTGTGAGTCATCACCTCTGTTACTGATGTTTCCAAAAACCTTTATAATGTTCTAATCTGATTGTCAAACAAACCATAAGAGTGTTATAACTGGTTATTTAACATTGCCCATACTAGAAAAATGGGGAGGGAGTTCTTGCTTTGGTTTGGCATGAAATTACAGTTTCTCTTCATTAATTCCCTTCTTACTAGTGCAGTAGCTGATGCAGTTTCAATCTTGGGGGAGTACATGAAGGATGACCCTTGGCTGAAACTTCTGTGTAACCATCTAAAGTATATTCTCCCTAACTTTTACTCTTTGAGGCATTGACACACTATTTCATCTAATCTTGTTTTTGTATGAATTTAGGAAGTATTGCAATCACACGACTTTTTATGAGTAGAGTGTATTCTTTAAAGATGCTTTAACCAAGTCCAGTTTACCAATCGTGTTTGCAGGTTAGATTTAGCAGAGGCAAATAGAAAAGCACCAGATGTTGAAATCCTTTCAGCTGTTACAAAAGTAACCCAGGGTCTCAGAGTGTCTTACTGGTATGAACTTTCAGAGTTAAAGCCACTTTGCTTTGTAAATCAATTTCAAGTTGTGATATGTCTGCTTCCCTGCTGGTCATATGTGGATTGTTATAGAATCTTGGTGCTGGTAACATCGTTAATGTTGTGTTAGACCTTGGTTCAAGTCTTCACATAGGTTGTGGGTATAGGTGGAGGAGAGAGCTACCCCAATTTTGTAGCCCAGCCACTCCCAAAAAACCCTCGGAAATTTTTGTATAAAATTGAAGTTTCTGTGGGAAGGATATTTGAATATTTTTCCAATGCTTTTAAACCATTCATTTTGGGCCATTTTCTATTTTAACCCATGACATTTTATCTGTTTTACCTTTGGACATACATAGCCCTTAACTAAATTTGTCTGCAAATATGTTCCACAAATGGCTATACAGTCTTTTGCTGTGAAATAATTTGACATTGTAAATACTCTTAATACGGCACTATTTATCAGGGAAAAGGGAGCGACACAAAGAGTACAAGAACTGGAAAGCAAGCTAAAAAGGCGAAAGTGGAGACAGAATCAAAGAACATCAAAGAAATGTTTTCCAGGGCGACAAGAAGGAGAAACTGAACCCCTGTAAGCAAAACTGTCCAAACTACTTAAGTTGGTTCCGGCAGCTTGTATTGTTATATTTGCTGTATGGGGCATTGGGCCACTTTTGCGTGAGAGCAGAAACATACTTCCTCATGTATGTTCTTATTTTTAAGTTTTCCTTTTCATGTCATTTACCCTAGTGTGATTGATGTTTTGCCTTGTGTTTCCAAATTGAGCACTGTTTATATTATTGAAGTTTAAAATATATCCTGCAGAAGAATGATAGTAGCTGGAAAAAGAGTAGAACATATCATGTTATGACATCTTATCTACAACCTTTGCTGCTATGGACTGGAGCAACACTCATTTGCAGGTGAATTCATCATGATATAGTTTATGAGACTTGCTAATGGAGATGCATGTCCTATATTCAAAATTACTTGCTTTGGGACAGATGGGATTCCAATTTGCGGGAAAAGCTGTATACTCTGCAGTTTAGGTTGCAGCTATCTCATTGTTCATGGAGTTGCTGGGTTTTTCTACCCAGAAATGGCTTACTGCTGGAGGTCTTGGGACTGTCTTGTTGACTCTTGCCGGTCGTGAGGTACAACCATAGTTTTTTTTTTCATTTAATTAATGTTACTAATCTGTATTAATCTATTTATTGAAAAAAATTAACATCTTTTTTGCTTATTCTATTTATTTATTTATTTGAATGGTTTTCATGATTAATATCTTTTGTTTACAATTGGGTAAGTTTTCATTTGGGTCATGATGCTTGTTCAGTATGCTCATTTGGTGCACCTTTTGTTTTTGTGTTGACTGCTATTGCAGGTGAGGTCTCTTACACTGGATGTCAAAGTGTGGGATCCTTCTGTTATAAGTTTGTTTTAGTCTCTGGGTAATACCTTTGCCAACTCAGTCTGGGAGGAACTATTGCAATCTAGAAATGCCTTTCAGGTTGATCTAGTCTCCACAGGGTAAAAAATCTCCATAATGATTGTAACGTGATTTTTTTCAACCTCACAGAAATATGTTAATGTTTTTTTACTAGTTGTAGCTAACATTCACATTATTTCTGTTGGTGAAGCTTGTACAAATCCGATAAACCGCAGCTGTTTTTTCTCAGTAAAAACTATTGAGTTAGCAAATTCTTATTGGTTCGTACACTTGCATCACTTTTTACTTATCAATAACTACTCACCATATTAGAAATTTGTAAAAAATTTTGTAGTTTTAGCATTTTTCACCTTTTAAAGGACATAAAAAATTAATAGATTAAATCTAAAACAAAATAATGCTATTGCATGAGCAGGCAAGCCTTGACCACATCTCTAGCTGCTTAGTGGGGGATTCATTGGAAAGGTCCTCTACTAGCTCTACAAACCTGGCTGGTACATGTGAAGGCCATACCTTGGAGGATCTGGATGGGTGCACACTACTTCACCTCGCTTGTGAAACTGCAGACATAGGCATGATAGAACTCCTCCTACAGTATGGTGCAAATATAAATGCAACTGATTCAAGAAGTCAAACGCCACTCCACCGCTGCATTCTCAGAGGCAGAAACGCATATGTGAAATTGCTTCTAACAAGGTAACTTTATGATATTTGCTTTTTGGTGTTTTTGTGTGTGTGTGTGTGTGTGTGTGTGTGTTGGGGGGGGGGGGTGATGTTGGTGGCTTAATAATCCATGCTATATCTTGGTTATAGTTGCAGTTTTCTTTTTACAGGGTTTTTTAGATTCCCAATCTTTCTAAATTTGAAATTTTGAATTTAGGGATTTTTCATTTCATTTTTTTGTTTAACTATTTTTCCACTATCAATGAAATGAAGCTGAAGGGTTTCCAATGCATTTGCAGGGGAGCAGATCCACGAGCTGTAAATGTGGAAGGTAAAAACCCTTATGAGGTAGCATTAGAGTCAAACTTTGACGATAGTGAGATCCTTACTTTATTAGCAGACTCAAATGGATAAAATTCTCAAACAAGAAATACTGAAGGCCAAAAATACATTGAAGCTGGGTAGTCTAAGAGAAATATATGGTGGTATTGCATTTTGTATAATAATATTTCATCAATTTGATAGCTGGTTCTCCATTAAAAAAAATGTCACCTGTGTTTTTTGAGGATTTAGAGTGGTAGGTTGGTGTGCCTGCCCCATGGGCATATGTCTAAAATCAGTCCCCGGGTTTGTAATTTAAGATGGCGACGTTGGTCTGAGTCAAGTCAAGAGCACCAGTAGCTCTCAGCCAAGGGCTTCGTAATGTCATGTTTTTGTTTATTAAGTTTGTTTGCTTCCTTTTTGGTGAAGCCGTGTTGATTTGACTTACCAAAAAATAAGCTATGACGATTTAGTTTAGTGCATTGTGTATTTGTACATTGGTTTCGATTAGTGAAAGCTTTCTTGTGGTTGTAACTCTTGGATCCAAATATTTTACTTTGTGCATATAGGTCTTCGAAGTTGATCAGCCTATACGCAAACGGTGTTTTGTATTAATGTAGACAAATAGCGAAGTTCATTTTTATTGTCATGTTATGAACGAACTATGGGGATGCTGGGTTTGCCGTAATGTAATGAACATTACAACCATATTACCGTAATGTAAATATTATGGTGTTTGGTTCGTTTATTTGCATACTTCGTTATAGTAATGTAAGATTACCAAAAAATTTACATTGCCATAAATTATGGTAACGTCATTACTTTATTAAATGGTGGCAATCTCATGTTACCTATTGATTGGAATGTAATAATTTATTCAATTGGAAAAATTGTCCATTCTAATCAATTTTAATTACAAATATGTCTGAAACTTGAAATTTCAAACCCTAAATTGCCCGTGTTCCTCTTGCCAAATTCAAACCCTGACTCTCTCTAACCAAATTCAATCCTACTTTGATATGCTCAACTAGGCCCCTGGCTTAAATGTCAACTGACAAAGTATTGGAATGATCTTTGTATGGCTTTGACCAATGCGACTCCTCTACTTGGCTGGTCAAACGCGCATTGAATCGAGTAGGAGATCTTGCCTTTCATCAAGTTGGGGCTTGTGCTTGTGCTTGTGCTTCTTCTCTTTGCACTCATTGTCTTCATCGTTGTGGTCATCGTCATAAATCTAGTCAGAGTTGGGGTTCTAGGGAGTGGAGTGATGGCTAGGTTAGAGCTTAAATTGAAAGAATTAGGGTCTTCTTTTTTTTGTAGTTGTTCTTGTGGTGGTTTGAGAATTAGGGTCTTTTTTCTTGATGGATGTGCGGCTCCAAATAGATGGTTGGCAAATAATTTATACTGGATTTTTGGTGTACAAAATGGTGGAGGATTTGAAATCTTTGCGAATTAGATTTCACAGGATAATTCTTTGTAATTCGTTAAGGTTATGGTATGCTCTTCATCATGAACACGAAGAAATCTATTCTATTTTCAAAAACACCATTACTTGTAAAAAAGTTAAGGTCTGAGTGGTGTGACCCGGACATATTGTAAAATAATGACATTCAGATGGGCCATTTTGCTTTTCCTTATTTTTATACCTTTTGATATTACTCCATCGACTAGGTTTTGTAGAACTAGAAAATCACTTTCGTGCACTTGTGAATCCTGAATTGTAGTTTATAGTAAGTAACAGTAGGATTCTATTTGACTATATGGTGCAATAAGAAATGAGTTATTTTTGTTTGCATATATTTTTGATAGTGTTTTCTTCCCATTAATGCCAAATGAACAAGTTGTATGACATTAGTCACATAATCTAAGCAATAAAGGCGCTTCATAAACTACTTGTTCACCTCCCTGAATGAAGTGCTGGGTAACATTTAAACTCAATGCAACTAGCTACGAAGTAAAAAATATGACAAAAAAGCAAAGCAAGCGATTTTCACATTTAATGTGAAGTTTTCAAAAGTTGTATCTAAAAGTAAAAAACTAAAACTTAAAACTGATGTCAAACTCATGTACACAAACGAAGCCATGTTTGCAATCTAAATGAACACGATGGGGGTGTCAAGGCAAGAAAGAACAACAACGAAAAAAAGAGCAACTGATTTCATATAAACTTAGGCACAACTTGTGTGCAATTCATCTTTGGATTTGCAACAAGTGAATGTACGGTGACATGATTTGGCAGACATTAACAACATGTCAAAATTGCACACAACGTGTGGACTTTAACAACAACGTCGAATGTTGGTAGGTAGAAATTTTTGGAAATCATCATTACTTGAGTGGACCAAAGTGGTCTGAATGGACCAAAGTGGTCTGAATGGACCAAAGTTCGAAATTAGCTCGAAATTTACCAAAATGGACCAAAGTGGTCTGAATGGACCAAAGTTGAACAAATGGGACCAAACTTGAGTGTCTACAATGAGGCCTCTCAACCCAAATGGCTCGAAATTTACAAAAATGGACCAAAGTGGTCTGCATAGACCAAAGTTGACCAAATCGGACCAAACTTGTGTTTATAGACTGAATAGGACCAAATTACACTGAATGGACTGAATTGGACTGAATTGGACCAAATGGACCGAATTAGGGTAAGATGTGCTGGGTAAAACTCGAGGCTTTGATACTCGAGATCCCATTGGAGCTCGAGTTTTAAAGACTCGAGTTTTAATAGAACTCGAGTATTTAAAACTCGAGTTCTAATAGGCAAAAATTCCAGCACTTCCCCTGTTTCAGGCAGAGAGGCAGGGGAAGATGCCCTGTTTTTTCAGTTTTTGCCTGCTGGAACTCGAGTTTCAGAAACTCGAGTTCCACTGGGAATTTTTTTTTTCCCCTTACACATGCAGCAAACCAAAAACTGAGATGTGCGCACAACTTGACTGAGAAACAGACATAGTGAAGCTTCAAATGCAATCCTTAACATACTCATTCAGAAGTAGAGAAGTTGAGAATGTAAATGCATTTAAATTACATCAAAATGCCTTCTCAATGGGCACCAAAGTATAGAAACTGTTATGCTCTTTGCATAACCATAATTTTACAATGTAAATGCACTCAAATCACAACAAAAGTCCTTCTCAATATATCAACATTCTAAACATGTTCAACCACCCTTAATTTGCAACTCTAACCATTCTACTCAAATCACAGTCAGTTTATACAAGTACATTGGATAGAGAATTACAAGTACATTCAACAAAAACTAAAACATTAATTGTGCCAATACAACGCAGTCACAAGTCGTAAGATTGGCGGTTCGCACTAGAAAAACATCGTCCATGGAAGCATACCTGAAAAATGTAAACAAGAGGTTAGGAGAGAAGCTAGTAAACATTACGTAAACATAGAATGAACAACCTTATTCAGAACTCTTTGCCATCTGTCACCTACCTAGTTTGGAACATGACCGCTTGTGGAAGCGCCACCGGACTGCGGACATTTTCTGCGGTTATGCCCGGAAGCATGACACAGTCCACATGTCTGCTTGGGTTGACTCTCTATCAAATCTGCGTCCTCCCTCCGCCATCCCGGTTCTCGATCCTTATTCCTCACTCCATCCATCTCGTTCCTTATTCTTGACTTCACTGGTCGACCTTTGGCCCGCAACAATTCTGGATTAGGCAACCACTTTGGCCCTGTGGGCTCCCTCCACAATGACCGTGACTTAGGAACCACAAATGCATGCGAGTAAGTTGCAAGGGCATACTCCAAACTATAACATGGGTGAATATGTGTGGTCGAATCAATTTTTAGATAGTCAAAGACTCTAATTGCATGTGAACACGGGATGGCTATGTTTTGCCATTTCCCACAACTGCATGTTCTTTCCAATAACCGAACTTCATAACTGTGGTTTCCCCTCCTCTGCTACACATGTTGAATGAAGTCACTATTTGATATACCAAACGTTCATTGCTAAATTCCCTGAGATAGTGCTTCTCAGATTTACGCCTATTTTCCGACCACGTGGAGAATGCATATGTACTCCATTTCTTATGCTCCGCTATTTCATGACTATACACCTTGTGCCGGTCGTGAAAATATTGAACAAGTTTCTCCCAAGTGAACTCAACCATTGCGGAAATAGGAAGACCCCGTGCACCTTTCAGTACACCATTGAAGCACTCTGATATATTGGTTGTCATTGCCCCAAAACGTCTTCCACCATCATGTGACTGGGTCCACATATCCACAGACTCTTTCATTAGGTATGTGTATGGACAATAATCTTGATTCTTTTCCTTGCCATCCTTCCCCATCACCTTCTTCTTATTCCTAATGGCCTCAATTTCCACCTGCTTAATGGACTCCATTATGGTATCAAATTTTTCTTTTTGAGTAGCATATCCCGCTTTCATCGCCGCTGACTTTAGAGTCGAGTTCTGAAAATGTGTATTGAAATTGCTGGCAACGTGTCGAAGACAATATCTATGAAATACCTGTGTTTCTCCATCATCCCCTCTAGGCCACTTTGCAATGGCATTTTTTATACCGAGATGTCGGTCAGAAATTATGCAAATGCCTTCCTTAGGTATCATGTGGCTAATCGTATCTCTGAGGCATCGTAAAAACCACCCCCAGCTGGACCCTGACTCACAATCCACAACAGCAAAGGCAAGAGGGAATACCTTGTTGTTAGCGTCAGTTGCCATTGCGACCAACAACTTTCCCTGGTATTTACCATATAGATGTGTCCCATCAATACTGATCACCGGCTTGCAATATTTGAATCCATCAATGCACGGACCGAAAGACCAAAACACATATCGCAACATTACGGTGTCATCTTCATCGGGGTCTGTGGTATGAAAGAACACCTGAGTAGTCGGATCCTGATCAACATATGCCATTAGCAACTTTTGCAACATCTGGTAAGACTCTTCCCAATTCCCAAACATCTTCGCAATCGCCTTTTGTTTTGCATCCCATACCTTGTAGTAAGAAGGCTTATGACCCTCATATTTCGCCTCTATCATAGATATGAGATGTTTAATTTGGGTAGTGTGATCCTCACTTATCTTCTTAAAGATGTCGGATGCAATAAAATTAGAAGTCATCATTCTACCATCATTTCGCACCCCAATCGGTATACACGTGTGAGGACCGGCATACACGGTCACCATCCATAGTCCATGGAGATTGGGCTTCATAACTGCACAAACATACCACTTGCATGACTCATCCACACATTTCGCAGAAAGTTTTTTCTTCGTCGACCTACTGATCATAAAATGTCTGTTTTCGTTGAGGGCACAAGTTGTTAATGCGCGCTGCACCTCCACTTTATTGGCAAAAGTCAACCCTTTGCACAAATTCATCCCCTGTCTCCAACTAGACACGAATGGTATCTCAATATGTGAAGGATCAACCATATTGTCCCAAGTATTTGCAGTAAATGACAAGGCAAGAGGTCCGTAGGCATGATTTGTGTTCGTAATGTTTTCATGTGCACTAATAACATTGTCTGCATCAGGTTCAATACCATCCAATGTGTCATCGTGATCAATGTCCCTCTGAAAGCCCCGAAAGTCCCTTTGTTCAATCATCTCTTCAAACTCATCTCTATCAACAAAATCTTCACCGTTAATGGCAATATTCTCATCAACATAGTCTTCATCATCATCTTCATCATCATCATCATCTTCATCTTCATTTTCATCATCATTCACATTATCCTCGTACTGTGTAGAATACTCATATTGAGCATCCGGAACTATAACCTGATGACTTGTGGTTGTTTGTTGGAATTCCTCTATACCAACTTCTGCACGCGGCTCCAACTGTATGTACAACTCAATTGTACTCACTTCGGCTGTTCCCTCAAACTTGTCAAACATCATCCTTACATGTTTATCGGCTTTTATCGCCATATACTTGTAATTAATCTTGTCCCTAAAGATTTCACTTGGCATACGATAAGTAATTCGTATGTTGTGCATAGCAGGATTCACACCCAGTTCTTCCAGAACTATCTTTTTCAATTCATCAAGGGTCTTCAACCTACGATCAATTTGGGTGAACTCCATGTTTATACCCGGCCCTGCAAATGGCAATCCCTGCTCCGAATCGGCGTTTTCAAGCGGACCACCATGGTATAGGACTATATCAATTCCAGTCATTGTGCACCTGTTTAAGTGAAGTTACTATGTTAGTTAAAAAACAAAGCAAGTCATCAACCTCACATACATCAAACAAAATTAGTTCCGACATTATTCTGGGTGCATCAACTAATACATAAGGCCAGAAATAAAATAACTCCTGCAAAAGTAAGTAAACTCAAACAGCACTATAAAACATTCAAATGAATCTAATACACCCCTTATGCATTGTTATCAACAATCACCTTTGGTGTTGCAAAATAGGTATGGTGTTGGATGCTTAGCCATCTTTTTCCTTCTTGGAATATTTCTAGAGTGAAAGGAATTGAGAGGAATTTATTTTGCTATAGTTACTTTCTAGTTCACTTGCCAAAGCAGTTGTATACATTGCTGAGGCATGCTTTGCTGGCTTTGTTCTCTCTAAATCTGTTATTTATATAAGATCCTAAATCATAATCCAAGAGAAGTAGAGTGTAGCTTACACAAGTAAAAAGTAGGGATCTTCACATTATTTGTAATACACACTATCGAAACATGCATGCATTGAGCCCAAGAGAAACACAAACACCCAAAGAATACTTGACAGATTTACCAAGAGCATTGCCCATATCAACACCCTCAATAATAACATTAAATTAGTGATCTTCCTACTTCCATTTGTCTAGAACAAGATTACAAAGCTGAATCCTACGTAGTCGTTTGCACTAAAAGTGACTAGACCAATTGGCTAAGTTCATATCAAAGCAAGAACTAACATAACTATATACTGCTCAGTTAACTATGCAAACGTTTTTTAGGAGAGGTACAGGAATTATAACTTCAAAAAACAAACAATATCATCAAACCACAATATGTTAAAAACAGCCTAATTAACCAAAATCAAATAAACATTTAACCTTACCTACTCCATTAGGTTAATAATGGAGGCAGTTTACTAACCAATGTTTGTAATTTGATGATCTACAAAACATACCATTCATAAAGTACATTAACTCTACTTCAAAAGCAACATATTTATTTTGAAATGTTCCTTTACTAAAATAGGTTGTCTCACCCAACAACAAACAACAAGAAATTTAACAATCCAAAAATGGGTCCAACAAAGCAAGGTTTCTTAAAAGTAAGTTATGTTAATTATCTACAAATAATACCCAACAATAAATAGGCAACTAAAATGAACCCCATACCTGATATATAAATTTCTTGAGAGGGAGGAGACAATGTGTTGAGTGAGGAGGTGAGGTTGAGTGTGGGTGAGAGAGTTCTAAGTGAGGTTGAGTGTGAGTGAGGCAGTGAGAGCAAACGGAGATGGTGTGGACTGATATAAGTGGGTGTGGACTGATGTCTATTTCCGTGCGTGAGTGATCTGATATAGAGTGAAAAAGTGCCCAGTAAAACTCGAGTTTCTAAGACTCGAGATCCATCTGTCAAATAAAGTGTCACGCAGAAATCGAGTTTAAGAAACTCGATTTCCTCTTTGCAAAGAACTCGAGTTTTTGAAACTCGAGATCTACGTGGAGTTTTTCCACATCAGCACCTTCAAAACGGACCCGAAGGGCTTAGGATTTGGCTGCATCTCGAGTTTCTAAAACTCGAGATGTTAGTTTCCTTATTTCTTTGTTTCTTACGTTAACTTATTATATTCTTTCTTTTTCATTTGTTACCTTGCAAAATTCCCCCTTCAATTTGAGTAACAAGAGAGAGAGAGAGAGAGAGAGAGAGAGAGAGATGCATCTAATTCCGTCGAAGATGATCAGGGACTCGTTCAAGCATGATTACCTGGTAAAGCTTGAATGGAACCTTGAAAGAATGAAAAGGAAAAAACAGTCTCAGAAACTGTTGGATAACGAAGAAGAAGCTGCCACTCTCACTCCCAGACCCAGTTCAGATATTTGTTGTGGGCCGCGTATGGTTTGCAAACAGATATTGATCGCTCTCTATAGTATTTTCTGCTGTACTGGTAAATTCTATTTGAGATTTTCCTTGTGTTTTGAGCTTTGGATTGAGGTCTTTTCATGTGGGTTTTTGATTGTTTTTCTTTACTGTTAGCTCTTTTTTGAGATGGGTATTCTGAATTGATTGAATGATTATGTTTGTTGAGGGATTTGATTCTAGTAGCCTCTGTCCTTTGGCTTGGTAGTTGGTAGCTTTGTATGATACTGTTATTAATTGTTGCTGTTTGTTGTAATTTTGATTTGGTAGGAAATAACAAGCTTGATAATGAGCCAATTTTGTAGTATGATGTGTTTGAAGATGAGTTATAGATATTGGCTTACGTGGTTGAAAACATAATTAATAGCACAATGATGCTTAAAGATTTATTGTGTGGAGCCTGTTAATCTTAAAAGTAGTTGACACCAGGAAGTGTGGTTCAAATAATGCATGAACTTGGCATGGCCACCACCTAGCATGAACTGTTATTTTTCCCAACACGTCTCTGTGCTATGCCCACAGTGTAGCCTTGGCATGGCCACTGCCCAACACGTGCTGATAAGGTGACCGCGCTATGTCCATGACTTGAACTTGGCCTTAGCATGGCCACAACCGTGCACAAAGGGAGGTTCTTTTTTTGGGAGGGGGGGTTGGGTGTTGGGGGAATCTATGTTATGAATCTCAGAGTAGAATCACTGGCCAGACACAGGAATTTGCTTGGAGTTGGAGTGGATATTATGATAGAGGGAAAGCTCCATATGGGAATATTCTGTGTCCAGAATGGTCATTGAATTAACTTCTAAGCTTTGAGGAATTGTGGAACAAACAAGGTTATGTTTTTTGGCAAATTGAATGATTAACGTAGTTATTATGAACAAACATATTGTTGCTTATCCTAGTGAGAAATGCCCCCTTCCCTCCCCCCCCCCCGCCCCAAAAAAAAGAAAAAGAAAAAGAAAACCAATCCAATTTTTTCTTTCCCACTTTTTATTTTGGTTAGAAGTAGGGATAATATTTGTGGTTTTGATGGTGGCTTGTTCTTTCCAATGGATCTGAAAGATTTTCACAGTTTTTTTCCTAGATCTCTATCTCCCTCTGTTTGTGTAAATATTATCATAATTTGATGGTATATGTTGAGGAAAACCCCAATAACTTGAACGGTTTGGTAGAGTAAATCCTGCTGTCTTAACAAAACTAAGTTGAATTGGCTTCGAGTTCAATAACCTGAATTTTTACTGTTTTAATTGCCTTTGCAAACAACAGTCAAATTATTGGGTATCTTACTATCTCTTATTGTCTGTTTGTGTATCCTGTGCTGCTTCTATGCCTATATTTTACTTCATTGGAGATTCACGGATTTCTGGAACTGGTTTTGTGCGGTTGCCTTTTCTTTTAGTTTTTGGGTTTCTTTTTTACATTTTGTTCTTTAGTTGTTTCCTTTTTTATTTTCAATCTCAATTCATACCTACAATGTAATCAAATCAGTAATGCCAGCCGTTCTCCTTTTATTATTTCTTACCTGCTTCCTTTCAAATCCTACAATTATAAATTTGTACTTCTATGCATGTTTTGAAATTTTAGATAGAGTGTCTTCAAGTTGTGTGATCTGTAGATTCTTCCTCACTATGAGACTTAATGAATTTTCTTAAAGCAATTGAATTTAATGATTTGAACATGGCATATTGACAGCCTTTGAGTTAATTTATTCATAAGAATATGGTGATTTATTTGAGTTTTTCCCCCCTTTCAGATTATGTTGATGGAGATGAGTACTGATGTTTTTGCAGAGCAGTTGATAATTGAAACTTGAAACTATCCTGGAAGTAACAAGATATTGTAAATAGCAAATTTGTGAACCGTATTCTGTACTGGTTTTGTTACAGGCATGTTAATTAGGAACTGAATTGTTCTGTTGTCCAAACTACAGTTAATCAGATCATTGTTAACAAAATAATCTGATTTATCTTCATTGGATTAAATATGTCTCAGATGGTTGTTGCATCGTATGGTAGTAGTCATAGTGAGCACAGTTATGTTATTTCTCATTATTTTGTAATTTTGTCGAACTGTTCATTTGGAGAATTTCCAGTATTATTTTACAATCATCTTTTAGTTTTGGAGCCAGAAACTTGGGATTTTGTGCTGTTTCTGTTCTCTTCAATTACTAGTCTGCTGTTTTTGTGCTTGGAGAACCATAGACCAGCGGGTAGATGGACATGGTTATTACCAATGCACTGCAGCCCTATATGTCACCCTTAATTACTCACTTCTGTCGTTCACTTTACTTGAAAGTATGGTAAGTATCAGTTTACATAATTTCTGTTTTCTTGGTTTTCTCCAAATAACCCTCACAGACTACTAAATAGTGCCAAAATTCTGAAAGATTCACCCAACAGAAAATGATAATCTCCATTTGATTTTAAAACAGTCTTTATAAGGTAGATATTTAAAATCTAAATGTAAATAAGGTTTCAAAGTATTTAAAATCTTTAGTATTTTGAGGGTGCAGCTCTTCTAATTCATCATGCTTTGGAATTTTAGATGTTCCAAACCTTCGCCATCTTTCATAAACATTGTAAAGATTAGGAGGAGTTGTTTTTCTATGCCACTATTGTAGCTTTTAAACAATGGTAAATTAGTATACATAAAACTTCCTTAAAACTAAAGAGGGGAGATTTACATCTTGATCAAAACAAGAAAGAGCATGAAAGAATAAAAGAAAGTTCAAGGTTCAAGGCAATAATATTTTTTTTTTAATTATCCAAAAGGGTTAAGAATTAAGAAAGGGATGTGTAGTCAACCCGCTAAAACCAACCCAACCCGCCGGGTTGGGTCGGTTTTTAGACCTTGGTGGGTTAGGTTGGGTTACAAAAAATTTTTGATAGCGGGTCAGGTTGGGTTTAGGTCATTAAATTTCAAACCCACCAAACCTAACCCGACCCATCTATATATTTAATATATATATATATATATATATTTGAAATATATTATATAATTAATAATTTTTTTAAAATAACTAGCTCTTCCTATTTTATATAAAAGCCAATTAGTTTACGCAAATCGTAGTAAATTACTATTGTTATTTAATCATTAGTATTGTTTGCCTTTAAGAAATTACATTGATACTAATATTTGGGTTTTTTTAATATATTTATATTTATATTTTTTTCTACTCAATTTAATAATAATAATAATAAAAAATTTGTCTAAGCCATAGGTTCAACTTAACCCATGCGAGTTAGGTTGGGTTGATTTGGACTTATGTGATGACTTGGGTTGAGTTGAATTTTTTTTGACCCACTATAGTGGGTTGGGTAAAAAAATCATCTTAACCTGAACCATGCACACCCTTAATTAAAATACAAAGCATGATGATTGGATTGAGGTGGCAAAGAATGATGGAGATGTTGTTCTAGCAAATTGCTAACAAACACCTGGATGGTTTTAACTTTAACACTGAGTACAATATCATTCTTTTTAGCAATGAATACCAAAGTCACCATCTCACATTTTTGGTGTAATAGTCATTTTACAAGTATAAGTGCTTGTGGGGTGAGAGACAAGAGGCAGAGTTCAAGTTTTCAAGAGGAAATTTTACACACATATACACTTAAAATTAGGTTAAAATAAGATCCCGTCTGGTATAGAAAAAGAAAAAAGAAAAAAAAAAAAAGCAATGAATGCCAAAGTTAGATGAAAGAGTTTGAGAGATAGAACCTTCGGTATTTATGATGAGCCAAAAAACAGACCCCAATCACGACAGAAACAAGAGCAAGCAAGGATTGGTTGGTTCGTCCGGGCGTCCCAACAACTTCTTGCTACCTCATTAAACGACTCCAACATCCCTCTTTAATGCTATGCATTTTATAATTTTTTTTTGGTCTTTTTATTTTTCCTGATAATTTTGATGGTCGTTTCCTAAAATTAAATGCAGATTAAACATAGGCCTCCACCGTAAAGGTAGATTCATTTTTTGATGAGACATGTAGATTCATTTATAGTTTAGCTTTTCTTCTTTTATATATACGAGTGCAGTAGGGCTAAAAATTTAATTTTTTAGCTTTATAAAAAGTTACTTTATCTATTTTATTTGCACACTTTATAAAACAGACTGTAGCAGTTGATTTATTTTAACTTTTAACATAATAAAATAATATAAATATCACAATAAAATAATATATCTACCACAATAAAATAATATATTTACTATAATAAAATAATATATTCATTACAATAAACAACAATCACAACCACCCTTAACCGCTACTACCACCATTGCTGCTGCCACCGCAATCGCTACCGCTGCTACCACCGATTCTTCCACCACTGCTGCCGCTGCTGCTACCACCGAGTCTTCCACTGTCATCGTAATCGCTGCTGTCTCCCACTGCCACGCCGCCGCTGCCACTATAATCGCTACTGCCGCCTGCCGCCGCCGCCACTTATACTTTTTTTTTTACTAAAACAATTTTTCAATCATCATGATAGCAAATAAGAAACTAAAGTAACAATAATATTATGTTTTAACCCCAAATTCATGGATGGACTGAATCAAAAGCCAAAAAAAGATGTAAAGTTTCTTACATATAGAAAATTCCCAAATTCCTGCAAACAGAAAAATCCCAATACATTCCAATACAAATACATTCTGTCCATTCATGGATGGATTGACTCAAAAGCCAAAAAAAAATGTAAAGTTCCCTGCATACAGAAAATTCCCAAATTCCTACAAATAGAAAAATCCCAATACATTCCAATACAAATACATTCTGTCCATTCATGGTTGCTCTGAATCAAAAGCCAAAAAAAAAAAAAAAAAGCAAAGTTCCCTACACATAGAAAATTTCCAAATTGCCAACAACAACGATTGTATTCAAACACAATCATCACAACACAAACAAGATGAACAACAAAAAAAATTATGGCATTGGCGGTGGGCCTGAGCTGAAAGAACAATTGACCTGAAGTGAAACAGAGAGGTAGGTCTGAGCTGATCGGCGGTGGGTCTGAGCTGACCGGCGGCTTGGGACGGCGGTGAAACTGAGGTAAGAGTTTGAGAGAGTGGGTCGGTGACGATGAGAGAGTTTGAGAGCTTGGGACGGTGTGGGTCTGAGGCTAAGAGGGTTGATCGGCAGTAGGTCTCAGCTGGTGGGTCGGTGACGATAGGTCTCAGCTGATGGGTCTTGGGGGAGGTGAGCTTGAGAGAGTTTTGAGAGAGATGGGAGCTTCGAACGACGTGGGTCTGAGGCTAAGAAGGTTGATCAGCGGTGGGTCTCAACTGGTGGGTTAGTGACGGGCCGGCGGCGGTGGGCTTGAGAGAGTTGAGAGCTTTAGTGGAGAGAGAGAGAGAGAGAGAGAGAGAGAGAGAGGCATGAATAAAAGAATAAAAACAAATAATCAATCTATATTATTTTAATCGGAGGCTAAATAAAAAATTAAATTTTTTTTTTAGCTTTGAGTTACAGTGCTCATGTATATATACATGAGCACTGTAGCAATTAAGCTAAAATTTTTAGCTATACCTCCACTGTTGCAAGGGGATTTTTTGTGTTTTGGTGGAGCTAAAATAGCTATTTAGCTCCACTGCTGCAAGTGCTCGAAGGAGCAGTTTGGATTCAGTGTCCAATACTCTCTCATTTCATATGAATGGTGGGTCCCACTAGTTAAATTCATGGTAGGACCTACCATTCATGTGAGATGAGGGAGTACGTATTTGTTGTACTCCGGAAGTACCTAATAATTTTCCTTGTTCCTATATATTAATATAGAACACACTCTTTCCTTCTTATATCCTCAAGCACTTTATATGTGGTAAGATGCCAAGTGAAGGCTAATAATGAATTACGCAAAATGGCTAGACATATTTAATTTGTTCAATACTTAGAGAAGTTGCTTACAAAAGGAACACCTCCTTATTTAAGTTTTAGTTGTACTGCATTTGGACAATGAATAAAATCTAATGCTCCAATTATTAAAATAAGAAAAGAAGAAAAAGTGTTAGATTTTTTTTTTTTCAAATTTTTTATATTGCATATCATTTCAATCAAATCTAGGGGCATACTATATTTCAAAATTATCAAAAACGACAATTTATTAATTGTAGATATCAAAGAGCATGAATAATAATTGTTGAATAGAACAAATAATGAGTCAAGTTAACAAAACTTATAATAATTTCTCAACTACAATTATGAAAATATATTATGCAAACCATTGTGTCACTAGAAGTAGCCTAATCCAAGGAACCAAAAGGTATATTTATGACTAGCATATATTAGTAAACGATTGTTTGATTAGGGCCATGAGGCTAAGGCCAAAAGAATGAAAATAAACTAAGATTATTGTGGGCCGCATTCGTCCGCTGTTGGACAGTCTTGTCTCTCCGCTCCAAACGGCTTTTGTTCCTAAAAGGAAGCGGGTCGATAATGCTATTATACCGCAGGAGTTGGTCCATTCCATGTCTAAAAAGAAAGGTAGAGAAGGCTTAATGGCAATAAAAATTGATTTGGAAAAAGCCTACGATTGCCTCGAGTGGAGCTTTATTCGTGACACTCTGGCTCTTTTTAAGTTTCCCAGCCATCTTATTTCTCTCATTATGATCTGTGTCTCTTCCTCATCCATTTCTATTATTCTCAATGGTGGGGCATTAGACCCTTTCCTTCCTTCAAGAGGGAAAAGACAAGGTAATCCGCTCTCGCCTTACCTCTTCATCTTGTGTATGGAGGTATTAGGAGCCCTTATTTCAAAAAAATGTGAGGATAAGCTTTGGGATCCAATTCGGGCTTCTAGAGGTGGTTTGGCTTTTTCTCACTTATTCTTTGCGGACGACCTTGTGCTATTTACTAAGGCTGATATTAAAAACTGCCAAGCTGTGAGGGACGTGCTAGACACCTTTTGTGAGCTTTCTGGTCAAAAGGTTAGTGCAGAAAAATCTGGTGTGTATTTCTCCCCAAATCTGTCGCAGCATCATTGGGAGGAGATGTGTTGCATTTTAGAATTTCGATCCACCCCATCCTTGGGGATATATCTTGGCTTTCCCATAAAACACACGGCGATTCCTCAAGATTTTGGTTCTGTTATTGAGCGTGTTCAAAGCCGCCTTGTGGGGTGGAAGTCTCATCTCCTCTCCTTTGTCGGGAGACTTGTGTTAACTCAATCCACCTTATCCACCATCCCAAATTATGTCATGCAATGTGCTGCTTTACCTGCAAAAGTAACCCAAACAGTGGATAGACTTTGCCGCAATTTTATTTGGGGCACTACAGAAACTAAAAAGAAAATTCACCTGGTCAGTTGGAAGAAAATAACCAAACCTAAAGCCAATGGTGGTCTTCGCCTTCAGTCAGCTAAGGAGAAAAACACAGCTCTTCTTGCCAAGCTAAATTGGCGTTTTCATCAAGAAAAGGATTCTCCTTGGGCTAGAGTGCTTTCCCATAAATACATCACGCATAGGAGGCGGCCTTCAAATAATTTCAAGTCCTGTTCTACCACTTGGGTAGCAATCAAGAAAGGTGAGGCTATTTTTAACAGGGGTATTAAATGGGTAGCGGGGAAAGATAGTAATTTATATTTTTGGCATGATAAGTGGTTGAGCGATGGTATCATAAGAAGCCTTATTGAAGGACCTTTGTTGAGAGGAGAGGAGACATTGACTATTAGGGATGTGATTTAGCATAATTCTTGGAAGTTGGGAAATATTTTCTTTTCCTTTCCATATTCCCTAAGGCAGAGAATCAAAGCAGTTCCTATTCCAATGGCAGGATTCCCATTTGTACGAGCCTTTTATGGCGAATTGGGTGTGGAAAACTATTACTCTTCCCAAGATCAAATGCTTTCTTTGGCAGTGCATCCATAAAAGTATTCCCACTAGAGAAGTGCTTGGAGCGAGAGGGCTTGCTATTCCCACCTCTTGTCTGCTGTGTCACATAGAAGTTGAATCAATTATACACTTAATGCGGGATTGCCCTCTTGCCAAAGAGTTTTGGAATTCCTCCCCTATGTCGATCCATTACAATACTTTCTACGGTACTAACCTTGTGGATTGGCTTCGTATAAATTGTTCTAATCACCAGGTGTCTTTGCTTGGCATATCCTGGAGCATTCTTTTCCCTTTTGCAGTGTGGCGCCTTTGGCTCAGACGCAACAAAGTGATATTTAGAGATCCATCATTCAACAAATCATTAAAGGAGGAAACTATAGCCAAAGCTGCTGAATATGCTTTTCTCGGTTTGAATGAGAAACTCCAACGCACGCTATCTGTCATTCAGGTTCAATGGCACCACCCCCCCCCCCCCCCCCCCCGGCGGACAATTGGTTCAAGCTGAATTCTGATGGGTCTTCCTTGTGTAATCCGGGTAGGGCTGGTGGAGGTGGTATTATTTGAAACTCCCGTGGAGAATGGGTGAGTGGCTATGCTTGGCCCTTGGTCATACATCGAGTGTTGCTGCTGAATTATGGACTTTCCGGGATGGAATTAACCTTTGCATTGCTCTAAATTTGACCAATGTCATTTTTGAATTAGATGCTAAGCTTGTAATGAACCTGGTGCAAAAAGGTAGTGATGGATCTTTGGGTAATGATGTGATTATTGCGGGTTGTATAGAAGGTTTGCAAAAGATTCCTAGGACTAGAGTTCAACATTGCTTCAAAGAGGCGAATAAGTGTGCCGACGCCCTTGCTAGAAGAGATGCCTTGCTGCCTAAGGATTATGTTATTTTTCAATCCTCTCCTACTAATGTAACTCTTTTGGTTATGCTTGACGCTGCTGAGTCTGTGTATGAGCGTCATTACTCCTCTTTTATTTTTTGTTAGTTAATGTTATTATCCGGTTTACCCAAAAAAAAGAAAAAGAAAAATAAACTAACTTATTTTTTATTGGGCATTTTTAATTAAAATATTCCATAAAAAATAAGCTAGCAAAATATCACACACAATAAATGGCTCATCAGCCCATCAAGATAACCATCAACGCCCATGAAAGCAATAAAAGTAGTTACAACTCCCAACTTAAACGAACCTACACGAATCCAAAAACCACTGAGAATTTTGAGAGCGGAAAAAATGACTGAGCCTCACCCAATCGAAGAAGCGAACGAAGAGAGTCCATTTGGCTCCTTAACACCAGACGAGTTCTACGCGCGTCACTCAGTGAGTCACGGCTCCGAGTACATCACCAACCCTAGAGGTCTCAAGCTCTTCACTCAGTGGTGGACCCCACTGCCTCCGACCAAAACCATCGGAACCCTGGCTCTCGTCCACGGCTTCACCGGCGAGTCCAGCTGGCTCCTCCAACTCACCGCCGTGTATTTCACCAAAGCCGGCTTCGCCACCTGCGCCATCGACCACCAAGGCCACGGCTTCTCTGACGGCCTCAACGCTCACATTCCGGATATCAATCCCGTCGTCGACGACTGTATTTCCTTCTTCACCTCCTTCCGTGCACGCCACGCGCCGTCTTTGCCTTCCTTTCTCTACTCCGAGTCCCTCGGCGGCGCCATCGCTCTCCTCATCACGCTCCGTGAGAAGCGCGTGGAGTTGGACTGGGACGGCCTCGTCCTCAACGGCGCAATGTGCGGAATCAGCGCCAAATTCAAGCCTCCATGGCCGTTGGAGCACTTACTTTCCATAGTCGCAGCCGTGGTCCCCACGTGGCGCGTGATACCCACGCGTGGATCCATACCGGACGTTTCTTTCAAAGAAGAGTGGAAGCGGAAGCTAGCGCTTGCGAGCCCGAGGAGGACAGTTGCTAGGCCACGCGCCGCCACGGCGCATGAGCTGATGAGGATTTGTAACGAACTTCAGGGGAGGTTCGAGGAGGTTAAGGTGCCTTTGCTTATAGTCCACGGCGGTGAGGACGTGGTGTGTGACCCGGAGAGCGCGGAGGAGTTGTACAAACGCGCCGCGAGTGAGGATAAGACGCTTAAGATGTACCCAGGTATGTGGCACCAGTTGGTTGGTGAGCCTAAGGAGAGTGTTGGCCTCGTTTTCGGGGACATGTTGGAATGGCTTCGTACACGCGCTAAACGCGCCTCCGATGCACGCGCCTCTGGTAATGATGGCGGCGCGTAGGATACAGGAATAAGAAATGTCAGTAATAATGTTAAAAAAGTTTATAGAGTGTAAGGTAGACCTATGACAGCATGCTGCGTGGCTGGAATTTAGTTGTCAATTAAAATAACGAGTTATATCGTTTTTTTTTTTCTTTTTTCCTTAAGTTTTCTAACTCAATGAAGGTAACTATGTGGGTATATAAAACAATCTTCTCAATATTGTAATGTAATTTAATTATTACTATAATAATTACATTGGTAATACATAACACTGCTATCCCCAAGTCTTCTAGTATTACCAATATATCCTAAGTCTTCGAATACTAGGCTGCACCTTAATGACAGTTATTATATATAAAGTTCTCCAGTCATACGCCACCATTATAGGGTCCGGTTAAGGGCACATATTAAATCATTTATTTTTGAAAATATTTTTTTTAAAATTGAAAAAATTGTCAATATTTTTTTAATTTTTAAAAAAATATTTTTAAAAATAATTAATTATTGTGTGTTCTAAAGACACACATTTTATTATTGTATACTAGTACTTTTTTGATGAAGGTATAGTAGTACTTTACTATAGGTAAGGTTATACTGGTATTACCAACATATACTAAGTCTCCAACTACTAGGCTGCACCCTAATTACAGTTATTATAGATAAGATTCTCCAATTATGCGCTACCATTATATAGTAGAATTTTTTTTTCATTTAACTTTAATTTTCTAAGAATATAGTTAGTTATCCTGTTGCAAAACAAAGTGGGAAACTGGCATCTCGAGTTTTAAAAACTCGAGATTACGATGGAACTCGAGTTTTAAAAACTCGAGACCCAAACGGTGGAAGATGATGTGGAAAAAATTCCACGTAGAACTCGAGTTTTAAAAACTCGAGTTCCACTAATTTCCCCTGCCTTCGTCGTCTTCTCTTCTTTCCCTGTGTTTTCAGTGGTTCTCAATCCCAGGCACCCATTTCTTCAAAATCAATCCCATCTCCTTCAACCTCAACCTCCGTCTTCAGATTGTTATGGGTTTTTCTTCTTCTTCTTCATCTTCGTTTCTTGTTTCTTCATCATCAGAAGCTTCCGTCGATTAGTTCGTCTTCAAATCATTATGGGTTTCGATTAGTTTGGGTTTCCGTCGATTAGTTCGTTTACTGGGTTTTGATTAGTTCGTCTTCAGTTCGGGTTTCCGTCGATTAGTTCGTCTTCAGATCGTTTCGGGTTTCTTCTGTCTTCAGATTGTCAGATCTTCATCATCTGCTGCTTGGTTTCTCTGTTTTTCTTGGGTTTTTATTTTTCTTTTACTGGGTTCTTCAACGTCGTTGCTGGGTTCTTCGTGGGTTTTCTTCCTGGGTTTGATCCGTTCTTCGTGTTCTCTGTTCTTCGCTCCGTTCTTCCTGGGTTTTCTTCCTGGGTTCGTGTTCTTTGTGCTTGAACGACGTTGAACTCGAGTCTGTAAGACTCGAGTTTGATTTCCTAGAACTCGAGTTTTACAGACTCGAGATCTACGTAGCATTTTCTGTAATCTTGTCTATGTCATCAAGCACAAAGCGAGTGTGTGGGACTCGAGTTTTAAAATAGAACTCGAGTTTCTAAAACTCGAGATGCTATTTTGTTAATATCTTCCAAACATATGTTAACTTACTATTTTGCCCTTCCTCACGTTGCTACTCTGAAAATTCCCTCTTATATAGTAGTACTTGTTATAAATACCAAGTATTGTCAACACCTACTCACCGTTTATACGATGGGATTGGCTTTCCTCCAATGTTTTTGTGAATTGGTTGCATGTGGGAACGACATGAGTCTTAAAATAACCACATTTTAGCTTGGTATGCCATTCCCCTGCTTAAATGATATGGAAGGGGCTTTGATGCGTTTGGTTAGCGAGGTGATTTTCATAAATTGATGGCGAGAACTCATATATTTTATAATGAATTTTTATTAAAAAAATAGTGGTATGTAATAAAAGTAATAAATAGGCAAGAATAACCAATAATGTTCTTTGCTTTTCTTTTTATCTTATCTTTTTTGGTAAACATTGTTAAGGTACTTTTTTTACACCTAATTTTATTTGAGTACCACTTATTTATTTTTAAATACCATTAATACGTTATTGGGTTTTTTCAAATATGTTTTGCTCTATTATTATGTTAATCACAAATGTTTCATATCTCATTATCTAAATTGGGTCATCATATAAACTATCACCAAAAAGCTCAAAAACTCATGTTTTATCCAATTTTATTATCATTATTTAGCTTAACTCAAAACCGGTCCTATGAGCCCAATACACACATCCTATTCTATTTAAAGACCAAGAATACTTATGCTTGACAATATTTGAAAAGCTTATGATTCAAGTCCATGGCAAAACAATTTTATCAATGAAATTCAAATCCATAATCAAAGCCCATGATTTAAACTCATGGCATTTTATTTATTCAAAACCCAATTCATGTTAACAAGATCGAAACTCAATTCTCATTGACAATATCAAAGCCTAATTCTTGCTGGCAATATTTAAAACTCAATTTTTATTGGCAATATCAAAACCCAATTCTCAGTGGCAATATCAAAAACTCAACTTACATTGGCACTATTAAAAGTCCAAGCTAACCACTTGACCTTAGTTTATCAAAAGCCCAAGGTTATTAATACTAGGCAATATACTATATCATAATTATTTCACTATTAAAAGCCCAAGCTAACTACTTGGCACTATTTTTTCAAAAAGCCCGAGATTATTAATGCTTGGCAAAGAAAAAATATCATGGTATAATTATTGCTTAAATATCACTATGGCAAAAACCATGGCAATCATCTTATGAAAACTCCTAGGGAGTTATCTTAAAGATTATGTTATCATATTATAAACCCATGAAATACATGGTCATCATTTGCATCACAACATCCATAATATATACCTCCAACGCTCATGGTAAATATTCAATCCCACAAGCTTATCATTTAAATTATGATGCAATTATTAGAAACCATAAACATTGTTTACGATATGAAATTCATCATAGTAAATGTTACTTACAAAGGTATTTGAAACTTGTCCTATTGTTTCAAACATTACAACTAATTGCCCAAAGACCTATTGCAAGTATCTATGAAAAACCCAAAATATTTACTAATAAAAGTCCATGAGGAATGAAAACCTATGGCAACATGTGTTGTTGATGTTCATTTTGTAGGATGCATACAACCTAGCCCAAAGGAACCAACCTATGTGAGCAAACCCAATCCAAAAGACCCCAGCAAGAGGCAGAGGATTGAAAGTGGACAACCAACCCTTGTTCATCCCTGACCAAAGTACAGCTAGAGGCCCTTACAAGAGAACCAAGTCTTTGAGGATGAACTAGGGGCTGTCTCATCAGCTTTCTGTCACCCTCTACCTGATGTGAACAGTGCCCGAAGGTTGTAATGTCAGCTGAAATCTAAAGGGTGATGGAACTCCATCATCTTCCTCAAGATTGTACCTCTAGCGGAAAGGGAGTTGAAACCAAGTTATCCAAACCTCAACAAATTGATGCTATAAATGTCAAAAGCGTTCAAGACATGATTCATGTGCCAAGCCCATGAATCCTAAAGGTGAAAAAATTGGGAATGTGTGGTTTGGAGGGCATAAAGGGATCTCCAGCGGAATCCTCTGAAGTAGACTTAAACTTTAACACCTGGTTTGGGGTGTTGAATCCTACTTCCTAGGGTCTAAATCTCAATTGCAGCACTAGGATTCTTCCTTAATACTTGCCTTAATCCCATTGGTTGAACACAATCTTAGCAAGCTTAGCATTTAATGCAAGATTACCCCAAATACTGCACATGCGTGACATTACCCAAAGAAGCAAAACAGCCCTAAAAGCAAACTCCCATTTTTAGGCCAAATCCAGGTTATTAATTCAGCTGTCCTGCTTTCTTGAATGAGACCTACTTTTTTTCGATTCTTGTTAATTAATACTTTTCTAAATTCCATTATAAAAGCATAAATACCTCAGCCTACAAAGGACAACAACTCCCTCTGAAGCTCTTGATTTGTTTGCCATCTTTTGCTGGTGTTTTAGCTCTCCTTAAGCTTACCACTCATTCCTCTTAGACTACACTCACTTAACCTCAGATATTCTTCTCCCCCCTTACACAATCACAGCTCATAAATGTCTCTCAATTAGTCACAAACAACCCACTACTCACTAAAGTTTTAACCTCAGTTTTAATCCTATCTCATTCACTCAAAATAGCCCACATTGCCTCATTCATGCTTTATGAATGCACACTCACCAAAATCTTAGTTTACTACTTGTTGCACTGAGCTAAGATCTCTCTCTCCCTTCACACCATGCCAATTAATCATTTTCTTCTTCCTATGGAGCCTTTAATCTTTACTTTTTATTTTTCTGTTGAAGAATATAATGTATTTGTAACAATCGAACTCTTCCCTCACATTGATGTAATAATGGCTGAGAGTACTGTGGACCTTATAGAACAAAACACACAAGAATTTCCTGAAGTTAATATTTTATTAAATTTATTTAATAATTGAATATAATTTACCCTACCACTGGAGATAATGTTGTACTATTGGAGGACTGATTTGAATTATGATGCAGTAAAAGGACTAATAATATAACAAAATAACAATAGTAACGTGTTTATTGGGCTTTATTGTTGTCTTCTTGTCAGGGAGTAGCCTCTATCTCTTGCTTGGACGGACTTACACGATACCAAAAGCCTTTGGGCAGGGCCGACCCAAGATAATTTGAGGCCTAAGGCGAAAATTATCAAGGGGCCTTTTACATCTAAATATCACTTAAATAATACAGTTTTTAGTTTATTTATTATTATATTTTTTTTATTTCAAATTTATTACTAATTTATACTTATTAATATGGATAATTCACCCAAAATGAGCTAATGATACTTACTATATAGGTTTTACAAACTAGCATATCACTAATTAAAAAAAAAAATTTATTCAAACATTCAATTATTATACTGTCTAAGTGACACCAATCATATTAGTGTCACATTAGTTTGTAAGATTTTTGTTGTAAAATTTGTATTAGTTTTAGCATTTTTCATTCACTCAATGAAGATTAGATTGCATTTCTATTAATTCATATTGTTTTTTTTTTTGGTGGAGAAAATGCTAAACTTACTATAAATTTTATTGCAAAAAGCTTATAAACTACCGTGATAATGAGGTGACATTTCAACAAAAGAATAAATGAGTATTAAATTATTTCATGTGATTGGTGACATGTCAATTTATAGGACTTTATAATAAAACTTGTAACATGCTAGAATTACTCTAATATCTTAGGCCTTTGTGTGTCAAATAATATCTTAGGCCTTTCGAAAAAAATGTACACTTAACTCATTTTTTTTAATTGAAAAAAAAGAAAAAGAAAAACACTTATAGTCCCCATATTTGGGGGTCTTTCCATGTTAGGGGGCCTTAGGCCATGGCTTAAATGACCTAGGCCTAGGGCCGGCCCTGCTTTTAGACTTCATTTCAAATGCCTATTGTCGAGTTTCAGCTTGGCTACCCATATTCTATTATGGAATATCAAAATTTTTCCCCCAACAAACATAACAAATAATGTTCAATAATCTATTAAAGGCCTTTATATAAATATCATTGAGACGAGATAGGCACTGTAAAACCCATCTTTACCTCGGACAATGTTGGAGTGGGTATGCGAAACTATCTCATTCATCCCCCATATGTGGCAGATGTCTTATAACATGCGAGTCTTATAGATACCCCTTGTGGGGATGTCAAGGAATATATTTAGTAGTGTTAAGTTATAACAATCTCATAGAAATTCATATTTTGTTTAAGTGCTAAGACAAAACAAGTGCAACATAAACAAAGTTGATATTTTGGAGGTTCTGGGAGTATTCTAGTCAATTTAGAGGTTTATGGGAGAATTTTGATTGTTTTGGAGGTTTGGGAGTATTTTGGTTATTTAATTGGTGTCAGGGTATTTTTGGTCATTTTGAATGGTCTAATGATATCTTTTTTTAGTCATTTTGGAGGTTTTGAGATATTTGGATTGTTTTGGACATTCACGTGGAGGTTTGGGGTATTATGCTATCATTATTGAGAAAATTAATCAAACCTAGGTGTGGTGGCAAATGTGACAAGATACTATTTCCTCTCACATGAATTTATAGTGATATGTAATGTAAAAGGAGAGAAAACAATGTCATTGAACTCTAGGAGTATTTAATAATTTTCTCCATTCTACATCTAAGAACTAGGGGTGTTTGGTAAAGTAAATAATTATTTTAAATTGGCTTTGAATTAAACTTGGAATATAAATCATATCGATTTTGCTTTGGTATTATTTTGTACGCAGTTTATCCAACACCAGTTAGAATGAGTTTGAATTTATATGTTTACTCCTACATTCATGGTTGTTGAGATTGTTTAAGAATTAAGAAGGAAATAGGTAGGTATTGACGGTCTACAAGTCAAGTGTGATCAACAAACATTGACCCTTTTTTTTTTTTGGCTCAACGTGTGAGATTTTGTTCGTCGTAATAAGGTATTAATATTATAGTGCTCGCATGCCACCATGCAATATCACTAACGAGACTTATAGTTTATTAAAACATAAGAATTCCAACAACATTTTGGATCGGATTGAACTTGGTATGTTTCACAAAAAAGCGAACCAAAAAAAGAATAAAGAAGGGTCTAGTTCATGTAGTTCTTAGAATTAAAACTGAACAAGTCCTATTTTGCGTTGGCAGCCAAAGCTGCTTTCATAGGATTATCAGTAACTATGTGAAATCTAAGAATTAGTCTTTTTTTTTCCTTGCTCTGAAGAATAGGTCAATTAAATCATCCACTTTTACAGGGACATATGAGAAGAGAGACCGTACAACTATTTTCATCGACATCCTAGAGTTCCCACAAGTCGCGTCATTGAAAAATTCTACCAAGCTCTGTTGATTGACCATTAAGATTTTTGTTCCAACAGGAGAATTTGTTTCTCCTAATTTTTTTTTTCATTCAACAAAATTGTAGAGTGAGACGTTCTCTCTATTTTTTTTTTTTTTTTGGGTGAAATGGATGAGTTTTTTGGTGGGATGGATGGAAGGTTTAGAGTCTCTATAACAGACTCGACAATGATGTGCATTGTGCACCAAGCAATGGACAAAGCACATGAGAAAGTAAAATCCAAAGAAGGTGTTGTGGAGCGCTTGAATGAGATATCAAAATTCTACGAGTTGGCGGTAATGCAGTTAGAAGGATGTCTGAAGTTTGTACAAGATGAGACAGACAACTGCGTGCTTGACTGCGATCAGGAGGAGGTGCTGGCGGACTTAACAGAAATTAGAGACCGCCTTCAAGGACGTCTTAAGGAGTCGGAGCTAGCTATTTCAGAAAAGGACAGAGAGTTAACAGAGAGAATGGAAAATGAATTGAAGCTTAATCAAGCATTGGAACTAAAAGAAAGAGAATTGGTTTTGTTGAGGGCTAAACTTGAGCTTGAAAGAACAAAGAGTGAAGGGATTGAGGAGTTTGTTCTTGGGGATGAGGATAGAGATGGTGAATTTTGTGAACTGAAGCATTCAGTGGATCAACAGGTACGGAATATCAAACAAAAACTTGGGCCTGATTACAAATTAATAGGCGAAGAAAGAAATAGAGGCATTGACAACAAAAAGATTGAACAAATGGGCTTAGACATAGATATGTTGAAGGAAACTTTAGACCTTGCTTTTGCAAAGATGCAAAGTGCTATTTTTTTGTCACGGATGGGGCCAATAGAGCAGCAATGGAGGTGGTCTATAGAGAAAGATACAATTTATGTGTTGATTAAAGGGTTAATGAGGAATTTCCAAGAGGGTTTTGAAGCAAAAGTGAAGAAGCAAGTTCTTATTGGCTTGAATGAGCATTGGTCTGATTTGATGAATGAAGTTGCAAGCTTGCGTTGTGAACTCGAGCCACTTTGTAGTCAAAATGACATGCAGGGGAGTAGTGTTAAGGCACATAATGCTTCAACCGCTCCATCACTTGCAGGAGGCAATACAATTTCTAATGTAGAAGAAGAAAAGTCTTCACCTGAAAATGATTGCAATAAAATACGAAAATCCTCCTTGAAAGTTGAAGAGGCAGATCATAAGGAAAAGCTTACTGAGAAGGAACAAGAAGTGGCTGAAAGTCACCATGTGGCTAAGATGATAAAAAATCATGAGTCTTTTATTCAGAAAAAAAGTGAAGAGCTGAATAGGCTTAAGAGAGAAATTCTTCGAGAAAAAGAGTTTTCATCCAGGAGAGAAAAGGACACTCAAAGCCTGAAAAGAAGAATCCGAGAAGTTGTTGTGAGATTGGACAATTTAATGGATTGGAATACTAAGCTGGGAAAAACTTTAGGCTACCATGAAACTGCACATGGGGATGAGAATTTTCTTGAGAAGAGGGAATTACAATTTCGAGAGAACACTGATAATTTGGCAGATGTCTGGGAGAAGATTGATAAAGTTACAGTTTCTTATGTATTACGGGAAGAGCAACGAAATGAGATATGGAGGCTAAGACAAGACAAAGAAGATGCAGATTTGCAAACCATGATAATGGAGGAGATCCATATTACCCTTCTCAAAGGTTTGATGAAAGAAGTTAACATTGAATCATACTACTATGATTTAGAGAACTTGATACGTGAGGACATATATAAAGACGTGTTCAGGGAAATGGTGAGGCAGTGGAATGAGAACTTTGAAAGTGACAAAATTGATGCCCATATCAGAAAAGAGATATTTTTCATTGTCTTTAGCGAGGCATTGAAAAATTATGGCTCAAATCATGACTTCGCATTATTGGAGTTTCAAGATATTGGGGATGTTGGTAATTTGGTAGAAGACTCAACATCTACTAACAAGTTATTTAGTGTAGAGGGCGCTGTAGAGGAGGATTTACAGGAAGCCTTGTTCAGGGAAATTTTTAAAGAACAAAGAAAATGCGCAGAAGGTTATATCACTGAAAGCTTGAATAAAGAGATATATAGGGTAGTCTTTGGTGAAACCATCAAAAGTATTGGTAGCGCTGCCAGTACCAGTGAGTTTTTCCTAAGTGCAGAAAGTCTTGTAAAGGAGGATGTCTGTATGCTTTTATTTAGGGAGATGGTGAAGGAATTGAAGATGTGCATAGATGCATATAATATGGAGAATCTAATATGGGAAGACATATTTAAGTTTGTCACTGTAGAGGCAGTGAAAGATGCCTTTGTCTTACATAGAGAAGATGAGTCCCGAATTCAAGAAAATCTCAATGGAGACATGCTCTATCCTAATGAGATATATAATGATCTACAGGCTACTGGAGAGGGGAATTTAATTCAACAACTAGATTCTCTATCACAATCGTTTCAGTTGGAGGAAAATCTTATGCTAAGTGCAAGTGCTGAATTAAAGGAATACACTACACAGCTTGACCTTTTGGGCTTGAAAAGTGAAGAGATAGATGGGCATCAGATATTTGAAGAGTTTCCAATTGATGAGGAACACACGTTCAGTTCAGTAAGCGGTAAGCTAGAGAAGGCCTTGCAACAATTGGTCTCGAGTAAGTCACTATTAGGTGAATTGGGATCTTGTTTAGGCGTTGGCATTGCTGATTTAGAAGAGGGTCATGATCAGATGACTCCTAGAGTTGGTGTTCAACATGTTGGACAGCCCTCCTTTCACTCTTTAAAAGATAATGAAGAGGAGCAGTTAGATACACCAGTTTCTATCTTATCACCTCTCCTGGGATTTATGCAAGCGCTAGTGGATTTTGAGCACATGGTACACAAAAATTTAAGGATGAACATTCTGAGGTACTTCACTTATTCATGAACTTATATCATTGTAAACCATCATCTCTTGCTTATACTTCATTTGAAATTCTCTGAAACATTGATAGTGGCCTTTTGGTGTTGAGAATTATATGAATTGTTTGTGACTGCAACTTGGAAATCATAGTAGTTTTTAAAATTGCTTTCTAGTTTATACTTTCTGGTGTAAGTTTAGCATATAAAAGTCATGAGATTATAAATTTAAACAGATTACTTCCTTCTCCTCTATCACTAATCACAGTAAAACATATATGTTTTTATTTTTATTTTTTTAGGTTTTCTGTTTTCCTACCAGCTTGAGGAGAATAAAACTACTTAGCACACAGCTATGACATGCATCTAATCGTTTTTATTGTATGCAATCACATTATATTGTCTTTCAAAATCAGATGTACTTTTTTTTGACTAATTAGGCTTCTGTAATACTTATTTATAGGTTGGAAGAAGTGAAGTACAATTTAGATCCGCTTATTGGGCTAGTGGTATCTTTGAGAAATACGGAATTGCTTTACCGGAAGGCCTTTGTTAGGAAATGCCAGAATCTGCAGAAGGCTGAACTTGAGGTTCTGAAATACAATCATGTTCCTCACATTATTTGTTCATCCTTAACATGTTGGTAGAAACAATCATGCTGAGTCGGCCAGTTTGTCTTCTATTTTAATGAGGCTTCAACATGTAAAGTTGATTTTCTATATAGATGTCCTGAAGATCTTCGTTGAATCTGTTGTTATGCACGTTTGCCTAAAAATCTTACTTCTTTGTTTTGGGGTATAGGTAGATTTGCTAGGTGATCAAGTGGATGTACTTCTAGGCCTACTTGAGAAGATATACACAACACTGCAGCACTATTCACCAGCTTTGCAGCAGTACTTTGAGGTAACATTCTTATTAGGTTTTATTTCACCGTACAGTAATGTTTTTTCTTTCAATGGAACATTATTTTTCATTCCAAAAAAAAGATAATGTCACATTATTTGCATATATTTTATTTAATCATCTTTGTGCCTATTGTCACTCTCTAGTTATCTGCCGCCACCACCCCCCCCCCCCAAATTATTTTACTTTATTTTTTATAATTAATTTGATAATTGGGGAATAGGGTGATTTGAACTCTAGACCTCTCTATTGGAAATATCAAGAGTGCTAGTTGAGTTACAAGGCTCTTGACATCTAACTTTTGTATTTATGAGGTAATCATTGGGTGCATAATGGTTCTAATTTTTTTATTGGTAATTGTTTTCTCTTCCCGCAGGTCTTTGACATTTTGAATTTGATTAAGAAGGAACTAACTGGAAGAGCTGTTCATATATCCAATTAGTAAGATTAGAATTGTCCATCTCTACTCTCTAAAACAATTCCATGATACTTGCCATCATATATATAGAAGGGGAAAATTTTACGGATTAAAAAAAAAAGGTGGCTATATTGTTTATATCAAATTGTTCCTTTGCACAACAGAACATGTCTGCAAAAACATAGCAAAACCATACCAATGATGTGCATCTATACAAATCATCCATAATATAACAATCCAATAATACCATGTGAAAGGTTGATAGGATCAATTCTAACAAATAGAATATAAAATTGAATCATGTGACGTTTACTTATTGTATTATTTCATTGATTGCTTGGTATAATTGTTACAAAAGGTATTTTTTGTGCACATTGTATATCATGAATCACATCAGTCTTTCCAAAAAAAAAGGGTAAAGCTAATTATCAATCACTTTTCTCATATCCCAAAAGTCAAGAATAACAAGGAGACATCAATTTTTTTCACAGCTAGAAAAAAGGGTTGGCCAGTTAAATTCACAAAGGCCTGCAAGCCTTTTATGTTTGGAAGTCCTGAAATTGAGTATATGATAATGATATGATAAGCTAGCTGGCAAACCATGCAGAGTCTTCGATTTCATATTTAACCGGCGTAATACACTTTATATCCTCCAAGAATAACCCAAGAGAGAAAATCCAAAGACCTTTATATCTGTCACTCTATTGGGACGTTTAAACTCATAGGTACCTCCGCTGATTTCTTGTTTAATCAGATTTCCCGAAATATACAGAGACACACACACACACACATATATATATATATACATAGCTATATGTATACTCTCCAAATTAAACTCATTATCATATGTACATTTTTTTTTTTTTTTACTGTCATGGCAGGACTGTGCAAACTGTGTTTCATTTCTATCCTTCTATTGCTTCTCTTCCCTGACTTCAACACTTGTTCATCACCACCCTCTTCATCGCCTGTACATGCTCCAGTGCCAAATCCAACACCCTCTTCACCTCCAACAGTTGTTCCGCCTCAGTCTCCTCCTCCTTTGCCTACAACACGAGGCTCTTCTTCTTCTAGAGGACTGAATGGTGGACAGAAGGCAGGAATAGCGATTGGAGTGAGGTCTGCAGCAGGAGCTTTGTTTTTGGGAGGGCTTGTGTACAAGAAACGGCGTTCTAATATAAGAAGAGCCAAGTTTGGAGTTGCAGCCAGGAGTCCGGTTCTTTGAGGTTGCAGGGGATTCTTATAATTTCTTTTGTTTTCACTTTTCACTTTCTTCGGTTGTTTAAACCTTTAAAGTAATTACTGTTACAATAATGATTGACTTCTTTGTTTGAACTTTTGGATGAAATTGTAATAGATGACAGTATCAAAGAAAATTTAGAGCGCATTTGGATAGGCTGTTGCGAAAACGTGAGTTGTGTTTTAAAATGGTGTTTCAAGAAAAGCAGCGGCCCAGGTTTTGGGCATTTTAAAAAATGCAACTTCTTAAAAAATGGCTAGCCAAACATATGTTTTTTCACGTTTTGGTCTTAAAACATGTGTTTGCCTAACTCAAATGCCCAACCAAGTGGGATTTTAATCAATATTTCTTAATAATTTAAGTTTTTGGTACAAGATCTAATTTATTAGATTGTTTTTATAAATTGTTTGGATTCTAATACCAGTTTGTTGGCTTTTGATGCCAATGAGTGAAATGTAGTTTCAGCCTAAAATTAGATATACATTAGAATCAAACTTGGGTTTTTTGGTTGATCAAAAACCTAATACAAATACAATAGGGCAGAACCCCATCTATCTTCTTTCTCTATCCAGACATTTTCCTCTCCATACTTCTTTATTTTTTTGTTATGTTCTAGTTTTGATCTGCACCAATGATTCTGTCACCATTAACATCAAGTTTATTGTATACTAATCACAACTTACCTTAGCAATTATGAAAAATGTTGTAAATTTGTTGTGTCATTTGACCGATTGTTTGCTCTGCACATGTTACAATTGGCAATACACGCATGTGTGTGTTTGACAGTAGCTTATGTAGCTTTTTGCTAAAAATGTGTTAAAGTATACTTGTATTTTGAAAAAGTGAAAAAAAGAAAAGAAAAAAAAAAGATGAGGTTCAAAAAAGTTGTACATAAAAGCTAACGTCAAATTGACATTGATCTTGTTGGATTGTTGAAATAATTTTACTTGAGTTTGATAGACCAGTTATCATTGATTAAGGCCTTTAATGAGGAATTGGAATTGCCTCATCTTAAACAACATAAGCCAAGATAAAATATTGTGAATGTACTCGATTGTAAATTGAGAGTAACTACATTAACTATAAACTAGTGTATAACCCTTGTATATGTACGGTACATATACAAACAATCACAATTATATACATATATACGTTCAAATTATAGCTAGAGTAAAAGTTATACAATTTTTGAGTCATAGATGAGTTTTACTCTCTCACTCCCTCTCTTCTATTTTTTATTATAGTTATATATATATATATACACGTGAGTTTACTCTTTTTTTTATTGGGGTTTTTATGGTTTAATTAATTAGACTGTTCGTCTTTTGCACAACATTAACTCACCTAGAACAAAAAAATAAAAATGCTTAAATAAGACACATGACACAAAATTAGACAACTATGAGGACAAAAGGTCCAAGACATGTTTTTGGGCCTTGGGCCTGGCCTGAGGATACTTACCTATCCGAGGACGAATTGATGGTAAAAAAGATGTCAAACTTAAAGTCCACGAGCTGACTATTGCGAAATAGGTTAGTGGAGATAGTTCGAGGAGGGGTATCTCCTCCAAAGAAATGAAGATCAGATGGTACGCAATGTCGATAAGGATGATATTTTTGTAGCTCTAGTGAGTGAAGATATGTTTTCCAAAGGCACAGAGAGGAAGAACTGATAGAAAATATCTTAGAGAAAGCTGCTACCACCACATTGAATGCTCTACACCCAAGTTTCTGGCCGCATTAATGGGAAGTGATACCTGAACAGTGATGATCAACCTTACAGCTATTATCTAAAGACTTCAAGAATGTGCTGATAGGACAAGGATCCAGGTGAGTTGCCTAAAGCTACACGTGGAGAGCGAGAATGGAAAGTGGGAGGATGTATAAGAAGAAGGGAGGTCCCAGAGAGCTAGGGGCAGATCGAAAGAAAGATAGAAGACAGTATTGTAGACCTAAAGATCAGCAGTTGTAATCTATACTTAAGAAAAGTGAAATATAAGACCCAGTATTCTCGACTTGAGTCCGAGAATGAATCTTGTTATATATATTACTCCATTTGTATGTTGTTGTAAACGAGCCCATCATCGTCGTTATGTAGAATCACTAGAACTTAGATTTCAAGCCCACTCTCTACAAATTCATTGTATTGGACTTTTTGGGCCTATCCCAATCACAATCTTGGATTTGGGTGCAAATTGTGACATTACAATAACAGTTAGAATCCAATTTAGAATCTAATTAGACTTTCTTTCAGCTTCGTCTTTTAATATTTATTAGTATGTAACTCATGTTAACACACATGAATAATGAATTATAGTGATGCTATTGAAACTAGCTTGAGTTATTAAACATGTAGGACATAGTTTGACTAGTACATTTGGAGGTACTAGAATAGTTTTTTCTTGCAATTTTCATGATATTGGTTACGCCAAGTTTCTCATTGCATTGCTATTACATATATAATATTGAAAAATTGGATCTAAATATACAATATCCATTCACAATTATTGTCTGTGAAATTCTACTAAATACAACACAAAATAAAATAATAAATTGGTCAAATAATATCTCTTAAATTTAATGGGGATAGGTGTAAGAGATTGTTTAGCTTAATTACAGTTTGTTACGTTCAATATCTTTGTATACAAATATCTAAATAGAAATTGTCTAAAAAATATGCTCATTAGTTCAGAGAAAAAATAATAACAAAAATCTAAACAATTTAATTTGTATGGAAAGCTAACAAAAGTAAAATCTAATTTTGATTCTAATTGAATTTTCTCTAAACTATGGTTATATATATATATATATATATATGCAACCTAGTTAGTCATGGCATATTACATAAATGACTTATAAATTTGAATTGTTTTTAGTTATATGATTAGGTTTTTTTATAGTTTATTTATATTGGACTCCTTATTTTCTACATTAAATTAACTCATTTGACACAAATTTTTTTAGAAAAAATACTTATATTAGATGGAACACGTAACACAAGATTAAACTCTAGCTGAAATCCAATTTTTACATTGAATTAACTCACTTGGAACAAAAATTTAAAACTTAGATTAGATGGAACACATAGCGCAAAATTAGATACTAATTGAATTCCAACTTGAATTCCAATTGAATTTTCTCTCAGTTTACCTATTAATATATATATATATATATATATATATATATAGATAGATAGATAGACTAGTATGTAACCCGTGCTTATACATGAAAATGATGAATTGTAGTTGTGCTAATGATGTTAGTTTGAGTTATTAAACATATAGGACATAGTTTGACCATGACATTTGGATGTAGTAAAATAGTTTTTTTTTTACAATTTTCATGATATTGGTTATACCAAATTTCTCATTACATTGCTACTACGTATATTATTTTGAAAATCACTATTGGATACTACATATACAATATCAATTTAAAATTATTGTTGTTGAAATTCTACTAAATACAATACAAAATAAAATAATAAATTAGTCAAATAGTATCTCCTAAATTAAATGGGGATGGGTGCTGTAGTACCATTGGGCCCGAATTACACACAGTGGGCCGGCCCAGAGGCTCTCACAATGAAAGAAGCCCAACCCCACATCTTGAAATGGTCCGAGGACGTAATCAGTCCAACCTACAAAGACACGTGATAAGAAGGGGTGTCATGCATGATCAAAATACCAAGGAATACGACGTCCGAGGACAGCATAGTCCTCGGCAAGGGTCGCCGAGGATGACGTGACTGATTTAACAGTCCAACAGCGCCCCTGACGGAAGCCTTTGGTGCTAGAATTAATGAAATAGAGATAAAGAATAAAGGGGAGGGGTAGGAGAACATTCAGAAAAAAGCTGCTATCACCGCATTTAAAGCTCTACACCTGCTTCTCTGGCCGCATTAATGAAGAAGTGACGCCTGAACGTTAGGTTTGAACCTTATCTTCACCACCAGAGACCTTAGTAAAAAGGGATGATGGGACAAGTATCCAAAAGTGAAGAAGGTCCAGGTTACACGTGGAAGAAAGGAAAAAGGAGAGAGGCCTATAAAAGGTGAAGGAAGGAGACATAGGAGAAGGAGGAAAAAATCAGAGAAAGAGGGAAAGAGAGAGAACTTGTAAGGAAACTCAAGCATTTGTCCTCGGCAATAATATACAAAGTAATATTTCGTCCATGATTGATAAGTATACATATGTTCTGTGATCAAACCAAACCTTTTATGTTATTTACCGCCCAAACCCCTGGATTAGAATCCTGCTCTCTATAAATTCATTGTTTAGGGCTCATAGGCTCAATTTAATATAAAACTCGATTCGTGCCCTTACAATTGGCGCCGTCTGTGGGGATCCTTGAGTTTTTGGTGCAGATAGCATGATGGCGGGTTTGAATCCAGACCATGCTGAATCTCTCGAATCTCAGCACGGGGATCCATTCCAACAGACAGAACATATAGAAGATCGAGAAGGCAGTGTGCACTCGGGGCGAACCGCAGGTAATCCTCAGGACAGAAGCAGGGGCCCTAGTGAGGCAAATACTAGGGCCATGCAGAGGGAAATTGATCATCTGAAAAGGAAATTACGTCGGGTCAAACGTAAACGGACGCCTTCCATATTTGACCCTTCGTCAGATGACTCCCAGAGCAGTAGCTACAAGCAGAGTTCGGCAACTCCTCCTAGCGAGACCTTTTCTTACCAAGAAGGGAGTCCCCATGATATGGCGAGCAAAAAATCCCTTCCTAGGGGCTCGGGCAGCCACGCCATGGGGAAAGCGCTGCTCCAACTCTCCAAATCACCCTTCACACGTCGTATTGAGAAGGGAAAGCTCCCTCGTCGGTTCACGTAGCCAAACTTCACCATCTATAATGGCAAAACAGACCCAGTGGAGCACGTGAGCCATTTTAATCAGCGCATGGCGGTCTATTCACAGAATGAAACCTTGATGTGTAAAGTTTTCCCCTCAAGTTTAGGGCCTGTCGCGATGAGATGGTTCAACGGCTTAAAAGCGGACTCCATTGATTCCTATATGGAACTTACAATGGCGTTTGGGTCTCGTTTTGTTACATGCAGCAGGGTACCTCGGCCTTTAGACTCGCTACTGTCCATGGCCATGAGAGAGGGCGAGACGTTGAAAACCTACTCGGACAGATACTGGGAAGCGTTTAACGAGATCGATGGCGATTTTGATGAAGTGGCAGTCAACACCTTTAAGGTTGGCCTTCCAGTTGAACATGATTTAAGAAAGTCCTTGACCAAGAAGCCGGTAAAAACAGTTCGTCGGCTCATGGATCGTATCGATGAGTATAAGAGGGTTGAGGAGGATCAGCAGCAAAGTAAAGGGAAGATGAAAACTGTCCCTCAGGAGAGTAGAGACTACAAGGCAGAGAGGTATAACAGCAAATGGCCGCGAAGAGATTTCACTAGCCAGACTAGATCGGCCCCGCCCCAGACAGTAAACGCCGTATTTCGTGAGCCAGTGCAACAAGTGTTGGAGAAAATTTGCTGAGAACCGTACTTTAGATGGCCCAGTAGGATGATAGGAGACCCTACCAAACGTAACCAGAACCTCTATTGTAATTATCACTAGGATAAGGGTCACACCACAGAGAACTGTAGGAACCTGTGGAATTACTTGGATCAGCTGGTCAAGGAGGGGAGGTTAAGGCAATTTATGAATCGACCTAATGAACCAGGCATCCAATCGAGTTCCGTGAACTAGGGAAGCAACAATGTGAGGCCACCATTGGGCACGATCAATGTCTTCTTCGCAGCGCCAGGTCGAACAGGGTCATGTCCTACAAGAATAATGTCAGTACTACGTCCCTCTGCCGACGACATCAACGCTTAGCCGAAGAGGCTTAAGAGGAGTCCCTTGCCTGTGTTGGGATTTTCAGAGGAGGATAAAGTTGGCACTATCCAACCGCATGATGATGCGTTGGTCATCACTTTAAGAATAGGGGGTTATGATGTGAAGAGAGTGATGGTTGACCAGGGTAGTGGGGCTGACATCATGTACCCAGATTTGTTCAAGGGGCTCAATTTGAGGCCTGAAGTTCTCACAGCTTATGACTCCCCGTTGATAAGTTTTGAGGGGAAGGCGGTTATTCCAAAGGGGTTAATTCGACTACCCGTACAGTCGGGGCCAGTAGTAGTGGACGTGGATTTTATTGTAGTAGACGCCTACTCCCCTTACACAGCTATAGTGGCGAGACCATGGCTGCATGCTTTAGGCGCTGTTTCGTCAACTCTACATGTTAAAGTAAAGTTCCCGTACGAGGATGGAGTTGAAGAAATACTAGGCAGTCAGTCCATGGCGAGGCAATGCATAACAGCAGCCATCACGCATCAAACAACACAGGAGTCTCAAGCCCTGCCCGAAAAGAATTTATAGCAGTTAGAATCCTTGGCTGAACCGAACGAGGCCGAGGTTGAAGGGCCCAGCTGTGAAGATCTGTAGTAAGTGATTATTGCAGATGATATAGAGAAATTCTTCCAAGTAGAAAGTCAATTGCCATTCCGGGAAAAAGAAGAACTGGTTGCATTTCTGAAACGAAACATTGATGTATTCGCATGGGATGCCTACGAGGCTCCAGGGGTTGACCCAAACTTCATTTGTCACCACCTCAACGTCAGCCCAACAGCAGTACCGAGGAGGCAACCACCTCGGCGTTCGTCTCAGGAACATGCTGACGCTGTAAAGGAAGAGGTATTGAAACTTAAGAAGGCAGGGGCAATCAAGGAGGTATTCTACCCAGAATGGTTGGCACACACAGTGGTAGTGAAAAAGAAGAACGGAAAATGGAGGGTGTGTGTAGACTTTACAGACCTGAATAAGGCTTGTCCTAAGGACTCATTTCCAATGCCCCGCATAGACCAGTTGGTGGACGCTACTGTGGGTCATCCTCGGATGAGCTTCTTAGACGCTTTCCAAGGTTACCATCAAATACCCTTAGCTCCAGAAGACCAAGAGAAAACAGCCTTTGTCACACCCACGGGAAACTATCACTATAAGGTGATGCCTTTTTGCTTGAAAAATGCAGGGGCTACCTATCAGAGAATGATGACACGAATGTTTGAACCATGGCTAGGAAAAACGATCGAAGTGTACGTTGATGATATGGTGGTTAAGAGTAAAACCATCTCGGCCCATATACCAGACCTGGATAACACTTTCTAGACGCTGAGAAAGCACAAGTTACGATTCAATGCATCTAAGTGCTCCTTTGGGGTAGGGTCTGGAAAATTTCTAGGCTACCTAGTGACACATAGAGGAATTGAAATTAACCCCACTCAGGTCAAAGCCATCAATAACCTGCAACCGCCCCGGAATTCAAAGGAGGTGCAAAGGTTGACTGGGATGACCGCGGCCCTCAACCGATTTATCTCAAGATCTGCTGATCGGTGTAGGCCATTCTTTCAATTATTAAACAAGTGGAAAGGGTTCAAATGGACAGAGGAATGTGCTGTTGCTTTTCAAAAACTTAAGGAATATCTTTCTTATCCTCCTATCATGTCTCGACCTGAAGTTGATGAAGTCCTATTTGCATATATTGCAGTGGCCACCCATGCCGTTAGTCTGGTGTTGATAAGGGTCGACGGGGATGTACAAAAGCCAGTTTACTATGTGAGTAAGTCCCTGCATGAAGCCGAGATACGTTATTCACCATTAGAAAAGGCAATCCTAGCCATAGTGCATGGTACACGTCAGCTCCCCCATTATTTTCAGTCTCATACGGTGGTTATCCTGACCCAACTTCCCCTCAAAGCCATACTCCGGAGTGCAGATTATACAAGCAGGATTGCAAAATGGGGGACCATCTTGGGCTCTTTTGATATAAAGTACATGCCGCGCACCTCAATAAAGGGTCAAGTATTGGCTGATTTGGTAGCAGAATTTGCCGAGCCCATAATAGGAGATAGTGCCGTTAATAAGGGCATTGATGGAAAATCAGTTGGTATGGTGGCAAGTAAAGGTCTTATGGGTTGGACCGTTTACATTGATGGATCTGCCAATCAAAGGGGATCTGGAGTGGGTTTAGTAATCACGACCCCAGAAGGTCTCACATTGGAGAAGTCCTTAAGGCTGGGATTCTCGGCTACAAATAATGAGGCCGAGTATGAGGCTTTGCTAAAAGGGATGGAGATGGTCCATAAACTGGGAGGAAAGATCGTGCAAGTGTTCTCGGATTCGCAACTCGTTGTAGGCCAAATGGAGGGAAAGGTAGAGGCCAGAGATCCGAGGATGCAAGACTACTTGAGTCAAGGCAAGATGGTACAAAGTAAGTTCGAATCCTTTACCTTATCCCATGTTCCTAGAAATAGCAATGCACATGCCGACTCCCTAGCAACTCTTGCTACGTCGTTGTCGCAAGGATTACCTCGGATTATCCTAGTTGAAGACTTACCCAAACCTTCGAGAAATATTGGAAATGTCATCCGCGTTCATTAGATCAGGGTGGGACCTAGCTGGATGGACCCTATCATATCCTTCCTCAAGGATGATGTTTTGCCCGAGGAAAGGGTCGAAGCGGACAAAATACGTAGGAAGGCCTCTCGATTTTGGCTGGCCGAGGACAATAAACTTTATAAACGATCCTTCTCCGGCCCATATCTGCTATGCATACATCCAGAGGCAACTGAGCTGCTTCTGGAAGAGCTACACGAAGGAATTTGTGGGAGTCACACGGGGGGGAGGTCTTTGGCTCACAGAGCCCTCACACAAGGGTACTGGTGGCCCAACATGCAACGAGAAGCTCAAACTTATGTGAAGAAATGTGATCAGTGCCAAAGGTTTGCCCCAAACATTCACCAACCTGGGGGCGTTCTCAACCCCCTGACGAGCCCCTGGCCTTTTGCGCAATGGGGTCTGGACATCGTGGGTCCTTTCCCAAAGGCGCCTGGGAATAGAAGGTATTTGATTGTGGCCACAGACTATTTTACTAAGTGGGTGGAAGCCGAGCCCCTGGCAAATATCAAGGATGTTGATGTGAAGAAATTCGTGTGGAAGAATATCGTCACCCGATTTGGTGTCCCTCGCACCCTCATCTCAGATAATGGTTTGCAGTTTGATAGCAAGATGTTTAGGCGATATTGTTGTGACCTCGGCATAGCCAACAGGTACTCCACACCGGCTTATCCGCAGGGGAACGGGCAGGCCGAGGCTGTCAACAAAGTTATAGTGAACGGGCTGAAGAAGAGACTGGAGGATGCCAAAGGAAGATGGGTGGAGGAGTTGCCTCATGTCCTGTGGACGTATCGGACCACACCTCGCCGATCAACGGGAGAGACGCCATTCTCGATGACTTATGGCGCCGAGGCTGTTATACCTTCGGAAATTGGATTTCCAACGATAAGGACAAGTTCCTTCACCCCGGAGAGCAATGATAGGCTACTAGAAAAGGATCTGGATTTGGTTCAAGAAAGAAGAGAAGCTGCGATGATCCATCTGGCTCATTATCAACAAAAGCTGAAGCAGGGATATGATTTGAACGTAAACCCGAGACCGTTTGCTCTTGGAGACTTAGTATTGAGGAAAGTAGTGGGTAATACCAAAAATCCAGCATGGGGAAAGCTCGAACCTAATTGGGAAGGACCGTATCGCATCACAGCAATAGCTGGAATAGGAGCTTACTACCTGGCAGATTTGGATGAAAAAGTTGTACCCCATCCTTGGAATATAAGTAATTTGAAACGATATTATTATTAATGAAAAGTGTTGTTGTCATTTTATACACATCATTTTTATACAATTAATTCTGTTGTGCCTAAGGTTACAACGGGTCCTCGGATCCTCTACCTTAGTCCAAAGTTAATTAAGGTTACGCCGGATCATCAGATCCTCTATCTTAATTCAAAACAAAAAAGTAAGGTTACGCCGGGTCCTCGGATCCTCTACCTTAGCTCTAATTTGATTAAGGTTACGCCGGATCATCAGATCCTCTATCTTAATTCAAAACAAAAAAGTAAGGTTACGCCGGGTTCTCGGATCCTCTACCTTAGCTCTAATTTGATTAAGGTTACGCCGGATCATCAGATCCTCTATCTTAATTCAAAACAAAAAAGTAAGGTTACGCCGGGTTCTCGGATCCTCTACCTTAGCTCTAATTTGATTAAGGTTACGCCGGATCATCAGATCCTCTATCTTAATTCAAAACAAAAAAGTAAGGTTACGCCGGGTCCTCGGATCCTCTACCTTAGCTCTAATTTGATTAAGGTTACGCCGGATCATCAGATCCTCTATCTTAATTCAAAACAAAAAAGTAAGGTTACGCCGGGTCCTCGGATCCTCTACCTTAGTTCAAATTTAATTAAGGTCACGCTGAATCAACAGATCCTCTGTCTTAATTTAAAGCAAAGAAATAAGGTTATCTCGAATCTTTTTCCTTGATGTAAAAACAACGTTGAAGTTACTAAGTGAACGGGTCTGTATTTGTTGTTAAATATTAAGCACAAAGCTTGAGGGACTGTTAGTTCAGGTGTGAAATATGTCATTATGTTCCTTTTTAACATGTTGTCATGAAAATAGTTGTTAAGTAAGTTCTAAGAGCAAGAGTTGGCAGTCATCACTTAAAACATTTGCACGCATATAGATTGCACAAATTTCCTTGACTAAGGGCCGAAAATTATAAGTACATACTGTGGATACAAGTTGTTGCATCATCACATCACATGGGTAACAACGAAATAAGATCTCAACACCAAGTATAACACAAAATATCAGTTTAAAGTGAGAACTCTTTTCATTGAACGAAAGATTTATCAATACACTCATAACCAAGTTTGTCAAGTTACAAAGAAAAGAAGGTAAAAAACCGAAACTAAAAAATAAAAATACAAGGGCAAATACTAGAATGAGAGAAGGAACGGGTAGCGGCTAAGGCACGAGTAATCATTGCTTGGGCTGGGTCTGGTCTTTTGGATCAGTAGGAGGCACCACTGAGGCCGGGGACCTCTCAACCTTTTCCTTAGACTTTATAGGCAAAGTCGCTAGGACTAGCTCCATAGTCCCGCTAACTCCGGGGTTGATGGGCAGCTCTTTGGGGGCAGGAGGGGGCGGTGCATCTTTAGCTTGGGCAGTAGGGGCAGCATCATCGGCCACACTCTCCTCTACTTGCACCCCAGTTGAGGAAGGAGGGGAATCATCCTTGGCTGACCTAGAGGCAGCCACGCGGATTGCGGGGGGAATATAGGCGTTCTCCACCTTCCATAGGGGAGAGGAAGCATCCACTCTGGCCTGGGAGAGAGCTTCCTTCCACACCTGGAGGCAGTAATCCCTACATACCCCCAGCACTTGGGCTTTGAATGTTTCTGTGGTTTCTGCCACGCCCATATCATAGCCACTCTGCTCAGCCTCGTCAACCATTGCCTCGGCTGCTTGTGCCTTAGTAAGCGCTTCTTCTTTGGCCTTGAGAGCTTCCTCCTTAGCCTCCTCGGATGCTGTAAGATCTTTCGCAAGGCCTTCTGCCAACGTCCTGGCCGAGGCGAGATCCTCATTGGCGCGCTTAAGCAGCAACCTCTGATCCTCAGCCTGCCTGGCGGTGCTCTTCAGTTCGGCCTCTAGGCCTGATTTCTCACTCGCCGCCTTACTCAAGCTGGTGGTCACCTCTTGAAGCTTCTTATCTTTAAGCTCTAGTATTTTCTTAGTGTGGTTCAGCCTAACCACTTCGTCCCTTAGCGCTCTGTAGGAGCTGGCAGCGATCTCCTCTGCCCTATGGGCAGATTGGACAGCCTACATACAAGTATTGTTAGTAAAAGGCACACTACATATAATAAAAAAAAAAGGGTAAAGAAAAGCATAAGTGCCGAGGATCGGCCAATTTGAATCCTTACCATAGCTAACTCTTTTTTGAGGGTCATAAAGACGTTATGATCCCTCATCCTACGCAGCTCCCCCATGTCCTTAGGCAGTAGTAGCGCCTGCTCCAACGCGTCGGCGATGCAAGCAGCTGTGCCCTCATCGGATCCCCTAATAGATGCATCGGCGGTGACCGCCTGATCGTCTACGTGCATCTGAGGAGCCCAAATAGGCGCATGGAGGGCTGCCGGAGGATCACTTCGTCTCTCCAGCCTCGGATGGGCATGACGAGCATGTTTGCCACCCCTCTCCTGGTCCATCTCCTTAGTAGGGAGATCCTTACCGCCTTCAACTATCTCTTTCCCCTTCGGCTGGTCTCTTTTTCTTTTATGGTCAGCCGGGTCTGGATGTTGTTTTCGAGGGGAGGGGGGAAGAATAACCCTCACCAGGGGAAGCTTATCGGCACCCTTATCCTTAGCCTTCTCCGGAGGCACCTTCGAAGGGTCCTGCGCTCCAACTTGCCCTTTTAAAACATCCTTCAAACTAGGCTTGGGTCGGCGCTGGATTCCCATTCTTATTAATGGTTGTTCGTCGTCGTCTGAAGATGTAATGGAGGGGGAGCTGACGACCGGTGATGGATGCCTGGGAGGAAAGAGCTTATCGAAAGCTTCGGACTCCTCGTCTGAATCCGATAGCTCAACGATTTCCTCTCCTTCTTCTTCTTCTTCTTCTTCTTCTTCTTCTTCTTCTAGGGGTGGATGGGAAGATGAGCCTTCACCCAACTGGGGTCAAGCCGAGAAAGTGGCAAGGTGAGTGGCTCTTGGAGCAACCCTGACAGGCTCAGTAACTAAAAAGCCTTGAGGGATTGGAGCACCAGGAGGCAACAGAAAACCTTCGACAGCTACGCTGATCCTCGGAAGTCGCGGATCTTTCTCCTTGACGACGCACTTGGTTTCTTGGAAGGCGGAGGAGATAGGTGTGTATCCGAGAATGCGGTGGGCGGCGCAAAGCTGACCGTCTGAATGTACAAAGACCTCGGCCTTCAAGATCTTGTTCAAACGGTCGAAGTTAACGAGATTGGCACGGGGCGCGAGCGCACGACGATCTACACGTGTGTATCAAAAAACAGATTAGTACAAGTAAAATAGGGAAAACATAACCAACGAAAGAAACAGCAAATTTATCATTGAGCGAGGCCAACGCAACGTGAGCACTCACCAGGCTCTCCCTCCGTCGTCGGACAGTGGAGACCGTCATACCATTCCCCGGACAATATAAGGTAGTCCTTGTCCAAACCCTTGTTGGAATGGGGAAGGCATTGGATCAATCTGACTTCAGGGTGTCTAGACTTCAAGTAGTAGGTATGCCCCCTCAATCGGTGAAGGGTATACACCCAATTCACCTCGTGGTGAGTAAGACCTAACCCTAATCTCTCGTTCAGGACGTCTGTAGCACCCAAGATCCTAAACATATTGGGAGCGCACTGTGTAGGGGACAACCTAGCGGTTCTAAGATAGTTCATAGTAATGGGCATCATAGGGATTCTCATCCCTCCCTCTATAAACGCTATCATGGGAATCGCTACCTCACCGGTCTTTCTCTTGGTGAGCCACTCTCCCGTCTTACAGTACCTAATGGACACTCCGGGTGGGATCTCATATTTGGCTTTAAAGGCTTCTATTTTCTCAGGGGTATCCACTAGCGATGCGAACCTACCCATTTCTTAAAACTAGGGAGTAAACACTATAACAGAATCGGAAGATCTAAATGGCCGAGGACAGAAGAAAGGGGACAATCAAAGGAGTAAACAACGATAATGAAAACAGAAGGTTGAAGAACTTACTTTTAAATAACTACGTCACCTCGGCTTAGAAATGAAGGGTGTGAAGACGCGTGCAGGTTGCAGGAAAGGTTAAGTTCAGTGTGCAAAGTCTGAAATGAACAGAAGACCTTTGAAGTGGCAGTATTTATTTCGTGGGAAGGCGTAAAGCAAAAAATCTCCCGCTTATTTCCCCTTGAAGCACGCCCACCCGTTGGATGATCATCGCACGGTTGGACGTGGGGAACAGAGAGCCGCCAACATTTAATTGAAGCACCACTCATAGACTGAAACGCCAGAAAGGGATCATTCCACGCGCGTATATCGAAGCCCTCACTTCTTCTAATAAGATAGAACTAAGGGCTTCGAGGGGCTAATGTAGTACCATTGGGCCCGAATTACACACAGTGGGCCGGCCCAGAGACTCTCACAATGAAAGAAGCCCAACCCCACATCTTGAAATGGTCCGAGGACGTAATCAGTCCAACCTACAAAGACACATGATAAGAAGGGGTGTCATGCATAATCAAAATACCAAGGAATACGACGTCCGAGGACAGCATAGTCCTCGGCAAGGGTCGCCGAGGATGACGTGACTGATTTAAGAGTCCAACAGCGCCCCTGACGGAAGCCTTTGGTGCTGGAATTAATGAAATAGAGATAAAGAATAAAGGGGAGGGGTAGGAGAACATCTAGAAAAAAGCTGCTATCACCGCATTTAAAGCTCTACACCTGCTTCTTTGGCCGCATTAATGAAGAAGTGACGCCTGAACGTTAGGTTTGAACCTTATCTTCACCACCAAAGACCTTAGTAAAAAGGGATGATGGGACAAGTATCCAAAAGTGAAGAAGGTCCAGGTTACACGTGGAAGAAAGGAAAAAGGAGAGAGGCCTATAAAAGGTGAAGGAAGGAGACATAGGAGAAGGAGGAAAAAATCAGAGAAAGAGGGAAAGAGAGAGAAAGAGAGAGAACTTGTAAGGAAACTCAAGCATTTGTCCTCGGCAATAATATACAAAGTAATATTTCGTCCATGATTGATAAGTATACATATGTTCTGTGATCAAACCAAACCTTTATGTTATTTACCGCCCAAACCCCTGGATTAGAATCCTGCTCTCTATAAATTCATTGTTTAGGGCTCATAGGCTCAATCCAATATAAAGCTCGATTCGTGCCCTTACAGGTGCATATAATCGTTTAGCCCAATTACAATTTGTTATGTTCAATATCTTCGCATACAAAAGATCTTAATTAATAGAAATTGTATAAAAAATATGCTCATTATTTCAGAGAAAAAATAACAGCAAAAATCTAAACAATTTAATTTTTATGGAAATCTAATAAAAGCAAAATCCAATTTTACTTTTAATTGAATTTTCTCTAAACTTTGGTTTTATATATATATACATACATATAACCTAGTTAGTAATGAACCGTACATAGTCATGGAACTCATGATATATTACTTAAATGACTTATAAATTTGAATTGTTTTTAGTTATATGATTAGGTTTTTATGGTTTATTTATATTGAACTTCTTATTTTCTACACTAAATTAACTCATTTGGCACAAAATTTTTAAAAAGAAGTTAGATTAAATAGGACACGTGTCGTAAAATTAATCTTTAATTGAAATCTAATTTTTACACTGAATTAATCCACTTGGCACAAAAATTTAAAATTTCAGATTAAATGAGACATGTGATACAAAACTAGACTCTAATAGAATTCTAATTTGAAAGAATTCTGATTGAATTTCTCTCAACTTTTCCTATTAATTTTTATGCTTTGTTACTGTCATGGCAGGAATGTGTAAACTATGTTTCATTTCTATTCTTCTACTGCTTCTCTTTCATGACTTCAAAACTTGTTTGGGAGATGCACCACTTGTATTACCACCCTCTTCGCAGCCTACAAAACCCCCAATATCAACTCCAACACCCTCTTCACTATCTATACTACCACCGACACCAACTCTAACACCCTCTTTACTGCTTATACTACCCCCAACACCAATTCCAACACCCTATTTACTGCCCACAATTGTTCCGCCTATAGATACTAATGTTCCAAAACCTCATAAAACAAAAGGCTCTCCTTCTTCTAGTTCTGGAGAATTGAATGGTGGACAAAAGGCAAGAATAGGAATAGCGATTGGAGTGATATTTGTGGCAAAGGCTTTGTTAATTTGTTAGTGTCATGGCAGGATTGCATAGTCTGTGCGGCAGTAGTGCATAAATTTCTATTCTGCTACTGGTTCTCTTCCTCGACTTCAACACTTCATTTAGAGCCTTCCACAGGTGGCTTGGCTCTGACTATATATATATATATATATATATATATATATAATTGATTATTTAGTTAGAAGAATAGTAAATATATGATAGAATAAAAAGTATGCTCTTTATTTGATGAGTAAACCTTAGGTCGAATACATTAGATTTTCTAATTGAATTCAAATATTTGATCATTTTTAATTAATTATTCTTGACAAGGTTACTATTCTTCTCTTATTAGTCAATGCAACTAAATGCTTGATTTCAATTGGAGAACTTAACTTATCTAAGTTTTACCCTTATTTTATTTGTAAATTATGGAAAAACCAATTAAAATATTTAGCCTTTTCAATTTTAAAAAGAAAAAATTCAAATAATTTAGACATCAAAACTAGGTTTTACAATAGAGAAGTGCTACTATGTCCATAATATTTTTACAACAAATCATAGGTAGTAAGTTGTTATTAATTTTAATTTTTTTGAAAAGTTATTGGTTTTAATTTAAATCCATAATTTAAATTACTTTTTTGTTTACCCATAACAACTAATAACAATCTATCACTTAAAATTTATTGTGACAATATTGTGGACATAACATTTCTCTTTACAATAATATGGAAGATGATTTTCTAATGAATTCTTTAATGTTATATATTAAAAGAAAATTTATTGCAAAATTTAATACATAAACAATCATTGATAATTTCAAGTTTTAAAAAAAGAGTAATGATATAGGCACAAACTATTTTACAACATTTTGTACCTCTTATTAGTTTTCATCTAGGCCCACTATTAATATCACTTTTTCATTTACCAATAATCACTCACCATATCAGTAGTTTGTAAATTTTTTTGTAAAATAATTTGTATTTCTAGCATTTACGGGGCAGAACTACCCTTAGACCAGGGGGGCAATGACCCCCCTCCCTAAATTTTTTTTAAAAATTATTATTATATATGTGTATTAATTTTAGCAATTTTGTTCTATAAAATTACATATTATTTCCTTTTAACAATATCATTGATTCTTTTAAGAGTAATGCTATACTCACAAACTTTTTTATAATATTTTTATAAACTTTTTTGATAGCAAATTCTTATTGGTTCACATATGGACACATCATTTACATCATTTTTTACTTACCAGTAACCACATTTATTACTTAAGTAATTTATAAAAATAACTTGCAGCTTTAGTATTTTCCTCATTTTAGTGACCATAAAAAAATTTATAGATCTAAAATCTAAAACAAAATATACAAGCCAAAAAAAAAAAAAAAAGCTCAACAACAAAAATTACCAGTAAGACTAAAAACAAAATTAAGCTTAATTAACTAATTTTATCCAAAAGAAATAACCCTATCCTTTAAAAAACATTCTAAACAAAAATAATTTTGTTCTTACCTACAAAAAAAAAAAAAAAAAAAAAAAAAAAAAAAAAAAAAAAACTTAACAACTAAGTAGCAGAATTAGAGGTTGAAATCATTGCACACAGCCAACAGTAAAACCGTCCTCTTAACTCAAAGTTCTGGCTCCATTCCTGCTAGCACTATTCTGAAAAAAAAAAAAATGTTTAAGTTAAAATGTATTAATAAACGAACAATAATTTTGTATATTTTCTTTTGTTTATTTTTTTTACTAATATTGAATAGATATTCATTTTAATTTTCATGTATTAATTTAGCTTTTGAATGCTACTATATTTCTTATTCTTGAATGATGAATTTTTTTCTCCAGATAAAATCGTGGTTCTATGATCTAGCCATGCAGCTGGGAGAGCGATTCTTTGAGGTTGCAAGGAATTCTTATTTGTTTTCAATTTTTGGAGTTGTTTGAAGCAATGTTTGGCATTTTTAATTTGTTTGCCAAGTAGTGCGCATAGGTTTCAACTTAAAACTAGTCGCTAATCCGTGCTATATAAACGGAAACTTACCAATTTGTAAGGTGGACTAAAATAATTTTATAAAATTTTAAATTGATTAAGAAACTACACTATTACATGATTTGTTCTTGTATAATTTCAATTTGTGTTACAAATTGACAAAGAAGTCATTACTTGAACGTGCAATGATTTACAAAAAATTTGTCAGACAATTTCAAATACTACAAAAAAATAACTCAAAAATTCATATATTAAAACTTTTGAAAGACCAAAAAATATTGAAGAAAAATTATCAACGTTTGAGTGTAAGTTTAAGTTGGACTTGTTAGAGAGATAGAGTTTCAATCTTTGTTAAGTTTGAATTAAACAAAAATAATTTTGTTTTAAAAAAATGAGGAGTTTGAGTTTAAGTTGGACTTGTCAGAGGGATAGGGTTTCACTCTTTGTTAAGTTTGGAATAAACAAAAATAATTTTGTTTAAAAAACATGATGAGTTTGAGTTTAAGTTAGACTTGTCAGATAAATAAAATTTCACTCCTTTCACTCCTTATTAAGTTTGGACTAAACAAAAATAATTTTATTTAAATAAAATGACAACTTTATTTAAATATTGTGCTGATATGGAAAATTATGGAAGCTTCAGATCAGATAAATAGAGTTTCACTCTTGTTATGTTTGGACTAAAGAAAAATAATTTTATTTAAATAAATTGACAATTTTATTTAAATATTGTGCTGACGTGAAAAATTGTGGGAGTTTCAGAGGTTTTGGTTATATATATTTACTACGCTAACCCGTGCGATGCACGGGCTAGTTAAATAAAAAGATAATTAATCAGCCACATGGTAAAAAAAAAAAAAAAAACTAAAAGAACCAATAAGAGACTATTAATCTATTGTCAAAGGGTAAAATGACAACGTGGAAAACATTTTATAAATAACTTATTGATAACAGATATATAGAGAGGGGACTTTCATAAATCATCAATGCAATTGGAGTCAACATCTCATTGCAAATGGAATGTAGCTCTATATAAAAACTAAAAGTAAAGTTTCAATCATTCTCTTTCTATAAAACATTATCAAAATTATATGAAGTTTACCTCGGTTTCAAATATAAATTATTTGAGGAAATGACTATATCTATGTCCTCAGCACCATACATTTCCATCACATATTGTTGTGTCAAGCACGCCAACACAGTAAAGAAACAGTTACCAATACATGCTCTCACCAATTAGAGAAGTTGGAATGCCAAATTGTGACGATGCAGAAGATACCATTGCCATACCATAAAAAAGATTCTCTCTTTCATCTTATTCAACTTCAATTCCATTACTTTTTCCACAAAATTGTAAAAAATGAAATGAAAAAGCATGAAGTAAACTTTGACATCACAGCCACCAGGAATGTTGTCTTTGCTAAAATTGAGGGATGAGGGTTCACACTCATCACAACTTGGCAACAAAATTCATTCCTCTGCTTCAAGTTCATAATTTCTGTAAAAGCCATAAAATGTTAAATACTATCCCAAGTTTCACTATTGCAACTGAAACCTTCATGGCTGCCTGTTTTATATGCTTACAATTAATCATTAAATAGGAAGATAAATACTTGATAGATCTCGTTTACCTACTTTTCCCAAGTGCTTCAACATCTTCCAAATATCCTTTTTTTTTTTTTTAAAATCTATTATTATTATATGGTACATCTTCTAAATTACTGATGACATGGGTGATGATTAAAAAAAAAAAAAACCTGAACTTGATATTTTTTTTTCCTGAGATTGATTACCTCAATCCTATCTATGTCTATAACCTTGAGATTTTGGAAACCTGACTGAGCCATGTCTTTTAGTAGCTCACAGCCTATTCTATCAGCCCTACTACTAACACTTTTGCATATTTTGCAAGATCCTCACTCAAGTCTCAACTACCACCAATTAAAACAAAAACCTAAAAAGTTTTAACATATTTGAATAAGGATTAGACCCAAGAAGATTGAAGCTGAAAATTGATAAGAAAGAGCGGTACCATGTGAGGGTACCTTGTTTGCCAATTAAGTCTATGAAATAAAAGAAAAAGAACTGAACCCATAAAAGTTGAACGAAAAATAAAGACCTAGATATTATAAACTAAAGAAAATAAAAAAGTGAGTGAATTTGGAGGAAAATTTAAAAGAAACATTGCCATCACATAACCAAGTATATGCTTTGAAGAGCATCCCAAAAAATAAAAACCTATACTTGAAAGGCCAGAGACAACCTTTATGGCCTTCTACTTTGATCTATCATCATATAATCTTAAAATTTACAGAGGCTATTTGAGACTTAAAGATTCCATTTGTGGCACTGTGAGATGATAGCCTATCCTAATAAATAAAAATAGAATTGGTAAAGCAAATAATATCTTCATAGATTTCATCCCATCCAGTGTAGTAATGATGTCCATTTTTCTTTTCAAATCCAAGGCTTTTATTCTCTAAAGATTTCATTGCATCTTCCATCTCTCCAACTTCTCTTTTATGGTTATTGTCTCTGCTGCCTAATGAATCAAAAGAATAATCAAAATGTTTAGTCAAAAACCATGTTATATGTACAAAAGATTGCAAGACTTTTATTTTTATTTATTTTATTTTACCTCATCCTCTTCACACAGGTTCAAAATTTTTGGTAGCACCAGACTCAACAATATAGTTGAAATTTTGTGGGTCAGTCTTGATGGTAAGCTCAGCAAAGCATCTGTACATTTGAAGTACAATCAGAACCTTCAAACACCTAAATAATTGTCACCAATAACATCTACTTATGGGGAGCATCATGTGTGCTTGACCCCTCATAAGCCTCTGGGTTGAAGACAGGTGAGTAGCATTTGTCTAGCACCTTCCTCTCTTACATCCTTCAACTGTTAAAACCAAAAAAAATTTCAAAATCCAACACCTAATTGTAATGTGTAAGACACAAATAAATACTAAATCATAAGAAATAATTTGTTAGTAATCTCCATCATTTAATCAAACAAAACACATCCACTCAGCTTATTTTTACCAGTAAGCATCTGATACCAAATATACCCCCCCCCCTTTTTTTTTTACAGAGAGAAGAGTTCAATCAACATTCGATACCAAATACCCTTTTTTTTTTTACAGAGAAAAGAGTTCAATAGTGATACACATTGTGATTTCTTAGGATGAGCCAACAATTATGAACAATCGCATGATAACAAAGTCAATGTTTGGTACATGTTTAGTCATATAATATACAAACGAATAAAAGAATTGAAAGTCAATGATTTCGAGTTTTTCATATCTCCTTTTAGATTCATTGTGACTGTAGTTGGTTCTCATTCTTCTTCTTATAGTCATGCCCCAGTTCCTCCTAACACATAGACACCTAATAATTAAATAAAACATATATAAAAAAAATATGCCAGAGTTCCAAAGATTGGTCATTTGGTTGCATTCAGATAAATAATAATAATAATCATAATGGAAAAGAGAAGAACAAACAATCTGTGCAAGAGTATAAAACTAAAAGAGAAGAAAAAGAATCTGTCCAATACCAGAACAATCTCATATACATAATATTCAACTCCATGCTTCATCTAGTTGTGTCAGATTAGCAATTGATATAGCAATCTCTTCATCAGTATTAGAGGGCACTGGTCTGACAATGGTGAAAGGCCTCTCGTAGATCTCTCTCTCTCCAACTCTCTCTGCACAACACATATTCATTACCCAAAAAAAAAAAAAAAAAAAAAACAGAATCAAAATTGAATCGCTGAAAACTATAACAGAACAAAAGGGCCTGAAACAAAATTGAAACAGAAAATTAATAATTCTGTTGAAATTGCAACTCCAAAAATAGGCTGCCTTTCCTCTGTTTGGTTTCAATTGAAAAACTTAAATTCGGAGAAAAGAGAAAGAAGAAAGCAAGCGTACCTGGCGAGTCGTCCCAGAGGGAATGGTGGTGCGTTCGGGTACGGAGACCTCCACTGCGGCATCATCTGCCATTTTTTGTTGATTGATGCTTTTTCGGTTATTTTTAGTGCTTCGGACTCTCTCTCTCACTGTGTCTCAGAGTCTCTCTCACTGTGTCTCGAGTCGTCCCGGAGGGAATGGTGAAGCGTTCGGGTACAGAGACCTCCACCGCCGCATCATCTGCCATTTTTTGCTAATTGATGCTTTTTAGGTTATTTTTAGTGCTTTGGACTCTTTCTCTCATTGTGTCTCAGAGTCTTTGCTTTACTTTGCTTTGGGATTCTGTTGGTCTACGCAAAGAAGGCCCAATTTTACAGTTTAAAATACAACCTAAAAGAATCTAAAATAAAAAATAAAAAAATCTAAAATAAAAAGAAAAAAAAATAGTGATGACGTGGAAAATTGTAGGAGCTTCAGAGTTTCGGTTATATATATATTAAACATAAGAATCAAAACTTGACTTTTGATTGATCACAAAACTTATATTTCCTGATCTAATTCAAGGCATACAATAGGTGTCTTCTGACTAAAAAAAAACCAGGGTAAAGCTTCAACCTTGTTAGGAAAATTAAGGGGGCGTTTGGATCATCAGTTTTCATAACTCATAACTCTGTTTCCATAACTCATAACTCAAAAATGGTGGGACCCATAGCAGGAACTTTGTTTGGGAGCTCCATAACTCAATTTCCATAACTCTGTTTCTATCACTCAATTCTCTGATTTTTGAGTTATGAGTAATGGAAATTGAAAACACATTTTCGTTATTTTGAGTTTCCATAACTCATAACTCAATGGTATTTTTGTAATTAAACACACATTGGGGGACTCACAGCCGCATCTTTTGACCAGCTGACTTTTTTTTTTTTTTTTTTTTCTGGGTTTGGTCTTAATGTTAGTTTTTTTTTTTTTTTTTTTTTTTTTTTTTGGGTTCGGTCTTAACGTTACTCTTTTTTTTTTCTCTGAGTTTGGTCTTAATGTTAGTTTTTTTTTTTTTTTTTTTTTTTTTTGGTTCGTTTTTCACGTCAGTTTTGTTTTGTTTTTTTTTTTTTTTTTTTTTTTTTTTTTTTTTCTGGGTTTGGTCTTCACGTTAACAGAATTTTTTTTTCCTTCACTGGGTTTGGGTGATCTGGCTATTGAAAAAAAAAAAAAAAGAGAAGAGAAAAAGCTGCACAGATTGACAGAAATGGGACCCACAAATAGTGTGAAACATATGAGTGATGATAACTGAGTGATGGTGCCAAATGGGTATAGTATTTTTAAGTGATGAGTGATGAGTGATGAAAATTGAGTGAGCAAAAAAAAGATCCAAACAAGGCCTAAAATCATCCGTAAGGTTGTATCAAAATAAAATTCGGTGCAACTATTAGTAATTTTGTAGTTGGCCTGGGCTTTTCGTTGTTATTCCTTTGGGCCTCTCCTTCCCTTGTAAATGGCAGGTTGTACTTGTACATCTATTATCTTTAATTTATATGAAAAGGATATAACCTTAACCTTTTTTTTTTTTTTTTTAATTATAGAAAATAAGAATTTTACTCATTATTAACTTATAAATTGTTTAGTGTATACATCATCAGTCAAAATAGCCAAAAAAAAAAAAAAAAGTGGACAAATCCTTTAACGATACTACATGTCACAATATTTTTATAAAGCTAAAATATGTCAATTGAATTCAAAATATTTTGCAGTGTTAGAAAATATTTTGAGAATTGAGATGCCAAATAAAGCAATCTCTCTATTCCCACATTTAGGATTTAGCAACAAAACTCAACAGCCAACTGTAACATACTTGCCAAGTATATATCGTAGGAGGATTTGCTACAACATTGTATGCAACAATTGCTGCAAACGATTGGCTTAATTCATAATTGCAGATACAAGGCTGCCGCAAACCTCTCTCAAATATATATCCTGCAAAATTACAATCTTTTAATTTTAATTTTTTATATTCAGTTAATTTTCCCCCTTTCTATCATCATGTGAATAACTATGATCTATTTTCCCACGTGTAGATCCCAGAAATTTTCGCAAGTCAAATTTTTTGTAAACATTGCTTTCGCCGTAATAAGTACTTTTTGTAACTCTTGATGACTTCGTTCCTAAAATTTGCTTACTAAGACGAACATTTTCGCCTTATTAGCTTCCTTATAAAGTTTGTCATTACAAGTTCCCTGGGTAATTACCGGCTCCAGTTGGTCAAGAAAAGGTTCAATTGTTTAAATAAGCTTTCAAACACACTACACATATCGCAATTTTGCTTTCCATTCTTCACCACCAAACACTGTTTCTCAAGGTATGTCTCTCTCTCCCTCTCTCTCTCTCTCTCTAACACTTAGCTTGCATTTGTCTCTTAATTCTCACATCTGCCTTTGCTACTGATCACTTCTTAATACTATCATTTACTAATCTTAGATCTTTGATCAAAGGTTTAAACTTTTTCTCTGATCCCATGATATGAATATTTAGTTATTGAATCTAAAGATGAATTAAGGGCTATATTTATGTTTACTAGACACTTTAGGAAATGGGTTTTGGAGAAAAATTCAATCTTTAACATTCTTTAGTGAGAAAAAAAACTTAGTTGGTAGTTTGGACCCAGATTTGATTGTTAGATTATCTCTCTTTTTGTATTGAAAGTGGGTTATTTGTGGATGATCATATGAGGTGATGTTTAAGATTGTTAGTTAGATCGGTGAAAATGTGAAATGAGTTTTTGATTAGATACAAATTCCATTAGTTGTAGACTTGTAGTTATCGGAATTTGCAAAATGGGTTAGGCTTATGAAATGCTTGTGGATCTCTTTAGCTTCCTGAATGGTTAAATTTTGAGTTCCTTGCCGGAACTAAATGAGGCTGAGGATGTTGTTATACCCCAATAGATTTAGCTGTTTTTTTTTTATTGAAGTAATATTAATTTAGAAATATTGGCAAAAATACAAGTTTTTAGTTGTAGACATGAAAACTCATCTAGGATTTATCAAGTAATGTACCAATTTGTCATGTTTCCTTTGTGGGTAATTTTCAATTTTTTTTTTTAGATAAAGTTTGTTAGACTAATGGTTCAATGATTAAATTCACCATTTCTAACAACATAACTTTCGAGACAGACAGTGATTTATTAGAGTTGATCTAGTTTTACTGAAAAATCACATCATGTTGATTGGACTCAGTTTGTTTCTTTCAGGTTATTCCATATTTTAACTGTTGAAGTTTTTCTCTCTATGTACTGCACGAACACCATCAAGTTCAATAGCTTGCGAGCACTTAATAATTCCCCACAGCTTTTTTTTTTTTTTTTGGTCTTGATTAAAAACAGTAGCTTTTGAATATTTGGAGGTGGTGATTCGCTTGATAGTTATGTGGGTTCAGACTTCTTCTAGTTTTCCTTGACTCATTGGGCCTAAATTATTTTATAACCTTTGGATAGTTTGTTATGCCATGTTATTGCTTTATACTTGGTCCAGCTTAACAATGGTTCACACTTTACAATGCTAGAGTCAAGGTGATCCATCTTGGGAATTGTTCACACCTCTATTAGCAGATTCACATAAAGAGGGGGATGTCCTATATTGTAGTTATGCATAAAATTAGTGGGTGGGTTATGTCTCTGGAGCTGCTTCAAGAATCTGGTTACAGTCATGGGATCATGCTTGCTCATGAAACCAGTTTAAGTCATGTAATTTTTTGCATTATAAGGATAATTCTGGAATGGTTACAATTTTAAGGCAACAATAACCATAACCTTTTTTAACAGAATATGATATACCAATAATTGGCCCCTGATTTTGAATGTAAATGACCCTATGTATATTTCCTTGAAAGAAGCTTATCAGCTTATTATTGTATTCTCATGCTATGAAATTTAAGTTCATCAATTGTATATCTATATTTCAGTTTGGCTGCATTTAGCAAGTCTATCATGGAAGCCAACAGGGGACAGAATGGAATTCAACAACTGCTGGCTGCTGAACAAGAAGCTCAGCAAATTGTCAATGCCTCCAAAAATGGTAAATAATCTTTCCTTCTCTATACTAAATAAAGGTATGCTTGTACTTGTATGGTTTCTGATATCTAGGGTTTACATGCGTATGCTTAGTGACACATTCTAGCTATTTCGTTAATGGGAGAAAGTGGGTAAATGGAACTGCTGGCGGAATAGTGAGCTAATGATGTTTGCCTGGCTCTGGCTGAGTTCAAATCAGTGTGTTTGAGTGGGCAGGATATACCAAAGTATCTAGGAATTGAGTCTTGGATTGGAGCAATATCTTCCCAATTTGTTCAGACACAAGTCCTATTATTATTTTATTGCATACATAAGATTTTTTTAGAGTTATATCAGAATATAGTGTCTTGAGTTGGATTGTCATGACTATGAAGACATGTTTTGGCATTACAGTAAGATTTGATTACATGATCATGTGGGTGCTCACACAAATTTAAACAAAACAATTTAGCATTCACCCCGACTAGTTGAGATTGGCCATATAAATCCTTTTCCACCAATTAGTACCATTTGGTCGCATCATTTCGTAAGGTCATAGGGAATAATGTTTCATATTTACATTTTACTGCCATGATCCAATGTCACATCTTGTTCACTGTTGCTCATCTTTCCCATGCTTTGAATTGAATCCAAATGACTCCTCTAATTCTCTTTAGATGGCATGAGACCAACAATTGACATTGTTAAATGTTTATTAAATGTTAATTTAAAAACTTTTTTGCTCGGAAACCTAAGTTTTGGACTGGACATGGAAGATGATGTGCATGTGTCTATTTATGTATGCTCTTGTTTAGTGCTGAAAAACTGGTACTTATTATATACCCCCTTTCTTTTTCTATTTCCAGCTAAATTGGCCAGATTGAAACAGGCCAAAGAAGAGGGCGATAAGGATATTGCGGAATTTCGTGCACAGACAGAACGCGAGTTTCAGAGAAAGGTTGCAGAGGTAAGTGTAACAACAAAGTAAGGGAAAATGATTATTAAAATCCATTCACATGTTAGTAATAGCAGATTAACTTCAACAACTGGTTTCAAATCTCAGCTGCCAAATTTGATTCATCAGTGAGTCCAACTTAAACCTCTGATATTTTCAAAAAATTGACGTGGTTGTATGCCAGACACTTTTGTTGCTTACAGTGGGTATTTTGTGATCATTGAATATCATGAAAAGCTTCAGTCTGTGGGCAAATCTCCATAACTTCTTTTTCTATAAATGGATATGCCTTTGACTAATGTAAATTCCACCTTTTGTCTCCATCCAAATTGTCCTTTAATTTTCTTTTCATTACTTTTAAGTTTTAACCAAAGTCTTCCCAAGATTTGTCTTTATCACACAAGCGATAACTTAAATCTAGATTTCTCTAAATTCTTTGTATGATGTGGGTGAACTCGAGATTCCTAATGCGCATCTGTGGTTCTGTGTAAGTGTTATTGATGTGGTAATTGGAATTTTTTTTCATATATTGTCAAACAGAGTAGTGGGGATTCAGGTGCTAATGTGAAGCGGCTTGAACAAGAAACAGAGACAAAGATCCATCACCTGAAGACAGAGGCTGCAAGGATATCCTATGATGTCGTACAGATGCTTCTAAAGCAGGTGACCACTGTGAAGAACTAAACTCCAGGAAATGCTCGGTGGGTGCTTGGATGTTCTCGCTTTTTCCATACTTTTACTATTTGGAATTCTTTTGGCGGCAGTAACATTGTGCGTATTTCCTATGGCAGATATATTTATGACGTTTATTAGTTGATTATGTACCTTTTAAAATAAGCAATTCACTTTGTGCTATTATTTTATCAGTGCTCAATGCTATATGTCTCTGAGTAGTAGTGCTATTTGCACTCATGGAATGTACTTCTAATAGTTTACATATTGGCTTATGTGATTATTGTAACATTTTTTGATGGCTTTAGCCACTAATAAAAGTAATGTTTGGTGAAATAGTTAATGGGAAAGAGACTATCATTTATCAAATTTATGAAATTCAGTGTTGAAGAATGGATAGCAATGCAAGGAATTTGATATTTTATTCTTAAAGAAGCAGAATTGCAGGTGCTGTAGAAGAATTTGTTTGCATCATGTTTCCAGAAGTTGATCTCACTAGGAGCCAAATAATAGGATATCCTGCAAGATTTGCTCTATTACTATCCAACATGCAAATAGTCCTACTCCTAGGAGTAAAGGTCTAAGTTTTGAAAATGCCCTTCGTTCAGGATCCTCAGCTTCTCTTTTTAGCATTGCCCACGCCATTGCCGGTGGAAGAACTCCATAAAGCATTGTCATACAGTAGCCCCCCTATTCCACATTAAATATAAATAGTAAAAATCTAACCATGATTCTAAACAGCGGTCATTGTGATTAAGATTTTCTATCTGATTTTCTTCTCCCTATACTTACAGCAATGTCAGTAGCAGCTGAGAATGCATCTGGAACAGTAGATGACACAAAAAGAGCTGGAGTGACAGCCATTGTCATTGCTGTGAAGCCTTTATTCCTTCCCCACCATTTTCTCAGTCCAAAAAGCTTGTTTTCCTGTTATATTTACGCACAGCATCTCAGTTTTATTGGTTTGTGTTGTTAATAAGTTAAATAGTGAATAGAGTAACTTATCACTCAAGAATTCACTTACGATTCTTTGAGTGTTATACCTTAGTTTCTCTAATTAAATTCAAACATGTGGCAATGTTATCTTTCCCAAGACAATTAAATTCAATGCATCCTGGTGTTTGAATTTAATTATGAAACTTAAGTTATGCATTTAAAGAACTGTATATAATTTTTCCTAACTAGGGGTATGAAGGCTACATGCGGTAGTTGTGTTGAGGAAAATTGCCATGTGAAGTTATTAAGTTGCTCCTTAAAAAACTCGAAGAAGGCCAAGAGTGTGCCAATTAGTGATGTCCCGACCGCCAAAAGAGAGAAGGCCTCAACCATAATTGAAACACCACTCCATTTCACCCTGAACAAAGAGGGAACAAGTGTGCTTGGGTTACTTGATGTTATTGATAAATCTAAACTCAGATTAATACAGAGAAGATCATGAGACATAGCTGGAGTTGAAAAGAGATACTGTCAAAATCTTCAAAAGTGCTATGCATGTCAAGATCGATATAGATAATTTGCAAACTTAAAAAGCATCACCTGTATGTCCAATTTTCCATCTCTACAAAAACTGTTTGGAAATATAGGTGATGTTTTTTAGAGATATTTTTTAAGAAAGAAAGTTGACAATGTTCCTCAAAAGGGAATGTTAGTTGAAATCCATCCATTGCTTAGTTAGAAATAGAATTAGTCATTTGTCAAGTAACTAGTAATCACATTTGGAGCATGAAATCTTTCAGATACTTTTAGCACTGAATTCTGTTCTATTGAAAGGGTTATCTTGAAGGCAATAGAGTCTTCAGAGAGACCTCATGAGCAATTCGACAGGGTCAACAACTTGGTCGGACTGTGCAGAGAGGCCAAGTGCTACTGCATCCCAAACAAGCAATGCCAGCAATGGAACAAGACTACCAAGCAAGACTGAAGTCCTTATGCGTGTAAGATCACCACCCAAATAAGCACAAAGAACTGCCGGAAAAACAATTCTAATGAACAAGGGAGCAATCACTTTCATTGGTAAATTAAACTGAGTAAAACTCTAGGAATATTATCTTTTTTACCAGGTGCAAGATCATGATATACCAAGGAAAAAATAATGACAGGAATTGTAGCTGGAACTTTTCCCCAGTCACCACTTCCCCCCAATCCAGCCCACCCTCCAGAGACAACTGCTAACACCTCAATTGCTAGAAGCAGACCTGAGGATCAGTTTCAGTACATTGTTAGTACTCAGGTGGATCAAGATTTTCCTACATATCTGACTCAATTGTATCATGCAGACTCAAGAATTCAGGTCACACATACAAACATACACAATTTGTAGGTCACGATCTAAGGAACTACTAGGCACATCTGTGTTATACCATAAAAAGAGTACTAAAGTTACAATTGAGGTTCTCTTAATCACTTATATGACTCAGTTTGACCCAATAACCTGATGTGAGACTCAATACATGCCTGCACAATGCACTTATTAAATCCAATTTACATCATCTGAAATATAGCACAAATAATATGTAGTACATTGTAATAAATACCTATCATGGAAGTAGTGAGCCACTGGTTGACTTGATCAGTGGCACGAGTCCCCCCAATGGAGATGAGCATGGTGAAGAGCAAAGTGAAGAAAATGCCTGAAATTGAGGCCGGAAGATTGATCAAATGGAAAAGGATATCACCGGACTTGGAACTATAGGCAATCATGGAAGTGTAGCCCAAGAATACATAGTTCACAGTGGCTAGATTTCCACCCCACTCTCCTAGTGTCTCTTGGGCCATAGTCCTAATAGAAATGACCTCCAGTTCATCCACTTCCTCATTTTTTCTTTTCTTCTTCCGTAGAGCCACATTGACTTCAACGAGTAAAAGTGCTTCAATTAGAAGATATGCCCAACATATTATCATTGTTATTGAACTTGGAACCAGTCCCTGCAAAATAAAAGAGTGCTAATTAGCATCCTCAAACCTGACCTTTCATTCGGTTCTAAGAAACACCACCACAACAACAACAACCAATTCCGAATCTCAATTTTTGGGCTATGAATTCTCAACAAGCTAGTTAGGTTCAGCCATGAATATTCTTTTATTTCATTATAAAGTAATTTTCTGTTATTTTCTTAATTGATATATTCTTTTGCACTACTGGTTCTAAGTAGTTTTCACAAAAATACTCAAGAAAGAGAAGCACTCTATAAATGTTTCTCTTTCATATCAGTCATAAAAATGATATTTTTTAAGTATTTTTTTTCCTGACCCTCATACTTGCTACGAGCCAAATAGTGAGTACTTGTTTTCCTTATATTACTAAAATTCCAGAGACTCAAAGTAGTAGAAAGATATTGAGAGTACTGCAGGGGAAGCTTTCTTTGGGAGTGCAAGTATCCCTGAGCCAATACTAGTTCCTATAATGAGAGCAACAGCCCCAGCAATAGTTCCCTTCTGCTTAGCTACCTTGCTAGGCTCTTCTCTCAATTGTGAGAAATATTTCTTTGCCTTTCTAGCATTAGGCTTCCTAGTAAAGAATAAATTTTGCTCTTGCTTATGGAGGCAGAAGCAAGTGTAGTAACTGCTGCTAGGAAGAAATAGAAGTCATTAGTCCTAATATAACAACGAAATTGAAAGTGATGGAACCGATGTAAAGAAAGTAAGATGAGGGAGTTTTACATGTATCATACATCCTGGATTTGAAGCAAATTGTTGTTTTCCTTAGATGAATTGCTTCCCATGATGGATTTAGCTTTGCATTTCTGTGGATTTTGGGATTTAGAGAGGGAGATGAAGGCATGCACTGTGAATCCATGATGGAGAGAGAGAGGAGGAAATGAATGTAGCTTAAGTTTCAGGCACCCATATATCTTGGAAGTGATTCCTATGTTTGGTTTAGTCCACAAGAGGCTGTCTAGTAAAGCAAGCAATGGCAAACGAGCTATGGGAACCACACAAGTATTTCTCTCTTTTTTTGTCTCTATTCTTGCGCGCGTGTGTGCGTGCAGAAGAATATATTTGTTTGCGCTTTTGGTTTTAAGTTTGTACATTGGAAAGGATTGGGCTTACAATATGGAGTAGTTCTAGTGCCGCAAAAAACAGGCATAATTTGTGCCACAACTCGCCACATGGCGAGTTGTGGTTGGTAGAGGGGTGATGTGGGGACACTCCTCTACCAACCACAACTCGCCATGTGGCAAGTTGTGACACAAATTGTGCCTTTTTTTTCGTGGCACTAGACTTTTCCTACCATATGGGTATTGTTTTATTTGACACACATGATGTACTTTTTTTTAATGTCCGCATTAGTAACTTAGTTTTGATGAGAAATAGGCACTCCATACTAACTGTTTACAAATATTTAGCTGGTTAAATCTTCTTGGGAGGATGGCATCGTAAACTTTGTGGCAACTAAAACGTCATAATATGTACTTGAGCTGAATAGCTAGGAGAAACAAAAATGATGATTAAATTAGTCACTAATTAAGTATATTTCAATTTTTTTTTTTAGAAGAATTTCAAATTTATATTGACTGTACACCTTTTATAACATGATTAAGAAGGGAAAGTAACTAAGGTCCTAAAGAAAATATAAGAAGAGAATTTTTTTTTATATATAAATTTTATTAAATATTTGTATATATTACAAGACACAGTATGATATGATACATAATTTTTTTTAAAAATTCCACAATATGATCTATGACCATGTCAATTATTGTCAAATAAAAATTAAACATCACATGTATAAGAATACCATTGTCAAAATGTCAACCGCCTAGTGACTGGAGGTCTGCTGGGACCTTCACAACCAAAAAGGCCAAAAGAAAGTAGAAAGACAACTTAAGCTGGGCCACAGCAATTCCAAGCTGATCTCAAAAATAGAGATCACAATCTCCCATTGGGCCTAGCTCGACAAAAATTGGGTCATGTTAGAAAACCATAGTTTATGGACCTCATTACCATTATAGACTTAGAATTGAGCTTATGGACATGGAAAAAAAATTCTCAAATATGATGTGGGCCACAACAATTCCAACGATCTAAAAAAGCATAGATCACAATCCCTCATTGGGCCTAGTTCGATAGAGACATTGGGTCATATTACGCAAAGGACTCGAGTTCATGTGGGCCCATTATTAGTGAATTCCTACAAATCTATGGTGATTAAAAAAAAAGAAGATAATATTTAGTGTTTGTAGTTTAGTTTGCTTCCTTGATTATCAAGAGGCTTCTTGTATTTATATTCATACAGACAGAGTTATGGACTGTGACTAATGACGATCATCCAGTGCATTGATTGTAGCGGTAGATAATGTTGTCTCAATAGTAATTAAGTATTATTTTCAAATACTTATAATAATATTTAAAAAGAAAAAAAAAGTACCACTTCCAAATTAGTGGCTCCAACAAATATCGCAGATAAGCAAAATCTCTTACTCTTGAGTGTTGATAGGATCGTAGTAGGTTCAACAAGCTTGAAAAGGGATAGATTTGGAATAAGGAATGCCCAAGTAGTTGTGTGGTTTACTGTTTGTAAAATTGTGCTTCGATTTTGGTAGGCATATTAGTAGAGGTGGTTCATCCTTTATTGAACCACATTTTGCCTTTAAAATTAAAAAATTCACCTTAACTTTACTTGGTTCTCCTAACAAGCTTACTTTGTAACTCAAGTCTCTTTAGATCAAACAACTAGGGCTTGGGAAGCTATATGCATGTTTGTTCACCTAGTTCACCTATAAGATGTATTATTTGTTCACTTTCTCTATATATCTTCCATTTGTATAGTTTATATTCACTTATCACATCTATCAGTTGAATAATGCAATGTTAAAACTTAAGAGCATTGTAATTTAATGATATTATTTTTCTTTCATAGAAGAGAATTTGAGTTTAAATTCTTCTCTCCTAATAATTATCGTACTCTCTCAAAAAAAAAAAAAAATCAGAACAGATAAAGACATGTACAAACAACATTTCCTTATGAAAACGAATTAAACCTTGACATAAATAAGATATGGATTCTTTTAGATTGATTTGACTGACACCCATTATATCAAGAAGATATACCTCGACTGTGACACGTAACAAACCCCAGCAAGACTGGCTCATCTTTGGCTGAGGTTTCATCTTTTAACTTTTTGAGGGGGGCTGAATTTTCCATCTTTACAATTGCACCCAATTGAATCAAATTTCAAATTGGATAAACTTGCCATTTTTGGTATTTGTCGAATCAACCATGCATTTTTTTCAGTGTTTGTTTCAATAAAATATTTGTGAGACCCAGAGATGATAAAAAGAGAGAATCACAACAAAGGAAACAAATATGTCGGGTATTCAAAATGTCTAATGGCTTTCAATAGCCAATAGGTCTTAACACAATAGGGTAGGTCGGTGAATAGGGGAATGGGATAGAGATAAATGTGAAAAGAACCAATCAATGATAGAGGAAAGGAAAACCATTTGAACGGTTGTGAAAAAAAAAAAAAAAAAAAACCCAGACTGACATATGCAATATTGCAACGTATGTGGTTTAAAGAAGCAGATGATTGCAGAGGTATTGAAGAGAAAGCCAGAGAGATCTGAGTCTATCTATCTAAAACCCTCAACGGGTTTGTTTTTCTGTGTCCCCTTCAATGAATAAATACACCCTCAGAGAAGAGTGGTTTTCCATTCTCTGCTCACAAGAAGCCAAAACACATTTACACACCCACACGTGCTACTTCTCTTTCAAATTCAATGTGTGCTTGTGTTTGTTTATTTTTTATTGTTTTCAAACATTGTTTCTGTGGTACAGTAACAGACTAGATTTACTTGTTTTTGTTATGTGGGGGTCTAGGAATTGATTAGAATAGTATCTCAGATTCTCAGTACTGTAATGTCACCTTCTTTGATATAAAAATCTCTCCAATATAATTTGAGCAACTCAGTGAAAGATAATTGCCAAGACAGAGAGAACAATACTACAATAGTAGATCTCAATGATGAAGATGCCATTTCATCTGCTATTAATATCTTTCTTTCTCTGTTTTTTCAATTATAGAATATGCTTTTTTTTTTTAAATAAATTAAAGATTTTTTTTGACCCTATAAATTGTATCACAGTGTACTAACTAAATAAACTCTCTCCTAAAACTTTTTATTTATTTATTTTTTTAAATTTGTACAATATATTGCTAACAGTTCAAATCATTTCTCTTCGAGATCTCTAAGCATTTTGTGCTTGTAGGGATGCCAACTTTGTCCTAAAACAAAGGAAGAAGTGCATTAGACAACAAAACCATTCCTATCGATTGCTAACATTTGATAATGGCAATAATAGGAATTTTGTTTTGGAGAGAGAGAGAGAGAGGTAAAAGATAAGTGTAAAGACATGGATTAATAAAACAATTACCTAGTACTAGTGGGATAATCATAACTAAGAAGAATAACTATCATAGTACGTCCATCTTTAGCCTAAAAAATTATGAGCATATTGATTTGGTTCACGGAAGAGATGGACAAATTTCTTGCATCTTGGAATTGGATTATGTGACTATCTCCATTCTCAAATGATCTAAATTTCCATAAAGAAAAGCGTGTGAGCCTAAAATGATGAGCGCCACTCACGGGTCTTTCAGTCAATTTCAATCTCAACTTGGGGCATCAAATATTCCTTAACAAATTGAGTAATTCCTTGATAAGCACATTTAGGCTTTAGTGCTTCGTTGCTTTTTAGAGTTCCTTTTTTGTTTTCTCCTCTTTATATTCATTTTCTTCCTTTCTTTAAAACTACAAAATTGAGTAATTGGATGAACAAAAGTAGGCTATAATGAATAATGACGAAAAAAAATTCTAAATAATTGAGCTTGTAAACATCAAACTCTAGTTTGGCAACATGCCTTTATCTATAGATTCCATCCCATTACTTAACAAAGAGTGGGCTCAAGTTTGTGACAAATGACATAATTATGTGTATTTTAGTGATTGTCACCTATCACTCCACACAAAATCCAAGTATTTTGAGTCCCAACCTCATCCAAATTTCTTTGTATTGGTCCAACAGATGCCTTTTGATTAGAGTCTTTAGCTAATCAGCTTGACCCTTTTCTTATTCGGTGGTAATTACAGACTTATAGCATTGACAGTTACTTGTCAGTTGGCATCCATCAGGACTTTCTACTTTCTTCTCACATATCAATTACAACAACTCATTTCGGCAAAGAACTAGTGAAATTAAATGCCTCCCAATATAACTTTGACTCATTTTCTAAATTGGACAAAAAAAAGTCATAAACAAACGAACTCTAACTTTTAGATTACATCCAGTAAAATACGGAAGGAACTCTGTAGTCTATATAGCTTAAAGGATACGATTTATGTGTGTCCTTAGAGCATTCACATCAAAGATGTAAAAAATATTAAAAGTTAAATTTAGCATCTCATTCCAAAAAGAATCACACCACAACGAATATGCTATACTCAAAATATTTAGCATCTCAGCTATAATAGACTGTCATTTATAACAATCTTCTGTAGCTCAAATCTTAAAAAAAAATAAGTTTTTTATTACTACTCTTTGACTATTCTTTCACTTTTCCTCTTTCTTTTTCTCTCACCAACTCACTTTTTTCTCTTTTTTTTTCTTTCTTTCCCTGTGTTGTTTCACCGGCCTTTGTCCATGAGGTTTGATTTTTCCTTGATTTGTTTTAGGATTGGGTAGTTTTTTTTCATGATAATCGCTTGATTGGCATGGGTTTTTAGTTTTAGGTTCAATCTTTGAGGGACCAAGCTAGAGCCTACTTGATTTGGCATGGGTTTTTTGCTAGAGGTGGATGACGAAGGGTACGTGCCGGTGTGTGCTGTGGTTGATTTTGGGTCACGGTGGTAGTGGTGGTGCTATGGTGGTGTTGAAGTTTTATGGGTTTTTTTTTTTTTTTTGCAAAACTACAATGTTGGTTCCTCAAGTTTACCCTGTGCGCACAATTGGTCTCTTAAGTTTCAAATGAGCACAATTAATCCCTCAAGTTTTAAAATTGAGTTGTATGAGTCTTTTTATTAACTGCTGTTAATAGTGTTATTTACATGGCTAACGGAACAATGATTTGACATTTTTTAAAATAATGTTACTTTTTTTATTAAAAATTACAAAATAAATTTACACGTAAGAAATTCTCAAACCAGTACTAAATTAAAACTAGTATATGCAACTAATTCACAAACTTACCACTTCAAAAAAAAATCCAAACCCACCCATGAGAGAGAGAGAGAGAGAGAGTAAAGAAATCCAAGCATGGACTCGCTGTTGGTGGAGACCCAAGCCTTAGCCACCGTCGACGACAGCCACTCATGTCCCTGATTTTCTCGCATACTGCCTAAACATTGTGATGTGAAGGAGTACAACAAAGTGTTTTTATTCATGGATTATTATTATATTTTTTTAGGTCAGTGTATTATCTCATGTGTTAGGACCAGTATCACAATCTACTGCCTTATATGATATGGCATTGCTTCAAGGTTTTGGCTCTGTTTACAGTTGGGCTTACTGGTCCATGTATGATCAAAGGTCACCCAGGTTATTTGCTTGTGGTTGATGTTGAATAGTTGGGGTACCAAAGACAATTTGATGCCACAAGAATCTCATGCAATAACACATTCACAACAACATTTGTCTAACATTTTTGTTGATGTGAGATGCTGTCATCTTAATACAGCTATTCAAAAATGACTACTACTGTCTAGCTCAAACAAAATCCAATCATGAGCAAGGGGCGGCAGCTAGGGTAGAAAATACTTTTTTTTTTTTTTTTTAATTTGGTTGGTACATGGTTGGGTTGTGAATATTGTTTCTAACACGGAAAATTTTTTTTTATAATTTTTTTATTTAAAAACATACCACATCATTTAAAAAATTGACAAGTTATTGTTTAGTTAGCGACGTAAGTAACATCACTAACGGCGGTTAGTAAAATGACTAATACAACTCAGTTTAAAACTTGAGGGACCAATTATGCTCGCTTCAAACTTAAGGAACTAATTATGCATACAGGATAAACTTCAGGGACCAATAGCGTAATTTCACCGTTTTTTTTTTTTTTTCCTGGTGGTGGGGGTCTTGGTGGATTGTTTGGGGTTTTTTTTTTGTTTTTGGAGGTGGCTTGTCCTTGTGATTGTGATGATGGTTGTTTTGGCCAGTGGTGTTGGTCTATTTTAATGGGTTCTATGGTGGGTTGTTGATGATGGTGGTTGTTGTGATGGTGGTTTCATTTTGGGTTTTTTTTTTTGTCGTGGGTTGTGGTTGCCACAGTGGTGGTAGTGGTGGTTGATGGTGGTTGTTGTGATGGTGGTTTCATTTTGGGTTTTTTTTTTTGTCGTGGGTTGTGGTTGCCACAGTGGTGGTAGTGGTGGCTGATGGTGGTTGTTTTGGGTTTTTTTTTGTGGTGAATTGTGGTTGCCACAGTGGTGCTAGTGGTGGTGAATGTGGCTGGCGGCTGATTGCTATCAATTTTTGTGGGAAAGTTTTATTTTATTTTATTTTAATAAGTTTTTTATATTATTTTAATGGGATGAATGTAAAAATAGAACCTTTGATGTTGAGTGTATTGTAAAATGAGTTGTTAAAATATTTAAAGTGGTTTTTTGAAATTCTAAAATTTTGAAGATTCTTGATGGGAATGCTCCTAGGGCACAGATTAGTCATCCAGTTTTTGAAACATTTTTATGGGAAATTGAAAAAGCTGTCAAAAAAATTGTTAACTTTTCATTTTTCCATAAAAATTTCCTAAAATGGTTTACTAATATATGCCCTAAATGCACACATCAGTAAAACCCTAACTTTAATTTATTAACCCTTTAAACATAAAAACAGAAGAACTGCTATGTCCACAACACTTTCACAAAAAATTCTAAGTCGTAAGTTGTTATGTTCTAACTTGGATCCACCACTGGAATTATTTGTTGCCCATCATAATAGCGAGTAACTACCTGCCATTTATAATTTGTTATGAAAATATTGTGAATATATCATTTACAGTAAAAAAAATCTTTGGGTTTTTAGCTTAAGTGGTGAAGGGTGGGTGAGGTTAGGATAAGTATTAGATTAATTTTACCATAATAAACTAATAAGAATAAAAGCTACATTTGATCTCAGACAAAAGACCCAAAAATGTATTCAACCTTATCCTGCTAATTGTTGAGCAAAGTAGGACAACCAATTCTATATGGTGAATTGTTATGTCCTAGCTTGAACTCACCACTAGAATTAATTTTTGCCCACCATAATAGTGAGTAACGACCTTCAATTTAGAATTTGTTGTGAAAATGTTATAAATATAGAGTAGAAAAAATCTTTGGTTTTTAGTTTAAGTGGTGAAGGGTGAGTGAGGTTAGGATAAGTATTTTTTTTTAGTAAACAATAATACTTATAAGAACACATACGAAAATAATAATAGTATTTTAAACCAGGTTTATAATACATTGCATAACCAGAGTACAATTATAAAAGGGTCTAACCTTTGTAGTTGTATACTGAGATTATAAACAGCAGACACTAAACACACACAACTACTGTGGGATAAACATACCTACTTTTTTTTTTTAATAAACATTAAAACTTATTAGAACACACATGAAAATAATAATAGTGTTTTAAATCGGGTTTATAATACATTACATAACAAGAATATTATTACAGAAGGGTCTAACCTTTATAGTGGTAGACTAGGGTTATAAACAGCGGACACTATACACACACAACCAATGTGGGATAAACTAATAAGAACAGAAACTACATTTGATCATAGGCAAAAGACCCAAAAGGATATTCGACCTTATTATGCTAATTGTTAAGCAATAGGAAAATAAATTCTTAATGGTAAGTTGTTACATTATAACTTGATCCCATCAATGGAATTACTTTTTGCCCACCATAATATATAGTGAGTAAGAAATTTTCATTTAGAATTTGTTTTAAACATATAATAAAAAAAATATTTGATATTTAGTTTAAGGGGTGAAGGGTGCGTGAGGTTAGAATAGTTATTAGAATAATTTTACCATAATAAGCTGATAAGAACAGAAACTACATTTGATCGCATCCAAAAGACCCAAAAAGGTATTCAACCTTGTCATGCTAATTGTTGAGCAAAGTCAGACAAGTCATCTTTCGATTTTTCCCCAAAATAGATGGTTTCTGTGTCTCTGAAACTTTCTTTATGAAACCTATAATAAAATAACCTACATCAACAGAATTTCCTTAATCCAAAACGTAAGGCATAATACGAGGAATTAATGTTACATGGTAGAAACCTATAGGATGAAAAATTATTCCTTTGGCATCTACTAAAAATTCCTTCCAACAAGCAAGTCGCAAAAGAGATGTCCTCTCAGCCTCTCATCATGTAATGACTTTTGCTTAATTTGGACCTCGTCAACGAATTAAATTACATCAATATCATGTCCTTAAACTCAAAACGTGAAACACGACATGACTTTGAATAGAGTAATACAAATACTAGTATTAAACCACTTTGTAAGGGAAGGTATGATATATGCCTCTCTTCTCTCTCACAGTTAGTGGGTCCCACTACAAACATTAGGATTAAAACACTTTGGAAGAGAATGTATGATATTTGCCTCTTCACTCCCTCATAATTAGTGGAACTCACCAACGGCAAGAGAGAGGAAACATATACCTGATGCTGGGTATATTTTTCCACTTTGTAGGTATTTACAAGGAGTTGTTTTTTTTAGTTATAATATATAGTTAACCTTGTAGCTCGAACCATTTTCTTGTAGAATTTTAAGTATTTTGTGCACGAAAATGTATCAATTTAGCTATAAGGCATTTGGCAACAACATCTACCAAGAACTTCTTTTGAAAAAAATTTTGATACAAGATATAATTTCTACTCTAACCTAATCTAAGTGTATATGTGTGTGAAATTTCTTTCTGGATACTTGAACCATAGCTCTTGTCCCCAACACTCCACAACTATTTATATTTGTAAAGTGACCACCACACTAAAGATATGCAATAGTTGTCTTTTGAAAAATTAATTGTAAATAAAATCTCTCTCTCTTTTGAAGTATTTTAATGAACATGCTTCATACAATGCTAATCTATATATATATATATATATATATATATATATATAATAGGTGAAGCAGAGAGAAATTCTAATTGGAATTCTAAATTAGAATTCTAATCTATTGTTGTGCCACGTGTCAATGTAAATATGAAATTGAAGTCTAATTTGTAATTTCGATGTGCTTCTTTTTTTTTCTTTTTCTTTTTTCACACCCGTGTTTTTTTAAGTTCGCCTCCCTTTTTCACACCCATGTATTTTCAGGTTCACCTCCCTTTTCCGGTTCACCTCACTTTTCCACACCTACATATTTTCAGGTTCACTTCCCTTTTCCACATGGAATTTCAAAAGAATCTCTTGGTCTTAGTGATGCATGTATTTAGGTATTTTGTATCTTATATAAGAAGAGGTTCTCCAAATATTCTGATTGTACTTGTTTTTACAATTTTCATGGTTCTGGTTTATGCAATGCAAAACGAATTCCAACCATTCCTAAGGTTTGATTACTGCTTTCTTTCATCTACTTATACTGTCGTTCATTTTTGTGTAAATTTTTTATTATTTAATTATATAATTTTGTGATTTTTCCAATGATTGATGTTGTATGTTTATTGTCTTTCATCTGCCTATACTTTCTTTCTTTTTTGTCAATAATTTTTATTGTTTAATTATAAAATTGTTTGTTTTCCTATCATTGATGTTGCATATTTCTTTTCTTTTTCATAACACTTTATCAACACGAGTCTCTACCCAATTTCGAAAGGAAGTTGTAATCCCATTATTCTTCAAATATCAAAGATTATTTAGGTAGTTTTCTCAACTCATTGTAAGTTTTCTTTTAAGGTATTAGTATTTATCCTATTTGTTTATTTTTACGTTTTATGCTCATAATTTTAGTGATTTTTAATTAATAAATTTTTTTTTATAAGATTCATGTTATTCTATTATTATATATTGTTATGAGATGCACGTTATGAGATTCATATTTAATTGATTAAAATATTTTGTTAAAAATGGTTTGTGATAAAGCAATTTAATCATAGTTATATGTATCGTGAATGAATCAACCTTGAATATATATGTCTATGTAGAATTCTTTCATTAGAATTTTGTATGATAAAAACCTTTATTAAAAAATTACATAATACTAGGTTTTATTGAACATGAATAAACTAAGTCTTTTAAACATGACTAAACTCATGATTAATGAATAAATAAATAAAAAACAAAACCAACAGTATCATTTAAATAATAAAATGTAATATATTTATTAATTTATTAAATTATATTTATTCCCGTGCGGTAGTATGAGTTATATACTAATATATCTTAATAGCCAGTAGAAATATTGAATGAAACATTTGACTTGACCTTTCCAATCCCAGAAGATGAGATATGATGTAAACGTTCAATCTTTTGGCATTTGCAAGAGTTGCTTCTCACATATTATGATATTAGTGTTTTTTTTTTTTTTTCTCTCTAGTACGATTGTACGAATGATGCACTTTCCCTCTCAGATTTTCTTTCTAGTCTTAGAATGAATATGATAAATTACATTAACATACAATTTCATAATCTGACCTGTATAAATGAATATTACACGAAAAAAAAAAAAGTTAATAGCAGTAAGGACAAAATAATTTAAGTTTATTGTATTAGATTTTTACAATAACTTCTAGTATTTTAAAAAAAATAATAGCGGTGTTATTTAGTAGAGCACATTATACCATCCAGTAACATAAAAAGCCTTACGTATAATTTAATTGATAATTGAGTAAAATACAAAAAGCTACCCTTAGGTTGGGCTCATGTCAATTACTATGAACTATCAAAACAATTTAAAAGTATTCAATTTGCTCTTTAGGCACAAATGTCATTTAATACAATTTGAAAATCTCTATGCTCGTCTTGCTTTTTTCTTCATCTCTTACTATTATTTATTTACTAATGACTACTCATACACACATTATTTCTACAATATAGTAATTGCGAGACCTTTATAGTTAAGACAAGTTGTTGGAAAAAAACAAATGACGTGAGAACCATGAAACTTTCAAATAATATTGACGGTGAACTAAAAATCGAACCATCTCCAATTCGTCCACAAGAGTCATCTAGAACAAGTAAAGTTAGTCTAACATAAGAAGGTCGTCCATAGGCAGGAAGGTCGTCTATGATGAAAACACCTGGATGACCTCTCAACACTTAGGAAATTCTAGAATGGATTTATGTACAAAAGCTAATAATTTGGACCATGTTCTACTATTTTGAAGTATGAGCAAAATTCTTATTCATAGTTATAACTTCCCATTAAGTACTTAACTTCCGATGGCAGTTGTAGAAGATAAGATTAAAATTTTTAACTTCTATAGCAATTGTAGAAGTTAAGTCTGAATCTTTTAACTTTTACACATGTGGAGGAAATTACTAAACAAGTAACCACTCCAAAACCCACTATATAAGGACTCATCTACATTAATTGAAAGTAAGTTTTCACCACTCCTAAAAAGTTGGAATTCTTGAATTCTAGAGAAAAACTAACTTAAGCATCAGAAGGTTTCTGGTCGGTTCACCTCGGTCTCTTTTGATCTTGTGTCTTTTTCTTTTTAGGCATTTCAAACGATCACTAGCTCGTTGAAGCCTAGAGCATTCAGCCTACTAATTTTCTGTACATCATCAAGTATTAATTGTCATTTATACTAAGAGAGTAAATTAGGTATATTTAAAAAATTCTCGATAAATCATATTATTAATTGTGGGAACCCGATGACCGAAGATAAGAAGCTTAGTTGTAGCTTTTAGTTGTTCATCCGGAAGGAGTGACGTAGTTTGAAGATGGAATGGGAAGTGATGGGGCATCCTTAGGAGATATAAATGATGGAGAAGGGTGTCTCATGGGTTGAATGGGGTTTTTTGTAGGAAGCTTCTTCTAAAGGTCTCACCTGATCCTCCACATTAAATGGTGAATAATGGCTTTATCAGCTGCATTAATGAGAAAATGATCTGAACAGTGGATTCGTAACTCAGCAGTTCCTTCCACCACCTTCACAAGGAGTCTAAAGAGACAAGTGTCTTAAAAAGATATGAGAAATTTACAGATGAAGGGTTGGGATTTAAGAGGCTATGGAGTATATAAAGGGAAAAAGTTCTTAGGCAGGGGGGTGAGAGGATAAGGGGAAAAAAAAAAGTCACTAAGAGAATTATAACTAAGAGGCAAAGTGAATAGTATTTGTAACCATCAAGAACAATTGTCATCGGGCAATGTTGCAAAGACCCCTTCATCTATTAAATCATCAAGCCTTTACTCTTTTTTTTCCCTATTTGTGTCCTCGGGGCGAAGCCCTCGCTTGTTCTTCCCAGTCTTTACACAAATCTCTATTGTTTTGGATCGGATTTAGGAACTCAAATTTCACTATTCTTGGTGGGCTTGGGCCACTTAAGTTCGTGTTCTTACATTAACCCGAACGTCAAAATTAATCATGATTTTTTGTATCTTACCACTGATAATTTACATATATATCACCAATTTACGTTTACCTGAGTCTTTAATATTTTGAATAATCTTATACTATCAGTAGATGAAAATTAAATTCTAAAGTTATGGTGTAATAATATTGTTTCTCCCTTGCCAGTACAGTTTTGTATTTTAGGCTCTTAGAGTCTCAGACAAGTCCTTTACGTAAAGTTATTAAAAGGGGCAGGTGACCAAAAACATTGACGGCCACATGTACAAAAAGAAATAAAAGTTAGTAATACGGGAAGGTCTAAGTAAATTGATTATGGAGATCGTACAATGCACTCTATAAGTCTTTTTTTTTTTTTTTTTAATGAACGTGTTCTCCATAAGTCTATGTTCTTAGCTCAAATAAAGTTTTATTGATTACGTAGTACTCCGTATGTTAAAATGAGAAGAATTTCGTTCCTCAAAAAAAAAAAAAAAAAAAAAAAAAGAGAGAGAGAGAGAGAGAGAAGAATTTCATTTAATTAGTGATAATGTGTGATGCATTGAAGAAAGCAACCTTTAACATCTCTACAAGCTTCCCAACTTTTTTCTTCAACTCTGTAATTAAGTTTTTGTTTAATGTTATAAAATTCATCTTTTACTAAAAACATATAATACTAGCATGCAGAAACAAAATATTAAAATCATTTAAAAATTTTCATTTTCATTGGTCAAGTTCCTCAAAAATAAAAATTTTCATTAACAATACCAAAATTGAACAATAAAAAATTATTTTAAAAGGGTATCAACAAAAAAAAATTAATAAACAAAAGGTCTGTTTTTAAAATTGATTGAAATAGTATATTTTAAGCTTTTAAAACTTTAAAAATAATCATAATAAAGCGGACCCTAACTGTTGAATACTATCATATTTATATATAAAAAAATATTCTGAAACAATTTTGTCATTTTAGTTCTTAATCTTTAACTTATTTACTAAATTGTTCATCTTGTCAACTGTACTTTATAAATTGGACGCTAGCTTCATGCGTACTATTTTCATATGTGGTACTAAACTTAACACAAAGAACATAGTAACCAATTTGATAGAAAGTTTAAATTTTAAGGATAAAAAGTGACAAAAATATAAATTTCATAGACTAAAACAATGATTGACCTAAATTTAAAAGGTGTAATTTGTTTTTTAAAATTTTTTTTTCAAGTTTCAATGCAAGAACAATTAAGAATCTTAAATTACAACTAAAATTATGATTCACTTAAAAGGATATTCAACCTTATCATGCTAATTGTTAAGCAGAGTAGGAAAACAAATTATTAGTAGTAAGTTGTTACATTCTAACTTGATCCCATCAATGGAATTACTTTTTGTCCACCATAATATATAGTGAGTAAGAACTTTTCGTTTAGAATTTGTTCTAAAGATATAATAAAAAAAAAATTGATATGTAGTTAACCTTGTAGCTCGAACCATTTTCTTGTAGAATTTCAAGTATTTTGTGCACGAAAGTGTATCAATTTAGTTATAAGGCCTTTGGCAACAACATCTACCAAAAACTTCTTTTGAAAAAAAATTTGATACAAGATATAATTTCAATTCTAGCTTAATCTAAGAATATATGTGTGAAGTTCTATATGGGAGACTTGAATTCTAACTCTTTTCCCCAATACCTTTGACCACCAGATCAAAGGTGTGCAATGGTCGTCTTTTGAAAAATTAATTGTAAATATAATCTTTCTCTCTTTTGAAATATTTTAATGAACATGCTTCATACAGCGCTAATTCTTCTTAATAGCTAGTAGAAATGTTGAAAGAAACATTTGACTTGACCTTTCCAATCCCAGAAGATGAGATATGAAGTAAACGTTCAATCTTTTGGCATTTGCAAGAGTTGCTTCTCACATATTATGATATTAGTTATTATTATTTTTTTTTTCTCTCTAGTACGATTGTACGAATGATGCACTTTCCCTCTCAGATTTTCTTTCTAGTCTTATAATGAATATGATAAATTACATTAACATACAATTTCATAATCTGACATGTATAAATGAATATTACACGAAAAAGAAGTTAATAGCAGTAAGGACAAAATAATTTAGGTTTATTGTATTAGATTTTTACAATAATTTCTAGTCTTTTAAATAAATAATAGCGGTGTTATTTAGTAGAGCACATTATACCATCCAGTAACATAAAAAGCCTTATGTATAATTTAATTGATAATTGAGTAAAATACAAAAAGACTACCCTTAGGGTTTGGGCTCATGTCAATTACTATGAACTATCAAAACAAGTTAAAAGTATTCAATTTGCTCTTTAGGCACAACTGTCATTTAATACAATTTGAAAATCTCTATGCTCGTCTTGCTTTTTTCTTCATCTCTTACTATTATTTATTTACTAATGACTACTCGTACAAGCATAATTGCTACAATATAGTAATTGCGAGACCTTTATAGTTAAGACAAGTTGCCGGAAAAAAGCAAATGACGTGAGAACCATGAAACTTTCAAATAATATTGACGGTGAACTAAAATCGAACCATCTCTAATTCATCCACAAGAGTCGTCTGGAGCAAGTAAAGTTAGTCTAATATAAGAAGGTCGTCCATAGTCAGACAGTCGTTCAAGGGCAGGAGGGTCGTCCATTATGAAAACACCTAGACGACCCCTCAACACTTAGGAAATTTCAAAATAGATCTATGTACGAAAGCTAATAATTTGGACCATGTTGTACTATTTTGAAATATGAGCAAAATCCTTGTTCATAGTTATAACTTCCCATTAAGTACTTAACTTCAGATGACAGTTGTAGAAGATAAGATTAAACATTTTAACTTCTATAACAATTGCAAAAGTTAAGTCTGAACCTTCTAACTTCCACACACGTGGAGGAAATTACTAAATAAGTAACCACTCCAAAGCCCACTATATAAGGACTCATCTACATTAAATGAAAGTAAGTTTTCACTACTCCTAAAAAGTTGGAATTCTTGAATTTTAGAGAAAAAACTAATTTAAGCATTTGAGGGTTTCTGGCCGGTTCACCTCGGTCTCTTTTTCTTTTTAGGCATTTCAAACGATCACTAGCTTATTGAAGTCTGGAGCATTCAGCCTTCTGATTTTCTGTGCATCATCAAATATTAATTGTCATTTATACTAAGAGAGTAAATTACGTATATTTAAAAAATTCTCGATAAATCATATTATTAACTGTGGGGACCCGATGACCGAAGATAACAAGCATTGTTGTAGCTTTCAGTTGTTCATCCAGAAGGAGTGACGTTGTCCGAAGATGGAATGGGAAGTGATGGGGCATCCTTAGGAGATATAAAGGATGGAGAAGGGTGTCTCATGGGTTGAATGGGGTTTTTTGTAGGAAGCTTCTTCTAAAGGTCTCGCCTGATTTTCCACATTAAATGGTGGATAACAGCTTTATCAGTTGCATTAATAAAGAAGTGATCTGAATAGTGGATCCATAACTCAGTAGTTCCTTTCACCACCTTCACAAGGAGTCTAAAGGGACAGGTGTCTTAAGAAGATATGAGAAATTTACAGATGAAGGGTTGAGATTCAAGAGGCTATGGAATATATAAAGGGAAAAAGTTCTTAGGCAGGGGGGTGAGAGGATAAGGGGAAAAAAAAGTCACAGAGAGAATTGTAATTAAGAGGCAGAGTGAATAGTATTTGTAACCATCAAGAACAATTGTCCTCGGACAATGTTGCAAAGATCCCTTCATCTGTTAAATCATCAAGCCTCTAGTCTTTTTTTCCCTGTTTGTATCCTCGGGTGAAGCCCATGCTTGTTTTTCCACTCTCTACACAAATCTCTATTGTTTTGGGCCGGATTTAAGAACTTCAATTTCACTATGCTTGGTAGGCTTGGGCCACTTAAGTTCGTGTTCTTACATTAACTCAAACCTCAAAATTAATCATGATTTTTTATATCTTATCACTGATAATTTACATATATATCACCAATTTACGTTTACCTGAGTCTTTAATATTTTGAATAATCGTATACTATCAGTAGGTGAAAATTAAATTCTAAAGTTATGGTGTAATAATATTCTTTCTCGCCTTCAACTACAGTTTTGTATTTTAGAATCTTAGACAAGTCCTTTACATAAAGTTCTTAAAAGGGGCAGGTGACCAAAAACATTGACGGCCACACGTACAAAAAGAAATAAAACTTAGTAATACGTGAAGGTCAAAGTAAATTGATTATGGAGCGTACAATGTACTCTATAAGTCTTTTTCTTTTTTAATGACCGTGTACTCTATAAGTCTATGTTCTTAGCTCAAATAAAGTTTTATTGATTACGTAGTACTCCAAATGTTAAAATGAGAAGAATTTCGTTCCTCAAAAAAAAAAAAAAAAAAAAAAAAAAAAAGAAGAGAGAGAAGAATTTCATTTAATCTATATATATATATATATATATATATATATATATATAATAGGTGAAGCAGAGAGAAACTCAAATTGGAATTCCAAATTAAAGTTTCAATTTTGTGCCATGTGTCTACATATATGTGGAGAGCAAATCATAATTATCCTTTCAATTTTTCAATTAAAATTTGAAATTGAAGTTTAATTTTATAGATTCTATGTATAGGGTCAAGTGAGCTACTGTGCTAATTAAATTTTTTCTTGATTTTGCTGTCAAATGAGAAAACCAAAGAGGCTATTTTTTTTTTCCAAATCTATATATATATATATATATATAATACGTGAAGCAGAGAGAAACTCCAATTGCAATTCTAAATTAGAATCCTAATTTTGTGCCATGTGTCAAGATTCATGTGGTTCCATTTGTCTAAATTTAAGTGGATCAATTGTAATTCCGGTGTATTCTTTTTTTTTTTTTTCCACACCTACGTATTTCAAGGTTCATCACACCTGCGTGTTTCAAGGTTCATCTCCCCACATCTGCATATTTCAAGGTTCATCTCCCCATCTCTAATACAACTCTCCTATTGTTCAATGAATGTTATGAAATTTGATAAGGAATTTGAAAAGAATCTCTCGATATCAATGATGCATGTATTTGGGTATTTTTATATCTTATATAAGAAGAGGTTTTCCATAGATTCCCATTGTAAGTTTTTGATTTCATGTATTTTTTCGCAAAAAAAAAAAAAAAAAATGCCTCCACTACTCATATTCATCCGAACCTCCTCTCTCTCTCTCTCTTTCTGCAAAATTCAATTTCTACTTCTCTACTAAATCTGTTTTATCAAGATTTTTTTTTTTTTTGGGCTTCATTCCATCTCTGCAAAATTCAATCTAATCTCTCTTTCTCTTGCTCTGTCTTGCAGATCAATTATATATCTCCTTTACAAAGGCAGGCTTCATATGTAAGGTAATTGTTAATTAGATATAAATTTTTTTTATTATTATTTTTTGTTTGCAAGTTTTATGGGGTTTATAATCTAGCTCTCACTCTTTATTTTCATTAGATTTATTTATTTTTGTCCTATGTTCTCAATCTCTTTCTCTCAAGAATTTTTGGTTTATAGGATTGATGATCATGGTTATTGGACCCGGACCGGACCGCACGGTCGGACCGGAAAACCCGGGAACCCCTCATATTCACGGTTCATTTAGGGCAAAGAACCGTTCCATGAGAAAAAAGCATGGACCCGTGTGAACCGCGGTCCGACCGTATGGTTCTGTGAACCGTGACCGGTTCACACGGTTCACACGGGTGGCTTCTTTCAAGCCTTAAAACGGCGCCGTTTCATCTTTTTTTTTTTTTTCCTATACTGCGTCGTTTTGGATGGACATTCAGACTAACACCCTAAACTAAACTGTTAGAAACATAGATTAATCTATCGCCTCACTCTCTCTCAATCTCGATCTCTCTTCTCACTCTCGTCACCGACTCGCCGTTGCAGCTTCGATCGATCATCGCCGACTCGCCGTTGCAGCCCAGATCGCTCATCGCCGACTCGCCGTTGCAGCCCAGATCGCTCATTGCAGCCCAGATTGCTCATCGCAGCCGACTCGCCGACTCGCCGTTTCACTGACACCGAGCGTTTGATCGGCGATGTTGCTAAGAACCAGGTCGCCATGAACTTTACCAACACTGTTTTCGGTTAGTTACTCCTCTCTCTCTGTCTCTGATTATTTTTTCGAAATTGTAGTTTAATTTTGATTTTTTTTTTTTTTGCTGCTTTGTTTGTTTGGTTAGTGAGAAAATTTGGTTATGTTATGGATGCTAGTATTACATTTATAACATCAAGTAAAAGCTAGAAACCACTCACTCGTTCTTGAGTGTAAACAGAGGAGAAAAAACTTAAATTTTTCCTTCCAATGCCAACTCGCTCCAGCAAGTTTCAGTCCAGTTTTAGGCAAATGTATGTACGTAACCATTTTTCAAAATCTATTGAACTCGCTTGACAAGGAATCTTTGCTCTGGCGACAACCTTGCACTAGTACTCGTACATTTTCTTCTGATTTGGTATCTCTTTGACACATTAATGCAATTACAAATTAATTGAACTTCAAAAAGAAGAAAATATTGCAATTACAAAAGAAATTTTTGACACAAAATTTAGCCGACACTAAATATCTTAACACATTTCTATCCACACATCCAGAGAGAAGGAAATAGTTGGGAAGCATCCGTATACTATTACTGATACTGTTTTGCTTATTTGATTGAGAAAAGAAAATTTGAGTTGTGTCTCTGTTTTCTTTTAAATTGAGGTATAGGTAGCTGGTAGTGCTCGAGCATAATATGCAATGGTTCCGTGTAATGTTTAATTTTTACTCAATTATGAGCAAATCAGAAAACCAAATTTGTGTTTTGTGTCTCTGTTTTCATAGTGCTTCTGATTTGATGGAAATCTTTCTTGAAAAATTTTATTGCTTTTCTCATCAATTTGGATCTCTAATGAGGAATTTGTAATGAAACTTTTATGTTTATGCATGTTGAAGGAATTTCTTAAAGGGCCCAAATCGCGTCGCACTCTCATCGCCCTCACTCTCTCTCGATTACATCTCGCTCTGCCTCTCTCCCTCATCATCCTCGCCGTCACCGTCGCAGCGCATTGGTGAGTCTTTGATATATATTTTTTTTAAATTCTTGTTTTTCATGTTCCGAATTTGGATATGTGCTTAATTATTGACTGGTTTTATTATGGTACAAGTTTGGTATTGCTTGAAATTGTTTATGTTTCTTATTTTGGTTGGTATTTCTTCATGTTGTTGTACACTTGGGGTGATTGCTGTGAAATAGTTTTTTCATGTTATTTTGGTTGGTATTTTGGTTGTTGTACACTTGGTATTTTGGTTGTTGTACACTTGGTATATTGGTATTTTGGTTGTTGTACACTTGGTATTTTGGTTGGTATTTCTTCATGTTGTTTATTTTTCTAAATGTATAATAGTTTTTCTAGTACCCTATGAATTTGTTTGAATGTATAATCTTAGGTTATTGGTTGCTTGATTATAGTTTGTGTTTTCATTTTAGGTTATTGGTTGCTTGATTTTTTAGATTAAAATGGAAACAGAGACTGGGTCTACTCCATCACATGACGGTGATTCTAATGTAGTGGAGTCTAGCTCAAGAGTAAGGGAAAAGGTTGATCCGGCTTGGGAACATTTTAGTCTTGGGAAGGATGAGAAGGGACGGAATACCTTTACATGTGTGTATTGTAGGCAAACATATAAAGGTGGGGGTATTAATAGGATGAAACGACACCTTGCGGGGATAAAAGGGGATATTGGATCATGCAAAAAGGTTTCTCATGATGTGAGACACCAAATGTTAGAATATTTAAAGGAGTTTGAGTTGAAGAAAAAGGCTGAAAAACAACGTCAAGAAGAAATGTTTAGTGTGCCTTCTGCATATAGTGATGTGCAAGAAGATGAAGATGAAGATGTTCAAGAAGTATTTTGTAGTGGGTTGCCTAAAAAAACTGTTTTAGGTAAAAGAAAGGGTACAAAGTCAATGGGTAATTTCTTTGCTCCAAGAACTACTCCAGGAGCTCAACCATCTCTTAAAAGTGTGTTCCAAAGCAAAGAAAAGGTGAAGCAAGCTGATATGGCTATTGCAAGGTGGATGTATGACACTTGCATTCCTTTTAACGCTGTGACTTCAGTGTACTACCAAATGATGATTGATGCTATAGCTGCTGTTGGTCCTGGTTACAAAGGTCCAACTTATCATGCTATACGGGTCTCTTTGTTGAGGGATCAAAAGAAAGAGGTCCAATTGTTAGTTGACTCGCAACGTAGGCATTGGGCAGAAGTTGGATGCACACTTATGGCTGATGGTGGGACAGATACTAGACATAGGTCATTGATCAATTTCCTTGTTTATTGTCCTAGGGGAATGGTATTTGTAAAATCAGTTGATACCTCAGACATTGTGAAGAGTTCTAGAAACTTGTTTAAATTGTTTGATGAAGTGATTACATGAGTTGGTCCAAAAAACATAGTTCACATAGTTACTGATAATGCTTCCAACTATGTTTCTGCTGGTAAGTTATTGTGTGAAAAGTATAAAACTATTAGTTGGTCTCCTTGTGCAGCACATTGCTTGAATCTTGTTTTGAAAGATATAGGAGATATGCCTCATGTGAATAGACTCAAAGAACGTGCTTCCAAAATTACTGTTTTTATTTATAATCATGTGGCTTTGCTTGCTTGGTTAAGGAATAGACCTGGTTGGACAGAAATTGTACGTCCGGGAGCAACAAGATTTGCTACTACTTTCCTTGCATTTGGAAGCATTCATGTGCATAAGCATGACTTGCAAGCCTTAGTGACTAGCAAGTACTTTGTGGACAATAGATTGGTAAAAGAGTTAAAGGCCAAAGAAGCAGTTTCAATCATTTTGGATAATTCTTTTTGGGATGATATTAATGTTATGGTCAAGATTTCATCACCACTCATTCGTTTGTTGAGGATTGTTGATTCTGATCAAAGGCCTGCAATAGGATATGTGTATGAGGGCATGCATAGAGCACGGTTGGGAATCAAGAAGATCTTCCGAATGAAGAAGCAGTTGTACAAGCCATATACCTCAATTATAAAAAACCGTTGGGATAAACACTTGCGCAAAGATCTTCATGCTGCTGCATATTGGTTAAATCCCGCTTTTCAATATGATGAGGAGAATTTTTGTCGAAAACCTGTAGTAAATATGGCTATTTTGGACTACATTGGGAACAAATACGATGGTGACCAAGAAAAGGTAATTAGGGAAACCCAATTTTTTAGAGATCGTATTGGGAGCTTTGATAGAGATCTTGCATTGTCAACAAGCAAGACCACTCATCCAGGTGAGAAGTAATTACTTTAATTTAATACTTTAAATAAATCTTAGTTTTTATGTTTATTAATATTAGTTATGTTGTGTTATGAAACTTAGATGAATGGTGGAAGTTGTGGGGGGCATCAGCTCCAAACTTGCAAAAATTGGCAATTAGAATCCTTAGCCAAACTTCCGCCTCTTCTGGATGTAAGCGTAATTGGAGTTTGTTTGAACAAATACATTCTAAGAGGAGAAATAGGTTGGAGCATCAAAGGCTCAATGATCTTGTGTTTGTTCATCATAACTTGCGATTGAAACATAGGTAACTAAATGCTATATCTTGTCATTGCATTAATTTTTAGGAAGTCATTTATATAATGTAATTGTTAGTTACTAATTATGTTCAAATTCCAATAATGAGGATGACATTTTATGATGCAGGCTTTACAACAAAAAGTTTAATTTCGACCCCATTGATTATGCAAGTATCGACAAAACTGATTTTTGGGTATTTGAGGAAGAGGAAGACCCATATCTAGGATATGAAGAGTTAGAGAATGCAATTTATGAAGAGGGTGCGTATCCAGCAAGTGCGGAGCCTTCTTCTAATGCTGAAGGTTAGTTTATATGTAAACAATTTGATAACTTATAGTGATTTTTCTTTTATTCTTTTTAAACTTGTGTAAACATTATAATGATTTTTCTTTTTATTTTGTTCAAACTTGTGTGTAGATGATAGCAGTGAGGTTGAAGGAGTTGATTTGGGAACATTTGGACAAACTATAAGCCCTCCTCCTGGATTTTCAGGGGCTGATGATGAACATTTTGATGACATTGATGATTTATGATGATAATAATTCTGTTTGAACTTTGAACTTTGAATTTGGATTTTAGAGATAATTTCTATCTTTTTGTAAGACAATGTGTAATTTGGTTGTTTATGCAAGTTAGAGACTTGTAGTTGTTTATGCATTTTGATGATTTATGGAACTTTGATGTTGTTTATGCAAGTCGGAGACTTGTAGTTGTTTATGCAACTTTGATGGTTTATGTATTTTTGTAAGAGACAATGTGCAAGTCGGAGACTTGTAGTTGTTTATGCATTTTTACTTTGACAGGTTTATGGATTAATTGAGTAATTCATGTTTATGTTTGCTAAGGATTTGTTTATGCAACTTTGATGTTGTTTATGCAAGTCGGAGACTTGTAGTTGTTTATGCAACTTTGATGATTTATGTACTTTTGTAAGAGACAATGTGCAAAGTCGGAGACTTGTAGTTGTTTATGCATTTTTACTTTGACAGGTTTATGGATTAATTGAGTAATTCATGTTTATGTTTGTTAAGGATTTGACATTTTTTATTTTTCTTGTGAAAGTTATGCTATAAAAAAATATTTGAAAGATAGATCTCTAAATGAATTAGACTATTTTAGTTAATTTTCTATTTTTTATTAATTTAATATTTTTATGTATATTTAAAATAATTATTAAATTAATTATGACGTCATCACGGTTCGACCCCGGTTCGACCTTGGTTGGACCTTAAAAACCTTGAACCTCTCCCTTTTACGGTTCAATGAACAGTCCGGGTTTCAAAACCATGTTGATGATGGGTTTTTTTTTTTTTTTTTTTTTTTTTTTTTTTTTTTTTTTTTTTTTGGAGTGTTAAAGAGATATAAAGTGTTTACTGCAAAGGTAGACTTTGGATGTATATATATATTTTTTTTAATTATTCAATATGGGAATCTTCTCAAGATTGAACCACAATCTTCTTAGATCTTTACTCATCAAAACTCAGACTTATATACAATTGGTGAAGACATGAACTCAAGCTATTTTGCAGATCATATATACAATTAGCACTTATCGTATTTGTTTGTCTTTATGTTTTATACTCATAATTTTAGTGATTTTTAATTGATTAAATTTTTTTAATGAGATTCACATTATTCTATTGTTATATATTGTTATGAGATGCACGTTATGAGATTCACATTTACTTAATTAAAATATTTTGCTAAAAATGGTTTATGATAAAGTAACTTAATTATAGCTACATGTACCGTGTATGAATCAACCTTGAATATTTATATGTCTATGTAGCATTCTTTCTTTAGAATTTTCTATGATAAAAATATTTGTTAAAAAATTACATAATGCTATGATTTATTAACATGAATAAACTAAGTCTTTTAAACATGACTAAACTCATGATTAATAAAAAAAAAACAAAAAACAAAACCAATAGTATTACTTAAATAATAAAATGTAATATATTTATTTCTATTGTCTTATTAAATTATATTTATTCCCATGCGGTAGCATGAGTTACATACTAGTTAGTGGTAATGTGTGATGCATTAAAGAAGACAACCTTTAAGAGCATTCTTATCAAACATTTTAAAAAATTTAGGGCCCATTTGGTAGATGCGTTTAAAAACTAAAAATTGTTGTTTGAAAATATTTGTGAAAATACGTATGGGTGAAAAAGTGTGTGGAAATACGTAAAATGCTGTTTAAAAACTGAAAATTATTGTTTGAAATGGGTTGCCAAACACCCCCTTAACATTTATCATCTCAAAACTCAATTTTATAACATATAACATACTACTTTATAATCTTCCTTACATCAAAACTTCTAATTTTTTTAACACTTTATTTAAATATTCTTTCTTTATCATTTTTTATTCTTTTTTATTCATCCTCTCTCTTTCTCTGTCTCTCTCTCCTCTGTATCTCTCTTTCACAACCCAGCGCCGCCGGCCACCGTATCCACCCACCATCGCCGTAACCACAAACAACAACAGGAAAAAAAAAACCTCCACATCCAAAGCCAAAAAATCAACCAAAGAGTCATCCAAATCAAAGAATCACAACATCACAACAAAGACCCAAAACCACCACGATCAACCCACACCCAGCACCCAAAACCACCCCGATTAGCCCACAAACCCAGCTATCGTAATCAAGAACCCACCAAAATCAATCAAAACCACTGAAATTAAAATTCACCGATATCAAATTGCAAAACCCACTCACCGAATCACCGCAGAGACCCACCATGAACTACCGTAGAGACCCACGATCCACCAAAAACCACCGCAGCCCAACCACACCCAGCAACGCATCCTGGCCACACCCAAGACCCACGAACATGAGATGTAGAGAGAAAGGGAAACAGAGAGGCAGAGAGAAAATGAAAGAAAGAGTAAGGAGTGAATGGAGAGCACGAGAGAGAGTGAAAAGGAAAGGAGTGGACAAAGAGCACAAGATTGGCAGTGTGAACAGGAAAAGAAGAAACCTCCGTCGTCGCTGGGCTAGGTTGGGCTCTGCTCGTCGACGCCGGCAGGGTTGTGTGTGTGTGAATGTGAGAGGCCGTGTGAGAGATAGAGAGAAAATGAGAGAGTTTCGTAAGTAAAAACTTTGTATGGGAAATGAAAATGTAAGTGGGAAAAGAAAATTAGTAGCCTGGGTTTCGTCAGAGAGGGAGGCAGAGACATCGAGTAGAGGGAGAGAGAGAGAGAGCTGAGAAATGGGGAAACAGGAAGAAGCGGAAATGAGAAGACAAAGAATAAAAGAAAGTGGCCCCACGGAATAAAAAAATAATATCAGTTTTATAATTTGTGAACAGTGCAGTCTCAAAAATGAGATTGCACTGTTCATCAATTGTAAAAATTACACCATTTAAGAAGTTTGATGGAGGGAGCTTTTGGGTTAAAAATACTAAAAAAATAAGATTTTTAGCATTTGAAAACTTTGATAAGAATGCTCTAACATCTCTACAAGCTTCCCAACTTTTTTCTTCAACTCTGTAATTAAGTTTTTGTTTAATGTTATAAAATTCATCTTTTACTAAAAACATAATAATACTAGCATGCAGAAACAAAATATTAAAATCGTTTAAAAATTTTCATTTTCATTGATCAAGTTCCTCAAAAATATAAATTTTCATTAACAATACCAAAATTGAACAATAAAAAATTATTTTAAAAGGGTATCAACAAAAAAAAATTTTAATAAACGAAAGGTCTATTTTTAAAATTGATTTAAATAGTATATTTTAAGCTTTTAAAACTTTAAAAATAATCATAACAAAGCGGACCCTAACTGTTGAATACTATCATATTTATATATATAAAAAAAATTATGAAACAATTTTGTCATTTTAGTTCTTAATCTTTAACTTATTTACTAAATTGTTTATCTTGTCAACTGTACTTTATAAATTGGACGCTAGCTTCATACGTACTATTTTCGTATGTGGTACTAAACTTAACACGAAGAACATAGTAACCAACTTGATAAAAAGTTTAAATTTTAAGGATTAAAAGTAACAAAAATATAAATTTCATAGACTAAAACAATGATTGACCTAAATTTAAAAGGTGTAATTTGTTTTTTATTTTATTTTTTTTCAAGTTTCAATGCAAGAACAATTAAGAATCTTAAATTACAAATAAAATTATGATTCACCTAAATTTAAAAGGAGTAATTTGTTTTTTAGTTTTCTTTTTCAAATTTCAATGCAAGAACAATTAAGAATCTTAAATTACAACTAAAATTGTAATTCACCTAAATTTAAAAGGGGTAATTTGTTTTTTAGTTTTCTTTTTTACATTTCAATGCAAGAAGAATTAAGAATCTCAAATTACCCTTCTCACAAAAAAAAAAAAAAAAAACTCAAATTACAAATAAAATGATAGTTCACCTCAATTTAAAAGGTGTAATTTGTTTTTTAGTTTTCTTTTTCAAATTTCAATGCAAGAACAATCAAAGAATCTTAAATTACAATTCAGCAAAAATAAAATAAAATATGAAAAAAAAAAAAAAAACAACTACACAACAAGTTATAAATTGCCAAACAATAGGGTCAAAGATTACCATGATTGTTACGAGTGATTGGAGAGGTTAGACTGTAGACTTAGGTGTCACCAATCATCTTATCCATATTAGTTTCCTTTCTTTCTTTTTCCTAATATTTTGGTCTAATATAAATTTAGAAGCCCCAAAAAAAATAAAAATAAAATCTCATCCCGTACTATTCACGCTTACGGATTTACAGTTAAAATTCACCGTCATTTGAAGGAGTCCTAATCGGCGAAACAAAATAAAAACAAAACCCACTGTACTATCAGGTAATGACCTAACATAGACCCACTGTACTCGTCAGCACGTATACCACACTGGACCCCACCCTCAAGGGCAAATTCGTCACAAAAATACACCAATTTAGTGGGTCTCCACGCCTTCGCCGACTGAGGAGTGGCGCTACCAAGTAGGTCCCACACGTAACGACAAAGACGCGGGAGAGATGAAAGATAAAAAAATAAAAAAAGGAAAGTGCGGTAATTGACCGTTGATCACGGACATAACAGCGGGACTGAAATGAAATATTAGCCGTCTGATGAATCAGGGGGAAAACGGATTTTGACCCGGGTGCGTACAACCGTCGGTGCCCCGTTAGTTTGAACCGAATGGCCACATATATAGAGAGGAGTGCCTTTTACATGTAAAACAGACATGCTCTGCAGCTAACTCAGTTCTTTGCCTCCTCTTCTGGCTTCTTTTTTTTTTTTTTCATTTTTCTCTTTCTTTGTTTATTTATTTATTTTTTTTTCAAACGCTGTCGTTTGGAGGTTGAGCGTTGCTTGTCAATATAAAAGTGATGTGGTATATTATAGAAAGTTCTAATTGAGGAAGGGGATTACGTTTTTAAAGCTGAGAAATTTGGAGTGGTTCTGTGAGAGGTTTTTTGTTTATGGTCCAACAAAAAAAATATACCGATGGCCATGGGCGAGAATTTCAAGGGCTATATTGTTGTTGCCGAATTGAGCTGCTATAAAGGCTCGTTTCGTTCAGGCATGTTTGGAGAAGGTTTTTGATTTTTAAACTGTGATTTTCTTTTTAAGGTGTCCAGGTGGGCATGCAAAGCCAACAAAAAAAAAAAAAAAACAAAACAAATTAAACTGAGGGTTTATTAGGTTCACCCAAACACCAAACAGAACTACACAGAGCAGAGAGCTTTTTATTTGGTTTTTTCAATGGATTCGAATCAATCGGAAATGCAAGAACCGAGTATCGACACCGACAAGCTGAGCTACGAAATCTTCTCTATTCTCGAGACGAAGTTTCTCTTCGGCTATGACGACCAGAAGCTTTGGATCCCCAAGCAGATCGCTCCGGCAGCCGAGTCCAAGCCGGAAACTCAGCCTCAAGCTCAACCACTACCGACGATGGTCGATAATGGCGTTTCGGCGATCAAGAACCAGAGAGGCAAAATCTGCATTCTGAGCATCGACGGAGGAGGCATGCGAGGCATTCTCTCAGGTAAAGCCTTGGCCTATTTGGAACACGCGCTCAAGTTGAAATCCGGCAATCCAGACGCCAGAATCGCCGACTACTTCGACGTCGCAGCCGGCTCCGGCGTCGGTGGCATTTTCACCGCGATGCTCTTCGCTACAAAAGACCAGAACCGTCCGATTTTCAAGGCGGAGGACACGTGGCGCTTCCTCGCTGAACAAGGCAAGCGATTTTACCGCCCTTCCTCTGGCTCCAGTTCTAGTACCGGCGGCGGTTTTTTCCGTCGGCTTCTTAGAGGCGGCTCGGCAAGTTCTACTGGTTCAGCTACAACCGGTTTAGAAAAGGCGGTGAAAGAAGCTTTCGCAGACCAGAACCGGAGTTTAACTCTGAAAGACACGCTAAAACCGGTTTTAATCCCTTGCTACGACTTGTCCAGTACGGCGCCGTTTCTGTTTTCCAGAGCCGACGCGCTCGAGACAGATAGCTTCGACTTCAGGCTCTGGGAGGTGTGTCGTGCCACGTCAGCAGAACCGGGAGTGTTCGAACCGGTTCAAATGCGGTCCGTCGACGGTCAAACCAAGTGCGTGGCGGTCGACGGCGCCTTAGCTATGAGCAATCCGACCGGTGCGGCGATTACGCACGTGCTACATAACAAACAAGAGTTCCCATTCGTGCGAGGCGTGGAGGACCTTTTGGTTCTTTCTATTGGAACGGGTCAGTTGGTGGAGACTAACTATGATTATGATCAGATCAAGAATTGGAGGGCCAAGGAGTGGGCTCGACCCATGGCTCGGATCTGTGGGGACGGCTCGGCCGACTTGGTGGACCAGTCCGTAGCCATGGCCTTTGGTCAGTGTCGAAGCACTAGTTACGTGCGCATTCAGGTAAAAACTTCAACAACAAAAAAAAAAAAAAAAAAACTCTTCGCACACAATACACCATTGCACAAGTCAACTAGTAATGAGAATGAAATTCTGTAAGCTGCTGTAATGTAATTAAATTTTTTTTAAGAAAAACATAGCAAACGTTTACCTTACGTGACATTAGATTATTTACATTACATTATTATCAGCTTAGAGATGATATAGTTGGTTTGGATTTTTAGTGTGTGTGACAGTGTTGGCCAGGCTGGTAAGGAGTAGTAGAATTTTGTTTTTTCATAGTGATAGTGATGTACACATGAATGTATATATATACATATACAGAATGTATGGCTAACGTGCGCCGGAGTTTGGGTTCATGCAATTAATGTTGGTCGTTTGCCTCGTATAACGAGGTCATTGCAACCCATGCGGTACACTGGGGCTCATATTTCGGTGACCAATTGGAGGGAGCAGTAGGGGGGACCTGTGTGGGTTTGTTTTTTGGGTGTTGGGTTGCACGTGATGGTGGGTTTGGATTTGGCACTGGTGTTTTTGGGGTTTTGGGTTAAACCCTGCAGTTTTAGCCCAAGTCCTTTACTTTAAATTTACTGTCTTCTGGTCCAAGTGTCAGTTACTTTTAAGCATTGATCCTAAAGTTGCTGGATTGTTTGTCCTAGAAATTCGGTTTGTTACGGCTTTTGATTTAAGGGATTTAATTGCGTCTTGTTTGCAGTTTTTGGTCAAGATGATAACATTCTTTGAACTTTTAATTGTATTTAACAAGATTTCTTTGAGTTCTTTAAAAGCATAATTGTATAGTACAATAGTTATTAAAGCTAGTGGAGTTCTCAACTTTATTCCTTAATATGAAACTCTATTTTGTTCCCCATGAATTTCATTTTATGTTGGTCATAAAATTTTGTTCCTGCCACTATAAAAAAAAAAGTAGAGTTAATTTTTTGGTACCAAATTTAACCGAATGAAACATAGCAAATGGTCTTTTGTATGGATTATTTTGCCTGCAAGTAGATGGGAATGGCTGGAGAGCTGGGGTTTGGATTTACTAGGGAGTGAGAGACATCTGAGTGGTCATAATTTGCTATTCAGATTATCATATACTCATAGGCTCTCTAAAGGGAAACATCAGACAAATTTCCATACATCACTTACTTATTAAGATATGGGCCAGCCATGCGCTGTCAATGTGCAAGGACTTTGTCACTTGGGTTCTTGTTTTGCTATTTTGTACTACCTATATGCCAAGCCACTAGAGTCTGCAGAAATGAGAGGGTTTCCTCTAATTGGTCTTTCTCCACAAAGGCATTCAATGAATCAAGCAGACTTGTTATTAGTAGATAACAAGGAGCTATTTGGTAACATTGTTTGAACAACATTTTTCGTTGTTTAAACAACACAACACATATTTTCACAATATTTTTTTACAACACTTAAACAAAGTTATTAGAACAACATTACCAAACAGACCCCAAGTTTCTGGCACATGCAATATAGTATTACAGTGTCTTCAAGAAGAATTGGAGCTCCATTAGGTCTCTCCCCCCAAATAGAGGAGTCAACTATCATTTATTTATTTCAATAACAATGCACCCTCCCAAATTGGTTTTAGCCCGTGGTTCTCTATTTCATATTTTTCGGTGATTAATATTTTGGTCCAAATCAATTATGCAACTAAGTTCTAGGTGGAGTATGAAATTGGTGGTATGATATTACTATGTATTTAATTTATTACTGTTTGTGCTTTTGATTTTATGAGGACATACACATCTTTCTTTATGGTGGGAACTAGTTTTTATGGTTCTGAAACCTATTTGCTTGGGTCATTGAATTCTAGAGCGTATGTTCTATCAAGTGGGTCTACTAAGTTCTGATTTCACTTTCTTGCATTCAAAGTAATTATAACTCAAATCACCCATCGAGAATTTTTGTTTTAATACTGCTATTAGTTGGATGGTATATCGTCTAATTGAAGCACATCTTTCTAATAAATATGGTTTGACAGGCAAATGGGCTAAGCGAGGGACGGTGTGGACTTAATGTGGATACAGACCCAAGTCCCAGCAATGTAAAGATGCTCATAGGAGTAGCAGAGGAGATGCTAAAGCAGAAGAATGTTGAGTCAGTGCTCTTTGGAGGCAAGAGGCTTGGAGAGCAAAGTAATTTCGAGAAGCTTGACTGGTTTGCTGGAGAACTAGTGTTGGAGCATGAGAGGAGGAGTTGCAGAATAGCTCCCACTGTAGCTTTCAAACAAGCTACGCCAAAACCCACCTAGTTTACTACTAGCAATATTACAACCAACCAAAAGAAAAGGTAAGGATTCTCCTAATGCTACATTTTAATAAGTTTCATTCTTTTACATCAATTTCAAAGGAAGCATTATAGTGGACCATAATAGAATTAAAATGATCATTCTGCACAGAGTTTATCTTAAAATAAAAAATACAGTAGAGAAATGCCACTTTACAAAAATAATAATAATAATAATACTAGAAATGCCACTTAACTACCTCATAACTCATAAAAATTCACGTACTTTGGCTTCAATGCATATATGCCAAAAGACTCTGGATATAATGTCATAATTCAATGGCAGTGTACCGTTTTACCATTACCTGCAAAATCTACCTTTTCAACTTTCAAAGGTCTCCATCTTCAAAAACTAATGTCACCTAACTGTAAATGAACACATTAATATATTGTACGAATATAGAACTTCAATTTTTTCATGATGCCCTTATCTTCTTTGCAATTCTGTTCAAATGTGTTAGGTTTGTAATAATAGACTATTCTAATCACCAGCAGATTTTGACATCATCAGTTTTCTGTATCCTGGTGTGTTCATTTTGTCATTTTTTCCCTTGCTTTTCATTAGACCAAACTTCATGACCACCATTTTTTGTTGTTTTGTTTGTTTTATAAAAAGTGTAAGGAACATCAAATATAAATATAAATGATGTGGGGGTCTATGACCCCCCTGTTGTCAGTCTACCGACACTACTCTTGAAATAAGATGATAGTGGCATTTCAATTGAAATGGAATATCTAAAAAATATTTGAGAAAAAGGATATTTTGGTCATTTAGTTGATACTCAAATCATCAGGGTGTCTAATAAAGGTGCTCCGTAGTCCTGAAAAAGAGTTTTTCCCATATGGTAGCATGGTTTGACTATCTGAAGACAAATTACTCCTATGCTCTTCGGGCTTTGGCCTATAGAATCACATATGTCTGTACAGGTAAGGGCAATTGGCACTCACAATATTTTTACCATATAAAGTCTCTAAATTGTTCTTACATCTCCAATGTCTCTAAAAAATTACATGTTCTAAAGACTTAAGCCATTAAGAAATGTTGAACTGTTTTGTTTGAAAACAAGAGAAAGTTTTGCCTTGAGTAGTTCTTTACTTGTGTTACAAGATTCAACCTCACATTGTGACTTTTGTGTTAAATTTTCAAGTTTGAACTCTTCAAATACTCGTGCTTTTCTTATATGTTGTAATCTTCATGTCTTTCTTCTTAACTTTTATGCAATTCATATAGACTTTTCCATTTTCCAAATTTTCAATAATAATAATAATCTGTTTCTGAAATGCAGGTGAAAAATATAATTGAAATTAAAAAAAAAAATGATGAAAGGAAGAAGAAAAGTAATACGATAGCAGCTTTTACTTTTGGAAGTGAATATAGCAAAGACAAGAAGAGGTCGGGGAATTGAGTGAAAAGAACAAGAACTGTTACAAGGGTAGAAGATCTTAGTGGATACTTTGCCTGCTATAGGACAGGCATTGTGGTGTCCACTCCAACTTTCTACCATGGCAGGCAACCAAGGAAAAAGCAAATTTTACTTCAAGCTTTTCAAGGTCAAACTAGTCTTAGTTGTGAATCTTTTGATTTCAAATTGAAAATGTCAGGGTGGGAAAATTGTTTCCATATTTCTTCCCATACCCTACCATTACTTTTTTCTTTTTTTTTTCTTTTTTTTAATATTAGCTTTGCTTATTGTTTTTACTTTTTCCTGTTTTTTTTTTTTTTTTTTCATCCCTAGTCTCAAGAAACTTGAGTTTGGGTGGTAGGCTATGATGAAAACCCAGAAACATGGCCGAAGTTCCTAGTCCTACTTTGGTCCTTTTTTTTTTTTTTTTTGGTCAATCTTTTTTTCTTCAATATAGATTGTAGTGGTGGAGAAGAGATTCGAGATTGGGTATCTTTTTTAAGCAGCCGACCATTTCTCCTGGGATTGGGATTTGATTAATAGACCAATATGGCGACTAATTGTTGTTGGACCCTTTCCAAAGCTTTTACATTTTAATTTTTTTTTGCTTATTCAACCTTTATTATTATAGGTTTTGTGGGTCTAGTTGAATTTTCTGTCTTGAAATACTCATTTGATATTACATTATTGTCATAAGCAACTTGTAAATTTCTGTATGTTAAGAAGTGGTGGAGGTAGTTGATGTTTGGCTCAATTCTTTGTTTGTGCTTGTTGTGTTCGCTTTCTCATGGTTTGGCTTTTCGTTGCCTCTCATTGACCATTTAGGCTTATTTAGCAAAGATTAGTGTGTACAAGACAAATGTGGATGTATTGGTGGGGACGTTGACACCAACTCATGGATTATGCTCGTGCCTGCCTAGTGACGGAGGATGACTACAGTATTACAGATCAGAAAAACAATAAGATAAACCTATGAGTTAGCATTTAAGAGTTGCTTGGAGTCAGCATCAAGCAAATTGGAGTCGGCACCAATATAAAAGAAAACACGTTTTTTTTTAATAGTTCTCAAAAGCTGTCTTACAATAATTAGAAAAAGTGTTTAAATAGCTAACAACAAAATGCACAAAGAAACCCTAATTATTAAATGCTTGGGCTTGCTTAATCTCAAGCCCAATAACTAACAGGTTCCATTTATAAGACCATTGGTGGGGCCGTCTTTTTTTTGCTCTTCTTCTCATACATGCGTATAATTGGAGGTTTGTATCTTGTGTCCGCACCTCCTAGCTTTTGGAAGAGCTCGCTTGCTTATTTTATCTTCATGCCGCAGCAGTAGGGTCTACCATTTTGCTGCATAAAAATCAAACATGTTTATTGAGAGAAAAAAAAAATGTATCATTCTTTCTTATATATACAAATTGATAATATGGAGAGAGTTTTTTCCCAATTCCATTAAAATACTCCGAATAAATTAAGATACTATGGGCACAGACCTTAAAAATTGAAGTCATGACTTTGCAATAATTGGAGATTTACCACTTTTTTAAAAGTCAAGTTTGCCACAAACTCGAGTTCCATGAAAAATAGCACGACAAACTTGAATGCTATTTTTTCGAAGAACTTGAGTTTTTAGAACTTGAGTTACACAACAAACTCGAGTTTTTAGTAAATTGTTAAATATTTCACAAATAATAATATATTGTTAAATATTTTGCTAAATAGGTATATGACCATTTCAGCCTGCAAAACAATTAAATTAAAGAAGAACAATTATTTAATTTTTTAGCTAAACGATAGCAAATATCATCGCAATTTTTATTTTTTGAGAATCATATCATCGCAATTGAAAGGTCAGCTATATGAATTTTATTTATTTTTTGGTGAATAGCCAGCTAAGGTTGGGAAGTACATGTATGAGACTAAAGGTATTGTCAATTTCCTATCAATTATGTGTACAGTGTATTAGTGATTTGTAGTTTGCTAGTATTGCTAGATATATGACGTCTCACCGAATCTTCTAGTATAGTATAAAAATCTTTAAATTGGTAGGTATGAGATATTGATATGCGTATGGATTAGCTTTTTCTTAAAATTTATTTCTTTTATGGAAACGTCGCAAGAATACAATTGTACTGGTTGTGCTTACGAAGTCTCGAAGACTTATACTTAAGCAAATAAACTAACAAGTTAAAATGAAAAAATTTAATCCAAACTCACACCAAAAAAATCAGAGATGTGCCACGGATATATATATATATTGAGTTAACATGACAATACCATGCACTATCCCAAATAGGGTTAAAGTACCTCTAACGTCTCTATTTTCTCGTCCAAATTTGAAGAAAAAAGTCATTTTTTTTAGCTGAATTTTTTAGCTTATCTCCACTTTTAGATTTTTTTTCCTATTATTCATGGGTCTCACTACACTTTTTGATACTATTCATGGATCTCAAGTCTCACTGTACTATTCAGCTTATTTTTTAACTTTTTTTTCTACACTTTCAACAAAAAAATTTCAGTTTTAACTTAATAAGCTGTTCCAAACAAACACTTAGACTAACTATCTATTATTTCTTGATTCCATTTAAAATATTATTTAGTTTATTTGGTTTAAGAGAAAAATAATAATAATAAAAAAGCAATGGAGTGAAGGGTCCATTAGAGATGGTTTAGTCCATTTGGAGATGGATTTTACGGTTTCAATATTCTCCAAAATATGGAGAAAATACATGTAAAGAGTTTGTTAGAAATGCTCTTTAAGTTATACTTAGACTTTCTCTTAATTATTTATATAATCCAATTTGACTTAGTAAACCAATATAGTGCATTCAATTTGATTCTATTGGAAATACTCAAAACAAAAAATTATATTAATTTTCATAACATAATTTGTTCTCCATACTCTTTGTTATAGTAACACACAAACATGTACACAGAGCTAACATCCATTTTTTTTATTGTCTTTGAATTAAAAAAAAAAAGTTCTTATTAACTTAATTTAGAAAATTGAGAAAAAATAATAAAGAAAGGGAAAAGAAATAATATATTTTTCAATCCTAAAGTTTAAGTATTTTGTAGTGAATAAAATAAAATCATTAATCAAATTAGTCCCAAAAAAAAATCCTTTAAAAAAAATTTAATTCTAGAGGAATAAGGTGAGACTTAAGAGCCCTTACCCTAGCCAATATTACCGGTATTATTGAAGATCTCGAGGTGCTGTTGATACACAGGCGAATTGAAAACAATTTTTTAAGGAAAAAAAAAAAAAAGAATTGAAAACAATTTTTGAGGTAGGTAATACCTTTGATATTGTAGCTCTGTTTGAGTTTAAGTATTTTTTTGTTGTTTTTTTTTTGGTTTTTGTTTTTGTTTTAGGAGATGTCATAAGTGTAAACCAATTGATTATTTATATTTTCAGGGCCCTTTAAACTAAACTCAATTTTTTAGGGAGATTGAAATGAAATTTCTAGAGTTTAAACATAAAATTTTAATTTATATATTATTATTAAGAAAGAGAACTGATATGTCCACAACATTTTTATAATATTTTTACAACATTTTTACAACAAATCCTAAGTGGTAAATTGTTACTGGTTGTTATTGTTGGGGAAAAAAGTAATCTTATCGTTACGTTCAAATTTGAACCAATAATAACTAACTACCTATGATTTATTGTAAAAATATTATAGATGTAGCATCTCTCAGAAAGAAATATTGATCACTTTCTTTCTATGCGCATGTCCCATCCATTTTCTCCTACATTACATTTAAGCCCAATAAGTCCTCACACATATAAATTAATAAAGACACTCTCTCTTTATTAATGTGAGATTTTAAATTTTATAACATACTAACTCCTCAATTGCCATATTAAACTTTCATATCTTTTCAATAAAATATAATATTAAAATGCTTCAATATCATTGGGTTTTTATTTCGTTACCAAAACTTTGTTTACCCTTTTACTGTTTTATACATATTTATTGTTTTAGATTAGGTATAACAATTCCACTGTGTAATTAACTAGGGGATCTAAACTCCAAACATGTATATTTTTTTAAGCTCCTAAAACAGGTTTGCCATTCACGTTTGTTCTTGCTGGAGAGGAGTGCCTTCACTAATCATATAGCTCTATGGCCCCCAAAGAAAGCAAGTAACATAATATTTGCAAATAAATGTGTTCTCCATAATGCCCATAAGAATTATCCCAACCATGGTGATGCACAGGAATTTATGTCCAAGGAAACATCCAATTCCTCATGATTATCGAGATGTACACAAATTAAAGGCACAAAGCTCAATTACACAAATTTATCTCCGTGTAAACGGGCTTTTTATTTTTCAAATTGAATCATAAGTCATAACCCTACCAAAGTTTAACATGAATCAATGAACAATTTTCTGTAGCTATTACCTTAGTGTCACATCGTTTTGCATTTTCGGTAATCATGCCCTATTGTTGCAATCCTTTCAGTCCTATCTCCTATCTCAAGAAAAAGTTTCTTTCACTTTAATCCCTTTTCCATTACCTTTTTTAATAACAAATTAAAGGGTCATAAAGATGTTCATAATGTCTAATTTTGGTCTGAAATTTCTTGCATGCCTTAATCAATATCAAAGACTAAATGACACCGGCTAGGGGCTTTTACCGTATATAAAAAGAAGACGCTACAACTTTAAGTCTATCAGAACAAGCCTTTATAAAAACTGCTGAAAAGTGACAGGAAAGTGCCTTTCGAACTCAGCATCGCTGAGGGTGTAGAGGCGTGTTACTGTCTTGCTTTTTGCAAGAGTTTGGTCGTCTCTTTATGAGACTCTTTGGTTGATTGTCTAAGGTTAGAGCGTTAAGAAATGGCAGAAGAACTAGAACAGCTTTGGAAGAAACTCTCCTTCACTGAAGAGGAAGGCGAAGACATAGTTCTGGGGGAGAACAGTACGAAATCAGCAAAAGAGCTAGGCAAAAACTGCCTGGTCATGAAGATCCTTACTCAGCGGTGCATTAATATTGAAGCTCTGAGAAAAAATATGAGGATGCTATGGAAGACAAACAAATCCGTCCAAATATCGGAGATTGACGAAGAGCTTTTCTTAGTGGAATTCAGTGATCCAAAGGACAAAAAGAAAATATTGGAAATGTGTCCATGGAGCTTTGAGAAAAATCTGGTACTGTTGCAGGAATTCTCGGGAGATCTGGTTCCAAAGGAAGTTGAGCTCAAATGGTCACCCTTTTGGGTCCAAATCTCAAATCTCCCTCTCAAAAGTAACACAAGAGAAACAGGGATGGAAATAGGCAGTAAGCTTGGGAAAGTTCTTGAGATTGATGTCCCAGAAAAGGCGTTCATTGGGGAAAATTCTTACGGGTCAGAGTCTTGATTGATGTCACCAAAAAACTTATCCGAGCAAAGAAAGTTACCATTGAAGAAGATGTTCCTAGATGGGTCTTCTTCAAATATGAAAGATTGCCTAATTTTTGTTATAGGTGTGGCAGAATTGGGCACAGTGAAAGGGAATGTGCTGAAAAGGGAGATACCAGTACAGGAATGGAAGCAGAAAAATTCCAATATGGAGCTTGGTTACGTGCCGAACCGATGAAACGTTCAAATTACAGCTTGGAAACTCCTAATCGGCGATCTGAAGAGTCTGAGCAGCAAGCGGGTGGCTCTTGGAAAAAACCAGACACAATTGAAAGGCACGTGAGCCACGCGCTCCAAGACCCTTCAGTGGGCGCGGAGAAATCAGCCCCAAAAGGTGAAGTGACATCAAACAGTGAATCAAGTCTGGCACAAGCAAAAGATTTTGGAAAAGACAATGGCAAAAAGCCTGACACTGGTTTGACGGAACAAGCTTTAGGGGCTCAACACGCATCGGAAATACCTGACCACACTCAATGGAAAGCTCAGAGTGAGGCAAAAAATCAGAATCAAATGGGAATGCCTCAGGAAACGCACAGATCTCATGGGCCACTAAATGAGACGAGGCCCGAAAGCCCAAAGGCTATGATCTATGATTGCGAAATGGGCTGGGTTCCTGAAGCTCCTGGGCCTAATCCAGCCTATTGGAAACGAATTAAAAGGGAGAAGGTGAATGCGGGGCTTCCTAATGAGAGCTTAGCCATCAGGTTGGGACCAATTGGGCTAAAGAGGGCTGGCCCAACCCCACTGCAGGAAATAGACCCAAATGTCCCACATACTAAGAAGTTAAAGGAAGGCAGTCAGAAGGAAAATAAGCAAAAAACAAAAGGTTCGGGGAGCAACAAAGACGTGGATGGCGGCATGGTGGTGGCTGCGGTGCAGCCCCACCGAGCCTAATGACGACATTAGCCTGGAACTGCAGAGGGCTTGGGATCCCTCTGTCAGTTCAAGCTCTCAAGGACATGGTGAGAGTAGAAGATCCCTCGCTGGTTTTTATAATGGAAACGAAGGCAAGCTTGAGTCAGATGAAGAAGCACAAGAATAAAATTAACCAGCATTTACAAGCTCTAATTGTCCCAAGTGATGGTAAAAGTGGAGGCTTAGCCCTCCTGTGGAAAGAAAACTGTGATGTCAGAGTCCAGAGTTATTCCCACTCCCATATTGATGCTATTGTTCATGATACAGGTCTGCAAACCACATGGCGGGCTACTGGTTTTTACGGACACCCAGATGTTGCTCAACGGTCAAGCTCATGGAAGCTCTTGGAGGTTTTGAACAGCCAATTCGATTTACCGTGGGTCGTGTTCGGTGATTTTAATGAGATTACTCATATTGAAGAAAAATGTGGAGGAGCCGAAAGGGATGCAAATCAGATGGAAGCTTTTCGAAATGCTTTAGACAGTTGTGGTCTGCGGGACTTGGGTTTTGTTGGCCAACGGTATACCTGGTGTAATGGTAGGATTGGGGATCAACGCACTCTGGTTAGATTAGACCGCATGGTTGCAAACAATAAATGGACTGAGCTCTTCCAGCATGCCAAGGTCTGCCATAAGTCCATGTCTTCTTCTGATCACTGCCTTCTTGCTCTGTATCCCATTCCTCTGCAGCGGCGACACCACGGTAAACATCAGTTTCGCTTTGAATCAATGTGGACTAGGGATGAAAGATGTTGGGAGGTAGTTGAGCAGGCGTGGGTTGAAGCTAGCTTGACGAATGAAAATTGCTCAACTCAAGACAGGATAAAAAATTGTCAGCATCAACTTCAATGGTGGAACAAAAACATTTTTGGCAATCTTAAAAAGCAGATAAAAGAGAAGCAAACAAGTCTGCAGTGTTTGGAAAATCGGAACACTCTTCATGAGGATGCTGTAAACATTAGGAACCTGCGTAGGGAGATTAATGAGCTGCTAGAGCGTGAGTCCGCAATGTGGAAGCAGAGATCAAAGTCTTTCTGGTATCAAAGTGGGGATAGAAACACTAGATTCTTTCACACTGTTGCCTCACAAAGACGACAGAAAAACAGAATTAGTGGGTTGGAAGATGCCAATGGCGTGTACCAAGGCCATGAAGAACACATACAGGGCATTATTCTAAATTACTTCTCTTCCATATACCAGTCGGACCTACCCTCCCAATTCGATCCAGTTACTGATGCTGTTGAGAGAAGGGTCACAGATGAGATGAACACTCTCCTCCTTCAGGAGTTCCGCCCAGAGGAAGTTCGGAATGCACTCTTCCAAATGCATCCCACCAAATCCCCAGGACCGGACGGTATGCCCCCACTCTTTTTTCAAAAGTATTGGAGTATTGTGGGTCAAAATGTTACTGAATGTGTACTTAATATTCTAAAAACTGGTGTGATGCCCCCAAATTTCAATGATACTCATATTTGCCTTATTCCAAAAAACAAAAATCCCCAAAAAATCACAGAATACCGCCCTATAAGTCTATGCAATGTAGCTTACAGAGTCTTGGCCAAAGTCTTAGCAAATCGCCTCAAAAAAATTCTGCCTGAAATAGTTAGTGAAGCCCAAAGTGCCTCTGTCCCTGGGAGGCTTATCACTGACAATGTACTAATTGCCTTCGAAACAATGCATCATATTAATCTGAGAAGAAAAGGAAAAGAAGGTTGTATGGCAATCAAGTTAGATATGAGTAAAGCCTTTGATAGGGTTGAATGGGATTGCTTGGCTAGGATAATGTATAAGATGGGATTTCATGACCGTTGGATATCTATCATCATGATGTGCATAAAGTCTGTTTCTTATTCTGTGCTAATCAATGGGGTGCCGAAAGGTAAAATTATCCCTTCCAGAGGCATTCGGCAAGGGGATCCGCTTTCACCCTTCCTGTTTGTGTTGTGTGCAGAAGGGCTGTCGGCAATGCTTCGAAGGGAAGAGGGATGTGGGAATATTAAGGGGGTATCTATATGCCGGGGAGCTCCTCGCCTGTCTCATTTATTTTTTGCGGACGACAGCATCATTTTTTGTCGAGCTAGCATGGGTGAATGCCAGCGTGTTTGGGATGTTCTAAAAGCCTATGAGGCTGCATCTGGTCAGAGAATAAACAAAGACAAAACATCCCTTTTTTTCAGCAAGAACACCGAAGCTTCTGTCCAGGCTGAAATCAAAGCCCTTTTTGGTGCCCAAGTCATTAAGCAACATGAGAGATACCTAGGCCTCCCATCCTTAATTGGCCGAGGAAAAAAGAAGGCTTTTAACAGAATTAAAGATCAGCTCAGTCGAAAAATTGCGGGCTGGAAGGGAAAGCTATTATCCTCCGCTGGTAAAGAAGTCCTCATCAAAGCGGTTGCCCAAGCCACTCCTACCTTTACCATGAGTTGCTTCAAGTTGCCCGACTCGCTTTGCAAGGAACTCAGCTCTTTGATTTGCAAATTCTGGTGGGGTCAAAAATCAGATGAGCGAAAAATATCTTGGATCTCGTGGGATAAGATGTGTCGATCCAAGGATGTGGGGGGCATGGGCTTTAGAGACTTGAAAGCATTCAATCTCGCTCTTCTAGCCAAGCAAGGTTGGCGTCTCCTGCAAAACACGAACTCCCTCTTTCACCATGTTTTTCAAGCCAAGTACTTTGCTGGTAGGTCTTTCCTGGATGCCCAACTCGGCAATAGGCCTTCCTTTGTTTGGCGGAGCATCTTTGCTGCTAAGGGGGTGGTGGAAGATGGGATGCGATGGTCTGTTGGAAATGGTGACAAAGTGGAGATATGGAATGACAAATGGCTTCCCAACCCCGAAACCCATAGGATCATGACTCCTATTAACCCCCTAATGCACAACACAAAGGTTTCAGCTCTAATTGACATTGAAAGAGCGGTGTGGAAATCGGAATTGGTTAGCTCCACCTTTCTCCCCCATGAGGCTGCTACCATTTTGGCTATACCCTTAAGCTCCGCTCTTCCTGAGGATTGTCGGGTTTGGTCTAGCACGGCCAATGGAGTTTTTTCAGTCCGAAGTGCTTATCATGTAAGTCTTAAACACTTGTCTAAATTAAATGAGGCTGAATGTTCAAATAATTCCAATATGAAATCTATATGGAGATCAATCTGGAAGCTACACTGCCCAAACAAGATCAGGAACTTTATTTGGCGTGGCTGCAAAGATATCCTCCCAACCAAGACAAAACTCAGGGACCGTAAGATTGCTGTGGATGTGGACTGTGACTTGTGTGGGGGCGTGGAAACTGCGGGTCATGTCTTCTGGAATTGTGAGTTTGCTGCAGCGGTTTGGCAAATGGCTAATATTAAAGTTCCTAACCTCATGAATAACCCCTCAAATTTCATTGATCTTTTTTGGAGTATCTCTGAATCCTTGACAGGCCAAGGGATTGAAGCCTTTGCAACAACTGCATGGTTCCTCTGGAATAATCGAAACGCAGTAAGACATGGGGAGGTGAGTCGAACAGCCTTGCAGATTTTTGAAGCTTCAAAGCACTACTTAGCTGACTTCCAAGCCCACTGTACCCCCCTTGAAGTTCATCATCCCCATGCTCCCATTTCATGGAAACCTCCTCCACCGGGCTGGTACAAGACAAATGTGGATGCTGCGGTTTTCAAAGAGCGTAGGCAGTGTGGGATTGGTGTGGTGGTGCGGAATGAAAAAGGTCAAATAATGGGAGCTCTTAGCAAAGTAATCCCATATCCGCTAGGTGCCCTGGAAGCTGAAGCAAAAGCTGCTGAGATTGGTATAGCATTCACATGGGAGCTGGGCCTTAGGGAGATCATTCTCGAGGGGGACTCTCAATCTGTCGTAAATGCCATTGCCAGCCATGACCCGGGCCCTATTCAGATCCAGCACATTGTAAATGGTATAAAATCTTGGGCGCCACAATTTAGAGCTTGGAAGACCTCCTTCACGCGTAGAGAAGGAAACAGGGCAGCTCACCTCATGGCAAAATATGCCAAGCAAATTACTGATTGTATTATTTGGGTGGAAGATACTCCTCCTATGATTGTCTCCCAAACCTTAAATGATGTATCTGTTTTGGGTGTTAGCCCAGTTCAATGAAAGTTTCTTAGCATTCCTATCAAAAAAAAAAAAAAAAGAACAAGCCTTTATTCTCTCTTATTTTTCTTTTCGGAATCTATTCGCACAGTTGTTTTAAACTATTTAGTAGGTAGGTCTAGGTTCTGATTGCTAAGGAATGATGTACTTTTGTGTCTTGAGACAAGTCTTTGAGAGTTTGTAAATATATAAAATAGGGTCCAGGTAATGTGTGCTTTAAAAACACAAATTAAGATATTTATTTTTGAAAATATTTTTTTTGAAAATTGAAAAAGCTCTTAATATTTTTTCAATTCTTGAATTTTTTTTTTAAAAAATGATTAATTATTGTGTGCTCTTAGTACACACATTAGCAAAATCTTATAGAATAACATACACACTAATAAAAATAATAATAATAACCGCAAGAATCTATAGATATATGACTTTAGATTAAGAGTAGTTATTGAATACTCCCGAAGTACTATAAATGTGTATAAATGTGTACTCTCACTCTCACATGAATTGTGAGTCCCACCAATTTATAGTAAGACCCACAATTTATATGAGAATACTAAGTATTTTTAACACACACACATGAAGAGAGAATAAGGTCTTAAAGAAAGAAACTAACAGTTGTGTGTGTGTATATATATATATATATATATATATATTTTAGAAAGAGTTTTAACTTACGGCGTCCACTCTTGATAATAACTCTTTATTATCAGACACAGTTGTGTATATTTAAAAGTGAAAAATAACAGAGATAACAGAGAATGAAGGAGAACAAAACTCTCATTAACTGATATGAAAATTGCAAAATGAACTAACTAAATAAAATTAGCAACCAAGACTACTTATATACAACTAGAGAGCTTCAGCTCTGTACAATGCGCGAAGCAAAGAAAATAACTGAATTTTAACTAACTAACCCACGCCCACATGACAGCTGTAACCCATAACAGAAGACTTGGACTTTCTGCACATGTGACTCGTGTGTCTATACAAACCAAAACTCCCTATTTCATTAATCCTTCTTTCCTCTGTTTCTTGCCTTTGCCGTTTTGCCTTTTAGTCTTTCTTAACTTCTGTCGTTTTTAGTTTGTGAGCTGTAGGGCTTATCTTTATTTCTGTCGTTTTTGATCTGTGAGCTACAAGATGCCTCATTGTCTTCAACACTCCCCCTCAAGTCCAGAGATGTAGGCTCTGAGACTTGGACTAATGAATCCACCTGCAATTGCTTGGACTTTTCCTTTAAACACAGAGGTTGAAAAATGTCTTTCAATCCTAATTTGTTTGACAACTTTACAAAAGATGAAAAACCCAATGCTTTGGTAAAGATATTTGCAACTTGAGAATTTGTAGCCATGTGAAATGGCTTGATCATTCCCTCCAAAATTTTGTGTCTCACTAAGAGGCAATCCACCTCAATGTGCTTGGTCTTCTTATAAAAGACCGGATTTGCTGCAATATATAATGTAGCTTGATTGTCACAGAAATGTTCAATCTTCAAATCCTTCAACAGCTGCAACACCCAAGTAATTTCACAGGCTACATTGGCCATGGCTCGATACTCTGCCTCAGCAGAAGACCTAGAAACAACTCCTTGCTTCTTTTATCTCTAAGAAATCAAAGAATCCCCCAAGTACATTGCATAACCTATGAGAGATCTTCTTGTATCTGGGCAACCAGCCCAGTCTGCATCACAAAATGATTTGATGTGCAACTCTGTGTTGCTAGGAAAGAAAATACCTTAACCAGGTGAACCTTTTATGAATTGAAGCACCCTATGAGCTGCCTGCAGGTGTGTTTCCCTTAGTTATGAGACAAATTGACTTAACCTATGCACTGCATAAGTCAAATCTGGTCTTGTCAAAGTAAGATATAAAAGTCTCCCAATTAGTCTTCTATACTGCCCTAGTTCTTCTAATAACTTGCCTTCATATTTTGACAACTCTAAGTTTTGTTCCATGCGAAACTTGACTGGTTTACTACCACTGAAACCAGTGTCTTTGAGTATTTCCAGGGCATACTTTCTTTGATTGAGGCCGATTCCTTCTTCAGTGTTAGCTACCTCTAAACCAAGAAAGTATCTCAATGAACCAAGGTCCTTTAAACCAAACTTAGCATCCAAAACTCTCTTCAAGTTATCAACACGAGCAACATTATTCCCTGTTAAGAGTATATCATCAACATACACTAATAAAACTGTAAAAGAAGCTCCTTGTGTGTGAGTAAACAAAGAGTAATCTGATTTAGATTGTACAAATCCCATCTGCAAGATTGTTGAAGAGAACTTCTCAAACCATTGTCTGGATGCTTGTTTGAGACCATAGAGACTCTTATTGAGTTTGCAAACTAAATGATGCTCCCCCTTACTGTGAAAGCCAGGTGGTAAGGACATATAAATATCCTCAAGCAACTCACCATGAAGAAATGCATTATTCACATCCATTTGGTGGAGAAACCACCCTTTCACAGCAGCTAAGGACAGAATAATTCGAATTGAAACAGATTTAGCAACTGGGGAGAAATTTTCTGAATAATCCAACCCATGCTTCTGAGTAAATCCCTTGGCAACAAGCCTTGCTTTATACCTCTCACTGTTACATCAGGTAAGTATTTGACTCTATAAACCCATTTGCAACCTATTGCAGACTTACCAAGAGGCAAAGGGGTTAAAGTCTAAGTGTTGTTTACCTCCAAGGCCTCAAGTTCCTTGTCCATGGCAGCTCTCCACTTAGGAAATTGAACTACCTGATGGAAGGAGACTGGTTCTAAAGGAGTAGAAGAGACATCCATGACAAAAGAATGAAATAGTACCAAGATGGGAATAACTCACATGATCAGAAAGGGCATAAGGCATACCTGAACAAGGCTTGGCACTAGCAAAGAAGCAAAAGTAGTCAGATAGGTAAGAAGGGGGCTTATGAGTCCTATTAGACCTCCTAAGTGGTACAAGAGAATTAATATGACAAGGAAGTGGATCACAAGAAAAAGTAGGATCTCCAGGACCAATGGAATCATTAGCAACAGTTTCTGTAGAAGTAGGTTCTGCAGAAACAGATTCAACAGAAAGAGGAGAAGAACTAGGAGCAGGAAGAGGAAGGGAAGGAGTAAGAATGGAATCATTAGAATCCAGGGTAGTATGAGGAAACACAAAATCATTCAAATAGGATGTAGAGGGCTGTGAACATTCAGCATAAGGAAACAATGTTTCATAAAAAATAATGTCTCTAGAAATGTATACTAAATTAGACTGAAGATCAAGGACTTTGTAACCTTTAATGCCATGAGGGTAATCAAGAAACACACACTTTCTGGCCCTAGGTGCAAATTTGTGCCTATTGTGAGCTAAAGTGGAAATGAAACATAAGCAGCCAAAAGTCTTTAAATGATTATAATTTGGTGAAGAATGAAAAAGCATTTCATAGGGACTTTTATTGCCTAAGTTTTTGGAAGGTATTCTGTTAATGAGGTGGACAGCAATCAAGATGCAGTCACCCCAAAAACATAAAGGAGCGTGAGACTGAAACAGTAAAGCCCTTGCAACATTAAGGATGTGCTGATGCTTCCTTTCAGCAATGCCATTTTGCTGAGGAGTATCAACACAAGAAAGTTGATGCAAAATGCCATTAGAATGGAAAAACTCTTTCAAGAAAAACTCAGTCCCATTATCACTTCTAATGGTTTTGATTTTGCAATTGAATTGAGTTAGTACCATAGATGCAAATTTAGGAAACAAAAGCTTAGTTTCAGATTTATGCTTAAGTAAATAGACCCATGTGCACCTAGTAAAATCATCCACAACAGTAAAAAAATAGTTGTAACTATCCATAGTGCTAACAGAAAAGGGACCCCATAGGTCACAACGGATTAATTCAAAAGGTTTAGCGGTTACATGAGAACTAGAAGGAAATGAAAGTTTATTATGTATAGAAAAATGGCATACATCATAGCAAGCAGCCTTATTTGGAACATCAACATCTACAAAAGACTTCAACATTTGAAGTTTTGACAAAGAAATGTGTCCTAATCTAGAATGCCACAAATCTGAAGAAGAAATGTGGCTGACATTGGTGGCAAGAGCAGCTGATCTTGATGAAGGAGCAGAAACTTGAAGCAAATACAAGCCATTACTTTGTTTACCCAAACCAATCATGCTTCATTGAGCAAGATCCTGGATGAAACACCAATCACCAAGAAATATAAGCCAACAAAAATTGTGTTTAGTGAGTTTGCTGACTGAAATGAGATTAAAACTAAAAGATGGAACACATAAAACATCTGTGAGTGTGAGTGTAGCAGAAATTTGCACAGTGCCAATGTGTGTTACTACAACATTTTCTCCATTAGGCAGGTAAACACAAGAATGGACAATGGAAGTAATTGTAGTTAACTGAGATACTGAGTGTACCATGTGATCAGTGGCACCTGTATCAAGAATCCAAGAATCAAATTTAAAATAGTGTCTATCTATGACTTGAGCTGAAAAAATAGAATGAGATAAGTTAGGGGCAATCCAAAAGGGATTACCTGAGAAATTAGAAGAGGATGATGAAGTAGAAATAGTTGTGGGGGATGAAGGCAAAAGGAAGAACAGGTGCCATTACTGAAGAAACCTGTGATGCAGACTAAGTACCAATGCCATTTTGAGTGCCAAAACCAGAACTGGATGTAGAATGAGCCTTCAAAAAATGAAGGAGTTGTTCACATTGAACTTGAGAGATAGGACATTGAGGCTGAGTGGCTTGGTGGCTTGCTGGCTAGCCCGAAAACCAAAACCACCAAGAAAACCCCCACAACCAGATTGGGAAACACTAGCAGAAGCTTGAAAACCAACATTGGACTGATTAATATCACAAGATTGAACATTAGGAAGACCATTGAAACCAAAACTCCCTGTGATTTGATTAGCCATAGCTTTATGTCCACCTTTAGGTTTATAACCTGGAGGGTATCCATGAAGTTTATAACACTTATCTGCTATATGACGAATGAAACCACAATAAGTGCAAACTGGTCTCTCCTTCTTGAGGTTACCTCCTTTAGCTCCATTAGTCCTAGCATTGCCTTGAAAAGATTTGTTACCAGTCACATACATGGCAACAGGGTCCAATTGTTGAACCATGTTAATTGTGTTACCTATATTCCTTCTTTTCTCTTCTTGCAAAACCAATGAGCACACCTTACTAAGAGAAGGAAAAGGTTCAATGAGCAAAATTTGCCCAATCAAGTTTCCATAGCAATCATTCAAACCCATTAAAAAACGGAAAACATGTTCCTTTTGCTGTGCATCAAGCTGAGATGACTTAGAGCCACAAATGCAAGGACAATTGTGAAAGGTTGATTATTCACAAACTCATCCCATAGAGTCTTAAATTTGGTAAAACAGGAACTCATTGAGAGTGATCCTTGAACCAAATGTGAAATCTCCTTTTGAAGCTTAAACAATCTTGGAGTATTGTCTTGAGATAACCTGTTCTTGAGATCAATCCATAGATCCTTTGCTGAATTGATGTACATCACACTAGCCTTTAGATCAGGATTGAGTGAATTGGTCAGCCATGAAAGGATTGTAGTGTTGCACCTATACCACGAATTGAACAAAGGTGAGGTTGGATTTGGTTTTGAAATTGAACCATTAACAAATCCAAATTTGTTTCTGGAACTCAAAGCTAGAAACACAGATCTTGCCCAAGTCATGTAGTTCTTAGGACCAGTGAGAGGCTGAGATGTCAGAATCAAACCAGGCTTCTCATTCGCTGGTAAGAAGAAAGGGTTATTGGCAGATTCATCTCCTATAGTTGCACTTCCAGTGGGTGCAGTCAAAGAAGATGGTGCGCTTGATGAGTCTGAAGCCATGGAAACCAAGAAAGATGAAGAGAATGAACCTAAATTTCTGTTTGGCAAGAGAGAAAATGCAAGAAAATTTGCTTTGATACCATGAAAAATAATAAAGATAACAGAGAATGAAGGAGAACTAAACTCTCATTAACTGATATGAAAATTACAAAATGAACTAACTAAATAAAATTAGCAACCAAGACTACTTATATACAACTAGAGAGCTTCAGCTCTGTACAATGTGCAAAGCAAAGAAAATAACTGAATTTTAACTAACTAACCCACACCCACATGACAGCTATAACCCATAACAGAAGACTTGGACTTTCTGCACGTATGACTCGTGTGTCTATACAAACCAAAAAAAAAGGGCTTAACTGATTATTTTTTTTTGGGTACATAAATAATTGATATTCTTTATTGTCTATAAATTAAGGTTCATAATCAAAGTCAAATATAAAATTTTACCGTATCTATCTATGAAATCTATGGATACGGTGTACCCTCAACGAGTGAGATAGCGATTAGGCCTTCTCAACGGTGTTAGAGATAATAACAAAGTTACAAAACGTACTTATTAAAAATATTCAAAACGAATGACATTACTAAATTTTTTTTTTTTTTTTTGCTCCAAGGAAAGCAATATGAAGTTATGAACCATCTGTTTTAGTTGATGAGTCGGACCCTCAGTCCTTAAAAAAAAAAAAAAAAAAAAGGACATTTTTTTTCCTGGTACTAAGTCCTTATTAAAGATCATAATGGAGGTATGCTCCTTTTTGTCCTCTTATTTTACATACTTTAGAATTCTTTTCTTTTTAATAAGCTGAATCGTTTGGTCACCTATCCTACATGATGTTATGTATCTTTTTTCTAAAATAATGTTATACATGGTTTCCCATCAAACATATTGCTCTGTCTTTGTAATTTAGTGTACCAAAACCCCTCCTTTCCTTTTCTCTCACTTTCCCTTCTCTCATGAATAAAGCAATTTTTGTTTAGTGTACAATATATGGATGAGCTTTATGAAGGAATCTATTTGTGTTTCTTATCATACTTTTTATTTGTTTTTGGGTGGGATGCTTCTTATCATTACAAAAGACCTATCCTTTAGAGTCTTTTATCCTCTATTCACACACGTCATTGTCTTTAATCTTTATGAACTAGGATTTTTGGAGGGTCTAATCAAACATGATTTAATTTACTAAAAAAATAATTTGCATTTGGGGCCAAGATGATGGTGATGATCATGACTATGACTCGTGCTATTAAGCTTTTCTTTTTGGTATACCCCTAAGTATAAAATTTCTCATTAATTGGGATTTCAAATCAGTTCACTTTATATATATATATATATATATATATGGACCTAATAAGCTAATATCATACATAATCATCGGGTGGTTACTAGTTTATTTGGATGTTTATTGAAGATGACAACTAAAGAAAACGAATATCATGTGAGCTTTTCCTAATAAACTATTACGTGTTGGTGTTGCAGACCTTTGGGTTTGCTTGGTGCAAAGGGAAGTTTGGACAAAAACAGGGTAAATTTGCAAATGATAGACAGAGACAGAATCACAGAACTAGCTCTTTTTGCTTTCAGGAGAGAAAATGAAACTTTGAGATTCCTTTTTTGAAACCCAACTTTGAGTTTCCTTGATTATGAAAGAACTATGAGTCCTTTTTCCCTATTTTCTCTATTAAAAAAAAAAAAAAGTCTTTATTTATTTACATATTATGTTGTGAAGGAAGATTTGAATTCGGTGAAGAATTTAAGAAATGTCATTTTACCTGGAGACCATTAGCAATTATCCGTCTAATTAAATATGTGTCGAATAAGCCTTTTCAGTTGAAAGCTTATTTATTCTTTTAAGTCGAAAAGTTAAAAAGAAGCTTAAAAAATAAAGTAGCATTTTGCAACATTTGAAAACGTAAAAATACTTATAAATAAGAGATATACTTAAGACATAAAACCGAAGAAAATCCATTGATTTTGAAGATAAAGTGTAGATGCAGTAATTACGACTTGATCAAAACTCTATAAAGAAATACTAAATTTCTTCTTTTAGAAATACTTAATTATTTGACAATACTATATTATATGATCGAGTTTCAAAAACACGAGGTAGTATAAAATATTGCTTAGGGCGATGGTACAACTACTTGAAAAAGAAAAGTCTCACATTTTTTGTGTATAAAATATAAAAATGGCTTCATATGTTATGAACAAATGTTTCAAACCTAACATATATTAATAATATGATTGGATGGTATGTACCTAATCCGGAGGCTGGTAGATATGTATGAGGTAGTATTTGCCAACAGTAGTGCAAACTATAAGAACCACAGAGCTTCCCTAATAGGGTTTGTGAACCATGAAAGGTAGGTGCTATGCATTTTCAATGACGTAGTTTCTTCGTACTATCATCACAGAAATACAACAACAATTATTAGGACAAGAACCAGATGGGATGTTTAATATTCACTACCATTATAGAGTATGTCAAATGTTGCAAATGTATTTTTTTTTAACCAAACAAGAATGATTATAATAATGAAATAGCATTATCATTATAAATGGTGATGAAGATGTGCAATGGTACTAATAAAGGGGTGGTCCAATGAAGTACACAAAATGTCTTAGCAGGATTTGATCTTATGACAGTTCATTTCATTATGATTACTTTTTACCATCATATTAAGACATTAATTAGTTTCCTTTTTCTGTTGCTAGATTTAGTCTCAAATTCAGTATTTGATAAAAAGAGACTATATCAATTGAATTAATTAGAACCAACTAAATTGTACTATTATTGAAGCGCGAGCTTACAACCTAAGATTATTGATTTGTTATGTAATATAACTAGTCTCTAACTCGTGCTAATGCACAAGAACTTACATATTTTTGAGATAGACTAAAATAATTTTATAAAATCTTAAATTGATTAAAAAACTACACTATTGCATGATTTGCTCTTGTATGACTTCAATTTGTGTTACAGTTTGATGAAGAAGTCATCGCTTGAACATGCAATGGCTTACAAAAATTTTATTAGATACTGAAAAAAATAACTCAAAAATTCAGATATTAAAACTTTCAAAAGACCAAAAAATATTAAAGAACCAGATAATTCACTGCTAAGAAATTATTGAAACAAAACAAAAAATATATAACTAAACAACAGAGAAATATAAAAGAAAAATGGGTTACATTCAAAAGAATAATTTCAATTATTGCAAGTTTTTTTTATCTTGTAAAAAATAGCTAATAAGAGTTTAGTGGTTTATGTATGAAAATTACTTTTTAAAGAAGTTGCAGTAAAATTGTTCTATTATCCAAAGAAGTTGAACTTTATCAATAGTTGATAATTTTTATATTTATCCAAATAAAGCCACATTTAGGATAATCTTAATATAGGATTTATTCAAGTTTTTTATTTTATTTTTTTAATCAACGTTTGAGTTTGAGTTTAAGTTAGACTTGTTAGAGAGATAGAGTTTCACTCCTTGTTAAGTTTGGACTAAACAAAAATAATTTTATTTAAATAAAATGATAATTTTATTTAAATATTGTGCTAAAGTAGAAAATTGTAGAAGGTTTAGAGACTTCAGTTATATATATATATATATATATATATATATATATAGATGATATCTCTCTCACTCATTTAAATATTGAGAAGACTTGCAAATTCAACTTTTGGGAGAGGAGAGTTTTGGAAGGGAAAACTAGAGAGAGTTAATAAATACACATATAAGAAGGGAACAATCATCTTATGAGACATCTCTTTCACAACATATGTGGATCCAAGAGGGAGGTCTTATGAGACCGTCTCATGAACTACAATTATAACATTTTACATATCAACTAGTTCTTTAAATTTGGTGCCAACATCAAGTAGCGGAAAATATATGGAGGGTTAAGTTTAGATTATACTTGATGTAACTCTAAGTAATATTATACCATTTAATGAATTTTCATTAGATTATTATATTTCAAAACCCTCAAAATTGAAGTGCATGATTTTATGTTCTTAACACATACCACTTTCTCAACCAAAAAAAAAAAAAAAAAAAACCAAGACTCATATCAATCAGATCAATGCTTTATTAAAAAAAAACATATTAAGTCTCAAATCATTTTGAAATTTTGCACGGATAGATTTACAATATATGTAACTTTGAACCCAGCTCATGTCGCCTATTTGACGTGACACTATGAACTGGTCCCTTGGGCCCCTTTGGGACTGGCCGTGGATCTATATCTTATTTGGGCAAGAACGTATCTATCAATTGAAACCTAATATTGTACACACTGCCCTAGGCCCAATGTTTAAAACCTTCTATAATTTTTGGCCACATTGAACTTCAGAAAAAGCTGTATTCTTGATTTTTTTCAGCAAAAATTAATTTGATTTAGATGCTAATAGTACGTGGTGGATCTATTAATTCAAACCCAATATTGGACATACTGACTTTGGCCCAATTTTTAAAAGCTTCTATAACTTGGCCCACATTAAACCTCGAAAAGGCCATATATATATTTTTTAATTTTCAACCGTGGGAACTTTTACTAGTATATAAAAGCCGGAACTTTCACTAGTATATAAAAGCAGAAATCTCATGTTGGAGAGTATGGAATTGTGCCATGTGACACATTTCTTGAAATTCTCTTTATTTAGATTTCTACTTTAACAAAGTTTATATTAAAGTATTAGTTTATTGAATTAGCCAATATAATAAATGCATATATTAATTACCTATGGTTGTGTATTAATTATTTATATTAAATGAACTTATATAATTATTTTTATAAACTCTATATAGAAAATAATTTTTAGTTGAAATAATAATAATAATAAATTTAGAACACGATATTCTTACTCATGTATAGTTGTTTTGACAACATTTACCACTAAAAAAATTAAATATTTATAAATTCACTAAAATTAATCATCCTTTAAATTTCCAACTCCTTTGTGTGTGTACTCGCGCATGTGTGTATGCATTTGTGTGGAACTAACACATAGTATGTATTCTATGTGATTAGAAAGATTACTAATATGATAAATATTTTTATTTTGTTAAATTAATTATTTTAAGCATAATAAAATTTTAATATCATTTTTCTAAGATTTATATGAGAAACAATTGGTTTATTTATTTATTTATTATTATTTTTATGTGAGAAACAATTTATTTGAAATACAGCTTTTTACTCAAATTTAGTTGTTTTTGCAACAATTGAAACCATGTCTAACAAAAAGGAGAATTTTTTTTAGTAACACAATCATGAATGTAAAAATGAATTTTTAAAAAATTGAAATCCCCTCATTTTTGTGGTTCTTTTAATCTTAAGAACCTCTCTATGCCAAAAAAAAGTATGGACTTGTGTGAATCGCAGTCAAACTATATAGTTCTCATAGTTCTTTTCTATTTTGAACTGCACGATTCTTGTATTGCTTATGAATGAATGAGTGTAATTGTGTGGGTAATTAATTAATAATGTCAAAGGGTTAAGTTTTGTCATTTAGTTTAAAATATTTTTATAAAAGCACAATGACAACTGGATTAAAATAAAAATGTGTCATACAAACTTAACAAAATAATAAAATTGTCACACCCACCCACATTGACAATAAATAATGACAATTGATAATAAATTATCTTGTAATAATTTCAAAATATAAAAACTTGTAGAAAAAAAAAATTGTAAAACTTAATGTATTTGTATATATATATATTTTTTTGTCAATAACTTAATATCTTCAAGCTCTCTTTTTATTAAATTTTGTTTAATTTAAATTTCTTAATAAACATCCTCAAACAAATTTCAGGAGCGGCCACTGTATACACCTATGTATAGAATACAATAATACATGAAAGATTAGCATCTTATTTTTTTGATAAGCAAAAGATCACCATCCTAGACTACACTTCATAGTCAACAAAAGCAACCCTTCTTTCTTTGGAACTCCATCTTCACGTTGTTAGTTTTCTTCACAACTTGAATCTTAACAACCCTATTAATTAATATGCAAAGAATAGAGTACACATGCAAAATGTTTTAAGGCAAACCATTGCCCAGTGTTGGTGATGAAATTTACATCTTAGAGGAGCTGTATAAATTGATTCAAGGTATTACTTAGCATGGAAATCTATGCCAACAAATGGGGCTGGGAGGATTGAAACCCCAATTAACCCCACAATCAATGTCAATAACCTGCAAAATTCTTGGTCATATTCACACTCCATACACTCTTTGATACTTATTTCACAAACTGGTCTATGCAATTCAGGAAAATGCAGTCTTACAACAGGTTTGATAAGGTAAAAAACAGAACAGCATAGATACAGAACCATAGCATGAGGGATTTGGATTCTTTACAAATCCTTTAGATCCCAGTAAAAGTAAGGCTCATGTCTTTCATTATTTCAAATTACTTTTACAAAATAAATTATCTTAATTTTTGTCAACAATAAAGCACAATAAAAAACAAACAATTCTTACAATATGAACCCCGCCTTTTCATTCAACATGAACCCTGCATTTCATCGATTAGGAAATAGGGAAAACACACCCCAAAAAAAAAGCAGAAAAAGAACATTGAACTAGCCTTCTGATAGATAGACATGAAAGTCTCTGGCATATGGTAGGAAAATTTGCCCCGATGAAGACATTCTAGTGGAGGCCAATGGCTAATATAATACTATAGCTGTGTTTTGTCATCTTTCATTAGGATACATTGGCTGGCTCAAGCCTTGGCAATGACAATGGTTCTTGTAGATCTGGATTGATTGGAAACAGATTACATTGCGCATATTGTGCCATCAATTGATCAACAAGCACCAGTGCTACCATCGCTTCTACCATTGGAACAGCTGCATCACCATCCCAACCAACCAAACAAATGAACAATTTAATTCCAAATAAATTTAGAGAAAAACATGTCATGAAAGAGAGATAAGTTGATCTAATGAAAATCTGTTAAAATGATGTGTCACTATTGATGATCATGGCTTGCCCCATCAGAGTTCTCAACAACTCTGGCCATTGTCCATATTACACCAGATCAAGCTCTCAATGAGTGCCAGGAGATTATCTGTTCTAATAGGAAAATTATTGATGCACACAATGAATCTTAAACCCAGAACCTCACCCTCTATCCTATTTGTACGGAGGGAGAAGATGCCATTTAAGCTAAAGTTTATTGGCAATTTGGTGCTTTTAGATAATGTGATAACTGAGCCATCAATTTATCCACAAGAACCATGGTTATTAGTGGCTTCTCCCATTGGTATCACTGCATCATCCTAACCAAACAGACAAAAAACTTAACTGGGAAATTTATTTCACATCAAATAAATTTATGGGAAAACAATAAATATGATAAAATAGACTCAAAAGTGTTGCCAATTTTCCTGTCACAGAGCTCTTATTCAGAAGGCACATCCTCCTCTTGTAAGAGCAAGGTGGAGGGATAGGTTGTGATTTCAAAACCCAACAGGTGTAAAAAATAAATAAAACAGAAAGACTCCAGCCTATACATGATCACATCACAGTTTTCAAATTCTAACTCCACATGTATTTTGCTCATAACCAGTCCTAAGCCTATAAAAATGAGGATTGTAGTAGTTTGTCTGCCAACATAAATTCAGCCACTTCTTTAAGAATGGATCCGTTACAAATAGAAGTTGGGGCGTGCCTACTAGGGACGCACTGTATTGGAGGAGAATAATACATGTGGCCCACTTCGATTAGTTTGTTTAGAAATCATAGCTTACTCCAAAATTTAGGGACTAAAGCTTTGTTGCTATTGCAATATCACAGTTTTCAAATTTTGGGAGTTTCTATAAATCTCCATATCCACATATTCTGCCCTTTGTGTAATAGTCTCTAACCCCTTTATAAAAAATTAAAAAAAAAATGATGTAAATCATTAAGAAAAGAGGGGGGTGTAAGATCCTGGTCACTATGATGTGAAGAATCATCATCTTTTTGAGTTATATATATATATATATATATAAAAGGTAATGAATAAATTTGATCTAGTAAACAGGGAAATACCTCGCGGAACAACACAAGGATCATGGCGGCCACGAGCAATGAGTTCTGTTTCTTTTTTCTCTCGAGTTACTGTGTGCTGCTTCCTCTGCACAAGCATCAATATATATACCAATTGATATTATTTATCTCAGAAAGCTAACATGAAATGCCATTTAAGGTGAAAATATGCTGCATCCATACAAAAAGTTGCTTTTCAAACAATGAAACAGTGGGTTTACTTTGTGCCGAACAGTCCACAGGAAGGTACATTAGGTTTATAACCTACAGCTCTATGAATCCCAAAAAGAATATCATTTAAAAATAAATAAAAATCACATGCAAGTGAATTTGGCAGCTTAATAAAGAATAATCAAGCATAACAGTGTTTATTGCGCACATGCAAGCGGGTCTGTAAGAGAGAGAGAGAGAGAGAGAGAGCTTACTGAAATGGTAGACGTTGGCTTGAAAGCTATTCTCATATTTATGATTTCCCCATTTGATATTCCTCCCTGTTTGTCAACATAGGCCATCTCAGAGAGACGGATAGAGAATTCACTCTACATCTTAAAACTAATTCAATTATACAATACATACCTGAATCCCACCAGAGCGGTTTGTTCTTGTTCTGATTCTTCCATGTTCATCAGTGAAGAACTCATCATTATGTTCGCTCCCACACAAGGTCGTACCTACAAAGGTTTTCAGTCAAACTGCTAGAACACACTCAAGATGCAATATTCCCATGCAGATAATATCCTTTCAAGTAAAAATTCTCCTGTGACCCAGGTCATTTTAAGAACTGTGAAGGAAATTGTGCTCAAAGTGCAATGTAAGTTTCTCAACCTGCAAAGCCACTGCCAAATTCAAAACCCTTTGTTGCAGGTAATGACATAGCAGCTTTAGCCAGCTCAGCTTCAAGCTTGTCAAAGACTGGCGAACCAAGCCCCTGCAATAAAGTAATTTCTACCTTCAGTAAAAGCTTTGTAAAAAATTAAGAAAAACACATGCACATACCACACAGCTCAGAGGAGAGGAAAGAGCCGGGGGGGGGGGGGGGGGTAGAGAGAGAGAGAGAGAAAGAGTTCTTACTCGTGGACATCTTCTCACAATGCAAGTGACAACACCACCAACAGAATCCCCTCTCACACGGACAACATCTATAGCATTAATCATCTTTTCAGCATATTCTGGATTTGGGCACCTAACAATATTACTCTCAATCTGGTAATGTTTCATACAGGATATAGTCAGGCTAATGAATGTCCAAAATTGATCAGGGGAATATCAAATTAAGCCAGAGAAAAAAATTCATGAAGCATGAATATCGGAAACTCAATTTATTATTACACATAACAGTGCAAGTGTAATGATACTTTGCCGTACCTACTGATTATTTGAAACCAATGCTCAACAGAAAATGAATTTATGAGAGATAGAATTCATGTATGTTGTGTTTACAAGGATGAATGTTAAGAACTGTCATTAAAACTATCAACAGTGTTTCTGTTCAAGTCATGCAAGATAACCCTAACAAGCTTCATATTCCAACATTAATATCTTTCACATTAAATTAGATTAGGTTTTAATTAGTTCACCTTAAGTGTGATTACATCAATAAACTACAAGAATTTTACATGCATTTCCACAGAAATGAACAGTGTGAAGCACTAACTATTTAATTAACATACCATCAGAGAAAGTATAGATTCATGAATCAAAAGCTAACTTTTGGCAATACAAACATCTATCTCATATCAGTGCAAAGCATTGTGGTTTTAGAGGAATCCATGGCATTTCAGTTGACAGACATACCAAAAATTCATGAGACACCCAAGGAAGCTAGCTCCCATGTGTCAAAACAACATTCATACTTTTATTGCTTTGGATGGATTAAAACAAAATGATCTTAAACCTAATATCAATTATTACCTGATCAAGTGTCAGAGTGTAAGGGTCAACCAAATCCTCGGGAAGTACAACATTGTGAACTTGAGAGACATAAGCAAGAATCTGAAGATAAGGGAAAAAAGGTGTTAGAAAAAGAAAAAAATAACATTTGTATCACCCAACCAATAGAAACACGCCTCGGGAAATTAAGAGCTACCAATTCATAAACATGTGTGTGTGAACTTAATGTAAGTTAACAATGTCAAATTCAAACTTCTCTGAGCCAAGCTGCATATTTGTTTTTGGTATGTGGAATTAACTCATCAACTCAACTACACCTTAATTTGGGGTTCAATGATACCCCAGTGGTAATGGCATCGCTCATGGTGCCTCGTGTCTATGTTTCAAGCCCCACCTCTTCCTCCCCCACTATCTACCTATCAAAAAGCTCAACCTAAGCCTTAAACCCATTTAAATTGGAGTTGTCTCCATGTATATCCTCATCAAAAAATCAGGGTCAACCACATTTTTTATTAGAGGAACCAAGTTCAATAAATAATCTTATCTTTTAAATGACAAACCAACTAAGCTCTTCATGCATATTATTAAAATAATGGTTAAGTGATTAAGTTCACCCTTTCCCAACAACTTAACCTTTTGGGATAAGAGGTAAGTTATTATGGTATCATAGCCCGTGGTCTAGGTTTGAACTATGTCTCTACTTTACCTCCCTTATAAAAAGTTAAGAATTTCTCATGTTAGACTCCACTTATCAAGGAAGAGTTCGGACCCATAGGTGAGTGGGAGTGTTTTCGAATTATAGTTACGTAATCTATCAAAAAGAATTATAGTTATGTGATTAAATTCACCATTTCCTAATAGCTTACGCTTTTGGGACAACTCACAATTATCACATATTATTATCATGATTTTCCTTTCAATACTAACAAGTATTCAATAAAGTGAGTGTGCAATTAATTCAAAAATTACACATGAAAGGAACTACATTAATAGACAAACACACCAAGGAGAGAACAGATTCACGAAAATCAACAACAAGATGTTTGCATTACACACAGAGTCCTCCTTCTAATCATAAAGAAAGAGGATACAAAGAGAGTTTGAGCTTGCAACTCAACAACACACCTCGGTTCCTGCAAGGGTCTTAAGGATTTTCTTGGCAACAGCCCCAGCAGCAACTCTTCCAATAGTTTCTCTTGCTGAAGATCTACCACCACCCTTCATTTGCAAATTAAATTCAGATAAATTAGGAGCAATAAATTACCAAAATGCGCTTAGCGCCATTAAACTTCAATGCCAAAAGACATTACCTGCACTGCTCTTGCACCGTACTTCATGTCATACGTAGCATCTGCATGAGAAGGCCTATAGGCCATTGACATTTCGCTGTAATCCTGAAAATTTTATAAGGAAATGCCAACAATACATTAACCCTCCAAAGCACTTGTTTATCTTCATAAACATTTCCTCCTCACACCCATTATGACTTATAATCTAGCATCAAATACTCACATTTCCTCTCTGATCAGTATTGGGCACAAATACAGATATCGGTGTGCCGGTAGTTACTTCTGCAGTTGACAAATCATGTGTACAACCAAAAAAACAAGAATTTTAGCTGAGCACCACCCAAAAAAATAAAAATAAAAATCTGAATGATAACCAAAACAAAAATCTTAACCTTCAGAAATGCCTGAAAGTATTTTGCACGTATCGGTCTCCTTCCTTGGCGTAGTAATCCGACTCTGACCTGGCCTCCTGGACACAAAAACTTCTACAAATTAATCCTCAAAAAGAAAATTTTCATCATCAAAAGATATGAGTACCCCAGTACCTATAACTACTTCTTCCAACACAACAAAGACATATCATATAAGTAAAGGACACATTATCATCAGCAATGAATAGAACAAAAGCTAAGTCTACAACATCCAATACCTTCTGTCAAGTTCAACTTGCATATCAGCTTCTGATAGGGGAAGTCTAGGAGGGCATCCATCAATGATGCAACCAACACCACCTCCATGAGATTCTCCATAAGTTGTTACACGAAAATAGTTACCATATGTACTACCAGCTGCCTGAATCTCTGTGATTCAGCAATAGCCATGTCAGAATCCAAAATTTCAACTTTTAGTCCAATTCTCCAATACCGTTATTGTCAATTTAAAAAAACCCATATCTGTTATATCAAATTCTATTCTAAAAGCAAATTGGGGTCAACCCAATTCAAACCAGAGCATAAGTCAAAGAAATAACCACTTTTATAAACTTGGGTAGAAGAAAATTGTACTAAAGATTATATTTTTACACATGGGCATGAGTTTTGGGAACTCTAGACATTAAGACTGGGAAAAAAAAATACTCAGCAATAGTTATAAATTGGCATTGAATATGAAAAAAATTCAGAAACCATATTGAAACATATAGAGCAATCACTAAAGCTTAAAGTAAAAATGACAAACTTGCATAATATTAAAGCAGAAGAGAGAGAGAGAGAGACTGACGGAGCTTCTTGAGTTTAGATGATCGGAAAGAGATGTGTGGTGAGGCACGAAGATCTGAGGGCAGTCGAGAGAAGCTGTGGGTTCTTGAGGACCCAAGAAATGGCTTAGTTGAGAGAGATGAAGAAGCCATGGATCACTCTCACAATACAGAGAAACAGAGTAAGAGAGAGAGAGAGAGAGATGGTTGGTGAATGGTGGCTTATATGAATAGGAAGTTGTTGTTTATAGAATAAGCAAGTAGCCACCTACCCTCTAAAAATCATTCATTTTCCTTCTTTCTTTCTTTTAGTAATTGCTTCTCTGTTATGGGTTTGGTGGTCACCACCAGAAACCAAAATGTGGGGGTAGGTGTACGGGACTCTTTTGATTTTTGAGGACATGATCTGATGTTATATAACGTTTATAAAATATAAGCAGCAATAACTTGTCCACAGTAATTTTCTTAATTTGTTTTCATAAATGGTCTGATTAAGGGAATACATTAAAGATCTGTTTTAGGAAAATTTTTATTAAGAATTGTAAAAAATGTCAAAAATTGAAAAAATTGTCAAAAAGTTTCACAGCCTTTACAATTCCCCATTTTTTTTTTTAAATAGTTTACTAACATATGCCTTAAGAGCATATGTTAGTAAACCCTTTCATAAATATGTTTTTTTATTTTTTATTTATAATTTAATCATGTAAGATTCGAATCTTGAATGTCAAATTTTACTTTGTCATAAGTGATACTGTTTACTCAAAAAAAAATTACTTTTTCATTTTTTTTTTTAGAATCTCATAATAATTATTAATGTGAAGTGATCTATAGTAAATGATGCATAATGAAAATAGTGTAAGTATGGACTTATGCGAAAGTAGCATTATTCAAATTACAACTTGTTAGCATCTACTAGCTGACATAGGTATATTACATTACTCATTTTAATTATTTATATCTAGAACATAGTAAGATTTAAAAAAAAAAAAACTCTTTCATATGTTCTTAGCATATTAATCATTGGGGGTGTAAAATCTCCCAAATTGTTATTTTAGTAACACACCCGCTCAAATTGAGTTTTACTCGGGTGTGCATTGTTAAAAATTTTTAGCAGCCATGAAAATTACTATAGTAGTGTGTATATATACAAATTATTGCAGCTAGATGGTAAAACTAATATATTAGTATCTTTTATTGCCTCTCTCTTCCAATAAACAATTATTAATCTTTTTTATTACTCTTTCTCTCTCTTTCTCAAGTAAATAGTAAATAAAAATAATAAAATAAAGAATATTTAAATGCAGTGGTAAAAACATAGAGATAGGAATGTTGGGTGTATTGTAAGTGAAATGGTATAATAGATAAAATAACTATTTTAAATAATAAAATATACATTTTTATGCAAATTCGAATGTGCATGCCCAGTGCTAACAATATGGCATAAACTGAGTTCCAAAAATACAATCTCAAACAAAGAAGCAAAAACTGTGAAGTCCAACAATTACAAACTCTAGCCATTTACAATCATTCAAAATTAACAAGTCATTGCATCCATTCAATGTCAACCAAAATTTATGTTCTCATTTAAACCTTTCAAAGAAAGGTAGGAAATGCTTAAATTCTACCAGTGGTGGTAGACTCTGCAAGCCACAGACGGAGGCATACTTGGACCAAGGGGGCAATGGCCCCCCCTAATTTTTTTTTTTTAAATACTAGTATTATATAGGTATTAATTTTAGTAATTTTGATCTATAAAATTACACTTTGCCCTCCTTAATAATATCATTGATTCTTTTACGAGTAATGCTATAGTCACAATTTCTACAATATCTTTATAAACTACTGAGGTAGTAAATTCTTATTGATTGATATCTAAGCTCACCACTTAAATCACTTTTTAACTTATCAATAACCACTCACCACATTAGCAATTTGTAAAAAAGAAAAAAGTTTGTAACTCTAGCATTTTCCTCCTCTTAAAGGTCATAAAAAAAATTGATTTAAAATCTAAAGTAAAATATACAAGCCCAACAAAATTAGCCCAACAACAAAATTACTAATAGTAAAGTTAAATACAAATAGCCCGATCCTTTAAAAATTTTTAAATGAAATAATTTTGTCCTTACCTAGAAGCAAGGCACACATCAAAAACACACACAAATAAATAAATAAAACCCCTTCACAGTTACGTACCAAGGCCAAAAGCCAAAAGCCAAAACTTTATATGTAGCCAACAACAAAGTCGCCCCCCAAATTCTAAGTCCTAGCTCCGTCCCTACAGTGCAAGCAATGAACTAACGTCATCCACTTCAAGATCCCTAGGATTCTTAGAACATAAATAAGAATATGAAAATTTCTCCTTACTCATGACAGATTACAATTATTAGCCAAATATTACATTTTTGAAAATCAACACAACTACTGAAAAAATTTCAGTTTCGTTTCTTACCATAAAAATTTACAGATTTCTCAAAAGTTCCAAGTAAACTTTGTTCTTGATCATATTTGATACTCTTGCCTGTATATAGCAGTTACATAATACCTTGAAAAAATATTTCTTCTCCTTCACTCTTTTTCTTTCTCAGTTTCTCCCACCCCTAAATATTATACTAAATAGTTCAAGTTCTTATTTGGCGGCAAGGAGAAAAAAAGGAAAACCTTAGGTGGTAAAACTTTAAACTTTAAAGAAAGTGTTGAATTAAAAAAGGGTTGTTCAATTAGTGCATAATGTGACAGCTTCTCATTAACCTTAGGTGGTAAAACTTTAAACCTTAAAATTAAAAGTGTTGAATTAAAAAAGGGTTGTTCAATTAGTTTTATAATGAGTTTTAATCTCCACGGCAGATTTAATTAGTGAGTAATGTGATAATTTCTCATTAAAACTAATAAAGATATCGTGTTAAAACACCACTGGAGATAAGCCGAACACCCATAGAAGTGAAGAAAGCTAAATACTCTTTTAATCTACTCTCGATGGTCACAATCTAAGATCCTGAAAAAGGCATTAGTAAACAAACCCCGAACATATTTCTCATTACATCACTAGTTCTTTTTTCCCTTGGCGGTGGATATTACGGTACTACTGAAAACCATGCGGACTGGGGCCCAAGGTGCTTGGTGCCAACAACCGCGTCAACATATTGGAAATTTCACGTCACTTCAAAAAAGAATAACCCTTTTATTGTTATGACAAAATAAATAATGAATCCAATTATAATCTAAACCATGTTACATTGCTGCAGTTCTCCGCAGGACCGTATAACTTTCCTCTATGAAACTATCAAATTAGCTAGTGAATAAGGTACAATGCATAATGCTGACCCCCCTATAAAAATTCCATTACAGCCTTTGCTGGGGCATTTGTTTTCAAAACCATTTCTTCATACTCGTCTTCTGGATTCGATAAAGCAACAATGGCCCCTCCTGCTCCTATGGAAACTTCACCTTCGTGCACAACAACTGTTCTTATTACAATATTCAGATCAAACGTATTGTTATATGAGAAAAATCCAATGGAGCCCGAGTAAATGCCCCGTGAACAACTTTCAAGAGAATCAAGTAACTCCATTGATCTTAACTTTGGTGCGCCTGTCATTGAACCACCCGGAAATGCAGCTTTGACACAATCAACTGCACTTAAATTTGACCGCTTTTTCCCACGAATTGTACTCACCATGGTATGAACAGTCGCATATGATTCCACATCCATAAGATGAGGAACATGAACAGAGCCAGGCTCACAGACACGTCCAAGGTCATTCCTTAGAAGATCAACAATCATTAAATTCTCTGCCTGATCCTTTTCACTGTCACAAGAGAGAGGGAAAGCACATTAGATCATGGCAAGGACCAGCAAAAGAACACAAAGCTACTATTCTTGGACATAAAATGCAGTGTTTTTTTTTTTTTTTTTCCTGAACGTTTTCATTGGCCTATTATTCAATGAAACTTATCATCCTGATAATAGTCTTTTCCAATTGACCAAACATACATAGAACAATTAATTTGAATTCAAAGTAGTATTACTAAAGGCAGAAAATGAAAAATGAGTTTTCATGTTGTTGAACAGGAGAATCACATTACCTATATTGTAGTTGCAGTTTGTGTTGTTCATCTTCCTCTGCTGTTGCACCACGAGCTATAGTGCCCTTAATGGGTTTGGCTTCCAATGTACCATTTCTGTCCAATCGCAGGAACCTCTCAGGGGAAGAAGAGCAAATGCATAAATCTTCCTTAGAAAAATTAAGCCAGGCAGCATATGGCGCTGGATTTTTTTGTCTAAGGTGAAGGTAAAGTCCAAGAGGATCTATTTCCCCAATACTTCTTCTAATCTGAGTTGTAAGACACAACTCATAGCTTTCTCCATCTTTAATGTACTCTAGACACTTTTCAACATCCTTCATATATTGCTCTCTGGATTTGTCAGCATGAAAGCCTGCCTTATATGGGGATAAGGTTGCAGCCTGGAAAGTCTGCTCCTCTAACCTTGTGGCAGAAGCTTTTAAGCTGAAAAGCTTCTCCTTGGTATCGTCCAACCATGGTGTCATAGTTGTGCATTCTTCATGTAGAGACAGTATGTAAACATCATCATTTTGGTGATCAACAACAAGAAGATTATCAGCAAAGAAAAAGCAAGCATCCGGAGACCTCGATTTGTGGCGGTTGGAGACCACACCACATTCAACTTTAAGGTTATACCTGCATTACAAGAAAATCAATATTAGCTTCTATGGGATAACTTGAGAGCTATACAAGAAATACCATGAAAGCATATAAATTTGGTAGAGTGAGTAAATGAGAGAGTCCTACTGTATCTGGTGGAAAGAAAAAAATCCTTTACACTACGTTTGATTGCACAGAAGGCAAGGGAAGAGAAGAGAAAATAGTGAGGACAGGAGAAGGAAAGAAAAGGGGGAAATCAATTTTCCCGTCTGTGTTTGGATAAAGAGGTAAGAGAAAGGAGTGAAAGGAAATTAAATTAGATTTTTTTTTTCATATTTATCCATCTAATTTTAAATAAATTATTACTTATGAGGATATAAAAGTAATTTCACACGAAAATAAAATTAAAATTTACAAGGGAATAAAAGTAATTTTATGGATTTAAAGGGAAAGTAAATAAAAATTAAAAATTGGTGGGACCCATTGAAACCCTTTCCCTCTAGATATTCTCTCTCCTCTTTTTCCTTCTAACCAAACAAAGGAAATTGGGTCTTTTCTTCTCCCTTCTCTCCCATTCCCTCACCAAATGAAGTGTTAGACTCCCATTTCTATAAAATGTTCATGATTCATGTTGTACAAGATTGGTTTTATACAGGCTTAAATTAGAGCATGAGTTTTGGGCCACTAATTTTAACAGAAGTAACAAGGACCATTATTTAAACGGTAGAATGAACAATATAAAATGAGAATAAACCTAACTGCATACCCAATATAACCAATATATCCACCATGAAAGTCAAAAGGTAGTCCTTCATAATCTTTCTCTTCATAACGGAATGACAAAAGCTCCTGGCCCAAAGATCAAGCAAACATGAAAAAATGATCAGAACAAAATGGTAAGTATATTAATAAGAGACAAAAGTTATTTATTTTATTTTAATTACTAGTAAGTTACACACGCACCTAGTGGGTCTTGAACCCCCAATTCACTCTATCCCAATACTATGGGAGGAGGAAGTATGGGTTGAGCTATAGCTCATTTGTGAAGTTATTTTCAAAAAGAAAAGGAGATGCTCAGGTGACACAAGTTGGTAACCTTCAAGAAGACCTATGTATTTCATGACATATATTTTAAGATAAACAAGATCACAGAGTTTACACTTCAGGAGGGTATCAAAATCATATCAATGATTATAATCAATTTTTTCATTCAGGACTGAAGGGGAGGATGGGGGTGGTTAAGGGAATTTTCCTGTATGCTAGTATCTGATTAATCAAATTTTGTAAATGGTTTTGAAATAGGTATGAGATAATGAGAAGAACAAAATGGAGTGCAAATTGAGAAACTTCTATTAAAACGAACATCAGATTCAAACTCGCAACAGTTTGCATTCCTTACTCCATGCATGAGCATACAATGAAGACATCTATGTGTTTCATATGTTTTGGGACACACGTCAAAGTCCCAAAGGCATGCCTTCTATATAATTCTTAATTTTTAATTCCATCTATTCTCCAAGGAAGATATATATCAAACTCCTCAAGCAGAACTACAGAAAAGTCCTAAAGCCACACTAATTTCACAATGCCAGCAATTTCAGGGCCTGATGAAGTTGCTGACCATAATATATCACTCTGTCTGCTACAAGGTATAACACTCATCTTAAGAAAGAACATATTCCACAACAATGGCAAACACTTAATTGTAATCCTATCTGAGGTAAAAGGGTAAATTGCAAATGCAAAAATGAGCTACTATTCTTGCAAGGTGTGAACTGATCTGTAAAATTCAAAATAAAAAGATAGATAATGAAGTAAATCTTCCAATTTAATGTTAATTAAAAAAAAAAATTAGATCTCTAATGCAAAACTTGATGTTGCAAGCCTAATCAACTTTGCTGGTGAGATATAAAGCAGTAGTAAATGTACAGACAACATTTTCACCTGATAGGTCAAAATACATATGAAATTAATGGAATAGTCACAAACAAAACATAGATCATCAGCACACAAAAGATTGCGACAGAAGCCATAGCCCACTATCGAGTGCATCTCAGGTGTGCACAAAGAAGACAACTACTCCAATGATGTTCATGAAGTACCTTGTTCAGATAATCAAGAAAACCTTCCTCCAAGAATATGCTTCTGGGAGAGCCATGAGAATCTTCAATCGATAGGTATCCTCCACCTTTAAAAGACATATCACTGTACAAGGATAAGCACATAATCATTACCTTAATAATATTATATTCTCTCATAACAAATGTTAAAAACTCTAAAACTTGTTCTTGAATTGAATGGACAAAGTCAAGACCATCATTAGAAACAGAAAAACATTCCAAAAATACTGAAAAGGGAGAAGAAAGAAGAAAAACTTGGACTTGTTTGCATAAATTTCACATGATTGATATTTCAGACCTTTGATCAGACAATCTGTATGTCAACTGCTTCCAAAGAGATCCACCTTTTCCTCCCATGAATGAAAAGCGTGCTCTTTTCTAAAGATATAAGACAGAAAGGATACCAAATTAGTTTTTCATCAGGCTAAAATAAAACAACAGTAAGCCATAAAAACAATGGTAAGAACGATATCAAGAAAACAAGTAAAATAACACAGATGTTTTAAAGACAATAAGATTTAACATGATTTGGCCAACTCCAAGCCTACATCTATAGACAACACTAACCAAAATCCACTATCAATGATATGGGTGCAACCACATTCAACCAACTCTCACAAACCTCACAAAACACATTACACAAACTAACCCAATTCCCATTACGCCCATAACAAAACCTCGATAAACTAACCCTAAAGCCATTACAGTCATAACAAATGAGATGCTCACAATCTCACAACTACAATAAACCCAATGATGCTGTCACCTAATCAATAGATAAACTCTAAGCTCACACACACCAATACCTTTTATCCCCAAAGCAACTAGCAAAAATTATTCTTTGAAGAAACCCACTTCATGTTCTTCTACAAGTTTTCTTCTCCTCATATGGGAGGACTGCTTGGGCCAAAGCCCTTAACAATATTGTCTATTTATGAGGCTGCAATTCATATCTCTTAGTGGTCTAGGAATACCTTAGTGGACAAAGAATACCATGTTACTTTTTTAACAAGGAATAGACACACCTAGAAAGCCCAAACAAAGTCCAAATAGGAATTTGAGACAATTTCCAACAAACATAATGATCCAATTTCCAAATTACAATATTTTATATGTTTGAAAATGTAATAAAAAATATAATCAGAAACACAACTATCAATGGATTAAAATATTGGATAAACAATTTTCTCTAAGTTATATAATTAGTACAATGCAAAAATCAAAAATCAATCTCCACTATATGTCAATTTTCAAACTGAATTGTGTATCTTTTTTCTTCTTATTCTTCTTTTTTTGTGGATAAGTTTTGGCGCAAGGTATGTAATCATAGGATAAATGGAGAAACATATTAGGAGTATTTTGTGATCATAGAAAACCTATTACGTGAGAGGCAAAGTTTTATAAGAGTGCATCTATCTGAGTACACATCTTGTGTATTGGGTGGCATTTGATTTTCTTTATTAAAGATTTCTTAATTGTCACAAAATTTATAAGACTGCTATAAGACTAGCAATGCTTTATGTTATTGAATGTTGGGATATTAAGAGCTAACACATTCATTAAATGAGTGTAGCTGAAATGAAATTTATTAAGATGGATAATTAGAAATACATGGAAATATAGGAATCATAGGATTCAAAAGAAGAAAAATTGCTTAAAGATAGGGTGACCCCTATTGATGAAAAGACGAGGGATAGTTGCTTGAAAAGGTGTGGTCATGTTCAAAGGAAAACAATAATGCACCGTTGAGAAAGAGTGAGTTGATTCAAGTTGAGGGAATGAGAAACAAAAAAAAAAAAAAAGATGAAAAATAACAATAATAAAAAGAGTAAAACGATAAGTCAATTAAGGAAATAACAAAAAACATGACCTCATATAGGATAGAATGGTAGAAAAGAATACATGTGACCGACCTTGAATAGTCTGTTGAAAACCCAAAACCAACCCCAAAAAATTGGGACCAAGGCTTAGTTGTTATTATTGCTGTAAGTTTTGGACCAAAGGGGAGGTGGAAGCAGTCAAACTATTTTGTATAACTTGAATAAATTAAGCTTTATGTATAGTAAGACTGAGTAAAATATCCACGGATACATTGCAAATTGTTCCAAGATTTGATATATAATAATTGCCAGAATCAATTTCTTTAATATCCAAAGTTCATAATTTCCAGTTTTTTTAACAAAAGAAATTTCCCTGCTTAAAATCACAAGATTGCAAGTAAGACTCTGACAATAGAAAATCTTGTTTCAATTGGATCAGTAACATTGTTAAGAAAGGCATAGATAATGAAAAAGTGGAACATTGTGAAACTCAGTAAGAGTAGTCATTAGGCAACAAACCAACCTTTTCAATTGAAGAACTATCCAACCAAAAGGTGTCTTCAGCTTTATGATGTCCAAACAATTCACAAAATATATTTCTTGCCCCACCAACTTGACTGGCCAAGTGATCAAATTTCTTCCATTTCAATTTTAGAAATTTAACACCAGCGCTTGGATGTGGAAGATGCACCGTATTGGACACTTCAAAATAGCTCCTCTTATTTGCATCCTGCACTAATTGGCTAGTTTGGGGAGGGTCTCTATATAGTTGACCAACTGCATTACTCACTAAATGCCGGCTTCTAGGAACTTCTCTTAAAAGTTGACTAGCACAGGGCACCTGCATGCATGCTAAAAGAAGTAACTCAGAGGAAATCACAAGGCAATTACATACATAGTGCATGCATAGATGTATACATATGTACCCAAAAGGAAAAATGTTAATGGTTGGAGACAATCATGAGGTAGAGCAGACAAACACCATTGGGGAAAGCTATATAGTTTTGGTACAAATAATGCCAAGTGCCGATGAAGATTGAACCAGCCCATGAGTCAATATACACAATGCTGTGGGACTAACCATTTATAGGAGAATCCCAGAAAATGAAGTTATTCAAAAACCTTTCAGGTATGCTAAAACATCAAACTTCTTCATCTAATCTTCATTAACAATAAACTTGGCAGAATACCATTTGGTCCTCATAAAAATCTTCATCTAATATTTATTAACAATAAACCTGGCAGTATACCATTTTGTCCTCATAAAAACAATAAACAGGCTATCTCCCAAAATTATGAGTCAGCCAAAATGAATATACATGTATCTACATGGGCACATATATATATATATATATATATATATATATATATGTAATATGCATAAAAAGCAGGGCCACCAAACAAGAACAATGAATTAGTAATTAGTATATCTTAACAGAGCTCCAGTTTACCAGCATATGGCCTCAATCTCAGCCAATAATCCTCTGTGATCTTTCTAAAATTCTTGAATATTTGCCTCCCATGATATGTGGCAACACTCTCTGGATGAAACTGAAGGTCAAAAGCAAGTCAAGAGTTACTGTAGCGCTTAAAAGAAGAAGAGCTGAATAATTAAAAACACTTAGCAGAATGACCATGTGACCCACCTGCAAACCGTAATGTGGCCTGGAAGAATGCATGATGCCCATGAGAACTCTTCTACTGCCATCAAACTGGACAGAAGGCCAACAATTTCCATTTTTAATTTCTGAAATAGATTCAGAGGAGCTTTTATGCCCAATCTGACTCTCATAAGCATTTGACATAATGTTAGACTTCTGGGTCTCAAAAAAAGAAAGCGCATCACCAGAAGAGGTCCAAGCTATAGGAATGAGCTCCTTTGGGAGAGATTTGGCATCTATTACAAGCGAGTGATATCGAACCACCTGCAATTAGTTTTAATTAACAGGAATTTAGGATCGAAACTGATAATTTCCCTATGGGCCCATGAAAGCAGAGCATTCAGTTGCAGTAAAAACAGTTTTAAAGGATTATCCAAATTTTTGTGAACTTAAAACACTTTCTAATACTGAAAAATGACCATATCCTGCAAGACAACTTTACTAATGTTTTATTCATATTTAAAATGTAAAAATGCAAGTTGAACTATATTAGATTTTTCATGTGATTCCCATCTTCATGAATTTTATGATATATTTACATGTTGGTTGTGCTTTTTAATTATAAAATGTTTTACACCATACTAAAATTACAGGAGTTGGTCATCTAAATGAAAATTCAGAATTTATATGTAATCTCATATAATCTGAATGCAACTCAAAAGTGACCTCATGATAGATTTTCTTCCCCTGCATGTATGTTGTACATAGAGATGAAGAAATGAAAGAAATAATGATGAATGAGACATTGAAAGAGAGATCTACATCAAACAGTTGAGATCTTCTGATAACGTTGCTTCAGTTGCTAAATACCTACTACCTAATTTAAATGTAGGTGTTAAAATAAACCCAAAAGCCTGGCCATTGCTGTACTGTCAAATACAATTTACAAAATAACTCTTTTCATTATATGTCTTCTGAGACCTATAAATTCCAAACTCTTTCAAACGAAGACAAACTGACCTTGAATCCTGAATCTCTACCAGAAGGAATGTCATGAAACAATCGGCATCCGTTATGCTGAATTTCACTATATTGGACAAAAAATAAGTTAGCAGGACTTTTAAAAATAATAAGTCACCATCTTATTGCTCCAAACCAGAATTTCTCAGTTGACTAAATTAACATCAAAACAAAAACTAGATAACCACACCTCAGTCGCCCATGGACTGGTTCAGGTGCATGGACAACTTGAGCACCGTGCACATATCCTAAAGCCTGCCAGATCATAAGTCATTCAGAAGAAAAGCTAAAAGTGAAGAGACAATAAATAACTTTCTTTAAGGAGGCAAAAATTTATGATGCATAATCCTCAAGGTAATAGTTTTATTTACATGCAAACAATTATAGAATCAAATCACCAAAGATTATATTTGACAGTATACGAAATATAATGTATAATTTACTGTAAAATAAGAAAGAGATGCTGCAGTGAAGCTTTGTTATAGTAAAGCTTTGTTATAGTATATCTGTCGCACACATGTCCAAGTGTATACAAGTGGGTGACACACATCCTGACAAAACCATATATCTATTTTGCACTGCAACCACAAATGAGAAGGGTGTACACATTGATTTTATACAATATAACACAGCAAAAACAATTAGAGCATACCGTAGGTGGACCATCAGAGTTTGTGGATGTTCAACATAATACATAAGCACCAATTTCGGAGGAAAAAAAAACTTTCACTGATGTGAATATGGCATAGAGCATAACTTAAAATGCAAATAATTTTCAGATGGGAATTAACAGCTTTAACAGAAGATTTCTAGAGAACCTAAAATGGGGCTAAGTACACAGATGATGATCATAGACACATAGAATGTAAAACAGTGATTGGAAAAGAAATTTATGATGACCAGGACAATAGAAAGCACATTAAACAAAAATACCTGGTGTCCAAGGCAAACACCCAAAATAGGGATATCCCAACACTCGAGCAACAATCGGAGACATATTCCTGCAAGATAAAAATAGTTTCTAAAACATATCATCATTGACTTTACCCAAATAAGGAACATACAGAAACAAAGTAGAACTGCAGCCAACTGTAATAAGTTATGCTGTCACTTTTTTGGCTAGGCAAGATCACTCAAATGATATTCATAATGCCATACAGCCATCTATTCATAATATAGTACTCAATTAGGATGACACTTATACTACAGCTCTCTGGAATATAGCCTATCACAATTAAGCTTCCTCTATCTTGCTTGTGTTAGAAGAAAATTCAAATGTGATCATATGCTCTTCCATAGACCCTTGATAGTGAAAATTGTGAGTACAGCTATCGCAGAACTGTGCTTTTTTTTTTCACACTACTATTTTCAGCTATTATGGATGAAAATGATGGGAATAAAAAGCATATATCAAAATTACATTACATTCTCTCACCTATATCTGCAGGGCATGTTGGAGAACCAGGTCCAGGTGATATAACAATATTATCAAATGCATTTTCTTCATACAAATAGTGGCAAACATCCTTCCAAGTCCATTCATCATTTCGCACTACCACAGGAGCCACTAGCACAATACCAAACCAGAAGAGGAAGATGTCAAAACAAGTTATACCCAGATACTAGTAAGTTCTTATTACCATCTCTGCATCAATATTGTAAACCTTATTATTTCACAATGGCAGACCCATGACTATGTGAGAGGAATGTTTCACATCCACCTTATTTTTCTGGTCCTATCATTTCATTTAATAAAATATGCTATTATTTGTGACATATATTGGCTACTAAGGTTAGCCAATACAGAAGTTTTAGATATGCCTATCCCATCATCAAGAGTGGACATCTTAACCATAAAATAATATTTCTTTCAAGTAAGAACTAGAAAATCACCATAGAAAGACAAAGGATAGATTTTTGAAAGAATGACCCACCCAATGTAAAGCATGCACCCTTCCATGTTCCAATATTACTACAAAACCTCAAAATATTACAGCCTAAATGCTTGGGTTCTTAAACATCATAGTAGGAAGCAAGGCATGGTAAACAACAGTAAATCCGTGATCTTATGAATCGCATAAAATACTTTGGTCAAAGAGTAAAATACGTGAAAACCACTCTTCCTTCCAACTAATTGTAAATGCATTTGCTTCAAAACTTCTTAACTAAGCATGTACCAAGCATCCAATATTTGACACCAGAGAACATAGGCTCTATGGTTTCACATTTGAACTTGCAGCAGCATTCTCCAAACTGATGAATTAAACATAAATCATACAAGATACTTAAAAGTAAGCATAGCTAGTTAACATAAATGCAATGCTTTAAAATTCTTCACATTACTTAATATTTCAATATGACTCATAAAGAGGATTCAAGTTTTTAAGATCAAAGTTCATATAAGAGGAACCAATCTAGGTTACACAAAAGTCATGAGACCTATACGTATCAACCAGCTTATCATATACTGTAAAAAGTTGCAAAGAAAAGGCCTTAGAATGTAGGATCATGAACAATCAGAAAAGAATATTAGCATGCTTCAGAAGATGAAAAGTATAGCATCAGTAGTCAAGAGTTGTGCACCAAGAAAATATATAGACATATAGACAAATGGAGAGAGAGCTTACACCCATTAATAACAGACAACTCCTGGTAAATATTGTATGTGTAACTATCATAGTTGTCAATCAACAATGTTCTCACAAATTCTAGCTTCTGACTAGACTTCTGCAGCTGTTTCTCTCCCATGTACTGTCCTTCCAATGTCCCAGGAATTAAATGATTTGCAATGATCCTTTTCCCAGTATCATTATCAGACACTTGAACACTATCTTTTTTCGGATAATAACCAACCCTTACAGAAGGTCTGGGCACTAGTATGTTTGCATTAGAACGCCGCAAACTCTCAACGCAAGGGTACTTGAGCTCAGAAGATGATGAACACAATGTCAAATTCATTTTTTATCAATAAGGGGGAATGTAAAATTTATATACGTGTGAACACAAAACCCCCCCCACTTCCACGCCTTCTGCAAAATAACAACGCATACAATCAAATATATTATAAAAATTCCAAATTAAACAAAACTGATGGTTACAAGCATATTTTGAATAAATTAGTCTAATTAAAGTCAATTTGATCTGCATTGAAATAACTATTTTTTTTAATTAAGTTTGTCACGTCAGTGAAAAATACCAAACAAAATTTCGGAAACCGGATTTGCTTGGCCAGATGGGTCAATTAGTAACATCAGGCTCAGAATACCAGGAAAACAAAGGTAATGAACAAGAACCAAAAAAAAAAAATCAGGTTGACAAGCTCAGTGAAAATTTACTTCAACATAGATCTTTCAAGAGCCAATAATGCTTCAGTATAACATTGTAACATCATTTTTGTCAAATCACTTACATCAATCTTCAAAAAATGACTTCAATCTCATTTTGTCTGCAATTCTGATTTCCTATGCCCACTTGCCTTCCATGATAACATCTTAAAGCTTTTTTAATTCTATATTTATTAGATTTAACAACTTTTGTATCTTAACTGTAGTGGACAAAAAATGTACAGGTTTTTAAAACATCAAAATTTTACATGGTACAGCAGTACTTTTACAATAATAATAATAATAACGTTAAATTTTACAACTCATGTAACAGTTTCCACACACAAAAAAAGAACATACACGTTGAGAATAAAGCCAATCTTGATCTGAAAGATTCCAAAAGAGTTATTAAAAAACCAAAAAGCATTTTATGAATGAGTTTTAAACTTATTGATAGAGAAAGCAAATTCCAAATTTAGAAAAAAAAAAACACAAACACAAACAGATACGCAACGTGGGTACATGTAGTGTAAAAAAGGTGGGAATCGAACCTCAGAGCATAGGCTAGATGTGTTCGACGAAATGCCTCCGTGAAGAGAGAGAGAGAATGTGAGGTTGGAGGAGGATACGTTAAAAGGAGAGAAGAGGAGAGGCGGTATAAATAGAAGAAGAATTCAGAGGCAGATGGGACCACGGTTGGTGTAGTACCAACCTTTGGTGATATGGAAAATTTGATTATATTTGTGCCCCTCCAAATTCAAAGTTGAAGAAAGTAGTACATTCGTTGAACAAAATCTTGGGCCGCCTCTCCTTACCCGTTGGACCTTCACAGCTCTCGTCTTTACTCTCTCAAGTTGTTTTTATTTTATTATTGTTGTTTTTTAAGGAATGTTTGTTACTTTGGTTGAAGTAATAGTTTCTAGTGTTTAAACTTATTTTTGTACATTTTTTTACTCATATTTATTTCAACAAAATAACAATAACAACGTTATTAGAAATTTCTTACCAGACGGACCTTTGAAAAAAAATTCTAAATAATTTTGGATTTTTTTTTTAATTTTATTCCATTACGTTTGTAAATTTTAAATACTTTTTTTATAATGTTATTATATTATAAGTCCGTTTTAAATATTTATTATTCCATCCATAAGACTTGATTAAGTGGCTGCGTTAATTAAATGGCTATAAAATGTCATATATGTATAAAATGATGTAATTTTTCTATTTAAAATTAAGTTGTTATGTTCTATTAAAAAAAATTACATTGTTTCAAGTATTATTTAAAGTTACATCGACTTACATTTTTAAGTAAGTCATATAATTTATGTTTTAGTTCTTAATTTTATTGTTATTCTACTTTATTTCCTTATCTCTCATTTTTATTTATTTTAACGATCCACTTGTTTTGCTGTAAAATATTTTTTGATATTTAGTATGTGTTTGGATACTACTTATTTTGCTGAAAACCGAAAATTGAAAATTGAAAACAATAAAAATTATTTTCCAATTATTATTCACTTTTAAAATTACTGCTCATATGCTTGATTGCACCGTTCATGTCCCATGAACAGTGCAAGAGGTGCTGAGCTGAAAAAAAAAAAAAAAAAAAAAAAAAAAAAAAAAAAAAACGTGGACGTGAGACGTGCAAAACAAATGGACCCTTAATGTTTGTTTGAGAACAGTTTATTTAGTTAAAACTGAAAACTTTTTGTTGAAAATACTATAAATAAAGCTAAAAGGTAATTGAAATAGAACAATGGGGTCCATAAATAGCACCAAAAAATGTAATGAAACTCATGAATAGTAGCAAAAATAAACTGAACAGTAAAAAAAGTTAGCTTTTTAAGTAATTCCAAATGCACACTTAGTATAACATGTAAAATTTTTCGAGCACAAACTACCAAAATCAATGGCTACCAACGGTTGTGGCCATTGAAACAATGACCTGGCTACTAAATGATGGAGGTAGGAGAGGGGAAGAGCCACTATGTGTGTTTTTGAAAGTGAAACGAAAGTACAATTTTGCATGTTGCACTCTCCATTTTTTATGAGAAAGTTTGTAGACATAATTTTTATACCACAACTTTACTGTGATCAATTGTAAGTGGTGGAACAAAAATTGTAGACATAGAAGAACTATTCTTTGATTCTAGGTTTTCGGAAGATGCTTTGTTGTCTTTATTCATGGGATAATGCTAAGGCACATAGATTTATATTATTGTTATCATTATTATACTTAATTTGCAGTAAATGATAAGTATATTTTGTTAGGATGCCAAGAGCTTTGTAGCTCATTGGTATTGTTGAATTATTAAGTGAATAAGAATATAAATCTGAATTCTCCCATCTCTGCTTACTATTATTTTTTTAAAATCATTTTCAGACCATTCAAAGTGGTGATTTTAATAGTTACACTTGATATGGGATAAAATCTAAGAGTATTTCTTTCTACTATTATAAATTACTAATATTTTCTCGATAGGGAGGCATGATATGACTTGACATGCATGATATGACTTGACACACATGAAAGCGCTTGTGACCCCCTTACTTATAGTCTCTCAATCATTTATTATTTAGCAAATAAAGGAGTGCGTATAATGACATACAAGATAGTTTCCACTTAGCAGTCTCCTCGTACCCTTTTTATTCAACTAAAAGAAAATGTGATTTAGTAATTGATTATTTGTTTGAGTTTGTTTGGTGTAATGGGGATTGAAATTATGTTTTTATATGTTCAGTTTTGGTTAGCAAGAGGTGGAATTTGATTATGATTAGGGTCATTGTCAATGCCTCCATGTTGTAGCAGACAACCCAAAATAACCACAAGATAAACATGTTACAAATGCCTATGTATGTGGATAGTGGAGAGAAACATACACACAATAAATAATATTCTATAGGAAATAGGTCCCATCTTTAACTCCAAAGATATATTTAATGGAATAGTAACATTACATGTATATACAAAAAAATTTCACAATATTTTTTACAACAGTTGAGTTAGGAAAATTTCACAAGTTTTCATTTGAGCCAACTATTGACATTTGACACCACTTTTTTTTATCTATTACTAACAATCTACTATATTAGCCGTTGTGAACATTTTTGTAATTTTTTTTTTCTTTTTCTCTGTTTATAGAGGTTCTCTTTTGATGGAAGCCACCACCGATTAAGCAATTTTGCATAAAGCATTTTTCTTTTCTCTTTTTTGAGGGACAATTTTGCATAAAGCTAATTATTGCAATTTAATAATTTAGTCCAATATCCCCCTTTATGCCTCTATACCTAATTAAAATTTTTTTCTCCTTTTCTATTGCAGTCAGCTTTACCTTCTTTTTTTTACTCTATGAATGCCCAATTCGTTGGGTTGGTGTCTTGGTGGATTGATTTCTTTTTGTGAAAAACGGTGATTCATCATACATTCCACTGGTTCAACTAACACTTCGAGCTGCAAGTTGGACAGAAAATTATCATATATGTAAGCATCAAGTGTGAGACTTTTTCTTTAGCTATACCATATATTTGTCCAGACTTGTAAATCCAAGCTCGGTCTTATTATCATAGACATCGGGCTATAATTTGAAGTGTTGGGGCCGAAGTTAGCTTTTTCTTCATTCTAGCCCAAACTATCGGGGCCTGAAATTTGATCCCAAATAAGCCTTAACTGGACGTCGAAAACTATGTCCAGCATAAATGGCCTTTTGACAAATTTTAGGTAAAAATAATATAATTTATTCTTACCAGATTGAGGGTGAAATTTAGGTATTATGATACCTCTCTTGGTATTTTTGATTCTCAATAAGAAAAAAAAAAATCTCTTGGTATATTTAGTTGAGACATCTAGAGCTTAAATTCTCCCTCCCAATAATAAAAAGTGAATTATTAAAAAAAATGTAGAAAGTTAAAGATTTTTGTTTTTTGGTCTTTTTTTTCCCGAATAGTTACAACTTATAACAGCTATTAGGAAATAAAGCTTTAATATTATTAGCTATTTATTGTTTTTAGTGTGTCACATATAAGATCGAGGGGTTTAAAATTTCAAATTTTTAAAACACTCAAAATAATAGCTATTTATAGTTTCGGTTTTGTAGTATATATATAATAATAATAATAATAATAATAATAATAATAATAATAATAATAATAATAATAATAATAATAATAATAATATCTTTATCTCTCAAAATAAAAAAATAAAATAAAAACTAAAGTATATTTTTGGCCCTTAAAGTTTGGATATGTTTTCATTTTAACCTTTTAGGTTTCAAATTTTTTATTTTGGGCTTTCATGTTTGATTTTGTTTTCATCTGGTCTTTCATGTGTTAGATTCAATTTTCTGTTTGGCCATACATGAAAATAAAATATTTAAAAAAAGTAAAAAATCAAATAGAAAACATAATCAAACGTAAAGGGCCGCAATGGAAATTTTGCAACAAAAAGGACCCCTATGAAAATGAATTAAACAAAAAGGGTAAAAACAAAAACAAACACAAATTAATAAGTGTACTTTAATCTTAGATGTCAATAACAAATTTGATGCCATTATGGTTGATTTGGATTCTAGGGATGCTACAAATGGTACAAGTGCTCCACCATTGGAATTTATTAGAAAGCAAGTTCTTTTGGCTGCTAAGTCGATCCTATGCGATTTTGGCACTCTTGCTGTAAATGTCATTTCTCCAAATAGATCATTCTATGAGAAATTGATATATGAATTTCGTGAAGTTTTTCACGAGCTGTATGAAATAGATGTAGGACATGGAGAGAATTTTATTGTAGTTGCCACAATGTCACCTACCGTGTCTTCCATTAGTGATGGTGAGAATTAATCTTTTCTCACCAGATTGAGAATGGCAATTTCAGGAGAATACATAGATTCTATAAGGAAGATTTGAGGCCAAAATGATTTATGGAAGTTGGAGGAATATTATTTTCCAAGATCATATTCAAAGCCAAAGCGTGTGCTAAAGAATGGTTTGGGGATATAAGCTATTTTTATGAGTTGGCCTGAAAGGTACTCAAATCCTTAAAGGGCACCTTTCCCCCTAAGCTGGTTTGATTGAATGAATATATTGTAGTTGTTGAACCAGAATGGCTCCTCTTGTCAGGGGCAGATTGATATATACTTCTCTTCAACATAAGTGGGAGTTACCAGTGTTTGCTATGCCTTTAGGAGGAAGAAAATTATGGTCACTTTGCACACGGAGGTTGATAATTTGAAGGATGTGAAGGAACAGAGATTTTCCGGAGTGTTTTTCGGGTAACAAAGTTTCCTCACATCTCATTTTAAATTTCTATTGAATGTAGGCCATAATACATCTTTGTTCTGAACAGTGTGCAATAAGATATACTTAGTCATGTCTTTGTGCTTCCAGAGATAAATTGGAAGCTCAATAGTTATTATGTTTATATTTGAAAGGAGAGAGGGGAGGGTCAGTCTGGCATACGTTTCTATTTATGGTGTTTGGAGCAATGATTCATTTAAACTTAGTTTCAAAATTACCTTAATATTGTTACGTGATTCGAACCTTGTGCACACATTTGCTTTTTAATCTTTAACTAGAGTTTAACTTCTTTGATTTGTAGTCACTAGTCAGCACTCTGTATTTGAGTCATCCATACCTGATGTAGATTATTATTAGTATATCTATGTGCAGTCTCTCGCTCTACAGCATGATTTTACAATTGGGGTGAAGAGTTTGCACCTGACCAATGGTGTGCCCTTTATCTATTGCAGTTACCTTTGTTAAAAAAGTAAGACTCAATAGTGCCTTATGGATCATCTTGCCCAAATTATTTTTAGTGGGCTACAACTCAATTGGGTTCAAGACCCACTGAGTGCCTGTGTAGCTTACAAATTAAAAGAAAATCTTCATTTCTATCATGATATCATCATTCTTATAACTGCATTTATTTATAACTATAAATATCTCTCTCTCTCTCTCTCTCTCTCTCTCTCTCTCTCTCTCTCTCTCTCTCTCTCTTTGTGATTAGAAGTTCAATTTTCCACCTTTAGTGTTTGGTTTAAAGTTTTGTTGATTTTCGATGAGATTTCTATAAATCTTTTTAGAATTAAATTCTGGTAACTTATTTTTTAAATATAATATAAAAGATATAATCTTTGGTAGCTTTTATACTAAATATGTGACAAGAAGCTAAAAGTTAGTTTATTTTCAAAAATGCTAGTTTTGTGTATATATACACATATATAAAGAGCATTAGCATTGGGTGTAAAACTCCCCAATTAGTTAGTTTAGAACCACACACCCAAAACCAACTGTTGGTGCAAATACAATGATAATGAAAATAACACAATGAGAAACTGAATAATACTTCTGAATATTATTAATTTAAAGCAGAAAAATTATACAATACTTTTTGGACTGAGGCGCGGTACTCACTCTCTTTAAGGAGATTCAAGCCCTTGATTGGCTAAACTTTGTAACCAATGCAGACCTTCTTTGACTTGTCTCCCCCAGGATACAACAGCCCAACAAGTGTCGTATGGCTAGAACAACCTCTGCACAAAGTGTTCAAGTCCAAAACTCCACTAGAAAGAACACCCTTCCTTGCCAAGAACCTCTCTATTTTTTGTTTGTGTATATTGCCGTATCATGGATTGGGTCTGAATATGTCTATTTATAGGCTCAATGGGCCTCACGAAATTATTACCCAAATTAATCTGAGGTCCACTATTCTGATGCAGTGGGTGTTACAAAAGATTAATTGTTGAAAATTAATTTGATGGGCTGGAGTTACACAATAAATGATGAGATAAGGAGTTTCTGAAGAATGAAAAAGACCTTCACCCTTCACCTCCCCCCTGCGCACGTATCTAGTCCAATATCTGAGACAATATATGTTAGCCCATTAATCACCACAATTAAAAAAAAATAAAATAGTCTTTCTCTTTTCAATGTGGAATTAAACATTTTCACTAACTCCTCATCTTTCATATTCACTCTCATATCTTTACATTTATGTTGTAACATTTATTCATTTTAATTATTTAATATTAAAATGCTCCAACACCAACTTTATTTTAAGTGTGTATTCCTAAAATTTGGACACTTTGCTATAGTAAATTGTTACTTTAACAACTTACTATAGCTTGGTGTTAAACTTAAAAATTATTATTTTATTCACCTTATCTCTCTCTTCTTTGAATCCATCTTCTCTCTCACGTCTCACCTCTCTCCATCTCAACTCTTTGACTCTCTTTCTTCTCTCTCTGACACCCCATTCTCTGTCTTTTAGTTTATCTAGTTTTTCCACTCTTTGATTCACTCTCTCTATCACTTCCTTCTTTATGAGTCACTCTCTGTCTTTCTTCATTCTCTTTATATCTCATCCTCTCACTTCTCTCTCTCTCTCTCTGATTGTGCAGTGGTGGCGGCCTGGGTCTTGTGGTGGAGACATTGTGGGTTGTGGGTTTTGGTGGATCATGCGGTGGTGGGTTTTGGTCTATGGTGTGGTGGATTGTGGTAGTGAGTTGGTTTTGTGTGGTGGTGAGTTGTGATAGTGGGGTCAAATTGGGTTCCATTTCCTTCATTTTTTTAATTGAATTATGGTATGGGTATGTGATGATGATGGTTGTGGTTATGGTGGTGGTGATAGATTCTTGGTGGGTGTGGTGGCTACTATGTTTTTTTTTTTTTGGCTATGGGGTTTGATATGTGGGTGAAGAGAGAGAAGAGAGAGACATTGCTATGAAGTGAGAGTGACAATAAGAAAGAGAGTAAATGAATAAAAAAATGAATAATGTTTAGTATGATGTGAAAAATAATAAATAGGATGTTAGATAAATTGTAAAATGATGTTTTAAAGTAGATAAAGTAACTTTTGGTATTAAAATAGGCTTCTTCTTTTTTTCGTTGCAAATCTAGCTGTGAATGCTCTAAGACAAAAGGTGAAAAGCTAAAAACTAAGAGTCTGTTTGGTTTGTGTTAGGTTTGTATTCGTTTTCTATTTTCATATTTTGTACTCATTTCTGCATTCAAATCTTGTACTCATTTTTTGTTTCCAACTCATTTTTTTGTTTGGCATTAATTTTTTGCTATTGTTTTCCCTATTTTTTTTTTTCTAACAATCCCCAATGGACAAACACAGAGGAAGCCTTTGGCAGTTAGCACACCCGTTAGAAACCACTTACCTCCTACAAATTAGTAATAATCAGAGCCGATATGCCTGAAAACATACAACACACAACCATGGATCTACCATTAGATTTTAGCAAACTCACCCCCTAAACACTTCAGATTCACCATTAGATATACCTTAAAACAAACAACCACCATAACCATTTCAACAAACCAACCCACAAAAAAACCACCACACCCAGAAGGAGTCTACTACCAATGAGTATCAACCATGGATCACTCTCATCAATTGATTACTGTGGAGGACTAAATTTCTCGGTTGGAAATAAGTCAAACGAGTAAAATAGTTCCGCAAATACGAATTTGTATTGATGAATGTGTGGTACAATTCTCTGTAATTACAAGGATTGATCCTCTGATTCGATCTCCTTAAAAGATTTGTGATGTGGTTTTGATTTGAACACAAAGTATCCTTCAATTTGGCTGAAGGATGGATCGAAGATCTTTGAAACAGAATTACAATGAATTTCTGGCTATGAGCTTGTTAGAAATCTTTTATTCTTCCCGTTCTTCGTGTTCTTCGAGTGTTCTTCGTGTGTTCTTCGTGCGTTCTTCGTCTTCAAATGTTTATGGTGGAAGCTTTTCGGGGCTTTAGAGGCTTGAATCCGTAAAGCTTTGTTGATTTGTGATTTGTCGAGGTTTCTGAAGGCTTTCGAGCTTAATTTCAGTGACCTCTAAGATCTAGGAGAGTGATTTGGATGATTTTGCTTCGAATGTTTATTGTATTCGAAGGTTGAAGTTCTTGAAATTCTTGAAGGCTTTAAGGCTTGATTCCAGCAGAGTTTCAATACTTTTGAATGCTTCTTTGACGCAGCTTGTGCTCTAAATAGCTTGGTGTGTCCAAATGCCTTAGGAAGGCTTCTATTTATAGGAGTTTGGAGGTAGGTGAGCGACAGGTGGCGGAGCCTGATTGGTGACACATGTCACAGCTTGATTGGTCTGCTTGTGTCATCGCTTACACAGTCAGATTGCTTGAGTCATTGCTTACACAGTCGGATTCGCTTGCATCATCGCTTACACGCGCCTCCATATGATTAGCATTTTGCATGTTTTTTCCTGTTCCTATCTTAATGAAATTTAGCAAATTTTCAGTAACAGTATATGATATTTTGTAATTAGCCATACCTGGTGGACTTGGTGGACTTGGTGGCATGACGTGTCAGCTTGTAATAGGCCGGGAATTTTCCCTTTCTACAAATGCCCCCTCGAGACTTGTTTGCGCACACAGCTTCTGAGTGTGGGGAGTGAATGAGTCTCGAAAAGAATGAATTTGGTACTTGACTCTTCAAATGTAACGGTTGAAGGTGGTGGAACTTTTAGCAGGATGCAAATGTAGTGGTTGAAGGTGGTGGAGCTTTATTTCAGATGAGTAAATCCACTCACATGAAAGGCTTTGATGAGACCGAGAAGGGGTCTGCAAGTATTTGAATGTGCTTGCCTAACTAAGCCTTCTCAGTAGAGATTAAGTTGAAGTAATTTCAAAAGAGTGTTTCATGATATTTAAAGGGGGGTTGGTGAAGCTGTAAGTTACTTGCAAGAAGTTGGACGTACTTGCAAGATTGAACCATATTGGCAAAGATTAAGTTGAAGTAATTTCAGAGGAGTATTTTAGATCGTTGGCGGTAATCACAAGGTGTTGAAGATGGAGAAGAAGTGAGGAGGTCGGCTGGGTACAGCATACAAAACTGTGGGGTTGGTCTCCCATTTTTAAAATCTTCTGGTGAAGTTATATCCGAAGGATATTCTTTGGACCACGAAGAGATCACGTGGGAAAGTGATTGAATGTGCTTGTGTTATCGCATCACTCAAGTTAAGTTGAGGTAATTTTAGAATGGATTTTGCGTCTGGTGGTGGTGATGACACGGAAGATGGAGACGAAGCAAAGTGAATGGGTGAAACACAGACACCATGACGCTGGCCCTATACGTTGGGATCCCTTTGGTGTAGATGTTTCTGGGAAGTACACTTTGGGATCCAGGACTGACTGTATGCTGCATGAGGTCCGACAGCAAGTCGTTGAATGCGCCTGTGTAACTGGACCATGCTGACGGACATTAAGTTGAAGTAATTTCAGAAGTATATCTCCTGAAATTCTTCAAGCTTGTTTTAAGTTGGAGTAATTCCAGAAAGTGTATTTTGAGGTACCAGCAACGAAGACCTTTGGGCCACATGTTGGTGGAAACATGGAATAAGGCTTTGGCGACCATTTAACAGCAACAAAGGCTGATCTTTGATGAGCTGGTACCTTGGAGGTCATCGCAAGTATTGGATGAGAGACAATTTGTAGGATACCCCAACACCTTTTACCACCTTCACCTAGTGCCACTTGTTGGAAAAGCACAAAAAAATGTAAGGTGGAGTTAACTTGTGATCCTGGTTTTAGAAACCGGCCAAGTTGCTGTTTGCTCCGAACTGCTGCTTCTGATGGGAGAGCAAACAGTAGAAGAGAAGATATAAGAGCCCTGATCTTGGGAACAGGTGCCTCTGCTGGACTTAGATTTCTTGGCCAGCCAAGTCCAAGGAAACATGGAACCGCAATGCAGACCCTGTTATGAGTAACTTTATGGATAAATGTGGTCGTTAAGTGAGGAAACAAAATTTGTTTGGACCCTAAAACAATGATGATGTTGTGAGAAGGGTTTTTACTAAACCATGAGAGGGTTAATTTCAGACCGACCATGAAGTAATTTAGGTTGCTAGGCATTGAGAATGATGAGGCCATAGTGAGAAATGGCTGTGAGAAGGAGGAATCGAAAATTTGAAAGAAGCAAATCTTCATTTCATGATTCGGCGTGTTTTTTCTTGATGAACCTTTGATGAATCCGACCCTCCTATTTATAGCAGAGAGATGAAGAATGGTAGTTGGGTAGTTGAGACCGACGGACGAAAATTTTTGGTGAGAATGGTGGATTAGACCGGTAGGCATCGAATGGGAACGGTCGGTTGGAGATTGGTAGGCACCGAACGAAAATGGTAGGTACCGAACGGGAATGGTAGACTGGAGTAGTGACCCAATGCAATTTCAAATTTGAGACATACTCGTGAGAGCTCATCTGTTCTTTGAAAGAGGAGCCTTGATGAAGTCTGGAGGATAAACCTTTGGAGAAGTGGATCAGATTGGTGGTTTTAAAGTCCAAACAAATAAGCTAATTTCAGAAATAGGGTCTTTGTGAAAATCTGAGTAGGACAAGCTTTGCTCAAGCATCTTGATTTTTTGGTCAAAGTTCACATCAAAGCCCACAGCTATAGAATCACACAACTTGAGCAATTTTGGATCCTCAAATGAATAAATAGACTCCAAAATTGGAACGTACACGAAAAATTGGGAAAGACAGGTCATTCTTGAAAATTTTGACTTTTGGTCAAGATTTACGCAAAAGTCAACTTTTTTAGATATTGGACCGTTATGCAATTTTCGAGTTTCAGATGAAGAAATGGATCCCAAAATTGGAATGTACTCAAAAAATTGAGTGGGACAGGTCCGTTTTGAAATTTTTGACTTTTGGTCTGGATTTGTGCAATAATCAACTTTTTGAAAATTGGACTGTTTGCACAATTTTCGAGCTCTGAATGAAGAAATGGATCTCAAAATTGGAATGTACTCGAAAAATTGAGTGGGATAGGTCCTTTCTGAAAATTTTGACTTTTTGGTCAAAGTCAAAGGTCTAATTTGGTCAAAGCTTTTTTTTTTTTTTTTTTTTTTTTTTTTTTTTTCAGGCGGGTCAAACCGGGCCAGACCGGGTCTGGTGGTGACGTCATCCATGATGTCATGTAGCTGGCACGCGCGCGTGAGAAGTGTGGGAGCATGGCGCGTGTCAGCACGTGAGAGATAAAGCGCGTGGAAGCGTGTCTAACTGCAGAAGGCGCGTGAGAGCGCGTGGACACAGAGGTCGGCACGTGGAAGCGCGTGAAAGAGAGGCTGCGCTCGCCGGATCTTCTGGTGGCGCGTGGCTTATCATTTGGGCTTGAAAATTTCAGGTCTTGTAGATCTGGCCGTAGAATACTCCTGTAGGGTCAGTTTTGTGAAATTATGCACAGATTTGCACAGTTTTGAGGAACTAAGCCTTTGGTCGTCGCGAAGTTCTAGTGGCGCGTGGCAGCGTGTGGCAGCTCCATTGTTAATGATCCTTCTGGGTTTTGTAGATCGAAGGCCATAGAAGACTACTGTGGTGTTTGTTTTGTGAAATGAGGTTAGGATTTGCACGAGTTTGAAAGAAAAGTCCGCTGGCATTGTTGGACTTGTTCTTGGTCTATTTTTGCTGTGGCCGTTTTGACAGTGAGCCATCCGTGACTGAATACTCTTTCATTTCAAAATTTGGTGCAGTCTTCTTTGACTTCGAGGGCATTTGAGTTTGCAAAATCTGAATTTGAGCTGCAATTTTATTCACACTTCTGAAACGTGAATATTTTTTCACTGACTTGTTGATGAAACCATTTAATGGTTTGTGACTTTCTTCATTTTTTTTTTTTTTTGTCTTCTAGTTTTGCAAGAGTTCTCTATATAAGATGTGAGACTGGCTTCATTCATATGGGCATTCTTAGTCTTTAGCCTTCTTCTCCAGCTTTCAAGGTTTTTTTTTTTTTTTTTTTTCATGCTATGAGATCTTTTCTGACAAATTTTCTTTTGTTGCTTGTTTTGTTTTGCAGCACAGTTTCCTTGGTTTTTAGATTTTGACAACAAACTTTACGCTGACGCTCTCATATAAGTGTTTGTTTTCATTTGATGGCAACGTTCTTGTAGTGATGTATGCCTTCATGTTGTTACATTCTTTTTTTTTGCATCAATAATCTTTTAGTGATATTCGTCTTCGCAACAATGTTTCCATAAGGATATTCAGCTAGGCAATAATGCTATCATCAGTATTTGTCTTTGAAATCGCACTGACTCTAATATTGGCAATTAAGTCGCACCAACACTTGTACTTGCAACGCAGCCATATCAAGAATCTTTGCAACATAGCTACATCAAGAGTCTTTACCATGAAATCACGCCAACATTTGTCCTTGTACTGAAGCCATATTAACACTTGCTTTTACAATGAAGTGGCATCCATTTTTTTCTTTGCATCGAAATCGTGTCACCACTCATCCTTTTTTTTTTTTCATGAAGCAGCGCAGACACTTGTAACTGCTATGAAGTCACACCACCTTTTGCCTTTGTAATGAAGATGCACTAGTACTCTTCTTTTGCCATAAAGCTGCCTTGACATTTTATTTTGCATTGAAGTCATGCCGATATTTATCGCTACCATGAAGCCACGACAACACTTCATTTGCACCGAAGCCGTGCCAACATTCATCTTTATCATGAAGCCATGACGACACTTCATTTTCACCGAAGCCGTGCCAACATTCATCTTTGCCATTAAGTCATGTCAACAATTCATCCGCATTGAAGCCACGTCAACATCCATCTTTGCCATGAAGCCATGTCAACACTTCATTTGCACCGAAGCTGTGCCAACATCCATCTTTGCCATGAAGCCATGTCAACACTTCATTCACACCGCACTCGCATTGAAGTTGCACCAATATTGATATTTATAATAAAGTTACAACAACACCAATTTCCAGAGGCAACATAGCTCAGACATCGAGGGCTCTTAGCACTGTTGCCAGACATCAAGACTTCAGATATACCAACAAGATGTTGAAAAATGCAACGAGTCCGTATCAAGATTTTGAAGATGCAAGGAAATGCCAACAAAACCTTGAAGTCTCAAGATGCTCTCATCAAGACGTTGAGGATTCAAAGAGGTGTCAACAAAACCTTGAAGATGCGAGAAGAATGTCGCCAAGATTTCAAAGATGTCAGAATATGCCCATAGAGGAGAGTTGATGCAAAACATGCTTCATAAATGTTGGGGAATGTCCATAGAAGATGGAGAATGCCATGCAGACTTTGTAGTCTTCATCTTTGAGTACAACAATCTTTGATCATCCCATTGAGCAATTGATTGTCTTTAAACAATACCTTGCCAACCAAAGGGACCTTAAAAGTATATTGACGACCGTTGGAAAACTTTTCAAGTTAGACTGGCAAACCTTATTCTTTTCATGTGACTGAACTTAGCGAAAAGTACTAAGCTGCCTACGTACCTTGGAGAGGGATCAAGTCATTACGTAGTTCAATTGATTTTTTTTTTTTTGATGATTTTCTTTTGATGATTTTTTTTTTTGATGATTTCTTTTTTTTTTTTTTGGATGATTTTTTTTTTGATGAATTTTTTTTTTTATCTTTTTTTTTTTAGTTACAAAAAAGGAGGGCTCACGTGTGTAATCCTCACCCCACGCCCCACAGCATCCCATGGGTACCAATTGCGCAATAGTAGGTATCACCACTAATCAAACCCGAGACCTCGGCCTCAAGGGTGACATGGGCATCCAACCACTACGCCATACTCACAAATGGTGACATAGAATGGGATTTATTTCTTCTTTATTTGTACGCTTTCAAAGGTAATGGGAAGATATCATGTACCCTTGTAGCGTTGCAGTGGGCAGTTTCAAGCATAGAAGCGTTTGAGGAACTTCCCATTGATAGAGCCGATCCTTACACCTTCTTGATCAATCAACTTGTATGCTCCATTGGTGTAGACTTCTTGCACAATATAAGGTTCATCCCATTTTGAAGTGAACTTATTGCCCGTACGATGAGTTGTGATGATAGGTCTTCGAACGGCGAGTACTAAGTCACCAACTTGGAATGATCGTGGTTTAACTCTTTTGTTGAATGCACTCGAAAGACGAGCTTGATAGCACTCAAGGCGTTGTTGAGCCTCGAGCCTTTTTCCATCAAGTGCCTCCAATTCTTGCAAACTAAGCTTGGCATTTTCTTCCTTGGTCAACCCTTCTTGAATGGCTATCCGTGATGACGGGATTTGGCATTCAAGGGGAAGGATGGCTTCCACTCCATAGACAAGAGAATATGGCGTTGCTTGAGTAGGCGTTCGAAATGTTGTTCGATATGCCCATAATGCTTCTCCGATTCTTTCGTGCCACTCTCGCTTAGTCTTGGATACCACCTTCTTCAACAAACTGCCGAGCGTTTTGTTAAAGGCTTCAGCTAATCCATTCGTCGGGGCATTGTACATGGAGGAGTTGTATTGTTTAAATGCAAACTTCTCGCATAGCTCCGTCATTAGCTTATTGTAGAATGGTTTGCCGTTATCAGTTATGATATACCGAGGGACACCATACCGATAGATCAAGTGAGTTCGAATGAAGTTGACCACCGTTTCTTTCTTCACTTCCCTAAGGGGCACAACTTCCGCCCATTTTGAGAAGTAATCAGTTGCAACCAAGATGTACAAATAGCCACCGGATGATTTTGGTAATGGTCCTATCGCGTTAAGCCCCCATGCATCAAAAGGCCAAGAAGCTACAGTTGGGTGTAGAGGTTCTGGCGGCTGGTGGATGAAGTTTGCATGATACTGACAAGCTTCGCACTTTTTAGCATACTCCATGGAATCTTGCACCATCGTAGGCCAATAGTAACCTATTTGCTTGATTCTGTAGTGTAACATAGGACCTGATTGGTGTGCACCACATATTCCAAAATGAGCCTCTTCCAAGGCTTGTTTAGCCTCTTCTTCTCCTAAGCAACGGAGGAACAAACCATCAAACGAACGGCGGAAGAGAGTTTCTTTATAGTAAATTAATCGAGCAGCCCTTCGCCGAACTTTGGTCTTGTGGCGTATATCATCCGGGAGTCTTCCATGTTGAAGGTACTCAATGATTGCTTGTCGCCAATCTTCTTTTTCGACAAGGCATACAGAAATAATGTTGGCTTGTTCTTCTTCTTCTTCTTCAACCACGAGAGGTACTACCCATCTTTAAGAAATAGCAACTTTGGTGGTCTCTTCTTGGGATAATGCTAAGGCGGTAGCCGAATTAGCTAAAGCATCAGCCTGTCTATTTTCTTTCCTTGGTATATGCTCTAATGTAATTGCCTCAAAATTTGCTAGCAACTTCTTCGCATATTTGCAATAGGGGACAAGGTCTTCTTTCTTGACATCATATTGCTCCAAGATTTGGCTGATAATTAATTTGGAATCCTTGTTGGTGTTTGCCCCCTGCTTGAGAGTTGGAAGTACATCACAAGCAACGGTCACATGGTTTGACCCAACAATTTCATCAAAGTCTAGATCAATCTTGTTTTCTTTGGCAAGCTTCATGATTTGTTCCTTAAAGACGAAACATTTTTGGATTGGGTGGCCAATGATGCGATGATATTTGCAGTAGTTAGGGTTATCAACTTTCCCCATGTCTTCTGGTCGTTTGCATTCTGACAACTCAATCAGCTTCAATTGCAATAGTTGTTCTAAGATGTTTGGCACATCTTCATCGAGGAATGGATATGCCTTTTGCTCACGTTCCTTAAAGGTCAGATGACACACTTCGTTCTTTTGCCATCCTTCAAGCTGTTTTTCATTTGCCTTTGCTCCTCTTCTTGGAACCTTAACTATGACAATGTTAACAACCATTGGATCTTTGAGATGGTCCTTTGCAATCCTGTCATTCCTCCTTACTTCAGGTGTGGGAGGGTTTGAATTCCCGTGGCTAGCAATGCTCAGCTCCATGTCATGCGCACGCGTTGCTAACTCTTCAAATGTTTGAGGCTTTATCCCTTGAAGGATGTAAAGAAGTCCCCAATGCATGCCTTGGATGCATATCTCTATAGCAGAAATTTCAGAAAGTCTATCCTTGCAATCCAAACTCAAAGAACGCCATCGATTGATATAGTCAACAACGGGCTCGTCTTTCCATTGCTTAGTATTGGTAAGCTCCATCATGCTTACCGTGCGACGCGTGCTATAGAATCGGTCAAGAAACCCTCTTTCAAGTTGTTCCCAACTATTGATTGACTCGGGTTTTAAGTCTGTATACCAATCAAAGGCATTCCCCTTGAGTGAACGGACAAATTGCTTTACAAGGAGGTCTCCTTGAGTCCCAGCATTTTCACAAGTTTCTACAAAGTGAGCAACGTGTTGCTTAGGATTTCCATTGCCATCAAACTGCAAGAACTTGGGGGGTTGATACCCATTTGGCATCCTCATGCTGTCGATGCGCTTTGTGTAGGGTTTCGAATATGTGAGAGAACTTGTAGAAGAACCTCCATATTGTGCTCGGATGGTATTTGTTATCATGTCTTGTAATTGTTGAACTGATAACGAAGCAACCGAAGTAGATTGTTCTCGTTGAGAAGTGTCTTGATTTTCTTTCCCTGTGAAGCCAAATGGGAACTTAGGATCATGGCTTGATTCACCAAGATCTTGTATTTCAAGTTTACTCATTAGAGTTGCAATTTGGAGGTCTTTATCTTCAAGTGCTTTTGTGAGAAGGACGACCCTTTGCTCCATTTCAGCCATCTTTTCTTCCATGGTAGAGGTGTTAGTCATTATGACTGACACAACTTCCCAAGATGATGGAGGAGGCAGTGAATTGGAGTGAACACGTGAAATCTCATTTTTTGGGTTCCCTTTGATGGGAGAGAAATCGTGTGACCAACTTCTTATGAAGGAAGAAGGGGATTTGCCCCCATACTTGAGGTGTTCCAAGGTGGAGATGTCCTTGTTGATGATCTTGTTTCTTGTAAGAGGGTCTAAGGAGATGTTTGTCTAGACCTTGGATTCCTTCGTTGATTGAGATTGAAGTTGATTATGAGCTTTTGGTTAGCTACAATTGATTGCACCAATGTGGTTGTTGGTGGTAGCCATACCAAGTCTAATTGAAGTAGCTGTTGTTGAAGCTTGAATGTTCTTGCTAGAGGCCATTGAGGTTGGTAGCAAGTTGAATTTCTTTTCTTTTGGAGGAGAAAGAGATGAGAGGCAGAGAGGTCCCACTGGGCGTGCCAGAATTTGTGGAGGACTAAATTTTTCGGTTGAAAATAAGTCAAACGAGTAAAATAGTTCCGTAAATACGAATTTGTATTGATGAATGTGTGGTACAATTCTCTGTAATTACAAGGATTGATCCTCTGATTCAATCTCCTTAAAAGATTTGTGATGTGGTTTTGATTTGAACACAAAGTATCCTTCAATTTGACTGAAGGATGGATCGAAGATCTTTGAAACAGAATTACAATGAATTTCTGGCTATGAGCTTATTAGAAATCCTTTGTTCTTCCCGTTCTTCGTGTTCTTCGCGTGTTCTTCGTGTGTTCTTCGTGCGTTCTTCGTCTTCAAATGTTTATGGTGGAAGCTTTTCGGGGCTTTAGAGGCTTGAATCCGTAAAGCTTTGTTGATTTGTGATTTGTCGAGGTTTCTGAAGGCTTTTGAGCTTAATTTCACTGACCTCTAAGATCTAGGAGAGTGATTTGGATGATTTTGCTTCGAATGTTTGTTGTATTCGAAGGTTGAAGTTTTTGAAATTCTTGGAGGCTTTAAGGCTTGATTCCAGCAGAGTTTCAATACTTCTGAATGCTTCTTTGACGCAGCTTGTGCTCTAGATAGCTTGGTGTGTCCAAATGCCTTAGGAAGGCTTCTATTTATAGGAGTTTGGAGGTAGGTGAGCGACATGTGGCGGAGCCTGATTGGTGACACATGTCACAGCTTGATTGGTCCGCTTGTGTCATAACTTACACAGTCGGATTGCTTGAGTCATTGCTTACACAGTTGGATTCCCTTGCATCATCGCTTACATGCGCCTCCATGTGATTAGCATTTTGCATGTTTTTTTCTGTTCCTATCTTAATGAAATTTAGCAAATTTTCAGTAGCAGTATATGATATTTTGTAATTAGCCATATCTGGTGGACTTGGTGGCATGACGTGTCAGCTTGTGATAAGCCGGGAATTTTCCCTTTCTACAATCACCATCGCAACTGAGAGAGAGAGAGAGAGAGAGAGCTTTTAATATGACAACTTACTGTTAGTAGGACCCATAAAATTGTTTTTTTTTTTAATGGAAATGCCATGATATTCATTTTCAAGAAAATGAAAATGCCCAAAAATTATATGCTTTTTTTGAATACTGAAAATGAAAATTGACCTACCATTAGATTTCAGCAAACTCACCCCCTAAAAACTTCAGATTCACCATTAGATATACCTTAAAACAAACAACCACCGTAACCATTTCAACAAACCAACCCACAAAAAAACCACTACACCCAGAAGGAGTCTACTACCAATGAGTATCAACCATGGATCACTCTCATCAATTGATCACCATCGCAACTGTGAGAGAGAGAGACAGAGAGAGAGAGAGAGAGAGAGAGCTTTTGATAGGACAACTTACTGTTAGTGGGACCCACAAAATTGAATTTTTACAAAAATGCCATGATATTCATTTTCAAGAAAATGAAAATGCCCAAAAATTATATGCTTTTTTTGAATACTAAAAATGAAAACTGAGTACAAAAAACACAACCAAACTAGTTTTTTTTTTTTGTGGTAAGTCCCTCAAAAACTAAAAATAAATATTGAAAACACTACATTTTTTTACAAACTAAACACCCTCTAATATTTTTACCAAATAGACTCTAATTTTTTGTGTTTGACTTTTTCAACTTTTAATTTTGGTTACTTTAGTGGCAGATCCACGTTGAGACCGAAGGGAGCCTTGGCCCCCAAAATTTTTGGAAAAAAAAATGGAAATATATATATTTTTTAGAGAGAGAGAGAGAGAGCTTTTGATAGGACAACTCACTGTTAGTGGGACTCAAAAAATTGGTTTTTTTTTTTTTTTAACGAAAATGCCACAATATTCATTTTTCAAGAAAATAAAAACACCCAGAAATTGTACACAGTTTTTTTTTTTTTTTTTTTTTTTTAATACTGATAATGAAAACTAGGCACAAAAAACACAACCAAACTAGTGTTTTTTGTGGTGGGTCCCACAAAAAACTGGAAATAAATACTAAAAACACCACATTTTTCTCAAACCAAACCCTCTAATATTTTTACCAAATAGACTCTAAATCTTGTGTCTGACTTTTTCAACTTTTAATTTTGGCTACTTTAGTGGCGGAGCCACATTTAGACTGAAAGGGGGCCTTGCCCCATCCAAAAGTTTTGGAAAGAAAAAGGGATATATATATATATATATATATATATATTTGGAATTATCCTAATTAATTTGAAACTTTTTAAAGAGCTCTTATTATTTTGGCCACCCATTACCCACACCCGATAATATGCATATATAAATTTAAGAAAGTCTAAAAATAAATATAAATTTCATTTAAATAGAATACAATCCAATTAATGATAAATATATATGTCAAAAAATTGCAATAATTAGACATTTAACATCTATAAAATGAGCACAAAAGTATTTTAACAAGTATCTTAACAGATAAAATGGATTTTTTCCCTTTTTTTTTTTTGCATATATAGATTTAAGAAAGTCTAAAAATAAATATAACTTTCATTTAAATAGAATACAATCCAATATATTAGTGATAAATATATGTGACAAAAAATTGCAATAATCAGACATTTCGCATTTATAAAATGAACGCGGAAGTATTTTAACTTGCACCATGGTAGTATAAAATTGGGAGGTCAAAGGCTTTATTGACTCACCACACCACCAACTCCACCACACAATTTCAGAACATATTGATCGTGCTTACACAGGTGACTCTCTCCCTCTGTCTCCGTTTGCCTTTCTTCTTCTTTCTCTCCAGTTCTTCTCTCTTTTAGGCTACATTGCTGCAGTTCCGTGATTTACAATTTAAAAACTAACAAAGCTTCCATTTGAATGTGTGAATAATAATGGCAGACTAGACTAGACTAGACAAACAAAGTTCCCCAAATTTCTGTGTAGGCCCCTGTGTGGTTGTGCACTTTTCTTTTCATTTGTTTTCTTTTAATTTTCTTTATAATATATTATTTGTTATTACAATATATATATATATATATATCATATGGCATTATAAATGTAATTGATTAAAATATACTACTATATAACATTTAATTTATTGATAAAATAATATAACATGTATTTAGTTGTTGTTTATTAGATTTATTTATGGGTCAAAATTTAAATGATTGTTTGTCTTTTATTTAGCAATGTTTAAATTATTAGTATTTTTTAGTGTATATTTTTAAATCTCAATCATTTTATTTAATGGATGATAATTTATTTTGATAAACCTAGGTTCATAGGTAGGTTTAGGACTATTGACACATTGTTGAAATGTATATTGATTATTAAATTGTATTATACATTACTATTCTAGATTTCATACAAACGCAAAAAATTTGTTGTCTAATTTTATGTATGCCCCACAAGATAAATTCTTAGCTCCACCACTGGGTTACTTTATAAAAGGAAAAGATTAAAATGGATATGGCACAAGGTGGAGGTGATAAAAAAAAAAAAAGTAAAAGAGTATTTCCATTTTATGCTTTATCAAGTATTGTACGTCATGCATATATCCTTTTTTTTTTTTTTTTTAAAGTAAAAAAGGGATAACACATTTTGAGTGACAAAACATAAACTAAAATAACAAAGTTTGGCTTTAAATAGGTTTGAAATTATCTTTCCAACTATTATGTGGTTATACGACTATTATTTATACATGTGTATTATTTAAATAAATCACATGACTCATTACAAAGGTTATATTACTAAAACTACATATATGTATGATTTTTTCAATTGTTACATAGTGACTTAAAAAAAGATAGCTATAAATTGGTTTGAAGCCAATTTTTTCTAAAATAAAGTACTTAGAGTAAGACCGACAATTCTCGTATAACAATCTATCATGATGTTTATCGCGCAAGTTCTCCCTTTTGTTTCTTTTTTCCATTTTACTCTGCTGTTATTATTGCCACTTCTACATTAATTATCCCTTTGTTTAAAACTCTAAACATTTACGGCCTGAACTTGTTGGAAAGATTGATTAATTTTTTATATTAAATCATTTGTAGGCTACCAAGACACAAAGCAATTATGGCATACACATACACAACTCCATGGCTCTTGGTAGTAGCTGAGCTTCTAATACTGGTCTCTATAACAGAAAGCAAAGTTCCAGCCATCATAGTTTTTGGGGACTCAACCGTGGATGCAGGAAACAACAACGTGGTTCCAACCCTTCTCAAGAGCAATTTCAGGCCTTATGGACGTGATTTTCCTGGTGGTCGCCCCACAGGACGGTTCTCTAATGGTCGCATTCCTCCAGATTTCATTTCTGAGGCTTTTGGGCTCAAACCAATAGTACCCGCTTACTTAGATCCTGCGTATAATATAACAGATTTTGCCACTGGAGTTTGCTTTGCTTCTGCTGGGACAGGCTATGACAATGCAACTTCTGATGTATTAGTAAGTATCAAACCAAACCATATCTATCAACCTATTCATAGAATAAATAAAAAACCATGCAAAAAGCTTTTTAGCTCATCTGGTAACTCTTATAGTCCATTTGGATTGAGAGAAAATAAGGAAGAGTAGAGTAAAGTAGAGTTGAATTGGCTCAAAATTAGTTTATTTTCAGCCATTTTTACTCTCATCCTCTCCCGTTCCGATCAATCTAAATAGGCCCTTTAGAGTTTTTAAAAGAATCTCCTCTCTACTGAAACTATCAAGTTATCCACTTTGTGACATTATCTGTTGGTCCCATGGTTTTGAAACTCGGAATGTTCATTGAATTGTAAAAAAGAGAGGTTTAAGGTTTTTAAGGTCAAACCGAAGTTGAACCGGGGTCTAACCGTGATGATATCATAATTAATTTAATAATTATTTAAATATAAATAAATATATTAAATTTGTAAATATTAGCAAAATTTACTAAAAATATCTTAAAAATTGAAACAAAATACATAAAATAGTACATTATAAGGTTAATAAAAAATAATACAACATAAATAAGCATAAAAAGAAATTTTTATAATAATCCTTTAAGAGAAATCATTTCAATTAACTAAAAACGACTTTTAAAATAAATTCATAAATTGCATAGGTATTATTCTTAAATAAAAAGTTAATTTAGTAATATTTAATATGTTGAGAAAAATTAAATAGAAGTTTAGAAACTATAAATCATGTAAATTTAATATAAACAGTGGTTGGTCCCTCCTCTTTTATTAATTAATACTTTTTTTTTTGTTCTACAAATTTAGGTTCTAACTAGTTGGAAATTATCTTCTCCAATTCATTAGGTTGCATTTTATATGACAAACAATGTGTATTATTTAAATGAGTCATATAATTCATTTAAAATTTTTGCAACTAAACTACAAATTAATGGTTTCTTCAATCATTATACAATGTTATATAATGTGTTGAAAGAAGATTGCTCAAATTGATTTTGAACTAAACTTTATTTTTTTTACCTAATAAAAGATTTTATTTTTATTTTTATTATCTTTTTTTTTTTTTTTTTTATACAAGATAGAAATTCTACTTTAGCCTAATTTAAGTGTATGTGTGTATAAAGCTTCCTCCTAGAGACTTGAACCCTGACTCTTGCCTTCCACACCCTATAAGTATTAATAATTGTGAAGTAACTATCGTACTAAAGGTGTGTGGTGGTAATAAAAGATTAATTGATTCATGTAATTAATACATAATTTTTGGTATTCTAATTTGCCAATGCATGTGCATGAGAAAGTTATACCAATTTTTAACTTGTGCTTCCTTAAATTGCAGAAAGTGATACCAATGTGGAAGGAATTGGAGTACTACAAGGAGTACCAAAACAAGTTGAGAGCCTATGTTGGTAAAGACAAGGCAAATGAGATTTTGAGTGGGGCCTTATATTTGATGAGCCTAGGAACAAACGACTTCCTAGAGAACTATTACTTATCCCCTAAACGGCAATCTCAATTCACAGTCCAACAGTATGAGGATTTTCTCGTTGGACTTGCTGGAAATTTCATCAGAGAACTGTATAGTCTTGGAGTTCGGAAAATATCACTCACTGGACTTCCTCCAATGGGGTGTTTGCCACTGGAGAGAACCTTAAATATTTTGGGTCAAAACGAATGCGTGGAGAAATATAACAATGTGGCGCTGGAATTTAATGTGAAGTTAAATGGTTTGGTGGAAAGGCTGAATAAGGAGCTTCCAGGGCTCAGATTACTGTCTACAGATGCATACAAGATTCTCAATCAAATCATCAAGAAACCTTCTTTATATGGTAAGTTCATACTCCTTGTACTTACTGTAATTTGGTTTTACTTTTTTTCTTCTTTTTTGTTTTTTGCTGAACTAATTTGGTATAACCTGTTTATGATTGTGATTAACAATGATATGCCTCGCCTTTTTTTTTAATAAGTAGCTAATAATTTTCCTTTAAGTATATTAAATTAAATGACTTTGGATTCTCCCAAAAAAAAAAAAAAAACTTATATTTTTCTCTAATTATAAAACGCAATATTTTTTTAATTAGTTATTTGACTTGTTTAAATAATCCACATAAAAAATCTTATAAATAATCACGTATGTAATAAGTTGAAAAATACTCTTTTTTGTTGGTTTATTAGTGCTAATCTTTGTTCTATATCTAATATCTTTCCTATTATTTGGTCGAGGATGAGTGAAGGAGACACAAAGTTATTGCTTGTTAGGTTTTTTTAATAAAAAATTTAAAAATATGGTCCAAATCAACTATTATATATTTCATTGGGTTAAGGCTTAAAAGAACCAAGGAAAACCCATATCCTTGCTCATGACTTACATCATGTTTTGATATTTATATATAAAAAAATGGAATGAGATTGGTAGGTTATCAGGACTGGAGTACGATGAAATGAAATATGATATTTTTTTCTTTAAAAAAAATGATATATATATATATATTTAAGAATTGAAAGAAAATAAATATTTAGGTTAGAGAAATATAAATATATTCATCTGATGAACTCTTCTCTCTCTCACATGAACGAGGAGCTGTAGTTGAGGACCCCACGCGGACCTGGTTCGTGTGAGAGTAGAGACTTATCACGTGACTAGTTGTGACACCAAATTATGTCAAATTATGTATCTTTAGCATTACTCTCGTGAATAATGCATAACGGATTGGTGTGAGAGTAGTGGAGTCCGTAACTTCCTTGTATTAACTATTGAGAGAGATTTACCACTTGACACTACACGAGAGAATGGACCTTTACCATAGATGATGGACATGTGTCGATATCTTTACGGTCATTGTTACTCTTTTACTCCCTGAATTAGTTAGAGTCACTTATTACTAGTCATAAATAAAACCATATATAACTAGACATAAAAGAAGTTGTTTGTTCTTTCTTTATGTATCTCAATAATGGAGAAAGAACGTGAATATTAACGGACCTAACGGTTGTCTGTAAAGAAAAAAAAGAAGAAAATTTGATATTTTAATAAAATATAGTATAAAATAGATAATTAAATGTATGATATTTTGCATCAGCTAATGAGAATGTTCTGTGCCCCAAAATTAGAGCGGGCTCTACTTGCTATATTAAACCAATTTGAAACAAACATGTCACGTTTTGTTTTTATTTTATTTTTTCTCTACTCGTAAGTTTTTCAATTATAACAAATATGAAATGCGTTGTGGATTGGCAGGATTTGACGTTGTAGAAAAGGCATGCTGTTCTACGGGCAAATTCGAAATGAGTTACCTCTGCAATGAGCTCAGTCCGTTAACTTGTTCGGATGCGAATAAGTATGTCTTTTGGGATGCCTTCCACCCTACAGAGAAAACAAATCACATAATAGTTAATGATTTTCTTGAAAAGCTTCTAGCATATTTTCGTTGATTACTTTCATCCAAAAATAACAAAAATAAATAAACAAAATCTCTGATTTTTGTTGTGTTTGATTACCATAATATCTCAATTAAAATATTATTTATTTATTTATAATGATGGATTTCTTTATCTATTTATTTGGTTTTAGATTGTGTCCTTGTTCTGTAATAAAACAACAATGGCTCCATTGTAATTCAACGATCGAGGTCCAAATCCAATGGCATTTGGAATCTCGACGCGATTTTATTTATTTATTGATTTTGACCTGAATTTTTTTTTGGTTGTATTTAACCGCTGAAATGTTTGAACCTAAATTAATGAGGAAAGATTAAGTCTGATGTCTAGTTGCATTAGACTCATCACGATAGTGATATGTGTACATTTTTGTCACATCTCATCATTTTAGTGGGTTTAATGCATTGGACCTAAGCTAAGTCCATTAGTGAGAGTAAGAGTACATATTAAAGTGGGAAAAAAAAAAATTTACAGTTCTAATTCAAACCAAGCTATTAAGAAAAAAAAAATGGTTAGTAAGTGATAGGCTACAAAGGCGTTGACTCTTTGTGATGAATTAAGTTGATTAGTTAGTCAAATTATATATTAATCAAATTAGCATGCAAATTGCGTGGCAGCACAAACAAATCACCAATAAACTAAAGTATGGAGCGGAAAATAAATTGACACGGTGATTTGTTTACGAATGGGGAAAACCTATACGGCAAAAATCCCACCGGGTGATTCTAAGGTCACCACTCCTGAAATTCCACTATTATCACAACAAGCGGTTACAAGTAAAGGAATCCCAAGTACCTTATCAACCTACAGTTGAACCCTTACCTCAATACCCAATTGGACTTGTTCTCTAGTGACAATTTCTCCTTTTGATGCACGACTCCCAAGTATGTGACTAACCAATTACGCGGATCCTAGTATGCGACTTCAATCACCAACTAGAGAAAGTTGTTGGCTGCAAAGTTCTTCAATTCATCCACAAGATGAAGATCAAGAAGATGCTTAGTTATAAAACCCTACGGTGCACATTACACAGTAACTTCTTCACAAGAGAGATGAACTAGGGCAAGAACTTTATCTCAGGTCACAAATTGCTTGAATACAAGTTTCTCAATGCTTGTGCAACTTGTTCTCTTTGACGGCCCTTAACATAATCCTTTTATATGTCTAGGGTTAGAAGAAAAGAAGCCCCAAACACACATGCACGGATTGGAATAAAAAACAGAACTCAGAATCTGTTTTTCTTAAATCTCGACAGCTAGAGGTGTCGAGGTGCTGTCGAGAAGGTGTCGAGCCTCGGGGCTGGAACAGCTTCTTTAAAACTTTATAGATGCAGCTGTCGAGTCAGGTGTCGAGTCAGGTGTCGAGTTTTAAAATCTGGCACTTCTCAACTTGAATCTTAGACAATTTGCATGGCTTTAACACTTGATCTTGAAACCTTGTTTCTTGAACTATTAAAATCATTCTAGAGCTACCCAAATACAAGCTGAGTGCATTTTGTCAAAGGATAAGCCAATTACATAAAAGAATGACATATGTTCAAAACAAAGTGAAACACATATGTTCTAACAGTAAGCAAAAAGTTGAAGCTAATGGATTCTGTATTAAAAAAAAAAAAGTTCAAGGGAAGGAGGAAATATTTTTTTGGCAAGAGTGGAATAATATAATTATTTACATATTTTCTCAAAGTTTGGTTTAAATTACATGTGTAATTTAAGCAATATATTACTAATCAATTTTATATTTTTCTTGAATGCAAGTTTTAACAAATTTATTATTAAATTACATTTTTTTCTTACAGCCTCTACTCAATATTGTCAAGTGCAAATTACACATTTCTACCTTAAACTATCACCCTGATTATACTTATCTTTTAAATTAACAAAACAAGCATGATTACCCCCCCTCCCCCCAAAGTTATAATTTTATTTCAATGCCCTTCCTACCGTTTGTTTTATATGAATGATAAAAGAATTTATATAAGTGATAAATTAAATGTACGTCAAAGGCAGAGACTCTAGCCTTTTGCCTCTATTGAGCAAAATATTTGGCAATATGTCCCTATTTGCAAACTATGTAAGGGGCGTGCCCCTGTTTCGATACTTGACCTCTTAATAATCGAGTTACTTAAGTAACTCGACTATTATAAAGCCAAGTTATGGGTAGGTTCTTGCCATGGTGGCAATCTAGCGTGGCTTTTGGGGAATAAAATATTCCCGCGTTACTGTTTACAACTAAGCAACGTAGAAACTGAGTTATATGAAAAATAAATTGGAATTTTGAATGTAATGTCTCCAAAACAGTTTGTCTCCCTCCCTCATTCTGATCAGTAGCCACCCTTAATCCGTTCTGTCTCCTTCCCTCAGTTCGTTTAGAGTAGACCCTTTCCAAGTTCGCGACTTCAAGTTTTGTTATTTCTACCCGTAGGTCGAAGCTCAATGCAAACCCACCCCCAAACTCTCACCATAACCCTCACCATAGCTGAAGGTCGACCCAATCCATCATCAGAGTTAAAGGATTAGAAACGTATTAAGGAAATTTTAAATGCTGATTTCAATTTTTTTTCCCTTTGCATTTAATCTGAGTTAAGTGTGGCTTGTGCATGTACCCTGATTTGTGTGTGGCTTCTTAAGTTTTTCTTTGTTAGATTGTTCTCTATTCATTATTATTGTTGCTGTTTTAGCATTGTTGGGTTTTGATGCATAACTAGGGCACAAATTCACGTAAAATACAATTGGCATGACAATGGTGTTCATTATTAGGGAAAATTGCTTTTTAATTCATATAGGTTGAAAGTGTATCAAATCAAACTCTATAATTTCAATAGAAAGTTAAAAAAAAAAATGTAATCTTTACCCTGGAACTATATTGTATTTGGGCTTTAATATGGATTGTGGGTCTAATCTGTTCTCTTAAAGTAGAAAAGATTCATTATCCATAATCTCAAAATTTTTAACTCTTGGACTATATTCATAAAAATAAATAATAAAAAAATCCAAAAGAGAAGAAAGCAAAGCTCTTGGACTGTTATGGTCACCAATTCCATGTTCATTTGCCAAATAGCTATGCACACACCATCATTTGATGGTATAAGTCTCACAATTGTTTAATCCATTTAATTAAGCTCAATATTAATTTGATTATTATTACTTGCCTCCAAAATTGTGCTTATGAGTGAGATGTCCATTACACTAGAGTCTCATTGCTTGAAAACTATTCTCATTGCTTGACCAAAATTTGACTGCTCACTTAAGATTGAGTTGTGGTTGGCTTTGATTGAGTGCTCAGTTGCCAATAAGTAGGAAAGTTCCTAACTTGACATGATCGGGTCAAGTGACATGCTGACTTTTAAACTGAGCCTAACAACTCGATCCCCCCTTATGTTGGTTGGAATGTCTAAGACCCTTTAAATGTAATATCTAAGACTTATGAGCTATGCTCATCTTTACTCAATATGTCAGAATTTTATGTACATTAACATTTTGTTGTACATCCTAATATTAGTAATATGGCATTTCATGTTCTTTGGGTAGTTCCTTGTGAATCTGTGATGTTCACATTTAAGCAAATTTAGGTGTTCAAATATGGGGTTGCTTGGATGCATGACTTGGTACATGACAATATATCAAATAGTTTGCACTTAGCACAAGTAAACATAAACTGATGAGCAAACTTAAGCTTGACTAATTTAAATGTGTCAAATTGGATGATAGTTGATACATCACCAATCAAAGAGGGACTTTTCCTGACCAAATTTGTCTTCTATTTAGTTCAGGAGCATGCTGATTTCGAATTTGGCAAATTGTCATTGGTCATTGAAGAACCATAGTCATTAGCCACAAAACCACTATAAAGGACATAGATACAAAAAGATTGGAGTCCCAAAGATCTAAATTTCCAAGCTCATACTGAGTTTCATAGTCTAAGCTTTTCTGCCTAATACATTGTTGACTTTCATCATAAGCTCACTAAGTAGGTGATGCTATTCTTCTTTGAAAATTAACCAATCACCCTAAAACTTATACAACTTATCATTTTAATAATGATTAACATTTATTGGTAATTTTTTTTTTTTTTAAAATTCATGTTAAGCAACAAGAAAAACTAGTTGGACCTAATTTTTTTCCTCTTTGTTGGTGCTTGATATTATGGGATTTTGATGTGATTGTCAATGGATAGTTGCAAATAATAAAGGGAGGGCATATACTCTAAAGAGTTGAACCAAGAACTCATATTTGGGTGAGGTAGAGCTGCCACATGAGGCATTTTTAGAGGGTTGGGGACTCTACTAAGAGCTCATATATGGGTGAATACTGAATTCTTTATATTAAACGTAATACAAACTCATTCACTTGGCCATATATCAGATACCATTTGTTTGATTCCATAAGAGGGCTTGTAGAAGCAGTTGGTACCATTGAATACAAAACAAAATTCTTAATAACCATGAACCCTTTTCACTAACTTCCATGGCACCTTTACCTACTTCCATGTTTATCTCCCCTTTTTTCTTGAAAAAACTCCTTACTAGCCACTAACTTACTATGAACCTTTTTCACTTCTTGCTTTATGAAATAAAATTTCTTTTAGAATGTGATGTAAAGTACTTTACACATTGTTTAAAGAAGGGACATTCTACTACTGAGGTGTTCAATGAAATAATGAAGACTGATGGGTGGCAGGACTTGTTTAGGGGTAATTTGGTTAATGTCATTCAAGGCCATAGAGGTACTGATCCTAACTGGGTACCTTTTAATTCTTGAGCTATGTTTTAGTGTTTTACAATGGTGTTTTTTGTGGTGCTTGATTGATTATTTGGTTTGCATAACTTGATCATTTGTTGGTTTACGTAGTTTGATTTAGACATTGATTCTCACGTTGGTTGGTTAGGTTGCTTATACATTCTGCAACTATGTGTCCTTTTTGTTTATGCCTTGTAGCCATGAACTTTAGGATGAAGTTAGGCATATATGCTTAGGCTAGGTGTTTTATATTTTAATGTTTTACTTTAACTCTTCCTTGATATTAAATGGATTGAAAATTAGTGTATATATAGATGCATGATGTATAATTCAGTTGAGCAATTGTATCTTTTCAATTTTTTGTCAAGTCTCTCTCTCACGCAATTATATCTTTTCAATTTTTTGTCAAATCTCTCTCTCACTCTGTTTCTGTGAGTTTGTTCTAGAACATTCAATTACCTACTTGTGTTTACTTGCAAAAGCCAAGATTTTCTTCACAGTTATTAAATTTTACAATATGGTCTTAATTGTAGGAGTTTAAGCAATATTAGATTTCGTAACAAATCTAATCATGCAAAAGTCATTACAAAGTATACTGAATTAACAAATTTTATTTTTCTTTTGCGATGTAACAGGTTAGTAAACGTTGTAGGAAAGGAAAAGTGATAGGGAAGAGGGGATCAATGGCATGAATAGTTTTTTTTTTTTTTTTTTTTTTGTGGATTGATTAAATATTGTATAAATTAGAAGAGAATATTTGAGAAAACATACCAACTTTAGCCAACTTTTATTAAACTCCATAAAGTGAAGTAATTGTTCATCCAGGGACAATTTGTCCCAGAGTAGTGCCTACGCATCAAGGCAATACATTTAATTGACAAAATAAGAAGTACAACAAAGAATTTTAGGAGAAATTGAACAGAGAAAGGAAGAGATTATTGTAATTACAAATATAATTGTTTGATTTAAAGGAGAGTTGAGTAAAGAAAATTAATTTTGAGAAAACTTACCACCCATATCATTTTAACCATATACATGTGAACTTTTCTTCTGTAATCCACTCAATCTTTGGACTATTCAATATCAATGCCCTCAGCACATCTTTCCTTGGGGCAATTATGAATGGATTGGCACTACAATAGATGTGAACTTTGCTTGATAATATCTGTAGTTCTCTTATTCTTTCATTTCGCTTAACATGCTTTCACAAGATGTGGTATTTTCGTAAAGTTGTCTATTTCATGTATGTTTCATCACATTATGCACATTTATGTATGCATTAAAAGAGCTTCGTTAACCCTGGGGTAGCACAGTTGGTTGGGGACCACAGGGTCATTAGTTTGAGTCCCACCTTTTCCCCTTTTCCCCTCCCCTTGGGATCAAAACTTAATAAAAAAATTAATTAAAAAAAGCTTTATGTTCCCACCATTTTGTATTTTTTTTTAAATATCTTTATCTTTTCAAAAGTTGTTTTCTGTCTAAAGCTACATGTTAGTTGTTATAATACTTTCATAGTTAATATGCAAGTCCTATGTTTTTTGTAAGCCCTGGCTGTATTGGAAATTATGAATGTTTATAATTGCAAGTCCTGGCTGTATTGTTAATGTCTGCCTGCGATCAATGGTATATTAACATGATAGCATGCATGTCAGATATGCAGCAACTACCAGATATGGATCCTGACCCATGGTTGGTACACAGTTGACGTAGCAGCTGGCTCATTGATCCACGGCACTGTGGGAGACACCTGCTGCCAGTCATGTACGTAGTTGTACTGAACTTCGGACATTCTGAAATCATTTCTTTTTCTTTCTGTAGGGTTCTTTGATTAATTGTATATAGATGTTGGAAATGGTATCATTTTTCTTTTGGTTAGGCAGAATTTTATTTAATCCAAAGAGAAAATGGTATGAAGCAAGAATAAATGTGAATTTAAAATGATGATTTCATTAACAGCATCAAGTCTTATTTCTAGAAATATTGAAACTACTAATGTTACAAAAAATATTAAACATCAGTAGTGGCAAATGAAAAGGCATATTCAAAGTCAGTAGATCTCATTGGAAGTTATAGTAATCAATTAAAATGAATCCGCTGCCATTATTTTTCCAAATGTGCACACACAAATAGGCGTGGCTACGCATAAGACAACTGACTTTGATTCCTAATTCCCTACTCCATTTGGCATAGTGAGGCACTTTGTTCATTCATTTCAAAACATAATGCCCATCACCTTAGTGCTAATTTTAAACAATGTCATTGATCTTGAATTGATCCTATCTGCTATTGAGCTAGAGTGAATAACCAGTTAACATCGTAACTAGCATATTGCAAAATGTTTGTAACTAACCAGTTAGCCTACTGTTTCTTGCATATTATTATTATGCACTATCCTAAGACAACACTCTTTCATGTGCAGGTAGTGCCAGGCATACTAAAGTGCAGACACCGATCTTGCCAATTACCCCGACATGGGCTAGATCCACGGATTGCCCATTACATAGCTGAGGCGGGTTTCAAAGGGTTATTTAAGGTTCCAAACATGGAAGTTAATCATGCATTGATCACAACACTAGTGGAGCGTTGGTGTCCACGTTCCATTTACCGCATGGAGAGATGGATATCACCTTACAAGAAATTGAGGTGATGCTAGGGGTTCTTGTTGATGGGTTGTCGCTGACTAGGAGTGTCAAGCTGCAATGGCCTGCGTTGTGTCATGAATTACTGGGTCATTGTCCTCTAGACTCGATATTGCATCCCCATGAAAACTGGTCTATCGTTGTTGGGGTGAGGTTAAGGGTCAGCTGGTTGAACGAACAGTTTAGAGGTCCTTTGCTTGCGGATGCTACTGATGAGGTAGTGCAGCGACATGTGCGCTATCACATACTGGTGTGGTTGGGGTCCATTCTATTTATGGACAAGGTGGCAGACTGGGTGTCGGTCATGCCTCTATAGTTCCTGAACCCAATTAGCAATGCGAAGAGGTACAGTTGGGGCAATGGAGCATTAGCCTGGCTATATAGGCACCTATGCAAGGCATCAGAGATGAAGGCGAAGCAGATTGGAGGAGCACTAATGTTGGTGCAGCTGTGGGCGTATTCGAGGTTCCCAGTTATATGCCTTGTTATGAGGCCACCACAACTGCCGGTAAAGGTAGGTCCCCTTGCCAAGAGATATGTTATTTGATTACTTTGATACAATTGTCATGCCATTTGTCATTTACTGTGCATGTGTTTATAGTTAACTATAATAATAAATCCATTTTGGCACTAATCTCTTTTAGCACATGATAGGTGTTGATTGACATATGATCTTCTTTATTTTGTGAAAAATGTATTATAATTTTTAATATAACGAGCCATTTTCATTTTTGTTCTTTTTGGCTGTTAGAATTCTCAAGGTGAAAGAACCTTCCAATTGTTTTTCACTCCCTAGAGACTTCTCATCTTAAGTTAACATCCTTTAGCTTGTGATCCTGCTGTCACCCTGGTCCTATTCCATTTTTTTTGCCGAGAGTTAGCAAATTTAATAATCTTTTTAAAGTTCGCTTGTTAACTCTCTCTTTAACTTTCCAGCCTCCAAAAAAATAGAGGTTGTTCTTTTGAAGTATGAATAATAGGAACTTTCCAAGTAAGCTAAATAGTACGGTCATTAACAACATATCAAGAGTTGAAAACTCTTAAGCCAAAATAGAGATTACTCTAAAATCCATTCCTCTATCATTGTTGACAAGTATCCATAAAGTAGTCTATAGGTACCCCCCCTCCCCCGCCAATCCACTTTCTTACGGAATAGGATGGACAATGGTACAAAGTATAATGCTTGGACCATGATGCCCAGCAGCACTATCCGAAGTCCTATGCTCACTCAATTTAAAAGTTAGCCAACCTCCTCCTAAAGCAAATTATATTCTCGAACCCTAGCAATAGATATTTAACCAACCACATAAACAAAGCAAAGAATTTTATTTTTAGCTCAATTAAATAGATTCTAGATGCCATATAGATATCAACATACCTTTTGAACCCGATTTGTCAACTTTGTCATTGCACTTTTCAATTTCCGCACGCGATCCAAATTACGACTACTAATCTACATATTATGGTAGGTGTTTTACCAGAAAACAAGAAGTTGATTATCTAAACTCAACGAATGTATGTGTATTTAATCTACAGTTAATGAAAGACCAAACAACTAATCTTACAATCAGGCTATCAGCCTGATCATGCCGATAGTCCTAAAACATAGTAAATAGGCAAAAACACCACAACTTCAAATTCCTAAGTGCAGAAAATCTTTGTGCCCTAGGCCTTTATAGGATTCATGTAGCCCACCTAGATACTTGCAAACATAAACTATAAATTTCATCAACTGTAAATACATTATTATCAATTTGAACTGAACCTGAAAAGGATATGTTTCAACTATTTCATATTCTCTACAAATCATTTTTCAACCATTATAGGTTATATCTATTATATCATCAAGTTAGAAGTGAAAGGATATGGTCCAAGAATTGTGTACACTTTTATTCTTGGGAAAAAAAACATAAAAAAAAAAACTAATTTCCATATCAATGGCCTCCTGAAGGTTATTATTCTTTACTTTTTTATTTATAATTGTTACAACATGTGAAAAAGAGAGATTTAAACTCGATTTTCTTTATAAAAGAGGCCATATATTGTTACTGAACTATAAAGTCATTGGCTATTGAGTATAAAAACCAAAGTACCAAACTAAATAAGTATACACTAAAATGTAGAGTTAATTATAAGACCAATGTAAGACCAAAGAACTAAATCAAATAAGATTTACTTATGTAGAATTAGATAAAACAAAATGTCTCTTTTGTTTCAATTTAAAGCTAGCTTTGATGGTTAATTGACTTGTATCACATCTAGAGTAGACCTTTTTTTCCCCCTCGATATAGTTTATTCAAAACTCACTTATTAAAATGAATTGCACTTTTAAAAAATAAGTCAAATAAACCTCAAAATTTAAAACGTGAGATTAAATATGGACAATCTACTAAAAGACTTATTTAGTGACATTGTCTGGTTTCTTTTATAAGGAGAATCATTGTTCAAATCATCTCTCTCACCTGTTATAACAGTTTAATTATAATATAAGTATTTTTTTTCCTGAATAAATATGTGTAACCTTGAGTTGTTTGACGATGCATATTTTACATTAGAAGTGCATAAGGTTTTCTGAAAAAATACTGCTTACATTAGTAAATCTTTTATTTTCGCTCATTTTGTCAAGATATCACGCTGAGTAGAGTCCTAGCTTGTTTTCGCTCATGGGCCAATATTTTCAAGAACCTTGAGTCAAACAAAAGGGACATTCAAGAAAATTGTGTATGAAAACAACATAAATAATTCAAGCTATGTTCCTGAATTTTTGATTTTTGACGTTTTCTTTGGGCTTTTGCTTGAAAATAACAGCCATTTAGTTATTTATTTTTTTCTTCTTGTCTTTTCCCATTATAGTAATAATAAAAGATATTTGTCTTTTCTTCTTTCGGTGCTGTAACAAAAATTAACGAGGAATAGGTATGAGAATAGACTCTTGTCTAGTAATTGATACAAGTGCTTCTCCTAATCTTAGATGAATATATAATTAAACAGTAGCAAAAAGCAACAACATCCTTTACAAATAATTGCATATAAAATAGAAATTTAACAGTAAGTTCAGATTCATCCACAAGGAAACGTGAAAGGAAACACAGTAGTAACTAGAAGAGAAGAGAAGGGAAGTGTAATGATGACACTCCACCAAAAAAAAAAAAAAGAAACCAAAGATCAATACTAGAATCTCATATACATATCCTCATAGTTAAATGATTGGTTGGTAGGTTCTATTTGGAAAACACTAATAAGAATAAACTGTAGAGATATATCTCACTATTGTAGTAGCCCTAATTAATTGTATATAAAATGGAAAAGAAAATTAAATTACAAACCACAAAGCTGGATGATTTTTTTTTTTTTACCTCTTCTTCTTTTTCTTTGTTTTTCTTAATTACTTACCTATTGGAAATGGGATTTCGCCCACTTGGATCTTCTTGTTCACTTGCATGTGAGATCTTGTCTTGCCATGGCAATGGTGATTTACTAGCTTGGTACCTTCCTTTCCTTCTACCTGGTGAAGGAACATGGATAGCATTGGCTGTAGTTGATTCACACCGCATGTTTAATTGGTCTTGGACTTGCCAACCCCAAGTGTTCTTGAAGTGAACTCCATGTTGTTTCTCTTCATGGATCCATATGTAAAGGCAACAAGTGGTGAACCTAAGGTTTTTGTCAGCCATGGTGGTATTAGAGACAAGTAACAATAGAAAGAAGAAGAGGGTCACAGAAGTAAGATAGGGAGAGACTGCATCACTAGCCATGCAAATGAAAGAAATATATAAATTCATTCAAGTCTGGGTCTTAAGGGATAAGCATCTAGATAGGACTCACTTGGTTCGTTGTCAAGGGTTGGCCTATGTGAAAGCTTAGGCCAATGTACTTTGACAAACATTAAAACAAAAATTGAATTTCAAGGGCGGGTGAAAATTGTAGATGAGTTAAAAAGAGTAAACATATAAAAAAATACATCAAAATGGGTGCACATTGACAAACACAACCAAAAAAGGCCTAGGTCGATAGCTACCCATACATGTGTCTATCTGCTTCTATGCTTCCACATATGTATGTTTTTGATTGTGTATATTTGCATTTAACAAATACATAGAAATGATCCTATTAAACAATTTAAAAGGCGCAAAATAAATGTAATGCAATATATTTTTCATGTTTATCATAATAATGCAAATAACATAAATGGCTAAAACACAAAATTTTCACCTAAAACCTCATCAATGGTATATCAAAACCACCTAAAGACAACCTCCTTTCATCTTAGCATAGCATTATTATCTTTTTGCAGTTTTGGATCATTTCAACTTTCCCAGAAAATATTTATTGGATTTCAATAGTTGGTACAACAGAAGGAGTTTATTTATTCAAGAAAAAGAAAAGTACAGTCTTGTTATTTTCTGTAGTACCATACAACATCAAGACTGAGGCAGTGACCAAATCAGATGCTCGACTATTGTTAATTTGTAAACCCAATTCACCTAGTAATTTATATATATGTACACACACACACACACACACACACACACACACACACACACACACACACTCACACACACACACACACATAAAAGTTGCATTCAAATTTAATGACTTGACTGGTTTGACTCTTATATATATATATATATATATATATATATATGTATTTGACTTAAGCAGTGTTTTTCGTAGAATTATTCATGTGAAACTGGAAGTTTCCAATGGTCGATCCATGTCTTTTAATATTGATAGGCCACAAACGCGTTGACCCCTTGTGATAAATTAAGTTGATTAATTAGCCAAGTTATTAATTAATCAAGTTCACATGCAAATTGCGTGGCAGCACAAACAAATCACCAATAATCTAAAGTATTCAGTGAAAAATAAATAACACGGTGATTTGTTTACGAATGGGAAAAACCTGACGGCAAAAACCCCACCGGGTGATTTAAGGTCACCACTCTCGAAATTCCACTATTATCACAATAAGCCGTTACAAGTAAAGGAATCCCAGTATCTTACCAACCTATAGTTGAACCCTTACCCCAATACCCAATTGGACTTGTTCTGTAGTGACAATTTCTCCTTTCGATGCACGGCTCCTAGTACATGACTAACCAATTGCGCGGATTCCAATACGACTTCAATTCACCAACTAGAGAGAGAGTTGTTGGCTGCAAAGTTCTTCAATTCATCCACACGATGAAGATCAAGAAGATGCTTGGTTACAAAACCCTACGGTGCATATTACATAGCAACTTCTTCACAAGAGAGATGAACTAGAGCATGAACTTTGTCTCAGATCACAAATAGCTTGAACAGGGATTTCTTAATGCTTGTGCAACTTGTGTATTTGTGCTTCCTTCGATAGCCCTTAAAATAATCCTTTTATATGTCTAGGGTTAAAAGAAAAGAAGTCCCAAAAACACATTCACAGATTGGAATCAAAACAGAAATTAGAATCTGTTTTCCTTAAATCTCGACAGATAGAGGTGTCGAGGATCTGTCAAGAAGCTGTCGAGCCTCGGGGCTGAAACAGCTTTTAAAGCTCGATAGATGCATATGTCGAGACTAAGTGTCGAGCTTTAGTAACTTGCACTTTCCAGCTTGTTTTTTGGACAGACTTGATGACTTCAACACTTGATCTTGAAACACAGTTTCTTGAAGCGTTAAACACATCCTAAATCTACCCAATTACAAGTAAAGTGCGTTTTGTCAAAGGATAAACCAATTACATAAAATAATGACATATGTTCAAAAGAAGATGAACCACATATGTCCTAACAAATATCCTTCATTCTCTCTCTCTATAATGGCTAACGAGTGTGAAACTTCATTGAAATTTTCTTTTTTTAAATTATACGATAGTACAATATAATGTAAATTTATATTGTAAACACAAAAAAATAGTAAATGTTATACGCATTTACAAAATATGATAAATATTGTACACTTTTTGCAAATGTACATTTGCTACTTTTTGAGTGTTTACATTGCAAATACCACATAAACATATAGGGTTCCAAGCTTGAATGTGGACAACTGGACATTAGAACTTAGTGAATGCCATAGTCATTGAGGCTAGCATGTTACACGCCTATCATTTTTGGATTCTATAGGTTATATTTGTTCCTATGTTAAAAATTTTAGAAGAGTTCCAACTATAATTAATTTGGTAGACATTTGTCTATAATTTGAATCATTAGATTTGATTTCCATATAGTATAATACATTTACTAGATTTAAAATAAACAAAAGAAAAAATAACATCATTTGAAATTGATAGTTATTGGAAAAAAATAGTAACGATTTTTGTCCTAACCCACCTCTTTTGGAACTTATATGAGTTGGCAAACAAGTAATGAACTTGTCAAACTCTCGGTGGAATTCAAATCTTTAAAATGGAAGTATTTTTCCAAACCCACCCATAAATACGTGCCTCACTCCTCTCTTGACTCTCACTACCAATCTAAAGATTGGGTTGTGGGACTGAGAAAAAATTCCTTCAAATGAGTGTTCATTTGTATTGTACTTGTTTTAAAACTTGTAAAATTTGTGTTGTTAATTTCACTTTTTAATTTTCTGTTTTGGCTGTGGTTTGAACTTTGAACTTGATAAATGCAATAATATTCCATGCCATCTCTCTTGGTTTTGTTAATAAACTATTTTTTCCTCAACCAAAAAAAAAAAAAGAAAAAGAAAAGAAAAGAAGTAAATAGCATAGAGACATGTCAAAGAGGCAAAGCGAACTTACTTAAATAGCTTGCAAATAAGTAGATGCAGTGAACGTTGGGAAGAATATGGGAAAAAAAAACTAGACCTCAATCGGTAGATTACCAGCAATGGATGTCAAAGGAAGATATGAACCCAACAATGAAAAGAGGAACAATATATTCATAAATAATAAAATAGGATGAACAAAGAAGCAACCAGTTAGAGCCAGTAGTTACAGGATGTCATTGAAACTCACCAGAGATGAGAATGAAAGGAGCACATTAGGCCAATGTTTGTCAATGTACTTTCTAAAGATGGTAAAGAGAGATAATATTATATTATCTTGAGAGTGATACCTTGTAGGGTTTATTATAAGAATTCAAATGAGAGAGAGAGAGAGAGAGAGAGAGAGAGAGAGAGAGAGAGAGAGAGAGAGAGAGAGAGAGAGCCTTCAAAAAATAAAAAGAGGAAAGCAAGGGGGCGGTGACGTGCTTTAACAAATTGGATTGCTTTATCATTGTCCTGTGGTGGTGAAAGTGAGAAATAAATGAGAGTGAATGCGTTTTTGTTTGTGTGAGAGAGAAAGGGAGAGAGGCCTTTGGTTGGTCTTATTTGACCTTTATGACAGTGTGCGCGCCTTTGGAAGCGGCCTATAGTCCCCTAAGAGGAGGACCAAGTAGAGCCTACAATATAGAATGGGTGAATGCAATAAACATATATAAGGAGTCAAAATTAAATCTTGGACCCCTACCCAAAAAGAACAACAAGCCAAGGAGATTCTAGGCTTTTGCCCCTATTGATAACAAATAACATATATATAAGTGAAATGTCTTTTTCTAAGCATTTTACTCTTATGGCAGCATTGTTGTTTGATATTAACTAATAATCATTGTCTGAAATTGTATGTTTACTAGGTGGAAGGGGCCGAAGAGCATGATAGAGCATACCACACATGTGCTAGCTGCGTATTGTCACCACTGTCGAGTATACGGGCACACCAGGTATTCTACCTCTTCATGTCATAAGGATATAGTTCCCCCTAGTTTTGTTTTTCACTTGGTAGGGTTGTCAAGTACTGCATGTGTATAGTTAATAATGTAACTTCGGTCAATTAGACCATATATATACAGGGAATTAGTTACGACCAATTCACAAATGTGGGCAGTCAATATTAAGTACCTTGATTAGTAATTTTACATTGATGTTTGTGGTTTTGATTCCACACATATTGAGCTGTGAACCCTTAAAATTTCTCCCTCGGTTTCAGTTAGTGAAACCAGTAGTATTCGGGTGCATCTTACCATGTCAAATCCAATAAGAGGTAGGAAATAGGTCAAGAATGTCTTAGGATTTTTAGTGAAGTGGTTTTGCAATGGTCTTGTACATATTTGCTCAGATTGAGGATTGACACAAATAAGTACGTATTTGATTATTTTTTTGTTAATCGTTTATTCAGGTTGTTTGGGAGCCGTATAGGGATGTCTTAGACTCGCTGCCCCCATATTGCACTGTCGGCCAACGTATATGGAGGGCCATTGTGCCGTTGATCTATTTTTGGATAGTAGAGGACCATCATCCCGAACTTGTCTTACGTCAATTTTGGTTGAAGCAAGCGCCACTGGATCTTGTGGATACATCGATTGATCTCCACAGAATATCCCTCCAAGGTAAACTAGAAAGGACTTGGGAGCAAGAACATACTGTCTACATAGACCGATGAGCCCATAGAGGGGAACGTCTTGCCGAGGCACCGACATTGGATGGGGACACGACGTACCTTGTTGCTTACATGGAGTCATACCAAAGGATCACCAGATGGTACATTACGCTTGAGTCAGCATATTGGGAAATATTGGTAAGGCAACAATTCGATGCTTTTTTTATGGATTTACAATATATGTGTGTTGTTGCATGCATTCTAAAAATTTAGTTTTATGGAGCCATTGAATTAATATTTTGACATTCATTCTAGAGAACATTTTGTTTCTTGCCACTAGATATGCATTTTTCACAACCAATATGTATCGGTGTGCCATTTCAATAGCAGTGTTATATATGAATACACTGATCATGTATAATCTGTTTCCAAAGGCATAGTTTTGCATAACACTAAAGTAACTAGAAAAGTTTTAACGTGACTCATTTATTTCAGAGGTTGAGTCCAATGTTGCATCACTATTGTAATGCGAACTAGGTTCCGAAATGTACAACCACCTGCTATGTACATTGGATTTTGTCGTAGAGTTGAGCCGAGTGGCATTGGAGAACGCGTGTGCGGCGAGTGAGGTGAGCACATAGGTCTTGGCGTGCGAGGTGGTGGGTCGGGATGGCATGGAGGCACTGGAGGTTGTAGAGGTGGCCGTGGGCCTACGCCTACGCCCTTAAGTAGTTGTGAGGATGAGGATGAGTCAAGTAACTTCCACCTCTAATACCTCCAATTCTTACTAACTTCCAATTCTCGTACTTTCAGTTGTAATTTATTCAAAGGACGTATTATAGAAGCAAAGTATATTTTCATCATAGCCACACATTATATCCCACTTTGCTGATTTCACAAATTTCAATGGCTCAACACCATTCTATTACCAAAACTAAAACGATTCTCACTTATCCCAGATCAAACTGACTGAATCCCTTGTTGTCATCTTAATAAATACAATTGTTTTTGTACAGATGACGAGGTGTTCGAGGGCGATTGAGACATATACATGGATGGCGCCGGGTCATCGCAATGCACACCTGACGCTGTTGCTGGGCCATCCCACCTTGTTGACCATGACGATAGCGTAGAACACACATCCTGTACTCAAGCCGACCCTTGGTCCCTACCACCCACTCAACTGTCTCCCCCATTGTTCAGTGGCTCTGCCCACGACGGTGGCTGTATATTTGTACCCACACCTGGCCAACCGACCCCACCTGTAGTTCTGGCTGAGCCCACCCAGGACCCTTCACTTCCTCACCTCGACGAACCGGTTGCACAGATCGAATAGATACGGACTGAAAATATTGAGCCGGTACATGGGTTGTGAAGATCATTCCGCACTGACATACATCCCCTTGATTTTGGGACTGGTGACGGTAAATACCTTGATTTATGGAAACATTTATGAAATCCACAAGCAAAGCATGATTATAAAAGATATATAAAACTCATAAATGAATTATTCCTATGTCTACCTCCACTATTATATGTCCTAGTCTTCTATCTTAAGAGTGATAAAGTAATTATTTTTGTCCCCTGGTAAGGCGTCTTTCCTAACTGCTATCTGTTAATTAGTTCAGATTAACAATTAAAATGAAGAGTTTGCATTAGATTTTCTTATTTAGCGAGTACACTTCCATGCTATGTAAACCTTTTATCATTTAGACTTGCATATGATGTTGTTTGCTTTAAGTGATGATCATACTTAGATCAAACATTTTTTGATAATTAAATTAAGCAGAGGGTTCATCAACTATTACTCACTTCACTTGGTAGATATTTCAAAGGCTTCATCATCAAATGCATAATCCAAGAGTCTTAAGTATATCCTCTATAGTATTGTATTACTGTTGCCATTGTTGCAGTGCAGTTAATCATGTATTCACCAGCATTATTTGTGGTTGTCGAATTTGGATTGAAGAAATGTGACATTGGATGGCAACCCAATTCATCACTCAACTTATTAGTGGTGTCAAGGGTGATCAATCATTGGTATAGAATTTTTCTCATTAGTTTTTCTTTTTTCATTCCACAAAATCCTCACAGAATCTGCACAATGATGTAGCCTATTGAGTGTTGACCCCTAAACACACATTTTGCTCTGGTCTATTTAGTGGATGAGTAAAATAGAAGCTAGATAGCTCCTTCCCACATCATTGTGGCCTTAGGGAATGTGCGATCCCTCTCTTTAAACTCTACTTTGGCTGTTAGGGAATGTGTGCATTCAAATAATGTGCTCTGCTTTGAATTTTAGGTAAGACGAGACCGGCCAAGGCAACTGTGAGGAAATGAAAAGATCGTTGAGCTGTTGATGATGTGGAGCATATGGGGTAAAACCTTACCCAATATCTGGATTTAATTACAATTCACAAAAAAAAAAAAACAATATTAGACAGTTGGGATTTTTCTTGACTTTAAAAGGAAGTTGTTACTTTTAATCAACTGAATTTCTCTCTCCTTTCTCTAGATATACATAAGTCCAGCATGGCTCGGACATTGAATTTGCTTAGTTCTGTTTATACATTTTCTTCCTTGCTTTAACCTTTGTTTGATTTGGAAGAAAGTGATGGATAAAAGGTGCCCTGCACATCAAATTATAATGTTCTGTGCCTTACCCTGCACATGAAATTATTATAATTAAAATCTGCCCTGCACATCAAATTAGATCTATGAAATTTGGACATAGACACAAGTGTTATGTTTCAGCTTGGACATAGCATGTTAGAGATAGCAACTTGTTTAATTTTAGACCATACATATGTCATAGGACCAGCATACTTGGTACAAAGAAAAGTCATTTCATGAAATTGATATTTTAGTGAAAAATAGAAAAGGCATTTCTTATACATTAGTTAAGAAACTCTTCTAGTCTTGGTACAAAGAAAAAGGCATTTCTGGGTAAATATATGATAAGTCTTGTCCGTGGTTTTAGATTCGTGAGGGGAACCTCATTTGAATGATTTTAGGGGACAAGAGCATGTTGAACGAGGATGAGATTCATGCAGGGAACCATTTATAAACAGAACTTGTTCTTGAGTCAAACCATAAATAACTTCCTTGCTTTCGGATTCAATAATGACTAGGGTTTTAATAGGGAAGAGAAAAGAATTGATTTAGGATTGCAAACAAGTAAGAAGAAACAGAAGCTAAAATGGAATACAGGCCAAACAAATAGGACATAATTTTGGGACATACCAAAATGGAATACAGGCCAAACAATTTGAGACGGATGGAGTATTATTGAGTGAATATTCACTTTGTAAATCTAGACTTATCAATTAGGAGGTCTTGATTCCCTCAAAGCAACCAACAAGCTCAATTGGGTCAATTGAGTTTGTAACACTTTGTGGCTACTGGCTACATGATAGTTGAAAGTGAGAACTGTTGCATCTTCACTTATTCGAGAGTTAGTCTAGGTGGGTCAGTGGGTGGGAGATGGTGGGTTATTTGTTCTATTACCCATTTGTATTATATGATTTTATAACTGCACAGGTGCAAGATTGAAAAAAGTTATGAAACTGACTTTGACGATTACTCCAGAATGACCTGTAATGCAAAAATCTTAAGATTGGTTTATTTTAACCTTACCAATTAAATTTGTTTTTCATGCACAAATATGAGCAGCCAATTTATATTTTTTCCATGGTACAAAGGCTACAGTTCGTTATTAATTATACTTTCCATTTTTTTTTATCAATTATAATACAATTATGTTGCTCTTTGGTCCTTTGTTTGACGTTTTTCCCCTCAATTTAGGTTCTTATTCTATGAAATTTCATTCATCACTTTTTCCACAAAGAAAAAAAAAATCTTTTTGTTTGTGATTTTCCTTGTAAATATAAGTTCTGCAATGGAGTTGTCATATTTCTATGCTGAATAATCTATATACTGAATACTGAATTGTGCAAAATGAAAGAGGAGGAAGTGATTGAGTTGAATATGGCACACTGATTCAATCATTGAATTGTAAAGTGTTGGGTATTTGATGTGGTTACTAAAATGGAGTTTCAAGTTTCTTTTTGGATCACAAACTACCATATACTTTAATGGATTTGACTTAATATAAACTAATCTTTTTTATTGCCAACATTAGAATTGAATTTCATGCGCTAAGCATATTTGATATTCTATACTGATAATTTTGAACTGTACATGTTAGTTCGATATACATTCATTTTGTTTTAGCTTAAAAGAATTGGTTGAAAGGGATAAAATGAGTTTAGAGATTTTTTTTTTTTTAAAAGACTTCAATAACATATATATGGATATTTAGTATTAAGCCATGAACATGCGCTTAGAGAACCTGAGTTATATATTATTTTGTCACATGCACTATTAGACATATAATATGTACTTATTTAGTTATTTAGTAGTTTTTCTTGGGCATTATAGTATTTTGTCACATATAATATAAATTTTGAGCGTTTCTATCATTTATTATTGTTAATTTTTAAATTTTTTTTTTTTTTTTATTTTATATTTTGCTTAGTTCGTGAACTTAATTTTTTAGAATTTAGAGAAGAATTGAGACCCAAAAAACTTATAAGTCAGGGAGAGTGACTCCATGAATTAACTAAAAAAATAGTACCTACTATATAATTTAAACTCAAGTGTTTTCCCACTTACTATTCAAAGGCTAAACAATACATCACAGCTGAAGTTCAGAAAAAAAAGCAACCCAAAATTCTAAAGACAATAACCCTGCTAACTACCAAGCATTAGCACAAATATTTCAACAACTTTGATGTGACTTTACTAAAACAAAAAACAATAATTTCTCAAAAAGTGCAAAATTTCTAAGAATGGCAACGGGTTGGATTCGGGCCGGGTTTTTTACATATCCGAACCCGACCTGCGGGGCAAGACCCGAAACCCGAACCCGGCCCGATTATTAATCGGGTTTTTTTTCAGGGGCCGGGCCCCGCAGGCCCCGTTTATCTCTTGGGCCCAAATCTGGCCCAATCAAAAAAAAAAAAAAAAAATTTGAAGCCCATTACAATTTTTTTTTCTAGATTCAAGCCATTTAACATGGCCCAAATGCCAAATTTTGACATTTAGGCCACATTAACATGATAAGGCAGCCAAATCAATCCAAATTATAAGTTAATCATAAATCAATAAATCACCTGTTAATTATACATCAAATCATCGATAAATCATAACTTTTTGCAAATCTAAAGATTAACTATTATTTAGTTTTGGCTAAATTTATATGAAATCAGTTTCTCATTTTTTCTTTGCTGTTCTTTGTTACTACATATGATTGTTGTGCTTTGGTTAGACAATGTCCTCCGCTTTGTAATGCTTCTGAATAATCTTAGGAAGTGAAATGCCTTCGGTTAGATATGTTGATGTTTCCAATATTCTGTCTGTGTAATTTGAAATGTTACACACATAACACTCATCACCTAAATTAGATTTATTGCACATTACTTGTAGGAAAATTTAATAGATTCAATGCATACACACTCATCCAAACCACATAGATCAACCACACATATGATTCAATAATACGAATAATTAATTTATATGAGTTGTTTGAGTCACTATATAAGATACCTATATCTGCGTACCTTAGTTCTACTAGTGTACTACTTTATATAAATACATTACATACAGACTCATCCAAACCAGACTAACCACTCATTCACTGAAAATCCATATGGCTCACACAACACACTGTCACAATGATATTTGGTTTACTTAGAAATAGGGTAAAAGCCTAAAAGCCTTATCAGCCTCTAAAATGTTTCATTCATAACAAAAGTTATTAGTTTACTGTGGCATTGCTCCAAAGCTCCCTAATGTTGCAATTGTGATGATCGGAAGCCATTGATGTAAACCTTGGAAGTAGAGTTTTTTTCATGTAATTTTACATTGATGTTGAGAAAATGTAACTAAAGTTTGTACCCGTAAAGACTGCCTGAAAAGTTTGTAAGGGAACCTGGGGATAAACTTTCCAATATTGCTACACTCACTGCTCGTAATAGTAGCACTTGGCAAGTCAGGTTAAAGATGGCTATCACAGCTCGACATTGTTCAGCCAAGTCATGTTCACAGTGCTGCATGTGCTGCTCAACAGTTGGGCACTGTTGAACCTTATCCAGTCATATCATCATTATTAGCTCACGTGAATAGACAGATATGCAACCTTTTGCAATGCATTATTTTCAAGGATGTAAATGATCCCTCAAAAGTTCCAGCATTGTATATTTTGGGGGTGAGTTGTCAACCATTGCTACAACGATGTTCACAGCTCTGCATATGCTATTCAACAGCTCAGCACTGTTGAGCCCTGATCACAAGTACCCACCACATTCACGTGAATACACAGGTGTGCAACCCTTTGCAATGCACCATTTTCGAGGAGGTAGAGCATCCCTGAAAAGTTATGTATCAATTTTGGGGGTGAGCTGTCCACCATTGCTACACTGATGTTCGCAGTATTGCATATGCTGCTCAACAGCTTTGCACTGTTGAACCCTATCTAGTCATATCACCTGCACGCACGTCAATACACAAATATGCATCCTTTTGCAATGCACCGTTTTCAAAGATGCAGAGCATTCCTGAAAAGTTTATGATACATTTAACACAACTCGGCACTATCTCGTCAAGTCATGTCAGATGAAGGATAGGAATGCTAAATAGTCTTCACGTGAATAAATACGCAACCTCTTTTGCAGTACACATCACTAGCCCCCTACTGTAGCACAAGTTATAGCCATATCAAACAGTTGCCTCAGTGAACCACATGCATGAACAGACACCACTGTTCAGCCAAGTCATGTTCTTAGTTTTGCATGTGCTCCTTAACAGCTCACCACTGAACAATACACTGTCGAGTCATATCATCTTTATTCACGTGAATACTTACCCTTACATATATTCACATCCACTTGAATACTTGCCCTTGCAAACTCCTATATAAAGTCTCATTTACATCTACCCTTGCAAAACATCTACACATACCGATTTGAAGTTACATTTTCCAATGCCAACACGCAATTGGATGCTACCTCGTTTTCCAGATAACTATAGGAGGGAGAGAGATTCCGATGAGAGGGAATACTATGCCGGACTGCAATGGGAGTGGGAGTTCCGTGTGAGCGAGTCCAACGCTCTACATGATGATCTCGTGCGACTCGAAGCGCCTCTTGTTGACCGTATCTTGCTCACACTACCATAGGGAAACATGCACCAATATGAGCATGTAGTTACTAAAATAAAGAAAGAGAACAATCTTATGATACTCCATAGGTGTAGGTTTCACATGCTACAACTTGTGGAAGAGCTGGCCGCCGTAACCAATAGGCAACTTACTTTTGCAGTACGTAACAATGTCCTCAACTACGAGGACAACCTGTCTGAATGAATGCTTATATGGGTTGTGTATTATATCTACGGGTTAAGTTAATAATGTTAGTAGCGTTAGTGTTTGATATGCAATGCGTGCATATTGGTGACATCGTGTAAGAATATTTAAGTTTTCTATGTTATGCCATAGGTGTAGTCGCCTCAACCAATAGGCACCTCACTCCGGCGGAACGTAACAATGTCCTCAACTACGAGGATTGCCTGTCAGAATGAATGCCTATGTGGTGTGTGTGTGTGTTTTGTCTAGGGTTAAGTTACAAATGTTATATTTAGGGTTAAGTTAATAATGTTAGTGGCGTTAGTGTTCGATATGCAATGCATGCATATTGGTGGCATAGTGTAAGAATATTTAAGTTTTATGTGTTATGCCATAAGTGCATATTGAAAAACATCATGTGGGAGAATATTTAACTTTTATGCATTATGTGGGAAAAATCAAGATTACAAATAATGTGCATGTTCCTCACAATCAATAATAAGGTTTACATAGTACAAATGCAACAACAGTGACACACATACATCAAAAACATAGTTCAGGAAAATAGTTCTCCAATAAAGTCCAATTACACCATGACACGATTACTCTTCATGTGAGAATATTTAACTTTTATGCATTATGTGAGAAAAATCAAGATTACAAATAACGTGCATGCTCCTCACAAACAATAATAAGGTTTACATAGTACAAATGCAACAACAGTGACACACATACACCAAAAACATAGTTAAGGAAAATAGTTCTCCAACAAAGTCCAATTACACCATGACATGATTACTCTTTATCTGACACATACCGATGTAAAGTCACAATTTCCAATGTCAACGTGCAACTAGATGGTACCTTGTTTTCCAGATAACTATAGGAGGGAGAGAGATTCTGACGAGAAGGAATAATATGTCGGATTGCGACAGGAGTGGGAGTTCAGCATGAACGAGTCCAAAAAACATAGTTAAGGAAAATAGTACTCCAACAAAGTCCAATAACACCATAACACCATTACTCTTCACCTGACATCTCCACATCTGACTGATAAATGGGATCAGCAAGAAGTGATTGCATTTATTGTGCGTGCTTGTACAACTTACACTCCACTAACTCTCGAAGCTTGACTTGGGTCCGATATCGATTAAGACGTATCTTCATTCGATTATTTTCTTCTCCTATGCAGTTTAATGTTTTACGAAGTTCGTCGATCGTGTCTCTTGGCATCTGCGATGCGAGTCGCCGAGGCAGTGACAACTTATAACCAATTAACTCATTATAAAACACTTCATATTCACAGAGTAACCAAGCCCACTCCTATCTCATGGTATTGTGAACCCTTGCACCATTTAATAGATTTGGATTGATTGGATAGCTAAACTCATTTTCCAATACCCAAAATCAACCTATAGTAGTGAACACATTGCAAGGACCATAGATGAAAGGGTTGCCAGAACCAGACATTGACGCTGAATACAATAACATCAAATGATCAATTTAACAGTGTGCATCAACTGTTGGTAAATAATGTAATGATGCATAAGATGATACATGACAAAGACATTCATAAATTTGTGTACTATTACATGCTAAAAATGAAATACTATCACTCAAATTTGACCATAAACATTAGACATTGTTGTTAATGTCTGACCAATGATTCAGATTAACAATTCATTAGTTTTAGCAAATCTAAAGATTTTCTTTTTTTGCCAATAAAATTTACACCTTTAAAGACCCAATATAACATAATGTACACACATAACACTCATCACCCAAATTAGATTATTGTACATTTCTTGTAGCACCAAACAACACCAAACAACTAATATAACACTCATTCAAGAAAATACCAAAGCACAATTAATACAACCTATCAAATGAAAATTCTTCTTTAACAAAAACATACATTATTGTTGATAAACTTTTGTTATATCTACAACTAATTTTACCTAAACAATAAAATTCTCTATGTACTTCAAAGAAGAAAATGAGTTTTTCACCTAAGATGATAGAGAGCTAACACCAACTTCTGAGTTAAAATTTTGAAAATGAGGAGAAGCTGATCTCAAATTAAGGAGATTGGTATTGATAAGAATCTAATGTAAGCTGATCTGTGTACTGATAAAGTAAACAGCAGAATCACTCGATTATTAGAGAGTCGAGTATAGGTTACTAAACTCAATTTCTAGTTAATCGAGTTGTTGAATTCCCTCAGCAACTCGATTTCTAGTTAATCGAGTTTTATTAGTAACTTGGTTTCTACATTGCCAAGTTGTAAACAGTAACGCAAGAATATTTTATTCCCCAAAAGCTATGCTAGATCACCGCCGTGGCAAGAACCTGCCTATAACTCGGCTTTATAGTAGTCGAGTTACTTAAGTAACTCGATTATTAAGAGGTCGAGTATCAAAACAGGGGCACGCCTCTATATAGTTTGCAAACAGGGACATATTGCCAAATATTTTGCTCAATAGGGGCAAAAGGCTAGAATCCCCCGTTAAAGGCATTATTTGCCACATCAGCACTTACATAATAGTAAAGTGGATTAGTCCGTTTATTTGATAAAAAGAAGAAGAATATAATGTCAATACCTGATTTACATCCGACTCATTGCCATGACTTTCTATCTCTCTCTTCTCTATACTTCATCTCTTTCTATGAATTCCTTTAATTTTTTTAAGGATTGTCATTGTCCTTAATGAAGTTCAAATTGGCCATTTACAGTGAAAGTCGTTGTTTCATTCCTCTTAATTAAAAGGTTACTCAATTCTCTACAAATTTATGTTTGGTCATTTTTCTGTGTTTACGATGAATTGTATGTGCAATGAGCTGTTAGAACACTCTACCCAACAATGTATTAAATTTTGGTGCCTACTCACTACTAGCTAGAAGGTATGATTATGCTACCTGGCCATGCATATAGTGCATGTGTGGAGGCTATGTTGTTTGGCTTTCATGCCTCTATCTGGAAACTAAACTTAAAACACACACAAAATTAGTATTGAACTTGAAAAACATACAAAACTAATCGTGCATGATAATGTATGTGTGTGACTGGGTTTACATCTAAAAGGTTGGATTTGTGTTAAAAACACAAGAGCTATTCAGACCCTAAATTAAAGATTACGGCTTGATTGATTTTACTCTAACTTAAACTAAGTGCGGAACAGAGTAAATGCGAGCAAACAAATAATAAAACTTCTCTAAGCCATATTCATCACTTAACAATAATAAAATGAAAGCTAAAAGAGTAGGGAAGAGAGGTGCAAACACAAGATAACATGGCGATGTGTTATTGAAGGGGAAACTGAAGAACTCGGCGAAAAACCTGTCTGCCGCCCTCCAAGCAGTAAATTGATCCACTAGACAATAAGTTGAGGTACATGAATAGCAAGAGACCCTTCAAGCCTAATCTACCTAATACACCTAAGCCCTCCAAGCTCCTACTCCAACAAAACTTCTCAAAACTGTGTTTTGTCTAGCTTTCTGGATCCCACAATAGTAGTCTAGGGGTGTCAAATGGGTGGGTTTGGGGTGGCATAATTGGGTTGGGTATATAAAACTCATTTAACTAATTGCTTCTAACCCAAAACCAACTCAACCTAATTATTATGGGTAAACCCCAACCCACCCAATTACCCAATTATCAAAATTACCCAAATGCCACTAAAGTGAAAATGACCAAAGTACTCTAAAATCTTCAAAGATGACCAAAATACCCCCAAATAAAAAAATTGCCAAAATACCCCAAAACCCAAAAAATGACCAAAAACCCAAAAAATGACCAAATACCCCTAAAACCCAAAAATTGACCAAAATACCCCTGAAACCCAAAAAAATGACCGAAATACCCTTGAAACCCCAAAATTACCAAAATACCTCCGAAACCCAATAAATGACCAAACTACCCCCGAACCCAAAAAAAGACCAAAATACCTCTGAAACCCAAAAAATGACCAAAATACCTCCGAAATCCAAAAATTACCAAAATACTCCCGAAACCCAAAAAATGACCAAGTACAACTCTTTTTCTTTTTCTTTTTCTTTTTCTTTTTGAGCAGGTGCATTGATTTTGTTAAGAAATTCTATGACACTCTAATTTTTTATTTTGTTATGATATGCTTAAGATTTCTATCGAAATCAATGTTTTGAAATTCTTTTCCTTACATGTTTGAATGTGCTTCTTGCATTCAATTGTGGTTCTCGAGCTTATATGATGATAGATTTTAGGGTAGTTGTGACTATCTACCCAAAACTATGAGGTTGTGTTTCAGAACTTTTCCTTACATGTTTGAATGTGGTTCTTGCATTCAAATGTGGCTCTCAAGAAAATAGTAGTCAATTAGTTCTAGTTCAAATAGCAACATGTCATTCAGAAGTAAGTTGGAGGGTGACATTACAAATTCAAAACCAACTGATTGCGTAAGCTACTAATTGGCAATAACCATATGTATAAACAAAGTCTTTTAGGCTTGTCTCAAGAAAACAAATTCTTAAAAAATTTATCATAGTGGGTTTAAAACCCACTCTAATGGGCAAGCCATAGAGTGTGGCAAGTCAAGGACTAGAGCCACCCAGCTCAGCAAAACACGGTTGATAATTTAGTCCACTAAGAGCTATGTGTATTGGTGGGGCCTACAAGTTGTAAACGAGTTGACCAACTCTCTTTGAGTTGACTCATTATGTCACAATAGACCCAGCTTTGTTGTTGTGGGTGAGTTGCAAATCTGAGTTTCATCCGAGTTCTCCATTGAGTCAATGCTTTGTGCCTTTCGACTCGATCCACGCCTTCACAGGCACCACGTTGCATATCTGTTTCCCTAAGTACACCTTGGACATCACCTTATCCTCACTGTTCACCAATCCTTCCAGCGAGTCAAACAAGGTCGAGTAGTAATGCAACGACTCAGTGAATTGGTCCAGGAAAATCGGCCCGTTATGGTTCACTTCTTGCTCAACTACAGTCACAATTTCTGGCTTCATTTGCTTCACCACTGATAACACTTTCTCGATCGCTCCGTTCAAGCTAAAAGTTTGTGCAACTCGAACATCGAGTTGACCGCTACTGCCTCGAGCTCACTTCGGCACAAGCCATTAGAGCGTGGACAAGTCGAATTCCATTTTCTTGCAAGTCAATGAGGACTACTAGGTGAGTGGACTCGGTGGTGGGTAAGTTAAGAGCTAAGAATATAGAACTCTAAGTTTGTCTCGATTGAGGGTTTTAAATGTTTTCCAACTAAAACATGATTGAAGGCCAAGAAAATAAGGGAAAACGCTCGTGAAACATTGAAACGTCTGAGGGCTGGGTTCTTTTTTTTAAATTTTTTTATAGGAAGGGTTGGGTTAAATGAGCTTCAATGGGTTTTTTAGTTAAAACACAATAATAATTAGGTTTAATTCGGTTGATGCCCATTTAAGCCAACTAATAATTTGGTGGGTTTGGGTTCAATTAGAGTAGGTCGATTTGGGTGTGCAAATGAGTTTGGGCTTACTTTTCCACCGTTATGCAATACGCCCGATTGCATCCACCAAAGCTTGGCTTCTTCCAATGCTTCCTAGCAGCATCAAAACCTCACTTGACACTCAGATTGGGTGTGGTAAGTGTTTAGGCTATCAACCTCTTAAAGATATGGACATAGAGAGGTAGGAGTATGAGGAAAACCACAAAGGATTGTGTAGAGGATTGTGGGTAAAACATTCTCCAACTGTCAAGTGTGCATGCTAAGGTTTTCTCTCTGAAAAGCACCCCTTACAATATGTGGGTAATGTGGGTATATATAGTGTGGGTGAAGACATGGTGGAGCAGATAAGCCAAAATAGCAAAACAAAATGTTTCACAGGAAGGCCTTACCTGTGAACTACTCGTGAAAACCAGTTGTCACTAGTTGTCATGACTCTTCGCATTTCAATCATGTGCTCTGCACGTGGCTCACTTCACGGGAAGTTTACTCGCGAAATCCACTATTTCTTCAATGCAAGCTTGATTTTTCACACTCTCTCTCACACACAAACCATACAATGAAATCTCACATAAAATACAAGGTAATGATTGAACAAAATTACAATCAAATTTGGCACGGAATTAAAGCTAACACAACATAGTTGTAAATAACAACTTTACAACATCTTTTTAGATTCAAGCTATATATCTTGAATCAATTTTCACGTTTTGTTGGATATAATTCTTTTCTCCATGGTAATTTTCAAGAATGATCCAGTAATTTTTTGATGTTGCAAGTGATACCACAATGAGAAAGCTCCATAGGTTTCTATAGAAACTGTATGGACCATGGCATCAAAATCTGTTTAGATATAATTATAATAAGTCTAATTAATGGGTGCTCTTAAGTCATTTATTAATTGATAATTTTAAGAAAGTTTTGATACAATATTTATGAAAAATATTTAAAAAATTGTAAAAAAAAATTAATTACTTTTTTCATTTGCATAAAAAAATTTCTAAAAATATATAATAAACCAATGTCCTTAAGCGTCTATCAACTTTTTCCAATTATATTTGGCAATGGATGATTTCAACATTAGAACACATGATTGCTAAAATGTATGTGTTATAAGATAATTTTTGAAAAATTAATTCAAAATGTGTATTGCACATTGCATGGGACATTGACAAGTATCAAGAAAAGCATAGAGAACTATCTAAAAATTGAGTTCCAAAACAGGGGCATTTTGCTATATAGTTTCAGAAAAAAGGCATTTTGCTACTCGTTTTGGGCAAAAGGGGTAAAAGTACATTTTCTCCTTATCTCAAGTTTTAATTTCCCAACTTCTTTGAAGAGGTTTGGTTGACACAAGAAATAAAGGGGGGATTCTAGCCTTTTGCCCCTATCAAGCAAAATATTTGGCAATATATTCCTGTTTGCAAACTATATGAGGGCATGCCCCTATTTCGATACTCGACCTCTTAATAATCGAGTTACTTAAATAACTCGACTATTATAAAGTTAAGTCATGGGTAGGTTCTTGCCACGGTGGCGATCCAACGTGACTTTTGGGCAATAAAATATTTTCGCATTACTATTTACATCTCAGCAATGTAGAAACCAAGTTACTAGATAAAACTCGATTAACTAGAAATCGAGTTGCTGACGGAATTCAAATTCCCTATTTGCACGTGAAGTTTTCTTGTCGTGTGCTAAACTCGATGAATGAAAGATCGAGTTTAGTAACCTATACTCAATTCTCTGATAATCGACTTGTGCTGCTCTTTACTTTATCAGTACACAGATCAACTTCTCATGCTGCATTACATTAGATTCTCATCAATACCAATCTCCTCATTTTGAGATCAGCTTCTCCTCATTTTCAGAATTTTCTCCTGGAAGTTGGTGTAATCTCTCTATCATCTCAGGTGAAAAACTCATTTTCTTCTTTGAAGTACATAGAAAATTTTATTGTGTAGGTAAAAGTAGTTGTAGATATTACAAAAGTTTATCAACCATAATGTATTTTTTTGTTAGAGAAGAATTTTCATTGATAGGTTGTATTACTTGTGCTTTGGTCTTTTCTTGAATGAGTGTTATGTGAGTACATTAGGGTTATATTAGTTGTTTGGTGCTACAAGAGATGTACAATAATCTAATTTAGGTGACGAGTGTTATGTGTGTACATTGGGTTATATTGGGTCTTTACTAGTGTAAATTTTATTGACAAAAAATGAAAATCTTTAGATTTGCTAAAACTAATGAAAAGTTAATCTTTAGATTTGCAAAAGTTGAATGTACATAATCATTGTTCATAACAACATTTTGTATTGCACAAAACGTGTAGACATTAACAACAATGTCTAATGTTTATGGTCAAATCTAAGTATTAGTATTTCATTTTTAGCATGTAATATTACACAAATTTATGAATGTCTTTGTTGTGTACCATCTTATGCAGCATTACATTATTTACCAACAGTTGATGCACACTGTTAACTTGATCATTTGATGTTATTGTATTCAGCGTCAATGTCTGGTTTTGGCAACCCTTTCATCTATAGGCCTTGCGATGTGTTCACTGCTATGGGTCGTTGCTATCGATTGAAAGATGAATTCAGCTATCCAATCGATTTGAATCTGCAAAATAGTGCAAGGGTTCACAATTACCATGAGACAGGAGTGGGCTTGGTTACTCCATGAACAAGAAATATTTTATGATGAGTTGGTTGGTTATAAGTTGCCAGTGCCTCGACGACTCGCATTGCAGATGCCAAAAGACACAATCAAAGAACTTCGTAAAGCATTAAACCGCATAAGAGAAAAAAATAATCGAATGAAGATACGTCTTAATTGATATCGGACCCAAGTCAATATTCAAGAGTCAATGGAGTGTAAGTTGTATAAGCACTAACAATACATGCAATCACTTCTTACTGATCCCATTTATCAGTCATATGTGGAGATGTCAAATGAAGAGTAATGGTGTTGTGGTGTTATTGGACTTTTTTGGAGTACTATTTTCCTTAACTATGTTTTTTGGTCCAATTCAAGCGGAACTCCCACTTCCGCCGCAATCCGGCATAATATTCCCTCTTATCGGAATCTCTCTCCCTCCTATAGTTATTTGGAAAATGAGGTAGCATCCAATTGTGCGTTGACATTGGAAATTGTGACTTTAGATTGGTATGTGTCAGATGAAGAGTAATTGTGTCGTGGTGTAATTGGACTTTGTTGGAGAATGACAGGCCATAAACGCGTTGACCCCTTGTGATTAATTATCCAAGTTATTAATTAATCAAGTTAATATTCAAATTCATGTGGTAGCACAAACAAATCACCAATAACTAAAGTATGCAGCGGAAAATAAAAGACACGGTGATTTGTTTAATAATAAGGAAAATCTGACGGCAAAAATCCCACCGGGTGATTTAAGGTCACCACTCCCGAAACTCCACTATTATCACAACAAGCGATTACAAGCAAGGAATCCGAGTACCTTACCAACCTACAGTTGAACCCTTACCCCAATACATAATTGGACTTGTTCTGTAGTGACAGTTTCTCCTCTTAATGCACGGCTCCAAGTACGTGACTAACCAATTTGATGCGCGGATCCCAGTACATGGCTTACTTCTTTACACGAATCCTAGTACGTGACTAATTCCACAGCAACCCTTTGATTGTTGTAGTTGATTTGCAGCAGCTTCACATAGACATACCAATAAGATCTTCAATGTTGGTGCAAGAGACTTTGCTTGGTTACAAAACCCAACGGCGTACAAGAAACGCAGCAAGAACTCTTTCTTCTGTAGGAGGAGGCTAGGGTTTCAAAAAGAAAACCTTATGAAGCTTTCTAAGGTTTGGTTTTTTTTTTCCACCTCCTTTAAATAGGAGCTTAATGGGCTCTCCTATTCCAAATAGGTTTACACAAACCTTGGGTTTTCCTAGTCCAATAAGAATTATACAAACCCATAAACAATTAGCCTTTTAGAGTAAAAACGTTGCTGGCAATAATCGGGAACTCGTAAGCTCGATCGATCGAAACATCTGTCGAGCTTTAATGAATCTTGAAAGATCGAGCTTCTGTCGAGGAGGTATCGAGACATGCAGATTGCACTTTTCTTGAGCAGTTCTTGAGTAATCTTCATGTCTTCAATTTAACCACTTGTAATGATCATCTTGAACCTACTTAGATTTACCCAAATACAAGTAAAGTGCGTTTTGTCAAAGGATATGCCAATTACATAAAAATTTGTCCCCAACAATCTCCCCCTTTGGCAATCTGTGACAAAACTACAAGAGTATATTGAATGTCCTAGAATACATTCTACTCAAGAATAAATAAGCCTAGTCTAAAAGATTTGAATCTTGGAAGTTGCTGCAAGAAGAAGGTTCAGAATCTTGACTTGGCTTTAACTTGTCTTTCTTGAAAGGCACTAAACAAAACACATCAAAGTACCATGTGGAAAACAATGACAAGTTGAATAAATAAGAAACATGTGTATAAATAGAGAAAAGAAACAACACATGTGAGATAAAGAGTGAAACACATACATCATTACATATACCACTTGATAAGCATCATGTATGTAGAAATGGTTACAAAACCAAAAGATACACAACACAAAAAATATCAATATCAATTTGTATCAAACTAACTCTCCTCCTAAGCTAGTTACAACAAAAACTTTCCTCCCTTTAACATGAAGTTCTCCCCCTAAGTCTATTACCTCCCCCTGAGGAATGACAAACAAAACTCAAATTTCTCCCCCTTTTTGACACGATTGACAAATGGTATAAAAGCCAAAAGAATTGACCGAAGAAAGACAGAAAACAGATATAGAGGGAACAAGTAGAACAAGGAACCATAGACCTACAAGAGAAAGAAAAACAAGATGCTATGGACACAAAGGGAAAAACATGTAAAACAAAGAAAGATGAAATGCATGCAAGGGTATCTCGATCAATCAGGAGGCGTTGAGAAGCTATCGAGCAAACCTCGATGGATCGAGAAGGTGTCGAGGACTATCGAGCAGATAGAAAGTTTCTCGATCGATCCACCTAGCTATCGAGAGGTGTCGAGATTGCGATAAGATGCAACAGAAGATCTCGACAAATAAGCCAGGTATCAAGAGGTGTCGAGGAGGTATCGAGATGCTTTAAAAGCAGTTTTTCAAGAGAGGAAAAACACAGACATGAATGCAATCATGCATGCAATCTCAACCAATGATCCAAGAAACACATTAAGCTCTCAAAAACATCTCTCATAAAAATTTTAAGCACATGGATCCCAAAACACGCACACATACACTAAACAAGTCTAACCAATTTTATATTTCAAAAATGAGTTAAGACAGTTTATTGAGCATACATTAAAGCATGTAAACCTTGTGATAGCCAAATCACATTGTACCTACACATGAATCAAGAATAGCAAAGAATATTGCGTGTTGTATGTGAAAACATCGCAAGATTGCACAGTGTCTCAAAGTTATGATGATTTGAGATATGAGAAAATCACTTTAACTCACACACAATCATAACTGTTTGATGGGGACTATCACCTTCAAGGTACATCCTATAATTCCCACATCTTCTAAAAAACACGCTTGCAACCATATTTTAAAGCATTTTAATCTTTTTGCTTTTATTTCTTTGCATATTTTTTTTTATTAAGCATATCATGCATGAGCATATAAGAGAAAGAAAAGAAATACCCAATTATGTTGAGCTTTTGACATTGCACTTTTGCTATGCCAAAGCATACAGATGTCATTTCATGATTGGCGAGTAACAGTGGTGAGATGGTTATTTATGCATTTCTCTTAGGATTTTATAGTCCTACCCGTCAAAAAGAGTGATACGAGTGTTAAGTACAAGAGATCACTTAATCTTATTCATCACAAACAAAGAGTTACAAAGCTCATTTGCTTAGTTGTGCATAAAAATGCTCATCTAAGCTACAGGTGATACAAAGTTTAGAAAACTCTGTTTCAATGGCCATTTTAAGGTTCACAAGAACCAATGTACACAAACACACACTGTTTTTATATTTTTCAATTTTTTTATTTTTTTTATTTTGGAAAAAATAAAAACTAAGCAACCAAACAAAAATAGACAAACAACATGAATGCATGAAAGAAAGATGCATATGCATGAAGGCATGACAGAGAGGTGCAGATGCATGAAAGCATGATTTCAACAATAAATAAAAATCAAGCGAAGAGAGTCCTGCTTTAGATAGAAAGAATTAAAGCAAAGGACAAAGGGAAAAGACAATTAAGCCTTAGGCTCCTTTCTCACCCACACAGCACGAGTCTTTGGCCGTGAAGATGAAAAGGCATATGTCCTAGTATGTCCACTAAAGGACATAAAAGAATTAAGATTCTTCTGAAATTGAGTTAAAAAGCTCAAAACTTTTAATAACTCTTCAAACAAAGGTGTAGGTCCTTAAAAGGAAACCTGTGATTGTTTGGACAATTATTTATTATGATACAACTTAAAGCAATTAGGACGAATGTGTCCAGAAACACCACAATGGTGACAAACATGAGCAGTTTTAGAGCTACTCAGCTTCCTAGAAGGAGGTCTAACCTTAGAGGTTGATAGAGACCTCAACTTAGGACAATTTGCCCTAATATGACCAACAATATGAGAATGATGACAAGTAGGGACAAATTCAGAATTTTTATTCAACCTAGGAGGAGTTTTAGACATAGGTTTAGAAACTTCAGCGTTAATATCAGATTGTTTACCTTTGTCTATCTTAGCAATATTAGCCTTCAACTCTTCATTATTCCTTTTGAATGGGGGAATATAAAAATCCTTTTCTTTTGAGTTAGGCTCAACAACAAGTTTGGCACTAGTTAATTTTTCAACTTCAGTTTTAAATTCAACTAGTTACTCTTCCAAACTCTTAATTTTGTCCACCTGAGATGAAATTTGATTTTTAAAATTCTCATTCAAATTAGTGGCTTCATCCAATTTTGCAATCAAATCATCTTTTTCAAGCTTGACCTTTTTAAATTTAGCTTTTAATTTTGTAGAACACTCAAGAGATTTTATACAAAAATTATAAAGCTTGCAATAGGCATCATGAATATCATCATTATCATTCACCACAAGATCATGCAAATCAAAACAATCAAGAGTTTCCATGACAACAGGGGTTAATGGATCACACATCAAAGATTAAACCCTAATCAGAATGTGCCTGCTCTGATACCACTTGACAGGCCCCAAACGCGTTGACCCTTTGTGATTAATTAAATTGATTAATTAGACGAGTTATTAATTAATCAAGTTAATATGCAAATTCACGTGGCAGCACAAACAAATCACCAATAACTAAAGTATGCAGCGGAAAATAAAAAACACGGTGATTTGTTTACGAATGGGGAAAACCTGACGGCAAAAACCCCACTGGGTGATTTAAGGTCACCACTCCCGAAACTTCTACTGGCCGAGTTTAGATCACCAGAGGACATAACTCGAAAACATTTCATACTTATACATCATACTGAAATTCATAGTTTACATAACATTTCACAATAATAGCATTTCCATTATTTTCTTTAAACATCATGTTCGTGGAATTAGTAATGGCATCAATATGCTTAAATCATATACATAAGATTTTAAAAGCTCATGAACATATCATTTTCTAAAACATGATTATATGCCATATCTCTAATAAAAAACTTTTTAATGCATAATACACTTTAAAATAACCTCATGACTTACCAAATGCTCATATAACTTATCCCTTGCCTGAAAGCAGAGGAACTGAGAGCTTAAAGTCGAAGGAGCTTGGACTTGGGTATTGGTAACACCTAAACCAAATATTAAAGCTTATTACTATCAATTACTTCTTATCATAAACTTATGCATTCATCTCAAAGCCTATCTATTAAAATCAAGGAAATCCTAATCCCACCTTAACGAGGTTCCCACAAACATATTATGCACACATCAACAAATGATGTACCAAACTAAAGAAAGCCAACATTCTCATATTAATATCATATCTCTAGAAGAGCCAACTTCATTTCAAAAGGTTCTTTGAGATTAGAGCAATAAAGCATGCATAAACATAAAATCCTTTAAGCATAGTCATGTAACCATATACACTCACATGGCAACATGAAAAAGTGGTAGAATGGTTTAGAACCCCTCCTTTGAGTATCAAACCTTGAACCAAGTTACACAAAATTTATCTATGATCTAGACATACTAAATGATGAGCATAATGCATTATAGCTCAAATCATTCACCCTAACTTTAGAATTAAATCCTCAAAGTTAGGCATGTCTTTTACTGTTCACTGTTATATTCTAGTAGCATATGCCTCATTTGTAAAATACAAATGGGATATCTAAATACCTCCAATCCTCATGAAAGTTCACAAAGCAACTCCTCTGGATGTCTAGTAAACACCGTATGAATTTCAGAGTCCATAAAACCAAAATTTAATAAAAATCATACAATACAGCATACTCAAAACTGTCCTGACAGAATTTCATGCAATTTAGAAATTACACCATTATTTTTATATTCATCCAAATGCTGTGAGACCACTTCCATTACAACTATATGTGTCTTAGATTTCATAGGAATTTTCCCTAGCATCCAAACTCACTGTATACCATTTAATACATAATTTACCATGTGGAAACACAGGATCTGTCACAGTGACAGCTTTGCAACATTTTCTTATAAATTCACAAACAACTATCAAACGATGGTATTTTTCTATGAAATTTAATACACACATACTAGACATATTATATAATAATCTCCAATAAATCTTTTACCCATATCTATCCTAGAAAAATACAGAATTTATAATAACCAGACAGGTTAACAGCGAGTGCAATTCTTAACAAGTTCATGAACTAACACTCAATCAACTTCAATTACTAAATCAACTACCCATATACAAAATCATATAACCATTACTTAAGTTTAAAATGAACAATAGACTAAAAGAATTAGATTTTCCCCTTACCCTAAGCATGGTTCATGTAGTGATTGAGCTAGAATCACTTTAGCTTTAAATTGGGAACAAAAGCTTGAGAAGAATTGAAGAAGTCTTTGTCCTTGTTGCTGGACCTGTAGGTGTAAGAGGGAGAGGAAGGTTGAGAGATTTTCTTTCTTTTGGTGTTGATCCGTGGGTATGAAAGAGGGAGAGAGTTTCTTGAGTGTACTAGTTGCTTGAGAAAGTCAAAGAATGGATGAGGTGTGAACAAGGGAAAGTAGAAAGAGATAAGAACAAAGAGAAATGAATAAGAAAAGAAGAATAGGGGCTGAACCTTCAGCCAAAGAAGTCAAGGGAAAATAACTTCATGGGACACGTATTTGCAAAGGAAAAAGGGAGTTGATGACTCACCCTTTTGCAACCTTCTGTTTTTTTTCTCTCACTTTCCACCCCTCCATAACCTTATATTCTATAAAGGCCCAAAGTATAAAATAACTTTGCATATTAATCCTTTCCTTAAAAAGTTAATTAAACATCAACAACTATATATATAATAACTTAACAACTTAATATAGTTTTGTACATACTTAGTATATTTTATAATACAAATAGCCATTTCAATTATTTATAATCTTTACAATTCCTATTCAATGGCATTATAAAATAATATGTTTATTAAATACTCTTATATTAAGTTTAGAAAGAAAGTGGCTTGAAATAGTAATTAATCATCAAGCACATAGTTTAACTATTACGTTGGGTTGGGGTGTTACAGTTACCTTCTGCCAGAGTAAGTTGCCTATTGGTTGCGGTGGCCAGCTCTTCCGCAAGTTGTAGCATGTGATACTTGCACCTACAGAGTATAATAAGAATGCCCTTTTTTTTTTTAGTCACTGCACTCTTATATTGGTGCATGTTTCGCCGTGGTAGTGTGAGCGAGATACGGTCAACAAGAGGCGCTCCAAGTCACACGAGATCATCATGCAGAGCATTGGACTCGTTCATGTGGAACTCCTACTCCCGCTGTAGTCTGACATACTATTCCCTCTCATCGAAATCTCTATCTCTCCTATAGTTATCTTGAAAACGAGGTAGCATCCAATTGCACATTGACATTGGAAAATGTGACTTTAGATCGATATGTGTAGATGTTTTGCAAGGGTAGATGTAAATGGAACTTTATATAGGAGTTTTGCAATGGCAAGTATTCACACGGATGTGAATATATGTAAGGGTAAGTATTCACGTGAATAAAGATGATATGACTCGACAGTGTATTGTTCAATGGTGAACTGTTGAGAAGCACATGCAGAATTACGAACATGACTTAGCTCAACAGTGGCATCTATTCGTGCATGTGGTTCACTGAGGCAGCTATTTGATATGGCTATAGCTTGTGCTACAGCAGCGGGCTGGTGATATGCATTGCAAAAGAGGTTGCTTATTTATTCACGTGAAGACTATTCAACATTCCTGTGTTTCATCTGACATGACTAAATGAGACAGTGTCGAGCTATGTTAAATGTATCATAAACTTTTTAGGGCTGCATCCTTGAAAATGGTACATTGCAAAAGGATGCATATTTGTGTATTGACGTGCGTGTAGGTGATATGACTAGACAAGGTTCAACAGTGCGAAGATGTTGAGTAGCACATGCAGCACAACGAACATTAGTGTAACAATGATGGATAGCTCACCCCCAAAATTGATGCATAAACTTTTAAGGGATGCTTTGCCTCCTCAAAAATGGTGCATTGCAAAGGGTTGCACATCTGTGTATTCACGTGAGTGTGAATGGATACTTGTGGTCAAGGCTCAACAGTGTTAAGTTGTTGAGCAGCACATGCAGAACTGCGAACATCAGTGTAGCAATGGTGGACAGCTTACCCCCAAAATATACAATGCTGGAACTTTTGAGAGATCCTTTACATCTCTGAAAATAGTGCATTGCAAAAGGTTGCATATCTGTGTATTCACGTGAGCATGGATGATATGACTGGACAGGGTTCAATAATGCCGAGCTGTTAAGTAGCACATGCAACACTGCGAACATGACTTGGCTGAACAGTGCCGAGCTGTGTTAGCCTTCTCGAACATCACTTGCCAAATGCTACTATTACAAGCAATGAGTGTAGCAACACTGGAGAGTTTATCCCCATACTCCCTTACAAATTTTTCAGGGAGTCTTTGCAGGTACAAAATTTAGTTACATTTTCTCAACATCAATGTAAAATTACATGAAGAAAACTATGCTTCCAAGGTTTACATCAATGGCTTCCGATCATCACAATTGCAACATTATGGAGCTTTGGAGTAATGCTACAGCAAACCAATAACTTTTGTTATGAATGAAACATTTTAGAGGTTGATCAGGCTTTTAGGCTTTTACCCTATTTCTAAGTAAACCAAATGTCGTTGTGACAGTGTGTTGTGTGAGCCATATATATTTTCAGTGAATGAGTGGTTAGTCTGGTTTGAATGAGTCTGTATGTAATGTATCTATATAAAGAAGTACATAAGCAGAACTAAAATACACAGATACAGGTATCTGATACAGCGACTCAAAAAACTCATATAAATTAATTATTCGTATTATTGAATCATATGTGTGGTTGGTCTGTGTGGTTTGGATGAGTCTGTATGTATTGAATCTATTAAATTTTCCTATAAGTAATGTGTAATAAATCTAATTTGGGTGATGAGTGTTATGTGTGTAACATTTCAAATTACACAGATAGAATATTAGAAACATCAACATATCTAACTAGAGTCATTTCACTTCCTAAGGTTATTCAGAAACATTACAAAGCAAAAGACATTATCCAACCAAAATACAAGAATCATATGTAGCAACAAAGAACAACAGGGAAAAAATGAGAAACTGATTTCATATAAATTTAGACAAAACTAATGAATAGTTAATCTTTAGATTTGCAAAAGTTGAACGTACATAATCATCATTTGTCAGACATTAACAACAACATTCTGTATTGCACAAAATGTGTAGACATTAACAATGTCTAATGTTCGTAGGTAGAAATTTTTGGAAATCATCATTACTTGAATCTGATAAATTTGAAATATCTATTTCATCATCTAACGCAGTAATTTTATTAATAGACTCAATGGCTCGCTCTTGCACCTTCCTCTTTAAATGCTTACTAGCTTTTTGGATTGAGAGAAAATGGTCTAGTCGCCTTTGCATTTGATTGTTCTCTTGTTCAAGATGAGAAAGTATGTTAGCAAGGTCATCTCTAGGTAACCCGGCTGAGTGTGCCTTAGGAACTTGTAACCAGTGCCATCGACAATACGCCTCCAACTCACACCTCTTCTTGTATAGGGTTGGCCATGGTGGTTCTGCTACGGTGAACTCTATTACAGTGGTATCTGTACTTAGTTTTTTAGGTTTGCCGACCATGATGTGCCCGACGCTTCCAAGACTCTCGTATGCGTATATTGGCATATTAATGAAATCTCTCTTCTTTCCAACCCATTTCCCTCCATAGTGGTCTGTGTATGTTTGTAGTTGTTGATCTGCTGGAACTTGTGATGATCCATTTATTGAAGTAGACACAAACTTATTTTGCATTGTACACTTTGATGTTGAGGCATTGTGACTCATAGCTTAGTCAATCTACGAAGTTAGTGGGGTAGAAAGAAGATCATTATTGTGGTGCATTTACAACCTCATTTCATGGTCCAAGCATTACAATTTTAGTTATCAAGGCTTGTCATGTCAATACAGGCTAGAAAACACTATATGAATTGGATTTTAAATGTTCCCAATATCACATCAAATGTGGGCAATAGTTGCAACATTAGATGTAAATGGGAAATATGTGCATCCAATTGCACAATTGTGTACTCACGTGAGTATGGATGTGTGAAACAGTGCCGAGCTGTTGAGTAGCACGTACAGAATTGCGAACATGACTTGGCTGAATAGTGGTGCTTGTTGGTGCATGTGGTTCATTGAAGGGGTTTAGTATGACTACAATTGGTGCTACAACAGCAGGCTAGTAACGTGTCTTCAAAGTTTGAACTTGGTCATCTTGAAAATTCGCTATATTAATTGTGTTTGGTCTTTCACAAAACATTAAATATCACAGTGTTTATTATCTTTGGTCTAGTCAAAGCGCTCTACCCATAATCCATGACTGCTGGTTAGAAGTAATAGCACATGGTAAAGCCATCTTGAACCTTGAAATTGAGTTGTCAAATAATCACATCTCATAAATATGTACATTAAAAGCATCACTTTGCTCTTAGAACCATCACTCTTACAAATTAAGTAGCCCCACAGCCTGAAACATTGAAATATCTCTTCAGATCATAGCCAATTACTGTTACACTGCAGATTTTGAATACATATTTACTCAACTGTTCAATCAAAAATGTTGGTCATATACGTTCGATTATGGGAGCTAAATCAAAAACTCGTCAGTCTGAAGTGAAGCCTAACTATAACTAACTTTTAAATCGATTAATAACTTTGTTATTGTTGGCATGAGCTCATTGTTATATCTATTTAATTGTGTTTGGTCCTTCACAAAACATTAAAAATCATGGTTTTTTTTTTTATCTTTGGTCATTTTCAAGGAAGCTAGTCAAAGTGCTGAACTGACTTTTAAATCCATTATAACTTTGTTATTGGTGGCTTGAGCTCACTGTTATCTATACTATTATTTAAGGGGCTTCCCCTGTTTGGATTTCTCATTTTTTAGTTTAAAAATGCCCCTACACCTCTATGTTTAAATAGAGACAAAATTAAAGGACAATCCGGTAAAAATGCAACTCTAACTCCCACTAATATATTGCCCAAAATACCCTCATCATACCCACCTACAAGTTTTCAAATAATGGGGATAAATATGTAAATTATAAATTCTACACTTTAAGATCCACAAACTCACGTACAGTGCCAGTTTCTCCCTTTCTATCTCTCACTCTTCTTCAGATTTAATTTAGCTTTACATCCTCCTTTATTTTTCTTCAGATTGAAGACATTTACTGTTAGAGGCTCCAACAACTTTTTAGGTTCTATCTTGTCACGGTGGCTTATTATCGTGGTTGACTTCGAGATTTCTTTTTGATACAAGATAGAATTTCTACTCTAGCCTAATCTAAGTGTATATGTGTGTGAAGCTCCCTCCTGGAGACTTGAACCTCGGCCCTTGCCCTCCACACCCCGCAAGTATTTATACTTGTAGAGTGACCATCGCACCAAGGGGGAGCGGTGGCAACTTCGAGATTTCAAATAGGAGGGTTTGTGCTTGAACTGGTTGCTTTTTTGAATTTTTTTTTTTTTTGGAATTTACAGTATTTTATTAAGGGAATTAAGCTAGTTGTGTGAGAATTAAGACTGATTGGTTTTGCATTTACATGTGTAGGTATTGGATAAGATTCGATTCAACAGGACTCTCTCTATTTATTCGTACAGGTACTTATATATTCTTCTTCTCTATTTTGGTCCAATAACTTAATATTTAATGTAATTTTAGATTGCTAACACTATTTCTAGTTTTTGGGTTATAGATTTGGTGAACAATTTGGGTGCAATTGCGAGGTCTAGGACCAAGGAATTTATGGAGGCATTGTAGGCTAGAGCGAATGTGTGCATGACTGGTCAATTTGGTGTTGGGTATTAAGGGAATTAAGCTACTTGAAGTGGTAATTTACACTACTTTTGTTCTAATGTAATTTACGCTACTCTTTTTTAGAAGGCATTATGTAAACAAGTTTTTCCATGTAATTTATGCTATTTTTACAAATGTAATTTATGCCACTTTTTTTTAGAGGGTATTATTATATATTTGATGTATCATGTTAACAGTTACCCAATTTAAATCTCACATGAAGTGGTTGTTATCTAAGAAATTATTGTAAACAGATTTCTTTTGTAACATAAACTATATTTATCATTTGCTACAATTTATGTGAAATTCAATTTACATTTTTTTTTTTTATAATTATTACTTTACTACTCCATAAACAATGTTACGTACATTTTCTCAGCTTTAAGGGTAATTGATATCTTTGAAATTTATTCTCTTTTTAACTTTTTTTGGTATAGCCATTGCAAAACTAATCGATAATGCATTTGATGAGGTAGGTTCCTTTCTGTTATCATTTCAATGACTGTAGTTTTTCTTCAAATATGCATATGTCATTAGTGAGGTTACCTTATCCACATTCCAATTAAAGGAAAAAAAATAAAGAAAAGGATCGTTCAATATAAAAGTCATCACACATTGTGAATATGATCATATCATCATAAAATTAAAACCATGTTTGCGGACCTTGAAGAGTACATATAATAATATACAAATACTTGAAAATCACATTAAGTAACTTTCATATAATCTACGGAAGCTACAATCCCTACTTCCCCTGTTTGTTATGTATTGCCAAAGGCAATCATCATGAGTCAGAGGGTGGTAAAGGTGGAAAAGCACTCCTATACTTTGAAAAATCCACTCTCAAAGCAGCAACGTCAGCAATAAGCCCATCAAAAACTGTCCATGAGCTGCTTGAGTTGTCATAAAGGTCTCCATCATAGCACGAAGAGAAAGAGGAGGAGGAACAGTGGGCTCTGCAGCTGCGCTGTCAACATGTACCTCATCACCACCATCGTTAGCAACAGCAGCTGTAGGATCAATAGGACTCTCCTCAGCATGAACATCTCCAGCAGTGGACTGTACTCATGGTCTTTTTGATGAACCAGCACTCGGTCCAACATTCTTCTTTTGTGCACTTCGTTGTTTGAGACAGATGGCTCCTATAGGGGCTGTGATGTGGATCAACTCCAAAGAAGGAAAGTTTTGTAACTGTAAAAAATTTAGAACCCTATAGATGAAAACTGGAAAGAATAGACCATGCTTTTTACACTTGCTCCTATGGGCCTCAGCAAGCGTTTGAATGAAAAGGGAAGGAAAACAAATGGAGACATCAGTGACGAGGGCGTACAAAAAGAAACACCTCTCTATAGGAATAGTATGGACATGGGAGATGGGAAGATGTTGTGACAAACTATCCTAAAGAAGATGTAATTAAGCTCATTTAACTCACTCGAGTTAATTCTTGGGTCAGATCCCCATGTCTCTGATCTTTCGCACAGAAGAGTCATAACATCAGATATAAGAGGATGCTCCGAGTATGGATAAGTAGGTATACAAACACAAGGTACATTAAGAGAATTGGATACATCATTCTTAGTTATGACAAAACTTTGACCTCGAATCCAAGTACTCAAATTATCATCAGAATGAATATGGAGATTGGAATAGAACTCTCTAATCAGGACAGCTGGAGGGGGTTGTAAATCTTTACATAGAGACAACCAGTTCCTACATTGTAGATTCCTATGGACAAAAAGAGGTAATTCTTCTAGATTGATTTGCGGTTTTGGCCAAATATTCCTATATTGAATTAAGTTCTCAAACCTTTGCTCATTTGTAATTGTTTCAAACCTTATTTGATCAAACGCAATTGTAGGCTCAAATGAGGACACAAACACTCTTTTCACTCTGTTTTTAATGGTTTTAAACTTCTTAGGAGCCATAACTAGGATCTACAGAGACAGAACGAAAGCACAATAGAAAACTAATATTCAAAACTGCATTAGAGACACATAAACACAATGTACATATGCATGAGGAAAAGACTACATGATGCATGGATACAATTGGGGCATGAATGAATTCATTGAAATGATCAATTTTTTGGAAATAAATGAATGTTTGAAAAACATGCGAACCCATGTATGGTCATCTTGTAGTGGGTGTAAAACCAGTGACTAACAATCCATCAAACTTTAGACGGTGGACAATTTTAGGCAATTATACCCAATTCAACAAAACCCCAAATTCCATGAAAAACATGATTGGCGAATGAACCAACATGCATACCCAGATGTGAAAAATTTGAATATAAACGATAGAGAACGTGTCACCAACATGTATATACAACAACCTATGAACCAGTTCAGATCAAAACCACTCATATTCATCAAAATCCCCAAATTCCCAATATGAAGAGATGAACCCTAATTTCCCTTTTTTCAAAAATCATGAGTTCTTTGCAATTAAAGGGTAGAAAACGTGTGGACAACATCCATAGAAAAATACCCATTACATATTTCACGTCTAAACACCCATACCCATGAAAATCCCTAAATTCCATACGAACACATGAACCCTAAATTCAATGGGCTTTTACAAATCAGCTATGTTTATGTAATTAAAGGGTACAAATCATATGAACAACATGCATAAGTAAAAACCCATGAACCATTTCGGACCACACCACCCAAAATCATGAAAATCCCCAAACTTGCATGGTTCAAAATTTCAGCTTTTAAAGGAAGATTAATGCAGGATTTTTAGTTAATTTGAACAATAATCAAGGGTAAGAGATCCCTACTATAGTTAAGGATCAATGTTTGGAGTCCGAGAAGTCGCTTTAGAGCCTTAGAAATCAAGAGCAATCGAACAGATGCTTTAGTAGGGAGTAGAGAGCAGCAATCCAACACTAGAAATGATGGTGTACAGTGCCACGGTTCCAAATATAGAGAATACAAATAACTCAATACTATCAAAATCGAGTATCTTAATACTTGATACCAAACAGTCAAGTTTCTTAATCTTTGACCGATCTATGATCCATCGAATACCAATTGATTTTTACAGAGAAGTTTGGCCTCAGTCATGCATTTTTTCGATAGGTCGACCACAGGTTCGACTGATCCAATAGGGAGGGTAACACTCGACTCTAATAACATTGAGTTTAATAATTCAAACTTGCTACCTCTAAAACCGAGTACTTTCTACTTGACGGGCTTGACAGTTTATTGGGGATAGGATTACACATAACTCGATTTTAGTATTGTCGAGTTACTATAACACAACTAGAAAAATGTAGAATCAAGTTATGTGGGAAACCTTACCACAAAAATCACTACTCTAATAGTGTTTCTTTTGTTGTCAACCACCTAAAAGTTTTATCAATACACCAACTATGTTATGCTTATTAGAATTTTCATGAAACACTTGTGCATTGCAATAAATAGTTGCTTTTGAGATTGCCCCTACTATAAATAATTTTTGCCACCAAGTTGTAGAAACTGGAAACAATACTAAACAGAAGCAACTGCTTATAATAAGTACAACTTACAAGGAACTAAATTGTTCATTAGAGAAGCTTAGTGAAACCTCCATTATACATAACATGAATGCCATTAACAAAGTGCATGACCACATAAGTACATAACAAAGTATAGAACTTAGTATCAACTTCCAAGCAAAAAAATGTCTTTTAGCATCGTCTTCTCGTCATGTGCTTGTTCAAATGGTGTGGGGATCATCCTGGCTGCGCAACCTACGCCCATTATCACCCATCCACCTTGGCTGTCGTACCTACTGTAAAAAGTTCAAATATGTTAGGTTTCATGGACCTATATAAGTTATTAACAAGCAACATAGTCACAACAATGCTCAGATTCATGGACGCATTGAACAACCTTATTTTATGATTTTTTTTAAAAGTCGAGCATCATATTTAAATAACAATTGGACTCATTCACCTATCCATGCATGAACACCAACGTTTGTTTCATCTTCAAACCAAATACTTTCTATGGCAATAGAGAACAATTTACTACTACTGAGTTGTTAACAGTCACGTAACGATTTATATGACAAAAGTTGTTAAGAAATGGAAGCTTTACCTATGATGCAGCTCCACTGCTCATTGACTCCACATTTCGAGTAGGACATGCTCTACGGTTGTGCTCCCCTTGGCGACACAACCCACATCTTGACTTTGGTCCATTCTCGATCCATAGGGAGCTCTGCAACTCCCTATCATCCTTATCCATCTCATTATGGATTCATGTGGATACGGGCCGACCTTTGTTCTAGATCAATTACGGGTTGGGCATCACTAGTCTAGTTTCTTCCAGATCCGGCCATGCTAATCTGTCTTTCAACGATTGGAATTTTGGTTCGTAGCTATGGTACCGTTGAGTCACTCTATAGCAAGGATCAATAAACTACAACGCATCCTGCTTATACTTAGCACAAATTGCTATTACGTGTGAACATGGGATCCTGTACGCTTCCCATTTCCTGCATGTGCATGTCATACCCTGAAGATCAACATTATGCGTGTGTTGTCTGCCCCCATTACTCAGAGGATTACTTGGTGTGTCAACTTGATATAACCACCCTTGTGCGCACATCCATGTCATCATATGGTATTTTGCCTTCACTTGATTTTTTTCAAACTTGTCCATGGCATACTTACACCATTCTTGACCCGCTTCCAACTGATCTAAAGTGAGATTACGACAAGCGTCAAAGTACAAGTTCATTTTAAAAAAGGTAAACCTCACCATTGCCATTATTGGCAAGCTGCATGCACCTTTCAGTACTCCATTAAAGCACTCTAATAGGTTGGTTGTCATTGCTCCATATCTACGCCCTCTGTCGTGTGCAAGTGTCCACTTTTGTTTGTCTTCATTTTGCAAGTACCTGTGTGCTGTCGGCTTGACATTGCGAATTAATTCCAGTGTGGCTTCAAACTTTTTGACTTGATTTGCACTTGCTGCCCTACATACCAAGTTCTTCAACTTTGGAATTTTCCATTTTGTGTTAACATTGCTGGCTACATGCCAGAGGCAGTACCGGTGATGGGCCTAGGGAGGCTACAACCAAGTCATACTTGTGTCATCAAAGCAGGCATTTATCCTCGAATTTCGGTCAGAGATGATGCAAAGATTGGTTTGGTCTGTAACAAATTGTGTCAAGCATGCCAAGAACCATCCCTATGTCTCCTTGCTCTCACTTTCGACAACAGCAAACGCAAGCGAATAAACCTCATTGTTAGCATCTATTGCCATTGCGATTAATAACTTCCCCTTATACTTGCCATAGAGGTGCGTTGCATCGATGCTTATCACCAGCCTGCAATGCTTGAACCCTTCGGTACACGGACCAAAAGCCCAAAAGGCACAGTTAAATGTGCAAGTTCCTAGCACCCCACGGCTGTTGCACTTCAACTGTGTCACTATGGTTGGATCTGCATCTTTTAACGCCGCTAGAAACTGAGGTAATTTCGTGTATGACTCATTGAAATCCCTGTAGAGAGCCACAATTGCCTTTTGTTTTGCATCCCAAACCTTATAGTGAGATGCCCAATGGTCGTGCTTCACATGCAGAAGACTACGCAAGGTTGCTATTGTTCTTGAAATGTCTTCCCATACATATGACTCAAGTGTGATGGCAATGAACTTTGAATCCATCATCCTTCCATCATGATCCACCTAGAGTGACGAGCAAGTGTGAGGACCTTTACATGTTGTGATCATTCACATCTTGTGCCTTTTGTTGCAGATAACTCAAACTGACCACGGACATGCATCATGTACACATGTTACAACCAGTCTCTCAAGGTCTGACTTTATGTACTTAAATTTCTTATTGAGCCCTACAGAGAACATGGTTAATGCGTGCTAAACTACAACTTTATTCTTGAATACCATCCCCTTGCTCAGTTCTTTCCCCAGTCGCCAACTCATCAGACTTGTTTCCATGGAAGGTGATGGGTCATGAATGTTATCCCATGTGTTTGACGTGAACCATTCGAGGTTAAGGTTCCGATTGGGGCAAGCATCCACATTGTTTTCAACTTGTAGTTCATCTAAAAATTCCAGATTGTCTTCCAGTCCATCATTATCAATGACCTCCTCGTACACATCTCAATTGTCATCCATTTCGATTGCCTCATCCAAGTAGGTTTGGATATCTTCATTTTTGTGAGTATACCCTCGACCCTCATAGGTATGGATAGACCCTAACACTTTGGCGTCTTCAATATTGTCCATAGCAACTACATTGCGTGGTCGAATGTTGTAGGGCAAAGATGTCTCGGCTGTAACTGAAGGGTATACGTTGGTTACAGGAACTAATTCTTGCTCTCCAGCTCTACTGGCATACTGTGAACCCCTGTCGACATTAAACCCAATAGTATCAACAGTTACATACAAGTCAAAACCTATGAATTGCGGTGCCTGCTTTATCACTCCCCACATTATGTCCACATCATTGTCGCATTGTAACTGAATTGAATTGTAGAGAACTTGGGTACCCACCAGTTGCTGAGGAGCTCGAAATACAATGGAGATATCATGAGAATCCTTGTCTAACCCTAGAGCTGACATTATCTTTTGTTTCAGTTTTCTCATGTGTATCCCATGTTTCACTTCAATAAGTGTCTGCTTTTGGTTCGGACCTCAATATGATAGCCCATGCAAATCATTAATATATGCCTCCTTGTCGTAGTAAACGTAGAAGTAATGCGGACTCATAACGGACCTGAACCTCAAATAGTAATAATTGTATCATGCTGTGTAATATTGTGAAACTATAAGGTAACTATATATGTCCTATGTTTGGGTGTTCATGCAGCTAAAAAACCTAAGCAAATTGTGCTAAACAACCCATCTTTTTTATCCTAAATTTTAGGCGAGTCATAAAGTCGACATTCAAAAAATACTACTAAATAATTGTATCATCTACTCCATCAGACTGAGATTTCGAAAACAAAAATGTAAAATTAATGTGTTTGGGTTTCATGTAGGATATTGTTAAACAAATGAAAATTCAGAAGCATTGCAAATAAGGGAGATAAATCTTAGCATGCAACATGTACCACATTATTATGTTCAGATACCCCCCATTCCTATTACAACATTCAAATAATTTGTGTTATCATAAATTGTACTAGAAGTATCATTAGTTATTACCTATTAGGTGTTTGATTGTTCTCTTATTTTACCTATCACTTATTACCACATTATTATGTTCAGATACCCCCTATTCCTATTACAACATTCAAAGAATTTGTGTTATCATAAATTGTACTACAAGTATCATCAGTTATTACCTATTAGGTGAGATGTTCACAGAATGGAGAAGACGTGGATAGCAAACAATTACTGCACTTGGTGAAGCTGGTTAATTGAACTTGAAAATGGCAGTAGAAGTTATGAAAAAATCACATAGAATTCTCAAACTCAGGGCACACGTTCAGAAGGGAACCCCACAGTTCATGCATGACAATTGGTAAGTGGTCCTAGAGCGTGGGGGGGGGGGGGGAGACATAATTTAACAGTACTCGACATCCCCACAATCGAGTTATCTGTAACTCGATTATACAGAAACCAAGTACTATTAAACTCAGTACGGATTAGCAGTACAACTCGGTTGTACTGAAATCGAGGTATCATACAACTCGGCCCTGAGGAAATTGAGTATTATTTACTTCACCTAATGACCAGTGGGTAGCAGTTATACATTCTCGTCTCTAGCACAGGCGAGTTATATTGGAATCGAAGAGAAGTCAAATGGGACAGTAGGGAGACCATTGGAATGGATTGTCCTCGTGGGTAAAAGAGTTTCCAGATGGGTCGATACTATAATTCGACCCTATAGAGGTCGAGTACTGTACTCGACCCTAGAGAAGTCGAGTATTGTTCCCTTTATAAAAGGCCTTGTTATAAAAGCCAGCTTTCTCTCATTCTGGTTGAGGGGTATGAGCAGAAGAAAACATTCATACATGGAGGAGAGAAGCCTCCTTTGCTTCTAGAGGTAACATGCCCACATGTTTTATAGTTGTGATTAAACAGTTTACCACTATACAATTATAGATTATGAAACTGTTTGTCAGATCTTGGAACAAGCAATGTCAAGGTTGCTATAGTCCACCGGCACCTGTTGGTAGAGTGACATGGTACATGTTTATCTAATAGCTCAGATTTGAAACTTGTTAAGTTCTAACCCCTGCACAGCTCATGCGATTTTAAAATACAATCTTGTTGTATGTTCCTCTTTTAGGGTGGCAGATACTATGTTGTTTTCATTGGTCATGCTCTTGGCATACACTACAATTAGGCAAAAGCAAGTAGACAAGTTCATAAATTCGTAAACGCTGAACACATGTCATACAGAGATCGACAAGAAACAAAATTTGCATACATGGAGTTCTTGCAATGTAATGGTAGGAACGTGTAGTATAGTTCTTCCCCATCGTGGACATCTCCTACCATGTCGACATCAAGCCTAGGGGGGGACGTCTCAAAGCGAAGGAACCAGCTATTGCGATGGAGACGTTGGGAACAGATTGCTGAGGTATCAATTAGACGTTGCCATCGAGGAGCGTGACCACGCAAGGATGATTGCGACCTTGAGTAGTAACATGCTCAGTGAAGTGGTAGCCCATGTTATGGGGGATGATGAAGTTCATGATTGGACACGACAAGGAAGCGCAGAATGAAAGCGAAACTATGGCCACTGCATAAGGTATTTATGAATCTAGTAATACTAACCACATGTGTTTTTATGCCCCCTGTCACTAGACATGGCAATACGGGTCAGAATTTTCTGACCCGACCCAACCCGACCCAAAAAATACCTGACCCGTACCCGATTTATTTGACCCGAAGCAAAAAACGGGTTGACCCGTGACCCGACCCGATTTTTTGCGGGTCAACCCGACCCAACCCGAATAACCCGTGACCCGACCCGTTAAAAAAATTCGCTAAAAAAATATTTACACTTAAATTATAAACTAAATAAAACATTAAATTAATTGTCAATTTGTCATGTCATGACAATTGACAACACAAGCCATAAGTACAACCTGCACACAGTACAGCACACACACTTACACTTACACCTTAGTTAGGTGAGTTTCATGACAATATGACATCCATCCGTCCAACATTAGTACATTACAAAGACAAGCTTTATTTTTTATTTTCTATTTTTTTTTTAGAAATAGAAAAGCAAGTGCACAACTTTGACTCATTCACTCATTGACAATGACTATTCTTAGGCTATTTGATTGTATCACAACCGTTCAAAATGATAGGCCACAAACGCGTTGACCCCTTGTGATAACTTAGATTAATTAAATTAGCCCAGTTATTAATTAATCAAATTAACATGCAATATCACGTGGTAGCACAAACAAATCACCAAACTAAGTAATGCAGCGGAAAATAAATAACACGGTGATTTGTTCACGAATGGGGAAAACCTTACGGCAAAAACCCCACCGGGTGATTTAAGGTCACCACTCCCGAAACTCCACTATTATCACAACAAGTAGTTACAAGCAAGGAATCCCAGTACCTCACCAACCTACAGTTGAACTCTTACCCCAATACCCAATTGGACTTATTCTATAGTGACAGTTTCTCCTTTCAATGCACGGCTCCAAGTACGTGACTAACCAGATGCGCGGATCCCAGTACGTGACTTCAATTACCAATTAGAGAGAGAGAGAGTTGTTGGCTGCAAAGTTCTTCAAATCATCAGAGATGAACTAAGGCACGAACTTTGTCTTTCAGATCACAAATTGCATGAACAAGAAGTTCTGAATGAATGTGCAACTTGCATCCTTATTGACGGCCCTTAAAATAATCCTTTTATATGTCTAGGGTTAGGAGAAAAGAAGTCCCAAAGACATATTCACGGATTGGACTTGAAACATAACTGGAAATCTGTTTTCTTTAATTCTCGACAGATAGAGGTGTCGAGAGGTGTCGAGAAGCTGTCGAGGCTCGGGGAAAAACAGCTTCTTTAAATCTCGATAGATGCATGTGTCGAGGTAGGTGTCGAGATTTAAAAACTGGCACTTCCTTGCTTGTGTCTTGGACAGACTTTGACGGCTTCAACACTTAATCTTGAACCCAAGTTTCTTGAAGTGTTTAACCCATCTTAAATCTACCCAATTACAAGTAAAGTGCGTTTTGTCTAAGGATAAGCCAATTACATAAAATAGCGACATATGTTCATAGACTTGAACTACATATGTCCTAACACAAAATAATATATACATATGTTATATATATCTCTCATGGTGTCAATCCTCTCATTGCTGTGCTTGCTGCCTAGTTGTAGTCCACTAGTCCATAAGCCCATTCGGATTTTCCAAAGCACCAAAGCCAAACAACTGAACAAGCACACTAAAACTAAATCACAAAATTCACATCACTCCTATTCGGCTCTTCCTCTGTTCCTCATTCTTCAGCTCCCCTGTACCCACTCTTTTTCTTCTTCGTCTTCTTGCTTTCAGTCTTTCACTGTACCTCTTTCTTTGGTAATTTTTTTTTTCATTCCATTGCTATTTATCTCTGCCTTCAAGTTTTATCTAATTATTTCTGCCTTCAAGTTTTATTTTATTCTATATAAATCCATATCTTTTTCTTCGTTTTTTTTTTTTTTTGTATTCTCTAATAAATGAGATCTTTTGCAGGAATTTGGAACAAATATAGAAATCCATATCTTTATCTCTGTCTCTTGCCATCCACAACCACAAATCATCAACTATGGTGAAGGTAAGTTAAATCCTTTTTATCATTCTCTTAAAACCCTAACTATTTTTAGTTTTTGGATTGAATTTTTAATATTATGAATTTATGATTTAGCAATTAGCAATAATAATATAGCATAATGCTCACAGTTATTATGAATTTTTGGATGAATGTGTGATCAAATATGGTCTATTGCTCTGCCTCTGGATGAATTTTTGGATTAAATAGGCTAGAATTTTTGGATGAATGTGTGATCAAATATGGTATATTGCTCTGCCTCTGGATGAATTTTTGGATTAAATAGACTAGAATTTTTTGATGAATGTGTGATCAAATATGGTATATTGTTCTACCTCTGGATGAATTTTTGGATTAAATAGACTAAAATTTTTGGATGAATTTTTGGATTAAATAGACTAGAATTTTAATTTTAATTATATATTTTGCTTTGATAATTAGAGTACAGTGGCTTCACCGGCTGTAAATTTGGAAAGTGATGATGATGCTATAATTATGGATACTTCTACTAATCCTTCACTATCTTTAGGAGTCAATTCAAAATCAAAGTTTAAGAAATCAAAAAGAGTTTCAGGGAAAAATAAAAAGGAAAAACATAAAACTTCTATAGTTTGGACTGAATTTGCGAAATTGCCTATTAAAGAAGAAGGGATAAGTAAGGCTACTTGTCAATGGTGTGGGAAAAGTTTTTTGGCAGATAGTCATCATGGAACATCAAACTTACATCGCCATCTTCTCAAATGCTTAAAAAGAAATGAAGTAAAACAAGATGGTGAAGAAGAGGGTGGGGTGTTACAAAACAAGATAATTCAAGAAGTGTTTCGTGAGATGTTAGCGGAGGCTATTATTAAACATAATTTACCATTTAGCTTTGTTGAGTATGAGGGTATTAGAAAAGTTTTTAGCTATCTAAATTCAAATGTTAAACATATTTCTAGAAATACTTCAAAAGCTGATGTTCTAAAACTTTACAAGAAAGAGAAGGATGATGTTAGAAATAAGTTGAAATCAATTCCTGGTAGAATATGTTTGACTTTAGATTTATGGACTTCTGTTACAAGTGAGGGATATATTTGTCTTACAGCACATTATGTGGATGAGAATTGGAAATTGAAAACTATCATCTTGAATTTTTGTCATATGCCACCTCCACACACGAGAACTCTTTTATACGAGAAAATTTTAAGTTTCTTGGAAGAATGGGGTATTGAGAAGAAAATATTTTCCATTACTTTAGATAATGCATCTAATAATGATAATTGCCAAGATTTCATAAAGAAAAAGCTTAATGATGGGGGTTTATTGTTATGTGATGGTATCTTTTTCCATGTGCGTTGTGGTGCTCATATATTGAATCTTATTGTTCAAGAAGGATTGAAAGTAATAGATGACTCGGTGATTAAGATCCGAGAAACTATGAAATATCTTAAAGGATCAGAGAGTAGAATGTGCAGATTTGATGAATGTGCAAAACTAGTTGGTATGAAGAGAACAAAGGGTTTACGTTTAGATGTGTGTACAAGATGGAATGCAACATATGACATGATTGACAGTGCTATGAGATATTGTTCTGTGTTGAACCGTTTAGTAGAGGAAGATGCTAATTTCAAGCATTGTCCATCAATGGATGAATGGAATAGAGTTGAAAGGATAACTCGGTTTCTGAAACCTTTCTATGACATTACAACTCTATTTTCTGGAACCGATTACCCTATAGCAAATTTATATTTTCAAGGAGTGTCTCAAATTGAATTGCTCTTACTTGAAGAAATGGAGAGCCAAGATTTATTTATCAGTAATATGGCAGAACAGATGAAAGTTAAATTTGACAAATATTGGGATTGTTATAGTGTGGTGCTAGCTTGTGCCATTGTTCTTGATCCAAGGTATAAGTTGGATTATGTGGAGTTTATTTTCAAGAAAATAGAGCCAATGGAGCACATTGCTAAAATGACTGTGGACAGCGTTGAGACTACATTGTATAAGCTTTTTTTAGAATATGAATGCCTTAAGCCTATGACCACTATTTCATCTTGTGTTGGGAGTTCTAGTCATACTAGTGGTGCTGTGGATGATCTTGATGATGATGAAGATGAGGAAGATGATGTAAGTAAATTGCATTTTGTTTGGTATATATTGTGCTTTATTTTTTTAATAATAAAGATTGTAATGTTGTTTGGCATTATTTTTCATTGCAATTTTTTTTAATGATTAGGAATTTGATCATTATGAAAGTGGTCATGGTACCAAAACAAAAAAATCTCAGTTAGACTTGTATTTAGAAGAGAATAGGCTTAACAGACAGGAAAATCCAAAGTTGGAAGTTCTCTCTTGGTGGAAAGAGCATTACAATCGGTTTCCAGAGCTCTCTTTAATGGCACGGGATCTTATGAGCATTCCGATAACTACTGTTGCTTCTGAATCAAGTTTTAGCACTGGAAAAAAAATTCTTACTCCGTATCGTTCACGTCTTTTACCCGAGAATGTGGAAGCTACGTTGTGTACTAAAAGTTGGCTATATGGATTTGAAGGTAATTTAAATTTTTTTTTTTATAGTCATAATTATACAATTTTAATTCTTTATTGATTTGCTTTCATGGTACATTAACTTATATTAAAATATTGTATTGTAGATGAAGATGCTGATGAAATTGGCCAACTTGAGTTACAATTTGCAAGTATGAATATTTGCAGTGCTGAATCTGCTACCAACGTTAAGTAGATAGAGATTGAGGTGTAATTTTTATAAAATATTTATTTATTCCTTTTTACTTAATATGTTATGTTTATTTTTAAATCTTTTTTTTTTTAGTTTATTTTTTTAAGTAATCTAACTTTACTATTATTTTAAATGCAATAGGAATATATGCACTTAAGAAGACCGATAACTTGTTACTTTGCTGGCTTACTTGTTTTGTTTGTTTTAGGATCTATCTCTTTTTGAAGATGTAAAATTGTAATTATATGTATTTTGACAGTAAACTATTAAGTATTAACATTGTAGACTTTTTTTATCATGAATTTATGATTATAAATAATTTTTGTTATGCTCAAAACTGTCAGAATTAGAAGGATATTAACAAGTGGCATTAAGTGCAATTCATTTGCTTAATTGATTTTATTCATTCTCTTAAAACAAATTGTTATTGATTTGTTTTTGTAATTGGGAAAAAAAAAAAAAAAACTTGTTTTAAAAATATGGGTCAACCCGACCCGACCCGACCCGCAACCCGGTTGACCTGCAACCCAATTGACCCTTTTAAAAATGACCTGTTTTGACCCGTGACCTGTTTGACCCATAAACCTGATTGACCCGACCCGCCCGTTTTGCCATGTCTACCTGTCACTAAAGTTTGCACTACAGATGGGCTGAAATGTTGTTGAGTAGCCTTTTCGTTTCCCTTTTGAACTTTATTTTTGAATCTATCTTGGCCTGTTGGCCTGTAATTGCTTGTATTGTTGTTAACATTGGCTAGGCTGTTTTGGTAATTGTACTTGGCTTTGGATAGGCAATATGTACCTTTTTTATATCTTTTTTGCTTAGGTAAAAAAATACACTTGTTATGAAAAAGTTGCGGATATAACGGGCAATCTGAAAAGTCAAAAGGCACTGCTTGTAATATACCCCCTGTCTGCTATGATTCTTGAGCATGAAATGGAGCTATCTTGGAACATAAAATCTAGAAATGCACACCACCTGGCAATGAAACAAAAAAGGCATTTGCCAAACTGTTTCAGTACGTAATATGCAGTTATGCACATATGGACCTTAACATATAGAAATATACATTTCCATTGCATTTAAAGATATTTGTCATTTTACATATATCAGTAGTGCCTAACTAGAAGTTGCTCAAACATGCAAATATAGAACCTGAAATGTATGCCGAGCTTCATTAGTTACAAAAATTGTTAGATATTATTTACAACAAATTGTCCAATATGTTGTTGTCCACTACTGTCGTTTGTATGTGCAATATATTGTCCATTAGGTATGCAGAAATTGTCCAAAAATGTTGAGTATGGGATGTGAGACATGCTCTGCAAAAACCTACAAATATGCCACCAAATAAAAATACATGTATGAGAACAAGAAAAAGAACTTAGGAAGAATAGAGGTTCAAGTAGTAGCAAAAATACACTTGTTGAAGATTAAAGTATTAAAATTAAAATTTTAAAATGTTGTAACTAACATTTTGTAACTAACATTCCAACCCAAATAGATGCAAGAATCCAAATCTCAAAGTCTAATAAGCAATCTAAAAAATGAAAAGGATTATGAGGATATGCTAGTATCAGCAGAAGCAGGAAGGTACACTGTTGGTGTGAACATGAATTTGTGGCTTTGGTGTTCTTTTATTTACGTTGGAAAGATACAATGGGATGAACTTATTAAATGAGATGAACTAAAACAAGACATATAGCACTTGATTTGCACAAGAAAAAAAGAACCATTTTGTACGTGAATAAATATCTGATAGTTGTCCTGTAAACCTTTCAAGTCCTGTGCAATGAAATAGATTCTTGTGATATATAAACACTGGCACAATTTGTCAGTCAGAAAATACAAAACTTCTATTATTCTAGTGATTAGAGCGAAATTGTCAGCAAGATTCTACTTGTATTTGGGGAAGCAGTTCAAAATTCAGTGAGCACAAGTCCATGGAGATTCCCTATTGACACTTTTTTTTTTTTGATAAAGCAATTTACAGTTTTACACTGTTAATTCTAAGAAACATAGACACAAACATGGGTGTGGTGTGACATATGACACGATAATTCATAAAAAATTTGGTACAACACTGTTCAGATATAATAATAAATTGATTGTTATATAGCTTGAAGTATATTTTTTATATTCTTAGACATATTTTTACCTTTATTTTAAGTTTTAAACCTGAAAAATAATAATGATCAAAATATATATATATATATATATATATATATATATATAAATCAAAGGAATATTTTAGAGAAAAAAACTTTTTTTTCTCCGATATTGAGAACACGCATACAAAAGTGTATGGAAGGATGGAATATTTTGCTAAATGCTATTTTGATATTTCAGGTTCCAAAAGGATCGACGTTGTCAGGACCATGTGACAGACCTGCAGTAAGTTGAATAATTAAAAAAAGCCAATTCAAAAACTTTAGTTGCTAATTTGAATTTATTTGTTAACTGACTTAACAATCTTGTTTACTATCTTTACAGCTAATTCGGTTTTTCATGAGCACAAATTTGGTGGTCAGTGGTCTACGAATCCTAAATAGTCCTTAGTTCCATATGAAATTCGATGGTTGTGAAGGAGTATTGATTGACAAGCTGTCCATCTCTTCACCTAAACTCAGCCTAAGCACCTATGGGATCCATATTGAGAACACTAAAGCTGTTGAAATATACAACTCCATGATTAGCAATGGTAGGAAAATGGTGTGACTATTTACTCAACTTGGCAAGTGTATACTTTATTTAGTTAATTGTATTAGATATTAGATTAGATGTAACGATTATACTTGATTTAAACAGGTGATGAATGCATTTCAATTGGACCCGGGTGTTCAAATGTAGCAATAGAGGGTGTCATTTATGGGACTAGTCATGGGATCAGGTGCATATTCTCTTTCTCAAATAAGTATAAATCTTGCCTAACTACCAGTTTGTTAAGGTTGAGTGAAGTATTCATTATGCTTCAATCATGTCATTGTATTGACCACTAGGGCAAGTTCAACAGCATCTTGGAGGTACATCCATAAGAGGAAAAATGAGATTCAAAAGGCAAGAATGGCCATTATTAACATCTCCTTCAAGCCATGCGGCACCTGCCTCATTTAATAAATCGCTGTAATAGTTTAAATTATTTAAACTTACAGATAGAAAGCTGAAAGCAAATAAATAACTCATACACAATCGTAGGATAGACGTATACTGGATAGTTTAATAGTATGTTGGTTTATTAGCATTTTATTTAGTTTTTCTCTAGTCCAGGGCATTTTAGTAAATTCCAGAATTCTTGGGTATGGGGCCATAGCTGTTGGCCAATCATGGTATTTTATCAATAAGTTTTATTTAGTTTATGGGTGTTTATGTGTGGGTTTTGGTTCAATTCATTGAGGGTTTAGTGTTCAGGCGGATTGTGGGTGGCTTCAGTTTCTGTTTCTTCTTACTCGTTTGCAATCCTAAATTAATTCTTTTCTCTTCCCTATTAAAACCCTAGTCATTATTGAATCCGAAAGCAAGGAAGTTATTTATGCTTTGACTCAAGAACAAGTTCTGTTTATAAATGGTTCACCTGCATGAATCTCATCCTCACTCAACATGCTCTTGTCCCCTAAAATCATTCAAATGAGGTTCCCCTCACGAATCTAAAACCACAGACAAGACTTATCATAAATTGACCTAGAAATGCCTTTTTCTTTGTACCAAGACTAGAAGAGGTTCTTAACTAATGTATAAGAAATGCCTTTTCTATTTTTCACTAAAATATCAACAAAATGAAATGCCTTTTCTTTGTACCAAGTGTGCTGGTCCTTCGACATATGTATGGTCTAAAATTAAACAACTTGCTATCTCTAACATGCTATGTCCAAGCTAAAACATAACACTAGTGTTGTGTTTGTGTCCAAATTTCATAGATCTAATTTGATGTGCAGGGCAAATTTTAATAATAATAATTTCATGTGTAGGGTAAGGCACAAAACATTATAATTTGATGTGCAAGGCACCTTTTTTCCATCACTTTCTTGCAAATCAAACAAAGGTTAAAGCAAGGAAGAAAATATATAAACAGAACTAAGCAAATTCAATTTCAAAGCCATGCTGGACTTATGTATATCTAGAGAGAGGAGAGAGAAATTCAGTTGCTTAAAAGTAACAACTTCCTTTTATAGCCAAGAAAAATCCCAACTGTCTAATATTGTTTTTGATTTTTCTCTTTTTTTTTCTTTTTTTTTTTTTTTTGTGTGTTGTGAATTGTAATTATCAAAAAATGAACCTCAAAAATGAAAATAATTAAAAAAAAAATCCAGATAATAGGTAAGGTTTTACCCCCATATGCTCCACATCATCAATAGCTCAACGATCTTTTCGTTTCCTCACAGCTGCCTTGGCCAGTCTCGTCTTACATGAAATTCAAAGCAGAGCACATTACTTGAATGCACACATTCCCTAACAGCCAAAGTAGAGTTTAAAGAGAGGGATTGCACATTCCCTAAGGCCACAATGACATAAAAAGGAGCTATATAGCTTCTCTTTTACTGATCCACTAAATAGACTAGAGCAAAATGTGTGTTTAAGGGTCAACACTCAATAGGCTACATCATTGTGCAGATTCTGTGAGGATTTTGTGGAATGAAAAAAGAAAAACTAATGAGAAAAATTCTATAGCAACGATTGATCACCCTCGACACCACTAATAAGTTGGGTGATGAATTGGGTTGCCATCCAATGTCACATTTCTTTAATCCAAATTCTACAACCACAAATAATGCTGGTGAATTCATTATTAACTGCACTGCAACAATGACAATAGTAATACATTACTATAGAGAATATACTTAAGACTCTTGGATTATGCGTTTGATGATGAAGCCTTTGAAATGTCTACCAAGTGAATTGAGTAATAGTTGATGAACCCTTTGCTTAATTCAATTATCAGAAAATGTTTGATCTGAGTAAGCAAACAACATCATATGCAATTCTAAATGATAAAAGGTTTACATAGCATGGAGGTGTACTGGCTAAATAAGAAAATCTAATGCAAACTTTTCATTTTGATTGCTAATCTAAAAATTCTAATTAACAAATAGCAGTTAAGAAAAATGCCTTGCCAACGAACAAAAATAATTACTTTATCACTCTTAAGATAAAAGACTAGGACATATAATAGTGGAGGTAGACATAGGAATAATTCATTTACAAGTTTTATATATCTTTTATAATTATGCTTTGTCTGTGGATTTCAAAAATTTTCCATAAATCATGGTATTTATTGTCACCGATCCCACAACCAAGGGGATGTATGTCAGTGCGGAGTGATCTTCGCAACCCATGTACCGGTTCAATATTTTCAATTCGTATCTGTTCGATCTGTGCAGCCTGTTCGTCGGGGTTAGGAAATGAAAGGTCCTAGGTGGGCTCAACCTGAACTGCAAGTGTGGTCGGCCGGCCAGGTGTGGGTACAAATATACAGCCACCATCGTGGGCAAAGCAGCTAAACAATGGGGGAGACAGTCTAGTGGGTGGTGGGGACCGAAGGCCGACTTGAGCACAAAATGTGTGTTCTGCACTATCGTCATGGCCAATGGGGTAGGATGGCCCAGCAGCAGCGTCAGGCCTGCACCACGATGACCCGACGCCATCCATGCACATGTCCTAATCGCCTTTGAACGCCTCGTCATCTGTACAGAAACAATTGTATTTATTAAGATGACAACAAGGGATTCAATTAGTTTGATCTAGGATAAGTAAGAATCGTTTCATTTTTGGTAATAGAGTGGTGTTGAGCCATTGAAATTTGTGAAATTTGCAAAGTGGGATATCATGTGTGGCTGTGATGAAAATATACTTCGCTACTATTATACGTCCTTTGAATAAATTACAACTGAAAGTACTAGAATTGGAAGTTAGTAAGAATTGGAGGTATTAGAGGTGGAAGTTACCCGACTCATCCTCATCCTCACAACTATGTACGGGCGCAGGCGCAGGCCCACAACCACCTCTACGACCTCCAACGCCTCCGCGCCTTCCTGACCCACCACCACGCCTGCAACGACCTGTGGCCTGTGTGCTTGCCTCACTCGCCGCACGCGCATTCTCCAATGCCACTTGGCTTAACTCTCCAACAAGATCCAACATACGTAGCAGGTTGTTGTACATTTCGGAACCTAGTTTGCATTGCAATAGTGATGCAACATTGGACTCAACCTGTGAAATAAATAAGTCACATTAAAACTTTTCTAGTTACTTTAGTGTTATGCAAAACTATGCCTTTGGAAATAGATTATACATGATCAGCGTATTCATATATAGTACTGCTATTGAAATGGCTATTGAAATGGCACACCAGTACATATTGGTTGTGAAAAATGCATAACTAGTGGCAAGAAATGAAATGTTCTCTAGAATGAATGTCAAAATATTGATTCAATGGCTCCATAAAACTTAATTTTGAGAATGCATGCAACAACACACATATATTGTCACTCCATAAAAGAAGCATCGAATGGTTGCCTTACAAGGATTTCCCAATACGCCGACTCGCATGTAATGTACCATCTGGTCATCCTTCGGTATGACTCCATGTAAGCAGCAAGGTACGTCGTGTCCCCATCCAATTTTGGTGCATTAGCAAGGCGTTCCCCTCTATGGGCCCATCGGCCAATGTAGAAAGCATGTTCTCGCACCTAATCCCTCTCTAGTTTACCTTAGAGGGAGATTCTGTGGAGATCAATCGACGTATCCATAAGCTCCGGGGGCGCTTGCTTCATCCCGAATTGACGAAAGACACATTTGAGATGATGATCCTCTACTATCCAAAAATAGATCAAAGCCATAGTGGCCCTCCGTATATGTCGACCAGCAGTGCAATATGGGGGCAGCGAATCTAGGACATCCCCATACGTACGGCTCCCAGACAACTTGGATAAATGGTCAATAAAAAATCAAATCAAAATACGTACTTATTTGTGTCAATCCTCAATGTGACCAAATATGTAGAAAACCATTGAAGAACCACTTCACTAAAAATCCTAAGACATTCTTGACCTATTTCCCCCTCTTATTGGATTTGACATGGTAAGATGCACCCGGATACTGCTGGTTGCATTAGCTGAAAACGATGGAGAAATTTTAAGGGTACACAACTAAATATGTGTGGAATCAAAATGACAAACATCAATGTAAAATTACTAATGAAGGAACTTTATATTGACTACCCACCTTTTTGAAATGTTCGTAACTAATTCCTTGTATATCTATGGTCTAATCGACCAAAGTTATATTATTAACTACACACATGCAGTAGTTGACAACCCCACCTAGTGAAAAACAAAAATATGGAGAATTATATCCTCATGACATGAAGCGGTAGAATACTTGGTGTGCCCGTATACTCGATAGTGATGCACAATACGCAGCTAGCACATGTGTGGCATGCTCAGTCGTGCTCTTCAACCCCTTCCATCTAGTAAACATACAATTTCAAACAATGCTTATTAGTTGATATCAAACAACAATGCTGCCACGAAAATAAATGCGCAGCAAAAATGAAGCCATTAATTAGCTTTCGTATTTTTGGTGGAAAATACTTATTAGAAATAAGTAAGGAAATACCTAAAACCTTTGCAAGGCTTAAAATTTGGATGGATCTTTAGTTTCAATTGATGAAGTGTTGCAAACAAATAATTTCTAGTTCATTCTTGTCAATTCTCTCCTAATTTTATGCCTTCAGAATTGAAAAGAGATTAATTTCCATATGATAGGGGGAAAAAGTGAATTAGGATGTTGTCATAAACATGAAACTGATATTAGAGCTATCTGGTCTGGTGTACCATGGTCTACTGTACTACATGTGAGTCAAACGCACACAAAGGGCTTCAGCTTTGTAGTTTAGATGTTTTCTCTAAAGGTGATTTCAAATCTGTCATCCCCACTTGTTACTATTAAAAAAAGAATTAAAAACAAAGTCTAGACTATGAATTTCTGAGCATACAAATATGACCAACCAAGTTTTGGCATATAATTGAAACACTACCTATGAATCCTTAGGATGCACAGTAACCAAACAATATTACTAATAATAAAAGAGAGAGTTAAGCATGTGAATTTTTGAGTTTTGTTTGTGTCTCAACATGGATCATTAAAGCATGACGAGATTACAAAGACAAGTACATAATTGATAAGAATAAATTGAGATTATAAAGAGAGGTTTTTATTGGTTAATTCATTTGAGGAAGAAACACAAAAAGGTGTGCACTTTAGGGGATAAGGTGTGCACTTTTTGAGAGGCTTAGGCCCAGTTTTGTTATTGTTAGGGGTGGATTCATTTTCTTTTCTCATTGTCTGAACTCATTTTTTGCTTCTCAAATCCTGAATTCATTTTCTCTGCCTAACTCATTTTATGTTTAGCATTATTTTTTGCTCTAGTTTTTGCTTCTTCTTTTTTCACTTTATAATTTTCAAACACAATTGTGAGAGAGAGTGTTTTTTGATGGGACAAGTCAGTGTTATGGAACCCACAGATCTAGTTTTTTACAAAAATATCATTGTATTCATTTTCAAGAAAATGAAAACACCAAAAAGTTGTATTCAGTATTTTATTAAATCCTTTTTTCTATGCTAAAAATGAAAACTAAATACAAATATAATGTCAACCAAGTTTTTAGTGGTGGGTCCCATGAAAACTGAAAATAAAAACATAATACACATCTTTTTTTGCCCAAACCAAACAGGCCCTTATTATCTCATAAAACAATTTCATAAATCCACCCTCTCACATGCTAGACTCACAATTGCATAAATCCACTCTCTAACATGCTACATAAGATAATTTTCTCACGGAAGGAGGAGAGTGGGGTGATCGTAATCAATAACCTATCCTCTTCCTTTTTTTCAATAATCTCATTATAATCTATATAGTAAGACGTATAAATAGCACTATTTAGAAATTAGGAGACCCATTGTAAATGCATCTTTGGTAGTCAAAGAGAAGTCAATTAAGCTATATACAATTGGAAAGAGATGCTTTGTGTTAGGACATATGTGATTCAATGTTAGGAACATATGTCACTATTTTATATAATTGGCTAATCCTTTGACAAAATGCACTTTACTTGTAATTGGGTAGATCTAGGATGTGTTTAATACTTCAAAGAACAAGAGTTCAAGTCTAAGAGTTCAAGTCTAGTATTGAAGCCCTGATTCATTAAAGCTCGACAATTGCTCGACAGATAGTTATCTATCGAGGTCTTGACAGTTATATCTATAGAGCTTTACGAAATTCAAATTTTCAGATCTGATTTTTGGCCCATGCTGACATGTATGTGTAGGGTATCTTTTCTCACAACCCTAAACATATATAAGGCTTATTTTAAAGGCAGGCACATAACAAAATATAAGAAAAACATATGAAAAAAGTGATTAATGCCTTATTCTCTCTAAAAGAAGCTATTGCGTTTTTGCACCTTAGGGTTTTGTAACCAAGTGCTTCTTGATCTTCATTGTTGATGAAGTGAAGAACTTTGCATCCAATATTCTTCTTCCTCAAGTTAGTGAGTGAGTTACGTACTGGGATTTGTGCAAAGGAGTTAGTCATATACTGGGATCCATGCATCAGAAAAGAGGCGCTCATATATTGAAGAATTCAAAGGTTTTGAAGCAGTAGAAGGTTTCTGCTGTAAGTTCATCTACAAGGATTGTAGAGTTTAAGGACAGGTTTTGTACTAGATCTGAAACTTCTTTTTACTATAGTGAATTGCTTTTAGGGAAGGTTTCCCCCCAGATTTTTATTGTAAAACTAATTTGTTTTATTGGTTTTTCTGAGTCATCATATCTTATCTTATTTACTTTTCCGTTGTGCATGATATTGATGTTTGTTTGTTTTAACAAGTTTTATTCATAATAAATCTAATTAATAACTTGGATTTAGAACTTGTTAATTTTATCAACTGGGGTCTAAATTTCCCAACACTTTGCTAAAACAAATCTTGTACTATATATCTATAGACTTGGAAAGCCCTTCTTTTCTTTGTCAAATAATCCTTACACCATTTTGAATTTATCTGTTGGGAAAGACTGCAAGAAAAATTGAAACCAATGTTTCTCAACCAAGTGCATACAAGCAAATTTTTCCTTCTAATACTTATATGATGACAATGACATACTCACATACAAATTCTTCTCTCTCTTTTTTTCTTTTTTTTTTGTTTTTGCCTAGATAATGACATATACATCCATTTTTGGGTTAATCCAAACAAACTTATTTGAGGTGCTATCAATATAAAAATATTAGCACCATAGAAATTATCCAATCCCAATTTTCGTTGTTGCATAATTTCAAATGCCCATTCCAGGTGCGCTATCATCACTACAATCTAATCAATATGGTAAGAGAAAATCTGGCCATCTTGCTTGATGGTTCTCACATGTGGACAAAAAATTAATTAAGTTTACTTGCCTTTTAAATTAGGCTATTTTAGAAAGACTTTGAATCATCATTACTGCTACAATGGGTTGTTCAGTCAAATATAATGGCAAGCAACAAGAGCAAAACCAGCCACATTAAAGACCACCTATCCTATACTTAGTGGTGTTCAAATAATTACACATTTTCTTTCTAAACCACCCCACCCCCCCCCCCCCCCCCCCCCCCCCATGTTGTTCTGCTTCCTTAGTGCACAACTGCACATGTTGGGACTTGGCCTATTAGCCCCACTTTGGTGCTAAACCAGCAAAACATTCATGTTTATTTTAGACACATGAGAAAATAAAGCTATATATATCAATTGGGATGCAAAATTTGTGGTTGATTTTGAGTCCATCTAAGCTTTACAAAAGGTTTGCAATTGGGAAATTTTTGTAGATAGTAGAGGGTATGTATAAGAGAACTGGTAACATGTAAGCTTGAAGTTAAGTTTAGTTTCAAGTTTTTTGAGGAGCTTAGATTGTGCAGCTCACAACTCCCATGGCAGCTTGCCTTTTTGCTTAAGAATATCCTTTGCGAGTGTTTTGTTTACGCTCAAGTCAGATATGACAGTTTAGTTAGCTTTGCTTTGGTTTTGTAATCTGTGTTTACTTGGAGTTCTTCTGTGAAATATGTTGTTTCTACTTTCTTGCTACAATGAATTACCAAGTTAGTAAAACATAGATTATAGACCGTGACGAGTGGATGTGATCATTTTTTTCCCTTTTTTTTTATAGATGTTGTAGGGTTTGAATTCATGTCATTAACTCTCCCTGATGATTATTCTTTATTTTCACGCTAAGACACCAATTGTTTCTTTTATATATAGATGATGTTTGAACTTAATTCTTTTATAAGACAATTTAGAGACTACCAGTTGGACTGTAACAAAATTAAGTTAGTTAGAATTTACAAGTTTATTGAGTCATTGCATGCGTATGCAATGATGAACTTTTGTTCAATGCTAATTTTAGTGGAAAATTCAAATTTTTCCTTACAGTTTAAGCATGGTTTCAAATAAATATTAGATTTAAAATTTTTTAATTGAATATCTAAAATTTCAAATTGCTTTAATTCTTCCCAATCAGTAGTAATTAAAAATAACAAAAAGTTAATTAAATTACACCTTAGACTTTTCTTATGCCAAAGAACCTGTCATATCAACAACAAGTAGTATTTTGATCCAAATAATAAATAATTAAAAAAAAAACCCCCCCTCAGCTTAAAATGCATTTTTTTTCATTACAATTTTTAAGTCGTTTTGTAAGGTATTTTAGTGCAAAATACCATGTGGGAGTCAAGTGGACGAATTCATTATATTTGGATATAGTGTGTATTCTTGATTGCACATGGTGGCTTAAACCTTTGATTTGTCCATAAATTCCTTCATGTGAATTCAATGAGGCAAATATTAAAGAAAGTACTTGAGAGTGCTAGAGGTTTCATTTCATAAAAAGATTTGTTCTTGGGAAAAAACATTATAGAAGAATTTCAGAGATTCTAGGGCTACTATGATAGGAATGCAAGTCAAAATTTTATAGAGGTTGGATACAGGGTCTAGGCTATAAAGGTTTTACAAGCTCTGACTGATTGTAATTGTTCTTCTATAGTAAGTTTTTTTCATGAGATTGGATCCACCGAATAGTTTTTCCAATGAAAAGATTCTTTATTGATTTTTCACTTTGTTATTATGGCTGAAAATATATATATTTATGCTAGCCTATTTGGGGTAAATCATAACTTGTTTGAATTAATCCCTGCTTAAGTTGTTTGAGGTCTAAATAAGTATTTTTTATTTGAGATTAATAGAAATAATTCTTGAAAAGAGTTAACAGTTACCCAATTGGCACTTCCCCATGTACAAAGTGTTTGGAAGTCTAGAAGGGGGGAGGGGGAAGAATTTGTTGTAACTATCTCAACCAAGAAAAAAAAATCCTTGAATCCCGAAACTTAATAAAAAGAAATTTTGACAATATCATATCCCAAAATATAGTTGTGCATTTCAATAGATTTTTATTATGGTTAAATTTTAGTAAACTCTTTGGAAAATATAATAAACACAAACAAAATTAATTGTTTCATAATAATAAAAATTTAGATATAAATTCAGAACAAACAACCCATTTTTCCTTGTTGAACAAAAATGACCACTGTACATACTCTACCAAATGAAATTATTAGAGAGACTTTTTCATGAGTTAGCCAAAATTCAAAAACAAACATCTTCAATATTAAACTTAAATATGATCAGTTTATATACTATTTACAAATATTTTGTACAACCTATTTCTATAAATTGTGGTCGAGTACATAGTAGGTATTGAATGACATGTGTGACTGTGATTGGCATTGCACTAATAGATGCATCTAAGTGTTCTGTATTAGCATTATCTATTAAAAAAAGTATTTTGAATTAGTAATTTTCTTCTGCACTCATAACAGTGTATATTGGCTTGTTAAGTAATCCATTAAATTAATGTCAATTAGACTTTTGGTTTGAAACAAGGTTTACTTCTCGATAGCAGTGTCCTTAGTGAATGTATTGCAAGTGGCATACATGCAGGGATTATGACCAAATATAGACACATGCACAGTGAATGACAAATGGCATGACAATTGTATCAAACTAATCAAATAACAGACCGATTGGCAAGGGGACCTGCCTCTGTTGGTGGTTGTGGCGGCCTCATAATAGGGCATATTAGGGGTACCAATTCATATTCGCGTGTTAGGTTCGTGTCATGTCGAGTCATGAGAATTAGACTATATGGGTCAACCCTAACCCGACATGTTTATTAAACAGGTCAAGATTTTTCAACCCTAACACAACCCATTTATTAAATTGGCCAGTCATGTCGACCCATTTATCAGATTTTATCAAAACGAAAATAATAATAATAATTTTAGTATTAAACAAAATGATATGAATTATGAAAACCCAAACAAATAAATATTTTTATATAAAAATTAAAACTAATAAGTAACTACATTACAAATAATAATTCAAAACTAAAGCATATCTCAATATCACAAATAATCAATCATAATATGTAAAGAAAATAAACCACAACAATTAGAAGTTTATATACGTAGGGTTTGAAGGGTATATTGGTAAAATGTCATTCAATTAAACAGGCCAAATAGGTCAAACAAGTTCCATGTGATGAACACTAACCCAACCCATTTATTAACGGGTCAGTCGTATCAACCAGAATATGACACGAACCCATTAAGTCTCAACCTATAACCTACTAATTTTGTATTGTGAAGTGTTGGGTTCGTGGGTTGTGTCCAATTTTTCCACCCCTAGAGCATATCAGTGGGAACCTCGAATACGCCCACAGCTGCACCAACATCAGTGCTCCTCAAATCTGCATCACCTCTCAAATCTGCATCGCCTTCATCTCTGATGCCTTGCATAAGTGCCTGTATAGCTAGGCTAATGCTCCACTACCCCAACTATACCTCTTTACGTTGCTAATTGGGTTCAGGAACTGTAGAGGCATCACTTACACCTAGTCTACCGACTTGTCCATAAACAAAATGGACCCCAATCACGTGAGTATGTGATAGCGCACATGTTGCTACACTACCTCGTCAGTAGCATCCGCAACTAGGGGACCTCTAAATTGTGCCTTCAGCCAGCTGACTCTTACCCTCGCCTCAGCAAGGATAGACATGTTTTCATGGGGATGCGGTATCAGGTCTAGAGGACAATGACCCAGTAAATCATGACACAACCTAGGCCAATCCAGCTTGACACTCCCAGTCACTGGTAACCCATCAATAGGAACCCCTAGCATCACCTCAATATCTTGTAAGGTGATGCCCATCTCTCCATGTGGTAGGTGGAATGTATGCGTCTCCGGACGCCAACACTCAATGAGTGTTGTGATCAACGCATGATCCACTTCCAAGTTTGGAACCTTGAATAACCCTTCAAAACCCGCCTCAGTTATGTAGCAAGCAATCCGTGGGTCTGGCCCATGCCGAGGTAACTCGCAAGATCGGCGCCTAAACTTTAGCATGCCTGGCACTACCTGCACACGAAAGAGCATTGTCTTAGGATAGTGCACATGAAATAACTATAATAATATGCAAGAAACAGTAGGCTAACTAGTTAGTTATGAACATTTTGCAATATGTTAGTTACGATGTTAACTAGTTATTCACTCTAGCTCAATAGCAGATAGGATCAATTCAAGATCAATGACATTGTTTAAAATTAGCACTAATGTGATGGCCATTATGTTTTGAAATGAATGAAGAAAGTGCCTCACTATGTTTTGACAGTTGTCTTATGTGTAGCCACGCCTAATTGTGTGGGCACATTTGGAAAAATGATGGCAGCGGATTCATTTTAATTGATTACTATGGCTTTTAAATGAGATTTACTGACTTTGAATATTTCTTCTTTATACCATTTTCTTGATGTTGTTAATGAAAGAGTGTTTTTAAATTCACGATTTTTTCTGCTTCATACCATTTTCTCTTTGGATTAAATAAAATTCTGCCTAAACCAAAAGAGAAATGCTACCATTTCCAACATCTATTTACAAACAATCAAAGAACCCAATAGAAATAAAAAGAAACAATTTTGACATGTCCGAAGTTCAATACAACTACATACTTAACCGGCAGGCGTCTCCCACAGTGTCTTGGATCAATGAACCGGCTGCTGCATCAACTATGTACCAACCATGGGTCCAAGATCCACATTTCGTAGTTGATGCATATCTGACACGCATGCAATCATGTTAGACACGTAGGTCTATGTTTAATAGTGAAGAAAAGCTTGGCTTTTGCAAGTAAACACAAGCAAGTAATTGAATGTTTTAGAACAAACTCATAGAAACAAATAGAGAGAGAGAGAGAGAATGAGTGAAAGAGAAACAGAGTGAGAGAGAGATTTGACAGAAAATTGAAAATATATAATTGCTCATCTGAATTATACATGATGCATCTATGTATACACTGATTTTCAATCCATTTAATCATATCAAGGAAGAGTTAAAGTAAAACACTAAAATATAAAACAGCTAGCCTAAGCATATATGCCTAACTTGATCCTAATGTTCATGGCTGCAAGGCATAAACAAAAAGGACACATAGTTGCAAAATGTATAAGCAACCTAACGAACCAACAAATGTGAGAATCAATGTCTAAATCAAACAAAGTAAACCAACAAATGAACAAAGCAAAATGCAAACCAAAGTATCAATTAAGCACCACAAAAAACACCATTGTAAAACACTAAAACATAGTTCTAAAATTGAACAGTACCCAATTAGGATCAGTACCTCTATGGCCTTGAATGACATTAAGCAAATTACTCATAAACAAGCCCTACCACCCATCAATAGTAGAATATCCCTTCTTTAAACAAAGTGTAAAGTTCTTTCCTTTTACTTGTTCCTCTAATCTTTAAGTTTTTCCGTACTTGACATCACATTCTAAAAGAAATTTTATTTCATAAAGCAAGAAGTGAAAATGGTTTATTGTAACTTAGTGGCTAGTGAGGTGTGTTTTCAACAAAAAATGGGGAGACAAACATGGAAGTAGGTAAAGGTGCCATTAGAGACTCTAGTGCAATGGACATCTCACTCACAAGCACAGCTTTGGAGGCAACTAATAATAATCAAATTCATATTGAGCTTAATTAAATGGATTAAACAATTGTGAGACCTATACCATCAAATGATGGTGTGTGCATAGTTATGTGTCAAATGAACATTGAATTGGTGACCATAATAGTCCAAGAGCTTTGCTTTCTTTTCTTTTGGGTTTTTTTTTTTATGAATACAGTCCAAGAGTTAACAATTTTGAGATTATGGATACAAATGAGACAGAAATGGAAAAAGAATTCTTAAATTTTTGTAAGAAGAAGAAAAAAAAGATTATCTAGCATTTTTCTATAAAAGCCACAGGCCTTACAAAAAGAAATCAAATTTTCTTTTACCCTAGACTGAATTCAAGAACTGCAAAGTCGATTATGTACATAAAATTTATGAAACCTACAAATTAAATATTTTGTTAATATTAGAAGTCAATTATATTTTTATTGGTCAAGTCTGGGTCGTAAATTAGGTTATTAGTAATTCATTTATTTTCTTTGAATCAATCACATTTTTGTAAATGAATAGTTGGCTTTCCTAATTCAACTAGAAATAGGGTCAAGGTAGTTAAAGGTGAAAGGCAACCTTAAGGTGTCAATGCCTTTTATAGCCCGAGGCCCTGAGGTGTGAGGCGACAAGGCCTTTGGTGCAGCCAAGGTCAGCCCATTCCAGAAGACCTGGAATTTACCAAATTGTCTTTATTCTGAGAGAACTCTTCATCATCTAAAACATCCCAAATTAAAAAAACTCTTGAAAGGAAACTGCCAGTTATGTTCCCATCACTGACTCCTAGGTTTTTAATTTTTTATCATTTTTCGTCTTTGTTTCTTTATTGCAATTTTCCATCTGCATCAAATTTTAGTATCAAAGCTAGTTCTACATCATTCACACAAAATAAGAACATCAATTCATATTCCATTATTTTCCATTAATTAAATTATATATCAATTCCCATTCAAAAGCCTAAACCTTTATGCCCACAAAAATTAATTCCGACACAAAGAAATCAATATCTCCACCAATACCCATGGGAAATAAGTATAGGAGGCCAAACCACCAAAAAAAAAGCCTTAGATCTGTCAGAAGCACCCTAGAAGCACCGACACCTGAAAACAATTGGCTTTTCAGAGGATTTACTATTTCCATTCCCAAAGCCACCACAAATCTTAATGCTCCCTAACCTAACCCAACCTATTAGGAAAGGATTGGGTGACCCTAAAAGGCCACTAAGTTCCCTTTTCAACCCCAAATGTAATAGATGATAATAATAATAATCTGATGTACTTAGTCAACAAACATAACCCACAAATGACTACTAATCTGACACAAGACAGAAGCTTGAACGGGCTTTAATACCAAATTTGACGTAGGATTTTTAGGAATTTCAGCACTAAACTAGATTCTTGATGAGATATTAAATGTGTTGATGGCTGTTTGGTATTAAAGCAATGAAAAGAACATCAACTAAAGAAAGATAAAACACTGGGCAATCACACCTAGGCTTTCCTAAGAAGTCACACTTAGGTAGGAGATAGCAATCGTGCTTGAAAAAGTTGGATGTTATTAAAATCTATCAATATTATCGACTACAATAAAGCCATTATATAGGCTATTTCTAAATCCTTTCTTAGAAAGACTAGGAATTCTAATAACAAAGAAAAAAAGTACATGAAGAACTTCTAAACCAAATAGAAAAAGGATTCAAAACACAAAATAAGATTGATGGGCTTCGGTACAACCAAGGACAAACCATTCGAGGAATTTAAAAATTACCAAATTGCCCTCATTCTAATAAAATTTAATTAAAACTGATCTAGCAACAAATAAACAAAAACAAACAATAACATAAGACTCAATTCAACTTTAGATTGACTAAGCAAGGTCTCCCAGAGAGCTCTCCATCATCCAAAACATCCCAAATTGATGCTTGAGCATTACAACCAGCTTTCTATTACAATTTATAATTATTTAAAGGGGGCTGCCAATTACGTCCTGTCAAGTCCCACAGACCCTATAAGTCTTTTGGGTTTTTTTTTTTTTTTTTTTTAAATTTGTTTTTATGAATATAGTCCAAGAGTTAACAATTTTGAGATTATGGATAATGAATCCTTTCTATTTCTCTTATTCTTCAAAATAGTTAGAAAACAAAAAATCATGACATAAGTTAATAGAACTAAAACAATACCAAAAGGTTGAAATGAGATACTCCTAAATTTGTATAAAGCAGGCTACTCATCAGTGGGAAGCCTGAACAACATTAATCAAAGTACAGTTCAATATTAATATCAAACATTATGCAAACTACAGTTCAATATTAATATTTGAGGGAAACATCAATAATATAACATTATCCAAAGTATAGCTCAATACTAATATTTACCGTGCCTCACCTATGCCTCACCTGAACTATTACTTAACAGAAATCCTGCTTTAAAATAACAGCTTGTTAGAAGTTCTTTTCTGAGATAATTACCAATTCTAGTCTCTTAAGACAATCAATTATGCATCTGTACACAAAATGTAACAGACTTTCAACTGATGTGGTAAGTTTATGTGTTCCCATATGATATTACAAGGATAATGACATGAAACCAAAAAAAAAAAAAAAACTAAGATGTTGAATAAAAACAATATGGCACAGTTAGAGCCCTAAGCAGAGTAAATGGCAGCGAAGGTTTTAGGAACCCAAAACAATAGATAGAGAGCATTTATGAGTTCAATTTAGTTCAGTGATAGTGGATTTCCATGATGTGCATTTTATGGTCTGTGTGTAGATATATGCGTGCATATCCATTACACACACATTATATCTATTATAATAATAACTTAACAGAGTGGAAGCTTGTAAAAGCCAATAAGTTTGAAGTTCATTCTTATTATGAAGCTTTGATGGTTAGGGGCAAGTTCTCCATAGAAAAGCATCTGGCAACTCAAGGTTCCTACAGATGTTTTTTTCTTTGCATGGACAGCAGCACTAGATAGAATTTTAATAGTGAATAATATGTGGAAGCGTGACATGATGATTGTCAATTGGTATTGCATGTGTAAGACTGAAGGATATCATGAAACACCTTTTACTTCATGGTAGCTAGAGATATTTGGTCATTTCTATGGGTGTCATTTGGACTGTCCTGGGTTATGTAGAAGACAGTGGTGCAAATGCTAATCTATTAGAGAGGGAGTTTTCATAGTCGGAAATTCTAAAGCCTGGGATGCAATTCCATTGTGCATCTTGTGGATAGTTTAGGGATAGCAAAACTTGCAAACTTTTGATAGATTTGAACAACCAATCATTATGATCAAACAATCATTATTACAGTGCTTGTATAATTAGATGATTGTGCTAGAAAATATTCCCTCACATTTGGTTTTTGGTTTTAGATATTGTAGATAGTCTAAATTTGAAATTGTAAGATCTATAATGTAGTATGTAATTTTCCTTATTGCCTTTGTCAAATAAAATCATTTTATTTATGTATTCTATTTATGAAAATAAGAATACATAAATATATTAAAGTATTAATTGGCTCTATTGAAATAAACCAATAGCTTCTCAATTCAAGATCATTCAGCATTGAATTAAAAAGTAATTTTCCCTAATTTAAAATCATGACATAACTTATGACATAATTTGTTGAAATTATAGAGTTTGATTTGATACACTTTCAAACTATATGAATTAAAAAGAAATTTTCCCTAACAATGAACACCGTTGTCATGCCAACTGTATTTTACATGAATTTGTGCCCTAGATGTGCATCAAAACCCAGTTCAAAACCAAACCAAACAATGCTAAAACAGCAACAATGATAATGAATAGAGAAAAACTTAAGAAGCCACGCTTATATCAGAGTACATGCACAAGCAACACTTAACTCAAATTAAATGCAAAGGGAAAAAAAATTTTGAACTCAGCATTTAGAAATTACCTTAATACGTTTCTAATCCTTTAATTCTAAAGATGGATTGGTTGAGCTTCAACTATGGTGAGAGTGAAAAGGTGTGGGTTTGGGCATGGCTTTGGATTGAGCTTCGGAAAGGGTCTACTGAACGGTTTGGTTTGGGTATGGGTAGAAATAAGAGAACTTGAAGATGTGTTGAACTTGGGAAAGGTCTACTGAACGGATTGAGGGTGGCTACTGATCAGACTAACGAAGGGAGACAAACTGTTTTGGAGACGTTACATTCAAATTTTCTTTTTATTCTACATATAGCTCGGTTTCTTTATTGCCAAGTTCTAAACAGTAACGCGGGAATATTTTAATGTAGAAAAGCCAAGGTGGCGAATCAACGTGGCAAGAACCTGCCTAGAACTTGGCTTTGTAATAATCGAGTACCGTAAGTAACTCGATTTTAAGGTATTCAAGTATCAAAACAAGGGCACGCCCCTATATAGTTTGGAAACAAAGGCATATTGCCAAATATTTTGCCTAATAGGGGCAAAAGGCTAGGATCTTCGGAAAAAAAGACATGCAAAAGGAATAACATCAACGACAATTGAAAACTTTCAACTTTCAAGAATAGAAATAAAAGTTTAATAATATAATTTAAATAAAAGAAATTCTAAACAAGAACTTTTTCCTACCCTCCATTCTCTTTGTAATTCAAACAAGAGAGGAGACTAGCATAACATATATACGTTTCCCCCGTCAAAACTTACAAGAATTTGTATATATTTGATCCATAAAAGAAACAAGCTACTTCAAAATATTTCATCGTGAAGAGAGAACACACTGTGCCGATTACTTTTGCAGTTTTGCTTGGGTAGTAATTTTTAGGCTAAAATGCAAAAATCATCCTTTATGTTTTACCATATTTCATTTCAGTCCTATAAATTTAACTTTTGTCATTTTATTCCTCTAAATTTCATTTCTTTCTAATTAAGTCTTCCGTTAATTTTTTGTTAAATTTTTCTATTAACTTACCATGTTATTCAAGATTCGACCCAATTAAGTCCTTCGTCTTCATCTAAGTTATTCAAGATTCTTATCTGACCCATTACAATCCTTATATTCTTGATGGTTTTCGCAACATTTCCAGACCCAAATAAATCCCCTTGAATCCTTATCATGGCCGCACCTTCTCTTACTCTGCTCAATGCTTCTCCATGGTTTTCACACCCACAAACAAATGGGCAACAAAAGTTGTGATTGTTAATGAAATTGTCCTCATCTACAAGAGCAATAGCTTCGCTCTTGTTAATGTAATCAACCCCAATGGCTTCAAGAATTTGAGCCTCAACAAAATGGCCAACACAGGCACTAACCATTATAGGGATCGAAATTATGCGCTTGATTTCCTTGATGAGAGATGGCTTTGGCATGTGAGAAATGCCTCGTTGAGATGGGTCCGACGCAATGAGACAACATGCACCAGCTTGTTTGGCAATCTTAGCTTGTTCGGCGTTTGTGACTTCAACAATGGCTTCGCCGTGTAGCATTTGGGTTAGCCCAGCCTCGAGGGAAAATGGGTTTTCCTTGGCATCTGTGATGGTGATACTATTGTAGACCATGACAACACTATCTTCAACCATTGCACCAAGTGTTTGTGAAATTGGCCGAACTAAAAAATGATTAGAAAAGAAAAGGAAATGAGAAACAAGGAATGGTTGGCTCTTGGTAACAGAAAAAAAAAATAATAAAATAAAATAAAATCAACTAAGGTCTAAAACAACACAATTTTGGTAAGTTAACGACAGAAATTAACAGCAAGTTAACAGATGATTTAATTGAGAAAGAATGAAACTTAGAGGATTGTAGTGACAAAATCCAATCTTATAGGACTGAAATAAAAAATGGTAAAACTTACAGGGTTAGGGCCCGTTTGGTAGAAGAGTTTGAGTAATGTTGTTTATAGTTTTTTGAAATACGTTTGGCTGAAAAAGTGTGTGTGGAAATGTGTGTGTGGAAATGTGTGTAATGTTATTTAAAAACTAAAAATGAGTTGTTTAACAACTCTACCAAACGAGGCCTTAGTTTTGCATTTTAGCCTAATTTTTACAATTGCCTCGCTACAAGTCTCATCTCCTTTTCAAAATCAAAAAGTTTTAAGAGCTATAAAGTATGAAAGTTGGGAAAATAGATATATATTTTTAATTTTTGGTTTTGAGATACATAAGGGGAGGGAGATTCAAAAGTGGTGAAAAGAGTTTTTCAAGCACTATTTTGTGCTTTTTTTTTTTGTTTTTTTTAGATCCGGTTGAAAAATAAAGGGATAGAAAAATGATGAGAGGCAAGTAGAAGGAAAATTGGTATTTTTTTTTTTTTTTTCCTGTTTGGTTCAGAAAGGAAATTAGAGATAAACTCATAACAGAGGCAAGTTACCTAAATTACATTTTCTATTTCTTGATATTTAGCTCTCTCTCTCTCTCTCTCTCTCTCTCTCTCTCTCTCTCTCTCTCTCTCTCTCTCTCTCTCTCTCTCTCTCTCTCTCTCTCTCTCTCTCTCTCTCTCTCTCTCTCTCTCTCTCTCTCTCTCTCAATGGGTTTGGTTTCTACAAGTTGTTTGCTTGGTTGTTTTTTGTCTGCCTCTTTCTTGAGAAAGAATCTCTCAAGACAGGCTCATAAGACCTATATCTCACTAACATGTGAGTTCCATGTGTGTGGAACCCACATGTCAGTGAGACATGGGTCTCATGAGCCCGTCTCATCTAAAATTTTTCCCTCTGCCTTATATTTTGTGTGCCCATGGGAGGTGGGATTTTTATAGTTTGGCACTTTATTTGTTAACTTAATCATGCATGGAAATTTTGTAAATAAATTTGTAATTCAATTTTCATTTTTTAGTATTTCCAACAAAGATATTTACTTTTCAAATTCCTTCCCTACCAAATATCAAATTATTAAAAACAATCATGGAGATGTTGACCTCTATCCCATATATAGAAAATAAAATAAAATAAACACTTAAATTTATATTTTCAAAACACGCACACATAGAGATAATATGTAATATTTATTAGATAATAATGAAAAAAAATTACTTCTCACATACCATTATAAAAAAATATCTTTGACAATAGGAGCATAATAATAAATATATGTAAGCAATCTTTCCCATTTTCTCATTCTTTTTCTCAACAAAAAAAAATCGTATCATATATATTATATTAAAGCCAAAACATAATCATAATCCAAATTGAATCTAGATTAGTTTTTAATTGTAGTCCAGTTTTGCGATAATGTCCATTCTAATTTCTTAATTTTAATGTAAAGTTGTTCATTCAGAATACTCAGCATGAAAATCAAAATAATCACCCCACTTAGGTAAGATCATTTTATCATCACTATTGTTGAATATTTATGTGCGCAAACATGATTACAACCTAGTTTATAGTTATTTTTTATTGTTCCAATTTTTTATTCTCCATACCAAACACACATAATGAAAAAACTAGAATATTTTTTATCCTCCTAATTCGAGTTTCAAGAAATTTTAAAAATTTTTTAATTAAGGCTCTATAATCTTTTTGCAAAAGCTCTACTCCTAATTAGTAGTAAAACTTTTACGATATGGAGGTATAACTGAAAAACTCTTTAGTGTTTTAAATATTTGACAAATTAAAGTTCTAGATTTCTAAAATATGAACAATAAATTATATATATATATATATATATATATATTCCAAAAGTTTCAAATTTTAGTTTTTTTCTTAATATGGTTTGTAGCTTTAGGTATCAGCTTTAGGTATCCCTTCAAGCTCTTTAGCTTTAGTTTTAAGGCTCTTCAACACACCATAAACTCTAGGATTCCTGCTGTTTCTTTCCTAATCGGCTGAGTTTCCATATGCTTCATTACTGTATTCAGAGTTCGGCTGAGTTTGTACCTTAAAGTTTTTTAAGGGTAGTGGGTGGGCTGCCTATCCAACTAACTTCAGACTTAACTATTCTATATATATAAATATATATATATATATATATATATAAAAGTTAGGTTCAAGTTACACCCGGTGTAACTCTAAGCAATGTTATACTAACCGATAGTTTTTAATTGAATGCAAGTTTTGACAAATCCACCGTTATATTACATTATCTTTATATAGTTTCCATACTTGCAAAATTTCAAGGTGATCAAAGATTAATAGCCATGTCATCAATCAATTATTTAATCAAGTTTTTATAGTTTAAAATAATGCATAAAATATTAGTTTATAGATTGAATGGTAAATTACACTTGATTGGCATGAAATTTGGCATGCATGTTCAGAACACATAAAACATGTAATTCAATGGTTGGATTTTCAAAATATGAATTCAATAATAAGTTATTGAATGGTGTAACATTACTTAGAGTTACACCAGGTGTAACTTGAACCCAACCATCTATATATATATATATATATATATATATATATATTACAATCCTATTCAACATATAAAACATGTTCTTAGAGCATTCTGTTTGGGTGAAAAAAAAAATGCTCACTTATCACTTATCACTCAAATATTATCACCCATTACTCTATAACTCATTTTCTATAACTCAGTAATTCCCAAATATTTCCAAAACTTGGTTTGGCACCTAAAACCCAGTTATATTTTCAACTTCAAAAACTCAAAAACGTGGAACCCACATTCTGACCATGCTACCATTGTTCCATAGGTATGTCTTCTTCTTTATTCATTTTTTTAAATAAATAAAAAATTGGCTCTTTCTCTCTGTCAATGTCTTCTTCTTTGAGAGTGGCCACAGTGTAGGTGAGAGTTTTTTTTTTTTTTTTTTTTTCTTTTTGGGTTTGCACTTGGGGTTTTGTGAATCTTTGGAAGGACATTATGGTGACCGAGGACTTGATGAATTTAAAGGAAGACGATGTTTCAGCTGAAGAAGCAATAGATGTGAAAAAAAAAAAAAAAAAAGATACACTAAAGCAATAGATTTTAGATAGCAATATCACCTTTCGAAAGCAACAACAATGGAGGCTGAGAATGAATAGTGCTGTAGTCGTTGGTTGGGCATTATTGCTCTACCACGAATGGGACTTAACATGTGGGTGGGACCACTAAGTTTAGCAGAATTACAAAAATGTCATCATAACTCAATTTCCATAACTCAAAAACACCTAAAACTTGCTTTCAGTTTCTGTATCTCATTATTGAAAAATGTGAGAATTGAGTGATGGAAATAAAATTTGAAAACAAATCCAAACAAGCTGCATCTTCGTGGGTCCCACCATTTTTTAGTAATGAGTGATGAAAATTGAGTGATGAGTGATGGAAACATCAAAATTAAAACAGCCCTCTAGTATTGTTGGGTTCCAAATAATATTATCAACAATATTTAGCAATTCAAAACAACAATCACACACAAGAATACAAAATTTATGTGGAAAACCATTTTCTTCTTGAAGGGAAAAATCACGGGACAAATTTCGAATAATTTCACTATTGTCAAATCAATTAATATAATTCTTGTGTATGCCTCATGGCTAAAGAAAAAAAATCTCTCTTATTTTTCTTTGCTCTCACACACCCAAATTATCTTTCTCAAACGCGAAAATCTTTTTCTCTATTCTTCAATATGCGGCCTCCTCTTAGCTGCTCTCCCAATTTACTTGTGTGTTCCACTTTTTAGTACCGTATGCATGCCTTTTATATAAAGGGTCCGGTTAGGGCACACATTAACCCATCTATTTTTGGAAAAATTTTCTCGAAAATTGAAAAAGCTATCAAAACTTTCTCAATTCCTAAAAAAAAACTTTCTAAAAATGATAAATTATTGTGTGCCCTAAGGGCACACATTAGTAAAATCCTAGATAAGCATGCCCTCACACTCTTAAATTAATTAGGAGTAGGAATCTTGGTACACCACGTACAGTACTTTGCAAGGAATTAGGACTCCTTGCCATTCAAGCCTATCACAAACTCATTAAAGAGTAGTGATTGGCTGGACTCCTAGAAACACACAAAGTACATACTGACCATGATCTCTTATTTCAACTTGATATAGGATTCTTCATCACTTGGGCTTTTATTCTTCATGGGCTGGACTATAGTGCATGTGCACCCAACAAGTATTAGGGAGTGTAAAATCTCCCAGATGCTATTTTACAACCCCTGCATACCAAAAACATGCTTTACTCGAGTGTATAAACCCGAAAATTTTTACAACCTAGCTTTAATGAGTTCTCATTTATAAGAACTCACTGTAGCTAGGCTGTAAACAAAATTTGTTCTCAAATATTGTCTCTTTTCTTTCTCTTTTGTCACTTTAGTGCAGAATTGATTTGTTTATATTATTTATTAGTGTAGTTTATATTATTGTAATGAGTTGTAAGTAAAAATAGAAACTGCGATATTGGGTGAGTTGCAAAATAGAATAGTAAAATAAATAAAGTAAATTTTAAGCATATAAGAGCATCTGCATCGGTGGATGCAAAATTTCCGTCTACTTTGCCCCAAAAAAAACATACTTTTTTCTATTTTACACGCTCACTTTTACAAAATGTTAAGTTTTAGATCCCTATAAAAACTAGATTGTTTAACCTACTTAATTAACCAAATGAATACTTAGGTTTATTATTCAGATCTAGGTTAAAACAAACCAATTATATCATGTAAAGTAGCGAAAAAATAAACACAAAGATCTGATGACCTAAGAAAACCAAACCGATAAAAACCCTAGGGAGGATTTAACCTAGCTATCCTTAAGGTAAAACAGATCCACTATGAAAGAGTTGAAGTTTGTACAATAGAACTTAGATCATTAATATTCTATTGCTATCTCGAGTTTACTACCATGACCCCATGATAGCTCTGAATCCACGAATTACTTCTTTCCTTGATCTATAGCAACCACAAATTCTCGTGCTTGTAAATCTTGATCTTCTTGAATGTTCTTTATGCAAAAACTGAAATGATCACCAAGTTCTTGACATAAATTTTAATTTTGATAGCCCTAAATGTGTATGAAGGTAAACACCTGTAGATCTCACAAGAGATTCAACACACAGCAAGTGTGTATGAAGATAAACACTTCTAGATCTCACAAAAGATTCAACACACAGCACAAACAAAAAGACTCTAGAATGCTTTTGGGTACTAAACCCTAGATCTACAAAAGATGCACACTCTTCTCTCTCTCCCTCTCTCTCTCTCTAAAAAAACCTTTTAAAAACGTGTTTAGGGTTTCCTTCATATACTAGAAGAAGTAGATCTGAAACTCTAATCCTTTTTAGGCTTGAACTGCTATTTAGGCTGACTTAAAATTCTACAGACCCATATTTCAATCGGTTGAGCCTGTTCTTCGATTGATCGAATCAATCAAATTCTGAATTCTTTTTTCTGCAGCTTGTTTGTTCTTGAATCTTAACTTGAATCACCTTAAGTATTGTCTAATAATACCTATAAACTCTAGGATCTATATCTAGACAAGTTTGTGTTCACAATTTGCCAATTGGTCTAAACTTTTAGAAGCTAACACAAAACACCCACATCAATTTATCTATTCTACCATCTATTTTATTTAAATAATAATATTTCTTTAATTTTTTATTATATCAAACAAGCAACTCTCCCACATGGCCCCACCCATCTCTTTCTTTCCTTTTCTCACGCCAACCCTCTTCTTCTTTTTTCTCTAAATCATCTCCCTCTTTCTTGTTCTCCTTTTCCTTCTTCCTTCTTCTCTTTATTCTTTCTTCTTTTTCATCTACATATTTCTCAAACTCGATGGTTAAGGCTGTGGCAAGGATTATTTTGTGGTTTTGTTGTGAGAAGAAGTCAGAGGGAAAGAGTAAGATGAAGGGGGAGAGAGAAAAAAAAAAAAAAAAAAAAAGCTATTGGAGAGAAGAAGTCAATGATCTCCTCCACAAGCACCAATATCTTCCATAAGCATTGATCCACTGATCCAGTCAACCCAGAAATGTCGATCTCCACCACCGATCCACCAATCCACTTCTGTTGACCCACAAACAGCATCTCTGCCGGCGTTACTGATCCATAAGCTATCTGTTGGTTTGTTTGTGTGGGTGTGTTTCTATGTTGGATTGTCCTTATGGGTGTGTTGCTCTGTAACAGAGGAAAAAGAAGATGAGGGAGAAGAGAAGAAGCCTAAGTTCCTTTCAGAGAGAGAAGAGAGAGAAAAAAAGAGCCAAATTAGGAAATGAATAAAATAATAAGATGCAAAGCTATAATAACCGTGCATTTATGCATGGTTACTATAGTAAGTTTGGATATATACAAAGTTTTACATGGTCTGATGCAGGTGTTTTTTGTACTGTGTTGTGTAAATTTTTGCACCTTTTGTATCTTGCAATGACTGATACAATTGCTCTAAAATAAATACTTTTTTGCATCTCTATATGCAATTGCTCTTATATAATTCTAAGTAACTGTTATTTTGTTTAAATAAACTAAATGCTTTTTTTAGAAAATAATATATACTAGTATAATAGTATTCGCGGTTGTTAGCTTATAATCTTGACCAATTAATGTCAACATAGTTAGCGCAGCTGCGCAATTCTTTAGAATAAACACACTCTCAATAATAGCTATTCTATGTATTAAATTGGATACTCTTTTTTTTTTTTTTTTTTTTTTTGACACTGATACTAGTATGTTTGAGTCTACATTAATTCAGGATTTATTAAATTTCATTTTTTTAATGAAAGTTAGGTCTTCTTATAAAAATAATAGTAAAGACAGTAATTTGATCTATATAAACTATGAATAAGTCTAGTGTCACAATAATTTTCACTACTTTTATCAAAATTTGTTTATGTGGCGAGTTGTAAGTGGTGAAAATAAAATAGTAAATCTATCATTCTACCACTCATAAATCACTATTTGGAAAATTTGCAGCAAAGTTGTAAAATTAATTGTGGTAACAGACTTACTCATAAACCATTGAGTAATTAAATTCTTTTCTCAGGAAAGAAAAAAAGTCATTAACTTATCTGGGAAAAGCCAAAAAGGTCCTTCGCAGCTAGTGTTGGTGCTTTCTAAGGATCAGCTAAAGAGTTGCATCTTTTTTAAACCATTGGATTTAAGTAGATCCCACGGTTAAAAAAGGCACTCATTAATGATAATATTCAGATTAGAATCTCATTAATCATTCCTTATTTATTACATCCTATACTTTTCTCTAAACCAAAAAAATGGTCTACGTTCTTTTTCTCTCTCTCCTCCATAATTCACATTTTTCTCTGCTCTCTCTTTCTCCTCCATAATGTACTCTATCTACTTCCTCTCATCACCAACCAACCTAAGAGAGATGGCTACTACCTCTGGTGCAGTTCTAAATGGGTTGGGATCTTCTTTCTTGCGTGGAGGGAATAGAAGCCAGTCATTGTTGTCTACAGCTGGTGTTGAAGCCAGATTCACAATCTGTGGAATGGGCTACACTATGGTCGAAGACGGCTGAGAATTTTTTATTATATAATAACACCAATGTGACAAGAGATACGCTACAGCGAATCAACATAGAATAAGATGTGATGATGGATTATTTAACGTCTTGCTTCTCCGGAATAAGCCTACACATATGACAAACTTGTGCAGGCAGGAACTATTAAATGAGCACGAAATGGTTGGGAATATTGTGCAGTTTCGCATACCTTTGCTCTCTCAATTGGATTTACGCTGGCATTGGTGGAAATTGTTAATGATCTGAGGCAGAGAAAAGAGTGTCTATGTACAAAACCCTTGTAAACTAAAAAGAAACTGTACACTAATTTTATTGATTCCGTGTACAGTGTCAAATCCTTTTTTATTTTTATTTTTTAACCTTCTTTTCCATTTTTCACCACAATGAAGTGAAGATTGATTTCTGGTCTTGGATGCTAGTGTTTAAAATGTGATCCCCAATAAGATCTGATGTAACCTTTTTCCCATTTGAGACTTGGAAAGATTTTACAAATTTTAATTCGCATGTCACTTTTCCTTCTTCAACTCAGCTTTCCAAAATTTCAAATGCATCTTTGAGGGATTTGAGTGATGGAGGAGAAAGAGAGAGCAGAGAAAAACTTAAATTATGGAGGGGAGAGAGAGAGAGAAACGTAGACCATTTTTTTGGTTTAGAGTTAGGTATGGAATGTAATAAATAAGAGATAATTAATGAAGTCCTAATCAGAATATTATCATTAATGAGTTTTTTTTTAACCATTAGATTTACTTAAATCCAATAGTTTAGAAAAGATGTAACTCTAATAAGTTACACCAAGTGTAACTTGAACCCATCTATATATATAGCGGAGAAAGTGCTTTTCTATAATATAAAGTGTGAACATGGAGTAGTTATTGAGTCTCAATCAAGTATTACCATGATTAGTGGTACGGTTCTAAATATTTTTAGAAGGTAAAGTTAAATATACCAAGAAATTTTAATTTTTTTATTTTGAGAGAGAGTTTCAACCTATGGCATTCGCTCCAAAGATAGCTCTTTATTATCAGACTAAGACACCATTCAGTTTTTTTTGGTGTAGGCGGAGATTGAACCAAAGATCTCTTGTTCAACTATCAGAGATTTTACCAATTAAGTTAGCTGGAACCCACACCAAAAAATTTTAAACTGAAAGAATAATATATATATATATATATATACACAAAAAAAAAAAATATGTTCATAATATGATTTAATACATCATTTTCTCACATATAATAGAAAATTTTAGGTCACATTAGTTTATGTATAGCTCAAAAACAATTTTTCCTGAAGTCAGTTTTTAAATTGTGAACTATAAATTTTAAATCATAGTAAATTACTAATCACAATCAATGTTTTTTAAACATTTTAGAACATATACAACTAGAGTATATTATAACTTTAAAAACTGTGAAACATATACAAATTTTATTCATTTTGATTTATTTAGATAATAAATATCACTTTACACTCTTAGATATATATATATATATATATATATATATATATACAAGTCAATATAAGAAAAATATAATATATATATATATATAACCGAATTCTCTGAAATTCTCACAATTTTCCACGTCTATACAATATTTAAATAAATTTGTCATTTTATTTAAATAAATTTATTTTTGTTGAATTCAAATTTAACAAGAAGTAAAACTCTACCTCTCTAACAAATCCAACTTAAACTCAAATTCATTATTATCATTTTTTTAAAACAAAATTATTTTTGTTTAATCCAAACTTAGCAAGAAGTGAAACTCTATCTCTTTAATAAGTCTAACTTAAATTCAAACTCAAACATTGATAATCTATATATATATATATATATATATATATATATATATACTAAAGAAAAATACAGAGACTAAAGTAAAAAAAAATGCAAGCAATCTAATTTAACTTTCTTCTTTGATTAATGAATTTTATGTCGAATTTTTTTGTATTGTTATTATTAATAAAATTTCAACTCAACATATGTGGATATTTGTTTATATTTAAGATTTTCTTTCTATCTTATTATTTTGTTATGTTTAGAATTGATTTTCTTTTGAGTATTTGGATTAATCTCCATATTTATATTGACATTGTTTTTGTCAGTTTGGTTTTTAGGTTGAAATTTCTACTAATTATTTTTTTATATTATACATGGCAGATAAAGTATCTTTATTTTTTTGGAGAAAAATCAAAGCTGCAACCTATATCTTCCAGCCTAGAGAACGATAAATTTTTATTTGGTATGTTATATATAAATTTGTTGAATTTGATTTGGCTTTGAAGTAGAATTTGGGATTCTATAAATTTTGAAGTTTTAAGTCTTGGGGTTTTTGGTATTTGCGTCTCAGTAGGTTAATCTTAATTCTACACCTTATATGCTTTTTATTTAGGTTCATGTAATATTTTATTTTCCTATTAAATTATATATATATATATATATATATAATATAAACTGAAGCAAAATACAGAGACTAAAGTAAAAAAAAATGCAAGCAATCTAATTCAACTTTCTTCTTTAATTAATGAATTTTATGTCGAATTTTTTTATATTGTTATTATTAATAAAATTTCAATTCAACATATGTGGATATTTGTTTATATCTAAGATTTTCTTTCTATCTTATTATTTTGTTATGTTTAGAATTGATTTTCTTTTGAGTATTTGGGTTAATCTCCATATTTATATTGACATTGTTTTTGTTAGTTTGGTTTTTAGATTGAAATTTCTACTAATCATTTTTTTATATTATACATGGCAAATAAAATATATCTATTTTTTTAGAGAAAAATCAAAGCTGCAACCTATGTCTTCCAGCCTATAGAACAATAAATTTTTATTTGGTATATTATATATAAATTTGTTGAATTTGGTTTGGCTTTGAAGTAGAATTTGGGATTCTATAAATTTTGAAGTTTTAAGTCTTAGGGTTTTTGGTATTTGCGTCTCAATAGGTTAATCTTAATTCTTCACCTTATATGTTTTTTTATTTAGGTTCATGTAATTTTTTGTTTTCCTATTAAAAGCTATGATTTTTGGTTAATTAATTATTTGTTTGGATTAATTTCAAATTATTTGTTTGGATTCAACATAAAAGATAATGAAATTAGGTATTATAATTTTGATATTATTCCATGTTTTGAATTGTCTATATTGTTATTACTACGAAAAAGTCATATTGCGGTCTTTGTTTATATATTTACAGTTTATATTAGTTTTGAGTGTGTGTGTGTGTGTGTGTATAACTATTGGGAGTTTTACTTTATTAATTAAAGAATTGTAAATTATTTTGTAGGTTTCGGTAACTATGCACTTACAACTTAATAACGTTCAATGTTAGACAACACTTCTAAACTATGGAAAAGTATAGAACTTAAATATTTCTTCATTTTTTTTATAAAAAATATGTCTATTTACCCATTGTTGACTTTTTTTTTCGAAGTCAATAATTTTCTCATGCGTTGCATGGGTAGCAACTAGCTAATAATAAACTCAAAAAAACCTTAATTTTCATAGATGATAATTAAGAAAAAGCTCTAACTATTAACCACAAAAGTTGTGGTTCTCCTTTCTTTAATAATAATAATAATAATAATATCTTTATCTCTCAAAATGAAAAAATAAAATAACTAAAGTATATTTTTGGCCCTTAAAGTTTGGATTTGTTTTCATCTTAACCTTTCAGGTTTCGAATTTTTTATTTTAGGCTTTTATGTTTGATTTTGTTTTCACTTGGTCCCTCATGCATTTGATTCAGTTTTCCGTTTGACCTTACATGAAAATAAATTATTTGAAACGTAAAAAGTCAAATGGAAAACATAATCAAACGCAATGTAAATTTTGAAACAAAAGAACCTCTAGAAAAATGAATTAAGCATAACGGGTAGAAACAAAAACAAACCCAAATTAGTAAGTGTACTTTAATCTTTAATAAGCAGTTAAATGTTAGGAAAAGAAATAAATATTTCTAACCTTATCTATTTTAAAAAACATAATGGTAATAGTAATCAAATAAAAGAAAAGATGCTACATTAATCATTTACATCACATCAATATAAAGTTCCAAATAAAAAAAAAAAAAAAACATTATATCAAAGGTCATCTCGATTTGAAAGGTCTAAAAAATAATACAATTTTTTAAAATAAATTTAAAAAGGACTTATTAAATTTAATATATAATATGTTATATATTAAATTTTATATATAACCTTTTATATATATATATATATATATATATGTGTGTGTGTGTGTGTGTGTGTATAAATAAATAAAATATAGCTCCCTCCGCTATGGACCACGAGGGAAAAGAAAAGTCTCCGTGAATAAGTCAAAAGAAATGCATATTATTGTTTATTGATCAAACAAATAACAAATTTATCAACTCTACCTGTTTCAGCCGCCTTACATAATTTGGCCATGGAGCAAGTTGTGCCAGAACTTAATTTATCGTTAATTATTATTACGATATAAAGAATCCCAGTTCAGAATCACTAGCACTAGCATCACCGCCTGAAAAGTGAAAACTCTCTCTCTCTCTCTCTCTCTCTCTGAGCTCAGTATTTCAGAGAGGATCATTGAAGTTTTAAGTGACTAAACAAGTTTGATCAATCAAATGAAGTTATATTTTTTGTGCTTTAAAGGTATCTGTTATTCACAGGAAGCTGACAATGACAACAGCATACAAGGTATTGTAGAATTTGATTAAGCAGTACTGACTTTCGTTTCTGCAGACTATTGTTCATTTTATGTAGTCATTATCAAGAAGATGCTTATGAAATTTGTTTTCATTTTCTGTTTATGTTGCATTTATAATTTGGTTTTGAGATGATATTGGGAAAAGAAATTAAAACCCTTAAGTCCTATGAAGCTGCAATACAGCAGTACTAGTCGATCATATTTGAGCTGTTTATTGCCAGTAATGTAAGAGAAAGTTTTAGTTCATCCAATATAGCTATAATTTGTGAGAGTTGCTTACCCCATACTTAGGCCAAAAAAATCATTACTTATAGGAGTAGTTGAAACAATGCTGTTTTTATTCTTTTTAACAGAATCCCAAGAAAATGATAATCCTATAGCATTGTTTTTGTTTAATTCTCTTTTATGTGGCATCCTTTTGAAAGTATGCTTAGTTTTCTTATTTATAAGCAAATTTTGTAGTGAGAAACTTTAGAATTTTTTTTTTTTTTTTTTTTTTTTTAAAGGAAAGAGCCTTTAGAATTCCTAAGATAAATTGCTACTAATTTGTCAAGAATTTTGTAATTTTGTAATACTGTTTACTATTTTTTATTAGAAGAATTGAGTTTCAAAATCCTCTCTCCTATTTTTCTCCCCCAAAAAATAAAAATAAAATCCCCCTCTCTTATTACTATAACTATCAAATGATCAAAACTTCTAAGTTATTAAAATATGACTGGAATATTATATGTTTAATTAGTTAATTATTTACTCATAATAAAATTTGGCTAAACCCTTCACAAAACCAGGAGTACAAAATCTTGGAAACATGCATACCTTCTCACATAAGGAATTGAAGATTGCCACCAATATATGGTTTTCACAAATCCAATAAGATTGGCGCAGGAGGGTTCGGCTCTGTTTATAAGGTATGTATTCTCTTTTCCCCTTCCTCTTCTTGTTTTTTATTTAGTTAATTAGGGGCTAAACATATAAAATAACTAAACAAGGTAGCTTAATTAATAGTACACATGGGGTTAGTCTTGCATTGCCCTTAGAATATAACCTTGTGCATATGCATTAGTACATTTAAAAACAATCATAATTTTATACATATTTTAATTCAAATTATACATGGTATAGTTAAAAGTTACACATTTTTTATGTTATAAATTTCTAAAATATATAATAGTTTCTCATTATATATATATATATATATATATATATATAATTGAATTTGAAATTTTTGTTTTTGCACCCAACAATTCACTTGTTATAAAATAAAAATAAAAAATTAGATATGACATGTGGCATAAAGTTGAACTCCAATTGAAATTCAATTTAAAATGTAATTAGATTTAGACTCTTCGATTTTTTCACCTAATAATTTATTTGTCACAAAAATTTAAAAATTAGATAGAATACAGACATAAAATTGAACTCCAATTTAAAATTTAATTAAACTTTCTCTCAGCTTTGACTTTAACTATATATATAAAATGCATATATTTCACCACTGACTTTTTGGTTGGACTATAGGGAAAACTTCAAGATGGCAAGGTTGTCGCTGTTAAAGTGCTTTCAGTTGAATCAAGTCAAGGACACAATGAATTTATTTCCGAAATAGCTTCGCTCTCCAATATTAAGCATGAAAATCTTGTTAAGCTGCATGGTGGTTGCGTTGATGGTCCTCATAAAATTCTTGTTTACGACTATATGGAAAACAATAGAATTTCCCAAACCTTACTCGGTATATATATATATATATATATATATATATATATATATATATTTCAAAATTTTTATATTCAAGGAAAGACAGAGACTGCATTCATTTTCTTTTACTTTCATGAGGGACATATGCATATCACATATGCGCTTTTAAATTGCTAGGTAGTGTGGAAAATAGAACTAAATTCAACTGGAAAGCACGGCGAAAGGTTTCATTGGGAATTGCTCTAGCAGTTGCCTACATTCATGAGGAAATTAAACCACATATTGTGCATCGACATATCAGAGCTAGCAATATACTCGTGGATCAGCATTTCAATCCTAAGCTTTCAGATTTTGGCCTCTCAAAGCTAATTCCAGATAACAACACTCAAATTAGTACACGAGTGGCTGGGACATTGTAAGTGGAGCTACTGGATTTTTTTTTTTTTTTTTTTTTGCATCTTGGGAGGCTATGGAGTTCTAACTTAGTACACATTTGTTCCTTTTTCCTTTCTCCTTTCTTTTGGATATCTGAATTCTATTGTGAATTTTGTTTGAACATATAGTTTCTTGTGATAGGGGCTACCTTGCACCGAAGTATGCTACTAGTGGACGATTAAGCCGAAAATCAGACGTATATAGTTTTGGTGTGCTGCTTCTAGAGATAGTTAGTGGCCGATCAATGATTGACTTCGACATAGAAATTGGAGAGTACTACCTTGTCAAGAAGGTATAATAAAATAAAATAAAAAACAAAAGACAGGATTGTATTGTTTAGTGTTAACACCATTAACCTTTTGTTTGGTTATCTTAAACATCTTTAGACATGTAGTCCCTAAAAACATGGACACTCACTATGATTGTAAAATTAAATATATAGTGCATCTTCAAATCTAAGACAGACTTTCAAAAACCCCTTTCGATTAATACTAAAAACTAAAAATAATTAATAAACTAAATTATCCTTAGAAGGAACAAAAAATATTTATTTATCTCAACCATTTAATTTACATTTCTTCTTTGAGCATCTTAATTTCAACCATTTAACTAAAGGGGAAAAATTATACAAAAATGTATGATGAATTATTGAACGTGAAGCGTTTGTTTTAATGCAGGCTTGGGAAATGCACAAGGATGACAAACTTCCGCAACTAGTGGATCCTTTACTAAACAAAGACTTTTGTGAAGTCGAAGCCATTCGATTCCTAAAAGTGGGCCTATTATGTGTACAAGAAGAATGCAGACTCCGAAAGGATGATGAGTAATGAGATCAACATCGACAACATACACGTATCGCAGCCGGGGCTCATCACCAATATGATGGCTGTGAGAACTTGCCAAAAACGCTCATTGAACTCCATTAACAGCATGCATAGCACGGGATATAGCCCTTTGTATTTGTAAATAATGATAATGATAGTAATAAAGTGTGTTTTTTATAAATATTTGGGTGCATTCTTGTGCGGTAACAAATTCTCGCAACAGTTAATATATTAATTCCCTTGTAAGTCAAAATATAATAATAAAATATTTAATTGGACGGCACCTGAAAACAAAATATCGTAAAAAGTGTAAGAATATTTATTATGTTTTTTAGACTTTCTTTGGATGTAATCAAGAGGGAATGAGAGTTGACTTGTTAATGTCTTTGATGTCATCAATGCGGAATGACTTATGAGAGTCCGTTTGTTAATGTCACAAATGGTATTAGATATAAGCATTTGAAAGGAGGATGCAGATTTTGACTTATAGTTTTTTTTTTTTTTTGAGGAAGGACTTATAGTTGGATAAAAGGAATTGAAAAGAAGGATGAATATTTTGACGTTTAAAATTTCTTGATTGAATGTTGTTTTGTTGTGCAATAACTTGGGAATAATCTATTTTATATATATATATATATATATATGACTTTGGAATAATCATTAAACTATTAATATGTTGAAATGTAAATAGTACACTCTAAGTTTGACTAAAATTCATTTTAACCTCCTAACTTTGTTTTCATTTAATTGAGTTTTTTGAGTTTTAAATTTATTCAATTTAAACGTTCCATTAAATTTCATTAAAAAATTGCAATTAAAAAATAATTTCCTCACATAAAAAAATTTATAAAATTAATAAAAATATTTTATAAATTTTTTATGTGAGAATTTTGTTCAAAAATATCTCTTTTCGATTAGTAAATTGCATACTTAATGACATTTTTTAAATAAAATTAGACAAAAAGCTTTAATTGAATAAATTAATGCGTACACCCTACATCCTCATCTACGTGGGATCCACATGCGAGGTCTAGTTTGATATAAAAGGAGGGTAGTTCACTAAATGTATTGTACATGTACATCTCCAGTAGTGGCAGCACCGCATCAATGAGACAATAATAAAATTTTCATATATATATATATATATATGAAAGATAAATTTGTAGGGTTCTAAATCTGACAGAACGTTTATTACAAGGCATGATATACCAATGACGCAATAAACAGCCAAACTTGCTTGTTTTTGTAGGCGTCTTTGTCCCTGGTAGTGAATAGTACTGTTGTCATTGATTAAATTTTTTCAGGTGGAGCTGAAACTCAATTCTTCACCATTAACAATATTTTTTTTTTTTTAAGAGAGCAAAACAAACTCTGAGTTCTGACCAATTCAGTGATATTCATGTGGCCACTAGCAAGTAGGGACGAACAGATAAAGTCACTGCAAGCAAGAGAGGTGAGTCAGGTTATTACCTTTTTGTCATACAGCTTGAATTTATTATTGGCTAACTGGGTCTTGAATGTGGAATGTCCCAAATAAAATTTGCAGGACTCACTTGGACACAATTCTCTTTGTTCAATTTGAAACCATACTAAGTTCAAACTAAAGCCAGAGTCAATGGGAGCCAGGATTTTAGTCTAGATTCAAAATTAAATAAGGTTAAAACTTAAAAGGGAAATTAATTCTAAGAGAATCAATAAAATTAGCAAAATATGTAAATAGAAATTTAATTGACATACATCATATAAAATTTAAATGCAAATTATGATTTTTTTTTTCTTGTTTGTGCTAATTTACTTAGTCATCATCAATAATTTTTCATAATTTAAAACCTTTACATGATTTTTTCATGTACTACTTAGTATATGAATAAACAATCATTTATCTACTGCTCTTTTCTGTCAATGACACACAATTTCTAATGATGAGTTTTTCTACAACCACAATAAAATTTTTCAAAATTTTCACAACAAACTAAGGTGTCAAACTACCCCAAGTCAAATAATAATAAAATTGTATGAGAAATGATTACAAGTCAAAACAAGTTTACTGTGTAAAATGTTTTGAAATTTTGTGTACCCAACTACCCATGGACTTTCTCATTGATAATATTCATTACCTAAAAAGATCTTTCAAGTTAATTTCAATCTTGATTGTTGTATTTTTTTATTTTTTTTTTTTGGTCCTTTTACTTAAATATAATATATTATGTTCTACAATTTAATTCAACGATTACTCTAAATTTAATTTCTCTTTAAAGAAGATAATATTGTTTGTATTGCATTGATCAATGCAACCATGTGTTTAAATTTTATTGAAGAATCTAATATACTTTGTCTAAAAAATTGTGCCTAACTTATACCATCAAGAGGATATTGCACTATTATACTTAAAAAAAAAAAAAAGTTGTAAGCCCACTATACAAAAAAGAAAAGGAAAACTTTTCAGTTGGTTAAGAAGTTGGTGTTGGTTTCTCAAAAAAAAAAAAGAAGTTGGTGTTGGTGGAGTATCACTGTATCACTCTGATTTAAGTCAATTAAGGAGGGTGAAATTAGAATCTGGGAAGGGTGGTCATAGTCGGTTTGGGTTAAATTTGGTACAAATTCACCACTTGAACCAATTTGATCAAGTTACAAAATGCAGTACCTAATGTTGACCTAAGAATTATTTATTTATTTATTTTATAATTCAATAGTTTGAAGAGTAGAGACTTGAACTTGAACGTTGGAAATACCAAAAAGGACCATTTTGGTTATAAGACTTTTAGGCTACGTTTGGTTCTATGTAAAATGAATTCCGAGTGAAAAATGAATGCAGGAAAAAATGAATTCTCGTAAAGAAAATGAAATCCAGGTGTTTGGCTCTACAATGGAAAATAATCCAGAAAACTCTTTTCCGTGTTTGGTAACATTCTGAAAATGCTATTTTCTTACAAATTTTTCACATTTTCTCAGCTTCCAAACAAATTTTATAACAAAAAATTTCAAAATATACACTTTAACACAACCAAAAATCAAAATAAAAACATTAAGCAAGAGGAAGAAAGAGTAAGATCGGAGGTACAAAGAGTGACAGATTGAGGGAAAGAGAGATAGATCAGGAAAGAGAGAGATCAGAGTGGATGGAGGACGGCGGCAGCCAGATCAGGTGGGTTTGGGGGTGGAGTGGAATGGGCTGGTGGTCAGTGGTGGCCAGATCAACGACGTTGAGCAAGAGGGAGAACGAGGTTGGTGTGTCAAGAACAAGCTCGGTCTTGGGTGGGTCGAGAATGAGATTGGACTTGCAACTACGATTTTAGTCTTAGGCCATTTTTAAATCAAGAAGAAAGTTTCAAGCATCCTTTTACAATAAGATCTTTAACAATAAGCACCCTTTTTTAGGCTAATCAAATTGTGCCTAATTTCAAAATTTTCCTTAATTTTTTTTAAAGAAAACACTTAAGATTTTTTTTCCTTAAATTAAGTATATGGAAAACATTTCCTTTTTGTTACAACTAAATTCTAAAACTTCGTAAATTGGTGGATAATTGATTGTTTCGCACTTACAAAAATAGGAAAATTCAAAGTAGTAATCGAGTAAACAAAATTTGTATAGTTCCTCCATGTCAAAGACATAGACACACTTATCACTAAACATGTGCAAGGTGAACTGAGAACAATTAAATAGTCACATTATTCACATTGTTTGCATCTCAATAGCGTAAAACATATGGCATTTACGTATTTTGAACCAATCAACAGAGTGTTTCATTCACGAAATTAATGCACAAAATAGGATTGAAGGTTCATGCAAGGTGTCATGTGTTAGTCCAAATCTTCTATTCAACTCTTCCTGCTTCACTATATACTCCACAAATAAAAATATGCCACATGTCTATCTAATTTATTAAATACTAAACTTATGCCTTCTATTATTTCAACTTCCTAAAATAAATAAATAAATAACCTATCATATTTAGGTAATTGAAATAATAGAAAACATAAATTTAGCATTTAATAAATTAAATGGACATGTGGCATTTTTTTTTTTATGGGGTATATAGTGGAGCAGGAAGAGTGTTGAACAGAAGATTTGGACTCGTCATGTGTGCCCTTCAATCAAAATTAACACGGCCAATTGAGTGTTATAGCCTACATTACGAGTGTGGTTCCAAGTAAATTAGAAATTGAATTAGATTGTCTAAGTGCTGAGTTTTATATTTTGAGTGTTTATTAGGTCAAAATGAGCTATAAAAATTATTAGAATAAATTTTTTTTTCTTTTTTGTAACTTGAAAAATCTTTTGGGGGTATAAGGCAAATGTAGATATTATTTTTTCTTAGATTGTGAAAATTAGCGAGATGATATGTTTCCTTTAAATTATAGATTATAAAAGGGGGGGATTGAACAAACACTATAAGGACAATTTATCTTTTTAAATAATTCGATCAAAAGATTTTGTTGTTTCATGTTGATGACTCTCTCTCTCTCTCTGTGGCTTAAAAATATTACTTATTGTAAAAAAATTAGATAACAAAGTCTAGATGCATGGACAAGCATGTATGTATTTTTCCTTGGGAAAGATACAAAGAGTTATGGCTTGGAGGGCATAAAAGAGAATTTTATTAACCTTCCTTGGGCTGCACGATTAGCCTTGCAAATAGGCTTGTAATGCTTGCAAGCCCATGACAGGAATGTAGTGCACAAGCTGAGTTACACAAAATATCTTATTACCTAGCTTGCAAATAGGTAATGATCCACGAATAACACAATGTACCGTGGCTTAAAAAGTAAAAACACACGAAACTCTTTTATATTTGTTGTACAAAGTCACAAACAATTTTTAGGCCATTGTTCATTTCACAAAAAAAAATAATAAAATGCCAACCTAATTTTAAGTTTTGCTTATTTTTGTGATCTCTCTCATTCAGCAAGTCCAAAAGGCACCATTCCCATTTGGGAAACAAGACAAAACAAACCAAGCCAAGTCAACCTAATTACTTCAATCGGTGTAGGACTATATTTGTAACATTCCAAATTGCAAATCCTGCATAATTCCACATCCATCTATAGAACCCATTTCCCAATGGCTGCAACCCCTGAAAACACCTATTCTCACAAGTCATATATTTTGAATTTTGGGCATAAAAGAGCGTGAGGGCAAAGGAAAAACAGGAAGGAGGAAACAAGTTCTGCAGAGGATGCTCAACACTCACTTCACTTAGAGAAATCCTATACCCATTTTCTCTAATTCAGTAGGTTCCGAAAGTAATTCTCCAGCACTTGGTTGCACTCCTCAAGTGCCTTTTCTTTCACTCTCTCATAAATCTCCCATCTTCCTCATTTCACTTAATAAAAGTTGACTCTCTGCATTTATTGCTAGATGGCTTCATATGATATTGCTAAATACATTTATTGACATAGATTTTTTTTATAAACATGCTTATTTAGGTCGCGAATTTAGAAAACTTAAGGGACATGCTGTAAATCTGAAGGTTTTAAGTTTTATCCACTACCTTATTGGCCAATAGAATTTTTAAAATGTCTCGTGAATAAAGAATTGCATAATATAACCCAAATGCTGAAACACCACTTCTTTGTGTATGTTCATTTAACCTTAGTAACTAAATAAGTATATTTGTTTGCCCTACAAAGAATAGCTTAATTAATTTCATCATCTTCATCAACTATATTTATATGCTTCGTTGCCTAACTTACTTGAACATAAATAAAAAAAAATAAAAATAAAAAACCAATTTTTCATTAATTTATTATTTCTAACACTCACTTGCCTAGGAAAAAACATAATGCTATCCCATGGACAGGCAGTATCCCACATATACCATTCGCATCCACAAATAATAAGATTCATATATGCAAGTTATCCCCTCCAAATATGCTCAACAAAACCGATCGAGTAACAGTTTTCAATGAAATATATTGTTTTTCTTTTTTTTGGGTCCCAATCATGAAGTCAAAGTGCTAACAGATCTAACAAAAACTAATAAAATTTAACAATACCAGCAGCCATTTGACCGGATTTATTAGTCCATGTAAAGAAATTCAATTTGTAGCATATTTTTAGCACGTGTGCATATATTGGTAAACGATGGTGTACAATTTTAAACCCCTTAAACACAATCAGATTAACCTAGTTATTTAGTCAAGTGATTAACTTAGGTAAATTATGCAGATCTAAGTTAACACATATAAATCATATCATTATAAAGTGCAAAAAATAAAGAACACAACAATATGATAACCCAGGAAAACTAAACCGATAAAAAACCTAGGGAGAATTTAACCTAGCTATTGTCAAGGTAAAACAAATCCACTATGAAAGAATTGAAGTTTACATAATAACGACTTAGACCACTAACATCCTATTACTACTTCGAGTAGGAAACTTACTACCACGATCACGTGACAGCTCCAAGTCCACGGACTACTTCTTTCTTGGATTCCCAGCAAGCACAAGCACTCCCGCTTGTATATCTTTAAGCTCTTGAATCTGCAACTGAACTGATCATCAAGCTCTTGACATCAATTTAGATCTTGATAACCCTAAGTGTATGTAAAAGCAAACACCTCTAGATCTCACAAAAGATTCACACACACAGCATAAAGAACAACCATAAAACATGGCTAGGGTTTTTTCCTTTTGTACTTAAGACAAAACATAAAACCCTACACATAAAACAAGCTTAAGCTTAGTTGGAAATTTCTGCAGAAAAACAATCTACACGGGTTTCGATTGATCGAGTCTAATTTTCGATTGATCGAGCCAGACAGATTTACACAGTAAATACTATAGTACACTCGATTCCAACTTTACACTTAAACATACTTTAAGCAAGTCTAAAACAAGGATAAACATTTTGATCATGGTTTGCCAATATTACAAATTGAAGTTCTAATATATTTAAACTTAAAGTCTTAGAACCCAACAGATGGTAACAAAACATAGCAATCTTATCCCTTAATTAATTTTATGTTCATTCTTTGTTTGATGACTTTCCATTATCAACCATGAAATGGGGGCAAGAATTTCAAATGTTGGTATACAAAAAAGTTTCTCAGAACCATATCAACTTGGAGAGTATCAAAGAATATTTAAAGGTACGAAACACTTCCATAATTTGGTTCCCTTTTCCATTCACAAAAATGACGGATGAGAAAAGTATTTCCCCCCAAATTAAAGAATATTATAACGTGGTTAAGTTAGCTAAGGAGGGTGATATTTTGGCCAAAAGGTTTGTGACCAAATAACTTGTAGATAAGCCCCTAGAGGAGTGGCCTGGTGGTTGGGATCCGTAAATCAGCTTTGAGGTTCCTTGTTTGAGCCTGGGCCAGCACCTAAGGAGGAGTGTAGGTATCTTTGCTGAGGAGCTCTTAATTATCCGCTCTCTCGAAATACTAGGGTGAGATCTGTAATCACCCCGAACCATAGTAACTATGATTCAATCCAATATTTCTTAATGGGAGGTGCCCTTATGGTCAAGCCCCTATGAGTCACAATGGTTACCCCCGCCGCACCCCCCCTCATTCAGCCAAAATATATATATATATATATATATATCTTGTAGATAAATTATCAGGTTCTTTGAAAAAAAAAATACAAACTTCATTTCAATCAATAGAGAAATTTTATGATTCTTAAACAAAGCCTAGTCCACATTAAAATTGAGAAGTGAAATAGGCTTTTCACTTTTGGAAAAGTCTACTAAGGGCATCTCCAACAGCTTCTCCATATATTTTTGTACGGTTTGGACAGTGAACAGTGATATTTAATTTTTACCTACCTACTTTTTCAAATATATCTTTCAACAGATTTTCTATTATTTTTCTATCTCATTAAATATTATTTTTTCTTTCATTATTTCTTCTTTTTTTAACAACTATATTTTTCAATAAGACGTATTACGTCAACAACATTTTTCGCAATACTTTCACAACAAAATATATGTGGAAAGTTGTTACTAGTTCTAATTTGAACCCACCACTGAAATTATTTTTTTATTCACTAATATTAACTAATAACAATCTATTACTTAAAATTTATTTTGAAAATATTGTGGTAGCATTTCTCAATTTGGATTTTTTATTCTTTATATTATTTTTCCTTTCTTTCATTTCATTTTCATCCATACGTTTCATTTCTTCTACTTTTTTCTTGTTTTTCTCCTCCACACACGTGTCCAATGTCCTATCTGTATCCCCCCCCCCTTCTTTTATTTTCTTTTTCACCCTCATTCAAGAATATTCCAACGAATCCAGCTTTCATTCTCTCTTTCTTTCTCTAGTTCTCTCTTCTTCTTTTTCTTTACTTGATTCCAGAACATTCACTAGCTCTCTCTATGATAAGAAAAGAAAGAAAAGAGGCATAGAGATAAAGAACAAGAGAGATGGGTCACTATGCCATCACTCATCTTCGTCCCTAACGCAGTCCAGATAGCTTCTGTCTTCTGTCTTCTGTCTTTTTCTTTTCTTTTCTTTTCTTTTTTTTTTTTTTGGTTTTTTGCTTTTATTATTATTGTAGGGGTGTTAGGCCCAACAATATATATATCAAATATGTATATTGGGCCGGGGGCCCAATCCGAGGGCATGAAGTAGTCCGAGAAGAGGTGCATATTATCAAGGAAGTCTATGTTAGTGAGAGAATATGCTAGTTTTGATCATAAGGATCCTTGCGAGTGGTCCGAGGATAACTATCTCCTCAACTGAGCAAAGCTGAGGTCTGAAGGGGTGGTCTGCCATCCAGGGACAACGTCCGAGGAGATTTTATTGATACAGATAAGCATCACAGAAACGAGAAAGAGAGAGAGAGAGAGAGAGAGAGAGAGAGAGAGAGAGAGAGAAGTCCTAAAATATCTAAGAGAAAGCTGCTACCACCGTATTGAATACTCTGCAGCTAACTCATTGGTCGCATTAATGAAGAAGTGATATCTAAGTAGCAGTGTTCAGCCTTATAGCTACTTCCAAAGGCTTCAGGGAGGTGCTGATGGGACGAGTATCCAGACCAACAATCTGATCTATACGTGAAAGGTAGAGAGAGTAGGAATGATAGTATAAAAGGGAGAAGAGGCCCTCATGAAGAAGGGATCAGGAAAAGAGAAAGAGAAAAACACTGTTGGAATCTAGAGTTGGACTTGTAATCAAATTGGAGAAGGAACATATATAAAGACTGGTCTTCTTGAATTGTGTCGAGGACGATTTTCTTTAGTCTAAAACAGTCTACCTTCATTTTCTTGTCACCTGAATCCACTTTACTTTTTGTCAAACTCATCAAAACCTAATTTTCCAACCCACTCTCTACAAATTCATTGTATTTTGGGCCTAAACCCATTCATATCTTGGGCTAGGAACCCAAATTGCAACCTTACAATTGTGATTTGATTAATTTTAAAATTGTGTTTTTGAGCTTGTATTCTGATAATCTGATTATGCTTGAGTTTAGAGATGTTTGAGAGAAAGATTGTTGTGTTTGTAGCCGTTGTGTTTGTAGCTATGAGAGGAGAGAGAAAGAATTGTTTTTTTATTGGGATGTATGAATTTTTTAAGTAGAAAAATTTATTTGGAGTTGCTATAATGTTCTCTAGATCAAGAGAACAACTGTAGCAACTTCAAAAAAAATTTGGAAAAGTTTTGCATATAGAGAATCGGTTGGAACTAGTTTTTTGGGCTTATTCTCTAAACTGTAGATTTAGCTAATCTATAGGAGATGCTCTAAAGCTCTCTCCAAAAAAACAACAACAAAAAAATTACTAAAGCTAAGGAATTTTCCTTTCCAAGCCTTATATAGTAGAAGAGAAACCCTATAGGCTTCCACATAATAATAAAAAGTAAGAGCATCTCCAGCAGATTCTCTATATTTTTGTACTGTTTGGACTGTAAATAGTGACATTTACCTTTTATCTTTTACCTATTTACTTTTTCAAATACATCTTCTAACAGATTCTCTATTCTTTCTTTATCTCATTTAAATATTATTTCTTTATTCATTATTTATTCTTTTTAAAACAACTACACATCTTCCAACATTTTTTTATTCAATAGCTAATCTATATATATATATATATATATATATAATAGGTGAAGCAGAAAGAAACTCCAATTGGAAGTCTAAATTAGAATCCTAATTTTGTGTCATGTGTCAAGATTCATGTGATTCCATTTGTCTAAATTTAAGTGGATTAATTGTAATTCCGGTGTGTTCTTTTTTTTATTTTTTTTTCCATACCTTCGTATTTCAAGGTTCATCACACTTACGTGTTTCAAAATTCATCTCCTCACATCTGCATATTTCAAGATTCATCTTCCCATCTCCAATACAACTCTCCTATTGTTCAATGAATGCCATGAAATTTGATAAGGAATTTGAAAAGGATCCCTCGATATCAATGATGCATGCATTTGGATATTTCTATATCTTATATAAGAAGAGGCTTTCCATAGATTCCCATTGTAATTTTTTGATTTCATGTATTTTTTCTTAAAAAAAAAAAAAACACGCCTCTACTACTCATATTCATCCGAACCTCTCTCTCTCTCTCTCTCTCTCTGTGCAAAGTTCAATTTCTACTTCTCTACTAAATCTGTTTTATCAACAAAAAAAAAAAATTTTGGTTTTGTTCCATCTCTGCAAAATTCAATCTAATCTCTCTTTCTCTCGCTCTGTTTTGCAGATCAATTATATATCTCCATTACAAAGGCAGGCTTCATATGCAAGGTAATTGTTAATTAGATATGATTTTTTTTATTATTATTATTATTATTATTATTATTATTATTATTATTATTATTATTATTATTATTTTTGTTTGCAAGTTTTATGGAGTTTATAATCTAGCTCTTACTCTCTATTTTCATTAGATCTATTTATTTTCGTCCTATATTCTCAATCTCTTTCTCTTAAGAATTTTTAGTTTATAGGATTGATGATGGGCTCTTTTTTCTTTTTTCTTTTTTCTTTTTTTCCTTTGGAGTGTTAAAGAGATATATAGTGTTTACTACAAAGGTAGACTTTGGATGCATAGTTTTTTTTTAATTATTAAATGTAGGAATCTTCTCAAGATTGAATTACAGTCTTCTTAGATCTTTACTCATCAAAACTCAGACTTATATACAATTGGTGAAGACATGAACTCAAGCTATTTTGCAGATCATATATATAATTAGCACTTATCTTATTTGTTTGTCTTTGCGTTTTATGCTCATAATTTTAGTGATTTTTAATTGATCAATTTTTTTTAATGAGATTCACGTTATTCTATTGTTATATATTGTTATGAGATGCACGTTATGAGATTCACATTTACTTGATTAAAATATTTTGCTAAAAATAGTTTATGATAAAGCAACTTAATTATAGCTATATGTACCGTGTATGAATCAACCTTGAATATATATATATATATATATATATGTCTATGTAGCACTCTTTCTTTAGAATTTTGTATGATAAAAATATTTGTTAAAAAATTACATAATGCTAAGATTTATTAACATGAATAAACTAAGTCTTTTAAACATGACTAAACTCATGATTAATAAAAAATAAAAATAAAAATAAAAACAAAACCAATAATGTTACTTAAATAATAAAATGAAATATATTTATTTCTATTATTTTATTAAATTATATCTATTCCCATGCGGTAGCATGGGTTACATACTAGTTATTATAATAGCTAAAAATGCTTGAAGTGCAAACAAGAAATGCTACAGTGTTCTCTACTTGTAAAGAAGCACTGTAGCAATTCTAAAAAAAAAATAGAGATGGAGAAGCTATTCGAGTGGGCTTTGGGGTGTTTTCTCTCTAAAATTGGCTTTAAAGAAACCATTGGAGATGCTCTAAGACCGTAAACTTGATTAAAAGGTAAAAATCATAAGAAATATGGCATCCATCAAATCCTCAAATTCTAAAGGGAAAAAAAATGATAATTTGTTTTATTTGAGGCAAATTAGGTCATACTCCAACACCCTTTTACTCTTCGTTATGCTTCACATTTTTCAATTATGACACAACCTCATTTCAGTTTATTTACTTGGTTAGATTGGAATTAAAGTTTTATTTGATGGTGAGATGGTTACATTCAAAGTTTTCAAAATCGGGATCTTATGTAAGATCGTAAGAGGTAGGTGAGATTATAGATCGTAAGATTAGATCGTGGATAGTAAAATCCTACATTATTAGATAAAAAAATCAATATGTTAAATAATCACATAAATTATACATTCATAAAAAACTAAAAATTTGCATCAATTTGATGTAATTACCATACATCATTACATTTATTTGTAAGCATCATTTAAAGAGGTCAAAAATCTCAAAAGGTGTCATTCTATTGGGATGTTATATTTCATTTGGGTTCAATTGATACTCTATTTTTCTACATTAGAATAACAAAACTTAATTTATTGGGATGTTATTTTTTATTTAGGTCCAATTAAACCTTTATCAAGTTAAAGAAGATTATAAGAAATTAAGATCATTTAGAATCGTTAAAATCATACTATCCTGAACGATCGCAAAAATCCTTGAAAGACCCAAATCGTTTTGGGCAAGTGGAATCGTAAAATCGTAGAATCCAGATCGGGATTTTAACAACGATGGTTACATTAACTAAACATGTCATATTTGTTGGTAAGGGTTATGTTCATCAAGGTTTCTTTTGTAAATATTGATAAAGTTATTAATATTGAGATACGATTGTGTGGAATGATGCCACTTTGATTAATATCGTCATTGATTCATCTTCCCAAATATTACGAGGTGGGATGAGTTTTGGGGGCAACACACTGACACCAAGATGCTAAATGTGACTATTATTTTTTTTTTTTTTTTTTTTTTGATGAAGCTAGATATGACTATTAAAGAGATTATTTATGTATAACTTTAATTACACAGCTTTTTAAATCAATCATGTAATTTGTTTAAATAATATAGATAAACAATCTTAAAAATCATCATAAAATAAGTTGGAGGAGATTCGATTCTTTCTTCTTTTTTATTTATTCGAAGAGATTCAATTCATTGTCAAAAAGTAATAGAGAAATATTACAGAGATTTTGCTAGATATTCGCGGTAGCACTTTTCCTACATGGAGGTGATTCTTCAAAATGACATTGTGACAGCTTATTCACCCTCGGAAATTTGATTTCCCTTTTTTATTTCTTGCAATTTGTTTTATATTTTCACCTTTTTTTTTTTTTTTTTTTTTGAGCCACATGACCTGATCGTTAGCAAAACAATTTTGAACATTGATAATGCTCTGTCTTTTGTGTGGACCTAACATCAATTATTAATTCAATATGTTGGACTAGCTTTTGTCTGGACTTAACATTCTTTCATTTAATTTTGGATTATTTTAAGTGGACTCAACACATAATATATATTACATAAAATACATATAATATAAGCTTTTTTTAATAATTTAAAAAAAAGGGGGGGGGGGGTTCAAAATTGGGAACTAGAACCGGTTTTAGCGGTTGAACCGTTGTCATTAGAAGACACCAGCGGCATTTATAAGTTGTCATTGTTGAAACTTGAAATAAGGGGAAACACAAAATCTGACCTCGTTTATTTGGTTGGAAATTTTCGTATCCATGAGAGGCAATTCCCAAGTGGAGAAATCAAACTTACTTATACATTCAACTCTTATTAATTTATCAAAAAAAAAAAACTCTTATTAAGTCTCGCATACAATAGCCATGCCATTTATTTTCCAATTCTAGAAAATCAATTTAAAATTTATCCTATGTGTTAGGTCTAAAATTATTATATGTTGGCAATCCGTATTTAAAATGAGTCCAATTATATTTTGATTTGAGTTGTAAGTTCTTAATGTCAAGAAGTATGTTTAAAGATTATGCTTGAAGACACAAATGACTACCTCTGCTCAACAATTGCTGAATTTGCTGACAAATTGAGGATGACTTCAGTACGAGTCCATCCTCGATACCTTTTGACCAATTAAGATTTGCGGATTTAGTTTTTGCTAAAAACAATTTTCCGTTTTAAATTGGCTGTATAAGTGGGTTCCTATAACCTTAATTGAAGAGCCTATGTATAAAGGCTCATTAAGCACGATTTCTTATAAGGTTGTAAAATTAAAGCAAAAATCCTAGGGTATTTACTATTTAGAGAGAAACTCTAGCATCTATCTAGTGAACTTGGGAGTTCAGAAACTCAAGAGAAGGAGATTTTGTTGTGACTATTGTGTGCCAAGGGTTCCGTACTAAGCATCGTTTTCAACACCAACCATTGAAGATTCTATTGGAGTTTTATGTGAAGCTATTGCACAAAGCTACATCAATCAAGTTGTTGTTGTAGAGTTAGACACAGATGGAATTTCGTGCTCTAAGGACTTGTTTAGATTGAGGATAAGTGGAGGGCAATAAAGTAAAGTTTGCTGAAAATAGATTTATTTTGGACCAATTCTTATTTACTCTAATCTAGTCTCCCTCATTTACCCTCAATCCAAACGGACCATAAGGAAATTCACGAAGTAGAAGAGTCCAACTAGTTGGAGCTATATATGGTTATATGAGTAAATCCCACTGTAGGTGGAAATACTTGGATTGGGTATATGTTGAATTGTTGTACTTCCATACTACATAGTGAATTCGTTAGTTGATGGTAAGCTTTAAATCATCCATCAAGTTTTTCCATCATAACTATTTCGCATGTGTCAAAATTTATTATTTACTGCACTTAGATTTTGCGGTATAGTTGTATCTATCATAAACCGAATTGAACTATTGCATAATATGACTAATTAATCAACTTAGGTAATTGGTTAATTTAATTGAGTTCTAAATTTCCTAACACAATGTAAAACATAAAGATTGCTCCTTATAGTCGAAAAATAGAATACGTTCATCATACACGTATATATATATACATCTCATAAGGTTTTGTTTGCATGAAATTCTATCTGCAGGAGCAAAGAAAAAGACTGATTCGAACCATTGAACCATATGCTTGGTATTGTGATAACAATTGATGGAGATGGACATCAATGACATTGAAATATTGGAGCCCGGACACATCACATGAATGTAATGGGCGACCGAGGCTTATCAAAAAAGCATACCAGCATTCATGGCCTGCACTTTGTCACTCACACACCTTTTGCGCAAAGGGTTCTCTGTGTCTCGTAGCAATACTAATAGCATTAATTTTTTATCGATTTGGATATAAACATGCACCGCCATGTTGCAAGTCCAGAGAAACTTTGCAGTGCATGCCCAAATTAGCCTTGTCTTTTAGACGGAGAAACAAGGATACAGTCATATGTACGGATACGGGTACTAATACGACACGGCGACACGACAAATTTTGAAAAATATAAGATATAAGGACAACAAGACATGTCTATTAAATAACTATTAAATATATTTTTATTTATATTGCTATATATTATCAATCATTTATTTTTCATATAATGTTATATATATATATATATATATATAAAGTTAAGAGTAATAATGTATAGTAAAGCAAATTCACTACTATTAAAAGATGTTCAGAAATTAGAATACCAATGAGGAATAAAGATATTCATTAATTTTCAAATGCACCAGCACTATTACTATTTGTTTTGTGAAAAGATATTCCATTTCTCTTATTTTCGCGTTTCGGTTGTAAGTTGTATTTTTTAAAGAAATAGCATGGCTAAGAGTATTCTTATCAAACCTTTTAAATACTAAAAATCTTATGTTTTTAGCATTTTCAACCCTAAGGTTGCTCCATCAAACCTCTCAAGTTGTATAATTTTTTCAATTAATGAACAGTGCCATCTCATATTTGAGATCGCACTATTCACCAATTGTAAAATTTTAATTATTTTTTTACTCAGTGGAACCCACTATCTTTTCTTCTTTGTCTTCACCATTTCTTCTCATTCCGTTTCTTCCTATTTCACCATATCTCTGCTCTCTCTTCTCTGATCTCTCTTCTCTCTCCGTGGTTCATGGTCTGCAGTGCTCGTTGCCGATTTCTACTCGTTGCCAGTCTCTGCTCGTCGCCGGTCTCTCTGCTCTCAATCACTCGAACTCTCTACTCTCAATTCCTCGAACTCTCTACTCTTAGTCACTCGATCTCTCTACTCTTTGTTTGTAACGTCGTCGATCTCTCTACTCTTAGTCACTCGATCTCTACTCTTTGGCCGCAACGTCGCCAGGTCGCTGATGTCTCCGATTCGCCCTCCCACTTGCCCTCACCGGTTCAGATCTATTTTTATGATTTCTTCCTCATGTTCCGATTTGCAGGTTGTAGGTTCCAATTCACTCTCATCGGTGGAGGTTTTTTTTTTTTTTTTTTTTTCTGTTGTGGTTAGTGGTGGTGAGTGGATGTGGTGATTGTGATTTGCAGGTTGTGGGTTCCGATTCACCCTCATTGGTGGAGGTTTTTTTTTTTTTCCCTGCTGTAGTTGGTGGTGGTGAGTGGATGTGGTGGTTGTGGGTAGATGTGGTTGTGGATGTAGAGGTTTCTTTCTGCTGTGATTTTCTTTTTCTTTTTTTGCTAGTAATGGTTGTGGTGGGTTTTTGGTGGGTGGTTGGTAGTATGGTGCAGGCAGTGCTGTGAGAAAGAGAGAGACAGAGGAGAGAGGAAAAAATTTTAAAAAATTATTGAAAAATAATAAAAAAAACAATATTTAAATGAAATTGTAAAAAAAAATAAAAGTTTTGATATAGGTTATATTGTAAAGTAGTGTGTTATATGTTATAAATATAGATTTTGAGATGATAAATGCTAAATTTTTTAAAATGCTTAATAAGAATGAACGCATCCTGAACAGTCTGAGGCTTATCAAGCATCCAACACGTGTGATATATTTGACATATATATATATATATATATATATATCTATCTATCGCTCTAAATGATGTGCCTATACTTCCCTACTTTCTCAAAAGAAATGAAATATATAAATTTAACCCAAAAATAATAATAATAATAATACTAGCATAGCTAGGTACCTAATCAAGTAATACTGCAATAGTAAATTTGAGCAAGGACAGAAAAATCAAGGGATCTTAGGAAATAGAGTTATATGGCAGTGTACGTGAGCTTTGATTTTATTTTCAAAATCGTAGGAAGTACCTAGAAGGTAGACAAGAAGGGACTAAAATTCTGGAAACACTTGAGTATAGTTCTAGAAAGTTGGGATCAGGATTTAGGGGCATCTTTTTCTTTTCTTTTTTGTTCTCTCTTTTTTTTTTTTCTTTTTTTTTTTCCTTTTTTTTTTTTTTCTAACATACCAATGTACTCTGAAAAGTGAAAATTCAGTCGTACCGTTTGGAAGTAAAATTCAAACTATGAAGTTTTAAACTTTGTTTTGATAAACTATAAAGTTTTAAACTAATGTATTGCTATCCAAACTCATCATTTTCTTATTTTTGTTTTCTTGGGTGGACAAAGTCAATCATAGATTTTGAAATATAATTCATCCGAGGACTAAATTAGATGAGACAAAACATTTACCATGAATTTCATTATAGCTGCTTTATTTTACCACCAGCAATTAACCCAAACTATAGTTTTCATGATACAACAAACTGCAATCTTTCACAATCACGTGCTTAATTTTTCCTGGTAAGAAAAAGGGTATGTTCTATCATATCAAGGATAGAAAAAAGCAATGTCGGTTTAGGTTTGACCCCAGCTCCAACCTCTTTTCTAAACTCAATTCCGATGAAAATGATAGGAATAATTTATGTACAGGAAATGAAGTAGAGTGAAGCTACGTGAAGCTACTTCGCCATATGCTTGAAGCAAACCAATGTGCTAATGCTTTGGTTATAAGGGAACGCCAACGAGACCCTTCTATATATGATACATGTCTAACTCTTGATCTAAATATATATAAATATATATATATATATATATAGGTCCGGTTAATGTGTGTCCTTAAGGTACACATTAAACCATCTATTTTTAAAAATATTTTCTCAAAAATTAAAAAAGCTGTCAATATTTTTTTAATTCCTCAGAAAATATTTTCAAAAATAGATTAATTATTGTGTGCCCTTAGGGCACACATTAGCAAAATCCTATATATATATATATATATATATATATATATAGAACTTTTTGTTATGGGATTCTAGTGGTTGAGTGCTATGTACTAAGAACACTATGTGATCTGTTTGTAGAATTAAATAAATTCTCCATTTCATCAATTTAAAAAAAAAAAAAAAATTGGTTTAGGGGGTATGATATTTTACTTTATATCATAGAGGTGGATATTTCATGCATATATACTAGACTTTTGTTGATGAGTGCCAGGGTGCTCATTAAATAATGGATTATGTACAAAAAGCAGGAACGTCAATTATAATGGTCTAAGTATCTACCATGCGGCATATTGATTGAAAATGAAAGATTATTCTCTTCATTTAATCTTTCACCTCAACAAAATTTTGTATTTATATCAAAGTATTTTTTTTTTAATACAAAATAAAATTTCTACTTTAGTCTAATCTAACTGTATATGTGTGTGAAACTCTTTCCCAGAGACTTAAACCCCAGCTCTTATCCTCCACACCCTTTAAGCATTTATATTTGTGGAGTGATCATCGCACTAAGGATACACGATAGTTATATCAAAGTATTAATAAATTAACATGTAAATAGAGTAAATACGTATTTTTTTTAATACAAAATAGAAATTCTACTCTTACTTAATCTTAGTGTATATGTGTGTGTGAAGTTTTCTTTTGAAGACTTGAATCCCAGCTCTTACTCCCAACACTCCACAAATACTTATACTTATGGAATGACCACCACACCGAGAATACACGATGGCATAAATACACATTTTCATGTATTCATTATTTGTGTATCAATTATTTATATAAAAGAAATTTAAATGGTTATTTTATAAAATTTATACAGGAAACAATTTGTTTGGAATACTTATTATTAAAAAAAAATATTTGATTGGAATATCACTTTTTTATTATTATTATTATCATATTTTGTTACCTTGGCAAAATTGAAACAAACACTAGAAAAAAGGATAAAAAAATACGATTAATAACACATATAATCAAGAATATAAAAAAAGTATTATGGGCTTAAATTAGTCAAAGTAATTAAATATTTGTGAATTCATTAAAATAACATATTCAAAGTTTTTATTACACTAATTTTATGGTTATTTTTCTAACTCCTTTTATTGACATGGGCTTAAATTGTATGTCACTAACTTTTTTTAGCGACATGCAAAATATATATATATATATATATATATATTTATACACACAAAGAATTTTTATGGTTTTTTAAGATTTATATATAATAAAAAAAAATTAATCTGGAATATGACATTCTTACTCAATTTTAATTACAGCAATTGAAACAAAGTCCATCAAAAGGCAAGAGCAATTTTGTTTTGGATAGAACAAAAGAAAATTTAATAACACACTATTAATAATATAAAATAAATTATTTTATGCTTAAATTAGTAAAAATATTTAAATATTTGCAACTCATTCAAGTAATAGGTTCATATTCTTTATTATAGTAATTAAAAAAAAATTCATTTCCTCCGTTTCTAATGACATGTAACATAATTAAAGTTGATTCCCCAACTATTAGAACACATGATTACTAAAATGTATGAGTTACAAAATAATTTTTGACAAATTAATTCAAAATGTACTGCACATTGCATAGGACATCGACAAGTATCAAGAAAATCATAGAGAACTATAATGAATTTATGCTTGCAAGCTAATGAATTATTATTATTTTAAGACTCTTGTTAACAAGACCCATATATTATTCTATATAATAAATCTGTGTCTTAGAAGCCATAATTTTGTTTTTCCTTACAATTGGTTGTTTTCTCTTTGCTGCACTCTACTTGCAGCAAGTGGTTATAAAATCGTTTGGGGTGATTTAAGTTAAACTTAATTTTTTTTAAATTCAACTAAAACCATAAACTTTTTAAATTATTTCAATTTATACCCTCAACGAGTCACTATTAACTAAAAGTAAAAGAAATTATCTACCAAAAAAAAAAAAATCATTTCATGTGAAATCATAACATGCATTTGGAATGCTATATGAGAACAATGAAATTATAATACCAAGTCATTCAGTTATTCTCACCAAAATTTTACAATAATTGTATATATATATATATATATATATATCATATCATATTATATCATATCATATCATATAAACTCATGTCCAAATAATAGTTGCGCCAAGGGGAGACATTAATTTTCTCTTCTTCTTTTTTCAAATTATTTTTTTCTTATGTATTGTAATTCATTTTAAATATATTGAAATAATTAAACTAATTGCACCAGATAAAACTCTAATACCCAAGTTTGAAAACTTTTGGTGGGTAAAAGATCTGGAGTTCAATTTTTACCTACACCAAAAACTGATTAATGTCTTGGTCTGATAATAAAGAGCTATCATTAAGAGCAGACGCCATAAATTGAAACCCTCTCTCAAAAAAATAAAAAGAAATTTTTTTGAAGAAAATACTATATTTTTGCTCTCTTTTTTTTTATTGCCTATTTTATTATTCAATTTTAATATTGCAATATTTATTTTCTCTTACATATAATTCTTTCATAGTACATTAGTACGTACTAGTTATATGTAAATGATATTCAAGTTAGCGACATATCTCGAAAAGTTTCAAATATGTACTGGAGATTTCTAACATATAAAGGGCAACGACAATATTTTTCAATCAGGAAGAGAATCTTAAAGATCACTGACATTTCCAAGCATTACGCTAAACATTGTTCAGATCTTTCCAACTAGGAAACTTATTATGGAAGATCTCTCTCCGTAGCTAGTTCATGTTGTTGTTAGGAATAGAATAGACAAAATTTAGTTACAAAATATATTTTAACTTAAAATTACAATCTTACTCAGAATTATTAATATTATTATATATTTCAAAAATATAAATTAAATTATATATTCTATATATTCTTAATATACATGTCAAATTTTGTACTAATCGGATATTATTTATATGATCTATAAGATTATATTTTATGCATAGTTTTAAACTACAAAAAATTGCAATTTAAATAATTTACTGATGACATAATTATTGATCTTTAATTTTTTAAAAATTTTGTAAGCATGAATGATATAAAAAAAATTTAATTTAATTGTGAATTTGTTAAAATTTACCTTCAATAAAAAGATATCAAATAAAATTATAGCTAAACTTTGTCCAGAATATCAGTTCATGCTTTAGCCAAGAGAGCTGATTTTCTTTCCATCACATTACAGGTAGAATCTGGGGCTCTATCTTGGTTTTTTCAGTTTTTATTTTTCCAATCAAAGGCCCTCTCTAATAATTTAATAAAAATAAATAAATAAAACTTTTCTGAGAAACCCTAAATTAAAAAACTTGGCAGAAGTACTTGCATCAGTAAGAAATTTCAAAAGCAACATTTTTCCCACAATATGTAACATATTTTTCAGTTTTTCTTCACAAACCAAGATGGACAAATTAATCCTATTACCTGAAAAAACTATTCTTCTGGGTGTCACTAATTACAACTTTTTCTTTTCTTTAAAACGTGGGCATAAGAAACTCAACTACTGATTAACTTGACAATACCATTGAACTATAAGATATTTTAGCTAAAACGTTATTTTTACAAACTATCACATATTTTTTTGGGATGCAAACAATAATTTTTGGTTAGTGTGAAACTCAACTATCATATTTGAAACCATCAAAAAAGTATTTGAAACTATCAATTCATCTGGGATTTTTCTACTTAATCTCCATCAAGAGGGATGCATAAAGTAGTGTCTGATAATTTTCTTTACCTTGCCACAAATAAAACCATAAGGTAACCAATAATGTGAGAGGGAGATACATGAACATGAGTGTCAAAAAAGCATTTTTATACCCCTTGGAAATTGATGGAAGAAGAGATAGAATCTACTTTCTAAAAAGACCAGATAGTACAATGTGTAAGAAGCTAGAGCATAACACATTGGGGAAGATAGACCCCACAAGCCCAAAACTTTTCTTTTTCATACTATTCTTCTCTATCCCTTAACTAAACCTGCCCTGATGAACTATATTGTCTCTATTGATAGTGTAAATGAAATTGAAATTTGAAAATCATGCACCCCAAAATGCCATAATTGATTTTCCCAGGAGATCTCACAAAGGTGGTCCCATTCTCTTTGCCAGACCAATGTCCTTTATTGACCTGCTTTGACCGTAAAACATATTCCCTGTAAACCAATAAAAAAGAGAGAGGGCAAGTGAGTGTGGTCCACTCCTTATATGAGATTCCCCAGTAGCCATAATGATAATCCTTCTGCTGCAAAAACAATACCTTTTGCTTTTCCCAGAATCCATACTCTTTTTTCTTGATGCCCTGGCCAGACGTGTGTGTGTGTGTGTGTGTGTGTGTGTGTGTGTGTGTGAGAGAGAGAGAGAGAGGGAGAGAGAGAGAGAGAGACTGGTGCATCTGAGAAAAATATGATATAGAATTAGGGGGTGAAGTCCCCATTGCTTAAGATAATATGTATGCAAATAAGCCTAAACATATCTGATCAGTGTTCAGTATTAGCTTTGCTAGCTTCACTTACTATGCACAGCAATGACTATGATCTATTGACCAAGATATAGGAGCAGCTTGTTGATTTTGTCAAAAGAAAATGAGGAACAGCTTGTTGATAATACAAAACCCTTTCTATTTCTTCATTTGCTAGGGGTTGAAGCTTAAAAGCCTAAGTAACTGTGTTTAAGGGGTCTTTACACCTAGATATACAGTTGGGCTTACTTGATCATATATGCCTTCCCACAAAGTAGCAAAATTAATAGATCAATGGTTAGATTCTTTAGAACATGATGATCCATTGAACAAATGGTCTACAAAAATGGTTTTTTTTTTACACTGATTTGTGCAACTTAGCCCAAATGCATTCCATAATCCATACCATGTACCCCAAAAACAAAAGTGAAACAATCCATCATTTTGATGATATAGGTAGCAAAAACTTTGTTGATAGAAACAAAAAGGCTATGTTGATTTGGGATTTTGTTTTTAAATATATAAAAATCAAACAACTGGCTTTGTGTAATTATGAAACAATTGCTACTTTTCAGGACATTCATAATAAGACCAGAGGTCATATGAAATGTCCATGAGACAAGCGTGAAGGGAGATAGAAATGGTAGTTGTTTGTAACTTCCATGTTGTCAGGCACCGCACAGATCTAAAATTTTCCGTAAATTTGGCAACAGATTTCACACAAACACAGCTTCACAGGGAAAAGAAACCTCGTTACGTGTGTAAACGAAATGATTACGGTCTCATGGGAAGCCACATGTGACCATTGGTAAAGTAATAACTTTCACAGAAAAGAAGCCTACTAGTATTATTATTTTCTGCAAACAAAAAACATAGACATCATGAAAACCCTAAAAACCGTAATAAGCATAACAAAGGAGAACAAGAACAGCAAGAAGAAGAGGATTGTACCTTTGTTCAGACATGAGAGAACCTCCAAACTTGTCTAAAAATTAGGTCTTGAATATGACTGTAATTGCCTTTGAGAAAATCAAAGAGGCCCCAAATTGGAAAAGAGAAAAAGAAAGACTAATCTTTTATGTATAATACATATGGAATATGCATGGCTCCTCATACGCCATCCACGGAGGCCATCGATGCTCCGGTGGGCTCTGCAAATGGCATACAGGGAGCCAGGCACATACTTATATGTGTATGCATGAAAAGATGCCATAAAAACGTACATGTACACATGAATTTCTACATTTATGCACATATTTCCACCATATGATACTAAAGAAATTTCCAACTAAGACCTTTTTCAAAACCCATCAAGTGTAAATTGAACTAAGGCTTGAAAAAAAAAACATGTTTTTATGTATGTATGAATGAACATGTTACATGTTCATATGCAAGGATTTTGAAGTGCATATGTGATATGAATTCCAACCCTAGCAAATCTTCCGAATGATCAGGAGGAAGATGAAGATGTTTTGTAGAGAGAGAGAGAGAGAGAGGTTGAAGGGGATTGAAGAGGGGAGAGAAGAAGGTATATATTGAGGAAAGGAGCTAGCTAAGAAGAGATTGTGGAAGATGGGGAACTAGGTCATAATCAAATGTGGCTTGAAAGCCCCACAAAACCCTATTGAATTGGTTTAACACAAGCAAACCGGTGGGCTAAACTTAGGGGATTAAAGGGTCTGGCTAATGTTGTGGGGTTTGTGTGTAGATTTCTGAGGGAAAGAAGGAAGATGTGGGGTTGGTGTTGCACCCCAGCTCCCCACTAAATATAGACAGTGAGAGAGAGAGAGAGAGAGAGAGAGAGAGATGGAGGGGTTGGGTTAGGAACCACGCAATTTCCTAAGCTAACCTTATGGTGTTTGAAACCTCCTTTTCTGGGTCGTAAAGCAAAGGTTGCTTTTCTCTTCCCTGAAGATCATTTTGTCTGGGAGTGCTTGGAAGACATGGATTCCTCATCCCTCAACTTCCTTTAAATAAAAATAAAGTTAAAGAAAGAGAAAGAAAAAAAAGGAAAAATACTACCATAATTTTATCATCTTTTTTCCTTTTCCTCCATCACTTCACACTTCCTCTTTATCTACCTTTTTCCCTTTCTATTCTTTCATATTATATTACTAATTTATTACGTTGCTGTATTTTGGTCAAGAGTGAAGAGACGAGGATAAGCACTTTAACTCTTTTTGTTTAGATTTTAGAACTAGCCATGTCACTTTGTTTACCTAATTCACTTTAGCTCTGTTCACTTAGCTAGCACTAGCAGCTCATAGCCACAGATTTTTTTTTTTTTCAATTAAAAATAACCAAATTGGAATTTTTTTTATATATACAAATGCTTTAAATATTAGAACAATTAATCCCATAATCTTTCATAATTACGTGGACCAATTTTGGTTTTCATGAAAGCTGAATCATTCCAATCGTATTGTGTAACATTACATGTCCAGATCCATCATGTTCAAATTTCAGGAGAATTCGTAGCACTGCTTGATTTTATTTTGTCTTCAGACAATAATCATTAATCACAACTACTTGGCTGTCTCAATTATAATACTTTTTTGGTAAATTACTTAATTGTTCCCTAGTATTTAGGTTATGTATCAATTTAATACATAATTTTTTGATATCATGTCAAAATGATTCATGCTTTTAATAATAAGGGTCAAACATTTTCCATTCACCCAATTGACATGCGGCATAAAAATTAAAGACCAAATAAGTAATATAATCTCTTTCATTTTCTATTTGCTATATACTCAACGAATAATAATAAATTTGTGTACTAATCTAATACAACACAAAAATTTTATGAGAGAGTTAAAGACCTCAATGTCTAGCCTGATGTCATCTGATGAATCGACCTAACTTGCTTTTCAGCTTGTCCTAAAGCTTGTCCTTTAATTTGATTGTCCAGAGTCTAGAGATCTCTCACTCTTTCTCTCTAACAATTTTTTATTGTTCAGAAGTGGTACCCATCTCTGTAGTTATTTTCAATTCAACCTGACCTCTTATTACCTGCACCGTGAATAACTTCATTTGTACATGACCAACTAGCCAAAGCTTCCCAATAATACTTCTAACCTTATGTAAATGTTCTACGAATAGTCAATATCTTTAAGAGAATCTTTAGCTGTCAAAATATGGCCACCAATAAAATTTCATTATTAACACTTAACACCAAAATAACAGATGCCAGGCTTTTATATATGGGTCCGGTTAATGTATGCCCTAAGGGCACACATTAACCCATCTATCTTTTTAAAAAAAATTTCGAAAATTGAAAAAACGGTCAAAACTTTTTCAATTCCCAAAAAAAATTTTCTAAAAATGATAAATTATTGTGTGCCCTAAGGGTACACATTAGTAAAATCCTTTATATATATATATATATACACACACACACACACTTTCTCAAAAAAAAAACAAAGGTTTTATATATATATTATCTTATTTTTTGGTTAAATCAATTATTAACCCCAAAAAAGTTTGCCCAAAGTAGATCAATAACGTACCAAAAAAAAGGAAAAGTATGTTTGCTCAACGTTGGGATTTTTTTAATAAGAATTCTTCTTTTAAAAAAAAAACAAAAACAAAACAAAAACACATAATGAGAAACAAGAAATGAGTGTGAATTCTCTAATAAGTATTTTTGTTTATTCAAAAAAAAAAAAAAAAAAAAAAAACTAGGGATGTATATCTGACATTGGTTGTATGTGTTTAATATCCATTATTTATAACCCCAGTTTACAACTACAAAGGTTATACCCTTTTGTAGTTATACTCTGATTATATAATATATTATAAACCTAGTTTAAAATATTAGTATTACTATTTTCTTGTGTGTTATATTAAGTATTAATATTTACTCAAAAAAAAAAAGAATAAGAAACGAAGTTCTAATATAAAGGTTCAACGTTAGAATTTAACATTTTAAAAGTGAGGGTTTCATACAAGTCATACTTGTTATTTGAAAGATAATGGCGACTTGGAAAAATTAAGAGCATAACTTATATGATTTTTAAGATGTGAATAAAATTTGTATACATATAACCATTGTTTGTCCTTTCTTTCATCTCTTTTATTCGACATATTTGTCAGATCTCTTCTCTTTGTCCCTAAACTAATTGATTCCATTTATAGAATGAGATTGCCCTTAAAATATTGCGATGATGCATCTTATTAAATAAGTTAAGAAACTGTTAAAAACGGGCTGTCCATTGCTTGATTTGCTTCCAAATACCTAGAATATCAATGCGAGGCACAAAATTTGTTATTACATTTAATAAGTTGCCCGGTTAGCTCTTCCAAAAAAAACAAAGGGAAAGTTGAGAAAACGGGACAGTACCACTGGGTCACAGAATTTTTAGGGTTATAGCTATCTTTTTTGATCACATGAGTGAAGTTAACAATCCAATTAAAAAATGGTACAGATGTTCTGTGGTTCATCAACATGAAAAAACAGTGTTCATTTCTTTATAGAACTCTAATCATAGAAATAAACCAAAAGAGAAAAACAAGAGGTAATGGTTGGCCTTGGATCTCTGACCTTGAATAAGTTATGCAAAGAGCGTTCTTACATAATTATTAATTAGTGATTTTTTTTTTTTTTTTGGCATAAAAACTCGATAACATTGGTTATAAAAATTAAGGACGTTATGAAAATTTTAGTAGGAGATAGTAAAATTCTGAAATGACACATATCTGAATTTTTGCACGATCAAATCCTTAACAACTAGTTTGAATGGAGGAGAATTAGAGGGAAGGAGAGGGATACAATTTCATGAATCTTGTTTGGATATTTTTTACATAGATGGAGGGGGAGGATACGGAAGTAGAGGGAAGGGGAAACCGGTTACATTTAAAAAATAAATAAATAATTTTCAATGTTGCCTTTATAATGTTAATTTACAGATATATATATATATATATATATATATATATATATTGAAAAGAGTTTCAACTTATGACGCCCGCTCCTAATGATAGCTGTTTATCATCAGACCAAGACACCAATCAGTTTTTGGTGTAGGCGGGGATTGAACCTCAGATCTCTTATACAATCATCAGAGACTTTACCAATTGAGTTAACTAGAACCCATATATATATATATATTTAAATCTACAAAAGATAGTCATAATTGTCAATATATATGACCTTCCACTACTCTCTCTTCTCCCAACTTAATTTTAAAATATCTAGACAAATGAGATCGATTTTTATTCATCTTCCCAAAATAATCTTTAAAACATCCAAATAAAGAGAATGGATAATCTTTTCCAACCCGTCTCCATCCCTCTCCTCTCCTCTCTTCCCCTCCTTACCTTTTGCTCCTCTCTCCCTCAAAACTTCCGAACATAGTGCCAAGGGGGGAGGGTGAGGGGTTTGGAGGGGTATCTTACCCCTCCTAACCCCTTTTTTAATTCTCTCAAATTGGAGGAATTTGAATGAGGAGTAGAGGGGAGGGGCTTCACAGATATTAAAAACATTGAAATTGTCAATTTTACAATGTGTGGTCAATTTATATATATTTCCTTAAAATTAGTAAATAAAAATCATATTTGCCAATATATATGACTATTTCCCTCTTCCCTCTTGCTTAATTTTAATTTAAACATTCAAAAACAATGGGAGGAATATATATATATATATATATATATATTCTTTTTCTCTCTACTTAATTTTTAAAACATCTAAACAGTGGAAAAAAGTAACAATTTCCTTCCATTCTCCTCTCCTTCCGGTCATTATCTTTTATTCTTCTCTCCCTCCAACCTTTCAAACAGTGTAAAAATGTTCAGAGTTTCTAGTATTACAAACAAGGTTGCCCGCTTCATAGCTTAAGTACTCTTGTGAACTTAGGGGAACGACTATGGATAACAAAAAACTAACTAAAACTTAAAACTAAAATGAATTTCCTTCAAAATTACAAAACCAGACTCAACGTTTGGCAAACGTATTTTTACCTAAATGTTTACAAAGCATTGTGTGACGTTTACTTGCTCAATTAAAGATCGACAGCTTCAAGTTTCATTAAGGTCCAAATTAGTAGGCAATTCAATTGATGTTAGACGGTTTTCTTCTTTTGCGACACTTGGGAGTACATTGTTTATGGCATCATCTGTAATACACTTTCAGATCCTTTATATCTTTATTTCATATTAAGAGGGACATGAGAGTTAAAAATAAATTCAATTCTATCATTCATGTACAATTTGAATGTATCTAGAGGTCTAATATAGATGTCCTCTAACTCTATGTGTGAATGTATTTAATATATGTATGTATATATGGAGATAATCATTACTTATATGTTAGGGAGATAAATGCATTGGAAAAACTCTTTGAATAGTTAATATAGTATATGGAGACATACTTAACTCATGTATATACCCAACAATCTCTTCCGAAAGACTCCTTGAGTAGTTATTTAATATGGAACTTCATTCACACGTATATACCCAACAATCTTCACCTCACATATGAGTCTTTGCCTTTTTGTGGTCTTTGACCAAGTCATACTTGCTTCTCCTTGCCTATGGTCGTTTTACATCACCAGCATATTATCCATAAACATTTTGTATGTCATCCATGTGAACCACATGTCAACTCTCCACGCTTATCCATTAAAACCATAAATAGGGATCTTGAACACCTCGCCACCTTTGCCACCGCTTGAACTCTGATACCATTTGTTAAGGAAATAAACACCTTGGAAAGACTCTCTCTCTCTCTCTCTCTCTCTCTCTCTCTCTCTCTCTCTATATATATATATATATAGAGAGAGAGAGAGAGAGAGAGAGAGAGAGAGAGGATTGAAGACTCATTGAGTAGTTAATATAATATATAAAGATACATTTAACTCAAAATGCCTAAGTCTAATGGGTATGAGTTCAACTATATTACATTAACAACTCATTCTTCTCATCATTATGTAATGTAAGACTTCACTCACACATGTATATCCAATATTATCATTTTTTTAAATAAACTTCATTCTCACATTTTAAGCTATGAGATCGATTGTAATGTCACTCTAAATTTTAAAATTTGAGCAATTGAACTTCAAAATTATATGGTTAGGGCACTCTCACACGTAATAATGTATACATTATTAAATGATTACGTTGTTATTTTTGTTGGGTTTATGAAATAAACATGTAAAGATTAAGTATGATGGAAACTGAGGAAACTTTCAATGGTAGATAGACATTACATTTGCACCTAATCCCATAGTGTAGTGGGTTGATTTTTTAGATTAAAAGTTTAGATAGATATTACAAATAACTCTATAATTTAGTATTAGAAAATGCACTTCACCCTCCAAAAAGTAAGAGAAGAGAAAATATTCAATTTTCTAAGCATAGGAAATATTAATTTAGAGGAAGTGTTGGGAGTCAACAAACCTCCAAAACAAATAATTTTTTACAGTCTTATTGAGGGTCCCCCAAAAGAAGAAAAATGTGCTACCCTGTATAGCTAATTTGGTGTTAAGAATTGACGTACGCGAGAAGTGTGTTTTCCATTGAGGGGGCAGTGGCAATCAAGGAATTACCACAGTAACAAAAATATAACGATTTCGAAATTACAGTGATAACGTATACTAGAATTTCAATCCAACCAAAACAAGAGCAATATGTCGTTTCTTTCTATTCTTTTATCCCTTTTTGTAGCTTGGTTCTTGTGTGATAGCGATTAGCGAATAGGCTCTGTCCTCATCATAAATATTCGATTTTCAACCATGGAAAAGATCGTGAATAATTGATCCTACACAAATAATACAAAAATCTGGTATTGTACAGACACATACACATTAAAAAAAAACTGCTATAGTTCTTGCTTTTGTGGTTAGACTATATAAACAGAACACATTAGTGAATCCTGACCTATTCAAATCATTTGTCATATTCTGTTTTACCACACTCTGCTTTTGTGCTTTATTTAGAAAAACTTAACCTTCAAAACGTTGCATCAACCTCCTAAACACTTGGGAGTATGCCAAACGGGTACAACTGCATTCCCATTAAATATGAACCAAAAGCACCACAACTTTCTCTCATCCTTTTCTTTCTCTTCAAAGATAAAAGGATGGCGACCAAGAAAACCATTGCCATGCTCCTTATCTCCTTGCTGGTTGTGATGATGGCATGCACCGATACGGGTGAAGCAATGCAATGCGGCCAATGGTGCCAACCTCAGTGCATGAAAGTCAGGGGTGCATCTCAACACGCATGTGAAAAGGCCTGCAAAGGTCTTTGCTTACAACTTGGTGGAAAAGGAGAAGGGGATTTTATTTTACCCCTTAAGCAAAATGTGACCACGTGAAGCCTCACTGTTCTTTGGAATTGGCTTTAAACTTTTCTATTCTTTCTTGTTGAAGGACAAAAACATTAATATGTGACACTCGAGCTAATTTTATTAGTTTAGTAAATGTTGGAGTGTTATAATTTTAAAGTGTAATATTTGTAATTGATTTTCATTAATTGAATGATCAAATTTTGATTATGAAATTTCATCCAATGATGGATTTTTATTTTAGATATATAATCATATTAAACTTTTACATTCTTATACCTGTTAACCCTTATTTCTTTGACTCTTTTTTAATTTATTTTAATTTGGTAATTTGCTAATCCACCATCCTCCGCCTATTAGAGAGGCACATCTTTGGTTTAATGTCTAACTGAAAGCGAAGTTTCTTTGCATCATTTGTATTCTTCATTACCATTGTCCACAAAGACGTAGTAGTGTCTTTGTATAACTACTAGCCGATGTCTCATTAAAATGTGCAGTGAAACAGTTTAGAAATAATCTTATTATGTTCTATCTATAATACTTATTATTATGTGCAACCATATTTGGGGAATCAACTTTCATTATATTATTCCTTCTCAAAAAAAAAAATCATTATATTAAATGTTATTAATATGAGAGAGAATGTTAATTTTTAGCTTAAACATAATTAATTATGTGAACCAAATTTTTTGAGTGAACTGACAAATATTTAATTATTTTTACTAATTTAAAAATAAAATTATTTTATACTCTATATTGCATTTATTAAATTGGCTTTTATCTTTTCCTAGACTATGATCAAGAATGTCATATCCAAATTAATATTTTTCTATATAAATCTTAGAAAAATTTAAAAAATAAATTATTTAAAATAAATAATTAGTGAACTACGTATAAATTATTAATACATAAAAATAAATGTATATTATGCTTAATGATATAGCACAAATATAGACTACTATAGTGCTAGTTCCATATGTGTGTGTCATTGAAAGGATTTAGGAAATGTAAATTGTTAAGATTAATATAATTAAAAATAAGAATTCCTAAAGGTTATATAAATTTTACTACATAAAGTATACAAATTAACTGATGTGCCAGTAGATATAATTGGTAGATATCAACCACCTCATAAATGGGTTAGGTAGGAATTTTATTTTGAGCCTTAGGTTTAAGTTAATAGTTTTTTTCAACTCATTTGACTCAACATAACCCATCATATATATAAGTTTATTTTCTTATGCTTATTTTAGTAAATAAGTATTTTTTTTCGATGAATTTGAAAAATTGGAATAATATTATATGAATTGAATCATTTGTTGAAAAATATATTTAAATAGTTTATGAAAGTTCAATTTTTTATAATGGAAGACCAACTCATGTGAGTTGCGTTGGTTTTGACTCGGGTTAGATTGGGAATTTCTCACCTTAACAAGATTGGATAAGTGACATTATAAGAGTTATAATTGTGTATATAATATACTACATTAAAGTCACAACAAAAGGTAGAATCGTATTACTTGTGCTACTAGTATTGGGTTAGCCTACATTATAAGAGTTCTAATCATGAGCACTAGATTAAAGTCACTTGAATACACCACCTATTCAAGCCACTTATTAACATTTGGTCATATAATAAAGAGAAGTGATATGTTCACTATATATTCATAACTCTTTCACGACAAATTTTAAGTAGTAAGTTGTTATTAGTTCTAATTTGAACTTTTTATTGAACTTACTTTTTAATCCACTAAGAACAACTTACCATTTTGAATTTGTCATAAAAGTATTATGAAAATTTTATAAATATAGCATTTTTATGGAAAAGGGATTTTTTGGGTGTAACATTCAAATCTTAATCCCAAGAAGAAATTAAGGCTAGGCAATATTGATAAATTGCTTTAATTCACATGAAAAAAGCAAGTAAAACCGGTTCAAGTAATTAAAACCTTCTGGATAAGGTAATTAGGGGTAAAATTATAAACATGATAGTTTGAGACTTTGAAAGTTTGTCAAAAAAAAAAAAAAGAGACTTTGAAGGTTTGTTCTTGCTTCCGTGTGACAAGTTACCTGATGAGGCAATACAAAATATTTTGTCCACAGAAAACTGAACTTGCGATTGCAATAATTAGGGTAACATTAATTAGGTCATGCACTCAAAATAGCCATCGTTTTCTCATCCCAAATGTGACAAGTACTGTTTTGAAAGGTCAGGTCAGGTCAGGTCAGGTCTACATCCAATTCCTGCTTGCTTGAAACTCTCAATATTGAATATTGGTTCACTTATATATCCCATATATATATCACTAAGGTTTGTAGGAATTGTCATTCTAATCCAAAATGTTCTTTTAAATTTATACCCCTAGCTAGCTACTGTAAGTCATTAGTCATATCAATATTGTTCCATAATAACCAATTGATGATGATGATGATGTCTAACTAATATAGAAATGTGTCAATCAGCTATAAGCTGTTCTTAAGAAACCGCATGCGCCAAAAAGCGAATTAAAAGTTCAGGCCGGCATTGACACTAGCTAATATCCAAACAACAATACTGCTTATAATAATTTTAAGTCATAACCAATTCATTCCCCACTTGCCACTCGGCACTTTGCATAATGTGACTTTTTTTGAAAGATCATATATATATAAATGGTACTACTATACTCACATGTTGCTAATCCCAGAACCATGTATATTGATTATGACCTTACTCAAATTTGTTTCATTATTAGTCGGTTGAAAAATTGAAATAAGTTAGGCACAGCCTGACATGGTTAAAAACAAAAAGTAAGAAGAGATTTGGTATCTAATGATACCATTGACGGTATCAAAATATAATAAGTAAGAAACATGACTGCAAAAAATAATTACCTTATTAATAAATGAAGGGAATACATGTGTTAGTGAGCAATTATTTTTGAATATATGTCTCTCATTTATGGATCATTGTTAACAAGTACTCTTAGAACAATTATTAATAAATTATTTTTAAAAAAATTTATATTATTTTTATAAAAAACTGTCAAAATATTAATTTTTTTTTTCCCATAAAAATTTTAAAAAAAAATTTAAAAGTTTTATACCATTGGTTAATATTTCGCCTCACCACCACTTCTTCTTGACACAGTGGTCACTCTATAAATATAAAATGCTTGTAAGGTGTGGGGGCCAGGGTTAGGGTTCAAGTCTCTAAGAGAAAGCTGCACACACATATACACTTATGTTAGAGTAAAAATTATATATTATATAAAAATTAAAAAAAAGAAAACATTTAGCCTCATTTATTATTTCATTTGTTACAAAATAATTTTTCTAGAAAGACATGTTGCAAACGTCAGCCTAATTAAACCCTTGAAATTTGAAATTTACTCGTTGGGAGTCCGTTGGTGGGCCGCTGTGTGAGAGATTTAAGGGAAACATAGGTTCGAGCTTTGGCGGGTACTTCGATGGAATTTGTGGGCCCTATCTCTTACACAGTACATAACAACCCGAGTGACATAATACAACTATAAAGGCCTCTATTTTTGGTTATTAGTAGTACGAAGAGTGGTTGAAAAGTAGCACCTTTTTTAAGAGTAGCACTCAGCTTAAATTAAACCCATAATCAGATCATTGTCACTCTATCTGATAGAATAATTAATGTAGATTTAATGAGTCAGAAACTCCAATGGTGGACTGCAACAACGTACTTAAAGTAGGAATAGTCATTTTACACACTTGTTGTTTATCCAAGAATTTTAACCGATTTCTTAAATAAATAAACCATTTTTTCCAATTTTTTATATTCACTTTTTAAATTTATCATATATATATACATATATATATCATTCTTAAATTTTTTTAAAATTTATAATTAAACCTAAAACTTTAATCATAATTTTTTGTTTTAAGAATAGGGAGACATGAAATCAAGAGAACAAGTTTGAATGAAAAAGAGAAGTGCTCTCCGAACATGTTGAGCATGGTAGTATTTTGCAAAAAAATAAAATAATATTAGAGAGCCCAAACATTTTCTGTGGGATTCTAAACTAAAATGTTCTTCAATTGGACTAAAAAAAAGATGATTTGAAGAGCCCAATGCTAATGCTCTATGAGGTTAAACCAAATGAACCAAAAAATAATATAATAACAATAAAGTGGTTAAACAATACGGACAAAGTTTAATAAGGACAATCGCAAAGATTATAGTATCTTAAAACACAGTAATAAACTTAATAAAGAATTATACAAAACATAGAGTGAAAGAGAGCACACCCATTTGCCCACTTGGAACCCAACATATATAGCATATGAAATTATGAATAATGAGTGATGATGTATGTGTGATAGAGAAATTAGAATGCGTATGATAGTAAGAAAAAATGGTTATGTTAATGTGGTGCCTTCAAAAAATTATTAACAAACTATTTTAAGAAAGTTTTACCTCTATTTTTATTAGAAATATAAAAAGTTGTCAAAAAATTAATTACTTTTTTCTTTCTCCTATAAAAACTTTTTTTTAAATAGTTTATTAACAAATGTCTTTAAACATAAACAAAGCTAAAAGAGACCAGCTTTTTGCAATTTTCAATTAACCACCACACACCTTTAGTGCGGTGGTTATTTCATGAGTATAAGTACTTGTAGAGTGTGAGAGGTAAATACTGCATGAAGTTCAAATCTCCAAGTGAGAGCTTCACAATCATATACACTTAGATTAAAATAGAGTAGAATTTTTATCTTATATTAAAAAATAAAAATTATACATAGTATTTTAATTATAGAAAAATATAGTTATCGGCTTCTCACAAATTTTAGAATATAAGCATTTAAGTCTTCAATCCTTTTGAATTAGTTTAAAACACAAGTTTTATACATTGTGCAATTGTTTAGGCTTTAGATTACTCTTAAATAATTTTTTTTATATTTAGCTTATTAGCCCATTGGAAAAACTTTCTAGCTCCACCAATATGTCTTTAGAGCATTCATTAACATTTAAAAAAAAAAAAAAAATTGAACTTGGGTGGAAGCTTGGGCTAGTTTGAGAAGAGAGTGATCAATCTTCCATGTCTAGAAAAGGGTGCAAAGAATTTCTCCTATCGTTTCCTTGTATGTAGAAAATGGTAAGCGATCAAAAAGAAAAGAAGAAAAAGGTTAAGAAACCCATATATTAAAAATGGGAAATGGAGGGGGAGCTTTATCGTGTAGAGTGTTGGAAGCAACAAGTGTGGGAATCCTGGTGTCAGATTTTATTGGCCCCCTCTGGTTTTTTGTTCACTGCTCAGTGTCCCTTCCCTTAATGTTTGTATCTAAGTGTCTCACGGTTAGATTCTACTCCAACCCTATATTTCTCTCTCTCTCTCTCTCTCTCTCTCTCTCTCTCTCTCTCACAAAGCTAAGTTACTGGAGTGACTGACTCTTCTGGCTTTAATGTTTTGAAAAACCTTCTCTGCTTCTATACATTTTTTTGCCTCGAACTACACGCAAACACATCCACGCACGCAGCTATTGGCATTAGTATTGTGATGATGAAGGGTGTGGTACAGAGAACCATGTGCTATGCAGCAACTTACTACATTCTTCTTTCTCTCTCACACTCTTTGCATATATATACAAAATGTTTTATATATATATACTCATTGCTTTGCTTTGCTCCTCGAATTTAACACAAGCAACACGCATGTTGTTGAGAGTATAATAGTACCCTCCCAATACACATACAAATGGTACCATTGCTCTCCCCTTTTGAGGAAAATAGTATTCCGCCGCTTCTCTTAGTCAGCTCCCTTTGTGTCCCACTCCCTCCATAGCTACTACATCTGCTAGTGCAATCTGAAACCCTAACTCTCTCTATCTCCTTCTCTCTTTTTTTAATATTAAGTAAATGTAATAGAAAATAAATATATTTAGTACACACACTATAGCTTTAATTATTTGTGGTGAGAAAGAGGCCTTGGAGGGCTCCAAGATTCTTACCTTTCTCTCTAAAAAAAATGATGATGAATGTCAAGTAGAGACACTCAGACACCTTAATAACCGACACTTTGGATATTACACAATTCATGCTACAATTAAGATTGATTATTATAAGTAATCTAAACTGTATAGTCCAATACTTCTATGAAGCAAAATATGGGTTTGAAACTCCCCCACTTAATGCAAGAAATGCATGTGTGTCTATATATATATATATATATATATATATATCTATTTATATAATTTTGGAGAACAAGAGTGTCTAAGGAGATATATAGGTCAAAAATAATATATATTCAATAATTATGAATTTTCAATATTCATTTTAAACAAATAAATTTGTCAATTACACATAGCATTCATTGTAGGTGTCTAGGTGTTTTTCTTGATATTTGGGCATAGTTTAATTTTATTTTGTTAAAATTGTATAAAGTTATTAGATAATGGAAACTTAAATTCATAACTTGTGTCCTTAGAGCATTAGCATTCACATAGAAAACTTTTTAGTCAAATTTTAAGTTAAGAAGCAACTTTCCTTTTTATCTACTCTCTTTCAAAGACACACATCTAACTCTCCCTTTTTTTTTTTCATTATATTAAAATTTTTTATTTAATTTCTCTCTTTCCCTTCACCACATCCAAGGCTGGCCCTAGGCTTAGGCCAATTAGGCCATTGCCTAGGGCCCCCTTACTAGAGAAGTCCCCAAATTTGGGGGCCAATTTTTTTTTTTTATATATAAATATTTTTAGGAGATATTAAAGCATTTTAGTTTACATTTTTTTTTCACTATTAAGAAAGCTCAAAGAATTAAGTAATATTAGAGATAGAGATAAGACAAATTTAAATAAATAAGTCTTCCAAATAGACGTGTTACTAATCACAAGTAATTCAAATAGGAAAATGTTAAAAATACTATAAATTTTACTACATAACTTTTATTTATTTAATTATTTATATACAAGATAAAAATTCTACTCTAGCCTAATCTAAGTATATGTGTGTGCGAAACTCTCTTCTAGAGACTCAAATTTCGGCCATTATCTCACATACTCTACAAGAACTTATAATTGTAGAGTAATCACTGCACCAAGGGTGCATAGTAGTTTTCATAACTTTTATAATTTGATGTGACAATGAAAAAAAAAATCATATTAAAAAGTAAAAAGAATGGATTTTTAAAAAAATTATTATATAAAATACTATTTAAATATTATTTAAGTGATAAATTAAAGGCCTCATTTGAAAATTTCGTCTTAGGCCTCAGAAACGCTTGGGCCGGCCCTGACCATAGCCTACAATACCAATCTCACCGCAATCAACCCCATAGTCCATACCACCACTCACACTGCAAAACAAAGTGATCAACACAACACAAAAACCGAAATCTCCACTTTTAAATCTTTGTTCTCATCAAAAAAGATGCTAAACGTGTAATAAGTTTGTGGGCTTTAGACCCACTTTATTTGTCTTGTTTAGAAAATATATTTATATAGCACACATACTTGTATTGTACATATAACACTTGTACTGCATACTATTGCCTCCTATATAAAGTCACACTCTTGCCTCCTATATAAAGTCATTCTTTTTGCTCATCCCACAATCTATTAAACATTAATACATGAATTAAACAAGAATCTCCATGGTAAAGATTAGTTGTTTCGGTTTAAGAACCGTGAAAGATGTCGTGGGATATGGATCATTCACGTGCATGAGAGAGAGAGAGAGAGAGAGAGAGAGAGAGAGAGAGAGAGAGAGAGAGAGAGAGAGAGAGAGAGAGAGAGAGAGAGAGAGAGAGAGAGAGAGAGAGAGAGGAATTGGGGGATTAAATAGAAAAAAAAAATCAATTACTAATTTACAAAACTAGTTAAAATTTCATAAGCATTGTAACTAGAACCCATTTTTCCTAGCGGAAAAAATTAGCTTAATGTTAGGTGATTTTTTTAATTGGAAGTACAAATTTTAGCTAGACTAGTTACATGGTGTCTAAATAATGCTAGTTCTCTTAGGAAACTTATTAACAAAAATTTTGTAAGATCTTATAATCGTTAAACAATAGTGAGTACGTTACACGTATAATGACACGTACCGTATTTGATTACATGTATTATTGCATGAGAAAATAACTATTTTATTTTTAGAAACATTTAACTATTTTAACATTAAATAATATATCATGAGGGGTAACTGTTACATTCAAAACCTTTGGAATTTCATGTTAAGTTGCAGGGATACTACAAGAGAGTTTTTGTATATGTTCCCTTATTTTTTAGGACAATAAACCCATAAAAATATGTCCATCCAAAAGTTTATGTTTGAATTGACTTATTTATTTATTTGCTTATTTACTTAAATTGGATAAGAGTATAGTTATATCTTAAAAAGTAAAATTTTAAAATGTTGTGCAAAACCAAAAACACTTCCTAAAAAACCTAAGGTACACTTTTTAATTTTATTGGATCAATAAGATAATAATGTAATGTATTAACTGTCGGTAGCAGGAATGACTGCGAATTCGAATGAGACAATGCTATATACAAAGAATTTTATTTACTATTTTATTTAAATTACACCCCTGACATAGAGTCAAGTGATGTGTGCAATTCATACAATGGACAGATAATAAGTCATTTCAAAGGGATAACATGTCGTGCATGTGATACACGGGACTCATGTATCATGGCTTTTGTGGCAATTCACATGTGTATGTAAAAATTAGGATTAACACCATGATTGAAGAAATCTAGATATATAGAAGGTACAGAGAAAATACCAGTTCCCTTTTTAAAGTTATAAAAATTATGGTAAGAAAGTTCTGACATAGCAAAGTTATTTAGATAAACAAAATTTTGCTCCAAATTGATTTGAAAGAAAATTCTATCAATCTAGCTATTAAGTGATTTAGATAATTTAATAAAGTATGTAATTCAATATATTTTAATAAGGATAAAACTTAGTTACAAAATTAGTTATAACTTGAGACTACAACTTTACTCAATAAAATAAAAAAATACTACATATTTTAAAAATATAACTATTGAATTATATATTCTTTACACTCTTAATCACATGTCAAATTTTGTGTCAATTGGATATTATAATATTATATACTATATGACCTATAAGCTTATATTTTATAAATAATTTTAAACTATAAAAACTAGCAATTTAAACAATTTATTGATGGCATAGCTATTGAACTTTAATTTTATAGAAATTTTTCAAGTATAGAGGATATAAGAAAAAGATGCAATCTAATGGTGGAATTCTCAAAATTCACCTCCAATAAGAAGTTATTAAGTAAAGTTGTAGCCTTATGCTACAACCAATTTTGTAGCTAAATTTTGTCTTTTCAATAATCTTCTAAACTTCTTATTTGATAGAACATTTTAGCCTTTAGGGGTCAATTTTAAACCCCCCAAAAAAGGAAAAGCAATCAAAACATCCAAACAAGAAAACTCATATCCCCCTAATTAAGGTAACAATCAAGACCAAATACAATTTGGTGATGAAGAGAGCTCTACAATCAGAATCATCTGTATATGACACTAATTGGAATAGGAGTTCTTATTGTTCAGTTCTTCTTCTTTTTTTCTCCATGAGATAATTACAATATGCTATTAACTTCGTAGTTTAAATTCTTTCCTTCTAGACCTCTAAGCACTTTATGCATGAAGAGGTGTCAATTCAGCTATAAGACTTTTGACTTGTTATCCACTTTTCAATACACTCCCAAAAGATAAGAATAAATAAATAAGATATAGTTTAAAAACCTCATTATTCATATATAATAAAAGTTATAGAAGATTCTATAAAAAAAAAAAGTTATAGAACCAACCAGGAAATCAAAATCACCATCGGCACAGTTGCTAAATGCGACTCACTAGAGGAGATGGCCTAGAAAACGCCCAAATGGGCCTTTCATGATGCAGGTGATCATAGGCTTGGTACATTTGTACAGTATGGCCTACTAAATCAATAAATCTAGAAAGCAACTTCGGCTTGTCTTCTGGGCCAGAAAGTATTTTTTAACAGTTTATGTAATGTTCCTAAAAACCGTCCATTAGTATATGTGGACCTTCACCTGCATTGGCTTTTACCTTGGTCCTTCTCTCAGGTCTGACTCCGCGGAACCTTCCGGAGAAGGCCCGCCAACTTTGCGGATTGAGACCCAAAAGGAAAGCAATGAACAAAACCAGGAACCCAGTGATAAAATAGGTGCAAGGGGAAAGTGTATCATTTCCTCTATATATATATATATATATATATATATCTAGGATTAAAGTTACATCTGACGTAACTCTAAACAATATTATGTTTCTTAATAATTTTTGGTTGGATTAATTTTTCAAGACTCTTTTAGTTGAATTGTATATTCTTTATATTCTTAATATGCATACCAAATTCTGTGCCAATTGAAGACTACCAACTATTCGATCTCCAAATTCATCTTTTATGAACAATTTTAAATAAATAAAAAATTAAAATTTTAACATTTAATTAATAACATATTTAGGCAAAAATGCACTTTTGGTCCCTACATTTTGAATCGATTCTCGATTTGGTCCCTAAATTGATTTCACTCCTAAGTCAGTCGCTGATTTCAGAAAATCGTTTTTATTTTGGTCCCTACCGTCAATCCAGTAACTAAAAATGTATATGTGGCAAACAGAATACATTATTTGCTTACGTGGCTAATTAAATAATAATAAAAAACCACCTCAGCATGCCATGTCATCGTCTAATTTTAAATAAAAAAAATTTATCAATTTGAAAGAAATTAAAAAAAAAAACATAAAACAAAATTAAAAGCATTAAAATAGATAGTTTCAATTTGAACATGAATACTCAAGAACATGAACCCAGATCTCAAGAATACAAAATTCCTAGGCATTCAACATCTTTCCCATAAAATTTCACCAAACACTAAAAAAATTCACATCTAAAAATCTAATGCCTAAGATTTTCATCACAACATTTTCTGTCCACCCAAAACCAAAAAATTTCTTATGAAACAAACACCACAAACCCAACCAATTCGGCTCACAATAACAACAAACCCAACCAACCTCATAAATTTTCCCAAGAAAAACAAGATTTTCTTTGAAACCAAACACTAAAATAACTCACATTTAATAAACCGATGCTTAAAATACATAACAAATACCTGTCCTCCACCGAAACGTCCAACAAATTAAACCCATATACCCAGAAAAATCATCAAATCCACGTGAGAAAAGACAAACCCAGAAATTTAAAATAAACACAGATCAGACCACCAATCAAAAACAATGGCAATGATACCCTCGACTCGCGAAGAAAATGTGTACATGGCGAAGCTTGCTGAGCAAGCCCAGCGGTACAAGGAGATGGTGGAGTTCATGGAGAAGGTCTCGGCAGCGGTGGAGAGCGAGGAGCGAACCATGGCATACAAGAACCTGATTGGCGCGAGGCGAGCCTCGTGGCGCATCATCTCCTCGATTGAGCAAAAGGAGGAGAGCCACGGCAATGAGGACCACGTGTCCATGATCCAGGACTACAGATCCAAGATCGAGTCGGAGCTCTCCAACATATGAAACGGAATCCTCAAGCTCCTTGATCCCTTCTGCCACCACCGGCGACTCCAAGGTCTTCTACCTCAAGATGAACGGCGAGTGAGCTCCGGCCATGAATAGTGGAGAGTGAGAGATTCAATCCATTTAGCGTGAAGAGAGTGAGAGAATTTGAGATTAGGGGTTTTTTTTTAAAGCTAATGAGGTTAAAGAAAAATAAAAAAGAATTAAAAAGATAATAATTTTTGAGTTTTTAAGAAATGATTTTAGTTTAAATTAGATTTAAGGTTTTTAAAAAAAAATTAATTTACTTTTTTTTAAAAAAATTTCTGAGTTGGCTTTTTTTATTAATTTAAATGCTGACATGGCATTTAAAAATGTTAAATATAATTTTTATTTTATTTTATTAGCCACGTCAGCAAATAGTACATTCCGTTTGCCACGTATACATTTTCTATTACTAGATTGACAGCAAGGATCAAAATAAAAATGATTTTCTGAAATCAATGACTGACCTAGGAGTGAAATCAATTTAGGGACCAAATTGAGAATCGGCCAAAAATGTAGAGATCAAAAGTGCATTTTCGCCACATAGTTATTGATCTCATGTAATCTTAAAATTTTACAAGCATGTAGAGTATAAAAAATGTATCTAATTTAACAATGGATTTGGTTAAATTCACATCTAATTAAAAGAATATGTAAGTGATGTAACAAAACTCAAAGTCATATATATTTCCACGAGGTAATTTTGCTTATTATCTTTTCAACCTTCTTAGAGGGAAGAATTCTTTGAGGGTAATCCCAAGTTGGGGGTTGGAGGTCAAAAACTTCAAGCCAAAACTTTATAAATAATGCCTTAGGAATCACTAGGCTAATTAACTTCTTGATTTTTTTTGTTTTTTTAATAATAATCTTAGCTTATTCCTTCACATAATTTAAGACGATTTCCAAGTCGAGGCTGTCGAGCCCATTCACCTACGAATTAAAAGTTCCTTTCTTGAAAGGCTTTAGAGGAAATTTGGAGTCCATTACAGCCCACTTGAACCAAAAGCCCATCAGACCACTTATCCCCATTACTTGCATATGAAAACCCTTCTTATATCCACTGCCAGGCACTAGCATTGATGTTTGTAGCTTTGCAATTTGCTTTGTAAGCGTGTGGTAAGTCCACAATTAATTCTAAGTATCTTTAGGGTCGGGGTCTTCTTTTATATCTTGTAGTTTCATCACGGGCAGTGGTGGTCTCGTGGCGATGGGCTTACCCGCTTGAAGTTTGGTTGGTGATTGAATCCAGGTCAAATCTCAAAATGGGAAGCGCATAAGATTATTTGCTTGCTACCAACCCTCTTAGAATTATGTAATAATTCTATTGTATTCAACAAAATAAATTTGAAATGAAATTCCCTTAATGTTGGAAGACATATGAGTACAATACAAATATATGCGTAATACAAGAAATGTAAATGACAAACAAACAAATTACATTGGGTCAGGTTATGACTCAACCGGTTAACTTGTTTTTACAGTCTCAATACTAATACTAGGCTCTTAACGGGTAAGATATTATAATTACACCGAAATAGAGAACCCACCTTTAGTCACCCCCTTTTACCCATTTTCATTTTATTTTTATTTTTAAATATCCCATAGCTTTTGTTAATGGATCAAGCCATATATGAGAACTTATTTTACCCATCTCATTGATTGTCCTTTTCATCCTTTTCATTTTGTGTTGGACCAGAAATTATTAGTCTAAATTTAAGGGAATATAAAGTTATTTATATTCATAGGAGTATTACCCAAACCTCTTTTGCCATTGCCAAATTAAGTTGTAATTTATTATTACTTCATTTTATTTTTTAAAGCGTAATATATCTCAAACACATCAAAATCCCACATATACTTTGTGGAGAAAATGTAGGACCACAATCTTTTGTGCCATAACTTTCTCACAACTTTGATATGGCCAACTATGAGTGGTGAAAAAAAAAGGTTTATATGAAAATAGCTTGCAACCAGCATAGTTTGATGTATCAAATAATTGTGAAAAATAATGTGGTAAAAGTTGTGGCTGAATAATAACTCTACTCTGTAGGGATTTTACTCACATTAAACGCCATTTGAGAATAAAAAAATCAGTAAGTACAAGTAAGCAAGGTATATATATACATTTTTAAAAAATTTTGGTTGGGCCAAACATCAACATTAGATTGATGACAAATCAAACTTTGATGTTAATTAGTATGTTAAAGCCAAAGCTACTTTTTTTTTTTTAATTATAATGATATAATTATTATAACATATTTAAATTTAGGTACAGTAGTTATGTGTTTTTATCCTATTCTTATTATTTTTGAAATATTATTAATATTGGGGTACATATAAGTTTTCCATTAATATTAATATATATTGAATGTTTGATTTGTCACAAATATAATGTTCAAACGGATAAATTGATCAACACAGAGAGATAAAGGCAGACAAATCCGTGGATTATTGATTGATCCAAAAGGAAAGTATGAGCTCTAAAAGCAGTGTCCGAGTGTGTTCTTGTAAGGAAGAGGATGAGCTTCAGCAAAGTAATAAGAAAGTTAAAGAGAGTCATATCCCTGGTGGGGTTTGCTCTTATAGAGATAAGCATATTGGTGAGATTCCTGGGGCTTACTGCCAAGCCTTTGAGTTTAACAATGTTCACATGGATGAAGATCTAATGTATGATGATGACGTTGAGGAACTTGCTGAGGGGCCAGCTACGGTGAGACTAAACAAGGCACGTAAAGCACAAATTCGGTCTCAGTGGGCGAGCGCCATTATTGTTAAGGTGTTTGGAAGAACGGTTGGCTTTCATTTCCTCCAAACTAAGCATCTAAGTCTGTGGAAACCAGGGGGTAGGATGGACTTGGTTGACCTTGGGAGAGACTTCTTCCTTATTCGGTTTAATTTAAAGGAGGACATTGACCATGTGATTGCTAGGGGTCCTTGGTTCATTGGGGAACATTTTCTGTCCATCAGACCCTAGTGTCCTAATTTTAAGCCTTCCACTGTGTCTGTTTCGTCGGTTGCTATTTGGGCTAGATTGTCAGAGCTCCTGATTGAATATTATCAGGAGGAAATGCTTAAGGATATTGGAGCGGCCATTAGTCCTGTCTTGAGGATAAATACGCATACGGCTTCGGGGTATAGAGGGAGGTATGCGAGGGTGTGTGTCCAGGTTGATCTCTGCAAGCCACTCTTAAGATATATCTAGATTGGGAAGCTGTCTCAACAAGTCATTTATGAAGGTATTAGCCTATTATGTTTCTCGTGTGGTCGTCTCAGCCATAAGAAGGATTATTGCCAATACACCATTAAGGAGATGGTGGAATCTCAGGTGCAAGATGAGGAGGAAGCTAAGGGGCCTTCTGATACCCAACCCAAGCCTTCGGTGGAGGAGTATGGACCTTGGATGGTAGTGTCTCGAAGAAAATCCACCACGAAATCTAATCCGCAAGGTGCAAGTCGAGTATCAAGTCAGTCTGACTCTAACCGCGATAGCTGTTGGTCTGAATGGCCTAGTTGGGCCCACTCTGCGGATACAATCCAAGCTGGCAGCCCCAAAAGTGCACCTGATGGAAAGCAAAAAGCACATAGTGGTAATTTTGGTCCCAGTGGTGTCAAGTCCATAGACACGTGGCACTCACCTAACCATAAGGTTCCACCGACCTCTGCTACTATGAGTTCCAATGTGCCAACCCCTAATATGGAAATGAAAGGTGGTAACTTTACATTTATGACCAAAGGTTCCGGTAGTACCCAAACAGAAACTAGTGCTTCGCAAGCTATCTCCGCCTCTCATGGAAAGAAGTCCTCTGCCCCTAATGGATGCCAACACAAGAAGCATGCCTCTCGAGCCCCATCGTTGGGCAATATTTCTAAAAGGCAAGATCCTACCCTTCTGGAATGCAACAGTGGCCTAAATCAAAGCGGATCCGACCCATGTCATGGGGTGGTTCGACCAGGATCTCCTCACTGCCTGGAGCCACATCTTCCCCCTCACACCGTTGAGCCTACGGATGGGTTTTTTCCCGTTAACAGATCCGGTATGGCAGAACTGGAGGAACCTTTGGTGGGTGTTCCTCACGGACATCCCATCACCCTAGGAAGGTAGAGTATTTGCATGGAGAGGGCTTCCATCGGATTCGCCGGAGTTAATGGCAAGGATTGGAGTTGGAGGTGGAACTCACCGAAAGAAGAATGTTGGAAGAGGTATCAATTGCTCTGAATCTTTGGAGCAACAGGAACTACTATACTCTTCTTCAAATCTTTCACCCAACGATGAAATTTGAAACGCTGCTTGGGTAAAGGGAACGAGAGATAGGTGTCATGGAGCATGTGATCTCACTAGCCCTAGGGGAAGGGTTTACCAACCTCTTCATAAGGAGGAGGGGATGGAGTTTGATCGACCAGAGGATGGCCCTTCCTTATCGTGAGAAGTGTCCTTCCCCAGCCTACATTTTCTCAATGAATGTTATCGTTTGGAACTGCCAAGGGGCTTTCAGTACAAAGTTTAAAAGATTGGTTTTAGACCTCATCAACATTCACCAACCTTCTATTATGATTATTACTGAAACTCGGGTTGGAAGGGATAGGGCTAAAGAGCTCACTGATCAACTTCCCTTTAAAGGGGCTTTGCATGTGGATACCTATGGCTATGCAGGTGATATTTGGATTCTTTGGCATCCTAAGGTGGTGGATATGTCCAAACTTGCCTCCACTAAATAGGAGATTCATTTCTTAGTTAAGGTGAAATCCTCTAACTTTTCTTGGTTACTTTCTGCTATTTATGCTATCCCTGGGTCTCTGAACGTTTTTTGTTGTGGGATAATCTTTCTATTGTTTCGGGTATCTAAGATTTGCTTTGGGTTTTACTTGGGGATTTTAATGAGGTTTTATGTAGTGATGATAAGTTTGGGCATAATCCTGTGAACAGTAGAAGGGCTTTAAGGTTCAAAGATTGTCTGGATGTGTGTGGTATGATGGATTTGGGCTTCTGTGGACCTAAGTTTACTTGGTCCAATTTGAGAAATATCAGGGGCTTAATTCTTGAGAGATTGGACCGTTGTTTTGCGAATGTTTCCTGGAGGAGAGCATTTTCGGAGGCCGTGGTTCAACATCTTACCTGTATTCATTCGAACCATCACCCTATCCTTTTCACGCTGTTTAAGGACAAGGGCTTGGGCCTCCCTAAACCTTTTCAGTTTCAATTCATGTGGCTATCCCACCCCACCTATGCTCAGGTTGTTTAAGATGCGTGGGCTAACACTAAACCTTTGGTGGATGTCATTGTTGACTTCTCCAGAATAGTTCAGATTTGGAATAAGGCTATTTTTGGAAATGTCTTCTTCTCTACTGGGTTGATTTCAGTTTCGAGGAGTATTTGGCTTCCTTTAAGCTAGGCTAATCGTCTGAACCTTGAGGAGGTTAATCACTTGGACAGGGTGGTGTCCTCAGAAGAAATCAAGGAAGCCCTTTGGACCCTCAAACCTTTCAAGGCCCCTGGGCTTGATGGTCTACCAGCGGGCTTTTTCCAGAATGCCTGGGCTGTTGTTAGGGATTATGTGGTTAATATGGTTAAGAATCTTTTTCTGACCAAGACCATGCCTTTAAAACTCAACCAAACCCTCATTACGCTCATTCCTAAGTGTGATGGACCAGAGTCGCTCTCCAATTTCAGACCTATAAGCCTTTGCAACTCTCTATACAAAGTGGTTATGAAAGTCATTGTTAATAGGATCTGACCTTTGTTTTCTAAGCTAGTGTCCCCCTTGTAGTCTACTTTTGTTCCCGGTATAAGAGTGTTAGACAATGTGATCATTGCACAAGAGATCATTCATACCCTTACTTTGAAGAAAGGTAAATCGGGGTTTATGGCTATTAAGATTGATCTGGAGAAAGCCTATGATAAGCTGGAATGGAGTTTCATCCGAGATGTTCTTTTATTATTTAATCTTCCCTCTTCCATGGTGGATCTCATTATGAGCTATTTCTTCTTCTTCCATTTCCTTGCTTTTCGATGGAGGTATACTTGAGACATTTCTTCCTTCAAGGGGTATTAGACAGGGGGATCCAATGTCTCCCTATATTTTCATTCTTTGTATGGAAGTTCTTGGGTACCTTGTTGAAGATTAATGTCGGTCTAAACTCTGGGATCCTGTTACAGCGTCTAGAGGAGGACCTGCCGTGTCCCATCTGTTTTTTGGAGATGATCTCATCCTTTTTGCCAAGGTGGATGAGAAAAATTGTCAAAGTATTCGAGAAGTTTTGGAAGTGTTAGGGAGCTCTCTACTCAGAAAGTCAGTGCCTCTAAGTCAAAGGTGTTTTTCTCACCTAATGTTCCCGGTGATACTAGGTCTAGTTTGGCAGATATTCTAGGCTTTCAATCAACTCCAAATTTGGGCAAATACCTCAGGTTTCCTTTGAAACATGCCGGGTCTTCAAGCCAGGATTATAATTTCATTATTGAGAAAGTTCAAAGAAAGCTAGCTGGTTGGAAGTCTAGCTTACTTTCTTTCACGGGAAGAGTTGTTCTTGCCCAAACAACCATAACTGCCATTCCTTCTTATGTTATGCAAGGGGTGGCCCTTCCAAGCAAAGTTCTCAATTCCTTAGATAAACTAAATAGGGATTTTATTTAGGGCTCTTCTCAAGAGAAGAAACGTCCTCATTTGGCTAACTAGGGCAAAATTTCGAAGCCCAAGAAGGAAGAAGGGCTTGGAATTCATGCTGCCAAGCCAAAAAATGCGACCCTCAGAGCCAAGTTGAGATGGAGATTCCACCACCAAAAAGATGAACTATGGGCTCATGTCCTTGCTAAAAAGTATAAATTGAACTTCAAATCAACTAGGAGTTATTCTATTACGTGGTCTGGTATCAAGAAAGGGGATGAGGTGTTTTCCAAGGGCACTAGATGGCAAGCAAGCAAGCTCCAATAGTAACCTAAGATTCTGGTATGATTACTGGTGCTCGCTAGGTATCTTAAGAGATCTCATTGTAAGTCCCCTTCCCTTGGAGGTTGAGAATCTAAAGGTTAAGGATGTTTTCTACGATGGGGTGTGGCATTTGGATGGGCTATCTTTTGATATTAGCCGACAAAATGCCTGTTTAATTAAGAGTTCTCCTATGAGGAGTGTATCGTCTGGTGAGGATGCTGTGATTTGGATCTCTTCCTATAATGGTGAATTTGATCCCAAGAATGCATATCAGATTGCTAGTTCGGGGTTTGCCACTCACTCCCCCCAACCCTCTTTCTATGGAAATTGGATCTGGTTGGCTAATACCTTTCCAAAAATTAAAATGTTTCTTTGGAAATGTATGCTAAACTATCTCCCTGTCAACAGTCTCCTTGCCTATAGAGGTATGCTTGTGGATGACTCATGCAGGTTTTGTTTTGTGAGGAATGAATCCATCCTTCATGTGTTAAGAGATTGTGTTATTGCTAGAGGATTTTGGGATTAGGTTGCCATACCAATATCTCGACATGATTTTTTCACTGCTGATCTGGCTTCTTGGCTTCGGATGAACTTTTGCGAGCATATGCCTGGACCTTCACAATTATGCTCTTGGGAAGCTTTCTTCCTTTTGGCCATTTGGCAAATTTGGATACTGTTAACATGTATAGTGTTGTGGGCTTTAGGCCCAACTAGTTTACTTGTATAACACACATTCTTGTACTACACTCTTACTTGTACTGCACTCATCTGCCTTCTATATAAAGGCACTCATGTATATTCTTTCAATGAGTAATACAATACAATCATTCAGTATTTCTATCATGGTATCAGAGCCACTGCTCTGACCTTTTCTTAACAGTCTTGTCTTTATTGGTGTTACTCCATTCTCAACATCGCTTCCGTTATCACAACAGCCGCCTCAGTTTTTCGCCGTAGAACCTCTGACGTCTTCTAGTCGTTGTCCTTGGGTTCTGAACCTGCAGCCACCGTCGTTGAGGAGTCCCGCACCACACAGACCACTGCACTTACTATCTCTGCTGTGCATCTTGCTCCGATAAATATTTTTCAGGTACCACAATGATTGTCACCTCCTGATCTACTCAGTCGTGGAAACCTTGCAGTAAACGAAGCCGACACACGCCCTCACTCGTCGTCCAAATATTCTGCATTGAAGGTCATGCACCCACACGCCGCCACGTGCCAAAAGCCTTCCTCACACGCCACCATGCGCTCACACACGTTGCACGCACCAATTTGCACCTACTAACGTCTGCCCTAGGTGACGTCATCACTGCCTCGTCATCAGCTAACGTCATCACTACCTCATCATCAGCTGACATCACCCGCCATGTCATCGTTGACCAGACCGTTAACCCGTGTTGACTTGACCGTTGACTACGTTGACCAGATCGTTGACTTTGACTGCTGTTTGACTGTGACCATTGACTCTTCTTAGGTTGACTTTTTTTGCAATCCAGGTGTTCCTTACCCAGTTTTTCTCGTAGATTTCATTTTTGGAATCCATTTTTGCATATTTTGCTTCTAAATGAAGAACAAGGACAGGTCTTCTTCCTTTTGCAACAATCGTTGCCGACAATCCTGCAAACGATTTTGCAATTTTTGCAAACGTTTTGGCCATAATATTGAGACTTGCTATCAGCACAATAAATCAGATATTTCAATTTCTGCTGCCACTGTTGCTAACACTGAGAGTGTCCAACCAATGGCTCCCGTCTCTAGACAGTCTAAGTCTTCAGGTCGCACTTTCACCATGTCCACAGATGACCTTAAAAACATCATCGCCAATGTCATTCGTATGGTTGGTAATGCATCTTATTCCTCTTCTCTCTCAGTTTTATCTGGTATGTCTCCTTCCTCTTGGCTTATGGATTCTGCTTGTTGCAATCACATGACACCTCACTTGTCCTTATTTTCTGAACTTAAACCTGCACCACACCTTCTTACTATTCGCACAGCAAATGGTTCCACAATGTCTGATCATAATATAGGTTCCATTTCAACCTCCAACCTCTCTGTTCCTGGGGTCTTTAATGTTCCTGACCTTTCTTACAATTTGTTTTCAGTAGGATAATTAGCTGAGTTGGATTATCGCATTATACTTGATTATTCTAAGTGTATTGTGTAGGATCTAAAGATGAGACAGGAGCTAAGGACCGGTCCCAAAGTTAGGCGTATGTTTCCCATGGACAACCTTCGTCTTCCACTTGTTGCTCCTGTTTTTGTTGCCGCAGCTGCTGCAGTTTCTTCTATTCCTTCCCTTGCACTTTGGCACGCTTGAATTGGTCACGCATCTTCTTCTCGTGTACAACAATTGGCTTCTAGAGGTTTATTAGGTTTAGTGTCTACAGAAAATTTTGATTGTGTCTCATGTCAGTTAGGAAAACAACCAGCTTTGCCTTTCAATACTATTGAATCAATATCCACTGATATCTTTGACCTTGTTCATTCTGATGTTTGGGGACCTTTCTCTGTCTCTAGTATTGGTGGATCTCAATATTTTGTTATCTTTATTGATGATTACTCTCGCTATAACTAGATTTTTAATATGAAACATCGTTCTTGAATTATTGCAAGTATATTCTAATTTTGCAAAAATGGTTGAAACTCAATTTTCCAAACGAATCAAAATTTTTCAATCCGATAATGCTCTTGAGTACACTCAATATGTTTTCCAAGCTGTTTTGCACTCCTATGGCACTGTTCATCAACTAACTTGTCCAGGTACCTCTCAGCAAAATGGTAGAGCCAAACGAAAATTTCGTCATATTCTTGACACTGTTCGTGCTCTCCTTCTCTTTGCCAAAGTTCTTGCTCCTTTTTAGGGCAAAGCTGCTCCTCATGCTATTCATGCTATTAATCGCATTCTCAATCCTGTTATCCAAAATCAAACTCCATATAAGCGCCTTTTTGGGTCACCTCCAAACTATCACCACCTTCGCTCCTTCGGCTCTACTTGTTTCGTTCTTCTTCAATCACATAAGCATAACAAACTTGAGCCTAGGTCAAGGTTTTGTTGTTTTCTTGGCTATGGCGAAAATCAAAAAGGGTATCAGTGTTATGATCCTATTTCTCATCGTTTTCGTATCTCTTGCAATGTTGTCTTTTGGGAACATCGCCTCTTTGTCGAGCTCTCTCACTTCCGTCCTTCTCTATCTTCCTCTTCTGTTTTAGATCTATTTCCAAATGAGGCACATATTCCTTCCGTAGCTCGTCCTGACCCTTCTGTAGCTGCTCCTGATCCTTATGTGACTGCTCCTGATTCTCCTATAGGCTTCTCTATCCAACCACCAGATATCCTTAATCCCTTTCCTAGTTCCCCCTTTAATAAACAGGTGGAAGATGAACAGGTTGAAGACGAGCTACGCAACCTTGATCTTGGGTCCCTTGCTCCTGCTCCGCCTGAAGATCATGCACAAGACATTCCACCTCGTCACTCAACTCAGGTAAGGCCCATCCCTACACATTTACTTGACTATCATTGTTACACTGCCCTTTCTACACTGCATGAGCCTCATACCTATCGTGAGGCTTCCACTGACCCTTTATGGCAGATTGCAAATGAAAGAGGAACTTGATGCATTATCTAAAAACCATACTTGGGACTTGGTCACTCTCCCCACTGGGAAATCTATGGTTGGTTGTAAGTGGATCTACAAGATTAAGACTCACTCTGATAGGTCCATTGAGCGCTACAAAACTCGTCTTATTGCCAGAGGTTTTACACAGGAGTATGAGATTGATTATGAAAAGACCTTTGCTCCGGTTGCTCGTATCTCATCTATTCGTTATCTCTTAACTGTTGTTGCTGCCAGTAAATGGGACATTTTCCAAATGAATGTCAAAAATGCATTCCTTAATGGGGATTTAAGTGAAGAAATTTATATGCAACCTCCTCCTAGTCTCTCTATTGAATCAAACAAAGCTTGTCACCTTCGACGTGCATTTTATGGCCTTAAATAAGCTCCACGAGCTTGGTTTGCCAAATTCAGCTCTACTATCTCTCGCTTGGATTACATGGCCAGTCATTATGATTCTGCCTTATTTCTTCGTCGCACTGACCAAGGCATTATTTTACATCACCTGTATGTGGATGATATGATCATAACTGGTGATAACCTCAGTGGCATTCAAGAACTCAAGAATTTTCTCAATCAGCAGTTTGAGATGAAAGATCTTGGACATCTCAGCTACTTCTTGGGTCTTGAAATCACTCATTCTACATATGGAATTTACATTACTCAAGCAAAGTATGCCTCTAAACTCTTGTCTAGAGCTAGACTCACTGATAACAAGACTGTTGACACTCCTGTTGAGCTTAATGCGCATCTGACTCCCTCAGGGGGAAAACCATTATCTAATCCCTCTCTTTACAGACGCTTAGTTGGCAACCTAGTTTATCTCACTATTACTCGTCCAGACATTTCACATTCTGTTCACCAGATGAGCCAGTATCTATCTGCTCCACGATCGACTCATTATGCTTCTATTCTGCGCATTCTTCGGTACCTAAAGGGCACTCCCTTTCATGGTCTTTTCTACTTTGCTCAGTCTCCTTTTATTCTCCTTGCATTTTCTGATTCTGATTGGGCAGGAGATCCCACTGATCGCAGGTCCACCATTGGTTATTGCTTTCTTCTTAATTCTTCTTTGATTTCTTGGCAAAGTAAGAAACAAACTCATGTGGCCTGCTCCAGTACTGAAGCAGAATATCATGCCCTTGCTGATACCACATCTAAGCTCCTTTGGCTACGATGGCTTCTCAAAGACTTAGGTGTGTCTACATCCTCTGCTACTCCTCTTTATTGTGACAACAAGAGTGCCATTCATATTGCTCACAATGATGTCTTCCTTGAACGGACTAAACACATCTAGATCGATTGTCATTTTATCCATTATTATCTTGTCCATGGTGCTCTTAAACTAATCTCAGTCTCCTTTACAGATCAACTTGCAGATATCTTCACCAAGTCACATCTTAAGGGACGCCTTCGTACTTTGGTTGACAACTTCAAGTTGGTCTCACATCCACCTTGAGTTTGAGGAAGGCTGTTAACATGTATAGTGTTGTGGGCTTTAGGCCTAACTAGTTTACTTGTATAGCACACATTCTTGTACTACACTCTTACTTGTAATGCACTCATATGCCTCTTATATAAAGACACTCATGTATATTCTTTTAGTGAGTAATACAATACAACCGTTCAGTATTTCTATTAGATACAAAGGAATAAATGGGTTTTTGATGAGAAAGCAGTTAATCCTCGGCTTCATCAGGTGGTTCTTAGTCATGCTATTGAGTTCAACCTTGTGATTTCCACCAAAAACCCAGCTTTTAGGAGATTCAATATGGGGGTCTCTTGGATTAAACCCTCTGATAACTGGGCTAAACTTAATTCTGATGGTGCCTCCTTAGGAAATTTAGGCAAGGCTGGTGGAGGATGTGTCATCAGAGACCACTGTGGTGATCGGGTGAAGGGGTGTGCTAGGTCTATTGGGCAAGCCAGCAGCTGCGTGGCAGAGTTATGGGCTCTTAGAGATGGGTTAAAGATGTGTATCTCAATGTTGTGTCCTGCTGTGATTGTAGAATTAGATGCCTTGTTAATTGTCAATATGCTTTCTGGGGAATTTTCTGCTGCGAGACATTTATCTCCTTTGGTTGATGATTGCAGGGCACTCCTCTTTAGGATTCCTCAGTACCAAGTTAAGCATTGCTACAGGGAAGCTAATAGTGTGGCTGATGCGCTGGCCAGTTGTGGAGCAAAGATGGAGGATGAATTTGTTGTTTTTGATAGGCCTCCTGCTTTTGTTTTATCCTTTCTTACTCAGGATGCTGAGAATTTTGTGTACTTAAAGACACTGCCGTGACAGTGCTAATATTTTGCGTTCTTAGTTTAACGCTATTTCCTTTGAACAAAAAAAAAAAAGAGGGGGGGGGGGATAAATTGTTTAAGTAAAAAAAAGGGGGGGAAAAATTGTTGAAATGAAGAGTTGACAAATGAAATTGACACTTAACTTTTCTTTTCTTGTTTTTAAGCTCATAGAGATTAAAGACAGCATAGGATTATAATTCTTAAACCCAGATATACCATTTAGTTGATAAACAAATACATACACTACAAGGGAGAGCTGGAGAGGAAAATGCGATTCTAACAAGTTAACAGCCCTCAAATGATACACTGATCAAGCTGCTCCTGTGGATCCCAACCAAGAACACGTGCCAGCCACTCATCGTCGTCGAAGTCCCCACCATCACAGCCGTTGATCATCATCCCATGATCAAATTCAAACCCAATTTTAATCTCCTGTGACTGTGATGAACCAAACTTCTCCTTCCCCGTCCCAGTGGGTCCCACGAACTCAATGCCAGCCATCTCCGTGGACGTCGAGTCCGACACCGATACCCCACAGCTCTCACTCTTGTAGCCGTCGCTGACGGCAACAACCGGCACCAACGGCGACTTCGACGGAAAATTGGCCGGGACCGAGGTGGTGGAAATGTTAGAAGCGGTGGTTGAGGTGGCGGTGCACGTGATTTCTTTGTACAACTCTTGCATGACCTCCTCTATCAGCTCCTCTTTGACAGTGAACTCTGTTAACTCGCCGTCGCCGTCGAGCTCCTTCAACAGGTCCGTCAACTGAACGGCGAGGTCAGATTTCAACAACGACTTTGGACTTTCCTCCATGGTAGCTAGTACTGTACTGTGTGAGTGTGAGTGAGAAGTGAGAAGTGTATGTAGCGTATGTAAAGGTGTTGAAGCATCGAAAAGAGCGTGCCACGTCTGCATGGAGGTTTGCCAAGCTACTTGATAACACTTACGTGTCAATTGTATGCTGTGTAACTGTGTTTGCCTAGTAACTGAAGAACCAAAGCTGACGATATGTATATGTACGTGTTCATACCAGTACAATAACGTCAAATTTGTACAGCCAAAACCATGTTCTTTTGGTGTTGGACAAGCTGTATCACATGAATGCATGCATTCATATATTGTTTCCTTTTTCGAAAGAGGAAAATTTTTGGGTTTTTTTTCCAGAAGATTCAGATGGGTAGGGTCTCTTTTTATATGTTTATTCTTATTCAAAAAAAATGAAAGAGGAAATTTGTGCACAACTTTTATGTCATAATTCTGATGCGATTACGGTGAATTCATGTAAAAGTAATAAATGACCACATATCACGTGTCAAAGTTTTGACAAAAATTATAATACTAAAAGAACATTTAAAAAAAAATTAATTTTTTCAATTGAATATATATGCAACTCCTCTCTTTCACGTGTATGCGTTTCATAAAACTGTGGGAGTGTGGGGTCCATGGTCCATACATTATAAGTGGAAATATATTAAGAGATAGAGAGATTATTAATTAGTTCTATTGGAAGTTTAGGAGAGGCCAGGCATTTTAGTTAATGTGATTTTTGCGTCTATAACTTGCTCTTATTTTAGACTTTTGGATCATCTTTGGGGCTTCTTGTTAAGATAATATGAGTTGGATTAAATTTCTTTAAAGTTCTTAACGAGTTAGGGTAAACCTAATGTAAAATTTTTATCTTAATATTTTGAAACGAGTGATTAGTTTTATTACAAAAGGTTTATAGTATGATCAGTGTCTTATCAATAATATAATCAATAAAAGAAGTCACAATCATTTGTAAAGCTTATGTAGTAAATATAACATCACTTTTATATATATATATATATATATAAACTAATATGCTAATAATACTATTTAATATTAAATGTATTACAACAAATTTATATATTGAATAAATATGATTGGTTCAACTTTAAAAAAATAATAAATAATTTATTTATTTAATTATTTGTTTTGTCTTGTGTTTAAGAAATTGACATACCAGTTTATAAAGATTATGTAATGGTTGTAGCATCATTCATATGCTAAAATAGAGATAACGAATGATTGCATAAATGTTGATGAGTTGGTAAATTATAATCCACACATTTCAAAATGAATTTATAAAACTCTTTCTTATAGTTATCCTATTCCTACCAACTTTAAAGAATTATATTCGATTCCAGATGCAGACGGAATATCCTCTACATGGAGCTTCTATTAAAGTGTAGAAAGTAGAAACAAATTTGAAATTTGGTAGTAGAAAGAGACAAGTTGCCTAGAGAGACTAAAATTTCTCAAGACAAGGTTACCGTTCATGTGAGTGTGAGACTCAGAAAATGAGGTGCATGGTATGATGCAGATGAACTTTGTCTGAAAATGCGGGGCAATTAATTATTAATATTTTCTAGTAGCGAGAAGGGCAACTTTGTGGACGCTAGAATTACACGAGTTTTCCAGATTGAATTCTGTACCATTAATTGTTTGATAAGTAAATGACCAAATATGGATATTGATTGGTGGATAATTATTGAGTACTCTTAAAGTATCATAAATATGTACTTTTCTTTTTCACATAATTGTAAATCCTACTAATTAAATTCATGGTAGAGTGAGACCCACAATTCATGCGAAAAAAGAAGATATGTATTTATGGTACTTCCGAAGTATTCAATAATTTTTCTTGATTTAGAGCCACAGTGTTATATCTAGTGTTCTTAGAAATTAGAACCGTTTTGTTCATAGAAATGGCACAAAAAAAGAATTCAAAATTTTTTGTTCTATTTGGTCCACTTTGGTCTCATTCGGTCCATTCTGTCTATTTTGATTCATTCGGTCTTACTTGCTCTACTTTAGTCCAATTTGGTCCTATTCGGTCCACTTCAGTCTTATTCAGTCCATTCTATCCACTTTGGTCCTATTAGGTCCATTCGGTCTACTTTGTTCATATTTAGTCCACCATTCTGGTCCTATTCACTCCAATTTGGTCTATACTGTTCATTTTAGTCATATTCGGTCTATTATATTCTATTAGGTCCACTTTTGTCCAATTCTATCCAATTACGTGAAATTTGTTCATTTGGTCCATTTGGTCCAATAGAATTTGGGTTGAGAATACCTATTCTAAATCTAAATTTATTAAAAAATATATATAGTTCTCAAATTCGTAATATCTAAAATTTTAAGTATAATATTTATTATTACTACACTCTTGTTGAGCCACATTGACGTAGCATTTCAATCTACTTAGATACAACTAAATTGAAGTAAAAATCTTTCTAAACATAAAGGCTATGAATATGCAAACATAATTTTTAGGGCAATTACTCATTTGCTTTAACGTCAATGCTTTCAAATAAATTGCAAGAAGTTGATTACACCTTCAAGTAAAATAAGTAAAAAAAAAAAATTGAATTTTTATTTAACTATCCGGTGCGTTGGAACTATCCAAATATTAATAATTTTTATTTAACTATTCAATGCAACACATTAATTGATTGGACAACAAAAAATTACATTCATTGATGTATCAATTTGTAAAGATTATGTAATAAAATTTGTAGTATTCAGTAGTATCATACAATATAGGGTAAATTACAACGTTAGTCCCTATCTTTGACACCATATTTCAATTTGGTCCCCAACCTTTAAATTGTGTCACTTTAGTCTATAACCTTTGTCATGTCAATTTGATCTCTGTCGTTAAGTGTTGGATGAAAAATGCTAATGTAGCTAATAACCCAAATAAAATATTTTTTCTGCCATGTCAACTTATTGCCACGTCATATATAATTAATTTTTAAAAAAAATTACTCAACATGATCAAGATCCCTAAATCTTATATAGAAAACCCATCTCTGTTACAAGTTACCACCCACAATCCAGAGCTTCATGTTTTGGTCAAGAGAGAAAGGGTGAGGCCTGAAGATCATTGATTGTAGTGCTCGACGATGAGGAATGGCAGTGAGGACCAGTGTTAAGGTTGTTCCGGTTCCTCTACTGGCCTGATGGTATTCTCTCTCTCTCTCTCTCTCTCTCTCTCTCTCTCTCTCTCTCTCTCTCTCTCTCTCTCTCTCAATTGCCTTGTGTCTCCCGCAATTGAAATGGGTCATTGGATTTGTTCATTTCAAGTAGTGTTTTGGGGCTGGGTTGACATCTATTGAAGGTTGGACTTTAAGATGGTGGTGGCATGGCATCTTAAGTTTAAGTTGCTTCTTTGTTTGATATGGGTTTTTCGGCGATCGAATAGCAAAAGGTTTGGAATGTAGTGTTGTCTCTCATTGATGATTTGGTGTCAAAGGAAATTTAATGGGGTTGAGCTTCTTCTTGATAGGCTAAGACACATATTCTTTTAGTTCTTTGGTTCAACGAAAATTTGTAGATGACAGTATACCTTCTTCCTTGTAAAAATTTTGTAATCTTTTGTCTTATAATTTATTACTTTTGAGAGGAAACAATACAATTAGTGTGTAATTCAATTATTCCTTCTAATTTTTTTTAAAAATTCTTACAAATTGAAAAGCAAAATCGATGGGATAGCCCAGCGTTCTTGTAGAGCTTTTGTGATAAACTCATGGTTTTAAAAATCGGACCAGACTGGCCGGTCCTACCGATTCAACTAGGAACCGGCCTTCAATCTGGTCCCGTTATGGGTAAAAACCAAAGATCACTCAAAAACCGGGAAAATCAAGAAACCGAACGGTTCAACTAGAAAATCGAGAACTAGCATGTTCGAACTGGTTAAGGGCCAGTTGGGTTGTCCACTTAAACTACACTATTTTTTTGACTTTTTCCCATCCTAAAATACGTTGTTTTGTACAAAGGGAACCTAAAAACTAACCTAAACACCTAACTCACTCATCTCAGACTCTCATGCCACTCTATCTCACTCTCACGCCTTTGTCTCACTCTCGCAATGAAAGCCTCACGTCACTCAAGCTCACGCGGCCACGCCTCTCTCTGAATCTCCCAATTTTTTTTCCTTCTGCTCGCTGTGAGGGCCTCTAATCTGCTTCTCATCCTCACGATCATGGGTCACGATTTGCTTCTGGGTTTTTTTTTTCCCTTTGTCTCAATCTCGATCTCGCCCTCACTGCTTCAGTGGCTTCATCAGGTATTGAACTTATTTTCCCTTTTCCTTTGCTTTTGATTACTTGATTGATTCTAAAATCTGGGTTTTTTTTTTTCTTTGGTCTCGATCTCACCCTCTATGCTCTGTGCTCTGCTTCATCAGGTATTTTGATTATTTTCATTTTTCCTTTGCTTTTGATTGTTGATTATCTTTCTTTCATTTGATAATTTTCCCCGCTTCTATTTTTTTTTTTTTTTTCATTTCTCTCAGCTTCATCTCAAGTTCTCCGTTCATGTTCTTTGCCTTCAAATTTCCATTCAGTTCAGTGACTTCACTGGTAACTTCTATCGTTAACTTAATTATTCTTTCAATCATTAATTTAGCATAGTATTTCAGTTTATTTGTGATTTTATGTATGTTGTGGATTTGATTTACAGAGCACTATTGTTTGTGAAATATGGTTTAGTAGTTTACAGAGTATTATTCGTGTATGTTGTGTTGATGTATTTATTTGTTGATAAAATGGCTGCTGCCAGTTTGAAATTGTTGAGTGAAATGAAGTTCGCCTCTATACCATCTAACGAACATGCTTATACAACCGGGTCTAATGCTAATTCTTCATCTGTGAGAGCAAAATGTGATCCCACATGGGATCATGTAACTAAAGAGTTGAAAGACGAAAAAAGTAGTTATAGATGCATACATTGTGGGAAAGTTTATAAAGGAGGGGGCATCAATAGGATGAAAAGATATCTAGTTGGAATTAAAGGCAATGTGACTGCATATTCAGGTGTAACTTATGATGTTAGGTTTCAAATGGTGGAAAATTTGAAGGAAATTTCTAAGTCTAAAGAACAAACAAAAAAAGGTCAAGAAGCATCTAATTATTCACCATTAGAGGACTCACCAGAATTTGAAGATGTCCAAGAAGTTACTCCTAGAGGTAGAGGTTAGGTAGGGGAAATAGAAGCGATCCTAGTAGTTTTCCACTTAAATCCAAACTTCGCAAGGGGAAGGTTGGTGACATTGATAATTATTTCGCTCGTAGAACAACACTGGGAGCTGAACCTTCTATTAAAAATGTGCTTTCTAGCAAAGAAAGAAAAGGAAGGTTGATATGGCTATAGCAAGATGGATGTATGATGCTTGCATTCCAATTAATGCTGTGAATTCTAGTTATTATCAACCTATGCTGAATGCTGTAGCTTCTTATGGTCCTCGTCATAAAGGCTCAAATTATCATGCCCTTTGAGTTCCTTTGTTGAAAGAAGCAAAAAGAGAAGTCCAATTGATTGTTGATTCTCATCGTTCATATTGGGCTGACATTGGTTGTACAATAATGGCTAATGGGTGGACTGATACTAGGCATAAAACATTGATTAATTTCCTTGTCTATTGTCCTAAATGAATTATTTTTATACGTTCTGTTAATGCTTTTGACTTAGTTAAGGATGCTATTACTTGTTTGATGAAATTATTAATTGGGTTGGTCCTACAAATATAGTACATTTAGTCACTGACAATATTACAAATTATGTAGCAGTTGGAAGAATTTTATGTGCAAAATATAGGAATAATAGTTGGTCACCTTTTGCAGCACATTGCCTGAACCTAATTTTAAAGGATATTGGGAAGATGGATCATGTAGATACACTTGCAAAGTATGCATCCAAGATCACAGTATTCATCTATAACCATGTGGCTTTGCAAGCTTGGTTGAGGACTAGAAAAAATTGGTCGAAAATTGTGCATCCAAGGCTAACTAGGTTTGCTACTACTTTCATTGCCTTAGGGAGCTTAAGGAACATAAACATAACTTACAAGCATTGGTGACTAGCAAATTTTATGTTGAATCAAGATATGCAAAAGATAAGAAAGCAAAGGCAGTGTTAAAAATCATTCTTGACAATCAATTTTGGAATGATTGTCTTGTAATTGTGCATATTGTGTCACCATTGATTCGTTTATTACGCATTGTTGATTTTAATGAAAAACCAGCTATGGATTATGTATATGATGGTATGTATAGAGCAATTGATGGAATCAAAAAAAATTTCAAGGACAAGAAGCGATTATGGAAGCCTTAAGTTAATATTATCAAGGATCATTGGGATACTCAATTCCATAGAAATATTCATGCTACTGCTTATTGGCTGAATCTTGCATTCCAATATGACCCATCCACTCTTAATAAGAGGCTAAAGACATAATCTGCTGTGACAGATGTTACTGAATCAAAAATTTCAATTAGTCGAATGAAGTTGGTGGAGGAATTGAAGCTATTTCGAGAGCATGAACAAACTTTTGGAACCCAACTTGCTCAAGAATTAGCCAAGGAATCTCAGTCGGGTAAGATATTGTTTACTTCAGCTATTAATAAAATGAAAATATGTTCTAAAGATCATAGCTCTTTTTTATATTTTTGGGATAAGTATAGCTATGTTTATTGATTCATTGTATCTTTGTTTTGTATTGTATATGGAACTTAGATGAGTAGTGGAAGTTGTTTGGATTTTGTACTCCAATCTTACAAAAGTTTGCAATTCGAATCCTTAGCCAAACAACTGCCTCTTCAGGATGTAGATAGAATTGGAGTGTTTTTGAACAAATACATATCAAAAGATGAAATAGATTGGAGCATCAATGACTTAGGGCCTGTTTGGATTTTTTTTTTTTTTCCTATCACTCATCACTCATCACTCCTCACTCAATTTTCGTTACTCATCACTCATCACTCATCACTTAAAATACCCCAATTCTCAAATACTACCCGTTTGGATTTTGTTATCACTTCACATAACTCAAAAAATTCACCTTTTTTATGGGTCTCATATCTGAGTGAGTGTCAGCCCTTTTGTTTCCTTTCCTGCGGAACCCATTCCCAGGCCATTTCTCACTTCTCATCATCTCCTTCACCCCTTCAACAGAGTTCCTCTCCCAAAACACAAACCCTAACCCATAAGACTACAAGAAATCCCAGACGCCAGTCTCCACCGTCACTAGGGCTACTTCACCCATCTCTCTGACATGGGTCCAGCAACGCGATCTCCTCTGTCAAAGCCCAGCGGGGCCGACGAAGTTCAAAGAAACAAATACATTTCTTGGATATGTCACAGACGATCTCCTCCGGCCCACGACGGTGCTACCTCATCCCTTTTTCTACTCTCTCAGCTTGTTTCTTTGTCTGATTTGTTTGTTTGGCATTTGGGTTTTGAGAAAATTGTTAGATTTTAGCACTATCTCTGCCTTGCCTTTGTTTTCCCCTGTTGTCTAGTTGATGAGAATAATAAAGGGCCAATTTTTTTGGTTTTTTTTTTTTATATGATATTATTATGCTTACGCTTTGCTGGTTTGCTTCAATGGTTTGAAGTATATTATAGAGGGTTTTCTTGCATATTTTGATCTCTGGTATTTATTTCATTTCCTTATATTTATTTGATGTTGTTTTATTGCCAAAATAATAGGACTGCAGATTACAAGAGCCTTGTTGTTTTTTAACTGATTCAAATGAAATAGTTGTGGAAACTATTAAAACCTTCATTTGCAACGTTCTTAAATAATTGAAGCCCATCCCATTTATTCATCTTCAAAGCAAAATTGTTTCATTATTGTTAATCTCTGTTTCACTATTGTTAGTCTCTGTTTCACTATTATTAATCTCTCAATCTAGGGGATAACACATATTAGTAATCACACCCAAGGGGACTTGAACCTTTGATTAAAAGGCTTTTTCACCAAGACAACTATCTATCATTCTCACGTATTAAGAAAATCAAAAAAAAAATCTATACTTTATTTGTGGCAAGAGTGAGCACATTCTCAAATTGCAGCCCAATTACCGAGATTTATGGGCTAGGTTTCAACCAAGGAATTTAAATTTGGTGCACATCATGCCTGGAGTATTTTCCAATTGTATCTAAATACTATCCCCAACGTTCTTTTTCAAAAATCACCATTATAGAAGCACATAAGGAGTTGTTTCTATTATTAGTTTGCATCATGGACACTATACATCAACCTACAATTCAAACTTGTATGAATGGCATTGGCTAGGAATAGGATATTATGACATAATCACCATATAAACACCTGCACTAACTTATTTGGGACAAGCATGCTCGAAATAAATTTCCATAAGCCTTCCTTCTCCATTGCAACTTGAGTTTTCAGAATCCTATAAATGCTCTTCTCTAATAATTTGTCTTTTGATTTTGTAGCAGTTTTTCAATTTTTCTGGTGTTGGGTTGGGATTTAGGGAAATATTTTGTATGGGTGAAGCTTTAAAGTCCAGGAAATTTGTATTAATCACATATGAGTGAAGCTTCAATATTTTGTATGGTAGTTCATAGTTGGTGATAATTTGTTTCATTGGTTTTAGGCAGTTTGTTAAACTGTTACCTGAGGTTCATCACCTCTCTACGGATGATTTGATCCATTACAATTTGGTAGTGACCTACATAGCAGATTATTTTTTGGAAGTGATTTGATTTGCTATGAAGTGGTTTATTGAGTAAAGATTATTAAATTTACCTACATCATTGGCAAATACAGCCCAATACCTTTCCTATTAAATGAAAGTTTGTATCATAATTCAACTTCTTTTGGTATCATTCATGTACATGCAATCTGACAACACATGTATAGCACCATGTCAATAGTTGGCTTCACTATCCTTTAGAAGAAATTAATTAAATCAATAATTTGCCTTTTGTTTTGTTTTATATTGTTACATCATTCTATCCTTTTTCTTCTTATGTCATGGTCATAAGAAGTTATTGATCTTACTTTGTTCTCTATTATGTTTGGTGGATAGAAAGAAGGAGCTGTGTGTCTGCTGTGTTTGTGTCTGAGAGAGGGAGAGAGTTATAGTGGATTATTGATATGGTTTCACTTAGATTTTTAGATTTGTTTTAATTTTATACTTGTTGCAAAATTTCAAAATTTGTGGTAGACCTGTTAAATTAATAAGGGCAAGACTCTTACAATTTGTTAAGCTGGTTGCCCATTATATGTCAGCTGGATTTTTATGAAAATGGTTGCTATTGCCGACACGTATCTATGATAATTCCTGAAGTTCTCAAATTCTATTCTTTCCTATTTTGGTATACTTTTCAAACTATGACTTAGGTTTCTATTCTTTCCCTTTTTTGTTATACTCTTCAGCAGCGGAACCAATTCTGCCACTACTTATGAGTCCACTTCAAGCGGCCATACACATGATATGGATCGGTGTGTGGAAAGGACATCCCTATCTATACGTAATTTTGGCAGGCAGTTCTAAGGATGTCAGCATTGGTCGCTGGTTAGTATTACATGTTTTTAGTGTTGTTACATATTTGCATTGTCATTTTCTTACTATCTAGGCCTAACCATCATATATATTCCTTCAATGTTGTATGCAAGAGGACTCCGATCAGGCATGTAAGTTCTTCAAATAGTTGGACTAGAACACATGCCCACGTGGCCGTGCAATGGCACCACTTGTCCATGAAAGGTTTACGAGATATAAGGTCGAGGCAATGGCTGCAAGGAATGAAAGGGGTGAGGCTCATGCAATGGAAGCTGAAGCATGGGAGTGCGCAAGGATAGCAAAGTGCAAGGCAGAAAAAACTAAGCTCACACTCCGGATTGCTAAAAACAAGGTCTACAAGTATAGGCTAGCTTTACTTTTGTCTTGGACTGTAGTTGGGGTTTATTTTGTATTCTCTTCTATTTTTGGGGGCCATGGCCATACACAGTTGCGTCTACCATGACTCATTTACGGTCACGTGTTTTATATACATTAATGATTACCGATTTAAGTTCCTATGTATTTTATAGGGTGATATAACACACGGGTTGAAATGTGTTCTGTACATTACTAATCACATGTGTTAGCCTTTTTTTTTTTTTTTGATGGTGAACTACTTTATGCATCTCATAGCATGCACTCAGGTAATGTGAAATTTCCTTGTAGTAGTGGCAATATTTTTTGATGTCTGATGGTCCAAAAAAAGGTTTTATGGTAATCACAATAAGTGTGAACACATGCTTCCGGTTTACCATGGTCCAAAAATATTTCTTATAATAATTGATACATTCGAATTACATTACATAATTATGCCAAGGACATATATGCACATTGTCATGTCATTCCAAAATAGTGTGTTCTGTACAAGTTTAACAAAGTTCTACCACTGCCTACGTGAAGAAATATTTCCTTAACCCTACAGTAGTTCCAAAAACAATTACACTGCAAAGCCATAGCATCTAAATTGCAACAAAGTAAATGGTCAACATAGAATCATCTCACATTGCCACGAGCAACATAATCATCACACATTGCGTCAGTGATATTGTCCCTAAATTGGCCCATCGCTCTCTTCGCTGCACTTGACATTTCTAGTACATGCCTTTGGGTCGTTGAACTTGTTAATGGTCCAGCATCACCATTGGCTTCACTATTGGTCGCATTACCTTCGTCTTCACTCTCCCGTATTGTTCTGAACAATTCATCACTCTGATTGTTCATGCGTATGAAATTGTGTCGAGCACAATACACAACAATGACGTAATGCTGCCTAATTGGCTTGAAGTTTGGCATTAAATTCAAAATGGGGAAACGGGCCTTTTGTACGCCAAAAGACCAGTCAATAACCATCTGCAAGGACGAGTTCATGAAGTTGTACAACTCTTTCTTCGATGTTATCTATCTACCACTTGAGCAGATTTCTTGAGCATGGTACCTAGTTGGCTTGTGAGGGGGGAGAAAACTAGTACCAATTGGTAGGCCCGAATCCACCAAGTAATACGACCTTGCACACACACACACAACCAGCCAGTATGTAATTAAGTTGTTCATAAACATACTATTTACAATGGAGGATAAAATAACTTTAGTTGAAGTCATAGTAATGGACAGTACCTGTTGGACTGCCCTCCCACCCAGCATGCACACATATGAACTACATGTCCATGTTACACACACACAACACATTAGTTATTACAAGGCTCTTGCAGTCCCTGTATGCTTGCGTCTCATTTGCAGGAGGTCGTGCACTCACGTGCATTCCTTCCATTGCTCCTACACATCTTTACACAACATAGTTTTCATTAATCTTAGCAAGCACATATCATATATTATGTTATTTTACTCTTATGTGAAGTTAGTTAAGTAAGGGAATGTTGTATACCTCAAACCATGGCCAGTACTTGTTCACTTAAAGATGTTTAGGGAGGCCCGTGACATTCTGATCAAGTTTAATTAAATGTTTCGCGTATGCGTGGACAGCCCGCAATGCCCGACAAAAATGCCAGCACACGGTTTCTGTTGAGTGCTGAAACCTGTCTACAACACATCTATAACAAGTGTTGTGTCCAAGTATGAACAATAACATGGCCACGGCCTGAGTGGCATTCAACCCACCCTGTTCGTCCCTCAAGTAACCATGTCGAGCCAACTCCTCCACTAAATGTAAAATTAACTCAGGTGCCATGCGGTATATCTCAAAACACTTAGCTGGATTACCTTCAGTGACCTCATCCATATACGCCTTGCTAGTCAACAAACTTGTTCACATTGGTTGTTTATCATAATGCCGCTGCATGTACACGTACATCTCCCCGACTATAGGATTCACTAAATTAAACTCTACTTTTTCTTCACCTTCGAACTCTAAATCGGTCCAGTCATCATTATCTTCACAGACATACAGACATTGCTAGAACCAACGTCGTTGAAGTACGCATCATCGAAGTCATACTCTTGGAATGCATGTGACCAGTCATTTCCGGACGCCATAAGTGACCTACACATTAGCACAAATGTATATATTCAGGTAGGTTATGTAAAGAGAGATATAGCACAATATAAATGTATAATATAAACACCTAATTCAACAGTCACCATTATAAAAGTATTCCTTCAATGAACCTAAAATCCAAATCCATAGCACAATATAACACAAACCATACAAACATCCCAAGTTCTTAAATTACATAAACCTCAGCATTATCCATACAAAACAAATACAACTAAATAGAACATCTCGAATCCATAATATAACACAAACCAAATATAAGTCAATGCAATATTGTTCGGCCTACTAGCCAAACACAACTACATATAAGTACTAAATAATAAGCATGTAAATATGTCAATCCTCCTCGGGGTTTAAAATGTCCTCAATCCAAGTCTTTCTCCTATGCTCCGACATACCCATAAACACCACCCTATTATTCTTTTGCTGTAAAACCTTTGAGATCTTGACAGAGGTCTTGTTACTCAGATCCTTATACTTGCTCAGCAGGTCAATTGCCTTGCCAAGTGAACAAGGATCACCCCCTACGGTGAATTGAGTGAATTGGTCAGATGAACCACTGGACCTACCTAGTATACCACCAAACCTCTCCTTCGTCATTGCGGTGTACTCCTTTAGGGCCACAGTCATGTCACTTACCCTATCTGCTTTCTTCGAGACCTTCTTACCTTTGCCACTTGCATCTTGCACAAGACGTTTTCCCACCCGTTGGGTTACCTCCTCAACCTTGACATCCTCCACAATTTGCGGGAAACTCTCAAAATTAGGGGTGTAATAGTCATCATCCAGATGTGTGGATGCACTTGCATTGGCATTGGCAAGCTCTTCCTCTAAGGCACGCTCCTCGTCACTATTCAAGGGAGAAGTGTTTGAGGAGATTTGCAGGTTCCCAGTTGCAGTACTAGGGGCGAACTACTACTACAGTGATGGGTAGTCTGGGCATCCCTGTTTCCTTAAGTTAGCTGTACCACGATTGGCCTGCAATGTCCTTAGAAACATTAGCACACTAAACGCAGCAGTTCATATATTACCAATTTGGAGGAAACTTGCATAAATAAATAAGGTCAATAACTGATATTAATAATAAAAAAAAACGCACCAATTCATATATTACCAACTTGGAGGCAAATTGCATAAATAAATAATTGCAATAAGTTATATAAATAATAAACAACAGTAAACATACCGCAATCAAACTCTGCCACACCTCGTTAGAACAAGTCATTGTTTGGGTCTGCTCGTCCCAACCTAACCCTGTGTGTCTTAGAAACTGGCTCCACTTGCGTTGTTTGAGTCAGAGTCTATTGTGCTTCTGAACAACTTGCTTAGAGAGAAGGTCTTTCCCAGTCCTTTGGTTAAGTTCAATTGTAATTGATGCCCACGTTGGATCCTTGAACACACCATTTGGCATGTTACCCTTAAGTTGTTCCTCCAACATGATCAATAAAAATATGCTCTACATGGGAAGGCCACAATTTGTCATCCGCCTCTTGTGACTAATGGGCCATCTATTTGAAATATGTCACATGGTAAGCTAATGACAGATAATAATTTTAAGAATTGATTAATAGGACTATAGGATTCATGTGCCATGTAGGTTTAAGGGGTCCAAAAAATTGAAAATATTCCACAGTTAAATCGACACAGATAAGAAAAAGCATGCACGGAAAGTCCATGAAACAGTGGTAATATATACAAAGCAGTGGTAATATATAAATCCTTCATCGAGGTTTACCACATATACAATATGACCAGATATACAAAAGGTGGAAGGTAGAAGCAATGAATTAGTAAACTGAGTAAGTGGTCACAAATACAACTAGGTTAGTGCATGGTTAAGTACATGGTAATCCATAAGAAAATACGCTACTAAACAAAATATGTCAGCAATATATCAAAAGGGACATGCAATAAATTGCTTCGACTACGCATCCGTCTCTTATTGAGGCAGGTCATCAGACAATCGTTCAGGAGAGGTCACAGGGAAACGTAGGCCAGATCAGCATACCTGTGAACCCCCATCGCTCTGCAATAACTCCGTCAAATATGCTTCCACTTCGTAACCACCCGCCTCATGGTAAAGGCCTTCCCCGTGAGAGCATTTAGAGTGCCCGTGGTCTGTGCCCAGACTTGCGCATTGGTAGAATAAGGATGCAAATTCCCAAGCACATAGTGAGAAAATATGAAGTCACACAATAGATCCTCACAATTAGCATCCCACATTGTCAACTCCGCAGCCATCTTAAAGAACAACACACACATCTCATACAAAATCATATCACAAGTACAATAAAGAAATCCTAGTATTTTTAGAGGAATAAATATTGAGCATAGGATCCATATTAATATGTATATGATTATTGCAATGACATGTACTGAATCATTCTTATGAAATTCATAAACAATATTAAAGATATAAGCAGATCAAAAAGACACAAATATTTAGTTGTACAGAGCAGAGAAGACACAAATATTCAGCAAAACAGTCAGGTTTCAATTATTGCACAAGTAAAGTACCACTGTATCAATCAACTTATAGTAACTTTTTTTCCATAGCCCCACAAAACTTCATACAGCTTAGTACACTACAAACATGAGGTTGCAATTCAGCTAGTCTGAATAAGTTTCTTGCATGCCAAAAGAACAATAGGTTTGGATCATGTAGTTAGCCTAACTACCTAACTTTCTAAAGCTAGCATCTCATCCCACAAAATACACACTATTTTACAAACACTTCTCTTAACAATTCAAATTTTTTTCAACATCCATGCATGGGAAAAGAGATACATTAACCAACCTTGTTGCATTTTTCCATGCACATAAAGCAAACAAATTTCCATTTTTATTTTCTTATGCAAAAAACAAAAGCCATGGGTATGCAAATATGCTAAATCATCTTTAATATATTTACGATAAAGCAATAAAAATAACACAATTTGTATCCGATTTCTTCTTGAATTTCTTAAGATTACTTATAGAAGCAACCAATTAAAGTAATCCTTCAGTTGTAATAAACGGAAGCAGATAGGTTAGTTCCTGCAAAGTAGCAGTTTGCAATAAAAATATATAAATATAAATATGAAATTCAGTGAATTTCTTTGTTTGTTAAATTTCTCAATGTTCTACTTTCTGTTTTTTTTTTTTTTTTTTTTTTTTTTGTTATTCATTTGAGAAGGTTCTCAATGTTCAACTTAGTTGTGGTATTGTGGAATAATGAGTTAGCACATCATGGAGATACCAAATTTGATAGAAATCAATTTATACTTGGCTACTGTTTCCCTTTTTTTCTTCTTCGTATAATATAGGCATTTTACTTTTTTACTCTAAACCACCATCTAAATATACTGCATTTTAATCCATTGCTCAATATGGGAACAAAGTAAATAAAATAAAATATAAATGTAAAGATATGGTGCCAACAATCCAAAAAGGTTGGTGCTTTATTGGTGACAAGAAAAAGGGAGACCCTACAATTCCAGTCTCCAAACTCTAAATAATTTTCACCTAGTAGGCCCTGCCCAATCCTCTAAATATCATAAATTCGTAATGCCTCTCTAGTTCTTGTATAATCCAATAATGTGGCTCAAATAAATAACTTTAATAATTGTATAGAACAAAATTTCTATGCTTTCTCAGCTTTCCCAATCTTATTCCTCTCATGATTCAATAAAGTCAACAGTTTTCATTTCGTTCTAGATTGTATTACTTGTTACCTTATCACTCCCAAATTATCATCACAATCATGCAATATTTTTTTTCCTACAATAGGTGGGTAGCAATCATCCCTTTTAAGAGTGCATTCTCCACAAGTCATTTTAAAACAAAATTATCTATTGCTCTAGGTACAATAGATCTAAAACAGCCCAATACGCACGGGTTGAAAACCCATAACCTTGTCTATCTTTAGATCAAATCAAATGCTTACCCAAATATCAAACAAAGAAAAAAAAAGCAGAGAACCAAACTATCATCACCACAGGTTGATTTTCTTACTTTCAAACGCGAAAACCCAAACTTCAAACAAAGAAAAAAAGGGAAAAAAAAATAGAGAAGCAAACTTTCATCACCACGGGTTGATTTTCTTACTTTCAGATGCGAAAACCCAAACTTCAAGCAAAGAAAAAAAGGAAGAAAAAAAAAAACAGAGAAGCAAACTTTCATCACTACGGGTTGATTTTCTTACTTTCAGATGCGAAAACCCAAACTTCAAACAAAGAAAAAAAGGGAAAAAAAAAACAGAGAAGCAAACTTTCATCACAATAGGTTCATTTTCTCACTTTCAGATGCAAAAACCCAAACTTCAAACAAAGAAAAAAAAACAGAGAAGCAAACTTTCATCACCACAGGTTGAAAACCCATCACCATGGGTTCATTTTCTCACTTTCAGATGCAAAAACCCAAACTTCAAACAAAGAAAAAAAAACAGAGAAGCAAACTTTCATCACCACAGGTTGAAAACCCATCACCATGGGTTCATTTTCTCACTTTCAAATGTGAAAACCCAAACTTCAAACAAAAAAAAAAGGAAAAAAAAACAGAGAAGCAAATTTCTCATCACCAATCCTTGATTCGATGTAAAAGATGTGAAATAGGAAAGAGAGAGATTAAGAGAGAGAGAGGTAGATGCACTAATGTACTAACAAGTTGGTTTATTTTTCAATTGATATCTCATATTGGATTACAATCATGTATTTATAGGAGACTAATTCTAATCTCATTGACCCACATGGCCTCATCCTATTGATTCTATTATTCTCCATGTGTATTAATAATTCCAACATATGCTAAATGTGATTAACCATGTGCATTAATAATTCCAACATGTGCTAAATATGATTAACATGCTTGGAATTCTAACTAACTATCTAACTAACTAACTAAATCTCAATACAACAATTATTATCCATATGCTTATAGCATTCCTAACATTTCCTTCCCCTTGAAAACACCTTGCCCACAAGGTGTTGTTGTGAAATAACATCTTCATCAAGGGAGATCTTCCAATGGACCAATACCGTTGTGACATTTTGATCACCATATTCATGTATTTCTCTTTAACAAGCGGTCCCGTGCACATGAAGGTTTCTTCTTTGTAGATCTTCAAACTTTGCTCGAATTCTTAAGCCTTCAATGGTTCTTCAATCTCCAAGGTCTCATTGGTTTCTTTGAACCTTGAAATATTCTTGTATCCTCAAGACCTCATTTGATTCTAAAGCCATTAAAATTGTTGGCACTTGTATCTTGGATTCTTGGATCACCGATACTGGGATTGCCAATTCTTGAATCATAGACTTTTGAATGGAAGCTTCTATTGGTGCATCAAGAATTGGTTCTTGGAAAATCATCATCTTCTTCTTTGTTGGTTCTTTGGACTGAATTTCAAAGGTTGCGTCTTCATGTATATCATCATCCACCTTGACACAAAAATCAACATCTCGTCTTGCAACAACGGTAGTAGATTCTTGGAACTTGATTTGTTCTTCAAGTTTCATTGAATCAAGAGATTGTAACTCCTCTTCCATCATGTTCTCGAGACCTTCTTGCAATCTTGAGAGCTCTTCCTTCATGGCCATGTTAGATTCATCCAAGGCCTTCAACTTCTCTAAAATAGCGTCGTTAGATTTTGTCAAGGCCTCGTTGGATTTTGTCAAGGCCTTAGCCTTTTCCAAAACTTTATTCACCATTTTCAAGATTTCTTGTTGGTCAAATTCACTCATCTCAAGATCGATGGCTCTGATACCACTTGTAGGAACCTAGAGGTTCCTAATGGGGATGAGTATGAATTGTAGAGAGATTGATGGGAATTGTAGGGAAATTGACTTAATTCGAGGTAGTCACCCTCCATAGAGAAAGAGAAAGATTAAGAGAGAGAGAGGTAGATGCACTAATGTACTAACAAGTTGGTTTATTCTTCAATTGATAGCTCATATTGGATTACAATCATGTATTTATAGGAGACTAACTCTAATCTCATTGACCCACATGACCTCATCCTATTGATTCTATTATTCTCCATGTGTATTAATAATTCCAACATGTGCTAAATGTGATTAACCATGTGCATTAATAATTTCAACATGTGCTAAATATGATTCACATGCTTGGAATTCTAACTAACTATCTAACTAACTAACTAACTAAATCTCAATACAACAATTATTATCCATATGCTTATAGCATTCCTAACACCTTGCTATTACCAACAAATCATATATATAAACAGCTCAAATGTAAAGAATACCTTCGGATTTCTGTGAAAAAAGCTGAGAAAGAGGTCGGGGAGATCGGTTTGGTTGGCGCGTGAAGCACTGCGTGACAGTGACACGGCGACGCGGGTTGGCTGAGCTCGGATTGGTGAAATAGTGTGTGAGGAGGTAAGGGCAGTGAGAGCTTGTATTGGTCTGGAATGGAGATGAGAGAAGTTTAAGATGAAAGAGCTGCTACTTTACTAAAGAGAGCCGTTGAAGAGAGCATCAAAAGGAGAGCCTCACGTGTATTGGTCTGACTGTGGGACTAGCTTTGTTGTTTTGTTTACAGAATTGCCATTGAAAACAGAGTTATGGAAATTGAAAACACCCAAAATGTGTTTTCAGTTTCCATAACTCATCACTCAAAAATCAAAGAATTGAGTGATAGAAATAAAAACTGAAAACAGCTCAAAACAAAATCCAAACAGCCTACTGAGTTATGGGTCCCACCATTTTTGAGTTATGAGTTATGGAAATAGAGTTATGAGTTATGGAAACAGCAAATCCAAACGGCCCCTTAATGATCTTGTGTATGTTCATTATAACTACAAATTAAAAGAAAAGTATATATTATATAATCTCTATGATTACGAAATATAAGTGATTTGGTGACTAATTATCCATTATATTCATCTTATGATATAGAGTCAAAAGGAAGAAATTCAATTTTTATCCTATTGATTATGCAAGTATCGATAAAACTGAATTTTTGGTAGTGGAAGATGAGAAACCTCCATTTCTTAATCATTAGGAGATAGAGAATGTATTATATGAAGAAGGAGCTTATCCAATCGAAGAAGGATCTTCTAGTCATATACAAGGAGGTTAGCTTAGAATCATTTGGTGCTGAACTTGATGCTCCTCTCGGAATTAGAGATAAAAATCATCCTATTCAAGTTGAAGATGAAGAAGATGAGGATGAGGATGAGGATGACAAAAATGATGCTAATGTTGAAAAATCTAGTTTTGTATATCATACAAAAACACACACACAGCGAAAGCAACAAACATGGATCTATTTCATTTATGATTGATAACATGCGCTATGCAAATTTCAGAATTTAAGAACAAGATAGCGTACCTTGGTGTGTAGAAAATCAAAATAAAGATTAGAAGCACTGGGGAACACTTTTAATCTTCACTCCAATTCCACTTTATACCCAAGAAATGTGGTCTTTCAATCAATTTCCAAGGGAGAATTATCAAGTGGCTTCACTCACACATACACATTATTTCACAATGTTGTCTCTCTTTTTCTTATTCTCTTGTAAAAAATTCTGTATATTTTTCCTTTTATAACTAACTAATTATCTAATTGGGCTAGCCTATTAGGCATTTCCAATTGAGCTTTGGTGTGTGGCTTAAAGTGGGACTAAAAGGGACCAATAAGACACTAACTCCAATGGATCTTGAGCTTTTCCCTCAACTTTTGACAAGTCCAAAGTTACCATTAATTATATTTAATATCACTGTATAAATATAATTACACTCTAGGCCTTATTAATAAATTATATCTTAAGACTTTATTATACATGCAACCCCTTCATAAAATATTCGTAATAACACAAAGTCATGAATGTAGACTGCCACTTTGTAAATTACTACATCTTATCCTTGAGTACCCGATTTAATCCTTTAAAGTTATTCATCATATATTTATAAAATCCAATTTCATAAATATATACTTTAGTAATTTCTTACCAAAATGGTTAGGCCTAACTCTCTGAATAACAAACATATTAAACTTATCTCAAGGGAATATTTTATATCTTCAGGAAATATTTTATATCTTCATCAAGAGATTATGAATTCCATCTTGAGAATATATGTTCCATCAACACTAAATGTGGCTGCCCAACATACTGAGGTTTTAACCGTTACTTTAAATCTCACTTCTGATATATCAAAGCAGCCTACATTTCATGATCAGGCCCATTATCCTCTCAGGATTAAGAGTTCATGTAAATAGAAGTCGTGAAATTTATTATTCATTTGACAATCGTTAGGAGAATAATAAATCTTATCGCGGTCCAGTTCAATATGTCTTAACTCTTAAAACATATCAACACATTAACTAGAAGTCTACACTTCCATGATAAAAAAAAAAAAATCATCTTAGTTGATATGTTATAGTCTTCGCAGATGAAATGCCCAATTTCATCACCGACTACGAACTACAATTCTGAATTTACAAAGAACTTGTGATTTATATCTTCCATGACTTTTTACATAAATCACATGCTATGCATCTCATGGACTATATGATAATGTCCCAATATTCATGTTACCATTATTTTAGATAATAATAAAACAACTTTATTAAGCACAACATTAAGTCATACATAATGTCATACATAGCATCATACAATAGAATTTAAGAGCACACATCCTAACAGCTAGTGATGGAGCATTTGGTTCACATGATGATATTGATTTCAATTTTCTTCATGACAAATAAGGCTTGTGTTATCAAATGAACCTTAAAACTTAGTAGTTGTTTGTTTGATTGAAACTTTTTTGTTATTTGAATGTAATGAACTTCTTTATTTAGTTCTCTATTTGAAACTTATTTGCTATTTAGATGTAATGAACTTATTTATTTAGTTCTTCATTAAAAACTTATTTGCTATTTGGATGTAATGAACTTATTTGCTATTTGCCATTTGGATGTAAATATAATGACTAATGAACTTATTTATTTAGTTTTGTTGAAAGTTTATTATGTTAAGGATGATTGTTTTGTAATGTTGCTATATTAAATTCTATAAAAAAATGTTATATACTTGCATGTTTTTTAAGGAAACATATTTATTACTATTGGTTTATTAGTTTTAGTATATTAAAAAAGAGAAATGATATATCCACAACATTTTTACAACAAATCCTAAAGTGAAAAGTTGTTACTGGTTGTTATTGTTAGGGCACAAAAATCATTTTAGTATTAGATTCAAATTTGAACCAATAATAATTAACCACTTATAACTTGTTGCGAAGATATTATAAAAATGTTGTGGACGTAGCATTTCTCATTAAAAAAATTATTAATTATTTATATGACGTCACTCGTTCAACCATCGATCAGACTCCAGTTTGACTAAAAAATTGGTAATTAGTTCCTTTCCCAGTTCTTTCACCGTACCGGTTTTTAAAACCATGGATAAACTCTGTTTGTAATATATATATATATATATATATATAAGGCAAAATTGATTAATGCCATCCTAATAGAAGGGAAAAATTACTTTATTATTTTATTTTATAAATGTAATATAACATGGCGATACAAGTGTTAGTGGACAAAAAAAGATATTTGGGTCGCTAACCACATTAGAATTTTTCATCCAACACTTAACGATAGAAATAAAATTGACATATCACTGAAAAGATTAGGGATTAAATTGACACAATTGAAAAGTTAGGGACCAAATTAAAATATTGTGTAAAGGATAAGGACCAATGTTGTAATTTACCCTACAATATATTGTCTTGGCAAAATTTAATGCATGTAGGACTGTATGGTGTTGGATTTCCTTGTTTCATCTACACACACACACACATATTATATATATATATATATATATATATAATTGAAACCTCTGAAACTCCTACAATTTTTCACGCCAGTACAATATTTAAAAAATAAATCATTATCATCTTTTTAAATAAAATTATTTTTGTTTAGTCCAAACTTAACAAGGAGTGAAACTCTATCTCTGTAACAAGTTCAAATTAAACTCAAACCCTCTTAAACCTTTGACTTTTAGTTGACCTGTCCACAATTTTAGCATTTTTTATTTATAATTTTTAAATCTAATTTATTTTTTTCAATTAAAAAAAGACGCGGTACTAACACACTTTATACCACTACTAAAACATAAAAACCCTAGAACTCTTCCCTTCCCTTAAGAAAGTACGGGGGCTTCTTTGATTTTGTAATCCCATCTGCAAATTTGTCCAACGTTTGTACTATATCTAGAGTGACGAAGACAATGGCTTAAACTGACTCTTCCATGATACTTGTGTGTAGACTAATGCTATTAATGCCTTAATGGACTTTCACGTATATTTGAAGAACTCACCAACCATTCTAGCCATTAAACCTTGTATGATCAAATCTAAAGAATAAATATCGATTGTTTGAGGTTTCTTCATGTTTTTCTAATCATTTAGTGGGCGTTTGGTTCGCTGCGATGTGTCTTTGATGTGATATATATTATGATGATGTGACATTAAGCTTTTTGATTTATTTTATTTTTTCTAATATTGTCATAATTTAAAATTACAAAATGTATCATATTATCTTAATATTATCATTTTCCTAAACAATGTAGTGTTGTATTCTTGTATTAAGATTAAATTAATGTAAGATTATAATAAATATTATGGTGTAATGTAATATCATAGCAAACCAAACACCCCTTAAATGATTCCAATTTCATGTCATCTATGCAATATAGAATGCATTCTAAACTCCATCCGTGTAAGATGTTCTAAACATACACACTAGGGAAAATTATGTAGACTCAAATATGTTCTAATCACATATTGCGGAAAATGTTGTCATTTGTAGTAACACAGTGTAGACTATGGACGAAATCGCCATGTCATTATGCTTCCAATGATTAGTTCTTACTATTGTTGCAAGAGTTCTTAAAATTGTCAAATGAACCACCTTTTACATATGAGATCATTATGTAGACAAGAATTGCATGAATTTAGAGGGGCTTAGCTGCCCAATGGTTCACAGAAGAGAAAAAAAATTACCTCAAAGTCCATGAACAAATGCAAAAACTTGAGAAATATTGCTGATCTCCTTCTCTTAGTGAAATGGAGAAAAAGAATCCAAAACAATGAAATGTACAACATACTAAACTCATGTTGATTACAATTGAAAGGCTCTTAAAAGTAGCTTAAGCAAGTTCTTAGATTTCCATCAATCAAGTGTAATCATTAGGTCAATCCACTCTTTAGTATTTGATCCAACAAACTTACAACTTTAGGCATGGTAGGACGCTTAATGGGATTTTCTCTCAAAGCAAGCTCAGCTACATCAGCTAATTTGAGCAATGGTTCCACATCTTTTAGTAGAGCCACACTTCTATCAATAATGGAAGCTGCTTTGCCGTGTCTTATTAGTGGCAATGCCCACTGAACAATGCATGGAGGTGAGCAATCCCTGTCATAAGCTTTCCTTCCACTTAAAATCTCTAGTAGAACAATTCCAAAATTATAAGCATCACTCTCCATATCTCCATTTAAATCTCTATCACTAGCACTTAGTATCCCAAAATCTGCAATTCTTGCCCCCCATCCAGAGTCTAGCAGAATGTTTGAAGTTTTAACATCGCGATGAACAATGGGGGGTGTGACTTCTTTATGTAGGTACTCAAGTCCTCTTGCAGCCTGTAATGAGATCCTCAACCTTAGGTTCCAATCTAAAGGTGAGAGCTCCCCATGAAGATGGTCATGGAGTGTGCCATGGGGCATGAACTCATAAACCAACAACCTCTCTCCCATTTCTGCACAATAACCTATCAAGTTCACAATATTACTATGCCTAATGTTGCTAAGAATTTCTAGTTCTGCTTCAAAATCGCGGCTATTGGTGTTAATTATAGTGGCAGCATTAGCCCTCTTAACCGCTACTTGGCTACCATCTGACAACACAGCTTTGTAGACAAAGCCAAAACTTCCTCGGCCAAGTTCATTAAATTCCTTGAACCCATGTGTGGCATCCTTTAGTTCTGAAAGCCGGAATATTTGGGCTAATCCAACACATGTGCTTATCGAATGAGACAATTGTAGACTGAGGTCAGGATCAACTTCCACAACTGGCTTGCCTACACAAAATGTGCACTTGAACTTACCCCTTTCCTCATCCTTAGTTTTGATCATCCGCGGAATAAGACACCACCCAAATAAGACTAGTAAAGTACCTGACACCAAACATCCAATGATGATGACTAATTTGTTCATCTCTTGCTGCTCTTGAACCCCTGATGACGCAGGAAGCCCACAAATATCCCAACAAGTTCTATTTTGGCATAGGGAACATGCAGTGCAAATTCTATCAGCACTGTCACTACACACGCTAGAAGGAAAATAACCTTGAGAACAATTTGTCCCACAAGGCAAGCAAATTTTCAAGTCCTTCCTTACACATAAACTAATCAAATCCGGCTCGTTGAGGACACTTGCATTGAATGCAAAATTACCAGCACCACACAAGCCTAGTGAACACACACCTGGACTACACAATTGCAAAGGCGGGCTATAAGCCAGTGGCAATTGCCCTTGAACGCTCCAGCAATCAAGAACCAAGTCAACCTCTCTAACACCACAAATAGTATAATCTGATGAAGCAATTGACATAAACCCCGAACTCTTTGGAACCAAAGACGAATTCAATCTTCCCCAACATTCAACCCCATGATCATCCTTATGAACCCCACAATAATGTTGAGCACCAACAGATAAGCCCACAAAACTAGTTCCAATTGGTGGAGTGCCAAAATCAGTGGCCTCACCCCAGCATTCTACTTCCTTAGACACATTAGAAATTCCACAAACAGAACCTCTCCCTGATGCTAATACATCAAAATCCTTGGAAATTGAAGGTGTTCCCAATTTAATCGAATTGGGTCCCCAACAAACAACACCACCACCTTCTCTAACCAAACCACAACTAAACCCCTCCCCAGAGACAATGTACCTCATTACAAGACCACTAATGTGAGGACCAAGAAACGAGGAGTTATAATTAAAAACAAAACCATCATTAGCTAAACTATGGTTATGAAACTCCCAACAATCAACAGCACCAAAATCAATACTAGAATAGTAAGACCCTCTAATAGCACAGACATGGTTTTTGCCAGCTGCAATTTGTGAATAAGTTTTGTTTTGGAAAATTTGAGGGATAAGATTATTACTTGAACTCAACAAGTTCCAACAATAAGCCTTGGAAGTATTGGATGTAATCCCACACATAAAGCCCTCGCCACCAGAGAGAGTAGCCATTGGTGGCAGAGAAGTGGAATATAACGATGTTGAACTTGATGAGGACTTGTTGCTTTTATCCCAACATATGATTTCTTGATTGCCACCGGCATCAATGGCGCAGAAGAACCCGTTAATATCGCCAAATGCAGCTGCAACTGGGCCTGGTGAGCCATACCCGGAAGCAGTGAGTGGCATTGATGGAAGCAGGAGCAAGAGGAGGAGCCAAATTGGTGAACCAGAGAGACAAATATGGATTGGCATGGTCTTTTGGGAAGTGGGTTGTAGCTATTTAGTGTTTATGTTAACATAGAGTGGAAGTGGGTGATGGTTTTTGTGGTATGGCCAATGGTGCTGGAGTAGTTTGAGCTTTGTTGTGAATAATGTGGGAGTGTTTAGGCATGTTTTTATTTTACAGTTTCAGAAGTGTGAGAGGTCAGACAGTTTATGAAGTCAGTTTCTTGATATAAAGAAGTTCAGTACCATATTCATTTTCTGTAGGCAACTACACTACAGGCTGGCTCGCTGACATGGATACCCTCCTTGTTCAGTGGAGTTTCCTGCGCACACGGCTCTATTGTTGATTTGTTTCTGTTCCTGGTTCTTTATGTTTAGTTTTGCTTTCATATTCTTAAGGCACTCTTTTTTTCATAGATTATTTGCGTTTTTTAAATTTATTTGACACTTCTCCAATATATTTTAAACCTTAGATCCAATCATCCAAGTTTTGAGGTCAAGCAATATGTAAGTTAATATATATATATATAAAAACATCTCCAGACTCCATCTAATATCCCATCTAGCTCTTTCTCTATGGCTAAACCATTAGTATTTCTCAATCTACATTGGATTGTTGAAAATTAGTACGTTTTCTTTATGTTCTTATCGCCTTTGACCAAAAAAAAGAAGTAATTATGTCACTTTTATTATAGGGAAGTCAAATGCAACGTCTAAAGGGGACTGATTTATATATACATGTTAAAGAAAAGGATGTCAACTATCATTTGGGCTTTGATGCCTCATAGCTTGGTAGAATCTTTCTTCACCAGGTGAAAATTTGATAAAGGCGATGCTTATCAGTTATCAATAGTCAATACGGTGGATGAAATTAAAGGGACGGTTCAAACTTTTCAGGAGTGCACGCAAATATGCAATGCAACACTTGTGCTTTCAAGTATAAAGATGGTGTAAATTTGGTGCACTGTGAGTCTGTGATAGTGGCAATCACATCTTTGCTACTTGTACACTTCGAAATTCAATATTCACATGAAAAACTCAAACTTATTGTAGTAAAAATCATATTGACATGCAAGTAACTATGACTGTTATTTTACCATAAATCAAATGGTTTTAGTTAATTTGTTTAGGTTAAGACCTATTTAAATTATACTATACAATCAGGGAGACAGGAATATTGGTTTGTGGACAGGGCCTGTGTAGATCTCCATACTAATTGCAATGAACAAGCAGAGCATGATGCATGTAAGGGACTTGACAGTTGACATAGGATCCCCATTGAGTCTGCTACTTTGTCCTCCTGTCTACTCAGCCAAATTGCAGATTGAACAATTAGATACTGAATCATTATTCATTTAAGCTGGTACTTAGATATGTTATTAAGATATAGTCTTTTGATCTTTTTCATTTTATTTAGTATATAATTTTTTGGTGTATTATACCCCACATGTGCCCAGAAGATTTAATCATTCTTGACAAACTGAGGGTTAAAACAACATTGTGCTTCTTAACAACGAGCACAGGGAATTATGATTCTAATATAGACTTTATCTGAGAAATTGGATTGGTATTTGGTAGTTCCTTTGGATTTCTATTATGTTAGAAGATTCCAATACAAGGAAGCGTGATTGAACATGGCTTGTCAAAGTCTAAGTTCTAACTACTACTAATAAATCCAAAATTCAATTTCAATTATAGGAAGGAAAAAATGAAATCAAGGGAGTTCCAAATCTTCCAAAGATTATATGTTTATTCTAAGATAGATTAGTATCACATAATTGGATGCCCCTTTCTTTTTTAATTTTGTTGTTTTGGATAATGATTAGAGATGTGAAGAACATTCTAGTCTTTGAGTTTTCATGCCCAGCTTGGATGTGTCATTTTTCATTTTTTTGCTCCAACATTGTCAACAAAACTAGTTTCATCAAATCCCTAATGCCAATTCTTACATGTGAAGGAAATTAAAAACATTGTAGCCATTAACTTAAAGATTACAATATGTCCTATCCTACATGTAAAGGAAGAGAAATGAGTAGACTTGCTTGTGTAGAATAAAATGGCTTTATAGTACATCCGTACCCATGTTGCCAAGATGCATAAGAGAAGTTAAAGAATTAGTTTTTTGCTCTTGTGATGACTGTATAGGATCTGTCAAAACCAAAATAAGATTTAGTCAATGGAGACAATAGGCACCATTTGCGGTGAGAATATTCATAACAAGTTACAAACCACATAATTTTCCAAACATTGGTTATTTTGTTACTTAACCCCCTGACCACAACAAGTGGGAACATGTGTATTAGGGGGCTTTCTCTGATTTTAATTTTGCTCTCAGAATTGATTGAAAGCAAAACCAATTAGATTGTCTTTTATTCTTCTGAAATCATGGAAATCTCAATTCATTAAATATTGTTTTTTCACATTGCAGGCCATTAATTAAGTTGTTGCTAGTGTCATGGGTAGGACTTAATGTGCACCTATTTCGTGTCTCTCATATACTGAGTAATTTTTAGGTACTCCCGGAGTATGAAAAATAATGTTTTCTCCTTTCACATTCATGGTAGAGTCTACTCATTAAACTTATGATGGGATTCACTATGAATGTGAGAAGAAAGAACACAATTTCTCTAGGAGCACCTAAGAATTTTTCCATCATACCACCCTCTCACAGCATATGAGACTCATACATTTTGTCACTTTTAGTTTTTCAAATTGAAACATCTATTATTTCAATACATCTCTCCAACTATTAAATTATTAAAAAATAATAATAATAATAAAAAGACCGTCTTGATATTTTTTTTTATGATTGAATGGTATGAAGGTTATTAGATTAATCATGGATTCAAGAATCCAAGCTAAATTTAAAATTTTTAAAAAAAATCCTAATGATGTTGGTCGGGCAAATTTTTGTGGTTCTTCGTGGTTACACTGAGCCCATGGCCCAAGGGAAGCCAGTGACGCTGACTCAACTGTCCCCGCAATGGGCAATGGGCTATTACAGCAAATAATGTCAAGAGTTAGGCCCAATTGTTCAAGCAACAATGATAACGTTATTATACTACTTTTCAGTTTTCATAAATTAAATAATAATTTAATAAACCAATACTAATTTATTTGATTTGGGTGTAGTTGTTGGAGTGATTCTCATTCTCGTTTTCGTATGGACTTTTGTTTTTTTCCACCACTTACAATAAACTACATTAAAATTTTAATGAAAATTGTGATACAAAAGTTGTGTTGGTAGACTTTTCTCTTTTGCCTTTAGATGCAAGAAGAAAGCAGTGTTCCCAATCAATTGGAGATTGTTCCCAGCATTTCTCTCGACTACTGCCACGAATTATCTAGACTTGTTTTGCATTTACTAGAATCAAACTAGTACACTAATTTTCACAGTATTTTTAGGTACCAAAGTGAAAGTCAATAAAATTTAGCACTTCTAAGCTTATAATTACACAGACCAAAGAAATCCCGATTCATTACAGAATGTCACATGGACTTTTACAGTGAAAGCATGATCAAAATTACAACCCTCTTGGTATAATCACATTCCCAATGTTGTTGTGCCATGGGTCAGCCAAGTGAGTAGCCAAGTTCTCCAATGGTCCTGTGCCAGGATAAGCTGATTGTTGAACGCAGAACCCCACAAAAGCCAACAATGCAAGCCGACCTACATACAAATCAAATAATCAAAGACATCTTAGATACATAATTTACATAGAAAAATTGAAAGAACCCATAAAATGACATAATTTATATCACAACTGTTCACGTGACAGACTGTGAATTGTGAAGAAAAAACGATTCTTCGTATAAAAGTGATAGCAGCCAGTTACAGTCTGACACATAAGATAGTTATGGCAAAAATTGTGGTATTTATGTGGTACTAGATCTACTCATTTACTTAACTTCTAGTCTGGAAATGATTGCAACAATTAATAAATCAACCACTCTTACCATTTTTAATCTCTTTGACCTTGTATTCCTCGAATTTTTTAGGGTCCTTGGAGTAGCCCAAGGGGTCAAAAGCACCACCAGGGTACTTCTTCTTCTCAGGATCTTTCTCCATGCTACGTTGGTGCTCAACGAAGGAAATTGCAAGGAATTCAATAGCCAAAATGGTGGGAAGGGTACCCCATGGTACTGGGTTTCCCAAGTATGTGGCTTGGCCTCCTGGAATTGCAGCCCACTCCTGAGCCTGCACCCAGTTCCCCAATCCCAACGCCTCTGGTACTAGGATTCCTGGCTACAAAAACATACGAAGATAGATGGAAAACAATTACATAAAGCGATGAGCTTTTAAGTTAATCAGTAGTTTATTATACTGTAGTGGTTTCAAAACAACTGATGTTGGAACCTTATTTTCACTTTACTTTCTATTTAAAAAGTTAAAATTCCTACATGTTGGGCTCTCTCAATATGCTATATGAGCTCAAAAGGATTATCAATTATATAATGTTACAGTCACAAATTCTCTTGGTTCTTATTTGAGTCCGATATTAATATTATTATTTTTTTACTTACAAATAATTACAAACCACGTAACCAGATCAACAATTTGTCAGCAATTTATAAAATAGTTTTGTGAATTCAACATTTTCTTTATAATTATAACCCAAACTTCATTTAGGAGACAAGTGTTTTCACAAGTTGCTCATGAGTCTTTAAAATGAAACTTACAACAGCAAGCATGGCCCATCTGCAGTGGATGAGTTCGGATTCCTTAAATCTTTCAAGGTTCTCTGGAACTTCACCTAGCCCAAGTGGGTCAAACCCGAAGTCACTGCCACACAAAAAAAACACATGCAACTAGTTATTAATTATTCCCCACATCATGCTTACATGATACCTATAATTACACAAAAATGCTAAATTTGCACTACCAATTTATAACATAATATATAAGTGCCCCAATTTATACTTTTTTTTTTTTTTAATTGTTATTATGGATGACACACCAGTTTGTAGGATTCATAAGATTCATGTGTTTATGATGTTTACGTACCCGGGTGCCGAGCCATCGAGGTGTGCAGGCCGAGGCTGACCTGGCATCCACTCGGCCGACATGGTAAAGCGGGACGAGGCATTGGCACCAGCACTAGAAAGAGGGGTAGCTGTGGCAAATTTGGACTTTGAAGAAGAGAGGACTGATGGGAAAGCTGTGGTGGCGATGCCACAGCTCATCAATGTGTTGGCAGCCATTTGTCTCTGATGGAAGGTTTGTGTTTTTGGAGAGGAACCAAAGTGAGAATGAGTGAATGTGGATTATGGAAGAGGAACCAGTAGTACAAGTATGTGTAACTGGGGATATAGGCGAATCCAAATTTGGATTGCCATTGGCTAAATGATACTAGATATTGCTATGCTATTGGGCCACGTGTCATATTCCAATCCATTGGGTACGTGGAATATCCCTGTGGATATCAGATATCTTAACTATATTTCCATGGTGGAGGTTGAGTGCCAGCGGGAAAAATCAACTGTCATTGTCACATGTCGCTGTGTGAATGCTAAAGAACTTGACCCAGACTTTTTTCTTTTTTTTTTTAATTTCTACAAACTCTTTGTATTTGGCTATTTCCTTGGTAAGAGCATTCATAGCAGTGGAGTTAAAAATTTAGCTTTTTAGCTCCACAAAAAATTATTTTATTTATTTTACTTACTACTTTTATAAAACATGTTACAGCAGTGGATCTATTTTAGCTTTTAACGCAATAAAATAGTATAAACATCACAATAAAATAATATATCTACTACAATAAAATAATATATCTACTACAATAAAATAATATATCCATTACAATAAACAATAATCACAACCACTCACAACCGCTACCACCGCCACTGCCGCCGCTACCACCGCCCATTGCCGCCGCCACCGATTCTTCCACCATCGCCGCCGCCACTGCCGCCACCAACTCTTCCACCGCAACCGTAATCGCTACCACCACCGCAATCGCTATCGTCGCCGCCGCCGCCGCCACTTATACATTTTTTTTTTTACGAAATTTCGCAATCATTTCGAAATTTCGCAATAAAATAAGATGATACATATTGTTAGGTCTACGATTTTTATGTGTTGGCAAACAATGTCAATTGTACTTATTTTATTACATCTTGAGTTTTATTTAAGTATTCTTGAAGATGGTGTTGAAGATTTGAAAATTGCTTAAGAAAACGACTTTTTATGCCTTGTCGATTAAGTCACCAATCAACTTTGATTGATTGAAGCTAAGTTGTTGGTAGAGTCTCGATCGATTGCAATTGCAGGGATTGTGATTTTCAATTCAAGCCCTGATCAACTTTTTGAGTTTGATTTTGCTCCCTACTCTTCCAAAGTAGTTAAAGGCTCATAAAATTGCACATATAGTTGAGATAAATAATTAGAGAGTGTTGTATTTGTATGCTTAGGATTTTGTTCTGATTTCTCTCTATTCCACCAAAGAAATTTGAACAATTGGTGATCAAGTTTGAAGTTTCTGCAACATCAACATAGTCAATAATGTGATAACCTTCAAGTTGGTACTTCAAGTTGCAAACTAGTTTGTTGAAGAGAGTGAGAGATCGACGGTGAGCTTGAGAGATCGACGGTGAGAGCTTGAGATCGACGGTGAGAGCTTGAGATCGACCCAGATAGAGTGGGTCTCAGCGGCGGGTCTCGGCGGATCGCTTGATCTGCGTAGATCGACCCAGTGTTGAGAGCTTGAGATCGACGGTGAGAGCTTGAGATCGACCCAGATTGACGGTGAGCTTGAGCTTCGGGAGAGTTGAGAGCTTCAGAGAGTTGAGAGTTGAGAGCTTGAGAGAGTACAGGAGATGATTAAAAAAGAATAGGAGAAACGAAATAGTGTCCCTTATTTTAATCCGGAGCTGATTAAAAAACTATTTTTTTTTTTTAGCTTTGAGCTACAGTGCTCATGTATCTATACATGAGCACTGTAGCAATTAAGCTAAAATTTTTAGCTTTACCTCCACTGCTGCAGGAAGGTTTTTTGTATTTTGGTGGAGCTAAAATAGCTATATAGCTATTTAGCTCCACTGCTGTGGGTGCTCTAATAATATACAATTTTCTCGTATCACGTGCACTAAAATTATTAGAAAATAGATTCTTATGAAAATCTAAAATTTTATGAATATTACGAAGTCTTAGGAACTACTAACTCAACCCAAATACATATTGTGAAAATGGAGATCCACTCAATTGGACAAACCATCTCAATTTGCTTTCTCTCTTCACGTTCATCTGATTCTTTAAGCCAATTTTGTTCTATTTAAATTTTGGGGATCAGAATCAGGATTAACCCAAATGCATATTGTGAAGACAAGTCTTTTGCTTTGTTCTGTGCCATGGTCCCACGGAGTCATACTATACTCATGTTCATGTACCCTTGAAAAATAAAGAGCAAATACTTACAAAGCCTTGAAGCCAAACAGAGTATTATCATCTCATTAATCTAAGTCACGACCAAAACCAACGAAAAACACCTCGGAAGTCTAAAAGCACCTTAACACTTCACATTAGCTAAATTACAATTAATTAGAGCTCTAGTCTCATGTATATGCATAGTTACAATTAAAAATAATTGATTGTACGATTCAAGTTATATATATATATATATAAAATATATAAGTGCCCCAATTTATATATATAATGTATGGTCTAAAAAAGTGTAAGTTAATATTATAGAATTTTTTTTCCATATGACCTTAAATATCAAACATTTTTGTTAGCTGTCAAGTTTCAAAACAATGTTGAAAACTAATATTTCAAATTTTTAAAACTCGAGATCCGATTAGAACTTAAGTTTTAGAAACTTGACTTTTGGTATTTGTCAAACCCTTACATGGACAAATTTTCCATGTGGGCCAAATACAGCCACGCAAAAATCGAGTGTATAAGACTCGAAATCTGCCCACTATACAATTAGCCACTTTCAAACGCCTCACTCAAATCTGCCCACTATACACTCAATCTCTCAAACGCTCTCTCAAAGTTCAAACACTCTCACTCAAACACCCAAATCACTCAAACACTCACAGTCTCTCGGTCTCTCAAACACTCTCACTCAAACACCCGAATCCCTCACCATTAACCCTCAAACGCTTTCCTCTTTCCTCACAATCGGCTTCAAACGATCCCCTCACCCATACGTTCAAAATCCCTTTTGTCCCCACCAACGGAAGTTTAGATTTTTTCAAATTTGAATGTATGTTTTCTCATTTGTATGATCATTTATAGAGAAATGAGGAATAATTTGTGATGTGGTAAAGGTACTTTTTCTTATAAAAATTTGAGCTTTTAAAATAATTATTCCATCTCGGTTTCTTTTTTTTCCCCACAAAATTTAGCCTTTTTTGGTTTATTTTGTGAGATTGTAGCTTTTGATATGAGGAATTTTCATTGGAATTAATGACTGTTTCCTACATTTTTAGTTGGGCAGTTTCAAATTTTTTTTCATTTTTGAAAATCTTTCCTTTTTCTTTTACTTAATTTGTTCTTTTTGTAATAAATTTTGTAATTTTTAGCTGAAATATTGTTGTGATGTATTTAAAATTTTCATATATAATTACAAGAACAATTATCATTGAATTTAAGTTTGTTTGTAATTTTGAGGATCTTTGTAGCTAGAGCGGTGAATTTGTGTGAAGACCTTATTTGTTACTTAAAGATGACAACATCTATATCTATATATATCTAAAAGCTAAAGTATAGGAATTATTATTGATACACTTTTGTTGTGCCACATCATCAGTCATGTCACTATTTTTTTTTTTTTATAAACTCTATTAATTTTCTATAGCAAAATTAATTTTTTATGCTTAACATGATGCACTACACTCCACCATAAACTCTATTGTCTATATTCAAAGCTCCTTTCAACATTGAATTTTAGTTTTAATGTGAATAGTATGGGATACAAGGTACACTACCACCATAAGTTAACTAAATTTTCTTTAAAAAAAAAGAAAAAAAAAAGGGAAAGGAAATACTACTATAATCACTTCTACTATGAAACATATCATTTCTTCTTAAAGAGAAAATTATTATACTCACTATTTATCTATTACAATTTTTTCATTTTCAAAGAGTCGGTCAAAGTTTAATTTTGGTTTTCCATTTATTTGTAACTTGAAAATTTTAAAACTTTTATAAAACAAATATTTGTATGTTGTAACAGTTGATTCCGTTGTGTATATGAAAAAACAGTGATCATTTCGTCTTCCCCAATCATTTCCTTAGTTATTTAATATTATACCAAAACGTTTTCTTTGCTATATGGAGTATAAAACAAACAATACCATTTTGGTGTGGTGCCATTGCAAGTGATGCCTTCAACTGCGAGAGAGCACAATGTTTGGTAGCTTCAAAGGTGACAATGCCAACCTGGAGAAGGATACCCAAGTGTCGAAGAGAGCCTTGCAATAGGTAGGATGTCGACATCAAGGGAGATGAGATTTCTTTTTATATTAACATATTCATTCATTACGTAGATTTCATGCTTGATGAGAGCTATACATTCAGTAGGATCTCCATTTCCACTGGCAATTGTTTCCACCAAAAGGTAACATCTCTAATTTGTATAATACCTCTATTATACTAGTAGTATTCAAATTGGGACCATGTTTGAAATGAGCAGTAATTTATGTCTTCCCCACCCCCCCCCCCCTTTTATTCTGTATTTTATTTGTTACCATAAGTTGAACAGTTGTTTTTTGTTTCTTTTTTGAATTTTATATTCCAATAAGAAATTTGAAATATAAGATAAACAAAAAAATTATTTTTTGGCATTCATATTTTAGGGCACTTTTTTCTATGGTGTTTGTTGTTTACGTAATTTGGAGAAATATCATATTATAATATGTCCTATTTTGTGTTTTTGTCAGGTTTTAGTTTACTTGGAAAAGAATAAGATAGTTTGGACAATATAATGAAGAATAGTTTGTGCAGTTGAAAAAGATGGGCTCTGTGTAATTTCCTTTCACTGTTTGTAAATATTTTGTTTAATAAATTAGTAGCAAATTGTTATGTCTCTGTTATATGATATTCCTAGATATTTGAGTAACTATTTTAAGCATTTACAAATATTTGATATGTTTTTTGAGAGAGTTTTAACTTATGACGTCCACTTTGATGATAACTTTTTATTATCAAATCAAGACACCAATCAGTTTTTGGTGTAGGCAGGAATTGAACTCCAAATCTTTTATACAACCATCAGAGACTTTACCGAGCTAACTAGAACTCACTTACGAATATCTGATATAACTCTTCATCTTTCTTATCTCATTAGTATATTTTTAAAGATTTTTAAGAAAAAAAATTCAATTTTGTGCTTAAAATTATTTATTTATCTATTTATTATTCAAATATTGGATTAGATTATGACAATATTTACACAATACTCCTTCTTTTTTTCAAAAATTTTCCTTAATTTTTTCCCCTTTGGAATTGTACTCTTGGTTTATTGATTTATTTTTATATTATTAAGGAAAAAAGAGTAAAGATCATCATTTATAAAGCTACAACCAGCACTTTTGCTTAAAATCAGCCATCTTTTTCTATTGCGTAACTTCAAAACCTTATAAAAAAAATTGAATTTGATTGTGCATTGGATATTTGGCTTGATCACATCACATTTGATATGTTTTACATATTGGAAAGGAGTTTGATTATGATGTGATTTTTATTTTTTCCTTTCTTTTTTATTTTAAATTGTAGTTTTGTTGAATTTTATTAATTTTTTAGACATATTTTTCGGTGTATAGGGTAGAAAAAATTGGGTGTTAGACATGTAACCTTTGAATGCGACTCCTAAATTGTTGTTGATGTAGTAAATGATCTTTGTGAGCTATCTATTGCTATTGGTGATATTATAGACGACATTTGGCAGAAGTTGCAAGACTTCCGTAAACCAAAGTTCCTCATATTTGTCGACAGGGTAATCACATGGCTCATATTTTAATTCGGTATGCTTCTCATATCGTTGGTTTTATAACTTGAATAGAGCAAATTCCTTATATGATTAACTTTGTTATGACTCAAGATATATTGCTTCTATCTTCTTTTTAATAAAAGTTACAGTATTTTTATAAAAAAACATTAATAAACAAAAGAGTAAGGGTGTGTTTGGGAAGCGCATTTTGTGCTTCTCACGTCTGCGTTTGGTTGATTTTTTTTTTTTTTAAGTCCAGTGTCTCTTGCATTGTTCATAGGACATGAAGAGTGCAATCGGACATATACACAGTACTTTCAAGTATGAACAATAATTTTTTATTATTTATAATTTTTTAACAAAATAAACAGTATCTAAACGAATACTAAACAATAAAATTATATAATATGTTTTCTAAAATTATATAAATGACGTGAATTTATGAATACGTTGACTTGCATCAATCTGACCGGTTAAAAAAAAAAAATTGACAAACAAATCCAACCTATCACCCAGCAGGTTGGTTGGCTGCACACGCAAAGCAAAAGAATGAAATTATACCGTGTACGACCGTTAAAAATCGTCGACTCTCCCGAAAAGAAAATAAAAATATGACTCGCTCTTGACTTACGTGTCAGGAATAGGAATGGCAACGGGTCGGGTTCGGGTCGGGTTTTTACATACCCGGACCCAACCCGCGGGGCAAAACCCGAGACCCGAACCCGGCCCGATTATTAATCGGGTTTTTTTTCCGGGGCCCAAACCCGCCCCGCCGGGCTCCACGGGCCCCGCGGGCCCCGTTTATCTCTTGGGCCCAAATTAGCCCAACCAAAAAAAAAAAAAAAAAAAATTTGAAGCCAATTACAATTTTTTTTCTAGATTCAAACCCATTTAGTCAAGTCCACAAGGTTACTAATATGATATATATATATATATATATATGAATATATGAATATATATGTGTGTATATATATATATATATATGTGTGTGTGTATATATATATATATAAGAGGGGGTTTAGTAATTTAATATAACCGGGTTTTTATCCGGGCCGGGTTTCGGGTCGGGTTTCGGATTTTTTTTAAAAACCCGGACCCGACCCGGATCCGCTTCGGGTTTTTTTTTTAAAACCCATATCCGACCCTATTCTTTATCGGACCGGGTTTTACCCCCAATTGCCATCCCTAGTCAGGAAAGAACTAGATAAGCTTTACCCCCATACACCAGGACCTAGACAAGCTCAGCCTAACATTACCGCACGTGATTCTCACTGTTTCGTCACTGTCACTGAGCAGTGAGCACCACATTCATTCTACACGCCTCGCTGCTCCCATACCATCCATTTATTCACTCACATCACATGTTTCAAATTTTCAATCACAAAAGCAAACAAACTTATTATTTATTAACCCCCAAAACAAAATGAAAGAAATATTTTAATTTCTTTTAACTATCGAAATTGAAATTGAATCACCGTTTCTTTCTTTCTTTCTTTTCACTGTTGGTCACCAATGGCGATGGCGGTGACGAAGGCACCGTTATTTTCGCCGTCGACTCCAATCTCTGCTCGGCGCTATTCAGCGCGAGCTCGAGCCTCCAAAACGACGACGTTGATTAAGAAGGGACGCGTGGTAGGGAATTTGGGACACTTGGGCGAGGTGGTTTGCAAGGACATGGATTTTCTGAAGAAAGGTATAAGAAGAGGAATGGAGTGGGCGAACGAAGCTCTTCAAGTTCGTCGTGTCTCCAAAACCCTAGACGACCTCTTGTGGCTTCGCCACCTCGAAGAGCCTCAGGCTCCTCCGTTACAGCCTCGGCCTTGGCCTCAACCTTGCTATCCAGGTTGAGCTTCTACTTCTCTCTCTCTTTTCCAAGTGATGGTGATTTTTCCAAGTAGTATCGATTTGTTAGAGTTAAAGCTAATGTTTATTGCAAATTTGTTGTGCTTTTCTTGCATTTTTATAGCTTGGAATTTTCTAGAACTGCATGCTAAAGACTGATGGACTCTGCTTGTGTTATTGCTTAGCATTGCACTTTTTCTCCGGCGGCAAAAAATTTATTCATTTTCTTATGAAATAAAGAATGACGGAAAAGAATACATGTGATCGATTCTTAGTTTTGTGGCTATAAGGCTTTGCTGCTGTTTTTATTTTTATTTTTAAAATTTAAAAATTTTTTTTTAAATTTTTTTATGTTTTTGTATATGGTAAACATTGATTCATGTAGGTAAACATTGTCATGTATGCGCGGCTTAAACTGTGCAATACATGAAAATATTTAACAAAATATGGTTTTTTTTTTTTTCTGTGTCTAAATATGAAATTTGATAATTATAATAATTACTAATAGCCATTGTTAAATATGAAATTTGATAAATATAATAATTACTAATAGACATTGTTATATTATTATTGTTTTGTATATAGAACAATCTATTCCAGTTTGTAAAGAAAATGCGAAATGGCAAGATTTGAATGGAGGGTTTAAATATAGAATATAATTTAAATTAAGAAATATATATTAGAATAATGACAAGGTCAACTAAAAGTCAAATGTCTTTGGTATTAATGTATTATATATATAAATTACAGATGTTTCTTTAGCTGGTTTTGATATTGGAACTTTTGTCTGCTGACAGAATTGTCTGGTGTGGATTTGTTCATGGCTGATCTCAAAGCATTGGAGGCTTACGCTGGTTATTTCTACTATCTTTCTAAGATTTGGTCTAAGCCGCTTCCTGAAGTCTATGATCCACAATATGTCGATGACTATTTTGGTTGCAGGCCTCATCTAGTGGCTTTTCGACTTCTTGAGGTAGTTGAAATGATGTGTTATTAACTTGTTTTTTGTACAAATGCACGTTGTTCTAGAGGTCTGGCTCTTGTCTTTAACATAAGGGTCCTGTTAACGGGTATTCTTAAGGCAATTGTTAGTAAACCATTTTAGAAAATTTTTAACACCACTTTTATGAAAAATATAAAAAATTGTCAAAACAATTAATTGCTTTCGTTCTTTTTCCAAACAAATTTTATTAAAATAGTTCATAAACCAATGCCCTTAGGGCATCTGCTAACATTTCCCTAATTCCCTTAACATAATTAGTCATCTTGTAGTGGATTTCTTTTTTGTTCTTGAGGAAGCTTTTTGTCGGAAATGAAACATGTCATTCTTGCCCGTGCTTGGAGTGTAGGTATGCCTTTTGAACTATGCACATTTTCAAACAATGCGTGTCTTTTAAGCATGCAGATGTCATGTACCTAAATATAGGGTAGAGATGGCATGTGCATTGTATCAGGTTGGACTGAATAGAATCCGTTTTACCAAGAAATACACCACATCTTCTTGGATTAGAGGAAATTGTGTGCAAGAAAACATGGTTATGATTCTTAAAATTTAAGCATGAGATGCATTCTATCTTTCAGGTGACAGGCTGACACTGCTCTACTATTCACCATGTTTTGTGCTAGGTTTTCAATTCATTATTTTCAGGGTCTTCTATATCATCATTATCAACAAATCGTTGTTCAGTATACTTTGTAAATACATCCTTATCTCTTGTATGATACTTGTGTATTGGAAGGTGTTTTCCTCCTTTGCATCTGCTGCAATCAGAATTCGAGCCTCTGGGATTAGAAAGTACTTAAAATTGAGATCAGATAAGGATATTGATGGGAACATATCACAATACAAATTTGGAATGGTGTTAAAAGAGACAATGCTAAGCCTGGGTCCCACCTTCATCAAAGGTAAGGAATATTGTCTAATTGAAGTTTTAATTTCAATAGGTCCCTCTGCTCTATATTTGATTTTTTCCCCCAATTACTGTTTTTGCTTCCAATATTGCTCTTTAAATTATATGCTGGGCCCTTATTTTTCCTCCTGCAGTCACAAGATTACCAATATGCTAGTTACATGCCTTTCCTTGCTGATGCAGTTGGTCAGTCCCTTTCCACAAGGCCAGATATTATTGGTACTGAGATTTCCAAGGTCAGTTTGAAGAGAGTTTTCCATCTTGCCTTTTATTGGTGTAGTTTCTGGGTGTACTGGTGGCAATGAAGAGACTTAACGCGCTTCATTTTTTTTTTCTCTTTCTGCTGTTACAAATAACTATGTTCCATGTAGTTCTGATAATACCTCATCAAATGTTCACACATCTTGTCACGTTGAGTGACAATAATGACATATCTTCGAGTAATGTTCTTTCCATTGTATCGATATAAAAAGTTCAATAGGATCCCCCATTGAATTTCTGGTAGTTCTGTTTTACATTAATATGTATTGGCTTAAGTATTTGTGTTGTTATTTTTGTCTTGTTGTGTGCCACCATGGTTGCTTGTCCTTACATAGCGTAGAATAATTAAACAAGTAAATAACTATTAGGATAGAGAAACTTTCTAGAAGACAAAAGTTTATTTTACATCTTATACTCTAGTCATGGATATTCTTCTATACACTTCCCTGTCTTTTTATGGTGAAAGTAACTGCTATGTTACTTTTTTTATTTTTCCCTTTGTGGTTGTGAGTTTATTTTTCCCTTTTTGGTTGTGAGTTATGATTGCAGGCATTGTCTGAGCTGCACGATCAAATACCTCCTTTTCCCAGGCATGTCGCTATGAAAATTATTGAGGAGGAATTTGGTTCTCCTGTGGAATCATTCTTTAGCTACATCTCTGAGGAACCTGTAGCTGCAGCGTCATTTGGTCAGGTGGCTCATTACTCCACTGCTATGTATGATTGAGAACATAATGATGCCATACCTGCATACATATGTTTATGCTTGTGTAGAAATTTTCTGATTTGGTGCTTCTTTCATATTCGTTTGTGTTTTTACATGATCAAGGTCTACCGGGGGAGTACTCTTGATGGAGTTAGTGTTGCTGTGAAAGTTCAGCGTCCTAATCTGCGTCATCTGGTTGTACGGGATGTCTATATTCTTCGCCTTGGGGTTTGTATTCACCTCTCATAAATCTTCTTTTATTTTTTAGTATGAAAGTCTTGAATAATTTAGTGAATTACTGATTCAGCTGGGGCTATTGCAAAGGATAGCAAAGAGAAAAAGTGACCTTCGCTTATATGCTGATGAGCTTGGGAAAGGCTTGGTTGGGGAATTGGATTACACTTTAGAGGCTGCAAATGCTACAATGTTTCTGGTAATGATCATGTTTCCCATTCAAATTTAATCTGCCTATATGTAGTAGATGGTTATCCAAGGTTTTTTAAAATACAGCCAAAATTTGCCCATGGGCATTAGAATCCATTACAAACTTACTTTGGCCAGCATGGAAGTGGGATATAATTGTTAATTTGTGAGATTTTGGGTTGAAATAGGGCAGGTTGACCAGCTATGAGCTTACCTTCTTCACCCTGCTTCCTATACTTCTAGTTGGGGTTTGATGGGGAGTGGATGCTTGAGCTTGGAATAAGTTAAGGATTTATTAGCCTAGCCTAACTTCCAGGTATTTTGTTATGTTTTAAGAAGTTTAAGGGCTTAACTTTTGCAATTGAAACCACAAAGGGAGTATGTGTTACTGACTTAAAGTTGGAGTTCTTTCCTTGTACGAATATTTGACTCTATGATCAATTTTCAGTTTTTTTTTTGGGTTTGTGGTTAAGGCCATCTATAGAATAGTACTACTTTTGGGACCTAAGAATAATGCAAATGGATGGAGGAGACAGGTGAGAAGAAACCTCTCCCCCTCTCTCTGAGGATAAGTAAGAAGAAACGTTTATTATATAGAACTATGAAACATCTTTCCTAAGAATTTAATGAGTAGTGGGTAGACAGTGTAACTGACCTTTGAGTTTGGCATGGAGATAGTTTGTGGGTTCTTACTTCCCAGATTGAGAGCTAATAATCTTTTCCACTTCACTTTAGTAAATGTGACATTGTTTCTGCCAAGTAGAAACAACCTTTTAAGACTTTCAATAAGTAGCTTAATTCCAGGAAATACAATTTTTAGTGGTTGACATCATGTGACAATTCAGACATGGTATATCAATTTCTAGTTTAATGAAAGTTGAATATGATAATCCTTTTGGATCAATGAATTTGCCTTTTTGTTGTATATGGAGACATGCTCGTAATAATTTAGGCATTAAGCAAAAAAGGTGAAATAAAGGACATACGCGTAACAACTCTTTTAAGTGCCCAGCCAATTCTTGGATAAGATACTTGTATGGCTTACTAACTATTTATTGTTGTCCATACAGGAAGCTCATTTGCCCTTTCCATTTATTCGCGTGCCAAAAGTGTTTCGACATTTGACTCGAAAGAGGGTTTTGACTATGGAGTGGATAATTGGTGAAAGTCCAACTGATTTACTTTCTGTATCTACTGGAAACTTCATTGATCATGGTTCTCGTTATACAGAGAGGCAGCAATTTGATGCAAAAAGGCGCCTTCTTGATCTGGTGTGTAATAAAGATCTGCATACTTACCCTCTATACTTAGCTTCAACACTATCCCTTACTCCCAGGGTGAAACCTGTATGCCAACATCATTGGTTAAACATCATACGAGGAGAAAATGCAGAGCCAAAAAGGGATTTACTAGTTTAACAAAACAGATGATATCGCCCTACATAGAATAGGGCAGTTAGACAAGATTTTTGCATCCCACTAAAATTATTTGGATGAGGCCATGACCCTAAGTTGGGATCAACTGAGTTAATGTTGGGAATGTGGTTCTTTAATCAGTCAATTCGTGGTACAAATGAAAATATGTGCCAAGTATTCAATCCAATTGTCTCAATGCTTCAGTGGCATCATCTAGCCACATTTATATGCCAATCAATTAACAGTTCCTTGTCTATTTTAGGTGAACAAAGGAGTGGAGGCATCATTAGTTCAACTCCTTGAAACAGGCTTATTGCATGCTGATCCACATCCAGGAAACTTGCGTTACACGTCCACAGGGCAAATAGGGTGCATTTTTCTGCCTGCCCTTTCCCATTATATAAAATTCTGCTTTTGTTTTGTTAGGAGACATAGTCATATCTATAGCTTTTGCTCACCTCTGCTGGTAATTTCTGTGTCAGGTTTCTGGATTTTGGTTTGCTATGTCAGATGGAAAAGAAGCATCAATATGCTATGCTTGCATCCATAGTTCACATAGTAAATGGGGATTGGGAGTCCCTTGTTCGTGCTCTGACTGAAATGGATGTTGTGAGGCCAGGGACTAACATCCGACGTGTTACAATGGTATCGTATTTGGTTCTCGCTACTCTCAAGTTTCAGTTTATAGCTGTTTCTTAGTATATTTATAATGTTAGCAAGCAGCAACTTTTAGAACCTTGTGAGACTCCTGTTCAAACAACTAACTGGTGAGTTGTTACTGTATTTCAGGATCTGGAATATGCCTTGGGAGAAGTAGAATTTAGAGATGGAATTCCTGATGTGAAGTTCAGCAGGGTGAGAATCATGTCTTGAAAACGCTAGTGGTTTGTAATCTTATTGTCATGGCTTGCCTTATCAACTGTCCATCGATCATCTACAGTGATCCTCATGGGCAGTAAACTTGGGGGTGCCCCACTTGGTTATTTATGGGTGGACAGACTTACTGTTTTAAAGAATCTCCAAATGTCATGCATTAGTCAGTTGCTTAGTGCCAAGGATTCACCTTTTCGGGGTTTTAACCTTGAGGGTTTCCTGAAATCCAGCTCACATTATTAGAAGTCGTTATTCTTATAATTATATTGTGAAATGATTATCATCTTATTGTACTTCTTGAGGATTGCAGTGAAGTTTCATGATAAGTTTGGAAACTGTAAAGTGGCTCTAATTATTAATTTGGGTTGACCTTTTTCAAAGCTCTCCTACTAGGTCCTTGAATGCAATTTTGATTTAATTGTGGCCTCGTGTGTTGTGGAGTGTTGGAAATAGCACTCTAACTTCCTCTTCCATCACTGCACTTAATGTTAATATGGATTTACTCAGTGAATATTAGTAATGCATTCTATTTATCTGCCTTTTTTTAAAGTCTTTCTTCTCTTAGTGTTATATGCAATTACTGTTGCTGTTTTGTATACATTAGTGGCTCATTGTTTCAAGACATTTTTCTAGGTTCTGGGCAAAATCTGGTCTGTGGCCCTCAAATATCAGTTTCGCATGCCACCATACTACACCCTTGTCCTGCGTTCTCTTGCTTCCTTGGAAGGTAAGCTTTCGTTTGCCATATGCATCATTGTCATTTGCTTAAAAAGCATTATATTTGTAGGAGCTTCAGTATGTTGTGTTCTATTTCCATGCGTCACTGCTTTATGTTTTGTGATTATATCTTTTAGCGAAAGAATAGAAAATGTAATTTAAAGTTGACTAATAAGATTCTGTTTTTGTATACATAAGTTGGAAATTGGAAATTGGTACCCATATCTTGTCTAGTCCTCCAGGTGATCCAAACACCTGGAATAATGGCTTAAATAACTTTCTGGGCCTGGATAATTTGGTTTGAGGTTGAAATTATTTATTTATTTATTTATTTTTATAATGAATATGTGGAAAATATATGTTTGGACCCTTAGGAATTTGGCTCCCTCCTTTCTCCTCTTTTCCCTGTAATGCATGCATAATTGTGTGCGTGAGCACTTGTGTGAAGACCTGCATTAAACTCACCCTAATAAGTCTTGATTTAATTAGTTGGATTCAAGTTCTGTTAAGTTACAGTGTCAGTGAATATTTATCTACTTATTAAAGACAGTTTGAAGAGCTATAGTACAATGAATATTTTATTTACTTATAAAAAAAAAGTGTGAGAGCCTATAAGCTATAGCAACGACTGGTGGACAGGAAGCTTAACAGATACAATGGCTGTAATAGAATTTATATCATTTTTGAATCCTACCCAATTTGATTCTGGGTCAGTGCACAAATCTAAGGCTGTTCCAAATGGCATGTAAATTGAAACAGCATATAAATTATGCCATTGGGTACTTACAGAAAATGAAAGAAGGAGAATGCTATTAGAATTCATGGGAGAAAAAATAATAAAAATGGGGAGCTACAAAAGGGTTGTTTTTATTTGGGTTTTTGTTGTTAAGAGAGTGAATTCATGATTCCCGATCCTTTTTTATCTCACTTCTTTTTTTTTTTTTAATTTATAATTCGATAATTATAATGGGGGAGGGTGGATTTGAACCTTGAATGTCTCTGTTGAAAACACTAGGTTGTGCCAGTCGAGCAACGAGACTCTAGGCAATCCTTTTTTATCTCACCTAAAATTGAAGAAAAGTACTAATTTATGAAGGGTGGAATATGTCAGGTGTTTATAATTCTGAACATTAAGTACACCAAATCAATGCAATGCTTATCCAGAATATAAGGTTTTATCAATTTCTTTATGGCTCAATTTAAATGGGGGTTGAGTACCTCTTCTGGCCTTCATCTGGCACCTGCACACACACCTTGGGGTTTTCCTTTTTGGGGGAAGAAGGGGGTAGGGAGGTGGGGGAACAAAAACAGACTACAGATACAAGCTGATGGAGGATCAAAGTCTGTTGATCCACACTGTGAGATTATTTACAAATGTTCTGAGAAATGTCTTGCTTTTAACTCATGCATTTATTTGTATCTATATCTCATTTGGGGTATGTCATGTCAAATTTCCTAATGGCAGCCATTTTGCTTAACCTAGATTTACTTTGTCATTTTCTGTCAGGTTTGGCAGTAGCAGCGGATAAAAGTTTTAAGACATTTGAAGCTGCATACCCATATGTTGTTCAGAAACTTCTCACTGATAATTCAGCTGCAACAAGGAGGATTTTACATTCGGTAATGCTTAAAAACTTTACACTTTGTTAGTGTTGCTTATTGTGCTATAACATGTCCTCCATTAGCATCTAACTTTATTTAAATGTCCTATAAATGACTCAAATCTTTACTGCATGCTTTGAAGTTATTGGAAGCTTAGAAACTATGATGTGAATTGTATAGTGTTAGCTTAAGTTTAGAGGACACTGTTGGTAATGAAGAGGACGTTTAAATTGTGAAACCTGTCTCATGGTCCTCAACCCAGATATCTATTTCAACATGTCCCTGTTTTATGATTACAAGCATCTGGTAATCTGTTTTTATGAAGGATGAAACATTAATGGTGTTTAGATTTATTAATTTATTCTCCCAGAACCCAATTAGAGACCATTATTTGGTATAATGGTAAAAGTCGCATTCTCAGGCACAAGTTCACAGATTTGGATTTGGAGAGATGCCACTTTGAGCAGAATTGCTGAAGGTTAAAACTGGATGGGATCTACACTGGTTGTGGCCTTAGAAAGTTATTTTAGCCCAGTTCCTGATTTTTGCATTCCACATGCTGCCAATATTCCTTCTGGTAGTTGCATTACTATATACAATACTGAAACTGTTTTCTCTCTGCTAGTATCTTGTAAGGAACTTGGGAAGATTTCTGGATCATTGTATTGCTGTAGTTATTGTTTGTTTACTTTTATCTTCACATTCAGGTTGTCTTAAACAGAAAGAAGGAATTCCAGTGGCAGAGGCTTGCTCTTTTCTTAAGAGTAGGTGCAACTAGGTATGTTTGGCTGATCTTGTTGAGTCAAATCTAAAATATTGAACCAAATTTCTCATTTGAGTATGATGTTCTCTTTCTCTCTCAACAGTTCTAGCCAACACTAACTTCATAAATGGGCTCTTTGCCTGGTCTTTTACTAGTCTCTGTTAATTTGTCTGGTAACTTATTAGTTATTAGTGTACCAATTTTTTCCACAAATATAGTTTAGTTATTATTTTGTTTGCAGGAAAGGCTTGCCCAAGGTGATAGTATCAAACAATGAGACTTCCCTTGACTATGTACCAAATAGGGAATATGATGTTGCAAACTTGGTCTTGAGGCTTTTACCATCTAAAGATGGTGTTGTGCTAAGAAGACTCTTAATGACTGCAGTGAGTGCCTTTGTGCTGGAACCTTTATCCCCCTTAAATGCAAAATTTACAAATCACAGTTTATTAATTTTACAACTTGTTTGGGGTGCTATAAGATCATTTATGGGAAATATTATCATATTCCCTCATCTGCCATATGATGGGGTGGCTGATGGCTTTTAGTTTCTTTTCAAGACTGTGATCAGTAGTTGTCTACTGATTGATGACAGTATTATGAGTGACTTTGGCCTTTGTCTTGTCTTGCCTTCATGTTAATGAAAAGAATGGACTCTCAGTTTATGTGGTATTCTTGTTACTCGTCTCAATTCTTTCCCATCTCTTGGGAGAAATGCATTAGTCTTGGTTTTGGAAGTACTTATCATAGTTAGGGTGTTGATGGATTTGGACTAGTTTTTAGGGTTACCATTCTCTCTGAGTATGATGACAGTGGAAAGGCAGATTGAGTGTCAAAATACATGAAATATATGCTTATGCCTATTGGCCAAGTTCAGCACCAGTGGTCTTGCATTTTGAAATTCTCATATTGCATTTTAATGAACAGGATGGAGCTTCACTAATCCAAGCAATGGTTTCCAATGAGGCCAAATTCTTCCGCCAGCAACTCTGCAGGGTCATTGCTGACATATTGTACCAATGGATGTGCGAAGCACTTAGACAAGATGTTAGAATAACCCAATACAGTTCCCAGGTGAGATTAGTGACTGGACCTGACGACAGAGAGCTACATCCATCTTCCAGATTATCCACACCCATGTGTGATTATAAGTCCATCTTGAGAGATCGGCGGCTCAAAGTAATTTTTCTGGCAGTACTGAACTCCATGAGGAAAGATCCGGTATTGATAGTGAGGTTCTGCTGGGCTTCCTTTGTAATGTTTGTCACAGCTTCTGCTTTGGCTTGTCATCAGATTTTAGTCTCTTTGTCTGAAACTTACATTGGACCAGTACCATTTGCTCCCAAGCAATTTGCTGTTAGCACTTGAAATTTCATCAAACCCTTTTGAAAGGCCTCTTTTGAAGACAGATTGAATGCAGACATCATCACCAGGGGTACATCTTTAACCCTTCCAGTAATTTTATGAAATTAAGCTGATCAGAGCTACTCTTGGGAAAGAAGGCCGGCAAGTAGATAGTGTACATGGCTTACTGTCGGATTTATGGTTTGAGTGCCACACTGATATCTGTGCTGCTACTTGCTCTCAGATCCAAAATATGTTCCCTGTATACACAAACAATTTTGGGTTACATCAACGTTGGTATTGGTGATTGGCATTGCATGCTGTTAAAATGTATATACATGGTGATACTTGTGGATGGTTGCATCAGTAGCTAAAGCTCTCTATATGCTCTTTAACATATAAAGCTAGGCACAGAGAGAGAGCGTGGGAGCGTATAAATGTTTGTACCATTGGTAATGTAAACAAATAATTTTTGTAGTGAGTGTAGCAGAACAACTCTAGGTATAATCAATTTTACTACAAATTCTTACACTTGGTTTTCTGATTTGTGAGACGAAAATTCTATACAAATTGATCTTGTGTAAAAAAGAAAGGAAATCAGTATTCAGTATTTTTTGTTCATTTATAAGCAGTTGGCAGTTGGGCGTTCCTGCTTATTTTGTTTAGGGTTGTATAGCCTCACAATTTTGTTGTTATTGGTTTTATCTCCCTTTTAATGACACTCGTAAATAGTAGTAACAAGATGGAATTTGTCCGTCTCATTAATTAATCTATGGAGGGTAAACAATCGAATAAATCTCACGCCTATTTTTAGTGTTTATTTGTTTGTTTTTGCGAAAATTGAAAATGAAAGCATTGATAATATTTATGGCAAAAAAGGAGTAAACCATTGATGACATCGACATTGACAATTAATGATAAATCATAAATGGAGAAATTATAACAGTGGACATTTATTTACAAAGGGAAAAAGGTAACACATGTCTTAAATACATTAGTTTATGAAATAATTTTAGAAACTTTTATAAAAGAAAAAAAACTAATTTTTTTTAATAATGTTTGAGGGAGAATGATAATTGGTTTATGAGTTATTTTTAGAAGTATTTTATTGAAAAAATAATAAAATAATAAATATTATTGACAATTTTTTACATTTTTTTATAAAAATAATGTCAGAATTTTTTTTATAATAATTTATTGATAATTTTCCTAAAATCATCCGTTATCATGACCATTTTATAAAAATAGTATCGAATTTTTTATTAAACTAGTAAAATAGTAAGGGGCCTGAACCTTCATCAAATGATAAAATGAATATTAAACAATTATTAATATATTAACACCGGCTTTTTGATAACTCCGTTCAACTGTTTGAAGTTCCATTCCCAACTAACATTATCCAATCAATTTCAGGCTTAAAATAAAAAACTAATAAACAAAGTAAACATCTGTATCATCAACCACGTAAAAAGAAACGTTTGTGGTGGACCATTTCTGTCATCCTCAACTAATTACTTAATTATTTTATTTTTCAAAAACCTTTTTTTTATGAGTAATTATCAATCTCTCTCAAAAGTCTCACCCAAAAGCAAATCCCCTATTCTCTGGCCCAATTCCAAAAAAAAAAAAAAAACTTTGAACGTGTTTGGAAAATAACGAGAATTATAAATTATTTCACTATTTTAATTATTTTTGTTATTATTTATGAATTTTGTAACATTTTTTGATACTATTTATTTCATTATATTATTTCAACTCATTTTTATCATTCATACTTTTAGTAATAAATTTTCAGTATCAAAAAAAAAAATTAATGGAATCCAAACATAACCTTAAAATTTTTTTTTTTTTTTTTTGATAGGAACATAACCTTAAATTTGATTCTTTATCCTAGACCTCTGGCCTCGGGCTATCCAAATAAGCAATAACCCGAGATTAACAAAAACGTGACCTCTCTCACAGCTCCTCCGATCTACAATACAGAATATACAAAACCCAGATCTCCCAAGTCAATACACACACACACATACACTCTCAGAGGAAAGATCACCGGGCGTTGATTTCCCAGATTAACGACCACCATTCCAATTCTCCACCGCCATGAGCACTCCAGCACTTTCCGGAGTACCATTTCCTCTCTTTTTTCAGATCTCCAATTTTCTTTTTAAGATTTGTAAAATTGAAATTGTGAAAAACGAATTAGTTTTTTTTTTGTTAACTTTGTATGGTATGGTTGTTAGGGGGCGAGCTTGTATTCAGGGTTCAGTCGACTATGCAAGGGGATTGCGGTGGTACTCATTGCTGGCCACATTCTGGTCCACCTTCTTCCCTCCGCTATTACTTATCTCGCTCTCATACCCGCCAGGTATGCTTTGATTCTGAAAACTCTGACAATAGCTTTCAATTTTGATAATATAATTTTATTTGGAGTTATTTTTGTTATTACTTTGGTAATTGAGTCTTGGGATGACTGATGACCATAAATTGCTTAGCCCGTCAGGGGGTGAATGCCCCGCTGTTGTGTCCTAATTTTTCAGAAATCTAGTATGGTGGTTTGGGTATCCAGATTTTGGGGTGTTAAATTCAATTTACTTGGCGTTTATGTGAAAACCCTGGATTTTTTTTTTTGGGGGCTGGAGCTCTGTCTGCTGATATTGGCAACGCTAGAATCTACATTGTTAAAGTTCTCCGTTAGAATGGATTTGATTTGGGGTTCAATCTAAAATATGCTTTATGTACATCCACGGATCCAAAATGCTGCCCTATAGATGTTTTGGTTAATGTGATTAATCCACTGTTGTTTGTTCAACTGACTTGTGTGGGCTGAGTTATAATGAGGGATAGAATTTACAGGCATCGTTTTCCATGGGTTCAGCTGTAACCAAATAGTTATAATGTATTGTCCATAGTTGTTCTTATACCTAATATCTGTGCATGTCATTTATTGATCCTTATTGGTGTCTCTTCCTTCTTCTTATTTTCTTAAAAATGTTAAGTCTGCCTACCCATTTATATACGTGCAATGGTTTTTGGCATTGCCTTGGTTGAAGAAAACTTTCTGTCTGTGATCTGAAACAAGTTGAGGGAGAAGTCTCTGAATGAAAATCTAATACCTATGAGGCAATATAATTCAAGAACTTATAAGCATTGTAAATGTTTCAATGCTTGATTTGCTTTTGCCTACAACTATATTTGATTTGACCTTTCTGGATAATCGTAAATTTAAGCCCAGTGCTTTAGTTTGCTATATTTTACTTAAATGATTCTTAGTCATTGTTCCTGTTTTATTATTATTTTTTCACAGGACAATTCCTTTTGCTTGGAACCTCATAACAGCCGGTTACATTGAACAATCCGTGTATGGGGTATGCACTTCTTTTGCCATAATCAGTGTCTTCATGGTGTACTTGTCATATTGCCTGAAATATCTTTTATTGTTTGTTAGTTTTATTTAGGAAGGGATACTAATGGTCACACTTGTTTTGTAGGTGGTTGCCAGCACAATTGGTCTCCTTTTCATTGGAAAGCTTCTTGAGCCTGTATGGGGTTCTCGGGAATTCTTGAAGTTCATCTTTGTAGTTAACTTTCTGACTTCCGTATGCGTTTTTGTTACTGCTATTGCCTTGTACTACATTACAACGCAGGAGAATTACCTGTGAGTACCTAAAAATATTTACCTGTCTTTCTCTTCCTATTCGGTCAACTATACCCACTTGTCAATCCTTACCTTCCAACTATGTTTAGCACTCCATTTAGTTGCTGATGAGTGATGGAAAAGTTAATTTGAGCCAATGAGCTCTAGGTTACCTGGCACCTCCTCCACTTGTAGGATGAAGTTGGAGGGTTAAGTTCTGCATTCAAGACCAACTAAGTGTGTGTATAATTACCATAAAAAATAAATTAAAAAATAATAATTTGAAACTGGACTACCATTTTCTCTTTCCCTGTTACTTATTGGCAGGCAATTGGTGCAACCAGTATGTTTGAATTTCAATTTCAACTGTAATAGGGAATTACACTTAACATTTTATCAGATGGGTGCGCAAACATCTATGTGTCAGCTTTTAATTACTTCCATTCTTGGTCACCTATTGGCCTTTTTTTTTTTTTGTAATGCTTATATATTTGTATTTCAGATTTTGATCATTTCTGTCTCGTCCTTAACAACAATTCCTGATTTTTTTTTGTCCTAATTCTTTATTGTGTTAGTTACATGCCTCTTTCTGGCTTTCATGGGATTCTGGCTGGGTTCTTGGTTGGCATCAAGCAGATCATACCTGACCAAGAGCTGCCTATAGTAAAGATAAAAGCTAAGGTATGGATCTTTTAAAAAAAAAATGTTCAAAAAATATCACTTCTTAAGAATCATTTGACATAAATTCCTTATCTACCTGATGAGTTGTCTCTCACACCCTCTATTTGGCATTGATTCTAATTCTATGCAGTGGTTACCATCTCTTATGCTATTGCTGTCCATTGTTGTAAGCTTCTTCACACTTGAGTCGGCAACATATCTTCCAACTTTAATATTTGGCACATATGTGAGCTGGATTTACCTCAGATACTGGCAGAGGAAACCGGAAACAAAGCTTAAGGGTGATCCAAGTGATGATTTTGCATTCTCTACGTTCTTCCCTGAATTTTTAAGGTAATCCAGCATTTTCTTTTATATATTAACTTCTTACTTTAAATGTTGTTAAAAGTGATATTATGGTTCTCTCTCTCTTTCTCACATGTTTCTTGTTGGCTGGAACGCAGACCAGTCATTGATCCCATTGCATCTATATTTCATCGGATGCTCTGTGGGAGAACTGAAGCTTCTAATGACACTGATGATCACACGCTGGGAGGTGCCCCATTACCTGGTTCTGATCCCATTGAGGCATCTAGGAGGAGGTAACATCCTTGTTCTATGTTGCCATTAAAATTGTTTTACATTGCACTTGTCTTAGCAAATTGTAATATAATTTGGCACACAAAAATAATATAGAACTTGCAGTCTTCCATTAAGCTAATTTTCACCTTGCATCTGAGTATGGTACAAATACTTTATCAAATTTAAAGCTCTAAGTTGCCTCATGATAGATAGAGCCACCAACAAAACCGCCAAAAAAAGGGGAGAAAGAAAATAAATTAGAAAGCGGAGAAGAGCATAAAAGGATGGTCTTCCTCTTATGTATCAATCACTTGAAACCCAATGGAGGGCGAATTCAGTCCTGAGTCTGTTTTCACTTTATTTTAGAGAAGAATTAATTTTTTCCATTTGCTTTTCATCTTTTGGCGGCCACATTTTCCTCTTTAAGATGGTGGAATTCACATCGTTTGTTAGTTTTAAGTGTTGAAATTCTTTTTTTGAGTAATAGCAATAAGTTTAAGTGGTGTAATTCTTACAAAAATCACCGAGATACAATTCAAAGGTTTTAAAATAATATGGTTTCCATAATATTTGAAAGCAAGTTCATGTTCTAGAATGGGATTTTCACTGAATGAAAAAGATTGGGATCAAATTGGAAGCCAATAACAAAATTGATAATAAAAAGAATGCCCCCTGATAGAAAAAAAAAAATCAACAAGAATGATAATATTCTTTATTTTTATGAAAGATTTGTAGTAAAAAAGAATGATACAATGATTTATGAAGATTAGCCACAATATTTAAAAAAATGAAAAAAAGAAGAAGAAGAAAGTTTTAGGTAGAAAGAAAGAATATAGTCTGTGACCAATCCTATTCCTTGCAGAGAAAGGGGAGCTCGAGCACTTGAAGAAAGATTAGCCGCTGAGAGGTTGGGTGCTGCAAGAGGTGCAGAAGAGACACAAATAGATGCCACAGAGAATGTTTGATAACTTTGAAACATTACTGTTGAATCCAGTCAACCAGCGCAATTGTGTTGTTTCCTTTAGTACTTAAAGAGGTTTTGCTGTATTTGGAGAGAAGCCTGCAATCCGAAGGAAGGTTCTGTTATACATTTTGCCTGGGATTTTAATCATCATGGTACAAAATTTACGTTGTCTTGTGTTTCCTTGCATGACAATTCAGTTTGTGATCTTGCTCATATGTAGAATAGACACAAAAATTGGCCTCGAATGTTTTGCCTTCATACATATTAAGTAGAACTTCTTTTCAACTGTTTGGGACCATTTGGTATGGATACTTGTAAAAACGTATCTAGATAGCAAGACAATTTTACTTTCAAACAAAAATATGTTTTGTTTTATGAAATACTGTTCTTAACTTGTTCCTGGCATTTGTTTTTGCCTAATTGTCTACCTTCTAACTTTTCAGTTACTTGCACCTGCATATATGCGATTCTAGTTTTCCAATTTGCGGATTGAGCAGGTTGCCAGTTATATGTCTGTAGTGTGATGTGATGGATGTTCTCCATTGTGATTGGGAGTGAATTTGGAGTAAAGCTAAAGAAGTTTTATTTATTTATTTATTTATTAATTATTATTATCATCAGATTTTTGGGTGATTGGGCTACTTTTTTAAGTTGTGAAAATCCAATCCTCTTGTAACATGATTTTTATCAAATTTAACAATAACTCATGAAGGACAATGCATAAAAACATAAACATCGAGCAGTTAAGAAAAAAGAAAAGAAAAAAAAAGGACAAGATGCAGGTCTTTTCCTGAAGCAATCCTCAATGACACCCAAAGTAGGTATAACAACTAATAGCATACACGGAGTTATTCTAGGATTATAACATTTACCGTACCTTTGATTAATTCATAGTGGGGTTTAATCATTAAATTCATGGTAGAGTTTACTATGAATGTAAGAGGAGGGAGCATAATTTCATTTTCTATACTCTTTCCCACAATTATTCTATGTGGTATTATCTTTCCTACAATGCAAAAAAACATAAACATCGAGCAAAAAGAAAAGAAAAGAACAAGAAGCAGGTCTTTTCCTGAAGCAATCCTCAATGACACCCAAAGTAGGTATAAAAACTAATTGCATCCACGGAGTTATTCTAGGACTATAGTATTTACCATACCTTTGATTAATTCATAGTGGGGTCTATTCATTAAATTTATGATAGAGTTTACCGCGAATATAAGAGGAGAGAGCATAATTTCATTTTTCTATACTCTTCCCACAATTATTCTATGTGGTATACTGTGACTAGTTGCCTATGACTCTCACATTGACCTACCACTCATAGTTAGCCACATATGATAGTTGTGTGAAAGAGTGATTAAAGTTGTTTTACTAGAATTATTAGGCCCTATTTGGTTTATACCTCACCCATATCTCATAATTCATATCTCAATTCTCATAACTCACAATTCATAAATCACATTTCTTCATTTTTTTCTTAACTCAATTCCTAGTCCTGCTTGGCACCTGATATCTCATTAGTTTTTGGTTTGTAAAAAGCAAAATATAACTTAGTTGGTGGGGCCCTTAGTACAGTACCCGTCCTCTCTAGTAATCCAAATAATTTTGTATTTGGTTCTTTTCATTTGGGTTTTTATAGGAATTTATATTAGATCAATACCCATATGCACAATCATCACGTTGGTCTACGATTTCCTTTGAATTTGAAGTTGTTCACTTGTTCCCTTCGCCTTGCAAATGAAAAGTACTTAAGTCAAGGGGATCAAGTGCAAAGAGGTCTCCAATTTTGACGGACCAAGAAAACTGGAGGTGTAACCATAAAATGAAAAAACAAAAAAAACTGGAGGCAGAAACTGGAGGTGTAAACATTGATCAAGTGCAACCACGAAAAAAAAAACTAAAGGTATTCAATGTTGACGGACCCAAAGATGAAGGACCAAGAGGGGAGAGAGATGGTAGCAAAGAGAGATGTAAACATAAAACCTAAACAACTTCACATCAATAACTCAGCAACAAAGAGGTCTGAATCAAAAAATAAAAGGAAGAAATGTTCAACTGATAATCACCTAAGATGGAGGCAGACCCGGTGAAAATCAAGAGGAATGAGAATGTGTTTTTGCTTCTACTGTTAAGCTGTTTAGTAAATGTGGAGTAAAAAGGAGCAAATATCCGTTGGGGCAATAAATGCCATCAGACTTTTTTTTTTAATACAGATAGAATCTCTACTCTAACTTAATCTAAATGTATATGTGTGTGAAACTCCCTTCTGGAGACTTGAACTCCGACCCTTGCCCCTTACAACTTACAAACACTTATATTTGTGGAGTGACAATCAGACTTGAATGAGACAATTCATCATATGTGGGTTCCATTTGGAAAGAAAAATTATGAAAAACGCCACTGAGTTAATAAACTCATGACTTGGAAACAAGCTTCTAGTGTTTCCAAAATTAGTAACTCTAAACTAAAAAAACTCAGTTTTATTAACTAAGTGAATAAACAAAAAAGGGTCCTTCTGGTGCCACATAAAAAGCCATAACTCGCCACGTGGCGAGTTGTGGCTTTTTATGTGGGCTTTTTTGTGGTACCAGATTTATCCAACAAAAAATGGCCCAAACAATGTTTCTTTATGTGGACCCCACGAATTTTGGATTATGAGTTAATAAAACTCAGTTTTGTTAACTTAGTTATGCATAATCCAAACAAGTCCTTAGCATCCATGTCCAAAGATTTAGCCCACACACTCAAATTTGGCATAGATATAACCAAATGAAATTTCTACATTAAGGCCAATGGACTCTTGATTAATGGTACTTACTCCTTGTCACTTACGTTGAGGGTCCAATTTTACACCCCCCTCCCCCCCCCCCCCCAAAAAAAAATAATACAATTATGTGTTTGAATTTAGTTGGAGAACTATGGTGTGAAGTTGTAATTGGTGGGTAAAAAATGATGTTAGTAGTGAGCCCATATTAGAATCAGTAATAGTTTATCACTTAAGATTTGTTGTGAAAATATTATGAATATAGTATTACTCCTAATTATTCTAAGACCACAACGTTTACAACACCCTTTTTCCACAATTATTCTATTGCCTATCATTTTCACATATTTTCGCCACTTTTTTTTATCTCTAACACTCACAATTAACCACATAGGATAATTGTAAAAAAAATGTGTGGTAAATGTTGTGGTCCTATAATTATTGGCATGGAAGTCAAGGGTTTAGCCCACACTCAAGATTGGCATAGATATAACCAATTGAAATGTCTACCTTAAGGCCAATGAACTTCTTTGATAGATGACATTTACTTCTTGTCACTTGTGCCGCGGTTCAACTCGACTCCTCCCTCGTTCCAAAAATTGGAAATAAATATAAAAATCAATACAATTATGTGTTTGAGTTTAAATAGAAAACTATACCTAAGTTTTACCTTTGAATATTTTTTTGAAAATGAAAAATTTGAAAATTTTAATATATCTGCTAAAAACACTAAAAGGTACCAATTAAAATGCTCTTAATTAAAGTTAGAGTCAAAGTTATGAGGATTAAACAATTAGTTTTTCTAGACCACAAAATTTTGTAAAATTTGATGAAATGTGTGACTCAGATACCATGGATCTACCAACATTTCTCGACCGTTCATAGAGTCATAGTCATCCATAATAGGGAGCAAAAGGTGTGTCCACAATGCACATGATACTTTCAGCCAAAAAAAAAAAAAAAAATCCACGTAGTACTTTCTCTTATTTAAAATCCTGTTGGCGCAGAATTATTAATAGATCGAATGAGTGTTAGAAGGAATTCCAAGCCAAAAAAAGAAAAAAGAAAAAAGAAAAAAAAAAAAAAAAAAAAAAAAAGGAAAGAAAGAAGAAAGAAATGATATCGAGTTAGAAAATACGTACCTTAACGACTTTGTGATTGATCACCGGACCACGGCACCGCAGGCTTCACTGTACACAGAGAGAGAAACGTGTGTCTTAAGGAACGTGCTTTTAACGTAACACTTACAGATAACTTCTTATTATTATATCAGCAAAACGTTTGATATAATAGACATACAATCTTAAATCTCAATCAACCGATTCAGAATTTCAGACACGTCACGTCATCCACATAAATAAATCAGGTCTATAACTTGGCATTTGGGAAATCAAGAATAATGCCAGACAAAACTCATAATTTTTGTCACAATTTGCATACTTTGCAAGTCGCAAACCAAGAGTAAGTATTATGAATAAGACATTCATTTTTCAAGATATTTTTTGAGAAATTGAAAAAATTGTCAATATTTTTTTAAATTTTGAATTTTTTTTTAAAAAATAGTTAATTATTGTATGTCCTTAGAATACACATTAGCAAAATCTTGGAAAATCAATCAATTCATCTTGAAAAATATTAGTGTGGGGGCAAAAGTGTCAAGACACCTATGTGGGCCTTGGGCCTGGCCCGAGGACGTCGATTCCCCCAAAGGGCTGCGAGGCGAGGATGAGGTCACCTAACTTAAGGGCCCAGAGGCCCATCGACCAAGTCATTGCCTAATTGGGGAGAGTCCGAGGAGAGGATCTCCTCGGACAATGGAAACAAGGACCAAAAGGCGCCACATGAAGTCTAGGGAGGAACTCTTAAAGCTGAACAAGCCCTGTTACACTTCGACGGGACGCCGAGGAGGAGGACAAGTGAGGAGTGTTCTGCATAAAGCTGCTACTACCGCATTAAAGGCTTCACACTTATTTGCCTGGCCGCATTAATGAGGAAGTGACCCATGAGGGGACGAGAATCAGCCTTATGGCCAGGATGGGGAGTTTCCAAGGGGACGATGGATGGGAGAGTGATTTGCATTTACGCCTCCATGAATAGGAACGCAAAGATGAGAGTATAAATAGAGAGGGAGAGGCCACTGGAATGGGATTCGGCTCCTCCAAGAAAGAGACTTCTTCTCTCAAGCTGAACAAGGGAAACGGATACAGGGGCTCCTCGGCTAGAGTCCGAGGACAGCTAGAATCATTCTATTAGCTCATTGCACGCAACTGTGGACTTGGCTCAAGCCCAACTGCTCTCCACTGTCTTAAGAGGTCTAGGCTTCAAGTCCACTCTCTACAAATTCTATTGTGTAGGCTATTTGGGCCGGCCCTATCGTACACTTAGGTCCAAGCCTGATTTGTGTCCTTACAATTAGGATCACAACAAAACTCACAATTTTTAGCATAATTTGTTCACATGATAAGTGTTAGGCGGTGGAGTAAAAATGATTGGTTCATATAAGCTTACAAATTTTCCGCTCACAACTAGGGGTGTTCATCAAACCGCATAAACCGCACAAACCGCAAAAACCGCACCAAAACCGCCCGCAAAATGACATAACCGCACCGCATCGCAAGTAATTTTACACCGCACCGCACCACACCGCATGGTGCGGTGCGGTTTGCGGTTTTATAATAAGAAAACCGCACAAACCGCACCGCACCGCACCGTCTCTAAATATTAATTTTTTTTTAATTATTTTTAATATTAAATATATTATTAATAGTTTAATAACCCTAGTTAAAAAAAAGTTTGATAATCCTAGTAAGTGTTGATTAGGAAAGCCAACCCAAAATAAAGAAAAACTAGCTTAATAGTTTAAAACTTGGACTAAAACAAAGGAAAAAAATTAGTTTTGGGCTGAGTAGAAAAAGCCCAAATTTTGAAAAATATATCAATTTCAAATCATTCAAACCGCATCTTATACACCGCACCGCATATGTGACCGCAAAAATGAGGTGCGGTGCAGTTATGGTTTTGGCTAAACTTTAAACCGCACCGCACCGCATATGTGACCGCAAAAATAAGGTGCGGTGCAGTTATAGTTTTAGCTAAACCGCACTACAAAGTACGATGCTAAAAATGGTCCAAAACCGCACCGCACCGCACCGCACTGCACCGCGAACACCCCTGCTCACAACTAACGACACGAGTAGATTGTGGTAAAGTTATGGGTTTTATCGGTAGAAATTAAGATTATATTTAGTGTACTAATCACATTAAAATTCCGACACGTGTCCAAATCACAACTAGATTATGCACCGGACAAAAGGCATGTCCTTGATGTGATACGAGCAGCATTATTCATTAATTAATAATCCGGTTGCTTTACACGACAAGCACCCGATCATACTTCCCACTTTATTCCCTCCCAATTTGTTCTCCTTTTCACGTCTCAGTTCCCACGTACCTTTCGTTTATTTAATTCCTTCCTTTTTCGTCTCAAAAACAACAACAACCTTTCCCTTCTCTCTCTCAGGTACGGTTCGTATATCACCTCTCTCTCTCTCTCTTTCTCTCTCTGAACCGTTCGATTCTTTTACCACCAGGAGTCAACGTTAAATCCAACGTCCAAGGTATGCTCTCCGTCTCCGGCACACATTCACAACTTTTTCCGATCATGCATGCAGTGCTTGATCGCATTCACTTAATCTAACTCTTAATCTGCTTGCATTTTCACTAATTATTGATTATGACCCAGCTTAAGGAGAGACAGTCTGATCATAATTTTCCTAGTTTTTGTTTCAATTTGTTAAGGTGGTTTTTGGCTTTTCGTGTTTTTTAAAGCTTGTCTTTCTAGATTTCAAATAAAGGCTTTAAAAAAAATTGATTTATAATCGATAATAATTATAATACAAGTAAAAGAAATAAATAAGTTTTTGAATTTCCAATTTAATCTGTTATTTATTTATGGATTTTGTTATTGTGAAATAAGCAAACATAAAAATATTTTCTTGTTTTTGAATTTCCAATTTGATCTGTTATTTATTTATTTAGCAAAAACTTAGATAGTTACCGTTAACTATTTGTGTTTGTCTTTTGGATTTATGGTTTGTAAACCATAAAATCATTGACAAATTGATCGTTTTTCTAAATTAAATGGTTTTGTTAATGTAATTCCTGTTGTTTTTTTTTGGCAATTGATTTTGTGTTGTAGCAAAGTTTTGTATGATCCTTGTATTCAATTGTTGTATTTTAGTCATAATAGAGTGATCATTATCAAAGGGTGCTTCTGTTTTGTTTTAATGGTTTCTTTAGAATAAAAAAGGAAGAAGCATGAGTTTGCTTGATGGGTTCAATCTTTGTACCCCCAAGAAGCTCAAGCCCTTAGGTTTGCACTATAGATTTTGTTGTTTGCATCTTCTACATCAAAGGGTTTCTTAGAGTGCAAGTTTTTTTAGTCCTTTCAATTTAGAGTTTCTTGGAGAAGTTTGGAATGTAGACTTACAGAATACTTGTTTAGAATTTATGGATTGTATATATATTTTTTGGTTCTCTGTTGTTCTCTAGTCCTTTCTTTTTTTGTACCTTGTTCTACCTTTTGATTCTCCAAGCTTGTTTTGTTTCTCAATGCATTCATCTTAGGATCATTATTTCACTCAATAACTTTATTTAAATTTTTGTCTATGTCCAATAAAAAAAGACATGTCATTTAAAGAAGTAATGGAGACTATGATTTCAGATACGATAGAATTGAGGAAAAGATTACATATGGCCGACCCTAGCTGACACATTGAGGATCCATAATTGACGCCAAACTTTTGAGACTAAGGCTTTGCTGTTGTAGTTGTTTTTTGTTTGTTTGTTTGTTTGTTTTTTTCTTTTAAATAGAAAAGGAAATGCCAATTAAGGAAGTAATATAGAGTATGTCTTTAGATAGAATAGAATGGAGGAAAATAATACATTTGGCTGACCCTAACTAATTTGTTTAGGATCCATAACTGACCCCAAAATTTTGAGACTAAGGATTTGTTGTTGTTGTTGTCTTGAACCTAAGATGTTGGGCAACTTTGTATGATTCAAGTACCCATTGTGTACTCCAATATCGCAAATATTTTCTGATAACTAAGAACTATATATATATATATATATATATCTCAAAACTATTCCGGTCCAAGAACTCTCTAACAAGTGCGGAATAGAGGGTGAATTTGAAGTTGAAGTCCACTCATATAATGCCTTAAAAATAGTAACTTCAATTTTGTCCCTGGTAGCTCCTTTCCCCCAAAGCAATGAGTGTTCCTTTCTCTTTATATGCACCATATTAAGCGTAGTGGAATAGTCTTCCAAATTTTGCCATTAGTCCTCTGGCCAAAATTCCCTTTCCAACAAGACAATAAACAAGCACATAATTAGGCATTACTGAACTAACACCTAACAAAGATGATAAATTGTTAACACATTTCCTAGGCAATGACATAATGCAAAAAAAGATGAGCCACTGCTCCCCGTTGCTAACACATATAACATTAGTCCAGAATAATTATCCCCTGCTTTCTTAGATTATTTGTTGTCAAGAGTTTCCCCAATATTGCACTCCAAGAGAAAGAGTCCACTCTGAGCAGGATATGAACCTTCCTTATACTTTGCCAGTTTGCTGTGGAAAATGGTTCCTCCCTTCTCTTTTCAATGCCTTGTAGTAGCTCTTCACCTGAAAACCATTATTTTTTTCCCCAAACTATTTTGTCTTCCTCCTCCCATCCTATCTTGATAGCCTATAAATAATCCAAAATGTGCTCTATAGATTCTGACTCCCTATCATGAATTGCTCAGGAGAAGTGGATACATTGTGATATTCTAAATAACCAACCAACCTGGTGTCTCTGTTCTTAGCAATTAAGGAAAGTGCAGGATAGGTTTTCTTCATCATAGTATCCCCATTCTAAGTATTATGTGAAAAAATGAATTTTGGACCTTGTACCCACCTCAAATTTGCAAATTTTCAAAAGGGTATGCTAACCTCTGCTGATTTTTCCCCAAATACTCACTCTGTAAGGCCCTCTAACAACATTAAAGCACCAAGAAGTGTAAATCTGATGGAGACACTATAGGTAATCTCTTTCTACTCTGTTGGGGTAGCTGGGGAGTTCTGGGGTTTTGTATTGTGCTTATCAGGGTTGAGTTGGGCGATTCCTAGGATGGTGTTGGATTTACTGACATATTGGACAGGTTTATGTGGCCAAAAGGTGCATGCTGAAATTTGGCCCAGGGGAGGGGGTATTCCTTCATGTTTGATGTGGATATTTGGAGAAAAATGAATGTGTACATTTAAAAGTAAAGAATGTTTGAGAATCCAGCTGAAATTTCAGTTTATGGGAACTCTTTGCTAGTGGGAGCAAGCTGCTAGGTCATCTTCTGCTTCAGATCTTGTAGATTTTATGGAAAAATTGCACCTTAGTTGATTTTCCTTGTACTTTGTTTTCTCTTTTAGGTTCTCCCTTTTTTATACTCCCAGTGTACTTGGGCTACACCCTTTTTTATTAAATTTATAATAAAAATTCCAAGAAGTGTTTGATTAAAAACCAGCAACCTCTTAATTCCCAAACCTCCTTCATGAATTGATGTGCGCACATTCCAATAGACCAAATGTTTCTGCATATCCAAAAAAACTAGTTGACATATGAGTATTATATACTTATATGATTCTTTTGAGGTAAAAAAAGTAAGGGCCTATTTGGTTACACCATTTTCAGCCTTTTTTTTTTAGTTTTTGTTTTCTAAAAATCGTGGGCCCCACTAGTGTGATAGTTGTTTGGCAAGTGTTTTTGTTTTCATTTTCTAAGCTGAATCCATTTTTCACTCTGCAAAACAAAAAAGTAGGAAACAAATTTTTGGTGTTCTCTGAAAATTGAGAACTAAATTCAGTGGCAATCTTGTAAATAAACCGAAAATTTGTTGGGCCCACACGTGTGTTGTCTCACTCAAACTCACCGAATATACTTTTCCTATATTGGGTTATGCCACTTAAGGTACTTGAGGTGTTTGAGTCTTGGCCAGGTAAATTCGGACGACATTGCAATATAGTTTTTTGGAGACTTGTGCCGCATTGCTTGATGTGGTGTATTTGAAGAGAAAGGAATGCTAGATGCTTTGAGAGATGTGAGTGCTCCTTACTAGAGATTAAGTCTTTCTTCTTGCGTACTCTCCTTGTTTGGAATGTGGCTTTGTCGCATTGTTCTTGTTTTTCTCTTCCTGCTTTACTTGATCGTTGTAATTTTGGTTCTTGATTTTTGCCCCCATGCCCCCACAGTACATCCCCAAAGTACTTGAGTTGGCTATTTTTTTCTTAATAAATTTTTTTTGTTAGCTATCAAAAAAAAAAAAAAACAATTTTTTTATTTTCTATTCTTGAAAACTTGTTTACAAAAATAGGAGCAAAACACAAATCATGCCAAAATTTTGTTTCGAGAACTGGTTTCAAATACAATTTTTTGAAAACAGTTTTCTAAGTTTGGAAAAAAAAAAAAAATTGGATGACCAAACAGGCTCTAAGTTTTTGTTAAAAAAATCACGACAAAAATATTTTTGCATGAAATATTGAATTCTTGATTTGTATTATTGGGTCAAGGATCTGTTGAATTCTTTGAGATAGCTCTTCTTCGTTCGTGGATTTTGTGCAATGTACAAAATTACAAAGTCCTTCAGCTTTCTATTTTAATTCTCTTATTAATGTGGTCCTTCATTATTGTATGTTGAAATTCCAATAGAAATTTCATATTTTAGAACATGATAGCTGTTGGGTCAGGTGAAATTTGGAAGGAGAGCAAGGGATTCAATCAGCATCTAAATGGGAAGGGGCTTAATGATCCAAACTAGGATGTTGTGATACCGAGTATATATAGTGATAAAAACTAGTGTTAAATTTGAAGTAAATTCATATGGAAAGGATTAGACATTTTTTAGTGGCTGATACTTGTCTTCAGCTTTCTTTTCAAAATTTCCTTGGGTGCTTTCTCTCTAACCTTGGGCCTGTTGGAATTGATGCTGTATGGAGAGAAACAGCAGGCCATTGTCATTATTTTACTAGACATGCAGGTTTGGTTGCTAGTGGACCTTATAGCATTCTTTTGGGGGCATAGAGAGAGGCAAATTTAGAAGCTTGATGGGATTTAGGGTAAAGGGGTGCTGCAATTTTGATCAGATGGTATTAGATGTTCCTAATGCCCCTGCAGATACATCCACGAGTTGATGGACAATTGCATTTTTTGAGAGTTTTGGTCTACTACTTTCATTGTATTATAACACATGTGGATGAATAAGTTTTTTACTCTTTCCTTTTAATTTCATTTTTGTTTTCTATGTTTTTGCAAAAGGGGCACTATATTGTTAGAATTCTATATCAATCACACACCTTTATATCTTGATGAGTGTCCTTGTACTTGCCTGTAAATCTTCTTGATCTCAGGTTGCAGGTTGAGTTATACTTCTCAGCTTTTGTACTTTGTACCATTTTCTTCAAATAAAATTTTTTATTTTCTCTTGTTAGATTGAACTAAAGCCTCTAAATTAAAAATCATGAGCTGTGTGGAGGAACAAGTGTGCTATTTAAATAAAGTTGATAGAAGAGGAAACTGAAAAAAATAAAGTGAATTACATGGATTTTACTAAACACACCAAACAAAATCATTGGTATATAGAAAGGGCAGTTAAATAACAGAAAGAAAAAGGGCAAGAAACCCCCTCCAATTGGACTATTATTTACCTCTGAAGTCGTGTTATTTTAAGAAAGTTACATTGAATACAGATGCTACATTGAAATTGAATACAGGACTATAATCTGTTGAATATCTATGATATTTCTTTTTATGACTTAAGTTTATCTTATTGTTGATGCAGGACAACCAGAACAAAATTAAAACAACAATAAAATAAAGGGATATAACCTAGGAGGCAGCACCTAAGCCTTGCTTGGAGTCAGCACCAAGTGGGGAAACCATTAGGAGTGAGCACCTAGGGTAGACTAAGAGTTAGCACTAGACCAAAGGAAGACCAAACGGCCATTTTTTCATTCATCAAAATATCAATTGTCTCCTCAAGGAGTACAATAGGTTGCTTATAAAGGATTACTAAACCCTAATCCTAATTGGTTAGAAAATCCTAATTGTCTTATATGAAAATAACCTTGCTTCCAAATTAAAATATTAATAGCCTAATAAACTACTAGGACCTAAAATATATAAATACAATTGACTTGCAAATATAAATAATACTAAATAAAAATCTTCTTGCGTTTCCCGCATCAATTGTGTTTAGAAAAACTGTGTGAATAAGCCCACTTCTGGAAAATAAACTGACCATCTGAGGTCAATTAATGTTTTACATGATCAAAAAGAGGCTCACATCTCAAGATATTATACAGCAACTAGATTACTTATCCCCCCTTATGTATTACAGAAATTAGAATAAAATGGTTAGCCTGTGATATGAACGTCATACTTTTTGTAGTGAAAATGGCTTCCTTTATGATCTTAGATAATCAATTTTTGCTTATTGTTCCAATGTTCCATGCATATGTGGTATCAAGTCCTCTCATGTTACGCATATGGAAGAATCAAAAAGGGCAAAAGATCCATATTTTTCTCTGCATGCGTACACATGTTCAGAATTGATTCATGTAAGAGGGTCCTGCAATATTATTTCTCTTTAAGGGCTCCGTGAAGGCAAAATGAAGGTAGTAATAATACTTATATTTTGGTGAATTTCTCAACTCTCCTGTAGGATTAGGTGGTTTCCACTATGCTATTTCAGCGGTTCTGATGTTTTTCCTTTCTTATGTATATTTCCTTTTAGAAAGAGAAAGAATTGTACCCTTATAGAAAGATACCATTGATGAGGTATACCTATTCTAGACTCTTCTAGAAGATGCTATTTGTGAGATGCCCTTACTAGCTGTCACTATCAGAATCTTGAATTTAATCATCTAACCATTATTCTTAGAGTAATATATATATATATATTGTTAAGTGAAAAAATTCATTGAAAATTGAAATAAGAAAATACAACGAAAACAAGGCACACAGGTACTGTGCTATAGAGAACAGAAAACATAAACTAAATAACAATGAAAGTACAAAAATCAAGAAAATCTGGCAAATAATTTAAAAGTAAGAATACTGGAAGCATTTGCCCATTCAAAAAATTCTGAAAGAAGCTTTCAACTCATGAATCGATCTTCCATTTTCTTCAAATATTTTCTTATAAGATTGTTCATCTTATTTTCTTGATAGTTGTAATTTTCATGCTTCCTAATTTCGCTTTTGTGCTGGTTCCTCAGCACACTGCCTGTGTGCTTTGGTTCCTTGTGTAATTTTTGTTTTCTTCAATAAAGCAGTATTTACTAATATTAAAAAAGAAAAGAGAAAGAATGTTTGTCTTATTTTTCCACTGCTTACATTTTCCTGATAAGAGAACATGCAAAATTTCATTATTTTTAAGCTCTTTTTTGGAGCCTCAATTGTATCACTAATTGTCGGTGTATCTCCTTGCCTTCTTGGGAGGAAACCTTAGAATGTGGAAAGTAAGAAGAAAAATGTACTTGCCTAATTGAGTGCAGAAGCATTATACAAAGCGATGACACATAGTACTAGTGAGATAACTTGGTTACCACCACTCGTTCTTCTGTAGGTTGGTTTCTCAATACCTAATCCATCTCATTATACGGCAATAATCAAGCCATGGTACACATTGTTTTTCCATCCCATACTAGACAAGATGCTAAGTGGAGAAATAGCTACATCATTTGTGAGATTTGAAGACCATCAAATTGATGTCCTTACAAAGTCATTGTGTAGGAGTTGATTAGAGCCTATTTTGTTCCAAGGTGGGTGTGTATGACATGTATCCACCCTACCAACTGTTATTATCAAGATATTCTTTTTAGTATTTTTTTAAAATCTTCTCCTTTATATTTGGAGTGGATTGGGTGAAGGTTGAATATGGAAAGCAGCTCATGTTCTTAATTCCTTAGATAGAGAAAGAATTGTCCTTCTAGAAAGATGACATTTGTGAGGTGTCCCTGTTCTGGACTATTCTAGAGGATGCTAGTGGTGAGGTGTCCCTACCAACTATCATTATTAGAATATTCTTTGCAATATTTTGTAAATCTTCTCCTATATGTATGGAATGGATTGGATATTATTTCCTGATTTCTCTCTCTCTTCCTCTCCCCTTCACATTCCATGGAGCATAATATATGAGTTGTCACTAAGGACTCATGCATCGGTACCATCTCATATTTACAACTAGTTTATGTGCCCTTGCCCATTGTGTTGCTTTCATATTTTTTCAGTTACTTTAGAGAGGAAGTTTCTTGATGTCGTAACAGAGACTTCAAACGAATCCAATTGTCTGATTTATTAGTTAATAGGCAATGAATGGGTAGCCATATTTGGTAAATAGCTAGTTAAACTTTCTACTTCATTAGCATTCATCTGAAACCTTTTGTCTTTATCAGCATTCATCTGAAGCATATTAAGTTTGGTCTCATTGAGCTACAGAGGAAAAAGAATCTGTATATTGAAAATTTTTTATATAAAGAGAGAGAGAGAGAGAGAGAGAGAGAGAGAGAGAGAGAGAGAGAGAGCTGCAATTTTGTCCTAAAATCAACCTTGTGCTGGAGGAGCGTAGTGATTCTTAGATGGTATATTATTTTCAGTTGCAGGAGAGTCTTTATAATTCCTTGTTCACCATGCAGAAACTATTGCAACATGGGCTTGTTACTGTGAGTCTGGATATTTTTCCCATCGGGCATTGGTAATTCCTTAAGTTCTTGCTGCATTAAGTGGAGACTATGAAGTGGGGTACAACCTAATGAATATGCTTTCTGCATTGTGATGTGCTGTACAAGATTTAAGATGGTGCACTCGATAGCTTTCTGATTTGCATATACTGAGATAAACTTTATTTTGCCCATTGGATATAGGTGATACCTCAAGTTCTTGCTGCATTAAGTGGAGATTATGAAGTGGGGTGCAGCCAAATGAATATGCTGCCTGCATTGCCATCAGCTGTATGAGGTTGAAGATGGTGCATCTGCTAGTGCTCTCATTTCTCTATCATATTGCAGTTTAAATTTTCCTACGGTTTGGTGATATAAAAATTGCTTTTACTCACAATGATAAAGTTTCCTGTTACTTTTTATACATAAAAATGTTTATAATTTTCTTGTAGTATAGTTGGCAAATAGACTGGGAATCAGCCTCCCCAAAATTGGGAATAAGGCTGCTAAACTACCACCTCTCCCAGACCCTGCTGAAGTATGAACCTTGTGCACACCATTTTATAGTTGACAAATGGAGGTCAGAGGGACAGTTGTTACTGATTGGATGGAGAGAACCAGCATGCCTTTTAGTTTAAAGTGCAATAGTTTTGATGCCAGAGAAGGTGTTGATGACTGATGAGGTTGAGGAAGTGTTGATGTGGATTCAATGAGGAAGATGAATAGCCTGAGTTGCTTTTAGTGCTGGTGATATCCTGAAGACTGCTATTGTAATAATATAATTGTACAATGGTAGGTATGGGGACATCAGAGAAGTTCTAAGAAGATGAAGCATTATCCTTTTGGCAAGTCCATATAGCTCTTTATGGCTAGTTTTATGAAGTCCATCTGCTGTTGTCCTTTTCACTATGGGTGATAGAATTTCATTACCCTTCAAAGAATCAATTTCTGGTCATGATCTGTGTGTCACGCACTTCAAGATTATAGATACAAAAGTTCATCATGATTTGTTTCAAAGACTTACCAAACACCTTAATCTGAAGCAGTTCCATATTTTGTCTTTGATAAGCAGAAAAACTTTTCCCAACCACTTGATTTGATAAATGCATTGTGTAGAGGTTTGATATAATACTAGAAGACAGCTGAGATAAGTGGTGTATTTGAAAGTGTTTTTTACAATTACTGAATTACGTACTTGTATATAGAGTAATCTTTTTGTGCTTAAACAATCATAGCAGCCACTTGTTATCTCAGTTATACACAGAAAAAGGTTCTTTGCTCATACCAGATTTACGTAATTGATTTTGTTTTAAATTGCAGTCATAGACAGTTTGGTGTATTGCTTGTTTAACAAGGAAAAAGCAATGTATTTTGGGTTCATTTAACTTGTTGCATTGTTCTATATTGTTAACATGTAGATCAGTGAGAAGTGGTAGAGAATGTTTGATCCATTTCAATAATTTAAAGGTCAAGTTAAAAAAAATGTAGTTTTTAGTATCTTTATTTTTCTTCAAGAAAAATTGCTCATGTTGTAAAGTGAGATTATGCCTTGCTAAATCGCATTTGGGGAAAATATTTGGAACAATTATTAATGGTGTAGATGTGGTGTATATGAATATTTCTTTTTCTTTTGCTGGTATGGTTCCTCAATGTTGTGAGGGATTATGTGGTTGTCCTTCTTCCTATTCCCCCCTATTGTATCTGTGCGATATTATTTTAAATGGTACCTAATATCTCCAAGTATAGAATCCTTCTTTGGCTTCAGCCTTGTAGTGTTAGTTTAAAGGGCAATGATTCGTGGTTATGCCAACTTCCGTGAGCATAGCTGGTCCAATAATACTTCTAATCTATTACAAAATTAGTATATAAATATGCAAATGCTTAGCTTGGTAAATGATATGGGCAGACATACATGCACTATATATAATAAGACTGCATACACACACTCATACATGTATTCGTGCATGCATGCATTTATGTATGTCTATATTTGCAGAATTTCTTTTTATAAATATATATGCTTTTTAATTGAACCTTCAGACTCTTATGCTTATATGCAGGTCAGTGCTGTTTCCTCTAACTCCAGATTTGAATAATTTTGTCCTTTTAAGGGGATATGGGACATAGGCCCTTTTCCAACTCATTGAAAATGCCTGAGTTTGAGATGGACCAAGACTTTCATCATAGTCGTGGAACTTCTGAACAGTCTTACATTCATATGGGTACTGGTGCTATGAATGTTTTATATGTATTATGTCCAATTATCCAATAGATATTTCTTTTCTTTGGTGATTACTTCGTTATTTGATTGAATGTTGCTGCCAGCATCTAAAAAATGTACTAGATTTTCTCCAGACATGGATAGTAAAGCATGGGACGAAAAGCTATTAGCAGTTACCATTGAATAAGTTTTTTCATCTTGAGTTGGGCTGAAAGCAAAGAAAATTTTGAACTCTCCTAATTTGGTGCAATTATGATCAAATGTCTGATTCCAACTTAATTTCTGTAAAATCTAGAGTTCCCCAGCATGTTTCCCTTCCATTTTGACCTTCGTCCATCAGTTATGTCCTAAATCAAATGTTAAATGATCTACTTCTACCAGGTCCAGAATTCCTAAAGAGAAATTTTTACTGTAATGCTCTACCTCAGAAATTCCTAAATGATCTGTTTCCTTGCTAGTAATAGTTATTTATATTTCTGCCACTCATATTGCGGGAATGACTATTTTTCATTTGATAATTTGTATAGCAGGAAGGGCCGTTGCTCCAGAAAATGGTTCTATTGCTTATCCAATGGAAAATACACTGATGAGTGGAGTATACTGTGCCTCTTACCGGAACTTGGAATGCAGGCCTGTTCAACATTCCTTCTCTGGTGTTAGAGTGGAAGGTCCACATTTTCCAGTGGCTGATTCAAGATCATCATGTGATCCCTTTCCACACTCTCCAGGTTATCTGCACCCAGAGAATAGTGCCAGCCATGCTCATTTAAGTTACTATAATGGGCACAACATCCAAGAAGTGCAAGGTGGTGTATTAGATCCTACAATGGGCACTGGAAGAAGTCCTTTCAAAAGAAAAAGCCCAGGTCTTTCTTTAGCCTGTGATAGAGGCAGCACAAGCAGATTTTACGTTGCTGGAAGTTCCTCTGGTTCTTCTGAATCTCATCCAGGGAAATCAACTTCAGACTGTCAAAACTATACTTCAAGTTCCATTGGCTTCCCTCCCTACAGGGGTGGCAGCCCCCTGTTTGGCAGTGAGGATTCTCTAAGGAATGTGAGAAGCCGATCTAGACTGGATTTGGAACCCACCATAGGGAGAACTTATATATCAAATCAATCTTCTCATCATTACCATCCAGTGACTCATTTGGCCAGCCAATCTGGAACACTAGACGTTACTTATACAAATGCTGATGTAAACACTCATAATCAGAACCATGCCACTCCACCTCCTGCTGCATATGGAAGGTTTCTGGCTTCAGGTCAGTTAAGACATAAATATAATCATTCTTCTTCACTACTATATTATGCCACTCTTCTGAGAATTTAGCAACTTATTTATTATAATTCCAGAAAACAATGGCCAGGTCAGTTAAGATATAAATATTACTCTTCTTCACTTTTATGCCACTGTTATGAGAATTGACCAATTATAATTCCAGAAATCAATGGAATGAGCCATGAGAGGAATCAGTATCTTGTTGGAGCAAGTACTGCAGATATTGGTCATTTACACCTTAATTCCATACCAAGCAGAAATCCCTTTCCATCACCTCCACAATATCCTCATGGTATCTATGTGCAGACCACGTGTGAAGGTCATGGTAATTACTCTCGAAGAGCTACATCTTCATATAGAGCCAGTCCAAGTTTCTCCCGATTGGGACATGAAGCAGCTCACTCTGAAAATGGTATGCAGCTTCTCTCAGAACCTTCCTCTTACAGATATTCAAGGTCATCGTCTGGCAGAGGCTGGCGTAATACTCATTGGGACGGAAGGTCGAGGATAGCGAATGAGAGATTCAAATCACTTCCTAATGCTGCAGATGCACATGATAGAATGGGACCTGAGGTGAGTAATTATCATTTTTCAAGTTTTACGTGTGCTATGAAGGGAGCAAGATCTGGTACAAACACTGGATTATGACATTTGACAATCACGGAGCTGATAGGTTTTGAGCTTCATGGTTTCCACTATGGAGATTTCTGAGTCCTAGAACCAATATGATATCATTCTTAATCCTATACCTGTATAATTTTGTCATAGTTCTCCCCCCCCCCCCCCCCCCCCCCCCAATATTTATCATTAATCAGACGGTTGTGCTGATTGGATCAAAAGCCATGTAACAAGGACTTTGTCATGGATATGTTTTCAAGACAGTAATGTAATTATGACCATGCTAAGATGTACATGCTTGTTATACACGTTGATACCAGTGCAGAAAGGGGCAAGGAGAAGTCTTTGTTATATTTGATGGGAAGGATGCAAAGGCTAAGGATTGTGGGGGGCTGTTTTTTATGGCTTACCTTTTTCAAAATTTTAATCTCTTGGTGGGATCTATGCTAAGACATGTATTTTGGAAGACACCTTGTTTTGTCCTTTTGGTCTGTGGAACAGTTCCATGATTTACTTTTTCTTTTCTATTGATAAAGCATATGCTTTACTGATTGTGTGTAGTTAAAAGGAGATTGAGAAATCTTAACATAAAAATGTTAAGAAATTCTTCTCAAAATATTATAACGGTTAGTTGGAGATATCGTCATTAGCCTTCTGTCATATACCGCATAAAATTGAAGCAAGTCATCATGGTTTAGTGAATTTAGCCATGTTATGACTTCATTTCAGTTTTTAGATCCTTCTTGTTGGTTGAACCAAGTCCTTGAAGGATGCTTTGAGACTGAGCTTGTATGTTCAATCAGGGGCAGAACTAGACTTTTATGAAAAAGGGGGGGGGGGGGGGGGGGGGGGGGGGGGGCGCAAAATAATAATAAATATAAAAATTGAACCAATTTAGAAGTGTCATACAAGAAATAAGAAGTGTTTAGGGGGCCAACTTCATATCTTTTGAAAACTTTAAGTAAATTTAGGGGTAAAAATATAATAGTTAGGAAGTTTGGGGGGTCAACCACATTTTTTTAATAAGTAAATTTGGAGGTAAAAAATTAATATTTGAGAAGTTTGTGGGGGGGGGGGGGGTATAGCCCCCCCAAGCTTCAATGTGGTCCCCCCCTGTGTTCAATGTCTCTCACCTATATATCTTGCCAAGATACCGAGTTACTGAAAGCTAGATACTTGTTCTGCTTATTTGGTGGCATCGTGCAAACTGGATATATAGCAGCTCTTATGGTAATTTATCATGTGATGACATGTACTTGTCATATTTGCAGGCTATAATGATGGCTGATCACTCACCTATGCATGGCTCCAGAAATTTGATTGATCGGTATAGGGACATGAGGCTTGATGTTGATAACATGAATTATGAGGTAATTATTACCTCATCTACCTCCTTGTTGTCTTTTGGATTGTCCCAGCTTCTGTTGACTATAGATTATTGGCTTCGGGCAGGAACTACTTGCTCTAGGAGAAAGAATAGGGCATGTAAGCACTGGCTTGTCTGAGAATATGATGTCAAAGTGTTTAATGGAGAAACCGTATTCTTCTTCAGAACTTAACCTGGAGGACCGCTGTGCTATTTGCCTTGTAAGTATTTTACTGTTCCCGTCTGGCCGTCTCTTTGATTAGGAGTGGCATGCATTTGAGATTTAGACCCAAAAGTATGGCTACTCATGATAATAGATGGAGTTGTGAAATTTTTTCATATAGTTTAAATTACTATGGTTAATGATTTTGAGCCATGCTATTTTCTTGTTTTTTTGAAATTGTTCAAGTCCATAGCGATAGAGAATTGTGAATATATTTAAAAGTCTTGCAACAGCTTGAATTTGGACAGGTTGCTTGGATTTAATTTTTTTTTTTTGGCTGAATAAACATCAAGGTTATTTGGACATTTGAATATTATCGTGGCACAGCCTAGATATTTTTTTTCGCTTGAGGTTTAGGGCTCTTAATATTCCAAATAAATTTTCTGTGGCCCAAAATTTGAGTTTAGTATAGACATGCACCCAGTTAGATGCATACATAGTCATGTATATAAAAACCATATCTGGATATGTTATTTCTAGATTAGATTCATATATGATTTTTAATGGCTTAATCTTATTAGGTGTGATTTATCAAGTATTGGCTATTGGGCCCTGGCTTAATCTTATTGGTTCCATTTGCTTCTTGAAAAGTAGTTTACCCAGTGGCGACTCCAGGATTTTTTTCTAAGGGGTTCAACAATGATAAAGCAGGAAATGTGGAGTAAATAAAAAATAAAATGATTTTTTTTCTATATATATAACTTCCATATTATATACAACAATAAAAAATAGTATTCTAAATACAATTTAGTATATAATACAACTATATTTTACAATAATATAAAAAAGTTATTAATAGTTTAAAGATCAGTAAGACAACAAATATAATTAAATAATTAATCATACATTTTTGTTAAATTAATAATAACTTATTATATTTATATGTATTATCAATTAAATAAAAATATATGATAAAGAAGAATACTAACACTCCTAAGAGTAGAACTAGGAGTAATGTGAAACAAAGAAAAAAAAATAGTAACTAATATAAGTTTTTGCTTTTGAAGTGTATGGCTTTTTTTTCAGAATCACATATGACTTTTTAATCATACATGTGATCGCTCTCTTGGAATGTGAGCAAGCACTAAAAAAATTTTTGGACTTGAAAATCTATAGAGTATTTATCAAACAATTTGATCAAATAAAGAGAAAAACTAAATATGGGTCTAAATAAAATCTAAGTGGTAAATTGTTAATGGTAGGTAAAAAGTGATGTTAATTATGGATCTAAATAAAACTAGTTACAACTTGCCATGTAACATTTATTGTGAAAATATTATGAAAGTAGCGTTAAAATGATCATATTCAAATTTATCTTAGTTGGGTTTATATACAATTTAGAGTCAAGGTGTTCAAATTTTTATTGTAGGGGGTGAAACAAAAGTTAAATTTTTTTTTTTTAATGTGTATTAAAAAAAGAATTGACAAGTCATGGCTCTAACATAACGCCGCCACTGAGTTTACCTCGTTTGTGCGAAGAAATTAGCAAATTATTTTTTGATTCACGTCACAATCTAGATGGCTGACCCACTCTTAGTCGGCTTTGTGGTTTGTGGTATCATTTGGGCAGTCCATGTTCCTAAAATATGAGATTTTTAATTGAAAATAGTGATGTTGATATCTATGTGTGTGCGTGCATGCATCCCCTTCCGAGGGATCTCTTAACTTTTTCAGGATTTGGTTGACATTTGCAATTTACAGGAAGAGTACAAGATTGAGGAGGAACTCGGGAAAGTGAAGAACTGTGGCCATGAGTATCATGTGGACTGCATCAAGAGATGGTTATTGATAAAGAATGCCTGCCCCATCTGCAAAGCTCCTGCTCTACCAGATAGTTTGAAGGAGGAATAGTTAACATTTGCTCTACGTTCTTTCAATCTCATTTCTTGTAAATATATAAATGGAATTGATGAGGGGAATTACAGAAATCTCTCATGGAATATGTATAGAATGTTTGAAGAAACTTGGTTTATTCTCAGTTCACTTACATTGTTGTCTCCCATCTCATATGTATCATATCAAGCTCCAGCCAAATCTGACCTTGTTGGCAAACAGTATCAAACAATGATACAACTTTGTCCGAAAGTCTCTTTCTCCTTATTGAAAGATGAGAGAGTTTTTCCATTTCCTGTACAGTTGTCCCGTTGTGTTTTGAGTCTTTTGACTTTTTTCAACCCTACTAGTCGGCAATAGAATATGTATTGTCTTGGATGGGACGTGTCATGTTTAGCCCAAAAACGGTTTTAATCAAGTTTAAATAAAGTAATTTCATTTAATCGAATATAAAAAAAATATAATCAAAGTTTATCCAGCCCAAAACATATACCCAACTCCGAGACCATACCCATATTGGAAATAATTTAAAAAAATTAGGAATAAAAAAAGAGGCAAGAGTATGACAACGAATATTAGGCTGCCGATGGGTAAAAAAATAACGTAAGTGGACCAAAGTAGACCAACTAGACCGCAGGGACTAAAGCAGACTGAATGGACTAAGAGGAGAAAATGGACAGAAGGAGACCGAATGGACCAAAATAGACCGAAAAGGTCTATTCTGGACCGAAGTGAAGCAAACTGGAGCTAAGGGGACCTATTGGACTAAAATAGGCTGAATTCGGCCGAATGAACCGCACAGGACCGAGATGGACCTCTTAGACCGAAATGAAGCAAAATAGACCTCAGGGGACCAATTGCGATAAAATAGACCGAAGTTGACCGAAATGGACGTAAATGGACCTATTGGACTGAAGTGAAACAAACTGAACTGAAAGGGATCAATTGGACCAAAATAGACTGAAGAGGGCCAAATTGACTGAATTGGACCGAAGCAACCTAATTGGACAGAATAGATTCAAGTGGACTGAAATAGATGGGCATAGCAAGAATAAATAATAGGCTTCAAAAATTTTTTTTAGAAGGGACATGATATCCATTTATAGTTGTAACTAAGCAAAGTTAAAAAACAAAAACTCCAAAGCGGGAGGTGGAGAATCCTTAGTTCATATTACAACATCTATTATATGTTTATGTTTCAGCTTTTAGATATTATATAGATATACATATGTCAATAAATTTAAATTCTAATTTAATATCAATCTTATGAAAGCCATAGATTCAAATTCTCTCGTGTCACTTATTATTTTTTATTTAAAAAATCTACTATATCTTTAAAAAATTAAAAAATAGAACTCCAATTCAGACATTATCTCCACTCAATTGGGGTCAAAGTGCTCAATCAATGACCATCCAATTATCCTATCAAAACAAAAAAAGACCACCCAATTACCAGGTATTCAATAATTGATTATTTTTCTAGCTTTTCTCTCCATACACCCCCCCACCCCCCACCCAAAACAAAAAATAATAATAATAATAATTTTGCGACAAAACATGTATTCTTTACTCTTTAGTGGGTGTACCGTGTACCACTTACTTCCTTCAGACCAATGAGTGCAGTAGGGATACACAAAAAGCAGTCCCTCTAAATGAAGAAAAACTTCCGCATGCAGCATATGCATGTTTCCTCTCTCTCACAAGGGATGGACCCCACAACATGTAATACCTTCTCCTAAATGAAAAGGAAAACACAGTACACAAAAATAAAAATGACATCAGAATCAAACATATCTGATGGGAGGCATCCAAACTCATTAATCACTATGTAACATAACTCTACATCGATATTGTCACGTTCAATTAATATTGTCACGTTCAATTAATATCAACAAATTTACAACTTCTTGTGAACTTATTTTTTGCGACTTCATAATACAAATCAACTCCTTCGGTTAGAGAAAAAGGTCTCAACCTCTTCCGGTTTCTCGAGCATCACCAAATTGACAATGTGAAACAAACTACTATATCAACAATTCAATGTAACATTCATGACAGACCATGAGAAATTGAGAACAAAACTATACTTTGAACTTTAAAGCCGAATCTACTTTTTCCCATCTTTACAGATATTATATAGCAACAACATCCAAATTTGTTCTGTGGTGACAGAAGTCTATCAATCAGCTTTCAAATGCTTCCCCAGCAAAATACTGTTTGTGGACCATTTTTTGGTAATCTGCCAAAATCATTCCACAATTCACAGATAAGAAATTGATCAAACGGATAATAAAAAATTCCAACATTTTAAATACAACAAACAGTGGTATTTCAGTGACATTGTGTGATAATATATGGGAAATGCTATGCCTACATTCAAAGCCAGATATGGTAGTTTGAGAATACTGATACACTATAAGTTCGTTAACTGGAGTTTGGGAGAATTGGGACATTCATAACCACCACCAACAACCTAATCTCAAAGCTCAAAAATGTAGAAGAAGAAAATAAATGAATAGCATAAATTGGTGGAAATGAAAATATGTGGATCTATTATCTAACCTTCCTTATTGCTCCATAATGCTGCAGCATAGCTGTTGAGAGGACTCTCTGGGTTAGGCTCTGCATATGAGAACTGCAAAGTTAGGCACTGAAAAAAAGCAACAAAGAAAACTTAATTATGTAGGTTATAGCAACCAGACCTCCCAATAGACTCTGAATGGACAAAAGAATTGTTCTACAATCATAAGCCGAAGACCATTTGTCCTGAAGCAACATAAGAAGAGAATTACATTAGTTCTACTTTTTTTATTTGGATAGTCTCTGAATGGACAAAAGAATTGTTCTACAATCATAATGAAAGTCAGAGCCAGTAAAACTCAATATAATCATAAAATATTGCTCAGGTTTCAACTACTTGAACTTTAACTTATCACCCACATTGAGTCTTTTTCTTTTCACCTAAGTTTCCAGCGCCTGATAAAACTTGTAACCATCTAAAACCTTGACTATTCTAACTCAATTTTCTGACCCAAAATCCATAACAAAAACTGTCCTGTAAAATCATTCAAGTGACCTATTCCTAGATCTTTTCTTTTGTATAAGACTATAAGTACAAGTGATCTAATGATCTATGCTATGCCTGAGTGTTCACTCTCACTAACAAAAAATCCAAACATAATTAGTTATTCATTTTTATTCGTAAGTTAAACATGCTCCCAGTGGAGGTCTTAAACCCACAACCTTACTCTCCATTTCACTAATATGGGAGAGGAAAGTGCTAGTTGAGCCATAGCTCATTGGCAAACATAATTGAATATTCTTAATCAACTTATTCAAATTTCATCATTTTAGAACATCAACATTAACCATTGAATATTCTCCCAATCTCCCATTTCATCTCTCTTTAAGTCCAGTATTACAAAGTTTGCTAAAAGCAAATTAATCTACCAACTTTAATTGATACCTGAAGTATGTCAAGACAAATGTTGCCAAACTGATCAACATTTGGATGGAAGCACATCGTCTCAAACTTGATTTGGGGAGGTTTAAAAGGGTAGTCCACGGGAAAACGTAATGAGAGTTTGTAAGATAAACCCTCATACATAGTTCCTTTTCCACCCTCAATCGTACCAATCCATGTAAAAATGCTCTCACCCTCAGGAAAAGCTGATACTCCTAAATCCCCTCCACTCATCTGCAGAAACAAACTTCTCTCTCTATTAGAATTAGTGAATACACAACACCAGCAAAACAAAAAAGGGAGAAAAATGACTTTAAGACTTTTATGGAGAATGAAGGAAAAGCAATTCTTATCTAATGACCACAAACAACAAGAAACAAAGAAACACACTCAAAGCTCCATAGGTAAGATTGAAAATTAATGATCCACAACCCTTGTCAGAAACCACTTAATGACATAATTAATGATTCTTTTTTTTTTCTTTTTTTTTCTTTTTTTTTTTGAGAATTGCATAATTAATGATTCACTCTATTATAAATGACATAATAACCCATTTGTTATCTAAAAACTTTTACATTAATTTCCACAAACTTAGAATCCATTTTCTATTCAACTTTCCATAAGATTCTATTTCTAATCAGCATAAACAAATTTTCATTAAAAAAAAAAAAAAAATCTTTATCCATTTCCTATTCGATCTTCCATAAGATTCTGATCAGCATAAACAAAATATTCATTAAAAAAAAACCTTTACTCATTTCCTATTCAACCTTCCATAAGATTTTAATCAGCATAAACAAACTTTCATAAAAAAAAAAAAAACAAATCTTTATCCATTTCCTATTCAACCTTCCATAAGATTCTCATCAGCACAAACAAGTTTTCATTAAAAAAAATAAAATCTTTATCCATTTCCTATTCAACCTTCCATAAAATTCTAATCAGCATAAACAAATTTTCATTTTAAAAAAAAATCATCATCCAAGAGAATTCAAAAACTGAAAGCAATCCCCCAATCAATTTCACTACTTCATTAGCCTATGAAAGACAAAGATTGATCAAACAAAATATGCAGTTTTAAAAAAATCAGCACGAATCGATTAGGAAGATATCGAAGCAAAAACATACCATGAGAGACATCAATTCCTTTTGAAGCCTGCAAAAAAAAAAAAAAAAACTAAACCACCATGAAATCCGTGTAAAGCCTAAAGATTCTGAAGTCTATATTTCTTTTTTCTTTCCTTCTTCAAATTTTCTCGACAACCAAACACAAGGAAAAAGAAGAAGAAAAAAAAAACTTCTTTCTTTCTTCCTTGTTATTGTTTTCTCGGGAAACAAACAGAAATTTGAGGAAAAAGAGAATAAACCTCTGAGAAACAGAAGATGTGTCGACGGGGATAGGCGAATTGGCGGCCTGTTTCTGTGGAGCCGCCGCTGCATGGCGATGATGCGGCTGCGGGATCGACGCGTTGTCCGCCGTCGGATTGGGCCGGACCTCCATGACTCAATGATCAAGATCGAGATAGTGAGACTGTGAGAGAGAGAGAGAGAGAGCCTATTAGAAATGAAAAAAAAAAAAAAACCGATTCAACGGTTGTGATTTAATCGATCGATCAATCAGTCAATGAAGTTGGTAGTCTGATGAGTAGCGATGAATTATGAATAGTGGGAAATGAAATCAATTTTGAAATGTTTGTTTGGGAAATTGGCAGTTTGGCACTTATGGTAGTTTAATCTGTTACGAATATTCTTCCCTTTATTTTTTAAATTAAATCAAAATTTATATATATAAAATTTTGGATAGATATCAATAAAGTTTGTTGTCGTATAATAATAAAAAAGATATATAGGATTTCATCTTTACTTATACAAAAAATAAATTTATATTTTGATTAAATAATAAAAAATAATTATCACAAATAAAAGCCATAAATTATCGTAATCATAATGCAGCCATGGCATCTGTTCTGGACGTAAATTGCTAATCATATCCTACCTGTCTATGGAATAATAATATGCTTAAAGATTAATACTTTTTTCAATATAAAGATTAATATAATCAGGAACATTTTCTCCAAAAAAAAAATAATAATCAGGAACAGTATTGACATATAAACACTTTTTTTTTTTTATTATTTATAGAATAGTAATGGAATGATTGGTGACGTACAGCCCATTAAAAAATTGTACAAAATTTAAAGTTGGCTTCTTTAAAGCTAACTTTCCTGAGGTGGGTTTTGAAGATCAATAAATTAATGAGAATGATAAGATAAATGATATTGATCTAAACTATAATATGTTTGGAAGGGAAACTTGTAAAGACGTTTATGCTTTATTTTTTAAAATTTAATCTGAGAATTATGTTTGTGCTAATTTCTGCCTTGATGTCATTGTTTGATTGTTTTGTCTTTTAAGGAAAGGGCACCCAGCTAACTGCCATCAGAGTCAGACTACATATCCATAATCCATAGCTCACAGACTCACACAAATCTAAATCAAAAAAGAAAATAAATAAATAACACATAAATATATATGGTAATAAAGTAATGGATTATGAGTTCATTTTTTTGTATAATTTGAAAAATTAACCATAATTTTGAGGTAGTTACATTGCATCATGTATGATTTTTTTTTTTTTTATATTGGCCGGCAAAATCAATATAAGCTTTTCAGGGAGCTGGTTTATATTGACATTGGAGCTGGTTTATATTGCCAAAAATGTTGGCTTTGATTTCAATCAAACTTTTCTTTTTCTTTTTCTTTTTGGTAATATAATTAGGGGTGGCAATTCGAGTTCGCGGGTCGGTTTGTTTTATATATGGCAACACTAACCCGACATGTTTATTAAATGGGTCAAGATCAACCCTAACACACCCATTTATTAAACAGCTTTTCTGAGGGAAAAAAAAAAGCAAATAAATATTTTAAATATAAAATTTAAAACTAATGCTTGGTTTCTTATATCATAAATAATCAATCACAATACGTCAAAGAAAATAAACTACAAAACTAATAAGTTTATTTACCTATAGTTTAAATGGTATATTGGTAAAATTTCTTTTTAAATGATTTCAATCAAACCCTTTCTTTTTCTTTATCAAACGGGTTTTTGGTAATATAATATGACACAAACCCATTAAGCCTCAACCCATAACCTGTTAATTTCTGTCTGTTTTGGTTTACGGGTCAAACCAATTTGTCACCCCTAAATATAATCAAACTGGACATCTTAGTAGTTAGAATTGTCTCCCTGCAATAATATAAGAGTTAAATAATTGATGGGGCCTATGGAATCCACTTTACAGAAATGGATTTAATTGATAATGATTGATATTCTGTTTGTAATTATGTGATACAATAAACTCCAGTTTTTTATAGCATAGCCAGAGATTTTATGTCTAATTGTCTATACATCTACAAAAATTCGTTTATTTTGCAGTTTATTAAAGGATATGGCCCAGATGTCTAATTTTCAATTTATTCTATGCTACAAAATCATTTTTTCTGGGATTTTTTTATTATTATGTTTCCATTTCTAGAGATTTTAATTTGTAACCATGTAGCTCATAACATTTCTTTACTTCTTGTTTTACACTTCTACTGATCTTTTGTGAGCCAAAAAAAAAAAAAAAATCCATATGTTCCAGCCTTCTAGGTTAACAACCATAAAAATTGTGCCATAAAGAAAGTAAACAACGATTAATATTACAAATAAATGTGAATCTAATCCAAATTCATATGATCATATTTTGTTGGATGCCAAGTTGCCAACAAGATATGATGCTTTATTTGCTGGTTATCTTTCAAAGATTGCTGGACTAGTCAGAATAAACTATTGAAATGGGGTTACTAAGGTGACCATTTGTGCGCTTTTTTTGTAGGGATTGTATAAAATACTAGGATTACTTGTTCTTTGAATGCCCGTTGACCAAGAGGATTATGGCTCCAGGTTGAAAGCTTACGCCTAACTCGGTTAATTAAGAAGGCAGACCGGGCTGAACTCCTTCAATGGGTTGTTAAGGACTTGAAAGGAAAGGGAATCTAAAATCTGTAATCTGCAAAAGTTGCTTAGGCTGCTGCAATATATGATATATGGCTCTAAAGAAATGCAAGAATATTCAATGGTATCATCAAGAATGAGGAAAGCAATATTCATGCTATCAAATGTGATGTGCAGGCTAGGATTGGTTAATTCAGGAACTTTAAATACTCCTTTACAGATCAAAATTCTTTGTACTTGTTCAGTGTTCAAAGGGTAGGTGGGACAGATTTAAGTTAGGGCTGGTCTTGATTTTAGTCTTTCTGTTGGCTTGTATTTTTGCTAGTATGTAGCTGTGCTCCTGCATCTTTTGCAGCTATTCCTATTTACTGCTTGTAGTATGGATTGTTAAGGTTAATAAAGTTTCTGCTTATTCATCAAAAAAAGAAAACTATTGCAGGCCAACACACACTGATATGTATTATTGGGCAGGCAAAAAAAGAACTTGTGTAGAACTGCTCTGCTAGTTACATGGATCTTGGCAATGGCAGATTATTCAAAGAGACCTGATACGGAGGCTACAATACTCGTTTCATTGCTGTTCACGTAAAACTAATAAAGGATCACCATCAACTAATATGTACTCACACATTGCACACTCACACTAAAAATTTTCTGTTTAATCTTGAGAAAAGAAAAAAGAAAATTATGGCAAATAAACAAAAAAATTCCTCTCTCTCTTTTTTGTTTTTTTGTTTTCCTTGTAAAAAGAAAAGTATTATTCACGATGCCTCAAGCCCTCGAAAAAAAAAAAAAAAAAACTGTCAATCCTAATTACAAATGCTTGAATCATCCTTGCCACTATTGGAACACTAGTGCCAACAATCTGTCACGTACAAAAAATGTACACTGTAGTATAAGTATGTAACAGTCTCCTATGATCCAATCTCCATTGGCTTATTCATTTGCTAAAGGAGAAATCCGACGAACCAATGTTGATTTCATGTTGAGTACGAATGGGTCCTGGAGCTGGAGGCAGTGACATTAAGCTAGGATCTTGAATTGCCGGCCTCTCTTGCAGCTCGGAATGCCTACTAAAGTGATTCTCATTGGGTCCACTTTTGTTACTTGGGGATGGCACATCTTCTATGTCCGAATGATCATTTTCGACATCAAACCTTGTTGGAGATGCATGCAAGCTATCAAGGCTGCTGTGGTGATAGTTGTGCAAAAGGTGTGCCGGGGACATGCCATGTGTTGGAGTTACTGGCCTACTTGAAAAGGGTGTGTTACTCTCAGAATGATGGCCATGCTTAGTGTTCTTTTTGGCTGTGCGGTGCCAATTTTTCAATGCTGTTGCCACTTTATCATGAAAAATGGTGGGTTTCATGGTAGATCCCATCTGTAAAATCAGTCCCAAAAACAAAAATTGGTTATAAATTGATGGTAATTTATTCTTAGTTCTGTACCCTTTTCTAGCTACAAGACCTATATGTGTAATAGTACTATATCAAGAAGTTAGAAAAAGATATGCTATCATTTCTCACCTGAGTCACCAAAGCATAGAGAGGCAAAGTCACATAACTGCATAGAAATTGTATGACGACCCTGAAGAAAATGCGAGTGTTGTTAAGATTAATAATTCTTAAATTTAATCATAATCAATAATCACTAGTCCTTAATCATCTGTGTAAATCTGAACAAAGACACCAGCATACAGAATTCTATACGTGGGTATTTGTGATGAAACTCACCCCATTGAGATTCTGATGACGAGATCTGCAGTGCGCCTATGGAAGCAATTCCTTAAGCCAAACTCATACTGAAAGAGATGAAAACATGTAATAGGAAAGTTAGAAAATGCTCTCAGCATATGGTTCTCTTGTAGCGAAATTCTATATCCTAAAAATGGTTTAAAAGAACAGAATTGTGTTGCTCCACGTTAGACAAGAAACAAATTAACAAAGTGACATATTAATTAAGAATTAAACATGTTAAATACAGCAGGTATGATCAAGTTGCCTTGTTAATTTTTATTTGTATAGTTAGCTCATGACTCAAAGAGAATGATTTCAGATAGAATAGAATAAGGATCCCTAAGGCTATGATTGTTGTTATTGTTACAGTTAGCTCGCAATTCATAAAAAAATAAATAAATGTTTATTAATATTGTCATCATATAAGCACCAGACATGATTTTGAGCAATGAAAATGTCACAAAGGACTTCTATAGTAGTGCAGACATCATTAAGTACTTTGTAAAATAAAATAGTTGAGCAGAAATGAAATGCTTACCGTACTCCAAGCAAAGAAGGCCAATTGAAATGCATTCTGCCATTATAAGTCATCACATAGAGAGGCCAAAAGCAAAACAGGTTAATGTTAGAATCCTCATATATAGATTAACATACTAGTAATTTTCTTGATGTAAGTAAGTGAAAGATACCTGAAAAAGAACCAAGTGAATGAGAAAGAGAATGAACTTGGGGCGGCCAAACCAGAAGAGGTCATCACCTGGCTGCACCACAGGCGCACCCCTAACCACATCACCTCTATCTTGAATGCTTAGCCCCATTTTTGTAATTATCACTTGTAGCTTTGTCCCCACCAAGAGTATTACCTATAAAATTCACACAAAAAAAAAAAAAAAAAACACATTATCTTCCATTTATTATGCAACAACCCAAAATTAGAATGAGTTCAAGTTCTTTTCTGGTTGCTTACAATTAATGGGAGAAATGGTAGCCATAAATAAGAATTCAATCCTGTCGAAATATAGAAAGAAACATTTATTAGTCAGACAATCCATACCAAATTTGGTCTCAGAAATGAGAATTGACACAAAATAATGGACCCTGGCTGTGTTCTAGTCAAAACAAAAGTCATACACTCTGCTTCAAGTCCAAATTTGACTAGGTCCATATTAAAATTTGTCAATAGTTTTAATATCTAAGAAGTAGTGTTTAGCTTACCATATGTGTTGGACAGTAGGAATAACAAAGCAAAGGACCAAACCAGTGGACTGCACATGGGAATTGAGGTTAGGAATTAGGATTCTAAGATAATTGAAAATCAATGAAAGAAAGAAATCAAATTCTGAAGTGTTGGAGCACCAACCTGATTCCCACCACAACTATGAAATCCTCTTCAAGTGATCTGCTAATATATTTTTGAAAATCGAATCTCGTTTCACTTTCGGGTGCCAAATGTGCCTGAAAATCACACAATGTAACATAGGAGCTCCCATTATCAACATGAATTTATATATATATATATATATATATATATCCCTTTCTCAGCAAGGTGTATAAAAGCTAAAAAATTTTGTTACTCCATATATTAAAACTTACCATGATAAATCCATGTTTCAGTGTAAGGTAATCAATCTTGGTAACTGAGGTAAAGAATTGTCTGAAGAAACACACCTGATGATAGGAAGAGAAAGAACAACTTTAAAATTTGTACCACAATTATGTCTTATGCCTTTAATTTTCCCAAAAAAAAAAAACAATAATTTCAGTATATAGAAAAGTATTTGAAATTCCTTCAACCATCAACTTTCTAAAATTATTTTTTTTATTAATTGCATTCTCAGGCTTTTTCCTTCCCCAAAATATTTTTCAAAAAATATCTGACCTCGTCCCAGGTTCTATACTAATATATCATACACATGCAGAGTAATTAGTTTAAATAATAAATTAATCAATAAAAAGTTTTTTAATTCCTTAATAAATTCATGTAAATCGGGTAATTAAGGATGTTATAATTTCAACTGGAAACTTAATTCCTACTTACAATCCAAAGGGAAATGGGTGACTTGCTCCAAAAGTTCAAATGCCTTCGCCCAAATGATGTATCCCTTGCAAACCTAAACCTCTCTGGATCTGCATCACATAAATCATTGTATATATGTCACACCCATCAAGTGCATACAATTGTTTTTAAAACATAAATATCAAAATGAAAAAAAAGAAAAAAGAAAAAAGTAAAAAACCTTTCGTTTTATTTTAACTTAAATTGGCATCAGCAAACCTCAAATTGACATTGCACATGCAATTTAATAATGTACTAAACTACTAAGTAACAGAAGCTTAACTGCCCACTCAATCAGTAAAAATAGGTAAAATAAATAAAACATTAATGTCGCTATCATAGCTAAAAAGGGCACGAGTAATGTTAGTCACATTAATTTTCAAATTTTTTTTATTTATCGTTAAAGTGGTAAATTGTAATGAAAGTAACATTTTTTTTAATGTGAATCTATTAGTCATACGATTTTAATTATTATTAGTATCGAGCATAAGTTCATAACAAATCAACTTATCAATTACAAAAAAAAAAATAATAATAATAAATAAATAATGAAAATTATTGTGCAACTATTATCTTTTTGACAAGTAAATATAAAATAATCTGATATTTTATTTTATAGTAAAAAACTAGGATGCGATGACTTTGTGAGCCACCTTTGTCAATTATTTTTTGGTGTTTGACGAATTGAGAGAGAGACTGTCTGTGACAGAGAGAGAACACTGACCAGGTCCATAAACAGACAAACTAGCTAATTTTAACTTACTTGAAATGGGTTCAATTTTTAAACGATAACGTGCATGCATTTTTGACTTCAACGTTAGGCAAACTCGGTCACGGATATCTTTCATCTGTCTACGAACTAACTGTTTGTTTTTAGCACAGGAAACTACTACATGTATTCCCGCATAAAATAATGAGAAACAAAACTTAATTGGTTAGCTATATATATTGACCCGTCTGAAAGTAGTACTTGAGACACTTACCGTTATAGTATTGGTATTCAAGTGTCCTTGTTTCATCCTCCCAAACCTTCCATTTTCCCATCTGTAACCCATTCCAAACAAGAATTAATTTAGTAATCATTCAAAGTAAGACGAGGTATTTTGCACACATGCTGGGTGGGGTTCACTAATAATTATCTTATTATGCTGACATATACATAGGGGCGGCACTTCAAGGTGGTCCCTGGACCACCAAACCAGAAAAAATATATATATAATAATTTAAAATTTTTTATTTGCCTACCCTTCAAATAAAATTTGGAAACACTCTTGTCCTAATAAAATTAAATTTTACTCTATAATTTATTCTATATTCCGTGGATGAATAATTGTTTGGTTGATAAAGAGACTATTATGCAATAATTTCAAAATATGAAAACTCGTAGAAGATAATTATAAAATTTTTGTATTTCCGTGTTTTTTTTTATTATTGTTGTCAATATATGAATTTCTTTTTTTATTAGATTGTATAATTTATGTTTTTTAAGGAATACTTTGAGAAAAATTCCTAGAACAATTTCAAAATATGAAAAGAAAGTGAATTAATATTTCACCTAAAATTGTATATAAAAAAAAATCACCTGAAATAATTTGGAAAATAACGATGGATATAGAAATAGTGGTAGCTTAGTCGTTACTTTGTGCTCTCTGTTTGAAGTATTCTTCAACGTCATTGGCCTTATATGTCCTCTAAAATTAATGCCCACCATTTGAAATTATCAAACTTGGAAAGGGTGAAGCCATGGAGAAGTATTCTTCAACGTCATTGGTCTTTTCTTTATTATCAGAGATGAATATATGAGATATCATGTGTCTTGTGGTGGAATGGGTGAAGCCATGGAGAAGGAGATAGAGTAGAGAGAGAGAACGTGTGTACTTTGGAATTGGAGAGAAAAAGCATTTAATTTTAAAGAATAAAATAAAATGGAGGTTTTTGGTAACTCATTAATGCAATATTTAGAATATTAATTACAAGGTATAGAATGTTATTAACCATTAGATCTAATGATAATCTACAGTCAAAAAAATGTGTAACTCTTATGAAGTTACACCAAGTGTAATTTGAACCCACCTCATATATATAAACATTTGTAAGAAAGATTATTACGTAGAAGATATCTTATTATGCACACATGCTGGGTGGGGTTCACTAATAATTATCTTATTATGCTGACGTATACATAGGGGCGGCACTTCAAGGTGGTCCCTGGACCACCTAACCTGAAAAATATATATATATATATATATAATAATTTAAAAATTTTTATTTGCCTACCCTTCAAATAAAATTTGAAAACACTCTTGTACTAATAAAATTAAATTTTGCTCTATAATTTATTCAACATTCAGTAAATGAATAATTATTTAATTGATAATGAGACTATTATGTAAAGATTTCAAAATATAAAAATTCGTAGAAGATAATTGTAAACTTTTTGTATTTGCATGTTTTATTTTTATTGTTATTGTTAATATATGAATTTTTCTTTTTATTAGATTGTATAATTTATGTTTCTTAAGAAACACTTTGAAAAAAATTCCTAAAGCCGTTTTTACGTATACAGTGTGTATATACATATAAACATTTGTGAGAGAGATTATTATGTACAAGATATCTTCTGGGCTCACATAGTGTCAGATATAGTGCATAAGATAATTGAGAGAGAGAGAGAGGTGTTGCAATTGTGTATGGTAAATTAATTAAGTACCTTAGTTCTGCCCAAAGCCAAGGTGGTGATGCAGTAGAGCACATGAACAACAGCTAACACAAAAATGAATACATGGAGCTCGTGAATCCCATATGCAGATACCAAGGCCACTTTACCCTGCCAAAATGTCAAACATATATAAAAACTCTACAGAAAATAGAAATACCACAAATTTTTTTATACAAATTTTACAGATTGGTGTGTTAGAAATTACAAATTATAGTTCAAACATTATTTATTTATTTATTTATTATGTTGTTAAACAGGCACAAATTACATTGATTAATTACCATTTGCCATTTTAGTTTTCAAAGCTGAAAACTGAAATCAAGCTTCTATAGCCAATTCATAATTTATTTGTTCCATTCCAAGTCTTCAACGACCTCTACCCCCAGTAATAAAACACTATTCATTGGTGGTACCACAATATTAAATTCATTTAAATTAAGTAGCTATGGTATCTATTCCAGAATACCAATATATATGGAAACACAAAAAATAAAGAGAAAAGAAATCATTGAGCTAGCTTTACCTTTGTTGTGCATTTGTCAATTACTTTTGCAGCTAATATTCTTCGCGAACCGAAATCAGAATCCAAAATTTGGAGTAGCTTCCGTCCAGGTCCTTCACTCTGGGAATCTGTGTATGTGCTACTACTCTTGTCACCCTTGTTACAAGGGTGCCAAGTAGCTCCAACACTCTTGGGTATACATATATTAGTTATGGGTGTTTGAAGCACTATTAGGAGCAAGGATATGAATCCCATTATCATAAGCTCTGGAGAAAAAAACAAAAGGGGGTTAGGCTTTGGACAGACTTACCTTTTTTTTTAAGACATGTTTGAGATTAGATAAACTGAGTATTAATTGTAATAATATATAAATGATTATGGTTTGTCAGTACCTCCTTTGATCTTTTCAAGGGCTTCATAGAGAGCTCTTTTGTGTTTGTTTTTTAGCCACTACAAGGAAATGAAAGAATCTCTGAGTCATCAACAAGAAGAAAATACAAACAATATAGGAACAACAAAAATAGTAGGTTGGACATCACAAACAACTTCTTTGTTTCTCTAAGTATCAGAGAGCAAAATTCAAGCAGATATAACACAAAAAATGATTGTTATGTATAGGTCTGACCCCAAACTTTAATTTGAAGGTCATTGAAAGAATAACGTGAACCATATATAGATAGATCTGATTCTCAAAAAATATATATATATATATATATATATATATATATATATATAGATAGATCTCTATTTACGCCAACCGATCGACTGGCAAACTTAAAGATTAATGTTTAGAAATCATGAATAGCTATATATCTACCACCTTAAAAACTATACTACATAAGATAACTATTAAAACTTTTTGGTGGGACACTAAGATAAATAGGTAACATTACCTTTCCGATGATATGAATAATATGTTCAACGAAGATAGAAACAAGAACCAACACGAAGCAAACCACCGCAACAGCCCATGTTGGCGTTTCCTCTAGTGTACGTTCATACTCTCCTTCGGCCATCACAGTGTCCTAGCCCTCGATCGAAGCAAAACTCTAAGAAAGTTTACAATTAAAAAAAAAATGGAAGTGATTGCTGCAGGGATGAAGATACGGATAACTCTTTACAAGTTGTCCGCAGAAAAGATTTAGTGATTGCAGCTTGCAGTTTCTATTCGCATGTTATATTGCTTGATGTATATGTGTGTAGAGAGAGTCTTTGTTTTTATAGAGTGAAGAGAGTCTAAGGTTACAGAAGAGACCGAGAAGGTAAGATAAGGAATATAAGACTTTGACATTTTCAAAGATCGGACGTTTGGGGAGAGAACCACTAGCATCAACAAGTTTATCTATTAACAGAAGAAATAAAAGAAACCTTTGTCCTATATTAATTGTTTGGTGGATAGAGAAAAGTGAGTGAGAGAAAAAGAGAGAGGGAGAAAGTCAGAAAATACCACTAAATTAACTTTCTTTTATTTTACTTCAAGTGTGGGTTTATATTATTCCTCCTAAGGGATGATGTAATAAAACATTTACTTTTAATATTCTATTTATCTATGATTCATATTTTACTCAATAAGTGGGATTTAAAAATGGTGACCGACTTTGAATTTAAGAACTCCAAAGAATTGGTTGAGTGGTTTCTAAATCTTAAGGTCTCATGATCTTGTTTCTCGTGAGATTGGAAAGGTTCTATGTTCGAAACTTCTAGCTAATAACTTTAGACAATGTTTGAGGGATTCTAAATAATCTGGTACTCGAAGAATGTTGTAGACATATAGGTAAGTTGAACCAATTTAAAATCTTATTCATGCTCTTTGTTACCTAGCTCTTTTCTCATAACACTCTCTAACGCGTGGAAGTAAAAATGGGAGAACTAAAAAAATAATGTCTGTTGACAAATAATCTTATTTGATTGATTTACTCCTATTTTAATAATTTAATTGATTTTTAAAGAGTAACAATAATTCATTATAACACTTTTCCCCTCTGTTTTTCTTGTGTTCCAAACCAAATAAATAAATATTTTTATTTATTGTGGTAGCAAAAACTTTAGAACTATTTTTTTGTGGACAAGAAAAATTGTATTATAGCAAACAAAAGATTGAAATATGCACACAAAACAACAAAGTTTAACGTGAATCAACCAATTCTATGCCTATATACAAGAGCAACACCAGCACCAAATGTACATTGTCTCTTTCTCCTTTTGTCTCTGCTATAGTGCTGTGAATTGTGATAGAAATTCATTTTATTTTGTATCCTTTTCTTTTTATTTCTACACTTAAACTTTTTTATTCTACCTTCCAATTAATAAAAAAAAGTACAGAATTATGAGTCTCACTCAAACATTGACTAAGGTAAATGAGTAATTCACACCCCCAAAATAAAAGAAGAAAAAATAAGTCTAAGTAAGTAGTTTGGATCTAGAATGATTCTATCTATTTGCTTTTAAAACCTCTAATTTCATATCAAGTGTCTTTCTAATTATATTTTAGTTTTGTATCAATTACTTTTACACGCATTAGGAAATTAAAAAAAAAAGATTATGCTGATACACACACAGATATATATATATATATATATATATATATAATGTACGTTTGTAGGTTCTAATTAGCTCAACTGACAAAATCTTTCATTGTTGAATAAGAGATTTAAGATTTTTCTCAAAAACCAATCACTGTTTTAGTCTGATGATAAAAGACAATAATTATAGAACATACTCCATAGATTGAAATACTATTGTATCTATCCAAAAAAATATAGTTAAAAGCTAATTGTTATTTAATTAGAATACTAACCATCATTTATGGGGATTCAAGTTAGCTCAGTGGTAAATTGATAATGTTTTTTTTTTCTTTTAGGACTTTATGATTGTGGTTCTCCTACTTCTCTCCCTATGCAAAAACAATACTATCAGTTACCACTAGTGTGTAACCCTGTACATACGCATAGACACAATAAAAAACAATCACAATTACACAGTCCAAATCACACTTCTTTTTTTTTTTTTTTTTTTCTCAAAAAAAGAATCACACTCTGTTTTTAGAAAATGTTGAAATTATACATAGTATTAACTTACACATTTTTTAAACCATAGATTTCTAAAATATGTAATAGTTTCTCATTATTCATATGTGTGTGTGTGTGTGTGTGTGTTATTTAGAATTTAATTTGATTTTGACTTTTCAATTTTTGTACCCAATAATTTACTTGCCAAAAAAATTAAAAAAAATTAGATAAACATGTAGCACAAAATTGGACTCTAATTGAAATTTAATTAGATTTGAACTTTTCGATTTTTACACTCAATAATTCACTGGATACAAAAATAAAAAATTAGATAAGATACATGGCGCATCATTGGACTCCAATTGAAATTCAATTTGGATTCTAATTTGATTTTTTTTGAACGTTAGCTTTTAATATATGTATATATATATATATTGACATTTTAGTTTTTGCATTCAATAATTCACTTGTCAGAAAAGTTTTTTTAAAAAATTAGATGTACATGTGGCGTAAAATTAAACCCCAATTGAAAATTTGAAATTTAATTTAAAATCTAATTGGATATAGATTCTTCGATTTTTACACTCAATAATTCACTTGGCACAAAAATTAAAAATTAGATGGAATACATGGCACACAATTGAATTCTAATTGAAATTCAATTTAGATTTTAATTTGGTTTTCTCTAACTTTAGCTTGTAATATTAATATTAATATTAATTAATATATATATATATATATATATATATATGATTCATTTCTTTATTATTATTATTATTTTTTGGAATAAAATTCTAGCGGGGATGGAAGTACAAGGGGAGCGTGTACCCCTCCCCTAAATGATTTATTATTATATATTATATTATATTATATTATATATACACCTTTGACCTTTAAAATATATATTCAACTACTTCCAACAAGATCAAACTCTTCCGATATTATATATACTAAACTTCACATGAATAGTTTTATCCAAAATAAAACCTTCACATGCATATTTATTATTTTCACATTAGATTATAAACCTATCATTTTTTTTATTAATGATAAAAATTTTCGTCACTAGGGCATTCAATGACGGGGCTTAAGTGACGAATACAATTTCGTCATCATATGTCTTTGATGACAAAATAATAAGATATTGTGACGAAAAGTTTCGTCTCTATAGTTTGCTTTTGTTTTAGTGTGAATATTGTTAAGAATATTACAAATCTGCTACATAAACTTACAAATATGTGTCTTTTCTTTTTGAGAAGAATATATGTATCAATAATTACAACAAGAAAAAAAAAAATCAATTATTTATATTTAATGGTATTGAGGTGGCATTAATCACATCTATTGTTATGTCAATATATAATATTTTTGTATTAGTTTTATAATAGGTTTAACATTTTTCAATTTGTTAAATATTAATTTATTTTGGCATATTTCGTGTCAAATTTACTTGTAATCAAATTCAAATACATTGTTTTTTTGCATTTTATGGATTCATTTGTTATTGGATTGAGGGTTCAAGAGCTAAAAGTGAAGCTGTCGAGAAATTATTTTTGCTCAAGTGAAGTTGGATTTCAATTCGATCCCGCAAGTTTGGCATGTGGTGGTCATTTGAAATTCAATTGAGGAAAATTTTGCAAGAGTTTTGCTTGACCGAAATGCTCAAACATGAGGCAAATCAATTAAGCTTTCTTTTGTTGTACCAACTTATACCCAACCTTTATATACATCATTTCTCATGAAATTCAACCCTAATTCTCATCGAAGAGTTGAGAGGAACTTAGCAAAAAATGAGCGTAAAACACTTGAATTGGTTAATCACTTAAATTCGGTGTTAATTGTTAGATTAATTTAAAAGTAATTAAACAGTAGTTTACTTAGGTGGTCTAAATCATTATCTAGAGATAGGTAATTTCTCACAATTTACACTAGTTGTTCAAATTTTTTACTCAGTTAGAGCATTACCATCAGGCATGCCATATGCCAAATATTTGGCATTTGGCACACCAAATACCAAAAACCAATCCTCATTAGGTATTTTAAATGTCAAAAATTTTGGCACACTGCTATAGTACCGTCTCAAATATGAGACGGTACGAACAAAAATGGCAAAAATTTATATCCTTATTTTATTTACTTTTTCTCTCTCCTCATCACAGATATATATATATATATATATTTATCTCCATCTTCTCTTCTTTATCTTCTCTCTCATCTCTGTCTTCTTTATTCCTCTTCCACAGCACGCCGATCTCTCCAAAGACCACCACTTGACGCCGTCGATCATCTGTCTTCTCTCTCCTCTCTGTCTTCTCTATTCCTCTTCCACAGCACGCCGATCTCTCCAAAGACCACCACTCGACACCGCTGATCATCTGTCTTCTCTCTCATCTCTGTCTTCTCTATTTCTCTTCCACAACACGCCGATCTCACCAAAGGCCATCACTCGATGTCGCCAATCTTCATGCCATCCACCACAACACGCCATGCCGCCTTGCCATCGGAACCTCCCACCATCGGATCTCTCTCAATCGGCCTGCAGTGGTGAGTTTCGCTTTTGGGTTTGTTTGATTTGGGATAGGTTTTGAGGTTTGTGAATGTGGTGGGTTGTGGGTTAGTTGTGGCAATGGTACCGTGGTTATGGCGACAATTTGGTGGTTGTGTTGGTTATTTTTTGGGTTGTGGATTTTTTTTTTTTGTGGTTGTGGTTTTTTTTTTTTTTTTTTTTTTTTAAGGTGGCGTTGGTGGATGTGAGTTTGTGCCAGTGGTGGCTGTCGATGTTGTTGGTGGCCGTTGTTGCGGCAGTGATGGTTAAGTCGTGGTTGTTGTTGTTGATGAGGAGTTATTAATATATATTTTAATGTAATGTAAATATTATTTTAATGTATATAATTGAAGAATAAAACATGTGATGGGAGAAATATTGTAAAATGATGCGGTAAAATAATAAAATAGGCTTTCGGTGTGTCAAAAAATAACATTTTTATAGGAGAGCTGATGGTAATGCTCTTAAGCTCGGCAAGCTGAAATACCTCAAAATCTTCTCCAAAAAAAGAAAAAAAGAAAGTGTTAGACCAAGGAATCCACCATTCCACCCCGCTGCATTAACCATATTAAAATGTGTATCTATTTACGGTCTGCAAAATGATAAGAATGTAGCTTCCCCACAATTGATATAGTCATCATCAAAAAACTAATCAATGATTACTTCTAAAAAAAAAACTAACCAATGATTAAAGATACTAGGGATTCCTAGACTATTTCAATTTCCAAACTGTTGCGGTGGCAACATTATTCACATTCCAAAATTTTGAGATTGCTCAATTTTGCATACAAAATTATTTTTTTTTCAAAGGTCAAGAGTCTTAGTTTTGGTCTGCAAAATGACAAGAATACAATAGCCCTACAATTGATATAGTCATCATTATCAAAGTTGCTAAACGACATTGATGGCCATGCCAAACGCGCATAGACTTGTTCTTGAAAGTTGAAATGCTGTAGACGAAATGGGAAAGTCTTTTTGTTTTTTTTTTTTTTTGTGCCAATCATTTTTTTATTTGATCATGTTATTTTTTTCAATCTTGGTTCAAAGGGTGGTTCATTAGTTGACTTTGACTTTCAAACCAAAATTTGAAGAGAAAATCAAAGACATCAAATTAAATTTGACTGCGCATGATGCAGCTATAACAAAACTATGTTATTGAATGATTGTGTGGCATTTTTGTAGCCATAAATTGTGGGTTTGGATTTAATAGTCTAATTGTAATTTTTTATATAAAGAATCTGTTTTCCGCATATCATGTGCATGTTACATGATGAGGAAAACAGATTCTTTTTTTCTTTTCTTTTTTTCTCTTTTCTTTCTATTACTGCTTATGAATGATGTGGATGGGACTTCATTTAGAAATGATGAACTACACTATGGAAAATAACTATTTTCCTCACTGTGGATCACATTAAAATTTAAAATCCTTTCACCCAAGTAAGCTACAAAAGACTAATAACTCTGAAAGCAAAGACTAATAAGGCTAAAAATCTTATTTAATATATATTACCTTAAATTTAATTGAGCTGCGTTGTTAATATAACTGGACATGGGAACACAAATTTGAAGGAAAAAGAAAAAAGGTATTTCTATTTGACTCCATCAAGATTAAGAAAATGCCACATTACCATACATGGACTTAAATGTGAAATTTCTGTTGCCAATACCAAATGGATAAAATTTAGGTACGGTACTTTAAGTGTTGTTTTTTAAATTCTCTTTTTAAGTTTCAGTCATGTGGCTACCTAATTAAAAAATACACTTCCATCCCATGAAAAAAAATCCACATGACAGAATTTTAAAAGGGGAACTTAAAGAACAACACATAAATATTGTACCTAAGTCTTGCACATACCAAATTGTTGGATTGGGTTTAAAAGTTTGTTTTATGTTTTCATAGGGGTCATTCTACGGTATCTCATATTTATAGGGGGTAGAGTACCCATTTAAATCTTAGTTATAGATTCCACTTGTTTTAATTTGGTCCGTTAATTTAATTTTAATAAGATTCCTGCAGCTAGTCATCTAGGTTTTCTATAAAACCCAAAAAACAAAACATACGGGTTTTTCTTTTGTCAAGCGCTTGAGAGAGATCTCTAATTAATGGGTTCTTCACTCTGGCCGCCTCTCTCAAACCTTCATGGCTCTGCCTCCTTGAGTTCTATATTTGGTATTCAAATCATGATTCTAATTTTTAATCCTTTTCCTATTTATTGATTGAAGTCACTAGAAAACCCTAAAAATATCAAATCCTACACCTGAATGACCTTCGTCAAGTCTTGAAGAATGGTTAGATACTTTTCTTTTACTTAATCATTTTAATTTAATTTTCAGGTTCGATTTTTACTCTTCCCTGATCTGTTGTTTGCTAAGTGGCACAATATGGTTTATATTCCTCTGATTGTTAATTCTTCATCTTCTTCTTGGTTCTTGGAGAAATCCTTTGATCCTTTCACACAGAAGGATCTCTCTTTATTCACGTCTTTTTTTTTTCCCCACTCTACTTTTCACTCGCTTTGAATTTACTTTTACTTTATTGAGGCACCCTATAACATGTTACTTTTATTACTATGATTTGTAAATATCAAATAGCATTTGTGGTTTCACAATTAATCTCCATTGTTGTTTTATAATGTTAATTTCTATGCATAGATTTAGTTAAGGCAATTTTTGATGAGCAGAGTAGTTTTTTTCTGATTTAGTTTGGGTGCATAAAGAGGTCAGTATCACTTTGGTTGTTCTTCTTTCTTATTTTTGCAAACCCCTAATGGGTTTGTAAACTATTGAGAATAAAATCTTAAATTTAACAAGTGCATTTTTGGGGTCAAATATCTTCCATTTAATTTGTGTTTCTTTTGGTCCAACTTGTATATGTTACTTTTTATTATTATTATTAGACTATGTTATTTATTCATACACACTATAAAGTTTATAATTTTGTGTTATTTAAGTTGCAATGTTGTAGTGGGCATGCATGCTAGGTTTTTGAGAGAATGACTAAACATGTATACTTGCAATTAGCATGTTCTGTTTCTATTTTGTTAAAAAATAAAAACTTTGTGGTTATTGTGCAGTATAGCATTTTTAAATTTCATTCATGTAATATAGACCTTGAAAGAGATAGTGAGCTCCATCTTTTGTTTTCATTTTAAACTAGTTCCTGTCTAATCTTTAGGATGTTTTTGGTCTCCAAGTCAAGAATATTTCATCTAGGTCTTACTATTTTTTGTTTTTGACTTTTAAAGATAATGAAAATGATTTATATTTCACATAATTTTTTTTCAAAAAATTATAAAATTTGATGAAAAATATGATTAGATTCAAGTTCAAAAAATATTTCTAAAGCTTGGAGTTTATGCTTGATCTATTGTGCTTATCAGTTTTTAGTGAGACTATTTGAAAATTCTTTTAAAAAAAAGGTTTTCTTTCTAGGAATTTTCAATTTATTTTATTCTCAGGAAGGTTCCTTTTAGTTTTGAACACTGTAATTCAATTCCCAACCTTTGATGACCATTGATAATAGTTTTTCAATATGGAAGAAATAGGAATAGAGTTTTAGTATGGTTATCTTACTTAATCCAAGTAAGGGAAAAAGGGAGATGCTATCTTGCAACTTGTTCATTAGTATTCTGGGTCATTTACAAAAAATAAGTTCTTTAAATACTCCTCACTTTAGAATTGGCAACTGCATCTACTCCTTCCAATTGATTTCAATGGGAGATGACTGTCTTCTTATCCCCTGCCTTTTAGTCTTATATTATTATATAATAACAAGTCCCATGAAAAATTGAAGGACCACCACTTTCTGGTGGTTCTTCATTCACGCTATTGATTATTAAGACCAATTTCCTTTTTTGGAGTTATTGTCATTGCTTTTCCTTTTACTTTTCCCTTCTTGTTTAAAGTGCTTTAACTTTCCACCTTTCTACTCAGGCATAATAAAATGATATGCAAATAGTCTTTGATAATTTTTCTTTGTGATACTAATTATTGTGATGAATCGAACACTAATATCAATATCTGCTAGTTTTTTATTGGGTATACAGAAGGTTGGTTTGATTGTCGTTCATGACCCTTGATAATGAAGCTAAAAGATTGGCCTCCATCTACTTTAGTTGAACACTTGCCATGTCATGGTGATGAGTTTATCTGTTGCTTGCTGTTTAAAGAATATACACATCCACACAAGTGTATTTTAAACATTGCTCTCCAGTTGCCCAAAAAATCAGATATGGGTCCCAAGACTTATTTTGCGTATAAAGTTGCTCAGAAGCTTGGCCATGGAGACTCTATCACTAAGCTTCACTGGGACATGTCTAATGCGGTATGTTTGGTCTTGTTGAAACTCCTGCTAATCAATTTGTTTTGTTTGTCAAAGCAAAATTTTTGTTTGGTTGAAGTACTGCATGAAAATGTCTATATGAGTTTGTATAGGTTAAAGGAAGTATATGTGAAGGCCAAATAAGCTGGGTAAGGGTTGGCTTTTGGTAAACACTCCATGGCTGTTGATTACTACCCATCACACATTTTACAAAAAATCTCTAATACCTTCATACTGACATAAAGCAATGGCTCACATTTTCTCTTTTGAAAGCCATTTTGACGAAAGCAATTGTCAGTCTAGCTACAATTGGAGGACATTGAGATCTTGTGTGAGAGGGATAGAGCTACTGGTGTTGGTGCAAAATATATGGACGATGCAGTTAAAATTATGACTGAGGACGAAAAAAAGTGAAGAATTCTCCTATTGCACAACAACACGTCAACATTTGGTATCAATAAGTTATGCAATTGAGCCTTGCCAAAGAAAAAAGAGTAGAAAAGATCCACTTCAATAAAAAATTTTAGTTTGAGATTTTGAATGTTGTTTTAAAATAAATAAATAAAAAACCATGGATTTTGGGTACTCTATCTAAAATATTTTAGTTGGAAAGAATTAGCAAGACATCTTTTTAGCTGGCTATGATGGATGATATTTAGTCATTATCTTGTCAATTGGTGTATCAATGGCCTCTTTGTTTTGAATTTTGTGTAAAAAACACATATTTTGGATATTTTATCGTCTCTCTTGATATAGAACTTTTTAGCCGTTAAGAACTTTGAAAAAAAAAATTAGTTTGAGTTTTAAATGTTGTGAAAAAACTCATCCATTTGGGTTCTCTCTTTATGTTGGTATAGAACATTTTAGTGGTCAATAGTTGGCTAAAAAAAAAAAATTGAGTTGGCTAAGATGATAGATTTTTAGTCATTATCTTGTTAATTGGATTTTATCAATGGCTTTTGATTACCTCATGTATTTATTAAAAAATATTACTAAAATTAAAATGTAGAAAGTTTAAGAAAAATAATAATTGGAAAAATTATATTATTTATCTTAAATCTAAATCTAAATCTAAATCCAAATCCAAATTTAGGTATCCAAACAATGGAATTTCCAATCCTTCATTGTATAAAAATACCCAAACAAGGAATTTTAAAATCAATGGCTTTCTAAACCCATTGATTTCAAATCAAACTTTTAAAATCTATTAATTTTAAAATCAATGAGTTTCAAATCAAGCAAATAGAGTGGTTGTATAACATTTTTGTTGTCATTTTGGTCATGCAATTAGAGGTTTCAGGGGGTATTTTGGTCAATTTTAGATTTCAAGAGCCCTTCAGTCATTTTTTAGGTGTCAAGGATGTTTCAGTAATTTTCAGATTTCGAGGGGCATTACGATCGTTTTTTAGCTTCTAAGTGTATTTTAGTAATTTTTTAGGTTATGAGGTCATTTCGGTCAAGTGTGAGAAAAATACGGTCAAATATGATGTTAGTATTGCCTAATATGACAATGGAACCAACAAATGTGAAAAAAAATAATAATAATAAGGGAACTACTAACTGTGACAAAATAAGGAAACTACCGAATGTTGGTAGTGCACAATATGAGGATAGAACCGTCAAATGTGAGAAAATAAAATAAGGGAACTACTAAATGTGACAAAGTACTGTAAAATGTGGTGTTGGTACTATCAAATGTGACAATGGAACCATCAAATGTGATAGTAATTAGTATTTAGAGTGTGCACTATGTAGTGATTTATCTTTATCTTTTTATCTTTCTTTTTCTGTTTGGATGGTACTATACTTTCAAGAAATTAAATATTGGGTAATTTTTTTTCACTTTTTTTTCTTTTGTAAATTTTATATTATTAAATGAATTATAAATATTTAAAACAATAGTTAGTATCTAAAGTGTTGATTGTGGAGTGATTTATTTTCTTTTTCTTTTTTATGATATTTTACTTTCAAGAAATCAAGTACTGGGTTTTTTTTTTTCTTTTGTAAATTTTATATTATTAAGTGGATTAAAAATATTTAATATAGTAATTAGTATTTAAATTGTAGACTGTGCAGTGATTTATCTTTTTTTTTTCTTTATGTATAAGACTTTACTTTCAAGAAATAAAGTACTAGGCAATTTTTTTTTTTCACTTTTTCTTTTGTTAATTTTATAATATTTAGTAGATTATAAATATTTAAGATAGTAATTAGTATTTAGTTTGTGGATTGTGGAGTGATTTATCTTTTTCTTTTTTTTTTCTTTATGGTACTTTACTTTCAAGAAATCAAGTACTAGGTTTTTTTTTTTTTTTTACTTTTTTTTTTCATTTGTAAATTTTATATTATTAAGTGGATTAAAAATATTTAATATAGTAATTAGTATTTAAATTGTGGACTGTGGAGTGATTTATCTTTTTTTTCTTTTTCTTTTTCTTTATGTATAAGACTTTACTTTCCAAAAATCAAATACTGGGTAAATTTTTTTTTCACTTTTTTTCTTTTGTAAATTTTATATTATTAAGTAGATTATAAATATTTAAGATAGTAATTAGTATTTAGTTTGTGGATTGTGGAGTGATTTATCTTTTTCTTTTTCTCTCTATGGTACTTTATTTTCAAGAAATCAAGTATTGAGTAAATTTTTTTTTCATTTTTTTTATTTTGTAAATTTTATATTATTAAGTGAATTATAAATTTTTAAGATAATAATTAGTATTTAGATTGTGGACTGTAGATTATGGAGTGATTTATCTTTTTTTTTTCTTTTTATATGGTATTTTATTTTCAAGAAATCAAGTACTGGGTAAATTTTTTTTTTTTACTTTTTTTAAAAAAATTTATATTATTAAGTGGGTTATAAATGTTTAAGATAGTAATTAGTATTTAGAGTGATTGCAAAGTGATTTATCTTTTTTTTCCTTTTCTTTTTGAATGGTACTTTATTTTCAAGAAATCAAGTACTAGGTAATTTTTTTCCACTTTTTTTTCTTTTGTATATTTTATATTATTAAGTGGATTATAAATATAAGGACACGTTTTGCTTGGATAGCCCAAAAGTGAAAAGGACTAATGCCCAAAGAGCCCAAAACAATGAATTTATAAAGAGTGAGCTAAAAACTGAACTCCAAAGTGTTGGACAGTAATCACAGTAGGTTAAATGATATTTGAAAGCAAACATAAGCATTTCAATGCAAAGAAAATCCTCCTCGACAAAGTCCGAGGATGGTAGTTCCTATATAATTCTCTCAAACTTAAGCACAATTATAATTTTTTAGTGTACAGTGATTTCTCTCTTTCTAGATTATCTGATCTCCCCCTGTAATGGGGTTTCTTTCCTTTATATTTCCTTGTCTTACTTCATCTTAGCCCTCCACGTGTAAATCAAATTACTAGTGTTGATCCATCTTCTACCAGCACCTCCCTGAAATCTTTGTGGGTAGCTGTAAGGTTGCATGGCTCAGCTCAGGTATCACCTCCACATTAATGCGGCCAGAAAATTAACTGTAGAGCATTCAATGCAGTGGTAGCAACTTTCTCTTAGATATTTCCCAGCTTTCCTTTGTCTTATTCCCTTCTGATGCTTATCTTCACCAATATGATCATCTGGTATGTTGTTTTTGATGAAAAGTCGGACTGTTGACCCCTACTCTGCTTAGTCGAGGAGGTATTTCTCCTTGGCCTACACTCTCAATCCTTTACGACCAGACTTCTTACATAGCTTACTAATTTGTACATCCTCGTTAATATTCACCTATCCTTGGACGACTTAATATCGTTGGACACAGCCGATGACTCAATATCCTTTTCTAGGCCCTTTATCCCTACAATAAATATTAAAGATAGTAATTAGTATTTAGATTGTAGACTGTGGAGTGATTTTTTTTTCTTTTTGTATGGTACTTTATTTTCAAGAAATAAAGTACTGGGTAAATTTTTTTTCACTTTTTTTTTTCTTTTGTAAATTTTATATTATTAAGTGGATTATAAATATTTACGATAGTAATTAGTATTTAGAGTGTGGAATGTAGAGCGATTTATATTTATCTTTTTTTTTTCTTTTTGTATGGTACTTTTATTTCAATAGATCAAGCATTGGGTAAAATTTTTTTCACTTTTTTTTTAATAAATTTTATATTTTTAAGTGGATTACAAATATTTAAGTCATTTTCTAAGTCCTAAGGGTATTCCAGTCACTTTTTAGGTTACGAGGTCATTTTAGTCTCTTTTTTTTTTTGTTTCAAGGTCATTTCGGTCAATTTCTAAGTTTCAAGGTCATGTGGTCATTTTTTTGTCCCAGGGGTATTTTGGTCATTTTTTAGGTTTTATGGTAATTTTAGTTTTTTTTTTTTTTTTTTAAGTTTTAGGGTAATTTGGTCAATTTGTTTTATGTTCTAAGGGTATTTTGGTCATTTTTTGGGTTTTATAGTAATTTTGGTAATTTTTTGAGTTTAAGGTGATTATATCATTTTTTAGGTTCTAAGGGTATTTCAGTTATTTTTTAGGTTTCAGAGGTATTATGGTAACTTGTGAGGAAAAAAAAAAAAAAAACCATCAAATATGACAAAAGTACTACCGAGTGTGAGAAATGTACGGTCTAATGTGATATTAAAACTATCTAATGTGACAATGGAACCATCAAATGTGATAAAGAAATAAGGGGAGCATCAAATGTGACAAAAGTACAGTAACATGTGATGTTGGTACTGCACAATGTGAGGACGGTACCGTCAAATGTGAGAAAAAAATTAAAGTACAACAAAATGTGAAAAATGTACGGTCAAATGTGACGTTGGTACTGCCTAATGTGACGTTGGTACTGCCTAATGTGACAATAAAACCATCATTTGAGAGAAAATTGGGTTTTATAGCAATTTTGGTAATTTTTTTAGTTTTAGGGTGGTTATATCATTTTTTATGTTCTAAGAGTATTTCGGTAATTTTTTAGGTTTCAAATGTATTATGGTAACTGGTGAGAAAAAAAAAAAGAAAACCATCAAATGTGACAAAAGTACTGCTGAGTGTGAGAAATGTATGGTCTAATGTGATTAGTACTATCTAATGTGACAATGAAACCATCAAATGTGATAAAAAAATAAGGGGAGTATCAAATGTGACAAAAGTACAGTCACATGTGATGTTTGTACTGCACAATGTGAGAAAGGCACCGTCAAATGTGAGAAAAAAATTAAAGTACAACCAAATGTGAAAAACGTACGGTCAAATGTGATGTTAGTACTGCCTAATATGATAATAAAATCATCATTTGCGAGAAAAAAAAAATTGAACCACTAAAACGTGACAAAAGTACAGTCAAATATGATTTTGATACTGCACAATTTGAAAATAGTAACATCAAATGTTAGAAAAAAAATACAAATACAACCGAATGTGACAAAAGCACTGTCATATGTGATGTTGGTACTATTTAATGTGATAATGAAACTATTAAATGTAAGAAAAAAAAATAAGGGAACTATCGAATGTGACAAATATACGGTTACATGTGATGTTGGTACTGTCCAAATCCCAATGTGACAATGAAATTGTCAAATGTGAGTAAAAATTAAAGTACCACTAAAACAGTTTATGTAATTGGCTAATCTTTTGACAAAATACGCTTTACTTGTAATTTGGTAGTTCTAAAATATGTTTAATACTTCAAGAAACAAAATTTCAAGTTCAAGTATTAAAACTATATATCTCTGTCCAAGAATCAAGTGAAGAAGTGTTAGTCATTAAAACTCAACAACTAGCTCAACAGCTTGTATCTATCGAGGTTTAAAGAGTTGTTTCAACCTGAGTCTCAACAGCTACTCGATAAATAGGGTATCTGTCAAAGTTTATGGAAAACAGATATTTTCATCCAACCTGTGAGTATGTGTTTGAGCTTTCTTTTCTCACAATCCTAAACATATATAAGGATTATTTTAAGGGCCGTCACAGAAAGCACAATTGCACAAGTGTAAAGCAAAGTGTTGTTAATGTAAATTGTGACCGGAAACCTAGTTTGCCCTAATTCATCTTGAAGAAGCTGCTGTATTGGTACACTGTAGGGTTTTGTAACCAAGTAATTTCGTAATCTTCATCTTCGATGAACTGGAGAACTTTGCAGCCAACATCCTTCTCAAGTTGGTGATCAAATTGCGTACTGGGATCCCGCATCTTTTGGTTAGTCACGTACTAGGAGCTGTGCAATACAAGAAGAGATTGTCACTACAGAATAAGTCCAATTGGGTATTGGGGTAAAGGTTCAACCTGTAGGTTGGTATATGGTACTGAAATTCTTTAATTTGTAACCACTTGTTTTGATAATAGTGGATTCTAGGAAGTGATGACCTTAAAATTACCCAGTGGAGTTTTTGCAGGTTTTACCCATTCGTAAACCAATCACCGTGTTAACTTTATCTTTCCGCTGCATTATACTTTAGTTGGTGATTTATTTGTACTGCCACGTACGTTACATGTTAATTTGATTAATTAATAAACTTTGGTAATTAATCAATTAATTCATAGCAAGAGGTGAATACATTCTTAGCCTACCAGTTAGTACTGCCCAATATGACAATAGAACCATCAAATGTAAGAAAAAAAAAATAAGGGAACCACTGAATGTGATAAAAGTACAATCACATGTAATGTTGGTACTGTACAATTTGAGGATGATATTATCAAATGTGAGAAAAAAATACGAGTACAATCGAATGTGGCAAACGTACGGTAAAATGTGATGTTAATACTGCTTAATGTGACAATGGAACCATCAAATGTGAAAAAAAATAAGGGAACCATTGAATATGACAAAAGTACAGTCACATGTGATGTTAGTATTGCCCAATGTGACAATAGAACTGTCAAATGTGAAGGGAAAAAATTAAAGTACCACCGAATGTAAGAAAAGTTCTATCAAATGTGATGTTGGTACTGTCTAATGTGACAAGAGATCCATCAAATATGAGGAAAAAAATAAGAGAACCACTAAATGTGACAAAAGTACAGTTACATATAATGTTGATACTACACAATATGAGGATGGTACCATCAAATGTGAGAAAAAATAAGAGAACCACCGAATGTGACATAAATATAATCACATGTGATGTTGGTACCGCAAAATATGAGGATAGTATTATCAAATGTGAGAAAAAATAAGGGAACCACTGAATGTAGTAAAAATACAATCATTTGTGATGTCAGTATTACACAATGTAAAAATTGTACTATTAAATATGTTATTTTGATAACCTGGTATAACATATTGGAAACTAGTGATTACCATACCAAAAAGGTACAATAAAATTACCTTTCACAGGGTTATAAAACTAAATAAAATTGGTCATGATTGTAAAAATTTCTGCGGGCCGCAAATAGAACATTCAATGCAACCGGCTTGCTTCAATTTTGTAATTTTTCTTTATTTGATTTTGAAAATGTCTATAGCCACAATATTTTTTTATAATTTCTTGTTACAACTGTAACCAACCAGAGTGTGATTGATTAAAAAAAAACAAAAAAAATTGATAGTTCCATGTATTAATACCCTGTGTTGGTCACATTAAGTGGCTCTCCCCATCCCCACCATGGATGGTCAATAAAGGCTGTTGTGTTGTCAAGGGCAAGCGCAAATTCAAATTGGTCGTGACAATTTGACTATGATTTTTTTTTTCCTCCACTATAAAGGGGACCCAGGTAATTCCAGGATGACTCAGCTTTTTTATAAAACGCCAATAATATTTAGAACAATGTTATATAGGTAATAATTTCCACAACATGTTTTTTTTTTTTTTTGATCCAATTTCCACAACATGTTGAAATGGTAAACTATGATTAATGTGTCATATCACTTTTAAATGAGATCGTTGCTAACGTAATTTTTATTATACATCAATTACAATTTATATTTCTTAATAATCATGAAAAAAATATAAAATTTATTCTGTCATTAGGCTTGTAATACTCATCCTCCTCACGTGGCTCACTATTACAAGAATGGTATTGCCCTCTAGCAGTCTATCCGTAGAAGCAAAAAACCACTTCCAATCATAATACCACAAATTCACAAGCAGCAGTGATTTGATAGATCATCGTCCTTATAATCTAAAGGCTAATTCATGTATAACTGTTTATCTATATGTTTAATATATATATATATATATATAAACGGCTTGCACAGTAAATTTGGTATGAAAGTTAAAGACCCATTCAGCGAAAAAAAAAGAAAAGAAAGTTAAAGACCCAAAATATAAAAATGATAAAAATACACAAGCAATTACTAGGTGATTCCAAAATACAGTGATGAGGCATTTCAGACCAATTAAAACAAATTAATTAATATAAAAATACGAAATAAACTCAAAAATTAATGTGAGCAAATTAATTATTCGAAGTGTAACTATTTTTTTTTTTTTAGGGAAATATCGTATCAGTTGTTCTTCAAAAATACTTTATAAATTTCCAAAATAACACACCTATACGCCATAGTTTGATATAGTTTTTATTGATACCACTAGATTTCTAATTTTTCTAATCCATCACCTGTAGTATCCACTTATTTCATTAAATTTTTTTTATCTACTCTCCTATTTAAATCGCAAGAAATATAGCTGAATAAGTATATCCCTATATATAAAGTACTTATAGACCTAAAAAGAAAAAAAAATTAAAATATAAAATTAACAGCATATTATAATTAATTTTAAAAAAATAAAAAAGTATCACCACAGATGATAAACGACTATATATGTGCCATAAATTAGTACCCAACTTCTGAATATGTGGCTTGAAAAACTTGCTTTTGTTTCACAATCACCGAATTCCTAGCCACACCAAATCGTGCATGTCCCTAATAGGCTAGTCATATTGATAATTTGATAACAATTTTTTTTTTTTTTGGGGGTGAAAAGGGGTGATAATATTAAGACTACAAAATGGCAACAGCAGTTACACAAGGGCAAGCCCTGCTACGGTACAGCCCCAGAAAATCAGAACACAAAAGGGGTACAATAGAGGGAAAGGGGGTACAAAACGATTACAAACAGAGGGGGAGTTTACTCCCATCCTAGCTAAGGCGTCGGCGCAGCAGTTGGCCTCTCTATAGCAGTGAGACACCTCAACCTGAGGCATCTGCTAAAAATTGCTGCGGATGCATCAAGCTTAACTTCTCCAACCTGAATATACAGTTCCATACAAATAGTTAAACCCTCCCTCAGTGCCCATAGCTCTGCTGCAATACTGGAAGCGACATTGATTGACTAAGCAAACCCCGTAATCCATTTTCTGTTGCTGTCCCTGATAAGGCCACCACTTCTGATAACCCATTGACAGCTGATAACAATTAATAACTTGTCCTTGTAAATCTCGCATTAATAGTAAAGGGCTTTATAAGGGGCCCCCTTAAAGGCATTAAATCTCGCATTAATGGTAAAGGGGTTTAACTCTTAAGTCATTTCTAGCATTAATGGTGAAGGGACTTAGGGGCCCCCTTAACTCTTAAGTCATTTTACCAATTTATTGTAGTGTTTGGCCCAATCCTTGAAGACTCATCAATAATGTCTGTGCCGCGTAAGAGCTACGTACCGACAAACTTATTTATTTCCCACCTAGCTCTATCAACCTGCTATGTGCATTAAATTCTCCTCCAATGTCAAGCAAAAACTAATGGAAATATGAATATGTCAAGTTAAATCGATCTTTATACAAAAGAGAGTTGCTACGTTCATAATATTTTTACAATATTTTTACAACAAATCATAAGTGGTTAGTTGTCATAGGTTCAAATTTAAACTTAACACTAAGATTACCTTTTTGCCCCAATAATAATAACCAATAATAACCAACCACTTAGAATTTGTTATAAAAATATTGTAAAAATATTGTGGACATATCATTTCTCTTATACAAAAAGGATGAGAAGAAGTCGGTAAGAAAAAGGCTAGGAGACCTCAAGTGCATGGCGTGTACGCCAAAACATGTATAGTATCATTTTTTGTTCTTTATTAATTTGATATTTTCAAGTATATATCTAAATTGAGGGGTGTTACGTCTATAATATTTTTATAATATTTTTATAATAAATTATAAGTGGTTAGTTGTTACTTGTTCAAATTTAAACCTAACACTAAGATTATTTTTTTACCCCAATAATAATAACTAATAACAACCTACCACTTATAATTTATTTTAAAAATATTATAAAAATATTATAAATATATCATTTTTCATCTAAATTTTAGATATAGATTTGGTATTTCCTTAATTTTGGGTGTCTTTAATGCCTTTTTAATCAACTAAGAGTCCCTGTCAATGTAGGGAATCTAACCTATCTAGATATGACAATTTTGGTCTGTCCCAACCCAATGGCCCAATCTATTCTGCCCTGCATAGATATTTTCCACCCCACAAAGGTGTTGAAGCAGGCCAGGGTGGGGTGAGATTTTTGCCACACACCTCTGGACAGAGCAATGATTGATTTAGATTGCCTAAGTGCGTCCTGTATATATTTGCAAAAAATACAATTTATTTTATTTTTATTTCAAAACACCCCCTGGAGATCCTACTATCTTATATTATTAAGTATTAAAAATTTTGGACATTATGATTTTTTTACAAAATTGTCCCGTTAAATAATTTGATTTATATTATTGAATTGTTGATTTGGTGTGATCAATAGTTTTAAATGTGATTTTAGAATATTTGTACTTGTCAATCAAGTTTATAGAGGCTTTAAATTGGCCTGCAATCAACAAACGATACTTTTTTTTTCATTTCAAAATTTTATTAATAAAATTTGAGATGGTTTTTCTCCTTTCTTTCTATTGGATTCCAAATTTCTCCTTATATATTACTGGAACTCGCAAATTTAAAAATTATTATCTTGAATGTTTCAAAAAAAAATTATTATCTTGAAAGAAACATGTTCTATTTCTTGTGTCTTTCACTTGTGTCACTTCTGGAATTTTTTTTTTTTTTTTTAAGAATCTTTTTTGAGGATGTTGTATTTGGAATTTTGATGTAATTTTTCTTTGAGAAACTTGGACTATATACTCTATAGAAATACTTTATTATTGATTGAACTTTCCTTTTGCTGGAAGATTTTAATTATTGTTACTGCTGGAAAGATAAATGGATAATTTGTATTAGAGCTCTGACAATGATAGTTTGTTGCCTCAAGCTCTAGGCCCTCGTCAGGTTTGGGACCTGACAAGTGCTCATGCTGAGGAAACAACATCTCGCATGTACAAAACAATATTTGATGCAAACTGTTTAAAGGCTAGGCTAGGTTTTACAAAGAGATTAGGTTGTTAGCTCTAAATTGTGTCGAAGAGAATGAAAGAATATTAATTCTTCAAAAATGCTTTCTTAGAACAAAGCTCTTAAGATGTATTTAAAACGTTATTATTCAGAACTGTTTTTTTTTTTTTTTGGGTAATCATTATTCAGAACTGCTGTACTTTACAAAAGTGATGCTACTTATAGATACATAGCCATGGTTTAGTCTCTAGGAGCTCTAACAGAGCACACCGTGTTATAACTAAAGCGATATTCTCCTATGATCCATTCCAATCTACATGGCCTTACTCATTTCCTGAAGGCAAAAGACGAACTAATGTTGATTTCATGTTGTGTATGATATGGTGGAGCTGATGGCAACTGCAATGAGCTTGGCTCTTGAGTTTCCGGCTTTTCTTGCTCCGAATGCCTACTCGAGTGACTCTCATTATTGTCCCAATGAACATTTCTGACATTTGACCTTCTTGGAGATGCATGCAAGCTATCATGGCTGCTATGGTGATAGTTGTGCAAGAGGTGAACTGGGGACGTGCCACGTGTCGGAGTTGCCGGAGTACTTGAAATGGGTGATTTAGTCTCAGTATGATTGCTATGTTTAGCGTTCTTTTTGGCTGTGCGGTGCCAATCTTTTAATCCTGTTGCCAGCTGATCGTTAAAAATGGTAGGACTCATCCTAGATCCCATCTGTAAAATCAGGTAAACAAATCATAATTAAGTTGGTTATAAATTGGTGGTATTTTCTTACTTGGCTCTCTTTTACTTAGCTCATATACATATTTTGAACCTATTGCATCCGATCCATAATTATTACTCTTAAACACTAGGCCAAGATCGAATCCAAATCCCTTTTTTTAGAACAATAATCTTTATCAGTTGAACTAGAATAAACTAATTTTGCTCTTAGTTTTGTACCATGTCAAGCCATATGACCTATAGGTCTAATACTATATCTCACCTGAGTCACCAAAGCGTAGAGAGGCAAAGTCACATAACTGCATACAACTTGTATGATGACCCTGGAGAAAATGTCAGTGTTGTACTTAGATTAGCTTGAATGACAATCAATAATCACTAGTCCTTAATCGTCCAGGTGAAATCGCTGCAAAGACACCCTCATACAGAATTATATGCATGCGTATTTGTGATGAAACTCACCCCATTGAGATTCTGATGACGATATCTGCAGTGCCACTATTGAAGCAATTACTTAAGCTAAACTGAGCCTGAAAGAGATGAAAATATATATGTAACAGGAAAGTTAGAAACCCCTCTCAGCTAATAGTTCTCCTGTAGCGAAATTCTAGGTCCTAAAAATGGTTTAAAAAAACACAATCATGTTGCTTAGACTACATAAAGTTGAGTAATTTTAAAAGCTCAATATTTTTCACAACTTTTCTCATAATATCTTTAAGGTGATAAGTTATTATTAGAGTAACATCACTTTCAAATAGATTCACAAACACTAATTTTATTTGGGTCATGCTAACGAGTGCCCTTAGGGCATTGGTTAACAATCCATTTTAGGAAAGTTTTGACATTATTTTTATGGGAAATGAAAAAAGTTATCAAAACATTAATTGCTTTTCTTTCTTTTCCATAAAACCTTTCTTTAAATGGATTATTAAACAATGCCCTAAGGGTATTCGTTAGCATTTCCCATTTTATTTTGCATAAATTCTAAAATGTTACATCAGAAGTGAAAAATTTTATGCACTTATACGTATTGCAGTACAGTATATGAACAAATCATAAGGACTAAGGTGTTACATCAGCAGTACAGCTCATGACTCGATAAGTTTTATGCACTTATTTGCACCAGATATATGATTTTGAGCCAAGCAATGTCACATGGAACTTTGTGTATAGTAGTGAAGACATCATTTAGTACTTTGTAAATAATGGAATAATTGAGTAGAAAGGAAATGCTTACCGTACTCCAAGCAAAGAAGGCCAATTGAAATGCATTCTGCCATTAAAAGTCATCGCATATATAGAACGGCCAAAAGCAAGGAAGGTTGATGTTAGAATCCTTACAGATTAACATGCTAGTTATTTTCTTGATGTAAGTAGGTGAGAGATACCTGAAAAAGAACCAAGTGAATGAGAAAGAGAATGAACTTGGGGCGTCCAAACCAGAAGAGGTCATCACCTGGCTGCACCACAGGTTCACCCCTAACCACATCTCCTGTCTCTTGAATTCCTAGCCCCATTTGTGTAATTATCACTAGTAGCTTTGTCCCCACCAGGAGTATTATCTATAAAATTCACAGCAAACCACATTAACTTCCATTAAATCAACAGCCCAAAATGAGAATGTAGGAGTGCAAGCTTGTTTCTGGTTGCCTACGATCAATGGGAGAAATGGTAGCCATAAATAAGAATGCCATCCTGTCATTGTAAAGAAAGAAACATTTCTTATTAATCAGAAATCACAAGACAATCTAAGCTAAATTTGGACTAAAGAAAAGGGAATGACACAAAACAGCAAAATGACCTCTCAATTTAAAATCAATCGATTTCATGATTAAAATTAAATATTACAAAATGTGTATTCTTTAAATTCTTTCAATGACATTGTACTGTGTCCGTTTCATTTAAAATAGAGAGGATTGTATTCCGACCCCTAGAATGGAAAATTGTGACCACAGTTTGATATCCAAGAAGTAGAATTTAGCTTACCATATGTGTTGGACAGGAGGAATAACAACGCAAAGAACCATATGATTCGACTGCGCATGAGAAGTAAGATTAAGATTCTAATATAATTGACAAACAATCAAAGAAACAAACACCATAAAGTTAAATTGTTTGAGCACAAACCTGATCCCCACCACAACTTTAAAATCCTTTTCAAGTGATCTGCTAATGTACTTTTGGAAATCAAATTTTGTTTCACTTTCTGGTGCCAAATGTGCCTGTCAAATGCAAATCACATAGACAACATAGGAGCCCCAGTTATCAAAACGAATTTATATATATATATATATAGAAGCCCAAACATCGTGTTACTCCATATATTAAAACTTACCGTGATAAATCCATGTCTCAATGTAAGGTAATCAACCTTGTTAACAGAGGTAAAGAATTGTCGGAAGAAACACACCTAATGAAACAAGGAGAAAAGAGGAACTTTTATAAGAGTTTGAGCAATAGCTTCACGACTTGCTGTGTCCAACTTTTTTTTTTTTTCTTTTTTTTTTTTTTTTGAGAAGATTTTAGTTTCCATGAATAACATGCGGAGAAATATACACCACATGATGTAATTTTCAAATAATAATAATTTTGAAAATCTAATAGTTGAATTACATGTTTTTTATATTTTTAACATACATATCAAATTTTGTTCTAATCGAATGTTAATTACTATTCAATCCATAAATTTATTTTATTATGCATAATTGTATATTACCACAAAAAAACTTGAAATTTAAAAATCTGTTGATAACATAACCATTGATCTTTGATTTTGTAGATATTTTACAAGCATGAAGGATATGAGGAAAAAAATATAATCTAATGGTGGATTTATCAAAATTTTCATTCAATAAAAAGATATTGAGTTGTGTTAAAGCCAAACTTTATCCATTTGTTTTATGCATCTTAAATTCTTAACCCTTAAACTTAAAACACTACTTAGTTAATTTAACTAATAAATCAGTAAAATACTACGAAGTAACAGCTAACTTAAAAGCTATAAGCTTATATGTAAAGTAATTAATTTAACAATTAAATCATTAAAAAACTTCTTAATTCCTCGACATTATAATTTTTTTGGAATTTAACTCTTGCTTACTATCCAAAGGGAAATTGGCGACTTGCTCCATAAGTTCAAATGTCTTCGCCCAAATGATGTATCCCTTGCAAACCTAAACCTTTGTGGATCTGCATCACATTATCATTGTATACATCACACCTATCGTGTGCATGAGAATTTGTCTTTTTACCACAATATCAAAAAGAAAAATTAAAAGCAAACCAAAAAAAAATCTAGCGAATTATTTATATATATATATATATATATAAGATAACTTAGCGAACCTTAACTAGAAATTGCTTCTCGTTAACAATAAATAAAAAAAATTAACATTGCAGTTGCATAATATAATAATAATAATGTGCTACTTAACAGTGGCTAGCCACTACCCAAGCAGCAAAGAGATAAAAATAAATAAAACATTAATGTTGCTATCATACAGAATTTTCTCATAAAAGTGATGATAATAACATTATTCAGGAAAAAAGAAAACACAATAATAGCATCACTTTTACACACTACTATAAGTACTAACATGACTTTTTTTTTAGGGGAAGGACTAACATCACTTGATTCTCAAACACGCGTGCGTGTGCGCACACACACATATATATATTAACATCACTTTTATTAGCACCAACAACAAGGTACCATTTCAATAATTGTGAAAAAAATTATAAAACTTATATAAGGCGTTAGAAATATTACAAAATTTACTTCATAATTTTTACAAATTAATGTATTACTAATCATAAAAAAGTAATTCAAACATTCATCATTATTAATGATATATTAGTTTATAAATCTGCAACAAAATTTATAATATCCCTAATAAGTAATTGTTTGGTATTCGATAGTTTTAGCAGCTTATTTATTAAGCATGATACAAAATATATAGCTTTTGGTAATTTTTATGCTAAATATATGACAAAAAGATAAAAATTAGCCTAATTTTGTTAAATTTTAAAAAGAAAAAAAAATTGAAGCAAAAATCAAAGCAAAAACAGACACCTAGTTTTCGATTATTATTATACACTTATTGAAAAGTCATTTATAAAGAAATCCATTGATTTTTATACTAAAATACAAGAATTCGATGACTTTGTGAGCCACTTTTTTTTTTTTGTTTGTTCTTGTGACTATAGTAGCTTTCAAACTAAATGTATAGTTGTGTACCCCATAAATTTAAACTTTGCTACGTTGACCCGTTTGACAGTAGTTGAGACTTACCGTGATAGTATTGATATTCAGGTTTTTTTGTTTCTTCCTCCCAAACCTTCCATATCCTCATCTGCGATCCAAGCAAGAATTTAACAAAATTCAAAGAAGTAAAAGAACTAGAGAAATGTATACATTTTGTACAATCGCAGTGTGGGATCGATTTATTACTATTTACTATATATTTGACGAATACATCATCTCTTTCACAAACATGAAAATAATTGCTAGGGAATTACCTTAATTCTGCCCAAAGCCAAGGTGGTGATGCAGTAAAGCACGTGAACAACGGCTAACACAAAGATGAATATATGGAGCTGGTGAATCCCTAATTTAGACACCAACGCAACTTTACCCTGCCAAAATGCCAAACCAAAAAAAAAAAAAAATCAGTCTACTAAATTCATCATCCCACTTCTTTTATACAGTAAACTTTACAAACTGATCTATTACAGATTACCCAAAAAAAAAAAATGTTTATTTATTATGATATTCATCTATTAAATACTTACTACTTATAAGTTACAACATTCATTGATTCTATTCCAAGTTTCCAACAACCCCTTCCCCAATAATTGAAGGCTATACGTTGGTAGTACCACGATATTAAATTCATTTAAATTAAGTAGCTACACCAGAACACCAACACATTTGGAAACATAAAATAAGAAGAGTCTTATCTCTTATCCAAAAAATAAAATAAAATTTTAATCATTGAGCTTACCTCTTGTGTGCATTTGTCAATTTCTTTTGCTTCTAATATTCTTCGTGAACCGAAACCAGAATCCAAAAGTTGTAGTAGTTTCCGTCCTTTATCCTGGGAATCGGTCTCTTCCTTGCTCTCCTTGTACCCCTTTTTACAGGGGTGCCAAGTGGCTCCAACACTCTTGGGTATACATATTTTAGTAATTGGTGCTTCAAACATTATCAAGAGCAAGGATATGAATCCCAATATCATAAGCTCTGAAAAAGAAAAAATATATATATCCAACAAAGAAAAAGTGTTAGGCTTTGGACAGACTTAACTTCTTTTGTTAAGATATGCTAGAGATCAAACTAGGAGCGTTGGAATAATAGCTAAATAATTAAATTCACTTTTTGGTAATTTATCATGATCGCTACGCTACGTACCTGTTTTGATTTTATCGAGTGCTTCGTAAAGAGTTAACTTGTGTTTTTTTTTCAGCCACTACATAGGAAACGAATGCAAGAATCATTAATCAAGAAAAAAAAATATATTCACACAAAAGAAACTGCAGGTTACCCAAACGGAGTAACGGACATCAAGATAAATAGATAATTAAGCTTAATTACCTTTCCAATGATATGAATAATATGTTCAATGAAGAGAGAAATAACAACCAACACAAAGCAGACCACCGCAACAGCCCATGTTGGAGTGTCCTCCAGTGAACGTTCATACTCACCTGGCTTCGAAATGTCCTTGACCCCCATGGAAGCAAAGCTCTAAGAAAGTTTACAATAAAATGTTGAAGAAACGATGGAGGAAATTAATTACTGTCGTGATGATGATATCCACAACAAAATAATTGCAGCTTCTTTACCTAAGTTTTTCTGCTGTGTGTGTAGAGAGAGTTCGTTTTTTGTTTATATAGAGAGCAGAAACGAATTAAGTGTAAGGCTATAGATATTAATTCTGAGGCTACAGATGAGATAGAAGGTATTGCTACAAAGACTATTAGAACTTAGAAAACTTTGACCCTTTCAAAGATCGGTAGTTGTACTTATAGAGACAAAGAACAACAAATTTAGAAACTTTTATCTATTTAATAAAACAAATAAAATAAATTTCTCAGTTCTCTCCCGGAAAAAGAGAGAAAGTTCATTGGAAAATACCATATAGTAACCCATGTAGTACTTAGAGAAGAAATAGTAACAAATTTTTCTTTGGAAAATGTTAACGAATATTTTTAGGGTATTGATTAACAATCCATTTAAAGAAAGTTTTTATGGGAAAATGAAATAAAGCAATTAATATTTTGATAGTTTTTTTCATTGCCCATAAAAATGATGTTAAAACTTTCTTAAAATAGATTGTTAATCAATACCCTAAGAGCATTTGTTAACGTAACCCTTTTTTTTTACCATAAATAGGTTCCACATAGGTTCATTTGTCTTTTTCCAGACACAACAAAGTCTTCTAGGTCCCACTTTTTTTTTTTTTTTTTTTGATAGGGAATACATAAACTTTCCATTACTAGGAAAACACAAAGTTTACATCATGGATGAGGGCTTGCTTAACAAAGCAAGGAGCCTCTTCAACCCATACAATGTCATTAACAATGCTATAAGTATTTTTTGCTACTAAGTGGGCAGGTATGTTCCCTCGTCTCTTGACATGGGAGAACTGAATTTGTGAGAAACCCCTACACAGCTCAAGGATGCCTTGAATAATAGAATCCACAGCAGAGGGAGGGGAAGAAAAACCTGTCAACGCATCAACCAAAACCTTTGAATCACCCTCCAACACTACATCAGTGAAGCCCCGGTTCAAAGCAAATAGAGTTCCTGCTTTAAAAGCCTTAGATTCAGCTTCAAGGGGACCGAGAGGAGCTTCCAATTTCCTGCACAAAATTGCAGCAACCTGCCCCAAGCAGTCACGGATTACTATCCTAATACCTGTTGATCTTTTTTCCTTGAAAGTGGCAGCATCAACGTTAACTTTGCAGATTCCCCGTGGAGGAGGAGACCAAAACACCCTCTGTGCTGCATTGCTGGTCTCTGCAACATCCACATTAGCTGACAGGAACTCGGCCCAGTTCTGCAATGCACCAACTACTAGCTGCCTCCCAGGTTGCATCACCCCATTAAGGCGCCATTCGTTTCGACTGAGCCAAAGCTTCCAAGCAACCATAACCAGCCGGGAGACGCCATCCAAGTTTGCATTTTCGACCATCAAAAGCTGCCACAAGATGTCCATAAAAGAGATATCATCCCTCCTTTCTATGCTTAGGACCAACTTAGAGCACTCCCACACCTCTTGGGCTTTCGGACACCCCCACAAGACATGACCCGCAGTTTCGGGCTTCACTTTACGCCAATCACATGACTCATCTGTCAGCACCTTTCGTCTCTTTAGGTTTACTTTTGTAGGTAAAGCTTCTCTACATGCTCTCCATGCAAAATATTTAACCTTATGGGGTATAGGAAGCCTCTATAGGCTTCTCTAAAACCTTCTAATCAAGCTACAATCCGAAACACTCCCTCTATTTTTTGATGATAAGAAGCTCGCAGCCAAAAGATAAGCACTTTTGACATTAAACTTACCATTAGCTGTTTTAGCCCACACCAATTTATCTGAAGGGGAACGAACACTCAACGGGATGCTTTTGATAGCTTCAGCCTCATGTGATAGAAAAATAGTGTCCACCACTGAAGATTTCCAACACATGGCCTCAGACTCTATCAACTCCCCAACCCGAGTGTCCCTATGCAAGAACAATCGAGGGGAAATTACCATATGAGAGGAAGAACAAGGCAACCATCTATCTCCCCAAACTTTCACATCCCTCCCATTGCCCACACTCCACATAGCCCCTTCCTTCACCAATTCTTGTGCCGCCATAATGCTTCTCCAAGTGTAAGATGGGTTATGGCCTAGAGAAGCATGGATAAAGTCACAATGCGGAAAGTATTTAGCTTTCAAAACCCGGAATACCAATGAATCTTGAGCTAATTGCAATCTCCACCCTTGTTTGGCTAATAAGGCCAAGTTAAAACCCCTCAAATTCTTAAATCCCAACCCATCACAAGCTTTGGGCTCACACATCTTTTCCCACGACACCCATGGAATTTTCTTCTCCTCGGATTTTTGACCCCACCAAAAATTCCTAATCATACTTGTTAAATCATCACAAAGTGATTCCGGGATTTTGAAACAACTTATTGTGTATGTTGGGATTGCCAAAGCCACCGCTTTAATGAGGATTTCTTTGCCCGCTTTAGATAACAACTTCTCCTTCCATCCCGCTAGTTTTTTGCCAAGCTTCTCCTTTATGTCATTAAAAGTGTTCCGCTTATTTTTTCCCACAAGTGATGGTAGTCCAAGATACTTCTCATGTTGTTTTATGACTTGAGCTCTAAACCTTCTTTGGATTTCCCCTTGAATGTCCATTGGGGTGTTTTTGCTAAAGAAGAGAGAAGTTTTTGCCCGGTTTAGTTGTTGACCCGAGGCTCTCTCATAGACTCCCAGCATTCTTTGAAGCTCATTACAATCCTCCAACGAAGCTCTACAAAAGATTAGGCTATCATCTGCAAAAAATAGGTGAGAAAGTTCGGGGCCATCTCTGCAAACTGAAATCCCTTTCATAACATTGTTAGCCACAGATGCCTTAATGAGAGAAGACAAACCCTCTGCACATAGGAGGAATAAATAAGGCGATAAGGGGTCCCCTTGGCGAATACCCCTAGTAGGAGTAATGTTTCCCATGGGGTTCCCATTGACCTTAATTGCATAATTTACAGAGGTTACACACTTCATAACAAGACATCTCCATTTTTCAACAAACCCCAACTTTTCCATAATTTTTTCCAACCAAATCCACTCCAGCCTATCATATGCTTTACTCATGTCAAGTTTCAAAGCCATTTCCCCCACTTTTCCCCCTTTCTTTTTGCTAATATGGTGCATAGTTTCAAAAGCTACCAACACATTATCAGTAATAAGTCTACCATGCACAAAAGCACTTTGAGAATCACTAATAATAGATGGCAATACTCTTTTAGATCTATTAGCTATAGCCTTTGAAGCAATCTTGTAAATTACATTGCATAAACTAATAGGTCTAAAATCAGTCACATATTTTGGCTCTTTAACTTTAGGAATAAGCACAACATGAGTATGATTAAAGTTAGGAGGAGAGATACCATGGTTCAAGAAATCCAAGACCGTATTGCACACCACACGCCCGCATGTACTCCAAAAGTGTTGGTAGAATAAAGGAGGCATACCATCCGGGCCCGGAGCCTTCAGAGGATACATTTGCTTTAGAGCTATACGGACCTCACTCTCATGAAACACTCGGGTCAAATCAGTATTCATTTCCCCTGAGACTTTCGGCTCAACTGAATGGAGAATCTCCTCAAAATCCATGGGTAGGGAAGAAGAAAAAAGATCCTTGTAGTACTCCACAAAAATTCCAGCTATCTCGGCCTCTTCCTCATGCCACACCCCATTCCCATCAAAAATGCCATCAATATGGTTCTTATTCTGGCGGTCTGAAGCCTTTGCATGGAAAAACTTCGTGTTTCTATCACCACCTTGAAACCAATTCTGCCTAGACCTCTGCCTCCACATCTCATCCTCCCTATCCAACCAACAATTAAGTTCAATCCTTGTTTTTCTCAAGGCATGAATTTGGGTAGAAGAAGCAGGTTGGTTCTCTAGCGAAGCCAGCCTAGTTTGTAGTTCGGCCACCATAGCTCCCACATTACCGAATTCTTCTTTGTTCCATCTCATTAGTTCAAATTTACACCTTTCCAAGCAATTCGAAATAGCCCAATTCGAACCCATCAAAACCCCTTCCTCCCAAGCCTCCTTAACAACCTTATCACATCGAGCATCTTTGATCCACATGGATTCGAAGCGAAACAACCTTCTTTTTCTTCTCTTACTAGGTCGAATTTTTAAGTGTAAGGATAGAAGTGAGTGGTCCGAAACTGAAGAGGATAGATGGTGTAGCGTTGCCCTTGGGAAAAGCTTCAACCAATCCGAACACCCCAAGGCTCTATCCAATCTCTCTCTAATTTGAAAACCATCTCTTTGTTGATATAACCAAGTAAATTTAGGACCCATAAACCCCAAATCTCTAAGAGCACAAAAATTAATCACCTCCAAGAATAGCTCCATTTGTTTTTTTGGCCTTACCCGACCCCCTTCCTTTTCCGATAACCCAATGATTTCATTGAAATCTCCAATCACCAACCAAGGGAGAGAAGAAGAATTCTTCAAAAACTTCATTTTAGCCCAAGACTCCAGTCTCCTCTCCGTTTCCGGGTTCCCATAGAATCCCGAAAAATGCCACCAACCAATTCCCGTTCCACCATCAATCCAAGCATCAATATAGCCATTGGCATAAGATTGCACATCAAGAGTCACCCCATCTTTCCACAATAATGCCAAACCGCCACTATTACCATTACTCGGAACAAACACCCCATGCTTTAAGTTACACCTATCTTTTACTTTATCAATCCACTCCTTTTTTTCTACCTTAGTCTCCATAAGAAAAACTATGTCGGGCTCTTCTTTATTCACCACCTTTTCTAAGGCACGAACTGTCCGGAGGTTCCCAAGCCCCCGACAGTTCCAACTTATGATACTCATTGAGTTCGGTGGGGTTGCCTAGCAACCGCCACTGTTGAAATAAGATCAAACAACTCGGAAGTCTTACCTCTCTTTGGACTTGACTCCTTAGCACCTGGTTCTTCTAGTGATTTTTTGCGTTTCTGCCCAACATCAATATCCATTCTGGCGCTACAGGTCTCTTCCCCGGATTTCCCATCCTTTCTTTTCCACGTTCCCTGTTTAAACTTGTCCCTGCTTGGACAGCTCTCCACTGCCCCGTTAGGAGCCTTAATATTTAGCTTCGGACCCTTATTTCCTTTGCAAGAACTCTTGTTGGGTCTATTTTGTTTACTGCCATCAGTTGGATCAACCCCTAGATTAAAGCCCAACTTGGTAGAGCCCACCTCGAGCCCAGCCCTTAAAACTTGCTGAGATTGCTCTGCACTCGCATTAGGATTCACGCCAGCTTCCTGAACGGCCACTTCTATTAGTCCCTTCCCACTGAAAGCTCCCTGAAATTTTGCCTTGCTTGTGTCAGGGATAATAACTCCTGCTCCCTCAATTGCTGCATCAATCTTCGCCAAAACCTCCTCAAAATCTGCTTCAACCCGTGTCCCCTGACTTACCCTCTGGTTTCTTTCTTTGTCCATTGGGATATTCTCTGAAAAAGCAGGGAGCGTGCCATAAAAACCGGACTGCGCAGCCAGCTCCCTTGTACCACCTGCGCCTCTCTGCACCGCCCTATTCTGGGCGTCCCTCCTCGTCTCTTCCTCATCTCGTGGTGTTGATCTCTGCCGACCACCCGCTGCCTTCAACCAGTCACCATACTGAAATTCCATTGTTGCACCATTCTTTTCCGCAGCAAAGAAACACGCACAGTGCTTAAAGTCATGCCCAACACAGCCACAAAAATGGTAGAACATTGCCAATCTCTCATACTTAAATTTTAACCATGTGCGGTTACCCTCGGAGTCAGAGACAAAACACCCTCTTCTCAAAGGTTTCGAAACAGGGATAGACACTCTCACTCGCATGAACAAACTTTGTGAGTCAGTTGACTTTCGTTTTTCCACTTCCTCCACTGTTCCAATCCGACCCCCAATCTCTGTTGCTACTTGTGGAGAAACCATGTCGAAGGGAGCTCCCCAAATTTGCACCCACATAGAAGCTCGATCTAGATTAACATTGGCTGCTGACATCCCTCTCTGCCATCTTATAAGCAATAGCATTTGATTATCAAAAGACCAAGGACCGTCTTTAAGAATCCTAGCCATCTGAAATTCATTCTTAAACTTGAACTGAAATAAATTAGCACCCACTTCCACAATCTGCATCTCAACGTCCACCCCCCAAACCCTCCTTATAGTACTCAACGCAGCTTTCTTATTATACGGTTTACATGTTAAAAATTTGCCTACCAGACTAAGCGCACAGCTTTCAATCTCACTGGTCCTCCTTTCATCAGCAATCTCAATGACTTCTTCCTCCTCTGATGTGAGTTTTAAATTCTCTAAGATTTCATACACAGCCTCAGTCATGATGCACTAAGACTCTAAAGGAGGAGGTTAGGGCAAGATAGACCAGAAAAAAATAAAAACTCAAACCCTTAGGAAGCCTAAGGGAGGTAAGGACTCGCTTTTTGAAAACGAGAGGGAAGACTCCTACCAGGAGAGGTCCCACTTGATAGTTAATAGCCATAATCCCATTTTTCTTGCCACAAGTTCTCGAGGGACGACAAATTTTTATCCTGTGGGGCCCTTCTCACACAATTTGTCCTTTGAATTATTTGACCCACATAATCATAACAAAAGTAAATAAAATATAATACCTTTTGTAATTTAACTCAATTTATTAGCCAAAGTTGTTACTTAATTATTCAGATCTAGATTAAACATTCATTACATGTAACAAATATAGCAGAAAAGTAAATAATACAAAATGTGATAACTCAAGAAAAATCAATGAAACAATTCGTTTTAACTTGAAAAAAAACCTAGGGGAATTATCCCAAGAGAACAATCCACTAAATCAAATTAAAATTTACAGTTAAGAATACCAATTTATAATAAATCTAACATAATTATCAAACTAGGTTTTGAACTCCACAGACTTCTTTGATCTGGATCTATTCTCACATGAACCATCTATTCTGACATGAACCACCTGTTCATGCCTTGAACTTCAGTACACTTGATAGCTAAAGGCTTGGCTGCAATTTTGCTCCACCAGTACTAGCAATATGGATTTGATCTCCGGTATGTGCTTGATAGAGTTAGAAGGTACAAAACCTCACAAATCTCACAAGAGTAACTTTTAAGAATTGAAAAATGTATATTAAGGTTTTCCTTTTATACTTAGGAGTGTTGGACTCAAACCTTAAACGTTTCGTGGGTTGTTAGGCCTTATTTAAAATTCTACATCGATCAAGCGAGGCTTCTCTTCGATCGGTCGAGCTTGACAGTTTTTCAATTCTTCTTTCTACATCTTGTATGTTCTTGAAACATGACTTGAATTAACTTGAGCAATGTCTAAAACATTTCAAAGACACTAAGATCTTATACTAGACACGTTTTTTGTTCTTGATTTGCCAACATACAACAAATTTAGAACCTAAACATTTATGACTAAATATTTAAAACCTAACACCATTTATATTAAACTAAAATGTTATGATTCTAGTGTCCCACACTATTTAAGTGTAAGTTTAAACATGTGTATATAAGCTCTCGAGCATCATCCCCTTGCAAATTGGATTTCAATGGTGAGTTCTACTTATGGATTTATAATATTTAATATTAGAGCCAACCACCAATCCGAGAAATCATGTTTAAATAACTAATAGGTAAGTGGAGCCACAAGTTCTACCTATGAGTTTGTAACATAAAACCCTAACCTTCACTAATCTTTTTCTCTTCTGCCTTAACTTTTACATAGTTTCAAACACTTTATTTTTGCCATAGACCCAAATTTTAACTTCTTAGTTCTTACCACTTAAAAGAAAAGATAAAGAAATGTTGAATTCTATGTAACTTTTTAAGAGTATTCAAGGCCATGAGAGTAAAACTTTGCAGGTATATTTTCATATACTTAACCCTTTCACATTGATTTATTTTCACAATTTATTTTAAGGAATCAAATTATATGTTTAAATTCTCTGTCTCTAGATTAATCTCTTAATTTGATTGTCATTAACTATGAAGTGATTTTTTTTTTTTTAATGATATAAACTATATACTTATAAGCAATTGAGATTATAGAGAAGCCTAATCATAATAATGATTTCGATTCAAAGTATATCTAAACGAACTTGTATCAAAGTATATTTTGCAAATCTTCCAATTGAGTAAATTAAACCAGGTAATCAAATATAAATTATACTATTTTTTATCTTGTATGATAATTACATATTAATATATAATTGTTTATCTATTTTTTCATTTATATTGATTAATAATATTTAGATTAATATTAGTTTCAAATTTGCCCCTCCTGAAATGAAATTTGGCTCCGCCATTGGATTTAGTGGCATAAAAAAAATTATAATTGTTTTGGAAACTTTTTTTATATGGTATATTGTGATTGATACATAATAAAAGTGATGTTAATGATATACTTTGGTAAAATTGAAATTGCTCGAATAATTATTTGTCATTTTAACAAATTATGAAAAAAGATGTAAAAAATTTGCATATCTTGCGTTGCTCTATAAAACATGAATTACTTTTAAGTTTGAGCACTTCCTCCCTATAAAATCATATTCTCCAAAAAGGGGGAGATGGAAAAGTGGTGGCAAACAATTAAATATGAGTTAGGTTAAAAAAAAAAAAAAAGATTAGGTTGTAGATTATAAGTTGAGTCATCCTAGCATTACACTTGGGTCCCCTTTTCCCTCAAAAAGCAATAAAATTAAAATTATAGCCAAATTTGCATGACTTTGGAGTCTCTCTGATAACGACAACAATAGCCAACAGACTTAATGATACGATTGATGTCCACAGTGGGGATAGAAAAAGTGACCCAACATGGGCGTGGACTTGGAACAAGGTACGTATTATAAGGGTTGCTTAACTAGGAATAATAATCTTGTCCAATTAGGATCAAGGTGGCTTTTCTCTCCCTCTGTAGGAGCACTTCCCTCTCCCTTCGTAAGAGCTCTCTCCCTCTCTCCTCTGTAGACGAGACCTTCCCCCCCCACCCACTGTGGGGTTTTTCCAGTAAAGCCTATTCTCTCCATTTTCCTCCAACCTTTCAATACTTCTCTCTTAGGATGCCATGGAACAAGAAATGATTGATGGGTTGCATAATCTGTGTCTCACGAAAGAAGAAGAGGAAGGAATACCGATCACAGCAAGGAGTAGATCAGACCTGCTAGAGGAATGCTGCCTGAGTCTTTTTGGTCGTCTACTCTTCGATAGGCAGCAGAATCAAAGAGCGCTGAAGAGCACTTTGAGGTCCGCTTGGAAGATGGGTTCGAAACTGAAAATAGTTGATGTGGGAAATAATGTTCTTCAGTTCAAGTTCAGTTCCAAATATCAAATGAAGTGGGTTGAGAACAGCGGCCCATGGAATTTTGAGAATAACCTTCTCCTCCTTTGCCGCTGGAAAAAGGGCCTCTCCATAACAAATATGGTTTTCACCCACTCCCCTTTTTGGATACAACTATGGGGTTTGCCTTTTGAACATATGGGTGAAGACGTAGGTAGAGATGTTGGGAATTGCTTGGGGCGATTTATTGAAATGGACAAAAGAGTAAGCCAATCGGACCAAGCTTTATTTATGCGAATCAGAGTTGAGCTTCCTTTAGACAAGCCGTTGCGTAGAGGGAGTCACGTGGTAAGTCTGGATGGTGAAAAATTTTGGGTCAATTTCAGATATGAGAGGCTCCCCACTTTCTGTTTCCTGTGTGGTAAGCTTGGTCATGATGACAAGCACTGTCTGGATATTCCAAACGGGCAGAACACCCCTAAGCAATACGGTGAATGGCTAAGGGCTGGGGGTGCTTTTAAGGGGTTTTTCGCCAGACAAAATAGTACCAACCGAGACAGGGGTGAGGGAGATAAGGAAAACACCGCCAAAGGAAAGGGCCAGTCAACAGTCCGAAACCTCCATGCTGACGGAGTGGCGAGTGAAGGTGGTAACGCTGGAAGCAGCAGCGTTCAAAATTCAAAAATGGCTAATCACACGTGCGGAGGTGACCCTACTGAAGCACAGACGTCCCAAACAGCAGAAGATGGGATTAGGTGGGTCAGGACTGAAAAAGATGGTCAGTCTTTGCAAGTGGGGTCTGCCCAAAGTGAAGAGAAGACAACACGTATCTCTAATAGTAGCTTTGGAACTGACGTGAAGAGTGGGACGGACGTTGCATTTTCAAAAGTGGGCCTTCCCTTTCTTGAGGCCGAGCACTCCCCTGAAATTACTAGCCCACATAAGCCCAAAATGGAACTTCGGGCTGGTATTGCAATAGAGAAAAACAGACCGGGCCATAAGGAGGATCAAATGCCAAAAGGTAAGGGGAGACTTAAAAAGGTAGCAAGAGAAAAAGGACAGGCCCATTCTCAAGGGCCTGAAATTAAAAATCAAACACTGGGGGCTAAACGGCAGAGTTCTGAGATCCTTGCTGAGAATGAAGAGAACGTAGCTCATAAAAAGCAGTGTGGAGGTATTGCCGGAATCTCTCATGAGATGAATTTATCGGCGGTGGCTGCAAGGCAGCACCGCCGGGAGCCATGAATCCGTTATGCTGGAACTGCCGGGGGCTTGGGAACCCCCGGTCAGTTCGTGCGTTGCACGACATGGTGCGACGTTGGGATCCCGGTTTAGTGTTTCTATCAGAAACAAAGCTGAGAAATAAACGTATGGAAAGAATTAGGGACGGATTGGGGTTTGCGAATGGTATTTTTGTGCCAAGCAGAGGCCGTAGTGGAGGGCTGGCACTTCTTTGGAAGAGAGATGTAAACCTGAACATTAAGAGCTTCAGCAATTCCCACATTGATGCAACTGTCATTGAGGTAAGCTCTAATCTAGAATGGAGAATAACCGGTTTTTATGGTCATCCTAAGCCGCATCTGCGCCATGAATCTTGGAATTTACTCTCTTTTCTTAGTAGTCAAATGCATCTCCCTTGGCTCTGTTTTGGTGATTTTAATGAGATAGTCTCTATGGAAGAAAAATGGGGAGGGACTTTCAGACCGCAAAATCAGATGGAGAGTTTTCGTAATGTCATCAACTTATGTGGCTTCAAGGACTTGGGCTACATTGGTCCGGACTATACTTGGTGCAATATGCAAGAGGGGGCTGATAGAATTTCCTTACGGCTGGATAGAGCTCTAGCCACTAGCGGGTGGATTGAGAATTTTGGGGAAGCAAAAGTCCATCATCTGGTTGACTCTACTTCCGACCATTGTGCTCTGCTCATCGCTAACCCCTTAGCTACCAGAATTCACAGACATCGAATTTTCCGTTTTGAAGCCATCTGGACAAGGAGAGAGGAGTGTCGGGGAATTATCAACTCTGCTTGGGGTTCTTCCAGTGATATGAACACTCCTGAGGGTATGGCCTGTGGTCTGAAATTATGTGCCTCTGAGCTAGCATTTTGGAGTTCCTCCACTATTGGTCAGATTCCCAAACTGATTCAGGAAAAGAGAAAGTTGCTCTCTAGTATGTCTGTGAGGGCCAGGGATGGTTCGCTAGGGGCGGAAATAAACAAAGTTAGGAAAGAGATAAATGGGCTTTTGGATGATGAAGAAACTTACTGGGGGCAACGTTCCAAAGCTCACTGGCTTAAGGAGGGTGACAGAAACACGAAATTTTTTCACGCTAAGGCATCTGAAAGAAGGAGGCAAAATATGATTAATGGAATTTGGGATAAATATGGGAGATGGTGTGATGATAAGGATAGTATTGCCAATGCCGTTGTCTCTTATTTTGAAGCTATCTATTCCACTTCTCATCCCAGTCTGGTTGAGGAGGTTACAGCAGCAATCCCTGCTAGGGTATCTGAGGAGATGAATTCGGAGCTGACTAAAACCTTCACTAGAGAGGAAGTACTGATTGCTCTCAAACAGACCCATCCTACAAAATCTCCAGGGCCTGATGGTATGTCTGCTATCTTTTTTCAAAAATATTGGGATATTGTTGGTGCTAATGTCACAAATATGGTTCTAAATGTCCTTAATTCTGGCATGTCTTTAGATGTGATTAACAAAACCAATATTGTTCTCATCCCTAAAACAAATAGCCCTAAAAGAATGACTGACTTCAGACCAATCAGCCTATGCAATGTCATTTATAAGCTCATTTCCAAAACATTAGCTAATCGTCTCAAAGCTTGTCTGCCTCTTATTATCACAGAAAATCAGAGTGCGTTTACTGCTGATAGGCTCATTACGGATAACGTTCTTATTGCTTACGAGTTTATGCATTACATAAAGCATAAAAGGGAGGGGAAAGACTGCTTCATGGCTGCAAAGCTTGACATGAGCAAGGCTTTCGATAGGGTTGAATGGAAATTTATTGAAGGGGTAATGAGAAAGTTGGGTTTCAATGAGGAATGGATTAACTTAATCATGAGGTGCATTTCCTCTGTTTCATATTCTGTTATCATTAACGGCTCTCCTTATGGAAACATTGTTCCCTCTAGGGGCCTCAGACAAGGCGACCCCCTCTCCCCCTACCTTTTCCTTCTCTGTGCCGAAGGTTTTTCTGCTCTACTCCATGAGGCAGCCAGAAATCAACTTTTGAATGGAATATCATTATGTAGGGGCTGCCCAAAGATCACTCACCTTTTCTTTGCCGACGACAGTCTCCTCTTTTGTAAAGCTAATGGGCAAGAAGGTAGGAAGCTTAAGGAGATCCTTGAGAATTATGAGGCAGCATCAGGTCAAAAAGTCAACTCAGAGAAGTCCTCAATTTTCTTTAGCCCAAACACCTCCCTAGAGCTTAAAGAGGAAATTTTTAATATTTTGGGGCCTATGCATGACTCAAGACATACCAAATATCTAGGCCTCCCCTCCATCATTGGTCGGTCCAAAAAACAAGTTTTTGCGGAAATCAAAGAAAGGGTAAGCTTGAAGTTAGCTGGTTGGAAAGGGAAGCTGCTCTCCTCGGGAGGGAAAGAAATTCTCATTAAAGCAGTGGCCCAAGCAGTCCCCACCTATACCATGAGCTGCTTCCAACTTCCAAAAAGTCTCTGTGATGAGCTAGAAAGAATGATGAGAAACTTTTGGTGGGGACAAAAAAACCATGAGACGAAAATTGCTTGGATTGGTTGGAGGAAGATATGCAAGCCAAAATCTCTTGGGGGTTTGGGGTTTCGTAATTTACAGGCATTTAATCTTGCCCTTCTAGCTAAGCAAGCGTGGAGAATTCTGTCAAATCCAAGTTCTCTGGTAGCTCGCATTCTCAAGGCAAAGTACTTCCCCTATAGTGATGTGCTAAATGCTAGCTTGGGCAGCAACCCTTCCTACACTTGGCGGAGCATACATAACAGCCTAGGGGTCATTAATAGAGGCACTCGATGGAGAGTTGGGAATGGCCGAAGGATTCACATATGGGATGATAAATGGCTCCCTACCCCATCATCCTTCAAAGTCATCTCCCCCCCTCAATTCACTGATGATTTCCCCATGGTCTCCTCCCTTATTGACCCAGCTACCAGGTGGTGGAAAGTTAACTCCGTTAGAGCTCTCTTTCTTCCCTTTGAAGCAGACACTGTCCTCAAGATTCCCTTAAGCTACAATCTGCCTGACGATCAAATTATTTGGATTGGGAATAAAAAAGGAGAATTTTCTGTAAAAAGTGCCTATTTTGTGGCTGTCAATCTCCTGGAATCGACAGAGGTGGTGGAGGGCTCTATGGGTGACCCTTTTTCTTCCCTCTGGAAAAATCTTTGGAAGCTTGAGCTACCAGAAAAAATTAAAATTTTCGCATGGAGAGCCTGTCTAAATGGCCTGCCAACTCTGGCCAATCTGCACCTCAGAGGGCTGTGCGCAAACTTCACTTGTCCAATCTGTGATGAGGAATTGGAAAGTTTAACCCACTGCTTAGTTTCTTGTGACTTTGCTCTCTCAGTTTGGGGTCTATGGCAAGATTGCCCTCTTCATTTGTTTCTGGAAGCCCGAGATTTTAAAGAGCTTGCTCTCCACTTTCTAGCAAGTTCTCAGCAGCAGCATTTGCTAATTTTCTTTGCCATCTCTTGGGCTATTTGGCACAATAGAAACCTAAGAGTCCATGATGAAGACAGCCTTTCGACCCTCCAAACCTGGGAGTTGGCTCAAAGAATAGTCGATGACTACCACAATGCCATTAAGTTGGATCTTCCTTCTATTCCTCCTATTTCTCTTGGCTGGACTGCTCCTCCTACTGGTAGTTATAAGGTCAATGTTGATGGGGCGTGCTCCTCTGAATTGAGTGTAAATTCAGCGGTTGGGGTGGTTATTAGAGATGCTTCAGCTAGGATCATTGGCGCCAGGTGTAAATCCCTGCCTTTGCAGTTTCCCCCTGATTGGACAGAACTCTTTGCATTAGAGCAAGGTATTTTGCTGGCTCAGGAATTGAAGCTCTCCCATGTCATTTTGGAATCGGATGCTCTCTCGGCTATTCTTGCTATTAACCAAGGTAATACTGATGGAGAATCTGGGCACTTAGTGGAAGGTATTTTGCGGGCTAAAGCTTCCTTCTCTAGCTGCTCTTTCTCTCACTTGAAAAGGGACTACAACATTGTTGCTCACATGTTAGCTCAATTTGCAAAGTTCAACAATTGTACCCAAACTTGGATAGGTGCTATTCCGCCTTGTGTATCTCATCTGCTCTAGAGCTTCTTTCTGTTATTCTGCAGGTGGCTCTCTGTTGTACTCCTTTTCTTGTTTCAATGAAATTAGCTTTCCTCTCAAAAAAAAAAAAAAAAATAATCTTGTCCAATTGGGTGGCACAATGATTCAATGAAATGTGCCCTGATAGCATTGAGATAAACCTATATACTTGTAGCAAATGTACGAAAAAAAAATTCATATTAATTTAATAGAGGATGTGACTATTCAGCAAAAAAAAAAATAGCTCATAAAAAAAAATAGAGGATGTGACTTCTGAACAATCCTATATGTCGGAATTACAAGAAAGTTGGAGAAGCGGTGGGATCCCTCAATTTCATGTTGAAAAATGAGCTTTGATTTTTAGTTTCACTCATCCCTCTTATCTTCTGTACTCACTTGTCAGCATCTTTATTGCAAAAGGTGGGTGATAATTTGGAGAAAATGAGTGATGTTATGTTACAACTATTCTAAATTTTATGTATAAAATTTTATACAAATTAACATGTTAATTTAAAACAAAGCACATAATAATATATATATATATATATATATATTTCGTTAAGTCAATTTGATGGAAAAGAACTCATGAAAATACAAAAAGCAAACAGTGGTAGATAGAAACAAACGGTGCCTGTAAACTCACGTCTTATAAGAAGTCCACGACATCTATATTCTAATTTTTATCTCCCGAGTGATACCCATGACACCTCATGTGCTACTTGGTATATACAACTTGTTTTCGCATACATATTTATTGCTCCTGTTGTTGGTACTTGGAGTAAAATTATTGACCACGAGTGGTTGTGGATTGGGTCAACCACAATAGAGATGGAAATTTTTTCTCGCTTTGCCCCGCGATGGTTTTTTCCGCCCCGCAAAGGTAGTAGGGTGGAGATGGGGCAAGATTTTAGTCCCATACCACGAGGCGGGGCGGAAATGAGTTTAGACATTTTAGACCCGTCCCACCCCTCCCCGTTCCGTCCCCGCCCCGCCCCGCCCCTGCCCTGCCCTGCCCCACGTTACTAAGTATTATAATTGTAAATTTTTCATACCCTAAAACCTTACTATTTAAACAAACATATTAATATTAGCATATTTTATTCTACCCAATATGGTTTTCTGCAATTATTTTGTTATGTGTTATACTATAAGGATTTTTTTTTTATGATTGTCTTGTTAAACACTTAGATATATTATTCAATTTTTTCTAAAAATTGAATTGATTTGATGGGATAAATTTAGTTGTAATTTCAAGTATATTTTTATTAATGAAATAGGTTTCATAAAAAAAATTGTACTAGTTGTAGGGAAAACTAACAAAAAATAGAGTTTTACGGAGTGGGGCGGGACCTCGCAAGGCCCCAAGGGGCAGGGATGGAGTGAGAAAGTTTTCCCCGTTATGCGGGGCGGGGATGAGGCAAGACAAAACTATGCAGGGCGGGAACAAAAACCCCATCCTTCAACCCCATCCCACCCCACCCCATTGCCATCCCTAAACCACAACCCTAGTCGAATTTTGGAAAATGAGAGTTCTAAAGCTACTAGTGGAATAAAAATACTACCTCCACCCAGTTTGGTTTTAAAAAGTGGTGTATTACCTTTTTTTTTTATTCTATATCCAAATTCTGAATTTGAATATAGAAAAAAAAATACTTATTTTCATATTTGGTCATATTTAGTAAGTTGTTTTGAATAAATAATTGTATATAAAATACATTATATCCAAGTTTGGTCATTATTTTCATTTTTATTTTAAAGTAAATTTTTATTTTCTCACTCACACACATAACATCTCTAAAAAAAATGTAATTTTGTATCTTCACAATATTTATGAACAAGCCACTGTATTCATATTCATAAAAAATGAAAAGGCTGAAAAGTTGTATTCATTTTTTGTATTTAAATCCAACCTTTAGGATACTGAAAATAAATACTAAATACAAATACTAAAACTAAACTAGTTTTTTAGTGATGGGAATCATGGGACCTACTAAAAACTAAAAATGAAAACAAAAAATGATACTTTTTTCAACTAACCAAATAGGCCCTTAGTCTTTCACTTTGTTAAAATGTAAAGAAGAAAAACATTATAGAGAAAATGTAATTAAAGACTTGTGAAGGCTAAAGCAGGGAGAAAAGAAAGAAGATAAAGAACACAAAAGTTATGTGATTTAGTCTAGCAGCTTATGTCTATGAGATAAAACCCTAGAAAGTTACATATTTGATATTAAATTTGTGTGAAAACAAAGAAATCTAATTGGGTATATATAGATGCTACAAGGTCTAGGGTTAGATGTTGATGAGCTTTACACTAAATTGGGCCACTTGGGCCAATGCATATGATAAACACAAATCCAATATCAATATGATCTTTAATACACTTTATACTTCACCAAATACAGCCTTCATACCACTAATTGTTTTCGTTATAAAACAACCCAAATTTAAAATAGAAGAATAATCAAACACATAATATGATATGTATTGGTTTCTGGTGGAGTATAGAGGGAAACATTGAGAGTAAGGCAGATTTTTTTTCCCCACTAGTCTTCTCTTTGGCTAACTTTTTTTTTGTCTTTTTAAGAAGAGGCCCCCTTAAAATTAAGGGGTTTGTGGGGTCATATCAATGCAAATTTTATCGGTGGGAAGGTACAAATTTATCAGTAAATAATATTTGTACCCTCGGTATTTAATTTTTGTTCAATTCCTCTTCACCTACAGCATCTTCCTCTATAGAAAGTGGAAACTTGCTTCTTTTTTTGGAGTTATCTTGTGTTTAGCCCAATCCATGACCACTTGAGTTATCTCATTCTCACTCGTTAATGGTTTACTCTAAGCATTAAATAGAAACTTGATCAATTGTTTTTTCTTTTTCTTTTTTGGAAGGCAGCAATACTTGATCTTAGCCAAAAAGCCAAAAAAAGGCATTACCGACAAATTATTTAACGCCCAAAGTTGCATATACCAACAAATTTATTTAATGCCCAAGTTGCATATACTTCAACTAACCCTACTTTTACTATCAAAAGAAAACTAACCCTACTTTAAGTATTAAAATCTCCACCAATGTCAAAAGGCAGTAAAGTGAAAGTAAAAGCTACTGGTATTAACTATTAATATGATTTTTGATTAAAGTTAAATCCATCTTTGTACAAAAAGCAGCAAAAGAAGTCTGTAAAATAAAAAGAAGACATGGAGATCTCAAATGCAACACTACTACTGGAAAATAAACTGCATTGTCTGTCCCATCTGTATTAGAGCACCGAGGAACACAAACTGAATCTGAGAGAACATCAGAACTTCTTTAGCTAATAAAGCCCTTCTCTTTTGTCTTGCAACCATCTCCACCTGTAGAAAAGTAAACCAAAAAAGTATTTCTTAGCATGAGCAAGAGAAAGATAGAGAGAGAAAAAGGTTAAAGTTTAAAGTTTCAAGTTTCAACTGGGCCTGCATATCCAAAACTAGAATGACAAAGCCTCTAAAGATACCTTGGACCAAGTTTAAGGCCCACCAGATCATTTAGGGTCCGTTAGGCCTTTGAAACTTAGAAAAAATAATTCAAAACTAAGGGAAAGAGAAAGAGTGTCAATGTCCAAGTTATTCAAAACCCTTTGAATAACCTTTTTTCTGTTATCTAAAGCTTTAAAGTTAGTAATAAAATGTTTTTTTTTTTTTAACCTTATCCCTTTCTTTCTTTTTCACCTAATAACCAAACAAATGTGAAATGCCCATGTAATTAAAAATGTGAGAGAATGGAACAAATGCAAGAGTGTCTCTCTCAATGTCCGAGTACTCACCAGTGATAATCCCATCTGGGTTTGATATGTTTGACTCGGTTTTCGCCATAAGGGTATTCAGTTTCAGCTCGTTTTGTGTTTCGGAAAGCACAGCAGCCAATTGAATAAATCCCAATAAGGAACACAAGCATGACAATGTTAAGAACAGAGAGCTTGTGCCAGTCCCTTCTCACATTCTCAAGCACCCCGGCCTTGCAAGAATCACACTCGTAGCACAACAAGTCGGGCGCATTGTTCCAATGGTTGCAATCCGGGTCTTGGGCCACCGCTGTTGCCATGTTGTAATTGCATGAAGTTGGTGGCTTACAACAACCAGACTGCATAGAAATTTATTATGATTAATTAGCATAAACTTATTAATTTTTGGCCCCACCCGAAAATTGAAATAAACATAGAAGGTTTACACTTTATACATATTTCTTTATTACTTGTACTAAGAAGGTTTAAATCTTTTCTTTTGTTGTTCTTTTAAGGGGAGGAGGGATATTCCACTTAGTTTAACTTGTAAACCTTTTTACTATCACATGCTGATCAAGATTCAAATTTCATTTACATAAAAAGAAAATTAATTAACGTCTTAGCTAGCTTGATGGTGCTATAAATTCAAATCTTATTATATCTATTCATTCTTATAAATATATATACATATTATTGAAAAATAAAGGTCTTTTTGATTGGCTTGTATTATTAAGAGTGGCTATCTATGCTTTATCACTCCTTTTCATTATTCCGTTTGAAAATTGATGTAAAAGTAACAATAATTTTTCTTTTTATTAGCAACAGAGTAAAAGAAGGTTGGAAAGATATTTTTACAAATTAAAGAAGCAAAAGGGAAGAAATTCAAGGTTGATACCACAAACTTCAAGACCTACAAATCTCTAAATATGATCAGTTAAGAGAATATCTTAATAGGGCACTCACCCAAAAAAAAAAACAAAACAAAACAAAAGAGATGTGCATAATTATATATTATCTTAATAATAATGATTCTTGTCAACAAAGAATTGCAGAAAAATTTAATCAACCCCAGGAAAAGAGTTGATTATTATTGTAGGGGAAGAAAATGAAGCAAATAGAGATTTACAATTTCTGAGATTGAGATAATTTCTTAATAAAGAAAATTGTTTAATTTCCCATGCAGGAATTTAAAGGACAAACAATTAGTACCCTTAAACCAGCTGAGAAAGGTTGAGACCTTACTGAAATATTAGCAACCAAAATAATGATTTCCCAAAAAATAATAGAATGGAACTTCAAATTAAAGATACCAACATATGTATAAGCCATAAAAGACAAAATCTTAATTGTAAAGCTCAACAAATTCAAGCCTTAAAGAAAAAGAAAAAAAAAAAGAATAAATTCACCTGTATTGGAGACATGTCCTTCTCAAGATAATCAAGAGGTGTCCAAAGAGCAATTTTGGCACAAGTCTTAGAGCCCAATATACAACTCCTAATAGTCATCCAATAATTAGGATCCTTAATCCTATTCCTCAACCAAGGTGAGTAGTCTTGTAGACGATACTCCTTATAAACCCTACCAGGTACTTCAACACCACCACCTTGGCTTGTGACCACAAAACCAAACACAGTCAAAGCAATTAGAGTTCCAATAAGGAACAGCATGACCACTAAGTAAACCCAAAGTGCCCATGCTACATGAAAGCATGCCCCAATGAAACCAGCTAGGGAAATAACAAGGACAACAAAACCCACAACTAGAAGTGGGGTTTGGAGGAAACTTTCACAGGTTGTGCTATTCCTTGCCATCCATAAGCCTCCACCAATGATGGGTATTGAAGCTAAGAGTGTAAAAAGGTTCAGGAAGCCGATCACCGTGTTGCTTAACCGACGCATCTCTCTCTCGCTCTCTCTCTCTCTCTCTGGTTAATTTCTTTTATTGATTCTTGTGGTGTCTTCTTCAGCTTTCTCTCTCTTTATAAATGGGTGGCATTGCTTTTCTTTGTTCCAGGTCCTGACACTCGTGAATTCAAAATGTCTATCACCTTTGCTCTATTTGCTTTTCTGTAATAGAGTATTGAGAAACTTTTTTTTTTTCTAAGAGTATTGAAAAACTTATTTTTATTTTGAGAAAGGAGTATTGAGAAACTTTACTTGTGAAGAATGTGATGAAAATGACCAAACTATACTTCTTAGTCATTAAGGAAGTTTGTTTAAACTTACAGAATGACTGAAATGCCATTCCTAGCACACTGTTAGTTAGAGGCTTAGAGCTTTATATAGCCCATGGTTTAGGACAATGTGGAGAAATTAGTGTCTTTGGTCATCCGGTACAGGCGTACAGCCAACGTACTATACATTCATCTTATACTATGCATTCATCTTTTATATACTTTTATTTATATATATCATACGTGCATGGTATACACGTGTAGGATCCAATTTTATGCAAAGAAGAACGTATTGTACACTATTAGCATTTTGATATATGCTTTATTACAAATTTGTACAATATTACAAATTTTGATATATAAAATTACAAATTAATGTATTATTTTTTAAACAAGAAATAAAAATATAATGAATTAATTTTTATTTATGTTGTTAATATGATGCCAATCATGCTATCACATTAATTCATAAATATTTTGATTTTGTAATAAATTGACGGTAATTTTGACATTTTCCTAATATCACATATGTTTGGCAAATATTAATAAATTAATTGAAACAAATCATGTACTCTGAGAGCAAGCAACGCATTGCAGAATAGTATTGATTCAGTGATAACCTTTCTACTGTCAACAAACAAGCAGTAAGAAATTAGCTTATAAAAGATGCATCGATTCATTGTGCATTGTCCAAGGCAAGCAAGGAATAAAAGACATTTTGGTAATTTTCAAATGGGGTTCAATGAGTTGCGTATGGGTTATGGACCCCATTTAGGACTTCTTTTTGAAGCATGATCAGATGCAGAATTAGGCTATCTTTGGGTGGGAATGGAATATATAATCGATTCCTTTTTCTTATCCACTCAAATTCTTTTTTTAATTGCCCTTGATAATCTTTACGGCTCCACTATGCCCTTGTTTTTCAATATAAAAAATTTTAAAAAAAATTCCACAATATGCTTTCAACCATTTGATTTGTCATTGACAAAAAATAATTATCAAGTGGTTTCGATCGATCATGTTTATTATTGTTTACTAGAATAATAGAAGTGCAAACACCTATCTTTGATTTCTTTTCTTTTCTTTACTTTTCATTTTCTTGCTTAAGAGATACTACTCCTATATAGGTCCAAAAATGAAAATAGTAAAGCGTACATAATATGGTGGTAAAGAATGTATTCCTGAATTTTTCTTTTGAAAATTTTGTTACTATTCATTAAAGAAGACGTTTGCACCTTATCAGAAGCTAATAAATATTTTCTTCTTTTTCTTTTCTTTTCTTTTCTTGTGTGTCTGATTTTTTTTATTTTTTTGGTGGACCCATTATCTAATAATTGAGATTTTTTGCCCCACAAGTAAAGTATGGAAACAAACTTTACCGGTATATATATATTTCTCTAATAGTATATTATATTAGTATAATTGAGATTTTTTTTTATCCCACAAAGAAATGTAATAATTCCACCTAAACAAGCATATAGATATAGGTCACTTGAATAACTAACTTTTAAAGTGGGTTTCAATTAGCATTAGGGTGTCCACGAATCAAGTTCGTGTGGATTTTTGTTCCAACCGCCACCCTGCTCAAAGATTTTGGGTTCAAAAAGAGATCATCAATTGTCAACCATATATCAACACTTAGGTGTTCTATTCACTAATGTTCTTTGATGAGCAGCTGTTTTGCAGGTGTGGCGTGGCAACAAGGGTCAAGGAGGCATACCAAAGAGGCAATTGAGGAAGAATGAACACTCTAGAACTCCATTCCCCCTATGAGTTCTCTATCGAACCAGTTGGGATTGTCGGATTCTCATGTGGTAAACCCAACACTCAAATGAACGAGATCGTATTTCTAAGGATTTAACCCATCACCAACTGCTTTTATAATCAAAACTAATTGAAACTTGTCTAGTTGGCCCGAGTTGCATAGACATATTGATGGTTGATGTTCAAACAATTCTAATTAGCTTGATGGATCAAGTATCTAAAATATTATCATTTATATTTATTAAAAAATGTCTTTGAGAGATATTTTATATATATATATATTTGGATTAGCAAAGGAAGAAAGTGTATCTCATGAGACTATCTTCTTTCTGCATGTGAGATCCATATATATATATATATATATATATATAATCCACACATGTTATGAGAAGAGGGTTTTAAAACTACAAACATTCCTTCCAAGTCCAAAATGTTAAAACCTTTAGATGGTCGATCTCTGCGATCATCTTGGGTTTAATCAATTAGTAGAACTTTAATAATATATCATCACATTAATTGGTAAATAATCTAACAGGAAAATTCAAAATTGCTTAAAGAACAATTTTATCTAAAATCATGATACCGATACCGATAGGTGGCTCCTTTTTTCTTTTTTTTTTTCTGCGATGACAAGGACTAAACAGTACTGGAATATTTGGTGCAAGGACTCGATCATAACGTGTTCCATCACAATCACATAGGTCAAACCCTTGTATACTATGGCTCTACCTACGCCCTACCAATCTAAATCATCCGACAGCAAGAATCCAAAAAACAACCACTAGCTATATATTTTTAAATGAATTTCAATGTAGTAATCGCATAAATTATCAAGAACATACAAAAACAAACACAAAAAAGTGTAGTCCTAAAAATTTTCTGAAGTGTAGTGGCATATATACCAAGCCCAAATTGGGTCCATTCTATTTTATATACTTGTTGAGTTGATGTACCACTTAACCCTAATGTTATGCATATAGTGACAGTCTATAGACTTCTTTTCTTTTGTACATTTTTATTATAATTGAATAATTTCCAACAATATAAAAATATAACATAACTCAATAATATACCCTCAGTTTTTTCAGTCAAATTTTGAGTGACTGACATCAAATTGCATTGCTTTACCCATATTGATATTTAAGAACGTATATCATCTAATTCTCAAACATAATCTAAACATTTATTTAGTCACTGGGGGTGCTACAGTGATTTATAATACAAAATGAATTCAGAGTTTTATTAAGGAAAAATAAAATAATTCTACCCTCTTCTAGGTATAAAAATGCAGCACTTAGGGCCACAGTTTTAAAAACCAGACCGAACCGATCAGTCCGACCAGTTCAATCGAGAACCAGTTCGGCCTTGTAAAAACCAAGGTTGAATCAGAAATTTTTAAAAAACGGTTCGATGCCAAGTTCGTTTTTTAAAATCATATATGTTCAGGGCATAAAACTCCTACTTTTATCAAGTTTGAAAGAAGTTAACGTAGGCAGCCTTGTCGCCACTTTTTTTTTTTTCAAAGGCTAATTCCCAAACTTAAACCAAACCTGCAAGTTACCCTAGGATGTGAAACCCCAGGACTAAAATGCTAGCATTTCTCACATATATTTATTTTTTATATAAACTTTTGCTGTTATTTTATTTTATTTTGTTTGGGGTGCTGTGTGTAAGCTATAATAATGAATTAAACTCAGAGGGGGTTTACAACTTTACGTAGAATGAAGAATTTTTGAAACCAATGACCAGATTATTGATTCCCTTATTTTCCTGGACCATACATCGAGAAAGCTCGAGAATGTAAAGACCAGAACTCAGAGGCAAAGTTAAAGCAATAAAATAAATCCATGTACAAAAAGTCCTAGACAATGTGTCATGGAAATATGTATGCTAAAGAATCCTGCATGGTTTTCTCCGGCAAGGTAGAGTGGCCTATGCCTTGTATTTAGCGAAACTCTCTCAAACCATTCAACGAGAAATGTCTAGGCTTCTTTTGCCGCAGTTCCAAATGCATTGGAAAATTAGTTAAGGTAGGCTTATAATTTGTGAATTAGAACAAGATAGTGTACGCACATGTGTGAGACAGGTGAAGTGTTTGAATAAGGTAGGCTTATAATTTATGTTCAACGATTCCTATGCCAAACTTTGTATATGTCGGGTGAAATGTTTGAATAAGGAAAAGCAAATTTACCTCTACACCATGTACCAAATAGTAGTGACCCTAAGTTTTGAACTTTGAAACTTTTTAGGGTAGAGTGTAACCCTTGTTCTTTTTTCTTTTTTCTTTTTTCTTTTTTCTTTTTTCTTTTTTCTTTTTTTGGTAATGTGTGTAAAGCATGTTCATTACTTCAATATTTTTAAAGACTATTTTCTTTTTATCATTTAAATAAATAAAATCATCGGTGCTTTGGGTGAGACTAATGTCAAGATATGACTCAACTCACTTGATAAAACGTTTGTGATTTCGTTAACATCTAGTCTCTCAAATATTGGATTTTCAATAGATAAATGAGTTATTATGGTCACACCTATATAGCATATAGGTGATGAGGCCAAATATACCCACTCTTATTCCAATTAGCAAAAATAAACTCACCTTATAGGTTACAAGTTATAACCAAAAAACATTTAAGTAACACTTCGATGCACTGCTATTTTTTTTTTTTTTTTTTCTTTTTTGTAAATGTTGCATCGCTATTCTAGATACAGACAGAAATATAATCAAAATGCTATGATAAAAGACAATGTTATTGATCTATGTTATATAGGAAAGTTCCATTGATCAAACAAAACAATTTATCTATGATTTTAATTTTTAATTTTTAATTTTTATTCAAGCGTAAGGCTAGAGAGAGATAAAAATCTCGTCTTAATTAGTCCTGCCTTCTCGACCACGGAAGGGCTCCACCTCCTTAGAGGCCTCTTAAGCCATAGAGGAGCACCTTGGCCCACTCATGAGCCCAAAAACTTAGTGGCCTTGATGAGGGCCCTTTATTAACCTGGGCCTTAATCAACTACAAAACTAGAGCCTGGCCTACTTGTGGGTCCACAAGTAGCATAGTATCAAAGACTTGGGCACTGGACCCACCTCTTACCCTAATAGCGAAACCCAAAAAGAAAACACACAGAAAGAACTGCAATTGCATTGGTCTCTCATCTGTGGCTTTTTTTTTTTTCCTTTTATTGCTCCCATAGTCCCATATCCATATGTGGGCTGTTCGATCCAGCTTCTCTTGAATGTGGTCAAAAATTTATGATGTGCTATTTTTCAATTTAAAAAGAAACAGCTCAAAATCACTAGGCCAATTTTTTTTTTTTTTTGAGGGAGAGGGGGTTTAGAAATGAATTAACAAAGATTTTTTTTAATTTATAAATAAGATTATATTTAAGAAAGAATAAGAGAGGGTCACAACTCATCTCTATTTCTAGAACAAGAACCCAAGAAGGAAGAGAGGAGATAGAGATGGATCCATCCCATTTACGGGAGGCCGGCCGATGGGCCAAATTGTGAGGCAAAAAATTAACATTTCTAAAGACAAAAATAAAATCCATTGAATCTCAAGCTCTATTCAAATCAAAAGAAAGCCGGACAAAAAACCAAGAGGGAGTGGAATGTGGTTTTTGCATAGCTTCAATGACCCCTTTTGAAATCTCCTTCAACAGGCACACACAAGTATAAACTCATGAATATACAGGGCATGTTTGGTAATGTTATTCTAGTAATGTTATTTAAGTGTTGTGAAAATACATGTAAGTAAAAAAATATTGTGAAATATGTGTTGTGTTTAAATAACAAAATCTGTTATTTAAACAACAAAACCGCACACATATATATACACACATATGAATTTTTCTAGCGTTGCTCTCACCCTAACTCTACATTCTGGTTCCTTTGGATAAATCAATAAATCAATCGCACAAATCTTGAATTCTGTAAACTGGTTTAGCAGCCATATTTTGTGTGCCCGTCACATTCTTAAGATGCTAGTAAAATGAAACAAAATTTGATGGTCAAACCCAGCACCAAATTTGTGTGATTATTTATGGTTGCTATCTACCGGTTTTTTTTTTTTATCCCTCTATCTATCTACCGGTTTTGGTCTTTGAAATTGTGAAACAGACAATGTCTGATGTGATAGGTAATGCTTAAGCATGGCATTTGAAGGCTAAATATTAAAAATAATTTTAATAACTTTGCATTTTTCATACAGTAAAAATGCATTGGTTTTCAAGGGTGCATCGATTTATGAAAGTAAAGAAAGGGAAATTGTTGACTTGCATTGGATTTGCTTTTTCATTATTGTAAGATTGCTGTCTGTGCCAGTGAAATCAAACTGAGCTGGATCAAGATCCGCCATACCTATTTGCTGGCTTGACCGTACACATTTCAACTTTTTTTTTTTTTTTTAAGATTGAATTAATGGCGCAGTGCCTTCTCCAAAATCAAGTTACCGACAGCCAAAGTGGGCCATGTTATCTTAATCTAAACAGTCCAAAAAACTAGTTTGTAGCCCATAACCATAACATCAAGAAATCAAAGTATTGACCGCTCTTTGGGGGACACTTTGGGCAGTTAAATAGTTAATATAATATACAAAAGCACCAACCTAATCCAGAAGATTTTAAGTTTATGAGTCTCCAGACGCTCTATCCTCATTCATAGGAACTGCAGGGCCGGCCCATTTAGGCAATCGCCTAGGCACCTACTAGAGAAAGGCCCCAAAGTTTGGGGCAAAAATTAAACTATATTTTTTAAAAAATATTTTTTGAGATATAAGAAAAAAAAATTAGTCTTATATTTTTTCTCTACTTTTAAGAAGTTTCAAAGAATTGAATAATACTAGGGGTAATGCAACTTTAAATATATAAGACTTACAAATATGTCACTAATCATAAAAAATAAATTATATAGGAAAATACTAAAAATTATATAAAGTTTACTTCAAAACCTTTACAGATTGATATAACAATTAATATGATTTGTAGACGTTACCAACCTATTAAATACATTTTTAAATTATTTTTTGTGATTGATGATACATCTTTATAAATCTCATATTGTAAATTTTATAATATCCCTTAACATCATACATTCAAATATTTATTTATTTTCTTCTTGAAGTGTTACTAATCGAATTCGTTACTACATCGTTTATAAGTTTTTGGTAGTAAAATTTTTTATAGCTTTAGCATTTCTTCAAAAAAAAAAAAGCATATTACAAGATAAAAAGAATGGATTTTTGTTATAAAAAAATTATGATATTAAAAACTAGTTAAACATTATTTAAGTAATATCAAAAAGACCTCATTTAAATATATCACCTTAAGCCTCAAAATTTGTTGGGTTGCCCCTGAGAAACTGCTCGTACATTCCTTTGAGCTCTAATATCATTTGTTAAGAAGATAACATTTTAATATATCATTTAAAGACACCACTTAACCCAAAAGACTCTTAATCCTTATAAGCTTAGACCCAGCTATGTTATGGTAACCACTCTCTCTTAATATTATTTTTCAATGTGTAATTTCACTCACATGTATATTCCCAACAAGATCAAATGCTATAGCAAAAAAAAATTGAAGATCAAATTGAGCTGCAAAGGATTAAAGGTTTTTGGCACCCTATGAGACACTTGTTCTTTCCTCCTTTTATTCTTTTCTCCCTTTGTTTCTTTTGATGAACTATAGAGTTCCTCCTTGGATCAGAAAGAACTATAAAATTCCTAGTATGCTTTGTTACACATTGCTAAGAAAATAGTTGGATGATAGCTTTATAAGTGCTTAGGTTACCTTGGGAATTAGAGCACTTCTTTTGGACTATTCCTCTCCTTCTCCTAAATTACTTCGTGAATAATTTCTAATCCTAAACTTATGAGCTTAATTTATCCCCCTGCTAATTGTTTAGTGCCTCAAGCAGCTCCTACTGGAATTGTTATAGTCGGGTCAAAATTTGCCTCCTTCCCCTCTTTGTTTTATTCTCTTGGTTGCTGGTACTGTCTGATTGTTTTACTTAGTAATGCATGAACAAGTTTCCTTCATGTAATGTAGAAATAAAAATAAAATAAATAAATAAAGGAAAAATGTCCTAATAGGCAATGGAATGTTCAGTTGCATACACAGTCCTATGGTTCATCTTATATATATATATAGAGAGAGAGAGAGAGAGAGAGAGAGAGATTGCTGGGTCCCACAATTTTACCCATAGAATTACTTACAATGTGAACATTTTCAATTCAAGATTTACAAAGAAAAAATAAATAGATCATACAGAACAAGATCAATGATTATTAAGTAGCAATGTACGGTTGTAATTATTAAAATCCTACGAAGAATACATTTCATGTATAAACTTTGAATACTAAATTATTCCATTTTAGTATAAAGACCTTCCAGCAATTTTCCCTTTTCATACACAACCCTGCAAACTAAAGTTATGGAATGGTGCCACTTGGGGGGCAAGAATGGAGGGGCACTCGAGAGGAATGCTTCTCGTATTGTCTTTACCTAGCCCCTGTATAAGAATAGTAATATATATTTTTGGTGCTTACTTGTTAAGACACAGTGATTAGGATTAATTGGGTTTAGCTTGGCAATGGCTTGTTCTCCAAAAATGATTTAAAAAGAATGAAAGCCTGGCGAGGGCGATGAAGTGGAACCTCATGTCCTGCTCCAGTTACTGTGACAAATGTCAATCCTTTGTATACTTGACTCCAGCCACCAACCTGTGTCACAAAAGAAGAGAGCTTGTGAGGAGATGATTAATCAAATTCAGATTAATAAAAAGTTAATTTTTGCAATATTGGCCCGAAACCACAGATATAGAAATGGTCGTCATAACAAATTGTTGTAAAATTGTTATGTAATTATGTTGAGAAACAAAAATATAGGGATATTCATATAACGTTTTTACTAACAGCAATTACCAATTCAACTTTCAATGAGTATTACATTTTGAATTTTGATGATATACTAGAATCAAATGTCACATAATGATCTCTCTGTAGTCTGTAGCGTATTCCACAAAAACTGATAGTAATTTGTTTGTAAACATCTTTCTGAACACTAACCTTTCCATTGTCATTCCATGGGTACCAGTTGATAATAGTTGGTAGCTTCAGGGCATCAATGGAGTAACGAGTTGCAGTCACAGGAACCACCGCATCAGTGTCTCCACTGACAAAAGAGTTCATAAAAATCCATATTCAGATAGGGGATGCATATAAATCTAACAAAACTTACTGAAAGAAATTCTGATTCCATCCCACACCAACAATATGACAGTGCTAAAAGAAAGCATTAATAAAACAAACTGCAAGCAGTAGGAAAGTGCTCAGGTAAAAATGAGACATTGTTTCCAGTACTACAACTATTTCAACATCACTTTCCCATATATAGAAATAAAATCACTGACTTCATAGTAAACTCCATGAAGAAGGGAAGACACACATATACATGCATACAATCAGAGTGAGATAAAAAGAGAGAGAGACCTGTATACCCAAATCCTAAGACCAGCAGCAATGAGTTCTTGGTATATAGGAAGCATAGAGAGTGGAGAATCCGCCCAGTAATTACCAACGATATCACTGTGAAGGAAAGATTTGAGGCAACAATTCTATTACAACATATGCAAGGAAATTATCTCAAATATCGAAAACAGAACTCTTTACCTGCATGTTTTCCATGGATAAGAAATCCGAGTTAAATTTGCATGGAGTGCCTTCTGAACTTCTGGATGATTGAAGTACACTTCAGAGTACCTATCGGTGCAGGGATCATATGCTCTGGACATCCATGGCTTAGGTCAAAATTGAGAGAGTCAGATCAACTAAAACAAACCTCATGAGTAGTTTGTAATAGATTAAGCAATTTTTAGACCACTAAGATGAATATATTGATACTGAACAAGTGGCCCAGATTAAAATAGCAATTCTAACCGATAGATACCAGTAGTTAGGAAATTCAGATTTATTTTATGCAGTATTGAATCTAGAGTTAATCCAAACGTAACAGGGGAACATGGGTCTGGGAAAAAAGAAAAACATATTTAAGTGTGGGAAAAGCCATTTTCGAAGCATGTGTTGCCCTTTATGACACATACAGAACAAAATTATATACTTTACATATATTTAAAACCTATTTACATATAAACAAGTATGTATGTGTGCATTATAAATTAGATACAGAAAATAAGAGTTTAAGATAGTTTAATTGTGGTTGAATGTTCCAAAAATCCATGGCACAACGCCTTCAACACAATAAAAGATAAAAACTGTGACAAATGCCTAACACATATGACGGTTCAATCAGCACAAAGTTAAACAGTAGAGTTAATTTGCATCTGTGAGGCTTCTAATCAAACAAGTGATGTCTACTGACGCTCCTTCACACTTTTAGAATGACTGGGAAGATCATAGGCATGCAGAGAAAAAGTATGATACGAGCATGTGCCAAGGGCCTGAGGCCAGGAGACCCAGGACCCACTTCTCGATGTGCAACATCAGGAAGAACATAAGGGCACTTGTGCACCCTCAACAGCTCAAATTCAAGATCCAAAAGCTCTCTCAAGTACTCAAAAGATCTAAATCTAAGGTCCTTTCTAAGCCAATCAATGTGAAAACAATAATCTTATTTTTGAGGGGAAAAAACCTGTATATTCTTTTTATCTGGATATCATAATAATACACGTATAAATCTCTACAAAAACTATTCCAAAATTACCATTGTCCAGATAAGTAAAATAAAAAAATTGATGAGAGCTTACATAATGGCCCTTTAACTTGCGCTTCAATGATTGAGCGTTATTGCAAGGCCGAGTGTAAATGCTATATGGATCAATCCTTCCCAGCTCCAGCTGAGCAACATTGAGAGCCTTCATGCATTCCAATGAGGGGTGCTGAGATGACCCAAAATCGCAGGCAACTCGTAGTATGCGATAGGTGGAATCTGAAATCAAACCATGGGTCCACCAATACTCAAAGGTGCCAACATAATCATGGTAATCATCAGTAACAGCGTTTCCCACCTATAGAAAGAAATCAAGCAAGAAAAGAAAATCACCTGACAATGGTTGATTGCCATGAACAACCAGATGAATATTGAAAGCATAATGAAATCTAACATTCTCACCAGAAATCCCTTAAAGTTAATAATTGGGTTCTGGACTCCCTTGTTTCTTTGGTAAACAATTTGAGATAACTGAGGAACATAGTGACCTGAAACAGATTGTGTTCACAAGTTAGCTTATCCAATATCATATCAAGTTTCCAAGAAACTTTGTAACATAATTGAAAACAAAAATAAAAAAGAATGACATAAGATAACTCAAGACCTGCATAACTTTCTCCGGCAATGTAGAAATCCCTGTGCTTATACTGTGGAAACCTTTCGAACCAATTGACAAGAAATGTATATGCATCTTTGGCTACAAATGTACAACACCCAGATCCCAAAAACATCCAAAGACGTCATTTAACTAATGTTGAGCTAAAATACCATAATGTGCAATGCTTATCAATCATTCACACAAGTGAATTTTACTTGATTTCACTTGTGTAGTGAATTTCATTTGTGTTTACTTAATTTCACTACACAAGTGAAATTAAGTAAACTTGGGCGTCAATGACAATCTATTTGACAAAAACAAATAAATTACCTGTCTTCTGATCACCCGCTGTGTACAAATCTGATGACGTATTCGTATATGAAAAACCAACACCAGCTGGAGATTCAAGGAACAGTACATTTGCCACTGTATGAAAGTTTGAAAATTGATCAAAAATTAAGTTAAATCTCATCATAAACACAGTAAATGAACACTGGCTTGTCAAATTTAATACATACAATTGCTCCAAGCATAGGGATTTAAGTAAAGTGTCTTCCCATCAGGCCTAATGTGAAAAGGTCCTATCTCTTCAGCTGCACCATAAGCAACAGAAGAGCAACCTGGACCACCATTGAGCCAAAGCACTAGTGGCCTTGACTCAGGTTTACGACTAGCTGGTGTCTCAACCAACCAGTAAAACAATGCTCTCCCAGCTTGCTCATTCACAGTCACATAACCTGAATACTGAGCGAACCCCACATTCTTTGGCTGCCCTGGCAACTCAGTGATCCTATCACTCACTTGAGAAGAAGCAAAAAAAGTTCCCACAAGAAGGGACAAAATGCAAACAACAGAGACTACAGATAGGCCCATGAATGAATCGAACAAGCGGTAACAAAGCTAAACAAAACCCAGAAACACAAATCTCAAACTTGTTCAGGCTTTTTAAGGAATTTAGCTATAGAGCATTGAGACAGAGAGAGTGAGACCAACAAAGACCTCAACTTTGAAGTACAAAACCAATGGTCACTAATCCCAAACTAGTCTTGGACTTCTAAAGAATTCTCCTACAAGCATGGAGCAGCTAAAACAAAGAAAACCCAGATCCCAAAAAATATCTCTGAGTTCCCAACTAATTTATCTAAAAAGCAAAGGGGAGATTCTTATAATCTCATCAAATAGATTTGGAAATTTTTTCAGAACCCCAATGATTGTGATTAGCTGTGATGGGGTATGAATGATCAATTATGAAAAGCATGCATTTATCCGTGTTCATTATTTTTTCCGCCTTATTATAATCAAAGCTTTGAATTTTCTTCTCTCTTTCTTGGGCTTACTTCTATCAGGCAATTCACCAAACAGGTTATAGGCGCACATGGGGTAGGTTCTGAATATTCAAACTTTTTTGCTGAGAATATTAACATTTTAAGAAACTCTAAAAACCCAATAAGGAAGGCGGCGACACTGTTTTTTTTTTATAAGAAGTATAAACACTGTTATTAATCATTGACTATCTAATCAGTGAAAACAATAAATGACAACAAAAGCTCTAAAATATATATATATATATATAGCTTAAAATTTTAAGTTTACCAAAAAAGCTTTAAAAATTAAAAAAAGTCACACTCAGTGACTAACAAGTGTACCGGTCCAGTTGTTATTAACCACTCTGCCTTGTGGCCCATCGAATTTTGCTCCCATAAATGGAGGAAACAAATAAATGTGTAGGGTCAGTGCAGTGAGCCTGTGGCTCAGTGCACTGTTGTATCTTACAAACTTTTTTTCTTTCGTTTCAAACTTTTATTTCTTCTTTTTTTTTGCTGAATAAACTTTTGTTTCTTCTTTTAATTCTTCTTCTGGGCCCCTCTGTATTTCTTCTATCTTCTTGATTCTCATTCTATACCCATCATGATTTGCCTTTCTTGTAATGATAACTTTTTGGAATTAGAAAATTCTTCAAGAAATGATAAGAGTTTTTCCTTTCTTTTTCTTTTTTTCCTTTTTGTGGATTAAGACTAATCAAAGGGTTTATGCATGGATCAGTACATCTTGTACATGTACTGCAAACAAAAGCAAAAGATAGGATTAGAGATGAGTGTTGAACGAGAAGTACCCGTGACAATTTTATAACAATTTCACAATAAATTGCAGGTAGTAAGTTGTAATTTTTGTTTTTAGAGAGTTTTAAACCTATGGCGTCTACTTCTGATAATTTAAACTTACTTAAACTTACTTTTTTTTTTTTTTGGTAATTTAAACTTACTTTTTTGTCTATCAATAACGACTCATAACAACCTGTCTCGTAGTATGATTTGTTATGAAAATATTAAAGGCATAGCATTTTTCTTTTGAGTTTCCAATTTAAATAAGTTGATAAATCAAATTTTCTACTAGTATTTTATATTAAATCCTAACAAATTTAATCATCTGAACATGATGTACCGCAATTTTTGACTCACATTGTCAACAAACAATATTTTTGAAATGATATGATTTAATTCCGGTAGGAATTAATGTAACATACTAGTAGAAAATTTCATATCAAATTTTCTACTTAATAGATTTAATCATATGAATATGATGATTGATGAACCACAATTTCTAGTTCTCATTATCGATAAACAATATGATTAAGTCCGTTAGGAATTAATAGGAATACTAACATAAAATTTGATTTATCACAAATTTAAAGGTAAGAAGTTAATTTTTCAAATAAGAAAAATATAGTTAAATTCACACTTACATCAAACTCTAATGATGATATTATATATCTATTGTAGAAAACTAGTTTAAAAAGCCTTTTCAAACGGCCTTATCCATATTTTTACATGAAAATCCACTAGCAAAATCATCACACCTTATTTAAATTTAATTTATATATATATATGAATTATATAAACTTAGAACCTCTAGATTTGTATCAAGTCCTAAACTAATGAACCTATCACCAATATCGCATGAGGGTATATCAATTTAAGTACGACAACAAAGTTGTTCTCTTCATAACCAAAAAATAAAATAAAAAATAGATACCAAATGTATTGCATAATTATTTTAATATAAATAACAATAAGCTTAGGTGATATAATATTTTTTACAATTATTAAAGTTTTTTTTTTTTATTGAAAATCACAATTGTTAAAGTTGATAGATAATAATCGGTAATAAAAGTGATCTCAATGGTGATGGCATTTAAAAATAATATTGCATTTATTAAAATTTATTATCTTAACAAGGAGTGGGAAAAATATTGTATTAATAATAATTTTTCATAATTGACAGATTAACAAATGCTGGTGCTGGATGCCCAGATGCTAGATCTTGTCTGATAGCCTCAATCAACAACTTGCGAGACAGCCGATTAAACTACCAAACTAGCTGGCATGCCTTCAATCCGTAAAGGATCTCCTGCGCTAAGTATATCAGACCAAGCAAATATAACAACTTTGTTTTTGTTTCTGTGTACTTTGCTTGCTGCTGCTGCTACCAAATCTATTCAAACTACCCCCATCAACACTTGCATTTATGCAAGCCATGTTTAGGGGAATTATGTCACATAATGAATTCTTCACACCGAGGGGGGAAATAGACTGTCCGAGTAAAATGATCAAACTGTGTCTTGTTTTATATCTGCTTTTCATGTTCCAAATGTAAACATTACAGTTGCACTTTTTAAAATACTCGTATTTCAACGCATACAATTGTGGATATTGTGTGAAAATAGTATATTTATAATGTGTGTAAGTAAATACTTAGTCTGTTTATAGTTGACACATTGTCTAGGCTCTAATTTAACTCTTTCATGAACCACAAAATTCCTGAAGAACTTCATCATATCAAAGAACATATATAGAAGCAAAAAGAATAACTTTCAGTTCCTCTTGTAGGGAATTTCCACGAATTCCTAAACCTATGAGCAACAAAATATAGAAAAAACACACGCACAAGAAAATAATCACACGCACAAGACAGTATTTACGTGGTTCGGCAATTTGCCTACGTCCACGGAGTTGCAGAGATTTCACTATTATCAGGGAAAATTACAAGTTGCGGCTACAAACTTTTTTTCTCCTCACAAAACCGACTACTTAACCGAAACCCTAAAAACAATGTATTTCTTCCACAAACAGGATTCACAATGGGCCAAAAAAATTTTCTCAGCCCAAGCCTCCGCTCCATGGACTAAGCCTCAGAAAATCTCCCATTAAAAAACCATACAACATTATTCGGGTCGGGTCGAGTCGTCCACCGGATCAACACATAAACTAGGCTCCACAAAGCCCAACACCTCTTCCATATCAATTGACACAAATCTTTGATGGGAAAATGATCGTTCTAACTTATTTGGCTGATAATTGAGAAATTAAATGGCTATGGTGAAAGCGACAATGAAGCTACAAGCCTACAACAAAACGGCAATGGAAGAGAAGGTGGACAATAGATTCTTGTTGCTTGTTACAAAAAGCAAAAAGGAACACAAAGGACCAATATACTAAGCACCCACCTAATGATGCTAGTAAATAAAATTTCTCAAAGGGGATATCTAGAGGGATTCTCAATTGTAATTAATTGAATAGTGTACATCAGTCATCACATGATGGAACTAGATTCACTTATATAAGGATTAGACAGGTGCTCTAAAATTTTTGTATACCTTAGTATGCGTGCCCAATTTTTGTTTATGAGACCAGCTGTATGGTTGGCTCATAATTTACTCATTAAAGTGGGCTTATGAATATCCTACAACGGGAAGTTCCTTAAGACAAGAATTAAATTTAAAAAGAGTCGTTGATTAGGCTAACCAGGCAATCTTATCTCTGAATTTGTTCTCTCCTCTCTCTCTTCTCTGGTTCTCTACCCTCTAGTGTCTAGTCCCTTTTTCTCATGTCTTTCTCTTATTTATAGCCTCCCTTAAATGGATCAGTAATGATTACCTTTAGTATTCCTCATGCAGGTGGGGCCCTTCAAGATTATTCCTAACATATATGGGTCCCACCTTGGAAAAGGGAATTTCAGGCATTGGAACTCTCAATAGACATCGGGTGTTGCTCGGTGATGGTGTCTTCAAAGGCATTACCGAGGTATTTTATGGACTGAACTCCAAACCAAGTTGGGTTTCGAGAAGCCCCTAGCCGGGGGCTTGCCCCCCGAGCAATGCTAGTTAGGCCTACTGTGAGAGTGGCACCAGCCCCGTGGCCCATGGGCCTATTGGTGGTAGGCCGACTACTGTACACTTAGAATGTTCCAAACTACTTTTCCCAACAAAAGTTAAATATCTCATTAAAACTTAATTTTTCAAATATACTCTCATTAACATTTGTCAATTGATTCTCTCTCACTTTTTTTGTTTTTTTTTTTGGAAGTTAAGCTCACTCCAAAGTCCAAAAGTCCAAAGAGAGGGGGAAAAAAGATAGGCGGGTAGAACCAGAATTCACCTATTTGGGGAGCTAGGCCTAGATGTGGCACTATGCTAAGGCTTTTACACTTCATGTATAATAGAAAAATGTGGAAATTTGCATATTTTTATCCAAAAATTACTCACATCAGACAAATTAAAACTATGCAAATATATGTTGTTGCTATAATAACCCTATAAATTTATACTTGAACTATTCATTCTATATTTAATTTTTTATTATTTATTTACGTATCTCAAGAATAGAGGAGAAAAGTGAATTGTTGTTGTTGTATATGAAAAAAGAAAAATGATTAAAAAAATTAAATTGATGTTTTATAATTGAATATATAGTATTTTGAAAAGTGAGTATATAAAATAAAAATATAAGTTTTTTTATACTGAAAAAAAAAAAAAAAAGGACAAATTTATGCTGCTTTTGATGTCCTATTGCATGAAGTGAGATTCTATTAATCTCATGGTATATTTTTTTGATAATCGAGTCTCTTGGTATATGTTAAGGCAGAGCGAGGAGAGTGCCTATGGACTGTGGAGTCCCAAAAACATTCTTACACAGAGTGTTGTCATTCCATTTGGTAAGTAAACATTTCTTTTTGTTTATTTTGACCAATTAGTTCCTAACTTTTTTTTTTTATTTGAGTAACACACACATACACATACATGCATATATATATATGGGAAGGGTTCCTAACTTGATACTAATAATTTCCACATTTCGAAAAATAAAATTAGAAAACAATGGATAGTAGTCGATGTGGGAATGGTTGGAGTTGGAGGTAGATTCTCTATCAGATGGGTACAAAAGAAAAATGGGTGGAGCACAAGTTAATTTGGATAGTTTTCAAGGAACTAGAGCCTATTGAAATTCAAACCAAAAACCCAGGGTACCACATATATTTAACCAAAAATTGGGGATAAGAAAAGAAAAGATTTCCAGATTCCCAATATGCATGATAGTATGAGTTCAAACAAGATGGACCCACCATGTTTGGGAAGGAAGAAAGAGTCAAAGAGAAAGACAAGACAATGACGGCCTTAAAGCATGGTTCAAAAGTTTATTCGATGTTGAAGCTTCAGCCTCCATATATCGTTTCAACTCAGATGTTTGTTCCATACGGAACTTCTCTAGGTTAGGGTGCAAAAATAAAATAAAAAAACTTCAAATATTATTTACAGTTTGTTGCCTTCAAGTTTTATTCTATTTTTTTCTTTGTCGGTGCCGACTAATTTAATTGATAAAATTAGATGATTCCCACTATTATATTTGTTTATGTAATACTACGAATAAAAATTTTAAAAGTTTTCACTTTTGTCAGTTTTTAAGTTTTGACAAATCAGCACACTATTGGCTTGATGATCCCTTTACAAGCACAAATTTTTGTAGGAAAGCAAAAATTAGCGTTCAAGTATTCTAAAAAAGAAAAAAAAAAACTTCACGCATAAATATATTTAAATTATGTTAAAGTAGGATTTGTTTATATGATTCCCTTTATTATATTTGTTTATATAGTACTTCAAGTAAAAGTTTTAAAAGTTTTTTCTTTTGTTTGTTTTTAAATTTTGACAAATCAGCACACTACTAGTTTGATGATCACTTTACAAGCACACATTTTTGTGGGGGAGTAATAATAGGGGTACAAGTATTCAGAGAAAAAACAAATTTTACACATATATACACTTAAATTATGTTAAAGTAGAATTTGTCTAGATGATTCCTTCCTCCTTTTGTGTGTTTTAGGTTTTTTTTTTTTTTTTTTTGGTTTTTATTTTAGGTAGTTGAAATACTTTTTAGTGGAATTTGTGGTATATTTTTTTGTTAAAATCACATCCCTCCCCCCTTTGTGTTTTTTTTTTCTTTTTTTTTAATAGTTACTTTTTAAAAACTTATATGTAACTGATTGTATGGAAGATATCAAGCTTGATTTGTTAGCTGGGTGGGCTTTTCACCATAATGTAAATGATTGTATTTGGTCGTCCTCATTCCCTAGTAGTAGGGTAGTGGAGGCCATCCTTGAAGATTTGTATTTGAGATCGTTTACCTAATAAGCAATAGGTTGTACATATTTATGATATTGCATAATACATAGAATTATAATAAATTTTATTTTTATTTTTTTTTTTATATACTTTTCAAACTTAGATACATGAACACATGTAATGATGTAAAGATTCTTGAAGCAAATTTAGAGTAAAACCAGAATGACACTCGACACAAAATCACAGTGTAATTAAAATCTAAAGACACACCTATCATCAAATTAGAGAATAATTTTTTATAATAAATTAGTAGCATGCTTATACACAAAATTAGAGTGTAATGAATACCTAATTTGGATTATTGTACATTTGTACTTCTCCTAATAAGTTGTGCAGATTGTGCTGCATAAACCTGAATAGCTTCTTAATTTCTTTTCAAAGCCGCTTCAGCTAATCAAAATCAGACCAGAAAAAATTCAGCTTATTGTTAAATATAGATGTCAGACATTGAAGATGGCAATACCCACATTTAACTATTTAAGAACAATTTAAATTGCCTAACATTACACTTCTCACTTATAAGATCAGTGCTGTGGTTTTTTGTGTTTTGGTTTAGTAGTAGTGTGATTAGTTTCAGACCATACTATCAAAGTTCTAATAGCAGCACATCTTTGTGCGAGTGCACGCACGCACGCACGTGTGTATTTTTTTATTTTTTATTTTCAAGGAAGAGTGAAAGAGAGAGTACATGCCACCTTAGTGCCTCTTTTTTTATTTGGGCCTTCATTGCAAAGGGATATCCGAGAGAGAGCCTCTGGAGATTCAAAGGAACTGGGCCAGCATAGCATATGTTCAGGCCTCAATGAATGGCAGCAATAGCATCATGTCCATTTCTACATAAAAATAAAATACAAAAAGAATGGAGAGCATCATTGCACTTCACCGTAAAGGCTTTTATATATAAAATAAAAAAGAATGTTGAGCATCACGCACTTGACCGGGCAGGCTTTTGGGCCTCACCTCCCTGATGGCATGTGTACACTCATGAAACTCCCTCTTGATTACCCACAACCCCCCCCCCCCCCCCCAAAAAAAAAAAAAAAAAAAATCCCTCTTCATAATTGTAAGAGTAGAAAGACTTATAAATACAGCGACATGATACTCTCTAACTTTTTATGAATAATAGATTATACTATTTAGTGAAATCATCGGTCACATTTCTGTTTTAAGTTATGAAATGTTGCACTCTCTCTCTCTCTCTCTCTCTCTCTCTCTAGGCAAATCCAAGACTTTGAATTTTAATCACTCTTCTTTCTTTTTGATAATAACTTTAAAATTTTGTTTCATTATCAAAGTTTGAGTTGTTCTTTTCCTTAATTTTGTTTGCTTTAAATAAGAACTCGTCATGATTTTAAAATTTTATGATTACAATTGAGTTGTTAAGGTATGATGGATTGTAAAGGAGGTAAAAGGGGTCAAAGGTAACCGCGGACTTGGAGGAGGAGAAGAATTGAAAAGTCAAATTGAAGAAAGTGAAATAAAATAAATAAACTGGTTACTATCTTGAAAGTCACAACTTCAAGTCACGATTTTAATTATTTTTTGAGTTATGTGTAAATTATGTAAAATAGTTTGTATGTACTAAACATAGCCCAAAAATAATAATTGAATTCTATGGTTTTGTTGTTGAAGTGGAGCTGATTTGACTAATTGATATGGTTAGCTATTATTGGACCAATTAAAGTTAAATTGTAGGAATTGCATAATACACAATTGCAGATGATATGCTCCCATAATATTCTATTCATACTTTGACATTTGTGGCAATGTGAAACATATATAATGGAAAAAAAAAAAAATTATCTCTTGTGATCTACAATTTCTTAATCATATTTTGAAAAATAATGTTCCCCCATTGAATACTTCAGTCGGTAGGTGCAGTGCCAATATCTACTGCTTTTTTCCACCTCCCCCATTAAAGTAGTTCACTCACTGTCTGCTTTATAATCCTGATTAAAATATTTCATATTATTTTAAAAAGAAAAAAAATTGCACAAATAGTCAACTGCAAGTGCAAAATCTTTGGAGGAAAATCTGTTGAGTGATTACTAAAACAAAAGGTCAGCTGATGCATAATGCATTTCACTTCCCTCTCCACTGTTTCGTTCTAACTTTTCCCCCATGGTCTTCTTTAAAACAAAGTAAAAAACACACACACACACACACAAAGGCCAACGTGACAACAACATAACTCAAATAAGAAACACATGGCAAGTAAAAGAACACATGATTAATCTGCCATTGTTTTTGGTTCAAGTCACATTCAGAGCCCAAAAAAAAAAAAAACCTTTAGTCATAATATCCTCCTCCAATTTGTCTAATGGCCTTTTTTTTCCCATGAAAAAAACAATTACGGTTGACCACACTATGAGTTTTTTTTTTTTTTTTAATAGTAGTTCGATAGTTACTATAATGAGTGAGGGGGAATTTGAACTACAATTAACCTAATAAAAAAAAAAGTAATACCATTAAATTATAAGGCTTTAGGCAAAAACCACATATTACACTCTTAAGTTTGACTTTTTTATTTTCTCCAAAAAGTTATTGTTTCTTTTTTTGAAGTTTCTCCTTCAACTTTCATTATGTTTTCAATGTACTCATTCCAATCCCATTAAAGGATTGCTATTAAGGTCACCAAAATGATGTAGTTCTATGTTTCTTTTTTAGGTCCCACCTTTTAAAAATGTTAAAAAAATTCATGGTTAATTATTTTGGAATGTTTCATCTCAACTTCCAAATTTATAAAAACGTTTCATTTAAACATTTTATTGCAATTATTTTTTCATCTGTTCAATTGATTTAAATGAAAGGTACTTCAAACTTTAAAGTTTAAATGAGACTTACCAAAAACTCTAAGGTTTAAATAAAACTATCTAAAATTATGAGGTTTTAATTAATAAAATTTAAACTTTGAGATTTAAATGAAATATTTTTTGAAAAGTTAAGGTGTAAATGAAATAAACTCAAAACTCTCTAGTTTAAAAAGTAATTTACTTAAAAATAAATTGTAATCCATGTCTTATATACCGAAAACTTAATTTTCTCGTAAAAAATAAGGATAAAAAACACTTTGTGTCATTGTCCACCCCACCCCCCCCCCCCCCCCCTCCTCTTTCCTCTACACCTTCTCATTCTCCTTTTCTTCACGGGGCCCCATTTTTCTCTATCTTCTTCTCCCTCATCCTCATTTTCATTGACCTCTCTGGATGTAGTCCATCAACACTACTATGGATTAGTGTAATTAATGTTTTTGAGCTTTTGAGGCCTTCATGATACAACATTGTTTTCTCTCTGTTTTTTTTTTAATATAAAGAATATATAATACTTTATAAATTACTTGAAATCTTTATAAATAAACAAAAAAGGGAAAAATTCAAGGTTACGTTTTGTTATTGTTAAAAGTCATAAAATTAAATTGTTTGGAGACCTTAATTGTAATTCACTTGGGGGACAAAATTGAAAACAATCAAAGTTTAAAAAAAAAATCGAAAATTAGATAATGTAATTTGTGAATAAATTTTGTTTTCAAACCACTTTTAAATACGCTTTCAAAAATCACTTTTAAATACCAAAATCGTGATTTGTAGCTTGTAGTACTTTGTACTGCCCATAGGTTAAGACATTGAATATTTTTATTATTTCTTATTTAGAAGAAATTAGTACATTTAAAAATAAACTTGAGCTGCCTTTTTTAGTTTAATTATTTTTTTCTTGATTGTCTTTTTTTTTTTTTTTCCTTTGAATAAAAAAATGTTGTTTTTGGTATAAACACATCGATCCCATATCACATGACGACATTAAACAATATCACATGTATCACTGAGACCTTGATAAAATTGACACCGTGAATACAACATATTTGTTGGAACGCGGACATGAGTTTGCTTTTGTATTCTAATTCTTTTTGCTTGATTGTCATCCCTACTTACTTACACGACATTCATCAATAAATTTTTGACTTATATGATAACCAGTCACGGGCTCAAGAGTTGAAATATGGTACATGTTCATTGGAGCCTCCCCACCAAAGACCACAGACAATGAAGCCGTTCTGGAATAATATTTATATATTTTTGCTACATGCAACATCAATTCCTAGGAGTTTAAATAATTGACTAATTTGGCAGTGGAGAAGCCCACGTTATCTTAGATTCTTTGATTGCTACTGATTCGAGCCGAGACTTGAAAAATTGATAAGAAACTTGTCCCTGCTTCCAAAGCACCAAAGTATCCATACTTTCCACACTACTTGAATTTTAGGGCATCAAAATGTTTTCACTTTACACCATCAAGTTCTCCAATTTTTGTTTCTCAAAAAAAAAGTTCTCCAATTTTTATTTTAAAAAGCATTTTAATTACTTCACTTCTTCTTCTTTTTTTCTTTGATAATCTTTTTTTTTTTTAAGAAACTTTTCTTTGATAATCTCACAGTTGAAACTTTTTTTTTTTTACAATGCTCTTTGCGCACTGTGCATACATCAAACTATTTATTCATTCTCTATTTCCTTTTAAATATTTCTTTTTCCTTTTTTTTTTAATAACAAAAATACATCTTTGACCCTTAAATTTTAGGTTATAGGTGATTTTTAGTCCATTGAGTTTAAAATGGTCGGTTTTAGCTACTAACAAATTTAATATGATAGTTTTTAATCCCAATAACATGTCTAATAGAGTGATATCTATCAATTTTTTGTTTGACCGTGTCATCTAAGAAATTAGAAGCAACTGCTTTAAACTCTAAGTGCTAAAATTGTCTATGAATTAAATTTTAAGGACAATGAACAATATGTTCCACCCTTTTTGTTTGCTAAAATTATTTAAAAATATTCGAACAATTTTCAATTGAATTGAATCATTGAAGTTATCTTTGAATTGTGAGAATAAAGTAACAAAACAATTTTAGTAAAATATGAAAAAAAGTCAAAACTAAAGTCCCTTAAGTGAAAAATAAATAAAAAATAACGATTATTTTATCAATAAGGGATTAATAATCGCTTAAACTAAAAACTTTGGTAGGAGTTTTTTTATTTATTTTATTATTCCTTTTAAAGCAAGATTTCACGAAAATGATTTGAGATAAAAACAAAAAAAGGTTACCTCTAAATAGTCAATAGAGATAGTTGAAGAAGTTGGTCACAAGAATCACAAATTGACTTTGGACTCAAGGAAGGCCTGCTCTTCCTTAGGGAAATTTAGGCAACTGCATTAGGGCCTACATGGAAGAAAGCTCCATAATCTTAATTTTATCGTATAATACAAAAATCTAAAATAAAATTTATCATGCTCGTTGACTCTCTCTCTTTTTTCTTTTTCTTTTTTCCCTCCCGTGGTGTGTTATATGGTTTTTGTTTTGTTACTTAAACCCTCCTCAATATTTACCCATCTAATTTTTTTTTTTTAAACCTAACCAAGTAGTTTCATAAAATATTTTAATAACCAATATTTCCGCTAAATTTTCAAATTCTTCAAAATCAATCTTTGTCAATAAGATCAAAGATGCTTGTCTTTCCCAAATAATACAATTTAAGATAAAAGCATATTGATTTTAATATTTCCAAATAACACCATAAACAAATGAAAATACTTTGCCAAATGATGAAATCAAAGGTACTTGTCCTTCCATGCTAGTACTTCATGCATTTTCCCATATGCAATATCAAATATGATATGCTTTCAATGCTTCATACATTTTTCATAATTTATTAACTGAATAGTACAAAAAAGAACATTTTAGGAAAACCATGAACAGCACTCTAAAATGGGTTTATCCATCAAAATTTTAAGTGCAATAATGATTCTTTTCTTTTCTTTTTTAATAAATCTCATAAATAAGCCACTTACTTTGAAAAGCCAACCAATTTTACCTCTAACCAGCACCACGTAATCAACCAATCCAGTCATTAGGTCTATCACCAAGGATCTTTGAACCTACTAAATACAAACCCTAACAATCTCATTAAACTAGCCAATTAGTACGGCTCAATTTGATTATTTAATATATTGTATACTTGTATTTTATACCATTTGAATATAAATGTTAGATAGATATGATCCGCAAGGTATGCGATATGGTTGATTTATATATATTTTAATAAAAAAAATTTGAAGTTTTTATTATCAAAACTAAATAGTGTCCCCATGTGCTCACACAAGATATATAAGCTATTTATATAAAACAAAAAACAAACACAAGAGAGAGTGGGGAACAGAAAGAGAGAAATTTATGATTTATGTTATATGCACCCCTATTTTTTTCATTCTTATGATCTACTATGCCTAGAAAATGCTTTAAAGAAATAATAATTTAAAAAAAAAATGTCGGCAAAAATAAATATGAATTTAGAAAAAACACACGTAAATATGAGAGATAGGGGGCTTTTTTTTTTCGTATAGAATATTGAAACAACCTAAACAACGAAATCAAAATATAATTAGAATCATGACTTTTGAGTAGAGATTGTAGTGCAGCTTTATGTTAGAACTTCATTTCCTATCTCCAACATGTATATTTGTTTTTTGTTTTTTTTTTTAAAGTTTTGAAGTATTTAGATTTTATAGCCTAAAATCTCAGAAATTGGAATTTATCCTTTAAAGTTTAGGGGTGTTTAGATTTTACATCCTGGCATTTTAGAATTTAGATCTTATCCTCTAAAATTTGGAAGTATTTGGATTTTATACCCCAAATTTTGAAATTTTAAAGTGTAAAATTCAAACACCTCCAAACTGTAATAAGTAAAATCCAAAGACCCCTAAAAAAATTTATGGGGTAAAATCTAAATTCTGAAAAATTAAGACGTAAAATTCAAACACCCCAGTGGCGGCTCTAGGAATTTTTTTTAGGGTGATTACTAAAAAACTTAAATTATAAAAAATTTAGTAAACAGAAAATTTGAATATATTAACGTCACAAAAAAAAAAAAAACCAAATATATGAAATTGAACCTGAATTAGAATTAGTAACAGCTTACCACATAAGATTTATTATGCAATTATTGTGAAAATGTTATGGATGTAGCATTACTCTTTTATTTATTGAACTCAAATTCTTATGATTCTCAAGTAAAGGTGTTCAACATTTTTATTAGGTGATCAAAATAAGTTAATTTAGTATATAATATTTTTTTAATGTATATATATACATTTATTTTCAGGTGAAGGTGGTTACTGAACATATTAGTTTAAAATAATTATTTATATAAACTTTTTTTTGCATGTATAAATTTTTTTTAACAAGTGAGGGTGGTCCTAGACCACCCTCATGTACAAGTAGAGCTACCAATGAAACACCCCAAAACTTTAAGAGATAAAATTCAAATTCTGAAATTTTAAAGTATAAAATCCATATACCCTAAACTTTAGGGGTATAATTTGCAATTTACCAAAAAAAATTAGGACACATGAGATATTTAGTATCTGTTTGTAAACAACTTAATTAGAAGAAATTGCAATTTTTTTGCTGAAAGTACTATAGATAATAGTAAAAGTTAACTGAAATAATACAACAAAACTCATGAATAGTACTAAAAAGTGCAATGAGACTCATGAATATTAATAAAAATAAGCTAAATAATAATATAAACTGAATTTTTAAGCCAATACCATACACAACCGTAGAATTGTCCATTAAATGTTAGTCCTATCAAGATAATTATACTTTTCCATATAAAAGATTGAATACAAAAGGTTAAAAAAAAAAAAACTTAAAAACTGAAAAGTAAAAGTAAAAATGAAAAACTCAAGCACCAAGAAGTTAGGAAACGTGTTTAATATATATCTATATTATATTATTTAAGGGGCTTATCTTATTTGGATTTTTCATTTTTTAGTTCAAAAATACTCATACATTCTTATGTTTAATTAGAAATAAAACTAAAAAATAATTTGGTAAATAATACAACTCTAACTCCCACTAAAACATTGCTTAAAAAATAAGACCACTCTCCTATTAATTTTTAAATTGATTTATTCACTTATAAACTAGAATTTCAAAATAAAAATTATATATATAATAAAAATACAATTTTTTTTTACAAAATAAAACCACTTAAAAAAAAAGCTTTACTTTACGTGTGAAATGCGTGTGATGGGGTTAGTGTATATATATATATATATATAGTAAACAGTAATATTCAATAAAATACGTATGAAAATAATAATATTAATATTTTAAACTGAATTTATAATACATTATACGATCAAAATATAACTACAAAAAAATTTAACATTTGTAATTATAGACTGAAATTATAACTAGTAAACATTAAACACAGGCAACTAACATGGAAAACGTGCTTAATACTTACAAGTGTAACAATAATTCTCTAGACATTAACAGGATAAAGACGCTAAAGTATGAATAATAATATTTTATTACAAATATAAATCTAAAATTTGGGGAAGAGTGTTGTAAGAAAAAATCTAAAAAAGTCATAAATAATTAACTTTACATTGCAAAAAAAAAAAAAAAACTAATAAAAAAAAATCATTGAGCGGAGAAGAGTGGAGAGGGTAGAAACTAAGAGCATTCACATCAGTGAATGCATAATGGTGCATAAATGTGTAAAATGATAAAAAATTATTAATTTTACACATTTTGATCAAAAAATTGCAAAAAACTGCCCACATCAGTGGGTGTATACTTTTCTAAAATCATGAATATTATTCACGTTGCTACAGTACCTGTGTAAATTTACACGGGCACTGTAGCTTGTTTATACAATAAAAAATTAATTTCCGTTCGCTCGTTTTTTTCTCTCTTCTCCCTGCCCAACAACCTCTTCAACATCCAGACAAATCAACAGAGACGCTCAAAAAAAAAAAAAAAAAAAAAAAACCCACAGAGATACACACACCCACACGGACAAACAACAAAGATACAAAAAGTGATACACAGACAGATTGGAGTCGCGGGATCGTGGATCGGGCTGCGGGGATGGTGGATCGGAGCCGCGGGGAGTGGATCTGGGCCGCGGGGAGTGGATCTGGGCCGCGGGGAGTGGATCGGCGCCGCGGGAATGATGGATCGGGGCCGCGGATCGCGAATCGGAGCCGCGGGGAGTGGATCGGAACCGCGAGGATGGTGATCGGAGCCGCGGGGAGTGGATGGGAGCCGCGGGGATGGTGGAAATGGTGGATCGGCGCCGCGGGGAGTGGATCGGCGCCGGGGGATGGTGGATCGGCGCGCGGGGAGTGGATCGGCGCCGCGGGGAGTGGATCGGAGAGGGAGAGTTGATCTGAGATGGTTATCGGAGAGGGAAAGTTGATGGAGAGGGTGGATCGGAGAGGGATAGCCGATCTGAGATGGTGATCGGAGCGGGAAAGATGATAGAGAGGGTGGATCATGGAGAGGGATGGAGAGGGAGAGTTGATGGAGAGGGAGAGTTGATGGGTGTGGAGAGACAGAGAGAGCAACAAATCAGAAATGAAAAAGAGAGAGAGAGCGCGCGCGTGTTATAGGGGTGGTTGGGGAAAAATAATAAAAAATGAGAAGAAATTGATTATTTAATTAAAAGATGTGTAAAATAAATAAACTGATGTGGGTGTATTGTAAAAGTGAGAGTGTAAAATAGAAAAAGTAGATTTTTTGTGTAAAATAGATAAAAAATTTACACATACTGATGCAATTGCTCTAAGAAGGAAGAGAGATGCTGTTCAATAGAAAAAAGGAAAATCAATTCGGCATATTGCAGGCGGCAAGAGAAGATGCCGTGTAAGATTCGCCACGTCAGCGCTCGATGTAGGTACACGCGCGCTTTCCGAGTGTGACGTGGGAGAGTGGCAGTTTTGATCAAGCTTGAAAGTGAGCGCACAGGCACGTGTTAGGTTGCGTGCCAAGGACAACGCCAAGCGCGTCGTACTCGTGCGTCCGCACGTGTCGTGGCTGACGCAAGTGGAGAGAGGAGAAAAAAATTGTCGTTTTGTGGTTTGACTACGTCGTTCTGCGAGCTGAACTGAGAGAGAGAAAATAATAATAGTTATAATAATAAGGCGGGAAAGGGCCTGTTCTCTATGCCTTCAACCCCCCTTCCCCGCCCAAAAAAAAAATAGCAGGGCGGGAAAGTGTAATTACGTAAATGTCATTGTTGAAGGATCATTATTACAGAAATGTCATTGAATTTATGAAGTTGATTGTCATGCTAATGTCGGTTTTTTACCATGTACATGCTAAGTGAAAAATAGAAAAAGTGTTGAGATATGCACGTTTTGACAAAAAAAATACCTATATTAGTGAGTGTAAAATTGTACAATTAATAATTTAGTATTTTTTTGGTAGTTTTGGGTTTGTGTGAGAGAAGGATAGTGAGTGAGGAAATAATAAAAAATTGTAAAAGAATGAATATTTTATTGAATAAATGTATAAAATAGATAAACTGATGTGGGTGTTTTATAAAAATTGGTGTAAAAAATAGAAAAAAGTAATTTTTTTTTTGCAAAATAGACGAAAAGTTTGCATTTACTGACACGGTTACTCCTAGATGATTGATAATTCCACTTAAAAAATCTTAACTTGTTAACTAAGAGCCTAGCTTGTTTTCATGTTAGATTTTTTTTTTTTAAGAAGATTGTTACTATGTTAGATGATTGATAATTTCACACACAAAATCTTATCGTGTTATCATGTTCAACTGTGATAGGAATTCCTGCATATGAAGTGTGTGTGTAAGCAGATTTGTGCTTCGGAGTATGTTAGTGCTGTGCTCCTGAGTAGAAATGGCAACGGATCGGGTTTGGGCCGAGTTTTTGCATACCCGAACCCGACTCGCAAGCCAAGACCCGGACCCGGACTCGGCCCGATTAGTAATCGGGTTTTTTTCCCTGGGCCCAGACCCGCGGCCCCGTTTATCTCTTGGGCCCAAATCTAGCCCAACCAAACAAAAAAAAAAAATTTGAAGCCCACTACATTTTTTTTTCCTAAATTCAAGCCATTAATGTGGCCCAAATGCCAAAAATTGATATTTAGGCCACATTAGCATTATATGGCAGCCAAATCAAACCAAATTATAGGTTAATCATAAATCAATAAATCACCTGTTAATTATACATCAATAAATCATAACTAAGATTTTAAATCAATAAATCACTTAACTAAGATAACCAGTTAATCAATAATCAACAAAATCATAGCTAAAATCACCTGCTGAACATAAAAATAAAATAAATCCAACAAGTCCAAAGAAATAAATATCACAAGTCCAACAAGTTCAAAAAGTTCAAAAGCTACAAAATAAATCCCACAAGCCTAAAAAATTGAAAAGGCTAAGAAATTACAAAATGTCTTGTCCTCCACAAACCAACAAATTACAAAAGTTTTAGAATAATTACAAACCAACAAATTAATCCAACAAGTCTAAGAAATTAAAAGGGCTACTAAATTATTACAAAATGTCTAATCCTCCACAACTGTGACATAACTCCTATCCTCTTCATTAGGCTCCCCATCATCAAAAATTGTTTGAAGATCACAATCACCAGACATAGTTGAAGAACTTACAACAACGATAAATTAAAAAATGGAATAAATTTCATCAATCTGTCACTAGCAAATATAAAAATACAATTTTGGTTTTATAAATAGAAATTAAACAATTACTAACCGTTGATTTCACTCCATAACCAATTCTGAGCACACATCATTGCCTCTATAGTCTTGGGATGTAGCCTACTACGGTGTGGACTTAAAAGTCTCCCACTAGTGCTAAAGGCAGATTCTGAAGCAATAGTTGTGACAGGAATGACTAAAATATCTCTTACAATCCTTTGTAAAGTAGGATACTTAAGACCGTTATTTTTCCACTATCCTAAAATATCAAAATCTTCACTTCTCTTCAACACTCCCTCATCAATGAAATTATCAAATTCCATTATAGCACTCTCATGTTTCTTTGAACTATTGTTCACAAACAAATCATAAGATGACATTGCCCCAATCAACCTAAACTTCATTTGTGCCGCAGGGCTTGAAGTACTTGCAGGAATATGATAACTTCCTTCATTATCTACAGGGGAGTCATCTAGATCTCCATACTCATCAAGCAAATCATAACAAAAATTCTTAATTTTTTCAATCTCCAAATCAGAATTATCACCATAAATGTTAGGATAATAAAACTCCAGTAACTTCATCTTATATCTTTGATCTAAGATAGCAGCAACAGTCATAACAGCACTAATATTAGCCCAATAAGAATTAAATTTAGCAAGCATATGTTCTGCCATCGTACTTATCATCTCATTTGAAGACAAAATTCCATTCATTCAATGCAATTTTCAACCACACACCAAAGTAAAATAAATATTAGTTGTGAGGTACTTACGACCAGAAAAAAATTCAGTTACACTATGAAACAACTCCAACCTTCCACAAATATCTTTGGCTAACTCCCAATCATGATCGTGTGGCAAAGAAGTATAAGATGTTTCATGTTTAGCCAAATGCGGAAAAATATATTTATAAATCGATGCAGTAGAAAGTATTAAGTAAGTTGAATTCCAATAAGTTTTACAATCTAAGACTAACTCTTTGGTACATTGAACACGCAATTGACGTGCATTTTCTTCAAATTTTTGCCTCCTTTTTGGTGATCCAGTCCAATAAATCACACTATCACGAATCCTTTCAATACCATCACCAATAAGAGACAACCCATCTTGAACAATCAAATTCAAAATATGTGCAACACACCTCATATGTAACATAGACCCACCCAACAAAAGAGAACTAATATCAAGCTTATTCAATAGAAGTCTTATCACAGCATCATTAGTACTACAATTATCAACGGTTATTGTTGATAATTTCCTATCAATATTCCACTTTAAAAAACAATCAACAAGGACTTCAGCAAGGACATCTTTTGTGTGTGGAGAAGGAACATAAACAAACTTAAAAAAGTAATGGGAATAATTATAACATAACTCAATAAACATTCTAAATGTAAAGTCTGTAACATTCAATTTATAGATAAAAAAAATTACCTTAAAACTCGGCTTTGCAACGTCCATGTATGATCAATAAAATGAGCAGTAATGACAATAAACCCCTCTTTTTGTTACTTGAAGTTCACATATCAGTTGTACTTGTCATCATACTTCCATTATTGTCTGTCGTCTTCAAAGCTTTCTCCCTCTCATTATCATAGATTTTAAGAATATCACTCTTCAAAGTATTTCTTGTGACAAGTTTAAACAAAGGTTGAAGAGAAACCACAAATTCTCTAAACCCAATGTGATCAACTATTGAAAGGGGGTATTCATGTAGGATGACCATACGAGCAAGATTATTCCTTACTTTGACTTGATTAAATTGGTAAGCATTTAAACTCATAGTTCCATCCACCTTATTTTGTTATTTAATTAAGACTTGTTGTCGCATATCCCTTATATATTTAAACTTTAACCGTGGACATCTTGTTAAATGATTACGTAAATGAGTTGTACCTTGGCAAGAATCACCAAAATAAAGTTTGCTACAATGATGGCATTGGGCTTTAAATTTTCCATCAACTTTCTTCCTTGTAAAATGATCTCAAACATCTGAGGTAGTCTTTATTTTTCTACTTATATCAAACTCCAAGTCCTCATTTGTAGGCTCTTGCTCTCCCTCTTCCTCTGCCCTTTCTTGTTCCTCTACCTCTAAGTCTTCTCCTAAGTCCACCGTCGGGGATTGTGGACTCCTAATTGGTTTAGAAGTTTAGGAGTTAAAATCACAACAAATATACTTAAATTTATTATTACACATACTCATTGATTAATACGCACAAATTCATAATTACACAGATTCACAAATTTTATCAACCCAAACATAATTAAACATGATTAACTACAAATTCCAAACACTTACTCGTTGTTTAATGGGCATAAAGGTGATGGTGATCTTAAGGGTGAGCTGCCAGGTGATCCTAAGGGTGAGCTACCAGGCAACATTGGCGAGGGTGATCGTGAAAATGGTGAAGGAGGCCACATAGCTAGCAAAGGAAAACGTTAGGTTCTCAAGGGGGAGTCGCTTGGCGAGGAAGGACTAGATTTGTTTCTTAAGGGAGAGCCACTTGGCGAAGAAGAACTAGATTTATTTGTGTTTTCCATCTCCATTTTAAGCTCTGCATTCTCAAAAAACACAAAATCAATAAACAATTTCTTCCTTTATTTAACACTAGTTTGAAGAAATTACTAAGAAACCACCTCTCTTTCAATTTGAAGAAAATCAATAAACAATAATTACTAAGAAATTACTAGTTTCTACATTTTTCTCTTTCAATTTTAAAGAATTTTAACTATAATTAACACTCCACACACAACCATATTTCCCGACCCTTCTACTTGGTTCCTTAATTTTTGGTTTCCAAATTCCAATTGTCTTTTCTTTTAAGTCTCTCAGTCTAAATTTGGAAGAACTCAGTAGCATGTGCAACTATATTTAGAAAGTAAATGAAGTATGAATTTGCAACTTAGTATAATTTTGCTCACACAATTTAGCTTCAATAAGGTATATGAAGTATGAACATAGCAAAGCCCTAAACAAAGAGATCTAGTATCTCTTTAGACTTTAGCTTACCCAAAGAAAAACATCAGTTACTTAAAAACTTTAGAATGATTACCACTAAGATTCTTAACATCAAGTACTTAAAAACTTAACACAACCCAATGAAAAACATCAGTTTACAAAAGATCGGCATTAAGATTCTTTTTTTCTTGTTCTTTTCTCTCTCTGATTCCCAATCCAACAAATAAAAATGAACATGTTATGTTATGTTATACTCCAAAGTCAAAACGCATAAAAAAAAAAGGGTGTTAGTTACAAAAGCTTTAGAATGATTACCTGGACTTGATTGTAGGGTAGAAGATGCGATCTTTCTCAAATAGCTAGAGCAAAAAGTAATCAGAGGTGCTAGCTAAATAAACAGCGAGACAGCCCAAGGGGGTAAGAGTGAACGGAGTAGAGAGAGATCAAAACTAAAAAAAAAGGGAGGGAAGTATGAGGGTCTAAGGGCGTGAGGGGCTGCTGAGGCGTGAGGGGCTGTTGCTGAGGTGTGAGGAGAGGTTGTTGAGGGCGTGAAGGGGGGCTGCTGAGGCGTGAGGAGGGGCTGCTGAGGCATGAGGGGTTGATGGGAATGGGAGGGGCGGCTGGGCTGGGTAGTGACTTAGGGTAGGGTTACAAATCTCAATAATATGATATATATATATAAGGGGGTTTTTAGTAATTTAACATAACCGGGTATTTATCCAGGCCGAGTTTAGGGTTGGGTTTCGGGTCGAGTTTTGGATTTTTTTGATAAAATCCGAACTCGACATGGATCCGCTTCGTTTTTTTTTTTTAACCCATACCCGACCCTATTCTTTATCGGACCGGGTAAAATCCAGCCCATTAGGGTCGGGACGGGCCGGGTATCCGTAGATCGGATCTAAATTGCCATCCTTACTCCTAAGTATGTTAGTACTAAGGGGGGTTAGTTATGGGAAGTTAGTTAGGTGTCAGTTGTAAGTGCCAGCTGTATGCTGAGCTAAGGATGACCAATGTTGTAGCTACCCTATTGTAATTACCAATTGCATATAAAGAAAGCTATGAGAATGGTATGGACAAACAAAATTTACACAAGCATATCCTTGCTTCCCTTCCTTCTCTAGTCTCTCATTCCTTCCCTAACCTTCCTAATTCATATTCTTCCCTTCCTTGGAGGCTGGTTCCCTCGAACAAACCTTGAACACAACTACCTCCTTAAGCTGTTTCCTATCTAATTGGTATCAAAGCCTACTCTGTGTCCATGGCAAAAACAAAATCCTTGGCTGCTCTCAATGAGAAATATAATACTCTTTCATTCACTTCTAATCAATATGAGCAATAAATACGAGGCATTCACCAGAAAATTGATGCTATGACTTCAGTGTTACAGACATGGACAAAAACTGTGCAAAGACTCGCTAAACCTATAAATCAATGGCAATAAAGGACTACACCTTCATCTCCAACTACTACATCAATACCATTTGACTCACTCACAGCAGTCCCAAAGTCAATGAGATTGGAGTTTCCAAGATTCAGGGGAGAGAATCCTTCATGTTAGGTCTATAAGGCTCATCAGTTTTTTCAACTGTACAACACACCCCCCAATCAAAGGATTCTTTTAGCTTCCTATCACATGGAGGATGAAGCTTTGATTTGGTTTCAAGATGTTAAGGAGACAGGGTAGTTCATATGTTGGGAAGCCTTTGTGAGAGCTTTGCACACCAGATTTGGAGCTTTGGCCTATGATGATCCTATGAAAGCATTAGCAAAATTGAGGCAGGTAAGTTTCTTTTCTACTTACAAAGCTCAGTTTGAAGTTTTATCCAATAGGATCAAGGAATTGTCTGAAAAACACAAACTTAGTTGCTTTTTGAGTGGGTTAAAAGATTAAATTCGTTTGTCTATAAAGATGTTCAATCCACAAAATCTTAATTCTGCCTTTGGACCGGCTAAAATACAAGAGGAATATCTCCTTAGTAACAAGAGAACTATTAAGCCCTCGACAGATGTGCCTAAACCCTCTATTCTTGGACCACCACCAGCAATCAAGAATGATAAGATAGATGTAAAAACTACCAAATTACATGTTCATAGACTACTTGCTGCACAGATTGAAGAAAGAAGGAAGAAAGGACTTTGTTTTCATTGTGAAGAAAAGTGGAATGCAAGTCACCAATGCAAGATTCCAAGAATTTTTCTTATGGAAGGCTTGCAAGAATTACACTCTGATGCTCAATTGCAAGGGGTGGTGTCTGATGATTATGATGGAATGGATCAAGGTGCAGTGGAAGGTATGGGAGGGTTGAGAGGCATTGGTATTGAGGGTACTGCAGAGTTGAAGGGCAGTGTTGCTAAGATTACTCTTTAGGCATTGGTTGATCAGCACAGGTTTGGTAAGTCTTTTAGTGTTGGTGACTGGATTACCTCAAACTCCAGCCTTATAGGCAGTCTTCTCTGTATGTGAGGGGGTATAATAAGTTCTCTCCAAGGTTCTTTGGTCCATTTCAGATTGTCCAATGTATTGGTGAGGTGGCTTAAAAGTTGGCTTTGCCTGAGGACTGCCCTATTCATCTTGTGTTCCGCATTTCTTGCTCGAGACAAAAGCTGGGAGATCATGTTACTCCACTTCCATCCATGGATTCAGTAGGTGTATTTTAGCTTGAACCAGTTGTAATTTTGCATCGAAGGTCTAAGTAGCTGAGGAATTACCATTACTGAGGTCTTAGTTCAATGGCTAGGGCAATCTACTAAAGATGCAACTTGGGAGTCCCTTTATGTCCTCCATAAAACATTTCCTTACCTTGTAGGCAAGGTTCTTTAAGGGTGGAGGAATTTTTTGGGATGTCTGGAACCTTGTGGACAAGGTTTTTTTTTTTTTATAATTTTTTTTAATAATTTTTAAAGGGGGATGGTAGATAGGTATTACTGCATATGAGGTGTGTGTAAGTAGATTTGTGCTCCAGAGTATGTTAGTGTTGTGCTACTGAGTATGTTAGTGCTAAGTATAGACAAAATTTACATAAGCATATCCTTGCTTCCCTTCCTTCTCTAATCTCTCATTCCCTCTCTAACCTTCCTAATTCATATTCTTCCCTTCCTTGGAGGTTGGTTCCCTCAAAGAAACCTTGAACTACAACTAACCCCTTAGCGGTTTCCTATCAAATGTTACAAACCCATAGGTAGAACCCACCCTTGAAAATCGGATTACAAGGAAAGGGTGTCCAAGAACTTATAAAAACATGGTTAAGCTTACACTTAACCAATGTGGGACATTAGGATCATAACATACCACCATGTTCCGCAGCCGACGTCCACGACAGTTCACTTTAGCGACACTGACCCGTTGGTATCCCTTGTTCTTTTTGGTGGCTCCACTCAACTATTAGTAATTTTAATCCAGCCTCTAGGTCTCCCATTTCAAAATTTGACCACAAAATCGCAACTCATTTGATCGCATACTCAATGAGCTACACCCGATTAATTGGGGTGATAGTTGGCTCTGATACCAAATGTTACAAACCTATAGGTAGAGCTCATCATTGAAAACTGGCTTACAAGAAGAAGGTGTTCAAAAACTTATAAACACATGGTTAAGCTTACACTTAACCAATGTGGGACACTAAAATCATAACAAACTGAAATTTTTCTGTGTTTTCAATAAGATATTTGCAGCTCCTTTGAGAGAAGAAAAAAGAATAGAATGAAAATTATAATTTTAGAATATTCATCTCTAGTATAGAATATTTTGTGTTTTCAATAGAGATATTTGCAGCTCGTTTGAGAGAAGAGAAATGAATAGAATGAAAATTATAATTTTTTTTTATACAAGATATAATTTCTATTATAGCCTAATCCAAGTGTATATGTATGTGAAACTTCCTCTTGGAGACTTAAACCCTAACCCTTGCCCCCCATACCTCACAAGTACTTATACTTGTAGAGTGACCACCGCACCAAATGTGCGCAGTGGTGAAAATTATAATTTTAAAATTTTCATCACTAGTGTAGAATTTTAAGGTTCAAATCATCTTTTTATTGTTGTAACTATTGAATTATTTTTTTAAAAGAAAACTTAATGTGTTATTAAAAAGAGGGCTTCGCTATAATTGTGGAAATGAATTAATCCATATTTCTTATGCTCTCACCATTAAGTTATGTTTAATGACCATTGCGCCCCCTTAGGCTTCGTTTGGGAGAAGGGAATGAAATGGAAAGGAATGCGAAGAATAATTTTAAAATATTCTTTCATTCCCTTATTTGGGAGTTTTAATGGAGGGAATGAAAAGTTCTTTCCCTTATTTGGGAGTTTAAGTGGGAGAGAATGAAATGGATAGAAGAGAACACTCATTCCTTTCTATTCCCTTAAAACCTCAAATTTTCATTCCCCTCAAAATTGGGAGAAATGGGAGGGAATGAAATTAGATTTAATGAATTTGTTACTAAAACTCCCAAAATACCCCTATATATTCAATCATTTATTTTAAATAGGGGTCTAATAGTAATATTGTTATAAAATGATTTTGTGCATGCCCGTTAACGGTCGTTGGGCCTGACGTGTACTTGGGCTCACAATTTACTTGTATGGTGGGCCTTTGCGTTTCCTACAATGGGCAGTCTTGCACTTAGCAAGCTCAATTCCCTAACTCTCTCAAGTGCCTCACTCGATCTAGCACCTCTCCCAATTGTTTACCCTAAGAAACCTGTCTGTTCTTTGTTCCCTTACTCTCTTCCCCCCTGTTCCCAACCCCTTACTTCGTATATCCCTTGTCTATTTATAGGTTGAGTTGGTGTGACTGCATGACAGTTCTTCTGGTCAGTGGAGGGGAAGGCCTAATGCCCTGTCTCCTAAGTAGGTGCCTTTAATGTGAGTGGAGGAAAAGACAGTGGCCTTGGAACTAAGTCCTCCATGAGGTCTGTTGCTCGGCGGAGGTGCTTCCTAGGCAATGGAGAAAGAGGTCTAATACCGTTGCTCCGGAGTGGACGTTAGGTGATGGGTGAGTGGAGATAGTGGCATTGGAACTAGTTTCTCACTTGGGTCTATTGCTCGGAGGGGGCGCTCCCTAGGCAATGGAGAAAGAGGTCCAATACCGTTGCTCCGGAGTGGGCGTTAGGCAATGGGTGAGTGGAGGTAGTGGCATTGGAACTAGCTTCTCACTTGGGTCTGTTGCTCGGCGGGGGTGAGTTTCCTGAGAAGTTGCCGGGTATGTCAGAGCATAGACGATTTTCCAGGACGCGTTAATGAGTACTGGCCGAGCACTTACGAACACGTGGCAATATAGCCATGGGCTTTCGTGGACGGGTGGTCCCAGTGAGCACTACAAACATGCGGCAATGTAGCCAACGGCCGTACAGATTTCATTCCATTCCATTCCATTCCCTCCATGTTACTCCCAAACAAGATTACTTATATTCTATTCATTTTCATTCCTTTCCAATCTTTTATTTTAAAACATCCAATCAAGATTACTTAATTCCATTCAATTCTTTTCCATTCTTTTTCCTTGCTTAAATACATTCCATTCATGTTCATTCCCTTATGATCATTCCATTCCATTCTATTTTATTCCCTTATGAACTCTCAAACAGACCCTTAACGTGATAGTCACTCTACAAATACAAAATTCTTGTAAGATGGGAGGAGCAAGAGCCGAGATTAAATTCTTCAAAATGGAGTTTCACACACGCACATATATATATATATATATACACTTAGATTAGGTTAAAATATAATTTTTATCTTGCATAAAAATAAAAATAAAAATAACAGTTATGCTTAATGGCTCCATTTGTACAAGAGGCTCTAGCTAATTGAATTTGACTTGCCTCTAGTGGCACATATTTGATGGGATAAGTTTGTCGTGGCTTTGTGCTGTGTAAAGCTTTGCTTTGTTGTTGGCTTTGCAGTATTATGCTGCTGAGTTTTTAAGCCTTCTATTATAGCATTTGTTGAGTTTGTTAAATAAAATTCTTACTGATTCATTAAACAAATTTATTAAAAAAAAACTCTATTGGTTAAATATAACTAGAAGAAAAATTATTCTTAATTGATCTTTATTTTTCAGTGGGATTTGAATCTCAAGTTTTAATGCCGAATGTGATAAAAAAAAAAAAAAAAAAGTTCTAATGTTGAATCACTGATGGTCTCTAAGCATTAGTGCATTATAGTTCATAGATTGAATTGGTGTCCGTTTGGATATCTCTTAAATTCTGATAGGTTATTTGCAAAATAAGATACAATATATATATTTTTTGCAATTCTTATGCTAAATGTGTCACAAAAAGCAAAAAGCTAAAATATATTTTCCAAATAGATTTTTGGTATAAAATTTTATCTTTATGATTATTCTTTTTCCTGAATGCTTGTGGCTTTGGGTAAGCATTGTTTTTGTTAGCCTCTTTACATGCACTTTGTGTTTATTCATGGATTTTTTTAAATTAAAAAAATGAATGAAAATGTATTAAAAAAATTATGTTAAAGAGTATTGAGATAGGTTAAAATAATCATAGTAAAAAATTGTACTAAAAATTAAGAAACTTATATATATATAGTTGTTATTGACAAAATTTAAGTGCTTAATTTGCTTATATGCCATCTTTGTTATTTTTCCTAAAAGACTTTACAATTTATTTTAAGTGGTGAGAGACTTTTTAGTTTATTTAGTGTGATTATATATTTTTGACAAAATTAAAAATTGATACCAAATGCGTCTTTTCAAATTATATATACAGAATATAAGAAGGTGCTTGATGAGTATGAATAGTGGACTCATCTGAATAATTTAATCAAACAAGAGACAACCAAAAAATAAGAAAAAAATAGGGTAGATTTACGCCTACAAATTAATGAGAACACCATGTTTTGGTCTTAAAGCATCATTAATTTGTTTGTGCGTGTTCTTCAAACACTTGACCCTTTTGTTTGAGTCTCATATTGGTTAAAAATGCACTCTTAATTATTTTATTTTTCTATGAGGCCAATAATGTACTCTTACTTTTGAGTGTACATACACTGATACACGTACAGACATACTATGCCCTATTGTAGACTTTTTTATAATATATATATTAAGAAGGGTTCGGTTAATGTGTATTCTAAAGGTACATATTAAGATATTTATTTTTGAAAATATTTTATCAAAAATTAAAAAAATTGTCAATATTTTTTCAATTCTCAAAAAATATTTTCAAAAAATAATTAATTAAGTGTACACGTTAGCAAAATCCTATTAAGAAATAGGGCATAGTTTGAACATGGGTCTAATCTACTCACACACACGTCTCACTTTAATTTGCTTTGACCAAAAAAGAATAACTATTGGGCTAAGCTTGTGGGTTTTTGTAGTCATTTGCTACTGTTGGGTATTTTGACACCGTGGTTAGCTTAATTAACTTGCTCAAAATACACTTTCAAAGTGTCATTAGATATTTTATTCCCATTGTCTCTCACATAAATACATCTCTCACAGGCAAAAAAACAAAATAATTTGGTTATCCCCCAATCCAAGGAAAGGTTTTTATAAAAGGTTGTGCATGAACATTTGTGTGTGGAAGTTTCTCCAACACAAATTAAGTGTCCGTTTGGAAACAATTTATATAGTTAGAGTTAAAAACTTTTTACTGAAAGTATATAAAAAAAAGTTAAAAAATAAGCTGAATAGTATAATGAGACTAATTAATAGTATTAAAAAGTGCAATAGAGTTCATAAATAGTAACAAAAATAAGTTAAAGTCAACACTAAGCTACAATTTTAAGCACTTCACAAACGCACATTATATATGTTATGCAGTTTAAGCTTGGGGTTTTTCGGTGAAACGCTATATTCTAATCTTGAGGTTGCCAAGAAACCAATTCTCATTGAGCTGTAGTGTTGTACTCCAACTAACATGAATCAAGTAACTGCTAAAGATAACACTTTTGCATGATTATGTATTTTGGTGAGACTATTCCCAAACTTGATTTTTTATCTATAGTTTTTCGAATTTAACCTCGTTTGTTTGGTAAAAGATTTTGTACATTCTTATTGAATATTTGTAGCTAACACTATTTAGTTAAATGCAAACATTTGTTCATATGGACGTCCAAATTAAGGTGGATTTCTTATAATATTTGAAAGAGAACGACAAATTAGAAAATAATTCGTAAATCCTAGTGGACTAATGTGCTTTGACTTGATCATGTCCAATATTTGTCGGGAACAATAATTGCCCACCAACGCAGGTGTGGATGATGTTCTTCAATGTCATCTCAGTAAATAACAATAAGAGAGCAAAATGTAATTATCAAAAGCAAAATGTAACACTGAGAAAGCAATATGTAATAATCAAAAGCAAAATGTATTTGTAGTACACTCTCTTTTGACAGTTTTATGCTACCGTGTTATATATACACATATCGGTGACTCAGCAAATGAATATGAAATTCGCAATAGAATAGCATGAAAGAGAGTAGTATAGGTTGATATACATTTTGTGGGGGGAGAGATGACTCAAAGTCTCAAACCTTAAACGTGCTTGTTGAGAATACCGATACATATCTATTATTTGACTTAAAATTAAAAAAAAAAATTACATATTTAGACTAACAAAATATGTAATTTTTTAATTTTTATATTTGGTTAAATGTTAAAAAGGGTATCGAATTCAATCCTTGAACTAAATCCCACGATAAAGGTAGATGCTATTAAAATTTTCTCATGAAATTTAGAGTTTCTTTCCACGACACACACAAGCATATAATTTTATCAGATAGAAATTTAAATTTTGTCAAATCTCTTAATTTCACCTATATTTTCACCCAAATGCACAATTAGAAATTTAAAAGCTTATAGACTTGGATTTCGGATGATAAGATGGAAGAAAGTGAACATTTGAACATGTTAAGAATAAAGTGTTGATCAATACTCAGAATTCCCGCCAATTTGACATTTTGCGACTCAAATATAGTGTCGATCAAATATTTTGATAAAAAAATTCATTTCTTGTGTGTATTTTTTTCCCTTTTTTTTTTATAAATTTCATCCTTCATTTTTTTGTTTTTAAGAGATAAACTCAATGTTTTTATTATAATGGATTCTTCTTCTGATTAGGTTAACCCTAATCTTGTTTAGCTTCTCTAAATTATCAAAATAATTATTTATTCATGAAAAATAAATTATTAATATTTATAACTTAGAAATTCCCAATTATCTTCAAGAAAAATAAATTACTAATCTTAATAATTAACCAACACTAATCCTATTCATGCATAGCTCAAATAAAACCATTTTTCAACCAATATATATATTTTTTGGTTGGGTACAGTTTAGTCATAATTCTTGATTTTTTCTCTTTATTTATTTATTTATAGGATTGAATTTATCTCATTAAACGAACATTATGCCCTTGAATTCTATGATAACTTATTATGACATGTTGTAGATTTTAACCAAAGGTCAAATATGAAATTTTAAAATTTATGTAACATGACAATTTTACCCTTGGACTTAATTTTGCTCACAAATAAAATTACTAATTGTTACAAAATTGGGTGTCTAATTTAAGAATTATTTTATCGCCTATAATAATTTTTAGTTTTGATAAAACTCGATACACAATGTGCTCACATTATATAATTTAATTTATGTATTTTTTTTATTTATATTATTGTTCTATAATGATGACATTAGTGGAATTTTTTCTTTCATTTATATATGATTTGTTATTATTATAATAATAATAATAGAAAACGGTAGAATAGCTTTATTTTAAGAAATGTTTCTTTGTACAATGGGAGTAGGGTAGGTGGACAATCTTCTAACCAAATAAACTAAGCTCCCTCTCCTTTGTGTGCCCATCTAAAGCTTGGACTAGCTGCTCTATTGTAATCCTTACAAACACTGACAAAAGAAACATTTCTAAAAGCTGAAGAACATGCTTTAATATCTGCTAAAGCATAAGAAATCTCTGACAGACATGCCATGGAGGAATTTAAAAAAGGACACCAGCTTATCAAGCACAAGAGCTTTCTACTTCGAGCTTATCACCCCCACAATCCATTCTCACAGCCCTGATTTCGCATGCATTTCGCAGCCACAACAATTCCAACAAAGCTTGCCTAGCTAGCCAAAATATGCATGTTGCCACATAAACACTAACGCATCCTTCCTCGGGCTTTGTTCACTTCAACTTCAAAATTAACATGGTTTTGACTTTGCAAGAGAGAACATGTATCCATAAATTCAGGTGCAGCTATAGTTACATGTTAGGATGCACGGATATTTTATTTTAATTTGCTCAAGTATTCAGTTCTAACTGTTTTTTTTTTAAGTGCCAATACGTCTGGGATATATCTGGGAACCTTGATATGACTTGGATACTGTGTGCACCCAAATATGGCAATTGGGCCTCCAAGATATTTGAGCTCACAATCTATTTGTATCGTGGGTTTTCGAATTTCTTACAATGGGTGATTCTGTGTTCGGCAGCCTAAGTATTCCAATCCTCTTTCTCTCCCTGGTTTTTCTCTTTTACAATTGCCAACTCCTTCCCATTGAACCTCCCTTCCCTATTTATAGTCACAGTCCATGGGATTGCCATGATCATTTTCCAAGTCAGTGGAAGGGGAGGTCCAATGCTGCTTCTTCTAAATAGATGCTTAATTATGAGTGAGAGAAGATGATAGTGGCATTGGGACTAGTTCCATCGTTAGGTTTGTTGCCCGGCGAAGCCATTCCCTAGGCAATGGAAGGGAGGTCCACTACCGTTACTCGTAGTTGGAGGTTAGGTGATGAGGAGAAGACGATAGTGGCATTGGGACTGGTTCTGCTGGTAGGTTCGGTGCCCAGTAGAGACATTCCCCTGGCAATGCTGTGCACCTAAATCTCGACCCACCCCGAGAGGCGTAATCATCAGGAGTGGTGGGGTTTCATCCTTACTGGTCATTCCATTCCTAAGTTTCGGACTTTTGGTAGCATTAAACTGGTCTGGAATGAGTCAATTGGTCTGATTAGTGTCAGGTCCTTACACGGGTTATTATTTCTATGGGTCTCTTGAGTAAATGGGCGTGGGAGAAGGTGATGCCCGTACAGATACAATTGTAACTAACTCCCCATAACGAGAGATTGTCCAAACTTGTAAAGATTTTTACTTGTATTTTTTATGTATTGGTTTTAATGTTGAATTACTTTTTTTATGAATCTTTTTTTTTTTTTTTTTTTTGAGAATCAAGATTGATCTTTTATTTGGAAAAAACTATGGAAAGTCAGCTAATACAAAACGAAAAATATCTGGCGGAACCTCCTCCATGCATACTAACAAAGGAAAAGAAGACTTAGCTTTCCTAGCTAAAACATGAGCAACAGAATTGCCTCGCTTTCTAGTATGAGAGAAGGAATAAGTTCTAAGAGAACTCGCAATAGACAAAGTGTCTTTAATAATGTGAGCCCAACCACCCCTTGATTTGTATTCTTATAAACATTATTAAATCCTAGTTGATTAATTTATTATCCATTATTGTTCTGAAATTAATATATATATATATATATATATTTAACAATATATTACTACCGGACACCCTTGGTGCGATAGTCACTCTATAAGTACATGTGCTTGTGGGGTGTGGGTGGCAAGGGCCGGGGCTATATCAATCGTATTTTAAACTTTAAAAGTTATCTTATTGTTGTATAGTATCCTACTCATTCCTATCTTCTTAGGTTATGTGTACATACACAATTTAATGGCACTGTAGATGCAAACTTTGTTGCATTTGTAGGACTTCTTATACTTAGCGTGCGTTGGATTGCAATAAAAATTATAAATTATTTTACTATTCAGCTTATTTTTACTACTATTCAGTTTATTTTTGCTACTATTCATGGGTCCCATTGTATTATTTCAACTGACTTTTACCTTTATCTACAGTATTTTCAGTAATAAGTTTTCAGTTTTAACAAAATAAGCGATATCCAAACAGACTTTTACTTACGTAGAGGTCAATTTTTTTTAGCTCCTTATTGTTTTTGTTGTTTTAGGAGTTTTCTCTATACTTTTCTCTTAAAAAAAAAAGGAGTTTTCTCTGTATTGTTGCCAAATAATCACACCACAGCCCTTTGCTTCAGAATTTAATATCGAACGGTATTAATGGGTTTTGCCCCTTTTATTTTCATCAACCTTTAAAATACCAACGCATAACCTTGGTGCGATGATCACTCTAAAAGTATAAGTATAATTACTTGTGAGATATAAGAGGCAAGAGCTAGCTAGGGTTTTAGATTATTCTAGAGTAGAATTTCTATCTTGTGTATATATATATATATATATATATAAACTTTTATAATTTGTTTTTATGATAACTTTTGATTGGGTGGTCCAATTGATGCCTTTAACATATTTTTGCGATAATTTTTTTTAATAAAATTTTAACTTATGACATCTGCTTTCAATAATTACGCTCTTTATCATTAGACTAAAACACTAGTCAATTTTTTGTGTAAGTCGGTATTGAACCCTAAATTTTTTATTTAACCATAAAAAACTTAACATATTTTTGTAAAAGTTAAAATGTCAAAATTTGTTTTGTATTACAAATTTGAAAATCTAATGGTCAAAGTTAAAATTATGTCATTGGGTGTAAAATTGCTATTTTGCATTTAATATTGATCAAATGTAAGTTGTAAAATTGAGTGTTTACATTAATATTATAGATTCACACATTAATACGACATAGTACAATATTACACATCATCATAACATTAATGTGTTTTATTACCAAAAAAAAATTATTATTATTTTTTGTCACGTGACGCGTTAGTCATTAAGATAGTTGTATTATTTTAAGTAAAACTTTGTTAAAGTTTCAAGTGATCCACTAATTTTTATGAGTTTCGTTTATTTCTAATACTTTTTAAAAATGAATCTCCTTCTGTTTTAATAAGAGATTGCCACATTATCCACTAACTAAATAAAATGTGAAGATTAAAATTTACTATTACTTACCATTGTATATTTAAAACTGTAGTGCCCATGGGCCCAAAGCACGTATTGGGCCAGCCTAAAGGCTCTTGCAAAGAGGAAAGCCCAAACTGACAACATAAAATGGTCCGAGGACATAATAACTCTAGCCTATGAGGCCACGTGACAAAGGAAGGTACCATACATGAGCAGAACGCCACAAGACATGACGTATGAGGATGATCTTGTCCTCGGCAGCATGCTGCCAAGGACGGTATTACTGATACGGCAGTTCGAGGACTCTTGTACTAAGGACCTTACATACAATAACTAAGAGAATGAGGATAAGGGATAAAGGAAATTTATAGACAAATATCAGAGAAAAGGCTGCTACCACTGCATTGAAGGCATTATACCTACCTCTCTGACCGCATTAATAATGAAGTGACTCCTGAGCATTGGAGTTCAACCCTACCATCACAACCAGAGATGGGAGTAAGAGGGAATGATGGGACAAGTATCCAAAAAAGAAACACCTGGACTACACGTGGAGGAAAGAAGAAACAGAGGGAGGCCTATAAAAGGAAAAGGAAGAAGAAAGGAAAGGGAGAGCGAGAAAGAACTTGTAAAAAGCCCTAAGAATTGTCCTCGGCATCAATGTACATAACTGAATATTACATCTTTGTATAAGACCAGTGCATAAGTCATATGATTTAATTCAACCTTTGTGTTATCTACTGCATAAACTACCTAGATTAGGAGCCCACTCTCTATAAATTCATTGTTTAGGGCTTATTAGTCTGGTCAGAAAGTCTAACTTTGGTTCAACTCGATTTGTGCCCTTACAAAAATAAAAAAACATATTTAGTTAAAAATGTACTAAAAGTATCGTTTCCGTAGTATACCAATTCGTTAACATACCGCCTAGCCATTTTTTATTAACATAATGACAACGGGCCCTTATTGCAGCCCGTGCTACTGAATCGGCTGCTTTATTTTTGGTACCAACAATTAAGAATTGCTTTCCAGCCAAACTCACATTTTTTTTTTGAGTCTGCATTACAAATGCATTATTAATGGTGCAGAGATGACGTTCAGTAAGGCACCAGCATATACAAGGTGACACCATGCCATGACAAACAAACAGTCAAACAGGTGAGGAAGCACAATGGCATTATTGGTTCATTATAACCGTTTTTTTTCCCCCCTTCCTACCGCAGGCGAGAAAGTTTTTCATGTGAATGGTGAGCGATTTTGGATAGTTGATGACAAGGAAAATTGAGTCATTGACCCTTTGTTCTCCTCTACAAGCCTACTACAAGAGGGGTTCCGTTGTCACTTTGCCCAAACCCTATTGGCTATGGAAACATCTTAATTGCAATATTGATGGCCATTTAATTTGGCCCCATAAACGATGAATAATTTTTGGAAAGGTTTAATAATCTATTATCACCCCAAACGAGATCAGTGCTTGACAATGACTAAAAAAATTCAATTTGATTAACAATTTTTTTTAATTATATATTTTTTTGAGTAATATTAATCGATGACTTTAGAGTAATTGTTATTAAATTATATTAAAAAATTTTTGACACTATTTTTATAAGAAATATAAAATATTAATTATTTTATCATTTTTTCATAAAATATTTTTAAAAATTCTTCATAAACCATTGCTTTTAGAGCATTTATTAACATTTTTCATATGTTTTTTTGGGGTCCGGTTAATTAGTATTCTTAGAACAATTGTTAATAAATTATATTACGAAAGTTTTAAATTTTATGAGAAATATAACAACCTATTAAAAAAATTAATTGCTCAATCATTTTTTTGTACAATATTTCTAATAATAATTCTTAAGCCATCTTAGGACATTTGTTAACTATTTTTTTTTTTTTACTAAAACAAGTTGACCTCAAAACTATTTAATTTTTTGTTTTCAAAATCGGAGATTATTCATCTCATAAATATGCTCGATCCAGTTGGGATTCAAAGAAGTTAGGGATATCTTATTGTGATTCTTATCACATAATTTTCTCCAAATTCAAAAAAAACATATTTAATTTTTGTAAGTTTGAGGTAATAAAATCAATTAAATATTCGTTCGAATTCACAAACCGTGGACACGAAGGTATTATCAATTTTTTTTTTGGGTAAACTACATATTTAGTCCTTATCCTTTACACCATATTTTAATTTGGTCCCTAACTTTTCAATTGTGTTAATTTAGTCCCTAAACTTTTAGTGTCATCAATTTAGTCCCTACCATTATATTTTGGATGAAAATTAATGACATGACGAACAATCAAAATAAAATTTCAGTGTATTGTCATATTAACAAAAGCTAATTTTTTTATTTTGCTCATTAGAAGCGTCATCAATTTTCTTCTAAAAAATAATTGCTAGGACTAAATTGCCACTGTACTAAAAGGTTAGGGACCAAATTGACACAATTGAAAGGTTAAGGATCAAATTGAAATATGATGTATAGAATAAGGACTAAATACGTAGTTTACCCTTTTTTTTTTTAAATCAAAGGCTAAAACCGTAATAAAAAAAAAAGGTGTGCGGCGAGAGAATAAGACCAGTAGGTCCCGTAAATATTCCCCAAAACCAAGGGGCTATTTTCCGGAGTCCAAATGGGGACACAGGGGGCCAAAGTAAAAAGGAAAAGTTGATTGAGATGACAATAGAAAAAAGTAAAAGAGAGGGACCGAGAAAATAATTAAACATAAGTGGAGAATTTTTTTTTTAAATTACAACCAAATATTAAAACAAAAAGGAGAAAATTATGTTAAAGGCCCAATTTTAAACCATGTTTTAAATTAGGTCCCATATATATTATTTATTAATTAAAATTACAAAATTTATTAAATCCTTCATTTTTATCAAAATAAAGTATTCTTCAAACCAATTTGGAAAGTTTCTCCATGCTAATACGTTGCAATTTGAAAGTGACTATTTATACGGAGTTTTTGTCGTTTAACCTTAATAGTTATGTAACTTATTTAAATAATTTTAAGATAAATTTAACTCCATACATATTTGAAGTCTTGGGATTTAATTCTAAATAGGAATATAATATTTGTTATTGTTATGTGTATTACATATAACTCACTTAACTAATAAACCAAGTGAGTCACGTGCATTGCACATATGAGACACATGTAGTCTTCCTATTAATAGTTGTAGCTAAACATTTTCCGTATTTTTAACGATTCATGAGATTTTAATATATGTGAATAGTTTTTTAAATTGTCATAAAATAGGTTAGAGAATATTCCTCTAATTTGGTTTAGAACAAAACTTTGTTATTCACTATTATGGGCAATAAAGAAATAGAAAAAAAGTGGAAAACTATCAACTATACTTGACGTTTCTCTTAATGATTGTTCCTAGATCAATTTGACGGCCTTTAAAAAAAAATCATAGAGAAAAAACTCTCCCTTTAAAGATAGGAAATTCTTTGGTAAACCATACATAACACAAAACTTTATCAATACAAATTTCCTTATTACACTACAACAATTCACAGTTCCCCTCTGAATAACATAGACTGTAAATCTCATTATTTCCTATTCTACAAACGAGCCTACCTATAGCCAAAACCTTTATGGTGTCAATTTTCAACACTTCCAATACATGCTCACTTTTTAGAACAACCACTATCGTCTTATTCTCATCCATGTATAGATTTTCAATAAGGAATTTTACAAAAAATATTGTGATTTACTGAGTAGATTTTCCTAAAAAAACTCCGAAATTCATACTTAGTTTGTGTTGCCTAGACTCATTAGAGGTTTTAAAATAAAAGTTTTCTAAATTTGGGGATATTAATTGAAAAAGCAAAAAGTTTGGAACCAAATAAAAAAGAAAAAGAAAAAGAAAAGGAAAATTGTAGTAATTTTTATTGATAGCGGACGCGAAATTAGGTTGAAATGGAATTCAAAAGGGGCGTTGAGATCCGGGCAGCAATTTTCTCTCTCCTTCTTTTCCCTTTTCTCTCTCTCTCTTTCTATTCCTCTGGGCTCTCGTTCTCCCTTATCGGCTCACGTTCTCAAAAACTTTCTCGCTCTAGATGCAGATTTTCGTTTTTCCACCAGCCAAGAAACAGAGAGAGAAACTTCTCAAGCACTAGGAGAAGGGAACCAGAATCAGTGCCTATCACTCTCCCACTAGGTACTTCCATCGATCTTCTTCACAAGCCCTAGAATATAGATTTCAAACTCTCTCTCTCTCTCTCTCTCTCGCCGCTTTGCTTTTTTTGGCTTTGCGGCTAGGTTTTTTGTTTCCTATTTATCTCTTTGCGGTGGTTCAAACTTCAAAGCGCCGTGGAGTTTGGGGTTCAATTTTTGTTGTTGTTGCGGAGGATAAAGAAGCCCTAGGAATTTGAAGGTGTTCCAGCTCTGGTTTTGGTTGTGTATACGATCTGGTTCTGTGTGAGAAACCCTAGGGGGGTTGGGCTGGTGTTTTGTGGCGTGTGAAATTATCGGTTTGGTTTTGAGGGTTGGTTGTGGCTGCCCATGCGATTGGGTTGGTTTTCATGCCGCCGGAGCCATTGTCTAGCGATCGGAAGGAGAGGAAGCACGATAGGTCGTCGGAGTCGCTAGGGTCCGCCGTGAGATGGAGGGGGGACTCGTCCTATCACGGATCGCGCGAATTCTATCGTGGAGGATCTGCCGAGTTTCGCAGACCAACAGGTCGGTTTTTCCCTCTTTTCTTCTTCTTCTTAATTTTTGGCCCCCTTTTTTTTTTGTTCCCATATAGAATACCTAAATTTAGGGTTTTCTTCATCTAGAATATGTATATTTTGTAACTTTTGGGGGTTTTTTTGGGGTCATCTTCATCACATATCTGATTTGGGAGTCTGGAACTTTATTTTGTTTGTTTTATATTTTGTTGGGGTTTGGGTAGATCTATGATTAGCTATTGATTATTTGGTTTATTGAAGATCCGGGCGTTATGATTCTTAAGAATTAGGATTTTTGGGGATTTTTTTTTCTGGGATATTTAGTTTTTTTTTTTTTTTAGGCTAGAGTATATATACGCTTCTTTTTGGCAAGAATATATACGTTGCTTGTGTTGATATATTTGGATTTTGTCTTTTTTTGTTAAATTACTTTATGAAGGTCATGGTAAGCAGGGTGGTTGGCACATGTATACCGAAGAATCTGGACATGGGTATGTGCCTTCTCGGTCGGGTGACAAGATGCTGGAAGATGAGGGATGCCGGTTGTCGTTTTCGCGTGGAGATGGAAAATATGGTAGGAGCAGTAGGGAAAACAGATTTACTCAGAGAGATTGGAAAGGCCATTCTTGGGAAACTGGCATTGGGTCTCCAAATACGCCCGGGAGGCTGGTTGATGTGAGTAATAATGATCTGAGGTCAGTGGATGATATGATGACTTGTTCCTCTCACCCTAACTCTGACTTTGTGAATACGTGGGATCGGCTTCACCTCAAAGACCAGCACGATAAGATGAATGGTGTCAATGGGTTGAGCACAGGGCACAGATGTGATAGAGAGAACTCACTGGGCTCGACAGATTGGAAGACTTTTAAGTGGAGCCGCTCAGGAAGCTTGTCTTCACGGGGTTCAGGTTTTAGCCATTCAAGTAGCTCAAAGAGCATGGGGGGTGTGGATTCCAATGAAACGAAGGCTGATGTACAGCATAAAAATGCAACTCCTATTCAGTCCCCTTCGGGAGATGCTGCAGCATGTGTGACGTCTGCTGCACCATTTGAAGAAGCCACCTCTAAGAAGAAGCCGCGACTTGGATGGGGTGAGGGACTGGCAAAGTATGAGAAAAAGAAAGTTGAAGGCCCTGATGTTAGTGTGAACAAAGATGGGGCTCTTGTTTCTACTAGTAATACGGAACCCATCAATTCTTTTGTTTCAAACATGGCTGAAAAAAGCCCCAGAGTCACAGGTTTTTCAGATTGTGCATCACCTGCAACTCCATCTTCTGTTGCATGCAGCTCCTCACCAGGTAGGTTCATGTTTTTATTTTTTTTATATAATGGCTTTGTAAGTTATTTCCGAGTGGCAACTCTATTTTTTTTGTCTATACTACATACAAGGAGGAATCTCCCATGGAAGCTCTCTTTGAATCGCTAATATCTTTGTTGTTTATAAGTTGTTAATATTAATACTTTGATTTGCTCCAGAGGAGCATAGGCTTAGAAGTAACTGAAATAACAGGGGGCAATTCTTTGTTGTAAGGAGCACATTTTGGCCAACACAACATGGGGAATGAAATAATAATAAGATCTGTGAAGTAAAATTGAACTGTAATATTCTGTTGGTGTTATCTATTACAATAATCAGTTGAACCTAGTATAATTTTGTTTGTTTGTTTGTTTATTTTAGGGTTTTATTTTGAGATGGAAGTTCAATAGAGTTAGGTCACATCCCATTCTTTCTGAGCGGCCCATTTACCCATTTTTTGCTAATCCTAAAGATGCTAGCAATGGTTCCTTGGGTGTTACCAAGGTTTTTTTTTGAAAGATCAATGGTACTTTGTGTATATTTTGCTATTTATCTTTTGGTTGCTAAGGCAGGAAAATTTTAGTCCTTGCATTTGTGTCAGAAGTTTGGAAATTAAAAGTTGAGAGAGATTAAATTGTTAGTGACATTGGATGCCATAACCACAACTAAACCAGCTGTCAAGATCCTTACTGCCACAGACCAGCTCTATAACTGTCCTTAATCTGTTTTAATCCTCTATGAGCAATGCATATTTTTATTGGTATGAATTGAATTTTTAAATTCACACCTGGGTTTCAGTTAGTTCAACCGGTAAAGTCTCTTATTTTGCAGGGTTCAATACTTGCCTATACCAAAAACTAATTGGTGTTTGATGATAAAGAGCAATCATCATAGAATAGACGCCGTAGGATTGAATTACTATCATGTTTATTAAATAAAAAATAAAGAATTTTTAATTCACGTTCAAAAATTGTAAGAACATTTGGGGGTAGGGATTGAGATGGAGACCGGCTTGGTATATGGACCTTAGGCCATGGAGGTGTTGTCACCATGGAGAATGGAAGTTTTGGTCATGACTTCAATAATGCCTCCTCTTTTGTGAACCTGAAGATGGATTTTATTTTTTGGGGTTAAATTTAAGCTTATTTGGACTCCACAATCTTGGTTATTGGGATTTAGTTCCAAAATAAATAATTAGGACCAAAGATTAATGAGACATTGTGGGGAGTGGATGATGGGTGGCAGCTGTTGGTGGTACAAAGTATTTTCATGCATTTTGACATTTTTTTTTATATTTTTTGTGAAATAATTGTGGGGCATGTGACACAAGACAAGATTGGGTTTTTCTTGAGAATCTGAATTGCATTTAAAATGCACACTCAAAGACGCACACTGCTTACGTACTATATATTATCTATGAATTGAATGCTGAAGTGGCCTATTATATACTCTGAGGGCCATTTGAAGAAATTTTATTTTTAGAAATATTTTTCTTATTACATGATAGAAAAGGAATATCGGGTTGTCAAAAATATTTGCCTTTTATTGCTATTTTCTCTTGTGAATAAGCATCTCATATGCCATTTTTCCACACCTCTTCTAATCTAAGTTTTGCCAATCAATGTAACAGGTGTGGAGGATAAATCTTTTGGCAAGGCAGCAAATATTGATAATGATATTAGTAACTTATGTGTTTCACCTAGTCCTGTTTCTCAAAATCTTCTTGAAGGTTTTCCTTTTAATTTAGAGAAGTTAGATACAAACTCAATATCTAATTTGGGGTCTTCACTTGTTGAATTGTTGCAACCCGACGATCCAAGTTCAGTGGATTCAAGTTATGAGAGGGGCACTGCTATCAATAAATTACTAATATTTAAAGGTGAAATTTCAAAGGCACTGGAGTTGACAGAGTCTGAAATTGATTTACTTGAAAATGAACTTAAGTCATTGAAGTCTGAATCTCAAAGTGGTGACCCTCGTCCGGCTGCATCCAGTTCTTTGCTAGTGGAGAACAATGTAAAACCCTGCAATGAGCAGGATGCTGTCTCCAGTTTGATTCCTAGACCTGCACAATTACATGTTTCTTTTGGGGATACAGCTGTGGAGAAGATGCCTGTTTGTAATGGTGCCTCAGAAGAAGTTCATACAGCTCTTAAGGATGATGATATGGATAGTCCAGGAACTGCAACATCCAAGTTTGTGGAACCTCTTTCTTTGGTGAAAGTGGTCTCTTCACCTGATAAGGTGGAACATGGTGATTCTTCAGGTAATTTGGATGCAATTCAATTTCAGTCTGGAGAGGTGGATGTGAAATGCTCTGTGGATGTGGATGTGAAATGCTCTGTGCCTGGTTCAGGTTGGGATAACACTGGTGCTCTTGTTTCCAATGAGGTGAGCCCACATACTGATGGAGAAGAGGCATTATGTGATGTAATATTGGCTTCTAACAGAGAATGTGCAAGCAGAGCATCTGAAGTGTTCAAAAGGCTATTGCCCAGAGATCAATGTATGACCGATATTTTTCAAGCTGCCAAATTCTCTTCCTGTCAGGATTCTTCCTTAATAAAAGAAAAATTTGCAAAGAGGAAGCAGTTTTTAAGATTTAAGGAGCGGGTTATTACCCTCAAGTTTAAAGCATTTCAGCACCTTTGGAAGGAAGATATGCGATTACTTTCTGTAAGGAAACACCGTCCAAAATCTCAGAAGAAATCTGACTTGAGCTTGCGGACAACACACAATGGGAATCAGAAGCATCGGTCTTCCATTCGCTCTCGTTTTTCTTCTCCTGGTAAGAAAATTTTAGCATCTAATTTTTGTTTTCCGAATTTGTTTTTCTGGTCATGAAATGAAGCACACAAAATTCACTTTAGTCTGTAATGTAGTATTGCTTTTAGAGTAATCAATTCTGTTCCATCCTGGTGGGATATTGGTGTCGATAGCATTTCCGTAGAATTGGCTTCATTTCCTCTCAGATTTAGTTCATTTTGCTATGTTTAAAATCTCGGTACTTCTATATATATATTTTTCGGAATTTGAATACTGAACTTTGATGCCAGGAACGTTGAATATTGAACTGATCCATGAATTTTTTGTTTTGTAAATTACATGTTGGTAGGATGCAAATTTTTTAAATATATAACAGGAATATAATTGCATGATTTATTAATAATTCAATATATTTATTATTGATTGGTGTAGCTGCTATGTTATATTCTCCTGTCACTAATTGTTGTGTTTGATTGACTTATTTTATATGCTATCTCATGTTCATATTTATGTTTTCATGTTATTGTGGTAAATGATTGTTTTTACCCCTGACAAGTGGTGGATTTATCTTGTGAAATTTTTTTACATTCGACAAATAATGGTGGATTATCTGGCACTAATAATTTTGCCCTCAAGGGAGAACCTGTATCCACCGTGATTAATGCCATGACTCTCATCCTTCTTGAAATTTCTGTAGTTTTAATGCCCTGAACTACTTCAAGGATGCATTATATGTGAAGGCAAATTGTTTTTTTGTAGTATTCATAAACTTCTTTCTACAAGAGAGAGGCTTGTTATTTCAAGTACGTTGACTAGTTGTATAAGCGTTTTACCTGCATTCATTTTTCATTTCTTATCTCATATTACTTGCCTTTATCTATTTTATATATATATATATATTTATACATCCTTTGTACAAGGATAGTGCTGTTTTTTGCACTTTTTTAATGAATTTTTAAATTAATTAATCAAAATTTGTGTTTGTGTATATATACAGGATGTATACAAAAGTATAGCAAAAAAAATGATATTGTTTACTTTTTCATACTTCCTACTCTTTCAAATTACTCAAAAAAAAAAAAAAAAAAAAAAACCCACACTCAAATCAATATTCTAGACTTCTAGTGCAAAATATTACCAGTACTTCTAGGTTATTACCCCCCTCTCTTTTGTTTTTACATTATATGTACTATATAAAATATAATTTTTCCTATAATTTGTGAAGTTTGCCCTTGGTTTAAGATTGCTATGCTCGGCTTCATTTGTGTACGGTACACATTTTTCTCTTGGCACTACCTCATTTTATTGGACTGATGAAAGATAATTGGTTCTATTTAATTGTGGCCAGTAAACCATAGGAAGAGGTTATTGGCTTATCAGAGTATTGTGGTACAACTGATAAATCCATAGTTGGGGACAGCTTTAAGAATCAATCTTTGATATTTTTCCTAGTTGGCGACTTAAAGTGCCAAGATGCAGATCCTGACTTAGCTCAGCTGATGAAGGGTTGGGCTAGGTCATGACCTTTGACTTCACTTTTAGAATGAAGATTTTAAAAGAGTGCTGAGAGACCAAGAATATTGTTTATAGCGGTAGAGAGGACCTAATCTTAGCCAATTTCCTGCAAAATGTGAGTCTTGGATAGTGGGAAGAGTTGTGAGTCAACACTATAGGGTCTGTTTGGTTGGGTGGAAAGGAGGGCAAATGGAAAAGGGAGAGGGAAAAAAAGGAGTTTTCCCTTTTTTGGTGTGGTGGAAATAAGGGAGGTTGGAAAAGGGGGTGGGTGGACATTTTCCACCTGGGCCCACCATAGACCATTCTCCCAAATTGGGAGGGAAATTTGGAGAGAACGTTTGTTCCGTGGAAATTACTATTTTCCCTTTTATATTATTTTCATGTTTTTTTGACACCTATTACAAGATTTTTTTTTTCAAAAAAATAGTCAACAAAGAGTATGATTGGGATATTTTTTTCAGTGAGTTGTTTATTTTTATAATAAGTCTTTGTATTTAAGTCAGCTAATCACATACTTTTTATATAAAATAAATAGGTAAAGAAGTAATATAATATAACATGATTTTTAAATGCGATGTGTTCATCTATTCAAATTTATGTGAAATTATCTTTATCCTCCCATTTTTCTTCTCAACCAAATTAAAAAAAAAAACAATTTCTACCCTTTACTTTACCATCCTCACAGCCAAATGGACCCTAGATTCAATATGCCTAGAGCCCTAGAGTGAGACATAACAACCAACTGGACAAGTATATATATTGATAGGTAGACTGGATGAGGAAAAATATCATAAGAAATTTTGGTGCATCAAGTGGCAGCCTATTTATTTATTTTTCAATTCAAGGAGTATGATGATTATTATATTATGGTGTCCTGTGGTTCAAATCTTGTATAACGTTGAAACTGTTCTGCCTTTGCAGTGATATTTGTCAGAAATTGCATTTAAAAGAAGTATATCTGGCTTATTTTGAGTGTGTTGTTTATAATTTGACGTCTTTTTAATACGGAGATACTAATTTATATATTTCCGATTTTGATGGATCTTATTGTTTATGGAAAAGTCCTGACCATGAGCCTATTGTGAACCTGAAGTACTCTGTATTAGTTGAACTGGCTTTTTGATGACTTACTGTCCAGACATCCTGCCAGCATGAACAAGAGCAGAAGATATTGAATTGCTTTATTTTTCAATGCCATGAACGTCTTCTTCTGGCTTTATGGGACATGATAGGGGTATACTATAGAACCCTTGAAAAAAAAGATCAGTTAGCAATTAGTGAGGTTCCTTGTTTGATATTGCATATGCATTTTGTAGTGCATGTTTGAAACTGCAATGACATAGGCAGGCTGTATAAAGCTGATTCAAATTCCACATGGGACTTTCTCTGAGTGAAGTGTTTTATGGTGCAAGAGGGCTTAGCTGTGATCGCTAAGGATTTTAGTAAACTGGAATCTGATCAGGCAGGTGCAGTAGGATATTAAGTATGTTAGCGGTTGCTGCATCTGATGTCACTGAGGTTTGGTTAGAGCAGTCTCCTAATTTTAAATTTGTCAAAATGCATTGCTGCTATCTGGTTTTGGTTAGTCATCTCTGAAGTTGGAATGGTCTTTCATTAAAGTTGATGCCATTTGATGTGGGGTGAAAAACACAATGCCTTGATCTTCTCACAGTTTTTATTATACCTCCATATTTTGGGGTCAAGCTGGATTGCCTCCGTTTAGACACGAAGGATGTTTGTGCTAGCTGCAATCTTTCTTGTGTGGTCATGTTATTTATATTTACATTAATGAGTTTGAATGCTAGGTTGTTTTGATCAATCTTTGAAGTCAATAAGTCCTTTGTTGAAGTACATGTTATGTTGGTCTTCGCAATTTACTCCCCCCATGCCTCCCAGAACAAAACGAAAAAAAAGAGAGAATGAAAATGGTTTGAGTTTCTGTTGCTGATTTTTTATTTATTTAAATGTTAAGTTTCTGATCTTCTCTTTTTATTTTCTTGCAGCAGGAAATCTGAGCCTGGTCCCTACAACAGAGATAATCAATTTTACAAGCAAGCTACTTTCAGATTCCCAAGTCAAGCTTTACAGGAGCGCTTTGAAAATGCCAGCCTTAATTTTAGACAAGAAGGAAAAGATAGTCTCAAGGTTTGTCTCTAGTAATGGATTAGTTGAAGATCCTTGTGCTGTTGAGAAAGAACGGGCGATGATCAATCCATGGACATCTGAAGAGAAAGCGATTTTCATGGATAAATTAAGCACTTTTGGGAAAGATTTCAGGAAGATTGCTTCTTTTCTTGACCACAAGACAACCGCAGATTGTGTGGAGTTCTACTACAAAAATCACAAATCTGATTGTTTTGAGAAAACAAAGAAGCAGGATTGCAGTAAGCAAGCGAAGTCCTCTACGAATACCTATCTGCTGACAGGGAAAAAGTGGAATCGTGAGATGAATGCTTCTCTTGATATGTTGGGTGCAGCTTCAATGATGGCAGCTTGTGCTGACGATCATACGAGGAATCGACAGTCAAATGCTGGAAGAGTCTTTTTGGGTGGCTACAGTGAGCCCAAAACATTATGGGGTGATGATGTCATTTTAGAAAGGTCTGGCAGTCTTGATATTCTTGCGAATGAGAGAGAAACAGTTGCTGCTGATGTTTTAGCTGGTATATGTGGGTCCCTGTCATCGGAGGCTATGAGTTCTTGCATCACAAGTTCTGTTGACCCTGGAGAAAGCCTTCGGGAATGGAAGTGTCAAAAAGTGGACTCTTTGATAAAGCGGCCTTTGACACCTGATGTTACACAGGATGTTGATGATGAAACTTGTTCCGACGAGAGCTGTGGGGAAATGGATCCTTCTGATTGGACAGATGAGGAGAAGTCTGTCTTCATACAGGCAGTGTCATCTTATGGCAAGGATTTTGTGATGATTTCACGGTGTGTGAGAACAAGATCACGGGACCAATGCAAAGTTTTCTTTAGTAAGGCTCGAAAGTGCCTTGGACTAGATTTGATGCATCCTGGGCCTAGAAATGTGGGAGCACCTGTAAGTGATGATGCTAATGGAGGTGGAAGTGACACTGAAGATGCTTGTGTTGTAGAGACTGGAGAGACTGGCTCAGCCATCTGTTGCAATAAGTCTGGCAGTAGACTTGAAGAGGACTTGCCCTTGTCCAATGTGGAAATGAACCATGATTCTGATCCTACTAAGATTGTGAACTTGCAATCTGACTTAAACAGGTTGCAGGAAGACAATGGGATGGAAGATACGGGGCAAGAAGTTGTTGAGGCTGTAGACAATTTGGTTTCTGGTGCAGGTCAGACACAGGATAGGCATGATCTAGCTGTTCATGGTGCAAAAAATAACATGGATGGTGTTAAGAACCAGTCTGACTCGGTGCATTCTGAGAAGACTGCAGTCGTCTTGGCCCATAATGAGATTGGAGGAGATCAAGTGATTGAACAGGGTATTCCGATTGCAGAACCAGTTTCTGTTGAAGAAGCAATCGACTCTGGTCCATTTTCAGATGCTTTGGTGGAGAATAGAGCTGTTGCTTCTGAGGGATTCGAAAATGATTTAGGGAGGCAAGAATTGCCAGAAAGTAGTTTGAATGGACAAGATGAGAAATGCAATGCAGATACAAGTGGCTTGCAATGCTCGATACAAGATTCAAATACAACAGGAAATGCTTCTCACCAGGCTGCTGATGGTTCTTGTTTCAGTCTCAAACCTGAATACCAGCATCAGATTTCATTGGAGTCAGAATATATGGAAAAACCTCATGTCTCTTTGCCTCAACAGAATTCTCCTACCACTGCAACTTCTGTGTCCCAAGATTCTGTTGCCATCTCATGCGATACTAGGTTGTCATCAACACTTGATTTTCAAGGGAGCAGGGACAAGCATTCTCTGAAATCTGTTCACCAGCATTTGCCAGGTCATGCTTTATTTGATCACGTTGAATCCTCCCAGATTTTAAGGGGTTATCCATTGCAGATTTCAAAGAAGAAAGAGATGAATGGTGATGTTAGTTGTAGAAGCCTTTCTGAAATCCAAAACCTTTCACAGTCAGAGAGGAATATCTCCACTCGATGCATGACACAGGATTGCTTTCTTCAGAAATGCAGCAGTTCAAAACCTCTCAGCTCAGTGGCTGAACTTCCTCTTCTTTCCCAAAAGAGAGAGCAAACTAGTGACCATTCAAGAGCTCGTTCACGAAGTTTGTCAGATGCAGATAAACCATGCAGGAATGGTGACGTAAAACTTTTTGGCCAGATACTCAGTAAAACAGCTTCCACGCACAAGTCAAATTCTAGTACGCGTGAGAATGAGGAAAAGGGGGTGAATAATCCGAAGTCAAGCAGCAGCTTGTCTAATTTAAAAATTTCTGGCATCCCCAATGTCGATGGGAGTTCAGCTCTCCTGAAGATTGATGGTAATAATTATCTGGTTGAGAATGTTCCAATGAGTTATGGCTTTTGGGATGGGAATAAAATACAAGCCGGATTTTCATCTTTTACTGATTCTGCATTCTTGCTGGCCAAATATCCTACTGCTTTTGCCAGTTATCCTACGCCATCTGCCAACATAGAGCCGCCACCACCTTCGCAGTCAGTTGTTAAGAGTAATGAACGAAATGTGAATGGCGTATCGCCAGTTTTTCCATCGAGGGAAATAAGTAACAGCAATGGAGTGAGGGAAATAAGTAGCAGCAATGGAGTGGCTGATTATCAGGTGTATAGGAGCCGAGAGGGTGCGAAAGTACAGCCATTCACAGTAGATATGAAACAGCGGCAAGATATATTCTCTGAGATGCAGAGACGAAAAGGGTTTGAAGCAGTGTCGAGTTTACAGCCACAGGGAAGGGGGGTGGTTGGAATGAATGTAGTGGGAAGGGGAGTTCTTGTTGGGGGACCATGCACTAGTGTTACCGATCCCGTGAAAGCCATTAAAATGCACTTTGCTAATTCGGACCAGTATGGTGGGGGGCAGAGTGGGAGCATAATTAGGGAGGAGGAATCTTGGAGAGGTAAGGGGGACATAGGCAGGTAGTAGATGCATTCCGAGGGCCTCTTGCAGGAGAGGAGAGGAGAGGGAGGCTCTCATTGGCAAAAAGATCTTTCTTTTGCCGCACCCTGTATAATAGTTTTTGTATTGTTCAATTAAAATGATAGGGGAAATGGACGGTTCTCAAAAAGTCCGTCTTTTTGGTAAAGTATTTTAGGTGGTTGTAATATTCCCAGTAGCTTTATATTTGTTGTATTTGATGATGGAAATACAGAAAAATAATCCGTGCAAGTTAGGAGGGGCAGTTTCAATTTCTGATGCAATCCTTTCTCGTGCCATCACCCCTTTATTTTTGCATTGACTACTAGCTATTTGTTTTCCCAAGTTTTTATTTTTATTTTTTTTTCCATTATCTTGTCAAGTTATCAGTTGCAGAGAAATTGCTGGTGTTTCAAGTGCTGGAAATTATCTTCCGTGGCTTTGAACCATCCGACCTTCGGAGGGCTCCATTTCTTATTTCCCCTGCCGTTAGATCTTGCACTGCTTGGAATGCATCCACTAGCTCCTTTTGCCCCTTGCATAATGAGAGCTATCATAATGTTTTACCATTTTGATTGTCCATGATTTTTTTTTTTTTTTGGGGGGTCAGATGATGAAATATTGAATTAAGCAACATCAGCGCTCTATACCTACATCACGTGGCCTTCAAAATTGCCACCATTCCTTAAATTTCTCCATTAAAAGTGTTCTCTATTGGAATTATTTTACAAAAATATGCGCTCTCATGAAAATTAATGGCCTAGCATTAATAATGCATTATGATTACACGACATGATTACTACCTGAATGGTGCTAGGTGTATACTTCAGACACGACATGAAGCATTGCTGTAAAGCGAGCTTAATTGCTCTCAAAATCTTCAGCAGCTTTGAAATGAAGCGTGGCTGTAAAGCAAGCTTCATGGCTGTCAAATTTTCTGCAGCTGACAGCAGCATGCTTAAATAGTGCTGCTGTTAATTAATGCTTATTTCCTTAGCCTCGTCCTGTGTTTGGAGGATGGACGGAAGAGGTGCAGTAATTTTGATTACCTGCAATAGCAGAAGATATTACTAACTTCAGTAAAGTAAATAAAAAAAATCAGGAGAGGAATTTGCAGTCAAACATAACATAGCATTCTTGAGGCACAGACCTCGTGTAAATGTAGCATTCAAGACCAGATCTCATGTGGTGGCCTAGGTAGATGTACCTCAAGAGAGCAAGTAAACTACAAATGCCTTGCTAAAATAACAAAGTAAAATGCTTCTTCTTTTAATACATGACTACTATCAACGTTTCACACTAAATTTCAGTAACACATAAAAGCGTACCAAATGGATTGTTCTTTACATTATGGTAGGAAGACGTAAAAATGACATTTCTTCATTTAATCTGTGAAGTTTCAATGTCTTTTCAGACAGTAATAGAACAACATGCATAAGATCACCGGCATTTATAGATGGTAATATTTGATCTAGCTATTCAATCTTTTTTGGTAGGTAATAAATCATAGATCTAGCTTTTGTGATTATCAGAATCACATACACAAATAGGCCTCCACAATTCTGCATTATTTATCAACCTTAAAAAAAAAAAAAAAGGAGACCTACATATGAACCTGTTGATTAAGCAAGTTGCAGGTTTTGGAATGATTTTTAACATGAATACATCAAGTGATTTAACGAAATGAGGATTTTTTTTTTTTTTTGGGCATACATTTAGCTGTTTACAGGAGCAAGGAAAACCATTGTTTTGTGCAGAAATGAAGAGTACTTTGATACTTAAATACCATACCTGAATGAAAATTATAAGTTGCATTCTGAATTCTTATGCACTTACAGATTTTTTTGTTCTTTTTTGATACTTATTCCTATACTCACCTCATTGGTAGTTGGGTGAGAGAGAGTCAGTTGATGCGCATGCAAGAAGTAACCACAGTCTCCTGGAACAGGATTTGTAGGCCTCTGGTACCCTCTACAAATTGCAAAACAAAGAGTGAAGCACATTAGCTACTTGTTTCAAACTTACTGATAACATCAACCTTTTTCTTTTCTTCCTCTCTCAATTTCAATGGTAGCATTTGCATCTCAAACAAAGGAAATCAACTAAAGGCATTTTATGGATTGAATTAACAATTGGTGAAGAACTCAATTCAAAAATGTTTATTAAGTAGCAGGCATCATAAAATATTCAAGTATAAAAAAGAGAACACTCAATTCCGAAATGTTTATGACATAAGAGGCATCACAAGAAATTCATGGATCAAAAAGGCATTGTCTCTGATCTTCACGCTTAGACATTGATTGTCTTATTATACTAGCATCACATCTAAAAAGAAAAAAAAAAAAGTCAAAACCTAGTGAGAAGCATTAATTGCCCTGATTATTCAAACTATTTAAAAACCAAAGTAGAAGTATGTCTTCTTCTGGAGTGGATAGAATGCCCAAGTAAGACTAATTAGATTGGGCAACCATCTGAAAAGTGATCAAGAGCCAGAAGTTGTGTCTGACTTGTGTAATATAATAAGACAATCAATGATAAAACAGTTGAAGGATACTTTCAAAGATTTCCTCATGAAAGGGAATCTGCCTTTATTTTACTAATAATTAGAAGAAAAATTACTCTGAAAGGGTAGAAAGAAAATGATCTTGTAAAAACAGCATTTTCATACCCATCTTGTGCAAAGCTGCTGTCAACAAATTCAGGATCGAAGCACATAGGTTGTCCACCACCAACATAAAGAGGATCACCTGATAAGCGATAAAAGATATCTCTCAAACTGTCCATGAACATAACTAAGCCAAAATTTTCAGTCCATACTCAGGTAAAGCACTTTATGATTATAGAAAACCTATTAAATTAAAGAGAAAGTTATATAAGACTAACTATTGGGCTTGTAGAATCAACAAGTTCATACAATATGCATTGCCAAAATGAAATGCTAGAAGCTTTGATAAGAAAGAACTATTCCTGAACTGAAGATGTTTTTTCTTCTCTATTTGCTTGGCTGCCTTCATTGTGTTTTTATTCTTTTTCTTCTCTTTTTAGATTTCATTGATCATTGCCCTCTCACCATGATTATGATGGTCTCTAGTATACGTCCTGTATACATTTTTTTCCCCAATAAATTACATTATTTATCAAAAAAAGAAAAAGAACATGCATAGCCAAAATGAGAATGTTAAAATGAATAAATAGGAATATTAAAGATAAGAAGAAGAATCCGGTCATCTGTGGTGGCTCCTAGTGAGGAAAAGATAGGGATTAGGGAGAGTGACTTAAGATGATTTGAAGGTGCAAAAAAAGGTAGAGAGATGTCTAAAAGAGCAAGAAAAGTAAAAGTGACGAAGAAAGAATGTGTTACTTAGGGAGGCAGTAGAGTATGCTTTTAAATAGTATATAATAGCATAAAGTAATACATATGACTGAACCAGATTAGTTAATGAGGATCAATAGCAGACCCAAATTCAATTAAGATTAAGGATTGGTTGAGTTGACTTGAGAGTTAATCAGGTGAAGTGCTTTAGAAGCTAGACAACAAGCAAATTAGATTAAAATTTCTTGTTTGAAAAAGCTCTATGATCTAAGTGATTCACAGTACCTATATAGGGTAGGGAGTTGGGATTAAAGAAAAGTGTATGAATAATATTTGTTAGGCTTCAAAGAAAGGAAGTTTTTTTTTTTTAGTCACTATTAAAACTATGCATCTCATTGCCTCTTAGGCATGGTTGACTCGTTAGTTGATGTTCTTACTCATACAGTCACTTCCTTTAATTATTCACCTTTTCTCAAATATAATCTTACCAGTCTTTCTTTATAAACAAATAGGGAATTCCTCATCACTATTAACATTTTCATCTCATTGCCTATTTCCAAGTGTTGGTCAATATATAAATATATATATATATATATATATATATATATATTCTGGCCTCTGCAGCGCATCATAAGGTAATGTGTTTACTTATTTCCTTCAAATATTTACCTCTAAAAAATAATCTTTATTTGTTTTTTTTTTACACACACACAGATACATCTTTTCTCCATGAATTTACACTATTTTCGGCAGCAAGAACTTGAATAAGTATTCAATGTTCATTAAGATATCAAAGATTATAACACATCAGACTTTACCCAACAGAGGATGCCCAATAAAAGCAAGATGAATACGAATTTGGTGTGGCCGTCCCGACTGAATTTCCACCTGTGAAATGTATCAACATATTGTAGAAGTTCATACATTTATGCTATAAAAAGAAGAAAATATATAAAATAATTTTTTCCTCCAAAAACACCCCATGTCTAGAGTCTCCCTATAGTGAATGTTCACCAACTAATCCCAAGATATGCACATCAAGTGCCTATCACCGCTTGTTAACATTCGTAACTTAGCTTGAAATTTCTAGTATCTGGCCATTACTTACACATATGATTAAGATTTCACATATTAATGGCATATCATTTAACTATGTCCCAGTGCTTGCCGACATTTGAAACTCTGGTCCATCATTTTTACTAGAAAATTTTTTCTTTTTATTTTGTTTTATTTTATTTTTTTCTTATGAATGGTCATATACGTCCAATAAAGAAAATAAAGACCTTGCTTTCTATAAAATCTCTCTTTCTCTTGCGTGCATGCACACAATAGAATTGGGAATCAAGATTCCTGTTGCAAATGAATCCTATTTCGTAGTTGTAGGAGTTCCTTGATCCCCGTTTTCCAGAAAATAAACAAAGTAGAGAGATGTAGGATATGCAAGTCTTACACCGAAATGTGTTATTGCTAAAAAAAGGTTGGATAAATGAAGCTAAAAATAAAGTGATCATTCAGGATATAAGAAAGATGGTGGATATATGAGGCCTTATTGGGGAAATAGCTTTGGAGGTACGTCACTAAAAGAGAGAGGCTTTATGGAGAATGATGGTGATCCATGAATATGGCAGTATTGATGCTCTAACAATGTTCAAGGGACATACGGGGTGAACCTTTGGAAGAAATTAGGATAGGTTTGGATAGATTTACTCGGTCCACTAGTTTTTGAGTAGGTGATGTTCTTGCGTAAAGTTCTGGCACAACTGTTGGTGTGGCAGGAAATTGCAGAAGGAGACGTTCCTAGCACTATTTTGTATTGCATGCTATAAGGAGGCTTTGGTGGCAGATCATTTGAATTTTTTCTAGTGGTACTTATCACTGGGATGGTAATTTTGTTAGACCAGTCCCTGATTGGTAGCTTGAATCCATTATATCATTTATGGACATTATATACTCCAGCCATGTAATATGGAGTGGGGTGGATACTCTTAGTTGGACTCCAAGGAATGTTTAAGAAATCAAATCCAATTAAAAAACGTTACACTCCCCACCCCATTCGTCTTTTCCTTGAAAGAGTCGACACCTATAATCCCATCCAAGGTGGCTTCTTTCTTTGGATATCAGCTTTAGGAAAAATCCTAACTGTTATAGATTGGTGTCGCATTTGTAAGTTGGCTGGGGAAACTACAGATCACCTACTTTTTCATTGCCTTATTGCTGGAGAGCTTTGGAGTATGGTATGTTCTTTCTTTCTTTGGAGTTCACTGGGTTATGTCGAAGGGGGTTGTGCAGAATTTAGCAAGTTGGCAAGACAGGCTTGGAACATTGACTTGGGACGTGATCCAGCATTGTCCAATGTGTTGAATTTGCAGAGAGTGCAATGCCAAAAGTTTCAAAGGATGTGAAAAATTATTCTCAATCTGAAGCTTTTATTCCTCAATTCTTTATTTAAGTGGATGAATGCTTCCGGTCTATTCCCCTTTGCCAATATGCCTAAGATGCTTGATAGTTGTAATTTTAGTGCTTAACGTCGGAACCTTTTGTGTAAATCGGTTATGCACCTTTGCAATTATTCAATGAAATATTTACTTCAAAAAAAAAGAGAAAAAGATGGTATAATTATGCATAATCAGCCAATTCTACATTATAAACTGGAAAACCTGAACCAATGTGTTGTTTCCTCGCATGTTTCTCTCAAGAACATCAACTTTGCTCATAGCTGGTTTTCCTGGTTAAAATAAAAAGTTTTTTTTTTGGGATAAGTATTGGTTAATATAATAAGTTATTAAGCAGGGTTAAACTAAACATGATACGAAAGCCAAGCATCACTCTGATAGCAAACAATGACAAATACTCTATCAATATGGTGGTAATAAAAGACAAAATAAAAGCATACACCATATTTTTGACATTGCCACTGGATGTTACATCCAAGAAAAACATTGCATAAATCATATAAACCTGAAGAAGATGCAACATACAGCCCCTTGGCAACACCAGGATACTGCACCATTCCGATGGGCTGTTTTATCAGTACCTATAACGCAAAATAACTTCCAATATTTAAAACTGATAATTTGGAATTATTACTGAAGACATTTCATTTTTTATCTGAAGTTAGACATGGAATTAGTGGGTCTTGAACCCATGACCACCTTATTTATATAAGGGGAGAAGGTGCCGTTTGAGCTACAAGCAGATCAAGCTTGGGTATTACCTTATCTTCATCAAGTAGCCCAGTGACTAGTGCCCGGTATATCTTTGTTATTTTTCTTGTTCCACACATCTCCATGTTGGTTTTTCTGTATTTGTGAAATTGCAGATTGCATCAGCAACATGTATTGTGATTAAAAATGAAAGACAAGTAATTTTTTTTTTTTTTTGAATTACACATGCACCTAATGGGTCTTGAACCCATAACCTCTCACTCCATCCCATAATTACGGGAGGACGAAGTACCAGTTGAACTATGGCTTAACTGCATCAGGTGTTGAAACATCAGGGAATATTTAATATTCCACTTGCAAAGTGGTGGGTCCTTCATGTTGTTAAAACAATTTAAGTTAGATAATTGTTCCCCTACAGTTGTGACTCAAATGAAGAAATGACGTGTACGTATTTAAGTAGCATTTATTTACCTTATAACCAGATTATGAGGAGTTTTCCAAATAAGAGCTTCTTAACATGAATTTAGGTCAACTGGCCATCATTTAGCTACATCAGCTTGATTTGTAATGAGAATGGCTGTCCTTTGATGGCTTCATTAGCCCTTTATTTCAAGTTAGTTGTGCCTATCTTCTGGGATTCAGCATTTTGGAAGCAGATACACTAGCCTGTAACAGGATCTTCAAATTAATATTTTCGACTACTTTTGTGACATCTAAGGACACTTTTGTTTAATATATAATGATGAGTATCTTTAAGTTATGTTCTCTTCTTTTGAGTCCCTCCTTTAGCACATTTCAGTACTTCTCTTTTCTTTTCGTTTAACCTAAGAAAATAACACATGCATGCATGTGTGCAGGCCTGCCACACATACAAAAACACACACAGACGTAGACATACATTGATGCAGGAAGCATGATGACAATTTTATTTTAATTTAGTTTTTTTTTTTTTGGAAGTCAATTGTTTTTATTTTTTATTTTTGTCAATTAGATTTTATTTTAGGTCTTATTAGTTAATTAGGTTAGTAAAAAATAATTTTAAGTACCAGAGTCAAGGGTATCTTTGTTATTCAATAACTGAGCTTTCCTAATTCAACCAATTTTTAAGTTAAGTCATAACAATTTATATAAGCACACTATTTTACTCCAATGGAGACAGCTTACAATATGCTTGATTAATAAAATTTCCATTGAAATTTTCCCAATGGTTTGGTGACTAGGGCTGAGTTTGGCTGACCCTAACTGTTAATTCCTAGGTTTTATGCCAATTCTAAGCCTGGGCACTAATTCCTACGTTATTAGTGATTTTTCTGTTCAGCAATTTTGTTGCATCCATTTTGATTTTGTCCTGCATCATGTGTGTATGCATGTTAATGCGTGGAACAATTCAACCCTATTTTTACAGCAGTAACCTTGATTCTGTTGTGAATTGCAAATCCTAAAACCTGTTTTATGATACTCAAGAACTATGAGCCATCTTAGCTTCTTTATTCTCCCACAAAAGATAATAAGGCAGATAACCTACAGAACTTATGGCCTCAGGATTGTAGAACCTAACCATAAGCACCATTAAGGAAAAAACAAATTATCAAGAGATAACAAATCATCATCTGATCCTTATCATTGGCCATTGTATTAAGCAGAGAAAGAGCAAGGTGAAAGATTTTATTCCCCAAACCTATTGCCCTCAATATAAGATGTTCCATCGGCAAAGTATGCTGCAAGGCGAGTTTTGGCAAGCTTCGTCTTAGCACAAAGCAATATTCCTATAACCAATCCAACAGTAAACAGGAGTATAATTAGATAGTATTTCTGGCAGTAGCTTAGTGACAATGAAAACAAGCATCTCTACTAGAACAATACAACCATAAAGTGAGAACACTATTGAATATAAAGAGGCAAGCAATATTGATCTGTTATCGGTGAAAGATGCAAAATGATTAGTATCATTACTTTAGGCTACTCATACTCTTCTTCTATTCACAACATGAACTTATCGGTAGTACCAATCTATAATGAGTTAAAATCTTGAGTTGGATCGTGAGACTGACCACAATCAACAAAAAGTATTAAGGTTACGTTATTAATTCTCAGCATTTGAAAATCCTTCTCTCAGATTATTCTCTTTTGATCTGCATCAGTCAATACCTAAACCTAAGTTGAGTAAATTGGCTGTGATCAGCAAGCCATCTCTCTTATTGCCTGATTGATTCACATAGTTGACAAAGTAGCTTTTTAATTATCTCATGCACACATAGTTGACAAACTGAGCCATGCAAATGGAAAATTAAATTTTGGTCATGTTATTCAGCATCAGAATTCATTGTTAACCTGAAGTACCCCTTCCGAGGCGATGAACAGGAACGGGATGTGGTTCTTGCTTCTTGCTTGCCTGCCATTGGAGCTGTGTCAAAACTGTCCGTTGCTGGAAAAGGCCCCCCGGTAAAACTTGTAGGCCAGAAGGTTTATTAAGAACAATCTGAGAACATAATAATGAAAAAAAATCTAAAACTACAACAATAGAAGGAAGAACCTCATCTAATATAGTGCAGAAATTCCATTAATTTAAAAAGTAAAAAGATCTTGAAACACATATTCATGAACTACTTACTTAAATCAAGGAATTAAAAAATATCAAACTTGAAGAAAAAAATCAATTTTAGACATAGTAACCCAGAACCAAAAAAATTACCATATCACCATCCTCGTATAAAACTTCAACCAAACACGGTGCATCGGGCTCTGTCCAAGGAAGTCTATGATAGACAAGCTTAGAACCAACTCTAGTAATTTGAATACATAGAGCAGAAATTTGTAAAAAAAAGAAAAGAAAAAAAAAGATACATTAGGAATCTCTCAAGGATAAAAGTTTATAGATAGTTCACAGTCAAATGGTTTCCATTAGAACAAACCTGAGGATTGTTTCAGGATCAGTAACAACTGTACCATCAACTCTTATCTGTGCAGACCAGCAAACAAAGTATTCTAAGAATTACCATATTGTAATAATACTCAAAAAAAAAAAAAAACTTTTTCCGAATTTTGATCATCGTACCTGTCCGTTCTCAATTCGCTGCACCCAACTGCTCTATAATTAGTACAACATTATAAAATTTAAAAAAAAAATTAAATTAAAAAAAATCTAAATATTTAACATTTCTTATTTAATGATTAAATAAAAAAGAGTTGCTCAAAGTTTAGTTTATTATAATATTTTCCTTTCCCTCAATGCTTAAGTAAGCTTGAGAGCTAAGTTACTTACGACTAGTTATTTAACGGTGCCTTTAGCACACTTGTTAATGGATTATTTTAGAAAAAAAAAAATATCACGTTTATGATAAATATAAAAAAAAGTCAAAAAAATCATTTTTCATTTTCTTTTCTCATAAAAAGTTCTAAATATATTTCATAAACCAATGACCTTAGGCCACCAGTTAACTTTTCCAAACTTTTTATTATATTAACATTATAAAATCCTCTAACATTGGATTATACGTTCTCTTTGTTATACTAAATTTTCATTAATCTGATCTATAAAATCACATTTTGATGGAATTGTAATAGGCTTACCCTTGCAGAGGAGCTGAATTCTTGTACTTGCTAGAGTAGAATTCGATCAGTGTCGATTCTGTAAATCAAACGCATATTCAAGGTCAAAATTGGTAATATAAAAACGAAAAAGAGAAAAAAAAAAAAAAAAAAAAAAAAAAAAAATCTTCTTCTACTTCGTTTGGTTGATCGAAAATTCGAAAACGAAAGGAACAAAAATAGCAACCAACTGTGCTGATTTTGAATAAACAAACACAAACACAGTTTCAAATTTTTTTTTTGGACTTAATTGAATTCAAAGCGAAATTTCAGTGAGTCATTGATGTCAACACAGTATTATATATAAATAGTCTATAGGAAATGAGAGAAGAGGAGGAGAGACCGGAATCGGAGGGCCGAACGACGTCGTTGTAGGACAAGCCGTCGTTGAGATCGGGCCAGAGCAACCCGAATCTCTGAGTCTGACGTGTCTCTGAAGGGTTCGACATGGTCTCAGGGCTCTGTGTCTGAGCTAACAACGACGACGGTGAGCGAAGTCGCGTCCAAATCGAAATAACTGGAGATTGGGCCTCATATATGTCACAACCTTTCTCAATCCTTGAATTAGATATTTGATTTAGCTCAGCCCAATCTAAATCACATTGGGCCCCCAACATGCGAGTTCTGGCTCAATCAACTGTTTTTTCATAAGATATTTTTTTTAGAAGACGCAGTCAACAATTCATGGACAAAAGTTTCAACAATAATCACCACAAAAAAAAAAAAAAATCATAATTATCGATGTGTCAAGTTGTAAATAGTAAATAATAAAATAATCCGGCTCACGTGAGAACAATAAAAACCTACCTAACTCAATTTGACTGTGTCTACTAAAAACAATATGTAATAAAAAAATAGTTGATTGATTGGAGCAAACTTATTCTTCGAATCTGACAGATTATTGGAGGTAATTTGTTTGATATCCTTGGGACATTGACGGCAAGGAATTGAAGAAAAAAGTCGTTTCCACTTTCTAGTCTAAAACTTTCCCCCAAAAAAAAAAAAAACTTTCTAGTCTAGAAGTGAATTATTGAGTGACTACCATCGTTACACGTGCTTTTAGGCGTGTGATGAGGCTTTTTTTAGTAGTAGTAACAAAAAAAATTTATATTTTATATTATATATATTATTTATATTTTAAGAATTTTATTTATAAGTAGATAAATAAATTTAAAAATTAATAGAAAAATTATTTTAATTTTAAGCAATATTTTAATGGAAATTAAAATTATATTTATACAGAATTGTCTTTTAATTTTGTCTCTACTTAAATATAAGAATGTAAAAATATTTAAAAAAAAAAAAATTTGGTCCAAATAAGAAAACTTCCTTAAACAGTGGTATAGATTAAACCCTTTGTTTGAGGACTATTTTGATTTCCATGATTAATGTTTGTGACGTCATTGACATGGTAGAGGATAAAATTGTCCACAAGTCATTGTTCTTGATATAGAAAAAGTCAACAGTATAGTGTAACTTTCAACATGTAGGGGCTTTGAAGGCAATAATTAAATTAAATATTTTAAAAATACTAATTAAGTATAATTGGCGGATTAAACACGCTAAATTCTGATGCTTAACCAGTGAGAATATGGTGGTTTTCCATTGACTTCAACCAATAAAGATCCAATCTGACCTACTTTGGCAAAATGACAAAATTTATATACAATACTTTATGTGCTAAGTACAACAACATGACTAAACTTTAAGAGATAAACCTAATGAACAACACTTACTGTACCTAAGTTTTGCTTTTACCAAATAATCAAAATAAAAACAGTTTTGCCTTTACCAAATGATCAAAACAAAAACTGTTATAACCTATCAATAAAGAAAGTAATCACTGTGATGTGTTCTCCTCTTTACATCATCGCTTCCTAAAGCAGCATACTTTGTAGTATTCACAATCATATGAAACCTTCCACCCTCTCTCCTCTCTCATCTGATCTGATCTGTCTCTAAGAAACTAAAATCACATAGCATCAGAACGGATCAACATAAGACCGAGTCCAATGCATTTGGATGAATATATATATTTTAGATAACATATTAGTTGACCTGCTCCCAATATAGATTTCAACTAAATGGGCTGTCCAAAAATCGTAATTGAGAATATATGCCAGCCGGCTTTGTGGAATTTTCTACGAGAAGTAGGGTTGTAGTTATTGCACTTGCACCAACTTCATCCCCACTTTCCCTTGCTCCATTGACCAAAGATACCATTTGCAACAAACTTCAACAATTCCATTCATGAAAATAGTACACCAAGAAGTAAATTATTGTCATTGTCATATTATATATTTATTTTATTCGCTCGATTGCCGGAAACTAGTCCTCAATAAGAAAGGAACAAAGAAGTAGGAGATAAAGAAACAAACAAACAAACATAACTCATTGAACACAAAGAATTGCACCCAGTAGAAAACAAGGACACATCATACTAATGACAACTTGAAAACCATTAACAGAAAACATCAGTTGAAGTAGGCCCAGACGCCTCGAGGGAAACCGGATTCCAGTTCACAATATCACCACAATGTCCGCCTTGTGATTTAACTGCTGGAAGCTGATTTGATCCATCAACAGTTGCAGTAAGAGCTAATTTATTTGAAGCTGTTGTCTTCATTCGATGACGCTCTGCTCTAGAGCCAATGACCTGTCCTAACACGGATGCTGCAATGGTAAAAGCCATAGCTGTCTTGGGCATCAGCACAGACTTCCTAAGCATGGCTATGAATGGAACGGCCGCATGAACTGCAGCAAACCAGGCTGGTGAGAATTTTTCAGTGTGTTCTCTCCATATCCCTAAAGGAACATTTGCTGCCATTCCCAGTAGCCCTATCACAAGCACTTTTGCTGGCAAGGGTTGTGGGCGAAGGTTCTTTGCAAATGCAGTTTGTGCTAGAGCTGCTCGGGCTGCAACTATTGCAGGTGGGCACTTGTATTTCATGCCTGGAGGGAGCTGAAATGCCTTAGCAACTAGGGGAAGAACATTGCTTACTGCTCGGTATGACTTTGCAATGGGACAGTTTCCACTTTGCAGCCACTCATTGCCCATTGCCTCATGCTTTGAACTTGCTCCCTGAAAGATCAGTTATGAAAATCAAGGGACAAGTAATAGAGAAATGTATAATGCAGTTCCATTAAAAGCATAATTTGAACAGTTTCAATAATTTAATGCACAACATTTAGCATGCTGATGAGATTTCAGAGAACTGAAATTTCACTGTGTTTGGAGTTTGCATAAAATTGCTCAAAAATAAGACTTTAGACCTTGTTTTGTATAACAGAATTTAATATGAAAAACATAATTTGAACAATTGAGGATAAATTACCTTTGAAGAAGGCTCTTTCTTGGATGAATTGGATTTTCTTTTCTGATTCTTCCACTTCTCAGAAAATGAATCAAAACCAAATGGCCCTCCAAGTCCAAAGGATGACAAACTGATTGTGGCCGCCTTAGCAGCTAAAGGATTAAATTGGGATGGGGTTGACTCAGGCCCTACATTCTGAGAATGCACAAATGATCTCCCAGAAAGGGGGACTACACCATCATGCCCATGAAAAAGCCTAAATGCCATATCAAAATTGGGACCATCTTCAAAAATGGGACCTTTGGTTCCACGTACCTGAGAAGGAAAAGTCATGAAAATATATGAGTAGTGTTTGAGTTGAACAAGAAGCCTGAGAGACACATGGCATAGGTCTGTAATTATAAGCAGGAAGATATCTTGCAGGTTTAGATACATGATTTTGGGACCTAAATGTTTGGTTAATAAAATTGAACACAAATAAATACAATCAAAATCAAAATTCCTTTCAATCTAATACACTTAAAGTTAGACCCATCAACATAAAGAAACTATTACGAAACACAGGCACAAGTATTGAACGTAGGCAACTTACTGGCATTGGGAAAGCCATGGAGGGTGAGAACGAGAAATTAGTTGGCTCATTAATGTTCCTCAAGAATGGACATCTAAGCATGTCCATTTGAGATGGCGTAGACTCTTCATTTAGGTCTCTGAAGAAATTATCCATATCTGTTGAAGGAAAAGGTCACCTGCACATAGATGAAATTGCATAAACAATGTCAGAATCACAGTGCTAGACTAAGAATATTTAAACTGCAAATTCTGAACCCAAATTTTATCTAGAAAGCTAGAAGAAGCATGCATTTGACAATCCTAAAGAATTGAAATTCTGACAAAGTGTGTCTGACATTAACTAGAGAAACTAATGTTTAATGTAAGTTTCCCATATAAGATGGTTATACAGACAAAACTCAACTTTAGTGTGTGTGTGTGTGAGATTAACCAAAGAACTAATATTGTGTAAGAAGTTAAATTGAAAAACTAGGAAGCACGGGACACGGGTACAGGTACGGGTACAACACAGCGACATGAGCAATTTCTGAAAAATTATGACATAAAACAGCCAGTATGACAAAGTTCCGGTACCCTACATGATGCGTCCGTGCTTCCTACTTGAAAAACAAAAAAAGAAAGAAGGATTGATTGTAGTTTAGTCTCACAATTAATTAACCCCAACCCAATGAAATCCCAAACCATGAGCTCGGAAATGCTAAACTTCACTAAAAATGCCCAAACCCATATACAAACCACAACTATTAGGCACATGAAAACCCAATTGAAAACCCACCCAGAATTTCTAATACTCCAAAACCATGAACCCTTTTTTTCAACAATTGGTTACCATATGGTACCTAAATCTCCTAATCATCAATCAATCTCTAACCCAAATCATTAATTGAGATCAGAGTCAATTCCCACATATTACTCCACCCAAAAAATAAAAAAACCCCAACTTTTAAGGAACAAAGTCCCAAATCACAGGCGTGTAATAAAAAAACCATTTCTTCACAAAGAATCAATATACATCAGACAGATTATGCAGATTAAATCTACAATTCTGAGAGCTAGCATTACAAATTCTATAAAACACAGACCAAGAAAAGAAAAAAGATCTGAAATGAAATGAATATGAAGATCATACAGAAAATCAAACATGCATTATTACCTTGAGAGAGAGAGAGAAAGAGAGATTGAGAATTTGGGTAGAGCAAAGGTGAAGAAACTCAAACAAAGAGAAGGGATTCGAAGAGTGTATGGAAAACACACGACCCTATATTTGAGATTTCAGAGAATGAAACGGCGTCGTGGTAAGCACACGACTCGTAATATTGATGTTGAGCTCCTTTTTTTTTGGTTGGAGCTCTCCAACTTTGATTGTCTTTTCGGTTGTTGGGAATGGTCAGCGCTTACGTTTTCTAGTGTGTGTAGCCGGTGAGCTGAAATTAAAACGCGTGTTCATTTTTTATTATTTTTTTCTTGTGGCCCAATGGGAATTTGACACCTTGATATGTTTATACCACGCGATTCTTGCCAACAATGTTTTCGGCTACTTTTCTTGTTATTTGGGTAAGTCCAAATGAAAATTGGGACCGAGTTTGGGTGCTACATGTATATATGGACAGTGGGTTGTCCTTGCATGGAATTTGCTAACATATCGTGTCCAAGTGGGGGTTGATCTGGATCACAAATTCACAATAATGGGGGTTGTGTGTGTGTGTGTGTGTGTGTGTGTGTGTGTGTGTGATATGACCCAAATAATATCTTTAATAATTCTTGTATCATGTGTTTTTAAACATGGATATGTATTGTTCATCCCAAAGGAAAAACATTAATTTGTATTAATTTGGATTGCACATTTGGAATACAATGATAAAATTTTCAGATTGTATTAGCTAAAAGTCTTTTTTTATGCGATTGGCACCTGCTCTCTTTGTAGAGTAATTCTTAGATACTCTCGAGCACAGAAAATAGTACTCTCTCCTCTTACATTTATGGTAGAGTTTATATATTAAATTCATGATAAGACCTACCATGAATATAAGAGGAATGAGCATCGTTTCGCTATACTCTGGAAGTACCTAAGTATTTTTCACCTTTGTCACTTTGTTCTAAGGCCAGATCAATATAGTTTTGAACTTAAGGTGATAAATTTAAATGGGAAAATTTATATTTAAATATTAATTAAATAAATTTTATTTAATATTGACCAAACCAAGGTTGATTTGATGAATTAATACTAATAAAACTAAAGTCAATTTACACATTCAAAAAATTTTAAGCTAATTTTATATAGAGAATCAAATATGTCAAAGTATAACATACAACAAAAAGGAAATGAATTACTATTTCTTTTTTAAAGAAATGAGGTTTACTTTATATCGATTAAGGCAATGCATCATTATAAAAATTTTATTTTGGTGTTAAGAAAGATATAGAGACTATTTGGTGTGTTGTTACGTGGGAGATTAGGTAATACAAGTCACATATCCACTTTTTGTCACATTTTATGCTCCAATAATCATGCCATCATGGTATGCCATATGTTGGATTTTATTTTTATTTTTTCCATTTTAAACTCATGTTATTTTATAAGGAAGGTAAAAAAAAATGTTTTAATTTTGTTAGCATATTTGGAACAAAAGATAAAATTTTCAGTTTGTATTAGTTAAGAGTCTTTTTTAACGTGATTGGCACCTACCCTTGTGACATTGTGGATTGATATAGTCTGAGATTTAAGACAATAAATTTAAGTGGAATATTTTATATTTAAATATTAATTAAATAAATTTTATTTAATATTGACCAAACCAAGGTTAATTTGATGATATAATTCTAATAAAACTAAAGTTAACTTACACATTAAAAAAGTTTAAACTTAATTTTATATAGAGAATTAAATATCATGGTCAAAGTATAAAATACAAATATATATATATATATATATATTATTTTTTAGAAATGAGGTTTACTTTATATCAATTAAGACAATGCGACATTGTAAAATTTTATTTTGGTGTTTCGAAAGGTATAAAGATTATTTGGTGTGTAGCCATGTGAGAAATTAGAAAATACATCATTTGTCCTACTTTTTGTGTCACACTTTATACTCCAACAATCATGGTATGCCATGGGCTGGATTTTATTTTTCATTTTGAAACAATGTTATTTTATAAGGAAAGTCAAACAAATATATGACATGTTGTAATTGATAAAGTATATAAAACACAAAAAGTGAGATCAAATATTTTTATTCAAGATTAGGTAGCTAATGTTCAGGATCTACAGTCATACATGACATTGGTTCACAAAATTAAAGTCTCAAAACATTTCTTTTTTTTAAATTATGCTTTTTAATTGGATTGGTTTTCTATTGGTTTAATATTTTGAAGAACTTTTTAGAGGCAAGAAAATTATTACAAATTTTACTATATAAAGTATACAAATTGATGTGGTAATGAATACGGCTGGTAGACTTAAACGGCCTAATAAATAAATATTTAAATAATTTTTTCAGGATTCGTGACTTCAATTTGTAAACTCTATATAGAAAATTTTGTAATATCCCTAACACATCATTCTATAATTTTGACATTTTTATTACGGAGTGAGCGTTGAGGCCTTTTCATAAAAGGGGTGGAACTTTTTTTTTAGTGGGGACCTTGGGCATAGGCCTCGAGCCACCACTACCTTGTCCCTAGCCCTTGTGTTGCAGGTTGGATCCACCTCTTTGACTCTTTCCTCTCATTCCAAACAAACAAAAAAGAAAAGATTAGAGTTTATTATAATAGGATTTTAAATGAATAATAGTAGGTAGTAATTCAAATTTGTAACTTCATAAAAATAAAATTTCAGTTAACGATTTTTTAATTATTATTTTTAATTCATAAATTTATAGATTGTTTTAATTTATGTAATCTGAAGGGGAAAAGGTGGGGTATAAGATTCAATTTTTATTATATTAAGATGTGATTTTTTTTTTGTTAGGTAAAGATGTTGCTTCGCTAAGGGTCTAGGGGGAACTAGGTAGTGCCTATTGGTGATTATCTATATGATGTTAGAAGTCCACTAATCTAATACTAGACTGGGCTTAATGAGGACCATGCTTTTATGACAAGAGTAACTTACGTTTGTTGCCAACCCGTGCTAGTTAAGAAGGACCACTGATCAACTAAGCCCCCCTTTCCCCAAAAAAGAGAGCATTGATCATGATGTTCATAGTAGTGATTCCTAGTGTAATACTCAGCGTGCTTTTATTTAACAATTTTATTTACCAGTGGACTAATACTAATCCCCTTTGGAATTAAGAAATATAGATTTGAAGCTATAGTTTTAAAAAAATAAAAATACATGCCGCCCAAGCCATTTTGGTTACAACCTATCTCCACATAGAAATCAACAATTTTATTTACCAGTGGACTAATACTAATCCCCTTTGGAATTGAAAAATATAGAGTTGAAGCTATAGTATTTATAAAATAAAAATACATGCCGCCCATTCCATTTGGGTTACAACCTATCTCCACATAGATATCAACTATGCCACTATACCTATAAACTCACTTATAGGAATGGGATTTCTAAAAGATGTTTCTCGTTTAAATTAAAAGAAATGAGGATTGAGTCAACCTAATTTTTAAAGTTACTGAAATATATAATTGACCAAAAATTAAAAAATGTACATTTTATAATAATGAATGAAGTTAGCTGAATTTTTTGTTGTTGATAAGATATGATTTAAATTTATAACATCCGCTTTAGAAGAATTTCTCAACCATCAAACTAAAGATACTAATTGACTTTTGCCAAAAACGTTAAAAAGATATTACAACACTATTATTTTGCTCGTGAGCTAAATGGCATAAAGTTTTCCAAAGAAAAAAAGGATTTTACTAATGTGTGCCCTAAATCATTTTTAGTAAGTTTTTCTCGGAAATTAAAAAAAATTTGACAGCTTTTTCAATTTCCGAGAAATTTTTTTCAAAAATGGATAGGTTAATGTGTGCCCTTAGGGCACACATTAACCGGACCCAAGAAAAAGTAGGGACGGGGTAAAGAGTATTGAAAAACGACAAGGTCAATGGAGCTCGTTCTTTTAAGAGCGAGGTCTCAGCCGTTGACCAAGCCCTAAAAAAAGAGAAGAAGAAGAGGCCTCAATCCGTTGGATTAAGGCCTGACATTGAGCCCAACAAATAAAAAGAAAGAAAGCTAATAAAAGTCACCAAAAAGAAAAAGAAAAAGAAAAGTTCCTAAAGAAGATATGAATACCGAATAGATACATCTAGCTTTGATAATATTATTCACAGATATCTGAAACTAAATGGTGCTGAAGAATTCCATTACTTACATGCTGCAAAGACAGTAAAAATAAAAAAGAGAGACAAAAAAGGGTATCAGCTGCTGCAAAAAATTAAAGAAGTTCCAATATCTACATATTAGACCTGAGAAAGTGGCATAGCCCATCTTTCTTGCTTGCATTTTCATAGGAAACTTTAAATTCTGTACAGAAGCAAGGGATCGCAATCTGAAATTTAAAAAAGAAGAAGCAGGAAGTTATGAACTAAGCATCAGTACCAAAAGTCTCCATATGGGTCAAATCTATATCATGTGACCTATTGTGGGGTTGGTTCCTCATTTGTTCTCCTGTATTCTGGCTTCAGCTCATAAGATCCTTGATTAGCTCCCTTGTTATTGTAGACACACAGGTCTTTAAGTATGTCTTTCATAAATTGCTGCAGAGAGACAAAATCATTATTAAATTTAAATCCTAAGAGAAAGTCCTTACAACACAGATAAGAATACTACAATGAACAAAAATAACAATCAGTTCTCATTGTTTAGCCTGTAAATGTTTTTGTTAGTTGAAGATTGGGATGATTATTAAGAGTGCTAATTTTTTATCCTTGTAAAAGCAAGTCCATGTCAGCCATCAAACATGCTTCAAATATGTAAGTCATACAGCACAAGAGGGCACAACACAACATAACTTATTTGGTTCATATGACAAACTAGTTTTATGGCATTTTACTTTGTAATAGCGAACTTAATAATCTGTATCTAACAGTCCCGTGTCACAATGGAGGCAGAGAAGGAATTGAAGCAGTCAGGTGCCATGTATAAGGTAAATATAATTATATAAGTGGTGAAAAGGCACATAGAAATATCAGCCGTTAGCAAAGCAAATATAATGTGAAATGCTTACTTCCCAATGGTAGCAAGCTAGAACAGAAAAAGATAGGCATATAGTAGTTTAATATTGAGTATACAGTAATTAAGTGATAATAATAAATAAAATAAAAAACTTACTTCGGGTTGGTCTGTCTCCTGGATTAGCTGTCTTAAAGTCCAGTTTGGTTGCCTTTCAAAGAGCTTAAACATAATTTCCTCCATTTCGTTACGATCCCTTCTTGTGCGCTTTGCTTCTGATCCCTTCGCCGGTATTTTCTTCTTATCCTATTCCAAACAAAACAGCTCTCCTTATATACTACATGATGGAAAATCAATACGAGACATATATTTTGACATGCATATACAGTTACAGAATAAAGTAAGTTTCCCCTAAATATCAAGCAGTGAAATACACAATTTTATACAACAATGTCAAACATAAAATAAAGGTGGGAATAAGTACATTAGGTCCAGAAGACGAAAAACTCATCATCCCTGGCAAAGGCCTCATATGAGCCCCATTGTCGTTGCCGATCACCTGAAAGGGGAGTGTGGAGAAAGTCAAGGAAATAAAAAATATGATTAATAATCTTTGTCAAGTAGCACATATATATAGAAGTAATAAGGAGAACCTGTATCTGTCTAGTCTTAGTCATATATTTAGTTGTCCTTTCACGGCAGAGTTTCCCATAATTCTCGATATCCTGGTTATGGGGCTTCATGTCAAATTTGTTCAGTATTTTTCCCTCCACAAAAAATTTCCCTAACAATATTAAGGAATTGATTAGATTACTTGAGCCTGCTAAAAAAATAGTCCTAAGAGAAGAATTATATATTTTAAAAGAACAATCCAAAAAACAGCTACAATCAATCAAATTAAGGAAATAAATGGCCAACGGTTCTCTCCACATTATATTTATCTATTCATTTGATCCTAAGGACTCACTCTCTTTAAGTATTCAATCCTCTCAGGTATACATTCAAAATATAAGCAGCACATATAAAAATAACTAAAAGAAAATTATTTGAATGAACATGTGTTGTTATACTTTTAAATGAGGGCATAGTAAATTCTGATCTAGATACACATCAAATCAATAAGCCTAACCCAGGTATGTACCATACCACTCCTATTAAACTACAATCTCAAATTTAAACAATCAAAGAACTACACAAAAGAACAAGACAGAATTCTGCCTAGAGTAGCTAACTAGTCATACAAACATCTCAGCATGGATTTTTTAAGACATGGTTTGGGCATTCAGGAGGTTAGGCCTTAAGGTGATGGTAAGTGCCTAATGTGATAGGTCAGAGATTCTAGTTTGAGAATCGGCCTGTCTAAAAAAGGGAGGGGAAGACTGCCTATCAATCACCTCTCCCAAACCCTGCAAAAATGGGAGATTTGTGCATCAACCCTTTTCTTCTTTTTCTTATTTTAATTTTCTTAATTTTTAATTTTTAATTATTATTATTATTATTATTATTATGGTTTTCACATTTAACACCATCAAATGTTATGCTACTCCTCTCATGCCAAATTGTCCACAACACACACAAGGGAGCAGCATACAGATTAGAACATCTATGCCAACAAAATGAATCTCACTTGCAAATACCCTAGCAACCGAATCACTGTCTTCAGCACCATAATATCTCAAATAACTTCAACATAAATGACCAATTATCTATAGCCACCGAACAATGAAGAAGTCTAACCCACAACCTTAAATAGATTTATTCACTTCCTCAATATTTGACCTCATTTCCAAATTCAACTTTGCAGACCAACCCTATAATTCTTCTTCCTTTTTCTGCAACTATATGTCAGTTGTAATTACCTATCAAATAAAACTGAAAACCATCCATTTTTGACAAATGCAGGCATAAATTTAATCTTGAGAGCAACCATAAACTTATTTTATTCAAATTTCCTTTTTTTTTTTTTCCACCTCAGAACAGTTGGTTAATGCATTGCTGATTCTGATACTCATACTGTTTTCTCCAGTAGACCATTGATGTAATATGGTTTCTACATTAAATACCAGATGGTCCAGATCTCAGTAAAGTTATGCATGTTGATAAAACCACCAGAAGGGCTTATAAAACATTAGCTTAGTTTGGAGTCATACCCCCCAAGCATCTAAAAGCTAGATTCATATCTTCTATTGAAAAACACAAAAACAAAAACAAAAAAAATCAAAATAATGATTTGTACAAACAGTTCAAATCATTATGAGTTCTTAGACTTTGACATTTACACGTGATAAAACCTGCTAATAGTACAAAAAGGCATTATTGTGTTAGATTGGTGTTATATGTGTAAACGGAGTGAAGAAACTGTGTATCATTTACTTCTTCACAGCCTTGTAGCTAATGAATTGCGGAACATGGTGTTTGATTTGTTTGAGGTTCAATGGGTCATGCTGCAAAAGGTTCTGGATTTGCTAGCTTCTTGGGAGGGAAGATTTATGCGGCATCCTTGGCACGAGAGGAATTCCAGGAGCTTTGAGGGAAGTGAACAATCTATTCTCAAACTTATGTCATTTTTCTTTTATTCTTTGTTTGATTGGACATTAGCTCTGCAATCATTTTCCTTATGTCCTTTTTTATTTATGCTCATTGTAACTTGAGAGGTTAATTTTTGTGTACCCCTAATATACCTACCCCCTGTGCACTTGGGTTTCTTTAATAAATTCATATCAATAAAGTTAGTTGCTTATCAGGAAAAAAAAAAGTATTAGCAAAGATATGATGTATTGTTGTCTAAAGCTGGTAGCTTGTGAGACAATTGGTTCAACTCATCACATAAAAATGTGATATTATGTACCAACATGCATTCTTTTATTAGGATTGACTATAAAAATGGAGTTCATCGCAATTTTTGAGCACTCTTTTCACATGGAACCAGGCTCTCTCATTTCTTGACTGTGGTTCTGATCTGCTGTCTTTTTTAGATAGCATGTTTCTTGTTTAATGTCTACCTTTTTTCTTGTTTTCTTTTCCCTTTTCTCTCTAATATACTTCCTGTATACTGTCACTTTTTTTGTTTAATGAAATTTTAGCATTTTTACTGATAATTTTTTTTTTAATACGTAATACAAGTCCAGGCGGTTTTAGAATAAAAAACTTCATACAAGTCCAGTCATAAAATTGAACTTGCACCTTGAGGGCAACGAAAGGACCAAAACAATCTCAAGTTCCACATAAAATAAGTGTTCAAAACTAGAGCAGAAATTTTGGGAATAGATCTTAAGGTGAAATTTTAACTATCATTAAGAGATCTATTAATGCCCATTAAATTTCAGGATAAAAAGGCCATCTTGAGAAGGTTTATACTTACCTTGTGATGACTCAGAAAAGACAGACATTGGAATGAAGTCTTGAGACATATCCATAGAGTAAATCTTGGGTACATGTCCAGATTCAGTGCCAGCCAATTCCATGGTGAACTGAGCAACATTTAAGCAATGTATGTAAAGAAAAGGGAACATAAGGATGCATATGCAAAGAAAATAATCCAATGCTTCTCAAAGAAATATTATTAGACATACTAACTGAGAAAAATGGATTTCTATTTTCTATGAAGTGAAAGTAAATAATTATACAAAGGCACTAGGAAAGGAAAGGATACCCACAGCACTCAAAAGGCATAATGGCAAACAGAAACTTAATTGAATACAAGAGTGAACACAATTTCCATCAAGTGCAAAAAATTCAAGAAAGATAGTCCTCTAACATCATCCCATATGGAAACCTAGAGTCACAAAGACAGAGTACAAGAATAAATCTTTCAACTGGAGGGAGGCATTATCCAAATTAAGCAAATCTGCACTAAATACATAGTGCCTCCTTCAGCACTCTGACAGCTCTGAAATATAGAAAACTTTCATGTTAATAGACGAAACTTGTATGAATCTAAAAGTGTATAATTGGCTCATTGCCCACAACTCACTTACTACGCTAACTCAGGAACTGAACTGGTTTGGGAAGAATGTTTAAACTAGTTGACCACAAAAGTACTCTAAAACTTAAGACTGTTAGTAGTGTGCACTCTAAGCTTCAATGTGCAAAGCAAATAATAGGGTCTAGCCTCCAAAGCAGATTAACTTAAACATATAATAACTGATACAAATTGTTCTAGAAGTGTACTTTTGTTATCGTCAAGTACCCTGTTAACACACTGGTGGATGTAATATGTGCAAAGTTTTTAATAAAATGGAGAAGTCTACTTTCTTTTTTGCTAGGCAGATAGTAGAGGATGGGGGAAGGTGGAATTTGAACCATAGACATCGACATTTTTCTTTTGGTAGGTAAATATTGGGGGAGGTAAGAGGTGGGGTTCAAACCACACCAGGCACTACAAAGGGTGTTCGTACCTACTAGGCTATCGCTCGGTGGTATTTGAACCCTCGACGTCTCTGTTGGAAACATCAAAAGGTGTTGGTTGAGTTACAAACTCTGGCACTTGAACCCTAAATAATTTCAAAACATCTTTCTGTTATTCTTGCAGTCTCCATATTTTGGGCAAGGTTTGCACCTACGTGGCGATTTATAAGACTACCCATGTGTATTATTTAAACAAGTCAGATGAGTCATTGAAAAAAGTCATGTAACTTAAACTAGACATGGAGGATCTCTTCAATCGCCATTTAAGCTAAACTTTTGCCCCATATTTATAGAACTTAATATGCTAATATACACTCTTCTTCTTCTTTTGTACTTTGGTGATATTACAATTGAATATAAAATACAAGCAAAAAAATAGAAAGCTGGAAAAATAGAGACCACTCATAAAATCCAAACAATGAAGGATATATTTAGAACACACAATGTTCCTATCCACACTATCCAAACCAAACAATTAAACTGTAATAAATAAAGAACAAAATGCAAGCTCAGTCTGAGAGACAAACACAAAACCCTAAAACTCACAAACATGAAGAAAGAAAAAAAGAGAGCACACATTTCGAATCGAAAACCTAATGCAGGCACAGAGATAAAGCACAAAACCCTAGAAAAAGAGAGAATGTAAGAGAGAGACGCAGAGATATAGAAAAGTAAAAGACCTGAGTGGAAGAGTTGTCGTCGTTGGAGCGGAGAGGGTCGATGGAGAGAACGACTTTGGCGACGGGGCGAGGAGGTTCAGAGGACGAAGCATCAGGTGGTGAAGCAGAAGAAGAAGAAGGAGATGGAGACTGGAGAGCGCGAGAAACGAGTGGTGGACATTTCATCAGCCACATTGCTCTCTCTGCTTTGCTCGTTTCCAAGAACGCATTGTTGTTCGTGTTCACGTTGTTGTTTCCATTGCTATTGCCGCTGCTGCTGCTGCTGTTGCTTGCTTGCTCGTCCATGGCGCCACAGAGAGAGAGAGAGAGAGAATTGAAAGAAACAGCAAGAGGGCTGGGTTGTGTGAGAGTGAAGAAAGCGAAATTTGAAACGGTTTTTGCAAGATTTTATTGTATTTGTTTCCTCTGTTTCTAACTTTTCTTTCTATTCTAATGGCAATAACAAACTAAACTAAACTGAAAAGGCACACCCCGGATTTTTATACATGAGGGGGCCACTAGATTGTTATCCTATCCTATGGCCTATCTGGATCTCTCTCTCTCTCTACATTTTTTCAAACAAAAATGTATTTGCTATGACAAAATTCATTTGACCCGCTACGTGCCGATTGCGACGACCATATATGTGTACTTTTTAGTCATGATTTTTTCAATGAATTATGTGGATGGCTTTGTAAATCATCACGCAATGGGCTAGGGTTAGGGCTAGGGCTAGGGGAAACGTCTCTAAATGGGTTTGAATGAAAATGTAAGTAGTTAGATGTTAGGAGTCTTTTGGCTGAACCTCGTAAAAAATAAAGTTTATTTGTAATATGGGTACTGTTTAAATTTATTTAAAAAAATGATGAGAGAAGTGAATTTTGACAACACCAATGCCGAAATTCTAAGAAAAAGTAAGAGAGAGGAGAGAGAAATGAAGTGATGGATGAGGAGAGAGAAAAGGGAATTTCGGCAATGATATTGCCGAAATTGGAATATAAAAAAAAAAAAAACAAACTGAATTATAGCAAAAGTAATGCTACGACCACACGCTATTTTATCATATTTTTTACAAACTATTGTCATGGCTACTTTTTTACTAGTTCTTATTAGTGCCTACCAACAATATCACTTTTTCATTTACCAATAATCACTCATTACATCAACAGTTTATGAAAGTTTTTGTAAAAAAGTTTGTAACTCTAGCATTTTGCCAAAAGTGAATGATTTAAAAAAAAAACTCAATTTTGGCAATTCAATTGCCAAAATTGAAGGAGTAAAAAAAAAAAAAAACCTTGATTGTGGTAAGATACAGCCATACTTTTGGAGAACCAATAAAAATTTGGTCATAACAACAGTTTAAAAAATATGGTAAAATAGAGTGTAACCGTAACATTACTCTTGCCACAATTCAGTTTTCTTTTTTTCTTTTTTCTTTTTTAATCTTCCAATTTTGGCAATATCATTGCCGAAATTCCTTTTTCTCTCTCTCATTCTGTCACATCATTTCTCTCTCCTACTTTTTCTCAGAATTTCAGCATTTGTGTTGCCGAAATTTACTTCTTTTCTCATTTTCCCAAATAAGTTTAAACAGTACCCATATCATAAATAAACTTTATTTTTTGCAATATCCAGCCAAAAGACTCTAGATGCTAGTATATCTCCTTTTTTTTTAATATATAAGATAGAATTCTACTCTAGCCTAATCTAAGTGTGTATGTGTATGAAACTCCTTCTTAGAGACTTAAACTCTGGCCTTTCCACCTCCCCCCACACCCTACACCCCACAAGCACTTATACTTATAGAGTGACCATCGCATCAAGGGTGTGCAATGTTAGTATGTCTTAATAAGTTAAATAGATTTCAAAAAAAAATTGGTTTAATATTTGTATAAATGTTGATGATGTGACAAATTAAAATGTACATCATTTCATAACTGACAAATAGGATTTTAATAATATCTTACCAATGACTATCTTGGTCAACATAGACTTTTAGGATTCTCACTTTTCATGTGGTAAGGATTGGTCACATTCAACTCAGAAAATGTAAAAGAAATCTCTTTAAAGAAATGCATTTTTGACTAAAATGACATTAATCCATTGAGAGAAAGGATTTGAGACCAAACTTAGGTTATTATTTAGAGTAAGATGTTTCAATTCCCCTTTCCTGTTCTCCCACTTTCTTTATTTCCTCCCATTCAAACATGGGATAATAGTAGGGATGAAAGAGCCTACCAATTCACCAATTCAGTAGTATGAGTTTCTTTATTTAATCATAACATAGCAACCCATGTTAAACTTGTTTAGCGCAATTATTTTTGTTAGTTGTCTCTTTATTTATTCATACCACTAATGAAAAACTTGTTTGGGGCAATTATTATAGAGACTAAATAAGTGTGTGTGTGTATATATATATATATATATGAATAATTTCTTAGTGGAGGTTTCAAACTCAGAATTTGCTCTAGTAACCACAAGAGCAATCCTTTTGGGTTCATGATATGTTAATTTATTATGACACTTTTAACCCCAAGTAGAACATTATCTCGATTTATAATATTGCCTAATCGTTCACAGAATGCAAATATCATGCATGCTCACGCACAGCTCCATTAAGAGATAGACTAGTGTCCGTTGGTAGTGCAGTAACATAGTTGGAAAATAATTATAAAGGTCACGGTGAAGCTACACCAACCAAAGCTTTTAATTTCTATGAAAGCTATACAGCAGTTACCTACACAGGAACTGCATGTATTTTCTTCTTGTTTTTTTTAAATTCTGAGAAACAAACAAACACACACACACACACACACACAAGAGGGTCAATAATTGCAATATTGACAGTCTAGATTTGTACAATCTCCACAGTAGAATGCAGGTGACTTGATAATCACGGATAAAGAGTCAATTTAAGTTGGTTAGCACAAAAAAGAGTCAATTTAAGTTTAACTTTCTATGTTGTGCCACATTGAATTCTATCGTAACTTGTACACCAGTCCAAACCAAACATCACAGAAAGTAAACAGGGGATAAAGTTACTATTAAATCTCTGTTTAATAAGAGGGACCCCCAGACATATGTCCTTTTTTTTTAATCTCATTCTATATATCTCATAGTATGTGTGGACTGTGATGCATATGGGATGCATAAAATAATTATTGACAAGAAAATTATTGGTTTGTTGTTCTAGGACAATTGACATGCAAGACAATGAAGCTGATCAATTCATCAAGACAATGAATTTCAGTGGCTAAAAGATAAAACTGGCAGGGGTAGCTCAAAGACCTTAAAGTTCGGTAGTTCAAAGATTAGACTGGTTTTCAATGGTCCCTGGCAAATCAAAGGGGAGGTACTGACATCCCCAGCTAAAACTCAGGAAATTAAGCCTCAAACATTGACTAGAGACAGCACCGTGGAAATGGAATCATGAAAGAAAAAACAAATAGAAATAGTACATTTATGCAAGTTCTTCATCTACACACAGATGTTTCATCATATAAATATAACCTATGGACATTACTTTCAGAGGCATGACACTAAATACCCTGCCAGTGAAGAAAGTTACAATCTCAAAAGGGTGTTTATGAAAACAAAATGAGCTTATTTAAAAAGCAATCATTATGCTTTTCTTCTTCCTTGCTTAAATGGAGCTCACAAAAAGGTTTACCTTTATGAAAAGTGATTGTTCCACCGAACAAGAAAAGCTGAAAATGAAAATGACGTTCTAACAAAACTTGAACTTCATACATGGATAAGAATAAGATATTAAACACAAAGCAAATAATATCTCAATAATAAAATAATTATTATTTAAAAAATAAATTGCATACAGTTACACTCAGAAGAGATTATGCTGTTTTATGACAAAAAAGCCGGGCTAAAAAAAGAAAAAAACAATGGTCTACAATTTGAAGTGGTGATTCCCAAAATTATTTTTGAGCTTCTTACTTAGTTGATCCTTTCATATTCACACTGGGACTCATTCTGAACTTTTGATATCAATGGAACTCTGTTTCCTTTCTGCCTGAAGTGATCGGCACAATGATTCCAGCTTTTCTTTCTGATTCTTTGTTTTCTCCAACTGTTTTTTTAAGCGCTCCCGCTGCTCACACAAAGATAAATCTTAGTTTCACACGAAAATAAGTTATAAAAAAAAAAAAAAAAGTCCTTCTCTAGGAATATCACTCAATCGCCGAGGCATTCACAAAATACAGGTGAGCTCACTAGAAAAGAAATATTTTCACAATTTGATTGGGGGGGGGGGGGGGGGGGGGGGTTGGGGGAATTTGAACCCTGGATGTACTATTTGTTTGTTCAAATTTCTAATCCAAGCTATTGTAATGATTCTGTTACAACAGGGAACATTTAGTTTTCCACAACCTAAAAACCGCATAACTAATTTGAAGCTCTTTTAAAGGCTAAGGCCATGCCAAAACTGCACAACATGGCTGCAAATTGGATACCATCTTTAGGCTTTGCACAAGCATGTGACAAAGAAAGGATAGAACTAAGAAACTGCTAAATATCAACCTATGATTATTATCGTCAATTCCAAGCATTTTGTATATAAAGTGATACACAAAGCATGAAGACATTGTTATTCTAATTTAGGTTTATTTAATTTTAGTCCATTTTATTTTACTGTTGGTCCATTGGATTTTGTTTTAGGTCTTCTTAGCTTAGGTTATTAATTATTTATTTAAATTTCTAGAGTTAAAGGTTCTTTTTGTAATTAAACAATTAGGCTTTGCCCAAAGTTACTTAGGGTTTGAGTTTGGTTCTAGTACTCCAAATAGTACTTCAGTAAGGACAATTAATGATTGATCAATCAAATTTCTATTGGAATTTTTCTCGTCAAATGGTTTGGTGCTGATTCTAGGCAACCCTGAGTGTTGATTCCTAGGTTTTCTATAGTAGCTTCATCCTAATTCCAAACAACCATAGGTACTGATTCATACGTTTATTTGCTGCAACAATCCTTTTAGAGAATAGTGCTGCATCCATAAGGCTTTCTTGAGTAGTACATGCAACCTAAAACTGTCAATGACTATGGAAGATGTACAATGGATAGTGTACTTGAAAAGCTTACGTGCCTAAATAGATTCTTTATGGGATATAAAAGTATAAAAATTAAAGCCAAAACTATCCTAGTGTGAGCGGAGAACACATCCCCAAGGGGAAGGGTTGGGGGATGTTGACTTCTATATAGAACTAAACATATAGTAACACAAATATACCTCGTCAACAAGTTCTATGAGAGTAACGTCAGATTTCTCGCATTTACTCTTCAAGAAAGAATTTTCCTTCTTGAGTTCCTTGATTGATTTCGCCATCTTGTTTTTACAAGCAAAAGAAGAAGAAAGGTGGATTAATTGAACATATCATGCGAGTTGAATGTAACATAAAGCAACTAGGAATGGAGCATCTTATGTAATTATAATATTGAAGAAAGTGTAATGTACCTTCTCAATCTCTTGTTTAAATGTTTCAAAAACCTCATTGCTCTTCAACAAAGCATCCTGCCAAATTAATTTAGCAGTTCAGATATGGAAAAGTTGTTTTCGATCTGGAAAATGAAAGGGATTATTCCTCTCCCTCCAAAGCATCCACATTAAACATAAGGGGGCCATATTCAACACCAAGTAGCTGACATATTTCCCCAACTGGTTTCAACATCCAAAGAACAAGTTAGCCACCAGAGTCTTTGGCATTACCCAATGGACCCCATACTGCCAACCCTTATAGTCCTACAAATGCACACAAAGCTCAATGCCTACTAACCAACGGACCCCACATCCAAAATTTCGAGGCAAATAAACTTAGTAACATTTAAGCCTGCCTTGCTGAACCTCCATCTATGCAATTAATTATCAGATTGTGATGAATGAAGTTCCACAATGGTTTTGTGAGGCAATAAATAGTATGGAATGAAGTAGACCTGAAATTGTTGGAATTTTTCTCCATCAGCTGTCAACTGTAAGCGCAAATTCTTTTCAGTTGCCAACAATTGAGACACCTGTTCTGCATATAATTTCATCTGGGATTGTTCATGGACCAATTTCTCCTCATGTTGCTTAATCTTCAGATCAGCAAGCTGAAGTTCCAGCGATTTCTGCTTTAACTGTGGATTTATACCCAACCAATTAAGTTCAATTTAATGCCTTTGAAAATAAAATATTTTAAGTGTAGTAAACCCTGCTTTATAAGAAAATGATACACTTTACCTTCTGTGCAAATTGCTGTTCAGAAAGAGTATACTGTTCAGCTAGCTGCTTTAGCTTAGTTCTTAACCTGAGTAGGAAGAATTTTGTAAATAACTTTTAATACTTCAAAAGAACCATTATACTAACCCATTATATATAGCATCAATGGAGGAATACCATATTCTTTTGTTGATAGGCATCTCAATGGTACAACACAAGTCAACAGAAAAGATTCTCATATAAGGTCATGTGAGAAAAATAGAACGGTCCAAGATATATACAAGACAGTATGAAAATGCAAAAACAAACCAGAAAGTGAAGAAACAGTAGTAATCTTACAGAGATGCGAAAGAACTAGGGCAGCAGATAAATTAGGCTTTTAATCTTTTCTTTTTTAAACGTAGAAGATGCATAAAATATTTCTACAACGTTAACTTTTGACACTATGCTGTCTATACCTAGGGGGGAAATGTCACCATCAAGCCTTAATTACTCATGAGTTTTTCTTTGCTAAGTAAAAATATTTTTATTCAAAAGAGGAAATGTTTCACATACACAGGATGTGAATCAAACTACTCCGTTAATACTTGTGAATTTATTTTCTTACAACCCACTAGCACTACTACATTACATTTTAAAACATTAACACCTTCACAGCAATTCTCAGTCTTCATGTTTATTTATTTATTATTATTTGTTATATTAAGAACCCACTGGTAAGTCTTCAGAACAAAAAACAGTACCAGTTCCTACAAATTAAAAGAACCAAGGTGGCAATTTATAAGATCTTTCACTTATGACATGACATGAAATAAAAATGCTATTCAACTACATTTTTGAAATTCACATCTTTGAGTACAAGAATGAACATGTGGTAAACTATCTGAGTACAGAAATAATCTCTTCTATGGTTAATTGATAGATAAGTACTAGACTAATGAATGCAAGCAAAAAGGCAGCCAAGACCACATTTTGTGTCAGCCAGGCCGACTGTTTTAAGAGAATATATGCAATATTTAGGAAATATCACAAAACAAAGCTCATTAAATTGAAGGGCAATATTCACATATAGCCCAAAGGGGTTGCCAAGGTATAAAATTCCATTATCTTCAGTTCCCACACATGTAATGTAGATATAAATCTTGGCATCAGATGTTGATGGTATCGTACTTTTTTTTCCTTTGAAAAATATATATAATAATGACATAATTTCTCACAAATTTGCTTTCATCTTACATCTCATTCTCCTTTAGCTGAGTGAGACATTCATCCTTTTGCTCTTCTAGCTTATTGCTCACATCCTATAACCGAGACAAATTAATATAAATAAACATGTAATAACAAAGCCCAAAAAATTGAAATGAACCCTGAAGAATCACAACACAAGAAAAGAAATTGTAAATTTTAAGTTGAGAAAGAAAGAAACGAATGCAAGGATTCTCCTATTGAAGCATTATTACTGTAAGGTCACACACAGAGTTGGAAATTGATCAGGGGTTTAGATTCTTTCGAACCCGTGTTGCAGCATATTTTGTTTACAGCACAGTATACTATGTACCTCTAGGCACTGACACTCATATCAGCATTCTTACTCGGTAGAAATTGAAGCAAGCCGAAGTCCCATGCATACAGCATACTTATCTCAACCAGAACATTAAAGATTTGCAAAGTAATTCAATCACAATAAACATCTTTTGCATATTCCAAGTTTGAAAAAGACTGGGTTCAGCACATAAATTTTCACCTAATAGTTGCCTCAACTACATCTTATGATTTCTCCCTAAAAATTAGGAAAAAGCAAGCATATCCTACATAACCTATTGACCAAACTTTATTTCAAAATAAGTCAGAGATTCCCAATCAAATACAAAAGATCAATTGAACCTTGATTGCATCTTGGAACCTGGATGATAAATCTAATCTCAGGGATTGCCCTTCCGTGGATACCCGTTTGCATTCATCCTGTAATATAATCAGCAAGCAATCAGTCTTTCCAAGAAGACAAGTGCTATTTATAGCTTGAACTAGAGAAAGGATCAACTCTACAACTCCATAAATCAATCTGTAAGAGGATCAATGGAGGTAAACAAGTACACATCAGAATGTCTGAGCATTTTACAAATCAAAACATTTAATAGAGTTTGGTAAACATCAGAGATAATGATTTACTAAAGGACCAACCTGCAAACCCTGCATTTGGAACCATACTAAATACAATCAGTTGAAGCAAGATAAAGTGCGTTAAAGAAAGTATACCATTAGTATTTTGTTCTGACGTTGTAACTCCCTACACAGTGATTCAAGTTTGTCTCGAACAGCAATGGCTACAAAAACAAGGCAAAGTTAATGGAAGAAGGATCAGTATACATTGAACATTGTTGAAAGTCACATACAGAGAAATAACCAAGGATATCACAGTATCATATACCACAAGAAATGCTATATTGTCAAGGAAAAAACAAGGCAAAATATAAATTACACCCATTAATTTTGGTTATTTCCATTTCTGTTCCTCAAGGCTCATTTTTTAATACCAAAAGCTTGGTTCTCCAATTAGATTCAAACACATAACCGCATTAAATTTAATTGTCCTTAGTAAAGATAATACTATTTTTGTTATATTGGTCAACGCAACCATATGTTTGTAATTGATTGGAAAACCTAATGCCCTGCACCTAAGTTTTTACCCATTTTGAAAAATAAAAACTAAAATTTTAAAAACACCAACAATAGAAACTATTCCAATTTCCAATCCCAATCTAATCAACAAATACCCAACAAATTCAAAAATTCAAACACTTTGTAGATTTACCCAACAATTGAAAAACTCCAAACACCCAACAATAAAATTGAACCATATAGCACCACCATGCCAAAAACTACACATGGAAAAGAATTTCCGAATCCTGTAGTCTCATTCACTGGAGACTAAAAGAGAATTCTAAAAGCTGAAAGCAAAAATTTTAAAAGATATTATTAGAATGTTTATATTAAATCTGAAATAGATATTATTAGGATTTGAAAATGAGTTAATGGCATTCATCCAAATCCCTCAATCTCCAAAAAGCCTATCAATCTCACACAAAAAAATCCTCTCTTTTTTTCCTATAGAAATAAAGCTACGATAGAAAATGGTCAGAAAGATCTGATTTTGACAGCTGAATAGCTTTTTGTTATAGCAAAAGAGAGAGGAGAGAATGCATTTAGAAAGAAAGCTATCAAAATAAATGAAGAGATTCCAGCAATGGCTCAATTAAAAGGCCTTTTTCTTCATCTGGGACTTTTTGAGAGTTTTGGAGTCAATGTTGTGTTTATGAGCATTTGACCCATTTCCCAATTGGTAATGACAGATGGAGTTAAAAATAGGTTGTATGTAAGAGGTGTGAAGGGGACTAGGGCCCCTGGATCGGAGAAAAAGTAACTAGTTAGCATGTCCATACATCTTAGGCTGCACTGCAGCCTATCAGTCATTCACGCTGGCCTCTGTCTTTGTATCCCTCCTCCAAACAATGAATGACGATCTGAGAGAGAGACAGAGAGGAGGAGATAACAGAGAGATGAGATGACAGAGAAAAAGCTAGATTTTAAGAAATAATTGTATTTTATTTTTACTTAAAAAATGTAAATAATTTTTAATATTAAAAATGAAAATAAGGCTAAAAATGTGTCATTTTTAAGGTATTTAACGGAAACTTTTTTTTTTTTTGATAGGAGTATTTTACAGAAACTTTTTGATGGAATATGACAGAAAGACCAACATTAACAACAAATGTGAACTTTCAAGGACTAAAATGAGAAAAATAAAACTTGAGGGATGAAAATGACAAATGACCAAACTTACAGAAAGTAATATGTATTTTTGCCAAAGAGAAATATTGCAGGTGACTACTATCATAATCTGACCAATGTATATCATTGTCTATATGAACCACTCATAAAGTTTCAATTAATTTAACTGCTGTATATCATTGTCTATATCATTCTCTCAAAATGAAAAGACCGGTCTATATCAATGTCTAATTTCCAATTAATTTCACATTCTTGCTAGAAACTTCTCTCAATAGTTGTAGGGATCACACTGCATAGGAAATGCTAGTAACCAAAAGAACTAATTTTTACAGAAACCAGGGTTAATTGCACATTGCCCCTCAAACTATGAGGTCAATCTCAATCCCCCTTAAACTTTAAAATTGAGCAATGTCCCCCATGATTGTATTTAAGCAAATTGCCTCCCACTGTTACTAGTTTCCATCAAATTTAAATGCTGTAACAATTAATTCATTTTGGAACTTGGTGCCCAATCTACACAAATATGTAAAATGTCATCTATACCCTTAATTAAAAATTGCACATAAAAATAAAAGAAAAGGGGAAAAAAAAAACTAATCTTGTCTCCCCCTGCTTCCCCCTCTTCTTGTCTCACTCCCCATAATCTGTTATTGGCAATGGAAAACCCTTGCATCCCTTCTTAAACCCCCCATAAAGCCAATAGAACTCACGAATACCCATCCAACCCAACACACACTCCCACAATTCAAAGTAGAGGAGAGCAGTAGCGTCAATGAGCTTATGGATGAGCCCTATCATCATTTCCTACAGTTTGTTTCCCCAAGAAACCCAACCCAGCTGTTGGCAATCCTAAGGCATGAAATTGCCTGCATAAGAGAGAGAAAAGTGAGAGTATTTGTGGTTTCAATGGATTTGGATTTACTTTTGTGGCAGAGTAAAGGTGAAAGGGTGTTTGGAGCGGAAGTGTGTTTGTGTAGTGGTATTGGGTGGCAATTTAGACCATGTTTGTGTTATGGGGAGTGTTAGCATTGTTTCAAGGCAACTGGTGATGCTAGCTAGTGTGGCTTGTGTGATAGTTGGGGCTTTGATGGTGGTTCACGGTGGAGAAGGGTAATTTCGGTCCTGGATTGAGCTCTGTGTTGTGGTAGTGTTGGGGTTTCAGATAGAGAGGATTACTTGTCTGTGTGTTTTCCCGAGTTTAAAGACTTGAGAATGTGTGTTCCTTTTTGACAGTTGACTGCCTAATTGCAAAATTGGACTTTGTTTTTGGATGAAATTCAGGTCCATTGTTGAGAATATGAGGTGTTGCCAATGCCAGAAGGGAGATTATTTTAATTATGGGGTTTTCAAGTTACCTATTTGACCTTATCAGTATATTAAGTTAACTTTTATGTAGAGAACAGTGGGCATGGGCACAAGAAGGGGGGAATTGGCCTATTAACAATCAATCGGGAGGTACATTGCTTGATTTTAAAGTTCAAAGGGGAGATTGAGATTGACCCACAATTCAGGGGGCAGACTGCAATCAATCCCAGAAACTAATTCCTATCAAAAGTTAGGATTTATAACTCATGTATCCCATCCTTAAATAGCAATCACGTGTAGCCTAACCATACAACCACATAGAACGGACACTTTTAAAATCATTTAAATACTTCTATAAGCAGGTCTAAACATTAGTGAAATCAATTCAACTTACTGGCATCTCTTTCTGCAAGAACTTGCTGGTACTTCAAAGTGAACTCCAAAAACTCCTTTTCTGATTTGAAGGTACGCTTCACCCTACGTTTGGCTTCAGTGGTTTCCTGGGGCAAAAATGGTAAAAATTACTAACCTTGTTGAACTAACTTTCAAATTTTGCATAAAGTCCACAGACAAGGAATGTGGAAGATAAGGACCGTAATGCAAAATCAGATTAATCCATTTATTTCATTTTTTATTATTTAAAATTAAGTAAAATAAGATTTATCCCTTTCTGCCAAAAATATTGGTTTTCTCAGCCCTAATCGTGATGGATCTCCGTCCACCCATGAAAATTATAAACTTAATAAATTCAACAGCTTCTCTAGCATGTGTTGTGAATGCCAACCAGGGAAAGACAAAAGAAAAGAACAGCACAAACAAGTTGGACACTTGAATAAACCACCAAAGTTGAACAATAGCAACATAAATATAATCAGATTGTTAGCAGATAGAATTAATTATTCTTTTCCTTTTAACTTTTAATCATTCTAAAAGATTAATTGAACCCTAGGACATGAGATAGTGTAAATAAGCAAGTTGAACCTACCTTCTCAAAGAACCTATTTAATCCAGCCATTGAAAGTATTTGAACATCCACAGGTATGACTACCATCCTAAACTACAATTCAATATAATCGTATCCAGCCGACTTCAGCTAGATACTAAACAGTCACAACCAAAGGTCTTTTGTTTTCCAAACAGTTTCAACTATTTTTTTGTATTATAATTTCATTGTTACAACAAGTGAGGGAGGTGGGATTCAAACCTTGGTTCTCCTCTTAAAGGAGACCAAGCAATGTCACTGAGCTACAAGACTCTTGGCCAAACAGTTTAAACCAAAAATAAATAAATAATAAATAATAATAGGGTCATGTTAACGGAGGCCCTTGGAACATTTGTTAATAAACTATTTTAAGAAAGTTTTAATACATTTTTTTATGGGAAATATTAAAAAATGTCAAAAAAATCCGTTACTTTTCTCTTTTCCCATAGAAAGTTTCTAAAAACACTTACTAAACCAATACCCTTTAGAGCATCCGTTAATATTTCCCATAATAATAATAATAATAAAAATCCTTTGTCAATGCAATGCAAAATATTTGCTAATTGCATATATAATTAGCAATTATAACCAATTAAAGTAGCAACTAATTTGCAACATTGAATCTCTTAAACTGCTTATTCTATTTAACAATATAACACAAATATTTTTTTCCCCATAAAAAGGAGGGGGGGGGGGGGGACCAGTCCGTTTGACCCTGCTTGGACTTGACCATAGCGGCACCTTCCCATTGAGAACCAATGCATGAGGGGCCTAGATGGGGATGGGGATGGGGATAAAGCAGATAGTTTGATTATTGTAACAAACAAATTCGGGAATGCTCAACTAAAAATCTCATTTTATCCCTCCTTAATCGATTTCAAGTCTTTAAGCAAATTCTCCATAGACATACAAAATCAAACAGCATAAAATAAAATAAGCAACAACAAAAACAACGCCTTAGTCACAAAACTTTTGGGGGGGAAAGTGAAAGCTCATATTATTAAATAAAACTAACTAGCAACACCTCATATAAAAACTGAAACCTCATCATTTGAAGTAAGTTTGAGGAGAAAAGTGGCAAGAAAAATCTTGTTTATCAGATGTACATATCACCTACATTACAACCAGCTTATCTCCAGTTGAGTGGAAGCTAAATTTAAGTTACTTCAAACAACTATTCAGTGCATAAATAACAAGAAATTAATTATATTCATGTGCTCACAGCTTCAAATTGGAGTTGAGCACAGAGAGAGCAGAAAAGTAACAAAAGAAAACATAAAAAAATAATCCAAATTATTATCACATGTATCAAAAATACTAATCAGGTAAGATGATATTATTAACTACTTTTCTGTTCTTCAAAGTATCAAGACCGTCTGATGAAGATGTATCCTTCATGTTGGTTACTGATGCTTCTGAGCCTCCTTCAGTGGCTGCAACAAGGAAAGAGCGATGAGGGCAACAAACTAATAATAAAAAAATATTAAACCCAAAAGAACCAGCAAATAACTCAATACACATGTAACAACATCAAACACATATGCATTCAATTGACTTCTATTCTCTTGTTTTTATCAAAACATCTCACAGAAAATAACAGTTGAATTGCAACTGTATAATTCCTTGTCTTATTTAATTTCAGGGAGATCATCTTTTCAAATTCTCATAAGAGTTGCGTTTTGAGCAAAAAACACATTAGTAAAATTTTCACAAAAGTTTATAATTAGGGAGAGGAAAAAAATAAAAGACGCATGAAAATGCAAGTTATTACCAAGAAGAAAAAAGGGGAAATGGAAAGGTACAGATAATTACGTCTCTCTGAACTTTGACAATTCGCTTGAACTTGTTCCTTTACATCGCTGCATCCAGATACTCCTACTGAAGCCTCGGAGACATTAGCTGAATCCGGTGAGACCAGTGTTCCTTCTGTCTGCTCTATACAGCCCTCACTGGAAACTTCCCTCAAGCCCTCGGAAGCTTCAAAAATATCTGTTTCAGATAATGGAACAGGAAAAGTCCTCAGTTTCTGGGTCTTCTCTTCCCTACCTTGGCTTGTTTGAAACTCATTAGTAGACAACTTATCAGAATGATCTAGTTCAGAGAAACTATCCTCCTTGTAATCACCATGCGGTTTCTCTTGTTCAACTGCTGGAGTTGGAGGAGCCACTGGTTCTGTGGAGCTCTCAACAAACCCATCTGGCAGTGCATCAGCTTCGGGGAGCTGGTTTGCATCTGGGTTCTCCATATTACCTACAGTTTCAATACGGGACGCTCTGAATCATCACAATATACTACCACTACTCTCAAATTGATCACCCAAAAAAAAAAAAAAAACAAAAGGATGTGTCTGGTTTAGCTTAGTGTTTCAATTTGAAATGTCTTGATGATCCCAATTCTCTGGTTTTGATGTTGCACTTACTCAAGTAAAATACAGCAATGGCTTCAAATTTGTCACACCAAATTAATACTCAAAATAAAAATAAAAAATTAAATAAAAAATCATTTCCAAATGAACCCCAAAACAACCTAAGAAGCCAAAGCAAAAATCCCCATGAACCATTAACCATTTTCCCCAATATTTACATTTTGAAAATGATCACACCCAAAATTTGCAAAAGATCACAAATCAAAACCCTAGTTTGCAGCTGGGTTCCTCTCCGTTTCAGCTACACTTCCAATCTAAAATTATTATAATTACAACGAAATTTTAAATTACAAAAACCTAAAAAAAAAAAAATCATTTTTTTGAGAACAAAACACCAAAGTCTAAACCAAACCAAAGCAAATACAACATTAGTTGCCGTTTCATCGGAACTACATTTGTTTCAGCAATTAATTAAACACACAGAAACTCTTTGTTTTGATATCAAATACATATCGTATATAAAGAGAAGAATCGAAAGCATGAGATCTAAGTAAATAGAAATTTAATGAAGAAATAACGTGAGAAGAGAAGAGAACATAGATACCAGGAAGATGTGATGTGACGATGAAATTGTTGGGGAGAGACAGACAGAGAGAGAGAGAGAGAGAGAGATGGAGTTGTTGATGTTGTTGTTATTGTTGTCGTCGTGTTGTTGTAACACTTGGGAAGTGAAGTGGGCTAGTGATCTCTCACTGTCTGATAGGTTCCGCAAATTGATTTTCTCTGCTCTGCTACTCTTTTTTTTTACTAGACACGTTGCTCGCTCCTCTATGAAAATCTAGTCGCTATTTATTTATTTTTATTTTTTTTTTGCTTGATTTAAAGTATGAAATTTAGACAAAGAATATTTGTATAGGATAAAAATTCAATATTTGATGGTTCAATTAGTAAAGTTCGGGCACTTCATCTAACTCATTTTTGAGCATTTATAAGGGTTGACCTATATGTCTTAGCCTAATTGCTCTGTCCAAAAGCTAGCGTAGTTTAGCTAACTCCTATTTTCCTTTTATCAAAAAAAAAATCAATATTTGAAATTTAGTATAAAAGAAGTTACTATCAAATGCCCAAACTTTTTATTTTATATAACAACATAGATATAAATATAAATAGATATAAATTTACATTGGTTATATTAAGAGTCTTGTAACTCAACTGGTTGATATTTTTTGGTATTTCTAAAGTATATGTGTTGTATATATAGGTATATATAAGAATATGTTGTAATAATGATATTTGAGTTTAGAGAATATGGTTTCATAAAGTGAATATTCAAGTTCTGGAAATTTTTAAGTGAAAATTCGAAAATCTGAATTATCTGGAATTTTCTGGAATTTCCTGCAGAAATTTCTAGTGACTGTTCAGAAAGGTTGAAGAGGTTTCAATCTTTGTTAATCATTTTATAAAAAAATAACTAACTCTCCATATGTACCTTTTCATGAAACATGCGTACTTTTTCATGAATAGAGGTTTATGTTTACTTGAAAAATAACTAACTCTTCATACATGCCTTTTCATGAAACATAACTCTATGGGTATAAATAAAGGCTTATGTTCACTTGAAAAAGAAACACAAGAAATCTTGTGGTCATTCTCCAGAATTACTATCTGTATAACTCAACATCTTGGTTGTATCCTGAGGACAAATTTGCGATAACCCTTTAGCAACAAAAGTGTGGGGGGTAAATACTGTCTAGGGAAAATAATATAATGCCTCCAATTTATCTATTTTTTTGTTTGTCTTTTGTGTTAACCTTATTCTTTCATTATTACTTTGTCTAATATCCCCAGCAATCGTAGACAATATTTAACTATAAGACAAGGAGTAAATAATGGTACAACTTTGAAGATGTTGAACCATGGTTTGGTGAAATTGGATCGCTTTGATGGAATTATTTTTACACAGTCAAAAGAGCAATTGGCTTGGATTTGAAGAGTTCTTCAAATGATGAATCGATCATCAAGAAGATTCAATGGAATAAGGTTTAAAGAAACAAGTTTCTTTGTTGGCAAGACAAGGTGATGATTATTTCACATTGTGAATGCATTAAAAGTCATGTTCATAGTTTGAACATTGAAGGTACGTGATGTGGTATGATAAAATACAACTCCAATTGTCCATGGAGATCGTCCAGAACGGGCAGCGTGCTCAAGACGAGGTAACGTGCTCAAGACGAGGTAAGCTGTCTCAGCGTGATGAAAACGAGGTAAGCTGTCTTGGCCTGATCAAGACGAGGTAAGCTGCCTTGAAGACCTTAGGACGAGAAGTTATGGACGACACGTGAACACTTAGAAATTTATGAAAGTCTAAAACATCTCCTCATTGTACGAGTAACCTCCAGTGACCGTTGCGCACAAAAATGGTAACTCCTAAACGGTTGAGGAAGTTATATTCAAATACAAACCTCCTCAAATCAAAGGGATGTTACAAATCCAATAACCGCTCTTAAGACACTATATAAACGTTGGTTCAGACCAAGAAAATGTACGTGAAAATCATTCCAAAAAAATTGGAACTTGAACATACTTGAGAAAAAAACTGACTTTGTCATCGGAGGGTTATTGGCCGGCAACCCTGGTCACCTTTGATCACTTCTCTTTCTTTTTCAGGCTACCAAGGCAATCGTTAGCCCTATCGAACCCGAAACATCCAGCCTACTGATTTTCTTCGCATCATCAGTACGAATTTCTTGTTTATGGGCAATTTGAATTTCAAATTGATTGATAAGTTTCTTTGTTAGAATATTTGCATGTGTGCGAATTTATTTGAATTGAGATATAAGAATGAAATTTTAACATGTTTAAATGTTATAAAGTAAAGTAGAAAATCTAAAGGATGGGAATTTAAACTCTTAAAGTGATAGAGTATAAGAATATTTTCCTAAGTGATTTTCTAAACTATGTGAAGACATTAAAAAACATGTCCGAAGATCTCACTTTAGATCAATTCAGACCACATCACTAAATTGAAGAGGAAACTCTGGTTAGAGGTGTATCTAACACCAATTGTAAAGTGAATGTGAACAATGCTAAAATTGGAAGTTCTAGTAAGAACAATAAACACTTGAATGTAAATAAGAGTGTGAATTGTTTTAAAAAAACAACTATAAGAATCCCAACAATGACAAGTAGAATGCCATGTTTCCTTTGTGGAAACTAGGCCATTACATTTGAGAATGTAAGTTCTTAAAGAATGAGTAGGATGAAGATGGAAATGCTAATGAAGCAGTTGTCATTAAGGACATTATTGCTATGGTGAGTGATATATGTAATAAAGATCACTAATTTTATATAGCTGTAATTACAAATCTTTCCAATTGGTTTTTTGATTCAAGTGCAATGTTGCATGTGTGCAACTATAAGGCACAATTCAAGACTTATAAGGAGTCTTCCATAGAACTAGAGGTGCTTGTGGACATCCACAGTAAGACAAAAGTTCATAGAAAGTACATTGTTGAAGTGAAATTGAGTTTTGGCAAGAAATTCTTATGAACAATGCTATATTTTCATATACCTAATATCAAGAAAAACCAATTTTTTATTTAAGAATGGTCTTATCTAAGAATGGGATACTAGTAGGCAATGGATATGCTACTATTTGGGTGTTATTTATCAATATGTTTTGGTTGTGCTTATATTGTTGATTCTTTTTTTGTGGTATGCTAGATTAAGACTTTTCAATTTCAAATTCTTGAAATTTATGTCAAAGCATGATATAATTTATATAAGCATGATGATTTGAATTGTATGGTGTATTAACTAGAAATAATGAATATTTTTAAATGTATATTATTCTCTGTGAGAAACATGTCATAATACACCAAAGTGCAGTCCCTTGTACACCTTAACAAAACTGTTTGGTCAAAAAAGAGAACTCTATTTGATATGGTGAATGCCATAAACTTGAGTGCAATTATCTAAGTTCCTATCTGATCAATGGGAAGAAGCTTTGCTTAGTGTATGCTATGTGCATAATAGAGTTTCATCTCAAAAGTATTTTTTATGTGTTATGAAATGATAAAGTGATCAAATGCTTACTATGGGGGTGTTTAACCTTTTGTAAATGATAGACCAAAGAGGACTAATTAGTCAAAGAGCTATATAAAGTGTATGTGTAGGTTTTGAGTAAATTCGAGGGTATGTAGTTTATTAGACTTAATGTCTAATATAAGAGTGAAATCAAAGGATATTGAATTTATTGAGTTTAAATTCAAAGATGATTTCAAGGATACCCCGATACCTACTTAAACATGAGTAAATGACTCCAATATGAAATATCACATTAAGTGATATTAAAGTTTTAAATGTGGTTCACCAAGTGAACAAGGTGGAGTCAAAGTTTGAGAAATAAAAACGATTTTAATCCAAATTTTATTTCATGTGAAGCTCTTGTTAAAGGTAATAAAAGTGTAGTCCTAATTAAATATCCATGGTATTCTTTGAGGGAAGTGATCCTAAAGTTTTAGAAAGCTTTGTGCTTCTAAAAAGATGCAGCTTTCTATTGTAAAAGCTATTAATGATGAGATAGACTCGATATTATTTAATAATAATTGGGTCTTAATGGATCTACATCTAGCTTTAAAACCAATTGGTTGTGAGTGGGTATTAGAATAAGATATAAAATCTTTTGGTCTAAGGTTAATAGTAAAAGGTTTGAAATAAAGGGAAAATGATAGAATTTTGATATCTATACACTAGTAACTATTTGTGTTATTAGTTTGATATCTTTAAAACCTTTCATATAATTATAAAGAAATTCACTATATTCTATTACTACATTTTAATACATGTAATTATATAGTGTGTGTATATGTGAATTGAGAATGGTTGAGAACCTAAATTGTGGGGTTTAGAAACTCAAATTGTGGAATTATGATTTCCAAGAAAGTGTAGGGGTATAACCCTTAAACGAGTCATAGACTCATAAGAATGCTAATGTGCATCAAAGATGTGCTTGATAAAGGTATTGAGAATTAATATCGAGGGATGTTAAATTCATTGTGATTAAATTCTGTCATGTGTGGTAGATGTCTCGAGTTTAAAAACAAACATATATTGTGATCCTATTTTGAAAGTACCTCTTTGTGAAATAAAAAGAGTACAAGTGAGTTCATTAATTGAACATTCAAGGATCAATAATGAAATATTGGATTGTGTCTCCACATATGATTTGAGAATGCATCATATAAATGTGAAGTGACTTTCTTAAAAAGTGATCTTGATAAGGAAGTTTGCTTGAAAGACCTGTGAGTTTTATTTCCTTAATTAAATGAAAGTCTTTTATGAATGAAAATCAAGTAAATAAATATAGTGGAGATGTGTACTATATTAATCTCATTTTGAGATTTATGTTATTTCATTTTGTTGAGATTTGAGTAATCTCATTGTGTTGAGATTAGTGATATCTCATTTTTTTGAGGAATTGTGTTATCTCATTGTGTTGATAACTTGCTTCTTAGATTTTAATATCTTTAAAGAGGCTAAGACACTTTGATTCCAATATTAAATAAAGAGATTACTGGAAGGGTGGATGCATAGCTCAAGTTTGCTAGTGTATTAAGTACATATTGCGTATCATGTATGGAATTAAACTAGACATTGACTTTATAGTATGTAGACTTTCAAAGTTTCTAAAACTTGAGGTTGATCACTAGAAAGTAATTAATTGTGATGAATATCTATTATATATAATAGGCGTAAATGCACTTTTGGTCCCTACATTTTGGGGTTATTTCTATTTTGGTCCCTACATTTCTATTTTACCACTTTTAGTCCCTAAAATGAAAAACGCGTTCCATTTTGGTTCTTACCGTCACTCAATTAACGGAAGAATTCTACGTAGCAAACGGTGCAAACTACTGACATACTTTATGCCAACCTGGATATTAAAATAATAATTAAAAAAATTATTTGGCAATTAATAAATGACAGATCAGCATCTTAAATATATAAAAAAAAGCCACATTAGAAAAAATAAAATAAAATAATTAAAATAAACTTATTATTTTTTATAAAATAAAATAAAATATTCTTTTCATTAGATTTTTGGAAGACATGTTCTTCACTAGCTCAGATCAGGAAGGTGGTTTTTGTCTATCTCAAATCACTGTCTCTACCTCAGATCGGTAGGTAGGTTTCTCTTTCTCTATCTCGGATCACTGTCTCTCTAAGATCGGTGGGTCTCTGCCTCATATCGGTGGGTTTCTACCTCAGATTGGTGGGTGCTCTTGGATCGGTAGGTGGTTTTTGTCTCAAATCGGTGGGTCTTTCTCTATTTAATCTCTTTATCTCTCAGTTCAGTGGTGGAAATTTCGATGGAGATAGCTGGCGGCGCACTCTGATGGTGGGTTTGTGGGTGAAGATTTTTGTTGATCTGAGTGGGGGTTTTCACCTTGTTCAAATCTGGTTTTTTGATGAGGGCTTAAGATTCGATTAAGGGAGTTCACTGAGTGAAAGAGTTTGAGGTGTGCTGGGTTAATGGTTTTGTGGGTATTTTGTTTGGGTGGGAGTTGTGTTTGTTGTTGTTGGTGTGGTTAAGGGATTGAGCTGAGTTTGTTCAATTTTGTGGGTATTTTGTTAGTGATTGTATTGATTAAATTTTGGATTTAAATCTATTTTTTCTTTTAGATGATTTGGTTTGTGCATATGTATGGATTGATTATGTTTTCACAATATTCTTTTATGATTTTTCTGTGTTTGATTTTCTGAGTTTGTATGATTTTTTTGGGTTTGTGCTCTTGTTTGTTCTTGATGGATTTGTATAATTTTCTGGTGTTGTTCGTTTTTCTGGGTTTGTATGATTTTCTGGGCTTGTTTGATTTTCTAGGTTTGTATGGTTTTCTGGGTTTGAATGATTTTCTGAGTTTGTATGATTTAGATCTGAATTCGTGTGTTTTTTATTTTTAGTTCTGTTTTTTTCCTTTTTAATTATTTTATTTTATTTTTTCTGATGTGGTTTTCTTTATATATTTAAAATGCTGATCTGTCATTTATTAATTGCCAAATAATTTTTTTAATTATTATTTTAATAGCCAGGTTAGCATAAAGTGTGTCAGTAGTCTGCTCTGTTTGCCACGTAGGATTCTTCCGTTAAGTGAGTGACGGTAAGGACCAAAATGGAACGCGCTTTTCATTTTAGGGACTAAAAGTGGTAAAATAGAAATGTAAGGACCAAAATAGAAATGACCCCAAAATGTAAGGACCAAAAGTGCATTTACGCCTATAGAATATTCAAGTGTAATTCTATTATTGATGTGAGTGATAATATCTATGTCTAGTTAGATAATCACTACATGTGGGGTGCTATGAGTAAGCATTAAAGAAATAAGGTGTATTTCTTATTCTACTATAGAATTAAACTGAGAGCATTGATTACAATGGTAATGGACAAGGAACCAAATTAGCTAAGGTTTTGATAAAGTGTCGTGACCATGACCATAGTAAATCATTCCTTGTAATGTAGTTGTAAAACCATAATGCGTATTGTATACATGAGTTGTATACAAAGTGAACTTAGACTTAAAAGTCTATGACAAAAATACATAAGGCAAGTCAAATGTGGTTGGACTAGTCCATTGCCTACATAATTCTATAAATAAAATAGGTCATTTACCGAAGTGTGTCTCGAGACTTGGGAGACTTGGTAAGGGTAACATCCATTGGCATGAGACAAAAACCCTTCTTTTAAGAGAATCACCAATGGTGGGAACCCAACCTCGAATTGATTTAATCTAAAGAGGTTTAAAGGGTAACAACAAGCTATTGATACGTAATTAGTAAGAGCACTAATTTTATGTTTCATTTCGAATGGATTAATGCAGACTGTTATGATGAAATTGAGGATACGTTTTAAACTCTTAATGAAGTTCATAAATCATAAATGTCTGAGAACAGGGACATAAGAAGGAACTTTACCTTTGTGAACATAGGAGTGGTGTCGCTTCTAGCAAGAGTAAAAGGGTTTTCTCTTATACATGTTCACTAAACCGGGTAGAGCATAATGCCATAATAGTGCAAACAACTTGGATATCTAAATGTGTTGTGGATGTTCTCATGTGTGTGTTGTTTCCAATTTCAACACATAAGAGTTTTGGTTTAAGCACCAAGCCACCATTAACTCTGTTGATTTATTGAGCAATTACACTAAATGGAGGTTTAAGTTGAAAGACACCTTCCATTATGCATGATAGGATATCAATCAAGTGAGACATATATTATTACAACCTAGTGGGGGATTATTGTATATATAAGTATATACAAGGATAGGTTGTAATAATGATAGTTGAGTTTGGAGAATATGGTTTCATAAAGTGAAAATTCGAAAATCTGAATTTTCTGGAATTTTCTGGTGATTGTTCAAAAATGTTAAAGATGTTTCAATCTTTGTTAACCATTTTATGAAAAAATAACTAATTCTTTATATGTACCTTTTTATGAAACATACGTGCCTTTTCATGAATAAAGGCCTATGTTCACTTGAAAAATAATTAACTCTCCATATGTGCCTTTTCATGAAACATAATCCTATAAGTATAAATAGATACTTATGTTCACTTGAAAAAGAAATACAAGAAATCCTATGGTCATTATCCAGAATTGCTATCTGTAGAACTCAACATTTTGGTTGTATTCTGGAGATAAATTTGCAATAACCCTTTAGCAACAAAAGTGTAGGGGGCAAATATTGTCTAAGGAAAACAATATAGTGCCTCCAAGTTAATTATTTTCTATTTATCTTTTGTGTTAACCTTATTTTTCCATTATTATTTTGTGTAATATTGCCAACAATATGAAGCTCAAATTGAATTGTTAAAATTAGGGGTAAATTACAAAAAACTACCCTGAGGTTTGAGGAAATACCAAATACATCCACAACTTGTTAAAAATGGTCAATTTAATCCTTCAACACAAACAGTGTTAACATCCACCGTTAATAACAAAGTCTTACTCTCTCACCTCTTTTCTTTTTCTTAGTCTCACTGTACTCTTTTTCTCTCTCAATTTTTGTTTTTCCAAATCCGACTCTCTTTCTCTTTTCTTTTTTACAATCTCATCTAACAGCCTTTCTCTCTCAAATTTCTTTGCCTTTGGTTGTCTAAATCTTGCCGATGATGGATAATGGATCCGCTTCCTTTCTCATCTCTCTATTTTGGTGTAGAGATCTTGCGATGGTGGGACTGGACTTGGGTTTGGCTGACATTGGTATCAATAGTTTTGATGTTTGCTTGGTGGTTGATGTTTCCTTTCTCATCTCTCTATTTGACTGGATTTGGGTTTGGCTGACATAGATATCAACAGTTTTGATGTTTGCTTGGTGGTTGATGGCAATTATGTGGTGGATTTAGGAGCTTAGATGGTGTGATTGGGTTTTCTTGTGTTTCTTTGTGGAGGAGAAAAGGGCTTATTTTTTAAGGAGCTTTTTCTTTTTCTTTTTGTTTTCTCGGCTTCCAAACACTACATGGAGGAGATGAGGCTTTTTCTATAGATTTTCCTTTTGATTTTCTAAGCTTTTCTCTTTGATTGTCTTGGCTACCAAATAGAAAGTAGCAGAGTAATCACCTTTTTCATTTTTTTTTTTTTTTTGAAGAAAAAAGAACCAAAAAAAAAATTGTTGTGTTGTTTATTTTAAGAAGAAAAAGGGAGAAAATCTCAAAGAAGGCTTTGGATAAATAAAAAGAAAGTTGAGGGAGTATGAGATTAAGAAATAGAAACGAAGAGAGAGAGAGAGAGAGAGAGAGAGAGAGATCTGAGTTTTATTATTATTATTTTTTTTAGAAAATTTTGTTATTAAATGTAGATGTTAACACAGTTTGTGTTGAAGGATTAAATTGGCCATTTTTTACAAGTTGTGGATGTGTTTTAATTAATATATATGCCATTTTGTTAAATGGATTAACAAGTAATTATGTCATGTTTTGTTTTACTTTACACGGCACAACTTTTTTTTAATTATATATTTTTTTGAAAATTTCAACATATAGCATCCATTCTTGATAATTACTTTTTATCATCTTTTATTTGACCACAAGAGAATTTACCAGTTAAATTAACTGGAACCCTCACTATTTTTTTTATTTTATTTTTTTATGGGCGTGAATATAGATAAATTGCTAATATGATTAATTAATTCCACTCCACAGCCTTAGAACACACACTTCTGATGTTAAGGTGCTGTAGATCAAGATGTTTGAATTCGAACGCTAGTCTGTTGTTCCTCCTACAACATAAGTTCCACAATACTGTAACAAGCTTCCATGGTAGATCATAGTTATAATGGGAAAGGTGATAATATGTTAGGCATCCTTGCAAGGGCAAAGAAAGGGATAGGTGATGATATGTTGGGCATTCTTGCAAAGGGCAAAGAAAAGTAGAGTGATTCATATTGCTGTAGTACCTTAAAACGGTTCCAAGAGGGATTGGCATTGCCAATACCATAATCAGGGGCGTAGCTAGGATTTTTCACTTGGGGGGGGGGGGGGGGGCAATTATATATTTATATGCTAGACATAATTCATAATTATTACAATAATTATATTTTATATATGATGGTCAAATTTAACATTTTTCAATATTTTAAAACTCAGATAAGATTAAAAAATTGTTCAATTTGCTATAAACATATAAAAGATTTTTTTTTTTTTAAGGCCTTAGCATCTCCTATTAGAATTGTGCTTGATAATGACCATTCATAAAATAAATTTCATTCATTCATTTTCATAGTGAAATTCTAAACAATTTTTCCCTTTTTCAAATTGGGAGGGGGTTAAGACTTAAGAATGTTTCTTATCTCTAGCACAACCTAAATTATGTTGTAGAAACATATCAATGTTGGTACAACTTATAAGGCACCTGGATTCAAAAAGAAAACAAAAAATCAACTAAAAATATATAAAAATTAGATGATGATGATAATGAGAGAGAAAAAAATATATATGAGGAAAAATTGGAAATATGAGAAAATGACCAAATTTTGTGAAAAAATGATGATGATGGGACCTGAATAAATGAATTTGAAGGCTAAGAATGAAAAGAAAAACACACCAATTCGAGCAACGCGCATTGCATTTAAAAATTGAAAACATTAGGAACAACGTCCTTTTTCTATTCTTAGAAAAAATAAAAAGAAAGACCACTAGAGATTAGGGATATATAAGATTTTGGTAAAAGTGTGTATATTGTTTGGGTGGAGTCCACTTGAGAAACTAACTAAATATTGGAATTGTAAATGGCTAATTGCAATCATTGTTATATTTTAAAGGGAAATAGCATAAAAACTAAGGGGGAATGTGCAGACTAACAATGTGAGGGGCCTCTATGTAGTAAGTTAGGCAACGTTTGAAAGAAAAATAGAAACTAGCATCTCGAGTTTTAGAAACTCAAGATCTACATTTAAACTCAAGTCCCCAAGACTCGCTTGGTACTGATGACTTGGACAGAAATGGTAAGAAATGCCACAGAGATCTCGAGTCTCTTATACTCGAGTTCTACCAAAGAAATTAACTAGGAACCCAGCAGAACTTTGAAGAAGAGAGAACCCAGCGCCCAGAATGATGAAGAAAAGAGAAATCCAAAACGAAGATGAAGAACTCAAAACGAAGATGAAGAAAAACCCAGAACGAGGAAGACGAAGCCCGAACCGATCGAAACTTAAAACCCAGAATGAAGAAGACGAAGCCCGAACCTATCGAAACCCAAAACCCAGAACAAGGAAGACGAAGCCCAAACTGATCGAAACCCAAAACCCAGAAAAAAGAAGACGAAGCCCAAACCGATCAAAACCCAAAACCCAGAACGAAGAAGACGAAGCCCAAACCGATTGAAACCCAGAACGAAGATGATGAAGAAACCCAAAACGATCTGACGATGAAGAACAAAGGAAGAACTCAGAACGCAAGGAAGAAGAAGGACGATTTGAAAGGGAAAAATGGTGGAACTCGAGTTTCACGTGAAAGAAAAAAATGGTAGAACTTGAGTTTCTAAAACTCAAGTTTCACGTGGAATTTTTTCCATGTCAGCTTCTACTACTTGGGTCTCGAGTTTTAAAAACTCGAGTTCCAACATTGAACTCGAGTTTTTAAAACTCGAGATGCTAGTTTCCAACATTATTTTGAAACGTGACAACTAACTAAATTTTTTTTATATTTAATGTTATTTGGAAATAAAATTCTAAAAACTAACAATGAACATATCTCTATGACATTTTTTTTTTTAAGGAAAGTCATTATCCAAAATCAGAGTAAAGAGAAACCTAAGAAAAACAATAGTAAAAAAAAAAAATAGCTTGAACTATGAAGAAAATGAATATTCATAGCTAATTGGAACTCTAAAACTAGAGATTATTTTATTTAATAGTTTGGAAACTCTAGGTTCTTGGCATGTTCTGCAAGTAGGGGTGCCACTTGGTTACTTTCTCTTTTATTATAATTTAAATTGAGTTAAGAGAAGTCTAGAATCATGTATTAGGTGGCCTATCCAACTATGCTAGACCAATTTTCTTCTAATGGCAACAAGAAGGTTCTGTGAAATTTTTTGGAGGGGCCAATCATTATAATTTGTAGGGGCCCAATTTATTTTTATACAACACTATAAGATGATTTCAAAAGTTCTTTTGGGGGAGGGGGGGGGGGGGGGAAACTATATGTACCTCCGCCCTTGACCATAATCTTGAAGAACATGCACTACTGACCCTCGGGTGGAGAGAGAAATAGCCTAGGCAATCACTAGCAACATTTAGACCCCAAAAGACTATAACTTCCCACACAAGAATACAACCCGGGCAAATATGCCAATTTTTTAATTCCAACATGAATTGGAAGGAACTTTGCAAAGCCAAGTGCTCGAGGTAGTAAGATTTTCTAGAGTTCTTAAGATAACTCCACCATGAGGTTATAATTCTATCCACCCATTTTGAAAAGAGTGCATTAACTTCTCCTACACCATCAACATTTGAACAAATGTTAACTATCATCATTTAGATATCTATTTAAACTATTGATGATATGGCAAAATCCAATCAATTCAGTTCAAAATTATGAATTAAATTTTAGGACCTCCATGGTGAAGAAACGCAAAGAATTCTATAGGATCTTGATGTTAGTGTTAGGATATTGTTAGGATGTGTGCTTTTAAATCTTATTGTATGATGCTATGTATGACATTATGTATCACTTAATGTTATAATTAATAAAGTTGTTTTATTATAATCTAAAATAATGCTAACATGAATATTGGATATTATCATACAGTCCATGAAATGTATAATATGTGATTTATATGAAAAGTCACAGAAGATATAAATCACAAGTTCTTTGTAAATTCAGAAATATAGTTCGTAGTCAGTGATGAAATTGGACATTTCATTTGCGAAGACTATAACATATCAATTAAGATGATTTGTCTTGATCATGGAAGTGGAGATTTCTAGTTAGTATGTTGATATGTTTTAAGAGTTAAGACATATTGAACTGGACCGCTATGAAATTTATTATTCTCCTAACGATTGTCAAATGAATAATAAATCTCACGACTTCTATTTACATGAACTCCTAATCTTGAGAGGATAATGAACCTAAATATGAAAGGTAAGTTGTTTTGATATATCAGAAGTGAGATCTAAAGACACGATCAAAACCTCAGTATGTTGGACAGTCACATTTAGTGTTGATAGAACATATATTCTCAAGATGTAATTCATAACCTCCTAACGAAGATACAAAATATTCACTTGAGATAAGTTTAATGGATTTGATTATTCTCCCTACTAAACACTTTAATAAGGAGTTACTAAAATATATAATTATGAAATTAGATTTAAAAAATATATAATGAATAACATAAAAAATTAAACTGGGTACTCAAGAATTAAGATGTAGTAATTAACAAAGTGACAGTCTACATTCATAACTTTATATTACTATGAATATTTTATAAAGGGATTACATGTATAATAAAGTCTTAGGATATAATTTAGAAATAAAGTCTAGAGTGTAACTATATCTATATAGTGGTATTAAATATAGTTAATGGTAACTTTTGAATTGTCAAGAGTTGACAGAAAAGTTCAAAACCCATTGGAGCTAATGTTTTATTGGTCCATTTTAATCCCACTCCCAGCCACACATAAAACCCAATTAAAAAGGCCCAAAAAGCTAGTCTAATTAGACAATCAGTTAGATACAAATGAGAAACATACCAAATTTTGTGCAAGTGTGACATCATTATAAAATAGTGCATATGTGAATGTAAGACACTCTTATTCTCTCCTTGAAAACTGATTAAGAAACCCCACTTCTTAAGCATAAAATGAAATTGAAGTGAAGATTAAAAGTGTTTCCGAATATTTTTAATCTTTTGTTTTGAATTTTATTGCACTAAAATACGCTTTCTCGTTCTTGAATTCTAAAATTTGCATAGTACATATTAACAATTGCGAATGAAGTGAATCCGTTAATTTTTCACTGCATCTATTTTGTATGTAATACAAACATGTATTTAACCATCACTTAATCCTTCCACAAGGACTTATGACCAGAATGGAAAGATTAAGCTGCCACGAAAAACAGCGCTCATTCACGAGTAAGCGTGAAAGAGGCTAGCTCTCTTATATCATGAAATGACAAAATGCAGAACATAACCATACTGAAGGGGCATCACATTTTCTTTCTTGGCTGTATGAAGACCTGAATATAAAATCACTTGAAATGCCTATTATTAGTCTGTCGTTATGTCCAACCATTCCAACAGGTGTATTTCTTGTCTCCCTGATTTCGACAACCACAAAAACTCAGCAGAACAAAACACATGCATCTTGTTAAAAAAAAAAAAACATATTAAAAAGGAAGAAGAAGAAGAAAGACTTTGATACAAGGGATTACTAGAGCACAATTCAATCAGAGCCCAAGACTGAATTAGAGCAGATATCTGTACAAATAAAATAGAAATGACAGCTTAATGTATGAAATCAGCCATATATACATCATAAAATTCTACAACATACAGATACCACAGCAGCACTTTCTTGTTGCTAAAGCTAAACCCTCACCACTGAACAATGAAAATTGCAATGCTTCCTGTTTGTTGACCGTCTCTTTCGAAAATTATCTTGTCAGGAATACAGAAATACATCACATGCTTTCAAGGATCCTTCAACACCCTAACTTTCACTGGTGCCCAAAAAATTGGCGAACGCAAAAAACTGGCATGTTCTTTTGTAAAAGTCAAAATTCGCACTTTGATAAGAGCTAGTGCATAATAATTATCAACTCTGCAAATCAACACTTTCTATTGACAGAAGAATCTTGTCATACAGTCTCATGCTTAAACATTTATAGCTTATTTTCTTTAGTAGGTCAAAGGGGACAGGTTACAAAGTTGAGGTTTCCCACAATGTCCGAAGGTTTTGCAATAAATTGATCCCCTTTCCTTGAAATAAAAGGGGTATATTTGCAAGTAGGAAAAGTCACCTGCAAATCTTCAATACCACTACTGCGCAAGAAACAGAAAGAGAATGTACTGTACCTGTCTGGAGGAAAAGAAAACTGACGTTAGAGTCCAAGTGATTAAACCAACATGGTCAAAATTTGTATAGGTAATAAATAGGTCCTCTGCTTGGTAGAATGTCAGCCTATTTAAATACTAAAAAGGAGAGAAAAGATTGGGGGGGATCAAAATAAAGATTTTTTTTATAAGACAACAGTTGATGCATAAAATATTAGACTACTACACATTAGTATTGTATATGGCAATTCATGGTTTCTAAAGGTCCTAGGCAAGCAAGGTTTGTTAATTACATGCTTGCCTAGAACTGGGAAATCAGACCAGTCCATCTGAGACAGTGAGATCTGTACCCTAGGTCCCTAGGATGGATTAGTTACACCCTCAAAACCGTTCTACCAAAATAGATGAAAAAACCCACTTGATCCAGAGTTGAAACCATCAACCTACAAAACTGTCCTTGGGTATTGCAGGTTTGGACATCTTTTTTAACCTCAAAATGCTGGTGTTCGAACAAAATTCCCCCCACCCCCACCCCCCCAAAAAAAAAAGCTTAGACAATGATAATATATCACACAAATCTAGTCCTTACCTTTGTTCTGAAAATCGATCATCACAGTGCCACAGCCCCACTGTGTCTTGGAAACCCTAAAATGACTAAGTCCCAATCACTGATCACCCACTTTGCCTTATGTTTCATCATTATACACCACTATGTGAAGCTTTTATTTTTGGAGAAAATACCATTCTAGTCCCTATATTTGGAGGTCACAGATAATTTGGTCCCCCAATCATTGATCAGTGATCACCAAATTTGCCTTATGTTTCATCATTATACACCACTATGTGAAGCTTTTATTTTTGACGAAAATACCATTCTAGTCCCTATATTTTGGGGTCTCAGTTAATTTGGTACCTTCATTTTGGTAATAGTCAATTTCGTCCCTGTTATTTTCAATTTACGATAAATTTGGTCTCTACAGTCAACAACTAACGAAAAATGCTTACGTGACTAACAATGTGCACTTTTTTTTGTGATAAATAATAAGCTTTATTGATATCAAAAAGGGACACCCTAGCTTAGTTTATTAATTTCATAACAATCAAGAAAAACAAGAAGAAAAGGGAATGATTGGTTTCACAAAGCAGACACTAATCCAATAAAGTTCTAAAGAAAAATAGCTTGAGGTCGGGTATAGATCTCTCATCATCTTCAAAACACCTACAATTTCTTTCCTTCCAAAGACATCACATAAGCAATTGGGAATGATTCTCCATATATTCCCATTTCAATGACGACCAAACCAGCCTAGCCAACAAGCTGGAAGCCCCACAACTGATTGTGGCATAACCCAACTTACTCCAAATAAACCTAAAACCACAGACCACAAATCCATAGCAATTGGACAATGAAGAAAAAGATAGTCATAAGATTCACCATTATACTTTCGCATATAACACCAATCCAACATCCAAATATTGCTTTTTCTCAAATTGTCAATTGTCAAGCATTTTCCCAAAGCAGTAATCCAGACAAAGAAAGGTGCTCGAGCAGGGATCTTCTGCTTCCAAATGTTTTTCCAAGGAAAACAAAAATCAATAGAGCCCACTAGAAGACTATAATAATCTTTAACTATAAACCCCTTATTTCCATCTGGTTTCCAACACATCTTATCCTCCCTAAACCCCCTTACTGAGGAGCCATATATTGTAACCATGAAGCTCAACACAGCCTCCATTTCCCGAACATGAAAAGCCCTAAAGAAGCTTACATCCCCAAAAAGGACCCCATTAATGAACCTCATAAGCTCAGCCACATTTGCCTGTAAGCAGGTCTAATGCTAACATGTTTAAATTTTAGTGTCCATATCAGCACTTAGATGGCAAAAAATACAGCCACATCAACGTTCATAAAATAATTTCTTCTTCTTCTTCTTTTTTTCAAATTTTATTTTTTTCTTTATTTGTTTTTAAATAAATTTCTTGCCATTTTCTTGGTAACCAAACAGATTTTCATTTTCGTTTTTACTTTATCAATTTTATTTTTTACTTTCTTGCAATTTCTTAGTAACCAAACAGTATTATATGCAATTAGGTTCACCACCACAAACCCAGATCCACCACCACCGATCCTAGATTACCACCACCTCATCAGTTCAGCACTACCGCTACCCCAAATCCACCCCTACCACACCTGAATTACCACCAACCAAACCCAACACCACCAACTAACCCAGATCCATCACCACCAAACCCTAAAATCAAATTTCAACCACAACTCAGACATATTTTGAACCATTAAACAACCCAAACTCCCACACAATCACAGATCAAAGGAGAGACTGAGTAGGTGAGTCCAAGAAAAGTAGAGACAAAAGGAGAGAGAAAGGTGACCATCTCGATGGTGGCTCGTGGCAATGAACAGCAAGGAAGGATATTGACTGACCAATTTGGTCCTTCTGGGCTTCATTGATGATGATAGTGCGAGTAGATGGAAGGGACAAAAATAAATGACTTTGATTGTAAGTTGGGTCACAGAATTGTTGGCTTGTTGCTCATTAATGTTTGTTTTCAAAAAGATAGTCTGAACAATATTACAACCGTATTTGATGAATGTTACAACACTTTTTCTGAGTTAATGAATGTTAGTATTATGGCTACAGTTTTATTATTCCCATACGAGGAATTAATTTTTTATGTTTTTGTTTTGTTTTTAATTTTTCTTTTTATTTATAAGCTGATGCAGTATTGTTTAATGTTGATTTGAATTTTTTTCTTATTATTTTAGTAGCCACATCAGCAATAAGCATGCCAGCAGTACACACTGATAGCCACATATATATTTTCAATTAGTGAGTTAACAGCAGAGACCAAACTGACTGTGACCCCAAAATGTAGGGACCAAAATAGTGTTTTCACCTTTATTTTTATAGTAACTGATTATGCATGGGTGATTTCAATAAGGAAAATTTCTATCTTTCTGTCATGTGTTGCCAATCATATTTGTAAAAGAGCATGTAAAGAATGAATATATGCATATGCAACAATTGTAGAACAACAACAACAACAAAGTCCTAATCTCAAATTTTTTGAAGTCAACTACGGATTCTCAACAAATTAGTCAAAGTACCATTATTCATATGCAACCATGGTACTCTTGTTAAATCCACACACCAAAACAGAAGAAGTTATGAATAATATATATATATATATATATATATATATAGCAAAGCATGTTCCAGCAGTACTATAATATAATTAACGGCCAGTGTGTAGAAACCTGGAGCTACATACAATTTGGAAAGAATTTTCTAAAATTAACTATGACAAGAATTTTGACATGAAATTTATTCATTGGTTAAGCAAATTCTATTGGAAAAGAGAAACAGTACATAAGAACAGACCAATAATAACAACAACAATTTTAATTTTTTAATTTTTTTTTTTAACTTGTGATTTAAAGCTTGTATAATATTGTTGGTCATGCTTTTAGATTAACATATCTCATAACATTAACCAATAAAATATTTAGTGTAGATGTTTACTAACTTCATTCTTTTGGACTTCACCACAATATCCAATGAATCATATCTACCAAAATCTATCATTGGGATCTTGACATATCAGCCAAAGCTAAAACCTTATACCAAGATCATAAGTTAGGGCTCACCTGTAGATAAAGAAGTTCCTGAACTGCCAGTACTACTATAATGCACAAGAGAGAATACAATTGACATCATGATCACCAACGTTTGCATGCATCATATCTACCAATAAAATATTTGCTTCCCCATTTGGAATTAAAGCAAGGCATGAAACAAAGAGCAGGATAACCGCCATCTCTCCAAGGAAATATTGAACATAAATAAGATAGCCAGTGGCTTCCTCTATGTAACTTCAAGCAAGGCCCAGTTTATCAACTCAGTCTGAATCTATTGAGAGACAAACTCGTTGTCTCACAGACCGTGGCTGGCGAGGGAAGGAGAAAGGGCCATCTGAAAGTTTCCTACTACTTGCTCTATCAGACCTAGTTTCATCATTCCCATGCGCATTTATAGCAGCTGCAAAGGACAGAATTAACGAAATGATAATCAAAGATAAAAGTAGACGGAAAATGCTAACGCTGCAATCAATTTTACTACAAAAGGCTTACCAACTGACGTGGCAATGAATGTGATTATGCCAATTCAACAACATAATAAATTAATGTCTAAATTACTTTTTTTTAATTGATAAAACATTAACTTGTAAGCTTATGTAGTAAAATTTGTAGTATCCTTAGCATCACTCAAAAAAGGAACAAGAATGTAAGAATTGTCAACCAAGGCACATAGATAACCCATCATTCCAAGATTTTGATAATTTTATAACATATATAAGGTTAGCCTCAATATTCCCCTTCCATGGATATTTGAAAACTTGAACTTGAATTCCATTATGGCATAAAACTTTTTAATAGGTCCATTATGGTATAAAATATTGCTTTCAGAAATGTAACATTTATTAGACAAAGTCTTCTACCTTCATTTGAACCACTCCGGTTTCTCAAATCTAGTCCATTTGCAGCTGGAGACACTGCAGGCACCTCAACATCACTGTCAATACCTTCTTCGCCTTTTCTTCCAACCCTAAGAGAAATCCAATCCTCAAAGCCATTTGATGCAGAATGTTGGTGGTCCCTATTAGACTGCTCCAACATATCAGCTGGTTGATTTGGAAGGAAATTTTGAAGTGAGGGGTCCTCACTAACAAATGCCAAGGGATTCTCAACCAAACCATTATCTATTTCATTATTGGTATGGCAAACAGAAGAGTTTAGGACCTGTCCCCCAGAATTTACAGTTAACCTTGAAGCTCCTCCAATACAGTTCATTGGTGCGGAAGAAGAAATCGAAGTGTGCTCCAAATCAATAAAAGCATCTGAGACATCTGAATCAGTGCCAAAAAGTTGAAGACCAGGACATGCTTGAGTACCTGAAGAATACGGCCAGTGTGAGAATCCAATTTCATTGCCGTTGCCGTTGCCATTGCCACTGACATTGCCATTAAAGAGACCCAAACAAGAAGTCACATCCACATTAAGAGCTGAATCTTCCACAAATGAACACAAACGGTCATCCTCTTCTTCTGAATCACTGAGAACTATGATTGGTGCATCCTCTCCTAGTGCAGGTCTACCATTTAAAATTCCAAAAGCAGGGTCAGAATTATGAGGCATGGAATTGATCTCATTTCCATCAATAGTACAGATATCAATATTCCCACCACGGTCCTGACTAATACTTGGGTTTTCATCATCTCTGTCACTTCCAGTGGAACTGCTGGACATCATTATCACATTCAGGTCACTATTCTCACAATTTTCTTCTTGATTCCTGGAGGAGAGGACGATATGCTGATGCTTGCTAATTGTAACCCCATTGTGATTCTTCTCCATACCTTTGTTAAGATTTCTATGTTCTTCTAGACCATCTTCCTGCTTGATCTGCCTTAAGGATTTCAAATTGGAAGTAGCTTCATCTTTAGCAATGTAGAGAGAACCATCAGGGAAATGCCATTGAGCAAGATCACTATATTCACCTCTAGTCTTTGCACTCCAAGAACCATCAGGCTTCACATTGATCTCCGTCATGTCTTCTCCACAGTTTCTCATCTATCCACCAAATAAACAGTAAATTATGTTTCTTATTCTATTAGTCGTCACAAAAACTATAAAACTCAAGAATTTCAGGATGTCAACTACAAGGACTACCATAGTTGTAATGCGATTGAAATAAGGGTCAATGATGACGTCCTCCAAGGAGTAGTTCTTGAGGCAAATAGGACATTGCCACTGCAACCACAGTAAATTAATAGTTCATATTTATGAAGTTTTACATAAAACAATTACAAATAATCATTGAAAATTGCAAACCACTCACCTTCCTAGAGCGTTCGTTTAGCTCCACAAAAGTTTCAAGATCAAAACAACCCATGTGGACACAAGGTTTGAATCTACCAGCTACCTTCATTCTAGAGCCACTCATCTGTGAAAATGAAATGAAGACAACTCAGGAGGCAAAATAAATATTGAGCTCCAAATTTCACATATATCTACATTAAACACTTCATGGATTTTCTCATAAACCAACTAGAACACAAACAATCCTCATTACCACTTTCATGAAACACAATCACACCAGCATGACAACGGTTTCTTAATAGAATCAGAATCAAGCTGGTATTACATTTAGAATAATGTCCCATATGATTCTGCAACAATGATGGCCTCCTTATGTGTAAGGATACGTAGTTCACAGCTAATGACTAAAGGCACAGCAAGTAAACAGATATCAGTTTGCGTATGTAGAAAGATTTTGATATCTTTTAGGCCAATGAGCACATAAGATGCCAGAGAATGGTCCACTTCCACTCTGAGGCTGAGGTGATAATGAGGTCAGCAATTAACTGATAGTATACCTTAGCACCCTTATGTGATCCTACCCTTTCATGGCCTTAATAGGCCACAGAGAAACATAGATCATACTTGTTGAGTCCAACTGTTAGAATTATGTGGTTAAAATTTAAATAATTAAATTTATCATCCCCTAATAGCTTAAGTTTTTGAAAGAATTGGTAATTTAACATGGCATCAAAGCAAAAGATCCTAAGTTCGATCTTTGTCTCCTCCACTTTACCTTCCTTTTAAAATCTCATGTGTTAGGCCTCACCTATTAAAAGGTAGTTTGAGCACACACGTGAGAGGTAGTGTTTGAATTATGTGGTTAAATAATTAAATTTACTATCTTCTAATAGCTTAAGTTTTTGGAAGAATCGGTAATTTAACACCAACTACCATTCACATCAGAACCTATGCTATTTAACAAGCATTAAAGGATGTAGGAGCTTTTCCAGGCCATGAACTCAAATTTCCAAGTTTATAAAATGTTCAAAATATTCAAATTTTCCTCAGAATAATCAAAATTAGTAAAAAGCATCATTAAACACAGCACACACAGCAAAGACCTTCATAATATGAATATACTAATTGCGCATGAACATAAAATCACTACATAATGAAAATTAAAGAGGACTGGAGCACAACAAAAGCAAATGGGTTAGATGAGGTAGTAAAAATTATCACTTACAGGGCAGCGAAGATTAACTGTAATTGAATCAGCAATGACTTCTAAATCACTATCACTATCGTTATTTGCAGCAGGAACCCCACCACCAGTACAACGACGAACACGGGCAAGTGCATCTTCAATAAGCTCGCCATCTTCTTCTCTGGGAATCAAGTTGAGAACCTAGGCATTGATTTAAAAAAAAAAAAAAAATTAGTGAGATGGCACTGAAACCTAGACGCTAAGAGGGAGTCAAGTGGGGGGAGAGAGCATAGCACAAAGAAGAAGAAAGATAAAGAAACTTGGAATTAGGAAATGAACTTCAAGAAGCATTGTACCAAGGACCAAGATTAGATAACACAAGTTCACTACTTACAAATATATTTAGTGAAAAGTTGACAGTTTACACAAAGATATGCAAGAATAACTCCTAATAACTTACATAATGAATACGACTACTTAATGAAAAAATGTTTCCTAAAGATATTTAGACTCTGACTAATTAGTTTTAATGTAAATGTAGCAATTACTTGCATACTAAGAGATGAAACAGAGCACATGCCATTTTATTATAAATTTAGTCCAATGGGTATAGACTTTTTTCTGGATAAGTAATAAGTTCATTAAGAGAGAAAATTACTTCACGTTCATGATGATGAACACAAAATATCTTAACAAATACAAAGAATCATAGAGAAACGAAGTCTTGGAATTCAAGAATAAAATTACAATGTGTAAAAACCACACGCGAGACCAATCAAACAAGTTTCAAATCAACAAGGATTGCAGCTGATCAAGCGATCTCTCAATACCCTCAAAAGTTTGCTATTATATTCCTCCCATACTATCTACATCAAACATAACAAAGTAAGGTTCCAAACTTCTGAGGTGTTTTTCCCAAACCAATTCCTCCACCCACAAGATAGGTCCACTACCATCAATGGCAACACCCAATGAGCCCCATATAGCTTAAAAAATACGCTCCATAAAACATATGCAACATCATAATGGAGCAACAATTGATCCACTGTATCCCCAATGTACCAACACATACAACACCAGCCAACTAAAGAGAAGCCCATCTTGATAAGATTATATCGTAAGTTATAATCTTACCCCAAGCTCCTGCCCAAACAAAGGACACTCTTTTGAGATTATGCCAGGGTATACTGATTTCAAATCTGAAAATCAGGCAGTAAATCTTCCATGAAATTTTATAACAATACAGTATGATGATGATGATTTTTTTTTTAAATAGGTAATGATGATGGTTTTTTATATTAGTAAGCTATATACACGACAGGTGGGTTTAAGAGCCACAACAAACCCTCCACCCATTCACATGGGAGAAGAAAGTGTGAGCTCAATGGCACTTAAAATGATGATTAAAAAAATAATAATGAGAAAAGATCATTAGTTAGTAAACTTCTAACAGCTGGACAATTAAGGATGTCAACATGATGAAAGCAAATGTTAGTAACAGAGTTAAGTGTCATCATAATGAAAGCTACCGTTAGTTACAGATTTAAGTGTTTTAACCGAATGCACAATCCACATGATTTGTTGACCATGCTAATCAACTTCCATCATCAGAGTTCCATGACAATATGATTTTTTTCAAGTATCAGCTCATGAAAGATGGGTCAGGGTACCTGTTGAACACTAAGCCGCTGTACAAGTCTGATGCCAAAGCAAAAAAAACCACGAGCATCACATCCTGATAACGAAATATTATTAATTCCTTCCCTGATATATGATGTGATCTGAAAGGAAAAAACAAGATATTAAACTTAACTTCGGAGGGGGGGAAACCGAAAATGAAGAGGAGTATCAACTATAACATCATCAAATACGTCAGCATATGATAAAAAGAAGATTACTCACTAATGCACCATCATCACGACCATTAGCACCTAAGAGCTGCGCTCCAGGTCTATTAACTGTCCTAACACTCATACCTGTAAAATTATAACAAGAACAAAACCATGAAAACATTAGGTCAACAACAAGAATTATTTTACTACCGACAAAGTTTGGCTCCAACACGCACTAAAAAATTAACATTATCACATATTTTAAAAATCTAACCGTTTTTTTTTTTTTTTTTTTTATGAGTAACGGAAAATATATATTAAAAAAGAACACAGTCCCGTGCAAAGGAAATGTACTAGAGAGGCAAAAACATCAAAAAACCAAATTACAATGATCAAGCAAAATAGGAAGGGAAAGACAAGAAAAAGATTGTAAAACTAAACGCCATTCGAGAAGAGTAAAAAAGAAAAGAGACTTGAACTCAAGAATGGACCGTTTGTGACCCTCAAAGTTTCTAGAATTTCGTTCCCGCCAGATACACCACATCAAATAGTGCGGCACCATCCTCCATATAACTATATTATGATGACGCCTAAAATTGCATGACCAACAATCCAACAAATCCAATAACCTTTGCGGCATCACCCAACAAATACCAAACAAGCAAAAGACCATACTCCGCATCTCATATGCTATAGGACAGTGAAGAAGGAGATGATCTACAAATTCCTCACACCCTTTGCACATATAACACCACTCAAGAACAACAAAATGCCTCTTCCGAAGATTATCAATAGTTAGAATCTTGCCTAAAGTAGCAGTCCAAGAGAAAAAAGCAACCCAGGGGAGAACCTTCGATTGCCACATCATTTTCCATGGGAAAGAAGTGACAGTAGAGATAGGGAGTGATAACACCCGCTCACCTCAAAACCTCGACTGCTGGCTAGCTTCCAACAAAGATTGTCAAAACCAACACCCCGCACCTTTGTGGAATAGATCAAAACCATACACAAATCCAAAGATTGTGACTCTAACCGTTGGATTGCATGTTTTTTAAATTCTTAGCACTCGTCAAATTTCATGCCAATAAGATGCTTTTTACTATTCAATCCATATAATAATTTTTTATGCATGATCTTATATTACAAAAAAACTTTATATTTGAAAATTTGTTGAAAACATAGCTATTGATCTTTGACTTATGTAAAAATATAGCTATTGATATTTGATTTTCTTGAAATTTCGCAAGCATAAAGGATATGAGAAGAAAATGTAATCTAATGGTGAATTTGTCAAAATTCACATCTAATAAATAGATTTTTTTTTTTTAAGTAAAAAGATATATTGATACCAAAAAGGAAGGAAGCACCATAGTACACAGGGAGTGAACAAGGGTACAACAAATCAAATACAAAACTTGCAAGAATCTAGGAAATCAATAAAAGAAGGGAATGATTGGTTTTGCAAAGCAAACAACCAATCCAACAAAGTTCTAAAAAAGAAAAGCTTGAGGTCCGAAATAGATCTTTCAATATCTTCAAAACAACGTCTATTTCTCTCCCTCCAAAGACACCACATTAAGCCATGGGGAACAATGGACAATATATAACCATTTTGAAGACGACCAAAGCTGCCTTGCCAACACCCTAACAGCCCCAAAACAATATGCGGCATAACCCAAGAAACACCAAATAAACCCAAAACCATAGACCATAAATCCATAGCAATGGGACAGTGAAAGAAGAGATGGTCAATCAATTCACCATTACTCTTGCACATGTAGCACCAATCCAAAATCCACACCTTCCTTTTTCGTAAGTTATCAATCGTCAAGCAATTCCCTAAGGCAGCAATCCATACAAAGAAAGCTACTCTAGAGAGAATCTTCTACTTCCAAATACTTCTCCAAGGAAAACCGAAGATAGTAGGACCAGCTAAGATTCTATAATAATCTTTCACCAAGAACTCCTTACCTTTGATAGGAATCCAACACATCTTATCCTCACCAAAACCCCTTATTGAAGAACCATATATGGTTTCCATAAAGCTTGACAAAGCCTCTAATTCCCGAACATGCACACCCCTAAAGAAGCTCACATCCCAAAAAAGACTCCATTGGGGGATTTCATAAGCTCAGCCACACTAGCCTCCTTATTCCTGCAAAATCTGAATAGGGCAGGGTAGCTAACTGCAAGAGGAGTCTCTCCACACCAATGGTCTTGCCAAAAAATCACCCTAGACCCATCACCAATATCATACCGAATATGGCATGAGAAAGAAGGCCAACCCTGACTGATACTCTTCCATAAACCAACACCGTAAGGACCATTAACAGATCTGGTACACCAGCCTCGCATCTCCCCCCCCCCCCCCAACCCCCACACATGACCATACTTCATCTCTATCACTTGTCTCCAAAGGGAATCCTTCTCAATCCCAAATCTCCATAACCACTTCCTAAGAAAAGCTATATTGAGTAGAGTTGGAACCATTGGCTCCAAACATGTTTGAAGCCAAACTTTGTCATTTTACTACATTTAAACCAAAACCAACATGTGCGTATGGGCCAAACTAGCATGTTATAACAATCAAATTAATTCCAGTTTAGGACCAAGTTACCCAAAAGTCAGGCTGAACCTAGTGTCATGGCCTGTAATCAACCCAAATGAAAGGTCCAATTAACGGAATTGACAAGTCACATGAGCGATCTTTGCATAGGTATACAAAATTAACCAAATTCAATGAGTTTGGGTGAGTTAGCACACTGAAACGCTAACAAATCAACATACATGGTTAAGAAAATGACTAAAAACAATGGGCTTAGTTACAAACTTAACTCCAATTCCCTAGCTCTCAACCATCGTTGGCTCAGATCTTAAGGCATATGCCTCAAGTGAGTACTTGTGGAATATAACATACTAAAACCTCATAAGCAAGCCATGGCAGAGGTTGTACCCTTGTAGTTCATTTCAAGGCCTGGCCTCAAGGACTGTCTTAAAGCTTACTCCACTTCCCGCCCCCCCACCCCTTCTCCTTCCCTTTTCTCTTAAAATCACTAGCATATTGTGAAGCTATTCAAATAGTCAGAGACTGTAATTCCCAGAACAACAGATGTGCCCCCTCCCACACCAAAGAAAAAAAGGGAGAAAGCAGAACAGAAAGCTGACAATGAGACACACCATTACATTGTAAATGCCATCCATGCATCATCCAATGAGTAGGAAAAACATCAAGTTGCATACCATTAACCTGTAATTCCGCATGCTGTGGCCACTGCATCCTAAATGAAACATGATCATTGAGAAGTATACACCAAACCTGTACAACAAGAATGTAGTTATTAATAAAAAAGTTATTACATATAAATGACAAAAGACCACAATTACTTGATACACAAACTACCACTCTATGGAGAATAATGCTAGTACCACAACATAACCCACAACTTGCCCACGTGGTGAGTTGTGAGTGGTGAAGTAAAAATGGTAGGTCCATGTGGGTCCACAACTCGCCACATGGGCAAGTTGTGGCAAAGTTGTGGGTTTTGTTGTGGTACTAGCATTACTCCTCTATGAACCATAGAACTGAAACACACCTGAACATTATATTCAGGACTCTGTGTTTCGGCTGTTGTCAGTTGAAATTTTACATCCGCACGCAGTGGATTTGCACTGAAAATTTATTGAAAATAAGGTTAGGATAGAACACATCAGAAGAGCAGATGACCTTAAACAAAATAACAATTAAAGACTAGGCCTAGTTAAGAAACTAAAAATAAAGTTGACATAAGATATGCATGGACTACTCATTGTTTTCTTGGTCTTGGGGTTTGACTATACTCCAAATCTCTCTTAGTGTTGTGTAACACCTTTTCAGGATTTGTGTGAGTACCCTTAGTTTTCTGCCTCACCCTCTTCACAATCAAAATAACAATTTTTTTTTTTTAAGTAATAAATTTTATAGAAGGAGATGAACTAGCATGTGTACATAAGATAGCCTAAAGAATATAATAAATCAGGATTACAATCATTATGAGAGAATCAGAAAAATCCACAATAGAATGAGTACATAAATAGGAACCAAAACACAATATCCTTTCAAACAATGATAAAGTAGAAAAGTGACTTCAGTTGAATAACTGAACTAAAGCGTCCAAATCTTCAAAAGTATATGATTCCTTTCTGCACAATATCCACAGCAGGCATAGGAGACTAGTTTCCAAACAAAAGAAGATTGTTTGCCAAAACAATTCATCCATCCAAATAGAAGATGAACAACAGTCCTTGATATTGCCCATTGAACCCCAGACACCAAGAAAACAAAGGTCCATAATGCACATGCAATGTCACGGCGCAACAGCAAAAGAATCCAGTCTCACCAACACTCCTACACAAGCAACACCAATCAACTAGAGTGATTTGTCTCTTCATGAGATTATCATACATCACAATCTTTCTATAAGCTTCTGTCTACATAAGAATGCAACCACTTTCGGAGCCTAAACACACCAAATGCTTTTCCAAGAGAAATGTACATCTCTCGACCTGCTCAATGCCACATAATATGAACACACATCAAACACTGAATCTACCAACTCCAATTCTCAATCATTGAAATCTCTATAGAACATGACCATTATATTCCCCTGTCTTATCAAAAACTCCAAGTACTTCTTTGGTTGACACATCTTTAAATACAACTTGCTTCTATCCCTTCAAAAGGCTTCTGTCTAATATTTCTTCTTTTTCCATCTTCTAATATAAATACCTAGTACCACCAGCCAATGCTGAGTGGTTATGCTTTCTCCTGGTATTGCTTTATAATCTTTACAACATCTCCTATCAACTTTTCAAGTAAGGATGAAGTCTATCTGCCTAATGTTTGTCCCACTTTTGAAACTAATCAAGTGTGAGTCCCTCTTCTTGAATCAAGTATTCATCAATATCAAATCATATGTTTTTGTGAAGTCTAAAATAGCATCTCCTGACTCATTTATTACTCCATACCCCGAACCTCCACAAATTCTTTCAAATCCCTATCTTTTCCAACATGGCCATTCAGGTCTCCCCCAATATTAAATCTTCTCTTTTGGTAAACTTGAAACAGTTCTCCATGTCCTCCCAAGATTTTTGCTTAATGGATTCTTCAAACCCTATTTGAGTAGCATGCACACTAACTATGTTAACTGTCTCTTTCTAAAACAATTTTTATTAACAAAATTTTATCTCCTATCCTCCCAACCTCAATTTCTTCTTTGAGACTTTTATCTATGATTATTCATACAACATTTTTTATTTTAACTCTTTCTGTAACCATAATGTATATTCTATATATTAAATTTTCCTAGATTTCTCACCTAGTCTCTTTGTTTCCATTAACCATATTATGTTTATTATCCTCCTAATCATTGAATCTGCTGTCTATTAACTTACTTGTTAAAGACCCCATATTCCGAATGCTTATATGAACACTATTTTTCTAGACTAACTTCTTTACCCACAGCTTCCCATCGAAATGCAGGAAACCTTACCTACTTCTTACTATACCCAGGCAACAATGTAGCACAGCTTACAAAGAACACCCTGGCTAACTCTTGCCCACTTTCATTGCATCCACCTGATGCAGAGCTTCACTAGTGAGGAATCTATCATCCTGTATCTAAACAGGATCCATTCATGAAAAGTGACCAAATTTTACAGTGACCGTCAACCTACCACAACCTCATACTTTGTAAGCCAGAGCAGTATGGCAGGTTAAGTATTCGGTGTTTGAGAAGGTTTAATTCTGCTTTGTTAGGAAAATGGCTGTCGAGATATGGAACAGAGAGGGGTGCCCTTCGGAGGAGGGGTCATAGAGGCAAAATATGGGAATGAGTGGGTAATTGGTGCATGAAACCTGTGACAGGAGTGGATGGTGTTAGTCTGTGGAAATTTATTAGAAGCAATTAGTTGAACTTTTCTAAATTCCTTCAATATGATGTGGGAGATGGTACTCATGTGAAGTTTTGGGAGGATGTGTGGTGTAAGGATTGTTATCTTAAGGAGGCTCTTCCAAATTTTATTGCATTAATCGGGCATGAGATTCTTCCATTGCGGAGGTGATGCAGTTCTCTGAGGGGAGGCTACAATGGAATGTATAGTTTTGTCGTCCAGAGAACGATTGGGAATTAGAATCCTTGACTTTATTTATGGATTTGGTCTATTCCACGAATGTGTGGGGTACCAGATCTAACAAAGTTTGTTGGAAGCCAGCTATGAGAAGAGGCTTTAAGGTGCGAGGTTATTATCTCTCTCTTTACCCTACTACTGTCATATCTTTTCCTTGGGAAATGGTTTGGCAATCAAAGGTTCCTCCTAGGGTAGCTTTCGTTTCTTGGTCTACCTCCTTAAGTAAAATTCTTACTACAACTAATCTTCAAAATAGGCATATTATAGTTCTTGAGCTATGTGTGTAAAACCTGTGAGGAATCGGTAGATCATCTTCTTCTTCACTGCCCTATAGCTTATGAATTGTGGACAATGGTCTTTTATTTGTTTGGTAATTATTGGACCATACTGCCCAAGGATATTGAGTTGTTGGCTTCATGGCAAGGAAAGTTCAGTCAACATTTAAGTATAGCTATTTGGAGGCTTGTACCACACTGATTGATGTGGTGTATTTGGAGGGAACAAAATGCTAGATGCTTTGAAGGCTGTGAACGGTTCATTCTCCAGCTTAAGGTTGTTTTAATTTTTAATCTCCTTGAATGAAGTTTAGTGTTGCCAACATATGCATGTTTTTCCCTTCCTGTTTTAATTGATTATTGTAATACGGTTCTTGATTCTTGCCCCTATAGTACATTCCTAGTGCACTTGGGTTGGCTTTTTTCCTTTTTAATAAAAGTGTTTTCATTATCCATCCAAATAATAATAATAACAAATTGAGATTTATAATTAAGAGCTACTCCAATCTTTAAACATATTTCCTCATTACTTGTCTTATCTTCACTTATATTGCCATTTATACTTCTTAACACACTCATTTTCTGGACATGACATGCAACAAAGTGTAACTCATAGAATCTAAAACCCGCTAAATTTTTGAGGTTATGAGCACATCTTTCATGCAACTACTAATGCAAAGATCAGAAAACAAAATTCAAACGTCAGACAAAATTCATGTAAGTGACAGAGAAGTAAATTAAGGAAATTGAGCTCACCCATCAGTTAGAATACTCGAAGCATATAACTTCAGAGGAGGTAGTAAATGTTTGACAGTCACCCAGAAACTGCAGATGGACATATTTTGTAAGTAAAAAACCTTGCTTAACCATGAAATAGCAGACTCTATAAATAGATACAAATTTAGTGTCTGATTCGGTCCAGCTTTTTTGGCTAAGCTTATAGCTTTTAAGTATAGCATTTTAAAACCTCACTTCTTCAAAGAACAAGTATATTTAAGCATACATTCAGCTAAAAGCTATATAAGTTGATGCCAAACACACACTTAATAAATTAATTAATTAAAAATAAAATAAAAAACAAACAAACAAACAAATTACTGCATACACTTAAGGCAAGAACTCCTAATTTCACTGGTTGGCTAAAACCCAAAACTACTGGAAAAGGTTGACAAGATATATTAGAGGTTTTTATACACACACACACGCACGCACATGTAAGTTGTTTATGGTTTTGAAGTTCAATTCAGTACTTTAGGCTTAAAATAGCATTTAATTTCATATAATTCCAGCATAAAGTTTTATTTTTGGGGTTAATTTCTTTAGTTATTGTTAGTCTATGTTATTCTAGACTTCCTAACAGTATTGCAGTCTTTCATTGGATTTTTAATGCGGGAAGTGCAAAGAAATTTTTTTTTTTTTTTTTTTTTTAATAAGTAAGAATAATTTTATTGAAAACAGACTACTTCATGCCAAACAAAAAAATAAGCACAAAGAAGACAAAAGAACTACAAAAAACAAAAAATATATGTACAAGAAGAGAAAGACTTCATAAACATCGGAACGAACTCTCTAGATGTAAGGCCCCAAGCTAGAGACCAATCAAACGAGGTGCCTACAAATGAAGCTAGGAATGAACTCTCTAGACGCAAGTCCCCAAGCTGGAGACCAATCGAACAAGGTTCACAAATGAAGCTAGGAGTTGGTTGTTCAAACACTCCAAATCCTCAAAAGTACGACTGTTACACTCTCGCCAAATGTTCCACATCAAACATGAAAAAAATCAATTTATTTAATTAAGTTTTATTAATTTTGGAAACCAATTGTATTTTATCTTAGGTTTTTTTTTTTTTTTTTTGATAAGTAAGAATGATATGTATACGAAAGGTTACTCTATGCATGAAAAACATAGAGCAAACCCAGAAAATACATGGAGAAAAACCCACAAAATACATGGAGAAATCTTAGGTATTTAATAGTTGATTAGGTAAATTACTATTCTTACTTAATTTTCAACATTTAATGTATTTTTGTAATTCAATAAGGGATTCCCAAGTACATTAGTATTCAGGTTTCTTCATCTACTTAAGTATGGTATTGTACTCCTATGGAGATAGATTATAGTTGATCGAATTATAGTCTCTCACAATTTTCCAATGGTATAGTGCTAAATCCTAGAGCTTTGTTCTCTCTTACTCTGTGTTGACTCCAAACAAGCCTACATGTAGACTCCTAGACTATTTATCTTTTATTTTTAGCTTCTTCAATCTTATTATTATACATTTTGGTTTTGTCCTACATCAATTTCACTAGAAGTTCGTTTTACAAAGTTAAATAGGAGTCATTGTACTCAAATAATTAAAGGATTTTTTTTTAAGTAAGAGAATAATTTATTAAAAAGAAAGAACACTCAAGTGCGTGCGCCCTTAAAGAATTACAAACAGACATTCATGAGGTCCAAAAGTCAACAATAGAACTACAAGACCCCCCCCCCCCCCCCCCAAAAAAAAAAAAAAAAAAAAAAATCAAAGTACAATATTCAATCAAAGATCTCAGAAAACTATTCTTAGTATCTTACATAGATTGCTTCTCAAAAATCTGGCGATTCCTCTCTTTTCATATTGTCCATATACTGCAAAGCGGTGTAGCTTGCCACACAACCCAATTACAATGACTTCCCAACAACCTCTCCACATAGTCAACAAATTAGTGACCTGGCCAGGCATTACCCAAAGCACTCAAAAAGCCGTAAAGGCCATTCACACAACCTGTGAACAGCAAAAAGGAATTCTCTCTCTTTTCTTCTCTTTGCAACCCCAAAATCAAAACCTTTTCCTTTCCTGATCCTAAAAGTCTACATATTTTTCCTAATTATTAACCACAAAAAAATCTCCTTGAAACAAGTAGTTATAATGGTAACTTTAAAAACCCAACATTCCCCACTTTAAAGTTCCTCAGGTTTCACTTATTTTGCACTCAAATAATGGAATTTTGAAATGTAAACACAGAGACAGAGAGAGAGACAGAGAGACTTAAATTACACAAAACAACCATTTTGTGGCTCAAACAACTACAAGAACACCTCATTCTGCAATGCCGTCTAGTTACAGGCCTTCATTTTAGCCTTGGTGGTTGTGTCTTCACGTTACACGACAAATTCAAGTTGACGGGATAAGTGCCAAACCCACCAAGTTGAAAACCAAAAGAACTTGACCCTTCAATCAAGATCCCCAAAAAAAAAAAAGGGAACAACTTATAAAACTCTAGAGATTCTCCTTTGTTTATCACTAATATCTGAACGATGGTGGTCTAAATGGGGTTTAAATATATCAGTAGTATCACTGAATTTAGAAATTTTGATACACACATAAAATTAACACACAAACACACATACACATAATTAATAAACAATACACTAATACAAAATTGTGTCATCAGATATCACATCTAGATATTAAGAAATTGGCATATCCAAAAACTGATCTGTGTCAAAAGTCAAAAAATAGCACACAAGCCCACATCACATAGGCACAGTTAAATCAATGGACTATACGTACTTAGTTGAATTAAAAAGGGGAAATACATGGTACATACGGATCTGCCCGTTTTATTCGACAAGTTTCGCAATAGAATAAAGATGGAATTGGTGGAATTCCCTCCATAACACAGCCAATATGTTGCTGCACTTGACATGTTGGATCCACACACTGCATGAAGCATGTCTTTTCGTTAGACATAATTCGATATCATCAAAATGATTGAAAGGAGATCTGTATGACCTATGCAAGACATAAAAACTCTGTAATTACCTGATATATTCAATGGTTTTTGCAATGAAGACAAGGTATGAAAAAAATGAAAGATTAAAAATGCATAAATAATCTCCACAACTGTCAAATAGAAATAGAATCACTCCTTGTGTAATGGAAAGCAAACAATGGTTTTTTGTCTTGGAGTCTAGTGGGTGATGCCTAAGAAGGTAATTGATGTGCTCTTTGGTTGGAAACGTTAAGCAGAAGAGTTTTATCATTTGGAATGTTGCCTCACATTTTTCTTAATATTGGATTTGCTTTTTGCTAAGTTAACATAAGTGTTCTTGAGACTGTTGATTAAGTAGCCAGATGCACTTGGCATCACTGTCATTGATTTCTTTGGTAGATTTTATTGATTCTCTTTCTTTCATATTGCAATTTTTCAGAGAACTTTGTGTACGCATCCCTTGTACAATTGGATGAGTACCCAAGGTGGCATTCCTTCAAAGTATTTTGTTAATTTTTTTAGTTCCTCTCTCTTTGCGATTTTGTATTCTGTGAAATGGGACTGTAGACATCCTTTGTGTTAAGACTTTTTTCCTTCTTCAATAAAATTTTTACTTATCAAAAAAAAAAAAAAAACTTGTTACTTAACAAAAGAAAGCGAATTAGTGCACTCTGTGATAGTGCCATTGTCACCAATACCCATGCCATTCACATGGTGATCTAATAAAAGAAAGCCTTAATTGCACTCTTGAAAATTACACATCTTCAAAGGTACAGCTGTTCCACTCCCTACATGAAAGCCGCATCAGACACAAAGGACCTAAATTCCACACAGCAGAAGAACGCTTCCGAACAAATTCCGTCAACCAATCAGTAAATTCAACACTTCATGTGGCATCAACCAATTAAAGGACAAAATATGGAGGAGGGAAAAAACACTGAGGTGATCCTTTTGCTTTAAATTAAAGGAGAAGGTCATAGGATCTTTCTACTACTATTTGCTGACTTCTTTGATTTGATATACCCTGATTGATTACCAATTTGTTTCTTTAGTCTTTATATACCTCATTGAGCCCAGGCATGTGTTCTCTAAGCTCCGCATATAAAGCCCTTGAGCACTTAAATTTCATGTTAGCTAGTTTATTTGGCTAGAAAATCCAGAATGAGCTAATCAGTTTGTTCTTCAGTAGCTTGTTTGGCAAAGAACTGAATGAGACTTTTTAATGAGCAAAGCTTAAGTTTTCCACAAGCAACTAGTTCAACAACTTGTGTCGAATGTTACCATCAAACAACTCCAAGGACACCCAGCTAAATGATTAAAATCTTTCAAACACATTTTATCATATTAATCACCACCAAAAAGTCTTCAACATATTCTATACCACAATGATCAAACATTCCCCTTTATACACATCAAGGGTTATAACATTGAAGAGCTTGCTTGAGAGTGCACTAAGTCCAACCTAATACTCTTCCTGTGCTCATGAAGAGTTTGCTAGACTAATAAATGAGAATTAAAAAAATAAAAATGGGGTGTGTATGCCATGGATCACTACAGTAAGATGAGTTTGGAGTCAAAGGGGGATTTTAGTATAAAATCCTTTTATGGTGCATTGAGGGGATCTAGCTCTATTACTTTTCCTTGGAAGAGTATTTGGGGTGTAAGGGCTCCACGCTGTGACGGTGCATTGAGGGGATCTAGCTCTATTACTTTTCCTTGGAAGAGTATTTGGGGCGTAAGGGCTCCACGCTGCGTGTCATTTTTTTTTTTTCAGGACAGCTGCATGATTTTTTTTTTCAGGACAGCTGCATGATTTTTTTTTCAAGACAGCTGCATGGGAGAGGGTTCTCACAAAGGACCATTTGAGGAGAAGGAGTTGTACCATTATGGATTGGTGTTGCCTTAGTAAAAGTAATGGGGAGAGTGTGGATCATCTGCTCCTACATTGTGGTGAGGTATTTCAGTTATGGAGCTTTGCCCTTAGATCTTTTGGAGTTTCTTGGGTACTACCTAAAAGGGTTATTGACTTGTTGGCCGGTTTGTGGAATTGGTTGGGGAAGCATTCTTCAAATGTCTGGAATTTGGTACCACATTGTGTGATGTGGATTATTTGGAGGGAGAGAAATAATCGCATATTTGAAGATTCGGTGCTTTCTGAGGATAAGCTCCTAGAGTTGTTTGCAACCACTTTGTTTGATTGGTCTCGGGCTAGGGGTTTTACTTCTACTAAATCCATCCGCTGTTTTTAGATACACTTTCTTCTTGTACATAAGTTGATTTGTTTTCCTTTGTTGCTTGTATATATTTCCTTCTTTTACTTCATCTCTTTGATGGAGTAGTTTCTTTTTAATACAAAATTTTCTTACCTATCAAAAAAAATATTTAAGAACACATATATACACACACACACAAAAAGAAAACCCAAGATAATTCAAACAATTTTCAGAAATAAAGCAAAATTAACAATGATAAACCTGAATCATGGAGTCAGTAGGCATTGAATTTCCGCAGGGGCAGCAAATGTTCACATATGTATTGATAGGATTTTCAATGGCTTCTACAGGCTTCAGACTGCTCCTTTCCAAATCAGCAGACTCCGCATGCGTCATTTTTCTGGAGCATTTCAGAGGATATTGCATAAAAAAAGATCATGAGATGATGAAGGACATGATTTCCAAGAAAATGACGAAGCAGAAAATGAACAAATAGAATAAACTAAGGTATCAATCATACAAAAATAACATATCCAATCACGACATATATCAACAAAAATCAAGTTTAAAAATAAGGCCAAAAAGAAAATGGCATATCCAAGATACCCATCAGGGTTTGTATACAAAGCATTAAAATTTGCACCTGTACGCCTCATCAATTATTTTTGCTACTCCATTCTTTCCAATACTGTTTTTCTTTGCTGAACCACGAGTTGTGGAAACTGCACATAATGTTAAACAATCGTGCATGAGATGCTTGATCCAAGGCAAAATATTTAAATCCAAAATGCACAAAGACAAAAAGCAAGACCAACACCTAGTCTTGTAATGGAAACAATCCAGTCAACTTAAGCATGAGAATGATAGAACAAAAATAATTACAAATAACAAAGAGCACGACAAGATAATAACATACATTCTAGCAACCAAAAAAGATAACAACATACACAATGGAAGAGATAATGATGTAATTAAACAAATTACCTTCCTCTTCTGAAAGCAAGGATAAGATTCTGTCCACAAGATCCTGTACAGAACATAGAGATGTATGCTAGTAAGTTCACCTCAAATAACAAACAACCATCCTCCAGGAAAAGCCCATTGAAACAAAAAACACTTATGCACACGGTGTGGTACTAAAATTGTATATACTAGTCTTTTGATGTTCTGGATGAACAAGCCTATCTAAAAGCGTGAGACCATGCTATTGTAACAATAAACAAGAGTTGCTCCAGAATTCTAATAGAAGGGTTGGGGCAAACAAGTAATGAAGAAATATAGAATTTATAAATATATTGAGAACAGAACTGCTAGATTATGCCACAAACTAATTAACCACGTATTGTCTGAACAAGTTGAAGAAAACCCAATGCGCATCACAAGGTGATGTAAGCATCCTCTAACACAAAGCACCGCCAAGCAGAAACATATTTGAAAAACTTCACCTTGTTGTACACTTGCTTAGATAGTAATGGTACTCAAAACTAACTGTGAACCCAATTAACCACTGTCCTGATAACTGATCGACACTTAAGAGTGACCGTATACCAAAAGGCCCGAACTACCCACTGGTTAGAAATTGTTCAAGTTCATTACACAACATTTAAGGTCCTTACGAAGTATAAAAAATCGTGCATGTAATTCGAAAACAAAAAAAAAAACAAAAATACCTGCTTCCTCCCTTGCTTAGAAATACCCAGCTGGGTGAGAACATCCTTAAGCTCTCTAATTCGAAAAGACGCCAACTTCTCCTAAAAGTCAAGTGTATAATTGAGTACCACACTTAGAGAACAAAAAATTAGACATCTTATGTACACCAAGCAAAATTACAACCAAACAAATAAACACATATTTTGCTTCTAAAACCAAAACACCATATTGCCCATTTTAATTCTCTCTCAACATTAATTTCTTGCTTTTACATTCTTTACCTTACCAATTCAATCCCAAAAAAAAGAAAAAAAGAAAAAAAAAAATATCACTATGAATAATCAACAACCAATCCACCAAATTTGATCGCATTCTTTACCTTACAATCTGATTCCAAATCCATTTCTTCACGCACAAGCAATTAAACAAGGTCCTGATCATCAACACCAAAATATATCAATAATTTCAACAACAACAAAAAAAGTCAAAATCAGACTGAACCTAAAGCATCGACTACTCAAATTCTTGAACCGAGAAACAGAAAAGCATAATAATTTACCAAAATATTAAAAATTGTAACAAAAGAATTGTAGAGAACGAGTTGAGTACTCACTCTCAGACACACACACACACAGAGACAGAGACACGCGTTTGCACACACTGAGTCGTGAAGGGAGGACGAGTGAGCAAGAGAATCGGTGAGTTCACGAACGAGTTAGGGTTCGCTGCCGTTTCTGCTTGGCTTGGGTTTTTATTAGTTACTCCTTAAACCTAGTACTGACCTGGAGCCATCATCAGTGACGTTATCTTCAAGGACGAGACGAGACCAGAAGAGACGACCCGGACGTGTAGTTTTTTTGTGGTTTTATCAAATTTGGTTTTTTTTTTTTTTTTTTTTGGTTTCGGAGTTTGGAATTTGCTTTTCACGTCCGGGTTTTGCTAGCGTGGTTCGTAGGAGTATTTTGATTCTGGATTCTGATTGGGCGGTGACTGGGACTGTCACTGTGTGTCTGTGAGGGTTAGAATTTTTTGGTTTGGGAAGGGTAGGTCGTTTTCTTCGAAGGCGCGAGACAGAGAGAGAGAGGGAGACGTCAATTCATGGTACTAAACGTGTGTGTGGGGGTGTTACAAGTTACAACGTTATAAATGTGAATGATGTTTTTTTTTTTTTTTTACTCTTGTTTTTTTTAGTTTTTCTTCTGATAGATTTTAATTTTTGAGTTCCAGGTTAGTCTCTTTCAATCCAATACCTAAAAATGGTTAGGAGTTAGATTGTCATTACCTAATTTGGATCGCTAGATGATTTTTCTATATATGTTAAGTCGTTAAGATTTGGTTTGACTTCAAATTTGTAGACAAAGATCTAAGAAATTCAGGAACGACACTCATTAAAGTACCGTTACAAGAACCAAGTGACAATAATTGATTCGTAACATAAGAACACTTGTTATCTTTATATAATAAGCGTCATTTTGTAAGATTTTCTGTACGTAATCAAGGATAAGTGTCACACAATAACTGCTAATGGAAGTGCAGACAATGACCACCACAACAACACGTGTCATCTTTATATCACAAGCGACATAATCAAGGATTAGGAGTGTTACACAATGACCGTTAATGGAAATGCAGGCGATGACCACCATAAGAACACATGTAATCTCTATTGCAGTAGTGACTGGTGAGTTGATAAGTGATTATCGCATCATTAAGCCCGAAAGGTATTACCTTGTAGTAATAAATACTCGAGATGACGAAGGATGTCATTTCCATATCCCTTAGTGCCATGTCAAGCTGATTGTACAATTAAAGACTTCCCAACAGTAGCTTCTCACTATTGTATTCACTTGCACCTCTATGGTAGCACAAAGCTTCATTGGCTTAATAATATTGTCCCTTCATTGGTATGTCTTTTGAATGTCTTATCATGCTTTTAAGGAGTTATAGACTCCAAATTTCATTGAGGAATTAGAAGCTCCATTGAAACAAATTTGAATGACTTAGACAATTACTTTATATTTAAGATTTTTCTCCAGCCCCATCAATTGCCTCGTGTAGCTTTCATTGCCCATAAGCACTTACCTCTTAAAATATTAATTTTTGTACTAGTAATAGATAAGTGAGTTAAAAAAAAAAAAAAAAAAAAACCATAAATACGTGAGTAATAGATATATAGTATGCATATTTTACATCGAGGAAATGGGGATTTATTAGGCAAGATGTATCACAATGAATCTAGCAACACATGGCACTATCATCATGGAAAATAGATGCCCCCGTAAGACTTGAAACTCATACCCATCAACATGGCTTACTTAACTCATGCAAGATCAGTACCTACACTGGAAGACCGTGCAAACTGGAACTCAAATGTGATATAAAGGGATTTCGTGTGGTTATGCCCCGTGGAGGCTCTACATTTAGGGGGTAAAGCAATTTGTTTTCCAGCTGCATTCAAAATCTAGCATTGATGCCCACACTAATCTACTCGGTAACGTTGTTGAGGCAGATTTAGATATTCTAAATCAAGAGAAAATACTCACAATGAAAAGGATATCCAAAATTCCAGAATTAGAAATATTAAAGCATGAGTTTAAGTTAGAAGCCTGTCATTATAATTTAACATATACCTTCCAACATTTGGATCATATCCAATTACATAATAGGTCATGAATACCCAAACAATAGCTTCTATGAATGTTATGGAGATCTTGATGATCCATAAAGGAAGAACATACACCCAAGAAAGGTAAAACTCTAAAATGATAGAAAGACCCCCTAAATATCTAAAATAACCGAAATACAATAGTTAAAAATAGAACTTCACGGTAATAAACATAATATAATTCAACATCTATATAAAATTAGTATAACATAATTCAACATCTATATTTTAAAATAAGTGTCACTATAAGTTTTACTACATTGAGCTTACATGTAGTGACCCAAAAGGGGGGTCTTGCAACCCATGAAATCTCATATCACCTAGGGAAGCACATGGGGATGTTCTAATAAGGAATGACTTTCCTTAAATGTGTAGAGGTCTTTTCCCTATTGCTATGTGCTTTGAGGGGAGAACAAAATTGTGAGGGGTGTGGACCCTAAAGTAGACGATATCTACACAATTAAAATGGGGTCGTTGCAGATGGTATTAGAGTCATGCCCTAGTCGGAAGTGTAGGCCCCACACGCGAAGATGCATGTGCCCATAAGGGGTTGGATCATAGTGACCCAAACGGGGGTCTTGTAACCTATGGAATCTCACATCGCCTAAGGAAGCATATGGAGATGTCCTTATTAGGAATGATTTCCCTTAAACGTGTAGAGACCTTTTTCCCTATGTGCTTCGAAAGGAGAACAAAATTATAAATAATATTTACACTGGGACGGAGTCATTACATTAGAAAGTAATATGAGAACAAAACTGTCAAAGGTTTTGTAGTTGATTAGCATCTCCCCATGTACAAAGTGCTTGAAAGTATAGGATGGAAAATGTTCGAACTACGGAGTTAGTAGCATGTTGTAATTATTTCTTAAAAAAAATATATGAGAACAAAATTATAGATAATATCTACACTGTTAGAACAGAGTCATTACATTACAAATTAATATGTAGCCAATTATAAATAGACAATTATGTAATAAATTTTGTGCTATTTTAAGCATTTTCTTTTTGATAAACTTGCTAAATATTTTTAATTGTCCCCCAGTAGCTAATAAAGGCTAGATAATTAATGTCCTGCTAGTTTGTCTATAAAGTGATTGTATTGTACTTTATCTTCCAGTTCCTAACGAAATTATTGAACTGAGTATTTTCAACCATATATATATATATATATATATAAATATCAAAAATAGGTTTTACAACTAACTACATGAGTATCTTTACGGTTTCTAATAGGCTTTTGTCAGTTTTGTGTCTATATTTTGGCCCCCAAATACAAATCTTGGTTTTTGTTTCAAGTCATCTTAACCAAAAGGAGGATTTAAGAATGTAAAGCCGTAAGGCCATCAAGATAATGTTTTTCAGAGTGTAGTTTCTTTCCTGCCATATGCGTTGTATTGGATCCTTATTATCTCTGTTGACAATGACAAAACAGGTTGCACAGTGAGCATAAAAATTGTTATTTTTATTTTAATTGTCCAAATGGCTACTATTGAACATTAATGTCCGATAGGCCATTCTAACGAAAACCATTTAGGCCATTCTAAAGCCGTACGGCCGTTAAGCAAATTTTTTTCCCTCTGCTGATTCTATAGATTACTACATCATCACATTGACTAAGCTCATGAAAATAAATTGGATGAACGAGATAAATAAATAAAAAACAAAGCTCCACTCAGCTCATCTTTAAGGCCTTAACCCTGTATTTATTTCGTTGCTTCCGACTGGATCAAGTATGTCCTAGTCACAAACTGTTCAATTCTTTAGTCTGTTAATTGGAGATATTGTGAAGCTGAACCAACAGTCCAAAACTTCAATCCATGATAACAAGGTCAATTCTTCCGAAATCAATTCAACAAGTAAAGATCTATAATAAAGAATAAAAGCAGCGAACCTTGAAAAACTTAACAGCAGAGATAAAGCAAGTAAAATTGTTCAGTTGAAAACACACAGACTAGATAACTATAAATGTAAATAGCAAAAATCCGGGCAGCATGAAAACAGACCTAAAACTCCATAGCTGCTTATGAAAATAAATAAGTCTCACATGACGACACCTTAAGTAAATCAAAAAACACTGGGCACTCCGGAGCCCCGCCACCGTCGGTCAAGCACCCAATTCTGTGAATTGAAGCTACATGACGATGGCAGAGACTTGAAGCAATTACCAACAAAACAAACACTTCGACCTTCTATGGATAGCTTACTAGCAAGGACCCAGTCCTTACTGTAAGGACTACGATACCCACCACTTTCAGAAACCCGGTGCAGCACAATTCACTTCTTTTTGGCAGCAGACTTGGTCACCTTGGCTCCAGATGGATCCTTCTTCTCCACACTCTTGATGACACCAACAGCCACAGTTTGACGCATGTCCCTGACAGCAAAACGACCAAGTGGGGGATACTCAGAGAAAGTTTCCACAACCATGGGCTTGGTGGGAATCATCTTAACCATTCCAGCATCACCGTTCTTCAAGAATTTGGGCTCCTTCTCAAGCTCCTTACCAGAACGCCTGTCAATCTTGGTCAAGAGCTCAGCAAATTTGACAGCAATGTGGGAGGTGTGGCAATCGAGGACAGGGGCATAACCATTTCCAATCTGGCCAGGGTGGTTCATGATGATAACTTGGGAGGTGAAGTTGGCTGCTTCCTTGGCAGGATCATCCTTGGAGTTGGAGGCAACAAACCCACGCTTGAGATCCTTCACAGCAACATTCTTAACATTGAAGCCAACATTGTCACCAGGAAGAGCCTCTTGGAGAGCCTCATGATGCATTTCAACAGACTTAACTTCAGTGGTCAACCCAGTGGGGCCAAAGGTCACAACCATACCAGGCTTGACAACACCGGTCTCAACACGACCGACAGGGACAGTTCCAATGCCTCCAATCTTGTAAACATCCTGAAGTGGGAGACGGAGGGGCTTGTCTGAGGGCCTCTTTGGCTCGTTGATCTGGTCAAGGGCCTCAAGAAGGGTTGGTCCCTTGTACCAGTCAAGGTTGGTGGACCTCTCAATCATATTGTCACCCTCAAATCCAGAGATGGGGACAAAAGGAATCTTGTCAGGGTTGTACCCAACCTTCTTCAAGTAGGAAGAGACTTCCTTCACAATTTCATCGTACCTAGCCTTTGAGTACTTGGGGGTAGTGGCATCCATCTGTTAACCAAAGCATAAAATATATTAATCACAACCAAAACAGTCAATATAAAGAACAAATATACTTAGGTATAAGATGGTATCATCGTACCTTGTTGCAGCAGCAAATCATTTGCTTGACACCAAGGGTGAAAGCAAGGAGAGCATGCTCACGGGTCTGTCCATCCTTGGAAATACCAGCTTCAAAACCACCAGTGGTGGAGTCAATAATGAGGACAGCACAATCAGCCTGGGAGGTTCCAGTAATCATGTTCTTGATGAAATCACGATGTCCAGGTGCATCAATGACTGTGCAGTAGTACCTGGTGGTCTCAAATTTCCACAAGGCAATATCAATGGTGATACCACGCTCACGCTCAGCCTTGAGCTTGTCAAGCACCCAGGCGTACTTGAATGACCTCTTGTTCATCTCAGCAGCTTCCTTCTCGAACCTCTCAATAACACGCTTGTCAATACCTCCAAGCTTGTAGATCAGGTGACCAGTGGTGGTCGACTTCCCGGAGTCGACGTGGCCAATGACCACAATGTTAATGTGAACCTTTTCCTTACCCATTCTGAATCAACTGTTAATGAATAAATAACAGTCAATACAATTTACTTCAAGCACAATGAAAACCCAATAACAGCAATCAACAATAGATAAATTTCTTCTAGATAAATATGAGCATTGATAAAGAGGGGATGAGGGAATCACACAAACCCAATTATTTAGAGGGTGCAACAAATAATACCTCGTAATTTCAAAAGCAACAAGTTACAGCTCAACCAATTCAAGAGCAAGCAATAGGCATTGTGTTTAAAGTTTAATATAAGATAAGGGTTTACGTTGTTTTTTTTCTTAAACCTCTAACTTGTTACTTTTAAAACTATAGGATTTATTTTGTTACAATTTTGGTCTAATTCTTTGATTTCTTGCACCCCCGATATACAGGGTTTAAATGATATTTTCTCAATAAAATAAAACAAGCATCAATCATAAGTTTGAGTGAACATAAACTATAGCACAAAAAGCTATTTCATGCAAAACAATATTGGATGATAAGTAAATACTCCCTCCATCCCAATTTGTTTGTCTTGTTTGAAAAGTCAAACTTTTTTTTTTTTTAGAGAAACATTATTTATTGTCTAGTCTGTACTATAAAAATGTACAAGTTTACAAAACTACCATAAATAAATTTATCAGCTTTTATTTAAAGAGTTATTTTTAATGAAACAACTAAAAAAGTGCCCCAATTAGATTGATTTTTTAAATATGCCAGTTTTCTTTTCAAATTGTTTTAAGAGAAAGGTAGGGGTATAATAGAAACATCAGTAAATTAATGACTTTTATTTTTAGAATCAGGGCAATATTTTGGGACATCCCAAAATGGAATAGAGGACAAACAAACTGAGACAGGAGTAACTAAAAGTATGAATCTCTGACATGAGAAACAAACTAATTTTTAAAACTTCATAGTCAAAGAACAATTGATACAAATCGTAAAATTCAGAGTCGTTTAATTAAGAACAGCAAAACGAATAAAACCATAAACTAAACATTCAACCACAAACCTAAATAAAAACATATATATATATATATATATTTATATACATTCAAGTATATCGGATCTAACAGCTTCGTATACCATAGATGCAAATCGATAAAACCAAAAGCTAATCAAAGAGTCAATAACCAAGAAAATATTCATAGAAAATCAGATCTATAAAAAAACTCGAAAAAACACAATGCAGAATCAGTTTTACAAGTCACAGATCTGAAAAAAATCAACATCAACATCAATTATCATATAAATTGCGTATAAAGATAAATCAAGAATCAGAACAGATTAAGATTCAAAGCAATCGATTACACAGATTCAAACAAAAACACAGCAATGAAATCAAAGGCTATATAGAATCAGCTAGAGAGGCATAGATTAAGAGCGAGAAATCGAACCTGAGGAGCGAGAGAGAGAGAGAGCTGCGCTAAAACCCTAGCCGCGAGAGAGAAAATAATAAGAGAGTGTGTGAGAGAGAGCGAGAGACTAGTGAGTAACGAAGAATGAAGGTAGTAGGGTTTGGAGGGCATTTATACGACAGCTGGTTGTGACGAGTTTACGAAAATACCCTTGCGTGTGAATTAGAAAGTGTGTCAATTCTGGGACCGTGCTGATCTGTACGCGCGGCTTTTTTTAAATGTTGTTACTATAAATAAACAGAGTTTGCTGACGACTCGGCCTTGCCTGTGGTTTTTATTAGAGGTTGCATTACACGCGCTTTGAAGGCGGGTGGTTTATTTGCTTCTTCTTTTTTCTTTTTCTTTTTTTCTCTTTGGAATGTATTAACAGTGTTATAATGGATCACGAAGTCTAGACGAGAACGACGTCGCATGAACGGTGAGTCAAATAATTTCATTATTTGTTTTGGTTGCCAGTGGGCTTGGGAGAATAGAAAGCCCATTGAACTCGTTTGGGGCCCAATCGTAAGGGTTCAAAAGTTTGGAAATTCTACTTACTATTAATTCTTTTTTAAAAACTTAGGATAAATTATAAATTACCCCTCTAAAGTTTGGAGGCGTTTAAATTTTACACCCTGAAATTTTAAATTTTGAATTTTATCTCTTGAAGTTTGAGGTGCTTAAATTTTACACCTTGATATTTTAGAATTTTGATTTTATTTCCTAAAGTTTGGAACTGTTTGGATTTTATATTTCAAAATTCTAAAATTTTAGGTTGTAAAATCTAAACTCTCCTAAATTTTAGAGAATAAAATTCAAACACTCTTTAAATTTAGAGGGTAAAATTTAAATCTTGAAACGTTATTGTGTAAAATCTAAACATTCTAAAACTTTAGAAGGTCAAGGGTCGGGGTTCAAGTCTTCAGGAGAGAATTTCACATACATATACACTTAAAATAGGTTATAGTATAAATTTTATCCTGTAAAAAAAAAATATACTTATTGTAAACATTAAAAGCTTCAATAAATCAATTTATCTTTTGCGGACAATTAGTTAATTTATTTACCGATTTTATTCATCATCTTAAGGGGATCTAAATCTAGTGCAATGCCCTTAGGTTTGGTAGTGTTTTATTTTCATAATGTTTTTACCTTTTAAAACTTTACATCTCACGATAACATGGTAATTGCACCTTGCAATTATGGGATCCAAATCCATCTTAAGGATATCTAAATTGTATTCCTATATAAAGAATTATAGGGTACTTGTTTGGTGTGTAAGGCTTTACCATATTAAGGGCACCTAACTCATATAAATTACTCCAGATTCAAGAGAGGGTTGGACTTGTACGCTTGTACGGTGTACCAGTCAAGCTTTACTATTTATTGTTTTTATTTTATTTTGTGTACAATTGCAAATCAAGAAATGTAAAATGAATCTTCCTCAGAAAAGAAAAAAAAAATGTAAAATGAATGCATGCATGCTACCATTGGTAATGGCTATTGAGATTTGAGGTGTCGCATTTGAGTGAGCGTCTTATTTATTGTTCATATGCTAAAATGGCAAAGTTAGAAATGCAAGTATCCATAATGGTGTGTTAGTATATTTTTAGAAATTTTTTATGGAAAAAGGAAAAAAATAATTTATATTTTTTATATTATTTTTTTGTTGTTTTTCGTAAAAATGGTATTAAAATTTTTCTAAAATAACTCATTAATAAATGCATTAATTAGACCCTACTAATTTACTCTTACTGAAGATGTGCATTGTTGCATATAAAATCATCTCATCTTTTTTATTTTTTTATGTTTTTCTTTTTCTTTTATATTTGGGCTAAACGTTAGAGTGTGATGGCAAGTGTCTTCCAGTGGTATGCTGTCATGGCCCAAACATGTACTTCAGAATTTAAAGCATGACCAGCATGTTAATATCAAGAATATAAACCTATAAAATTAGTAATGCAATTGGGCTGGGCTGTTACATCCTTCCCTCCTTAAAAATTTTCATCCTCAAAAATTGTGCACATACCCTCAACAAAGAGATTTGGATACTTTTGCTTCATTTCGTCCTCTGCCTCCTAGGTTGCCTTTTTATGTAGAGTGGTTTCTCCACAGCACCTTGACTATAGGAATTGTCTTGGTGCGAAGAACTTGCTCCTTATGATCTAAATTCTTAATTAGGATCTCTTCATAAGACAAGTTCTCTTGGATTTAAAGTAGTTCATACTCTATCACATGCTTTGAATCAGGAACATACTTACTAAGATTAGAAATATGAAATACATTATGTATCTTAGATAATGCAGGAGTTAAGGCAATTCAATATGTAGCTAATCTAATTCTATCAAGTACCTCAAATGGTCCAACAAACCTAGGACTTAGCTTATTTGTTTTCCCAAATCTCAACACTCCTTTCAATAGTGAAGCTTTGATAAATACATATCTCCCACATCAAATTCAATGTCTCGTCATTTCCTAGCAGCATGGCTTTTCTGCCTACTCTAAGTAGCCTTTAGTCTTTCACGAATTAGCCAAATTTTATCAACTGTAATTTGCACAATCTCAAGTCCCATCAACTTCCTTTCTCTAGCTTCATCCCAACAGATTGGTGACCGACATCTTCGTCCATATAAAGACTCAAAAGGAGCCATCTCAATGCTAGAATGATAACTATTGTTGTAGGCAAACTTAATTAAAGGTAAATGACTATCCCATCTGCCTCCTAAATCTAAAACACAAGCCTGCAACATGTCTTCAAAGGTCTAAATAGTATGTTCAAATTGTCCATCTATCTGAGTATGGTAGTTGAATGTCAATTTAGTACCTATCGCTGACTGTAAACTCTCCCAAAAATGTGAAGTAAACTTAAAATCTCTATCAGACAATAGATGTCGGAACCTCATGTAATCTCACAATTTCTTGTATGTATAACTCAGCAAGCTTATTTAAAAGATAGTTAACCTTAACACGAAAAAAATGAGCTAACTTAATTACTCGATCTACAATCACCCAAACTCAATCATAGCCTTGAAGTGATCTTGGGAGTCCAACAACAAAATCCATAGTAATATGCTCCCACTTCCACTCAAGGATATGGAGGGGCTGCAATAGTCCTCCAAGTCGTTAATGTTCAACTTTTATTTGTTGACAAGTCACAAGTCAAGCAACGACTTACAAATTCAGCAATATCTCTCTTTATACCACTCCACTAGAATTTTCCTCTCAAGTCACGATACATTTTGGTATTGCCTGGATGTACGGTATAAGGAGTACAATGAGCTTCTTCCTTGATTTGTCTTTTTAATTCATTAACTGTTGGAACACACAATCTGGAACCGTCATTAAAACACCATCCTTACTAATGAGAAAACCAGATATATTGCCATTAGATGCTCTAACACAAATCTTAGCTAATTCTGGATCATTAAATTGAGAGGCCTTAATTTTCTCTAATAAGGTAGGCTTCACAACTAGAGCGGAAAAACATGTACTTGAACCCTTGATTATAAACTCAATCCCCATTCGTTGTAAATTTGCCAAAATTTCTTTTTGACTAGTTAGCATGCAAGCTAATTGTCTTGAAGACTTTCTACTTAAAGCATCTGCCACCACATTTGCTTTGCCAAGGTGATATTCAATGGAGCAATCATAATCATTTATTAATTCCGGCCATCTTCTTTGCCTAAGATTCAACTATTTTTGTGTAAACAAATATTTGAGACTCTTGTGATTAGTGTATATCATACAAGGTTCACCATACAAATGGTGTCTCCAAATTTTAAGAGCAAAAACCATTACTGCTAATTCCAAATCATGAATAGGATAATTTTGTTCATATGACTTCAGTTGTCTAGAGGCATAAGCTATGACCTTCCCTTGTTGCAAGAGAACACATCCCAAACATTTCTTAGAAGCATCACTGTATATCACAAAACTTCCTAAACCTGAAGGTAGAGTAAGTACTGAAGTTGTAACTAATCTTTGTTTTAACTCCTTAAAACTGTGCTCACATTTATCAGTCCATTCAAACTTCATTGCTTTCCTAGTTAAATTAGTTAAAGGCCCTGAAATCTTGGAAAAACCCTCTATAAATCTTCGATAATAACCAGCCAAGCCCAAGAAACTATGAATCTCCGAGACAGTCTTTGGTTTTTTCCAATTCACTATAGCTTCAATTTTCTTTGGATCAGCAGAAATTCCAGCCTTTGATATCACATGTCCTAAGAAAGAAATTTGTGCCAACCAAAATTCTCACTTCTTTAGTTTGGCATAAAGTTGTTTATCCCTTAAAGTCTGCAATACAATCCACAAATGCTTCTCATGATCTTCTTGACTCTTAGAGTATATTGAAATGTCATCGATGAGTATCACAACAAATTAATCTAATTAAGGCTAAAACACTCTATTCATTAAATCCATAAAAGTAGCTGGTGCATTTGTCAATCCAAAAGGCATCACAAGAAATTCATAATGACCATATCTGGTTCGAAAGGCAGTTTTCAGTATATCATCCTTCTTCACCTTCAATCGATGATAGTTAGAAAGCAAATCAATTTTTGAGAAAACTTATGCTCCCTATAATCGATTGAATAAATCATTTATTCAGGGAAGGGGATACTTGTTCTTCTCTATTACCTTATTCAATTTCCAATAATCAATACAAAGCCTCAAACTTCCATCTTTCTTTTTAACAAAAAGAACCAGTGCACTCCAGAGTGAAACACTTGGCCTAACAAAACCCTTATCAAGCATATCTTGAAATTGTAGTTTTAGCTCTCTAAGTTTAGCTAGAACCATTCCGTAAGGAGCCTTAGATAAAGGACCAATACCAGGAAAAAGTTCAATAGAGAATTCAATTTCTCTATTTGGAGGTAGGCTAGGTAATTATTCTGGAAAAAAAATCAGGAAACTCTTTACAATAGGAATATTTTTCTAACTTCTCATTAGTAGCTTCAGAGTTAATCATATATGCCAAAAAGCCAATACACCCCTATCTCAGCATATTCCTAGCTTGAAGAGCAGAAACTATACTCAATGATTTAACCTTCGTACTCCCTCAAAACAAAATTCAAATTGGCCAGGTATATGAAAGATTACATGTTTCTCAAAACATTCAACAATTGCATGGTAAGTTGACAACCAGTCCATACCCAAATGGCATCAAAGTCATGCACATGTAACAATATTAAATTTGCAACTAGATCCCTACCAGCAATATTTATAACACAACCTCGACACACCCATTGAGCACATAACATTACACCCGAAGGAGTAGACACCCATAGTTCACAATCCAACAACTCAGGACTCGTGTAATATATCAGCAAAAGCAGGAGATATAAAAGAGTGTGAAGAGCCGGTATCAAATAAAACATGGGCAGCTTTAGAGCAAATATTGAGAGTACCTGATACCACTTCTAGTGCCACTCGTGCATCTTGTTTCGTGAGGGCAAAAACTCTTCCCTAAACCACAGGCCTCTTTTGTCCACTTCCGGCTGTGGACTTTCCTTTATTAGATTTATTTGGACAATACTTAATAAAATATCAAAGTTTCCCACAACGAAAGCATGTATGGTTGGCAACACGGCATTTCCCAAAATGAGGCCTTCCACATTGTGCACATTTTTCTATAGCTCTTGGCAGGTACTGAATGGTATTCTTCTTAGAGGAGTTAAAGGATGATTTTCCTTTCTAGGGCTGGTTGAACTTCACTGTCTTGCCTTTATTATGTTGCAATGCAACTTTGATTTTTGTATGTTCTTGGAGGTCTTCTTCTACAGCTTCAGCAAGTACAACTAGACTCTTGTAGTCTTCAACTCGAGAAGTAGTCAAATGTTGTCTGATTTTGAATTCCAGTCCATTGCGAAACTTCTTAACCCTTACAGTTTCAGTAGAAACAAGATGGGGAGCAAGATGAGAGAACTTTGTAAACTTTGCTTCATATTGAGCAACTGCCATACTCCCTTGGACAAGTCCATCAAAATTTGTAGTTTATTTATCTCTAAAGCGTTTCATAAAATATTGAACATAAAATTTCTTCAAAAATTCTGCCCAATTAATCTGGGCATTATCACCTCTTCCTTATAATAGAAGTCTCTCTTGTGACTTCCACCATATTTTAGCTGGACCTTCAAACATGTATGCAACATAGTTAACTTTCTGAGAATTTGTGCATCCAAGAAATTTAAAGATCTTCTCCAATTTATCAACCCAACTTTCTGCTTCTAATGGTTCTATGGTGCCACTAAAAGAAGGAGGTCTTTGCTTTAGAAAAGCCTCTTGGGTAGAACCTTGACTAACTTCGGCTGGATGATGGATATTAGCTGCCCTTTGGGCAATTTCCTTCAACACTTGTTGCACACATTACTTATTTCTACACCTTGCATCCTATTAAGAAACGATATCATACATACTAGGATACCATTTTTTTTAACATATTCATATTTATGAACATTATGATAAGCATAACATGTATGTGCAGTAAATTAGGCATGCCGTTATACAAACATAGAGCACAATAGAATTCACATAACAAAAATTTAAATGTCTCTGAAGAGATATGCATTTACTAATCTACCCAAGCTATCCTTTCTGACTTCTAGAAACACTTACATCTATCTAAAAGTCTATAAAATCATAACCTATGCTTTGATACCACAACTGTCACGACCAAAATCTGTATTTCAGAATTTTGAGCATGACCGACATGTTAATATCAAGTATATAAACTCATAAAATTAGTAATGCAATTGGGTTGGGATATTAAATATGCTATGAGTTTGATTTGGAAAAAAGTCTCTCCAAACCTACGAGTCACCTCTCCCAAACCTTGCAAGAGTGAAAGTTTTCTATGATGTGTATGACATTTTAGTCTAGTTTCCACATGCTTAGTTCTTAATTCAACATTATTAAATTTGAGCAATAACTAAACTATGCCTTGCCTTGACCCTATTTTGGATTGAGGGAGAGGAGAGAACAGAGGAGAGGACATGAATACCTTACGTATATACATTAACTTTAGGGTCTGTTTGGTTGGAATGATGAAAAAGTGAAAAGTTAGAAAATAGAGAGAAGATGGAAAAGTGGGAGAATAAAAAAGTTTTTAGTTTTCTCATTTGTGTTTGGTTGAAAGAGTGGAGAGATAGAGAACTTTTTGATTTGGTTGAAATTAAGGTTTGTATAAATTTACCATCATATCCCTTTTAAATAAAACAAAAAGTAATACATTATACTTTTTTAAAAAAAAGTGTATAAATGAAAGTTGACATTTCAAAAAATAGCATAAGAAATCATCCAAAAACATCTTCTTAAAAAAATAAAAAGAAGGAAAAGAAGAAGAACCTACCACGTACTGACAAAACCAAAGAAAAAAAAAAGGCCAGTGTTACTAGAGAAATGAAAAGTCAAAAGAAAAAGAAAAAGAAAAAGAAAAATGAAAGGAAATAAGAGAACGTGGAGACGTGCTGTATGTAAAGATGAGGGTATTTGTGTAATTTACTACCCACATCATCTTCTCTTCTTAGTTTTTCTCCCAATTGGGAGGACAAAATGCTGTGAGCTCAGAGGGAAAATTTTCACCGCCATTTTCTTTCCCTCTTGTTTTCTGTCTTGAACCAAATAAGAAAAAATTCTATTTTTCACCCTATTTTCCTTTCATTCTTTTCCATCTTCCCTGTTTTCACTCCAACTAAATGGGGTCCTAGTGTCCATATATGAACCATAAGTATCAATAAAAAGAAAAGAAAGAAAGAAATAACCTTCTCATCACCTAAAACAATAAAATTAATTTTATTCCTATATATCTCACACCAATTTAATACCTTCTTAGCTCAAATTGTGGTGGGTTGGGGGGGGGGGGAGAGAGAAAAAAAAGAACCCACCATTTGCTTGGAGTCGCATGGAACTGATAGAACAAATTGCACATGTTATGTTTTCTTTTTTTGATAGGTAAGAAAAAAGTATATTAAAAAAACTGCTAGATGCAAATTAGCACCGACATATCAAAAGTACAAAAAAGATGAAAAAGCAAATTGCACATGTTATGTATCCTTATCCTTATCAACCTTATTTGACCAGCTGTATGTAAAATGTTTAGACCCAGCATCAAATGGAGAACTGTTAATTAACATTCATGTTCATGTCAAACGACTACATTGGACAAACCTGATTAGAATGATTTACACATTTTATGAAAGTAAAAAACTAAATATCATAGAGGGAACTTCCAGCATTAAGGTTTAAAAGATAAATAAACATACAAAGAAAATGTTGTTAAGCGTGTTAGTTGACATTTAAGTTGGGGAAACGGATGTTCTTCAAATTTTCGTTCTTTTAGCTGGACCTTGATCAATAATGGGATCAACTGGAGGAGGTTGTGCTTCTCCAGATTGCTGCACTTCAGGTGCTTTCTCTGTGTCTGCACTGGCAGGAGGAACATAGCCTTCCGGAAATGGTGGTGGCGGAGGAGCTGGTGGTAGCTGACCAAACAGAGAGGAGGAACAAAGACCTTATTACTAAATGTTAGACAAGCAATCAATTGATTTCAATCATAGATATGAAATAGTCACAAGTACCTCAGCTATCTTAATCAATTTGCATCTATGGCAATGGCCCAAAAAGGGGGGAAAAAATTCAATGAATAACACGGGGGGAATTTTCTAGAGATATAAAGAAGTTACCTTTCGTTGCAAGGATGCAAGAATATGATCTACTCGCTTAACTTCCTTAAAATCAATTGTCTCTTTAGCAACCTTTGATTCCACAGCTGCACTCTCATCAGCATCAACTGCATTAGAAATGACAACAAATAAACACGATAAGAACAAGATGACAATGACACAAATTTAAAGGAGAAAAGACCACAATCAAAACATTTTGTAATTGCATAAATGCACATGTGTCTGTGCACATAGAGAGACACACAGAGATTGATGGCAAAAGACTTCATCATCTTCTTTTTGATGTAATAAAAATGCATTAAAAAGGAATAAAAGGGGTGTGCCGCCGTTGTACACTGGAGTTCAAACAAAACCCTTCTAATTTATAGATTATCGGGGCTGGATATCTGTTATCATTGATATCATAATACAAACAAGCCAGCCACCCATGCTTTAGATCCAAGATTGCCAAAATTAAAACCAAGGCTGTTTACTTTCAGCCCCTTTCTTTGCACTATTCAATTAAATTTTATTACTTATCTAAAAAGAATATTAGAAGACAAGACAATAAAAGGTGAAATAAGAAATGAATCAACGTAGACATTAGATATTGCACCAATCAGACAGAGAAGAGAATGTTGGACGCACATTTGCGCCAGTACAGGTAAATATCAATTATTACACTGTCAAGATATTAAAGTTAGATGTGCAATCGGCAGGGGGTAAGACCAATTGACCCATAACTAAAAAACACGATGGCCCTAAATTGAGAGGCTTTGTTGAGTTCATTCGTTAGTGACTATTCTTCTATGAATCTCTCTATCCATAAGGAACTTGCAATAACAAAACCAAGATTCTCATTTTCATTATAACAAATCTCAATAATGAAACATGAAGGTGAAGCTGTTATGATTATCATAATTAAGTGATACTTAAAACAATCAAAGTAATCTATAAAGATAATATTAATTGCACAATCAGAGGTTCAGTTCTCAAAATGCAGGCCCACCTAGCCTAAGTTTTACATAAAAGTAAGTAAATACAGAGTTGATTAGAGAACTCTTTGCTTCAAATGTTTTCAATCAGTCTTACTCTTCTTCTCCCCAGTGCCCCAACATACTGGGAAGATTAAGGGGGTACTAGATATAATAAAAATTAAAGACTTTTAGTGCCAAATGAAAGGTGATAAGAACTGATTAGAAACTTCATATATTCTCACAAATGCATTAGTGCCATTTCAAATTCCGTGCCTAAAAAAAAAAAAAAAAAAAACCCTATATTTTCTCAATAATGATATCAGGTAATTTAAATTTCATTGATCAAGCCTATGTTCCTAACAACACCCCACCACCCCTACCTCCCACAAAAAAGAAAAAAGAAAAAAAAAGATTCTTAACAATTTAAGAAATGCACCTCCAAAAACCAAGATCTTATACTAACAAAAAGTCAAAAGCACATACACCATCCCAAGATGAATTTCTTTTTTGAAAAGACACCATAGATAAACAATAGGTCAATGAGGTAAACATTAGCTTTTACAGCAATGTCCTTAGAGCTTCGATAATTTACAATAATTTTGGCAAAAACAAACGAGGAGAAATGTACATTTTGGAGGCAGGGAGCATAATGAAAAGGAGCAAAGTATGTAGCAAGCAGTTACCGTATCCAATCTTCTCCAACTTTGAAGCAGCAATAGTAAAAGCTTTGGATATATGATAAAGAGATCGGCTCTGCAACAGAGGGCATAATCAATATCATATGATGGTTATTTTTATAAAATTAAAATAAAAAACTATGAAGGATAATTTCAATGCAGTCTTTCTATTATTATAAGCAGGATGTAGACATCCAATATTCTGCTGTATCACTATCTGGCATCAGCAATGACATTTACTACTCCATATTCTACAAAAATGAATAGTGAATTTTTTTTTTTTTAATTGGTAGGTTACGCACCCAGTGGGTCTTGAACCCATGACCTCACCCTCCATCCTTTATTATAGGTGAAGGAAGTGCCAGTTGAGCTATAGCTCATTGGCAGAAAAGAGACTAACTTCGGCTTCCATATGTCCAGAGCATACCCTAAGTACGAATTTGAAATCTTTGGGGCTTAGGAAACTGAGATTTCCATCATATCCCAAAAGTTATGGATGTATATCTTATTCCAATAAGTGCTGACATACTAACATTGTCTAGAGTTCCAAGATTATCATAGTGAGAAAAGAGATGTAAAATGAAAGGCACTTACAATTCGAGCAGCAAAAACATTGCAAAGCTGCGGCGCTTGGTAAATTGAACCATCCAAAATATAGTAAGTCAGCATTGGCGTAACTTTTTCAGGACTATCCCTCTTTTGCTTGCGGATAACAAATAAATGGGGCTCCATAACTTCATATAGCATGTATTCTGTGCCTGTCATTTTTCTATTCAATAAAAACAATAACAATCTTTAACTGTGCCATACTTCAAACAGTTGGGGCCGACCACATGAACCAAAATCTTTAACATTGCCTTTAAAACTGGATCTCTAGAAGTTCAAAGAACTACTATCACCTCACAATAAAAAATAACTCAAAAACAGCATAAGTTTTTGCTAATCATGTTAACCATTAGCTATGAAATGGATCAAAATGTTTTTTACTCAATCGAGTTCAAAAGCAGTTCACACCTTTGCCATCACTTTCAAAGTTCATTTATCCTATTTCCAAATATATATAAAAAAGACCCAAGTCAATGAACCAAATTTTAAAAAATATTCTCAGAAATTCATTTCCTTAAAAATCCAAAAAAAGATTGCCCCTTGCATTTCATCACTTCTCTCCAATTCCATGATTCCATCCTAAAAACCTAATCAAACACCCTAAGGAGAACCAGGAAACAATTCAAATTTAAACCATTTCATTCACCCCTTTTATTCAACAACCACATGAGCACCACTTAAAAACCATACATAACCTCACAGACCCAAAAATCAAAATCCCAACAAGTTTCTAAACCTACAAACCCATCCAATCAAAGTACCCCAATTCATCACATTTCTTAATCCCTTTATTCAGCACACACTCAAAACTTCAAAAAAAAAAAAAAAAACAAAGCACACCCATGTGCCAAAATAACTCAAAAAAGCTTCTAAAACTGCAAATCCAATCAAATCAAGCACATACCACCCACAATTACAAATTGAATGAAGAGTAAAAAAAAAAAAACTGGAAAAGTTGGTAACTTACGAGAGGTGAGAGAGGTCGAGTGGATGAGTGGAGCGCATGCGGAGTTGCTCATTGTTGCAAGTCCAGTCGTAGAATGGTGAGAGAGCAAAGTAATCGAACACCAAGTTTCGGTCCAAAGGGTAAGTATTGAGCCATAACTGGTCCTTGAAGCATATCCCTGTCATGTCTGTTCCCGGAGTAGGAGCCACCGCCGTTGGACCCTCCGGGTTCATCGCCGGACCTCCCGCCACCGGTGGCGTTGCCATGATAATATTATTAGTCCCACTCTCTCTCTCTCTCTTAGAGGTTTGGGCTTTGGTTCTGAGTTTGAACTTTGATCTTTGAAGAAGCAAGCAAGCACTTCACAATAGCTGTAATTTTGTAAATAGAAACTGAGAAAGAAAGCGAGTCCAAGAGAAGGTGCTTGAATTCATGTGGGCTTAAAAGCCCAAGATATTTATATGGCCATAAACGGACCTATTAGAACAAATTGACCTTTTTTTTTTTTTTGGACCAAGGATGAGAAAAATTGTAGATTATTTCAAATAAGGTTTATTGAAGCCATGAATTCCACATTTTATTTTCGCGTAAAGCTACTAAAATCATTTTTTTCACTATTTAATAATTTTCGAATTAGTTGATTTTGATTTTGAGCTGAGAAAGGGTAATGAATTTATAAGGTATGTTTACAGTAGATCACTTCAATACTTGTGAGATTTTTTTTGAAAAATTAGTATAACATTGTAGTCTGTATATGAGTATGACATTTTAGTCTAGTTTCCACATGCTTTGTTCTTAATTCAACATTATCACATATGAGCCATACCTAAACTAGGCCTTAATTCTATTTTGGATGGAGGGAGAGGAGAGGACTAAGGAAGGTGATCAACATATATTAAATGTTGTGAGGTCCAGTTAGCTCAACTAATAAAATCTTTAGTGATTGAATAAGAGATTTATGGCCTGTTTGGGAGTTAAAAAAAGGAGGGGGAGTAGAGTAGAGGGAGAGAGAGTAGTTCAATTACCTTGTTTGGGAGTTTTTTAAGGGAGGAGGGGGAGGAATTTGAAGGAGTTTGGAAGGGTTTCAACTCCCTCCAACCCTTCATTTTTAATTCCCCCAAATTGGAGAGATTTGGAGGAAGAGTGGAGAATAAAAATGCTTGACTAAATGAATTACCAAATTTGCCCTTATTATATTAACAAAATTACAAATGAAAAGACTAATTACTCCTCTCTCCCTTACTTAATTTTAAAAACATCCAAATAAGGTGAAAGATAGCCATTCCCTTCTACTCTCCTTCCCACTACTCTCCTCCCCTCTACTCCCCTCTACTCTCCTCCCTCTCTAAACTTCCAAACATGCCATTAAGATTCAATCCTCACATACACATTAAAACCAATTGATAATAAAGAGCTATCATTCGGAGCGAATATCGTAAATTGAAACTAAAAAAAAAGAAAAAAAGTACTAAACATCACATCGGAGCCAACATCGTATATTTCGACCACATTTCTCGCTACTCTCCTTTCCACTCTCTGCCTTTTCCTCTATCTCATTCTGTTCAAACATAACTTGAGGGCCTTTTATCTTACTGCGTTTGTAATTACGAAAGATCAAAACGTGAATGAGGTGAAAACCTGAAACCACTTTGTCTCAGGTATTCAAGGCCTTTTTCTTTTAATAGTTTGAAAGCATATATATATTTTTATAAAGCACAACTTCTTTTTTCCAACTTCACTATTTCCTAGATACGACTTTTTAAAAACAATTCATTTTCAATAAACTGAAAATAAACTAATCAATTTGATACTAATTTGTGATAAAACAAAACGACACAAACCCAACAGTGCGTAGAGTTAATACTCACAGCCTGTGTTGCATAGAGTTTTTGGGCATTTCATACACCACCAACAACAAGAACTAAACTGGCTGAAATTTGAAACAAAAGACATTGTTGATACGGATCATTGTATATCTTACATTGCAGAGCACCATCAGAAGGAGAATCATAAGGCAGCCCCTAACTTCTAAATTAGACCATTAAATTTCTAGGAAATAGCCAGCATCTGAAAATGAATCAGTTGCAAGCATCTACGAAATATCGATGGTGATGCTTTTGCCTTTTCCTTATTAGAACACATCCGACCCATTTTCGGACTATTGAGAATTGTCAGTAACAGATAACAAGAAATGTCGGCAAATACACAGCCTAACCGCACTATCCCACAGAAAGACGTTAGGGCTTCTTACTTTTTTTCTTGGCAGTTTTGGCAATAGCATCACAAATCTCCCTTTTCCGCTTGTTATTGTTATTGTTGTTGTTATTGTTATTGTCGTTATTGTTGTTGTTGCTCAGGCCACCTGTGTTTAGCGAACGCTTGCTTTGAACTTCCAGAGAATCCTTCACAAAAAACTTCAACCTCCATAAGGTAGATTCACTCTGGATAAGAAACACAATAAACTCAACGACTCATTCTATAACCACGCAATCTTTTGAGAATCTAGAAGACGAAAATACTGTACAGTACTTATAAAAAAATGTATATGATAACCTGAGCATCAATGTCAAGGTCCACCTCTTCAGCAGTTGCTTGGAAGCTTGGATTATTTTGAGCAACAATCTCCAATGCCTTGGTTAGATCTTCAGGAGACAATTTGGTGAGTGCTGCCCCAAGATTTCTCTTCTCCTCCGTTGAAATTTTTCTGGAAATAATGTTCTTAACAATTGCTTGTGCAGTGAAACAAAAGTAACAAGGCATCCATACTAGTAATTTGATCAGGTTATCAAAGGCAGAAAAACAGTGTTGGAAAACTGAATTTGTAATAATTAAGTAGAGTAATCCTTTTTCTTTCTAGCTAATTCCAAGAGTAATGCTGACAAAAGGTTGCTAAGAACCAATTTATAATTTTTTGTCTAGTGCATTGGATACATGGTCCGCAAGCCAAATACACCAGTGTGCCCGCTTGATATGCATTAATATGCAACATGACAATTTGCACCCAGTTTAAATAAAAAGTATGTTCATAGATTTGTTCGTAAAGCATTTCACTAGCTCCAAAGACAACCATTCTCAAATCAAAAACTTTGCCAATTTTCTTCCCAATACATAAGACACTACCAAACTTAAATCCACCATAAGGCCTCCAAATCTGAAATTTCTAATAATTGTAATGACATGAAATGCATAGATTACACTTTTATGATACTTATTTGCTAGCAAAGCCTCACATCCCTCCCAATATGTACCCAATTGTATACATTAAAAATTTAACAAAACTATAGTTCCTCATGCTATTCACAAAGCAATCAACAGAATAAATCACAAAAAATTTTAATCTATAAATCTGCCCCATGGTTTAGAAATTTTTAGGAGTTTTAACCACGTGCTCAATCAACGTGCCATGGATCCTAGAACTATTTTTTTTTTGCAATTTGTTTATGACCCAAAATCCATTACTACAGGTTTAGGGATGAATTCAGAAGTGTGTTTACTGTTTAGTTACAAGGGTTCCTCATCCAAGCAAAATAGAAACGTGATAAGATCCCCTCCCATTGAATCTTGCAATTCCCTTCAATTTTTATTTAGATGTAAGACGTGGCATTTAAATTTTTTATTTTTTTTTAAATGCCATGATGTAAGACACGTGGCATTTAAGAATCAAAAGCATGCCCACCTGTGGTACATCCAACTAAAAATGGGAGGGAATTGGAGGATTCACTAGTACAATCCCCTCCCATTCAATGAACAGCAGTTGCATTTGGTATCTATTAAAACCATAGTCAAAGTATAATAGTTGCGTTTGGAAATTGTACAAGCAGATACAAAGCATATCAGACCACAAAGACCAAGCAATCTGATCTAGAACACATCAATCTAAATAGCATATCAGACCACAAAGACCAAGCAATCTGATCTAGAACACATCAATCTAAATAGCCATTGGCCCAGTAGATGAAACATACGACAATATGATCCCATTTTATTCTATTACCTTCTTTTGATGACATAACTTCTAGTTGTGATGAAGACTTCAATTAAGGCAAAGCACTCATAGAATTTAACTCAAAGGGAAAAGACACATCCACATCTAGATGCACATGTACAAATTCTTAATCAACATGCATATCTATAATTAACCTGGCTTTTATTGGTCCAAATGGGTAAATTTAAGGAAAAAATTACAAATAAAAGCAAAAATATAAAGCTGTAATTTGAGGAAATTAGATAATGATGTTATGGAACAAACCTGCACTTCTGAACAACCATCTCTCGGAGATCTTCCAAATGCACATCAAGCTCGTACAGCTGAAAAAATTCATTATAGTGCATTCAAACAAAGTCCTATAATACTTTCAGTAAAAGATAAGAATATAATCAGACTAGAATAAGACAGTTGGAAAACCATCCAAACATAGTGGAAATATTCTTAAAGAACTTAAGAAGTCTATAAATTATCTCAAAAAACTCCTTTTTTTCTAAACGTATCCATATAAAGAGCTCATAAAATTTTAACATACCTCGTTATTTAAATCTCTTGCCATTTTGGCATATGCTGCGTCCTGAGCAAGCTGCATATCCAACTGTGCCTGTGCTTCCTCGTCTTCTCGTCTTTTTTCCTGCAAGTACATTGCTACTAACGTTACAACTCATCAAGAAATGAACCAAGGATTCTTTACAATCCCTTTTAGTCCAAGAAAGAGCCATGCATGCTGGCAAAGCAAGTTACCTCTTCAGTAACTTTAGGCAGAAGTAGCAACCACTTTTCCTCAAATTTTTCCAACAAAGTTTTGGCCATGACATGAACATCACTTCTGTCGTCATTATTATATTTCATTGCATTCTTGAAAATCAACCTCACATCAGCACATATTTCCCGGACATTCTTATATCCAGTACCATCCTTGGCTTCCATTTGATTTTTTACAGTACTGAAATCCATGGGCTTGTCAATAACCTAGCATTCATCATCTAAAACAAATTAATCAAATGCACATACAGAAGAAATCCAAGACCAAAGTTGGGAAGGCAATTAGGGAGAGACTACCACAAGTGATGAAGTGAACCAATGGACTATTCAATAACAAAGCCAGAATATACATGGCGCCTTTCCAAACAATTATGATTTTAACTATAGATGGCATTACTTGGTATGCCCAGAGATCAAAAGCAGATATAAACATAATTACAATTATAGATACAAAGTTTCATTTAACTTGATTAAAATAAATCCATCAGTAGAACAATTATTCATCATGAACAGTTTTTTAGGAATGCAATATTGCACGATTAATATAATGCTGACTGAAATATCAATAACAAATGTAAACGGCAAACCTTACCTCATAGTAGTCATGTAACTTTAGGCCTTCTACATCTACAGGTTCCATAAAGGGCCATGCCCACTTGTGTTGCATGATCTGAAAGCACACATCAGAAAAAAATAAAATGACATGCATTATGATTTTGATTTTACAGCAGCCAGTTGATGGTGCCTTGGTATAGGTGCAATTTATAGCCAAGACCAGACATGTATTTTTGGAAGGGTTTCCCAACATAGAGTCCACCATAATGAAAGGTGTGACAAAAATCCCTAGCAGAAAAAGAGATAATTCAATAAGCAAATTATTAGAATATTGGTTAAATGAATAAATGATTAGAGTCACCATTTCCTAATAGCTTAATCTTTTGAGAGAATAGGTAATTTATCATGGTATTAAAACAGGTAGTCCGGAGTTCAAACTTTGTCCCTGCTCTACCTCCCATTTAAAAAGTTAAAAATCGCATGCGTTGGCTCCATTTATTAAGTTGGAGTAAAATTTAAAAATCCCACATGTTGACTCTACTTATTAAGGGAGAGTTGGAGCCCACACATGATGGGGAGTATTAGAATATTGATTAAATGATAAATTCACAATTTCCTAAAAACTAAACCATTTGGGAGAATCTGCTTTAAAAAGGGAAAAAAATGGAGGTTTGGTAATTACCATGAAATTTGTACCAAAGGATATATAATATCAAATACTCCTAACATACCAAACAACTATTTAATTACAATCTAACAATTAGAACTATAAATTTCTGGAGAATAAAGGGCCTTTTGTTTAGCATTTTCTTTTGTGAGATGACATGCAATATATAAGGGAGAAACTTCATAAAGGAGGCAATATATATATATATATATAAATTAGTAAGGAGGCAAATAATTATGATAGTGTACAAGTGTCGAAACAATATATAAAACTAAGTTAAAAGAGAAAAAAAATTCAAATCCCATTGAGATTCCAAAATGGAAAGATAAATAAACTTACACACACACACACACACACACACAAAGACAACACATAAAAATGACTAAGCAATAACATATGATAGAATGGGTATGAGCTCTTTACCTGACGCAATATTGTGCCAAATTGGCGCATGAGTTCTTGCATTCTCTTTGCAGCAGCTGCTTCCCGACGAGATGCATCTTGCTGCTGCCTTTTAATGCTTGGAATATGTTTTTCCTTATCTTTATCCTTCACTATTGAGCTAGCTTTGGATGTGCTAAGTTGCTTTTTACTATTACTTGAATAAAATTGTTCTATCTCATTCACTCTTTGCTCAAGCTGCAAGGAAAAATGCAATACTAATAATCAACTTATAAACATCCAGACATTAATTGATTTAAAGTGACCCAACAAGATTATATAAGAACAACTGCCGTATTTAGTATTGTCAAGGTATCATTTTAAGGCAAACTCAATAGACAAAATTATAGCAGTATTTTATAAATATGAAAAAGGCCCATGATATATACTACATGGATCCCATATCTACAGTTTTATTATTTTGTATGAGCACATCTGCAGCTACATTATTATTTTTCCACTTACCTGGTAGAACTTTATTATAGAAAGTTCTATAACATACAATAATCTTATTAAATGGGAAATGCATGAGCAAGCAAGCCCCTGAACCTGAATGAAGATAAGTTGTGTACAACATAATATACAGAATTAAATTGACCAACCACACAAACCCCCCCACCAAAAAAAAAAATCAAACTTAGTATTTAGTCAAACAAGGAATGATGATGACTTTCTATTCTTTCTTGATAGGTTAACACTTTTATTAAAACCCACTAGAGGTGCAAATAACATACATGGGAGACCACCAAGAAGAAAATGAAGAAGAGGAAAAACAAATACTAATTCCTCACCTCCAAATGCCAGTCTAGTGCAGCCTACTCATTATGTCCTTCCCTCAAACTCTATTCCCACATAAAAGGGCCAAAACAAGGTTGGACAAACTCAAACAAATTATAATTTTGAACAGCCATTTGGTAACTAAAATCAGTAGCCAATCGCAACACAAGAGGTTTAGTATTCATTTTAGCAAATTGGGTAGCATTAAATTTATGCCTCTAGAAACTAAATCATGTATATCCCCATAAATAAATTCAGCAGCGTTCAACATTGACCCTCCGTTTTCTGTCCAATATGTCGATTGCATTACCAAAACATGGGGAAGAAAAATAAAAAATCTTGTTTCTGTACGAAACAGAGGCACGTGATACACTGATTACACATCGACCAGCTCCCAAAACAACAGTATGCCACATTACCCATCTTAAAAATAACTTATACACTATGAAACATATATGATATACTTCAGTCACTTAAAAACAGAAGCACAGACAAATAAAAAGACAACTGGTTACTGGCTTGTTACACATGTTCTTACCTTATCAACCTTCCCAAAAATATCATCAACACGGTACTTGAAACCCTCAATTTCCGGAGCAGGAGCATTAGCAATAATTCCTACACCAACGTCTGAAATTGGAGCATCTATTTGATCCATCTGATACAATTACACACATTATCATTGTCCAAGCCTAGAGCACAACCACCATGTCCATCTAGCTTAAATTTAAGCTCTAAAAACTTAATCTAATTTTTCCTTAACCAAACCAAACAGAGATTTTCATTTTTCATCTCTAGCATCAAAACAATTTTAACTATTACTGCTACAAAAAAACGCTATAAATCAATTAGAACATTCTTGCTATAAATCAAATCAGATTGGAGCTTAGATATATACACATTGATACGTGTACGCATGTTTTGCAAGCTTATATTGCATACACGTATACATACATAAATATTATGTGTATTATACAGTGAAATACTACGTGTAGAAAATATACATACAGGGAGAGATTTTTAGCGGCGAGAAGAAGACGAAGTGTTGTTGCGGCGGAGAAGGGAGCGACGCTTGGGTTTTGGGGAGTGAGTGAGTGAGTGCCTTAGAGATTGATTGTGCTGCTGGCGATAAGTACTAATGGAGTTCTAATTGAAGCGACGCAGGCGGCGTCTGGCTTTTTCATGGGGAGTACTTTTTTGATTAGTGAAACGTTGTCGTTTTATTCCTCCTTACTACTACTTTACCTTTTTTTTCTCTTTTCTCTTTTTTTTTTTTTTTTTTTTTTGGAATATTACACAAAAAAGCAAAGAATTTATACCATTTTTTTTTTCATTATTTTGGGCAGTAATAGAGCATGAATTTGTTGATGAAACATTATGTTTTTTGGTCAAACATTATGTTTTATTAGAAAAACTTTGTTTGTTTAGTCTTTACTCTTTTAAGTTCAATTGCTTGTTAAAGTAATTTATGAACTCATCATAGGAAAAACATAGATTTTAATAAATAGTTTTCTACTTTTATATGCACTTACTACCATGGGTAGGGATGGCAAAAACACATGTCATGTCTAACTCGTCTTGCACAGGTTTTTCCCGCTTCAAATAAAAAATGGGTAGAGATGGGGCACCCATAATCTAACCTTGTCTTGCGTCCATTGCCATCTTTTGTAGTCATGAATAATTGAAATAATTTAGCAAGATGGACAAATGACTTATATCGAAACAATTTCATAATTTCAAACTTCAATTAACAAATTTAATTATATAAAATATTTTTATAGATATAGACCTAATCTAAAATTTGATATACACTTTGACCATTTTGTACATGATTTCTTTTTTTATTTTCTTCTTCCTTTTTTTTCCCCCCCTTTTTCTTGTTGGGATTTTTTTTTTTTTTTTTTTGCTGAATAAATACTTTATTTAACACTAAACAAAGAAATACAATCCAGATTGGGCCTGTGGCCATCTCTAGCCAAAGCCTGAATAATCCGTAGGCACACATTTAAACTTTGGATTTTTTTCCAGCCCAACTAGTTAAAAGATAAGTTGCTTTGTTACCTTCCCTAAAAACAAAAGAAAAATTTATATTAACAAAATCTTTAGCAAAATACAAAATATCCTCCACCACAGACTTAATACTCCAATGAGGCGCTTCCTTTTGATTTCTCAAGGGCTCGATAACATTCCATGCATCGCCTTCAATTACTACATTCTTAAAACCTGCATCTGCTGCTTTTTGAATGGCCACCAAGGCTGCATTTGCCTCACCAGATAATGGGCTACCTCGGCACAACTACTCTGCCTGTGCAGCAAGAAGCTTACCATCATGGTCTCTTCCTATTATTGCTACAGAAGTAGATCCTTCTCTAATTGCCGCATCAAAATTCAATTTTACCCAACTTGGTGGAGGTGGGATCCATGCTTTATCCATAGAGGAATTTTTACATTGAATCTTCCAAGCTTGCTTGTGTTCCTCAAAGGATTTAATCACTTTCCTCGCAAGATCAGCTGGGACTATTTTGATTCCCTTCACACGAGCTTTGTTTCTACTCAGCCATACTTGGTCACACATAATTGCTGCAAATAATTGGAACTCCTCTGCAACTTCATCATCTAGTGCCAGAAGCAGTTTTGGATTGATAACCATCTTCACCCAATCTACTATGGATATAGAATCCAAATTGTTCAATCTCAACGGCCATGGGCTTAGGAGCCAAACTTGAGTAGCCTAGTCACATTGCAAAAATAAATGCTCCAAAGTGTCGGGAGCCTTACCGCATAAGTGGCACTCAATTGATGGGAGGGTAAACCTTCTATTTATAATAGAAGCTGTAGGGAGGATTTCCCAAGCCAATTTCCACAGCAGGTTTTTGAGTTTAGCATGTATTTTCATCTTCCACAACTCCTTCTAGCTCTTTTTAACTCTCTATCTTATTTACTAATGTACACACTTTTAAACTTTGGATTTTTTTCCTAAGTAAATCTATTTTTTTTTTCCTAAATAAACTTTCAATGAAAAGCTATGTCCAAATGCACTTTAATCATATACAAAATGCGACTACCATTGGTTGGTTTTGGTGCATGTTAGTTTTTGAGATAATATCTCATATACGTCATAATTTACGTATTCCTTTCATAGTGAATACTTTCATAAGCTATATGAAATAATAACTAGTATTCAAACAAAGGACATAAACCAAATGTATACAAAATTAAATGGGGGACAAAGGAATGGAAGTAATTCTCTTAGCCATATCCAAATCGATCGAAAGAATTAAACCAACATCATTATATATATACCAACGAATTTGTGGTTTAGTGACTTCTGTTAGATAGTTACAATAGATGAGAGAAAACTGTATTCTTAAACGTCTTCATTAGAAATTCTAAAAAATATTAATTAAACTACAAAACTATTCACTTTGGGAGAAAAGGTTTTGCACCATTGATATTATGGGGAAAAGATTGTCGATATATTATAATTTAGTGGGCTTGCATTTGCAATCATTCCGTTCAACATTCAACAAAGAAAATAATATAATATAAATAAATATAATAGTAAACAAAACAATGAGCTAAAACAAATAAATGTATTATCAGCAAGTAGCATTTAACAATACCCAAAAAATCAAACAAAATTAAAAAATAAATAAATTTGCAATGAGTGGAAATGGTCACAAAAGTGGAAAGCAAGCAGAGGTCGCTCGAGCCAACACGCTAGCGAAGTGGGCCCTACACCTCAGCAACGTCCAATGACTCTTCACAGGCCCAGTCCCTCCGCTCCTCTTACCACCGTCACCACCGGCAATCACCGGTTCCCTTCCGTCAACAACAACCGGAATCATCGGTACTGGGCCCCGCCGAGCCTGTCTCTTCCTTATCTCACTCAGCTCCATCTGGGGCTGAATCTTCGCCAGCCCAATAATCACCTTGTGCTTCTTTGACTCGAACTTCTGGTACCGGAAACTCCCGGTTGCCGGTACACGTAGCGAGCTCGACCGGGTGTTGCCGGTGAACCTAGCGGAGTGGAATTTCTGGGACTTGTTGAAAGACTCTGATCCCCATAGAGCTCTTCGTCTGTTACACTCTTCTTCTTCTTCTTGGTGTTTCTGGTGTATGACTCTGCCGCAGAAGATTACGGTGTCGTTTTTGACTGTTGGGTTGGCGGTGGAGAACTCGAACAAATCTGGGCGTGAAGGAGAGTCTGGACAGGAAGAAAAAGAGTTGGGTTCTTCGAGTTCTGCATGTTCATCGTGAATGGAAAGGTCACAGAATGAGAGCGCGTCTTCCTCAAGATCATCGAAGGATTGGAGATATGTTTTGTCCTCCATGGTTAAAGATTATGAGAATGTTTTTCTTTTTTGTGAAGGAGAAGTTGTTGTTGTTGGTGGTGTTTGATGAAAGTGGACCAAGATCAATTTATATATATATATAGATATATAGTGATTTTTCTAGACTTCTAGATATGAGAGAGAGTGAGCGTGTGTAAAGTTGGGGTTAAGGGCTTCTAGAAGAGGAAATGTTGTTTATTTATTTATTTTGGAGCGGAAAAGGGGGGGTTAGACTTTGGAGAGAGTGGGTAAGACTAAAAGTGAGAAAATTTGATTAGAAGGAGAAGAAGCATGAGTTGCTAGAAGAAGAGAAAGGGAAGTGCATTCAATTCGACCAAGTCTTTTAGTTCTAGAAAAGCTCGTATAGTATGATAAAGTATTTTAAAAAATTGGATCGTATACCCAACTGCTACGCAATGATTTGGCTAATCAAATCTGCCTTTGAAATGTTTCAATCATTCTTTCCCTTTCCCATCCATAGCATCTTCTGAAAAGGGTTAAAATTGCTAATTGATGGGTTGCAACTTGCAACTTAGACAATTTTAATTTGAGCCCAATAATGGGCCCATGGTCCACTCTAAGGAGAGAGGGTAGCCCAATAGGCCCATGGATTCTCCATCTAAATAAAAAAGAACCATAGAAAGGGTAGCCCAATAGGCCCATGGATTCTCCATCTAAATAAAAAAGAACCATAGAAGTTGGGGCATTCCGAGAATTGAACTCGGGACCTCTCGCACCCTAAGCGAGAATCATACCACTAGACCAAATGCCCATTTTTGTTATGCGAAAGTACTATTAATTTCTTAGACTACAAATTATCAAAAGTTTGCAATGCATAGCAAAGCAAAAACCCTTCTCTGTTTTTTCATTTCCCCTACTACTACCTTTGGGGGTTTGGCTCTGAATCAGAGCAACACACAAAAACTGAAAAAAAAAAAAAAAAAAAAAAAAACTCGTTTTTAACTCCATAGCAATGGCCAGAGCAGCTCTCTTTCACTTGCTCCGATCGCAATCCAAGCAGCTATCATCGTCTTCCAGAACCTTCGCTTCAGGTTCCTTCTCCTTCTCCTTCCATTTCCTCTTTCTAATTTTTTTATTCAAAATCGTAAACAGGTTCTCATTTCATTAACCATCTACTAAACACGTATTTTCAGATAGCGTTTTCTTTTGAAACGCTTTCAATCTAGCAAGTTTTATCGGTTTGCTTATTTATGTAATTGAAAGATTATAGCTTGAATGTCTGAGACACCAACGTTGATGGTAGAGTTTGAATTGATATTGTAATTATTATCATTTAGCCAAAAGCCTTATTGTCTAAAAGTTAGTTTATGTAAATGATGTTGTAGTTTAAGTAAATGGGTCACTAGATTTTTTTTCATTTGGGAATGGTTGAGGCTGAGATATTAGGTTATGAATTTACTAAACCTAATTGCTCTGAAAGTTGATTGGCCAACCCAAATAATTCGCATGTACTCACTACTCAGTACACTCCAGATTGAGATCCTAATTTAAGAAGAGGATGTACAATTTCTTCTAATATACATCATTATGTTGTGGCCAAAAGCCTTGTAGTTCAGCTGGGTCATTCTTGGCGTTTCCAAATGAGACATTTAGGGTTCAAATCCTCCCTCTGCTGTCGGGAAAAAAATTACATCATTACATTGAGATGCATGACAAGATTCAATGGAAAATTTGGGGAAAACAATTGAACATAAAATAAAGGATAGTCCTTAGGAATAAGTGCCAGTCAGGAAAACCAAGGAATCAGCACCTAGGTTGTTGCCAGGAATAGCTTTGGATTGATGGTATTGTAGTAGATTAGGGTCTAGGTGTTGTCAGCTCTTCTTTAGTAATTTATGTTTAATCTGAATTCGGTTGTCCCTTCCATTGAATTAGATGGCGCTAAACTCTTTCACCCCTAGTAGAAACAAATTGCTTATCCAAAGTAGAATCAATATGTTCTTAACATGTTGGCAAAAGGTTTGGTGGTGTTGTATGAGTCATATGGTTTGAAATGGGACCATGGGGAAGCTCATGGAAAGTATCATATGGGGTAACTGTTGGACCTTTATAAGTGGAACTACTTCTATAATCAAAGAGAGAATCATTAATATATGTATTCGGTCCAACCCATTTCAACACTTTTGAGTGTTGCAATACTTTTGGTCCATCACTTGATTGAAATTGTTTACTGATATCATGAACTTGATACAATTTATGATGGTTATATGTTTCCAATTGACCCATGTCCTTTAAAATGTGATGAAAGTGGAGAGGATCTAAAGTTGTCCTAGGTTTGAATTCAAATGGCATTATGTCTATAAATTTAGACCTGTCAAAAAAAAAAAAAAGGAACTATGTCTATAAATTTAGTGATGAAACTGTCATATGCAAGTTAGGTAGCAGAGGAAATGAAATCTTCACTCATTGAGAGTTCAGAGTGAGGGGTGCATTAACTGTCCATTTTCCCGTTTCATATATACTGACACATTTCAGGGGTTGGACATGGACTGAACATGCGTGCATGCTCTCCACACACACACAAAAAGACTTTTTTTTGAGGGGGTGAGGAGGGGGGATAGACGTAACAGGTTACGAGTGCTTGTCAGTGTACCAACTCATTCAATTGAAAATTTGGAGTAGGAGAAAAAGAAAAAAAAGGAGGGGGGGGGGGACTTTGAGGATCCATACATGGCTGATATTAAGTTTTATAACTCCTTTTCTACTTTTTTTGTGGATCTATAATAACAAGAGCATTTTTTTTGTCAGTTATATTATATTAGACTTGTACTTGCATGCAAAACCTTCTGATTCTGCCCCCACCCCTGATTCTGCACTGAACTTCTATTACCCTTCTGTCCTGGTTTCTGCTTTAATTGCTGGGTGTTCAGAAGTGCATGCTATTGGCATCTGTTTTTGTTATTATCATTATCAGTAATAACTTTTCTGTCCCACTTCAGGTTATCATCCTTGTAGGTCTGGAACATGGCCACTTTGCCCAAGTGCCAAACACAACTTTGCCTCTACCATTCAGGCTGCTGCTGCCCAGAAAAGATGGGCATCTCAAGCCATCAATAAAGAAGATGACAACAAGATTAGTATCGGACCACGAAGAGGAGGAGAAGGTAGGGAAGATGAAAAAGACACTGCAATTGCTTATCATGGCCCAATCTCTTCCACCATTAAGAAAGTAAAGCTTCTTTCTCTTTCAACCTGCTGCCTGTCCGTATCACTGGGCCCAGTCATAACCTTCATGACATCTCCTGATATGAATGTAGTTCTCAAGGGTGCAGTAGCGGCATCTGTTATATTTCTCAGTGCTACCACCACTGGTGCCCTCCACTGGTTTGTAAGTCCTTACGTTCACAAGCTCAGGTGGCAGCCTGGTTCAGATAGCTTTGATGTGGAGATGTTGTCTTGGCTGGCCACATCTATTCCTAAGACTATTAAGTTCGCTGATATTCGGCATCCAGAGACCAATAGGCCTTTTGTCACATTTAAGGCCAATGGGAACTTTTACTTTATCGACTCAGATCACTGTCATAACAAGGCTTTGTTGGCAAGACTGACTCCTCAGAAACATGAGTCTGCTTTGAAGAATTTGTAACTGAATACTCAATGATGAGACCTCTTGGAAGTTTTGCTTTTAGAAAGACTGAACTATGTTACGTATTGTGGTTGTGATAAGCCCTGGCTTGGTTGAGCCTTTGGGCATTTTTCCCGTTCTTATTTGTGTGACAAATTTTAGTTGTTTTGACATAAATTTAGTTAATATCCGAGGTCTTACCGGTCACTACCATCTTAATTTGTGAGGCAAATTTTTAGTTGTTCCGACATAAATTTAGTTTAGGACAAAGTTTAGCTATAAAACCAGTTGTAGCCTAAGGCTACAAACTGCTCTAATAAAATGACATATGTAAAAAAAAGCATGTGCACTGCAAATGATTACTTAAGTGAACTTAACTCAACTAACCTTAGTTAACTACACCACCTATTAAAAAAATAAAAAATAAAAACTAAAAACCCTAAACTAAAAACCCTAAAAATATACGTTTGATCTCTCTCTCTCTTTCTCTCTCTCTCTCTCTCTAAACCGTAACCCCGAAGGCCATCCAACCGATCATCCATAGCCTCCCATATCCACCGCCGGCCGGCCAGCCCAAATCCTCCTGTCACCACCGCCGGCCAACCTCAAATCCTTGCTGCTCCACCACCGGCCAACCACCTCAATCCTCCTCTGTCTCCACCGCTGGCCAGCCTCAAATCTGTGCTGTTTCCACCGCCGGCCAGCCACCTCAATCTTCCTTTTTCTCCACCGCCGGCCAACCACCTCCTCCTCTGTCTCCACCGCCGGCGCACTCAATCTCCGCCTCTTCACCGGTTAGATTCCTTTTGTTTTATTCATAGATAGCTGTTCCTTTTGTTCTGAATTTTCTGGTTTTTTTTTTTTTTAATTATTAATGTGCAATTTTTAGTTTCATTGTTCATAGATAACTAAATTTACTTTTTAAATTCCTTCAAGAACTAGAGGATTTGCTAGCTGGCTTTTTTAATTTCATTTGAGGTTTCAATCTGATTCCTCATCAGCTCTTACTTTCTTCAATTGGGTCAAGGATGATTTAAGTCTCAAACTGTCAAAGTCATTGTTTTATGAGTGATAGGAAATGGGGTTTGCCTGGATAGTTTTACTTGTCGAGTTGTTGTGGAAGGACATAGAAAAAAGAGTAAGTTGCTTTCAGCTTTGAAGTTGTTGTCAGAGCTTCAGGGATTTGAAATTCCTATTTTTGCTGACTTTTATGAATATCTAGTGGTCAAACTGTGTGAAGAGAATCGGCCAATTGCTGCTACAATAAAAAATTTTTAAACTTTATTCTCTACCTTTTTATTCTATTTTTGAATTGAAACAAATCTAAAAGGTGTTGGAGAGATCCTATATTCTATTTACAAGTATTGTTTCATAGTCTGCAAAAGGAGAAAGTTTTTTGAACCTTTTTATATTCTGTCATCTCAAAAGAACTTGTCTATTTTCTTATGGGTACATTTAGAAGTCAGTTTTCATAAGATTCAAAAATAATAGCTTATATATTTTGTTCACAGGTGGCAAATTTGAATTTTTCTGGCTCCTTACTATCTCTCATGTCAAGCTTCATGTATAACTAAAGAATGAGTTAAAATCTATGCTTAATTTACAAGTCAAGAATGTGATTTTTTTTTGGTTTCTCTCTTTTTGCACAGCAACCATCACTGACAACACTGAATTCAAGAGCTTATACAGACAGAATATCTCTGTTTCTGTTCCTTCTGCACATGGTTGCTGCTGTTGGGTTAGTTTGTTTTCTTGTATTCAAGGGAATTCAAGGCCTAATACAAGCGTCAAAATATATTAAAACGAAAGAGAAAAGGGTGTTGCGGTTTTATCTACCACAAGTTGAAGCTGCATCTTTTTTGAGCGTTTCTCTTGCATTGGCATGGCAAAAGGCGGTCAGGGAATGGCCTCTGTTTATGGTTCATTTCATACTATGGAGCTCTTTTGTAATGTCCCTATCTGCTGGAATTCTCCTTATTTGCTTCCAAAAACCTGCTACTGAAGGCATTGGAGTCTGTTTTATTGTCTTTGCAATTGGCAATGGATTGTATGCTTGTTGGGTCATGTGTATTAAGTTTTGTTGTAAGATCTTGATGAAAGCACTTGAGCCAAGTATTTAGTCCTTTGCCTGAGTGGTACAATTTATTATTAAAATGGTTATTTCTTATCTGCTAGTTCAATAATTTGAATTTCTTTGACAATTATGTGGCAGAGGCGTTAGCTTGGAAAGTTGAGATGGTGTATAAAATTTAAAACCCAATCTCACTGCATATAGGGCTATAATAGACTGCTTGTGTAAAATAAACAAAAGTATGGAGGATGAATATGTAATGAAAGAAATGGTTAAATTTGGCGGGCCACCTGATCTAGCAATATGCAAGGCATTAACAAATGAATACTGCAAGGAAATGGATATCAATAGAGCAGAATTATTATTGGGCTTCTTTGCAGGGAATTTCAAATCTTCCATACTGAAAGTTACAATGCACTTGTGGTAAACTAGGACTGCAAAACAAGTGGTACCATTTTGAACCAGGAACATATCTCTCACAATAGCTAAAATAAAGTCAGCCTAAACTATATTCCACCTCACATGACAATATGATTAGAATGGAATTATGAACTAGCAGTCAATAAATATTTACAAAGCCAGTTCTTGTGAAGAATATCTAAAATAAAAAACGAGTGAGAAAGAACAAGCTCTACCATTTTGTCAACACAACATTCACGCCTAAATTAGTGTGTCCCTTGTTTAAGTTAAGGAATAGATGGTTGTCAGCCATCCCATCCCTTTGATTTTTAAAATACAACATAGGCACTAGACAACAAAATTGGAATAAATTTTGCACTTAGCAAATCAACTTTTGTCTCATCCTTTTAGTTTTAACCTCCTGTTTTGTATCTTCTGAATCTTCCTCCAATTTTCTCCTTAGTTTATTCAGATCTTCTTCACTCACTTTACCACTCAATTTTTGGTTCAATGAATATGCTTCGGCCACCTTCCTTCTGCTTTCTTTGCTTGCAGAATCATGAGGAACCACTGAAACAAAAAATGAGAAACTAAAAAGAAGCAGGCAAATAGTGAATCCACAAAATTAGTGGAGTTAAATGAGAATATTAAATTTCAGTTGATAATGCATTGCACTTCAACCCTTCAATATCTTTGACTTATCCTTAATGCAACCAGTAAGTGATTTGTAAAAGCAAAAAGTGAACTAATAAGGATTAAATAAAAATTATTTTAATAATAAAAAAGTGAACAAATTTAAGGCTTCTCTACAAAAAAAAAAAAGTAAATACTTTTTTTTGGTCATTGGAAGCATCTATAGTGACATATCTTTGGTCATTGGAAGCATTTATATATATATATATATATATATATATATATATAGTTGATGGTTTATAAGCATTGAGTACCTTCAATGCTAATGGCATCAATCTACCAATGGTCTAACAATTAAAAATAGTCTTCAATATGCCAATGGCATCACAATAAAAAATACTAAAAGGTTAACAGTTTGCCAATAGTCTAACAATAAAAAATAGTCTTCAATCTCTAACAAATAAAACTGCATAGTCTTCAATCTCCATCCAATAAAGTTTCACCCTAACTCCAACCTATTTAGTGCCTTTGTCAAAATGGTGCTCTTCTTGGATAACATCAGAAGTACTTGTTGAAACCTGAAAACAGATGCAATGAATAATTGTCACATAGATTGTAAACAAATTTATGTGCCTACAAGATTGATATATTATAGTGGAATGTAACAAATCTTACTTTATTTAGGCTTCCAAGTGATTCAACTTGTCTCGTCTCACAAGCTTTTTTTTGTAAGCCACTGGCATGTTTTTTAGCATGTATTGTTTTGCTTCGAGATTTACCATTTTTCTTCTCTAATGCAGATTTCAATCTTCTCTTTGGACGCCCAACAGTAGGTTTGGTTTTAATCCTATGTATGCTATCACCATGTAAAACATCTGCAGAAACATCACCATGGACCTCTATGCAACTCTCCATATTATTCGAATGACATTTTTTTCTAATCTCTTGCAAATCCCTCATTAATTTTTCAAAACATTCTTTGGTATGTTTATACATTATCTCATTCTCTGCTGCAAGTGTGGAAATTTCACGAGCATTATGACTCAAATGAGAGTAGCGTTTTCCTATCGACTCTTGAGCATTACCTTTAATATCAATGCCATGATAATCCTTGATAGAACCAACCCTTGCATCTTACGTCCATCTTGTCAATACATATTGGACGGGAAGTCTTTTAACATTTTTATGTTCAAGAACTTTCAAAGCATGGGCACAAAGAATTCCTACAAAGCTGAACTTCTTGCAACTGCATTCCACCATTGTAGTTGAGGCTTCATATTTAACTAGGTGCTCTTGAATTCTTTGACTATATTTGACCTTGTATTCTGTGATAGTATCAGATTTATTAGCCTTGTAAATAGTACAATCAGCAATCTTCATATATTCATCTTGAAACATTTGAAAAATTTCCGAGGTGTACAACTCTACAACATGTCTCAACATCTCTACATTAGATTGTAAAATCGGTTTTGTTTGCCTCATTTTGAAATCTGCATGTAGTTCTTGATGTCTCTTATCAACCAAAACTCTAGAGTAATGTCCTGAAAAGCGCACAAAATCATATTTTGGTTTCAAGTATTTCTTCAACACACTATTTATTGACTCACTACGTTGGGTGCTTTTCATATCAACAGTGAACATATGTCGACCATACACCATAGCCCATTTTTCTTTCACATCAAATATGCTACACAACCATTTATTATCAGTAAGACCATATTCCTTAAGCATATAATCCCATGAAACAAGCCATTCATCTTCATCTTCATACTCATACAAACAATCACTAAAATCATTTGCAAAATGCTTAGATGAATGAAATACATGATGTAGATTCTTAGCAGCATTCTGATAAATATGCCATACACACAAATGATTATTAGATTTAGGAAATACCTCTGTTATTGCTTTAGCCATTGCAGCAGATTGATCTGTAAGTATAGTTCTTGGCTGTTTTCCTGACATTGCAGTTAAAAAAGTTTCAAACAACCACTTAAATGACTCTATAGTCTCATTATAAAGTAAAGCTGCACCAAAGATAATTGATTGTTTGTGATGATTAACCCCAACAAATGGAGCAAAGGGACGATCATATCTATTTGTTCGATAAGTTGTGTCAAAACAAATAACATCTCCAAAGTGCCCGTAATCAACTATTAATCTAGCATTAGCCCAAAAAATGTTCATGATTTGACCATCATCATCAACTTGTATTGAATAAAAATAAGATGGATCTGCCAATTGCATCTTATGAAAGTACTCCATCATAGCAGGTCCATCTCCTTTCCTCAAAGCCATCCTCCTCTCATTATGTACATGATTCTTATAGTCAACATCCATAAACCCAAGATTTTCACGACCACCAGCTTGCATGCTCAATAATTCAATGGTTTGTTTAATTGATATTCCAGACCTCTCTGCATCATTTGCAATGGCCTTTTGAGCAGACGAAATTTTTCTCTTCGATCTTAACATATGTTTCATTGGCGAAGGAGCAAACTCATGATTATGTTGACCATGAAAAGAAACAACATGTAACATACCATCCTTTTGAAGATGACAGGTCATTTGTGCTAAACAACCTGTTCGTGAAATTGGACGACGATAAGATGCATTTTCACGACGTTTGTCAACAGCTCGTTCACCCTCTTTTGAGCAACTAAATGTTCTCCTTAGAATTTGCCCCGCATTTCCTCGCTTTACATAATGTTTCCGTACACTAAAGCCAATTCGGTGAGCATATTCTTTGTAAAATTCATATGCACTCTCATCACAATCAAATTTCATGCCAATTGCTAAAGTAGTTGATTTGTTTGGGCTTCCAAGAGTAGGTTCTACTTTAGTCTCCTCTTGTTGATCGGCTATATAACCAATGAATTCATCTTCCAATACAATTTCTGGTACTTCTACAATTTCCTTGCTATGTCTGCTTGGAGTATTTGAATTTTTTGGGCTTTCATGAGTAGGTTCTATTTAAGCCTCCACTTGTTGATCAGCTATGCAATCATTGAATTCATCTTCCAATAAAATGATTTGACTAGTATCCATAATCTGTGGTCAAGATAGACATTTAAAATCAAATCAGAAAAAAGGAAAAAATTTATAAACAATATTTAAAAAAAGAATTCCAATATTCAGGACCCATTAAAAAATACTCTCCATGAATTACATACAAACACTAGAGTTTTAGAATGTATAAATCTAGAAGCCTATAAAGTTTACTCTCAGTTGCTTATTCTTTTGAAAATCAAGTCAATATGAACAAGAACAACAATTTTTTTAGATGAATCAAAGATAAATTCAATACTAAAGAAAAATGAATACAATTTCTACAACTCAGCTAAATTTAGTATCATAAAAACTACAACAAAACCATACTACAAGACAGCAAATAACAACACTATTACATATTAGAGAAGAAATACACATAAATTCATTTTTTAATAAGTAAATTAAACTAGATTTGGTAACTTATAAACAACGGCTAGAAAATCCTCTTCAGTTCTTGAAGGAATCAAGGTTATCAATGAACAATGAAACTAAAAAACGTACATTACTAATTAAAAAAAAAAACCAAAAAATCCAGAACTCACATTAATAATCAAACACAATTCATTCAAAAAATAATAATAATCGAATTAAAAAAGTAAATTTATCTATCTATGAATAAAACAAAAGGAATCTAACCGGTGAAGAGGCGGAGATTGAGTGCGCCGGCAGTGGAGACAGAGGAGGAGGTGGTTGGCCGGCGGTGGAGAAAAAGGAAGATTGAGGTGGCTGGCCGGCGGTGGAGACAGCACAAATTTGAGGCTGGTCGGCGGCGGAGACAAAGGAGGATTGAGGTGGTTGGCCGGCGGTGGAGACAGGAGGATTTGGGCTGGCCGGCCGGTGGTGGAGATGGGAGGCTATGGATGATCGGTTGGATGGCCTTCTGGGTTACGGTTTAGAGAGAGAGAGATCAAACGTATATTTTTAGGGTTTTTAGTTTAGGGTTTTTAGTTTTTATTTTTTATTGTTTTAATAGGTGGTGTAGTTAATTAGGGTTAGTTGAGTTAAGTTCACTTAAGTTGTGCAGTGCACATGCTTTTTTTTACACATGTCATTTTATTAGAGCAGTTTGTAGCCTTAGGCTACAATTGATTTTGTAGCTAAACTTTGTCGGTTAGTTTATATCCGAGGTTTTACCGGACGCTACTTTGATTAATAAGGCTTCCATAGAAAAATGACAAATGACAAATGACAAGCCCTTTATGTTGCAACATTTAACGAGATGAACGCCTCTCTTCTGGAATTTCTTCCTCGCTCAGGTCCTGCTCAGGTGCCTGATTATCATCCCTCTGTTGTAGCATTGATACTTCGAAATGAGCCGGTGATGATGAATCAAAAACATTGTACTGCTCATCCTAGCCGGAATCTTCTCGTTTGTTTCCACTCATTCTCATGTATAATTTTCTTCCGTTATTTGTGATGCAAGTTAAGCTAAACAAGAAGCCGTCTCCCAGCCGCTGATTTCCTGAATAGACAGGAAACACTAACACCAACAGCCACTGACCACGGAAATAGAATTTTGCCACTTCGTTAATTGTCACCTAACTTGGCACTTGTTCAACATGGCTAGCGTTTCGATTGTGACAAACATTTAACATTTATACCATAAACAAACAAGGTAGAGCATCTTTCACGGACAAAAAGGTCGATAACTAATTAACTGTGTCACATCAGTACGTCTAGAAGCATATATAGATAGCAACGTGCTGCAACAAATCACCAACAAGGCTTTTCTCTCACGTAAGATTGCACCAATTATATACTGTAAGTTACTTCGACAAAACAGAGGGATGTTACGTCTTCTGAAAATAATTCAGCCAGTTAACGACGTCGTCATAAAACCTAGAAATAGCTATTACCTGTTGAAGCAAGTTAATCCCCGTTTGAAATTTATTCCATTGGACGAAATGGAGATAATCCTGTTCGACTCATACGACGAGAGAGATTTATATAAAAACACACAATAGTAACTACTTAATTATAAATGTAAATAGTAATCATCCCGGCAGTATAGGAACAGACCTAAAACTCCATAGCTGCTGATGAAAATAAATATGAGTCTCACAGGACACCATAAAAACAAAAAAAAGCAAAATAAATACTTAGGACGCAACACAGCTGCCTCGCCACCGCCGATCAAGCACCCAGTTCTGAGAACAGCACCTGCGTGATGAAGGTGGAGACTTGGAGCAATAACCAACTAAACAAAACCTTAAACTCACAATTGATAGTATACCAGTAAGAACCCATTCCTTATTAGAACACCTATGATAGCCATCACTTGCAGAAACCTGGTGCAGCACGATTCACTTCTTCTTGGCGGCAGACTTGGTAACCTTGGCTCCAGATGGATCCTTCTTCTCCACGCTCTTGATGACTCCGACGGCCACAGTTTGACGCATGTCCCTGACGGCAAAACGACCAAGTGGGGGATACTCGGAGAAAGTTTCCACAACCATGGGCTTGGTGGGAATCATCTTAACCATTCCAGAATCACCATTCTTCAAGAATTTGGGCTCCTTCTCAAGCTCCTTACCAGATCGCCTGTCAATCTTGGTCAAGAGCTCAGCAAATTTGACAGCAATGTGGGAGGTGTGGCAATCAAGGACAGGGGCATAACCATTTCCAATCTGGCCAGGGTGGTTCATGATGATAACTTGGGAGGTGAAGTTGGCTGCCTCCTTGGCAGGATCATCCTTGGAGTTGGAGGCAACAAACCCACGCTTGAGATCCTTCACAGCAACATTCTTAACATTGAATCCAACATTGTCACCAGGAAGAGCCTCTACGAGTGCCTCATGATGCATTTCAACTGACTTGACTTCAGTGGTCAGTCCAGTGGGGCCAAAAGTCACAACCATACCAGGCTTGAGAACACCAGTCTCAACACGACCCACAGGGACAGTTCCAATGCCTCCAATCTTGTAAACATCCTGAAGTGGGAGACGGAGGGGCTTGTCTGAGGGCCTCTTTGGTTCGTTGATCTGGTCAAGGGCCTCAAGAAGGGTTGGTCCCTTGTACCAGTCAAGGTTGGTGGACCGCTCAATCATATTGTCACCCTCAAATCCAGAGATGGGGACAAAAGGAATCTTGTCAGGGTTGTACCCAACCTTCTTCAAGTAAGAAGAGACTTCCTTCACGATTTCATCATACCTAGCCTTTGAGTACTTGGGGGTAGTGGCATCCATCTGTAAACCACAGCATAAAATACATTAATATCAATAATATAACTCAATATAAAGAACAAATATACTTGGGTATAAGATGGTATCATCATACCTTGTTGCAGCAGCAAATCATTTGCCTGACACCAAGGGTGAAAGCAAGGAGAGCATGCTCACGGGTCTGTCCATCCTTCGAAATACCAGCTTCAAAACCACCAGTGGTGGAGTCGATAATGAGGACAGCACAATCAGCCTGGGAGGTTCCAGTAATCATGTTCTTGATGAAATCACGATGTCCAGGAGCATCAATGACCGTGCAGTAGTACTTGGTGGTTTCAAACTTCCACAAGGCAATATCAATGGTGATACCACGCTCACGCTCAGCCTTGAGCTTGTCAAGCACCCAGGCATACTTGAATGACCTCTTGTTCATCTCAGCAGCTTCCTTCTCAAACCTCTCAATAACACGCTTGTCAATACCTCCAAGCTTGTATATCAAGTGACCAGTGGTGGTTGACTTTCCAGAGTCGACGTGGCCAATGACCACAATGTTAATGTGAACCTTCTCCTTACCCATTCTTAATGAACTGTCAAGAAATACAATAAATAAATAACCATCAGAAAGCTTATATAGATTGCTACTTCAATGTGAATTAGAAAGTGTGAATGCAACAACACTATACAATAATAGCTAAAAACCATTCCAAAACAACAATTTATTAACACCAAATATCAGGAATAAATACCAATTTAATTATAAAGCCAAAGTAAAGAATCAACAACACAAGAAGCTATTACATTAAGAGACAACAAGATAACTCTGCTTAGGGTAATCATAATAAATACTTCGAGCATGTCAGAATTTACTTTCAATTCCATTAAAACTCAGAGACCGAGAAGTTACAGGACCATTCAACATTAGTAGCCTTTCAATTATCAATATATCAGATAATAGTTCATAGTACAAGATTATAACATCTGAACTGATTTAAAGTACAAAATGATGTTCACAAATTTAGACGATTTGAAGCCAAAAAAAAAATCACGTATAAACAAACACAACCCAAAACAAAGTAATCCAACATACTTAAAGTCACAGATTAACTAAGATTTAATTCTTTAAACTAAGATAACAAAATCCTATCCTAGTTCATCACAAAATCTTTATACCATAATAAGCAAAACAATCAAACATTCTTATAAGTCACTGATTAAACAAGATTTAATACTCTTAACTACGATACCAAAAACATAACCAAGCTCATCACACAATCCTGAAAGCACTAAAAACAAATCATCATGTATAAACAAACATAACCCAAAACAAAGCAATCCAACATACAGTCACAGATTAACTAAAATTTAATTCTCTAAACTAAGATAACAAAAACCTAACCAAGAGCCATAACAAAATCTTTAAACCAAAATAAGCAAAACAATCAAACATACTTATAAGTCACTGATTACCCAAGATTTAATCCTCTTAACTAAGATACCAAAAACATAACCAAGATCATCACAATATAAGAGACCAAAACCAAAATATTTCAATCAGTTCTACACAATCAGATCTAAAATCAATCAAACAAAGAAAATAAACATGAATCTAATAAGAAAAACATGGTAGCTACAGTTGCAGAAACACAAACCAAAGGTTTTGATAGATACTTAATAGATCAACAACAACAATATTAACAATCTAAATCAACCAAATAATAAATCATCAACTATCAACGTGAAAAACAAAAACATATATAGACGAGTTTAGCAGATTCTCAAAGAAACACATAGGGAATCAAATAAACGAAGAATCAGATATAAAAGAAAATCAGAGAGAGAGAGAGAGAGAGATCGAACCTGAAGAGAGAGCTGCGCTAAAACCCTAGCCGCTAGAGAGAGAGAGAGAGAGAGAGACAGAGAGAATCGGAGTGTAAGAGTGTGAGAAAGAGAGAAATACAGAGTCGTGAGAAACACGAGGTAGGGTTTGTGCGTTACTTATACCACATCCGGTTATATCGAGTTTACGAAAATACCCTTGGAAGATAACTACAATGACCAACCTGTCCTTCTTTCCTTGCTTCTCAAGTTCGGGACCGTGATTCTATTAAACGCGCGTGTTTTTTTTTTTATTATTACAAGAGTTGACTACCTGGTTGCGAACTGTGAACTGAAACTACTGGAGTTTGACTTACACGCGCTACGAATTCGCATGTAAAATTGTGGTTTCCCGTTACTTGGGGATGCTGGTTTCTCATTTTTTTTAAGACAACGATAAAAGTAACCGAACGTCCATGGGCTTTGGATGAATGGAAAAGCCCACTGGACTTCTAAGAAGCCCAATTGTTAATGTGTTCAAGAAGCACAATTCTTATGATGATTTTTGATATGGATCACAAAGATTACAGACTTCAAAACTTTCTAATTTTATTTTGGTTTGTTTCCCTATATGACATACCATGCGTTACAACTTACAATTAAGAAGAATGCTAGAATTATAAAATTTGTATAAAATAGTTTTTATGAGAATAGTTCTAGAGTTATAAACTATTTCACAATTTTTTTCGTCATAATTCTGACACCGTAAATTATGAGTGGTTAACCATTACTTACACATAAATCTATTATTTTTTCTTCACCAATCGCACTCTGTCACATCACAATTGTGAAAAATGTTGTGTTCCTAGACTTTCTCTTTTGAAAAATATTAATGAATGCCCTAAGAGCATTGATTTAGCAACTATTTTTAAAAATATTTTATTAGAAAATGATAAAACAATTATTTATATTTCTTATAAAAGTGATGTAAAAATTTTTCTAACATAACTCTTTTCTTTTTACCAACTATATTGAGTTGTTATTGATAAGTAAGAAAGTGACGTTAGTATTAGACTCAAATAATAATCAATAAAAATCTATCTGTTTATCAAAATGTTATAAATAAAAGTTTGTGTATTTACTCGACCATCAATATCAACTACGAAGGGTTGTAAAGAATCAAATTTGGTAACTGCAAGCTGACTTATTTGCAGCGAAGATAAATGAGGATGGTTAGCAATTAGCAACTTAGCACTGATAATAAAAGCTTCATTAATAGGAGTAGTATTGTATATCTTTGCCGGCTTTGAAACTTTACCACATTAAAGATAGTCAGACAAATAATTTATGTCAGCTATATAAAAGGATTATGGGTATTTAAATCTATCTTGCACTAAAATGTGTGGGATAGTGGAAACAGTTATTGGTTCTGTGTTTTCAAAACTAACCCATATATATATATATATATATATATATATATGTTTGAGAATATATTCTTAAAATTTGTTTTCCAAACAAGCAAAATTGTTTTTCTTTGACGCGTTTCCACAAAACAACCAACCGACAATAAATCCACCACAACTCCAACAACAAAGCAACCATACCCCTCACGAATTTCACAGCAATCCAACAAAGAAAACCCAACAAGAAGTCAAAATAAAGAACTCTTTATAATAAAATAAAATAAAAACATAAAAATGCCCCATATTTGTGGCGGGTTTTGTCTAGGCCACCACATTGATGGGTCACGGTGTGGATCTACCCATATTTGTAGATCCAAGACTTAGAGCATGTTTGGATTGGATGAGTTTTGAGTGATGTCACTCAATTTTCTGTTTCTATCATCCAAATCATGTGAGTCCCACAAATGATGGTTTGTTTGGATGATTTTTGGATAATGGTTTTGGTTACTCGGCGATTCAAAAATTTGGATTATAGTGATGGAAAATGAAAACAGCTGAAAGCTGTTTTCAAAACTCACAGACCATCACTCAGTGGCATGTCTGAAAATAAGTGAAGATTGTGGGCCCTAAAGCCAATGCATTGTCACATCTGGAACAGGCTGAGTTTATTACCGTTGGTCCTCTATTTCATTTCAGTTCTCCCCAAAATTTTTGCTAAAAATTTTCCCTCTTCTCACTTCTCTCTCTCAGCCTCATTTTCACTTCCCCAGCGAGCTAGCTCCATGGCACCACACTCCATGATTGAAGCACTGAACCAGGCTTGAGAAGGACATAAGCTCTGAAGAACAACGCGTGATCGAAGCACTGAACCAGGCCTGAATCTTCACCGGCGAGTCTACCGAGCTCTGTCACCCTGTCCATAGCTCTCTCTCCCTTTCTCAGGTGCAATATATATCTCTCTCTCCCTCTCCATTTTCCATGTCCATGGTCTGGTTTAGGTTTTTTGTTGGATGTGAAAGGGTGTTTTTGATTTAAAGTACTGATGTTGGTTGTGGCTTGTGAGACATGTTGATTGAATTCTTCTTAGATGGATTTTTAGGGAAAAGTTCTATTATCTTACTCTAATACCATAGGTCCAAAACAGAGCATGTAAGTGAAAAAATAAAATAAAATAAATCAAAGAATCATTTGTATTATACTCTTAACAATGTATGACCATAGCAGAGCGTGTGCTAAACTACTAATGTTGGTTTGGGTCTTCAGATATATTAAAGTACTGATGTTGGTTTGGGTCATCAGATATATTAAAGTACTGATGTTGGTTTGGGTCTTTATGAATTTCTTAAGACTTAGAAGTACTAATTTAATGTCCTAAGTACAAGGGCCGGGTAATGCAGATGAGCAATAACCAAACAATATTTTCCTCTCAAGAATAAAAAGGCTTTTGTTTCAACTATTCCAAGAAGAAGGCCTAGTTTTGACTTTGCATATGTGTTTTTACATTCATGGGGTTAAGTTTACCATTCTGCCTTGAAGAGAAATGTGTGGGTTTTCTTTTTTTACCCCATTCTAATTAGTGCAATATGTTTTAGTTGATTTTCTCTGCGAATTATGTCAATAGCAGTAGGTAGTATTGTTTCCTTTGATTTCTTTACATCTTAGTACTGCAGCTGATTGTGAAACTGGCACCTGAAGAATTATGAAATAAATTGCTTCTGTGCGTGCCCAAATTTGGTCGTAGGGCCTGATTTGTGTTGGGCTCACAATTTACTTGTATAGTGGGCCTATGTATTTCCTACGATGGGCTATCCTGCGCTTGGTAAGCCCGATTCCCTCAAGTGCCTCTTTCTCCCGGATTCACCGCCATAGCCTGTCTTCTTGAACATACGTTTTCTTTTCTTCTCCCTCCTCTCTGCTGTTGCCAACCCCTTACTTCGTATACCCCCCGTCTATTTATAGGTTAAGCTGGAGTGATTGCGTGTCAACTTTCCAGGTCAGTGGAGAAAGAGGCCCAATATCCTTTTCCCTAAGTGGGCGTCTTTAATGCGAAGAAGAAGCGGTAGTGGCTTTGGAACTAAGTTCACCGTGAAGTCCGCTGCTCGGCGGGGACGTGTTCCCTAGGCAATGGAATGAGAGGTCTAATGCCGCTGATCCAGAGTGGGCGTCAGGGTATGGATAAGTGGAGATGGTGGCATTGGAACTAGCTTCCCATGTGGGTCTGTTGCTCGGCGGGATTTGCTCCCAAGGCGATGGAATGAGAGGTCCAATGCCGCTGATCTAGAGTGAGTACTAGGCGATGGGCGAGTGGGGGTAGTGGCATTGGAACTAACTTCCCACTTGGGTATTTTGCTCGCCGAGGGGGGAGGTTACCCGTGGATCTGCCGGGTATGGTAGAGTATAGGTGAATTCTTGGTGCGTGCCGAAGAGCAAGAGCCGAGCAATATGAACACGTGGCAGCGCAGTTATAGGCCTTTGCGGATGGTTAGTTGAAACGAGGCCCTTGCCCGTACATTAGCCCCCCCTTGATTCATGGTCGAATCTCGGCAATGAATCAAGGATTTTGTAGGAAGCGTAACGTCGTTTTAATGATGTTCCCTTTAGGGGCACTTGCGATGCCAGGCTGTCACATCTGTAGTTAAGGCTGGCAGTTAGCGTGACGGTTCGTGAATCGTCTGACGGTTCGTAACTTGCGCCCACGCGTGTGGGGGACTTTCCAAAAAGGTGGTTGGGCGGGTTTATTCCCGCCCTTTGCTCCATTTAATGCCTGGGCTCTCGTATGTATATATATATCTGTGGGTGGGTCTTTTTTTACTTTTCGTGTATTCTTCTCTCCGAAATTCTTCTTTGCCGAGCATCCACCTGCGTTAGAACTTCCACCTTGCTTTTCATCTTAGAGCCCAAAGTAAGTCTTCTCCGCCCTCTTCCCTCTTCCAGTTTCTAGTTGCGTCGTATTCTAAGGATGGGATACTCCCATCTTCTTGCCCCTGGAGCTGCCTTGGGCAGTTTTAGAGAAACCTTCGGTATCCTAGGGGACGTCGACGTTGCGTATTGCAATGTCGGTGATATTGCGTTTGAAAGAGCCGCCGATTCACGTACCAGCTTTTTTCCGTTAATGTCCATACTTGAGGGTGGGGTCAGATTCCCTGTAGATCCGCTTATCGTAGGTACCCTTAGTTTTTATGGCCTTTGTCCCGACCAATTCCCACTGAACTTTTATAGAGTAGTTAGCTGCGTTAGCCGTTTAAATCAGTTGTTCGGCCTTCAACTGAACCATCACGACATCAATTTTATGTACAAATTGTGCGGTAACTTCGCTAGTAGGTATTACCTAAAGACTCGAGATATGCAAGTTCGCCTTATCTCTTGTCTCCCCGACTCTAACAAGAACTCGGCTGGAGAGTTTGTTCGGGTACGCGGCAACTGGCTTAACGGCGAGTTGCGCTGCCCGCTCTCGCCCCGTGAAGTGGGTCGGTATTGAGAACAGTTGCCTCCTTTTGAATTCCTTTGCTCGTTGCTTTCTCTATCTGATAAGTGCATTCTTGTTTGCAGATTCGAAAAGGTTTCTACCGGACAGTAGGGTCATCCATGCACGGGATCTCAACTTCGTCCTCCGCTCCGAGATCTTCGTCAACAGCGATGGGCAGCTGAGGGCCTCCCACCTAATTCTTGGCGTAAACCCAGCATACACTACCTGGCAAAACTTTAGCCAGGCGCTATTGGTCGACAGCCCGCTCCTGTCCTATATTGACGTTCGGCACCAAAAGTTCCTACCTCCCTCCTTAACTACCAGCAAGGCCCGAGAAGCCAGACCTCGGTACGTCACTACAGACGACATAGCACCGGTTAAGGACGAGTCGGCCGAGTGTGCATCTCGGGAACGTCAAAAACACGAGGCACTTGGTGGCCTAGACACTGTAGATCCAACGGCTGAGGGAGGAGAGGACGAGTCTGTTAAGATTCCAGGCACCCAGTCGGGCCGTTCCTAAAAGATGGTGCAGCGAAGGGAAATGACGCTCACTCGGTTCATCCCCGGCGCCGGGCGGGAGGCGCAGGCCCAATCTCCGCAAGGGCCTGGCCGGGCACCTCCCGTGGTGGAGAGCAAGAAGAGGAAACGGCCTGTCGAGAAGAATGTCCCCGTCCCTGGTGATGCTTTGCCGAAGACCTTGCCTTGTCAGAGGGGCGGGATCCAGATCCGGGAGCCCCCAGTTGTCACATCCCCTGATCCTCCTGCTGGGATGGACGTGGCGTCCTCTTCTTGGGCAGAGGAGGGCTGGCAGCATGCCTTCTTCTTAGGTGACAAGCCGTTGTCAGCTTCGGCAAGTCTGCGGTTGTGGGATAAGGGCGAAGGGGGGCGGGTGGCCCAAAGCCTGGTCCGAGGGCTATTGCTTCCCGAGGATGCTCATTACTATTCTACTGGTGATGGCAAAACGCTTGCTCGACGCCTTCAATGGCATATGATCGCGGTAAGTCTCCCCTCCTTTTTTTCGTAAGTGTTTATCAGGCCTTTTTCATCCTTGGTTTATGAGCATATCGTCGTCACTTGCAGGCTACACAGCTGACGTGCGTCGTGGATGGGAGGCTGAAGGAGGCGGCCGAGGTGGCTGAGCGGGAGAAGGTGTTGAAGGCCGTCACCGAATCAACAGCCCGGGAGAGCGAACAGTCGGCTATGGTGTCCGAGCGGAAGGCTATGGATGCCGAGAGGGCGCGCCGTAAAGCCGAGGACCAGCTGTCCGACTTGGAGAAGAAGCTGGGTGAAATCGAGCTCAAACTGGCGATGGCGGACAGCATGGTTCTAGCTCAGGCCGCTCAGATTGGTAACCTGAAGGGGTCTCTTGAAGCTAGCGAGAATGAGTGGTACGATAAGGGCTTCTCTGATGCTGAAAACTCCGCGGAGCCGATTATCCACCAGGGGCGTTGCCACGGATTTGGAGAAGGATGGCTGGCTGCTCTTAAGGCCGTGGGATTGACTGAGGACTCTCCCCTGTGGAGCCCAGCTCAGATCCCATATCCAGCAACCGTGTCTCTCGCCCTGGGACAAGCCGAAAGCGCGAGAGAAGAAACACCGAGTATGATTGATCTTGTCCGGGAGATAGTTGCTCACATTGATGCGGCTGACCCGGAGGTTACTAGCGACAATCGGACTGAAGACGTCACTGCTCAAGCGCCCGAGGGTCAGTCCGGGAGCCCCGCCCCTTCTCCTAGCCCCGCCGATCCTGCCGTGTGATAAGCCCGTATTTATTATAACTTCGTTCTGACTTTTCCTTTTGGTTGGTTATGTTTTGCCTATTGGCGCCAAGATGTAGCGCCCGAACAATGCCTTTTATTTATTTTTGGAACGTGAATGCTACGTCCTTAACTTTTTCTGCACTTCTTTTTGCACGGTTATATTTTGCCTATTGGTGCCGGGATGTGGTGCCCGAACAATGCCTTTTATTTTTTTGGAACGTGGATGCTACGTCCTTTTATTTTTTTGGAGGTCACAGATGCGTGCCTATCTATTGTGGTAGCGCGAATCTTAAGTGTATGTGAGGTTTATACCGCAGACTTTCGAGTTTCAGGACTAAAGGTTTCCATTGTGGTAACCAGGACTGATACGAGGGGCACATTCTTCCCGAGGCATTTCCCAAAACAAAAGTTTTTACTTGCCCGACGATATAGATTGATCCGTGGGAGTTACCTGTCCTTAGGCAAACTGAACTAAAGGTTTCCATTTGCTCGAGAGAGTCGTCTGTCCTTAGGCAAATATAACTAAAGGTTTCCACATGCTCGGCGATATGAATCGAGCCAAGGGATGTGTCTGTCCTTAGGCAATCATAACTAAAGGTTTCAACATGCTCGGCGATGTGAATCGAGCCGAGGGATATGTCTGTCCTTAGGCAAACATAACTAAAGGTTTTCACATGCTCGGCGATAAGAATCGAGCCGAGGGATGTGTCTGTCCTTAGGCAAACATAACTAAAGGTTTCCACATGCTCGGCGATAAGAATCGAGCCGAGGGATGTGTTTGTCCTTAGGAAAACATAACTAAAGGTTTCCACATGCTCGGCGATAAGAATCGAGCCAAGGGATGGCTTTAACGTTTCGACATCCGCGCAGTCACGATATAACAACTCGATAGTAGTTAGAACAATAGGAATAAAGTCCTTTTCATTGGAGGATATACCGTCAACAATAATATTTCTTTAAATTACAAACGTTCCACGGCCTTTTAAGCGACTTTTCTTCCAGATCTTCCAAGTAGTACGCCCCCGCTCCGGCAATCGCTGTTACTCGGTAGGGTCCTTCCCAGGACGGGGCTAGCTTCCCGGCGTTACTGTCGCATGTGTTTGCCACGACCTTGTGCAGTACCAGATCTCCAGCTACGAACTCCCTTTTCCTCACCGTCCTGTCGTACCTCTGAGCAAGTTTCTGCTGATATTCCGCCAGGCGGATGGTGGCTGTTCTTCGATGTTCTTCCAACAAGTCCAGTTCCTTCGCCATTTGCCTCTCGTTCTCATCCGGCTTGAATCCTGAGATCCGGGCACTGCATAAGTTTACTTCGGCGAGGATGACGGCCTCCGCCCCATATGTCAGAGAGAACGGTGTTTCTCCCGTGGATCTCCTCGGCGTTGTTCGATATGCCCAGAGGACGCTTGGCAACTCCTCGACCTATCTTCCCTTGGCGCCCTCCAGCCTCTTCTTTAGCCCGCTCACGATAGCCTTGTTGGTTGCTTCTACTTGGCCATTGCTCTGTGGGTATGCCGGGGTGGAGTACCGGTTCCGAATCCCGAGGCTGTGGCAGAATTCCCTGAAGGCCTTGCTGTCGAACTGCAGACCGTTGTCAAATACCAGGGTCTCGGGCACTCCAAATCTTGTCACGATGTTTCTCCAAACGAACTTCTTGACGTCAACATCCCGGATATGGGCAAGCGCTTCCGCTTCTGCCCATTTAGTGAAGTAGTCCACCGCTACCAGAACAAATCTCCTGTTACCCGTGGCTCGGGGGAATGGGCCAACTATATCCAGCCCCTAGCGAGCGAAAGGCCAAGGGCTGGTGATCGAATTGAGGTTCCCGGCAGGCTGGTGAATCGTTGGTGCGTGTACCTAGCACTGCCTGCACTTTTTGGAATACTCGGTTGCATCTTTCCTCATTTGCGGCCACCAAAAACCCTGCGTCATTATTCGGTGAGCCAGTGACCGTCCCCCCATGTGGCTTCCGTAAACACCCTCGTGCAGTTCTGTTAACAGCACTCTTGCCTGGGTGGGACGGAGGCACTGCAAGTACAGCCCTTCGAAAGACCTCCGGTATAGCTTCCGGTCAGGAGACAACCAGTACCAAGCAGCATTGCGCCGTATTTTTGCTGCCTCTTTTATATCGTCCGAAGATTGGTCCTCCGTAAGGAGGCCGATGATAGGATCCATCCAGCACTTCTCGGTGACTTCGGACTGGGCGACCGGCAGTTTGGGGACTATACTTGGTTCAGCCACTAACTCCACCCTGATCAGCCGAGGTACTCCGTCTGCTATAGCCGACGACAAGGTTGCCAGGCAATCCACGTGCCGATTCTGCCCCCGAGCTATACGCTCAACCTTAACCTTTGAGAACAAGTCTATGGTTTGCTTAGCCAACTGTAAATATTCAATCATCCGGGCATCTTTGGCTTCGAAACGCCCAAGCACCTGGTTGACTACTAGGAGGGAGTCTGAGAAGACCTCTACTTCTTTAGCCCCCAGATCTCTGACAACTCTGAGTCCGGCAAGGAGGGCCTCGTACTCGGCCTCGTTATTCGAGGCTCTAAAGCCCAGCCTAAACGAATGCTCCAGCTTTAGTCCCTCTGGTGTGATGATCAGGATCCCGGCTCCTGCTCTTGCCGAGTTGGACGTACCATCCACAAACACTTTCCACGGCCTTGGTTCCGTTAGGCACACTATGTGTACTCCTTGGCGTGAACTCGGAAATGAAATCTGCGAGTACTTGCCCTTTCATGGCGGTCCTTAGCCTGTACCTGATGTCAAAAGAACCTAGCCGAGCCCCTATTTGGCTATTCTCCCCGTGAAGTCAGACCTTCTTAGTAACGATTAGAGCGGATATTCCGTAAGCACGTGGACGGTGTGAGCTTGGAAGTAGTGAGGCAGTTTCCTGGTAGAGTGCACAAGTGCCAATACTAGTTTCTCCAACAGCAGATATCTGGTCTCGGCGTCAACCAAAGTCTTGTTGATGTAGTAAATAGGGAGCTGGACACCATTGTCCCTAAGGAGTACGGCGCTGGTAGCATGCTCGGACACTGAGAGGTACATGTACAGGTCCTCTCCTGCCTCAGGGGCCGTCAACGTTGGGGCCCGCCCAAGGTATTCCTTGAGGTCTTGGAAGGCCCTATCACACTCCTCATCCCATTGAAAACCCTTCCACCTCTTTAAGAGCCGGTAAAACGGCTCACACTGATCCGAGAACTTGGAAATAAATCGGTTGAGGGCGGCCAGCATACCGGTCAGTATCTGAACCTCCTTCGGGTTGCTCGGCACCCTGAGGTTTCTAATGGCTTCGATCTTATTCGGGTTGACTTCGATTCCCATTTTGGTAATGAGGTAGCCCAGGAACTTGCCAGATGCTACTCCGAAGGCACATTTGTCGTCGTTGAGGCATAGCCGGTGTCTGCGGAGAATCTTAACACCTCCTCGAGGTCGTGGATGTGCTGCCCTTCTTGTTTACTTTTCACCACCATATCATCAATGTATACTTCAACCGTGCGCCCGATCTTATCCCTGAACATCCTCGTCATCATTCGTTGGTAGGTAGCCCCCGCGTTCTTTAATCTGAACGGCATGACTGTGTAATGATAGTTGGCATCGGGAGCTATGAACGCGGTCTTATCCTGGTCCTCGGCGGCGAGGGCAATCTGGTGGTAACCCTGGAACGCGTCGAGGAAACTCATCCTTGGATGTCCATATGTAGCGTCCACCAACTGGTCGATCTTCGGCATTGGGAACGGATCTTTCGGGCATGCTCGGTTCAGGTCGGTGAAGTCAACGCACACCCTCCACTTGCCGTTCTTCTTCTTTACGACCACCGTGTTTGCAAGCCATTCTGGGAAAAATGCTTCTTTTACAGCCCCCGCTTCCTTCAGCTTCCCAACTTCCTACTTGACAGCATCTTCATGTTCTTTTGCGAACCTTTTCAGCCTCTGCCTTTTGGGGGGGCATAGGGGGTCCACATTCAACTTGTGGATTATGAACTCTAGATCAACTCCGGGCACCTCGTACAGGCTCCAAGCGAACACATCCATGTTTTGTATAAGGAAAAGCAGCAACTCAGTCCTTTCCCAGTCATCTAAGTTCTCCCCTATCTGGAAACACTTCCTGTTCTCCGGCAGGATCTTCACTCTTACTAGCCCCTCGGTGGAGGTTCTCCCATCCAACTGGGGCTGCTATGATTGCTATAATGGATTTCGCGTGTGGGGAGTCCTTTGCCCGTCCTGTTTGTGGGCTGCGGCTACCACACACCGCCTGGCCGCCTACTGGTCGCCTCGTATCATCACGACTCCGTGCTCTATATGGAATTTGACTTTGACGTGCAAGGTGGACGGAACTGCTCCCATGTCATGTATCCATGGTCTCCCGAGAATCGCCATGTATGGCGAGTAAGATGGGACTACTATGACTGTCACGATCACCTCCTTTCCCCCCACACTGACCGGGAGCGAAATTTGTCCCTCCGGCATCACAAGGTGCCTGTCGAACCCCATCAGCGGCGTGTCGTACGGGGACAAATCCCTTTTGTTCAGACCGAGCCCTTTGTACAGGTCTAGGTACATCACGTCTGCCCCGCTACCCTGGTCTATCAGAACCCTTTTCACTTCAAAGCGCCGTACTCGGGCTGTAACCACTAAGGCGTCATGGTGTGGTTGGGTGGTACCTACCAAGTCGCGGTCGTCGAAGGTTATTGGTTGCTGTGGATATCTTGGTCTCTTTCTCGGTGGTTGTTCGTCGGCACCGCCGTGCGTGGGCATTACGGACAGTATTTCCCCCGTGGTCAGCGTTATCAAATGTCTCGGCCCAACGTGGATGACTTTTATCACTCCCAGCGGGGGTGGGAGGGCATCTCTGTTCTCCCGGTTTGCTTGTCCTATTTGTTGGTTTTCGCTCTCCGCCAGGAATTCCTTCAGGTGGCCTGCCCTTACCAACTACCCCAGGTGATCCTTTAACACCCTGCACTGTTCCGTGGTGTGCCCCTTATCTCTGTGATATGTGCAGTACAAGTTCTGGTTCCTCCTTGATGGGTCACCCGCCATTTTGTTCAGTCACCTAAAGTAAGGCTCATTCTTTATCCTGTTGACAATCCGATGCACGGGCTCTTTAAACACAGTGCTAACCCTCATATCACTGTGGCCCGGCTCCTGGGCCTTAGAATCCCTTCTGGGCCTCGGGGTGAAGCCAGAGCTCCGAGGATAGTTACTGACCGGTGCTTTCCCCCTGGCCTGCAGACGATCATCTTCCAACCACTTGTATTCCTCTATGCGTCTCATCAGTTGCCTCATATCCTCGGGAGGTCTGAGGGTCAATGATTCCCTTAGTCCAGAATCCTCCGGAAGTCCCATCCGGAACGTGCTCGCCGCGATCTTCTCGTTGCCTCCGCCGATCTCATTGTACAGCTCCCAGTATCGGTTGGCATAGTTGCGGAGGGTTTCCCCGGCCCCCATTCTCATCGACAGTAACGCGTCTACGGGCTGCGGAACCCGGCTGCATGTCATGAACCTCACCCCAAATTCTTGAATGAGCTCCGAGAAGCTGCGAATCGACCCTTTCTTCAGCCCGTTGAACCACCTTAGAGCGGTGGGGCCGAGACTTGAGGGAAACCCTACACATCAACGCGTCGTTTTGAGCATGCAGGGACATCATCTGGATATAGTGACTTACATGTTCTACAGGATCCATCTTTCCAGTATAGGAGTTGAACGGGGGTCGGGTGAACCTATTCGGCATGGGCGCCTCCTTGATGTCCCTCGTGAATGGGGACCGGGCAGCTTGGCGTAGGGCCCGTCCCATTGCATCCATGGCTGCATTTCGTGGTCGCCCCTCTTCGGATGTCGCCGACGCATGGTCCACATGCTCCCACGACTGCTCGCGTCGCCTTCGAGATCTGGAGAGCTGGGATCCCTCAACATGTCGGTTTTCTATACTGACCGATCTTTCTCTCTGTTTCTGTCGATTTCTCCCCCTACGCCTTTCCCGTGCATGCAGCTCCAAATCCCTCACCGTCCTGCGTAGTCGTTCTAACTCCTGGTCCCTCCAGTCATGCCAGTTACGCCCCGAGGCATCAGACACTGTCCGGAGGGTTTGGTATGACCCCTCTCCAGGTCCGGACTCCACTGCCTCCTCGCTCCTTCTATCCTCCCGCCTTTTCTGCCTCCCCTCTCGCCAGATGGATCCCCGCGAGGACCCCCTGACATGCTTTCTGCGTGACTTCCCGGCCTGCCTCCCGACATTCTCCCGTGTATCCCAAGACAGGACCGTAGCTTGGTAGGAGATTCCCACAGACGGCGCCAATTATGCGTGCCCAAATTTGGTCGTAAGGCCTAATTTGTGTTGGGCTCACAATTTACTTGTATAGTGGGCCTATGTATTTCCTACGATGGGCTGTCCTGCGCTTGGTAAGCCCGATTCCCTCAAGTGCCTCTTTCTCCCGGATTCACCGCCATAGCCTGTCTTCTTGAACATACGTTTTCTTTTCTTCTCCCTCCTCTCTGCTGTTGCCAACCACTTACTTCGTATACCCCCCGTCTATTTACAGGTTGAGCTGGAGTGATTGCGTGTCAACTTTCCAGGTCAGTGGAGAAAGAGGCCCAATATCCTTTTCCCTAAGTGGGCGTCTTTAATGCGAAGAAGAAGCGGTAGTGGCTTTGGAACTAGGTTCACCATGAAGTCCGCTGCTCGGCGGGGACGTGTTCCTTAGGTAATGGAATGAGAGGTCCAATGCCGCTGATCCAGAGTGGGCGTCAGGGTATGGATAAGTGGAGATGGTGGCAGTGGAACTAGCTTCCCATGTGGGTCTGTTGCTCGACGGGGTTTGCTCCCAAGGCGATGGAATGAGAGGTCCAATGCCGCTGATCTAGAGTGAGCACTAGGCGGTGGGCGAGTGGGGGTAGTGGCATTGGAACTAACTTCCCACTTGGGTATTTTGCTCGCCGAAGGGGGAGGTTACCCGTGGATCTGTCGGGTATGGTAGAGTATAGGTGAATTCCTGGTGCGTGCCGAAGAGCAAGAGTCGAGCAATATGAACATGTGGCAGCGCAGTTATGGGCCCTTGCGGACGGTTAGTTGAAACGAGGCCCTTGCCCGTACAGCTTCCTAAATAGGTTTTTTTGTCTTCTTCACTTAAGTTGAGTGGTTGGTTAGAGATTCAAATGGCCCATTCATAAAACTATGAATATTCAAATATTAACATATGCAATTATGTTGGAAAATTTGTATTAGATGGCACAAAAAATTCAAGATGCTGATGACAAAATGTGGCCTCCCCACATTGAACACATTTTCATTGACCTTATGGTCGATGAATAGCTAAAGGGGAATATGGAACATGGTATCTTTAAGCCCAAAGCTTGGCTATCAATTGCAAAAACCCTAAATGAGCAAACTGGGAAGAGTTTCTCCGCTAAGCAAGTGAAAGATAAGCAAAATAAGCTTAGGCAAAAACAGAGAAAGCGGGGCCAACTTTTGAAGCATACCGGGTTGGGATGGGATAAGACAACCCAAACGGTTACTGCTTCTGAGGAGGTGTGGGCTAGCGTGGTTGCGGTAAGTTGGCAATTACTACCCTAATTCTTTGTATATTTGTTTGTAATTTTCTATTTCATATTAGCCGGATTTTGATGTATATATTGTCATTTTAGGACAATAATAAGGCAGCTGCATTATGGAAGAAAGGGTGTCCTAATTATGACAAGCTGAAGTAACTTTTTGCCCCTAATACCGCAACCGGTTCCCTTCAAATTTCCTCAAACACGGCAGCCCCAGATAGTGATGAAGAGTGTGTTCTGGAGAATGAACTTGCCAATGAGGCACGTCGTATCCAGTTGGATAATGATGATTGCTACAATCTGAACATGGAGGGCATAACCCAAGACGATCCCACTGTTGATGGGCAAACCCAACGTGCGGACAAACGTCTCATGGAAGAGCCTACTACCAAGGGGAAGAAGGTTGCTAAGAAGAATGATAGGACTAGTGAGATGACCATGGCTCTTCAAGAGTACACTGCCTTGGCAAGGGAAAGGTTTTCCAACAAAAAGGGAAAGTCTAATAGTAGCTCTGATCATGTTGCACAATCCGCCAGTGGTGGCGATCCTTGCTCACTTGGGAGAGTTTTAGAAGTGCTAAACCAGTATGAAGATCTTGATGATGACACCTATGTTAACATCGTTGAGGCTCTCCAAAAGAAAGAGAAAAGGGTGTTGCTTATAGGCATACCAGAGCATAGGAGGAAGAGGTGGATGGAGCGCCACGCTCAGCAACCGAATAATTAATGGGGATTGCTTTTGTGATGTTTTGTTATGTGATACTTTATGTGAATCACTTGGTTTAGTTTTTAAGTACTAGTTAAGGACTTTATGTGTGTGTACTTGGACAATGTTCGACGTTTGGTTTTATTTCTCTTATTCAGTTGAACACTTTTATTTAATGTAGTTTTATTGTAATGTTAAAGTGTTGTGAACTATGCTTATGAATTTGATGTTATTTAAATTAGTGTGTAGGCTTTGTTATGTACTTGGTGTTTTTTTATAGTATTATATTTTTGTTATAATATTTTTTATTTAGTTCATGCTACTTACATTGTAAGGTGAGTTTAGCTAACATTATTGCAATATTGCAATTCCCTTAGTACTTTATATTAATTTGTCTGTTTATATATTTCAATATCTTTGGTTCTAATGCTCTGGTTTTTGCAGGGTGTATGTATAATGGTCTCCCCCTGTGATCCTTTCTGGCAGTATGATTTTGACGGTGCTTATTTTAACTCCGACGATGATAACATGGACATTGGTGGTTATGGTGATGACATGGATACTAGTTTCAGTGATGATGACATGGATATCAGTGACTGTGATGATGACATAACCACTGAGAAAGACACGGACTCAAAGTATGACAGCAAGGAGGAGGAGTTTTGGTTTGTATTTCCACTTATTGGCTAGATGGTGGCATATTTCCAACGGCATTATGATAAGCGCCCACAACATACTAGCATTTTGAGTGGAAACGATTATATGGCTGAAGTGAGAGATGGCAATCCTACCAATTGTCATGACATGTTCCGCATGACACTAGATCTATTCTATCACTTGGTTGATGAGCTGAAACATTATGGGTACTTGAAGGATGGGAAGGGGCGTGTTGACGTGCAGGAGGCAGTAGCCATATTCTTGTACATCATTAGCCATAATACTCGGATGCAGCTTGTGGTAGACAGATTTCAGCATTCCACTAAAACTGTGGACCGCAAATTCCGTAGGGTGTTGCGAGCTGTGCACACATGGGGCCAACATTTAATCAAGCCCAATCCGAATGTGGTAGGCCTTCTAAAGCATTTACGGGGGAACAATAAGTATGACCCTTGGTTTGAGGTAAATGATTTCATAATATTAGTTCTTCCAAAATGGTTGTTCACACATTATTGTATAGTATTTCAACTAATCGGCACTATTTATTGTAGAGAAGCATAGGAGCTATCAACGGAACACATGTTAGTGCTCGGCCTTCAGCGGTAAGACTCCAGCCTCATAGGAGTCGCAAGAGCACTGTTACAACCAACGTCATGTGTGTATGTGACTATGACATGCGGTTTACGTATGTCCATGGTAGTTGGGAAGGAAGCACCAACGACTCTAGGGTGTTTGAAGAAGCTATTAAAGACCCGAAGCATGGCTTCCCATGGCCACTAGAAGGTATGCATCTTTAACTTAAATTCTGCCTCATATGTATTGCAGCCTTTAAATTTTCACTGCTACAAGCAAGCAATAAGTAGTCCTCTGTTTCTGTGACCAAGGTGTGATTGAAAATGAGAGTTGTATATTGATTAAAGTAATCTGTACATATATACACTAAAGGACCCAAAACAGAGTTGTAACTCTTCATATCTGCTGCACTATGTTGCAGTGTGGGCTGCACTGGTGTGCAGTTAGTGCACTATTTGCTGCACTGTGTTGCAGCTTGGGCTGCACTGGCGTGGTAGCTAGTGCACGTTCTGCTGCACTGGTGTGTCAGCTAGTGCACTATCTGCTGCACTTGTTTTGAATAATACAACAAACTCTACTTTTGTTCTTATAGATCATCATTTACTGTGCTGCTTGATTTTTTTTTTTTTTTTTTGGAAGTGGGAACAATGGTTCTATCAAATTTTCAAACAAAAACAAAGCTTCACTTATGTTCTCTTCAAGTTTGCATTCAAGTCTGTGATCCACTGTCAATTCTTATTGCAAAGTCACATATCACTAGTTTCGGAAGTATGGTACATTATTTGATGAAGAGAGATTATAGGATGTCCATTATAATATTCAAACAGTAAAAAGAAGGTAGGCCATAGTAGAAGAGGTGGTAAAAATTGATTATACTCAATACAATAGTCTATCACTTGCTGCACTGTGTTGCAGCTTGGGCTGCACTGGTGTGGCAGCTAGTGCAATACCTGCTGCACTGGTGTGCAGCTAGTGCACTACCTGCTGCACTGGTGTGCAACTTGGGCTGCACTGGCTATTAGGTTGTTGTGAAAAAATCAATTCAACACAAAAGATTTTACATGGTTGGACAACACGTGCCTCCAGCTCTACTATATAAAAATTTAGGGTTGCACTAGTGTTTATATAACATAACCGAATAAAATAGACGAAGTAAAAAATTTTACTATTGTTTGCTTCTTGCCACACGAGACTAAGATGTTGTTTGAGAGAAAGTATGGTAGTGAGATATTGGTCTCGTGAGACCGTTTAATACAAGATTTTTTTGTTCTTTGAACTTGCATAGAGAGATACAATGTTTCTATATTTATATCCCACACAGATGGGCCAAAAAAATTTTCTCCAGGCTTTGAAATCTCCAATTAAGCCATAATACTTTATATCAGATGGTGTGGCAGCTAGTGCACTACCTGCTGCACTGGTGTGCAGTTAGTGCACTACCTGTTGCACTGTGTTTCAGCTTAGGCTACATTGGTGTGGCAGCTCTGGTGCACTATTTGCTGCAATGTGTTACATGGTTCCTTTGCTTAATATATAGCTATTTTGCTGATTCCTTTTCCTAGAATATAGAGACTCTACTGATTATTTTACTGATTTAATCCCCTTATTATTACTGATTTAGATATGCTATTCTTGTAAGTTCCTATTACTTGGTTGATTCGGGGTACCCCATAGGTGCATTGTTTCTACCACCACATAAGGCCACCCGATATCATGCCCAATAATTCATGAGGAGGAATACTAGGCAACCAAAATCGGGGAAAGAGTTGTTTAACTATAGACATTCTTCATTGCGCATGGTGATTGAGAGGGCTTTTGGAGTCTTGAAGGCTCGTTTTCTTATCTTGAGCAACATGGCGAAGTATAAGCAATATCGTCAGCATTTGGTTGTTTCTGCGTGTTGTGCGTTACATAATTTTATACGCATCAATAATCGAAGAGATGTACTGTTTAACACATGGGAGAACCTTGATGTTGATAAGGATGATATGCAAACTGGAAACAATGGAGATTCTCCTGAGTCGAGTTTAAGTACCAAAAGGAGGCATGTGAGGGAGATGTCTAATGTGGCGAAGAGAGCAATGGGTGAATTCAGGGATGATATGACTGACCGCATGTGGGAGGAGTACATGCGACATCAACGTTGATGGTTGGCATGTCTAATGATTCACCCTTTTTGTTGGGACTTTTGTATAGAGCTAGTACCTATTCCTATGACTTTTTGTTGAGACTTTTGTATAAGTCTAGGTACCGTGACTAGAAGTCACTTAGCATGATACATGATGCATTCTTTTGGACATTATGATGCATTTTTTTTGTAAATTTAGATTAATTGTGGACATACTTACATGTAATGGCTAATGTCAATAACCTATTGATATTTCTGATGTAATTCTCTTTGGCAATTTTAAAGTAGGTGTATGTAATACCTATTGGTAATGTAATTACATGTACACATGCTTATATACATTTTATATGTAATACCTTTTCGTAATGGAGTATTTTTCAAGGACCATATATTGTGTATGTGATATGGTTACATGCAGATACTGATCAAAAAATATTGTCACCATTATAAGTAAATTTCACATTACTTAACTGCATACTATGAAATGCATAAAGTAGTTCACCAAAAAAAAAAAAAAAAAAAAATGGATAACACTCGTGATCAATAATGTTCATAACATAGGTGACCGTGTGTTATATCATCCTGTAAAATATATAGGAACTCAAAACAAGCCATGTAATCAGTAGGTAGTACAAAACACATGTGACCGTAAATGGGTCATGGCAGACGCAGTTGTGTATGCCCATGGCCCCCAAAAACAGTATAGAATACAAAATAAACACCAACTACAGTCCAAGACAAAAGTAAAGCTAGCCTATACTTGTAGACCTTGTCTTCAGCAATCCGGAGTGTGAGTGTAGTTTTTTCAGCCTTGCGCTTTGCTTTCCTTAACTGCTCCCGTGTTTCCGCTTCCATTGATTGAGCCTCATTCCTTTCAGTTCTTGTAGCCGCTGCCTCGGCCTTATATCTCATAAACCTTTCATGGACAAGTGGTGTTGTTGCACGGCCACGTGGGCATGTGTTCTTGTCCAACCATTTGAAGAACTTACGTGCCTGATCGGAGTCCTGCATACAACATTAAAGGACACAATAAATGTTTTGCATGGTTCTAAAGAATGAATATGATATATAAAAGCTATAACAGTCTTCATGATAATAATTAGAAAAACAAATAAAAAGAATCACATAATACTAATCGGCAACCAATGCTGACATCCATAGAACTACCTACCAAAATTACGGATAGATAAGGAGATCCTTTCCACACATAGATCCATATTGCACATATGGCTGCTAGAAGTGGACTTATAAGTAGTAGCAGGAGACATTCCACTGCTGAAGAGTATAACAAAAAATAAAAGAATAGATGTGTCATCCAGTGCTCAAGACATTCCACTGCTCAAGACAAGGTGCTCAATAAAATTTGTGTAGATCAATTCAGGTATAAATAGGGGTTTTGTGTGTGTGTGTGTGTGTGTGTGTGTGTGTGTGTGTGTTGTGCCATTAGATTTTGGAAATATTATCTTCAAAAATGGTGAATCAAAGTTTCTCTTAAAGTTCCAAACAGGATTGGGGTATTTTCGGGTAATATTACTTCAGCAAATAAAAATTCAAACACAATTTAAACAATCCAGAAAATCTATAATAGATTCAAAGCCTCTAAACCATCTATTTGAAAGGGTAAGCATAATAATATCATATAAACAAAAAACAAACCAAAAAAACTTCACGTTTATTATTTTCTCACCAACAAACAACAGGGAAATAAAAAGGTAAAGCAGAGATAGTGCTAAAATCTAACAGTTTTCTCAAAACCTAAATGCCAAACACACAAATCACAAATCAGATAAAGAAACAAGCTGAGAGAGTACAAAAAGGGATGAGGTAGCACCTGATTGGGTCGGTGGAGATCGTTCGTGACAAAATGGGGAAATGGGTCACGTTTCTTTATGCTCGTCGGCGCCGCTGGGTCACGATGGAGGAAATGGCGCCACCAATACACGTCAGAGAGATGGGTGTTGTTCATTGGTGACGGTCCTAACGAGGCGAGGGAGCTTCTGAACTTTTTATGGGTTCGGGTTTGGGTTTTGGGAGAGGCACTCTGTTGAAGGGGTGAAGGGGAAATGAGAAGTGAAGGAAATGGGAAACAGTGTTCGCGGGTAGGCTAACAGAAGAGTCTGACTTGGTGATCAGGTATAGGTCCCACAGAAAGGTTGAAATATTTGAGTTATGTGAAGTGAAAATAGTGTCCAAACAGTTGGTAGTCAAAATTGGTGTATTTTGAGTGATGAGTAATGAGTGACGAAAACTGAGTGACGAAAATTGAGTGATGAAAAAAAACTAACCAAACAAGCCCTTACTGATCGACTTGCCATTGTGGACTAGGCTTGGGCTGGTTGAATCAAACTTGATCTCTGGGTCAATCATCAATGTCTTAAGCTATGTTTGATTTACCCAATTTTCATAACTCAAAATATGTAGGTCTCATCATCTTTTCTCCTATTTGGTGTTTTTTTTGTTCTCAATTCTTAAAGCTTATTATTAAAAAATGTAAGAATGAATAGTGAGAACAAAAATTAAGAGTTTTCAAACTATAGAAAATTGAGTTAAGTAGCATAGTTGTAATAAAACAAATTTTGCAAGGACCCACAAGTTAGTGTTGTCTCACTTGAGTTAGACAACATTAATGATAACCAATGGCTCTTTCTTTCTTCTTGAATTCACATTTACCACACTCTTTCTCTCAACAACACTTGGACACGTACTTGATTGGTTCTCTCTGGAACCCTCAACCTCACTCAAGTTCTCACAACTCTATCAGCCTTACTCAAGCTTTCTTGGCCTCACCTCTTTCAGTCCAACAAATTTCACTCAAGTAAGTCGACTTAACATGTGATTTCTTTGTTCAAACCTCTTTGATTTGGGGTTTTTGGCTAAATATTTGTGGGTTTTTACGGATTGGTCTGTTTTTTTTTTTTTAATGGATTTATCAAACATCGGTGGTTCTAGGTTTTTCAACCCAACCTTGCCCTAAGTTTGTTTTATTTTTTTATTATTATACCGAACATAATAATTATTTGGGTTTGGTTTTTATGTTATGTAATCTTCATAATAATTTTGTTCAATATAGTCATTATATTATCTATACTATTTTACTTTTGTGTTTCTTTGGAATGGAAAACATTATTAATGCCTTTGGAAGAAGACTTTGACAGGCACACGCAAACAATGGAGAAATGCCCTATCTTTCCCATGAGAATTACACTATTGCGGAATCTTCACAAGACCCTAGGAGGAAGGAATTATAACATCACACCAACACTTAGCAAGATGACTTCTACCATTGTACATATTTGGTGCGATGGTCACTTTACAAGTACAAGTGTTTATGGGGTGTAAAGGGGCAAGAGCCGGGATTCAAGTCTCCAATAGAAAGTTTCACACGCATATACACTTAGATTAGACTAGAGTAAAGTTTCTATCTCGTAAAAAAAAAAAAAAAAAAAGATGACTTCTAATTATGAAGGGAAAATGGGATGCAAATTCTATTTTAAGCTCTTAATTATCAACAAAAGTTAAATACACACATAAGGGTTTGGGAGGAAGAGAGATTTATCTTTGGGCTTAATAAAGCTAAGGGTGTGTTTGTTTGGAGATGAAATAGAGCAGATGAAAAACTTTGGAAAGAAAATAGGAGAAAAAACTTTTTTGGAGTGTGTTTGGATCAAGGAAGTCAATACCGTACCGGAGGCTGTATCGGTTTGGCCACCGGTACGGTATATTTCGGATACCGGTCAATACCGGTATACCGTTTCGGGTTTACTGCTTTTTTATATATTTAATATATACACACACACACCAAATCCAAATTAAGTAAAAAAAATTGGAGAGATCAAAGATTAGATGAAATAATGAAATTATCTACAAAATACTTTCATTATTGATTATTTTAGAGACAAAAACTTCCACAATTACAAAAAAAAAAAACACACACACACACACAACATTTTGTGTTTCGGTCCAGTATGGCCGGTACGGCCGGAATTCGCCGGTACGGCCGGTACACGACCGATATGGCTGGTATTTTTTCCGGTACAAAATAAGAGTGTACCGGTACCGGTGCACTGGCCGGTACGGTATGTACCGGCCGGTACAGCCGGTACGGTATGTACCGGCCGGTACAGCCGGTACCGGTACGGTATCGGCTACACTGGTTTGGATGGGTGGGAAGGAAGAAAAATAAATGGTGAGACCCAAGTATTTTCTCCCCTGACCCACCAAAATGGAAAGAAAACTGAGTGAGGATAAATTTTTTCTTAATTGACAAAAATGCCTAGTAGATATACACTCTTCTTCAAGTTGCCTTTATTTTATTTTTTTTCTTCTCAATAACGTTGCTTTGGCTTGTGTGTGTGTGTGTGTGTGTTTTTTTTTTTTTTTTTTCAAGCCTGGGCGTGCGTGCCTTCTCTCTTCTTCTTTTTTTTTCCTTCTATGGGGTAGTTTCCTTTTCTTTCTTTCTTTTTTCCTATTTTTTTTCTTCTTTTGATTTTCTAGGCCTGGGTGTGATAGTTTTTTTTTTTTTTTTTAAAACTAGTTGTGATTGTTTTTTACATGATTTTTATTTTTTTAATAAATTTGGGTGATTTTTTGTGTGGTTATTTGTAGGGGTATGCAAAAAACCGATGAACTGAAAAAACCGCTTCAAACCGACTTAACTAATGCAAAATTTTGGTTCAGTTTCAGTTTCAGTTTTATTATATAAAAAACCGAAAATTTCGGTTCAGTTTTCGGTGGCAAATTCTAATACACCAAACCAAACCAAAATATATTAAATAATAATTTGTACAAATTATTTCAACAAAGTTCTTGGTATCCTAGCGGCAATGACACGCGTCTGTCTCCAATTAGAGCAAGCTCGACCCTTAGTGATAGCCTTATTCTCTTCTCCCCTTTCCTTCTCCAGTCATTCTCTTCCTCCCCATCTCTCTCTTTCTGTCATAGTGTCATGCCTCCATTTCTCTCTCTCTCCATCATGCCGCCGTTTGTCTCTCTATCACACTGCTTCAGTACACTTTTTTGCCGGTACGCTGTTTCGCCGTTCTCTTTTTTTTTTTTTTTTTTGGATTTGGGTTTGTTAATATTTTCTGGGTTTGTTAATTTTTTTTCTTTGTTTGCTTTCTTAGAAAATAAATGACAAGGAAATCGAAAAAACCCACCGGTACGCTGCTTCACCGTTATTTTCTAGGTTTGTTTGCTTTCTTTGCCGTACACTGCTTCACCGTTCTCTCTCTCTCTTTTTTTTTTTTTTTTTTTTGTGTTTGCTACTTTGCTTGGTGCTTGGTGTTTGGATGGTGAGAAAACGTGGGAAAGCAAAAGGATTTTCTGGGTTTGTTAATATTTTATGGGTTTATTAATTTTTTTTCTTTGTTTGCTTTCTTAGAAAATAATTGATAAGGAAACCGAAAAAACCCACCGAAATCCAACTGAAATTGATTGATTTCCAATTACTTCGGTCGGTTTCGGTTGGCCAACATTTAGAAAACCGGCCGAAACCAAACCGACACACCCCTAGTTATTTGTCACTTTTTGGTTTTAATTGAGTATCATTCTTTAACAAGGGTATATGAGTAGATTTATTCAAACCTATTTTTTCCATCCCTCCACTTTTTCACCCCCAACCAAACAAATAGGAGAGAAAATAAAATGTTTTCTATCCTCCCACTTTTCCATCCTCCCACCATTTTCTATCCTCCAACCAACAGACCCTAAAGGATTAAGAGTTTGTTACATAATCTCAAACTCACATTTTTACATTTTTAACAACTTTACACATATTTCCACACACATAAATTTTAAAAAATTACAAAAATTTCATCTTAAATTACTCTACCAAACACCCCTAAACCTCAACAACACAATCCCAATACCGTTCCAAATTCTATCTTTTTTTTTTTTTTTTTTTTTTTTGAATGGAAGATATCGAAAAGTTTAATACACACGTGGGGTTTCGTTAAAAAAACGTACACGGTACCAGTAGGATTTTGGGAAGGAGAGAGATTTGTATTTGGGCATAAGAAAGCTAAAAGATGCTCATAAACCTTACAACTCAAACCCAATAGAGCCCAGAGGTTATATTAATGTTGCATATGGTTTGTCAGACCTTCCGGCTTAATAATCAAAAAAGAACCTTAGCCCGTTTTGTGCATACGAAGACAAACAAGTTGAGGCTAATTTAAATGTTAGTCATATGCCAACATTTTCACCAATCTAAGTAAAAAAAAAAAAACTAGATAATGATACCTTTCTAGTTAGAAGAAAAAATAGAAGAATAATGAGCTTCATAAATTGAAGTGGAGAGAACCTAAATCCAATTGGTTTATATGAAATTCAAATTTATTTGGAAGCAGACTTGATTAATAAGAATTGTTCAATTGTACAAATTCATAAAAACTTGAAATTTCTAAATTTTATTGGATTCAGGTAATTTTATTTGGTTAAAAATAAATTTCAAAGGAAGAAGTAGATCATCAATTTAGAAAGTAACGATTTTATTTATGCTAATGAATGGAATGGTACTTTTTTTTTTTTTTTTGAGAATCAGAATGGAATGGTACTTAATGGGACTTGACAAAATATTTGAGGAAAAAGTCTATGAAATACGTATTTTATGATGAATTTTATTTAACAACATAACCTAAACATAATTGTATAAAATGCATTAAAGAATTTTCATGTATTATGAAATTTCACAAAATAATGTGTAGGGACACAAGGTTGGCCTTAAGCCCAAATGCGTGACCGGGCCGACCCAAGTGGCCTACACAATAGAATTTGTAGAGAATGGGCTTAAAGCCTAAACTTCTTAGGGCTCTAAAAGGCTATGGGATAAGGGTTAAGTCCGTTGTTGGCATGTTGGGAGTTGGGGGAGCAGTTCTGCCTCTCCTCAGACGTGTGCCGAGAAGCCTATGCTCAGGCTTTCCTTCTGTTTTTCTGAGAGAGAGATAGAGTCTTCTTTCCTTTAGAGAAAAATCCGGATCCCCTTCCTTTGGTCCACCCTTTTCTATTTATACTTCCCATTCATGATTCCCATCTGTCTTTTCCCTGAAAACGCTCCCCAATACCTATAAGGCTGTCCACTGTCCCCTCAGAGTTCATTTCTCCATTAATGCGGCCAGGCGAGTAGGTGAAAGGCATTTAATGCGGTGGCAGCAGCTTTATGTAGTGCACGTCTCCCTTGTCTCCCTCCTCGGCGTCCCATTAAAGCTTGAGATGACTCGCCGAGCTTTAGGAGCTCTTCTCTGGACGTCGTGCTACCCTCTTCTGTCCCTGACTCTTATGTCCGAGGAGACCTTCTCCTCGGATCCTCGTCCAACAGGCTGGTGGTCTGGTCGGCGGGCCTTTGGGCCCCAGTTTTAGGAGGCCCTATTTACGACTCACGGCCCCTTTAGCGGAATCCACGTCCTCAAACCAGGCCCCAGGCCCATATGGTGTTTTGACGCTTTTACCCCCCACATAATGAATTTGAGTTTAACTGTTATAAGATTTGTATAACATAATTGTAATCTTATTATTTAAACGAGGTACTAATATATTGTTTAAAACTTACTTGTGGTTCCTTAAATGACTGTTTTTTTTTTTTTTGGAGGGGGGGGTGGGGGGAGCAAATTCATATTTGATTAGGGGTGAAATTTCTAAAAAAAATTATTTTGAATAATAATACATATAAGGCATTAAATTTTTTTTGAATTTGATCTAATTATTAATTATGTTCTAGAATCCACCCAAAAGAGAATTGGTGGTTTTATAAATATTATAGGATCACAACTAATTCCATACCCGTTTTCACAACTATTTGAAACTTAAATTTTTGTTAGATTTTAGGGATTAAAAAATGAAGTGACCATCACCTATATAATTACATTAAAAAAAAAAAAATCACCAACTGGTTTTTTTAACTAATCACATGATGGTCACATGATTTGTTCATCCACAAAAGTTAATGAAAGTTAGTCCCAGGAGTTAAATTTGACAGATATAAAAACCTTAGAGAGTTATAAGAAAAAATTAAATAAGCTCATGAAGTGTTTTTGCAATTGACCTAAACCAAGTAGTGTTTTTGAATCTAGTTTTTTTTTTTTTTTTTAAGATAATTTAAATTTACATGTTATACCTTTCATAAGTTTGAACAACTCCTATAATATAGTACAGCTTGTTAAAAAAAATAAAAAATATTTCTATTTTCTACTAGTCTTCGGCGCGCGTAGACTTGATAAGCAAGAATTGAAGACAAGCAGACGAAAAACTGGTCATAGGCATGGCGATATTGAGGACCTGATGAAACACATGAGACGGCATGGACTTTGCCAACCAAGGACTATCCACTCACTCTAGAAGTTGTCGCATGGGTCTAAAGACTAAAATTAAAATACATCTATCTCTCTCTATCTAAATTTTATAGATTGTAGTATTGTACTATAATATAATCCCCATACCAAATCAAGTTAAATGAATGAATAATGTTTTAATAATTTATTTAAAATTAATTATTAAAGATAGTAAAAATAAATAAAATATAAGAGAAAATTTGTATGAAACATTACTTATTTTAAAATAAATAATGAAACTCTTTTTTTAACATTTTTTTTGAAACCATTTAAAATTGAGTTTTAAACTTTTAATCCACATAGTATTTCAACTTCATTAAATATTTGGTAATAGTAGAATTCCAATTAAAATAAATTATGTTAATAATTTTTTTGATCAGTAACTTTAATTTGTTATTAGTTTGAATGTACTTACAACAAGTTGTATGGGAAAAAAATGTTGTATAGTTTGTAATACTTACACTGCAGTACAAATTACATTTTTTTATTTTTTGGAGAAAAACTGCAGTACAAATTACAAGTACTGTATATAGGACCCAAAATATATTATTAAAACAAAAATTGTGATAGATTATTAAAATACCATAGCCTATGACAGGAAGTAAAGGCACTGAAGGCTTTTTTTTTTTTTTTTTTTTGTGTGTGTGTGTGGATAAAGGTTTAGAAAAAAGGCATTTAAGTTTTTTTTGTGTGCATTTTGGTATTTTAAGCTGCATATTCAGAGAGTCGTGTTTTTCCATACCAAAACAATCTCTTTAACTAATTGGACTTCCATAACTAACATTATAAATCTATGTATATAATAATAGGTAAAACAGAGAGAAAATTCAATTAAATTTTAAATTGGAATTCAATTAAAGTCTAATTTTGCATCATGTGTCTCATCTAATCTAAATTTTAAAAATTTGTACTAAGTGAGTTAATTTAGTATAAAAAATGAATTTTAATTAAAGTTTAATTTTGAGTCACATTTTTCATCTAATCTAAATTTTTAAATTTTTGTACCAAATTAGGTAATTTAGTGTAGAAAATGAGGAGTTCAATATAATAAATCATAAAAAACATAAACATATAACTAAAAAAAAAAAAATCAAATTCATAAGTCATCTATATATATATATATATTAATAGGTAAAGCTTAAAGAAAATTGAATTAGAATTTGAAATTATAATCCAATTTGATGCCATGTGTCTAAATTTATGTGGGAACTACAATTTAATTATCCACTTAAGCTTATGTCACGTTTCTACTTGGGTTTTTTAATCTTTATGTCAGGTGAGTTAATGAGTGCAAAATACTAAGAATCAAATATTGATAACCTTTAAAAAATTAAAAAAAAGAAAAAGAAAACAATCACATATACTCAATAAAAATTATCACATGTTTCTCAAAAAATAAATAAAATAAAAATCACCACGAGTTCTATCTTATTAAAAATTAGAAAAAAAAAATGATCATAAGTATTATTAAATTTAGGTAAGAATTTTAAAAGTGACTAATTACGTTTATTTTAAAAAAATAATTTGACTAATTATCTATATTTTATGATAAAAATTGTGTTTAATTTTAAATGTATCTATATATATGCATGAATGCATGTGTTACATTCTTTTAAAAAAAATTAATTTAACTAATTATTTATATTTTTATATTAAAAATTTTATTTAATTTTAAGTGCATCCATGCGTTTGCATGGAGTTACATGCTAGTTTATAATAAAACAGAAAGGAAAAGAATGGGGTAAAACTGTTAAATTAAAAGGGAACGAGTTGATTCCAATTAACTCAACACTTCAATAAATAGAGGTTTTTTTTTTTTTTTTTGGTAAAAAGCAATTCTTATGGAGCGAATACTACATGATACAATTTCAATGTATGGTCCATATTAAAAAAAAAAAAAAACTAAAAAGGGAACAAAATTATGAATAAAAAAAATTGCAGTGCCCAAATTTACATGCAGAATAGCTCTTTCTATTTATCTGATAGCTGGAGTTTGGGACCCGATCAAAAGGGTCTGTGAGTATTTTGATTAGTGATTTGATGAAAATTTATTTGATTATTTGTTAAAAATACAATTGTATTTAGAAAAATAAGGTTTAAAAAAAATACTTAAACAAATAATTTAAAAAAAAATCAAAGAAAAAAAATTAATCCAAATTGACGCGAAGTGAAGAATTTTTTTTTTTTTTTTTGGAGAATTAATCATGGGAAGAATTTAAATTGAGGTTATCAAATTTCAAACCTGGGGAATTTTTAGCCCATTTTCTGAGTGGTGACAACTTTGTCAGCGTAAGGACCAATATTCTTTACACATCGGAGACTGTTGGCTCAAAAATATTGCATTAGTACTTGTGAGTTGTAACTTATAACCCAATAAACAAGTTAAAAAGACGAGGGAAAATAGAAAGCAAATTAAGTTCCTTTCAAAACAGCTAAAGACTTGGCTCTCAAATTTTGCCTTTAGTCTTGGAACCCAGTAAACAAGTTAAAAAAAAAAAAGATAAAGAAAATTACGACAGAAAATAGCATGCAAAGAAAATTACGACAGGTTAAGTTCCTTACCTGCTCCCGTGTTTCCGCTTCCATTGATTGAGCCCCATCCCTTTCAGTTCTTGCAGCCGCTGCCTCAGCCTTATATCTCATAAACCTTTCATGGACAAGTGGTGCTGTTGCACGGCCATGTGGGCATGTGTTCTTGTCCAACCATTTGAAGAACTTACATGCCTGATAGGAGTCCTGCATACAACATTGAAGGACACAATAAATATTTTGCATGGTTCTAAAGAATGAATATAATATATAAAAGTTATAACAGTCTTCATGATAATAATTAGAAAAACAAATAAAAAGAATCACGTAACACTAATCGGCGACCAATGCTGACATCCATAGAACCGCCTACCAAAATTACGGATAGATAAGGAGGTCCTTTCCACACACCAATCTATATCGCACATATAGCTACTAGAAGTGGACTCTTAAGTAGTGGCAGAAGAAATTCCATTGCTGAAGAGTATAACAAAAAATAAAAGAATAGATGTGTCATCCACTACTCAAGACAAGGTGCTCAATAAAATTTTTGTGGATCAATTCAGGTATAAACAGGGGTTGTGTGTGTGTGTGTGTGTGTGTGTGTGTGTGTGTTAGTGTTGTGCCATTAGATTTTGGACAATAGCTTGGTTGTTGCTGTTGTTGTTGTACTCTATAGGTAATCATCCATATTCCAGAAATTATACTCTGTAGATTAACGAGATCATCCATTTTGAAACAAGGAAACAACATCACATATAGCAAACATAGCTTTGAACCCTGCCATCACATTTCATTTATTTATTTATTTTTGTCGATAATCAAGTGAATTTTTTTAATCAACAATCTGGAAAACCAGCCATGGCTGCAATAGAATAAACAACTCCCAACAACAACTAGATAACAATATCTAACTACACAACCAAGATTGACTAACCAAATACACAGGTCATGAACAAAGTCCCAACAACAAACAAACCATAATACAAGATAATGCAAAGATAAAACGACCCCATTTCCGCTTGGAAAATCATCAGGAAAAAAATCTGCAACAGCTGGAGAGTTGTATACAGATTAAACTCTAGGCTTAAACACAACATTTGAGATACCCCATTTGGTGCAGGTTTTTTTGTTCATACTAGAGTTGGGATATGCACCTTTACTTTCAATTTTAATCTTCAACTGATTTTTTATGACTCCTAAAGTTTGTACCTCAGTTCTCACAGTGCCCTGGTGCTTAATAGAATTTCTTTGAGCCCAAACATGTTATATACCATCATTGAAGCCTAACCTACAACCATCTGCCCTTAAGCCTTTGAGCTGGCAGCATATATCATACACTATTCTATGCCCAAAGTTTTGATAGAGAAGGCCATTTGGGTGCCAATTATTATGCCACATGTAAATGTTAGAACCATCCCCCACCAAGAACTAGATTAATGGTGAGCCAGAAATATTATCTTCAAAAATGGTGAATCGAAGTTTCTCTTAAAGTTCCAAATAGGATTGGGGTATTTTCAAGGTAATATTACTTCAACAAATAAAAATTCGAATACAATGTAAACAATCCAAAAAATCTATAATAGATTCAAAGCCTCTAAACCATCTATTTGAAAGGGTAAGCATAATAATATCATATAAACAAAAAACAAACCAAAAGAACTTCTCATTTATTATTTTCTCACCAACCAAACAACAGGGAAAAAAAAAGGCAAAGCAGAGATAGTGCTAAAATCTAACAGTTTTCTCAAAACCTAAATGCCAAACACACAAATCACAAATCAGATAAAGAAACAAGCTGAGAGAGTACAAAAAGGGATGAGGTAGCACCTGATTGGATCAGTGGAGATTGCTCGTGACAAAATGGGGAAATGGGTCACGTTTCTTTATGCTCGTCGGTGCCGTTGGGTCATGACAGAGGAAATGGTGCTGCCGATACACATCAAAGAGATGGGTGTTGTTCACTGGTGATGGTCTTGACGAGGCGAGGGAGCTTTTGAACTTTTTATGGGTTTGGGTTTGGGTTTTGGGAGAGGCACTCTGTTGAAGGGGTGAAGGGGAAATGAGAAGTGAAGGAAATGGGATACAGTGTTCGCGGGTAGGCTAACAGAAGAGTCTAACTTGGTGATTAGGTATAGATCCCACAAAAAGATTGAAATATTTGAGTTATGTGAAGTGGAAATAGTGTCCAAACAGTTGGTAGTCAAAATTGGTATATTTTGAGTGACGAGTGACGAGTGATGAGTGACAAAAATTGAGTGAAGAAAATTGAGTAATGAAAAAAAACTAACCATAAAAGCTCTTACTGATCAACTTGCCATTGTGGACTAGGCTTGGGCTGGTCGAATCAAACTTGATCTCTGGGTCAATCATCAATGTCTTAAGCTATGTTTGATTTATGCAATTTTCATAACTCAAAATATGCAGGTCTCATCATCTCTTCTCTTATTTGGTTTTATTTTTGTTCTCAATTCTTAAAGCTCATTATTAAAAAACGTAAGAATGAATAGTGAGAACAAAAATGAGGAGTTTTCAAACTATAGAAAATTGAGTTAAATAGCATAGTTGTAATAAAACACATTTTGCAAGGACCCACAAGTTAGTGTTGTCTCACTTGAGTTAGACAACATTAATGATAACCAATGGCTCTTTCTTTCTTCTTGAATTCACATTTACCACACTCTTTCTCAACTACACTTGGACACATACTTGATTTGGTTCTCTTTGGAACCCTCAACCTCACTCAAGTTCTCACAGCTCTATCGGCCTTACTCAAGCTTTCTTGGCCTTAACTCTTCCAGTCCAACAAATTTCACTCAAGTAAGTCGACTTAACATGTGATTTCTTTGTTCAAACCTCTTTGATTTGGGGTTTTCGGCTAAATATTTGTGGGTTTTTACGGATTGGTCTGTTTTTTTTCTTAATGGATTTATCAAACATCGGTGGTTCTTGGCTTTTCAGCCCAACCTTGCCCTAAGTTTTTTTTATTTATTTATTTATTATTATTATGCCGAACATAATAATTATTTGGGTTTGGTTTTTATGTTATGTAATCTTCACAATAATTTTGTTCAATATAGTCATTATATTATCTATACTATTTTACTTTTGTTTTTCTTTGGAATGGAAAACATTATTAATGCCTTTGGAAGAGGACTTTGATAGGCACACGCAAACAATGGAGAAATGCCCTATCTTTCCCATGAGATTTACACTATTGCGGAATCTTCACAAGACCCTAGGAGGAAGGAATTATAACATCACACCAACACTTAGCAAGATGACTTCTACCATTGCACATATTTGGTGCGATGGTCACTTTACAAATAAAAATGTTTATGAGGTGTAAAAAGGCAAGAGCCGAGATTCAAGTCTCCAAAAGAGAGTTTCATACACATATACACTTAAATTAGGCTAGAGTAAAGTTCCTATCTCGTAAAAAAAAAAAAAAAAAAAAAAAAAAACATGACTTCTAATTATGAAGGGAAAATGGGATGCAAATTCTATCTTATCAACAAAAGTTAAATACACACATAAGGGTTCATTAAAAACATTCACGCTACTAGTAGGACTTTGGGAGGAACAGAGATTTATCTTTGGGCTTAATAAAGCTAAGGATGTGTTTGTTTGGAGGTGAAATAGAGCATATGGAAAACTTTGGAGAGAAAATAAGAGGGAAAACTTTTTTGGAGTGTGTTTGGTTGGGTGAGAAGGAAGGAAAATAAATTGTGAGACCCAAGCATTTTTTCCCCTGACCTACCAAAATTTTTTCTCTCCAAAATGGAAAGTAAACTGACTGAGAATAAATTTTTTCTTAATTGACAAAAATATCCAGTACATATACACACTTCTTCAAGTTGCCTTTATTTTATTTTTTTCTTCTCAATAACGTTTTTTTTTTTTTTTTGGGCAACTACGTTGCCTTCCTTCTTTTTCTTTTTCTTTTTTTCAGGCCTAGGCATGCGTGCCTTCTCTCTTCTTCTTTTTTTTTTTTCTTCTACCGAGCAGTTGCCTTTTCTTTCTTTCTTTTTTTTGTCCTATTTTTTTTTCTTCTTTTGATTTTCTAGGCTTGGGTGTGATAGTTTTTTTTTTTTTTTAATTAGTTGTGATTTTTTTTACATGATTTTTATTCTTTTAATAAATTTGGGTGATTTTTTGTGTGGTTATTTGTAGGGGCGTGCAAAAAACCGATGAACTGAAAAAACCGCTTCAAACCAACTGAATCAATGCAAAATTTCGATTCGGTTTCGATTTCAGTTTTATTATATAAAAAACCAAAAATTTCGGTTCGGTTTTTAGTGGCAAATTCTAATACACCGAACCAAACCGAAATATATTAAATAATAATTTGTACAAATTATTTCAACAAAGTTCCTGGTATCCTAGCAGCAATGACATGTGTTTGTCTCCAGTTAGAGCAAGTTTGACCCTTAGTGATAGCCTTTTTATTTTTCCTCTCCTTATTACCAAAACTACGTCGTTTTGGGGTTTGCTTTATAACCCTATTAATCGTATTTTTAGCATTTGTCTCTCACTTCAAGTCTTCAACAGCAACCGTTCTCTTCTCCCCTTTCCCTCTCCAGTCATTCTCTTCCTCCCCATCTCTTTCTTTTTGTCATAGTGTCATGCCTCCGTTTCTCTCTCTGTCCATCACGCCGCCGTTTCTCTCTCTCTATCACACTACTTCAGTACACTTCTTCGTCGGTACGCTGGTTCGCCGTTCTCTTTTTTTTTTTCTTTTTTGGGTTTTGGGTTTGTTAATATTTTCTGGGTTTGTCAATTATTTTCTTTGTTTGCTTTCTTAAAAAATAAATGACAAGGAAACCGAAAAAACCCACTGGTACGCTGCTTCACCGTTATTTTCTGGGTTTGTTTACTTTCTTTGCTGGTACACTGCTTCGCCGTTCTTTCCCTCTTTTTTTTTTTTTTTTTTTAGTTTTGTGTTTGCTACTTTGCTTGGTGCTTGGTGTTTGGGTGGTCAGAAAACGTGGGAAAGCAAAGGGATTTTCTAGGTTTGTTAATATTTTATGGGTTTATTAATTTTTTTTCTTTGTTTGCTTTCTTAGAAAATAAATGATAAGGAAACCGAAAAAACCCACTGAAACCGAAATCCAACTGAAATCGATTGATTTCCAATTACTTTAGTTAGTTTCAGTTGGCCAACACTTAGAAAACCAACCGAAACCGAACCGACACACCCCTAGTTATTTGTTACTTTTTTGTTTTAATTGGATATCATTCTTTAATAAGGGTATATGAGTAAATTTATTCAAACCCATTTTTTCCATCCCTCCACTTTTTCACCCCTAACCAAACAAATAGGAGAGAAAGTAAAATCTTTTCTATCTTCTCACTTTTTCATCCTCCCATCATTTTCTATCCTCCAACCAAACGGACCCTAAAGGGTTAAGGGTCTGTTACATAATCTCAAACTCACATTTTTACATTTTAAACAACTTTACACATATTTTCACACACACAAATTTAAAATAAATTTAAAAAATCTTATCTTAAACTACTTTACTAAACACCCCTAAACCTCAACAAAAGCGTACAACGTTCCAAATTCTATCTTTTTTTTTTTTTTTTTGGAATGGAAGATATCGAAAAGTTTAATACACACACGGGTTTCGTTAAAAAAGCGTACACGGTACCAGTAGGATTTTGGGAAGGAGAGAGATTTGTATTTGGGCTTAAGAAAGCTAAAAGATGCTCATAAACCTTACAACTCAAACCCAATAGCGCCCAGAGGTTATATTAATGTTGCATATGGTTTGTCAGGCCTTCCGGCCTAATAATCGAAAAAGAACCTTAGCCCGTTTTGTGCATACGAAGACAAACAAGTTGAGGCTAATTTAAATGTTAGTCATATGCAAACATTTTCACCAATCCAAGGGAAAAAAAAAAAAATACTAGATAATGATACCTTTCTAGTTAGAGGAAAAAATAGAAGAATAACGAGTTTCATAAATTGAAGTGGAGAGAACCTAAATCCAATTGGTTTATATGAAATTCAAATTTATTTGGAAGCACACTTGATTAATAAGAATTGTTCAATTGTACAAATTCATAAAAACTTGAAATTTCTACATTTTATTGGATTCAGGTAATTTTATTTGGTTAAAAATAAATTTCAAAGGAAGAAGTAGATCATCAATTTAGAAAGTAACGATTTTATTTATGCTAATGAATGGAATGGTACTTTTTTTTTTTTTGAGAATCAGAATGGAATGGTACTTAAATGGGACTTGACAAAACATTTGAGGAAAAAGTCTATGAAATACGTATTTTATGATGAATTTTATTTAACAACATAACCTAAACATAATTGTATAAAATGCATTAAAGAATTTTCATGTCTTATTAAATTTCACAAAATAATGAATTTGAGTTTAACTGTTATAAGATTTGTATAACATAATTGTAATCTTATTATTTAAACGAGGTACTAATATATTGTTTAAAACTTACTTGTGGTTCCTTAAATGACTGTTTTTCTTTTTTTTTTGGGGGGGGGGGGGGGTGGGGGGGAGCAAATTCATATTTGATTAGGGGTGAAATTTCTAAAAAAAAATTATCTTGAATAATAATACATATAAGGCATTAAATTTTTTTGAATTTGATCTAATTATTAATTATGTTCTAGAATCCACCCAAAAGAGAATTGGTGGTTTTATAAATATTATAGGATCACAACTAATTCCATACCCATTTTCACAACTATTTGAAACTTAAATTTTTGTTAGATTTTAGGGATTAAAAAATGAAGTGACCATCGCCTATATTATTACATTAAAAAAAAAAAAAAAATCACCAACTGATTTTTTTAACTAATCCCGTGATGGTCACATGATTTGTTCATCCACAAAAGTTAATGAAAGTTAGTCCCAGGAGTTAAATTTGACAAATATAAAAATCTTAGAGAGTTATAAGAAAAAATTAAATAAGCCCATGAAGTGTTTTTGCAATTGACCTAAACCAAGTAGTGTTTTTGAATCTAGTTTTTTTTTTTTTTTTTTTTTTTAAAGATAATTTAAATTTACATGTTATACCTTTCATAAGTTTGAACAACTCCTATAACATAGTACAGCTTGTTAAAAAAAAAAATAAAAAATATTTCTATTTTCTACTAGTCTTCGGCGCGCGTGGACTTTATAAGCAAGAATTGAAGAAAAACAGACGAAAAACTGGTCATAGGCATGGCGATATTGAGGACCTGATGAAACACATACATGAGACGGCATGGACTTTGCCAACCAAGGAATATCCACTCACTCTAGAAGTTGTCGCATGGTTCTAAAGACTAAAATTAAAATACATCTATCTCTCTCTATCTAAATTTTATAGATTGTAGTATTGTACTATAATATAATCCCCATACCAAATCAAGTTAAATGAATGAATAATATTTTAATAATTTATTTAAAATTAATTATTAAAGATAGTAAAAATAAATAAAATATAAGAGAAAATTTGTATGAAACATTACTTATTTTAAAATAAATAATGAAACTCTTTTTTTAACATTTTTTTTGAAACCATTTAAAATTGAGTTTTAAACTTTTAATCCACATAGCATTTCAACTTCATTAAATATTTGGTAATAGTAGAATTCCAATTAAAATAAATTATGTTAATAATTTTTTTGATCAGTAACTTTAATTTGTTATTAGTTTGAATGTACTTACAACAAGTTGTATGGGAAAAAAATGTTGTATAGTTTGTAATACTTACACTGCAGTACAAATTACTTTTTTATTTTTTGGAGAAAAACTGCAGTACAAATTACAAGTACTGTATATAGGACCCAAAATATATTATTAAAACAAAAATTGTGATAGATTATTAAAATACCATAGCCTATGACAGGAAGTAAAGGCACTGAAGGCTTTTTTTTTTTTTTTTTTGGTGTGTGTGTGTGTGGTGGATAAAGGTTTAGAAAAAAGGCACTTAAGTTTTTTTTTTGTATGCATTTTGGTATTTTAAGCTGCATATTCAGAGAGTCGTGTTTTTCCATACCAAAACAATCTCTTTAACTAATTGGACTTCCATAACTAACATTATAAATTTATATATTTAATAATAGGTAAAGCAGAGAGAAAATTCAATTAAATTTCAAATTGGAATTCAATTAAAGTTTAATTTTGTGTCATGTGTCTCATCTAATATAAATTTTAAAAATTTGTGCCAAGTGAGTTAACTTAGTATAAAAAATGAATTTTAATTAAAGTTTAATTTTGAGTCACGTGTCCCATCTAATCTAAATTTTTAAATTTTTGTAACAAATTAGTTAATTTAATATAGAAAATGAGGAGTTCAATATAATAAACCATAAAAAACATAAACATGTAACTAAAAAAAATTCAAATTTATAAGTCATCTATATATATATATATATATTAATAGGTAAAGCTTAGAGAAAATTGAATTAGAATTTGAAATTATAATCCAATTTGACGCCATGTGTCTAAATTTATGTGGGAACTACAATTTAACTATCCACTTAAGCTTATGTCATGTGTCTACTTGGGTTTTTTAATCTTTATGTCAGGTGAGTTAATGAGTGCAAAATATTAAGAATCAAATATTTATAACCTTTAAAAAAAATTTAAAAAAAAACAATCACATATACTCAATAAAAATTATCACATGTTTCTCAAAAAATAACAAAATAAAAATCACCACAAGTTCTATCTTATTAAATATTAGAAAAAAAAATGATCATAAGTAGTATTAAATTTAGGTAAGAATTTTAAAAATGACTAATTACGTTTACTTTAAAAAAATAATTTGACTAATTATCTATATTTTATGATAAAAATTGTGTTTAATTTTAAATGTATATATATATATATATATATATATATATATGCATGAATGCATGTGTTACATGCTTTTAAAAAAAATTAATTTGACTAATTATTTATATTTTTATATTAAAATTTTTATTTAAGTTTAAATGCATCTATGCATTTACATGGAATTACATGCTAGTTTATAATAAAACAGAAAAGAAAAGAAGGGGGTAAAACTGTTAAATTAAAAGGGAACGAGTTGATTCCAATTAACTCAACACTTCAATAAATAGAGGTTTTTTTTTTTTTTTTTTTTTTTTTTTTTTTTTTTTTTATAAAAGGCAATTCTTAGGAGCGATTACTACATGATACAATTTCAATGTATGGTCCATATTAAAAAAAAAAAAAAAAAAAAAAAAAAAAAAAAAAAAAAATTATGAATAAAAAAAATTGCAGTGCACAAATTTACATGCAGAATAGCTCTTTCTATTTATCTTATAGCTGGAGTTTGGGACCCGATCAAAAGGGTCTGTGAGTATTTTGATTAGTGATTTGATGAAAATTTATTTGATTATTTGTTAAAAATACAATTGTATTTAGAAATATAAGGTTTTAAAAAAAATAATAATTAAACAAATAATTTAAAAAAAAATCAAAGAAAAAAAATTAATCCAAATTGACGCGAAGTGAAGATTTTTTTTTTTTTTTTTTTTTTTGAGAATTAATCAAGGGAAGAATTTAAATTGAGGTTATCAAATTTCAAACCTGGGGAATTTGTAGCCCATTTACTGAGTGGTGACAACTTTGTCAGCGTAAGGACCAATATTCTTTACACATCGGAGACTATTGGCTCAAAAATATTGCATTAGTACTTGTGAGTTGTAACTTATAACCCAATAAACAAGTTAAAAAGACGAGGAAAAAAAGAAAGCAAATTAAGTTCCTTTCAAAACAGCTAAAGACTTGGCTCTCAAATTCTGCCTTTAGTCTTGGAACCCAGTAAACAAGTTAAAAAAAAGACAAAGAAAATTAAGACAGAAAATAGCATGCAAAGAAAATTTCTTTGAAAACAGTTAAAGACTTGTTGACTGGTTTATCTAAGAGTTTGTATCTGCTACAGTACCGAGCTTCACTAAAATTCGAAGTTGTTACGTAACCTGTTGAATGTGTAGTTAATTTTGCTCCTCAATTTGGTCTCAACTCTCAAGTGCAAAAAATAACGGTGGTCATTGAGCTTCCACGATTTAGCGTGCCTTTGGATTGCGCGTTCAGCCCAGATTATTCAGCATTTGCATTTTTGACCGGGTCTCATAGCACTATTCATGATCCAGTCAAAAATGCAAAAATACACATATTAATGTATTTTTGGGTCTCATGGTACTATTTACATCTTTAAAAATTATTTTGTTACAGCCTTTTCAACAATAAATTTTCAGTTTTCAGCAAATAAATGGTATCCAAAGTCCAAACAGACCCTTATTATACTATTACTGGTCTACGATTTATCAAACATGTGTTCGGAGTTTGAATGCTACATTCTCTTCTAATTTCTGTGTTGTCAGTTACATACTCGTTGAATGTGTCTTAAGCTCATGATATCACTCTCTATCTTATTATTATGAGAAGAAGAAGTGTCTATTAAGTTATAGCTCATTAGTCTTTATATGTCAGATGTTTATACGAAACAAACTATTTCCTTGATGATTGCGTTCTTAGATTAAAGAAAATAAGGTTATAAATTAAGCAAAGCTGCTTGGGAGCTACTGAGTTTAACTCATTAAGATGCTCAATTTAACTCATTTATTAACTAAAAAAAGAACCAAAAAGAAAACCAGCTTTGATTATGTACTGCCTCTACACATTTCATTTCCCTCGACACACACACACACACATATATATAGGTTAATAATAGATTCTAAAAATGAAAGAAAGAAAAATTAGCAATAGCCACCGACTAGACTAGACTATTACAAAAGTGAGTTTCTAAAGAATAAAGACAATCTATGTTGCTGCCCAAATTTCATTTTCTTTTTTAACAAGTGTTGAAAGTTGAAACCCAATACACTTTATTATTTTTGTACCTTATCTTCGTCAAAGATCCTTTCGGAAAGCATAACTTTAATTACAGTAGCTCGTAAACTTTTCGGCTCTTTGTTAAGAAAGATAGTAAGATACTAGAAAATGAAGTAGTGCTATTTTCCAAGAGCATTCTTATCAAATATTGTAAAAAATTTAACATTTACCTTCTCAAAACCTATATTTATAAAATATAACATACCACTTTCCAATACAACCTATATCAAAACTTCTATTTTTTTCACAATTTCATTTAAATATTGTTTCTATATTATTTTTCACTAATTTTTTTATTTTTCCTCTCTCTCCTCTGTCTCTCTCTTTCTCACAACACCGCCCCACCACACCACCAAAAACCCACCACATCCACTCACCACCACCTATCACAGCAAAAAAAAAAAAAAAAAAAAAAAAAACCCTCCATCGGTGAGGGCAAATCAGACTCACATCCAGCAAATCACAATCACCAACCGCAGCAGGAAAAAAAAAAAAAAAAAAAACCGTCCATTGGTGAGGGCAAATCGGACCCACATCCAGCAAATCACAACCACCAACCGCAACCAAAAAAAAAAAAAACCCCATTGGTGAGGGCGAATCGGAACCCACATCCTGTAAATCACAACCACCGCATCCACTCACCACCACCAACCACAGCAGGAAAAAAAAAACTCCACCGGTGAGCGACCCAGTGACGTTGCGGCCAAGAGTAGAGATCGAGCGCAGAGAGATCGACGACGTTGCAGACGAAGGGTAGAGAGATCGAGTGATTGAGAGAAGAGTGACCAGCGACGAGCAGAGATCGGCAACGTGTAGAGATCGGCGATGAGAAAAACTCGCCAACAAGCACGACAGAGAGGAGAGATCAAAGAAGAGAGAGAGCAGAGAAATGAAACAGAAAGAAAGAAAATGAACGAGAAGGAACAGTGAAGACAGAGAAGAAAAGGATGTGGGCCCCACTGAATAAAAAATAATTTAAAGTTTTGCAGTTGGTGAACAGTGCCGTCTCAAAAATGAGATGGCACTGTTCATCAGTTGCAAAAATTTTGCAATATGAAATGTTTGATGGAGGGGCTTAAACCTTTCAAATGCTAAAAAAAAAAGATTTTTAGCATTTGAAAGGTTTGATAAGAATGCTCTAAACACAGGGAGGTAAACTTTGCTTATCGCTGCATAAATTTTATATTAATATACACCTACATCATAGGCACAAACCTATCTTAGAGCCTTCACAATAATGCGGGTGGTAAAAATTCACTAAAAAGCTATTTAATACTTTAAACACCTTGATATATGTTATATTAAATGTGCTAAATATAGTGATATGCTATTAGTAGCAAACTACTAAAACATGTTATTACTATTATCTATACTATTATTTAAGGGGCTTTCCCTATTTGGATTCCACATTTTAGATGCCTAAAGTACTCTCATCATATCTACTTACAAATTTTTAACTAATGAGGATAAATATATAAATTAAAACTCCTACACTTTAAAATCCACAAACTCGCGTACACTTTGCAGTTTCTATCTCACTTTTTATCTCTCATTCTTCTTCAAATTAAAGACATTTAGTTTAGCTCTACATCCTCATTTCTTTTTCTTTATATTAAAGACATTTATTATCAGAGGCTCCAACAAATTTCCAGGTTCTATCTTTTGTAAGTTCCTCTTTGTTTTCTTTTTTTTGGTTTATGATGGACTTTGTTTGAGCTCTACTTTTTTCTTTTTTTTTTTATATCACGTTAACTCTCTCTTTTTTCTTTTCTTTTTTCAAATGTAATTTTGAAATGAATGATTCCTTCATATACTTTACAACTGTACTTCTTAAAGAATCGTCATTTCCTGTTGTAGGTATTGTGATCCAAAAACAGGGCTGCCTTATGCTACAAAAGAAGCATTCAACCAACAAATTTTTAGGTTCTATCTTTTGCAAGTTCCTTTTTGTTTTATTTTCTTTAGTTTATGAATGACTTTCTTTGAGTTCTACTTCTTCTTTTTTTATATGTATCACGTTAACTTTTTTTTTTTTTTTTTTTTAAATGTAATTTTGAAAATTTGAATTGAAATAAAAATAGTTACTACAATACTCCCTGATTAATGATCAAAATATAAATGATCAATTACTATTTCCTCACTTCTTCTTTTTTTTCCTTCTTCGTATTTTTATTTTCTTTTTAAGAATTTTTTTTTTACCATCATTATACATGTTTTTGGCGTAAAATTTTTTTATTTTAATTTTTTTTTACCATCATTGTATATGTTTTTGGCATTATATTTTATTTATTTAGTTATTTATTTAAATAATTGATGATGTGATGATTAGATTTAAAGAGTCCAATAGAGTTAAATTCTAAAAAAAATTTATCTTCTATTTCCTCACTTTTTTTTTTCCTTCTTTGCATTTTTTTTTTCTTTTTAAGAATTTTTTTTTTACCATCATTGTATATGTTTTTGGCGTTAAATTTTTTTTATTTAGTTATTTATTTAAATAGTTGATAATGTGATGATTAGATTTTAAAGAGTCCATGATAGAGTTCAATTCTAAAAAATCTTTATCTGCTATTTCCTCACTTTTTTTTTTCCTTCTACTTTTTTTTTTTCTTTTTAAGAATTTTTTTTTTTTACCATCATTGTATATTTTTTTGGCATTAAATTTTATTTTTTTATTTATCTATTTATTTAAATAGTTGATGATGTGGTGATTAAATTTTAAAGAGTCCATGATAGAGATAAATTCTAAAAAATCTTTATCTTCTATTTCCTCACTTCTTCTTTTTTTCCTTCTATGTATTTTTTTTTTTAAGATTTTTTTTTTACCTTCATTGTATATGTTTTTGGCTTTGAAGTTTTTTAGTTTTTTTTTTTACCATCATTGTATATGTTTTTGGCGTTAAATTTTTATTTTTTTATTTAGTTATTTATTTAAATAGTTGATGATGTGGTGATTAGATTTTAAAGAGTCCATGATAGAGTTAAATTCTAACTTTGGTTTGTTGATTAAATTTTTTTTATTTAAAAGACTTGGTTTAACCCTAATTCTTTTATCTCTCTTAGGTTCATGTGCGCACAATTTTTTTGGATTGCATTGAGGAGTCATTGGAATGAATTATTAGATAAGTTCGGGTGAGAGACTTTAAAAAAATAATTATCTATACTACTATTTAAGGGGCTTCCCCTATTTGGATTCCACATTTTGAATGCCTAAAGTACCCTCATGCATCTTATCCACTTACAAGTTTTCAACTAACGAGGATAAATATGTAAATTAAAACTCCTACACTTTAAAACCCACAAACTCACATACGCTTTGCAGTTTCTATCTCTCATTCTTCTTCAGAGTGAAGATATTTAGTTTAGCTCTACGTCCTCCTTTCTTTTTCTTCAGATTAAAGACATTTATTATCAGAGGCTCCAACAAATTTCCAGGTTCTATCTTTTGCAAGTTCTTCTTTGTTGCTAATTGTTTGCCTTTTGCCTTTTGTTTTATAGGATTAATTATGCCATGTATGAAGAGCTTGACGCCCCCAAGACATGGAGCACCCGAGAGAGGCGTATAGGTAAGTTTGTGATTCTTCAAAACTTCTTTTTGTGTTTGGTAAAGTTGATATACTGCGTAAAAGTTTATGTTTAGACTTAAAAATGTGGAGAATTGCTTTAATGGATTGTGTTGTTTCTTTTTTGAACGAAGATTGTGTTGCTTGGTTTCCCAATTTAAATCATACACAAACTCTTTGACCACTATTATCTTTAATAACATGCATGCCTGCTATTTGGTTTGGTGTTTGTTTTTTAGGAATTTACGGTACACTATTTAATTTGTTTCTCAATTTAAAACTAACACAAACTCTTTTTTTTTTTTTATATATAGGAATTTACGCTACTTTTTTATTTTTGAGGGTATTACACGCTTTTTTGAGAAGGAACAACTTGAAACATTCTTACTACACATTATACGCTACTTTGTTTCCCAATATCCTTAAAAAAAAATTAACTTTTCATTCAAAATGTATCAGTTGCTCCAAAATCAAATCAGTACAAAAGAAAAAAGAAAACCCTTCACGCATAAAAGAAAAAAAAAATTGTTATTCTTACCACCCATTTATATTCAAATGATTGATTCTTATATGAATTTGTTATATATTAAAATTCAAATACATCAATTATTTTTATAAAAATAAATAAAAGTAAATGTTACAACAATTCTTATCTCAATTCATACAATTATCACAACAATTATCCTTTGAACAATAAAAAAACACTCTACTGAAAATTCATCCACTCTCTTCTCAAAAAAAAAAAAAAAAGATAGAAGAAAGAAAATTCACCCACTCTTTCATCCACGTACAAGTTTAGGAGTCTAGCAGTTATAATTTAACTTTCCATTATCATCAAATAGTTAGGAGTCTAGCAGTTACAATTTTATTTGACTTTGTCCATTCTTATCCTCATGTCCCATCTTTTAAGCAAATTCAAATTCAAATTCAAATTCAAAAAAGAAAAAAAAAAAAAAAAGTCTTTGATACGTTAAGAGTGCTAGAGATCTAGTATCAAACCAAAAAAATAAAATATTGGTATCTTTCCTTATGTATTCTATTATTGACATTTTAGTTTTTATGTGTTGTGATTTATTTATTTGTTTCAATTTGGTGGTGTGTAGGTGGGAATTTATCGGCAAAAATTTGATACAATTGTTGGTGTATCTCATTTATATGCTAGGCATCTCTCTCTCTCTCTCTCTCTCTCTCTCTCTCTCTCTCTCTCTCTCTCTCTCTCTCTCTCTCTCTCTCTCTCATGTTCTTTTTAAATTTTTAGTTTTTTTTTACTGCCTTATTGCGGCCAAGTCTTTTTTTTACTTTTTTCTTTTTAGATTTTACAATTTCTAATATAATTCTATTACCAAATTATGCCATGTTGATTTTGTATGTCGGTTTTGTGCATATTGTAGAAGATTTGCATGACTAACGTCTTCTGGTAATGGATCAATGTTTTTGCACTCAGTTAAGTAAGGATGAACAATTCAGGTGGATTGATATTCATGTCTATATCTATACCTTATTCTTTGAGTTTTTTTTTTCCTTTTTTTTTTAATGTTAGAATTTCTTATACAATTTCATTAGCAAATTGTGGCTCCAAAAAATCAAGATGTCCATGAACATTTTTTTTTTTTTTGTATATTTCAAATTTTCAAAAGAAATTTAACAAATCTTTTACACACCCACATTTTCCTTTGTGCTACTTTGTTATACTATTATCAACAAGAAAGAAACTTAATTCTGAGTTCCTTGATTAGGCCTGTAAACAAGGGATTAAAGCTGCCAAATACAACACACTTGCAAATATGCGATACAATTTTTCCTTTTTCTTCCTATTTTTTTGACATTATATTATTTTTGCTTTTTTTTTTAAATAACAAATGAGGTATTTTTATTAATCTATAGCAACATTGCAATAGCAACATTGCAAATGCATGTATAATAAATGTAGTAATCCCAAATTATAATAAATGCTCTAAATTAACCCTTACCCAAAAAATAGAAGAGCCTCTGATTACGCGCGTGAGCACGTGCTCAAAGGCTGGTATGTATTAAACCTCACATAAAGTGGTTATATAAGAAATTGTTGTAAAAAAATTTCTTTTGTAATAGAAACTATATTTATCATTTGTATAATTGTATGTCAAATTCAATTTAAATTCTTTTCCATAAGTATTAATTTACTATTTCATAAAAAATGTTACGTACCTTTTTCTCGATTTTAAAAGTTGTTGATGTTGTTGATATATTTGAAATTTAAACTATTTTTAACTTTTGTTATGGATGTTGTGAGGACACGAATCAAGCCCAGACCCAAGCGCGTGATCGGTCAGGCCCAAACGGCCTTAAACAATAAAATTTGTAGAGAGTGGACTTGAGACTTAGGTTTCCTAAGACGATGGAAAACAACAGTGTTGGGCTAGAATGATAGTTGCATGCAATGAGATTTTGGTGCAGCACGGGCTCTCCTCGGGTAAGAGCTGAGGAAGTTCCGTATGAGTTTCACTTGTTCTTCTTAGAAAAAGTTCGTTTTTACCAACCCCCTCCCAATGTTATCTCCCTCTCTATTTATATTCCTGCTTTCTCACGTCCCTATTCATGGAACCATAAATGCAGATCCCTTTCCTATCCATTATCCTCTTGAAACCTTCCCCTAGTGGCTATAAGGCTCAGATGTCACCTCTTCATTAATGCGGCCAGAGGGGTAGGTATGAAGCCTTTAATGCGGTGGTGACAGCTTTCTGTAGAATACTTCCTACTTGCTCTCTCCTTTTGTATTCCGCGGGAGTGTAACCTTGCTTGCCGAGCTTTACGGGCTCCTCCTTAGGCATCGTGGTGTACCTTGTGACCCTTGTTTCAGTTGGCCGAGGAGACCCTTCTCCTCAGACCTTTCTCAATGGCCACTGACCCAACGGTGAGCTTATGGGCCCTCAAGTCACGTGCCCTTGTCTCCACCCCACAACCCTTTGGAGAAGCTGATGCTCTCGATCAGGCCCAAGGCCTAAATATGTATTTTGATACTTCTACCCCCACAGATGTGTAGTAAGTGGCTAACTTTTAGGACTAAAAAACTAAATTTTTGGATTAAACAAAAATTGATAAATGTTATTAAATTTTTGTAAAAAGAACAACAACACCAAAAGAAACGTGTATCTCCTGCCATAAAAGTTGAAATTTAAGCTTTTATTTACTCATGTTATGGATGTTTAGTAAATGGCTAAATTTTAGGATTAAAAAACTACATTTTAGGATTAGAAAAAAAATTATAACTGCCATACATAAAAGTTGAAAAAAAAAAAAACATCAACAACACCAAAAAGGGGGGAAAAAAAAAACAAACAAACGGGGATGTGTAGTTACTAAATATTAGGATCTTTCTAGGAGCATTTTCTTTAACAAAAAACTTATTAATTTACTTATGTACCTTATAAAAATGCAATATAAGTATTGATAATCATAGCTTGTCAATTTTAAACTCATTAGATACTCAGCTATTGTAAAAATTAGTAGAAGCATTCAAATCCCAATCCAAAAATGCAAGCCATGTACCAAGTGGTTGGGTAGTTTTTAAACGTGGGATAGAAAGTGAGATTTTTTTTTTTAAATAGTACATGGATAAAATATGAGATTTTTTTAAACGTGTAGTTTTTTTTTTTTCAAAATATGGAAGAGATTTAAAAAAAAAAAAAAAAAAAAAAAAAAAGAGGAAACGTGAATTTGGGTTTAAAAAAAAAAGTGGTCAGGTAGTTTCTAAATGTAGGATAGAAAGTGAGATTTTTTTAAAATAGTACGTGGATAGAACATGAGATTTTTTTTTTAAACGTTTAGTTTTTTTTTTTGATAAACTTTTCAATAAGGATAGGGTCACATCAATTCCTCACCTTAATCTTTTAAATTTCCCTAAAATTTAGCATTTTATTTTCTTTCAAAATTAGATATGTTAGTGCCTAAATATAAGGATAAGGATGGAGAAGTTATAATAGTGGTTTTATAGTAGGAGTCTTTTTTTTTTTCCAAAATATGGAAGAGATTTTAAAAAAAAAAAAAAAGAGGAAAATGTGAGATGTTTTTTTTTACAAAAGAAAGCGTGATTAAGGAAAATGAAGTTAAAAAACAGAAGATAAATCTTGATAAAAGAAAAAAGGAAGAGAGAGAGAGAGAGAGAGAGAGAGAGAGAGAGAGAGAGAATGTGAGGTGAGCATATCTTTCTGGATATGGATGTATAGTTTTTTTTTTTTTTTTTCCAACTAACCGCATGAGACGTAATCTCAAATTATAGTGGATTCAAAAGCTCTTCTATGTTTTTAGTAATCTCAAATTATAATGGATACAAAGGCTCTTCTATGTTTTAGAATAAAGGTTAATAATTTACATCCATTATAATTTGGGATTACTAAATTTTCCAATCACAAAAAAACCTAGAGGTGTGGTAAAAAAATTATTTCACTTATAAATACATAATACTCATCACACCCCTAGATTTTTTTTGATTGAAAAGTTTAGCAATCCCAAATTATAATTGATGCAAATTGTTAATCTTTATCCTAAAAATAGAAGAGCTTCTGAGCACGCGCGTGAGCGTGTGCTTAGAAGCTAGTTTAATTAATTTATTTTCATGGGTTGGAGAGGAAAAGAGGGAGAAGTTACAAAGAAATTAATATGTTGGGTTGTTTATATTATTTTATAGGGTTATATGTAAAAAATAAATGATTTAATGTACAGTGTATTTTAAAGTAAAATGTAAAAATAAATAAAATAACTTTTTGAGGTGCTAAAAATTATATATATTTTTAGTACATTTGATGTGAATGTTTTTAAATACAATGAAAAATGTAGTCACAAGACTCACACCCACTTTACTTTCATGCATATCCATCATTAGCATAAACTTTTAACTCATTAATTTCAACTTAGAGCATCCACATTGGTGGAGCTACATTTTTTAACTATTTGGCACCACAAAAAACTACTTTACTTATTTTACCTTCTCACTTTACAAAACATTCAATATCAATAGTTTTACTGTAGCTTTTTACACAATAAATAATATAAACACTAAAATAAAATAATATTTTGTTCAACAGCCAAAAAACACCACAACCACCTTCTAAAGCCATGGAAGAACCAGAGAAGAAGAACAAGAAAAAGAGCAAAAAAACAAGAAAAAAAACTATCAAAACAACCAAAAAACACCACAACCAATGTTTAAAGCCATGGAAGAATAGTGAAGAGGAACCAAAAAAGAAAGCAGAAAACCAGGAAAAAAAAAAAAAAAAAAACCCTAACAGAGCTATGGGCAAAAACCAACCCAAATCAGAAGCACAAACCAAGAGGCTGAAACCCACAACGCAACCCAAAACACAAACCGAGAGGCTGAAACCCACTCCCGAAACACAAACACAACCCAAAACTCAACCCGAAATCCACTCCAAAACACAAACACCGAAATCCATACCAAAACACAAACACAAATACTGAAATCCATACCAAAACACAAACACAAGCTAAAAATGGGACAGTGATAGAGTCTTGGGGCTTAGGGCTTGTATCGGCGACAAGTTGAGGAAAAAAGATGGTCAAAGCTAGGTAGGAATGAAGGAAGAGAGAACAAAACTCGTTTGGGGGAAACGAAGGGAGTCTGTGTAACACGAAGAGAAAAGAAAACAGAAAGAGAAATAAAAGGAAAAGAAACATTTTTTTAATGGAAAGTTTAATAAAATATATATATATATATATATATATTTTAGCTTCTTGTTACAGTACACATCTATAAATGGTTGTGCACTGTAGATGAAGAGCTAAATTTTTTAAATTTAACTCTACTTTTGTACTTTTGTAGCTCATTTTTTAGAATTGATGGTGCTAAAAGTAGTTGTATAGCTATTTAGCACCACCAATGCTAGTGCTACAATATTGACAAATTGTGAAATTAGAAGTAAATAAGCACACACATTTTTTCACTTTTTTAAAAATTCATTGTGTACCTTGCTGAGATGATACATCGAAATTAGTGCAACAATGCAATTCACAACATATTTCCCCTATTCGTTGCTAATATAAGGGGTGAAAATTTTTTATGTAATAGGACTTATTATATACACCGAAAAGACAAATAAAAACTACAAAAAGAAAAGTCCAACGCGGAATTTCGGGTCCCACACCAAGTGCCAATTTTCTCAAAATTTGATTGCCGTCAAGGTTGGAGTTGGACTACACAAGAACTACACAACAAATCCAACTCTAAGTCTAAAGTCGGAATAATGTTATGGACGCTGAATTTGGCATATATAATTGGTAAAGGTATAGCAGTGGGATAAAGTTTTACTGATTATAACTTGTTATATGATAAATTATGGCACAAAGTTATACCAAATTTAATGTTTCTAACATTGCTCTTAAAGTTTATTATGCTTTAGCTCATCCCTTAGAAGAAACCCACAAGAGTAGAAGGCAACCATGTGGACATAAACAGTGCAATCCCTAACAAACGAGTATTCTCGAAGTATAAAGAATAATACACATTTCTTTCACATTTATGGTAGGGTTTACTTATTAAATTCATGATAAGGTCCACTATAAACATGAGAAGAGGGAGTACTATTTCTCCATCCTCTTCAAAAGTACCTAAGAATTTTTCTTTACAAACAAGCAACCCACAAAATAAGAAACATCCAAAAAGAAAAACAAAAAAGAAAGTCCATCTAGAAGAAGTAGAAAGCAAATTGTCTATGTATGACCAGCTTTTAGCCTAGCATGCAAGACACCGAAAGAGAAAGTACTACATGATGTATTTCAGTTTTTGTTTTTGTTTTTGTTTTAGACTTTTAGGCTACCTTTTAAAGTCTAAGCCAGCTTTTCTAGAAGACCAACTATGTGGTACTGCTACTACCATTTAAATTTAATTCACAATATTTTATTCCTAATCCTCTAGAAGCCATCTCCATCAACCGGGCAACCGGCCCGAGTTTCTCTCTCACTTCCCTTTCTTTGGAGCCTTCTTTTATGTATTCTTTCTATTTATATATATATACATGGCCAATTACCTTTATTCAACAAACGAGAAGACACCCAATAACTGTTTCTTCATTACTCTACCTCTTCAATTTCATTCATTTGCTTATCCTATCATTCTTTGAGCCCAAGTATGGTAGCTCAAGAACAATATGTAGACCCAGTGGAGGAAAACACTGACTTTGAAGATCCATATGAGGCAGAAGAAACGCTCTCTCTTTGTGATCTTCCTACCTACAGTGATACATCCAACTGGGATGACAACTCCCAAGAAGACCAAAGCTTGTCCTCTGACAGTAATGACTTCTTTGAGTTCTTCAGCGAGGACTTCACTGCCTCTACTTGTTCAACAACAGCAGCAAACAAAAGCATCATCTTTTGTGGCAAACTCATTCCCTACAAAGAACTACCTGACCACCGCGAGAAACCTCATCAGAACCAAGAAAAGCAAAACCACACATGCAAGAAAGGGGTTTTCCGATGGAAATCACTCTCTTTCAACAAGACAAGAAGCTCTTCAAAAGGTTCAAAGCTTTTTCGATGGAAGTCACTCTCTTTCAACAAGACAAGAAGCTCATCCCCAAAAGGGTCCAAAGGCAAAAAGGTCTATAATGACAAGAATAGCTCAAAGGGTTCCATTGCCACAGCCTCGCCTGCATCAAAAAGCTATGTTTATGCAACTAGCAAGCGTGATTTATCAATGGGAAAAGTGACAATGTTAACATCTCCAACAAAATCAAGGTGGTATTTGCTCATATTTGGGATGACTAGATTTACAACAGAGATGGAGCTGCGTGATATTAAGATAAGGCAGAGTCGTATAAAGAGCCCATCAATGATGTTTAGGTCTGTTGAATGTGATAACATGGTTAAAAGCAATGAGAGATGCAGAAGGAAAGGGTTGTGGAGGCTGATAAAGATTTTGGGGTCCAGGAGTCAGCATCTAAACGCTGTCGTAAAAGCTTCCTTTGGTTGCATTCCATCTACACGTGTGAGTTAGGGTGGTGCTAGTGCTAGTACGTGTGCCCCAACAAGCCAAGATTGACTATGTTGTTCATGTTCATGTGCCATGCAATAAGGGTCTGAATTTTGAATGAGAGAGGCAAGAGCTAGCCAAGAACAGCGTTGGTAGGTACTAGTTAGTGTATGATAGGGGACATTAATTCTTTGACTGGGCCATCAATTAATGTTTTGTATTCTGCGAAACTCAAATATTTTGTAGTAATAACTAATAACATATAAAATTGGGTTTGGTAATCGGTGATTATGTTTATTATTGATTGTTTGAGTTTACATTTCTGCCACCTGGTAGTGTTGGCCTTGAAGATGTCAAAGCAATTATTAGATCATAACTAGTAATTGCTGGTTTATATGAAAATTTGGATTGAGAATCCGTGATGAAAGTAACTCATCTTCTTTAATGGTATTAAATGGAGCAACGGTAATAGTCTAATAAATAGACAAGCCCTTTTACCCTTTAGCAGTTGCAAGCTTATTCCTCACCAACACTTCCCAGTCATAGCTTTCAAGCTAGGTAGGAAAATTCTTCGGAGGGCTAGCCAACTAGTAATTAAAGCTCAACTCAAAAGTTCCACGTAGAATATCTCAATTATGAGAAGTACTACAAAGCTTGTTTTGTTTTTTGTGTTTTAATAACTGTTACAATTAGTGGAGATGAGAGAAATTTCTTTATAATTAAGGCTTGTAATATTATTGAGCTCTAAGACTCTCGGCTAGAATTGAGTTTTATGATATTTCAATTAAGTATTGTTACAAGTATGGCAATGCTAGCACTATTCCACTAAGCAAAATTATCTCAAGCATGAGTTAATTCAAAGGGCAAAAGTAGATCATCAATTTAGAAATTAACCATCTTATTTATGCTTACGAAGGGAATGATATTTAATTTTGGGGCTTGACAAAATATTTGAGGAAAAAGTCTATGAAATAGGTGTTTTATGATGAATTTTATTTAACAACATACCCTATATAATTGTATAAAAGGCATTAAAGAATTGTCCTGTATTATTAAATTTCACAAAATAATAAATTTGAGTATGACTAGCTATTATTGGTTTCTCAAAAAAAAAAGAGTACGATTGTTATAAGATTTGTATAACATAATTGTAATCTTATAATTTAAACGAGATACTAATATATTGTTTAAAAATTATTTTAATTTCCTTAAATGACTGTTTTTCTTTGGGGGGGGGGGGGAATTAATATTTGGTTATGAGTGAAATTTATAAAAGTTTTATTTCGAATAAAAAAACATATAAGGCATTTAAAAATTTTGAACTTTGCTCTAATATAATTATGTTCAAAAATCCACCCAAAGTATCTGGTGTCGTTTTGAAAAATTCTAAGATCACAACTAATTCTATATCAATTCATATCAATTTTCAAAAGTATATGAGACTTAATTTCGTTAGATTTTACAGATGATAAAATGAAGTGATCATCACATGACCACATTATAAAAGACTTACCAACCAATTTGTGTCACTGATCACACGATGATCACATGATATTTTCATCCATAAAAGCTAATGAAAGTTAGTCTCAGGAGTCATTTTGGCAGATAAATAAATTTTAAGAAGTTATAAGAAAAAATTGGAACTCCATGAGATGTTTTTGAACTAGACCCAAGTCCAAGTAGTGTATTTGAATTTTTTTTTTTTAAAAGAAAACTTAAATTTATATGTTGTACCTTACATAAGTTTGAACAACTCCTATAATACGGTACAGCTTGTTAAAAAAAATCAAACATATTTATACTAGTCTACGGCATAGACTTGATAAGGAAGATATGAAGAAAATTTTCTACCAAAAAAAAAAAAAAGATATGAAGAAAATCAGACGAAAAACTGGTCATAAGCATGTTAATGAGGACCTGGTGCAAGTATGAAACACATGAGATGAGACCGCGTGGACTTTACAAGCCAAGGAGTATCAGCTAATAATAAAGAAAATTTTCTCATTATAACACAGACTTTGAGCTACAAGACCTTTGGTCAAAACTGGGTTTTATTAAATTTGTCCGTCTGAGAATAACTTATCCAACTTTTTGCTAAAATTTTTTGCTGAAAGTATACACTTGTACTTTGAAAAAGTGAGAAAAAAAAAAATTTTTAAAAAGTTGTACATAAAAGTTGAGCTTATAAGCTCTAGCCAAACAAACACGAGAACATTGGTACAGTATGGAATGAGCAGAATTATCTCAAGCATGAGTTTTTTGATTCCTAAGCTTTTTTTTTTTTTGAAACTGAACTGGTTGATTCAATAAAATTCTGAAAAAAGCTTACAACAGAGGAACAAAGAGAAACAAGTACATGATAGATCAAACACATATCTTAACATTTAGCTCTATCTATAAGGAGCATTCGCTGAATCATAGGGGGCTCCAAACCAATCCACTGTTGAGATGTTCCAGTAGTTTTAGCTACCTGTGCAAGATCATGTGCTACCCTGTTGTAGTCCCGTTTTAGGTGCCTCGCTTTCCAGCTCTGGAAGTGTCGCAACAACTCCAACACTCCTCGAATAATTGGGCCAAATTCTCCATTAGAACTGCTTATGTTGATGGCTTCAACAACCTCTACAAAGTCCGACTCGATAATAATCTGATGCAACCCCAATCCTTTGGCTAAGATAAGTCCCTCTTCCACTACAAGAGCTTCTGCTACCACCGCGACATATGCCCCATTCAGCACTTTGCTTTCTACAATAATAATCAACCCTCTGCTATCCCGTATAACCACACCTACACATGCACAGCCACCATCCCCTGCAGGAGCACCATCAACATTTATTTTATATGTGTCAGGTGGTGGTGCCGTCCATCCCACATCAGGGGGTTGCTGTTTGAGATTGCTATACGCTACAACATCCTTATAGTCCTCACAGGTGCGCCTAGACAAGTTCCAAATCTGATAGGGGGGAGAGCAACTAGATTCATGTAGTACTTTATTCCGATTAAACCAAATGGACCAGGCAGTTGCAAAAAAAGTTTCAAGGTCCTGTGGGGTACCAGCATCGAGAATCGCCAACGCCATATCCACAAATTCAAGGGTTCTTTCCTAGTGGTTCACCGGGCAATTGTGCCAACTCCACCAAACATCACTAAGCTTGTCACAATATATTAAAGCACGATTGGTGCTTTCAAACTCCTTTTCACAGAGAGGACATTTAGCATCAATGTTTAAACCAAGCTTCACCAGATTAAGCCTTGTAGGCAGCCCATCCTTTTCACAGACAAACACGAGAACATTGGTACAGTATGGAATGAGCAGAATTATCTCAAGCATGAGTTTTCTGATTCCTAAGCTCATGGCATATTATATGGATCGTGAAATACTGCCCTATTTGCTGAGATTGTCTTAGAATATATCATTGTGCTTAGTGCTAGCTTTTATATATTAGAATAGATCTTGCACTAAAGACAGCCATTTATACTAAATTTGATAATTCACCAGTAAGATTAATTAGCGATTCTATGTCATGAGCACAATACTAATTCAAATTAAAAGACAAACTGCAGCCCTTTTTATTTTGAGCTGAAACGTAATAAAAGCCAGAAGGCTAAACGTAATGCAATTGCTCACTTCTTTTGTTTTTTGCGTTTTTTTTTTTTTTTGGATAGACTTTTCTTTTGTTTTTTGTGTTTTGTAAGGTCATTATCTTGCAAGAACTGATTACTATATACTACCATACCTGAATATATGAATGGTATATGGTATGGAACATATTCACCAAAAATGGTTCAAAAGAATCAAAACTGAACATCACTTTCAAATATTAGAAACATAAATCATTACTCAAGTCTAGCCATATCTGCAAATCTAAACAACCTTACGCTTTGCAACTTGGTCTTACAATAAAAATTTCTAGAAGCCTAAGTTAGGTGTGTATCATTTCTTTTTTTTAGTTTTAAGTTAAAACTAAAAAAAAGTAATTTTAAGTCTAAATTTAATGTCTATCAAATAATTGTAACATATCATAAACAACAGAATGATATCTGTCCTCTGATTTAATATAGGATCAAAACCTGGTCATGACTCATGAGAAAACATTTATCTTCACACTTTAGTTTTCTTTCCATTCTTTCTCTCACGAGAAATTATTTTTCTTTTTACTGAATGACCTTTGCCTTTACCACCCACATCTACCATGTGGTCCATGTCAGATGGATGCTGTTGTATATTCTTTATGATTTTCTCTGCTCCAGCAAACTGCATAGTATTGTTGCCAAGCACAGAAATGTCAGAATGCATATGCGAGTAGTAATAAGCTTTTATTTTATTTTTCAATGAAAACTATTTCTTCCTATTCAGTTGGTGACATTAAAATTGTCAAGTAATCCAGTAGGTAATCACCCGTACGCTCTACCGGGGAAGAAACTAATGCTCTTAACATGACTCAGCACAATGGATCAATAGAATGTGCATCAATCTAATACACAAAAACATGGAAAAATAGATGGCGTGTTCACTGGTGGACAATCTACATTACTCAGAGAAGCACAAGAGTATATTGACTTGTTGCCTGATGTAAGTATAACCTAGAGTGTTGTTATGTCATATCAAAATAAAACTAGAACCACATCATGGTTAGCCTTTAAAATCCAAACCATGGCTAGCTAGGAAAATCAGATAAACCCAGACACCATGAACAAAAAGGGGGAATCAGAGGGTGGCAGAAAAATCATGCCTTTTTTATTTTATTTTTAATTATGACGTAGGAGAACTTCACTCAATTTAGTTGCACGTCGCCGAGCATACTGTACAACAATTTTCATTGTTAATCAAATTCCTATAGGCATCTTACCCCACCCACCATAACCAGTTACCGGGTAATCTAAGGGCTTTTCACCCCTAATGGGCTAAGCAATTTATCCTCATCACCAGAAGGAAAATGCCTGTTATTTACCTAAAGTTCACCTTCTGTTCTTGCTTGCCTACATGGGTCTATGCAATCATTCAAATCCATATTAGAAGGAAACATACCAGACCCAGCAAAGCGAACATTAAAAAAGGGAGGTTTATGGCACCTTTTCATTCAAAACCAGATTTCTAGAAGCAGCCTTCTCCATGATGCTTCTGTAATACTGTGTAAATGGGAACTTGCCACTATGCTTCTCCAGCTGCACATTAACCATTTTCCGAACTAAGAAAAAGATTTATACATTCCATACAAAAGTATATTTGACATTGCAAAAGCAAACCTGGAGAAATGATTCAACAGATTGCTGATCTTTGGGTGAAAAAGCCACCTCATCTCTTTTCTTCTGGACAAACTCTATGTTGTGCTCCACCTATGGTGCCAGATGAAAGAGTTATAAATAAAAAAATTGTTTGTGTCCAGAAGTTGGTGTACCAAATTACAAAACTTAGAACTCTTGCCCATCTGTTATATTATTAGTCATGAAAGCAGTCCAGTCCAATCAATTAATGTTATGGTCATGAAATTACAAAAACCAAGAAATCAATTATAAATCAGATTGAGCCATTATCCAATTTTAAGGTGATTGCCAGGGCCATCATAAATGGTGAGAAGGCAACCACATATTGGATGAGGTTCAGGATTTAGCTGGTAGACAGCTGCATAGAAGCTAAATTTCTTAGTCAATAAGAGATTCAAGAAATTCTTTAATCAGAGCTCGTACCTGATCAATAAAACGCTTCACCACACGTCTAAAACTCTCGATACTAGTTATCTCAATAAACTTCTTGAGCCGGATGAGAGGAATAGTTGCCAGTTCAGGAAAAGATATGTGAAAGCTCCATTGAGCAAAATGCTCTGCAAGCAGTTCGATGGCAGATGAAACACACTCTTCTTGGAAATTTCGTGATTTTAACCAGTGTTTTGGCAACTGTAACAATGGTATCTTATATCAATTACAGGAAAATACAGTAGGTATATTCTAGAAAAATATGGATTTCAGCAACCAACTGCTGTGCATCAAGTTCAATGGTGAAAACATTTTAACCATATAAGCAAGAGAGAATGTATGGATAGAATTACATCAGTACACATTACTACTTCCTGACCTTAACAGCAGATGAAAGGTTGACAGCCTTTTCATTGCTCCTGCCCTCCTTACTAATATTATATTCTAAAACATCCAACACCAATGATGCAACAGGGATGAAAATCCCACTAGAACTGGAGAGATGGTTTAGCCATTGGATGCATTTAAGTCTTAAGGGTAAATATCTTGGTCCACTAAACAGAACAGCCACTCCATTTATAATCTGAATGATCATAAAAAGCAGTGGTTGAAGATCATAATCACTTATATTTGCTGCTATAAACGTTACCCAAATATCAATGCAATTAACGTATTGCCAACTGCATATTTTCTTTAGCGCTTCCTGGAAATAAACAATTAAAAGCAAAGCATCAGAAAAAGTCCCACCATATTTGATATCATGGCTCATGATAAATTAGACACTCATGAGCATCTATACAGAAGAGCAAGAAGCATATATGTCTGTATCCAATAAAACAAGCACCGAAGAAAGTACGTTCTTTCCATACCTTCTTCATTTGTAGACCCTGCTGTAGTGTCTTTGCAAGTTGCTTGATAGAAACCATTGCTTTCCTAGATGATTTCTGCATATCTAGGGAGCAAAGCTCAACCAAGGAATTCCTCAGAAATTGCATATGTTTAAATACAGCTGACTCCAAAAATTGGCAGTGACCAATGAAGGCCTTATAAGTTTTAACAAAGCAGGTGTCAAAACAATTGGAGCTAAACACACAAGCCACATCTTTTATGATGAGAAAGGAATGTGATGATAGGGCTCCTCTACCTGTTGCCCACAAATGAACTGCAATCTGCATTAATATTTGAAAGATAATAAGAAACAATCTCACATGGTATGTGATTTACATACAACACAAAAACCTTTAACTTACATTATAATATCATGGATATAACTAGCACTCTTAAGGTTTTTCATATTTGCAGGACCCATTAGTTCAAGATATAATGCACCTTTTTATTTGTCTGCACCCCTGTACTACAACCAACGCCACCACCAAACCCTAGTCCCAAAATTCTGGGGTATGCTATGAACCATCAATAGGCTAGTCAGGGTCAGCCATATGGATTTTTTTGTCATTCTAGTCTATATTAAACAGTGCTTTCTGTTATTTCCTTAGGTATTCATCTATCTTTTTTTCATTCCCTAAACTTGAATCAACTCGCTCTTTCTCACTAGTGCAATAATTGCTCTTCTCAAAACAATGACCAAACCATCTCAAGTGACTCTCCATCTATTCATCAATAGCAGTCACCCTTATCTTAAACCAAATTTCATCATTTGAATCATATCTTACCTTGTATTTCCACTTATCCATCTTCACATTCTCATTTTATAAATATGTTGCTTCTTAATAGCCCCTAACATTCAATACCATTGAGAATAGCTGTTCTCATAGCAATCTTAAAAAAAAAAAAAAAAAATCCTTTTAACTTAATAGGTATTCTATAATCACACAATATTCCCAATGCACTTCTCCACTTCACTCACCTTGCTCTTATCCTATAACTCACATCATTTTCAATTTCTCCATCTTTATGAATTAATGATCCAAGATATCAAAAGCTCTATTTGTTTCATATCTCTTAACCATCAAGTCTCACAACCAATTCATATTTGTTTCTGCCTTTATGAAACCCACATTCCATATACTCTATTTTAATGCTATTTAACTGGAAGCCTTTGAATTCTAAAGCATCCACCACTGCACTGAATTTGAAAAAAAAAATTATTGATGTATTATTTACAATATAAAACGATAAAATTCTCAATACCCATCATAATATAAACATTGATAACAATGATTCAACTGCATCAGTGACAAGCAAATTTGTATCATGAGCTTTTGGTAAATACCTTGATCAATCTGCGCAGTAAAGAACGAAAAGCAGCAAAATATAAAATTGAATTTCTCAGCCTTGCTAGGGCAAAGGCCAATATCTCATAGTCGGTAACTTGACTCAGGAGAAACAGGGTACTCCTCAAATAAGATTTAATTAGTGGCCTCAGAGTTTTCCATTTTGAAGTATTCTTTAACCCCAAAATTGCTTCCTTCTTGCAATTAGAACTCGATATTTCCAGTAGCCCTCGAAATATATTATCAGCCTCATGAAGTACGAACATCAATATCTCACAGAAAGTTTCACTGTTCTGAATTCTACTCCATGATTCAGCATCAAGGTCACCACTTGATTTGGTTCCATAGTGGCACGCGGCCCGATATCCATTTAAGAGACTAGTTAAGGCAGGCACACTGCGTTGCTCCTTCACTAGCTGACACCAACTTTTAACAGCAGAGCTAGTCAAGAACTTGCCCTCATTTGAGGACATGCATTCATTACTTATCTCATCCTCATCAGAATACTGTTACAAGCAGAAACACACTTAAGAGACGTTGAAATGAAGAAACCAGATAACAACATACATTAGTGTAATGATCAATGCAAGATACCAAATGCCTATTTCTGAGCAGATATTTTTCACTTATCAGTCATCTACATAAATACTCATTCCTAACCAACCAAGGTACTCTAAGTAGATTCTTCTCTGTATTTCACATTAAAAAAATCTATACTGTATTAAATGCTAAACATGGTAGTTATATTAGGAGTTGATTTTTGGCAACCAATTTCTGGTGGAAAAAAAGGGGAAGGGGAGGGGGAGAGAGAAAGAGAGAAATTGTGTTACAGGAAATTATTAAAAAACTACACTTCTATGCTTCCCCTTCCATGCGCAAGTATGCAACACAAAAGCAAATTATAATAGCCACACTATGGTACTATGAAGCAGCAAATTTCCTTGAAACATGTAACTTTAGAAAAGAAATGAATCTAATACAACACTGGAAAGAGGAAAAATTATGATCTTATCAACTTAAGGGTGCTTGTTGAATGCGAGATTTCAATTGTTCTTTTCATTCCCTCTATATACTAAACAGCCAAGTGAAGCATAAACAACATGGACACGAGTTATTTCTTTGCAAAAGTACATCCCAAATAAACCTGTAATCACCCTCAAAATGTGCACACTAATTTCCTGGATACCATATGTATTAAACAACTTACAGTTTCTTCATTTCTGAAAGGTTGACCTTTATCATAGCTTTCCAAAAACTTAGCAAATTCTGGATCCTGGAAAAGTTTCAAGCTAATGCTTCATTAAGTGGATGAATAAACAAATAGTAATTAGAAAACACAAAAATTAGCAGTCAAGGAGTAAGAGAGAGATGCAATAACAAAAGAGAACCACAGAACTGTCCAAGGCATAGAGCACATGTTTCACAGACATCACATACAGAAAACATAAGAAAAACAAATACAATACATAATGAGCTAAAAACATTGGTTTACCCATTTCCAGTTAGGCATGAAACCTGACCAGGATTCATGCAGAATACATACTATCAAATGTAAGTCGGAACCCTAATACTTGATAGTGTAACATGGTACATGCAGAAAACTCAAAGTTAATGCAATGAATTTGTTAAACTCAAATTTCATGCTCCAAAACCCCAGCTATAATTGATCATTCAGAAAAACATTTAACTGAATTCATCATGCTCATTATTCTGCTTAAAATATCACATACAAACTGACTTACCAGGACAGCTAAAAAGAAAAATCAGTGGCTATGTAACTATTTCCTTTCATAAGAAGAGTAAGGCCCATCACCCATGGCAACACCAGAATAAGCAATAGACACAGAAACGATAATATGAATACTATACTATTGGGTGTTGATTCAAATTTCAGAACAGGGATGTGGAGGGATTGAAAAAAAATTCAGCCCATACCAACAAAATGAAACTTTAAATTGTTCCTAAGAAAATTAGTACTTCCTCCTTTACAATTGTTTATAAATTCTTCCTTATTATTCATTCACAAAAATAAGAAAGTTCTCACTGTGACAAAAATATCCAACAAATATAACATTAACTGAAAAAATATACAAATTATTTAACAATTATAAAAATGATTAAAGCATGAATATCTCAACAACACAATTACCTTTTCCTGCAACCTGTTCAATTTTTTTGTCTTCTGTACAAGATCTAAATGAATTTCGTTGTTTTGCACCGATAAAGCACTACCTCCACTGCTGTCTGCATATGTATTCCATCAGAACATAAAGATGGGGAAGGGAGAGACAAAATTGGTACAGAATATATATAAATCAGGTAATACTGTCCTTACTTTTAAGATAATCCTCACTTCCACTTTCAGCAACAAGTGTGCAGCTTGAGTCCTGATGGCCCATAACAATAGTCAATCACAAGAAGCCGAGTAAAGAACCAAAATATATATATATATATATATATGTATATATATATATATATAAACAACATTTTAAGCAATGATAGTATATTCCACAACCTCTGAGAGATATCCATCACTCTCAGAATCATCTCCTGTCACATCACTATCGTCTTCACTAAATATTACATCAAGGGAAATGTCTTCAATATCTCCAGCTTCGGGGTTTCTGCAGGGGGAAAAAAAGACATTTTCAACAACAAACTCAAAATTCAGGCATGGGTATTCTTCATAGTAACTCTCCTTAGCATTTAATTGGCATAGAATTAAAATTATAAACAAATACACACCAAAGAATGTCTTAGAGGACAACATGAGTGTTATGTTAATTTTAAATTTTAGTTTCTTTAAAAGCATTTTATGGCTAGTATGCATCAATTTCACCTTTTTTACCTTCCATTAGACAGCTCTATATCCACCTTGTCTTCATCTTCAGCAGCATTATGCCGATCTCCTATAGCAAGTGAATCAATGCAACAAGCCCGCAGAAATTAAATGAGTGAGAAACAAACACTAACAAAAGCGGGAAGAAAAGTAAAGTCTTAGTCCCAAAATGTTGAGGTCAGCTAGTGGATAAATTCATAATAAAGTGACTAAATTTTCCGCTGACACCTATCACAACCCACCCTTTTTTCGGGCTTCAGACTAGTTGCGAACAAAATATATGACACTAAGCACAACGGAGTTAATAATAAAGGCTTATAACACATTAATCAATTAATTAACAAATTCAACCAAGCTTGAAACTAAATTGCACAGTTACACAAATGGGCTTGAAATGAATGATAAGATTACCAAGCCAAACTACATCACTAATCAGCAAAACCAAAAAAGAAAAAAAAATTAAAACATAAACATAAAACCCAAAAAAAAAACAAAAATTAAAATCCTCAAAAATAGTAGGTTCAGCTTCAACAAGGCCTATACCATAAACATGTAAAACAATGATTTCAAATATACATACAGCATTCATTACACACTTAAAATGAATAATGGGAACAACAATATAACTGGAAAAAGCTTTACTTTTAGAAGCTCTCCTTTTGAACAGAGACTTGAGCTGCCTCTTTCTTTTGAGCACAGACTGTAAATTCTTCTTTGAGAACTTCCTTGCCTTCTTCCCCAGCTTTCCCATTCCTTCACAATATCAAACTCTGCTTTGTACAAATACTCAAATTCATATATACATAATGATAACCTTATATATGCATATGCATGTATCAATGGGTTCGGAGAGTACCTTTGAGTGTGTGATTGAGCTTTGCGGATTTGCAGGGGTTGAAGATGGCTCTGTTGCTTCGCTTTTTTCACACACTCTGTTACGTAAATGACTAAACCCTAATTGGCAATGGGGTTTTGGGAATTGGGATTGAAAATTCAATGTTTTGGAGCCCCTTGTATTTTTATGGGCCCATGTGGTAATTGAATGTTTATAAAGATTGTTAGGCCGAAACGGCCCGAAACGGTATGTGTAGTTATTGGGTTTTCCAACGCACTCATGTTGTACTTCAGAAGCCTGATTAATAACGGCGAAAATTTCATTTATATATTTTTCACACTATTCTCACTTTGATTTTTAATTTTTTTTCACTACTTTTAGTCCCTAAAATCAAAAAAGTGATTTCATTTTTGTCCCTACCGTCAGTGCCCTAAAAGCAAAATCCTAGGTGGCAGACAGTAGCTGACATGGCACTAACGTGGCAATTAAAATATTATTTGGCATTTTTATATGCCACATCAGCATTTTAATTTTTTTTAAAAGCCATGTCAGAAATTTAAAAAAAATTTAAATTTGAAGAAAAACCTTAAATCTAATTAATTTAAAATTTTAATTAAAATTTTTTTCCTTAATATTCATGTTCTTCAACTTGTTCTTTGTGTTCTTCACAGCCCGAACGCAGCAATCAAGATCTCAAACCCATATCAGAAGAACACAAACAAAAAAAGAAGAAAAATTTAAATTAAATGCTAATAGGAAATTTTCTTCATGTTCTTCCCAAAAAATAAATCCAAGAAACAAACCCATGAACACAATAACTAACCCATGAACACAGTAACTAACTCATAAACCCATAAATTTTCTTGGGAAACAAACACACAAAAAACTCATAAAATCAAAAAAATCCACATCCTCTCGAAAAAAACAAAAAAACAAAAAAACCCAAGTCATCGAGTCTTTCATGAGTTCCGATCTCTCAAATTTTTGGCCACCACATCCTTCCCAATAGCAACAACGTCAACTCCATCACCAGATATCTTCTGCAACTTCGATCTTAACACCCACACCCACGCCCATCGTCCCTCAATCACAGCCCTCCGTTGCTCTCTTCAACCAGGAAATGCTTCAACAACGACTCCGTTTCTCTCTTCAAAAATCGCCCCATCCAAATCTACGATATCTCTCTTCAACACTCGCCTCATCCAAACCCAAATCTACAATCTCTCTCTTCACCCAACCTCCAACCCAATCGGCTCCCTCCAACGCAGACTAAGATCCATCCGTTGATTGGAAGTCAATCCATCCGCCGCTACTCTTCAACAATCGCCTCATCCAAGCCCAGATTTACGATGTCTCTCTTCACCCAACCTCCAACCCAATCGGCTCCTTCCAACGCAGACTAAGGTCCATCCGTCGACTATAACTCGATCCATCCGCTGCTACTCATTCCTCTCCTCATCATGGGATGACTCCACCACCACCACCAGTAAGAGAGGAAAAGAAAGACCATAGCTCAAAGAGAGAGAGGAGAAGAGAATTTGATTTGATCTTTTAATTAGTTTTTTTTTTTAAATAATTTTTTTTATGAGTTTTAAATCGTTTTTTAATTAGATTTAATTTTTTTAATTTATTTTCTTTTTTGGTTTAAATTTTATGACATGGCTTAAAAAAATAATAAAATGCTGATGTAGCATATAAAAATGCCAAATAATATTTTAATTGTCACATCAGCGCCACATCAACTACCGTCTGCCACCTAGAACTTTGCATTTAGGGCACTGACGGTAGGGACAAAAATGAGATCATTTTTTTTATTTTAGGGACTAAAAGTGGTGGAAAAAAAAGTTAAGGACCAAAGTAAGAATTGCGTGAAAATGCAGGGACTAAAATGAGTTTTTTGCCATTAATAATTTGAACTTATTAGGGTCTGTTTGGCTCACTTTTTTGCTTTTAGTTTGTTTGTACTGTTTTTTTAAATTGTACTTTTTTTTCACTTTTTTCAAAAAGTATTAAGTATATTTTAGTCATGGTTTTAAAAACCGAACTGGGTATCGAAATATTTTAAAAAAAGTTTCCAGTTCAACCCCGGTTTTTGACCGGTTTTAGGAGTTTTAACCAGTTCGGACTGGCTTCCGATTCCCGATCGGACCAGTTTTTAAAATTATAATTTTAGTACACTTTTAACAAAAAACTAAATAAGTTGTTCTCAAATGTTACACTTAATGAGCCTATGTTTATGCTATGATTGTCCATAAACTGGGCAAACCTAACCCAATGGGCCAATCTGAGCTGACCGATGACCCGCAGTTAGTTTTGAATGTATGGACCATCAATAACAGGTCATGAACATCAAACAAAATTTTGGTTTCAGTTCAAGTATTGGGTCTATTGATTCTTAACCCTTGAAACGAAACATACCGAATATAAAATAAATAATAGTTTTCAACTCTAGGCTCCCAAGTCCCCCCCTCCCTTATCTCTCTCTCTCTCTCTCTCTCTCTCAGCCATGGTGTTCAAAGTTGAGACCCTTGTTATCCTTGTTGTCATTGTTGCCAACTCACTGCCATCATGGCTTAAGTCTCGTGTCCCTCTTTTGTATATGATTTTTATTCCCATTTCTCTCTCTTTCACAGTTTCTATCTCATAAGTATTTGGATTTGTGGTATTGTTGTGATGTTTGATAAAAGACAAGTAGCTCCTTTTGTGGTTAACGAGAAAAACTAGAGTTGTAATTTTGGGTTTTCATTAAAATATGATTACCTGACCAAACCAACCCACCCAATTAAAGAATTAACAAACCCGATTATGACTTTCAATTGTATGAGATTCATTCATCCAATATGGGCAAGTCAAGTGAAAAAAGGTTAACCTTAGACCCAAACCAAACCTACCCATAAATTGCCCTTGTATCATTTAGTAAGTTTTAGTCAGCTTAACTAGTAAAGTATGTTATCATTGGATAAGAGATATATGATTTGAAACATGTGATTCACATCTACATAAAAAACTAATTAGTGTATTGGTCTAATGATAAAAAAAAAAAAAATCATCATGAAGCGGTTACCATACAACTATAGGTTGAAAATCTATCCTTAATGCTTTTATAGAAAGACTTTTTTAATGGATGCACCAAGAGTATTTGTTTAGGAAATACTTGCAAAATTGTTTTATGGAAAAGAAAAGAAAAACCGAATTCTCTTAACAAATTCACAACAAGCATTCATTTAGGAAATACTTGTAGACAATTTTTATGGGAAAGAAAAAAAAGATTGATTTTTAACAGTTTTTTTTATTATTGTATTTTTGATAAAATGATAACAAAATTTCAATAAAATAATTAATTAACAAATATTTCAAGCACTCTCGTTAACAAGACATTTTATAAAAAGACCGCACCTAACTTATTTTTTCTTTTTAGTAGTTACACTCCCCTCCCTTTAGGTTTAGGGGAATAATACTCCACTCCAAACCTTAAGGAAAAAAAAGCACTCACCTCCCTTAAGGTTTAAAAAAATTAACACTCGCTCTTTTTTTGTTTATATTAATAATAAAATATTATGTATTTTTATAAAAATCTCTTTACAAAAGTTTAACTATATAGTTAGTAAAAAAAAAATGATAAATTTAAAATAGAAATGTAAAAATTTATCAAACAGCAAAACACTTGCAATGGAAAATCTCTCCATAACCAATTGAAATAAGAAAAAAATTGATGAGCAAAATTCATACTTAATATTTTAAATACAATTTAAATAATAAATTTTAATTATAAAATAAAATAATTATGGAAACCTCCCCTTAGCAAAGGACAAATTAGTACAAAACATTTTTACAGGGCCTGCTGGGCTTGCTTCTCATGAGATTGGGTGAGGGAATTAGAAAAGGGGCTCATAAACCGGGTGGGCGGGCTTTTATTAAATTAACATAGGTTGATCAAGAGGATATAAGTGGGCAAAGTGCTTTTTTCCTTTAAGTTTGGGATAATGTGTCATTTCTTCTTACATCAATGGAGGGAAGTGTAATTATGTTTTATTATTATTTTTTTTAATAATGAAGGGTCATTTTGGGAATAGGTTATTTAATTAAAACTGTAAAAGTATAAAAAAGGTTAATATGGCGTTTGGTATGAGATAATGTTTTAGGATTTCCAGTAATGTTTAAAGATTCTCATGTTTGATTACAAATCACGATAAGGAATCAGATGGCAGGAAAATCTGGATTCCCTCCTTAAACCCCTCTTAGTAGGAATGTGAATTCTCTTTAAAACAGGTGAGAATCCAGATTCCTAAACTTAAAGAAAATTGTATTTTTTATAAATTGACAAGTTTAACCATTTTTCCTTATCACTTAAGCAATTAAGATAAAATATAAAACAAATCATCAATATCTTTTCTCTTATCTTTATCTTTTCCTGCCAAAATAATATAAACATGATAGACAACTATATTGATATATTTTTTAACAAAGTTTTATTTAGGTTTCACTTATGTACTTGTCATTTTGAAATGTTAGATTATAATTTTAATAAATTTGCCATAATTTGTAGTTTATATTCGGTTTTTCATTATTTATTTAGATGAAGTTTTTTTTTTTTTTAAAGAACTTGTTAGTTCACATTCAAATCTAAGGATAGAATAGGAATTCCAGGAGTAATGTGGATTCATCCGTACCAAACGCCACATAAAAATTAGCTAAATAGTACAATAAGACTTATGAATAAAATAAAAAAATACAATAAAACTCATAAATAATACAAAAAATAAACTAAAAACTAAATAAGAAAACAAGGGGCCGTTAGGTGTGGTTATTTAAATAATACTTTTCAGGTTTTAAATAATATTACATGTATTTTTATACATATTTTCACTCACGGATGTTCAAAAAATACAAAGAAAACTCATTCCGAGTAATTTTTAATAGATTTTACTAACGGTCACCCTTGTGGCACATAATGCCCTTATGACACATAATAATATACTATTTTTGGTAAAAGTTTTATCGGGTTCATAAAATATTTCAAAAAATAGAAATGACACACGTTAACCACTCTCATTTTTAATTATACACCAAAATTTTGATAACTATTTTTACACACAAATCGAAAAGTTTTCACCGGTTGCCAAAACATTTGTGTCTCTAGCCTTCTTCTCTAAATATTTTGCCTTCTCTCTCTCTCTCTCTCTCTCTCTCAACGGCTGCTCCAAGGCGAAGGTAACCCACTCCGGTCTCATCAGTCTTCGCACCCCCGTGGCAGTAAATGAACTTGCGTTGCGGGTAAAGGTAGTTTCTTCTCTTGTAGCGGACATAGCATTGCTCTATATGTATATATAGGTTATTATTCCAAAACCTCACACCCCGTGGGTAACTCTCACACTAATAAATTTTCTCTCTCTTGGGTTGTTGTTGTTTCTTTCTAGTAGCATTGAGTAAAGATATCAATATCTGATTCTGGGTTTCTTATATATGTGCAATGTGTTTGATAAAATGTATATAATTCGTGCTTTTTAAAGCTTTACACTTTTCTCAAATAAACTAAGGGGTTTAATGATATCTGAATTTGGTAATAGAAAGCCTTTGATACCATCCAATATCCAAATTGAAAACCCAACTAATGCTATATAGCAAACATGTAAAACATGCCATGAGATTCAATACATGATGCAGACGTGGTTATAGTTTGTGCCTAGCAAGCACGGACACGGGTGCGACACAATGACACAAGCAATTTTTAAAAAATTATAATACGAAACAGCCGGTATGATACTAGTATAACACAGGTACGGCACTCTAAATGAAATGTTTGTGCTTCCTTGGTTTGTGTTTTACTTTTACATGGAAAACCCAATGAATGACATAGTAAAATGAATTGCATCATGTATTGAAGCCTATAAATATGCTTTAGTCTTTGTAAATAATAATTTCCAACCATTTTGTCTTTAGGATCTCAATTTTGGTTTCATTGATTTCAGCCCTTCTTTCGTCCTCATCCATCGAAGATTAAAGCTCTTGCACTTGCACGTGGGGTGTGGTCAATAAATTTTTGTCTCTCATGGATGGAGACGCATCCAATCGCGCTTTAAGCTTTCCATGGATTTGGGTCATTGAAGCTCTTTCGTGCTTTAAGCAAGTGGACGTTTCTGTTTTACATGGTAGTTTGAATCTAATGCAACAAAAACAATTCCCTATGGTATATATGTTTAATAATCTTTTTAATCAATCTTGGTTTCTTTGTTTCAGATTTGATTGAATTGGCTCCAGACTTAGATGATGATTTAGGGAAAAACATGAGGGAAATGTTGGCTTTGAGATGTTTGGAGGCTTTATGTGGTCCCTCTAATGAAGTCAATAATGGTCATTCAAAAGTTGGGTTTGATTTTTCAGAAAGTTGTGAAGATGTTCTCCAACACATAATGCACGAGGTAATATTTTTTTTCTTTCTAATTTCAACTCTTGCTTTGTATGTAATATTGCTTGTGTATATAATCATCTGCTTCTAAATTTTAGGAGTTTGAATTTCCATTTTGATGTTGAACATAAACATTTATTTTGTCAGAATTCATTATCAGATCTTGAAATGCTCAAACCGGAGGTAGTAAAATGGGATCTTCGCCCGTTTATTATTCATAAAAGAACTTGTATGCCTAAACTAGCCTTACAACAGGTAAAGGGGGGGTTTTTCTCCCCTCTCTTCCTCTCTTATGAACTTTCCTCTGTTTCATCTATTGTCATTCACTATTCATTATTTGGTTTTGCGTGCTTCTTTATCAACAGCTGAAAGATTCAATTCTCGAAGGTATTTATCCATATGCTGATTCCCTGAAGGACAGGTGTGGACTGGAATTTACAAATGCAGGTGGTGGAATTCCTGTGAATAATGGCAGTCACAATGCACTTACACATAGAGTTGATGGGAGCTTCCTTGATACACAACAAATGGGAGTAAAAGGGAACTTGATACCTAGAATGCTTGAGAATGAGAATAAGCTATTGGAAAAAGATCCATGTAATGGAAATTTATTACTTTCCAAGAGGGGAAGGAATGAATCAGCTACTGAAAATATAGCTAGAGACTTCCATGAAAACCAAAATATTTTAAATGATTGTGATGATCTCCACTTAACTGCCAAAAAGCAGAAGCAATGTGCCTCTTCTGGAATTCATTCCATACAAGAGAATCCAATACCTCTACATCGAACAGAACTATTAGAAGATTCTTCTGCAAGAGTTATGCCAGTTATTGAAAGACAAGTTTGTCACTTGGCAAAAGATCTGATAGGAACTCTGAAAGAAGGCAGGATTCTAGAGGATGGTCAAGATGAGCATACTGCCTCGGTGAGATGTGGGCATAACAGCAAGGATGAATTCCATCATAATCAGTCAAAGCCTCCTGATAGTGCCACAATGATGCGCTCTCAATGCACATATAGTCATGATCCCTTAGCATCAGCTGGTTCTACAGACCTAAAGTTGTGCATGAGGTGTAATGAAGGGGGTCAATTGTTAGAATGTAACACAAGTAATTGTCCGGTGATGGTTCATGAGAACTGCTTGGGTTTCTCACCCAGATTTGACAACAATGGCAACTTTTACTGCCCCTTTTGTGCATATTCCCTTGCTATTTCAGAGTACCTTGAAGCTAAGAAAAAGGTGTCCTATGCAAGGAAAGAACTAGCTAAATTATTTCAAATGGGTTTGAAGCATCAGACAAAGGAAGTCGTTGAGAGATTGCATAGAGAATAGCATTTTCTTCCAAGACAAAGGAAATGAGGATCTTCTTGTCAAAAATGGGCACATGGAAAGAGAAGGTGATCGAGCAGATCATGTCAGTGAACATGTAAATGAAGTCAATAACCTTCATTGTCGGAAAAGTTTGGATGATGTGTAACAAGCAGAACCTTCTGCATCTTGTGATTATGTCAATTCACCTCTTAGAGAGGAAGAGGAAACTGTAACTATTGGGACACTAAATGAAATGACAAAAGGGAAAATAGCAGAAGAAAAGGTGATCCAAGAGTGCTTATCTATGAGAGCGCTCAAAGGACACAACCAAGAACCAGCTGACCATGAGGGTGGTGATAACTTTTCCAGTGAAAACACAGATGTTATTCCTGTCTATCAAAGACAGGTGGAAGAGGGAATTTAATAGGAAGTTTCAGGGGAACAGGTTGCTGATCCACCACAGGAACCTGTTTGGGCACTTGATATGATGGAGAAGGAGCTTCTAGAGATGAAATTAATAAGTCCATCATTTTTAATTATTAAATAAGATTCCAAAGGGGAGAGAGGCACCAGTAATTTATTCATATCAAGTCTTTTTCATATGATTATCATATTCTCTTCATGTCATTCTTGGTATTAGGTATTTCTACCCTGCATAATCAGAAGCTGCCTTAAAAATCTGTAATGTTCTCCGTTAACCAGATTTTGTCTTAAAATCATTCTTTCTTGCCTTCTACCCCCCATGCACTCTGGTTATGAGTGGCATTTTAGCGTTGCATTGCATTGACTGTCCTTCATTGATAATGACCCTCGAATTTGTAGTACACACCCAGTAAGTCCTCTTGAGCTAAGGCGAAAAAGGTTCCATGGACTGTCAAGGAGGTAGAGATGTTAAAGGTACTTGTTTTATCTTTTGCTGTTGTCACTTCATATTGGTAGCTTATTTAGAAGTCCATAGTTTTACTTATTACATTTATCTCTTGTCATTGTTATTTTAAGTGTATTCATATTCATATTGTAAGATTGCATTTCGAAATTGTATATTTTTCCTGGATTTTGATTTGAGGTTTGCTAAGAAGCACTGATACTTCAAACTAGCGGCCATATATGTACTAGACATCAATTCAATACAGAAACTCTCAGACACTGGGGATTCTTAACTTTCCTATTCTTTTCTCCCTCAATCTTACTCACTTTATTTATGTGCCAATAAGAGTGTTAAAGCATAGTCAACTTGAAGTATTCTTGTACAAGTATAATACGGGAAACATTTAATATGTATTTTATACTTTTAATAATAAAAAAGTCTTTTTTCAGAGTATTCTTATTTAAGACTGTAAATTAGAGTTCTTTAAAAAAGATAATACATACATATAGCATACCCTTATTAGTATGACTGTATGAGTATTTTAAAAATATGATAAAAAATAAGTGCTTTGTCCAGTTCAGCTTGTATATTGATATAGGGGTGTATTTTGCTCTGTGATCTGCCCCTGATATCTCACTTTGACCCCATGATTTTTATTTTTTATTTTTTATTATTTTTATGAATCACTTTGACCCGATGACTTGAAGTTATTATTGCCTCTGGTGGTCAAATTTTACATAAGAAATATTTTAATAAGGTTTTTAAATTTAATTATACTTGCAAGGAAAACTGTATTGACTTCCCGATCATCGTAACTATGGTCAATATGATTATTTTTTTATGGATGGACCTATAGGTATAAATGCTTTTAATTCATGTCTTGGTCATTCTTCCTAATTATTACCATTCTGCTTGAGCGTAAGTGGACTTTTTTTTGTTGTTGTTGTTGTTTTAGGTTAAACAGTTTTCATTTTTATAGATTGACCATACAGGTATTAATATTAAAACAAAAAGAAAGAAAGAAGTGATGCATTGCAGTGTTTATTGTATTAAGGAAAACTGTATTGACTTCCCGATCATCGTAACTATGGTCAATATGATTATTTTTTTATGGATGGACCTATAGGTATAAATGCTTTTAATTCATGTCTTGGTCATTCTTCCTAATTATTACCATTCTGCTTGAGCGTAAGTGGACTTTTTTTTGTTGTTGTTGTTTTAGGTTAAACAGTTTTCATTTTTATAGATTGACCATACAGGTATTAATATTAAAACAAAAAGAAAGAAAGAAGTGATGCATTGCAGTGTTTATTGTATTAATGATTTTCATTGTCTGTTGAGTTTTCTTCCTCATATATACATATGGAGGCTCAATAGTTTTTCTCTATTTAGTGTTCAATCTAAAAGCATGGATCCACGCATTCGAAAAAAAAGAGAGCATAGATCCATGTCAAGGGTGTGCCATGAAATTGAATACATTTGTTGTTGAAAATAGTAACCAGTTAACAACCATGGAATGTATTATGATTAATATATTTGATCTGTGGTTTGGAACCTCAAATAAAATCATAGTATACATGCCATCTAGCTTAATTGGTACAGTGGATTGGGATCCCAGTCTGGGGAATTTTCCCCTGCCCCCTACATTCTGGGGATCCGTGTGGTAATGGGATCTGTACAGTGGACTTGCAATTGTTTGTACATGTTAAGGTTTGGCAATGGTTTTTCTGTTTTTGGAAAACTACAGGAACAACAGCTGGTTTTAAGTTTTGAATTGCAAAGGTCTCTTTTTGATTGGTCCTGATAAAGAACCAGGTCATGTTGCAGATTGCAGTTGAACTGAGATGCCAATTACTAGTAAAATTGTAGAGGTTTTACAAATTATTAGTTGTGCTTGCTGGTCATCGTAGATAAATGTTTGGGAATTAATTAAATCATGAATTATAAAATTCAATCTTTTATTTATAAGAATTTGAAAAACCATTTACTAGATTTAATCTTTTGTTTATCAAAAAATTCTTTATAAGATTAATGCTGTTTTTTTGGAGTCCCTACTTTATGTCTAAGACCTATGTTGCTTAGGAATTTTCGCAACATCTTTTTTTCTGGAATTCTCACTAAGAGTTCCATTAGGTTTAGTGGCAAGATCTGGTAAATTGATTCTCTTATTGCTGATTTGTTTAACACTATAATACCAGTAGCTGTAAGTTCTAAAATAATATGTTTCTTCACAGCCTTTGACGGCTGTACCTGTACAGGTGGTCGTCTTGAAGAGGAAGGGAGAATGTTCTCTTTAATTCTTGACCTCAGGGATCATCCTGTTAGGTTGTTTGATTGTGTTATCTGGATTCTGGATGCTAAAAGTGACAATTACTCGTGACTCGACCTGCGTGAGTTGAATATGGATTTTATTTCTCTTATTATCATCATTCCCAGAACCAAGGAAAATGTATAGAATTTGTTTTCTCTGTTGAGTATTTGCTTCTTGCCGTTTGTTTCTCCCACAAATTGAGGCAGATGCACATTTAGCTTGTCTTGATAGATGAACTTTTATTGAGAGCAAAGGTTTGGGAAGGAAGGAAGAATGAAAATGAATGGATTTATCTATTCTTCTGTTTGGGAGTTTAATAGGAAGAAATGGAATAGTTACGATGGAATGCTTCTATTCCATTCCCTCCTAAATCCTAAGCATTCCTCTCAAAAGTAGAGGAACATTTGGCTTAGATTAGAGGATGAAAGGTGGAGGGATTAAAAATATAGGAAAGATGATAGATGATAGAGATGATAGAAAAGGGGACTGATAGAACAAATAAGAAAAAAAATATAATGTTCTGTGTTTGTTTGGGATTTAAAATGAAATAATGGAAAATATAGTTTGTATCAAGGTTATCAAAATTAGGATCCTATGTAGGATCATTAAAGGTATGTGGGATCGTAAATCGTAAGATCTTACATATTTTTAGATTTAAAGCATAAAACACATTGATAATAACTTTGTCTGTTGAATAATTACGTAAATTATAAATTCATCCATAAAAAAACTAAAATTTGCATTACATGATGTAATTTGCATGTCATACATCGCTAAGTTTATGTTAACGAAACAAATATATTTAAGTTTTGATCCAATATATCTAAAAAGTTCAATAAATGTTTAATTATCAACCAAATACCAAAATATTTATCAAAGTATATGGAAAATATTTTTCAAGTTTTAGGTTGCAAGGTTGAAATCTAAAATAAGTTAGCAAATGAAAACTAGCTAACTACAGTATGAAATCCCAAAGTAAAATAAATATTAAGGTGAAGTGAATATTTAATTATTCTCATTTTAATGTTCTTATAACCACTATTCTAAATTCCTAATCATCATTATCCATTTTATCATTGATGTAGACATTATATATTTGTACACTAGAGTTGCAAAAGACATTAAGATACAATTTCACACTCAACTATTTAAATTATACTGCTTAACAACATTTAAAGAGTATGCTTAAAAAAATCAATCAATCAATATACAAATACAAGCATAGATGATAAAATTATATATAAAAAAATATTTTAATAATATTAGAACACAAATTAGTATATAGATTAAACAAATTTAACAATATTATAACTTAAAAAATAGCAAAGTCAACATCAAATTCTTCATTTAGAAATGATGAAGCATTTCTTCATTTTGAAAACAAGTGAACTAGAAGTTATAAAACATTTGCTTAATTTAACATAATTTTATAAAAATAAAATAAAAAGTCATAACATCAGAACATGAAAAAACCCTTAAAACTTCATCAAAACAAAAAATTTATCAAAAAAAAAAATCAAAAATTTATGTTTTTGGTAGGATCGGTAGGATCTTACACGATTCTACCATTTTTACGATTCTAGTGTGATCCTAAACGTTTTGGTGAGATAAAATCATAAAATCATGCGCTCCAGATTACGATTTTGACAACCATGATTTGTATAAATTTATAATAATGTCATTTTTACATAATAATTAATGTTTCTACTTTATATAAGAGAAAAAAAAAATGTAATATTTTTTGAGAAAAATAGAAGTAATTGGTTAAAGTAGTAAAGATGATATCATGTAAAAGTGAACCCATCATAAGTGAACCCGTCATAAGTCATATTTGATATATACATGTCTATTTAATCATTATCTTATATCAAATTTATTAATTTTTTTCCCCAACAAATTTGTAATCATACATAGTAACATGGATATAGTATTCTTATGTTACCACTTACAACTTGTGTATTTTATTATATGGAAAAATGGGCCATTGCTATATTTTACTTTAAATAGTTTATAGAGTTTAAAGGAAATATAACATCTTAAATTTAAAATAGAATATCTTAAGGCTCCATTTGGTTTTCATTTTGGATGGTTTGCGTTTGCGTTAGCTTCTTCCTTTTTTTTACCAACGCTTGATGCATTGTTCATGAACATGAATAGTGCATTAAGGCAAATGAACAGTATTTTATTAATGTGAATGGTAACCAAATTTTTTTTATTGTTTTTAGTTTTCAGTAAAATAAATGGTATTTAAATGCACACTAAATTTATTTGTAACTTTAAAACAATTTTTGAAGTTTTATATAGTACATAATTAAACCACCCAAAATGTTGAGTTGAAATCACCCCTATTTCAACTAATTGGCTAACTTGGGAGGTTGGTGGGTTAGTCACAATTTGAATGGTCAACGGTGGTTTAGAATTTTTCCAACTCACCAATGATAATTTTGGTTGAAATATTTTTCCTCAATATGTTTAAACCAATCAACAGACATTCCTATCCTAAAGTATCTAGTCTAAGATATCTAGAGTATACCTTTAGCTATTAAAGTTTAGAATTGTTTTAATTTTAGTTATTTATATTTTAAGATTTTCATTTTAACTATTCCTATTTGATTGTTTTCATGTGCATTATCATCCATATGGATTAGTAAAGACAAAATTTAGTTACAAAATTAATTGTAACTTAAGACTACAACCTTATTCAATATCCTTTTATTAGAGGTGAATTTTGACAAATCTATTATTAGATTACATATTCTCTTTATATCCTTCATACTTGCTAAATTTCAAGAAAATTAAAGATTAATAAATATGTCATCTATAAATTATTTAAATTGGAAGTTTTTGTAATTTAAAATTATGCATATAAATATAATCTTATAGATTATAGAGTAAATAATATCCGATTGTTACAAAATTTGACATATGTATTAAGAGTGTAAAGAATGTGCAATCTAACTGTTAGATTTTCAAAATATATAGTTATGTTAATGATATTGAGTAAAGTTGTAGTTTGAGATAAGATTTTTGTAGTTTGAGATGAGATTTTGTAATTTTTTAAAATACATGTGAGTAAAAAAATATATAAAAATGTGTGTAATATTGTTTAAAATGTAAAAATGTGATTTAAAATGGGATACTAAACAGGCCTTTAAACTTTCTCTGATTAGTAATATAGTTAAATATTTTATGAAATACTCTCTCTAAAATGCTGTGAAAAAAAAAAATTGTAAACGAGCTTTTTATTTATTTTTGGTTGAGAAAGGTATACCAGCTCATTTGACTGTTCATTCTGTCGCAAGGCTTCTATTGTATTATTATACCTAACGAGTTTTGGAGCCATATGTGATGACCGCTGATATTGTCACGCTATGCACCTGAACACTTTTACACTGCCGCCTTTGTGTTCGTCAGTACTCAGTATCCCAATTCTCAACTATCGGCATTCGGCATGTACAAAAATAAAATAGATCATTTATTTTTTGCTGAATAAATAGATCATTTATTTGATTTTATCTTTTTGGGGAAACAAAACGGCAGAGAAAGAGATTGCCATAACGTATGAAATGATTTCACCCTTACACGCGATTGTGACTTGTGAGTTGTGACTAATAGAGCTCCAAATAGTGTCACATCAATTTTGCCACAACTATTTTAAGGGTAATTAGGAATAGTTGTCCGTTAATTACAAAAACTTATTTTTTTTTTTTCTTCTACTATTTACTATTTGTCAAGTGAGATAATTGTGGTAAAGTATGTGTGAAAGTGTGCTGCATTTTTTTTTTTTTTGATACATAAGTGTGCGGTATTAATATTGTTAAAATTGTTTTATGTGGTAGACCGTGATTAGTTATATAATTATCATAAAATCACCATTTTTTTTTTCTATTGCTCACTATTTGTTAAGTGAAATAACTGTGGCAAAGCACATGTGAAAATGAATGGTACTATTATTATTGCTAGCTGCCATAACACAATTAGCACAAAACTCTTGGATATGCAATAGGAAAAGTCCCAAGTAATCAATTGAAATCCAGTATATCATGTTCTATTTGAAGCTCCAAAGTTCAATCATTTCTATCAAGACCTCACAATATGGAGCCAAGTAATGCTTAGTATTCTCATGTGCGTGTGCATGTTAAAAATATTTAATATTCTAAAAAAAGAAGTAATGCTTAGCACAAACAGGGGTTGGGAAAAGAACCTAAAATATACTAAATACTTTATGGGTTGGCATTGCCTGTGAACAACATACTTTTGGATAATTTTTTCAGTTTTTGGCAATTTTTCAAATTTTGGCATTTTTTTTTATCAATTTTGGCAATTATTTTGACAACCTTTTTTTTTAAATTTTTTTTATTTTAAGTGAAACACTAAAAAAGAAAAGTTAACAAGCATGTTAACCTTTCCCGTACTTTATATGTAAGATTTGATGATTACATGGAGCTATATGTACCAGACAGTCGGTGGTCAAACTACCAAATAGGCAAGCACACACATTTATATATATAACATGTCATACATCATGCTCATATTTGAATTAAATTCCAAGGAATTGTATCTCAAAAGGTGGTGTCCTTTCAACCAATCAATAAGGACAAGCATAAACTGAGAATCTAAGTTCCAACAGGAATAATAATCCGTGGCTTTCTTGCATTAATAATAGGGTCAGTGATAAAAACAAAAACAAAGTTGAAAAGGATGTTAAAACCATGTGATCGAATGGGAGAAGCAGAGTACTAATCTTTTATTATGTGAGACAGATTGGAACTGATTTTTTTATAGGAATAGAAAAAGGGTTCTCAACTTTCAAGACAATCACGTGAGAGGGGCCTCTCTATCTCTCAGTCTCTCAACGTATTGTCTGGTTCAACTCTATTTTTGTTTGGGCAAACAAGGTAACATGTGATGTAATTAATGCAACCACCAAACATGCTCTTCTCTTTAGTGCAATCTTATATTTTTTAATTATCTAGTTGTTGTATCTATCTTATATACTTATAGCATTGCATTTTTTTTAGACTATTGGGGAAAAAGCCAATCTTCATGAGTCCCTCTGTTTCATTGCTGACAAAATAGGGTGTTGATCACACTGGCCCAACAGGAGCTAAAGAATGGTATTTTCTTCATGATACAATATTTTTTTCTGGTTGAATCTCTTTATGGTACAAGTTACAGACTGGATAGGAAAGAATGATACCCTTACCTTTCAGATTATAAAAAAAAAAAAAAGAATGATATTCTTATCCGAAATAAATAAATAAATACACACTTGTTTGACAATTCCATATATTTGTTGTCATCACACCAAAGACCTTGTTGTAGACGAGGCAACGAAAGAATAAAAGGGGAAATGATAATCTCTTATTAATTAATCTCTTAAATAAATTAGTTTATCTTAAAAAATTGAGTTCTGAAGAGATTTGACTGTCGGCTGGCACTAAAAAAAAGCTTGGATTTTTTTTTTGGAGAGGGAATAAATAAATGTGACAGGACCCTTTGTAGATCCAAACTCAACCTAGCTCAATCTAGCTCAAAATTGCGATGCTCTAGCTATTATGTTGTAGCCTTTCATTCACATGACTTAATGTGGCCAAACAATGAATTTAGCAAACCTACTTAAGACAACACCTAATCACCTTGGTCTAGAAAGTAGCACTTGCATAAGGTACTGCATTATGATTGATAAATTAGATTGGATTGATACAACATCATTTTTATATGGATATAACATCAATACTTTGGGTGTGTTGTATACTTGTATAAGAATTCTGAAATTATGTAATAATTAGTCATTCAATTTTTGCGACCAAAAGATTCATTATAAAATTTTATAAAAGTTTAATCTCACATGTTGTGATTGTGCTAGGTAGATGCCCTTTCATTTTTTGTTTAAAATTGTCCACATTTTTCTTTTTATGTGATACGACACTATATAAGTACAATACAGTAATTAACATAATCACCATAAGTGAAACTTTATTGTCAAATTTTTAAATGTTTAAAAATTAATACCCTAATAAAAAAATATTTTACAACTAGATTATAGAATTTTAGTTTTATTATTTATTTTTATATTGTTTTAATAATCCATTATGATTTTATAGAACCTATTGTTTTAATTGAATTTCATTATTTATTTTAAATAATTTTATAACCTATTATAATCTATGAATTTTGATAAAAATAGAAGACTTACATGAATTGCATTCACCATCTAATTTAAAGTAATATTTGTTATTTTTAATTATACTATGTATTTTATTATTAAATCATAATTAGATTATTGGATATATTTTTAATTTTCATATAATTATTAACTGAGTCGTGCATTGCATTCACCATCTAATTTAAATTAATATTTGTTATTTTTCATTGTACTAAATATTTTATCATTAAATCACAATTAGATTGTTGATAAATTTATTTATTTTTCATATAATCATTTATAAAGTCATGTATTAGACGGACACAATACTACCATAAAAAAATAACTCATTGAAAATCTCAACAAGTGTGTTTACCAAGATGAAGCTGACTTTTCATATTACGATAATCATAAAGTGGATTACCATGAATCAAAAGCCTTAGCTGGAAAAAAAAAAAAAAAAAAAAAAAAAAACAGAAAACAGAAAACAGAAAACCAGTAGTATTTTGCTAGCTGTGCTTTTTAGGGTACTTGTGAACCATTTGAGTTTTATTTATTTATTATTATTATTTTTACAAAGTTTAGCTACAAAATACTACAATTTTAATATTTTTTTATTGAAGGTGAATTTTGATAAATTCATCATTTAATTAGATTTCTTTTTTATATTCTTCATACTTGCAAAAATTCTAGAAAATTAAAAATCAATAGCTATGTTATCAATAAATTGTTTTAATTTCAAGTTTTTTTAGTTTAAAATTATGCATAAGATATAAACTTATAGATTATATAGTAAATAATATCCGGTTGACACAGAATTTGACATTCCTATTAAGATTGTAAAAAACATACAATTTAACTGTTAAAATTTTAAAATATATAGTAATATAACTCTAAAAAAAATATAATAATATTTATTTTATTGAGTAAAATTGTAACCTTATACTACAACAAATTTTGTATTTTAAAAAAAATTATAATATATATAATAATATATTACTATTAACCAAAATCTTACATGTTTTTTCTTTAATTATGATTATGATATATGTGAAAGTGAAACATATGAATTCCATGGAAAAATTTATGAGTTGAACCAACCGGAATCACTTTTACATGTTGAAACGTGAAAGTAGAAACGTTAAACATAGACTTTGTTTTTTTTATTTGATAAACCTTAAAAAAAGAAAAAGAAAAAGAAGAAGAAAAAAAAGTAAGTCAAAGTTAAGTACGTGAGAGACTGCACTTGCTTGCCAATTGGACGGAGCACCAAACTGCCTTTCTCAACACGTAACGGCACAGATCATTATCCATTAGATAAATATAACTGCCCAATTCATTGTACTTTGTTTTATTCGGAAAAAAAATCTAAAAAAAAAAAAAAGTGACACAAAGACAGACAAAAAGGTTGGTTTGTTGTTGCAGTTGATTATGTTGTTGCTATTGTTGCCGTTATTAACAATATATCTTAACCTTAAAATAGAAAATCGCAATTCACAAACTTGTAAGGTCCTCACACCTTCCTAACACCCCATCAAAGCTGTTATAGACTTGATAGTTTTTGTTCCAATCCCGCAGTTCCAAATTTTTTTTTTTTTTTTTAGGAGGAAGAGGAACTGGTCCCCAATTTCTCTCCTCCACTCTCTGTCTCTCTTTCTGTGCGTCTCTCTCTGTCTTTGTTCACAGAAGATGCGTGTTCTTCATCACCATCATCATTAACTCCTTCAGTTCTGATCTTTTGTGTTCATTCACAAAGAGAGAGTTCTAAACTTCACTGAGATCCGGGAGCTCAAGTCGAGGTATTATTATTATTATTACATTTTTTTTTTCCAGTTGTTTTGGTCTGAATTAATGTTACATTTGTCAAAAAATTTGTCCTTATTTTGTGTGGGGTAATCTGAATTGGAGATTTTGATGTGGGTTCCTTGTTTATTGTGAGGATCTTTCTATTTTGGCATCTGGGGTTGAACCATTTGTTGGGTTAGAGTAATTAATTGGTGGAAAGTCACGTTTTTCTTCTTCACATAAATGTACTTGTTAATGGGGTCAATAGTTTGTGTCATTTTTGGATCTGTACCCGAAATTCAAACTTAGCATTAAAGTTTTGAACTTTTAGAGGACTACGTGTTTTTTGGTTGTTTCCTTCTACATTTTAATGTATCAACATTCTTGTTCTTGTTCTTGTTCTTGTTCTTCTTTTTTATTTTATTTTATTTTTAATTTAAGTATTAATTCATTCACATGTCTCACATTGGTACATTTGATTTGCAGTAGTTATATGAAATTCCTTTCATTTGAACTCATGTGGACTAAAATTTCGTACTTTGTGTTTATCTAAAGGCGAATGGGAAAGCGAGGCGGATGGTTTTCTGCAGTGAAGAAAGCTCTCGGTGCTGAATCCAAGGAAAAAAAAGACCAGGTTTGGATGTGTGTGTGTGTGTGTGTGTGTGTGTGTGTGTGTGTGTGTTATTATCTTAGAAAAACGAACAACCTTTTGTTCTGTATTTTGCTGTTAGATTTGTTTCCAATTATTTCAGTAAAGATTAGATTATAATGGAAAACGATTATTATTATTATTACTATTTATTTATTTTTTTAATCAGAAAACACACAAACCGAAGAAGAAATGGTTTGGGAAGTCGAAGAAAGCAGCTCCAAATCCTTATTCCGAAGAAGCTTCATTTGCTAGTTCTTCTCATCTTGCTCTTCCTTCTTCTCCTTCTCCTCCTCCTCCTCCTCCTCCTCAGCCTGTGCCTCCCATTGAAGACGCGACGTTAGCTGAAGCCGAGGATGAACAGAATAAGCATGCTTACTCCGTGGCAATTGCAACTGCTGTGGCTGCAGAGGCAGCTGTTGCAGCTGCTCAGGCTGCTGCTGAGGTTGTTCGTCTCACTACTGTTGGCCATTACCATGGAAAATCGAAGGAAGATATGGCAGCTATCAAGATTCAGACTGCATTCAGAGGATACTTGGTATGAATTCTTCTCATATATATGCCAAGTATTTGCATTTATCTTTCCAAATATAGCAACATAATTCTTACATTATGATTTTGTCTGAAAATTCAAGAATGAAATTGTCCACGTATATGAGTTTGAATGCCTTTCTTAAGTTTTAGCAGATGTGGAGCAATTGCATGCATATTTTCATAGTTTCTGCAATTCTTCCATATTGAGTTTTATGTGTTTGTTCAACTTAAGAAAAATTCAACATATTGCTTTTAATGGCTGACGGATTATTTATAAATTGATATCCTTTTTTGGAAAAGGTTTGAATGTATGCCATTGATTGTCTGCATTTGTGTGTCAACTTCTACTCCAAATTTCAAGATTAACTTCCATATATTTGTCTTATCATAAAAAAAAAAAAAAAAAAAAAATCCCATATTGTTGTCTACTTTTCATTGCTTTAGAAAAATGTCATTCTTTTCAATTTTGGAAGCCAGCAGTTAGTGGTTCCTAACATAACTTCTCCAAAGTAAACCATTTGTAGCAATTTCGTGTTTTTATGAATTGTTTTTTTACTACTGGGCCTCTCAGGCAAGGAGGGCATTGCGGGCTTTGAGGGGATTGGTGAGATTGAAATCATTGATACAAGGGCAATCTGTCAAACGCCAAGCAGCTACCACATTAAAATGCATGCAAACTCTTGCTCGTGTGCAATCTCAGATTCGTGAAAGGAGAATTAGAATGTCGGAGGAGAATCAGGCTCTCCAGCGGCAGCTCCAACAGAAACGAGACAAAGAGCTTGAGAAGTTGAGAACTTTTGTAAGTGTCCCCATCCTATGCATTTTGCCTTAGTTACTGTAGGTATGTGACTATGTGAGAGGAGCCATGCTTTTTCCCAAATAAATGACTTAACTGTGCTTTGGCCAAGCTGCATTTGCCTTATGGCTTCTGTTTTTGCCTGCATTTTTTTTAGTAAATTTCAGTAAAGTAGTGTTTTCTTATCTTTTCTGTCTTGTATTTGAATTTATTCAAATAGAGTGGTTTTTGGGTCAATTTTTGGACCATAAATATACTTTTTATATTTTAATCCACTTTTATTTTCCAATTTAATGGGTTTCTTCTCCCTCACCGGAAAGGTGAAAAAGTCCAAAAGAAAAAATTTTAAAAATCAATTGCAAATATTTTTTTTGTTCTTAAAAAAAAAACGAATATAATAAAGGCGCCATTTATATTAACAAATCAAAAGGTCAGGTTCCCGATTTGTTTGTCCCAATCTCTCAGGCTATTAAATGGGAGGCCATTTTTTTTAAATACCCTTCCCCCCCCCCAGTTTGAAATTCAATTATTCAATATTTCTGATTTCTCTAAAGTTTGTTCCATGTATGACGAATGTTTTAGTTTGGCCTTTCTCTTTTCTTTTATACTCATTCATTTAATAAGAAATTTTCAATCTTTGGTTTTTTTTTTTTTTTCAATGATACAATGTTTGTTCAGTGGATACCTTTTATCTGGCCATATCTGGTATCCATTTTCTAAAAACTCAATATGGTGGAAGCATGTGCTTAGGGCTTTTCATTATATCTTTATTTAAATGGAACTTCACCATTATTTCTGTAAAGAAAAGCATGTGTGGGTTTATTGTAAGAGTATTAAATACTTCTGCAACAGATGGGAGAAGACTGGAATGATAGCACTCAATCTAAGGAGCAAGTTGAAGCAAAACTGCAGAGCAGGCAAGAAGCTGCTATACGAAGAGAAAGGGCATTGGCTTATGCATTCTCACATCAGGTACCTGTTAAATGCAACATTTGAAAATTCAAATTTACCATTAAAAAAATAATCCAATTTGAATTTTGAAGCGCATCAAGTTCTTTTGAACTGTAATCAGTATGGGGGCACTTGTGATTAGAATTATTTTAAAATTTTAAGGCGACAAGGGATAGCAAAATTACACATAGTGTGCAGTGTCTTGTCCTTCCTGCCTTTATATTGTTCTCTTTCTTATTCCTTTGACTTCTAATTTTTAATACTCTTAAAGAAGTTGATCCTTTAATTTATAGGTTTTGAAGTTTTTTTTTGGGCTTCTTTGATGGTTAAAATGTTAATTTAAGAATAGTTTAAGATTTCTCAATCTCTCATGCTTGAGGCAAAATTTTATTGATGAGCTGTTGGGTACACGTACGCATGCATAAATGTTTTTGTAAAATCAGCACAGTAGTAAGTTCACTTTTATATAAATAGCAACAAGATGCATCCTGTTTTTTTTCAGTTGCTTGGTTATTTAACTCACCCTCCCAAGATGTATCAATTATTTTCTCTGGTTGTTTCCTTAAAAGGAAAGGGTATCTAAAGTTCTCTTCTGTTCATCTTATGTTGATGAAATAACATCAGTATGTGTCTTTTTTTGCTTGGTAATTTACGCACAAACACCTAAAATGCATCAATTTATATTCTTTTGTTGGCTCCTTTAAAAATTGTTTCTCTAAAGTTCTTCATCAGTTCATTTTGTTTTTGTAGAATGAGAAAGATTTTTTTTTATCGATAGGGAATAGGGTGATAACTCAATGTTACCCAAGTAACTTGTCTCTTAAGCACAGTAAACAAACTTGAATGCTTTTCCTCTCATAAGAAATTCGAATGCTTCTTCCAGTTCAATGGTGAGCAAATAATTTTCTTTGAGAAGTTTTATAGACCTGTTATGCACTTTTGGTAAGAAATGTAAAACAAGCATGAGAATGATGGTGATGATCAGAACTACCACCTTCCAGTATGTTTAAATGTTCTGGTGATCTTGATATTACTAAGTTTTGAAATAAGTAGAGGTGTTCACAGATCCATGGCCTTGGCAATCACATCTTTTTGTACATTGGGTATTTTGTTACCAAATTTTATCCATGTATTGTATGGTGCTCTTGCTTTAGTCATTTTGTATCATATGCTACAAGTGAAAGTTTAAAGTCGTTTTAAATGAAGATTTTGGGCATGAGTGTTGATTTTTGTGAACATTGATAGAGGGATTAGTGGTACAATAGTAGGTAGTTGTTGGAGTGGAAGAAAATGACTTTATGCCTTTGGATGATCTTATTTTCATCAGTTTATTTAGTTTATTGTTTTTAAGTACTGCTATACCTTAAAAAATGTGAAGCTTCAAAAAAGCAATAAGAATCGAATTTTGTTATGGAAACTAAACCAGATGTTAATGTTTCCAACAGCAAATGTGGAAGAACTCTTCAAAATCTGCACACCCAACTTTTATGGATCCAAACAATCCTCATTGGGGCTGGAGTTGGTTAGAGAGATGGATGGCAGCCCGGCCATGGGAGTGCCGAAGTGCAATGGATCAAAGTGACCGTGCCTCTGTAAAGAGTGCTGCAAGCCGAGCCATTTCTGTTGGAGAAATCACCAAAGCTTATTCCCGTCACATCCTTAACCAGGATGTGCCTTCCCCTAGTGGCCAAAAATCAAGCCGACCTCCAAGTCATCAATCTCCTTCACCTTCCCATTCCAAGGCCCTATCTTTAGCATCAGTATATGGGAGACGAATATCACATAGCCCTAGGGGAAGTGGGTTGAGCGGGGATGATGACATGCGTAGTATCCAGTCAGAACGCTTCCGGAGGCATAGCATCGCAGGTTCATCAATGAGAGACGATGAGAGCCTTGCAAGCTCTCCTGCTCTTCCAAGTTACATGACACCGACAGCATCAGCAAAGGCTAGGTCCCGGCTGTCAAGTCCTTTAGGATCAGAGAAAAGTGGGACACCAGAGAAGGGAACAGCAGGTTCTGTTAAAAAGCGTCTCTCGTTCCATTCTTCCCCGGCTGGATCAAAGAGGCATTCTAGTCCTGCTAAGAACAGCATTAGCTCCATTAAGGACATTGGTGTGCGTACTGAGGAAAAAGTGTACAATGTTGGGAACAGGTAGTGCAGGATACATGGATGAAATTGTGAAATTAGGTAGAGTGAAGATGGAGAAGATTGAATAAAAGATGGCTTGGGACTTCGACCTTCATTTTCGTTGTCTTCTTTTCCAAATAGTGTTCTTTTTATACGTGGAAGGGAAGAAGAATGTGTAAAAAGATGGTTGCTATTGTTGTTTTCACTTGACATCTTTTTCTTCTTCTGAACAACTGATCTTGTTAGAAATGTTAATTATCCTGTATGGGATTGGTTTGGGGATGATATAGTTTATGGTAACAATTTCTTCTTCTGAACAACTGATCTTGTTAGAAATATTAATTATCCTGTATGGGATGGTTTGGGGATGATATAGTTATGGTAACAATTTCTGATGTCTTTGGCTGTGGTTTTGTGGGGATTTCTTTTCTTTACTCATTTTGTTTATCTCTTGTTTATTCAGTGGGGGGGGCTGTTGAGACTGTGACCATAATTTGGTGCACCATGTTCATAAACTGCTTATGGTTTTGTTTCCTTTCTTTATTTCTTTTAAATGGAAGAATTTCACTTTGTTTTTGTAGATATATATATATATATATATTTATGTGCAAGGGATACCTCGTTATGGTGTTAATTGTTTGTGTCGAGAGCTGCCTATAGATAGATACTTTGTTTCAACTGGTAATTTTTCTGGAGACGATTTGATACTTGAAAGTACTGACAGATTTTGTTCTCAATTACATTGTGAAATTTCAATTTCTTCCAATTTGAAATGGGGCCATGCTTGTTTCACTCATAACGTTACACCTTCGAGTGGCAACGTGTTTGTGCCATTTGGAGTAGCACCATGTGTTCACTTCGGTTTGTTTGCCTTCCAAGTTCAACTTCCCCCACCCAATCCCTCGCACTAAAAGGTGACGCGAATGGTGAATAGCTTGTCATCTTATACTAGTCATGCCAATAGTGATAACAACAACATAACGGTCATTTGAAAGTGACCTCAAACGTGCATCATGAAAATGAAAGCGACCTCAAACGTGCATCATGAAAATTAAAGTTATCAAACACGGGATCAAAGTAAGAAAAAGTCTAGCACCACAAAATTGTTCACAACTTTTTGCCGCAATTGTAATGTGGCAGAATGTGAGTAGCGAAGAAAAAATAGATCTATATGAGAACGATAGGCAAGCAATTACAATCTACCATATAAAATAATTGTGGTAAAAGTTGTGACTTTCTATGTGGTACTATAATTATTCTCAAAATAAAAAGTGTCAGACTATGCTATTGAGCTATAAAACTATTATGGTAAAAGTTGTGACTTTTTATGTGGTATTATAATTATTTTCAAAATAAAAAGTGTCAAAACTATGCTATTGAGCTATAAGACTATTAGCATGAAAATTGCAACAATATATTCATCTAAAAAACATATAGAAACTAAATATAATAATAATGACAAATTGAGAAAAGATAATCATCATAAAACAAAATTTATACAACTCTTGGGAAATTATTTTTTCTTTGAAAAAGATCCCTTCCAATTTTAAAATTTTCAATTTCCTCTAAAGTTTTTAGTTAGATGTAAAACCTAACACCCATTTGATTTTCTATGTTTTACATAAAATTTTAAGACCTTTAAATTTTTTTTTTAAAAATATCACATATATTATATCTGAATTAAAATTGAAGGGAAAGTGAAGAATTGTTTGGATTAATTGTCAGTAACAGCCACAGGCATGAGTTTTAGGGCTTTAGCTTTAGGCCCACTTGAACTCGAACTCGCTTGCTTAAATCCTAAACCTTAAAAGGGTTTAGCCGTTGGTCAATTCTAGAAGGACACAACAAAATCAGAGTCACCGGACAAGATATAATTCCACGGAAATTAACTAAAAAGTAAAAACCAAGCTCATCGATTTCCATCGCACTGAATGAGATCCCCTTAAACCTTATTAGCTTCAAATTCCGACATTTCACGCCGACATCATGGTACGCAAATATCATCTCTCTCTTCCACCACTTTTTTTTTTAATTTATAATAAACCTTGTCTTTATCTTTTTTATTTTTAAAAAGTTGTTTATGTTATTTGTTAAAACAATTGGCTTGTTTGTATAAATTAGAGCTTTGTTTATTGGTCTCTCTGGGTGTTTTTTTTTTTTTGGGTTTTTTAGGAAAGTGAAGATGGGGATTTGGGGTTTAGGGGTTTGGTGTTTGAACAAAGAGAAAGAAAAAGTAATGAATGCTAAAAAATGTTACTTTTGAAGGGTTATTTTGTGGGTGTCTTTTTGTTGTTATTTTTGGCTATTACAAATGTAGTTTGAAGCTATTGGTCACTATAGGGGACAGTACAAGAGTGCTTTAAATTTGATTCAAGCCAAGGGAATGAAAGAAGGTGCAGTATGGCCTAGAATAACATATAGAAGTATTACTAGTAACAAATGACATGTTAATTAAAGAGGTGACATAATGATTTTGGATAGGATGGAATGACGGAGAAGAATACATGTGAATGACCCCAATTAATTTGTTGATGATCTATAGCCGGCGACATTGTTCTAGGACAAAGGCTTTGTTGTTGTTGTTGTTGTTTTTGTCATTATAGAGCATAAGTCTCTGATTAGGCTCATTAGAGCCATCTTGTTTGTTTATATACAAATCTATGCAGTTCACATATTGGTACATAATGGAGCTCTTAAGAAGCTGGTGCCTTTTTTGCAATTCATACATTATATTATTTTTTCAGTGAAATGGAAGAAATGATCCTTTTGTCATGATGTGACGCATGGTCTTTGGATGAACTGAAGCAGTGCCAATTTGGAAGGAATTGATCCTGAACTTGTTTAATTGTGTTTGAGTCATGTAAAAAAAAAAAAAAACCGTTTGTTTTATCAGTTGGAACTTAGGTTTTTTGTATTGCTGTTATCTAGAACTAATGATTCCTTGATGTACATCAGGCAACACCATTTATAGCTGGGCTTGCAGTAGCTGCTGCTGCTCTTGCTGGTAGATATGGGATCCAGGCTTGGCAAGCATTTAAGGCACGCCCGCCTACAGCCAAAATGCGCAGATTCTATGACGGTGGTTTCCAACCGACAATGACAAAAAGGGAAGCAGCTCTTATTCTTGGTGTTAGGTAAGTGTCACTTCTTTCTTGAAAATAGATAAGTAAATCGTATTTAAGCAATTTGATTACTTAGTTATAATTGGAGACATGAAACTGAAAACAAGCTGAGGTCAGGTTTAGTTGTCATATTTTAAGACTGAACTTGCATTGTAGGATCTAGTTCATGAAAATAGCTCATAGAGTAAGAGTGTCATTTTCTTACCAAAAGAATTACATTTTTTATGCTTTGCATAATTAGACAACCCCCCTCACCACCCCCCCCCCCCCCCCCTTCCCCTTCTGAAGAATATTGTGTATAATCTTGTAAACTAAGCACAAAGATTGGAAACCTATCATTGAGAATAAAAGGAAAGGAAAATTGTTACATGGATCATATTAAGTGCATTACAAGTGAGGGTTACAGAGTTGTAGTTAAGGGGTTGTGATGAAGGAAGATTAGAGAGGTCACTTGTCTGAATGGGTTGGTGAATACCAAGAGAAGTGGTTACTTGGACCAAGCGAGTGCATTAAAGTGAGAGTTGGGGTAGAGGCTAACTGTGGAGTTTTAGTTTATAAATTTGTAAATTTCATGAGGTTAGAGGTTATTGTTTGATGATTTGGGGTATCTAAAGTTAATAAATCCATGATAATGATTTATGCTGGATAAACTTTAGGGTTTAGCTTCAAAAACTTTGAGAGCTAAGAATAACTTTTGTCTGTTTAAGACCTAAATTTTATAAGTGTTTTTATATCTGAGCTATGTCTCAAAACATGCTGGAGGTTTATATGAACTACTTTGTTCCGGGATTCATTTGTGTGGTTGTGATACACATTGAGGATAATTCAAACCAAACAAGTGTGGCTTCTGGTTTTAAATTGTTATGAAATTTTACTTTTGTGACTTAGCTATGCAATGTTCCTAGCTAATGCCGCTGATTTCATATCATGTGTTACTTAATGTTTATACTATTTATTCCCAACCTTGTTGAATCCACCCATTATATTATACATTTTCTTTATCTCTACCTTTTATATTGGGAGTAAAATTATTATTCTTTTACTTGGTTTAACAGAGAGAATGCACCGGCAGACAAGGTCAAGGAAGCACATAGAAAGGTAATGGTTGCAAACCATCCTGATGCAGGTGGTAGCCATTATCTTGCTTCCAAAATTAATGAAGCCAAAGATGTGATGCTTGGTAAAACAAAGGGTAGCGGATCTGCGTTCTAAGATATTTGGAAATTTCTTTGATTTTGCAATTTCTCACAAATGAAAATTTTCATTTCATTCCATAATATTTTAACTTACAAAAGAGTCCCATGAACTGTTGTGCCTTTTGTTAAGTTCATGAATTAGTCCTAGCACTGCTAGTTGTCATTCTGTTACTCTTTTACTGTTTTACTAAAGAGTAAACCTCCTTCCTAAGTTAAGAACATTAATGGTTCATGCTCGATACCATAATTTGAGAGAAAATTAGTCAATTCATAATTTCAGGTTTAATGCTCGTTTAAATGTTTACTTCTTATAGCTTAGTAGTAACGACTAATGAAGGTCAACAATATTACTTCTTTCTACCAACAAATATCTGCAGCCTTTTTTTTTTTTTAATTTATTTTTTATTTTTTATTTTGGGCTTAACAAAGTGAGTAAAAAATTGTCACCTCTTATGTCTTCTGTGATGTATCTTTTGAAGTGAATAATTCAAGAATATATTTTGTTCGGATCAAGTACAATAATAAGCAAATGCTTTATTGGGATACCGTTTACATTTAGAAAGTAGATTGTTATTGGCAAATCAACGACAATGGGCCCAAGAGAATATCACATGAGGTTATAGGCAAGGACTAGTTCCAAAGATGTAAGACGTTTCATATGGATACATTATCCATTATTAGTTATTATGCTCATCCACAATTCCTTCCAAAATTAGCTTGGAGAAAAATTCTTCTAATCAATTATATGATTTGTATTATTTTACTCATATGACGTGTTTAATTATTCATATAATTTGTTTAATTAATATATGTGTTTATATTTATGAGTTGTCTTAAAGGAGATTCCAGTTTGGAAAAAAAAATTATTCATCTTGAAAAAAAAAAAAAAAAATCAAATTCCTATTCAGTTATTAACCACCAATTTAAGTGATAAACTTAGTTGAACCTGCAACTTGTGATTAGAGAAAAAATTGTCGACGGTATGATATGTGGTTCTCAGTTAGTAGCCAGTACTATTGTCTCAAATGAACAAACATATCTGATGGTTACTTGGTTAGTTTTATCTATCTATTAACATCAATATGAATGATGTATAGAAAGCTCAAAATACTTTAGAAATTACTAAAATTAGCAAACTGGATCATACTAGCGTTTGAAGTACTTGATTGCAAGGCAAGCAACCTCTAGATTGTATATTTATCTATGACATCTATTGATGCATCAACTTTAGAAAAATACCAACGGTCAGATTACTTGTGCAGTCTAGAAATATCAAATCATCTGCATGGGCAATAAGGACCCATTTCTATCAAGCTTTTCTAGAGTTGGAATAAATATGGAAATATACTTTGTATCCTCCATCCAAAATTGGATAGACTAATTCGACTCTTCAAGGACAGGAAAACCAGGAAAAAAAAATGTTGGACAAGGTAAGATCTCTGAGAATTAATCAAACAAAGAAGGCTTGGGAAGCAAATGAATACTAGAAACTTCAAATCACATTATGTGTGGAGGCAATGAGAAACCAGAAAGCTTACTTTAAGGGGAGCAAGAAATTAAGTTCCCTAACTTCCCATCTCTAACTGCAGCAAAAATGAAAAATCTGTGACTCAACGTGGGATCATTACTCAGACCATTTTCATAATCATGGAGAAGTACTCCTTTTAGAAAATGCAGTAGGTAATCTTTCAATAGAATGATGATATTTCTTAATGGGAGATTACAGCATCATATCACCTAATGTCGATGCTGGAAACAGCACTGAAAATTTCAGAAGAAAAAGACTGAAAAAGAAACTCGGGGTCCTTATTTTTGACAGAGGAAGTGTCTAAAAGTTCATCACAAGCTCAAAATTCCATGATCTCATCAAGCTTTGAACCATACCGGAAGAATGCTATTTGACAGAAATGTAGAGGGGGAGTGTCTTTGATCCAATTTGGAGAAAGCTTTGTAAGAAACCAAATTATTTCAGAGAGCGAAGAGGTACAAAATAAGCAAAGACAAAGAAGGAAGGAACAAGAGCCAAAGAGAAGAAAAAGGAGAGAATCTCAAAGGACTCAGGAGTTGGAGATAATTAACAACACAAGAAGAGTAATTTTCTTTAAAAAAAATTGAACTCCAATCCGAGTCTCCAATAATAATAAATAAACAAATAAATCAAGGACAAAAGATTAAAGGCAAACTGTCTCGAAGAAGCAGAATATTCTGCAAAAAACGAGGGCTAACAAATGATATCGCTAGTCTCCAGAGCAATTGGGATCAGTTGGTACAGCTTTCCAATGAATTCTACCTTGAAACTTCAATATATATACATATGCAAGAACTAATACGCGTACAAACTACAAAGTGGTGATTTGGGACTGCTGGCAATGAGAGATATTCCATGAAATTGCCACCTTTGGATTTAAAGCCAACGTAATGCCATTGTTGTCTCTCAGTGATTTTGATGGAAAGATACATAGCCTCAGAGAACATTAAGAATGCAATACGGAAATCACTTTGCTACATTGCAGCCCATATATTACAAAAAACTATTGCAAGAAACTGAAGGTATTGAGTGGCATAGAGAAACTTCTAAGCACAATTAAATTAGTCTAAAATTCATCATCCATGAGAAGATAGAAGAAATTAAGAAGCAAGTATTTAATTGGAAAAAGAAAATGCACGCTTAAGCTGATCAGCACAGCAAAAAATTATGGCATTACCAAAGTATCAATAATGTCAGAGGAATTTGACAGCTTATTTTTCTTGCAGACCATGTTAACTGCCATCTTCCATGTATCTACACCAATAAAATTTCCTTTTCCTAGACTATCCAATACAGACAATAACAACTCCATATTAACTTCATGACACAACCTATCAACAAGTATATTTACACTTGCAAGACGAGGCACAAAACGTTTGAAGATCATTTCATCTAAGATAAATGCTGCTTCCTTGAACTGCCTACAATCACAAAGCCCATCAAAAAATGTCCGATACGACACCACATCAGGAGGAAACCCGCGTCTCGGCATATCCTCAAGCAAATCTCTTGCTTCACTCCATTTCCCTTCCTTACACAATCCACCAATTATTACATTATAGCTAATTACATCCGGCTTACACCCTTTCTCTACCATCTCATCCAAAATTCTAAATGCTGCTTCAGAATTCCTCTCCTTACAAAACCCACTAATCATCGCATTATAAGTCACCGTATCGGGCATGCACCCAGAGCCTTTCATTTCCTCCAAAAGCCCAAAAGCCTCTTCTTTCCTCCCAACCTCAAAAAGCACTCTAATCAAAGTAGAATACACTGTTGAGTCCAATTTCAACCTGTTTCTCACCATCTCCTCCTTAAGCCTAAAAGCCAAACTCAATTCACCAATCCTGCAAACCCCTTTAATCAATGAGGTATAAACAAACGCATTAGGCATAACACCATAAGCTCTCCCCATATCATTTTTCAACTTAAAAGCTTCTTCCAACTGAAAATTCAAACAAAGCTGATGAATCAAAGTCCCGAAAGTCACCACATTGGGACAAACACATCTCCTCCGCATTTCATCGAACACGTACCGCGCATCTTCCAACCTCCCACTCCTACAACAAACCTTAATCAATATATTGTACGTACAAGCATCTGGGGTTCCATATTTATGAAAACCCAGAAACATTTCTCTCAGTATGCGAAATTCTCCACAGTTACAGAGCCCATTTAGGAGCGAATTGAGAGATTTTACAGTCCGGTGGCAACGAAAATCGGGCATTCGAAAAAACGTGTGGATAGCTCGGTCGGGGAGGCGGGCTCGGGCGTAGAAGGAGATGACATTGCAGAAGATGATTTCGGTGGGAGAGAAGCGAGTTTCGTGTTTGAGTTGGTCGAGAATTTGCTCCATTTCGTCGAACATTTTGGCTCGGCCAAGCTTGGTGATGATGAGGTCGTAGGAGACGAGGGTGTAGCGGAATGGCTTTGCCTTGGTGGGATTAGTGTTAGAGTTGGGGTTTTGGAAGAGGTGGAGAGCGAGGTTTGGGTCCTTTTGGAGGCGAAGGAGAGAGGAGAGCCTGAAGGGAGAGATGGGTTTTAGTTTTACAGGTTTCATTTTTTGGGGTTTTAATGGAAGATCATGCTCAGTACTGAGAACTGAGTACTCCTTGTATGTCTGTTTTTAGATATGAGAGAGAATTTACGACAAAGAAAAAAGAATAGGCAAAGACCGGGAAGAGAATTATTTTCAATTTTATACTTCCAAAAGTAATTATCAGAAAATATAAAATATAATATATATATATATATATATATTTTTAGAGTTTTATACCATTCTCTCCTCTGATTGTTGTGGCTACACTATGGAAACTAGTAAGTATAATTCCTTATCTTCCTTTGGAAGTGATATATCTTTCCCTCCAGTAACACAGTTGCTTGTAGGGCTAGTGGTTCCATCTTTCTTTCTAGGGGTGGGGACACAATACTAGTTATAAATCTTCTTCCCATTTCTTCCCTGCTTTTATTGGTTTTATTTTATTTCCCAACATGGACAATGTTCTAAGAGATTGGAATCGTCTAGCACTCACTGAGGATGAAGGGGCAAGAGCCAATCTTCAAAATAACCAAGAAGCGACCACTGAAGAGTTCATCCTTGCAGCAAGGCTTCTAACCCGTAGGGTTTTGAATGTTGAGGCCGTGGGCTGAACTTTCAAACCTCTATGCAAAGCTCAAAACAGGTTCCAAATCCGAGTTGTGGGCAATCACACAATCCTTTCTGTGTTCGAATTGGAGAGCGATGTTGAACGGGTTTTAGCCATGGACCTTTGAAGTGTTGATACAGAAGTATGGCGGTGGATGCCCAGTTCGAAGCTTAAAATTCTTGAAGGTCAAGTTTTGGCTACAACTGCATGGCCTCCTAGTGAACAGGCTGAATTGGAAAACTGACGATTGAAGTGGGCAAATCAGTGGGACGTGTCTCGTACTCGAAGGATAAGAGGGATATTGGTAAGGGGTGATTTTTTACGAGTAAGAGTGGATATAGTCGTTTCAAAACCTGTGTGTCGTAGACAAAGGGTCTTGGGAAGTGAAGGAAGCAATTAAGACTATCAACTCCATCCACAGCATCATCACAGAAGATATGAACACTCAACTCTTAGTACAATTCATGGCTTGGGAAGTGAAGGAAGCAATTAAGCAAATGGCTCCACTAAAAGCCCCAGACCCAGACGGTATGCCTCCTCTATTTTCTCAGAATTATTGGAATTTAATTAGAGATGATGTTACATAGGATGTTCTTAATTTTATAAATTCTGCTACCCTTCCCCCCCACCCCCCCCCCCCACCTTAATCACACCTTCATTACCCTTATTCCCAAAGTTAAAAGCCCAGAAAATGTTTTTGACTATAGACCCATTAATTTATGCAATGTTCTTTACAAAATTCTTTCAAAGGTTTTAGCAAATAGGCTAAAAAAAATATTACCAAAAATTATCTCGGAGCATCAAAGTGCATTTATAAATAGTAGATTGATTTCTGGTAATATTTTGGTAGCTTTTGAATCATTACATAGCATGTAAAAATATACTGGGAAAGATAAATTTATGGCTATTAAACTATATATGAGCAAAGCCTATGATAGGGTGGAACGACCATATTTGGAAATGGTAATGAAGAAACTGGGGTTTAATGAGCAATGGGTAAGATTGCTAATGCTGTGTGTTACTACAGTCTCATATTCTATTATGGTAAATAGGGAATCTAAAGGTATGATCCATCCAACAAGAGGCTTTCATCAATGAGATCCACTTTCATCTTTCATATTTCTATTGTGCACGGAGGGATTACATGGTCCCATAAATCAAGTCTCAACCATGGGAGAGATCCCATGCTACTCTCTTTGCAGAAATAGCCTTAAGTTAACCCACATTCTTTTTGCATATGATAGTCTTCTGTTTTGCAGGGCAACGGTGCAAGAGTGCCAGAAAATCCTTGACATCCTAAGATCTATGGTAGATGTTCTAGTCAGCAGATCAATAAGAACAAAACTGCCATCTTCTTCAGCAAGTCAACCTCAAAGGATATGAGAAACCACATAAAGCTAGCACTAGGAGTACCGAAGAACAAGCAATATGAGAAGTACCTGGGGCTACCATCTTTTGTGGGGAAAAGGAAGAAGGTTAGTTTCAACTTCATCAAGGAAAAGGTGTGGAGAAAATTACAAGGCTAGGAAGAGAACTACTTTCACAAGCTAGAAGGGAGGTTTTAATCAAAGCAATAGTACAAGAAATCCCCATTTATACCATGAGTTGCTTCAAAATCCAGTTGAGTTTATGTGCTAAGATAGAAAGTCTTATCAAGAAATTTTGGTGAAGACAAAGAGGAGATCGTAGAAAAATTCATTGAGTGAAATGGGAGACCCTTTGTCAACCAAAAAAGGATGGAGGTATGGGCTTTAAGGATATGGCTTTATTCAATGATGCTCTCTTAGCAAAACAGGCCTGGCATCTTCTTCACAATAAGCAATCTCTTTTCTATCAAGTCTTTAAACCCAAATTTTTCCTGAATTGCTCAGTCACGGAGGCTTCTAATTCATCAAAAGGCTCTTATGGTTGGCAAAGCATATTGAAGGGGAGAGAAGTTTTGAAAAAAGGAGCAAGATGGAAAGTTGGCTGTGGAGATAGTATTGGTGTGTGGGCTGATTCTTAGTTACCTTCCCTAGATCATCCTCGGGTGCAATCATCAGTTGAGCCTTCAACAAGATCTTTGGAAGAATATTTGGGGAGCTTCAATACCCAACAAGGTCAGGAATTTTATGTGAAGAGCATGTAGGAACGCAATCCCAACTAAGAACAATCTGGCCCACCGAAGAGTTCTAACATACAGTATCTGTGATCTTTGCCATGCAGCTTCAGAAACCATTATTCACGCACTGTGGGAGTGCCCAGAACTCTTGGCCATATGGGAATCAGTCAGCCAGTGGAATTTTCATAGAATTGACAGCTTCTCAACGTTCTCAGAGTTAGCTTTACATGTCATCAAGGAGAGGAAAGATTTGAAGAAATTTGCCACGATTGTATGGACAATATGGTATCGAAGAAACCAAGTCAGGGTCAGCCAGAAAAATTTTCCATATGATCAGATTTTTCCAATGGCCTCCCATATGCTAATCAACTTTCTGCAGGTGCTACCTGATCGGCAAACTCAGCCATCAATTGCAGGACGTCAGCAAGTTAGATGGCATCCTCCCCCAACGACAAAACTCAAGGTTAATTTTGACGGGGCAGTGTTCAAAGAAAATAACAAAGCGGGTTTGGGAATCGTAATTCGTAATCACTAGTTATAGGTCCTAGCTTCTTTGTCTGAGAATGCCTTGCTTCCACCTTCCATCGAGGATGTTGAGGCACTTGCAGCAGTTCGGGCAATTTCTTTTGCTGCAGAGTTAGACTTCTCATCAATTATCATCGAGGGTGATTTAGAAGTAGTCATTAAAGCCTTGAAGAGTGGAGAAGAGTCATTTGCAACCTATGGTCATCTGATTTCTGCAGCACGTCCGACTATAGAAGCCTTTAGTTATATATGTTTTTCTCATACACGTAGCCAAGACAATGCTATAGCTCATAACCTATCTAAACATGCTAGACATGTAAGTAGTTATTTAATATGGATGAAGGATGTTCCTTCATACCTTCAAAATGTATTCTTAGCTGATCTCGGCTAATTTGCTTTAATGAAAAGTTAATGTTCTTTTTTCTAAAAAAAAAAAAAAAACTTATGACGTACTTGTCTTTATCATTAACTAGGGTGTAGCTCTCTGTATAAGGATAGATACAATTAAAAAAAATTACAAGTATACAGCTCAATATATATAATTGTTTTTAGAAGAAGTTTTATACGTGGTATTAGCTTATACTCAATAATTCACTTGCCACAAAATTAAAAATTACATGAGACATATGGTACAAAATTGAGAACCTAATTAAAATTTAATTAGATTTTCTTTAAGTTTTGACTATATATATATATATTAATAAAAATTACTTTTATCATCAGTCTAAGATACGAAGCCATTTTTTATGTAAGCAATCTCCAATCTCTTATTTAATCATCTGTAAGGACACAAATCAAGCTAGACCAGAGTTAGACCTTCAGACCAGCACAATGAGCCCTAAACAATGAATTTATAAAGAGTAGGCTTCTAATATAGGTTTTTAAGACGGTAGATAACACAAAGGTTGGAATCCATCATAGAACCCATGCACAAATCTCATATATAGATGTAATTTTCTTTTTTACATATGGATGCCGAGGACAATCCTTGGTGTTTCCTCACAAGTTTTTCTCTCCCTTTCCCCTTTTTCTCTCCCCTTTGCCTTTTATAGGCCTGCATCTTTTTCTCCCTCCTTCCACGTGTGATCTAAATCCTTCCCTTAGATACTTGTCCCATCATTCCTTCTTACCCCAGTCTTTGGCAGTAAGTGTGGGGTTGCATTTCAATATTCAAGTGTCACTTCTTCATTAATGCGGCCAGAGAGGTAGGTGTGGAGCCTTCAATGCGGTGGTAGCAGCTTTTTCCTTAATATTTGTCTGTCACTTCCCTTTATCCCTTATCCTCATTTTCTAAGCTTCTATATCTAAGGTCTTTGGTACAAAATCCCTTGATCCACCAGACCACTCTCATCGTTCTCGGCAGCATGCTGCCGAGGACTAGATCGTCCTTGGACGTAATGTTTCGTGGTGTTCTGCTCATGCATGGCACCTTTTTTTGTCACGTGACTTCGTAGGCTAATCTTATTATGTTCTCGGACCATTTCATGATGCTAGGTTGGACTTCCCTTCTTGTGAGAGCCTTTGGGCCGGCCCAGTACGTGTCTTGGGCCCATGGGCACTATAGTAGCCCCTCGAAACCCTTATTTCTACCTTATTGAGAGGAATGAGGGTTTCGATACATGCGCGCGGGACAAGCCGCTTCTGACGTTTCGGTATGCAAAGCGTGCTTCACTTAAATGTTGGCGGCTCTCTATTCCCCACGTTTGACCATGTGACGCGCATCCTACGGGAAGACGTACTTCAAGGGGAAGTAAGCGGGAGATTGTCTGCTTTACACCTTCCCACGAAATAAATATTGTCATTTCAAAGGAATCTTGTTCATTTCAGAGTCTGTACACCGAACTTAGTCTCTCCTGCAATCTACACATGTCTCCATACCCTTTTAATCCTAAGCCGAGGTGACATAGTTGCTTTAAAGTAAGTTTTCCAACTCTGTTTTCATTATTGTTGTTCATTCTTTCTTGTCATTCTCCTTTTTTCTGTCCTCGGCCCACTAGATTTCCTAACTCCACAATAGAATCCTCTCTTTAGTTTTAGAAAATGGGTAGGTTCGCATCCTTAGTAGATGCCCCCGAAAAAATAGAGGCGTTTAAAACCAAATATTGAATTCCTCCGGGAGTTTCCGTTAAACACTGTAAGCAAGGGGAGTGGCACACTGATAGGGACACCGGTGAGGTGGTGATTCCTATGATAGCGTTCCTAGAGGGGGGAATGAGGATTCCTATGATGCCCATCACTAGGAACTATCTTAGAACAGCCAGGTTATCTCCCACGCAGTGTGCCCCAAATATGTTTAGGATTTTGGGCGCCGTAGATGTCCTAAACGAGAGACTAGGGTTAGGACTCACTCACCACGACGTGAATTGGGTGTATAACCTTCATCGTTTGAAAGGGCACACATACTACTTGAAGTCTAGGCACCCTGAAGTCAGGTTGATCCAATGCCTTCCCCACTCCAACAAGGGTTTGGACAAGGACTTCCTGATACTATCCAGGGAGTGGCATGACGATCTCCCCTGTCCGACGAGGGAGGGGGAACCTGGTGAGTCTTCGTATAGCGTTCGCCCTAACTCTCTTCCTTTCTCTTTTGTTGTTTTCTTATGGTTGTATTTTTCTTTGGCTTGCTTTTAACGTTTCATTTTCTGAACACGTGCAGATCGTCGCGCGCTTACTCGTCGTGCTCACCTCGTTGATTTTGCTCGTCTGGACAAAATCCTAAAAGTCGAGGTGTTTGTTCACTCGGACGGTCAACTTCGAGCAGCGCATCGCATCCTCAGATACGATCCCATTTCGACTGTATTCCAAGTGCCAAAGTGCGTCATAAAGGAGAAGGACCCACGGCTGCCAAGGATCAACGTAGCGGTTGAAGGCTTTCTGCTACCCGTTGGTACTCCGGTTCCTCAAGGCGTTCTGATCACCGAGCCCGTGAGGGTTGTCCCGGGAGCCTCTCATCTAGCCACGTTCTCGGCTCTACCTAGGTTGGGTGAAGGTTCTTCTTCTCAGCCAATTACAAAGGAAGAAGAAGAAGAAGAAGAAGAAGAAAGAAAAGAAGAAGTTGTTGAGCTTTCGGATTCAGAGGAGGAATTCGAAGCTTTAGACCGGTTTCTTCCGCCTAGGAACCCATCACCCGTCATCGGCTCGCCATCCTTCACATCATCGGACGACAATACTCAACCCCTTGTGAGAATGGGCATCCAATGCAGGCCCAAGCCCAACCTAAAAGATGTGTTAGAAGGTCAGGCTGGAGCGCATGAGCCTCCCAAGGTGCCCCCGGCGAAGCCTAAGGATAAGGGCACCAAGAAGGCTCCTTCAATAAGGGTTACTTTTCCTCCTTCCTCCCAAATTCAACACCCAGACCCTGCTGACCATAAAAGAAAAAGAGATCAACACGAGGGGAAGAAGATAATTGAAGGGACCAAAGACCTCCCCACCAAAGAGACAGAGCCGAAGAGGGGAGGAAAGCATGCTCGTCATGCCCATACAAGGTCGGAGAGACGAATTGACCCTTCGGTAGCCCTCCATGCGCCTATTTGGGCTCCCCAAATGAATGTAGACGATCAGGCAGTCACTGCTGATGCATCTATTAGGGGATCCAATGAGGGCACAGCTGCATGCATCGCCGATGCATTGGAGCAAGCACTTTTACTGCCCGAGGACATGGGCGAGCTACGAAGGATGAGGGATCAAAACGTCTTCATGATCCTCAAGAAAGAGTTAGCCATGGTAAGAATTTCAATTGATTGTTTCTTGGTATCCATGCTTTTCGTTATTGCACTTGTTGTTATTATTTTTTGTTTGACATTAACTGCTTTCATATGCTATTTACTGACAATGTCTGTATGTAGGCTGTCCAATCTGCACATAGGGTAGAGGAGATCACCACTAACTCGTATAAGGCACTAAGGGATGAAGAGGTGAGGTTGGATCACACCAAAAAGATATTGGAGCTTAAGGAGAAGAAGCTACAGGAGGTGGCAACCAGCTTGAGCAAGGTGGAAAGTGAGAGGTCGGGTCTAGAGGCCCAGCTGAAGACTACTACCAGGCAGGCCGAGGATCAGAGGTTGCAGCTCAAGCGTGCCAATGAAGACCTTGCCTTGGCTAAGAAGTTAGTAGAAGATCTTAAGAGGGATCTTACAGCATTCGAGGAAGCTAAGCAGGAGGCTCTCAAGGCCAAGAAGGAGGCACTAGTCAAGGCACAAGAAGCCAAGGCGATGGTTGATGAGGCTGAGCAAAGCGGCTATGAGGTGGGGGTAGCAGAAACCACTGACACATTCAAAGCCCAAGTGCCGGAGGTTTGTAGGTATTATTGCCTCCAAGTGTGGAAAAAAGCCCTCTCCCAAGCCGGAGTTGATGCTTCCTCTCCCCTATAGAAAGTGGAGAACGCCTACATCCCTCCTGCCATCCGAGTGGCCACCTCTAGCTCAGCCAAGGATGACACCAACTCTTCCTCAGCCGGGACGCAAATGGAAGAGGTTGCTGCTGGTGATGCTGCTCATGTTGCCCAAACTAAAGATGCACAGCCTCCTGTTGCCCCCAAGGAGCTGCTCCCCAACCCTAAGGTCAGCGGGACTATGGAGTTAGTTCTGGTGACCTTGCCCATAAAGCCAAAGGAAGTGGTTAGGGGTCCTCGGTCTCGGTGGTGGCTCCTGCTGATTCAAAAGACCAGATCCAGCCCAAGCCATGATAACTTGTGTCTCAGCTGTTTCCCTTTCTTTTTTGTTGTCTTTGCTTTTATACTTTTACTAATTAGTTTCAGTTTTTACTTTCCTTCCTTTGTAACTTAACAATTTGGTTATGAATGTACTGATAGATCTTTCACTTAATGAAAAGAATTTTCAATTTGAACTACTGCTTTGTGTTATACTTGGTGTTGGCAACTTATTCCATTGCTATTCATGTAATGTGGCAAGACAACAGTTTGTATTCATGGCATATATTTATAATTCCCTACCAATAGCCAAGTGAGGACAAAGGAAATTTGTGCAACTCATATACTTGCAAATGCTTTAAGTGACGACTACAAGTTTTTGTTCAATTCTGGCAACGAGTAAGACACTAAAAAGCAATATATTAGTGTGGAATCCGTTTGCCTAGGACTTGCTTAAAAACTATCTTCATAACAACATATTAAGACGAAAAGTACCAACATTTCTGATATGTTCCACACTTGAACTAGGAATGGCTCAAGCATTGTACATAACACTTAGTAACAAATAAAATCGTATGAAACCCATATTTGAGATACTTATTGCAAGTACATACCTGTCTCTATAGGACGCGCAGGTGCTCTGCAAGGAACCTATGCAACCCAATCCTAGCCTTTGCAATTGCCTTTGGGGTTCCGAAGTAACTTCAATTTTGTTTTAGATTAAGGTAGAGGATCTGATGATCCGAAGTAATCTTATTTTTACTTTTAAATTAAGGTAGAGGATCCGAGGACCCGACGAACCTTATTCTTACTTTTAAATTATGGTAGAGGATCCGAGGACCCGGCGTAACCTTATTTTTGAATTAAGGTAGAGGATCCGAAGACCCGGCGTAACCTTATTTTTGAATTAAGGTAGAGGATCCGAAGACCCGGCGTAACCTTATTTTTACTTTTAAATTAAGGTAGAGGATCCGAAGACCCGGCGTAACCTTATTTTTACTTTTGAATTAAGGTAGAGGATCCGAAGACCCGGCGTAACCTTATTCTTACTTTTAAATTAAGGTAGAGGATCCGAGGACCCGGCGTAACCTTATTTTTACTTTTAAATTAAGGTCGAGGATCCGAGGACCCGGCGTAACCTTATTTTTACTTTTAAATTAAGGTCGAGGATCCGAGGACCTGGCGTAACCTTATTTTTGAATTAAGGTAGAGGATCTGAAGACCCGGCGTAACCCTATTTTCATTTTGGAATAAGGTAGAGGATCTGAGGACCCGGCGTAACCATAAACATAATAGTACAAATAGTACAATAGCGATAAGATTAGAATGACAAAAGTGCTTTTCATTAATAATAATATCGTCGCAAATTACTTACATTCCAGGGATGGGGCACAACTTTTTGATCTAAGTCTGCAAGGTAATAAGCTCCTATTCCGGCTATTGCCGTAATGCGATACGGTCCTTCCCAATTTGGTCCAAGTTTTCCCCATGCTAGATTTTTGGTATTACTCACTACTGTCCTCAGCACTAAATCTCCAAGGGCAAGTGGCCTCGAGTTTACATTCGAATCATATCCCTGCTTCATTTTTTGTTGATAGTAAGCCAAACGAATCATGGCAATCTCTCTCCTTTCCTCAACCAAATCTAGACCCCTTTCTAATAGCCTATCATTACTTTCCGGAGTGAAGGAACTTGTTCTCATTGTTGGAAAACCAGTTTTCAAAGGGATAACAGCCTCAGCGCCATAAGTCATTGAGAATGGCGTCTCTCTTGTTGATCGGCGGGGGGTGGTCCGATACGCCTACAGAACATGAGGCAATTCCACCACCCACCTTCCTTTGGCATCAACCAGCATCTTCTTAAGCCCATTCACAATAACTTTGTTGACCACCTCGGCCTGCCCGTTTCCTTGTGGATAAGCTGGAGTGGAATACCTATTGGTTATGCCGAGGTCACAGCAATACCGCCTGAATGCTTTGCTATCAAACTGCAAACCATTGTCTAAAATGAGAGTATGAGGGATTCCAAATCGAGTAACAATGTTCTTCCACACAAATTTCTTCACATCGACATCCCTAATATTTGCTAGGGGCTCGGCTTCCACCTACTTGGTAAAATAGTCAATGCCGACAACCAACCATCTTCTGTTTTCAGGTGCCTTTGGGAAGGGACCCATAATGTCCAGACCCCACTGTGCGAAAGGCCAGGGGCTCGTCAGAGGATTGAGCACACCCCCAGGCTGATGAATGTTTGGTGCGAACCTTTGACACTGATCACACTTCTGCACATAGCTTTGAGCTTCTCGTTGCATATTGGGCCACCAATACCCTTGTGTTAGAGCTCGGTGAGCTAAGGACCTTCCCCCCGTATGACTTCCACAGATTCCTTCGTGTAACTCTTCCAGAAGCTGCTCTGTCGCCTCAGGATGTATGCACAACAGGTATGAGCCAGAAAAGGATCGTTTATAGAGTTTGTGATCTTCGGCCAACCAAAAACGCGATGCTTTTCTACGTATTTTGTCTGCTTTGACCTTTTCCTCGGGCAGAACATCATCCTTAAGGAAGGATACAATGGGGTCCATCCAACTAGGCCCCACCCTGATCTGGTGAACCCGGATAACACTTCCAATCATTTTCGAGGGTTTGGGTAAGTCCTCAACTAGGATAATCCGGGGCAGTCCTTGTGCCGATGACGTGGCAAGAGTTGCTAGAGAGTCAGCATGCGCATTGTTACTTCTGGGGATGTGAGATAAAGTAAAAGATTCGAATTCGCGTTGCACAACCTTGACTTGACTCAAGTAATCCTGCATCCTCGGATCCCTGGCCTCTACTTTTCCATCCACTTGACCCACAACAAGTTGTGAGTCCGAGAACACTTGCACGGCCTTTCCCCCAATTTTTGAATCATATTCATCCCTTTCAGCAAAGCCTCATACTCGGCTTCATTGTTGGTAGCCGAGAATTCCAATCTCAACGACTTTTCCAGTGCGAGACCCTCTGGGGTCATAATTACCAAACCCACTTCGGATCCTCTTTGATTGGCAGCCCCATTAACGTAAACAGTCCACACTGCGAGACCTTCGCATGCAACCATACCAACTGATTTTTCATCAATGTTCCTGTTAATGACATTATCTTCTATTGTGGGCTCAGCAAATTCCGCAACCAGATCAGCTAGCACTTGACCCTTTATTGATGTGCGGGGCATGTACTTGATGTCAAAAGAGCCCAAGATGGTTCCCCATTTTGCAATCCTGCTCGTATAATCTGCACTCCGGAGTATAGCTTTAAGGGGAAGCTGAGTCAGAATAACCACCGTATGAGACTGGAAATAATGGGGGAGCTTACGTGTACCATGCACTACGGCCAGAATTGCCTTTTCTAATGGTGGATAACGCACCTCGGCTTCATGCAAGGACTTACTCACATAGTAAACCGGCTTCTGTACATCCCCGTCGACTCTTATCAGCACCAAACTAACGGTATGGGCTGCGACTGCAATATATGCAAATAGGACTTCATCAACTTCGGGCTGAGACATGATAGGAGGATGTGAAAGGTATTCTTTAAGTTGCTAAAAGGCAACGGCACACTCCTCTGTCCATTCAAACCCTTTCCACTTGTTTAATAATTATAAAAATGGTCTGCACTGATCAGCAGATCTTGAGATAAATCGGTTGAGGGCAGCGGTCATCCCAGTCAACCTCTGCACCTCCTTTGGATTTCGAGGCAGCTGTAAGTTATTAATGGCCTTGACCTGAGCGGGGTTGACCTCAATTCCTCTATGTGTCACCATGTAGCCCAGAAATTTTCCAGATCCTACTCCAAAGGAACATTTGGATGCGTTAAGACGTAACTTATGCTTTCTCAGTGTTTGGAAGGTGTTATTCAAGTCTGGTATATGAGCTGAGATAGTTTTACTCTTAACCACCATATCATCGACGTACACCTCAATCGTTTTTCCCAGCTGTGATTCGAACATTTGCGTCATCATTCTCTGATAGGTAGCCCCAACATTCTTCAAGCCGAAGGACATTACCTTATAGTGGTAGTTTCCCGTGGTGTGACAAAGGCTGTCTTCTCCTAGTTTTTTGGAGCTAGGGGTATTTGATGGTAACCTTGGAAAGCATATAAAAAACTCATCCGAGGATGCCTTACAGTTGCATCCACCAACTGATCTATGCAGGGCATTGGAAACGAATCTTTAGGACAAGTCTTATTCAAGTCCGTAAAGTCCACACATACTCTCCACTTCCCATTCTTCTTCTTCACCACCACTGTATGCGCCAGCCATTCTGGATAGAACACCTCCTTAATGGCACCTGCCTTTTTGAGTTTCAGCACTTCTTCTTTAATGACCTCGGCGTGCTCTTGGGACGACCGCCGAGGTGGTTGCCTCCACGGTACCGCTGCTGGATTGACATTAAGGTGATGGCAAATGAAGCTTGAGTTAACCCCTGGGGCTCCGTAATCGTCCCATGCAAACACATCGATGTTCCGTTTTAAAAATGTAACTAGTTCCTCTTTTTCTCAGAGTGGTAATTGACTTCTCACCTGGAAGAACTTCTCCATATCATCGGCAATAAGCACCTTCTCTAATTCCTTACAACCAGTCATTTCAGCCTCAGCTATACTTGGCTTAGTCGAGGTTGTTAGCTGCTATAAACTGCTCTCGGCTAAGGTCTGGGACGGCTGTCTTTCCTGACGTGTAATTGTTGCCGTGATGCATTGTCTTGCCATTGACTGGCTACCAATTATTTCTTCAACTCCGCCCTCATATGGGAACTTCACCTTAACATGTAGGGTTGACGATACAGCACCTAAGGCGTGTAGCCAAGGTATTGCCACTATGGCTGTGTAAGGGGAATAGGCGTCTACCACAATAAAATCTACATCCACTACCACTGGCCCTGACTGCACAGGCAGCTGGATCAATCCCTTCGGAATGACGGCCTTCCCTTCAAAGCTTATCAACGGTGAGTCATAAGCTGTAAGATCCTCAGTCTTCAAGTTAAGGCCTTTGAACAAATCCGGGTATATGATGTCAGCCTTACTCCCTTGATTAACCATCACTCTCTTCACATCGTAACCCCCTATCCTTAGCATGATGACTAACGCATCATCATGCGGCTGGATAGTGCCTACCTTATCCTTCTCAGAAAATCCCAAAACGGGTGAAGGATTCCTCTTAACCTTCTTCAGCTCAGAGTTGAGGTCCTCGGCAGAGGCGTGCAATACTGACATTACTCTGGTAGGGCAAGACCCAGTCTGACCTGGTGCAGCAAGTATGACATTGATCGTGCCCAAAAGAGGTCTTGAAATGTTACTACCTTGATTCACGGAACCAGATTGTGTGCCTTGTTCATTAGGCCAATTCATGAATTGCCTTAACTTCCCTTCTTTGACCAGCTGATCCAAATAATTCCATAAATTCCTGCAGTTTTCAGTAGTGTGACCCCTATCTTGGTGGTAATTACAATAGAGGTTATGGTTGTGTTTTGTAGGGTCTTCTATCATTTTGTTGGGCCACCTGAAATATGGTTCACAACAAATCTTCTCCAACACCTACTGTATCGGCTCACAAAACACAGCATTCACTGTCTGAGGAGTAGCTGACCTAGAATGGCCAGCAAAATCCCTCCTTGGCCATTTGCTATTGTATTTGTCTGTCTTGAAATCTCTGCTCTCCTGAGGGGTAACTTTCATTTTTCCTTTGCTTTGCTGCTGATCCTCCTCTACTCACTTATACTCGTCGATACGATCCATAAGCCATCGGACAGTCTTTACAGGTTTCTTGGTCAAAGATTTTCTTAAGTCATGTTCAACTGAAACGCCGCCCTTAAAAGTGTTAACTGCTACTTCATCAAAGTCCCCGTCAATTTCATTGAACGCTTCCCAGTGTCTATCCGAGTACGCTTTTAATGTCTCACCCTCCCTCATGGTCATGGATAGCAACGAGTCCAGGGGCCTAGGTACTCTGCTGCACGTAATAAAGCGGGACCCAGATGCCATCGTAAGTTCCATATAGGAATCAATGGAGTCCGCTTTTAAACCGTTGAACCATCTCATCGCAACAAGTCCTAGGCTTGAGGGGAAGACTTTGCACATCAGGATTTCATTCTGCGAATAGACCGCCATGCGTTGATTAAAATGGCTTACGTGCTCTACCGGGTCTGTTCTGCTATTATAAATGGTGAAGTTTGGTTGCGTGAAACGACGAGGAAGCTTTCCTCTCTCAATACGATGTGTGAAAGGTGACTTGGAGAGCTGGTGTAATGCCTTCCCCATAGCGTCATTGCCCAAACCTCTGGAAAGAGATTTCTTGCTTGTCCTATCATGGGGACTTCCCTCTTGGTATGAGAAAGTCTCCCTAGGAGGAGTTCTCGACCTAGGCTTGTAGCCACTGCTCTGGGAGTCGTTTGAGGAAGGGTCAGATATAGAAGGCGTCCGTTTTCGTTTGGCTCGACGTAACTTTCTCTTGAGTTGGTCGATTTCCCTCTGCATGGCCCTAGTATCTCCTTCATGAGAGCCCTTACTTCCGCCCCTAAGATAGTTACCGGCGGTTTGCCCTGTGTGTACACTGCCTTCTCGATCTTCCATCTGTTCTAACTGCTGAAGAGGATTTTGGTGTTGAGATCCTAAAGATTCTGCACAGACTGGATCGGAACCCACCATCACGTTATCTGCGCCAAAACACAAGAATTCCCACAGACGGCGCCAATTGTAAAGACACAAATCAAGCTAGACCAGAGTTAGACCTTCAAACCAGCACAATGAGCCCTAAACAATGAATTTATAGAGAGTAGGCTTCTAATGTAGGTTTTTAAGACGGTAGATAACACAAAGGTTGGAATCCATCATAGAACTCATGCACAAATCTCATATATAGATGTAATATTCTTTTTTACATACGGATGCCGAGGACAATCTTTGGTATTTCCTCACAAGTTTATCTCTCCCTTTCCCCTTTTTCTCTCCCCTTTACCTCTTATAAGCCTGCATCTTTTTCTCCCTCCTTCCACGTGTGATCTAGATCCTTCCCTTGGATACTTGTCCCATCATTCCTTCTTACCCCAGTCTCTGGCAGTAAGTGTGGGGTTGCATTTCAATATTCAGGTGTCACTTATTTATTAATGCGGCCAGAGAGGTAGGTGTGGAGCCTTCAATGCGGTGGTAGCAGCTTTTTCCTTAATATTTGTCTGTCACTTCCCTTTATCCCTTATCCTCGTTTTCTCAGCTTCTATATCTAAGGTCTTTGGTACAAAATCCCTTGATCCACCAGACCACTCTCATCGTTCTCGGCAGCATGCTGCCGAGGACTAGATCGTCCTTGGACGTAATGTTTCGTGGTGTTCTGCTCATGCATGGCACCTTTTTTTGTCACGTGACTTCGTAGGCTAACCTTATTATGTTCTCGGACCATTTCATGATGCTAGGTTGGACTTCCCTTCTTGTGAGAGCCTTTGGGCCGGCCCAGTACGTGTCTTGGGCCATGGGCACTACATCATCTAATTGAGTTAAATGAATCCTGATCTCCCAATCAATATAAATATAAATAGTAGTTATTTTACAGAACTATTGGCTAGCTTCTGCACGTGTTACCAGCACATGCCACAAGAAATCAACGCGTGGCTATATAGAGCCTCCCTAAGCAGGAAGGAAGCTGCAAGCGGATCACATTCCTAATTTCCTCTTGCCTACCTTTTCATTAGGTACATTTCGGAGTAATTTATCTTCTTTTTTTTTTTTTTTTAATTGAAAGTGTGTGAACTATATTTGTATCTTGAAATTGTGCTTAAGTATACATATTTTTTTATAATTACTCTTTATTATCAATTTAAGTCATCAATTGATTGTTTTATATAGGGGGAATTCAACACTCTTTTCTTATTCAACCTAACTTTTTTATTTTTTTATTTTTATTAGTAAACATTTTTTTCTCAATGTAGTTAATATGTGTGTATATATACATATATATATATATATATCAAAATAAATTTTACAATGTAGTTAATTTTCCTAAACATAAATCTTTTTTTGGGGGGGGGGGGTTAAAATTCCATTTTCTTTTTTCTCACAGCAATTTACCTTTTTCTTTATAGGTAATTATAGAATATTTTTGGAGTTTAAAAAATGTAATTGCTGTAGATAAAAGTAAATATTAGTTGAAATAGTATAGTGAAATCCATGAATAATACCAAAATGTGCAGTGGGACCCATAAATATTAGCAAAAATAAACTGAATAGTAAAATAAGTTGACAAAAAATAAGCTAGCCAAATAGACACCTGGGGTCTATTTGGGATCTACTTATTTTACTGCAACTGAAAACTTTTTACTGAAAGTACTATAGATAAACATAAAAGTTAACTGAAATAGTACTGTGAGATCCATGAATAGTGCCAAAAAGTGCAGCGGGCTCATAAATAATAATAAAAATAAACTAAATATTAAAATAAATTAGCAAAAAATAAGCTATCCAAACGCAACCCCCTAATGAAAAAAAACTTAAGTAGTCCTTAAATAGTACTCTAGGACTCTCTTACAGGGGGTGGGCCCTACATGGGAGGCCCGTCATAAAACCATCCCTCTTGTTAGAGCTTTTAAGAGCAACCACATGAGTTCTTTTAAAAGATTCTATTTATTTTACACACAAAAAAAAATCATACGTTTTTCTATTTTACATTATCACTTTTGCAAAACACTCACATCAGTTTATTTATTTTACAAGATATTTTAATAAAATATTCATTCTTCATCAATTTTTTATTATTTCCCTAATGGTCATACTTTTTTAACTTAAACTTAAATTTTAAGTAAATTACCAACACCGGTGGCTCAGCCAATGTAGCCGCTTGTGGTGGAGGTCTGATGGTCAAACCTTTAAAATAGTGTTTCCGGCGACTGTCGCTAGATCGGTGTCTTCGCCCACCATGCTGCTAGATCGGTGTCTCCGCCCACCATGCCGCTAGATCGGTGTCTCCGCCCACTGTGCCGCCAACACTACTGACCAGACCACCAAAATAGTGGCTTGCGACAGCCAATAGATCAATGTTTTCGACAATCATTCTGCCATCAATGAAATATTTCGGTGTGTCATTTCAATGTTACGCATTGAAGGGATATATATATATATATATATAATATTATTTACTATTAGTATGACTTTAGTTTTTTTTTTAAATACACTGATTTGAATTAAAAATTTTAATATAGACTTTAATAAAATTTCAAATAAAATTATGCTTTGTTTGAAAAAAAAAAAATCACAATCATAATTCTTTTATAATTAAATTATATTTAGATATATTTACAAGTAAGGAAGCTTTAGGAAGCTTCCTTTCCCTTCACTTTTAACCCCCATCACTAAACATCTGACCCTCTCTTTTATTTTTTCCTTTTTTATCTCACAAAGCCACATCCTTTCTCTGCCACTTCCTCTCCCATGGTCTCTTCTCTTCTTTTTTATTTTTTTTATTTTTTTTTTTTATCTTTTACTTTATCGTAGCTCAGCCCTTGTTTCTCTCTGCTCTAATGGCAGCAGCAAGCTCTCCACGAGTAAAGAAAGCAGCAAGCTTTCCATGGTAGTGGTGAGAGCAGTCTTGATTTGAGTTTGGGTTTGGGTTTGGGTTGATGCGTTTTTTTGTGGAAAGTTTGATTTTTGGTTCTAAGTTGTTGAGTTTTCCATTGAAGTTTGATTTTGGGTTTAGATTGATTTTTGGTTTGATTTTTCTTTGTTTTTGGTTGATTTTGTGATTGGAATATCATGAGTCTGGATGGGTTGTGGTGGTGGTGATTGAGTGGTGGTTAGGCAGTGGTGATTTTAGGTTAATTTTATGTTGATTTTGGGTTAATTCTTTGTGCTAGATTGCAGTGTTTGATGGTGGCGTTAGGTTTGGTGGTTATTTTCTTCTCCTTCTTCTTATTATGGTGCGCTAGGTTGTTATAAATGGTGGGAAGAGAAGTAGTTTGACAGAAGAGAGAGGAAAAAAAAAATCTTTTACACATGAACAGTAATTGTGCATAATACACTATTACGGTAGCTCATAGATAAATTTGTACATTTTTATGCATTTTTACACCCACTAATATAGGTGATATTTTTACTCAAAACGTGTAAAATTTGTCTTTTTTTTAGAAGACTATAGCTCAACTGGCGTGATGCTCTAATGCACCGGTCTATGTGAGAATTGCCCTGGTCTGATACGAGGTTCTCAGTTAGTACTTGGTAGTTATTACCATTGAGACGTCTCAATTCTCAAAAGAAGATAACATATCTGATGGTTGTTGGATAGTTACAACTGAGTACTTTTTTTTTAAGAAGATACTACTGAGTACTTAGTAGTAGTACAATCTGCCTACAAACACTTTGTACGTGTGTTTAGGTCTGAGAGAGAATTATGACTAAGAAAAAAGGCAAAGACTGAGAAGATATAAATAAAGGAAAATGTTTACAACCACCTTGCGGTGGTTGTTAATCTTTGCCTTTTTTTGTATTTCACTTGGAAAAGAAGGAAAAAAGTTGTTAAAAAAATTATTAAAAGAGATAAAAAAAGGTTGTCAAAAATTGAAAAATTGCCAAAAGCTAAAAAAATTACCTAAAAAGGTTATCTAAAAGTGTGTTGTTAATGGGCACTTTACGGTGCCCGTTAACACAACCCATAAATAAAAAACTAGCCTCATTATATGTGTTTGGCATGTGCAATTAGATTTTTTTTTTTCCCATTTTTGGTCTAGTGTCATAATTTACATTTAAAAAAAAAAGATAAGTTTGTTTTGAAAATATAGATTAGCAAGAGAATGTCCTATTTCGTAGGCATTTTAAATGAAGTTAGAGATATATTTTTACCGGGTTGTCCTCAAGTTTTTTTCTATTAAACGTAAGATTTAGGAGTATTTTTGAACCACATAAAAATCCAGTTCAAAGAAGGAAATCCTCTTATAAAAGAGCATGTGCATAGAGGCTCTTTTGTTTTTTTGGTAAAAATTAATAATTTGTATCAATTATAATTTGAGATTATTAAAAAAAATTTGAGATTATTACATTTTTCAATTACAAAAAATCTAGGGGTGTGATGAAAAAATTATTTCACCCACAAATGCATAATGCTCATCACACCCCTAAGTTTGTTTTGTGATTAGAAAATGTAATAATCTTAATTTATAATGGATGTAAATTATTAAATTTCACCAAAAACTAATAGATTAAGGGGGCAAGGGAAACCGGGTATTAAAAAAAGAAGTTAAGTCTTTTTGTTATGTGGAAAAAAAAAGAGTTAAATCTTGATAAAGGGGGAAAAAAGAGCAGAAAAAAAGAAGAAGAAAGAAAAGTAAAAACTTGGAGTAACACTTAGTTTGAAAATCATTTGGAGTTAAATATTTGTCTATTTTGTAGGAAAAATTATATCTTGCAGTTAAAGATATATTTTTACTATATTATCCTCAAACTTTATACTTACTTACATATAGGTTGTAGTGGTATTTTGGAATAAAAAGAAATGTTTTGTCCAAATAGGAGAAGTCCTTAAATAGTAGTATAGATAAAGGGTCAATGGTATCATAGTCAAGTGGCACCCAATTTCCTTTGTAACCTGTTGCTTGGGGGTTCTATCCCCCGCACTTACTTAGCAAAAAAAAAAAAAGTATAGATAAATGTAGTGTTAATGAGCACCGTAAAGTGTAACTTAAGAAACAACTTTATGTCAATAAAGTCAAATTTTTGTTAAATTTTTGACCTATTTTATAAGGTGTAGAGCTAATAAAGTAAATTTGTTGAGTTTCACTTGTTAATTTAATACTATTTTCAGTTATTTCATTAATTTATACAAATTTTATATTAAATAACTGTAATAAATCATCCTTAACCAACAGCTTACAAATGCCAGATAACATGTCCCTTAACTGACCATTAACATTTCCCAAAAAATAAAATAGTTGTTTTAGGCTAGCTTTTACACGTGTAAGCAGCACACGCGGCATGAAGCAACACGTGGCTATATATGAGCCCTATCAGATCCCTCCAATATACTTTTTTCCCGTTATCCTTTGTTTGTCTCTGTTGTAATTTAATTTTTTGATGAGATGATGCAATTTAACTTTTCACCCAATATATGCCTACATTTTATAAGAATCTTATCTTAATAATAATTACTATAATTATACGTTACTTTTTTTTTAATATTATCCCGTGATTTCAAGAGGGCAAATTTTCATCTTATCTTATCTTATCTTGAAATATCAAACTAGTAAAAAGATTTTTTCTAGCAATAATAATAATAATAATAATAATAATAATAATAATAATAATAATAATAGCAATCATATGGTATATATTTTTCTAAATGTAGTTAATATATATACATACCCAAAATAAGTTTTTAAAATGTACTTAATTTTCCTTAGTATAGAATCAAATTCCTTTTTTTTTGGGAGTGGGGGGGGGGGAGGGGGGTAAATTCCTTTTTCTCATGGCAATTTACCTTTATATTTATAGATAATATCATAATTAATTTTTTTTAAATGTATATCATAATTAAATTTAAGCATCTTTACATTACTCTAGCTTAGGTAATTATAGAATATATTTTGGAGTGTAATTAATGTATATTTATTCATTTTACATAAATAATAATGAATTCAACTAATTAAATTTATAGTAGGAGTCTGGGATAGAAATGGTCAATGATTGGCTATTGCCCCTCTTTCTCAATGAATTAGCTTTAGTGCTAGCTAGAGTCCTAAAGTGTGCATTTGAAATTGGGGTTGATAAGGCTTTTTTGGTAGATGACTCCTAGTTGTTAATGAAAGCTTTATTTGATGATGGTGATTCTTTGATTCCATATGAATTACTGGTGGAAGACATAAAGCTTTGTTCTCCGTTTTTATTCAATTACATTATTCTTACACTAGAAGAGAAAGTAATAATATAACTCATACTTTGGCTAGAAATGTAATAAAATTTCTAAATTATGATGTATAGATAGAAAATATTTTACTATATTTTTTTTATATACTTTAAGTGATATAGCCGTTTTTTCTTAATTTAAGCATTTTGCCCTAAAAAAAAAAAGATTCATATAGGATTAATTTCTTGCCCTTCCCCTCCCAAAAAGAAAAAAGAAAAAAGGAAATTGCTGAATGGGCAAAATCTATACATACACAGTCAAACCAGAATCCAAACAATAATACATAATGCAACCATAAAACTCTCTCGTAAACCATGTTTTGGTCCTGCCCTCTTGTCGCTTTCCTAATTAAAAAAACAAAAGAACCTGTTCACCTTCATGGTTAACACTTGTCATTCAATATGTATATAGAACAGGATAAACACAAACCCTTTTTCATTTATTTTTTTCAAAGGAGTAATTAACTGCATTAAAAAACCAGTACACGAATCCAAGGACCCTACAAGTCTACAATCCATATGCCCAGGTCCTCACTCCTACAAGGTTCCAACGTCAGCTTTTATCCATTCAGCCCTCCCATTATCCAAACAAAAAATCTAGTCTCACGTAAAAATACACATCTCTTACCACAATTTTCTTGACAAATAGACAAAGGGCAGGTAAAAAATGAAGTAACTCTAGTAATACAAAAAATAGTAAAATACTACAATTCTTAACACCGGGGCTATAGCATTAGCTATTATCTATTATTTTTATATCAAGTCATTATTTTTGTGGCATATATTAGTAATTTATGTAATTTTAAAATTTTTAAAAGAAAATACAGTAAATCTATGTAAAAGAAATAAATAGTCAATCAATTAAGATAATTATAATAAAAATTGTGTACCTTTTATAAAATATTAGAACTTATCCAAAATATATAAACAATTTTCAATATTTCCCAAAATAAAAGCAAGAAATTGAAAACTTCAAAAAAAAAAAAAAAAAGGAAGAAGGATAGGCCTTCCTTTTCTTCTACTTGTTCATTCAACTTCCTGTGCCATCCAATTTCTCTCTGGTCTCAAATTAAAACCCCCCCCAAAAAAAAAAGAAACACACAAAAAACACTCACACTGTCCAAAACTCCGTTATTTCTACCACATACATAATTTTAGCTAATCCTCTTTTTTATTTTATTATGGATCAAAATGTCTTAAAACTCAGATTCTTTACAAGCTAACAAAAAAAAAAAAAAGCTCTCTCATTTCATTTCTGAGCTCTCTCAAAGAAATATATGGTTTCCCTCCAATTCCGTACAGCTAGGGCTTTCTCATTCTCGGATCTCATTTCTTGGGTCTTCACAAACAATCTGGTTCAGTTTACTGACCGTAATTTTCAATTTCTTGATTGAATATCTTTAGTGAAATTTGATAAATTTTTCTGGAATATATAGGTTTATTGATTTCTGTGTTTTTCGTGAATCGGTGCTAAATTTTTTTCTTTCTTGATAATTGTGTATATTGGAGTTGGAAGAAAAAAACCCTGAGTTTAGGGTTAGTTTCTTGTTTTTTCGGGTTTAGTAATGGTGTCTGCGAATGACCCAATCGAATCGTTTTTGAATTCGATTCAAGAGGTGCTTTCGCCGCTCGAATTAGGGATTCAGAAAGCGGCGAGAGATCTTGAACATTGTTGGGGAGGACCAAAGAACAAAGGGAATAGCAACAGTGACAATAGTGTTGTATTGGTTAACCAATTGAATGGTAAAGTTGAGATCTTTGGTGTGAAAAAGAAGAGTAACAGTAGTAGTAGTAGTAGTAATGGTCAGTGTGTTGTTGTTTGTGGTGATGAGAGAAAAAAGGGGTTGTCGATTAAGGCTCCGATTAAGGCCTTCTTGGGAATGTTTTCGGGAAATGGGCATCGGGTTGAGGTGCTCAATAGAGGGTTGAAAGAGAAAGGGAGGGATTCGGGTAAGGCGGATGGTGGGTCTTGTGTGAATTGCTTGCAGTTTGCAGTCACTTGGTCTTTGTTGCTTAATAGTTTCGTTCAGTCGTTTCCAAGCCCGTTCAAAACGGGCAAGAAGCGGTTTCAGAAGGCTGGGGATGGAGAAAAATTGTGTTCTTGTATGAAGCCTAAGGTTTTACGTGAAGTGGAACAAAGGGAGTCTAAGGAACAATGTGTTGGGACGTCACATAATGAAGGAAATCACGTGTCACTTGAGTGCTTTATGGGTTTTATTTTCGATCAGTTAGCCCAGAATCTTCAGAAGTTTGATCAAGGTTTGCAAGAAGATGGTCACAAGAGTTGTGATGATGCTTCTTTGCCACCACCCGTTTCGTCTCATTTTGATCATTTGAGGGCACTTACTACCATGTTGGAGGGTCGAAAGGCAGATGTTAATGGGTTTTTGGGAAATTTGAGGTTTGCTAGAGTGGGAGGTGTGCCTTCTGGTGTAGTTGGAGTAACTTCTTCGGTTGATGAAGAGGGTGATGATGGTGTTACCGCTGGAAACAGGGAAGAAACTGGAGGCACTTTACCGCAGAAGCTGGCCAGTGGTATACTTAGTATTCCTCTATCGAATGTGGAGCGCTTGAGATCCACATTATCCACAGTTTCGTTGACAGAACTAATTGAGCTTGTACCACATTTGGGGCGCACTTCTACAGATTATCCTGATAAGAAGAAACTATTCTCTGTCCAGGATTTTTTTAGATACACCGAAGCTGAAGGTATGGTAATTTCAAGTAGCCTAAAAATGAATGTTGATTCAAATTCTGTTTCACATTTGTTTCTGTGGGATATAAGTTGATGATGGAAATGTCTTCATGCTGATAGATGGATCATGTTGTTCTTGTAATTGTAAAATAATAAAGCTATATTATTGAAGACATGACATAATATATGCTGATTGGTGAATGATGCTGATATGTATTAGCTATTCTAGGGGAAGGTGGCATCCTAGAAAAAAGGAAAACCTGGTGAGCTATTTTGCATTTTTTTTGGAAAGATGAAAGAATTTTTATTTTAAAATAGAAAGAATGTATTTGAGTTGTTTTGAAATAAGACTTCTAGGATCTTAGTCTTACATATTCTAAATGAAGCCTTTTGCTTGACTGCAGTTTTAGAGAACAAGCTTTTTGCATACTGGGTTATATTACCTGTATGTTGTGCTTCTCATATCACCTATTAATCTGCCGCCACGTATTCGTCATGATATGATATGTTTAAATTTGTATTGGTTCCTATGGCGTTTTTATGTTTTGAGGTTAATATACATTATAATTTTATCTGACATACAATGGTTGCATTATTCAGTGGCATTATACCAATGTGTTGCCAATTTAGGGTCTTTTGGTTAGAATTGGAAAAAGGATTTAAAGGTCTCTCTATCAATATAATTTATAATGTTGGAAACACACATATTCACAACACTTACACTCCTCCCCCTCCCCCCTTTTTGGGTGATTGATAAGTCCCCATGCAACCGGTAGGTCTTGAACACACAATCTCCTCCTTTACTTTGCTCTTACAAGGGGAGGAGGTGCCAATAGATGTTAACCTGCGGATCATCTGATCTGATATAATTTAATTTTCCTAATCTCCAATGCATTCATTATGTTTTCTGAGGTGAATATAGATTTTCGCTAGATGCTTAGGCCCTTGTTTCCATAATTCATCTTTGACCTTGAATTTAATGTATATGAACACATGGGCATTGCCAAATTGTTGATGCTGTTGATTGTAACTCACTCACACATTTATCACCTTTTTCTGGTGGATGAAATTTGGGGTTTTGGTAGGACAATGGTAGCTGATATATAGGACAGGTGGTTTAATGTGAAAGAAAAGACCAAATGACGAGGCACTACAAAGGATGCCATTACCACTGGGCTATCTCTTGAACCCCTATTTTGAAGAACTTCTCAAATAGTACTAATGGCCCATATTGCTTTATTAATACTATTTTTACTTTTATACACACACACATATGTGAAACTTTGTTAGAACCATATAGAGGATACAGTTAACGCATTTTTGGCTCTACATCTCCTGTTCTTATGAAAGAATACTCCACAGCTTTGGAAATATCAGCTGCTCTCTTGAAGATGATTATTAATTCTCAAGCACATCCACGGATATATTTATCCACTTGATAAACTGCTCCTTTGTTTTTCATCCTGATTTGTGGGACTCTTCACTTGTCCAAAGTGTTGTTTCCTTTCTAATAGCTTCAGCACAGTAAAAATTATCATCATAGCCTATGTATTATTTTCTTAGAATGGGATGCTTTTGTCCTGCAGAGCAATACATAAATAGTTATTACGTTTTAATTTATGGAAAATAGTAATGTATCAATCATCCTAACCATGGAACTCTGATGACATGTTCCATTTTTAGAATTGACTATTAAATTCTGGATGCATGAACTTTATATTTTATATATATATATATATATATAATATTATATTGTTGTAATTCTTTAGGCTTCTTTATGTCCATTGTTCATGAAGTAGTCTTGTTTGAATAAAATTTTTCTTACCCATCAAAAAACAAATTCTCCTTCAGCAAAGAAAAATAAAAAAGAATACTCCTTAGTTGCAGAGTGGTGAGTGGTTTAATAAAAGAGGTTTAGATACTTCCAAGTATTCCCATCCTCCATCTTTATTTTATTAGATAATGTTTCTGTTATCTTTTCGTCTACTTTTTCATGACTTCCTTGAATTTGTGAAATCAAATAATGCTATTCCCTTCCTATCAGTTTTAGATAAATAAAATGGTTTGTACCTGCTGCCTTTCATTTTCTGATTGGTGGCAGATTGTGTAATGCAAATTTGGATTATCTACGTTTCACTTATGGAGGGAGTCCAATTCATTATTGAGATTTTGATTTTTGTATCAAACAATGTGCATGCTGCTATGTCATTTTAAAATTTTCAATGACACGGCACCACATACACCTTTAGATTTGTTAAATTTAATATGGACCTTGAAATGGATTCTCTCCATTTTAAATGAAATGGAGGAACAAATTTAATCTGGTCTGTGTTATACAATAGAGTAAATAGGACCACAATTAGTATGATTTATTAATGGAAATTATTAAATCTTATTTAATAACATAATAAATTTCTTTCTTTTTTGACTTAAAACCAATCGACAATTTTAGTTAGAATATCAAAAAAATATTTTAAAAGATAATATTTTGTTAATGCCAGTCAGCCAGTAAATAAATCATGCAAGGACAAGGTTAAATGTATGAAAGTTCTTTATATAATTTAAGAGAAATGATATGCTATTGATTTGGAAATAATCATATTATTTGTGTAGAAGAAATTGACACATAAAATAAAAATAAAAATAATGTAAAACTTTTAAGCAACCTGTTTATGCGATTATTGTAGCACAAAATAAAAGATAACAGAAATAGAGAACTCAACAGATGACAGTAAAATAATTTTTTTCCCTTTTCTACTTTAATTAAACATGTGCTTCATGTGAAGGATAGTTCCTTAATGCTTGGTCAAATGGGTGATTATCCTAGATTAATGAAGATTTGCACTTTTGGGTAACGACAGACAATTAAATGTTAGTTAGTAGTTTCTTAATAGCACTTTGTCTGGCTTTTTGTGGTAGGATATGTGATTTCATTTTGAAAACTTCTGCTATGGTTGATGTCATTTGCAGTTTTGGGTAACGACAAACTAATGAATTTCTTTTTGTTCTTCCCTTAGTTGGCTGGTGAATATACAGTTCCTTTGATGGCACAACTAGCAAGTCTTCAATAGATGCTTGATTTTTAAATAAACATCTAAGAAATGAAAAGAGATATGACATTTCTATTGAAGTTGATTAAACCACCAAGAAAATTGATGATTGATTTGTACCTTTGAGTCATGACAATGAATAAGTGGTTTTTGTTGCTACTTTTATTGGCATGGATGTTTTTTAGAGTAGAATGTTTGTCTGTAACTAAGGCTTTTTTTGGTTTTTTTTTTTTTTTTGTTAAAATGGCTTAGGGTCAGATTTTTGTGGTATGGGAAATGCTACACATATTTTGGGGTCGGATTAATAATTTCTACCCCAGGAGAGGCATAAAAAAGAAAAGAAGGGGAGGGGGGGTGGGGATGTTGTCTTCTAAGAAGGATAAAAATCTGGAATTAGTATGTTGCTTAGTATATAACCTTTTTGTTTAGATTGTTTGGAAATTGGTTACTCAATGTTGGGTTCCAATTACTGACACTGTAAACGGTTTATTTTCTTAGAAGCCCCATTATCACATCTTGTCCTAAATCAGATGCATCTCACCTAAACAAAGTGATCATTCAGGAAAAAAGTAAATACATAATGCACATTTGATCTATTATGAGGTGTCATGTGTTCATTTAACACGGGTTGTTGTGGATCATGCATGTGACTTTGTGTTTGTAATTACCTATAAAAAAAATAAATATAAATTTCTAGTGAGTAATACAACTGACTTTGATCATCAAATACAGGCATTAGATTAGGAATGAATTACCATATTCGATAGGAAATGCTTGGTTATATTCTAGTACATCCCTGACTACTTCAGGTTCTTTTGCATATGCATTATCTGAAAAGAAAACTTTTCTTCCTATTTTAAGTGGTACATTCTGACAGGAAGGAGGTTCTTTGAGGAGTTGGATAGGGATGGTGATGGCCAAGTAAATTTGGAAGATCTTGAAGTTGCATTTAGAAAGAGAAAATTGCCACGAAGATATGCTAATGAGTTTATGCGCCGCACTAGAAGTCACATATTTTCAAATTCATTTGGTTGGAAACAGTTTTTGTCCTTGATGGAGCAGAAGGAACCAACCATTCTTCGCGCTTATACTTCTCTCTGTCTGAGCAAGTCTGGTACTCTGCAAAAGAGTGAAATATTGGCATCTCTTAAAAATGCGGGGCTTCCATCAAATGAAGACCATGCTGTTGCCATGATGCGATTTCTGAATGCAGACACAGAAGGACCTATTTCTTATGGACATTTCCGGAACTTTATGCTGCTTCTCCCTTCTGATCGACTTCAAGATGATCCTCGGTAAGATCAATTTGCTCATTGCAAAAGATTTTCAGCACATGTTCACGCATATTTTGCTGCTGGATTGCCTTTGGTTAAAGCAGAATTATGAATTGGTTTTCAGATCTTTTGTTTGATGCCTAAGAATAAGTTTTTTATTGACTTTAGTTACTCTTAAAGTTTTATAATATATGCTCAATTTTTTTTTCTTGGTGCCTTGGAATGGCAACAGTTTAAATATTTCTATGCTGATTAATTCATAGTTTCTGGTGAAATAAATTATTGAATGAGATTAGTGACATTTCATAAACAATTAAATGCTCATAGGTGGGACTAGCTTTTCACAAATTGCTGGGTTCTAGCTGATACAACTCTTTTTTTTAACACCTGCAGGAGTATCTGGTTTGAAGCTGCAACTGTTGTTGCTGTTGCACCACCTGTGCAAATACCAGCTGGAAGTGTTCTAAGATCTGCATTGGCAGGAGGCCTTTCTTGTGCACTTTCTTGTTCTTTAATGCACCCTGTCGATACAATAAAGGCAAATTCTTTTGCTTTATAATTTTGTAGTTATGCATCAGCACTTCTAATAATTGCATATATTAGTTTATGCTTGGAGATATTTTTGTTATTGCTTCCTATCTTAAAATGATTGTATTTTTGGGTTTGTCAGACTCGGGTGCAGGCATCAACACTGACCTTCCCTGAAATCATTTCAAAGCTTCCACAGATTGGAATTCGGGGGGTATACAGGGGTTCAATCCCTGCCATTCTTGGACAATTTTCAAGGTTATCTTTATATCTTCTCTCTCTCTCTCTCTCTCTCTCTCTCTCTCTCTTGTTAGTCATATTTCTTGTCCTTTTGGCTAATGCGTTCGCTTATTATTGTAGCCATGGTCTGCGGACTGGAATATTTGAAGCAAGCAAACTTGTTTTGATAAATGTTGCTCCAACACTCCCAGACATCCAGGTAATGGTTTTTCTTAACTGATTGGGTATTACTGCATTTTCTATACTCTCCAATTTTCTTTTTGTCTTGTATGTTCCTTGAATGCTGTTTGATAAAAATTGTAACTTTTGATAAATTACTTTCCATTTGTTGTTAAGGATGGGCAACATGGTGCATTCTGTATGGTAATGATGGTAATGACAGGATGGTTTGCTTAAGCATGAGAGACATCAACAGTATTTGTGTTTGTTCCATCTTTCAGTTCCTAATTGAGAGTCTCACTGAGGTTGACAGTTGACTGACTCTTTTTAGTTTCCAATTGTCAATAATTTTTTGATTTGTACCTATTGAAGCATCTCAGGAGGTGTTGAGCTTTGACCTAGTTATTATACTTCTTATTATACTCTTTTTAGTTATTTTTTACTTGTACCTATTGCATGATTTTTCAGTGTTCCACTAAACGTTGAAGCCATTTCTTGTCCCAGTTTGAATTTCTTTCTGGTGTGGCCTGGTTTGTCCTGTAAAGAAAATATCCTATAACTTACTAAATTAACTTTTGAAGGGGTTCTATTGCTTGGGATTCCCATAACTGGAAGCAAATATTGGTACTAGCTCCACATGCATCTTCAATTTATGTGGATGTTATTAATAAAAAAAAAAGGTCGTACCTAGTGCACAAAGCCCCTACTTTTGCAGGGTCTGGGTAGTGGATGTTATTTATGCTGTCAAAATTACATGCTTATTTAAAGTTAAGGAACTCTTCCACTGTCAAAATTTCACGTTAATTATGACACTTGGAAGCAAGATCTCTATCTTTCTGTGTGTGTGTGTGTGCATGCATTTGAGGAACATAAACAAGAATTGGATTAATCTGATATTTTGATTCAGCTTTAATGCACAAATGGGGGAAAAGTAAACTGTATTTGAATGTTGTGCAGGTCCAATCCTTATCTTCATTCTGTAGCACAGTTTTGGGGACAGCAGTGCGGATCCCTTGCGAGGTGTTAAAACAACGGTTGCAGGCTGGCCTTTTTGACAATGTGGGGGAGGCTATTGTTGGGACTTGGCAACAAGATGGTCTTAAAGGTTTTTTTCGTGGGACTGGTGCAACTCTTTGTCGGGAGGTTCCATTCTATGTGGCTGGCATGGGGCTTTATGCTGAATCCAAAAAGGTGTGGAGTTTAGTCATAGATGATTCTTTTTATTTACTTGCAAACTTATGATGGGCTTGCATATATTAAATTGCTTAACCGTACAACAACAACCCCCCCCCCCCCCCAACAAAACAAACTCAAAAAAAAAAAAAAAAAATTACTGTCTCAGTAGAAATGTCCCGATCCTAGAAAAATGACCAAGTTCAATTTGCATGGATGCTATAGAAATAAATATCCTGACAAATTTGTCAAATAGTGTGCTGAGGTGTAAAAATTAAGAAATTAAGCTTATTTAATGACAGTAGCTTAACCTAAAGAATAAAGGAAATTCATTCTTTCCCATGGATGCCCGTTTTCAACTGCAGTAGAAAACACTCTCCAACATGAGCATTTAATTAATTACAAGGCAGGAATGTTCTGGACTGCTTTGAGATGATATAACCATTACAAGGTAGGTCTGGACATAAAACTCAATACAAATCATGCTGAATGAAACGATTAACTGAAGATTTGTTTTGTGCATATTTTCAGTCATGCACACATTAACATACTCTAGTGAAAGGAGCTGATTTTGATTGATTGAGATTTAGATTTTGCCATTTTGCTCGTCTACTTTGAAAGGTACTGTATTTTTTCTTTCAGTAACATGGCAAATTAGTCCATTAATGTTGGAACTTGGGCAAGATTTCTAATTAGCAAAATTGTGATTGGTTGGTTATGCAATTAACTCTAAACCAAGTCATTGATTGCATTTGTCAATGCTAGTATCAAAATCCACACTGGTTTGGGAAAAAAATTTCTCTTGGTGAAAGAGTTAACAGAAAAAGAAAAAGAACATCTAGAGCTGTCCTTTGATGTTTTTAACTGAATTAACTTCCAGAGAAAAATGCCCCATTCTATTGGATGTCCAATGTTAACTGCTATCAAAATGTTTTTAAACATACTTCAACAAAAAAGCCTTGGTCCCAAATCATGTTTCTAAATATACATAAATTTAATCAATATTTTAGTCACTCTTTTCTTTGCCGAAGGGTGTGTTTGGATGAAATTGTTATATAAGTTGGTATGTTGACTATCGTGTTTGTCTTCATATGCTGTTTTTAAGGTTGCCCAGCAACTTCTGGGGCGGGATCTAGAGCCCTGGGAAACAATTGCTGTAGGAGCTTTATCTGGTGGGCTAGCTGCTGTTACCACTACACCCTTTGATGTGATGAAGACTAGAATGATGACTGCTCAAGGTCGATCCGTATCAATGTCAATGGTATTCCTCTCTATACTCCGCCATGAAGGACCCTTGGGCTTATTTAAAGGAGCAGTGCCTAGGTTCTTTTGGATTGCTCCCTTGGGAGCCATGAACTTTGCAGGCTATGAGCTTGCAAGGAAGGCCATGGACAAACATGAGGAACAACTAGTCGTCGATCCGCTGTCTCAGAAGAAGGTGGCAAGTACTGGATAAAGTTTTGAACTGGTATACGGCCTCAGGGTTTTCGTGTGATGATAGCAAACTAATGCTGCTGGAAAGTTTTAAGCTTTTTCCGAGCTAGTAGCAGCATTTAATTTCCATCTGCCGACATCTCTGCCGTTCTCAGTCACAGTTTCTTCATTTCATACTTTTTTGCCTGCTTAATGGTGGCACAAACATGTTTGTTCCGTTTTGGAATCTTGGTTACAGTTTTTAGCAATTTTGTACATTTAATGTGCAGTCAATTTCCTCCCAACCCTCTTTCTGTTCAGTAATCTACAAGTTCAAGTGTACATACCTCTCTTTTTTTGAACTTTATACGACAATTCCATGTATCGACTAAACATGCACGTTGAGGGTTATCCCCAGAAGTGTAATGGAGCTTTTATCTTGCTGGCTGGGTTAGTTCAGTAAACCTAGAAATGGGGTTATTTGGAACATGATTCCTCATTGCCTAGCCTAATGTGGGGTATTTGGTGGGAGAAGAATGCTCAGATTTTTGAAGGAACCGAAAGTTCAACTCAAGACCTGAAACTAGTTTTTTTCTGTACCTTTCTTGGGTGGACAACGGCTTCTGGTGTTTTCACTTTTAATTCCTTACTTGCTTTGCTTGATAGTTGTGCTTTTCATGCATCTTTTTGTTTTGTTTGTTTTCATGTTTAACTCAGAGTTGATTATTTTCTTTCAATGAAATTTTATTATTTGTCAAAAAAATGCATGTTAGAGGGTCGTTTTTGCGATGTATGAATAACTAAGTTTTGAGGTGATGCATGCATTTTCACAAATTTAAAAGAAGCACAACATAAACTCTGAAATTGAAATTGCGGTACTTCGTAAGTTGATGACAATTACAAAGACATTACAGTTTTAGTAGGTAATGGTTGGATGCTGGGTTGCTCTTTTCTTGTCATTCATATCTTTCTTTTATCTTTTGGTGGTTGGTCTCTTATCACTAGAAAATGGTGAGGGTGCTGTACCCATGCCAGATGACCAATCGTTATTAACAATATCGCAGTTGACATGAGTGACTACAAAAGCTTACAGAGTTGCAGTTGATATCTTGAATTGTGAAATTCAAAGAACACAACCTGAAGTGCTGCTAATATTGTTAAATGGTCTGTCGTTTCTTGGGAAAGATGGAATGAGGCTTAAAGCTGGCAAGCGAAACGAGGAGACGAGGAACTGTCGTTTTAAGTTATCTCAAATGGAATGCTGTTAAAAGGGGTAAATTTTTAGGTACCACGGTCTGTGTGCAAAACCTGTGTGTGGAAGCCAAAATCTGTGTTGGTAGGTTTGAGAGAATTGCCACAAGAAAGACGAGAGGCATCCTCTTCTTTTCTGCTCTTCAATCCTGCAATCTCTTCCTCAAATGCCATATAATCCAGGGTCAGTCTTCAGATGCTGGTCTTGACCCAAAATAAGCATACATACTATCAACCCCTCGCCTCTACCACTTTCACAACAAACCCACCCAGGCTTGAGATGCATTTGGTACAAAGCTGTCCTCTTTTGTTTTGGTTAACACAAACTTGTCCCATTTGTGATCACATTGGGAATAACCATTACAAAAGGTAGGAAGTTTGATAGGCCATTGATGAGGAGGGAGTTGGATAATAATCTTGTTAGAGCACACATTTTAAGCTCTCTCTTTGGCATCAATTTATTTGCCTTTATGTTTTTGTTTATTGCTTTTTGTTCAGAATGAGCTGAAGTATATTTATACTTCAAATAGTGAGGTTTAAAAAAGTTAGACATAAACAAGAAAAAAAAAGTCAAGACATAAACAAGAAAAAGTGAAAAGAAAATTGAAACGGATTGTAAAAGTGAAAAGATAAATGAAAAAGCTCGTGCCATACTCATTATTAGAGTTTGAATGGATAAAGATAAGACTTCTTCTACTTCTCTTTTTCTTTGCATGAGACAAAAAACAAAGAAAAATGGTCCGGATGTGAAATCTTCCTCTCGCAATCCATGAGCAGAATTGTTAAGTATGTATTCCCCAGGTGTAAAATCCTTCCCAATTCTTTTCTAATCCTAATTCCAATTTAATGATGAGAAAAAAAACCATCCACCCACCCTTTCCACAGAAAATAGAAGTTAAAAAGCCTGTGCATAGAATATGATAATAACCATCTTTTGAAGCTTTTCCACTGATTAAATGCTATAAGGTCAGAGTACCCAACAGCCACACAACAATGAATGATCCCAGATACTCAGGAAACTGCTTTTCAGTAGCATAATGGTCAGATCAGACGGAGAACACAATAATGTGGATGATTTACCAGGACCATACTTGAATCATTATGTACTCTAATAGAAATAAATGGAAAACGTGATCGTAAATAAAGCTTGTTTGATTCAAAACCTGCCTTTATATGAATTATAAAGGAGATTTCTGTGGCCTCACAAAGAAAATCCAATTTTCTGACATGGTTTTGCTGAAGCTCAAATCTTCAAACCAAAAGCAACCAGATTACACGGAAGACAACATGGTTATATTTATTATTCAACAAAGATGGGACAGAAAAATTTGGGAAATTCCACCAAACTGCGACAAGTTGGTGCCAGAATAAGCGAAGTTGATCAATAGCCCCAGTAGTCATTACGGATTTCATCATCAAACTTCTTCTTCAGCTCAGGATGCTTCTCAAAGTATTCATTTGCCGTCATGGTGCTAATCTTTTTCTGTTCAGATAAATGAAAGTAAAGTAAGAATTCATAGAATTTGATGTAAGAATTCATGAAATTTCATGGCACTGAAAAAGTACAGAGCAATTCTTTTCAATTACCTTCATCTCTTGTACTTCAACAATTTCCTTCTCCAAACGCTCAGACTCCTTCAAGGATTTCTCTTCTGCTTCTTTCAATTCGACCAACTGTAAATCAAATCAACATATATGCAAATAAGATGCTACAATTAGAGATAGACAGAGGGAGGGAGGGAGTAAACTACTGATCTTGTGTTAGTTTTTTTATTTTATTTTATAGGTACCGTAGAATTTCAACCTATGGCACTATTGATCTTGTGTTAATTCTTACCAATGCATCAAATTTAGGCAGGTATTGAGGAGTGACTGTGTCTTCATACTTGGGGATCTCAATGCCTGCAAATTAGAATCAATAACAAAGCGGACATATGTATAAGTATAAACTTTAGAAAAGTGAAGACTGAATCTAATAAAGAAAAAAAAAAAGAAGAAGAAGGGAAGTTTCCAAGCAGGACATGGAGTAAGACAGTATCTAGTTGGACAGATCATTAAAATTCATTCATTCTTGCAATTTGGTATTTAAAAACATACAAGGAAAAGAATTACAAAACAAATTCCTGCTGGCAAGCAAAACACACTCTGCATTTAGGAAATCCCTGAAGAAAAACTTCTCTATGTAGAACTAGAACTAGCTTGAGAGTTTGATGCGGCTAATGGTTTACTTGGCTTGAGATTGCAGTGATCAACAGTACTAGCCAATCCCACTAATCAAAAAATTCAATTGAGCTCAAGAAGGGTACCTGGGTACCCTGGCAGTGAAAATCAGTATTAGAACAGATTTACTTTGTGAATGAACTTGGCCTATTAATGCAAAAGCATGAGCTGGAAGAAACCGATTTGGACTGATAAAGAAAAAGTAATGGAAGAAATGGTTAAGAACTATATAGACTACTAGGTAGTATGTACTGGAATGAGTTGCCTAAATGGACCTGTGAAGACAAGCTCAAACGATGAGTCCAAATGGAATGCTAAAGTTAGTGTACCCTGTTCATTTAATGGGATCAAAATTCGAATGATCAACAAAAGGAAGAAGGAAAAAAGGCCTAAAAATGGGTCATGTAGAGCTCACAACCTAAAACTGGAATGGTTGGTTTGTGTCTGAAAGTAGGGATGGTATATTTTGGATTTGCTTGGTGAGTACAGCAGGATAATGAAGAGACATTTACCGATAGCAAATTAAAAAGGCCTAAGACAAAGACTGGACCCAGAAACTTATACAACTAACAGCTAATATTGCAATCAGTTGACTTTGCTCACAATGAGAAACATTGTAAATAATTAAATAAAAGCAAGATAATGACATAATAATATAAAGTAGAATGCACGTGACACTGTAACAGAATTATCTAATCACAAAAATGAGACCATCATATGCAAAAGAGGTAAACTCCAAGCAGAAACCAATGCCAAATACAAATGCAAGTTCACAAAATGCACCTTGATTATACAAGGACCCAAAGTATAATGCAACTATGATAACATAAGGTATTCCATGAAACTAAAATCTGTGGCGTGCATTCACTAGTAAGTTAGAAAACATACTTTCATAAGCCTCCTTGTACATATCCACCAAGCGTGACCCAATTCCTTTTCTATAGTACTCCCAATCTATGGGTTCAGGTTCCTGCACAAAGTGAAGATCAATAATTCAAGATTAAACACTAGCAAGGTCAAAAGCAAGCAAACATACTAGTCTCATCAACAAACATTGACCTCAACAAAGCAATTCTTGTAATATAAAGCCATACAAAAAATGTTCCTTTAAGTTTTCTTCAGGTCAAATTTTCCAACCACGTTGCCCATTTGAAATGTGCATCATTAAAATGATGAAATTACGGTCTTCAATTACATTATAGCAACACCCAGCTAAACAAAACAACTAAATCAAGCCAAACAGCTGGACTAGGCTTTGCAAAGCCAGAATTTAGATCTCCTTGATACCAAACAATGAAAAACTTGTGCTCCAAAAAAACCTTCATTTCATTTCTTTATTTACATTTCTAAGCAACCAAACAGTACATAACAAAAATCACTCCAAAAAAAAAGACCCAAATTTTCTGCTGTGTTTTCCTTAACTGTCTTTCGCAACAATAACCCATCACATATTTTCTTATTTTTCCGTGAATTCAACAAAGTAATTACAGAACCAAATAGACCCATTTCACAAAATCCACAAAAAAGCTATTCACCAATCTCAAACCAACGAATCACCCCAAAATAAACAAAACCCATGTCCTTAAATACAAAAACAAATCTACCTCTGATGCATCAGGAATCAAAAAACATAGAAATAGCAAAGAAAATGGTAAACATAGATTTACAGAAATACCCACCAAAAAAAAAAAAAAAAAAAGTTAGGGAGGGTTTGGACTTTGAACCTGGCTGAACTTGGTCGAGAGGGTAGTGTTGACCTCGTCAAAAGCGCGACGAAGAGTGGCGAATTCTTTGCGAGCCTCATCGGAGACGAGAAGCTTTGCCATCCCTTCCCAGTCAATGTTTTTTGAAGCTTTGAATGCCACATCCACTACTTTCTTTCCAGCTCCACTCATTTTTCTCTTCCGATCCTTCTCTCTCTCTGGACAGCTCAGAAGATTTTCAGGGTTAGAAGAGACCGAAATGTGATATCTTGTATCAGATACTGATGCCCCTTTTGTTGTTGATGGTAGTGGTGGTGTGCTAGAACTTTTTGTGTTATGGACTGTGTTGTGTGTGTGTGCGTGTGTGTGTGTGTGTGGTGCTATGTTTGGGTTGGGCTTCAGTTTTGTGGGTCTTTGTTTTTTTCTTTTTCTTTTTTTGTAATGTTTGCTTTGGGTCTAAGAATTCGGGTTATTTGAGTCAATGATCTATATAAATAGCGTGCTCGTTGGCTCTTTCATTTGTTTTTTTTTAAGATGTTAAAGTAATAAACTTTTTTACAATATTTTTATAAATGATTGATGTGTTTAACTTCTTATTAGTTTTCATCTAGGCTAACTATTTACATTATTTTTTTATTCACTAATAACCACTCGACAAATCAGCAATTTGTAAAAAAAAAAATGTAAAAAAGCTTGTATCTCTAACATTACTTTCTTTTTTTTGGTAAGAGTTAAGCATTTGCATTCATTATAATTTGGAATTACTACACTGTGTATGAGTTGTGTAATTATATAGGGATAATGTCTTAATTTTTAACAACTTCCTCTAGTATATAAAGAAATGCTATATCTAAAAAATTTTCACAATATATTTTAAGTGACAGGTTAATATTGGTTGTTATTGTTAGAGCAAAAAAGTAATATCAGTGGTAGGTTCAATTTTGAACCAATAACAACTAACCACCTATAATTTATTGTGAAATGTTGTGGATGTAATGTCTAATATTTTAAATTTATTGAAACTTTGGTAATTTAGTTGAAATTAGAGTATACTATGCAATTTTTATGTACTAATTGGGCATTAGTCACATGACAAAAGCATGTAATATGATGTGGAATATTTATGTTGAGCCATTAATAAAAGCATGTGTAAGAACCAAATTTCATTGTCAAAACAAATTTTGATATACTATTTGCATAATATAAACTAAATAATAAGCTTCTTTGAATTTTTTAGAAGCTTTTAATAATAGAATTATAACTTGAGTGGTATTTTAAAACTTTTTGAAATTTTGGCAATAAACTTTTGTTGTATATATAGGTATGCACATGGATAGGTTGTAAGAATGTTGCTTAAGTTTGGAGAATATTATTTCATAAAGTTGTTAAAATGAAAATTCAAGTTCTGAAATTTTCTAAGTGAAAATTCGAAATTCAGCATTTTCGATCAATCGAAATGGTAAGAAAATAATTCTAGAGCCTTTGGATGACTTGATCGCTATTCGATCCCTATTTTATCGATCAAAAGTCGTAAAACAGGATTTTCTGCAGAATTTTTTGGAAACTATTATGAATATTTGAAGAGGTATCAAGCTTTGTGAATGGTTTTATGGAACATTTTAATTTTTCATACGTGCCTTTTGATGAAATATAACCCTATGAGTATAAATAGAAGTTTATGTTCACTTGAAAAATAACACAAAATAGTAAGTTAGAAAGAAACACAAGCAATTTTGTGGCCATTCTTCAGAATTGCTAGCTGTAAAATTCAACATCTTGATTGTATCTCGGGGACAAATTTGAAATAGCCCTTCTACAACAATAGTGTAGAGCAAATATTGTATAAGAAAAAAAAGTATTGTGCCTCCAAGTTGTCTATTTTATGTTTATCTTTTGTGTTAACTTTGTTCTTTCGTTATTACTTTGTATAATATCTCTATCAATTTTCACTTAAAAAAAATAGAAAGAGTATTTTAATAATCTGAATGTACTGGCATATAAAGAGAAAAGAAAATGATAGATATGATATTGTCGGACTGTGAGTTATGCAACTCCACCTCAAAATCAACTGGTGATAAGGAAGACACACCAAATATTTTATAGCATTCGATATCATGCTACGCTGGCCTGTTTTTAGAGTGAGTGTATGAAGTTAAATTGTGGTCACCCAAACAATCCCTCTCTCATAATGACACTCTCGTGACTCAAATCCATGACTTTGGTTTTGATACTATTTGTTGGACCATGAGTTGTATCATTTCATTTCAAAACCAATTAGTGATAAAGAAAAAATACTCAAATCTTTTATGGCATTGAACATTATACCATGCAGACCTGTTTTTAGAGTAGTTATAGTGAATCAAATTGTAGTCCCCAACAAATACAATCACATATATAAGACATAATTTATTTTTCAAGTCAATAAGCCAATGAATCTTAGCTCTCTTAAACTTACATTTAATCAAGTAAAGTATTATAATCGACTAAAGGAATTCTATTGTTTACAATTAATGCTGCAAGAAGTCTTAAAATTTGTAAGCGTTTTACAGTCCGTGTATACTACACTAGTATATACATACATATATATATATATATATATATGATAAATTGTAAATTATGTATTAAGCCTCATTGTTTTATGGTAGTTTTAAATTAAGAGCTCATATGTTCAAAAGTTTTAAACTAAACATTATCACATTGGTGTCTTAAGGGTCAACGAATAAACCAAGGCCTACGGCTCGTTTCAGAAGCCCAATGACCCACTGGGGTAATGGGCAGCTGAGCTCCTTGTTATTGAGGCCCAAATTGTAAATTATGCATTAAGCCTCGTTGTTTATGGTAGTTTCAAATTAAGAGGCCATATGTTCAAAAGTATTAAATTAAACCTTACCACATTGGTGTGTTAAGGATCATCAAATAGTTCATGCCCCACGACTCGACCCAGAAGCTCGACAGCCCACCGAACTAATGGAGGGCTCAATCCATTGTTGTTGAGGCCCATGGATAGTCCACTAGCCTAGTGGGTAGGACGTGGGCTAATTTTTACGTCCATGGACACCCGGTGGGCTAGCCCAGTAGCCTAAGCTGTTGGCCCAACTCGTTACCCAGCCTAATAATTTAGAATTCATAACAAAAATATATAGGGGCTATATGAAGAATTGATCTTGTAACAGTATAAAGGAATTTCTTAAGAGAACTCCACCAATCATTAAGATACTTAAAATGATTGTGCTAAACTTGGTTTACTAAATATATATTTTTATAGTAGTCTAACAACTTTGAATTAACCACTAGGCAATTTGTTCTATTAAAGTTAAAACAAAAAAAAAAAAAAAAACCATCTAAAGCCTTAATAATTAAAAAATGTTTCCATCAACAAAACAAAAAATTAAATAGATTTGACTGTAAACAAATTTGTAATTAGGTATTAAATCCTTTGATTCTTTCCTTAAAAAAAAGATTAATTATTCATTTATAAAAAAATTGATTATTTCCTATTAAAAAAATAAAATAATATGCTAACACAAACCCATAGGTAGCTCATTAGGCCCAACATGCTAAAGATAAAATGGTCATTGCCCATGGGCAGGGTTATGAGCTGATGTTTTCTCTTTTAACCCAGTTTAACTTGGCCGATTAAATAGTTAATAGCCTATTATGCCTAGGCCTTTGTGACAATGGGTCAAGTAAAAATGGGTCAGCTGGCTTGACGTAGTTCATTGATGACCCTTAGGTGTGTGTTGGACTATGTTTGGGTTGGGCTTAGTTTTATTTTTATTTTTATTTTTGGGTCTGGGTCTAGGTCTAAGATGTTGGGCTGGCTGAGCCTAACATATTATTAATTGAGCCCAGACTAATTTGGTTTTAAATTTTTGTATTTTTGAGCAACCGAATTGGACTGGACCGAATTGGGTTCAGGTGTAACATGAATTTCTTTCCCAGGACCAACTTGCTATGGCAGACGTGGTCTTCTTTTTTTTTTTTTTTTTAATATTATCAAAACAAAAACTATAATATATTTATTAAAATAATTTGAAATAAATAATGAAGCTTTAAAAAAAAAATTATGTATTGATTACGCATCAATCACATGATGAAAGCATGTAATATATTTGATATCTGATACTAATGTTGAGCTATATAACAAGAGTCCTGTTGACGAGTACACTTACGATATTTTTAAAATAAATTATTTTAGAAAAGTTTTAATATCATTTTTAAGAGAAATATAAAATGTTGTCAAAAAATTCAATTGTTTTTTTTTAACATAAATATTTTATAAAAATAGTTCCTAAACTAATACCTTTAGAGAATCCATTAAATTTTCCCATAAATTAAAAGCATGTGTAAGTCTTAAATTTCACTAGCAAAACAAAATTTGATATACTATTAAAATACTATAAATGAAATAATAACTTTGAAATTTTTAGAAACTTGTAATAATGTAATTATAATTAGAGTGATATTTTTAAACTATTTGAAATTTTGACAATAAACTTTTACTTTGAATAGAGTATTTTTTACAATAAAATATTGACACTCATTCCTCTCTATTCTCTTAAAATCTCAAATTTTCATTCCCCCTGAAATTGGGAGGAATGGGAGGGAATGGAATTAGATTTAGTGATTTTTTTACTAAAACTCCCAAAATATCCCTATATATTAGGGGTGCCAATGTTCGACCCAACCTGCGAATATGACATGAACCCGACACGGGTTTTTTTCGAGTTAGAGTTGGGCCTTAATGGGTTTGGGTCATAAAAGAGTTGACTCGAAAGTGACATGATAAGAATCGTGTCATAAGCAGGTCAACTTGTGTAACTTGCAATAGACACGTTTGACAAGTTAATTTATTTGTGTCAGCCTGAAATGACCCACTTAACACAATCCGTTTAACTCATATAACAAATAAATATTCATTTTATTTTAGATTTGTTAAATATTTTTTATATCCAACATATATTTTAATTTAAAAAGAAAAACAAGTAATTACAAAAATTTACAAGAGATATAATTGGAAATTGAAATTTTACAAACCCTATATTTTTAAACCCTACAAACCTTAAATCTCTAAGCCTTCTCATAAATATATATATATATATATATTTTTTTTTTCCAGCCGTATTACTCTTCTCACGCCCAATTCTCAAACTCAAATTGTCAACTCTCAAACCGGTTATTGCTCTCTCTCTCTCTCTCTCTGAAGTGTATGTACTTCTTTTGGAATGTAAAGAACTTATTTCTAGATGAATGTTATATTTTTGTTAAACTATATTATTTTGAATGTGGGTTGAAAACTTGAAGTGTATGCACTACTTTAGAGATGTAAAAAAAAAAAAAAAAAATTTCTAGATGGATATTATATTTAATATTATGTAGGTTGAAATGAATTGTGTTATATTCATGTCAACCCAACGCAACTCTTTTATTAAGCGTGTCAAATGGGTTGGGTCAGGTCAACCCGCCTTATTAACAGGTCGTGTTAGAGTTGAAGGATCATGACACGATTATTAAATGGGTCGGATTAGGTTTGAGCCATTTAGTCGAATACCCCTACCTCGACACGACACGAACCCGAATTGACACCCCTACTATATATTCAGCCATTTATTTTAAAATAAGGATTTAATAGTAATATTGTCATAAAATGATTCGATTCGATTCCATTCTCTCCATATTGCTCCCAAACAAGAATACTTACATTCCATTCATTTTTATTCTTTTCCATTCTTTTATTTTAAAACATCCAATCAAGGTTACTTAATTTCATTCTATTCAATTCTTTTTCATTCCTTTCCCTTACTTAAATACATTCTATTCATTTTTATTTATTTTCATTCCCTTATGATCATTCCATTTCTTTATAAACTCCCAAACGAAGCCATAGTGCACCACAACCACGTAAAGTTAGAAGAAAAATGAAATAAAAGTATAAAGAGATAAGGAAAAACAGTCATTTGATACAATCACTTATATGAAGCAAATTATATTTGGAAGTCAATAAGCCAACGAATATAAGCTATCTTAAACTCACCGAATTTATGTCATATATGTCTCTGTGTTTGTCTAAATCTCCAATATGTTTTCATTTTTCCGCAAGTTTTTCTTAGCAACCAAACATAAAGAAAGGGATAGAGAGAGGGAGCGAAACATAGAAGCCACGAACGGCGAGATCACTTTTTCTTGGTGGCCGAGCTCAAACTTCGATGATATTGCAGCTCGGTTTAGAGATCCTCTTTCTCCTCTGGTTAAAGCCTAAACTAGTGAACCTGGTTTAGTTTGTCCATTACACACTGCAATGCGTCAAGGCTCAAGATTCTTTTTATCCTTAAAAAATTTATATATATATAACTTAAATAAGCTAAGAGGGGGAATTTGGTAATCAATCTGTGAAATTGTTTTTGTGAGAGTAGGAATAATTAGGAATTGAATTGGGTTAGTAGTGGATTCGAACGGTTTTGTCGCCGCTGCAAAAGGCGAAGACAGGAGGGGTTTTGGCAGTGCTGGTGGTCGGGTTCCAAGTGAGGCTCCATACTCTGTCGGTGTGGCCTTCAAGAGTTTGGAGTAGTTTCATCTCGCAAGCTTCTTCGTAAAACTTCACGAAGAGTTGAGTGATGAGTCTGTGAAGAGTGTATGAAAAAGAAGTTTTTGAGATTTAAGGGTTTGGGTGCTCTACATGTGCATTGTGTAGTTTTGATTCGGGGGAAGGGGAACAACGTCGTTCCCCTTAATGTCTTTTATTTTTTTTTTCCCAGATTTTTGTTATTCTCTTTTAATTTCGAATTTACCACAAAAATAAAATAAAATAAAATAAAAAAAGCAAAACAGCGTCATTTCAGGAGTTCCAATGGCAGCCACTAACTGAGTTGTAATGGAGCTCTGAATTGACAAAAATTGAAAGTTAGAAGACTGAATTGACAAAACTAAAAGTTAGGGGACTAAAATGAAAAATGATAAAAGTTAGAGGGTCAGTTTTACATTTTTGCCTAAATAAAGCTAAGCCCAACCCAAACAAAGTCCAACACACACACCAAAGTGTGATGAGGTTTAGGTTGCTTTGGCATTGGCTTAATAAGTTATTTATTTTATTTTATTTTTTTTACTATTTAGCTTATTTTGGCTACTATTCAACTTATTTTTGCTACTATTTATGGGCCTCATTGCACTTTTGGTATTATTCACGGGTCCTACTATACATTTTTATCTACCTTTTAATTTTATCTACAATATTTTCAGTAAAAAAAATTTAGTTTCAACTAAATAAACTGTTCTCAAACGGACTCTTAATTTAAAAAACTTTTGAACATATGGGGTCTTAGTTTGAAACTACCATAAAACAATGAGGCCTAATACGTAATTTACAATTAATCTTATATGTGCTAGTGTGGTATACACGATGAACAATCAAATGCTTACATATTTTAAACTTCTTGCAGCAATATTTGTAAACAATATAATTTTTTTAGTATATTGTAATACTCATCGATATATTGACGAGAAAAGTCGAGAGATCATTGGCATCGATCTTTGCGGTCGCATCGGAGACCGAAACCTTTGGCTTCTTCGGATTCACTTTCTTGGCCTCCTCAACCTTCCCCATACTCCACCATGTGCTTGTTCTCCTCATCGTTGCTATCGTACTCATTCTTCGATCTGACCGGAGCGTTGAAATCAGCATCCACAGCAACGGTGAATCTCTGCACCTTGAGAATTTGGAGTAGAAAGATAGCCGATTGTTGCTCCAGAGATCGGAAAACGTTGTCGGTGCCAGAAAACGTGGTGAGTATGATCTCTGTTTTGATTTCAGGGGAAGGGGAACAATGTCGTCGATGTCGTTCCCCTTAAATGTTTTTTTTTTACAGATTTTTTTTCTTTTAATTCCTAAATTAAAAAAAAAAAAGAAAAAGAAAAAGAGAGAAACGACGTCGTTTCAGTGATACTAACAGCAGCCCATAATTGGAGTTTAACGGAATCCTGCATTGATAAAAATTGAAAGTTAGATAACTGAATTGACAAAACTGAAAGTTAGAGGACTAAAATGAAAAAGATTGAAAGTTAGAGGGTCAGTTTTGCATTGTTGCCTATTATTATTTATGTTTGGGTCTGGGACCGGGTCCAAGTTATTGGGCTGGCTGAGCCGAACATGTTGTTAATTGAGTCCAGACTAATTTGGTTTTGAATTTGGGTTTGTTTTGAGCAAGACATTGGAATTGGACTGGACCGAATTGGGCTCGGGTGTAAAATGAATTGCTTTCCCTGGACCAACTTGCTATGGGATGATGCGATCTAATTTTTTTTATATTATCAAAACAAAAACAAAAAACTATAGTATATTTATTAAAATAATTTGAAATAAATAATGAATCAATTTTTAATTTTTTATGTATTAATTGGGCTCGTAAGATGATGTGTCATACTTACGTTGAACCATGTAATAAAAGCATGTGTAAGACCCAAATTTCATTATCAAAACAAAAATGGATATATTATTAAAATAATAAATATGAAACAACAAACTTCTTTGAATTATTAAAGTTTTTTAATAATATAATTATAATTGGAGTGGTATTTTTAAAATTTTTGAAAATTTTGGCAATAAGCTTTCACTTAGAATGGAATATTTGAATAATTTAAATGTACTTATAATTTACCGCATGACATAAGGAGAAAAATGAAATAAACGTATAAAGTCAAAAGTAAAAGATATCCACTTGACATAATCACATAATATGAGATATAATTTAATTTTTAAGTCAATAAGCCAATGAATTTAAGCTATCTTAAACTTATACTAAATCAAGTAATATTACAATCGACTACTAAATAAATTCTATTGTTTACAAATAATGTTTTAAGAAGTTTAAAATTTGTTAGCATTTAATAGTTCATAGTGTATACTACACTAGTACATAACTGTGTGTGTGTGTATATATATATATAAAAGATAAATCGTAAATTACGTATTAAGATTCATTGTTTTGTGGTAGTTTCAAATTAAGAACTCATATTTTCAAAAGTTTTAAATTAAAACTTACAATTAAAAAAATGCCACAATTCAAATTATAAACCCATTAGCATTACCTGTAAGGTTGTTAATGGAAAGTGGAAACACTTGAATAAAATGACGTAGTGTGACTAAATGATATAATGCATATATGATATAGACATGTATGCAAATAACCGCACATCATCGTGTTGTTTAAGCAAATGTTTTTGTTTTTTTGGGGGGTAACAATGCCGTATTTTACATTTATATATACCCTGGTTTGAGTTGCGACAAATTTTATTTTATTTTTGGAAATATAAAATGTAGTGGTCAATAAATTACATAATTTTTTCTAATAAAAATACATAAATGAATTTAATTAAGAAGTTTAAAATACAACATGTAACTATGCATAAGTTTTGGGAAAAATATCAAGGCATGAATCACATGTCTTTTTTTAATTTTTAATTTTTTATAGTAATGTTACATACATAATAATTTTTACAATTTATTTCACAACTTATTGAGTTGGCATATATAATCAGTTGCAACATCAGTCTCATATGGAATTAGGGATGGGGTCTTCATCCCCGCCCTGCATGGTTTTGTCTTGCTCCATCCTTGCCCCTTGAGGCCCCGCGAAACTCCACCTCACCCCGTAAAACTCTACTTTTTGTTAATTTGCCCTACAACTAGTACAATTTTTTTAATAAAACTTATTTCATTAATAAAAATATACTTGAAATTACAACTAAATTTATTCCATCAGATCAAATCAATTTTTAGAAAAAATTGAATAATATATCTAAGTGTTTAACAAGACAATAAAAAAAAAATTTCATAGTTAAACACATAACAAAATAAATGTAGAGAATTACATTGGGTATAATAAAATAAACTAATATTGATTGGTTTATTTAAATAGTAGGGTTTTAGGGTATGAAAACTTTACAATTATAACCCTTAGCAACGCATGGCGGGGATGGAGAAGGGCAGGGCGGGGTGGGTCTAAGAAGTTTAAATCCATTCCCGCCCCGTCCTGTGGTGCGAGACTAAAATCTTGTCCCATTCCCACCCCACCACTTTTGCGGGGCGGGAAAAACTCGCGTGGGGCGAAGTGGGGAGGAGCGGGTTAAGCAGGGCGGGGAAAAATTGCCACCCTTATCTAAAATCACCACTGTAAGATTACATAAATTACGGATTGTCAACTCAACATCATTCTTATCTTAAACCACTACTATTATCGCTTAATATCGTACAAATTATAGACTTTTAGCACAATATCATTCTCATCTAGAACCACTGGTATTATCATTTAAGGTCACGCAAATTAGTGAATTACAACCTGTCAGCTGAAATTTATTGTCAAATATTTGACTTAAATTTTTTTTTGGGTAATTTTTTATTTATTTATTTTTACGGCTTGCTAAGGATGAAGCGCATGTTGAGGTGGAAGTTTGACTTGGCATCAGTTGACTGTTTCAGACTCGTCAGTCGGCCCAATAACATAGTCCTCCAAGAGTCCATTTGTAGTCCCATTTTAAATTAAATTATTTTATTTAGGACCCCACGGTAGAACGTACATGCATAGAAGTTCACCACAACTCACAACTTCACCATAATAATGAATAAAGCGTTAAAAAAACAAAGATGAGTTAGGTGTGGTTGATTCTCTTACCAAAAAAAAAGTGAGTTTGGTCCTTGATGTATATAATTAATAGATTCGAAGAAATTGATTTAAAGATTTTTTGGGTAGGTAAGTAACATGAAATCAAACCTAACCACAAAGTGAAAAAACTGTAATTAACCCTAAAGCTTAGGGTTTGATAGTGAGTATTGGATGCAATGGTTCTCTACCCAAGTTTAATCCGGAACAATAGCAAACTAGGTATCTTTTATTGGATAGTTCTATATTTGAATGACAAAAGGTTGTGTTACACTACAAGGTTATTGATCTATCATAATTTCATATTAACTTTTATCTACGATTTAATTCAAATATTAATTTTTTTGGGAAAAACTACACAAACCCCTTCGTGGTTTCTCCGTAAGACACGGAACCCCTTGACCAAGAGGAAAATGGCGATATTTCCATCACAAAACCTTGCAGTGACAAACGTGAAAAATGTTTGTAGGTTTTTTAGACTTGCAGGGACAATGGTTAACTTGCTAGGAAGAATCTGATATGAGACAAATGGTCATGAATATACACAATATTTTTGAGTACATGTTTTACAACAACTTCCAATCATTCTGAGATGTATTTTGTTAGACTGACATCTGACAAGTTATTGAACATGCATGTAATAACACTAAATATGAAAAGGAGTTTAACTCACGGGTATGTGTTGATGATATTCTTACAACTATAGCGTCGGAGATTTTGATCAAGGTAGTAGCACAAGTATTGCCTGCAATTGCATGCTTCTAACTTTCAAACTATTTGAGTGAATGTGTTGATTGATTCTATGATGGGTTACTTCTAGTGGGTAATTAAATTAAATTAATTATGATTTCTAATACTTTCTTGGAATTTACAAAATGTCTTGCGAATACAGTTTTTCATATATATTTTTTTTTCAAAAATGTCAAAGTGTCATATTATGATTGGTGCTAATAAAACTTGATATGTGAAGTGTCAGTAGTAGTGGGCCTACGCAAGAGCAATCATTTTAATCAAAACTTGATATGGAAGAGTTGTTAAATATTTTGTGTTCATACTTCATAACATTATTCCTCTAAAAATTATTATGCTAATTGTGTTCATACCAAACTAATCAAATAAGTTAAGGGACACACTGATTTTTACATTTTTGTTTTTAGAATTGCATGTGCATGATGAAAGTAAGCTAATAGTAAATTCAAGTGAAAGAAACGCAACTCCAATAAAAAGAAGTCGTGCCAACGCTTGTAGAAAATAATATGTCTCCAACATCACTTTAAATAAAAGATACTCGTGTTTCATGGTTGGAGATTTTTGATGTAGAAATTTAAACTTGCACCTTCCAGGAAATGCTGATAGAACCCTACTGTATTCTGCAAGGAAGCTTTTGTTGATCACAATCGGACAAGGAAATTAGAGAGTCCATTTCAATGTCTCAAAGAGATATTGAGAAGTATTTAGTACGGAACAAGAAGTCATGTATATTCATTCCCGTTGCATATACACAGAAAGTCATTTTCACTCTTATATTCTTTGCAGACAAACTAAGACGTATACATGCAATGCAAGCACCCGTCAAAGAGGCCATAGATATGGATATTGAAACAGAAACCAAGTCTCTAGACCATACTCGGGATCAGTCATGATCAACTGACGAGAATTTAGACTCAAAAGCTTAAAGCAAACCTTCATTTCACTCTTAAAAAGTCAAGTCTTTCATGAAGCTGTTTCCCATTATTAGTGCTTAATTACTTATTAGTTACTTTCAACTTTGTTTGAATTCTACTTCGTTTTCTTCTTCGATCTCCTTCCTAGAAGGTCAAGTGAAGACAATTTGAAAGAGTCAGACAGATATGAATTAAAGAAGCATTTTGAATGCTTTGATAAAAGTGAATGAGTAGTTATAAGAATAATAAAAACTGAAAGTAACCCAATATGTATCCTTCAATTAATTAATTAATTGTCAGCAGGACTTGGATATAAAGTAATAAATGTTAAACTATTGGCTAACCATTTGCAAAGAAAATATAGTCTCCTTGTTCCCATTACAACTACTGCTTGAATGAATCTTCTCAAATATGAATGGAGATTCTTATCATATATTCTCTCTTTCATCATATATAGAGAAATGCTACTAAATGTTTTTGTTTTTTTGGTTTTCCTTTCAATGCTAATGCTCGTTGTAGCTAATGTATACAAGACAAGCAAGTATTCGAGGTGCTGAAATTTTCAAGTAAGTAAAATTAATCTCATAAAAAGAAAAAAGAATAAAGGTACAAGCAAGTATGTTATACAAAACAATACAAATGATTAATTTACATTGATCAGATTTTTAATAAAATTGAAGTATTCTTAGTAAGTATTCAATATTGTATGACAATTTGCACCCATCAAATCAAAGCCGTTAAGGCCTACAATAAATCTTGCAAGTCATACTTGCTCAAAAATTCCTAAAAGAAAATTAACGAGAAAACTATATCCAATCATAAGTCGAATTTAAGTTCTAACAAAGTGAAAGTCAATCCACGATATTGAGGGACTCATGAATTTTCTTAGAATAACCCATGTGATCGACTTTGTGAGTCTTATAAACTTGTTTGGCTTCTCGACCTTTATAAGGCTCAATATGAATTCTTTAAAGTGATAGGGCACATGCGTGTCACAATCAGCATTACAAACATTTTTTTTTTCTCTTAGCAAGAATAAAATCATAAATAGTTTCGTCTTTCTTACGTACATGATGACTATAATTCTAGTTATAAAAAAAAAGAAAAGACCGTATCAAATTGTCATGTGCTTCTTTGACGGTGCATTAATTAACAGGTTGTCTCTTCTCTAAAAAAAACAATTTTTTTTTTTTCGTTGAAACTTTGTTGTCATCATTTAATCAACCTCAAAAAGCTGACCCGCTATCTATGAAAAAAAGCTGGCCCGCTGTATGAATAGATTGGTTGTTTTCACAACATGTAAACTATATATGTGGGAACTTGGCTTTGAGATATTTTTCTGCGTAAACTACAGAGACTACATCCACATTGATATCAAGGAATCAAGAGGTTCACATTTAAGCTCTCTTATATTCTCGACGTCTTTTTCTGTCGCTATAGCTCTTTCGAAGAAGCTAAACCCATAGTCAATTTGATAGTGCATGCGCGGCACGATTAATTGCGGGTTGAGGCAGATGCAAAAAAAAAAAAAAAAAAAAAAAAATGAAGACTGAGATAGGGTTATTTGCCCCCAGTGAGTGTGAACTCTAATGGAATGTTTGTTACGAAGAATTTTATGGATGACGGAAAATAAGAAAGGGAAAATTTAGTATTTTTAATAAGATCATAAATAAATATTTACTTTTTTTATCGCTTTGAAATTTGAATGTCTCCTTTCCAATAAAACAAGTTGCATTCAGAAATCCATTACAGCGCAAATAAATTTGAAATTATTACAAGCAAGAGAACAATGAGCCAAATAATACTAAAGACCTAACTTTAATTAAGTGGGAATACAATGGGTATATTATACTAGTAAATTCTAAAAATAATTAGATGTATTGAGCAAATCTAAAAGTTTTTAGGAATTTGAGTGAGGGTACTAAGCCCATCATGAAAATTTTCGAACCACATCACCAGTAGGCACAAGACTAACACATAAATGCATGGAAGATATTGACATTATAGGAAAATAAAAAATGGTTATATTTATGAAGATAAAAGTAAAACTAATTTCTCAACCATATTTGATTGTTACACGTGAGCTGGTTTTTATTTTTATATATTTATTTTATCTCAATTGGAATTGTATTAATCTGAAACTGCTTATTAACTGTGGGGCTTACTTTTAACTTATATGTGAACTTTGTAAGGCGGTCGGATTTGTCGTTAGGAAATAAGTGGGTCTCTCTGGTTATGTCATCAAGCAACAATCGCCATTCTAAAAGCTTGCTAAGGACCACACTCAAAATTTTTTGGTCCAGTCACTTCTTTGCCTTTTTCCTTCTATTGGACCACTAATGTGCCTAGGTTAATTATAATATAAAATGAGCTTCAGTTAGCAAAATTGATAAAGTTTTTGATGGTTGAATAAAAGATTTGAAATTCAATTTTTGCCTAAATCACAAACCGATTAGTGTTTTAGTCTAATGATAAAGAGCTATCATCAGAAGCAGAACCTGTAGGTTGAAACTCTCTTAGAAAAATTAATTAAAATAAAAAGATTTATATTAAAAAAAAAAATTGACCTAAATATGTTTAGTTAAGCAGAAGGATTTCCTTCACTGTCGGCAAATTTAGTTAAGCAGAAGGATTTTCCTCACTGTCAGCAAAGTAGGAAAACGTGACAGGCAGCAACCCTTGTATCAATATAGACCACATAGAAACTAAAACATCGAGGACTCACACCTAATGCAATCATGGCTGAGGTTAAATTGCAGAAGGAAAAGCAATTAAGTTTTATGGTTTGCACTTGGCCATGGTTATTGTACCTAACTAAAACTTTCTTTTCCTTCGGGACATCATGAAACTTTCTTTCAGACGTTCTGTCATTCTCACACATGGTTATACTAGTGGTTGGGAGATTAATGAAAGACTATTTCTCATTCACTTTCTTCTTCTTCTTCTTCTTCTTTGTACAAGTGATCTTATATTTCATATATTTAGGTACTTAAAAAAAAATCTTTGGTATATTGAAAGCATATTAGGATTCATTTATTAAGATACACTAGGACTGTTTAATTCCTATTCCATAAATTTTTTAATTTTGGCTTTGAATTATTTTCACTTAATAATCATTTGACATTTTTTTTTTATAGAAAGAGAGAAATTCGTAGATAAAATTTATCAAGTCAAAAACAATAAAAAAAAGCGTGTCCTTGGAACCAATCTTTATAAAATTTCCCCAACAAGTCCTAGACTTTTTGAAATGATTAATGATATATACAAAGCACAAAAGTTTAAACTAAACGAGAGTTGGACCTAAAGGATGTCATCTATAACACCAGGTTTATTTTATATCATATATATATATATGGACAGGTGAGTGACTCAAATTGTTAATTAATTATCAAATAATTACATTCACTTTTAATTAGTTATCCCTGTGACATAGACTTCCTCTCACATGCATCTGGGGGATAAAAAGAAAAAGAAAACGTGTCTTCACATTTTCGTTGTAAAGGAAAAGTAGGCTACAAATATATAAAATAAAAATCTTTGTTATTATAGTGGGAAAAAAACAAACAAGTTTGGAGTGGTTCACAATTTAGTGTTTGACCTTGAGATTTATACACCACTTTTTTATCCGGAGATGTGATTAGATATTTGGTTCCCTAGATATGGCCCACGTTTTTGTTATAACAATGTTCCGCTTTTAGCTTGAAATTATATGAAAAAGGAAAAATAATGTTCTTATGAGATAGAGCACTTTTTATTTTTCCATCTTTATGAATTAATTGAAAAGCTAAATGAGAATATATTAATGCATACACTTGGCAATTAGATTGAAACGATTGGTCATTTTCATATAAAAAATAAACATGAGCTAATCAAATATAAAAATGTGGTTTCTAATTAGCTCAATTGGTAAAATTTTTTATGATTGAATAAGAAATTTGAAATTCAATGACTGTTTACACTAAAAACTAATTGATATATTGGTCTAATAATAAAGAACTATCATCAGGAGAGGACGCTATAAATTGAAAGTCTTTCTAAAAAAAATAAAGATCAAACGTAAAAGTTACCTAATTTGATTGAATGTAGGAAATTTCATTTACTATGATTAGCATATATACGTGGTTGATATGATCAGCATATATATATGGTTGATAATCTTGAATTATTTTTGAATTCAGTCTCTGTCAATTGAGTTATCCAACTTTTGATGAGAGAATTCAATCTCTCAATCTATAGGAAAGCCACCAAAGATCTCCTATAGATTGAGAGAGAGCGTATATGTTTATCTTAGCTGACATAATTGATGCACACACGAGGAGTGCACATACGTGAAATGATGAAAAAGGTGGGAAAACGATAGAGCTCAAAACGCGTTTTTATGTTGGCAATTTGGCATACTAATACTATCACATGCTGGATTTACCATTCATTTCCAACTTTGAACCAAAAGAAAAAAAAGTGTTACTCTCACAAGTCATTCTCAACAATACAGCCCTCATGTTTGGTCTAGATTAGCGTGTGTATTCATGGCTGCCATGCAGTACAGCAGCCTCAATTTTTGTAATTACACTCTTTGGCTAATTTATTTATTTATGCATCTTTTGGGGTACCATGAAAAGCTAGCTCAATGAACTTACTATTTATGATGCTAATTAAGGTTCTAGAAAGGTTCTTACTTGATGCTATTTTGAAAGTTTAATTTTAGTTAGCTGTGACTTTGAAATTCCATCTCTTTCTAATATCACTTTCAAGTGTTTTTATTTCTTTTCGCATGTATATTATATACATATATATATATATATATATATCTACCACTTGTCAGTCTGTTGCTCACAGAAGTAGTAGTACATAAAGAAAAAAAAAAAATTAGGAACAAACAGGAAATAAGAAATTGGTCAAGAGCTGGTTTGACAAGGAACTTATAAATATCCATTTCAGAAGATAAGATTAGGTCACCCAGAAATAGTTTGACTCAAGAACTAGCTAGCACAGACATAGAACAAGGACATCCTTAATTTCATACATTTTTTTTCCTCTTTTCTTTGACTCTTTTTGTTTGTAAAATTACTAGTAGTGAAAAAGATTTCACTTGTTAATTATGACTATAGAAACGAAATCATGATTCATATCTACCATTAGTAATCACTTAATTTATTTGTAAATCTTCATGATTTCATCCCCACTTGGAAGTTATAATTAGAAAATTTTCATTCTTCTCTCTGTTCATGCCCAAAGAGTTTCCCAAGTTGAGCCCAAACTGTTATCGTCTAAAAAACAGCTTGTATCAGTGTAAGAAGGTTCTTGCTGAAGGCTGCACTCTTGAGTTTGTGACACTTCCATGCAAAGTAAGGCTAATAAATTATGTTGTTGGCATTGCATATTAACAAGCTCAGCTTGTGCTCTAGCCAATTGTGCTTGGAGCTCACTAAGTTGTTTTTGAAGATGACAAATTGCACCAGCAGAGCCGTAGACGGGGTCTCGAATCCTGGCATTTGCTTCGTAAACCATGCTGCTTACTGCATCAGCTCTTTGAGTCTCTGGAAGGTCCTGAAAAAAAATTTGTGACTGTATTTGTAAGTTGGAAGAATTTAACCATGGAATCTTAGTAGTAAATAAAAAATGGCAATTAGTCACATAAGCTATATGGAGAGAGCTTTTTTTTCCATCAGTTTATCGGGTTTAAAAAATAAGTTAACTAAAGTATAGTTATACTTAAAAAAATATATTTTTAAAAACTGTACATAAACCAAATAAATTGAATAAGCTAAAAATAAAGCTTGACAAAACTGTGGTAAACCAAGCTAATTCTAGCTATCTTGGAAGTACCTTTCATATTTCCTACAACTTTTTTTCAAGTGACAATACATCAATCTTGGAAACATGACTCAACACCTTGGAGTTGATTTTACAAGAATGGCCTTGATTTGTACTGATATGGAACTCCAGCCTTTGAAAACAGAAAAAATGTGCAACTAATGAGAGGAACTTAAGAGAACGGCTTGTAACTTCTAACTAAGCAGGCATCTATTGTGGACTAAACCAAAACTTCGCTACCTAACTTTGACCCGTCTATAAATCATATAGTAATTTATATTTGTGGCCTACTATAACTTTCTAAAGTTGGTATTCTCATAATTTTTTTTTTGAAGGGAGGATATATAATAATCTCTAAGTGCCTAACTGCCTAAGTCATCTAAGAGTCAAATATTCCTAACGAAAAGAGTTTAAAATTTACCTTTATCAAAATCTCATCCTCCATTTTTCTCAAGTTAGTTAAAGAAAAAATAAAAATTGTCTTTACCCCATATAGTAAAAAAAACAGTGATCCCTTATTCAAAGTCATGATTGTTTTGAAATAAAGCATGTTCAGTCTGATTATTTTAGAGAAGTTGAAAAGGCCCCGCTTGGAGGTTAAAAGAGAGCCATATTTGATAACTTTTAGTTGCTAGCTAGCATGCCCCATCTGTTGACTTTACTTTTTTTTTTGTAGTAGGGGTTGGGGAGAGAAGCCTATGCTATTGGTTGTTTACACTCATTTTTCACAAAGGCACATGCGTTACCATTAGTGGAGATTAATCTTAAAAATAAATCAAAGTATTGACTGTTTATTCACTTTACCTTAACCATAATAATAATTAAAAAAACCAAAAGCTTGTAACTCAATTATACTTCACGGAACTTTTTAACTAATGAACAGATGGAGACTTCATTAGATTAAAAAAATTATTAACGAACTGTATAACTCAATTGACACGTTTTATAATTTTTTGGCCACCACACTAATGAAGATGTCATTAGGTTGAAATGACACACTGAAAGCATAGAGATTTATTTGTTTGAACTAGATTTTTCAAGATCCTAACATTTTTGTTTTTAAACAACTTATTTTCTAAGTTGAATAATCTAATAAACTAGCTTAGAAATTTTGGTTCAAGCAGTGCTACAAGGTAATGTGAGGTGAACAAATTAATAAGAGATATATTAAATATTACACTAACAAACCTGTAACAACTTGATGATGTTGCTAGCTCCAAACACCCTATGAGCGATGGTGAATTTGAGTGGATCAGTTGGAGGAAAGTATGGAGCTAAAACACATTTCTCCACACATCGGCGGCGAAGAATCTTGCAGGCAGCACAAGGGCTGAGAACAATCTGAGGTGGTGTAGGAGGAGATGGAGGAAGACTTGGAGGTGGAGATGATTTAGAAGGTGGTGAAGGAAAACTAGGAGAACATTGAGCTGCATGAGGTGAAAGTGAGGAGGTATTAGATGGAGAGTAAGAGTATGCAGTGGGAACAGTATTTGCTGGTGGTGATGCTATTGCAGTTTGGCCTTTGTATTCCATTTTTTCACAGAGAGAGAGAGAGAGAGAGAGAGAGAGAGTTGTGAGTGAGAAAGCAAAAGAGAGGAGGGTGAGGGGGGTGAGTTTGCTTTAAATTGCATAGCACAAAAGCAAGACTATATATAGAGGGAAATCCAAGGGTAAGGGTCTATGGGGTCAGCAAAATCTCGTCAGGAAAACCATGAGATGACGTATACTAGTTTGAAAACCCTTGTGGGCTTGTACATTTCTGCGGCGACCTTTATTTGTAATTTTTTTTTTATATTCAACAAGGCTGAATTTTTCTTTCCCTAACAAGAAAATATAAGATGTTGAAATAGTAAATTGGAAAAGTATTTTACACAGCTAGCTCTTTCTTAATACATGTCTCATTGTGAAGATTGAATTTTGAAAATGACAAAAAATGGATCGATTCACTTGACTCCACAATGAGCCAACGTGCCGGTAGAGATTTTGGTCGACCCGCCATTTGAGCACAATTTTGGGAAATACATATTGTTTCTTCTAGGCTTCTAGCAATATATCTAAGTATATGAATTTTCTGACCCAGAAGATAAGTCTAAGATAATTTTTCTTTTTCTTAAGCGTGTGTATGACTTAGACATTTATTGTTGTAAAATGAAGAACCCATATGGTGCATGGAAAAAGTCCCACAAATCTTTTATAAAAAGAAGCTAAAAGAACTATATAGGACAATAAATTGCTTTAACACCAGGAGATTTTTCATGTGTTATAATGAAATTGTTAAAATAAGGATTGTATAGAAGCCTCAAGATTTCAATTTAATTTTATTATTAGTAATAATGTTTAAGAAAATAAAATTTCAGCATCTGATAATAGTCTCATCACGCGCAAATGCATGGTATTTAGCATTGCTATTTGCTTGGCTATAGATCGTTATGAATATTCCTTCCTCGATGGTTGCGTTGCTATAACTGAATAGTCTTTGAATTATTGTTCGGTGGCTTTCTATCAAATTGTGTATTCTTTCAAAGATAAGTAGGTATTTGTCGTAACTGACTCTACTGTGCCATTGTCACTTCATACAATCCTATAGGAGACCTTGCCGATCTTAGGCCTTGCGCTGTCACAGTTCTTTGGTTCTAATGTTCCGTCCACAAGTTTTCCTCGTATTATCTTATCATTTCTACTCATCCTACTTCGCGTCATCAGGGAATTGTTTTCTCGATCATGTTTTATTTTATAATCCACAAGTTTGTCACGTGTCCTGTCTTTCTCTCTTAGATTAGAAACCAAAGTTAAAAAAAAAAAAAAAAAAAACAATTGGACACATATACTATAGTTAGAGTATTCACATCAGTTTATTCATTTTACATATTTATTTTTACACTAACAACTTACTTTTTCTATTTTACATACTTACTTTTACAAAATACTTACATTAGCTTATCTATTCTACCATATCTTTTAATTAAATAATCAATTTCCTCACATTTTTATTATTTTCCTCAACTATCTGCATATAATACGCTCGCTCTCTCTTTACCCATTTCTCATTTCTAATTTGTTGCTCTCTCTCTCTCTCTACACCCATCTCTCCCTCTTAATCAACTTTCCCTCTCCAATCCACCACCTCAGATCAACTCTCCCTCTCCGATCCACCATCTCAGATCAACTATTCCTCTCGATCAGCTCTTCCTCTCCGATCCACGAGCTCCGAGCTCTGATCCATGATTCGCGACTCCAATCCACAATCCACGGCTTCGATCCACGATCCGCGAGCTCCGATCACGATCTGTGAGCTCCGATCCATGATCCGTAAGCTTCGATCACGATCCGCGAGCCGTGAGCTCCGATCACGATCCACGACCTCCAATCCACGATCTGCGAGCTCCGATCACGATCCGCGAGGTCCAATCACGATCCGCGAGCTTCAATCCAAGATCCGCGAGCTTCAATCCAAGATCCGCGAGCTCCAATCCACGATCCACGAGCTCCGATCCAGGCCAGACCCACGAGCTCCGATCTAGTCAAGCACCGATCTGTGTTTGTGTATTTCTGTTTTTTTTTTTTTTGAGTAAATGTATCTCTGTGTTGATTTTTTGTGTGGATGTGTTTGTGTGTGGGTGTGTTTGTGTGCATCTGAGGAAAAAGAAGAAGATGAGGAGTTGAGTTTTAACTGGGTTTGTTGAGCATGGAAAAGAGAGAAAAAAAGGAGCGAATGGAAAATTATAAAATAATGAGATAAACGAGCTACAGTAGCCGTGTAAATATACACGGTTACTGTAGCTCATGGATAGATTTGCACAATTTTAGACATTTACACGGTTACTGTAACTCATGGATGGATTTGCACAATTTTAGACATATTTACATCCACTGATGTGGGTGTTTTTTGCTCAAAATGTGTAAAATTGGTAGTTATTTGTATTTTAGAAACTTTTACATGAGCTGGTGTAGATGCTTTTAGTGAAGCATATATAAAGGGAAACACCCAAAATAGAAAAGAAAATATATATATTCGTCATGAAATTCTAATTTAATATCTTTGTTTCATTATTAGGAGAGGTGTAAATGTTGGTCATATATGTGTTATAGTTCAAAAAGATGGTCAAAATGGGTATTTAGCCTTAATTTGAAAACTTATGCAGCAAAATGCTCATATTTTAAAACTATTTAGCCAAATAATCCTATATTGAAACTCGATTTTAATAAAATCGAGTTTTTTGTAAAACTCAATATCCTCAAAATCAAGTTCTATGTATATTTTTAAGTGAAAGTAGAACTCAATATTAGCAATGTTAAGTTTCATTAAATTTAAAAAAAAAAATATATATAAGTGACAAAATATGCATAGAACTCAATGTTGCTAATGTCGAGTCTCACCTGTAACTCGATTTTGTAAAAATAGAGTTCAAAAAACATGGACATATTGCTAAATAGTTTCAAAATAGATGCATTTTGCTACATAGTTTTCAAATTAGGGGTAAATAATCATTTTGGCCCAAAAAGATTAATCATAATCAAAACGTATTGTATTTACTTTTTTATATATAAAATAGTTCAAAATAAACTTAATACATGTTTGATGTGATATGTTCACATAGGCACATTCTCATACAACCTAATATAATTCGATACATATATGACATTCATTATTTGAAACAAATTTTTAATTTTAAATAATGTCAAAAAAATCATAAAGTTGATTAATTTCCTACCTCTTAAAGAAAGAAAAAGGAAATTATTATGAAAATCTTGCAATTAAATTAGACATATATTGGATGACCACTTTGCAGACGGAAAATACAAGCCAGAGGATTAGACTTACCTAGCTGAATTTGTACTAAAAATGGCATTGTAGTGGTTAAAAATGAAAAATCACAAGATAACTCAATTACTCAATAGAATGAATATCTCTTTGATTTTTGGTAAATCACAACCCACATATTCCAATACATAACCCTAAGGCCATTGTTTGATTGGGGATATTGGGCTTTTACCTTTATTTTGCAAAAATATCAGTAATATGTTCATGTTTGAAACTATTTAGGTCATTGTCTCTGTTTTTGAAACTCGATTTTAGTAAAGACGAGTTTCACTTAATTTTTTTTAAAAAAAAATTAAGTGGCTAAATATACATAGAACTTGACATTGCATGCTGATGTCGAGTTCCACTTGTAACTAGAATTTTTTTTTTTTAAATCGAGTACTAAAACAGGGATATGGACCTAAATAGTTTCAAAACAAAGACATTATGCTAGATTTTTTACAAAATAAGGACAAAAGCCCAATATCCCTTTGTTTGATCTCCTTTATATGGTTCTCTGGGCTCTCTCCATACAATGTTGCTCAGTCTCTTTGTGTTTCTTCAATTTCTCTCATCACCTAATCCCCCTACCTTAAAAGAGGAGGGGGTATTTATAGTAACTCACTCCTCTCTCTTCCTTGGATAATGGGCGTAACTCATGATAAATGTTATTACGTCTCGGTCGATCCCTTTTTTTTTCCTAAGCCTAAGGAGTCTAATCCACAAAAAAAGTCCATCCTCTTTTGGGTATTAGTGAGTTGATCAACATTCAATGTTAATTAAGTATTGACGGTTAACTATCATTAATTAATGTTGATGTGACAGCTCTGACAACTCTCTTTACTCTTCAATGGATTTCCTTGGTTGTCCGTACATGACCAAGATAGTCGACTATCTCGAGGTGGTGCTCAGACTACTTTGTGGCGCGGCCTTGATTATCCTCGAATGAGTCTCATCTTTGGGCAATATGGTGGTTGTTTGGTAAGGTATTTTAAACAACGATTTTTAAAGTTTAAACAACATTATATATATTTTTACACATTTTTTTACTCACACATATTTTCAAAAAATACAAATAATGTTACTAGAACAACATTATCAAATGCCCCATAATCCTTCCCTAGGAAATATATGATACAATGTTAATTGCACGTCCCACAGACATGCTTGATTTCAAGCTTTCTAACATAATTCACTGTAAGTAAAATTACTTGAAAAGCAGGACCACCTCTTGGAGAACAACCAAATCAGATAGAATATTCTAAGTTATGGCAAAAGCTTACTAGGTAGGTGTTATAACCAATTTGTTAAAAAAAATGTCAAATTAATGGGCCAATTTCATTATCCTCAATAACTCATCGGATACCGACCTTCTAGCAACTAGAAAGAATTACATAGCCTATATATTGCCGCTACAATTGAGACAGTCTATCCTACTACAACCATATATTGTTTAACTAATTAATGATGTGGGAGAAGACAAGGCCTATAAAAAGTAGAGCAAAAAAACAAAAATATGGAGACCTTGCATGGTGGGTCACTTGTTCGGTGAGAGGCAGCTAGGCTCGTGGGAGGCAAGAAAGAATTCGATGAGAGACTCCCATTGTAAAAGTCCCATAGAATGTGACATATAAAAGTGACTTTTGTACGTTATTTCTACGCCTAAATGCCATTCTTTTCCATAACTTAGAAAAAATTGGTCTATTTAACATGGTTTGTAGTGGAAGTAGTTGGTCTGTATTTTTAATTTCTTGCACCTCACTGTTTAAAAAACAAAATTATCTTCCCTTAACGTGGTCAAGCCTCTCTTTTTTCTCTATTGCAGTGCGTGTGTATAGGTCAAGAGTATGTGCAAAACTGCAAATTGGAATGAATCTATCATATATATTCATAATTGAGAGGCACTGTAAGTTTCTTCTGCCTATTATAAGTGTCTGCAGATTGCAAGCACGTATGTCTAGTCTCATCATTTGTTAGTACTATTAGAAATGAGTATCACGATTTGGATCACAATTTACACAATAAATTTAATAACCTGTTTCATGAGAACCTAATTAATAAGTTGTGATTGATGTGTAGTAAATGCAATGACAAGATCAAAATGACGTTATATTAATCATAATTTATTACCTTGACATACTACTTGAAAAACAAAATTGTGAACTTTATCATGTGTCGTTTACATTGTTCGAATAATTACAATGTTGCATCACAACTTTCTTCAAAACCAAGTCAGTGTATAAAATTATAATATCTAACAGTCGAAGCTAATGTCAAAAAAGGCATGCCAGACTGGAGATTCTACTTAGTTTGCAATCAAAGTTCATCCATGGTACATGTTTCAAAATAATAAATAAGAAAGTTTATCCATACATCCTAGTCCTACCATCGCTTCACTAAGCCATGCTCCAAATCCTCACACCATATTACAGAGAGAGAGAGAGAGAGAGAGAGAGAGAGAGAGTCTTTTGCGTGTGGACCTTAACTGGTTTAAAGAAATTGAATTACGAAGCAAGAAAAAGTTAACATACACTGGGGCCTCTTTCTTTACACCTGACCTGAGTGTACTGACTCGTTTTTTAACATTAGAATGATTAATGGGTTAATCATCTGACAAATGACAAGTGACATCATTTTGCATTAAAGAAATACTAACCAAGGGTCATTATCAAGAAACCCAACCAACATTAAGTTCACTCAGTTTGTTAAATATTTGTACCAAAGTTGATTAATCCCACCTTCATTTGGATCAAAAGTCAAATAAATAGAAAGATAATATATTGAAGGATTTGTTTTTTTTTATGAACATATTGATGGATTTGTATTGTTTAGAAAAATGAACCCTAATACTATTCCACCAAGCCAAGCATAGGAAATATAGGTGTCACAATCCCGATCTAGATCCTATGATTTTATGATCTAGATAGAGTGTTAGTTGGATCCAAATAAAAAATAATATCTCAATACAGTGTCATGTTTTAGGTTTTTAATATCTTTAAATGATACTTGCAAATGAATGTAGTAATATATGGTAATTATATCAAATGAATGCAAATTTATAATTTTTTATGAATGAATATATAATTTATGTGATTATTTAACATACCAATGTGTATTTTTTGTTTTATTTTTTCAAATAATATAGGATCTTGAAATCCACAATTCGATCCTAAAATTTACGATCTCACCTACCTCCCACGATCCTATATAGGATTTTAATTTTGATAACCTTGGTAGGATACTTCACTAATAGCCCTAATGAAACTCTTTGTTAACGTTTTTAAAAAAAAGTGATTTGTTAACCTAAATTTAGAATAATAATAAAGAATAAAACTCAAAGACCCTGGAAAAAAAAAAATCAAATATTATTAATACACAAAATGGGTAGACTAGGCATTCTCCCATGTGTTTGAAAATTAGAAATACAAACGCAACACGACAAAAACTTCACAACCATTGACTTGTTACATGTTACCGCCCGCTACAGGCACATATGACAAACTACCACTCACATCTGTTATAAAATATTTAATAATAATAATAATGATGACGAGAGAAGTAATGATGCATTCTTAGATTATGCAAATGTCATGCACAAAGTTGTTTACAATTTATTAAGTCTTAAGTTGTGATTGTATTATACAATTTTATAACAAAAAAATATATTAGAAGGTGCGATTGAATATTGAAACAATATATGGACCAATCATTGACAATATTTTATTATGCACTAATTAAAACAAATTTTCGGAGTGTGACATATTTCTTGAATTTAGTTTTAATTACTATTTAAGAAAAAATTTCTACAGTTTAAGTGATAATTCAATAATAAATTGATAATAGAAGTCTTTGTTGTGCCTCATGTCTATAAATCAAACCCAATGTGTTACGTCTCCTCCCCTCATTATTTACCTATTACAAAAAAATAAAGTGATAAGTCATAGGGTGGAAATTCATTCTGTCTATGTATAGGAATATTCTAGAGCCAAAAAAAGTAAATAAATTCTGCATGATGGTCCTAATTAGGATTGAAAAAAATTAATGAGAGAAGATCTTTCAAAATTGGTCAATTTCTTCAGCCAACGATGACTGTATACAGAACATACATGTATTTGTTTTCAACATCATGTGTAGCATGCTGATGAGAAATTAGCACAGCTTGTGAGAATAATTATCAAAGATTGCAAACCCAATTAATAATTAGCACAACTCGTGGGGCTTATCAAATCCCAAATACATACCAAAAAAAAAAAAAAAAAAAGACATATGAACACGATTGGATCCCTAAAGAAAAATTCTCAGACCACATAAAATGGCATCAATTTGTGCCACAACTATCAACTATCAACTATCCAAGTGAAAGATTGTGAATGGTGGAGAAATAGTGATAAGTTCACCTGAAAGTAACAAACATTCAATCACAATCTTATACATAAAATAGTTGTTGCAAAAATTATAACAATTTATGTGCTACTAGAACAACTCAATCCCTAAAAATTACGTGTCACTTTGCAAACTGGCCTCCATTTATGTTATGGATTTAACATAATAATAAGGTCCACGCGTCGTTGCATAGTTGGACCTGGTTTGTGAAAGTTTTCCCACACGGTTTCTTTTCTTCTTTTCTACTTCTACTAGTTTACAAGTGAACCTTTTTTTTTTTTTATGAAAAGAAATTGTGAAATGGGAGGCAAGGGAACCACTAATATGGGATCTCTCCCATAATTGTTGGAAATAAGGGTTTCTTATTTGATATTAGACATAAAGTTTGGCGTAAAGTTGAAACAAGATAATCAAAAGATAAAGTTGTCTCTTCTCCAAAAAAAAAAAAAAAAAGAAGAAGATAAAGTTGTCCAAATCATATGAATAAAGAAGTTTTCAACAATTATATTATGGAATTTAACCAGAAACATAGTTGGGTGCATGTACTTCTTCCTATTTGTAAAAAAAAAAATTTGGTAGCATATGATATGTACAAGTTTGACAAGAAAAATGTATTCAACTATTTTTAATTACTATTAAGATTTTAGCGTAAAATATACTAAGAAAGGCTAAATAGTAAATTCTAAAGCACTAAATTTCAATTTAAGGAGAATAAAAAACCATCTTCTTAAAGTTTCTAGATGTTTGCTTCAATAAATTAATCTATTAATTATTATTTTTCAAGTCTTTTCTAGAAAATTTGAATGCTTGGTACTGTGTACCATTGCAATCAAATGTAAGGTTGGATGCCACTTATCCTGCCCAACTCAAAGGGTATATATATATCAACACCCATGACTCAATTTCTAAAGATGACATCCATCCCATTTATATGCAATTATTCAAAATTCCAAATGGTTTCATACTACAAGAGGTTCCGGTCCTTGTGGGCTTCAAAAGACAAAAACCCAAGGAAACCCATTAATTCCGGCACCCAAATGGTCACAAAAGAATGCAAACCACACAATTCAAGATTAAAGACACACATCTAGATGGCTTACATCTTTTTATGCCATCTATACTTACCAAATTTCAAGATAATAAAAGATCAATAATTATATCATCTATCAAATAGTTAAATTTTAATTTTTTTTTTTCATAATTATGCATGAGAGATGAGTTTATAGATCGAATGGTAAACATTCAATAGACACGAAATTTGACATGTATGTTAAATGTCTAATCCAATTATGAGATTTTTATAATATAAATCCAATAATTGGTTATTAAAGAGTGTAACATTACTTAAAACTACAATAAATATAACTTAACCATAACCTATATAAAGTATGGTAAGAATGTTTGTCTTTTTCTTGACTTCTTTTAATGTTGCCATGTGAATTTTTGAAAGGACACATTTTCCCAACACCTAATTCTAATGTCGATTTCTATTTAGATTTTTTTTTTTTTTTTTTTTTTTTGAGAATGAGAATGTGTCTATATAGATTTTTAGAATTAAAAAATATAATATCATTATTTTAATTTATCTTTTTAATTTGGTTTTTAGAGTTATAAGTAATCTTAAAGCTATGTTAGTTTAGGACTCTTTCAACTTGTTACTAAAAAAAAAAGAAAAATTAAGTCTAAGTCTATTGGATAAAGTAGTCCGTTTCTCAAAAAAAGAAAAGAAAAAAAAAGAAAAGAAAAAAAAAGAAAAGAAAAAAAAAGAGAGGATAAAGTAGTCCAACACTCAACATATTTTTATTAAATTAGGTTTGATTTTGATTAAAAAACCTGATTGAAAAATTATAGCCTTTTTAGATAAAGTGACTCAACAAAAAACTTTTTTATTAAGTAAGGTTTGATTTTCTTTAAATAAGTTATAATTATTAAATTAGGTATATGCATCTCTACAAATTCTGTAATTAAACCTTTATTTATTAATACTTATTGAAAAATACATACCATATGTAAATTATTTTGTTGAATATTTTTATATTAAACTTTTAAAAGTAATTGTAATGCTTTGGCTGTGAAGGTAATCTTTTTTTTTTTTTTTTGGAAACAGACACACACATAAGGGAAAGAGAAAAAGGTTCTCACACAGCTATGAAGGAAATCTAAGTTTGAACTGAAGGTATTCGAACTTAGTGTTGTTAATGTAAAATGTGTAAGATTTTAAGAAAAATTTACGTGGCCCACAGCTAACTGAGTAATGAAAACTCATGTTTTATGAATTTTATTTGTGAAAGACATTATGGGGAATAACAATTTCTAGGTAACTCTTAATTGGTATAACCCATTTGGTTAATAACACTTTTTTTTTTTTTTAATAGAAAAAATTAATAGACACCTTGAAGTTACAAGTTTAAACTCCTTAATGAAAGGACGCTTATAGAACAAATTTTAATTTAAAAGGGTTCATAGTCTAGTTTATATGTATAATCTATCTTCATCAAAAGGAAATGTGTGAAATTAAGACTATAAACTAGAAGACCCATTTATATATACTATTATATAGTGAGTATTCTTTATCTTCAAACACTTAAACAACCATGGCTGGAGGTATGTTTAATTTATTTCATAACTCTAAATTTATCTTACAAAATGTGGCACTTGAAATGAAGACTTAAATTATAAATAAAGCAAGGGAACAAAATTTTAATCTTCATTATATCTTTAAATATTGCAGAAGAACACTGAAATGATCCCAGGTTACCTTATCATCACAAAAAGAAAAAGGAAATGAGATAGGTGTGTTTGGTAAATAATGGTAGTGCATAATGGAGACACTGATATTACTTAAAATAATGAATATCTTTTTAGGAAAAGTTTTAAGTGGGTGATTTTGGCAACTAAAAGTCTAAAACAACAAGGTGGGTGTCCCTACTCTCTGGTCTCGACAAGATCTAGATTCTCCTCCTGATAAGAGAGTGCTTCATTTCGCTCGACCTCTCTATTCACATCATAAAAGCAAAATAAAATATATCAGACTATTATTTTAAGTCTTACATAATATTTTCTATATAAAAAAAAGTCTTACATAATATATAATAGTTTAATTTTTTTAAAAAATTATTAGATATTTCAAATTAGACCATGAAAGTTTAGAAACAGTTCAGTAGGACTCTTTTTTTTTTTTTTTTTTTTTTTTGAGAGAGAGAGAGAGAGAGAGAGAGAGAGAGAGAGAGAGAGAGAAAAGTTAAAGGTAGGACTCTCTCAAAAAAAGTTCAGTAGGACTCTTGTCCTTACTTCATACCAAAGTTAACTATATAAGTTGTATAAATAATGTAGCTTGTTTAGTTATTATTATTTTAAAGATAATTTCAAATTATGGCATCCACTTTTGATTATTGTTCTTTGATCTTGTAGAGTGAATGAAATTAACTATATAAATTAAAATGATTATGGAAAATTTAAAATTGATTCAAACATTCAAATAATAGAATAATTTGAGTATAGCAATTTAATAGATATCACAATCACCACAATCGATTGCAATTAAGAAGAAAAAAAACACAAGGATTTGGGTGACAAATGAAAAGATTTTTAATAACTCTTCAGAAGAAAAACTACTCCAATGATAACACTTCTCGTATGAAATTTCACTATATATATATAAAAAACAATTACAAGTTGTCCATACCCAAATTTTTTAGCGGTTGTTTTGAGGTAATTGTGATCTCTAAATTGATAAATGGACTACTTTGAGGGAGTCTGAACCTTCACTAGCTAACAAGTCCTAACATAGAAATTCATGATTGTTCTTTTTTTTTTTTTTTTTTATATATATATAAGATAAAAATTCTACTCTAACATAATCTAAATGTATATGTGTGTGAAACTCCCTTTTGGAAACTTGAACCCCGACCCTTGTTACCATACACCCTACAAGCACTAGTACTTGTAAAGTGATCATTACACCAAGGATGTGTGGTGATATGATTGTTCATTGCTAACTTCTTAATTTATACAAGACAGACTTTCAAATAAATAAAGATAGATAATGACTTCATCTAATCTAATGACTTCAATAAAACTAATTTTAATCCAAACTAATATAATTAATTAGTACCATAACTTTTGTTATAATTTTGATGTGACTGGTTGTAAGTGGTGGAAAAAAAATAATGGAATCCATATAAAAGTATTAGTCTGTCACATTAGAGTTGTGGCACAAAAATTGTTAGTCCAAGAAGAACTCATTTACATTTCAGAAAGTAGTTGCTTTGACATAATGAAAGGAACCCAACGAGCAGTGGCTCCAAGGATAAGCTAAAGCAAGTGTTTAGAAAGTACTGGTGCAAGCACGATACGGGCTTCAAAATTATTTTGTTAATGAACAAGCTCACAAAAATAGTACTCAGGGTTAGGTGAATGATCCTTATGTTCAACTCAAGCTTTAAGGCTTGTTATGGACTATATACAAAAAAACATTACAAATATCTAAGCACGGAACTCATTTCAGCTCATTTACAACTTCTATTTATGTGGAAATTAACTTTATATTTTGGACCTTAGATCCAATTTTTATTTTTGATTTGTCCCCTTAACATGATTTTTTTTTGGAATTTTTTTACACTAGATAAAGGTTAGTCGTGAAATTTAGTTTGGGCTTAATTTGAGTATGTGTTCAACTTGATGGCTGAACTAATTAAGCATGTTAAGGTAATCTGAGTTTAAGCTACTTGAATTTCTAATGAGCCAAAACTTCAAAATTATAAATGAACTCAAACCAAAGCTTTGAGTACCCTTTTAATCTTACCAGTAGAGTTCAAACATTCACTAATTGACTCAATTACAACGCTTACCGTGTGTTTGGATTGAGGGGAGGAGAGAGAGTAGAGGGAAAGAATGAAAAGGGCTTAATGGCCATTGTTTAAATGTTTTTTAAAGTAGAAGGAGACAATGTTTGGTTGGATTTTGAGGAGTAAGATGCCTCTCCAAGCTCCTCATACATTTTTAATTCTCCCAAAGTAGGATATTTAGAGAGGATGAATTACATTTATATAAAAAAATTAAATAAACATTCAATTTTGTCCTAATGGTGCCAATTTATATATCTACTTAATTAGAAAGAAAGAAATAGTATAGTTTTCAATTTATATGATGTCTTATCATTTTCTCTCATTCCAATTTTAATTTTTAAATTATCAAAAAATGGAGGAATATTTGTTCTATTTATTTCTCCTTAATTTTTAAATATTAAAATTTAGCTGCAAAATTGGTTGTAACTCAAGGCTACAATCTCAATCAATAAAATAAATATTATAACATATTTTCAAAATTTAATCGTTGAATTACATGTTTTTTATGCTTTTAATACACATGTCAAATTTTATGTCAAGTGAATATTATTTACTATATGATCTATAAGCTTATATTTTGTGCATAATTTTAAATAACAAAAACTTGCAATTTAAAAATTTAATGATGACATAGCTATTAATCTCTAATTTTTTTAAAATTTTGCAAACATGAAGGATATAAGAAAAAAATGTAATTCAATGATGGATTTGTTAAAATTCATCTCAAATAAAAATATATTAAGTGAGTTTGTAACCTTAAGCTACAACTAATTTTATAGCTAAACTATATCATTTTCTAAAATATCCAAAAAATGAGAAGATGTAACCATTTCCTCCCTCCTCCCCCCCAACACTTCCTTTCCCATATTTATCAAGGTAATAGAACGTGATTAATGTAAATGTGTAATTAATTTCACATATAAACATCATTAGTATCATTTTTATTGTACAGCGTACAACCTACCATCTCAAATCACAATAGCCATCAAAAAATATTGAAATCTGTCGGGATTAGATTCATTGAATTCTCAAGGCTCACATAATAGTAAATAAATCTCTTTTAGTTGTGTACGAATACGATGAACCGCTTGACAATCTAGAAATTAATAGACTTATGCCTTGTTTAAAGTCTGCGGTTACATGAATTGGATCTCCACCCATGTGTTCACCGGAAGACAAAGTTCTTTTCCCCGTCACAGAAGCTCAACATGCCAAGTAAACAGTGTAATGCGTATGTTACTCCAAAAATTGCAAAATAATTTTGGATTTGATCCCTGAAATGATCACCAAATGAATCTTTAATAGTTTATATATATATATATATATATAGATGAGTTCAAGTTATATTTGGTATAACTCTAAAGAACACATTTTCTAAATTTTTAGATTTAAGTAGATCTAACGGTAAAAAAAAGACACTCATTAATGTTTGATATTCTGGTTGATTTTATTTATTATCCCTTATTTATATCATTCCATACTTATGTCTAAACCAAAAAAAAAAAAAAAAAAAATGTCTATGTCTCTCGCTCTCTCTCTCCACTGGTCTAGGATTCCACCTCCATGGCCAGGTTGTTGGCACCAAAAAAAGCCACAGCTCCATACATACTAAGTTATTATATATGTTATTTTTTATTTATTTATAGAAACGATGATACCTAGACTCTTCGAGTATCTAACTATTTTCTCAATTGTATGCAATCCCTTCGTCTCACACACACTAAGTTATTACAGTTAGGAATCCCTTGAAGGTATCTAGACCTTTTCGATAATGTAATTATATACTTGATCTTATACATGTGTTTGTATTAAATAACAATTTAGAGACACAATAATTACCAGCATTTTTTTTTGGTAAACAATTACCAGCATTTCAAGATAAGGCCTTTCCCACTTATCTTAGAAGCAGATGAACCTTCACTCACCTTTTGTATCACCCCCACAGTAAAAGCTTGATGTTATGCTTGCTTTACTTTTCAGAAAACTATTTCAGAGAAATCCCTTGATTTAGTTTGATTCTAAACTAGTGTAAAGAGGCAAAACTGCATGATCCAATATATAAATTACATTACAAGGTTCATAAGAATCTAACCATAAAGTATGTCCTTAAAGTAGCTTCCATAATATAGTAAGTCTTTGTCTTTACGAAATGTCTCTGTTTGGCATTTTAATATTAAACAAAACTCTAGCCTCTATCTATAGAGCTTGTAGTAGAGATTTTGTGATATTGAGTTTTGAAAGCAATTTATGGTGAATAGTGCTTGAAATATTTGGATTTATAGAGCAAATCTAGTTGTACCGTAAGTAGGTTTTTTTTTTTTTCAACCTATAACATTTGTTTAACAATAATTATTCTTTATCATTAGTTCAAGACATTAATTGATTTTTGGTGTAAGTATAGTTCAAACCCTAAATCTCTTATTTGACAATAAATTTTTTTATTAATTGAACTAATTGAAACCCATGTAAATAGTGTTTTAAATAAGCACATGAAGCATGAACAATAAATTATAAAGTTCTTTCCTAAAACTTTTGACAAATTTGAAATTTTAATATAAAAAAATATATAACAGTAATAAAGAACTTTATGAGACCTAAAAACTCTTTTCATTCCTGTCTTTTCTTCTTTTTACCAAAAGAAACTCAAGAAACACTTTGGAGCTAGTAAAAACGTTTTTCATGCACAATTATATGAGCTCTTTTTTATTTTTTATTTTTATGAATCATATGAGCTTTTTTTTTTTTTAATTAAGAATAATTGTATTAAAGAAAGAGAGGATGGCCCAGACCCATCTTTACCTTCAGGATAGAAAATTCAATTAGGAAAAAAAGAAATGGTTAGGTACCCATCGCAACTACAATGAGCAACCGAGTTCGCAATATTATGGGATTAAAAAAACGAAGTTCTTGGGCATAAAGCAAAAGTCCCAACAAGAAACGAATCTCAAAATAGAGTAAAAATTAGGCATTACAAATTACAATCACTAAATTATTTGGAGAAGCTAAAGAAGATTGTTGCATATTTTCTATGACAATTTAAGACCCACTAGTTGCATAAAATAACTTACCAATTAAAAGAAAGAAAAGTATGATGTAAAATGACTGCCCCAAAGGCCCCAACGAATTTGATTGATTGATATTAAATATATACAAGAATAAACAACGAAATAAATTAAGACTAATTTCAATAAGAAAGAAAAAATATGTCAAAGTCAAAGTCTTGAAGGTTGCCCAATGGCTCTAGTCATTTGAAAGTGATCAGTACCTAATTAAAAGTGCACAAGGAGTATGCAATCACACTGAAGTCAACAACAAAAAAAATTACATTGGTCATGGTAAATATATACAGCCACTCCATGTACACATATTTTTCTAAATCGGAGTATATTGAACACAAATGCACAAAACTCACATATATTAGGCACATGATTGATGCTTGTGTGCGTATTCTTCTGCATATCTTTTTTAATTTTTTTTCCTTTCCTCTTTCCAAACTCAGAAATTTTACAAAATGCAGAAATATTGCAGATATGAAAGTTAAAGATAAACCAAACAAAACTAGAAAAGAAAAACTACAAGATCAATGCATGGGAGTACTACAATGGGTTGATACTTGATAATTCACTGCTACTTCCATCACTGTGCTCCACTGCTGTTACAACTATAAACAACATGTCCCTTCAGGCCCAACCAATTTCACGTTTTTGATTGTTCTCAACTTGCCCTTTTTTAACTTGTATAAGACGGTTTTTTTTTTTTTGGGACCATTTCTTCAACATAGGATTCTCCTTTTCCTTGAGCCAAACCATGGTAACCTGAACATCATGCGGAAGTTTTTCCGCTAACATCTAGCAATAAAAGTTCCCATTTTTTTTGGGCTAGGCACATTCTTGGCTAGGTGTTCATCAACATTTGCCATCTCAACGAGGCAAACAATATTGGATAAAATGTTTCATCTTCAACATAAGTTAGCCTTTAGTTTAATTCAACGGAACATCAAAATCATCCACTGTTAAGAACATAATCCTTTTGTCAAGTGAACCTGTGACACATGGAAACTGCCAACTTAATTACAATTATTCATCACTACATCATCTTATAACATTTTGTATTTACTTCAGAACCCACTATTAGCACTGCATATATATAGGCCATGAAATCTTCAGATCATTATCTCATTATTACACCTCCCCTGAAGCTTGCATTGCCTACCCTTTGCAACCAATGTACTAAACATAAACAAGAATTCCCAGGACCACAACAGCATGGATCATCCCCTCAGGATACCAGTGGATTGCTTTAAACTACACTATATTTGGTAGGAAGGAAGAGATTGTACAGTGGATGATTGCTTTAAACTACACTATATTTGGGATGTTCGCTTCATTAGAGAATTTAATGATTGGGAGATGGATGAAGGGCTGCATTTTCTTCGTATTTTGGGTGCTAATATTCCTCCAACGGATGTTACAGACCGGATGAGATGGAAGTTGAAGCCAAACGGGGAGTTTGACGTTCGGTCGTATTACAACAAATTGCGGGATGCTCCCTATTTTGTATTTCCTTGGAAAGGAATATGGAGAGTAAAGGCCCCTAGGCGTGTATCGTTTTTTGTTTGGTGTGTGGCTTGGAATAGGATCCTTACGGGCGATAACTTGAGGAGATTAAGGGGTTTGGACTTTGTAGACTGGTGCATTATGTGCCGGCATTGTGGTGAGTCGGTTGATCACTTATTTCTTCACTGTGATTTGGCTCATCAGTTGTCGAGTTTTGTCTTAAAAACTTTTGGTTTGTCCTGGGTCTTGCCTAGATCGATCCCGGAGATGCTTGTTGGTTGGTGGAATTGGTTGGGAAAGCACTCGTCTCATGTTTGGAACTTAGCTCCATTGTGCATTCTTTGGTGTATTTGGAAGGAACGGAATCGGAGGACTTTTGAGGATTTGGAATGTTCCAGTGTTCAGTTGGTTGCTTCTTGTAGTGAGTTTCTTTTTGATTGGTCTCGGGCTTGGGGACTCACGTCTAGTGATTCTCTCCCCTCTTTTCTTAGCTCTCTTTCTCTTCTGTAATTTTTCCTTTGTTTGGTTTTTTCTCTGTTTTCTGTTGTGTTCTCTACCTGTTGTCTTTGGTTTGCTCTATGTTTTTCATGCATAGAGTAGCCTTTCATATATATAACATTCTTACTAATCAAAAAAAAAATTTGGTAGGAAGGAAAGTGGGAGGAGGGAGAGTAAAGGGAGTCCATCTTCCCCTAGTGTCATTTGTTAGGAGGGAAGGAAATGAGAAAGGAAGAGAATAAATTACAATTTTATCATTATATCCCCATTTGTATGGTTTAGAGCAAGGACAAATTAACATTTCATACTCTTTTATAAAGTAATTCGCTCTCCCAACTCTAAGCAACCCATTTTTGTGGATTGACTCAGTGGGCCAAAGAGAGTTTTACCTCCCTTCAAAAAATATATATATAAATAGCAAATTTAACACAGCCCCTAAATGTGTGGAAAGTTATCCATGGAGGGAGGTAATAGGCTGTAGACAAGGCTTCCATTTTCTATCAAATATCAAAACATGGGCCTGCTTGTACAGCCTAAATTTGAAAATTTCATAATATCTGTAGTTTAGACAATAAAATTAACCATATAATTAAGTAATTATTTTAATTAAAAATCAAAGGGTATATTAAAGTTTTGGCACTTGAACATTTTATTAGTGTTTCTATTTCATCCTTTTTCTTCTAATTGAGGCAATGTTGTCCTCCAATTTTTAGCATTGTTTCAATTTCATCCTTTCATCCAAATCCATAAAAGTTGAGATAACGGGGTTAGGCAGATGCAGATCAAATGACTAAATTTGATGTGGCTAAATTACATGGCAGTGCCATATGCCATGTCTACTAAAAAAACTATCAAAAGGAAAAGCTCTCCATCCTCTCCAATATTAACTCAAAATGACTTTTGGGGGTGAGAATGGGAGGGGAAGAGTAAAGGAGAGCAATTCATGATTCAATAATTCAAATGATTTTCTGGTGATATTAGAGAGGCAAAAATAGAAAATATCCCTTTGCTGAGTGCCGTAACCCAGCTCTGTTCATGGACAGCAGTTGACTTGAAAGTGCCCTATCCATTTTGGTAATTGGGCTTTAAATCCTTAATTTTTCTTGTTCAGAAAGACTATCCTTTTAAGTGAAAAAGTTTGAATCAGCATTGGTGTTCTGGGCAAAAAGTAGACATGGCAAAACGGGCAGGTTGGGTAGGGTCGGGTCAATCGGGTTGTGGGTCAAACGGGTCACGGGTCAAAAACGGGTCATCTTAAGTGGGTTAAAAACGGGTTCGAGTCAATCGGGTTGCAGGTCGGGTCGGGTTGACCCGTATTTTTCACATGAATTTTTATTTTTTTTTTTTTATAAATAAAACAACATGCATTTGTCATTTGAAAAGTTATGCAATAAATTATTTTATGTAATTTTGACTTCACCACTTATATCAAGAATGAATTCAATTAAACTTATTAATACTTATTCAATAATTTTAAAATTATACAAATCCTAACATTGCTATCTAAAACAAAATAACACAAACATAAATAAAATAAATACACATGTTTTATTTCTACACAATATTAACATTCCAAAATATAAAACAAAATTACAAATGACTTATTAATACTTATTCAATAATTTTAAAATTATACAAATCTTAACATTGCTATCTAAAACAAAATAACACAAACATAAATAAAATAAATACACATGTTTTATGTCTACACAATATTAACATTCCAAAATATAAAACAAAATTACAAATGACTTATTGGATAACTCATTTGATAAAGAATAAAAACATATAAAAAATTTACAATCTTGAAAATTAATTTTATAATCTATTATCAATTGTGGTTGGCACTCTATTTCAATTTGAGATATACGTTAAAATTGGATTGCTTACTTATTTGTACATGGTCTCTTTTATGAATATCATATCATTGCTAAGCAACACACACTTTAGATAATATTATAATTTATTTTGAAAAGCCGTTTATTTTGGACATAAATTGTTAAAAAATGAGTCTAAGTATTCATAATTTATGCTAATTTAATACTTTGATTTCACTGTTTTTACACTTGTAAATGTTTCTCATACATGTCTACAATTTTAAATCTATATTTTTAACTTTACTGTAACCATATTATCTTGGCATGTACTTTATTATTTAATATCTAAAAATCTGTACTCATTACAGAATACTCAACCTTTTATCTTTTAATTAATTTGCATATGTAAATGTATCAATTGTTTCCTTAAAACTCACAATAAGCAATTAAACTACTATTTTCTTAATTTTATTATTTTTTTACCCAAAAAAAAAAAAGTTTTAAAAAAGTGATTCGGGTTCGGGTTCGGGTCGGGGTGCGGGTCGGGTTGACCCGCAAAAAACTCGAAAAACTCGGATCGGGTCACGGGTCAACCCGTTTTTGTTTCGGGTCAAAAAAATCGGGTTCAGGTCGAGTATTTTTCGGGTCCGGTCGGGTCAAAAAATTTTGACCTGTTTTGCCATGTCTAGCAAAGAGAGTGTTAGGAAAATAACAAGCAATGTGTTTGGCTACATGGGTCATCATGATCAAGGATCGTCCATCATCAATACTACCCCAAACCACCACAGCATAATTCCAAGAAATCCACTATGGATCCATTTAAATCTGATTCTAGCGTTGTGATGATGTCTTTGTTACCGGTGGTGGTGACAAAATGTCAAACTTGGAGATAAAAATTTTTGAGCGTTAGGGGAGGGGGGAGTCAGAAATTGCCTCTTTCATACTTCAATTCTCAACGAGAGAGAGAGAGAGAGAGAGAGAGAGAGTAAAGCTCTTGATCTGCAGTGAAGGTTGGGGGGTGGGAGGGCACTAATTTGGTGAGGGCATTGGTGGGGATGGTGATGGTGGAGATTTTTTCCCCTTTTGACATGGTCATGCCACTGCCACCTAAACCAGCAGTGTCAACAAATTTATTCAATGTAATTCTGTTATCTCAATTTAACAAATCTGGATGAATTAACAGAATTGAAACGATAAAGGGAAAAAAAATGTTGCAATTAAAAGGATAGGGGAAAATGAACATTAATAGAAGTTTACTTAACACAAAATAAAAGGAGAAATAGCTCACTTGGTATCATCAAATATCATCATATCACTGAAGCACCTTCTCTTATGTTGCATTGCCTTCAGATCTTGAGTCAACAGTACAGAAACCATTTCCTGCAACCCAAATTTATATATCATCCTCTCCAGGTCATTGACAAATCCAACTTATCAGAAGCAAATTTACTTATCTATAGGTCATTGACAAATCCAATAAATATACGTTTAATCTATCATCTTCCTTATAAGCATTAATGTTTATCAAGGGTTATGGATACAAATTTAGAGGAGGTTCCCAACTTCCATACATTTTGCAGGGATATTTCTACGGAGTTGCATTTGTATCACGCACTAATAAGATGGTCATACTTTATGTACGCAGTAATGCACTCTAATAAATAGCTGCTAACTAACACTTCTTGGATTTAAAAGAAAATAACTGGAGACAAATACTACTACAAAATGTGTCCAATTCTTCTTGCATTCTCCATATTTACACAAAATGTATTTGATACTCATGCATTCTCCATTGATACACACCACCGTTCATATCAATCTTTAAATATATACCATCATGTCTCTTCTCGATCCCTAAAACTACATTCTTCTAGGCCTTTTATCTTTTTTGGAAGCTTTCAACACCTAAAACAAGCCACTCCTATTTACTGACGTTTTAACTTAAATTTTGATATTAGCTAGTCCTGTGTAACTCCTCTTCCATCTTTACACAAAGGAATCTCCAGAAAAAAACCCTAGGACTTTTTCAGTTTTGCAAAGTTTGGAATTTACATTTTTTATTTATGCAGGTGTGGGAATTTATAAATCACTCCACGTAAGATGGAAGAAAAGAAGGTGTTTGAAAATGCCAAAATAGCCAAAAGATATCATCTATAGTAACCCTGCTTTACGCCATTTTATGTTTTTCTTTTTCATCTTACTATGAGATTCAATCAGACAAGATATGATTCAGTGCAGGTACATCAATAAATTATCTATAAAATTTATGTGTCAAAAGTCTCAATTTCACTATTCAATTTCAGATTTATGCATTTTTATTCAATCCATGCACTAATGTGTAAATTACATGGACATTCTCATATGGTGTACAAGCGATTATGTATATATGCCTTGGCCAGTTGTTCCAAACTATTGACTGTTTAGGTACAATTACAAATCAAAAGCACTATATTAAAAGGAGAAAATAATAAAACTGATAGCAACACTAAATCCTTTATAAAAAATAAAAACTAATAGAATAACTCAATAAATAATTTAGGCAACCATTATCAGACGATAATCATGAATTACCATTCCTCTCTCAATTCCAAGCGGAAGGAAATGACTTACCTTAAATCCTTACGTGCGATGCCATGTAGAGCATGTTGATGACCATGTACTTGTCCATGCTGAAGGAACCGCTACAATCGGGCAGCCTTTGATATGCTCTTTCGCCTCTTGATCAGGCCATCCATCAAATTAAATACAACGGATTTATTTACAGAGACACCTTTCTGAGTGAGTTCTTCATAAATGTACATTGCTTCCTTGTATTTCCCTTGAGTACACAGCTCCTTGATCTGTTCTGAATAAGCAATAGAACTCAAACCCAATCCTTCTAGAGTATCATGGGTTCCATCATCTTGCCCCCTGCCTGGTTGTGAGGACTGATCAGTTAATTTTCCCATTTCAACTTTTTTTCGACATAAACTCTTCTGCTTCCTTAATCCTGCCTGCATCTGTAAGCGCACCAAGAATGGCATTATATGTATACTGGTCAGGACCTAATTTCTTCTCTTCCATTTCTTCAAGAAGATCAAATGCGTCCTCAAATCTCCCCTCTTTGCAAAGGCTTGAAATCAATGTGTTGTAAGTGACTGTATCAATTGCTTTCCCTTTTGAAATCCATGTGTTGAAAAGCTTAAGAGCCTTTTCTAGCATACCCTCTCTGCAAAGCCCACGGAGAAGAATATTACACGTAAACACATCTGGCTTAAATGAATTCTCGACCATTTTGTTGTGGAACCGAAATGCTTTCTCAACATCCCCCTTCCGGCAGTATCCATGTATAATTGTATTGTATGAGGTTTCATCTGGGACAAAACCACTCCCTAAAAGCTCATTCAATTTGTCTATTGCTTGATCAGTTTTTCCAGATTGGCATAGTCCTCCAATTATAGAGTTATAGGTCACAATACTGGGAAGGACTCCTTTCTCCTTCATTGTATCCCAAACCTCCAAGGCTTTGTCCGGCTTTTCATCCTTAAAGTATCCCATCATCAAAGTTCCATAGCTTACCTCGTCAATAATATAACCTCGCCTGGTGGCACTATTGAGCAACTTATAAGCTTCAGCAAGCTTCTTCTCCCCATAAAGAGTGTGTAGAATGGTATTAAGGGTAACAGTATCCATCTTCAAGCCTTTCCTACCCATCTTATCCATCATTCTAAATGCTTCCCCCATGTTCCCTTCTTTACAATACCCATTAATCAAAGTATTGTAAGTAACACAATCCGGAGAAAACCCATTTTCTTCCATGTTCCTCACAGTATTACTTGCTTCTTCCATCTTCCCCTCCTTACAAAACCACTTAACCAATATATTATGAGTAACTGCATTCATCTTCACTCCTTTCTCACTCATTTCCTCAATCAACTTCAATGCATCCGAACTTCCCTGCCACGCAAAACACCCGTCAATCAGCGTATTATATGTAACCACATCTGGCAACAATTTCAAATTCTTTTTTTTTTTTGATAAGTAACGAAAATAACAATTTCAAATTCTCCATCTCATCTCTCAACCTAAAAGCTTCCTCCATCCTACCCTCTTTACACAACCCCCAAATCAACATATTATACGTCCAAATATCAGGCAACAAATTATCCCTCGTCATCAACTCCATCACACTCGCTGCCTCCTTTAACCATCCCATCTTACAATACCCACGAACCAAAATATATACGTGTTCCTATTCGGCAACAACCTTCTATTCTTCATATCCAACAACAAATCCCTAGCTTCATTCAACCTCCCTTTTTCACAAAACGCGTCCAATATTGTATTATAACTCACATTATCAGGCGAACAACCAAACTCGCTCATTTTATTAACCAACCCTAAAGCATCACTAAACTTGTTCTCCAAGCAATACCCATAAATCATAATATTAAAGCTATTAGTATTCAAATTCACACCTAACTTAACAGCATCCTTAAAAACACTCTACACAAAGAAATCGAATACGTGGACGGGTGTCTCACCAGAGCATTGAGGAGTGTATTGCAAGTAAGCAAATTCGGGACGAGACGAAGGCGCTTCATCTTGTGGAAAATCTGCGCAGCGAGGTGGGGCTGCTTGGATTGGACATAAGCACCAATGGAGGTGTCAAGAAGGGCTTTGGAGGGTTTGGGAGCGAGGCGAGGCGAGGTGGATGGAGGAGGAGGCGGTGGGGCTCGTGGTGGCGATCGGAGGCGATGAAGGAGACGAGGAGGGACTTGGCGTCGGAGAATTTGCTGTGGGCGAAGAGGGAAGGGAGGAGGGAGAGGAGGGAATGGGGAGAGGAAGTGAGGGAAGGGGAGTGGGATTGGAGGAATTTGAAGAAGTGGAGGAGCGTTAAAGGGCGTGAGGATAGGGTTTTGGAGGAGAGCAGAGAGAGGAAGAGGGGTTGGGTTGGGTTAGGTTTGGGAGATGTGGGGTTAGGGTTTCGAGTGGTGTGTTTGGGGTTGTGAGGATTTTGGTTATGGTTTCGAGGACTTAAGGTTTGGTGGTGTTGTTCATGGTGATCACAATGGCTGTTTCTGTGTGTGTTAACTGTTAGGGTTTAGGCATTTGGGGGTTTTGGGGTTTTTCAAATTTGTGAGAATTTAGGTAGAAAGAAGAAGAAAATGGAGGGAGGTAAGGTAAACGACACGTCGTATATTGGAAGCTGGAAGCTTGTGGTAGAGGCGTTCACGGGTCGGTCTGCTCGGGTTTGGAGTACACCCATGACTTGAGCATCTGGATTTACGGGCGGGTTCGGTTGGATTGGCGGTTGGCCAACACACTCAAATTCAAATCTGCAACCAAACACAGAGAGTCCCACACCAGTAAACCGCAAAAGACCAAATTGTGCCATCATCAGCATCGCCACACCCACAACACAATGATCCAAACCCACTTCCACCAACATAATCAAACAATACCCATGGCCAACTATTATACCAACACCACCAATAAATTACAGAAAAAAGTGAAAAAAAAAAATTGAGATGGGAGAGCGAGAGAAAGTGAAAGATCCAGATTTGCTATATATTGTTGCTTTAATTAAAATTGTTTAATTCAGTGGTTGCCTTTTTGATTTAGAGACATGCGGAGAGAGAGAGAGAGAGAGAGAGAGAGAGAGGATAAAACATGTTCTGTTTAGCTTTAGGAATTTCAAATGAAAATAACGAAACACGAGATAATGGGGAAGGATGAAGAGATATGGTTGGAAGTCATAGGGTAGTACGTGTCTAATAATGGCGAAGTGAGAATTTTTTAGGCCCATCATGTAAAGATGCATGAATCGTGTATATATATAACAAATATCAAAGCACATTGGTTATAGTGGGTCGGTTTGGTTGCAACGGATTTCCTTAACATACACCCGACATCTGAACCAATTGTTATCGGGTTTAAACAATTATACTCACAATCGACCAAATTTACATTTGAAGCCGACCAAATCTTATCGGTTAAGTTTGAGCTGGTCGGTTTTAGTCGGGCTCGGGTTAGCTTGGACACCCCTAGCTTGTGGTAATGTAAACAGTACATCGTTTGGGGTTTTGTGTTTGGCTATAAAGTCTATTATGTTCGTTTGTTTAGAAGATAAAGTATAGGTGATTGTGGCTGTGAGGGGCAAGAATTAGAGTTCAAGTATTCAAAAGGGAGTTTCATATACATACACGTATATATATATATATACACACTTAGATTAGGTTAAAATAAAATTATATATAAAAAAAGAAAAAGTTAAAGACTTTTTTTTTTTTTGAGAAGGAAGTTAATAATGTATACTTGTCTAAAAAGATATTTATATAAACTTAAAATCGGATGGAATAAGTTTATCGATAGATCTATATATGATATTAAATTATTATTTATAACTTATTGATTATAGAAATAGTAAAAAGTAAAAATTCATAATATGATATGAGATTTATAGTAAAAAGTCTTAAAATTGCAAAGAAGTAAAACCTTTTAGTAATAGTTTCACAATGTATAAGAAAATGAGCTAAGTTTGAACATGAAACTTGAGCTCGACTAGTACTTGAAAAAAATATTAAATAAATAAGCTTGAATTTTTAATAATTTGCTCGACTTGGATTGTTTAACGCCATAATTTTATGGTTTTTCGATTTTGTGAGAATTCAAGTAGAAAGAGGACGAAATGGAGGTGCTAAGGTAAACGACACATTGTATTTGGAAGTCGGGACTGGGTAGGAAACGGTTATCGTTTATGTGGTTCTTATCATGATGATGAAATTAAGTAAGGACGTGGGTTGCGTTGTTGTTTGTATTTTATTATTATTATATATGGTGTCCTTTGACAGACACTAATAACTTCAATTATTAATGGGTGATCCAAAGACTAAACCAGAGGTTGTGGAGGTGAAGGAAATCAAAGCAATAGCAGAGAGCTTTGAAGAGTATGGTCAAGTCATAGAGGCTTCACCTGATGGTGATCAGTTCGGACCACAAGATGCTCAGCTTGACCTTAGCCGTGGCATTCCTAGGTATATTCTTTTCTTCTCAATGATTCTCTCTCCGGCTTATATTCAAGTGGGGCTAAAATTAAAACTGTTCATTCAATTTAGTATGCAATATGAGAAGAATACTTTTAATTTTGTTAATATATTGATAAAATATTTGTAAAGATATTATAATTAAAATTTTTAGTTTGAGACATAAACAAGTACTTATGTGTGTTTTGATTTAGTGTTAGACAAATTTCATATAATACATTGGGTGTGTTTGTATAAACTGTTACTAAAAACTTCGAGGAGTTTTGTTACAAAATAAAGTTTTGGGTTTTAAAAATATTCTTCTAAGCTCCAAAACCGCCTAACCAAATCAGACCCATTATGTGTTAAAAAGGATTGTATTTAAATGTTGTTAAGTTGGGCAAAAGTTTGCATAAGAAGTTGTTTGAAGACATTGAAGAATGAAAGATTCGGCCGAGCAAAAGATGGACTCTAGAGTTATGAGGCCACTATAATGAGGAGGCAAATGGGTCATTTGCTGGAGTTGAATAAAGATTTTATTGTGACTGTTTCTTCTCCAGTGAATTTCCTATGAGTTTGGGTATTTTGGAGTGGTTTTTAATTTGAAGAGTTTCTGATAGGTTTTTCACTTTGTCATCAATTATGCGTGCGCTTTTTACTGTTTTTGTATCTTTATTGCTTTTAGATTTTTGTGATAATTATTGTAATAGTGTAATCTAACAAGTTAACTCTAAAATTAACTAGCTTTTCAATCTTCTGCTTAAAATTTGAAGTCTAAATCGAATTTTTCAATGTAAAATAATAGAACTAATTAAGAAGCTGTGAATTTTAAAGAGGGAAAGAAAAGAAATGATCACAACTTTTTCTGAGAAAGATAAATTCCAAGTTTATCTCCATTAATAAAAACTTTCCAGAGGGATTTGTGATGTTGTAACTACTAAAACAGGTTTTACATCATGCACATTGAAAACCGACCAGTCAAGTTCTCCACAATCACACATCACGCAAGTGTGACCCAATGCCTTGGTTCAATTGGTGGTCACGTTTAGTATCTTGGGGTTGCTAAACCATCCATTGTGGACGATTATGAATTTAAGGATGACACTGGCAGCAACAATGAAATAGTGCAGTCTCATTGTGGTCATTTCTACGTGCCCCCGGCTGTTGAGAGTGTCCGTGTTTTCAGAGTTGAAGGATCGAAGTTTCTGAAGCTGAATCGAGGGACATGGCATGCAGGACCACTGTTTAAGGCTGATACAATGAACTTCTACAACTTGGAATTGAGCAACACCAATGTAAGCTCTCTCTCTAAACTAGTTTTAATTAGTTTATGTATGCCTTTTGGTGCATTTGCAAAGCTACCCTGGAATTGTGAAGTGATTTGAGCTCAGCCAGCAACCTTTTTTGAATCAAACACTACTAGGGAAGACCTTGTGCATATAAACATGACAAACATGCATGTGTGCTGTTCTATGTAATTATCATTTTGGGAATTTATTTTTTACATGTCTCCCTCTCTTTGTAGGTGGTTGATCACACCACACAACTTCAAACGGGAAAACGGATTGGCCTTCTTGATTAATGACTAGCTTGTTTTCAGCATCAACAACTGTTGCTATTCCACATTCTCAATTGTATCAGTATGATATAAATTCTCATAGGGTTACTTGCCCAGGCATACCTTCTGGATTATCAAAATAATGCAACAAACTGCTCATCTTGCAATAACTTTGGTGCTTATATAGCGTACCGAGTTTATTTTCTACTTGGGTTCTAGCTTCTAAGTTCCCATCCAATCTTTACTGAATTTAATACAAAATTGGTAATAGTAAGGATCACATCACTCTCTTAAACTCATCACAAACAAACGTGATTTTGTTAACTTCATCAATGGAACTACGTTGGTTGCACATGTTACTTACATCTGAGGAGTTGCTTCTGTTTTTCCTGTTTTTGCTGTTTTAGAAAAATGAATGACAAATAAGAGTGAGCAATGATTTGTGCATGACTCGACCAAAAAAAAAAAAGGAATTTGTGCATGACCATCACAATTTCCTGCCTGTCATTCATCAAGTGGAAGCAGCGTAGTCTTTTTCTTCTTTTCTGTTTTTTAAACCATCGTGCTAGGATATTCTCATCGGTTGAATTGCCAAAATATTCTTAACCTCTGGCAAAGGATTAAATGAAATCTGGATAAGCCACACATGGTGAAGGTGATCTTGTATTTAGCTATCACAAAATAACAAGCACCAATGCTGTTGCGAGCATGAAGACAAACCCAAATATTGTGGGGATATTAATAAGACAGTGCTAGACACACTGCAAAAACAAAGTAGCAGCACAATTCAGATCTGGTGAGGCCATTTTTAATGAAAAATGAAGAAGAAATATAATTTGGATAATCCAATAATAACAAAAGCCGATATTGAGGATTTTTTACAGTGAACAAGGAAACAGTTGTGTTCAAAAGACCAGGAGGTCTTTCCCAGTCACTGAAATTTAATGAAATTACAATTTTCAGAACCACTATATATGATAATGGGTAATAAGCACCAAACTGATCAATTACTCCTTTTGAAGCCACAACAAATGAAGCATTGACTGATCCACAACAGTGGAGAGATTGAACTTGTGTCACGTTGCTATTCACCTCCCATCATCTGCACAATAAATTTCAAACATTTTAAGAAAGAGTTCTGCTAATGCTGAATATATTATTTTTCATTATTCAAAAGAATTTGCATTTTAGTTGTTTAACATCATAAAGAAAGAAAGAAAGAATGAAACAAAGTATTAAGACAAGGACATCATTAACACATGGAAGAATGGGGGGATGGAGAAGGAAAACCCTGCATGGCAGTATTCAAAAATAAATTGTTTACTTCGAAGATCATTTATTTTATAAACTATCTTCATTATTTGAGATTTCAAGATGTGCCGAAGATTTGAATATAATCAGTCTCAAGTGCTCTAGTAGAGGAGAGGCAGTAAAATCACTCAATAGAAAACCCAAATCACCGTTAGGCAATGAATAATACCTTGAAGATATCCCCAAACACCCCTTGCAAGGGATTTCTACGCCGCACTCCATAGAATTTCGCCACAATTTCATCTAGCAACTAAACCATAATATTTTATGTTAGAATCAACACAAAGTTAGGTCAAAAGATATAATATTAACAGATGGCAGAGTGTAAGAAAAACTTTTTTATATGTTGTAGGAGATGTATTCTTAAACAATGAAGAAATGAGTATCAACAGCAAAAAAAAAAAATTGTTTTTTTGGGTAAAATCAACAGCAAAAATTGCACACCTCATTAAATGCAGGTTCCCTTTCTATAATTGTCTTGTAACTATTTCGCAACATATTAAAAAGAGGCAAAGCATCTCTTTGCAATCTGCAGTGAGAGAAAATTTGGATTAATCAATGATCTTCATTTTACACACTTCCGACAATGATACAACCTACCATCAGAAAGGATAATGTCTGAACAGAAAGTATTGGCTAATGCAGAGAAACAAATGTTAACACTTAAGCATGCATGGCAACAATGTCTACAGTTCGAAGTAAATATGAAAGAGATAATATTTATTATAAAATAAAAAAAGGATTGGCTATATAGATTAATTCACAAGATAAATTGATATCATTTTATTTGGTTTCAGGTTCATAGGAGGAGAAATCGTTGGAGCAAAAGTAGGACAAAGAGTTGAGGCTTCAAATGTAAAGTCACACTATCCGAAGGATGGAGGCACTAGAAATTATGAATTTAAGCTTCACATTCAGTAATAAATTTTGGACTTGTGAATTGTGATGACCTAGTAAATATAATATTAACTTTATTTTTTCTTTATTTATTTGTTTTGTTATTCCACAAGTTAGTAGGTCCCCACTTGAACACAAGAAAAGAATAAAAGTTCCTGAACTTATCCCACTGTCATTATTTTATTTTTATAATTTAATAGTTGGGGGTGGGGGGATTAGAATTGGATATTTCCATTTGGAATATCAGGAGGTGCCAACCAATTAAGTTACAAGGTTTTTGGCTTTCTGCCACTATTCATATCTCCATGTTATTTACTTATTTATTTAAACATTTTCTATTTTTTGAGGAAGGGAGGAGGTTAATAAAAATAATTATCACAATTGGCACAATTGAGCAAAATGCCAGCCTTTGAATAACATAGCAGTCTTATTAACATACTCCAAACTGCATAAAGACCCTTGCATTGCATGCGAACTTAATCCAGCAGGCACTAAATGAATGCATCCATCTTATGCAGCTGGTACCAACACAGAAGATTATATAAAAGCAAAGCTGAAACTTACGTTTGCAAAAGATATATGATGAACTGGATTAAATCTGATTGGGGAAAGTTTGATTCCAGTTGTTTCTTTATCTCATCCATGAGATAGTTAGCATCTCTCAGATTACCCATAGCTAAATACCTATCATGAAAAAGAAAAAAAGCATTTAATAATTTATAAAAAATAAATATATGATAAACAGAGAAAGGGGCTAGCTCAGGGAAGAAATCTATATTATTTTTTGATATATATATGAATCTTGCTTTCCTTACATTTCCTCCATCTTTAGTATCCATTATCATTTTCTTTTTCCGTTTTCCCTAATCATTTGGAAAGTGGGTATTGCTAAGTAGTGAGTCAGCTTAATCAAAAACCATAGAATTGGCTCACATGCCCCGAAATTCTACAAAGTTTATTCTGGAGTTAAAGAATTGCAAAAACCAGGGGTCCAATTGGAGCTAAATGAAGGATCAAGAACGGAGAGTTCTATGATCCCGATTTAGTTCAAAAAGGATGCTGATGATAATAGTTAATCGCTATGCAAGTATCTACTTCTTGAGTGTTCTTACATTAAAATTGCCCGTGCAATGGCCAAATCATCTTCACCTGGATAACACTGCAAAGTTGAGAAGTAAATTAACTGAATAAAAGACTGTGTGGAAAAACCCAAAAAAAAAAAGAAAAGGAATGACTCTGGTGAAGCTGTTAAAGAAAGTAACTTGGTTGAGAAATCCAAAATATTAAGGAATTATGACTTATGAATTGTACTATTTTTTGGGTTTATTTCATATTTTGTATATTGGTTGCAGCATGCATCACTTTTTTGTGAAGAACTCAAAATTATTAGTTAAGAATAACATGACAATTCTTAAATTGTAAGTAATTTCAATAGTAAAACATAATAGCTTTAGATATCAGAAATTGTTTTTGACCAGAAATAGTAGCAAAAATACTACATTGATTGTACAATCATTGAAACATGCATAAGTTTATCCTTGTCATATAGAATCTTTAAGAAGTCAACACAATAGGCATGGATGTGTAATCTTCTGTACATCTGCAAGTTGTTAATCATATTAATAAATATGAAAAGTATAGAGTAAGAAGGCTAACCTTCCCCATAAAATTCACTAGAACAGAAGCAAACTTCTTTGGGCTATTTCCTCTAACAAAATGATTTGATACTCTAGCCATGTCCTGCAAGGAAGCAGTGTATTGATACATATTGAGCACTGAAATGAGGGCCAAGTGTATTCACAGACTAAAATGTAACATTTAAGTTTCATGTAACTAATTAAAGTACATTTCAAAGACTGGGATATTATAATAGTTAGAAGGACACTTAGGACCATGAAACTATCAATTCCCAAAGGATTCAAAGAAAAAAAAGATTCCACCATGACAAGCTTAAGAAACAATGATGCTGTCACCGAAATAATACTAGTACGGAATCAGCAGAATGAAAAATCTGTTCCAAATGGGGCAAAGCACATTGGTCCAAGACACCAATGTCTTATTTCAATCTAGAGGGGAGGCTCTTCTCATAAAAAAAAAAAAAAAAACTAGAGGGAAGGTGAGTGTAATAATGGAAAACCTTAGGGGATGTTAGTGAAATTTTCACCTATTCCAAATGGGCAAACTATTGTGTTCCAGTACTAACATAGCAACTCTCTGAAATCCAGAAAGCTGCTCCAATGTAGAATTGATGATTCTGTTTGGCACCTTCCCCTTATGTGCTCCTCCTTTTATCTTTTTTTTCAATTCTTCTCAAAAAGTTCGTTTGCATCTAGCAACTAACAACACTTGGGATGACTTATATGGGTATATGCACAGTTGTGCATTTCCCTTCACTTAATAACTGGGAATTAAGGAAACCTCAATGAAGCTTCATCAAGAAAAAGCTAGTAATAAACTGTAGGCTCATAGTTAGATTCACAAAAAGGAAAAAAAAAAATATGGCCCATACATTAGAGAAAAACAGCACAACCAAATACTTCTTGAAGCCTACATTTTTGCTGTAAGACCTACCACTTCAGGAGATTCAGAGTATATATATTCAGCTAGCATCACATGTAGTTCAGGAGATCCACTCCTATGTGCTCCAAACTCCACAGACCACCTGAAAAACAGAAGATCTTAATTTCCAGAGACACACCAGCAAGAGGTACAATATTGGCAGCTTTTAACAATATTTTGAAACACATAAACAGTCACACCATCGAAGAGATTTGGAGAAAAAATAGAAATCTTAAAGTACACCAAAAGAACAGGAACAATTGGTAGAGTAAACAGAACCATAAAATCTTTTCCAACCAAGAAAACAAGTCCATAATGTCTCACTTTAAAGCAGCTTTTAAGAATGATGAGCAGCCATCAACACGTATTTTTGCTGCCCCAAGGGCTTCAGAAATTTGTTCCATTTCATCATCATCTGGCAAGTGTTGCGGCAGAGGAATCTGAGGAAACATCTTGTAAATTTTCCTGACACGGTCTAATATAGAAATTTTGTCATAATCACGAAGAAAGGCATGCATCAAAATTATCAGAAAGCTATAGATGGCCAAGTAATTATAGAGCTAGTTAAATCACATAACAGCAAAAGTTATTGCACATGTAGAAAACAACAAAGCCAATTTAGTGGAGGTGGCCCAAGAAGAGTTGATAAGCAAAAAAGATCACACGAGAAGTAAGGAATGACCAGCATCAAAAAGTACATGACTAGTAAAGAATAAATCAACTGACCAAGGGCATCACTGTCGTAAGGAATTTTCCCTTTAACAAGTGTCTCCACAAACAACACAGCAAGCTCCGCCCCACAAGTAATCTGAAAATTTTTTCCAGTGTATCAATGGAATATAGTTAGAAAGATATGGAGAACAACTACGACTTTATGACAAATCAATAATATCAATCTTTAAAAACAAAATTATAATAAACCACATTAACAAGGATTTGGACAAATCCATAAACATTAGCCCAATGGGCCATTTATGGGCTGGCATACCTTTCTATCGGAAAAGATTGTGCTTCAGTCTTGGCCAATACAAAATTACTAAATCCCATGGTTAGCCCCAGTTATTTGCAACCCCATATACCTAAATTATCTAAAGTTGACTGGGCAATAGGAAAAATGAGCAAGATTTTTATTTAGTGCCCTGTTATTATCTGTATCCAGCATTGATAGTATTATAATCAATCCATGGCCACTAGACATAAATATAACCCAGGGTCATGTTTGGGAAGTAAAATCAGTATATAATTCTCTCATCCAAAACATACACACGCCAATTATCAAATCCTATGTCTAATGTGATTACTTCTAACACACATTAAGTTGAAAAAAGTCTACTCAACAACATAGGAATATAGGACTTTGAAGAAAACAACCTGCCCATGTTTCAATTGGATGCATGCACCGGATTGAAGGATGTCCAAGGCTTCAGAATACCGCTGAGCAGATACATATCTGTGAAAAAGCACGCATATTTCATGAGCACGCATGCCATAAATTGACCAACTGGAGTAGTTCACTTCTATGCTATAATGCTACTGACAAGCCTTTAAAAACAAAGAAATCGAGTTCTTAATATCTATACCTTGCACTAATTGATTTGTACATTTGTTGAGCTCCATAATAATTACCCTCCTCTACAACTTTCTGCAATTTCTCAATATTCTGCATTTCACAACAAAAAAAAGGTAGCAGAATCAGAATCCATTATTGCTAACCCATTAAAACTGACTTTGACAAACAAAATGAAACCCAAAAAACAAAATATTTTATTAAATTGTGGAACATGATTAGCAGTCCCAGAATTTTCCAATAACTCTTTTATGTGTTCTAAAACATTCAAATTAGACAACGAAACCCCCGATTATACTTCATAATTACTCCATTTTTTCATAGACCAAGCTCAAATGATACCTCATCCCCTTGTAAGAGTAAGGTGAATCGGGTTCAAGACCCACCTGGTGGGTGTGTTTATACATAATTTTTAATCAAACAAATGAAAACATAATTTATCTATAATGCTGCTTTTGTCTAACACTAAAAACGGTTGGAATGAAAGAAAAATATATGAATTATGAATCAAAGGCTCTACAAAATCAACCAAATTGCTCATATAACTTGTGTAGCTTATTTGATAACAGAAACAATAGCAAAGCATGAAGATATTAAAAAAAAATTGTGATTTTTGTTAACTTTTCCACTGTCTTTGCCATTTTCTTTTTCTTTTATATATATATAATAAAAAATAAAAAACAGAGAATTTGGGAAAAAAAAAAAAAAAACTAGTTGGGTACCTCTTGAGCCGGAGGTAGTGTACCTCTCTTGAGTCTCTCACGCGACATGACCTTACTGTTTGTTTCTTCTTCGGTGGCAGAGAGATCTGTGTGATTCAGTGTCGATGAAGATCAGAGAGCAAGTGATTTGGTTTTGCTTTTGGTTTCGGCTTTGGGTTTCAATCTAGCAACATGGCTTGTGTGGAAAACAAGGTTTTTTCTGAGTTTTGACCCGTAACACATGAACTGGGCTAGCTGCTCCCAGTCTCGTCCAATACCTTAATTAATTATAATAACTCTTTATTTATTTTTTAGACGTTTTATTATTATCCCCAAAATACTTGTTTTTTCTCACTTTTAGGAATGACAAGGGCTTGGTTTGCCTTTCTTGTGCCTTTTGTGCATTGGGCCGACCCATACATAACACGTGTCTTAAAGTGGCCACATGTCGGCTTAATGTAAAGGAATGTTGGACTAAAATTTAACTCATATAATAACTGAGCATGATAAGAAGGAATTCGCTTAGGGGTGCCTTGTCCCTTCTTTGAAAGAAGAAATCCTACACAAGACAAATTTGAGATACATTGCTAATTTTAGTAAGATGACTTTGACATTAATGAGCTAGATATTAAAGAGAAAGGGGATGGGTAGTTATAGGAGTGTCAAAAGGAAGTAAAACATGTCCCTGCCTCATCACTTCTTATTTAATAGTTATGAGGAGCAAATTACCTAATCAATTTCTAAAATGTTTGGGTCTAAACCATTTTTTTTGTTTTCTAAAATTATCCCACGGTAGATTAGTACATCGATATAGATTTGGATATCCAAACCTATGTTAGAGTACAAGGGATAAACAATAAAAGAAACAAAAAAATTTAATGAACAAACAAAAAAATTCAGTAGCTTAGAGACACGATTAACCGTTGCCCTTGGACAATATTCATCCTCACGCAAATGTTGCTAAAATGATTATTGCAAATTTGTCTCCATTATAAAATTAAGACCTACAAAAAATTGTGTATTTATAAGAGAAATAATTTTTTTCTATATAAAGAAAGAGAATTTAAACCATATAAATAGACCATGAAAAGTCACAAATAGAATGTTATATTTATTAGAAACAATCTCCCAACGTTTGTGAAAATGTAAAGTGGTGTAACTCTTGGCCAAAAATTATGTAGAAATTAAAATTTTGCATAATTTCACTTCAAACTCGTTTGACCCAATTTTGAGCAAAAAACTAAATTGTTAGGCTGAAATATTAATTTGAAATTAGCTCAAAAGTCGACTAACTTAGTTTTAGGAGAGTTTTGCTAACCTAATACTCAATTGAACCAGAGTTTCAAGCTAATTACGCTGAAAATGCATTTTCCACTTTGTTTTTGGATTTAGATCCAGTGCACCGTGCAATTGCCTGTAGTTGTGAGATATAAATTTAAAAAGATAAAACAAAGTACAAAGTTGCAAGGTTACAAAATTTGTTGATCCAATTGTTAAAATTAAAAGTGAGTTTTTTAACTTTCAATTTTAGCCATGAATTTATATTTTATAATTGTATTGTGAATAGCTCTAATTGTTGCAACAGATCTCAACCCCTTATTTTATCCTATCTCTTTTACTCTATATCTTATAAGGAGAGAGAGTGAAACATTTTTTCCCCATAATTTAGTGATAGTTTTTTTTTTAAGTGTAAAGAGAGAGGATGAATTTTTTTTTTTTAATAATTTAGGGGATGAACTTTTATTTCTTTGAGAGATTCGGGGGTGTTTGGTACACCATTTCAAACAACAATTTTTAATTTTTAAACAATATTATACTTATTTCTATACATTTTTTCACCCACACGTATTTTCACATATGTTTTCAAACAACAAAACATATATTTTTAAGTGCATGTACTAAACACCCAAACTTTTTAAAATTTATAGGAAAAAAAAAAACACTTGATCTTGATTCATGAAAATAATATTTTAGGGTGGGTTCTAGTTAGCTCAATTAGTAGTCTTGGATGGTTGAATAAGAGATTTAAAATTCAATTTTTGACTACTCAAAAAACTGATTGGTGTTAGTCTGATTATAAAGAGATTAGGAACGGATGAAATAGGTTAAAACTCAAAAAAAAAAAAAAAAAAAAATAGCACCTCAAAAGTTGACTTGGACCCGAGTTCTGATTCTGAACTGTTCGGGTCGTTGGACTCGGACCCGAAAAATTCAGAATCAGAATTCGATTGGGGTAACGTTAATTTCGCACCCCATAAACGGCAAAAGACTAAAAAGCCCACACTTCGCACTCAAAAACGACATCGTTTTCATTCAATCACTCACTCTCTCGCTCTTGCAGTAGTCAACAATTCCGATCGTTCTTCATCAGATTCCAACATTACTATCCAGGTAAATTCAATTTTTTTTTGCAATTATAGGTTTTCTATGTGTGATTGTAATTCTTTGTTCCTTTTTTTTGGGTACTGTTTGTTAATAAAGTTTATTGCAATCAATCTCTTTTACTAGGATTTTGAATTCAGTTTCTTTTGAACTTCATTATAATAAGAAGTGGATTAAGGTCTCATTTTAGTCTCAGATATGTTACATTTTGTTTAATAATAGTTTGGCTTTTTTATGATTGTTTTAGTCAATTTTTAATGATGTTTCATTTATATACACGCTTAGCCTACCACCCATTTGATAAAATGTCACTGTGAAACTATTGTAATACATTTTTGTTTTTGTTTCTGTGACTGATGGGCTTTTGTGATAATCAGCATAAAACATACTTAGTTTTGGGTTTCTGTTTCCCACTCTATCTCTTTATTATTAAATGGTCATGTCATGCTGTGTTTTGAATCTTTTGAAACTGGCTGCTACACTGTATTCTGAAGGCAGAGTTATTGAATTTTGGCTTTCTTAAGCCAGGTTTATTTGCAATCCACTCTTTGTTAGTTTTGGGGAAAGGGAGATTGTGGCCTTGATTGGTGGATTTGGTAAAAGTGACTCAAGGTGATAGAGGGTTCAGATGCTCTAGTAGATTTATCATGAAGAAGTCATGAAGATTAAAAGGGTTTGACGAGGCTCTTCTGCATTTAACCATCTAATGCAGAACGGAAAACTAGCTAATTCATTATTGTTGAAAGAATGATAGACTCCATAGACAGTGGTTGGAGATTTTCTTCAACCAAAATAGTTGAAATCAATGGTTTATTTCTAGTGGGATATATAAGATGTTATAATATTAGGTTGGATGATTTAATTCAATGAATTTGGTTTTGGATCATTTGGAAAGTTTTGGCATGTATACAAGCATCATGTTTAGGGGCATTTTATTACTCTATATTACAATTTTGTTGGAGCTTATTATCTTTTTGTTAGTATTAATGAGAATGAATTGTTTGTGATGCAGGAAGAAGGAGAGAAGTAAGTATTGGATTGGAGAATGAGCAGCTCTGAAGCATTGCAAGCTGCCAAGGTGTATAGGGAGCTTCTCAAAGCTGTCAAGAAGCACATTCCCAAGGAAGATGGCAAGAAGCGTTTCAAAGAATATGTAACCAATGAGTTCCGAAACAACTCCACGCTTTCGGACCCTTCGTCTGTCCACCACAAAATCAAGCTCGCTCGTGACTACACCCTTCTACTTAATAGCGTACACCATCACAAGGTACACACTTTTTTTATCATACTTTTTTTTTTAAAAAACTGTTCATTTTCAAAGGGTGCTGTGCTTGTAACAATAGAAGTATTTGATACAGTTTTGTGTAACCTTATTTTTTTTGGTTTGGGGGGGTGGGTTGGTGTTAAGTTATGTGTGTACTTATTAGGTTTTGAAACTATGACCTTACTCTTTGTCCATTCTTATGGGAGGAAGAAGTGCCATTTGAGTGACAGCTCATTGGGTGAAGAGCTAATTTTGTTAATGGTGTGAATATGATGTTGTAGTTTTCTTGTTATTTTCTTTTTGCTATGGAGCTATGAATTCAGTTTTGTCTGAATAATATTTCTGTTTTTCCATTTAACAATTCATCTTTTATTATAGAAGAAAATTATAACATAATATTCTAATTTTAACTCTAATGTTGATTGTGGCAGGACCTATTGTTCTCTTACAACATTGCTGTGGATAGATCAGAAGAAATGAAAAGAGTATTGGGAAAATCTGCAGCAAGTGTTGGTCTTCAGCTTCCTGATGTCTATCAGCCTTGATGCTCTGGCTCATGTTATTTTTCAATTTTCATACCATTCATCTTTACTAATTTCTTTGAGAATAGTTGCTTTTGTTGTAGTATGATTACTTGGTTGTTGCATATTTCGATTCACTTTGAGGTCATCTGCTACCAACCAAGTTGATCTGAGATTTCATATGTTGTTTTCTACCCTCGAAACAGAGAAGCTCAGTTGTGTTGTTTGTGCTGGATGGTGAATAATGAACAAATTTATAACTTTGATGTTAAAAAGAAGGGCAGAGAGCGTTTCACGAACTCACTTTTCTTGATGTAATCATATAAATGACTTTGTGGTTCTTGAAGGGCATTTTGAGAGAAACTATCCACATTATGATGTTTAATTTTACGTGTGCTTTGGCTCTTTGTAGTTGATCATTTTCATTCAATGAAGTTTTATTAGTTTTAAAAAAACTTATGTTTGCAATTATGAATTCTTAATAACCCATTAATAAGGTTCACTTTCAGGTGAGGGGGTCATCTCAAAGTTATAAGTGTAATTTTCCAAGCTAAATTTTGTTTGGAGCCTGCAATTAATTTCTGTTTTACCAAGAGGCAATCATGAAACCTCACTCCTTAGACATAATGTCTTTAGAATTTAAGAATCTGTTTGAAACTGCAACTGTCTCATTTCAATCTACTTGTTTTCATTTCCCTTTAATTTGTGAATAGGTGAAAATTAGAGAAAAATAGATTTTCAACCATATAATGCTTAGCCACAGTAAGCAAAATAAAGGAACTTATCTTCTGTAAAAATGATGCTATTTGGTGGAAATAAATCAGCAGGGTAAGTTTATTCATTATCTGAATGAATGTAAGACCTTAGTTTTAAGGGTTCTTGGGATTATCTGAATGAATGTAAGACCTTAGTTTTAAGGGTTCTTGGGATTGGCTTGGCTAATATACCACCTCTTTGTATCATCAATGTCAGGTGCCTCAGAGACACAGATGCATCATTATCTTTGACATTACAAAGGTATAAATAATTTCAATGTACACAGGTTAATTTTTAAATTTCTCGGCCTGATATTTTTACAATATAAGCTCCTGTCTTGTGATAGCATTCAAGCCTGTCTCATGCCCAAATATGTGATTGTCGATATTCAGTCCAGTCTAAAAATTCAGGTGATTGTTTTTGAATATTCTATACAACCTCAACTTGAATTTACATTTAATGGCCTCATATTCCCAACACCAAATTTAAAAAGGATTTTATAATTAATCATATAGAATATGTACAATGTTAATGTAATTTATTGAAAAATGGACTGGTTTATCTTGGGGAGCCGTAGACTAGATTTAGAATTGGCTTGGGTTGGAGTAAGATTGGTAAGAATTGCTAGACAACAACAGTGGCTATTGGCTTGGTTTTCTTACTGATTCAGTCTTTTGCATAATGCTGCTGTGGTTGGTGTAGGTTAAACCTGCCTGTGCTGGGATGAATCAAGCATAGCATGCTGAAAGTTTATGCATGTCATTTGATGACTAGCACTAGTTGTTTTGCTATCGCATACTATACTAACTATAGCTGTTTGGACTGGCTTTTGCTTTGATTCACAGGTTGCACAAGATCATGTTCATCAATGATGCAGAGTCCTTTGTTCCACCAAAAATGAAAATTGCCAAAAACAAAATAAATTTATTATTGATAAAAAATAGAGCTCCATGCAAGATTATTAAGCACTAGTTAGCATCCACATTGGTGGAAATAAAAATTTTAGCATTAAACACCTCAAAAAAATACTTTATCTATTTTAACATACAATTTCATAACACATCCCGCATTAATGGTCTTATTTTTACCATCAGCCAAATACTATTTATTTTTTTATTAATTTATTTCTCACTTCCTCTCTCTTCCTCTCTCTTCCTCTCTGCCATGAAACCCAATAAGTGATAAAATAATAATTTTTTTTATGCTTCTTGCTACAGTGAATTGCTAGTCTGGGCAGTTCACTGGCAAAAAAATTGCCTTTGGCTCCACTAATGTTGGGCACAAATTGGAGTTTGAGGTGGTAAAATAGCTAAAAATTTTACCACCACTAATGGTGACGCACAATGCAAGCAAAGTTTTTTAACTGCTATTCTGGGTGAGTAAACAAAGCATGGAAAAAATAGCCTCTTAAAATTTTCACTTCCTCTCAATCGAACATGAAAGATGGAAAATGATCTATATTATACCTGAATAATAGGAGATAATCTAACACCATAATTCTCATGATTTTTTTGAGAGTTTGAGTGCAAATTTTCGTTTTCATGAAAAATAAGAATGACTATAAATTTAAAGATTTAAAATTCATGCAAAATCAGATTTGGGACAAAAATGTATTTCTAAACTCAACCCCTCAAAAATATTTTTTTATCTAAATTAGGAATTTCATTTATGTTTGTAAAGCCTAGAACATCCTAAATCAGTTCGTTTTTCCATCCACCAGTCAAGTCGAACAAGTTAGATTAGATAAGATTACTCTAAAACTAAACATCTAAAATATTATTTATCTAAATTAAGGATTAATAAGTACTTTTTTATGAAATTAAACAACATTTAATGGGGGAAAAAGAGAGGCAAACTTATTTTTGTTGTAGATATCCTAATTTTGTGTAAATGAAATTAAGAATGAGGTATTTTAGAGTCAGATGCAAGTTCCCCCAACAATTTTCAGAGCTTAACAAATTAAAATTCTAAACTGGAACACATAAAAATTTCATTCTTTTACTATTAGGATAAGATAAATCAAAATACTCATTAAACTCAACCTAGATTGATTGCTACCCTAATGAGAAGATAATAATTATCTTGTACATGCAATATATTATATATGTATTATTTCTTTCATAATATGTGAACTCTATACACACATGAATCTCACATATTATGAGAGAGGTGTTGCATATACCAAATGTATAAGATACTTTATTGGTAGAGAAGATTAAACTAACTTGCAGTTACTTACGACAATGACTGCTTAGATAATCAGTTATACAGTATTCTTGTAATATAATAATTTGGCATGGTATTTTCTCTCTTTACATGAATAACGAGTTTTACTAAAACTCAGCATAACTCTCGTGTGAAAGGAGTATGTATTACTTTGCTAGACTCCGAGAAAGTACGAATTCTTTTCCTGTGGTGCAGCACAAGGTTGTGTGGATTAGATCTCATGGATCAGATACAACAATTTTTAATGCGTGTCAGAAGGAAAACACGATAATATTGTTAGAAAAGTCACACGTCGCAAAGTACCCTCGCTAACGTGGCACTCTCGACCCCTTAACTGTGACACCTATCCTAGGATTCCTAGCTGATTTTGTATTTTTTTGAACACGATCTAAGTCTTATATCTCCCATTGCTTCAGCATTATTATTACAGTTAAATATATTCATTCAGGTCCATCTTCCTCCTTCAAATTCAACCAAAAAAATTAATGGGTTCAAAAACTTTCATAGAAGTTATTCTAGCAATACTCCTACCACCTGTTGGGGTCTTCATTCGTTATGGCTGTGGAGTAATTAACTTAACTCTTCTAATAAACACCAAATTTTCTTTTATCATTTATATAGATGCGTGTGTGTGTCTTTCTCTTTGATAAATTTCATTAACTTGTTTTTTTTGGATTGCTGAAAATGCAGGTGGAGTTTTGGATAGACTTGTTGCTCACAATATTGGGGTACATACCAGGAATCATATATGCTCTTTATGTGTTAGTAGGATAATGTGAGAGAGGTTGATGATGTACTGGGAATCATAGGTGACATGTATCATGTATGTGTTAGTAGCTAGGATGGTTGATGTTTGAAAAAGAGATAGCAACTTATGGGGTTTTCATATCATTGTTGTCTATTTAATTTAATTCGGGATTAGAGACTACTTGTTTGTCTATAGTTTACAATAATTCGACCCATTTGTGTTTTTTTTTTTTTTTTTTTTTTTTTTTTTAAGCCGACCCATTTGTGTTTGTGTAGTAGTGTCATCTTTCAGTTTTTGCTAAGCATATAGTAGTTTCTATATGTTTTGATTGATTGCCAATGGTAGCTGCAGTATTTTTCTTGGGTATGATTCAAGCCAAGGGGTGGATTTGTTGGACCTTGGGAGTATTTTTCTTAACCTGTGAGCTGAAATGATACAATTTTTTTCCCGAGAGCATTAATACCTAAAATTTTTAACATTAGTAATATAATTTTGATCCCTATATTACTTATAATATTGTAATCATATAATTATAAATATACATAAACCTTATAAATACGAGATATTCACAACAAGTAACGTGAGATACAACGAATGCCTGAGACATTTTTTAATGAGACATTTTTTAATGTGAACAAGCACGTGAGTATGAACTTGATTTAAGTACATTTTGTATATACATGATATACAACGAATGCTTGCGATATCTTTTTTTTTTCTCAGAAAAAAAAAAAAAAAAAGAAGACTGAGAAAAAAAAAAAAAAAATAGAAGACTAGATATTGGATTGTTTAAGACAATAAATAAGTTCAGAAGATATCTAAATATAATTTAAAATTTATTGATAATAAAAATGGTTCATTTTGTAGTAAAATCATAATACAAGATTGGTAAACTCATTTTGTATAAGTTCACAAACAAAAATTCTTCTATTTGATTAACTCAAGTAACTTGTGACACAAGTTCAAATTTTTTTAATAAGAAAATGAACAAAATTTAGATATATAATCTAATTTGGTAACGAGCTTGTGTTCAAAATCATAAGCTTGTACTCTGCTCCACTCAATTCGTATATAAACTTGCATATATTATGCAATGATATTAGTAATTTAGTATTCCTCTAGTCTTCTCATAGTGTGAGTCCTAAATAAGTATGAGACCCACATAGGGGAGAAATTACCATAGTTATCAAAGTCGATAACCTGACACCAAGATTGATTCAAGTGACACCAAGATTGATTTAGGTTTTTAATGAATTGTACTAGTACAAGACTCGGTCAAATTTAGTGGGTTTTGTGATGTGTAAATTGAATGGATTTTTATTATCTGGCTAAGCTTGTAAAACAACATAAACTACATCTATAAAATCACTTTATTGATTTTTTTATCGTTTAATGTGTTATAATATGGTAACTTAAATTGATAAAAGCCTAAAGAATTCAAAAAAAAAAAAGCACTTGTCTATATACCTATCAAAAGACTATTTTGTTATTGTGAAACCTTAATTTTGAATTATAAATTTAAGTTTAATTTAAGCATATAACTTTTAAAAAAAATTTATGTTAAGATTTTTGAAGATTATATATATTTTACAAATTTTTATTTGACCTGTATTTCAATTGGTGGCCCAAAAGTGACCCGACACATAAATCGGGTCAATGTTTGAGTTTAATAACTATGAAAAATACATATAATTATTGCATGAATGAATAATGATTGCTCAAAAAAAAAAAAAAAAAAATAGTATTGCTCAAAGACACGGGTTCTTATATCTATCATCCAAAGGCCATAATTTTCCCAATATTTAAAAAACTCCAAATTCCCAGCCGTTGGATACATCAGAGACATATAGATACACATATACTTGATCCCTCTGGGGACAAATCCGTAATATTACGCATATCACAACACCATTTCCGTCAACGAAAAATAACTTAAGCAACGAAGTCCAAACAGTCCTATCTATAAATAGGCACGCATATACGATTTCTAGGGTTTTAGGATTCACAAGGCGGCACTTCCTCTCTGTTCGAACTCTCAATCTTCATTCAAACGAAACTCTCACACCGCAATCATGGGGTAATCTTTTTTTCTCTTCTACGATTCTCACAATGCTATTTTTGCCTGTTTTTGAATAATTTGTTACAATGTTAAATTTTAGGTGTTTATATATTCATTTGTATGAGATCTGGTTTTTTTCGCTTTGAAGTATTTAATTTCTTGTTTCCTGATTTATTTTATATTCATAGCTTTGGAAAAACTAGCTAGCAATATCTTTAGCTTGATTTTACAGTACCCATATTCCATATATTGCTTTTGATGTGCTATGAATCAATAAATCTTGAAAAATTTAAAAGGCAATGTTGAATATTAGTTATGTGGGTTTTAGTGTTTCAAAGGGTATTCAATATTAGTTTGTGTGCATAGGAGAGTGAGGATGTGAATAGGGTTGAAGTTGAAATTTGAAGCCAATGTGGGTATTTTGATGATGGGTGGGTTTAATTGATTGAAATTACATGTGAATGCTGTGCAGGAAGACTCGTGGAATGGGAGCCGGGCGTAAGCTCAAGTCCCACCGTAGAAGGCAGAGGTGGGCTGACAAGTCATATAAGAAGTCCCATTTGGGAAATGAGTGGAAAAAACCATTTGCTGGTTCATCCCATGCAAAGGGCATTGTTCTAGAAAAGATGTAAGATTGAATCTTCTTTCTTTATCTTGGTCTGTGAAATTTTTCCGTGGATGACACCAGTGTACAATTGGGACTAATGTTTTAATGATATGATGCAGTGGTATTGAGGCTAAACAGCCTAACTCTGCTATTAGGAAATGTGCTCGTGTTCAGCTGATCAAAAATGGGAAAAAGATTGCTGCTTTCGTGCCTAATGATGGTTGCTTGAATTACATCGAGGAGAATGTATGTTTGAATATTTGTAGAAGTGGAAAGTTTTTCAAATTAAATAAATTACAGGCTGAACATGTGAAAGTTTTTTGAGTGCTGGTACCCCTAAATTATTGAAAGTTATTTTGTATGTGTGAACATATTTCGACAATTTAATCTTAAATATCGTTTTAAACTTTGACAACAAGCACCTACCTAAGCAATAACCAAAGCCTTTCAAATTGAACTTGTGTGTGTACTTGGGGCATTCGGTTAGGCTCTGTGAAAGTTAATTTCAATATGAAATTAATGTTACGTGGTGGAAACTACTTGTGAGCCTTAAAAATAATAGGTGAAAGGACAAGGTCACCCACGTGATAAGTTTGTGAGGCCATTTTTCTTTTCAATACATAGGATCTTGCAGAACATATGGCCCAAGGGCATATGAAAGAGGATTTTGTGTGAAATATAATAAAGTGCAGTGACTATCTCTTTCTCTTCTCTGTATGCTCAGGCTTAATAATGAGTGGTTTGTTTGGTGCAGGATGAGGTGTTGATTGCAGGATTTGGACGGAAGGGGCATGCCGTGGGAGATATTCCCGGAGTCAGGTTTAAGGTTGTGAAGGTATCCGGTGTGTCTCTGCTTGCTCTCTTTAAGGAGAAAAAGGAAAAGCCAAGGTCTTAGGCTTATTGGGTTGAGGCAGGCTTGTCTTGTGTGCTCTTTCTCCACACCCCAGTTTGTTCTTTATTTAAATGATACTTGTAGCAACTATTCAGTAAGATTGATTTTTGTGAGCAAGTCTTTATTAGCTACTGTAGAACCTGGTTCTGTTTGTCCTAAAGAAATGAAATTTTGGAAAGTTAGGGTGGTTATATTTTTAACAGGCATTCTCTATGGTTCTCATGTTGCTCAACTTGGGATACTTTGTTCTTTAGTGTTTTTAATATGGCATGATAATGACATGTTCTTATTTCAAATGGGTTGCCAGCCTATCATCCTTAGGGGATTCGCCTACTATATGAATGGAACTAGAATTTTATCTTTTCTAAAACTTCCATTTTGGATCTAAATTTTTTGGTTATATGATGCTGCGCGCCCAAAGTTGTGGTCATGGATGCATATACTAAGTTGCAGATGACATTGTTTTAGAGCCGTAGATGCCTATATTAGTGGGCTTTCTTGGCGCAATTAAGTTCGGGATTTGCAATATACTAGTATGACAATCTGTTTAATGTATCTCTCAAGAAAAGAAGACTAAAATGTAAGTGCCTATAATTCTCCAAAATGTAGTCACAAAGTCATTATGTTTGGGTCATTTCGATTCTGATATCTGTTCTTTAATATTGGCCTATCATACATTCACGTTTACAATGGGATAACTCAGAATTTTGAAGTCTTCTTGGTAGCAGCTGGTGCCGTTGCAAGTACCTGAGGTTGTTACAGTTCTCTTTCCAGTCTCCGTTGACACCCGCTACTTAAATTTAAGCCCTGACACCATTTTCCTCCCTAAAATTGAGACCCCAAACGAGATGTTGTTTGACAAAATTGTCTTTGAGAACTCAAATCACAATACAATCACAATGCAACAGGTATTATAATTACAAAAAACCCAAATCTTCTAGCTCATGACGTAGTAAATGGTGGAGACCTTTGAGACTAAATCCTAAATAAACCACACGATTCACATTTGGCAAAACCCCAAAATTATCCTTCTCTTTGACTGCAAATGACTCCAGCTCTCACAAACGACTTGCTCTTCTATAGTAGAACATGGTGGATGGACCGAAGGGTTCGCCCCCCATCTCTTCCCAAAGTTTTTAATCGATGTGTGTTGACATTTACGGCTTGATTGGGAGAGGGAAATAAGAGAGAATGGAATGCAAAATGAAAGAATTTATAAGCCCATTTTTAATCTTTTTAAATAAAGAGGAATTAGAGAAAATGGAACTCATATGTATATTAATGAATTTTTACTGAAGTTGCTGTAATATCTTTTCTTCATTTTTTTTTTTTTTTTTAAGAAGATGCTTAAAATCATAATTTTATTAAAGAGATGAAATAATGATAATGTAGTTATAAAAAGATGGCCTCGAACTTCGTTGGTCTCTAAAGCTTATATATTGAGTGTTTTTAGTCAATAATGTTTCAAATGAGCGTTGTCCGTCTCTATAATTTTTTAGAAAATGAGTATTGTTGATTGTCTATCTATTTCATCAGCTTGCTTGCTTATGTATCTAACAGAACAATGATGTGACCTTTTTTAATGATGAAAACTTAGATTTTTTTAAAAATCTTATACAATATCCTTCTCAAATTTGTATATGTTGGTTCTTTCACGTAATTTAAACTCATACCCCTCTCTCATAGGTATAGAAAAGAGTAAATATCTATTTTTATCAAATTGATGTGTTATTGATCTAAAAATTAAAAAAAAAATATATATATATTATGTGATGAAGTGACAACGATCACAATTAACCTTTGTCTCAAATTGTTGGCCTTGTATTCTATTTTGGGATATTCTCAATTTTTGCCATGTTTCTAAAATTAAAATCCATTAATTTACCGAGTTTCTTACCATGCCCTTACCAAATACAAGCATTTTAAACAATTTTTTTTTTGAACTTTGTTTAGGGTAATTTTGAAGATTTCTATTTTTTTTAATTAAAAAAACAAGATAATAAATGATATTTCCTTTATAAAGTTAGATTTTATAAACAGAACCAATGATTTGGGATGGATTTAAAATCACATATCATATTATATAATAAAACTTGGGTTTAGAAATTGTGGTTGCGCCAACTAATTTCACCAAATTGTAGAATTTTTTTTATATTTAAAAAAAAATAGATATATTTTTTTATTTTTATCTTCTTCTCCTATAATTTTTAAGTTGATAAAAATCTTAATTTGCTTGTAATTCAAATTCTTCTTCTAATCATTTTCTTATTACAATTTATAATTTGATCGAGTTGTTGGGGTTTCTGTTTGTATTACACTTTAAAAAAACATAGCAACTACTTTTAGTATTCAAATAAAACACTAAATTTTTTGGATTTCCTCTTCACATACCGTGACTTCTTTTTTCTTTGGATTTCCTATTCACACGCCACATTTTTTTAAGATTTATAAGTTGATTGAGTTGTTGGGGTCTCTGTTTGTAGCACACGTAAATGGGGTTTCTGTTTGTAGTACACATCAATAAAAAAAAAAAAAATATATATATATATATATATATAAATATATTTTTTTTGATTTCCTCTTCACACACCGTTACTTTCTTTTATTTTTTTATTTTTTGATTTCCTGTTCAAGCATCACTTTTTTTAAGATTTAAATTTCACCTACACACTTTCACAAATTAGACTAACATTAAACTTTTTATTCATATTAACTTCTTCAATGTGGAGTGTATATATATCAAATAATTCATAATGAATAACTACCGTATGGTTTTTTTTTCTCTATTCTTCTTTTCTTTTACCCACAACCTCGCATGTATGAATTTATTTACTCTAATTTTTTTTTTCATTAAATTGAATAGGTTTTGTGTATTTTTTGTCTTTTGTTTAACCTAATTTCTTTAGGTTTTATCCAATTTATATGGTTGTGGTTTGAGAATCAATCATTAAATATGCTTAGACATGAATTTTTTTTGTGAGTTTTATGACATGGGTTCCAATGATCATATGTTGCTTTCATCCTCTCAATTTTGATTTAAATAACAATCTTCTTTTTAGCTTATTATTATGCATTTCTTGATATAAATTTGATGATAAATTGTTCATAACAATTTAATTTTTTTAAAAAAATTGAAATAGTTTTGGCTAACTATCTTTTAATTAGAGTTGTACACTTTGACCAATAAAAAAGGGCAGTTTATCCATTTAGTCTTTAAAAAAAAAATCAATCATTAAATATGGTTAGACATGATTTTTATCAATCATTAAATTTTCTATTATTTTGTAAATCATTAAATTTAATACTAGTACTTTTTTTTTTTTTTTTTTATAGAAATGTTATGTTCACAACATTTTCACAACACTTTCATAACAAATCCTATTTAGAAGGTTGTTATTGGTAGGATGAAAAAGTAATTTTAGTAGTAGGTTCAAATTAGAACCAATAACAACTAATCACGGATGATTTGTTATGAAAATATTATGAAAATATTGTGAATGTAACACTTTTTTTTTTCTTTTTTAGTTTTGAGAATCATTATAGATTGCATATTTATATTATAGGTACCTGGCGTTTTATGATTGAAGTTCCATTGGGTGCACTCTACCCTAAAGAAATGTGCTACCCCTTCCCCTAAATCTCGAGAAGCAACTATATATATTTAGGGTCCAAACACCCCCCCCCCAAAAAAATTTTGAGGAGCATTTGATTGGTGAAGGGCCCACAGATTTAGATTGCTTTCTCTCTTTCTCGATGTTTCATAGTTATGGGTTTTCTTTGTTTTTTTATTTTATTTTAATAGAATGTGGTTGGGAGTTTTTCGTGTTATTTATAGTTTAAAATTAAATGTGTTTTGAAATGAAATTTAACTAAACTGTAAGTTAATATTCTGAAAAGGCAAGATTAAAATACAAAATTGAAGGTAAAATTAAGCTAAGAAATATTAATTGATACTAATAACAAAATAAATAAACGATTATCTGCTAAAGTAATTGTTATGCACAATCTAATATAAAATGTAAGTTTAATTCATTTTTTCATTCCTAATTTACTTTACTCAATTGCAAAATCTACTTCAATATGCATTCGTTAAAAAAATGATATGGACTTATTATTATGGGGAAATTATTATGTACTCCCGGAATAATATAAATGCGTACTCCCTCCTCTCACATGAATGGTGAGTCCCACTAATTAAATTCATGATGAGACCCACTATTTATGTGAGAGAGGGGAGTACGCATTTATGGTACTCCGGAAGTACTTAATAATTTTCCATTATTATGATTGGGTTTCCCCATAATCTCAATTAACTATAAATATATATTTCATAGCATTAAAGAAAAAAATTACCAATTCATAGCTAATAACAATTAAATCAAAGGGACTAATCTAAATACACACAATTTAAACATGTAATTTGAATCTTTAAAATAATCATGGAAAAATAAAGCAAATGTAAATATATTAAGAATACAACAATATACCTATAAAGTTGTATACGGCTACACACGACTGTAACGGCTACACACGACTCAATATCATGAATGCTTCTAAAATTTCATGTAGACATTTTTACCTTTTAAAGTTGTTAAAATTCAGAAACCTACTGTTGAGGCGCTAAAGTAGGCACATAAACATAGTTTTTTTTTTTTTTTTCTTTTTCCTTTCAAAGTCCTAGTAAATAGGCCCTTGACAATGTAAATAGGCCTGCTACAATATTTATTGATTTTGGCGTGAGTTCAATTTGTTTCAAATTTTTTTTGAAAACTATAAGAGCAACCACATCAGTTCTTTCATTTTACACATCTATTTTTACACTAAAATCCTACTTTTTCTATTTTACACCTCCAATTTTACAAAACACCTACATCAGTTTTTCTATTTTACACATCTTTTAATTAAATAATCATTTTTCTCAAATTTTTTATTATTTCACACAACTACCACTTTAATAATATGCGCTCTCTCTCTCCCTCTCTTTACCCATTTTTCTGATTTGTTCTCTCTCTCTCTATACCCATCTCTCTACCCTCTCTACCCAGCTCTACCCATTTTTCAGATCGATCAACTCTCTCGATCAGATCTGACCAGATCAGACCCACGACAGGGCAGCTCCGACACTGCGACCACCCGCCCCACCACTTTGGCCTTGCTCCTGGGCCGTGCCACGGGGCATCGCTACCCGTCCATGCTGGTGCGGGAGACGGCGGCACAGCAGCTGGGGGTACTCGAAGCCTGTGGTCTCGGTCTCTCCCTAGCTCCGATTGACAAGAACCGACCCGATCTCACCAATCTCCCTAGCTCCGATCCACAGCACCGATCTCCCCCTCCGATCCACAGCACCGATCTCCCTCTCCGATCTACAGCACCGATCTCCCTAGCTCCGATCAAGCACTGATCTGTCTCTCGGTGTGTTTTTTTTTTTTTTTGAATAAGTGTATCTCTGTTGATTTGTCTGTGTGGATGCATTTGTGTGTGGGTGTGTTTGTGTGCATCTGAGGAAAAAGAAGAAGATGAGAGAGGAAAAGGTACTGAGTTTGTTGAGCACGGATAAGAAAGAGAAAAAAAGGAGTGAAACGAAAATTAGTAAAATAATAGATACATAAGCAACAGTAACCGTGTAAATATACACGGTTACTGTAGCTCGGGGATGGATTTGCATATTTTTCCACAACTTTAAATCCACTGATGTGGGCGTTTTTTTGCTCAAATTGTGTAAATTTTGACAGTTGAGACATTTTAGAAGAGTTTAGATGGACTGATGTGGATGCTCTAACAATGTAAAGTATGAGATATTTACACTTCATCATCTTTCCCCAGTTCCTATACACTTTCTCACGAGTCAAACATGGGTGTCACCAAAAAGCATAAGTGGAAAAAAATGTACCATTGATAGAACAAAGAGGGGTGAAACTTTCTGATTTTGGAGAATACTTAACTCCCAGTTGCTTTATCACCGAAAAGGTAAAAACACACCCGACTATGCTATTAATAATCATGCTGCAATTTTCTTGATAATCATACCATTAAAGATAATAACAAGCATTATATATAATAGATCCTTACTCAATTCGCAGTTGCTTTGTCACCAAAAAAAATAGAAACACACCCAACCATGCCATTAATAATCATGTTGCAATTTTATTAAGGCATTTGTTACCGAGTGCTCTAAGGGCACACGATTATGCTTGAAATAAGTGTAGGGAGATAAACACCTTGGGGAGCTTCCTTGAGTAATTAATATAACATATAGAGACACACTTTGACCCAAAAGGCCTAAGTCCGAAAAAGGCCTAAGCTCAATGGGTATGTGCTCAATTATGTTATATTAACCACTCATTCTTCTCATCTTTATTCAATGTGGGATTTCACTCACACGTGTAACCCAACAATCTCCCCCTCACGTGTGAGTTTACCTCTTTATGGGCTTTAAGACCTCTCTGTGGGCCATGAACAAGTCCTACTCACTCCCCCTTGCCTAATGGGCTTTTCACTTCATCCATGCGTCATCCATGGGTCTCTCGTACGCCATCTATGAGAACCACATGTCAACCCCACATGCACATCCATAGGAACTCCGCACATCTTTGTCCATGGGAACCTCGCATCACACCATTATTTAGCACCATTATCAATATTCCTTTGTTGGGCCTTTTTTTTTCTTCTCCAGGATCTTTGTGTGTGGGCCGTTTAGGCTTTCTCTATCGCCGCTAAGTAAGGACCATGCACACCTCACCACCTTCGCCACACACCACCATGGGCTCTGATACTGCTTGTAGGGAGATAAACACCTTGGGGAGCTTCCTTGAGTAATTAATATAATATATAGAGACACACTTTGACCCAAAAGGCCTAAGCCCGAAAAAGGCCTAAGCTCAATGGGTATGTGCTCAATTATGTTATATTAACCACTCATTCTTCTCATCTTTATTCAATGTGGGACTTCACTCACACGTGTAACCCAACAATAAGCTGAACAAGGAGTACTTTTTTGTTCTTGCCAACAATCTTTTGATATGGCCGGATCTAACAAAATAAAATGACAATGTTGTCGTCCAATTTTTTTAACAAAACAAAAATGCTCTTTTTGCAATTTCCCTCCATTTCCTATTTCATCTCCTACCAATACTTACTTTACCAATATTTACTTTTTCTTCTCCTCCACTTTACCAATATTATAGTAAAAACTAAAAAAAGAGTTCAATGTTCAACAAAAAGACAAAAAGAAAGAAGAGTTCAATGAATGATCAAAGAAAGTCTACAAGAATATGGTGTTGAAGAAATTATAATAAGGTACATATATTTCTTTTGTTCTTAATTTATTTTTCAAATATATTGAAATATGATGTTAGTATGTATTTATCATTTTTGTTAAATTATTGTAAAATCAATGGATGAGAATTTTGTTGCAAGTGAGATTCATCAATTAGTTCCAATGAGTTGTTTTGACTTAAATGAATTACCACAAGAAGGTATACTATTTTATTCTATTTTATTTTATTTACAGTTTATATTTAATTTATAATTGAATATGATGTTGATTTTTTTTTTTTAAATTTTTATCCTTGTTACAACATAGAACAAACGAATGATAGTGTAATTGCAAGTGAGATTTATCAAAATGTTTCAAGGAATTGTGTTGACTTAAATAAGCTTCCAAATGATGGAGAAAATAATGACATTTGTGGGGGAGGAATTAGTGGTTTGGAATGAATATCCAAGGGAAGAAATATGAGTTATTGAAGATATTAATTCAATAGAAAATGAGTTTGAACCTTTTGTTGGTCAATATTTTCTTAGTAAAGAAGAGGCTTTCATTTTTTTATAAAAATTATGCAAATCAATATGGTTTTACAATTTTAAAAGGTCATTTTGTCACAAAAAATGGAGAAATGTAAGACGTGATTTCTTTTGTCACCGAGAAGGTAGACAACAATTAAAAAGAGTGGATTCATCTAAGGAGTAATGAAATAGGATATCTACAAGATGTGGATGCAAAGCTCATCTAAGAATCACATTGCAAAAATCATTTGACATTTTCCATGAGAATGACATGTCACTAAGTTTCTTATAGATCACAATCATGAATTGTTGTCTCCTTTGGAAGTGAGATTTCTTCCGACCAATCGAGTTATCACTAAAGAAGATAAAGATCGCATTCTTTTATTGAAAAAGGGTGGACTTTTGGTTAGGCAAATAATATGTGTTATGGAGCTTGAGAAAGGTGTGAACCATGGAGATCTTCCATTTTTTAAAAGAGATATCCATAACCTTTATGTGAAAATGAGAAAGATGCATGCAATGAATGATGCTATGGGTCTCTTACAATTGTGCAAAGTTGCTAAGGAAAAAAATTCTAAATTTCAATATGCATATACAACTGATGAAGAGAGTAGGTTGGAGCATATTTTTTGGGCGCCTACTCCTTGATTTGATTGGTACCAAAAATATGGAGATGTGCTTGTTTTTTATACTACTTAAAAAGTAAATGCATATGACATGCCTTTTGGTATTTTTGTTGGTATCAATAATCATGGAAAGACAATTCTCTTTGGTTGTGCACTTCTTCAAAATGAAACAACTAGTGCATTTCAATGGTTAATGAAGGTACATAAATTATTTAATTGTCTTGAAAGGTTGTGCAATTATTTTTCGATTTTATTTGATTAATTAGTAGTTTAATAGTATATATCCTACTATATTTTTTCATGTGCTAATAACTTTGTATTTGATTATTATACTTTTGCAAATTTAATGAAAAAGTCATCTAAGGCAATTTTAATAGACCAAGATCCATGGATTACAGAGGCAATATCAAAAGAATTGCCATTCATAAAACATGCTTTTTGTATATGGCACATTACTGCTAAATTTAATGGTTGGTTTACAGCAATTTTTCGTAGTCAATATTCAAATTGGTGCATGGATTTCTATAAGCTACATAAGTTAGACGCATGTGAAGAATTTGAGCATCAATGGTATCAAGTTATGGCAAAATATGACATGCTTACTAACAAGCATGTAAGTGGTTTATATCAAATCAAGCATTTTTGGGTACCATGTTACCTTCGTGGCTATTTTTTTGGGGGAATGACAACAACCAAAAGATCCAAAAGTATAAATGCATTTATCAAACGGTTTGTTAGTTCCCACATAAACTTGACGCAATTTATTGAACAAGTAAGTCATTATTTATCATTGCTTTCTTTTGTTGTAGAATTTGATTTATTTTAATATTTGTAGTCTTTATGTGTCTTTAAATTATTTACAATTTGTAATTTTAGGTTGACCTTGTCATTGAAGATATTGAGCAAACACAATCACACGATACAATGTTGGAGAAATATAGAGGTTCTTCTTTAAGAACATTGTCACCGATAGAAGAACAAACACATAGTGTGTTGACACCCTATGCTTTCAAAAATTTTCAAGAGGAGTTTGGAAGAGCCACACAATATTCTGTGCTTCAAGAAAATGATATTGAATTTGTGTTGCAAGAATTTTGAATTTTGGGATATACTTTGTCGTCACACACTTAGTGTATTCATTCACAAAGATTGTTACCGAATTCCATCTTTGTATCTTCCACCACGTTGGTGTTGCAGAACATCATTAGGTGGAAAAGAATTGATAGTGTTGAGTAAGGAAAATTTAGTAGACAAGGAAAATATGGTTGATGCTAAAGCTAATGATGCTATTGATGGAGATTGTTTTGTTCGTTGTCCTCCACTCTCAAAGACGAATGGTCGCCCAAAGCAAAAAAGAATGAAAGGTGGAAAATAATTGGGAAAGCAAAAGAGAACTCGTGGGTTTTGTAAGCATGTTGGCCATAACTCTACATGTGGGTTTTGTAGAAAATGAAAAATTGTACTTCAATAGATATTGGATTGAACCCAATATTTTGTTTGAAATGTTAGGTCTTTTGCTTAAAAAATCACCAATATGATGTATGTGAATTTTTTATTTTTTTCGGTGTTATATTATCATTTTCACAATATTATGTCAATGAATATCATGCATTCTTGAAAAAATAGAAAATTTTGCCATAGAAATAATAGTGTTTCACTAAAATTGAAATCTAATGTCCCATATCATATCATGTATCATGACACTTTTTCAATCCAAAACAAACTGGTCTTCTCACGACATTTGAAACCCAAAATAGCGAGGTACTATTTTTAAACTTAAAATAATTTTAAAAATTACTATATATGTTTTATTGTCTTAGGAAACTAACTCTCTAACACCTCTAACCCACTATTAATCAAAAAAATATTTTTATTTTTTTCATTTTGGATTTTATTATTTTTACTATTTAAATAAATAAATGTCAACTCCATGTAAAACCCTAAATCTATAAGGAAATATAGCGGGGCATCAACACAACCACACCAATTCATACGGGGTTGCCCTAACAAAAAGTTGGTGCACTAAGGGTGGGGCCTCTCACATACTTACTCTGATAAGGCTAATGGTACAGGACCAGAAAAAAAAAAAAAAATGCAATGACTCAAGCTCATGCCATCACATATACGAATAGAAATTGCAGACTCAAAAGGAATTGGCCATTGTTGCAAGAAACAAGATTTTATTGTCATGATACTTATTGACCTCATATTATTTTAAAATGTTACAAGCATAGAGTTTATAAGAAGAAAATGTAGTGCGAATGTGTATTTGTCAAAATTCACACTCAATAAAAACTTGAAATTTAAAGAATTTATTGATGTGATCTTTATTTTTCCTAGAGTTTTAAAATTTTGATTTTACCTCTTGAGATGTATATTGTTTACATCAGTAGCCTCTTCATTTATACTTTTCCACTAACTGTCACAAAATAATGTTACACGTGTTTCGTTTGTCCAATAAAATAATGTCACGTAACAAAATAAAAATGAGGTGAATAATAGACACAATTGATACTTATAATAAATGTCACAATAAATTTAGTTTTTCACAAATACTTATAATAAATTTCACAATAAGTTTCATTATATTTAAAATAATTATTTGTGAAATAAACGGTTAAATAATTTCACAACTAGTTATAAAAAGTTGCATTGGTAGCATAATGTAATCATTAAACTTACATAATTGTTTGTAGCAAAGAGTAAGGATCCATAGTCAAAAAGTTATGCACTGTGTAGGCCTCTACGAAGAAAAAAAAAATTGTTGTGTGGCTCTTTTTTTACCACGTATCCACATGAGGACAACAGGTAGTAGAACTTTGTTTCAGAAATTGTCTTCCTTTCAATTGCTACACTTTTATAAAGGAGGAAAGTCTTGGTCTTCAATGGTAGTGTTTCTTCTCTTTCAATTTCACTACATTTTTTTTCTTTCTTTCCTTCATTTTCTCTCAAATCCCATCTCTTTCTCTGTATTTTTACTTACTTTCTTTCATTCCCTCAACCAAAAGAGACCACTGAAATCAAAGAGAACTCAAGCACAAAATGAGAATGGCTTCAAGGAACACGGGATCATGAATCACGCCTGGACAATGCACCCATTTCAAGGCCCCTCTTGTTGTCGACAACAAATAGTTGTTTAGCTTTGAACAGTTCCGTTGCTGAGATTCACAACTATTTAAAACCCATATCGATTTCTTTTTTAAAAATATGTAAGTCATAGTTTTTTTTTATTGATTATATATATGTTCTAGTTTTGTTCTAGTAACATCTGAAATTTGTATGAGTTATAATTTTAGTAAGAGGATTTTATTTTTTTTTAATGAAAATTTTTGTAAGAGATTGTTTGGTGATAGGGTGTTGTTTTCGGTTAACTTATTTGAGTTGGATAAGGAGGAGAATATAATCTGTCAGATGCTTTTCTCTTCCCATAAAAGCCATTGCTGTCTTGTGGAAAGTCATTGCTGCCTTGTGAAAAAGCAAAACAAAATTAATAAACTATTTCCTTATATGTGACTATCTTCTTTCGTCAAAAAAGGTATGCATTTAGGGCACATCCGGCTCTTTTTATTAATAACCATACCACCAAGATAATCGCAACCATTACATAATAGATTCTTTTTTGACCTAAAACAACACAGAGAGTGTATTCATGATTTCATATAGCCTACAAATAAGTAGAAGAGAAAACCAAACCATAAAACAACCAAATAAAGGCAGTAGAAATAGAGCAGATAGATCCCATAGTAAGCATTGCCATTTGCCAATATCTATTCCTCAGGAGGAGGCTGATTCAAATCAATCAGCAAAGGAGCAGGCTGATTCAAATCAATCAGCAAAGGAGTAGGCTGATTCAAATCAATCAGCAAAGGAGCAGGCTGATTCAAATCAATCAGCAAAGGAGCAGGCTGATTGTTCCTTGCAGCAGCAGGCTCACCAGTTGGGGGAAGCAGGCCCCGCCATGAACGCTCGGGATGCTGCTTCATGTGACCACCCAGAGCTTTTTTAGAGCTGAAACGTTTTCCACAAACCACACAGGCCTCTGGAGCATGATGACCTGGAGAAAACACATTACCATATATCTGTCTGTTTTTTTCATATCAATGTTCTATAGCCAACATTCTTCTTCTTTAAAATATCAGCGTACACTAAATGTCATTAGGGTGCGTGTTAACTGAAGATAAAACGAACTGGGTTAAGAATGACAATGATTCCTTAGATATCTGACAGGATCGATGTGGATGGGGCATGACAAATGAGACATTGCTGGGTATTGGAAACACAAAATTTTCTACCTTTGTTGAGGTAGTATAGATGATGCACTAATAAAAATGGTGTCAGACTCACAAGAAAATAATGATCTTATCTTAATAACAACTTAGTTGTGGAAAAACTAGAAATTTTTTATGTCGCTAACATTAATTGATGCTATTCTTAAAAATATGCTGGTACGGAACACCCATCGTAATTAGTGTTAAATTAATTGGCCAAGAAAGAAAACCTAGTGTCTCATGCAGAAGACTCACCGGTTGGAGGAGGATATAGGCCCCGCCATGGACGATCGGGATGCTGGTTCATGTGACCACCCAGAGCGTTTTTAGAGACGAAATGTTTTCCACAAACCACACAGTCCCAGGTCTCATCATTGTCCATAGAGTGTATAAAACTGCTATAGAACTGAAAAGAAAGGATGTTAAGACAATATAAGCCTGAGAGAGAGATTATAGAAAATTAAGAAAAAGATTATCGGTATTTAGCGAAGATGAGACATGCACACAAGGGACAAGACTCGACGATGTACAATAGAGTACAAACCACATAACCAGTAGTAGTCTCAGTGTAGACAGATACAATAGGCTTATCTTCTTCGTCCTTCTTGTGATGGAAAAGGTGGTGGTGGTGCTTCTCTTCAGCCATGGAATTGGAGATTGAGGTTGAGTTAACAAAACTAGAGTTAAAATTAAGGAGAGAAAAAGAAAGAAAGAAATAAAGAAAAGAGAGATAGTTGATGATGAAGTTTTGGGGCAGAGAGGTTGTTATTTATATATTAGAATGGAGATAAGTGGCCACTGGCCAAGTGCCACATGTCATTTGCACTACTGCCATTGTGACAGAGCAAACAACATATCCATAGAACATACAAAATTTGAGAAACAATTAGGTAAAGAATCAAATTTATGTCCAGCAAAAAGCAAAGGGGACTCTCCTATTAAAAAAAAGGGAATGGGGTCACTCTTTTTTAGTTTAGTTGTGACTCTCTCTTTGGCGGTTGGTTCTTCTTGAGGAACTTGGACCCCACCGGGGATTGATTTGGAATTTGGAATTTGGACATGGGAAGGGTCCAAAAATGCATGAAAAGCTTTGGTATCATGGCCACTATTGTACTTAGGGTGGGGTCCAAGTTCCTCAAGAAGAACCAACCGCCAAAGAGGGGGGGAATTGTGGGTCGATGTATAAGTAGTAACAATAGAGCCAACGGAAAAATTCAACTGCTGGCGTCAAGATCGATCTCATGTGATGACTTTCGTTTGCTGCTGCAAGTAATGGAAACACTACTGCTCCTTTGCTGATTGATTTGAATCAGCCTGCTCTTGGGGAATAGATATTGGCATTGATTACTATGGGATATGTCTTTTATAGTACTACTGCCTTTCTGGTTATTTTATGGTATAGTTTTCTCTTCTACGTATGTAATGCTTGCGATTATCTTAGTGGTATGATTATTAAGAAAATTTCAACATGATTATTAATGGCACCGTTGGGTGTGTTTCTATTTTTTTTGGTGATTGAGTTAAGGATCTGTCATGTAATGCTGGTGATTATCTTAATGGTATGATTATCAAGAAAATTGCAGCATGATTATTAATGGCATGGTCGGGTGTGTTTTTATCTTTTCGGTGATAAAGCAACTGGGAGTTGTGTATACTCCAAAATCAGAAAGTTTCACCCCCTTTTGTTCTATCAATGGTATTTTTTTTTTTTTAAAGGGATTTACTAATGTGTAGCTTTAAGGCATACCTTAGTAAACCATTTTAAGAAATATTTTATGAAAAAATGAAAAAATAATTAACTATTTTGACAACTTTTTCAATTTTTCATAAAAACTTATCCAAAATAAATAGTTAATGTGTGCCCTAAAAATTTCATATTTTACATTGTTATGGTTTTCAAAACCATTCAAAAAAATTGAACTCACGTCAAAATCAATATATATTGTAGTAGGCCTATTTACATCGTCAAGGGACAATATTTCTTTTTTTTTTTTTTTTGAGAGATTAGTTAGTTAATCGAGAACAATTTCTCAAAAATTCTCATGCAGCGGTAAAGTTTATTTGCCTACTTGACACAAAAGGCGATCTACTTTTTTTTACTTGTTATATATATTAGCTTGTCAACAAGAAGACAAGTTTACATTCTCACGGCAACACTTTCATTTCATAATGGGCCCAACTTAATTTTACATTTTTTTTTTTTGCACTACTTTGCCAACTAGGAATGGGAAAAAAAAAATGTTTCTCAAAAAAAAAAAAGGAATGGGAAAAAAATGACTTTGAAAAGGGGGAAACAAAAAAAACAAACAAACTTTAACGGCCGCCCACAAATCCACAATGGTTTGGTGTGTGCGGATCTTATGAACAGTACACAGATGTACTGTTTACGCAAAAAGTCAACAAAATGAGGTAAAAAACTAAAAAACTAAAAACGCGTAAACGCAAAACACGCTAAGAAATCCAAATCGCACGGCACGATTGAGGAACTTGGACCCCACACTAAGTACACTAATGGCCATGATAATAAAGCTTTTCATGCATTTTTGGACCCTTCCCATTTCCAAATTCCAAATCAATCACCGGTTGCAACATGATTATTACCGGCACGGTTGGATCAACATGATACATTGACCCACAATGCCCCCTCTCCCTTTGGCAGTTAGCTTTTCTTGAGGAACTTGGACCCACACTAAGTACCATGATACCAAAGCTTTTCATGCATTTTTGGACCCTTCCGATGTCCGAATTCCAAATCAATCACCGGTTGGAGGAGGATCTGTTATGTAATGCTTGTGATTATATTAATGGTATGATTATCCAGAAAATTGCAGCATGATTATTAATGGCATGGTCGGGTGTGTTTTTACCTTTTTCGGTGATAAAGCAACTGGCCACAACTTGCCCATATGGTAAGTTGTGATTAGTGGAGGGGTGTCCTTACATGAACCCACCATCACTCCTCCACTAACCATAACTTGTCACATGGACAAGTTGTGGTTAAAGTTGTGCATTTTGTTGTGGCACTAGAATTTTTCGTTGAGTATACTCCAAAATCAGAAAGTTTCACCCCTCTTTGTTCTATCAATGGTACATTTTTTTTAAAGGAATTCACTAAAGTGTGGCTTTAGGTCATACATTAGTAAACAATTTTAGGAAATTTTTTATGGAAAAACAAAAAAGTAGTTAACTATTTTAACAGTTTTTTCAATTTTTCATAAAAACTTATCCAAAATAGATAGTTAATGTGTGTCCCAAGAATCTCATATTTTACATTGTTATGGTTTTCAAAACAATTCAAAAAAATTAAACTCACGTCAAAATCAATATATATTGCAGTAGGACTATTTACATCGTCAAGGGACAATATTTCTTTTAATCGCAAACAATTTCTCAAAAATTCTCAAGCAGCAGTAAAGTTTATTTGCCCCACTTGACACAAAAGGAAATCTACTTTTTTTTACTTGTTATATATTGTTGGAGCATTTTAATATTAAATAATTAAAATGAATAAATTTTATAACATAAATGTTAAGGTGTGGGAGTAAATATGGAAGATGAGGAATTAGTGAAAATGTTTAATCCCACATTGAAAAGGAGAGAAACTATTTTGTTCTTTTTAATTGTGGTGATTAATGGCCTAATATGAATTGTCTCAAATATTGGGCCAGATACGTGCGTAAGGAGGAGGTGAAGGGTGGAGGTGTCAAAATATTATGGAAAATGAAGAGAGCCATTAACCCACTTAATGATGGAATATCCGTTTGGGCATTTTCATGCTTCAGAAACCCCTTATCTCACCATTAATTGTGTAACTCCAGTCCATCAGAATAATATTCAACAATTAATCTTGTAACGCTCACTACATAAGAATAATGGACCTAATTAATCAAATTAATTTGGGTAGTAATTTCGTGAGGCCTATTGAGCCTATAAATAGACTCACGGAAGGAAGGATGTTCTTTCTGGAAGAGTTTTGGGCTTAAACACTTTGTGCAGAGGTTCTTTTAGCCATACGACACTTGTTGTGTTGTTGTATCCTGGGAGAGACAAGTCAGAGAAGGTCTGCACCGGTTACAAAGTTTAGCCAACCAAGGGCTTGAATCTTCTTAAACAGAGCGAGTGTCACGCCTCAATCCAAATAGTGTTGTGTAATTTTTCTTCTTTAAATTAATAATATTCAGAAGTATTATTCAGTTTCTCGTTGTGTTATTTCCATTATCATTGTGATTGCACCAATAATTTTAAGGAGATTCAACACATAGAGCCTACACAAGAGAAACCAAATGAGCCTGTTAGAGATCTTAACAAGCCCTTTTGCTTTAAGGGAGCCCACTTCAAGAGGTGGAAAGGAAAGGTCTTCTTCTACTTGAGCCTTCTCAAAGTCGCCTACATCCTTACTGACAAGAATCCGTCAAAAGTTCCTACCGATGAGATGAGTGAAGAAGAATATAGTCTTCATCAAGAAAAAATAGATAAGTATACAAAAGATGAATACAATTGTTGCTCTTATCTTTTGAATTGTCTTGCCAATCATTTTTATGATTATTATGATACAACTTATAATTCTACCAAGAAAATTTGAAAAGCTTTACAAAGCAAGTATGATATCGAGGAGGTAGGTGCAATGAAGTATGCTGCTAGTAGATTTTTCCGTTACCAAATGATGAATGAAAAATTGGTGGTGGATCAAGTACAAGACTTCCAAATGATTGTAGCAGAATTGAGATCTGAAGTCATAAATAGCGGAGACAATTTGGTGATGGCATAATTGATAAACTACCACAATCTTGGAGGGAGTTCCAAAAGACTTTGCGAGACAAAAAAAATGAGACATCCTTGGAGACTTTGATCACACTCATTCATGTGGAGGAGGAGGCTAGAGGACAAGATGCACTCATGACACAAGAGAGTAATGGTAATTCCACCACAAAGGTAAACCTTATTTCATTCAATAATAATATGCCCAAAAATCATTTTCCTAGAAATGGTCAATTGAAGCCTAAAAAGAGAGCCTTTAAAAATAATAATAGGCCTCAAGGAAGGGGAAACCCAAATAAAAATTACAATAAGAACCAAGGACCTCCTTCACAAGATCAATTTAATAGATCCTATTTTGTTTGTGGCAAGAGTAGGCATATTGCTCGATTTTGCAAATTTCAAAAATGTGAATCTATTCCGCAAGCTAACGTAACTAAAGAGCCTTTAGTGGCTATGATTATAGACATCAATATGGTGCAATATGTTGAAGGGTGGAGGGCAGATTCTGGTCCTAATAGGCACGTCTGCTATGATAAAAATTGGTTCAAGTTGTACACTCTTTTTAAAGAAGAAAAAACTGTTATGTTTGGCGACTCTAGCAAGACCAAGGTTTTTGGGAGTGGTGAGGTTGAATTGATATTCACTTCTAGACATGTGCTAACATTGAAAGCTGTACTTTACAGACTTACAGTCCGTCCATGAGGAAGAATTTGATGTCAAGTATTTTGCTTAACAAGGTTGACTTCAAGTAATCTATGGAATTTGATAATTATGTAATCACTAAAAAGGGATTATTTGTGGGAAAAGGTTATGCTTGTGATGGAATGTTTAAATTGAATGTTGAGAATAATAAAGCATCTACCAGTTCAGTTTATATGCTTTCTTCTATTAATTTCTGGCACGCTCGTTTATGTCATATAAATAGTAGATATGTGGGAATCATGAGTAGTTTAGGATTAATTCCAAGACTGTCAAAAGATTTTGAAAAATGTGAAACTTGTAGTCTAGCTAAGGTTACAAAAAGGCCTCAAAAAAGTGTTATAAGAAATACCGAATTGCTTGAGTTAATTCACTCCGATTTATGTGAATTTGAGGGAATTTTAACTCGTGGAGGAAATAGATATATTATCACTTTTATTGATGATTTCTCAAAATATACAACTATTTATTCGTTGAAAAATAAAAATGATGCTTTTGAAAAATTTCAAGATTTTTTAAAAGAAGTTGAAAATCAATTCGGTAGAAAAATAAGAAGAATAAGAAGAGATAGAGACCGTGAGTATGAATCAAATGCATTCAACTCATTTGTTCAGTCTTTGGGAATTATGCATGAAACTACTACACCATATTCACCTGCTTCTAACGGTGTGGCTGAAAAAAAAAAATAGAACTTTAATTTAGTTAACAAATGCCATATTAATTGAATCTGGTGTACCATTACATTTTTGGGGTGAAGCTATTTTAACTGCATGTCATGTTTCGAATAGAGTGCCACATAAAAAGTCACATACCACACCTTTTGAAATGTGGAAAGGACATAAGCCAAATTTGGGATAGTTAAGAGTATGAGGTTGTCTTGCATATGTAAGGCTTACTGGCCCTAAAATACCTAAATTAGGTATAAGAGCTACTACCTGCGCTTTTCTTAGTTATGCGGATTGTAGGGTCACAATTTGTGCCTAAACCCAACAATGCGAAGGGAATAAGCCCAAAAAGCTCAATACAATGAAATTTGTAGAAAGTAGGCTTAAAATCTAGGTTTTAGGGATGTTGGATAACAAAGATAATGAGCTAGTTTACCACATTACGTAAAATGAACTGTTATGCAACAGAAACTTTCCTCGGACGTAAGCCGAGAACAATTTATATTATCCTTCCTTCAATAGATTACAATTAAGGATGGTGGTGTGTACAGTCATTTTTTCTATTTCTTCTCCGATCCCACTCTTGAATGCCCTTCTTTTTCTTTTATATTCTTCTCCTTCTTATCTTCATTGTCCATGTATGGATCAGATCACCAATGCAGATACTTGTCCTATCCACTGCTCTCTTGAAGTCTTCAAATAATAGCTGTAAGGTTGGTCACCACTGTTTAGATGTCATTTCGTCATTAATACAGCCAGAGAGGTAGGTGCAAGTCTTTAATGCTGTGGTAGCAGCTTTTTCTAAGATATTTCTCATTCGTCTTCCTCTCTGTACCCCTGTGGAACACATCGTCATTCACAAGACCTTCTAGAATCTCCTTCTAAACATCATGGCGTATCATACGATCTACACTTCATTTCCAACAGCCTCTATCCCAACAGTTTCCTTGTGAACTTTTAAGTTTGATATCGTTACTACCACTAAGCCTCCTCAAACAAGCTAATACCCTCGTGTCAGGCCCAAGCCCATGAACATGCCCTGAACCTTTAGCCCTCACACGATTAATAGTGCAACCTATAGATTTTTTTTTATCTTGAAAACAAAATAATTTTTGAATCCGGTGGTGCAATTTTTCACGAAAAAAAATTTCCTTTTAAATTGAAAAATAGTGGGGGTGAAGAAAATATTTTGTCACAACCTAGTTCTTCTACTTCACATTTACAAAATTAAGAAAGTTTTGAAATGAAACCTAGAAGGAGTAAAAGAGCTAGAGTTGAAAAGGATTTTGGTTCTGGTTATTATGTTTTTAACATTGAGGAAAATCTCCAAAATTTAAAAGAAGCTTTAACATCACATGATGCTATATTTTGGAAAGAGGCTGTAAACGATGAGATAGAATCTCTAATTTCTAATAAAACTTGGAAATTAGTAGATCTTCCACCGGGTGTAAGACCATAGGTTGTAAATGGGTCCTTAGAAAAAGGTTGAAACCCGGATGGATTAATAGATAAGTTTAAAGCTAGACTTGTTGCAAAAGGCTTTAAACAAAAAGTTGATGTTGATTTCTTTGATACATTTTCTCTAGTATTAAGAATTACATCTATTATATTGTTAATTGTTATTGTTGCAATATTTGATTTGAAAATTCATCAAATGGATGTAAAAACTACTTTTCTAAATGGGGACCTAAAGGAAGAGATTTATATGGATCAACCTGAAGGCTTTGTATAGCCTGGACAAGAAAGCAAGATATGTAAGCTAACTAAATCCCTATATGGCTTAAAACAAGCACCTTAGCAGTGGCATGAAAAGTTTGATTCCTGCATGATTGAGAATGGTTATAAATCAAATAAATGTGATAAATGTATTTATTCCAAATCGTGGAATAATTTATATGTTATTATTAGCCCCTATGTGGATGATATGTTAATTTTTGGCTCAAATATGCATGTTATAAATGAGACAAAAAATATGCTTAAAAGCCATTTTGATATGAAAGATCTTGGTGAGGCTAATTTTATTTTGGGCATGAAAATTAAAAAAGCATGTGATGGAATATATCTTGATCAATCACATTATGTTGAGAAAATATAATTTTCATGATTACAAAAGTGTAGCTACTCCTTTTGATTCTAGTGTTCATTTATTTCCTGTGAATAATGATGGTGAGATTTTTAATTAAAAGGATTATACTAGCATCATTGGTAGTTTGCGTTATGCTACTGATTGTACTAGACCTGGCATTGCATATACAGTAGGAGTGCTAAGCAGATTTACTAGCAAGCCTAGTAAAGATCATTGGTTAGCTATTAAGCGAGTCATGAGATATTTAATTGGTACCAAAAGTTATGGTTTATTTTATAAAAAGTACCCTGTTGTGATTGAAGGTTTTAGTGATGCTGATTGGCATACTTTGTCAGGTGATTCTCTCTCTACCACCGGTTAAATTTTTACCTTAGGTAGTGGTGCTATTTTTTGGAAATCTAAAAAGCAAACAATAATTGCTAATTTAACAATAGAAACTGAATTAATAGCATTAGCTTCAACTATTGAAGAGGCAAATTTGGCTTAGAGATTTGTTTTATAAAATTCCACTTTGAAAAAAGCCAATTCCACCTCTATTAATTCATTGTGATAGCACTATCGTAATTGGTAGAGTTAAAAATCATTATTACAATGGTATATTTAGACCTATTGTAAGAGACCGCGCCCCCGGCCCGTTTTATTACGAGTGTTGGGCCAAATTCACATGAATGGGTGGAGTCGTGTTATTGCCTTTCAAAATGGAGGTTCGACTAGTTATATTTTCCCTTTAGATTAAGGGTTTTATAATGGAGTCGCCACTTATTTAATTATTGGAAAAATAAGAAAACCAAGATTGAAAAATTCATCATTTTATTACTTTTCAATTGGATTTACATGGGTCATAGGAAAAATTACATGGCTTTGGTCTTAGATAAAATCTAAGATAAAGTACATGGCTTTGTTCCCTAGTTACAATCTAAAAATTAAAAATTATATGGACTAGCATTTGATCTACTAACCCTTGATCTAAGTTCGAAGGCTATGTTACAAGGTGAGAAGGTGTTAGGCACCCACCTTGCCCGGTGAAACCGATCTTCTACTCTATGGTGGCCAACATTCATATCATATCATCCAATATGTCAATCAATTTGCATGTTGAATTTAAGGTGTGTGCATGTGATGAACCCTAATTCAATTTATTAAGCATTGCATTTGAATTGAAAAATGAATTATAGTGAATGTGTATGCATGGTGATGTCCTAGATTCAAGGATTTGAAAGAATTATGAACCAAACATGTTTTTTATATTTTTGATGTGGATTTAAGATCAAAACTAGTGCTTATGCATGAATATGTGGTGAACAACAAGAACATATGAAGAACACATAAGAACATTCAAACATATTCAAGAGAATTTAAATAATTACTATCATGCTTTAATCTTAAATTCTTATCATGACAACACAAAAAACAAGTTAGGAAAAGAGATTATTACCTTCATGCAAGATTCATATGGTGGATGAGGAGACTCTTGAGGGAGGTCCTATGGGTAGAAGAAAAGAAGAGTTAAGAGAGGAAGAGTGAGTCTCACTCAATACCTTGAGTCTCAAGAAGACCAAGATATAACAAGACTACTCAACTTCCTAGAACTCAAGAGAGGATAAGAAAGGTGGGTTTTTTTTTTTTTTTTTTTTTGTCCCTTGGAATAAAGGAGATGGGGGTTTATATAATAGTGGTGGAGGAAATATGAATAGAAGGCCATTAATGAGGGTTGACAAAGAATCATGAACCTAGACCTCATTTTAGCCTTGGGAAAAATCTGGAGCATTAAATGTAGAGATTGGTGGGAGTGAGGAGCAAGCCAAAATTCGGTTTTCTCGTAGCTGCTGTAACAGCTTGTAGAGCCAACTTTGAAAAACCATATCTAACTCAATTCTGATCGGAATTGTCTCGTTCTTGTGCTCAAATTAAAGCCCCGGATGTCTAGTTTCTATGCAAATTAACCTCATTCATAGATTCAAAATATTCTAAGAGATATCAATGAAATAGTGAGCAGATGTCATTTGTTAGAAAAATGGTTTCAGCACAATTACCATTAATAGGTTCCAAATTAGTTTCCAATTAACATTAATAGACTCTAATCACTCCCATTTCAGACCTAATTAGTTCCAAATTTACCCTAATTAAAAGATAATTGTACAAATTACTCATTGAATAATTAAAGTTTAACTATCTAATTAATTAGATGTATGCAACCTTACCATAAAATGTAGTCCTAACCAATCAAAGTATGACACATCATTAATTTCAAATTGATTATAATTATAACCAATTGGAATAAATTGTTCATAACCACATAAGGCCGGACTCAATTTGCGATAGTGCATCTCGGCCATTAAAACTTGATTTGATGATAACTTTCAATCTGATGGTCCGATTAGGGCTTATAACCAATCGATTTAATCGTTACAACATCAAGATCATTTTGGTGAAATGAGATTAGGGATCTAATGACCAAAATCAAGATGCATATTTTCAAGGTGAAATTACCCTTTTACCCTCCAAGTGAGGTTAAATGCGGGTTGCAAAATGAGGTGTCAACAAAATGCCCCTCATTGACAGAGCATGAAGAACGAATGCCAATGTATGAAAAAGACAGCTAACTTTGCAATCAGTATTTAACCGTGGTGAATTTATGATGCAAGGAAATAAGAATGCAAACTGTCATGTAGTGGATCAAAATGTGAACCAAATCTCCGGGGAGATTGCCTATGTACCCCTTGGTGAGAGGATCAGGTCCAAACGTAGTTCACACATGCAGCCCCATTTTTTATTTTGTTTTTATTTTTATTTTTATTTTTATTTTTATTTTTGGCAAAAAAAAATGAGTACAAGACATACTTACCAGTGGTCACGACAAAATATGGAGATTCTAGTTATGTGTTTTAGAGGACCAAAGGTTGTGGATCCTGGCTCATATTTTCAAGGGACCTAGGATTCTTGGATCTTGGCTCATGTTTTCAGAGGACCAAGGGTTTTTTGGGCTTTGGGCTCATGTTTTCAAAGGACCAAAGATTGTGGATCCTGGCTCATGTTTTTAGAGGACCTAAGATTCTTGGATCTTGGCTTATGTTTTCAGAGGACCAAGGGTTTTTTGGGCTTTGGGCTCATGTTTTCAGAGGACCAAAGATTGTGGATCCTGGCTCATGTTTTTAGAGGACCTAAGATTCTTGGATCTTGGCTCATGTTTTCAGAGGACCAAGGGTTTTTTGGGCTCATGTTTTCAGAGGACCAAAGGTTGTGGATCTTGGCTCATGTTTTCAGAGGACCTATGATTCTTGGATCTTGGCTCATGTTTTCAGAGGACCAAGGATTTTTTTGGGCTTTGGGCTCATATTTTCAGAGGACCAAAGGTTGTGAATCCTGGCTCATGTTTTCAGAGGACCTAGGATTCTTGGATCTTGCTCACGTTTTCAGAGGACCAAGGGTTTTTTGGGTTTTGGGCTCATGTTTTCAGAGGACCAAAGATTGTGGATCCTGGCTCATGTTTTTAGAAGACCTAGGATTCTTGGATCTTGGCTCATGTTTTCAAAGGACCAAGGGTTTTTTGGGCTTTGGGCTCATGTTTTTAGAGGACCAAAGGTTTTGGATCCTAGCTCATGTTTTCAGAGGACTTAGGATTCCTAGATCTTGGCTCATGTTTTCAGAGGACCAAGGGTTTTTTGGGTTTTGGGCTCATGTTTTCAGAGGACCAAAGGTTGTGGATCCTGACTCATGTTTTCAGAGGACGTAGGATTCCTAGATCTTGGCTCCCTAGATCTTGGCTCATGTTTTCAGAGGACCAAGGGTTTTTTTGGGCTTTGGGCTTATGTTTTCAGAGGACCAAATGTTGTGAATCCTGACTCATGTTTTCAGAGGACCTTGGATTCTTGGATCTTGGCTCATGTTTTCAGAGGACCAAGGGTTTTTTGGGTTTTGGGCTCATGTTTTCAGAGGACCAAGGGTTTTTTGGGTTTTGGGCTCATGTTTTCAGAGGACCAAAGGTTGTGGATCCTAGCTTATGTTTTCAGAGGACCTAAGATTCTTGGATCTTGGCTCATGTTTTCAAAGGTCCAAGGGTTTTTTGGGCTTTGGCCTCATGTTTTCAGAGGACCAAGAGTTTTTTGGGCTTTGGGCTCATGTTTTCAGAAGACCAAAGGTTGTGGATCCTCGCTCATGTTTTTAGAGGACTTAGGATTCTTGGATCTTGGCTCATGTTTTCAGAGGACCAAGGGTTTTTTGGGCTTTGGGCTCATGTTTTTAGAGGACCAAAGATTGTGGATCCTGGCTCATGTTTTTAGAGGACCTAGAATTCTTGGATCTTGGCTCATGTTTTCAGAGGATCAAGGGTTTTTTGGGTTTTGGGCTCATGTTTTCAAAGGACCAAAGGTTGTGGATCCTAGCTCATGTTTTCAGAGGACCTAGGATTCTTGGATCTTGGCTCATGTTTTCAGAGGTCTAAGGGTTTTTTGGGCTTTGGCCTCATGTTTTCAGAGGACCAAGAGTTTTTTGGGCTTTGGGCTCATGTTTTCAGAGGACCAAAAGTTGTGGATCCTAGCTCATATTTTCAGAGGACCTAGGATTCATGGATCTTGGCTCATGTTTGTGGGCTTTTTACCCTAGTACCTGCAAAATAGATATTTCCAATTAGTAACAGAGTTATTCATTGAAAAGAATTCGGCATACCTGGCGAATGCCCCTAGTTTGGGACATATTCCGTGCTTCGATGAAAGTTGAGAATGGACAGTTAACTTGATGTTGCCCCACTGGAAAATATGGAAGAGGATCATAATTTTCTTTTCCTAAAGAAGAATTTAATGAAAATTTTTTTGGGACTTTTGAATTTTTTTTTTTTTGAAAGAATTGAAAATCTCGATTGATGAAATTTTTTTGAAAGCAACCTTAGAATTATGAGTCCAATGCCCTTAGTCCCAAGGTTTTTTTTTTTTTTTTTTTAAATTCCTCTTTTCTTTTCTTCTATTTCTTGTTTTTTTTTTTTTTGAAAGATATGGAAATCTTTTTTTTTTCTTTTTAAATTGAAAATATTTTTTATTTTATTTTTATTTTTTGAAAATTTTATCCTTCTTTTTTTTTTTTTTTTTTTTTTTAGATTTGAAGATTTGTTCATTATTAAAAGTGAAGAAGATGAAAATGAAGATGGAGTAAAAGTGATGAAGATTTATTCATGATGATTTTTTTTTTTTTTTAAAGACCTATCCTTTGAACGAGAAAAACTTTGGCTGGAAGTTGATGCAAATTGCTAGATATTTCCTTGCTTAATTCCTGCAAAAAGATAATTTCAATTAGCAATGGATTTACTCATTGAAATGAATTGGAAGTACTTACCCAATGCCTCTAGTTTGGAGCATATTCCATGCTTAGATTGAAGTTGAGTGACAATTAGGGAACATGAAAAAAGATCGGTTTGTCATCATTGGTTCCTGCAAAATGGATTTCTTTCTCTAGTTTGTTAGAAACTAGTTATCATGAAAACATTTTTGTCCATTGCCCTTAGTGCAGACATGCTTGCAAAAAATGGATTGATGTCTTAAATGAAAACATGCTTTCATGCAAGAAGGACATATCTGCATACAATATAAATAGGCCAATGCCCCATATTCAAGTTTGCAAAACAAATAGGCTTAGCCTAACTTGCACCCAAACAATTTTGTCACATTATTTTGACTTTGCTCCCCAAGGTTGTTTGGATGATTGGGACCGAGCCTTTGAAAGGCTACCCACGTACCTCTCTCATAGAGGATCAGGTCAAGACGTAGTTCAGAGGACTGGATTATGGAAGAGAAAGGTTTTATTTTATTTTTTTTTAATGAGATTTCTCTTTTTATTTTTGAAAAAAAAAAAAAAACAAATTTCCCCTTTTTTTTTTTTTTTTCAGCAAGATGTGATCCTTTGAACAACCATTTTGGAAAATCATAGTGTTTAAGAACCAAACAAATCTCTTTGATTAGGAAGGATCAAGATCATTAAACTCATGTTATCAAATTTGCTTCATCCTTTTGAACATCGTCAGATTAAGTCTCCAAAGGCAATCAAGAAATGAAGTGTGATAATATTTAGGAATCACATTGTTGGGTGCAAACAAGGAGAGTGCTCCATGTTTGAAAGTTCTTTTGAGTCATTTGAGGATTTGAGAATTTTTCTCCTTGGACATATCATCTAGTGGGGTTTGACAATTTTAAGCATTTTTCCTTTTTAATTCAAGAGAAAAATATTATTAGAGTTTAAGATGCACCCACAACTAGCAAGACTTCAAGGAGGTCTTTACTCATGAGTTGTAATGTAGGCCAGGTTGGGGTTATGAAATGAAAGATATAAAAGGCTCAAAATTCCCTATAATGTTTCTCCCAAATATGCATTACTCAAAAATCAAGTATTGGAGGAGTTTCTCCATTTCTTCTTTGTCATCTTCTCACTAGTCTTCATTAGTCACTTGTATCAACATTATGCTCATTCATCTTGAATCATACCTCTAAACTTTCATATTGTAAAATTCTTCTCTTTTTAAGTTGCATCCTCAAGTTTCCAATTTTGTAGGATTTTCCAATTTTTTCTTTTCTTCTTCTTCTTCTTCTTCTTCCTTTCTTTGGCCCTAACTTTTGCCTAGACTGCCCTTTTGGGTTTTCAGCCTAGCGGGCTTTTTTTTTTTTCTTTTTTTTTTTCTTTTGGGCCCAAGCTTTGGCCTAGACTGCCCTTTTGGGTTTTCAACCTAGTGGACTTTTTTTTTTCTTGCTGTCTTTCATCTCTTGATTGAATGAACTTTTGAGAATCTTTTTCCTTGTTTTTCTTAGCTTAAGTCATTTTGATGCACTCCCTAGACCACTTTCTTGCCTTGATGCATTTGCACCTTTTTGTGTTTGATGAATCTTTTCCTTTTTTGATGAGCTCTCTTTTATATGAATCTTGTATTTTAGGCTCTTCAACTTTACAGACACTTTTTTTTCACATTGAGGGAATTTCATTTCTCTTTTCTTGATTGTGTGAAACCTCATTTTTCTTTGAGGATCTCTTGTCTTTCACATCTTCTAGGAGAGATTTATTAATTAGCTTCAAAGCTACAAGGTTGACTCCTCCTCAACATGAGATTAAAGCACGCATACTTTGGTTTTTCCCACCCTAGGTTTAGATTTTAATAGGTTCATACGAAAAAGAGGCTAAGTGTTTAAAGGCTCAAAGGGGCTAGCAATGGATAATGAACATTCTAGGTAATATGGAATAATCTTGTTTAACCAAAGACGGCCTCCTATCCCTAGCAATGCTTGCTTGTAGGCACAGTGACTTGAGCTCTTTTAATAAATTCCTCTTAAAAGAAAAAGTATGAATGCTCTATTGGAGACACAAAAGTTTTCAGAAATTTGGAATGAATGCATGAGCTTTTTGAATTTTCTGATGGATAGATTTTCTTTGATTGCCTTTTAAGACCATTTCTTCTTTCACTCAAAGTAATTTAGCAAAAGTGTTTACATGGATCAAATGAAATTAATCATTCCTTGGTACAAGTTGATTGCTCAAGCTTTTAAACAACAAGATTTAGAAAATGTTTTGTCCAAGGGGTCCTCATGTACCATTTTGAAAATGAGACTTCTTCTTCTTCTTCTTCTTTTTATTTTATTTTTTTAAATCTTGAAAGAAAAAATTGGGTCTTTTTGAAAAAGTTACTAGGAAGCTCAATGGCCCTAGTTCAAAGATTTTTTTTTTTTTTTTTAAATCTTGATAAAAAATGGGGTCGTTTTGAAAAAGTCACTAGGAAGTTCAATGGCCCTAGTTCAAAGATTGTTTTTTAAAATGGCTCAAAGGCCCAATGCCCCTAGTCTAAACACTTTCTTATTTGAATTTTTTTTGGAAAGATTTGGGAGTCTTGATTTTTTTTTTTTTTTTTTTTGAGTTTTTTAAATATATATATATATATATATATATAAATGAAAAAGTACATCAAATGCTACATGGATTCTTAGAATTCAAAGAAACATAGAAACATGAAATAAAAAAACATAATTTAAGCTTAACCATGATGTTGCAAACCAAATTTGGAGTGAGGCAAAGTTGAGCCACTTGCTTCTTCTTGGTCCATTTAGGATGCTTGAGACTTGGTACGCTTGAGACTTGGTATGCTAGAACCTTGGTTATGATGAAATGGCTTGGGCTTGTACTTGAAAGGCTTAAACCTTGATTATGATCTTTTGGTATTTGCTTGAAATGGTTTGGGCTTACAGTTGGAAGGCATGCATCTTGTGAGCTTTTGACCTTTGATGTGGATCATGTGTATACACACCTTTGATAGGCTCAAGTGTTGGGCTTAGACTCATTCAAGAAACAAATTGGGCTTCCATGCCAAGTAGAGTTCAATCATAGGCTTTTAGGCTTGAGTTCACTCATAGCATACAAGGTTCAAACAATTATGATAGGCCCAAGCTTTGGACTTGAGCTTATCATAGTTCAAACAACGGCTAAACACATGCATAATACAATGCAATGTACATGGACCAACCTAAAGGTAGGTTCTATGGGTTGTTACAAAATGGGTAGAAGGTAGGTTAAAGGTTCCCACAAACTAGAACGTCGTACCTCCCAACTTATGACGCCTGGAGCGCCGTGTTGGCTGGGATGCACTATCACAAACTGAGTCTGACCTTATGTGATTATGAACAATTGATTCCAATTAGTTATAATTATAATCAATTTGAAATTAATGATGTGTCATAATTTGAATGGTTAGGACTACATTTTATGGTAAGGTTGCATACACCTAATTAATTAGATAGTTAAACATTAATTATTCAATGAGTAATTTGTCCAATTATTTTTTAATTAGGGTAAATTTGAAACTAATTAAGTCTGAAATGAGAGTGATTGGAGCCATTTAATGTTAATTGGGAGCTAATTTGGGACCTATTAAATTTAATTGTGCTGAAACCATTTTCTAAGAAATGACCTCTGCTCAGTATTTCATCGATATCTCTTAGAATGTTTTGAATCTGTGAATGAGGTTAATTTTCTCATAAACTAGACATCCGGGGCTTCAATTTGAGCACAAGAACGAGGCAATTCCGATCAGAATTGAGTCAGATATGATTTTTCGAAGTTGGCTCTACAAGCTGTTACAGCAGCTACGAGAAAACCGAATTTTGGCTTGCTCCTCACTCCCACCAATCTCTACATTTAATGCTCTAGATTTTCCCCAAAGCTAAAATGAGGTCTAGGTTCATGATTCTTTGTCAACCCTCATTAATGGCCTTCCATTCATATTTCCTCCACCATTACTATATAAACCCCCCCCTCTCCTTCATTCCAAGACAAGGAAAAAACCCTCTCTTCTTCTCTCTTGAGTTCTAGGAAGTTGAATAGTCTTGTCATATCTTGGTCTTCTTGAGACTCAAGGTATTGAGTAAGACCCACTCTTCCTCTCCCAACTCTTCTCTTCCTCCACCAATAGGACCTTCCTCAAGAGTCTCCTCATCCACCATATGGATCTTACATGAAGGTATAATTTCTTTTCCTAACTTGTTTTTTTGTGTTGCAATGATAAGAATTTAGGATTAAAACATGATAGTAATTATTTAAATTCTCTTGAATATGTTTGAATGTTCTTATGTGTTCTTCATATATTCTTGTTGTTCATCACATATTCATGTATAAGCACTAGTTTTGATCTTAAATTCACATCAAAAATATAAAAAAACATGTTTGTTTCATAATTCTTTCAAATATTTGAATCTAGGATATCACCATTTACACACATTCACTAGAATTCATTTTTCAATCCAAATGCAATGCTTAATAGATTGAATTAGGGTTCATCACATGCACACACCTTAAATTCAACATGTAAATTGATTGACATATTGGATGATATGATATAAATGTTGGCCACCATAATCTAGAAGACTGGTTTCACCGGGTAAGGTGGTTGCCTAACACCTTCCCACCTTGTAACATAGCCTCCGAATTTAGATCAAGGGTTAGTAGATCAAATACTTGTCCATGTAATTTTCAATTTTTAGATTGTAACTAAAAAACAAAGTTACGTATTTTATCTTAGATTGTATCTAGGACCAAAGCCATGTAATTTTCCTATGACCAATGTAAATTCAATTGAAAATTAATAAAATGAGAAATTTTTGAATTTTGGTTTTCTTATTTTTCCAATAATTAAATAAGTGGTGACTTCATTGTAAAACCCTTAATCTAAAGGAAAAAATATAACTAGTCGAACTTCCATTTTGAGAGGTAATAACATGACTCCGCCCATTCACGTGGGTTTGGCCCGACACTCTTATAAAACGGGCCGGGAGTGCGGTCTCTCACAGTCTATGGTGGCTAACATTCATATCACATCATTCAATATGTCAATCAATTTGCATGTTGAATTTAAGGTGTGTGCATATGATATTTATTAAGCATTGCATTTGGATTGAAAAATGAATTCTAGTGAATGTGTGTGTATGGTGATATCCTAGATTCAAGGATTTAAAGGAATTATGAAACAAACATGTTTTTTTATATTTTTGATGTGGATATAAGATCAAAACTAGTGCTTATGCATGAATATGTGATGAACAACAAGAACATATGAAAAACACATAAGAACATTCAAACATATTCAAGAGAATTTAAATAATTACTATCATGCTTTAATCCTAAATTCTTATCATGGCAACACAAAAACAAGTTACGGAAAGAGATTATACCTTCATGCAAGATCCATATGATGGATGAGGAGACTCTTAAGAGAGGTTCTATGGGTGGAGGAAAAGAAGAGTTAGGAGAGAAAGAGCGAGTCTCACTCAATACCTTGAGTCTCAGGAAGACTAAGATATGACAAGACTACTCAACTTCCTAGAACTCAAGAGAGGAGAAGAGAGGGGGGTTTTTTTTGTGTCCCTTGGAATGAAAGAGAGGGGGGTTTATATAGTAGTGGTGGAGGAAATATAAATAGAAGGCCATTAATGAGGGTTGACAAAGAATCATGAACCTAGACCTTATTTTAGCCTTGGGGGAAATCTAGAGCATTAAATGTAGAGATTGGTGGGAGTGAGGAGCAAGCCAAAATTCAGTTTTCTCGTAACTGATGTAACAGCCTATAGAGCCAATTTTGAAAAATCATATCTGACTCAATTCTGATCAGAATTGTCTCGTTCTTGTACTCAAATTAAAGCCCCGGATGTCTAGTTTCTAGAAAAATTAATCTCATTCACAAATTCAAAATATTCTGAGAGATATCAATGAAATAGTGAGCAGAGGTCATTTGTTAGAAAAATGGTTTCAGCACAATTAACATTAATAGGTCCCAAATTAATTTCCAATTAACATTAATAGGCTCCAATCACTCCCATTTCAGACCTAATTAGTTCCAAATTTACCCTAATTAAAAGATAATTGCACAAATTACTCATTAAATAATTAATGTTTAACTATCTAATTAATTAGATGTATGCAACCTTACCATAAAATGTAGTCCTAACCAATCAAATTATGACACATCATTAATTTCAAATTGATTATAATTATAACCAATTGGAATCAATTGTTCATAACCACATAAGGTCGGACTCAATTTGTGATAGCGCATCTCGGCCATTAAAACTTGATTTGATGATAACTTTCAATCTGATGGTCCGATTAGGGCTTATAACCAATCGATTTGATCATTACAACATTAAGATCATTTTGGTGAAATGATATTAGAGATCTAATGACCAAAATCAAGATGCATATTTTCAAGGTGAAATTACCCTTTTACCCTCCAAATGAGGTTAAATGCGAGTTGCAAAATGATGTAAGTGCATTTATTTTGTAAATAATTTTGCAAAATGAGGTAAGTGCAAAATGAGGTAAGTGCATTTATTTTCAAGATGCACTATATATTTATTTTGTAAATAATTTTTTAAATTGTTCATCCCTATGATGTAAGTGCATTTATCCTGTAATGTGGAGAGGTTGAGTAAAAAAAATCTCTTAATGAAATTTGTAACTCATATGAGTGGGGTGTCAGAATTACAATAGCACCCTTGACAAAATTTCACCTATGTGAGTGTGGGGGTGGGGCCGCTTCCTATGAGATTTGGACTTATATCAAATCCACACATAAAACTGGGATCAGCACACGGCCGTAAAGTGCTAGCTATAAAAACTCATGTCAACACCTGGGTTGTTATGTGTAAGCAGTGACGCTTAATTTCCCTAAAATAGTCCTGAGTTTAAGTTGGAGACCACTACGAGTCTGGAGTTGAGATCTCTGTTTTACTAAGTGAATGTTCAATGTAAAGCACACATTCATGATGCATAGTGACCCATCTTTTCCTAGTAATCTCTCTCTAACTAAAAAAATTTAATATTAAAATGAGTGGGGGATTGTTGAAGCATTTTAATATTAAATAATTAAAATGAATAAATGTTATAACATAAATGTTAAGATGTGAGAGTGAATATGAAAGATAAGGAGTTAGTGAAAATGTTTAACCCCACATTGAAAATGAGAGAAACTATTTTGTTCTTTTTAATTGTGGTGATTGATAGGCTAACATGAATTGTCTCAAATATTGGACCAGATAAGTGCGTAAGGGGGAGGTGAAGGGTGGAGGTGTCAAAAAATGAAAATGAATTAGCCTCTTGGATCCTCCTACTTGACAGCCCATTCAGAATAATTACCATATCCGTTGGTGAGTAAATAGCCTGAATTAATATTCCATTTTTATAATGGAAAATGAAGAGTCATTAACTCACTTAATGGACTATCCGTTTGGGCTTTTTTATTCTTTAGAAACTCCTTATCTCATCGTTAATTATGTAACTCCAGCCCATCAGAATAATATCCAACAATTAATCTTGTAACACCCACTACATCAGAATAATGGACCTAATAAATCAGATTAATTTGGGTAGTAATTTCGTGAGGCCCATTGAACCTATAAATAGACTCATTCAGAACTAATCCAAATTACTGCAACATACACCAAAAAAAAATAGAGAGGTTCTTGGCAAGGAAGGGTGTTCTTTCTGGTAGAGCTTTGGGTTTAAACACTTTGTGCAGAAGTTGTTTTAGTAATATGACACTTGTTAGGCTGTTGTATCCTGGGAGAGACAAGTCAGAGATTAATGTCTGAATTGGTTACAAAGTTTAGCCAACCAAGGGCTTGAATCTCCTTAAAGAGAGCAAGTGTCGCGCCTCAGTCTAAATAGTGTTGTGTAATTTTTGTTCTTTAAATTAATAATATTCAGAATTATTATTCATTTTCTCGTGGTGTTATTTCCACTATCATTGTGATTGCACCATCATATATATTAGCTTGTCAACAAGAAATCAAGTTTACATTCTCATGGCAACACTTTCATTTCATAATGGGCCCAGCTTAATTTTACATTTTTTTTTTGGCACTACTTTGCCAACTAGGAATGGGAAAAAATTGATACTAAATAGGACTTTGAAAGGAAAAAAAAATAAAACAAACAAACAAACTTTAAAAAACTAATGTTCATGTGCCTACTTTAGCACCTCAATAGTTGGTTTCTGAATTTTAACGACTTCAACAAGTAAAAATGACTTCATGAAATTTTAGAAGCATTCATATGGCGTTGAGTTGCAAATAGCCGTATACAACTTCATGTATATTGTTATAATCTTAATATTTTTATATTATTTTATTTTTCTAATTTATTTTAAAGATTCAAATTACATGTTTAAATTGTGTGTATTTAGATTAATCCCTTGATTTAATTTTTCTTAGCAATGAATTGATAATTATTTTTTTAGTTTAATGCTATGAAATATATATTTATAGTTAATTGAGATTATGGAGAAACCCAATCATATTAGTAAGTCCATATCATTTTCTAAACGAGCTCGTATAAAGTTACATTTTATATTAGATTGTGTATGACAATCACTTTAGCCGATAGTCATTTATTTATTTTGTTATTAGTATCAATTAATATTTCTTAGCTTAATTTTATCTTCAATTTTATCGTTTAATCTTGCCCCCCAACTGAAATCCTGACTTTGCCACTATATATATATATATATATATATATATATATAAAGATCGGCATTATACATAAAATATATATCATCCATATCAAATGAGGTATGCTCGACACCAGCATATTGAAGCATAGCATTAATTAATTGCATTCTTTTAATCATTTAGCTTGCGTTTGCCTAAGGATTATTAGGCATTTTGCGTTCTTTAGCTAGGTCTCATGACAGTGTTCATGACCCAGCCAAACTTCAAAAAACGCGCATAAGCAAGTCAGCCATGGGTCCCATGGAACTATTCATAGTTTAAAAATTATTTTGCTATAGTATTTTCAGTAATTAATTTTTAGTTTTAAGCAAAATAAGTGGTATCCAAACAGACCTTTAGAATAATGTTCATATCGCAAAAAGGCAAACCATCAAGATCTAAATGAAGAAAGCTCTTCATCATCAAGAAATATTGAAACTGCTGTCAGTTTGTCAGGAACTTGCTTGATATTCTAAAAGTAGACATCAATGGTTTATGTACCTTTAATTTACTTACGAAGGCTTATCACAAACGATCTTGGTGAAAGGTCCAATAAAGGAGTATTGCGATTGTGCTATATCATGGTGAAGCGCACGGTTCAAATGGACAAGAATGTGGAGGCTGATTCTTATGGATAAGCGTGCAGGGTTGACACATGGTTTCCATGGGTGGCGTACAAGAGGCCCATGGATGACATGTTGGTAATGAAGGAAGCCCATAAGGTAAGGGGAAGCAAATAGGACTTTGTCAAAGCCCACATAGAGGTAGAGTCCCACACGTGAGGGGGAAATTGTTGGGAATATGATTGTGAGTGAAGTTTCACGTTGGATACTAATGAGAATGGAGAGTGGTTAATCTATTAATACTACATAACCAAAGTCATGGACTTTTTGTTGACTTCATGAAAGCTTGCCACATCAGTTTTGCAAGGATTGGAATGGAAAGGGCATGCCATGGGAGATAATCCTAGAGTCAGGTTTAAGGTTGTGAAGGTATTCGGTGTGTCTCTGCTTGCTCTTTTTAAGGAGAAAAAGGAAAAGCCAAGGTATTAGGCTTATTGGGTGGAGGTAGGCTCATCTTTGTCTTCTCTCTCTTCTCACTCCATCTTGTTCTTTATCTAAATGATACTTGTAGGCTATAGCAGCTATTCAATATGATTGAATTTTGTGTGCAAGTCTTTATTAGCTTGTAGAACCAGGTTCTGTTTGTCCTAAAGAAATGAAATTTTGGAAAGTTAGGCTTCGTTTGGGAGTTCATAAGGTAATAAAATTGAATGATCGTAAGGAAATTGAATGAAATGAAATGAATGTATTTAAGTAAGGAAAATGAATGGAATGAAATGGAATTAAGTAACCTTGATTAGATGTTTTAAATTAAATGAATGGAAATGAATGGAATGTAAGTAATTAGGGATGGCAATGGGGCGGGGCGGGGCCGAAGGATGGGATCTTCGTCCCCACCCCGCATGGTTTTGTTTTGCCCCATCCCCGCCCCGCCCCGCATGATGAGGATACTTTTTGTTAATTTGCCCTACAATTAAAATTTTAATGAAACCTATTTCATTAATAAAAATATACTGAAAAGTACAACTAAATTTATCTCATCAAATCAAATCAATTTTTAGAAATTGAATAATGTGTTTAATAAGACAATAAGTATAACACATAACAAAATAAAGGCATTTGGGTAGATTAAGCTAATATTAGTTAAAATAGTAGGGTTTTAGGGTATGAAAAATTTACAGTTATAACCCTTTGCAACTCGGGCAGGGCGGGGGCGGGGGCGAGGTGGGTCTAAAAAGTCTAAACCCATCCCCGCCCCGCCCTGTGGTGCGGGGCTAAAATTTTGCCCCATCTCCGCCCCATCACCTTTGCGCACAGGCGAAGCGGGGAGGGGCGGGTTAAGCGGGGCGGGGCAAAATTGCCATCCCTATAAGTAATCCTGTTTGGGAGTAACATAGAGGGAATGGAATGAATTCATTTATGACAGTATTACTATTAGACCCATATTTTAAAATAAAGTGTTGAATATATAAGGGCATTTTGGGAGTTTTAGAAAAAAATTCATTAAACCTAATTTCATTTCCTCTCATTCCTCCCAACTTCAAGGGGAATGAAAATTTGAGATTTTAAGGGAATAGAGAGGAATAAGTGTTCCCTCCTACCTATTTCATTCCCTCCTACTTAAACTCCAAAATAAGAAAATGGACTTTCCATTTCCTCTATTAAAACTCTCAAACAAGAGAAGAGAAGAAAATTCTAAAATTTTTCTTTTCATTAATTTCCGTTTCATTCCATTCCATTCTATTCCCTCCTCCCAAACGAGGGCTTAGGGTGGTGATATTTTTAACCGAGGCTTTTTTCTCTATGGATCTCATGTTGCTCAACTTGGGATACTTTGTCATTTAATGTTCCTCCCAAACGAGGGCTTAGGGTGGTGATATTTTTAACTTAGGCTTTTTCTCTATGGATCTCATGTTGCTCAACTTGGGATACTTTGTCATTTAATGTTTTTACTTTGGCATGATAATGATATGTTCTTATTTCAAATTGGTTGCCAGCTTATCATCCTTAGGGCATCCTCCTACAATTTGAATGTAACTTGATTTTTATCTTTTATAAAATTTCCACGTTGGATCTAAAAAATTTGTTTATATAATGTTGCCCAAAGTTGTGGTCAGTTGCAGGTGACATTGTTTTAGAGCTGTAGATATTTATATTAAGAGAAATTATACAATCCTTATGGTGGACTACGACATCTGTCCATCATTCCACTAAAAGAATTCCACCTCTTTAAAATTGTTGAATCAGTAACTAGTTTCTTTTTTAAAATTTTTTTCTAACTCAAGAATTTAATACAAATGAGAGTTTTTAAGTAGAATAGTGACCCAATGACATAGTTCACTGTGAAGATGTTATAATTTCTCCTATTTTAGTGGGGTTTCTTGTCGTAATTTTGGGATTTGCAATGTACTAGTATGACAATCCTTTTAAGAAAAAGAAGACCAAAATGTTAAGTGCCTATAATTTTTCAAAATGCAATTACAGCTCGTTATGTTTCGGTCATTTTGGATTCTGACATCTGTTTAATGAGAAAACTCCTCAGAATTTGTAGTCTTCTTGGTAACAGCTGCCGTAGTTGCAGTACCTGAGAATGTTATACCTAGCCTCTTCCCAGTTTCCATTGCCCCCTAACACCATTTTCCTCCCCTAAAATCAAGACCACAAACAAGATGTCGATGGACAAAATTGTCTTTGAGAACTCAATCACTACAAACCTCATCAACTCCACAAAGACCCCATCAGCACCAGGTGTTATCATTACAAAAACCCAAATCTTCAAGGTCATGATTCACATTTAGCAAAACCCCAAATTTTTCCCTCTCTTTGATTGCAAATGACTCCAGCTCTCACAATTCACAAACGATTTGCTCTTCCATAGCAGAACATGGTGGATGGATCGAAGGGCTCGCCCCCTTCCCATCCCAATTTTTTTTTATATTTGTTAAGTTTTTTACTTTACAAATGATGTGACGTGTGTTGACATTTACGGCTTGTTGGGAGAGAGAAATAAGAGAGAATGCGATGCAAATGAAAGAATTTTGGAACGTTTGGTAGAGTAGTTTGTGATGAGATTTTTGTAGTTTTTGTAGTTTTTGTAATTTTTTGAAATATGTGTAGGTGAAAAGGTGTGTAATGTTGTTTAAAATGTGAAAAGCAATAATGTTGTTATAAAAAGATAGTTTGGACCACTGTTGATCTCTTTTTCTTTTTCTTTTTTTTGAAGCGGGACCGCTGTTGATCCCTAAAGCTTACCTATTGAGCATTTTTTGTCTATAATATTTCAAATGAGCATTATCAATCTCTAATCTATATCTAAAAAAAACGAGCATTTAGTTTATAACAAATAAACTTACAAAATATCGTTTCCAAACCAATATATGTATAGCTCTTTTACGTAATTTAAACCCATATCTATATCATATGTATAGAAAATAGTAATATCCACTACTCAAATAGATATTCGTCGAAATAAAAATATAACGCTAAAAAATATTTATTATGCAATGAAGTGACTAATTATAATTAGAGTAAATTACAATTTATATTCCTAAAGGTAGGGGTATTTGAATTTTATACTTTGAAATTTCAAAATTTAAATTTCATCTCCTAAATTTTAGAGGTATTTGGATTTTACTTCTTAAAGTGTAAAGGTGTTTAAATTTTATACCTTAAAATAAATGGTATAATTTGCAATTTACCCCTATAGTTTGTCAATTTTTTTCTTAAAAAAAAAAAAAAAAAAAAAAACTCCTAACTCTTAACATTTTTTTTGTTAAAAAATAATAATAATAATAATAGTAGGGAGGGAGAAATTGAGGGGGAATTTGCAGGCTAGCATAGTAGGAACAAAGAATATAATAAGTTAACTCGAGATGTAGCTAGAACTCGAGTCTCAAAGACTCTCTTTAAATCCGTTTTGTAATCGATGACATGGAAAAATGCCACATAGATCTCGAGTTTTAAAGACTCGAGTTCTTTGAAAACAAAAATTGAGTCTTAGACACTCGATTTTTTGTTGGAAACTATTTTTGACACATAGATCTCGAGCCTTAAAGACTTGAGTTTTTCTGGGTAAAATTTCGCCCTATATCAGATCACTCACGCACACACACACACACTTATACATCAGTCCACACGATCTCCCTTTGCTCTCACTGCCTCACCCACACTCAGCCTCACTTAGAACTCTCTCAGCCACACTCAACCTCACCGCCTCACTCAACACATTGCCTCTCTCACTGCTCCTCCCTCTCAACAAATTCATATATTAGGTATGGGTTTCATTGTAGTTGGGTATTATTTGTTTGTTGGGTATTATTTATTGTTGGGTATTATTTGTAGATAGTTAACATAATTTAGTTTAAGAAACCTTGCTTTGTTTAATCCATTTTTGGATTGTTAAATTTCTTGTTGTTTGTTGTTGGGTATTATTGGATTGTTGTTGTTGGGTATTATTTGTTAAATTTTTGGATTGTTAAGATACCCATTTGTTGTTGGGTATTATTTGTTGTTTGTTTGACCCATTTTTTGATTGTTCTCTCTCTTTTCATGAATTACTCTGACTCTGAACAATATAAATGAAATGGGTTAATTTTTTGTTTCATGAAATTGAGTGTCATTTTAACCTATTTTTGTTTCATATCTCTCTGTACTTGAAGTCGAAGTGAACAAAGCATTTCCAAAATCACCTGGTTCAGCCATACAAACCCTATATCTATTTTTTTTTTCTTCATTTTATTCTCCTGTACGTGATGAAGGTCATGTCTAGTGTAATGTGATAAATCATGGTGTGTCTTTCCCCAAGCTTGTGAGCCACATTATATGCCTTCCTAGTAATTGGTCTCTGAATAGAATGTATATACATTGTTGGAGGACAACTTTGGATTGACTGGAATTTGCATGGCAAAGTCAATTTGCAACCAAAGAAAAGGAATCTTCGTTTAGTATTCTCAGTGACTGCTCATCTTAAATTCCCTGAGAAAGAGAAATACTATCCCATTAATTTTACAGGTGGGTTGTCTGGCCCATTGCCACAATGACCATTCAATCTAATTCAGGATAGGCTTGTTTTTTTGCGTTTGTCATTTACATTTGGTCTATGAGCTCTACAGTAAACGTCCATTTCTCATTGGATTTTCAGGATTTGCCTGTTTTTGGTATATATAGTTAAAGAAAATAGAAGTTTTGTAGTTTGCTTTAATCCTTGAATCTATGTGCTGGTGTTGCAAATAATGCTGGCTAATACTGTTCAAGGCTGTTATGCCTCAAATGATACATATAGTGCATGTGTGGCAAGTCTGCTTCACAACTATTGGTACATTGTATTATCGTACATTATCACAATAGGTCTCTTGTCAACATTAGTTGTGAAAAATTTCGTGTCCTTCCTATTGTGTGCCACTCCAATTGGTTTCTGGGTTAAGTTTTCGAAGTTTTCCAAGTTGGGAGGAGACAGAATGTGGTGTAGTCTTTGAAATTGAATGATAGATTTGTGAACTTTTGATTAATCATTTGACACCCATCAATGGCCATGAGGCACAAACAATGTACATCCAACATACAGAGGACATTGTCATTGATTCCTTTGATGAATGGGCTAGCATGAAGCAACCATTTGAGTTCTACACAGAGATAAAGAAGGCTACTTTCCAGATAATGACACACATTTTCATGGGCTCTGTTAATGATTCTACTCTCTTGACTACACATAATTTGTATGCTGATTACCTTAAGGGATTAATGTCCATGGCCATTGACATCCCGAGCTTTGCTTTCCATAAAGCATTCAAGGTACACTTTCATTACTTTACGAAACTGTTGGACAACAAAAATTATAAGCACAAAAACAAGCATTCTTTCTACGCATACCTCTTTTCTGAATAACTCTTTTAAATCAATAGTATATTTTTAAGTGTTTTACATTGTAATTTGGTGATGTTTGTTAGGATAACAAATACATAATATCTACAACCTAAATGCTTTAATAAAGAACTATTGTTATGAACGCATCTTATAGGTTGAAACTTTCTAAAAAAAATATTTTAATAAAATTTATTGAAAGTAAGGGAGAGATTTACTTTGGCAAAAACCACATTTTAGTCCCTACATTTTCACGCGATTCTCACTTTGGTCCCTATCTTTTATTTTCACTGGTTTTAGTCCCTAAAATAAAAAATGTGATCTCGTTTTTGTCCCTACCGTCAATGCCCTAACAGCAAAATCCTAGGTGGCAGACGGAACATCCTGTTAGCTGACGTAGCGCTGATGTGGCAATTAAAAATTATTAAAAAAATATGCCACGTCAGCATTTTAATTTTTTTAAAGCCACGTCAGGAATTTTTTTATAAAAAATTTAAAGTTAAAGAAAAACCTTAAATCTAATTAATTTAAAATTTTAATTAAAATATTATTTTCTTAATATTCATGTTCTTCACAGACCAAACCCAGACCAAGAACTCAAAACCAGGTAAGAAGAACACAAACAAAAACACATACAAAAGAAAAAAATGGGTCACACTTCAAAAAAATCTCTCTCTCTCTCTCTCTCTCTCTCTCTCTCTCTCACACACACAACCAAAAACACCCCAAAACAACAAAGTCCTCATATTTTTCTGAAAACAAAAAAGAACCAAGTTTGATGTTTCAGTGGTGGCGTTCTGGTGGTGGAGTTGAATCGGTAGCTTGGTTTGGTGGTGGCAGATCAACATGACAGATCAGCTTTTGGGCTTTAGGTGACTGTGATTCAGATCGTCGTGGGCCGATGGGTGCATGTGGGTGGTCATGGCTCGCCGTGGGTGGGTTCAAATCACTGTGGGCTGGTGTGGGGCTGTTAATGCTCATGGGTGGCCATGGTTTTGCTCGCTGTTGGCCGCCACAAGTCTTGGGTTCGGTGGTTGTGGCAGAAATAATATCTTATTTGTTTTTTTTTTTTTTTAATTTTATATTTGGGTTTGTGGGTATTGATTTGGCAGTGGTGGATGTTGATGGTGGTGGTGGTGGAAGTGGTGCTGTTGGTTGTGACTAATTGTGATTGTGATTGTGGCGGCGGCCATTAGGACTCTATGGCCGCATCAGGACGCCAAGCCCTCCTCCTCTCCACCTCCGATCTAGGTTAGCGCCACCGCCTCGCAGCGTTGGTGGAGCTGGGGACTCAATTGGTCACCGACAAGAAATTGAATGATGATTAGCACAATATAATTTTAGTGATGTGGGGATAAAATTTTTTGAGATGGGCGTGAATTGTGACCCATTTTTTTCTTCTGTATGTGTTTTTGTTTTTGTTCTTCTTACCTGGGTTTGAGTTCATGTGAAGAACATGAATATTAAGAAAATAAAATTTTAAATTAATTAGATTTAAGGTTTTTCTTTAAATTTAAATTTTTTGTAAAAAAATTTCTGAAGTGGCTTTAAAAAAATTAAAATGCTGACGTGGCATATTTTTTAATAAAATTTAATTGCCACATCAGCGCCACGTCAGCACCACGTCAGCTAACAAGGTGTTCCGTCTGCCACCTAGGATTTTGCTGTTAGGGCACTGATGGTAGGGACGAAAACGAAATCACATTTTTTATTTTAGGGACTAAAACCAGTGAAAATAAAAGATAGGGACCAAAGTGGGAATCGCGTGAAAATGTAGGGACTAAAATGTGGTTTTTGTCATTTACTTTTGTTTCCCTTTACAAAATCACCCTTAATATTAATTATCTAACAACAATGTTTAATATCCTATTTGTATTTATCCAAAAAAAAAAAAATCCTATTTGTAGACACACATATGCCAGCAACCAACAAAAACAGAGACAAACAGAATATGCCAGCAACCCAAATCATACAACAAGTAACAAAACAAATTCGTCTAACTTAAATCTTACACTAACAAGAAAAACTAAAGCACTAACAACGGAAATTATCAAACACAAACACCTGGGCTAAATCCAGATGGAATAATTATTTAAAAAGCTCAAATTTTTATTAAAAAAAACACACCTTCAAAGTTGAAAAAATCTGAACTTCCGTTGGTATGGGTGAGGGGATCGTTTGAAGCCGATTGTGAGGAAAGAGGAGAGCATTTGAGGGTGAGCGTGAGGGTGATTTTTGTTGCACGCCGAGCGTTGGGGGTGACTGGTTTGGGTGCTTCAGTGAGAGTATTTGAACTTTGACAAACTGTTTGAGAGATTGAGAGAGAGCGTTTGAGAGATTGAGAGACTGACAGTTTTTTAGAGTTTTTGAGAGAGTGAGTGTTTGAGTGAGGCGTAGGGAATTGGCTGTGTATGTATAGTGGGCAAATTTCGAGTCTTATAAACTCGATTTCTACGTGGCTAAATTCCCTCCACGTGGAAAATTTGTCCACGTAATGGTCTAGACAAGCACGACAAATCGAGTTTTAAAAACTCAAGTTTTAAATGGAGCTCGAGTTTTAAAAACTCGAAATGCTAGTTTCTAACTTTCTTTTGAACAGTGGGAACTAACGAAAATGTCAAGGGAAAATGAAAAAAAAAATTTTGAGAAATTGACAAGTTTGCCTCGTACCCAGGCGCAGGCGTTGATTTGTGGATCTATTGGGATCGGGATTGAGTAAGTTTAGTGATTACTCTCCCTCAACTCTCAATTACTGTACTTACCTTCTCTTTTCCCAGAATAGCAGAGAGTGTGTTTGTGTGTGTGTAAGGAGAAAGCATGAGTGGAGAAGAGGCGGCGGGGCCCCCAGGCCCAAAAGCCCTACGTCTGCTGTATTTCGTTGGCGCTGGATGTAACCAATTTCTCATTTTCCCTTTTATCTTACATATATATATATATATATATATTTAGTAGTAATGAAATTGCTGTTGGTTGTGTTTTTTTTGATGAAATTGTTTTTACTTTCAGTCATATGCACGGCTGCAATCAACAAGTGGCGAGAGCTGGAGCGAAAGGCAGTCCTAAAGAAAGAGCAGCAATTGCCTCCCACTCCAAATTCTCCTGATACGGTACAAAAAGCCGTCGATTAATCATCCCAACTCTTGTCTTTTTTTCTTCTTTTTTTTTTGGGTTGTGGTTTCGGGATCTAATAATAGTTCACAATTTCAATTTATGTCTTTTCACCGTTGTATTCTGATTATTACATATGATTATGATGATGAACTGATTTGAGTATTTTACTTATTAGTCAACATATATAGCTTTTTTTTTTTGCTGTTTCCTTAGTGTAAGGACACTGCGTGGCAGTGTCTCCGAGGTTAGCTCTTATTCTATTTTTGTAATGCTCAAAGGAAAAGAGCTTGCCACATCTGCCTTATATGCACAAGGATACTCAATTAAGGTTCTTTGTTTTTGTTTATAAAACTCATATCAACCCGCTATATACCCGATGATGTAGAACTCCGCACACACAACACAAAGCTCAACCAATTCATTCAATATTTTATCAATCTAGGAGTAGGAATCACACTTACCATTATAATTATTGGCTTCACTTTTTTGGTTAATAATAGTAGTAAGAACAGCTAATGAGCTATTGGCTGAAAGCCTAGATGTGAGGAAAGAAAGACACTTACCCTAGATGTATTAAAAATCTAAACTTTATCTTAAAAAAAAAAAAAAAATGAAGTTTTCCCTGTTTCTAGTTAAAAACAATGTCAAACATTAACAACTAGAATGAAAATTTTTAGAAATCTATGACAACTCCAAACATAAGGGATTTGCATTTTACATCCTATCCTAGGACAACTCCAAACATGATTCTATAATAAAACCACAACGGCAAGCATGCTAAGATCTCAAATTATACACGAGTAATATGAAGAACTGAGACATATCTGTGAGATTTAGGATGGAATTTTCCAATATAGCCATTTCCAAACACATATGGACAGCAAACATCTCTGGTTACAGCTTTTGAGAGAACTAAAAAATGTCTAAACTAAAAAGTAATTATCGTCCCTTCAAAAAAGAAAAAAAGAGAGTAATAACTGTAGTAAAAAAGATAAGCTGCAAAGGCTTAGCCAGTTCCTTCTAGTCCTACAAAACAAAAATTGGTGCCTACTCTACCAGACTACCCACCTTCTGAATTGTTGACTTTGTTGGCCACTTAAATCTACTTCTATTGCAAACGAAATCTATGGCAGTCAAGGAGAACTTGTGCTCTGCACAATCTCAGCAAAGTGAAAATGAATTCAGAAAATCCTTATATTATTGTCATAATCAATGAAGACAATGTCATCCAAGAAAAATAAAGATACCAATGGTTATTGATGCTGAAGAGGGAATGAGAGGTCCCTTTTCTTCGTAAGGTCTATCACCACGTCACGGTAGAGATCAGCGTCTCCAATATGTCTCCTATAAGTATCAACTCGATTCCTGACACCACATAAGTTTTCCTTTTCATCTTCATGAAGCATATGCAAATTTGTTTCCGCAGATTTTATACCGGTATCTTCATGCTTTCTTGAAGATTGCTTATTTCTTTTCATAAATCCTTGGATTCCTTTGTCTTCTGCCTTTGAAGTAGACAGGAGACCAAGTTCTGCTGCTTGATGCCTCTCATTACCCACTTTCTTAGGCTTCAAGCAATCCTTGGTCCTTATTCTGTAGGGTGAATTATTCTGAGCTCTGGAAGTTGTGGCAAAACAATCTTTCATGGGACCAGGAAAAGTTGATACTTCAAGGAATTCATTTCCTGCTTCCTCAAACTGCACAGGATTTGAAGGCCTGATGAGTAAAGCAGGACTCGACGCTCTAATTTGCTCAGAACCAATCTTCATGTTCTTATTAGTCCCCCTTAATGTTCTTGGAGATTGAAGCTTGCCATATCTTGTTATCTTTGAAGCTCCATCGGGGTTGTTACCAGTTCCACCTTTAGTCAAAGTACTTTGTAGACCTGAATGAAACTGTTGACCTTGATTCATCATTGGCATCATTTGAGTTTCCTGTCAATTAAAAACAAACGAAATCTAAAAAACATAGCATATCTTATTTAAAAATGACTAGTTCAAAGAGAAACTCAAAATAATATCCACTGTAATCAGTACAAAAATAAGCAAAAACTAACCGCATCAAAGAATCCAATCTTTGGTGATGGCCTTCTAAGACCCGAAGGCCTAGTCTTTCTCAAAACATCTGAAGGATCAGAGTTAATTTCTGCTAAAATTTTCTTGGCCTGAATTGAGGGACTTTCTTCCTGACCTTTATATCCAGCATGGGGTTCATCAGGTTGATGAGTCTCCATGCCTGATGCGTGAAAGTTATTGCTGTCAAATAATACCTCTCTACAAGTAGTATCAAAACTTGCGCTGGAGTTATTTGGTCCTTGATTCTCAGAGATTGACAATGATTCCAAGGAGGAACCATCAATGGAGCTAGCAGGTGATGTACAAGAGGAAGAATTTGACATGGATAACAAGCAAGTAGGGTAATTGGAATATTCCAGCTCAGTTTTGTTTGTTATGGTATATTTTGGAGGAGTTTTGTAGGTAGAACCAGTGGCCACCAAATTGACATTAATGTTACCAGTTGTCCTCAAAGATTTTGGAGGAGGTGTAATAGACCGACGTAAACTAATTGATGATTTGCCCAAAGGAGGCTTTTTTGTACGAGTCAAACAGTGCCCTGTAACAAATCCATGAACTTTTACTTCCAAATCAAAGCCAATGAAAAAGTCAATTCAGTTTTGAACAATGTGATATTGCTGGTAATCCTCACCAGATGTGGCTTCCACAGATTGAGTTTTCAATTTGTCATGGTTTGCACCCAAAGAAGCCCTTGAAATTTGGCTACCCCTCTCTGATATCTTTGGGGGCTTAAGAGATGATGATAGATGCAGTTCTTTACTTCTAGCAGCATGCTTTGGATTGAATTCTCCACTCCCAGCACCATGCTTTAATTAATTAAAGTCAGTTCTATAATTTTTTTTTTTTTCAAAAAAATTGTTCTTGGTTAATACTAGTGCATGTTCACCTATGCATCATCCGAGGTCAAGGGTCACCACCTGCAGACCCCTTCAATGACTGCAAAACTTACCAGTAGCATCAGCTATTGCCCATTTTGTTCCAAGCTTCTCAGATAATGCATAGGTGAGTAGCATATGCAACAGTATGAAAAATGAAACTAAATACAATCTAAACAACTAATACATACCTGAGTTTGTAGGGGAACAGAAGACTCACTTGTGACCCTCTCTAATCCATGCCTGGTGATGCTTTTTCCTCTGGGAGGCAGCGTGGGTTTCACCTGAAAATATCAAATACAATAAGTCCTCAAAGATAAAGTTTACCATCATCATATGCATGACTATAATGACAATAACTTACCCGAATTTGAGAAGAAGCATCCACTTTTGTAGAGGCTGAAAAGAATCAGTTAGCAGAAGCATATTTTTAGTTTTTCCTATTATCAATGGACAAAATAAGAAGGCAAATATATTCTAAACAGAAAACTAGTGACAACCAAGTCTTTTGGTGTGCATATACAGATAATGAGGATTAACTATGTAATGCACACATGCTCTAGTTCAAGTTCAAGTGGCAGGAACAAATACTTCTTTTACAAAATTCTCAACAAGCATGTACAAAAATTGGCCTATGAGCTAACGTGCACCTCCTCCTCTTGTATGTTCTAAGTGGAGGGTGAGGTCCATGGATTGAAACTCATTGGGTGCATATGTAATGTATCAATAGAAAAAAGGAACAAAAACTACAGTTTACTTACAGTGGAAATTTTTCACGCGTCTTCCTCTTTGTAAATTGGAACTAGAAGTTGCTACATTGGATACTTGAGTTGATATTTGTGCAGATGCTCTTATATCTTCAAACAGATCAATCTCAAGGCTTGTTAGAGGGGAACCATCACTTTCTGCTGTAGAGTTTGATTCAACGGACCTCCACATTTCTTCAATCCTAGGCGTTGGGTGTGACTCATGAGGCTTCTTAAATCCCTTATTCATCATAGACAACTCCTCTGGCTCCAGAACTCCTAAGCATCCATAAAAGAACATTCTTGATAGAAAGTTTATATAATCATTTCTCATCTAGAAATTAAGCCTACCTGCACTAGTGAAAAATGCACTATCCCAAGCCAAACTTTTGCGCAGATTACATTCACCAGTTTTACTTGTCTTTTCAGCTTCCAAGGACTCAGAAGGCACGACCTTTTGTTCCTCATTCCCAATGGTGTCAAGTGAATTTCCCATATCACTTAATTTAAGAGTCTGAAACAACTCTTCCGGATCCAGTACTCCTGAGCATGTAGAGAACATGTCTAAAACTACAACTTTTTTTTTTTTTTTTTTTTTTTTTGCAGAATATATTATATACAGGATAATCTTCACTAGTAGTACTCAAAAACCAGTTTTTTCATCTTAGTAAACATACCTGGACTAGTGAAAAAGGCACTATCCCATGCCAAACTCTTGCGTAAATTATACTTGGTGTTTGGTTGTAAAGATTCCTGGTCCTTAGGACTCGCGGTCTTAAACCCCATAAAGCCATCAACTTTATGTCTAGCATCTGGAGCTGCTGCCAATTTTTTGAGTTCAAGCAAAAATTGGTTTCAAGTTTCAACAGAAGGAGAAATATGGAGGCAGGATTGACAAATAGATAGTATAAGCAATAATGAATTATTGACTATCAAAATCACTAAAACTTTCTTTTTCCTTTCAACTAAACCATGTTGGGCACCTGTTTATTCATTCAGCAAACAAATGCAGCAAGAGCAAGCCAAATAAAAAAAGAAAGAAAGAAAGAAATATAAATGCAATTCATCAATATAACCATCCATTTTTTCATACATAGTAATATGAGCTATAAGGTGAAAACATTCATGTGGCAATAAAGGAAAAGGCACTGGGAATGAACAAGTTGTCCCAACATATATGACTAATCAACCATAGCAGTAATTCTTGTTGCTCTTGTCAAAGCTAATCAGCTAAATGTCAGACTCACATAATTAGCCAAAAATATTGATAACCAGAGTTAGCCGCATTTGATAGACTCAATATTTTACGCAAAATTATGATAAAAACTACCGCCTTTATCAAACTAATGATTAGTTACAGAGAAAGGTTTAATGAAAGAAAATAAATTGAATAGAATTTCCATTGTTTGGACTTTGGACCTGATTTATCTGATATATGAATATGACACACACCCACACAAAACAAAGCAGATTAATAAGAGAGAAAGAAAATTGTATACAGCAGAAAGTAGATAACATAATATCCAAAGACCCTTTTAAAATCAAAAGAAAGATGGAAAGAAAGAACCACACACGGTTCTTTTCCTTTATGATTGTGTGTGTAAGAGTGAGTGAGGTAGAGAGAGAATGAGACCTGGGAATTGACGTTCTTGATAACTATTTTCTAATGCCATAGCAAATAATTGGAGCTCTTCTTCTGCTTCAAGATTCTTCTATTCTTGAAAACTATCCATTGAGATTTGAGAGTGATAGAGAGACAAAAAAAAAAAATTGTGGGTTGAGAGGGAAAATTTTAAATTTTTAGTCAAAGCAAAGTTGCAATTTTTGGTAATAGAAATTAATGAATGAGAGTGATTAGTGGAGAGGTATGAAACGGCTATTATGAATTTATGAAAGATATACACGTATTTGTCGTTTCTTCTAAAACTAATGAGTGGCGGGTAAGCTTAAGTATTTGGGGGCTTAAATTGAATTATGGGAAACGTTTTCGCAGAAAAAAAAGTGACACATAGTCAACAAATAAATAGTGACTGTAGAGTATGGTCTACGGCTCTACTTGTATCGTTGTGAAATGTTTTCAGATGGAAAATATTTTCATCATGATTAAAATGAAACGGATACTGTTCACGGTTTTTTTTTTAAAAAATTGGGCCAGTTGTATTAATATTGCAGGGATTGTATAATGTTCAAATCTTCCATGTGTTCTACCCAAAAAAAAAAATCTTCCATGTGAATTGGGACTATAGTACGAGAAAATCTTTTTTTTTTTTTTTTTGCTGAATATAGTACGAGAAAATCTAAACCTTCTTGCGTGCACTAATTCATATATTATCATTTTTAGGCTTATGCGTTAAGTGTTTGGTACGATAAAAAACACAAATCAACCAAAACCGTTTTCAGTTTTAATGGAAAACAATAGAATTAATATTACATCCTTATAGACCATCACAAATAAATTCCATAACGCAAAAAGCTCTTCTAATTGCAGTTTCTCTCTTTGACCAGTCTATCCACTAAACAACCACTGAATGTTACAAATTGGTCGTTGATTTTTTTTTTTCAAATGACATTTTTAACTCAAATCAATTGTTTTCCCACTTAAGTTTTGCTTATATTTTGAATTTGGGGACTAATTTTCAATTTAAGGCTTTCAAATCGTTCAAAAAAAAATTTGTTTTCCAATTTGGGTGTTTTTGTGAATGAAAGTCTATGTTCATATAATTATTTGGAATTATAAAAAATATGGTAAATTACAAAGTTAGTATCTATCCTTTATACCATATCTCAATTTTGTCTATAACCTTCCAATTATGTCAATTTGACATCTAACTTGTCAATACCGTGCAAATTTAGTCCCTGTTATTAACCTTGGATGAAAATTAGTCGCAAACGACTCAAATAAAAAATTATTTTTTTGCCACTTTTACGGACACCTATACCACCACCTATAAAAAATTGCTGATGTGTCTCAATTTTGCACGCCCATACGCTAAATCTAAAAAGTCACCCTACTTCCATATTCAAAACAGATGCTTTGTTAATTTGGCCTTGTTGCACACACATTTGTCTCACGGCCTTATCACTTTACAGATGTTAACAATGAACTCCTTCTGTACACCTAAGCAAGAAAATGCAGCGAGAGAGTCTTTGGACGACAGCAGAAGCTCTTGAATAGGAAGATTGTAACTGAGACACTACCTGCCAAGAAATTCTACCGAGCAGAGGAATACCATCAGCAATACCTTGAGAAAGGCTTGTTCTGTTTCAGCTTTAAACAATCTACTTTTAAAGGCCCCAAAAACCAGATCCGATGCTACGGCTAAAGTTAGTATTAAGAGGGAGCACCAGTCAATGCATATTCTTGTTGCGTCTTGAGGTTGTGGTTGTCTATAGGTTTGTGCTTTTGCCAAAATTGAGAGACCTGGTGCCACCAGAAGATAGAAGCGTCGCAATCCTCACTGCTGTCTGCAACTTCAGCTCTTGAGGATGAGGGAGAAGAGATGGAGATGGGTGGTGAGTCTGACTAATGAGAGGGAGAGAGAGAGAGAGAGAGGGAGAAGAGATGATGAGTTAGGGATTTTGGTTGTCACTGTTTTGGATTTAATTTGATTTTTTCTTCGGGTGCCCAGTTGCTAGAGCTCTGTGGTTTACATGCTGTTGGGGTTTTAGAGCAGACGAAGCGCGGATTAACACGAATCAGGACATTATCAAAATTGTGCTTGAGCCCCCAGAAGCACTGTGTCCAGAGGTTGACAAATGGTCCATATCCTTAATCATGGCATTCATACTGGAGGAAATTTGGTGCACCCGTAATCATGTCTTGCAAAATGGCGGGCTAGCTGACATCAGTAGCTCTGTGAAGTCTATTTTTAATAGGCATCAGTCCTATCTTGCTCTGTTCCCTTCAGCCAGCCCAGCCCCACCTCCTCTCAACCTCAAGAAATGGGTTCCTCCCCCTCCTAATATGATCAAGATCAACACTGATGCCGCTTTCACGCCCTCTCAAGCAGCCTTGGCTGTTGTTGCTCGAAATCATCAAGGTGAAGTGCTTAAGGCATGGACAAAGCTAAGTCATTTTGGTTCTCCTCTCATCGCAGAAGCTGCTGCCATCCAGTGGGCTGCCCAACTTGCTATGTCTGAAAACTGGAATAATGTGATGTTTGAGGGGGACTCAAAGATTTGCTTTAACTCGATGGCGGGCAAGCTCAAGTCGTTTGATTGGTCGATCTCAGCTCTGATTGAAAATAGTCGTAGTTTAGTTGAATTGCTCTTTTTGTTGGATCAATAGAAGCTGTAATTCTGCAGCTCATGTTGCTGCTAAGTTATCTTTAATCTCTTCCTCTCCTTTTTGTTGTAATAATGGCAATCTTCCGTCTGCTCTTCAGGCAGCTTGTAAGGTCGATTGCCCCTCTCTTTGTTTTTCCAGTTTAAGTTCAATGCAATATCGCTGCTTATCAAAAAAAAAAAAGTGTCTGTTGTCATGGCAAAAAAATAATTTTTTTTTGGGCCATTTGCCACATCTGTCATTTTTATCTAAAAGATAATGACAATGACTAAATTAATACAATACTAAAATGTTAGGAACTAAATTGAAATATGGTATAAAAAATAAATACTAACTTTATAATTTACCCTAAAAAATATTATGCTCTGTTTCAATGTAGGGGGAAAGAGAGGGAGTAGAGTAGAGTAGAGAGAGAAAGAGTAAGTTAAACTACCTTATTTTGATATTTTTTAAGGAATGAGATGAGAGAGAGGGATTCGGAGAGATTTTAACTACTTTTAACCCATAATTTTTAATTCTCTCAAATTAGAGAGGTTTAGAGGGAGAGTAGAGTACAAAAATTATTGACCACATGAATTACCCGAATTACCGAATTTACCCTTACCATGTTAACAAAATTACAAACTATGTTCAAATAAAAAAATTCTATAAAACATTATTTCTCTCAAATTTCTTTCAACTCTAAAGACTCCACTGGCTCTCTCTCTCTCACACAATTTCTTCCTTCTCCATAGCCTCTCAACTCTTCACACTGACTCTCTCTCTCTCTCTCTCTCTCTCTCTCTCTCTCTCTCTCTCTCTCTCTCTCTCTCTCTCTCTCTCTCTCTCACACACACACACAGCTTCTTCACTCTCAATTGTCTCTCACACCTAGCTTTCTCTTTCAGAGATAAACTCTGTTTTTCTTTATGCTTCATGGGTTTCTTTTGAGTTGAGTCAAATAACTATGTTATTTAAATTGTGATTTTATTAGGTAATTTCTTATTAATTCTGATTTTATGGGGTTAATAACATATTATTTTGTGGGTGGGTTTTAAAGAAGAAGAAAAGTCAGCAGTACACAAAAGGAAAGAATAACAAAGTAACAAATTTGGAAATCATTCATTCCTAGACAAATCACACAAAATCCTCTACCATTACTCAATCAACACCATATTTGGCTCTCTTACCGTTACTGAAGATCAGCAAATATTTTGGCTCCAAGAGAAAATCACTCCACTCATAATTATACACTTTGAATTATTTGGAAATTCCTCTCTGTACAAACACTCAACACTAGTATATAAATACATATGTATAACTTCTCTCAATATATATAGAAAGGAGACCTTTTGAACGATACAATTTCTCAATTTCTTCTTTATGGTATCAGAGCTAACCACGTTTGTTGTGGTAGTGTAAAACCTCCTTTCTCCTTTTTTTTTCTTTTATCTTGCTTATGGCTTTGTCTACATCATCATCCTCTCTCAATATCACCACCATTGCACAGATTGCTGCAATGATTGGGGAAAAACTATCTACAAAAAATTTTGTCATGTGAAGAGACCAACTGCTACCATTAATTGAGAGCATTCAAATGGTGGACCACATTGTGGAAAACCCAAACCAACCTAAGGCATTACTAACCTCCTCAGATGGAAAAGAAGAGCCAAAACCCACAATATCCCGTATGGAAGAAAGATGACCAACTCATAAAAAGCCTTATCACAGCAACTCTGACTTCAAAAGTTTGAAGCCATACTGTTGGCTTGACCACCGCACAAGAGGTCTGGAAATGTCTTGAAGATCGGTTCTCTAACTCCTCCAAGGAGAGGTCACGTGACCTTACACGGAGACTTCAAGAAATTCACAGAGAGAATCATCGATCGCTAGATGAATACCTCCATGAGTTGAAGGTAATTTGTGATGAACTAGCAGCAATACACAACCTTGGGGATGATGATGATAAGGTTTATTGGGCTCTCAATGGTCTTAGCAACAAATATGACAACTTTATCACTGCAATGCAAGTAAGATCACCCCTCCCCTCTTTTGATAAATTTGTTACTTCTTTATCCATCTATGAACACAGACATCAAGACAGTAGCTTGAATGAAAATCAAGCTTTCTTCTCTCAACGCCAAAATAGAGGTAGGGGAAATTCACATAATCGAAACCAAGGGCACCGTGGAAGCAATCATTTTAGTTCAAGAGGGCGAGGATTTACTCCATCACAACACAGTCGTGGTTCACATTCCAACTTTGGAAGCACTCCAAGTAGATCTTCTGGTCAATCACAACAACCATCACATTCTATGAATCAACATAGCCAACACCAACGACCCTCCATCATTTGTCAAATCTGTAACAAGCCTGGACATAAGGCTTTCAATTGTAGAAATCGATACAACCATGCCTATCAAGATAAAGAGATATCACAAGCCTTAGCAGCACTCTTTATATCAGATCCCAACGATCCTGAATGGATTCCTGACTCAGGTGCCACCTTTCATATGACTAATGATGCAGGTAAACTCTACTCACTCAAACCTTATCATGGCCCTGATAAAATTGTTATTGGTGATGGAAAAACTCTTAAGATCACTCGTATAGGGGACATATATATTTTTACTCCATATGGACAGTTGAGACTTAAAAATGTCTTGTTGGTACCAAATATAACAAAGAACTTACTTTCTTTTGGAAAGTTAGCAGATGATTTGTCATGTGTAATACTTTTCTCATCTAAAGGTTTTGTGGTTAAGGACAAGAAAACATGGAAGACATTAGCCAACGGTCGTAGGGAAGGTGGTGTCGACACTATTGGAGGAAACACATATGCCCTGTTCTCTACAAGGCAAAGGACAACCTCTAATGAAGTATGGCACCAACGGCTAGGTCACCCCCCACAAAAGGTTCTTTCATTTCTTAGTCGAATGAATTTTATCTCTGTTGATGGTCACAATAAAGGAAATCCTATTTGCACAAGTTGTCAAATGGGTAAAAGTTGTAAGCTTCCTTTTATTAATGAGAATACCAAAAGTGATTTTCCACTCCATAAAATACATTGTGATTTATGGGGACCTGCCCCTATTAATTCTGTCCAGAATTTTTGCTATTATGCCTCCTTTGTTGATGATTGCACTCGCTATACATGGATGTTTCCTTTAAAATACAAGTCAGACTTCTTTGCATGCTTTAAAAAATTCAAGAATATGGTGGAATTACAATACAATCACAAAATAAAAATCTTTCAAAGCGATGGAGGTGGTGAGTTTGGCAATATTGAGTTTTTGAATTTCTTATTTGATCATGGCATAGTTCGACAAATATCTTGTCCTCGAACTCCAGAACAAAATGGAACAGTTGAAAGAAAACATTGTCATATAGTTGAGTGGGGACTCACTTTATTGTTCCATAGTAAAGTGCCAAAGAACCTGTGGATTAATGCATTTCATACTACAGTATTTTTGATAAATCGCCACCCGACACCATTGTTGAATATGGAAACACCCTTTAAATTGCTCCATGGAAAGGATCCTGATTACTCCTCTCTATGAACATTTGGGTGCTAGTGCTTTCCCTACCTTCGGGCTTTATGGAGATAACAAGTTTTCTCCCAAATCTCTACCATGTGTGTTCCTTGGCTATAGTCAATTCCATAAAGGCTATTGCTGTCTTTACCCTCCTACTGGACGTGTATACATACCTAGGCATGTTGTTTTTAATGAAAACCATTATCCATATGCTAATCCATCTTCTAGTGCTGCTAATTTTTAGGGGGAGCGGGATCTTTCCATGACTACCTTTTTTGAGTGGTCTACCCCTAATCATTATGCAGAATCTACCTCATCTCTACCCATCACAGCAAGTTCAATCTTCCCTTGCTCTATTCCTCCATCTTCCGCTTCAGAGATGCCACTTGCTCAAGTGAACACTTCTACCAATGCCAACCCAAGTGAATCTAGGCCTTTAGTAGAACAATTTTCAACAGAAGCAGATGTTCTTGAACCAAATCCACCTAGCCTATCTCCACCAGTCCAATCTCATTCTACTGATTTGGATGTGAGTTCTTCATTTATGCGCCGATGTGTAAAGTTAAAGAATGGGGGTCCCTCCTCCAGTGCTTCCAGCCTTTTGGATCCAGGCCGCCATCTCTCCCTCAATTCCCATCCAATGAAAACTCGTGGAAAAACTAAGGCTGGTTTGTTGCATTATAGTACCCCTCCTTCTATTCCCATTGAACCTCGTTCTTTGAAATCTGCCCTTAGGCATCTTGATTGGGTTGCTGCTATGAAAGAGGAACTTCAAGCTCTCCATGATAATCACACTTGGACCCTTGTTCCACGTCATCCATCTATGAATGTTATTGGTTCAAAATGGGTCTATCGAACTAAATTAAGAGCAGATGGGAGCCTTGAACGCTTGAAAGCACAGTTGGTTGTGAAAGGCTTCAATCAACTTGAAGGTATGGATTATGATGAGACCTTTAGTCCAATAGTAAAGCCTCAGACCATTCGGATTATTCTCACTATTGCTCTCACTCGTAGATGGAAAATTAAACAACTTGATGTTAAAAATGCATTTCTTCATGGTTATCTCAAAGAACCTGTCTTTATGGAACAACCACCTGGGTTTTAAGATCAGCTCCATCCCGAGTTTGTTTGCAAACTGTCTCGCGCACTCTATGTCCTAAAACAAGCCCCAAGAGCTTAATTTGATCGAATTAGTACTTATCTTGTTCACTTTGGTTTCCTTTACAGCACTTATGATCCATCCTTGTTTATTTTACATAGTTCACATGGTACTATTGTTCTACTCCTATATATTGATGATATTATTCTCACTGGCAGTAATGAGCACTTCCTTGAATCCTTTGTTCGTCAACTCAGTTCTAAGTTCGCCATGAAAGATCTTGGACCTTTGCATTATTTTCTTGGTATTGAAGTTATTCCTACTCCTACTGGTATGTTCTTGTCTCAAGGAAAATATGCTCAAGATCTTCTCCAACGTGCTCACATGTCCGACTATAATGCCATCTCCACACCCATGGCATTGAAATCTACCATTAACCACCTCTCTGATGCTTTCCCTAATCCATCTCTCTATCGCAGCATAGTGGGGGCCTTACAATACCTCACCATAACACGTCCTGATCTCCCTTACGCTGTTAATAGTGTTTGCCAACACATGCATGCCCCTACAGTTGGACATATGCAACTTGTCAAACGTATCTTGCGCTATGTCCTTGGCACTTTCAAATTTGGCCTTCATCTCCTACATGACAGCACTTGATCTTTATGCTTTTTCAGATGCTGATTGGGCTGGTTGTCGTCTAACTCGTCGCTCTATGACTGGTTATGGTGTTTTCTTGGGCTCCAACTTAATTTCTTGGGCAGCTAAGAAACAACCCACAGTGTCTCGCTTAAGTGCAGAGGCCGAATATCGAGCTATGGCTGTTGCTACTGCCGAAGTCACTTGGATCTCCTTTATACTACGAGATCTTGGCATCCCTTTACCTACTGCTGCTACTCTTTTTTGTGACAACATCAGTGCCTTATACATGTCAATTAATCTGGTTTTTCATGCACGCAGTAAGCATATAGAAATAGATTATCACTTTGTTCATGAGAAAGTTGCTCAAGGAGATCTCATCACTAAGTTTGTTCGTACTTCTCATCAGCTTGCTGATGTGTTACAAAGCACTTCCTCATGATAGGTTTCAAACTCTTCGGTCCAAGTTAGGAGTTTTGTCTCCTTCACTCCTCAACTTGAGGGGGAGTAAAGAAGAAGAAAAGCCAGCAATACACAAAAGGAAAGAATAACAGAGCAACAAATTTGGAAATCATTCATTCCTAGATAAATCACACAAAATCCTCTGCCATTACTCAATCAACACCATATTTGGCTCTCTTACCGTTGCTGAAGATCAGCAAATATTTTGGCTCCAAGAGAAAATCACTCAACTCATAATTATACACTTTGAATTATTTTGAAATTCCTCTCTGTACAAACACTCAACACTTGTATATAAATACATATGTATAACTTCTCTCAATATATACAGAAAGGAGACCTTTTGAACGATACAATTTCTCAATTTCTTCTTTAGGTTTCGGATTTGAGGACTTTTTTCAACTTAAATTTTAAAGTTTCAAAGTAGTGCTCATAATGTATTTGATAAAGTGCTTGAGTGAGTCTAGATTGTGAACTTGCATAAATTTGTATACTGTAGCCATATATGGGTTTGTGTTTCTTGTTTATTTTTATCTAAACACTTGCAATCCTATTAGTTTGTGATATATGGATGAACTATGGTTAAACCTAGGCTTTGTGATTATTTATTCTGTGTAAGTTTGATTTTATGGTCAGGTTTTTTATTATTGGTTTGTGTTTGTGATTTTTATTGCGTAATTTCTTGTTATATGTGAATGGGTTTCTGATTTGGGTTTTTTTTTTTTAAATAGAATTTTAAAGTTTCATAGATTGCTCACAATATGTTTGATAAATTGCTTGTTTGATTGTGCATAATCGAACTCACATGAGTTTGTGCAGTGATTGGTTTCTAAAAGTGTGTTTATATTGTGATTTTAATGTGAAATATTCTTTTTATTTTTAATTTTTCCATAGTTTATATTGTGATTCATAGGGAACATGGTTTGTCAATTAGTAATGGTGATACTTTTATTTGTCTTGTAAAATTGTTGATTCTGGATATAGTACATACTGCACAGTTGAGTTTCTTTGATTGTGTGCATATTCTAGCATGTGCACACACACATGCATTTAACATGTCTCTGTGTTTGCATGTTGTTCGTTGCTATGAAGTTGGTTCTTTCAGTTGATTTTAGTTTCAGTCATTACTATAACCATGGAGTGACATTTCACTAGCAAGCCAAATACTTTCTAAGCTTTCTATTCTTATATAATAGATTACACACTTTGTAGTTACTTAGAATCAATGAGTCATTAATAAAGCAAAGCATAATTTATATACTATATTATTCATTAACTTTCCGAAATGCCTTCAAGTTCTTTAATTATTCATTATCAATTCTTATATCTTCAATTACATCTAAATATGGCTATGATGAAAATTTTGGAAAATTAAAAAAATCTGTAAATAGACCAATATTTTTGACAAAAAACATTGAATTGTAATAACTTTGCTGTCATGGGAAAATTTTATTAGATGGATAGACAAAAGAATAAACGGAGACGTGTATTGCAAATTTGGGAATGGAGATGTGGATTATGGTATTGGGAATGAAGACGTCTAATGACAGTTGCTTATGTAAGTTGTCTTGTAACCTATTGGTTAATACTTCGAAGGCATCAAAGGAGACAAGTAACTTACTCAATTAGTAGTTTGAGGTTAGAAAGACAATAAACTAATGAGAGAGATAATTGGAAATAAAATGCAAAATATATTGGCATGGATGTTGTTTTCTCTTGTTTTTTTAAAATGCAAAATATCTTGTCCTCTTGGCCAGGTAAATGCTGGACTAGAATGTGGAATTGGGATGGAAGATTATAATGATTGGGAGGTGGGAGATGTTCTCGAGGCCTTCAGTTCAATTGAGAAGAAGCGAACATCAGTAAAGGTATCAGCTTCTATGACAGCTGCATTTGAAGGAGTAGGAATGGAAGAGTAGAAAAGCCTGTGGCTATAATATTGGTTTCTAAATATTTTTTCTTGAGGAATCAAGTGTTTTCTACCTCGAATGGTCCGATCAGTGAGTTGACAGTGCTTAGCTAACATGAATTTGGATAAATCCCACTACTTGCAATTGACTAGAATATTGGTGCCAAGGACTCAACCTTATAGTGATTTGATCTTCGTTTGTATGCTATCATGCTGTACATAACACTAGATTTCAGCTTCTTTTTGTAAAGAGGGAACATTATTAATTCAAGTTGTAAAATTTCGATGAGGATGAAACATGTAACAGCTATGTAAGAACTGGAAAAAAAAAAAAAAGGAGTTATAAGATTCATTTTGATGCTCTTAAGCTGATGCATCATTTCTCACTCAGGTCCAAGCAATTGTTCAAAGTGTTTTAAGTGAAAGAAAATAACGTACAGTATCAATGTAACATTATACATTAGCTATATTTTGATGATTTTCAATATAAAAACTAAAAGGTGTACTCCATTTGTTTTATTTTGTTTATTGGTTTATGTTTGGCCCAAGTTAACCCAATTTCCTCTTGATTTTTTTAAGTAAAAAAACCCTCAAAATAATTTTTTTTTTCTTATTTTAATTATTATCAATTAAGGATGGTTTTTTTTAGTATAAAAAAAAAAAGAAAAAAAATAGTTTAATCATAGACCAATGTTGATTATTTAATTCGAATCAGGAAAAAAATATTTAAAAAAAAAAAATTTGCACATTATAGTCATAATTATTTAATTTAACTAACTAATTATAGACTAATATTACAAGTTTATTTTCAAATAAGGGTAAATTTGTTTATTTAAAAATATTTATTCATTTTCTCTCCTTTCCATCATAATTTTTAAAACATCCAAATAAAAGAAAAGGCTAATTATTCTCCCCTCTTACTTAATTTTAAAAACATCCAAACAATATGTAGAATAACTATTCCTCTCTACTCTTCTTCCAACTACACTTCTCCCCTCTACTCTCCAAACTTCCAAACATAGCATTAATGTTTTAGATGGGATTTACAAGACTGGAAGAGAAAAAGTATTTAACTACTTATTACAAGAGATACCTTCTTTTTTTGATGAGTCAAGAGATACCTTATTGAGAGTTTCATTTGGGGAAACCAGAATAAACTGATTGTGACCTGTCTTGTAATGACTAATGAGAGAACTTCTTATAATTGCAAAAGAGAGGAATCTGAAGAAGGTGGTCATCCTCCACTTGTATGAGGAAAGGAGCCATGATATGTAGAAGACCTAGTCAGGCTAATTGGACAGCCAAAGCTGTGATGCACCATGCCAGGACTCAGATCAACAAATTGCACAAGGCTACTAGCATATGTTGCTCAGTAACTATAACATGGAACTTTTAATTTTGGTTAATTTTCTTATCTGACTCAGGAAAAATGCTTGTATAAAACAAGTGAATAAAAAATAAGGTAGGTGTTGATCATATGTTTGGATCTCTAATTTATACTGAAATTTATTTTTTTTTGGGGTTTAGTCATGATTATGTTTACATGCCCGTCAATACACATAAATGTTTAAGGCTTTAAGTAGAGAAGGTTTGGGCTTAAAAATAATTACTGCTTTGTTTGGACGAACTCATTTCACCTCCAGCGAGAATGTACAACTTTTTATAACATTGCATTTATTAAGGTGCAGTTATACAACTTATGCTCATTCACGATAAGCAAATTAAGCTAAGAATATATGATCAAGGATAAAAAGGTCTTCCCACAATTAAGTTTATCGTTTCAGGGCCAATCTGATATTGTAATGAAGTACTATTTCCACAAAACTGACTGTAGTACAATTGTCACATATAATAGAGAAGAAAAAGAGGATTTAACTTACCAAGTTGTTATCATGAAAATGCAATCTGATTATATAAAAAATCTAGAATATAATTTACATACTTCTCTGATCTATTTTTGCAGTAACTAATGTTATTATAACACTTTCATGATAAACATAAAATCTCATGAAAGTATCAAATTCAGCGTGACAGCGATCCATCAAATATCCCGAAGCAATGCTGATGCTTGAAAAGCTAAGCTCAGCGACAAAGCCAAGTTATCTTCACCATGGTTTTGACAGTGATAATTGTAATAAAAAGAGATATGAGACCTATTAGATAAAAAGTAAACATGACCCATACCCAAATCTTATAGCCGCCAAGGATAACAATCATTTGGAAAGGTCAGTTAACATTTCTGTACAATGATTACATCATTACATGGATCATGCAAAAGCTTACAGAGCAAAGCAAAATTACTCATCTCGGATAAAAACAAAACAAGAAGAAACCAGAGCAGAATAATTAAGAGATAACCAGATGAATTAACAGTCTGGGTTACCTTCTTCAGCAGCTCATTCAGATAATTACGCGCTATGCATCATCATCATCAATATCATTACATCCACCTTTTCTTTTCGGCATCTTCTCTTCCCCTATAATAAAATTTATTTAAATAGGTATGTAAACATATAGAAAACCACGTCTAAAAGACATAGAAGACAAGAAATTAGATATGAAAGTGCACCACATGGCCTTCAATCAACATGGCAGAATTCAGTCCAAAAAAGAAGCAGATTTCAGAAGCTCATTAGCTCATCATTCTCTACATCATGATAATAATGTGACTAAATTTTATGCTTGCCATCAATGTATCACAACCCTTCTCCTTTTTCCAGGTTTGGGACCAACTATGAACAAAAAATGACACTAAAAACACAAGCAGAGTTGGTGTCTAGGCTCATAAATTGGTGCCCCCCCCCCCCCCCCAAAACAAAATAAAAAAAACCAAGAAAAAGTAACAAAATGTAAGGAAGTTAAGCAGAAGGCAATAATAATCACAGAAGTCTATTCAAGCACTGATCACATTCTCAATGGTTGTAGTAACAGTGTAACAGCCACCAAAGAGACCCCCCTAAGAGCATTTTCATCAATAGTTGTAAAAATTTTAACATTTAGCATCTAAAAACCTAACTTTACAGCATTTAACACATCACTTTATAATTACCCTCAAATCAAAACTTCTATTTTTTAACCAATTGATTTAAATATTCTTTTTTTTTTTTTTATTCTCTCTCTCTCTCTCTCATAGTTGAAAAAAACATTAAAAAATTATAACATCTTGCTACAGTGCACTTTCAAAAATAAGAGCTCCCCGTAGCAAGATGTCAAATTTTTTAGCATATGACATCTTTATTGTAGGTATGTTTTTATGATTTAAGCTGTTAAAAATGCTAAAAAATAGCATTTAGCATTTTTAACACCTTTGATGAGAATGCTCTTATATAAATTTATCCATCACATAAAAAACAGCCTACCCAAATTGTCCGGAGATCCTTTTTCCTTTCACTTTTGTTCCAACTGTTAAAAGGTATAAAATGATCTCTTTCCTCTCTCCTGATTTAAACACTTTCAACTAATACCCACTCGAGTCTAAGTCTAGCGGACAGCTATATGGAGTTCTTATTAGCTTTCACCCTTTCAGAATTGAAAATGATAACCAGTGGTACTTAAGCAAACATGGGAGAAATCCAAAACATCATTGATTTCAAAATCTGATTCAGATGTAGATATATACCTGAAACTTTCAAACTAGATTAACTTCAAGAGAGGCAAGATCAAGTTGCATCTCATGGTCCTGGGATGTGTCCATTGGAGAAGCTTTGAAGAGAGCAGATGGAGTATAGTTAAGCTGGTAATTTACTACCGTTGATCCAAAAATGTTGAACCTTCCAGCACTACTATAAGCAATTTCTGCATCAGAAGACTTCTTAAAAACCACTCTAGCACGGCTCATATCACGATCAACTTCTGTTTCAGATAGCTTCAAGGGTCCAAAGCGCCTAAACATCTTGTTCAGGTTTGTTTCTGAAGGAACAGAGTTCACCTCGGAGAAGTTCATAAGAATTTCAGCCGGTGAGTTCTCATCCACATAGCCAACAGGTTTCTCAGCTGCCACAGCATCATAACCTTCTGAATATCGCTTCCTGGAATATGGCCTACGGTTCACTTGAATGGGTTTAAGTTCAACAGGGACAATTTGATACTCTCTCTTTTTGTTTCTACGTGAAGGCTGCTCTTCAGAACCGTTTTGGATGACCCTGTCTGTCCAGTAAGTATCGCTCATATCCTCAAACTCAAATGTTTCAGGTGACCCAGCAACAGCATGAGATGCTTTTTTTCTTTTACCGCTGACTTTATCAGTAGCCAACAACTCCCTCTCAGAATATTGGCCTGATACTATTGAATTCCTAAAATCAGAGAAGAAACTAACAATAACATTCAAGAAACCGTATCCTTTCAGCGGATCTTGTGCAGCCATCTGAAGTTGTGATAGCAAATCATCTAGTGATGAATACTCTGTTGAAACAATCATCCTCCCTCTTTGGGCATCCTCAGAATCTTGGAAGGAAACATCAGCTTCATCCCCAGCATTTATATCATAGTTTCCATCTAGCTTCAGGAATTTCTCACTGTTACACTTCAGGATAGAAGGAGACCCAGTCAGTTGGCTTGCAACTCTCCGGATACAGTCACCAATTTTAAAGGACGGCTTGGGGAAAGGAGGAGGTGTCGTATTTGAAACTCTTGCAAAGGAAATAGTTTTTCTCCCTTCTTGTGGCCCACAGTCATCATGGTAATCTAAAACCTTCCGTTTTTTGCCAGAGGATGGTGAAACTATAGTACCAGTGGTGTTTTCATCCAACAAATTATCATCATCTGGAGAATCTATCGCCCCACTCATTAACTCTAACAAGCTTCTCTCTTTCTTTTTGTAAAATACACCATCCTTCAAATTATGTTTACGTTTATTGGATGGGCTGTTACGGCTTTTCAAAATTTCCTGTCCAGAGGAAGTTAGCTCATCATCCTTATAAAGAGTAGTGGCATGCTCAATCACATTACACGAATGCATTCTCTCCTCAGAAACTGAAGTATCTGTGTCATTTTCCAACAACTGTCCACAAAATTGGAATTCGGGCAAACTACAGTATCCCTTTAAACGATAGAAGGCCAGCAACTGAGCCTTGGCTATCATGAGCTCCAACCGATCACTGCCTCCAGATGGGAAATGTGCCAAGGCTTTTGTGAATTCAATTAATTTATCAGGTTCAAAGAAATCAGCACTTGCAGATCTGTCCACTCCATCTCTTGTACTTGATTCTTGCCGGATCCCGGTGTTCTCAACAACCTGGAATTTAATATTGTCATATGCATCTTTTGGTATGCAAGAGCATGCTAGCCCAAACTCTACTCGTCTTGAGACTTCTTCCAAAGCACAATCAACAGCATGCTGAAATGATTCTGAATTGCTCTGCTTCTCTATGTGGGAGAAATGCGTTCGAAAGGGCTTTAACTGAGATCCTTCATTCCAAGCAAATGTTCGATCCCCAAAATATGCTACCAAAAAACAGTCCTTTTTCTGATGTTTCAATGCCTTCTCAGATGAATCCGATGGATCAAATATTTGCCCAGGCCACCATGGATGACTCCTCACTTTACCCCAGACTAAATCTGATACAACAAACTCACCTTCATTTTCTGGTGGCAGCTGATACGTAGCTTGACGAACTGTAACAGTACCTCCTAGATTCAGAGCTGTACATTTAACAAATTTCTCATCATCGCCTTTTGACTGTTCAGTATCAGTATTGTCTTCCTCGTCTTCAATTTCCTGCTCTCCATGAAAATCAACATGTTCAGCTTCCATCACTTGACCTTCAACTCCAACCTGTGGCCCAGGTTTTGAGTCAACCTGAGCAAGATCACCAGCCATGCTCCTATTTAAGCACTCTTCAACCTCTACAGATCCCGGAACTTCAATGTTAGAATTTAAAACCTCCTCAGTGTCCAATGGAGCAATGACTTGGGTATCTGTTTCAACATTTGGATTTAAAATAATATTTCCATCCAATGCTGCCACTTCAGCATCAGCTTCAGCAACTACTTGAGTTGCCTGGTCTGAGGATGTTGCATCAGCACATCCCATGCTCCTGTCTAAGCACTCTTCAAACTCCACAGATCCTGGTACCTCATTGTTGGAATTTATTACCTCCTCAGTGTCCATTGGAGCAATATCCCCTCTGTCAATGACTTGGGTATCTGTTTCAACATTTGGGTTTAAAAGAACACTTCCATCCACTGCTGCCACTTCAGCTACTACTTGAGTTGGTTGGTCTGAGGATGCTGCATCTGCACATTCCATGCTCCTGTCTAAGCACTCTTCAAACCCCAAAGATCCTCCTACTTCAATGTTGGAATTTAAAATTTCCTCAGTGTCCATTGGAACAGTTTCCCCTCTGTCAATGACTTGGATATCCATTTCAACATTTGGATTTAGAAGAACATTTCCATCCACTGCTGCCACGTCAGCTTCAACTTCAGTGACTACTTGAGTTGGCTGGTCTGAGGATGCCGCATCTGCACATTCAGCATTGGCAACCTGTTTTTTAACTTCAGTCTCTGGCCCTACATCAGAATCAAGCTGAGAAAGACCACCACCCACACCCTGTTCTAAGCATTCTTCAGACTCCAATGGTTTATCTTTTTCAGCAGACCCTGGAACTTCAACATTGGAATCTTGGACTGCTTCACAGTCCACCAGAGCAGTTTCTGAGCAAGACGATTTCATCTCAACGGTGTTTGGAACTTCAACATTTGGAACTGAAATCTTGTCATCCTTAGCTGCAGAATCCACAACAATAACTACTTGAGTTGATGTTGAATCTGAAGATACATTCCCATGACTTGCAGTGCTCCTACAAATTGTCTCAACCTTTACTGAATGTTCAACTTTTTCTAATCCTGCATGTAAACAAACTGGCGCAGAATCAATACCATATTTGTCAACTTCCATCTCTTGCCCTATATTTGAATTAGCTTGAGCAGAGCTTTTGTCTATGCATTCTTCAAGCTTAAAGCGCTGGTCTGATTCAGAGTTCAAGGGACCCTTATCATCCATTACCATATCATCACCTCCAACAACTACTTGATTTGACAGATGTGAAGATACTGGATCAGAAGATACATGACTTTGATTTTCAAAGCTCCCACCCACTTTTTCAACCTTTTTCTGCTGCTCCTCCACTGAACAAGTAGATTTTTTGTCAAAAGCAACAGTTTCCATTCCTTCAACTTTGGAATGCAAGACATCTTCTTTATCCATTCCTACAACTTCCCCTGTAGCAGAACCTTTGCTTTCTTCATCCAATGATTTGAGATTTGCAACATCTTTTTCTGTTCCTCCACAGATTGTCCTTACCATGGAACTTTGATCTCCTCCAGAACTAGAAACAACACTTTCCAAATCACTAGTGCCAGAAGCATCAACTTTGGGATTCAATCCCTCCACACTGACTGCCACTGAGGATTTTTCCTCAACAACTTGGGTCTGCAAACTTGAATTTTTCACAATTTTTGAAGTACATATAACATTAGCATTAATTCCAGGATTCCAAACTTCGTCACCCAAAACACCAACTTTTTGTTTCTTCAATTTATTGGTTGCATCAACCCCATCCACAGCCAACTCCCCACCTTGCTCAGCACCATCCACAACCAATCCTCTCTCTATATTCACAGCAACAGAAGAATCCCCAGCCCCATTTTCAATTATAATAGCATTCCTTGGTTTATCATCCGAAACCCCAACTTCCTGTGAATTCCTATCCTCAATAGAATCACCTCCATCACCAACTGCTTCCCTACCTGTATCTGCACCCTTCTCAGCCATTTCTTGCTCTAAACCCTCCTCCCTGGCAACCACAACAATTTCCTCTACGTGAACAACTTTTGTTTCTTCACATGTGGAACCCACAACTGGCAAAGAACCACTAACCCCACTTACAATTCCAGCATCTCGATCTTTGTCATCCGAAGCTCTGACGTCCCGTGATGTCACATCATCAATTCCATTATCACTCCCACCCGTTTCCTTCCCTCTTTCTACAGCACCCTTGACTGCTCCTCCCTCTATATTTCCCTCCTCCCTCAACACAACCCCAACCTCCTCCACTGTGTCAACTGGGGTTCTTTCCTCTATGGACTCCACTACCCCTGAAGACCCTTCAACCTCAGTCTTGCTTCCAACATTTGACACTTCCTCACCCTTTAAACCCAATTCACTAACTACACCATCTCCCTCCAATGATTTAACACCTCCCTCTAAGCCCGTCTCTTCCTCGACCACCCCGCCCCGTGCTGCCTCCCCATCAGTACAAACACCATCTACATACACATCAGAACCCAAAACCCCCACCATAATATCATCATCCCCATTGCAACCCCCACCATCCTCTACCCCCTCAGACAAAGACCCCTCAACTAGTTTCCCACTAGCTACATGCTCACTAACTATCACAGTAGTAGAAGACTCAGAAACACTTTTCACACAAACATCCATGTCCTTGTTCTCATCCATAAAAACAGTATCTGGGTCAATTTCAAAACCATCAAAAACAGCTTCTTTGACAACAAAATTTTTAAAATTTTTCACAAACCCATAAACCCTAATGACAGGAATGTACAAATCTAATCATACAATCAACAAAGATGATAGATTGCGTAAAGCTTAGCATAAAGATTCAAACTTTATCAGAAAACAAAACTAGTTAAAGGGTTAAGATTGTTTTAAGTACCTTGTCAGATCCTCTGGAAATGAAAACTCACTGGGTTTGGGGTTTAAACAGAGATAAATGAGTTCGGAGAGAGAGAGAGTACTGGGCAAAGGTGGGTGTACTTTCTCAGAGAGAGAGAGAGAGAGAGAGATCTAAAAAATAAATAAAAAATATAGTAATAGTAAAAGAGGCCGAATATAATGCGTCCTTGTCCTTTTCTCTTTCCAGTGATTGGTCAGCACTTACAGCTTTGTTAAATTTCTAGGGAAGTGCAGAGGGGGATACTTTGTGTTTCACAAACAATAGATGACAGTCCAATAGTGTGAGACCACGTTTTAGGCACCTACTTTTGCAAGGGAAAATAGCTGTCTTGTTTTGCCAACGTGGCATGAAGTCAATGGATTTCAACAAGACTTAGCTACGTGTCATATTAGAAGACTCATGTCTTTACCTGGGGTAAATTTTCCAGGGTGCCCAGAGGAGTTTAATCCAGGACCATAACTTTTACCTCGTCACTTTCGTATATAACTATAGAATAGTGTTAATAATTTATTTTAGGAAAGTTTTAACACTATTTTTATAAAAAAGAAAAAAAATTTTCAAAATATTAATTGCCTTTTTTTATTTTTTCATTAAAATTTTCTTTAAATGGACTATAAACTACTATTTTAAGAGCATCCATTTTGTAACTACATATTTATTGTTTTTTTCTACCATTTTTACTTTGTCATTTATAGTTTTATTTTTTGTGGGGAGGGGGGTAAACTTATCATTTACAGTTTCTTACATTAGAGTTACGGCATAAAAAAGTTGTGGTCTTACATTTTCTAATTTTTTGAGATTAAAAACTTTTATCTAGTTCCTTTGTGCATTAGACCGGAACATTGAGTCAACACACAAATACACGCATTGTAAGATATGTATTGATGTGGTATGATAAAATACAACTCCAATTGTCCATGGAAATCGTCCAGAACGGGTCAAGACGAGGTAAACTGTCTCGACGTACTCAAGACGAGGTAAACTGTCTCGACGTACTCAAGACGAGGTAAACTGTCTCGACGTGCTCAAGACGGGGTAAGCTGCCTCGAAGGCCTTAAGACGAGAAGTTATGGACGATACGTGAACACTTAGAAATTTATGAAAGTTTGAAAAGTCTCCTCATTGTACGAGTAACCTCCAGTAACCATTACGCATAAAAAGGGTAACTCCTAAACGGTTGAGAAAGTTATATTCGAAAAACGAACCTCCTCAAATCAAGGGGAGGTTACAAATCCAATAACCGCTCTTAAGACACTATATAAACACTGGTTCAGACCAGAAAGAGAGGTAGGTGAAATCATTCCTAAAAAATTGGAACTTGAAAATATCTGAGAGAAAAACTGACTTTGTCATCGGAGGGTTATTGGCCGGCAACCCCGGTCACCTTTGATCCCTTCTCTTTCTTTTTCAGGCTGCCAAGGCATTCGCTAGCCCTATCAAACCCGAAGCATCCAGCCTACTGATTTTCTTCGCATCATCATGTATCATGCTTGTGTTGTCTCCCATACATAAAGGCACAAAAAACAAGCCAAACCCATCCCATAGAGTAACTACATACCATGCAACATGTGATTAATTTACAGGGGAGCAATTGCATAAGATAATTTTCATTAGTTGAAGAAGTGATATAGCCTGTTGTATCATCTTGCCTCTGCTTGTTAATTTGTTATTGAATGCTTGTAACAAAATAAAAGCATGCTTAGGTATGACAATTGAAAATCAAATTAATTCCCTCGTTCACTTATGGCATTTTTAATCTTATTGCACTTTAAGTGTCACTACTTCATTAACAACTTGATTTTGAAGAATTCTAAATAGGTTTATTTATTTTATCAATCTCAAATTGATATAGTTATTTAGAGACATTTTATCGCACACTTTAACACAACTTGCACATTTATTAATTTGTCTTTGGATTACATCAACTTCACATGGAGACCACCGCTGATACTTGTGAAAATTAATTCAATCACCATTTAACATATGTACTAGTTATGATAAGGTGTGTGCAAGAGAGTGTGTCTCTTAATGTTTTTCCATAGCTACAAGCCTACAAGTGCATATGGCTAGCAGGTTCCATGTGACATTCCTTCCATTGAAGCACACTGCCCACTTTTGCTTTCACGTTACTTGCAGCATCGTGTATGGCTAGTGGATGCCATAATCAAGCCATAGAGTTACGTTCTTGCCAACGCCCATCATAAAACATAGAAGGGACCTTTCTAAATATATGAGTTTACTCTATCCCCCGAGTGCAACTTAGGTGAATTCTTACATTCTACAACCTCCTTCCTTTCAATAAACTTTGCTTCATTTAAAGTTATCCAAATTGAGCTCACTTGTGTAAACATATTCCATATATGCTTACCTTATTCTAATCCTCAATTCTTTTCAACCTAAGCCATCGTTTCTTCTCTTAGAATATGCACCAGATTCAATGCCACCTTTATTTTCTACCAGTGAGTGTTCAATACCAATCCAAAGGAACTATATATTAAGCTTCAGTTAAATGGCTATGACCTTTTGAAATACCAGTTACATGGCTATGATCTTCTTTAGAAATATGAAAAAGAGTCTACATATAAGTTAAGATGCTATATAATTATGAGGAAACCAGTTAAACCTTCCTAGTAAAAGGAGAGGGTAGCTTGTGAGACCACATCTCATACCATATGGAATCCACACATATTATGAGAAAAAGGTCTTATGAGAACGTTTTATAAGATAATTTTCCCAACAAAATATGCGTGAGTTAATTCTAAAAGTGATATTCAGTAGTAAAGGATTACAAGCTTACGCACTTAATCTTCCTAAAACAATTGGTACACCCAAGTACCTTATTGATAGAGTGCTTTCATTGAATTTTAGAATTATAATGCCCTATCATTGAATTTTAGAATTATAATCGGTTTCTTCCCATTCGGTGATACTGTAGCATTAAAACTTAGACTCTTTTTAGGATTTGCAACTAAACCATAAAGTTTTTTGAACTCTTCTCAAACTTTACTTCTAAAAACTAAAAAATGAAATTTACAAAAACTTACTCAATTTTTGTCACAATTGGTCATGTGGTGAGTTGTGAGTCACCACTCACAACTCACCACATGACTAGTTGTGACAAAAATTATATAAGTTTTTATGGTCCTACCATTGCTCATTGCTTCTAAAAACTTGATAGAAGATTTGTCACCACCTAAAAATATCTATCAATCCTCAACCAAACAACAACATACAAATGTATTGGGCACAAAACCCTTCTAATTATGGTATTAATCTGCTGCCAAATATTTTCATATTGCATTTATAAACTACATTAAAACAAGGTTTGGCTCTAAAATACCTCACAGAATGAGGATTTCGAGTGATGATTTTTGCTAAGTAATATATATACTGCTTTTACATGTTGGTAATTATCAAATTAAATTAAATTGCATGGCCATGTATGTCAAAGAAATTACCTTTCCAATCCATATAGGCTATAATCTTTTTTTGAGAAAAGTTCAAAATTGTACCAAAATATGCAATTGGGCTAAGTTTTTCTCTCAAAAGGGTGGACTCTCCTTTGGACCCAACTTTTTTTTGGGTAGTGCCACCAAACCTAAGTGAGTGTATTTAACATTAAGATTGCGAAAACCAGGTTGGGCCTAAGATCCAGCCCATTTGTGAAATTAGACGGCCTGTAGGATTTGTATAAGGTTCACCAATGGAGAACTGTGACTTTGAGGCTGAGCCCTGGGATTGCCTTTCAGGGCGTTGAACTTGCTAAAGTGAAAGGGTTGTTCAAGAAATTGGGCCCTAATTAATTGTGTCGCTCGTAATGGTTTAAAAAGTAAGGGTCTTTGACCCGTATTGTCCTCTATTTCTTGTGGTTGCCACTAATTGATGGCAACATTATTATCGAAGAGAGCTGAAAGACCGAACTAAATCACTGATGAAAGTGTTCATTGATAATCCAATTTCTTATATATCAAAGCATGAATTACAACTTTTCCTCAATTTATTCAATTTCATTTATTTAGTTACACGTCTAATGAATTATAGAATTTTCTTCTCCATAATTAAATGAAACAAAAATAACTAGGAATTAATACACGAATCTTAAAAAAATAAAGAGACAAAATTTTGACGTGACAACTTAACTATGATAATCGACCGTTAGTGATAGAGAAATGATAATGAATCTATGTGAAAATGATATAGTTAATCAGTCTATCTTATATTCAATTTTTGGGAGTTTTATTGCAAACAGTTTTATTGCAAGTTTGTTGTAAATAGTTGATATAGTGCTTGTTGGTAGATGTGACAGTTGAATGGAACTTATGATGACAGCTTGTAAAACTCTTGATGTGTGTTGTAGCATTACAAAACATTAGGTCAAGAGTCTACTCATTCATGTCATGTCTAGCAAAATGTCAAAGTCCATCCAAATTCTACTAATTTCTGGAGCCAATCCTTAGTTAGATGATAGATATGATCATGATGAAGTATTACGGAAGCATCGTGGTCTTTGTGCTATAGTTGCAAGTGATAGGTGTCAAGCAGAATAAATACACCGAGTGCATGTATTGTGAGTGCAACTTGCTCATATAAATGTGGATTCTATATGCAAAATCCAAAATATGAGATCCACTCTTTACTTTTTTTTTTTTTTTTTTGATGGGCACTCTTTACCTTTATACAAGAGGAATACATAAGTACAAAATTTAGTTATAAAATTAGTTGCAACTTAAGGGTACAACTTTACTTAATAAAAAAAACATTATTATATATTTTGAAAATCTAACCATTGAATTATATGTTCTTTACGCTCTTAATACATATGTCAAATTTTGTATTAATCGGATATTATTTACTATATGATCTATAAACTTATATTTTATGAATAATTTTAAACTACAAAAAACTTACAATTTAAATAGTTTATTGATGACATAATTATTAATCTTTAATTTTTAAGAAATTTTGCAAGAATAGAGGATACAAAAAGAAGATGTAATCCAGTGGTGGATTTGTCAAAATTTACCTCTAATAATTTTTTTTTTCTGAGAAACAAACACACACACACAAGAGAGAGGGAAGTTATCAAGCTTTTGAGTGGAGTTGTGGTGTGTCTTTGTGTTAAAATCCTTTTCCTTCTCCCTTGTGTGTGTGTGTTTGTTTCTAAAAAAAAAAAAAAAAGGTAATTGTCTCACATTGCTTAAAAAAGTATGTTGTGTGTAGTATAACTTGCCCCACTCTCCCTTAAAAGTTACCATGACTTTTGAGTGAAGTTGTAGTGTATCAATAAAAAAATATTGAGTAAGGTTGTAATATAAAGTTACAACCAATTTTATAATTAAACTTTGTCCCATATGTAGTATAGTAGTTTAATTTCACATAATTCATTTTGTTCTCTCCCAGATCAATGCCATATTTTTCGGCTTAGTGATGGGAGGTCAACCTTCTTAACTTTGTGCTTTTTTTTTTGATCGGATGATTAACTATTGTGTTTATTCTTACTCACCCGTCACCACAGTTATTAATTATATCTTTACAACGGGTTGATTCAACCACCAAAAAAACCGTTGAGCAGTCATTTCCAAGCATTTTTTTTTTCTTTCTTATCATTGTACTTATCAGAATTCTCATGGTTGTTGAGACGATCATAGCTAACTCTTTTTTTTTACTCATTTTGGTTATAGTTAATTTGCACTCTTTGATATTATAAGCAGATATGATTGCACTAGATTGATTATGCCTTGATGCATGGAGTTGATCTGTTGCAAAGAGAACATGATACTCTTTTTTTTGTTTTGTTTTTTTTTTTAATTTTTGGTATTAGGAAGAGCTGGAATACCATAACCACAAAAGTCTCCCAAAGCAATTCTATATTTCCTCCGCAAAAATTAACTAAAGTAAAGCCTAACTAGAGGAGAATTAAAAGCAATAAGTTTAGTAACCTTTTTTTTTTCCACGAAGGTTAAGATGGTAGGTATGCATGTTATGATTCGTACACAATAAAGTAGTATTTTAATGGTTAACACATGATATTGCAAGAATCACAATTATTATCTAAAATTTGCAGTTATGAGCTTTTGTGTCTCTACGTTTCTCAACTACAAATATACGAATGCTTGCAGAGTATTAGATGTGTGTGAGAGAGAGATGTAATTATTTGAAGAAGCAGGCTTTATGTAGCAAAGTTCACTGAATCCATCAAAAGAAACCCATCAGATATGGGTAATCACAGGTACACATGGACTTAGTTACATTTTTCTTAATGGTTCACAGCTCAAGCTTAGATGTTAGAGAAAGAGAGAATGAGAATGAAAGAATCTTATAAAGCTTGCATCTAATTAGAATAAGAATAAAAAATGGAAAAAAAAATTGGAAAGAAGAGCCACAACAGATCAGATAATAATGTTGCTCTGAGCAGCCACCACCTTCCCCTTTGTTATTGCCAACTAAGTGCCCTTTTAGCCAACCTTTTTGAAGCTCTCTCCTGCGCCAATTGTACCTATTACACAGCCAAGCAAACTGTGCTTGTAATCTCAGTTCACATTTATTAAAATACTGCCTCAAACTCAATGTGCCTGTTAATCTAACATGGTACATTAACCCCCATTGGAAATCAAATTGCCATCAGCATTTCAAAAATGTAATAATTATTGTGCACAAACTCGTAACTCGAACTTGAAATCACGATTTTTATACACACAAACATTTTTTTTTTTGGCCTAGTGCAAAAAAATGTTTGTGTGCAATAATGTGCGTAAGATAAACAATACTTCTAGAGAAATTATATTTTATTTCTCATTCTTTCAATGGTCTAAAAGAATTTGATTCATAAATTATGTAGGAGAGAAAATCCAAGAGATTTGTCCTTCATGCAAATGTGGCTAAGCTTCTATTGGTCAAATTAACCCTATAAATAAAAACTTTTTTTTAATTATTATTTTATTTTTCTAGTTTCCAAATAAAAACAAAATTCTTAAATAAAAAGACATTTTGGTCCACTAAGCCACGTGGGTTCGTGAAGGGCCAGTTGGCAGTTGCTGAACCCAAATCAAAGACAGACAGGCTCACGTGACACCAATGATTTCTTCTTGATTTCTTTTTTAAGACATTGACTTGACTGCTAGGTAATGTTACGGTGTGGAGCAAACACAGCATAAATCAATGTGTCTTACCTGTGTTAGGAGCAATTGATGCCGGTTTGGACATGATGGCTGGGACCGTGGCAATGGGGCCCGTTGTAGTTGGCGAGAAGATGTGAGCAGGTAGGCCCATTGTCTGTGATTGATGGTAATGATAATAAGGGTACATGGGCATCAATGTGTTCGCACCTACCATAGCTTGCCCTGGATACACCTGAGAGTAATGCCCATTCATATAGGTCCCTCCATTGTAGCTTAGCTTCTGTGAACCATTAGTGACAAATTAACAACATCCCTAACATGCTCAACCCTTTAATTAACCCAAAAAAAAAAAAAAAAAAACAGTGCATTAATTAGTTCTTAAAACAATAACTAGGACAATGGTGTGAGTTTCCTTCATTGATTGATTCACAAACCAAAACATTAGATATTAGGTGGTACAAATTCAATTGTAGAAGATCCACTTACATGGTTGTAATTGATATCAGTAGCAATGTACGTGGGAGAGTACCTGAAAATAATTAAGGTAATCAAGGAAATCATAACATAAGAGACTGCCTATTTTCAATGTACATATAAATTATTTCACACAAAATCTAACTTACAACAGTAAGTATTTCATTTATGGAATATATGCATATTATACGGGCCCACAGTATCTGACTATAGAGTGACAAAACGTATATCTTATACATAAGATACCTTCTACACAAAACCCATCAACAAGTGGACATACCCATAGAAAGGAACGGGCTGATGATGGTGATGCTGATGATGATGAAAGGGTGAAGGTGGTGTCCCCGCCGGATAGTACCACTGCACGTGATTTGTCGGTGCAGCTGACGTGGCCCTCAGTCCAACGTTTGATCCTTCATGATGTAAATCAAGCAACATTAGACCTCCATGATGGTCACATTTATAAAAAGTGCCATTATTATTAATATTTTCCTCTTCAAACTTTGCAATTGAAAGAAGAATAGGAGAAAAGTTTCCCATTTGGATTTTAGATTATCATTTTCTTAGTAGTTACTCATTCTATTTCACACTAGATAAAAATTGGTAAAATGACATATATTTTAATAAAACAAAATAAATATATATAACAATTTTTTAGAATGTTTTTAATGTTCGTTTGGATTAACCTTTTTCCCAAAAATTTAAAGTTGACAAAAATACATTTATACTTTGGAAAAAGGAAACTTTAAAAATAAATTAATTAATAAAAAAAAGCTAATCCAAATAGACTGTTTTTTTTTTTGTTTGGGTTAAGCCAAACTTACATGTCTCATATTGATTTAGGAATTGTATGACTATTATTGAATTTTACTTTGTTTTAATAAAATGTAAAACTTTCTGACATAATGTCGAATATGACTAATGTGTAATGGATACCTTGTTGAGGAGGAGGAGGAGGAAGAGGAGGTGGGGTGGAATTAGAAGACCTTGGGCGCCTGGCTCCAAGTGAAGCCAAGTTGCAGTTAGCTCTGCGGCCATTGATGATGGGTGTGGCATCCTCGCAAGCCTTTTTAGCTGCTTCAGGCTCCTTGAACGTAACCTACAAAAAAAAAAAAAATAATAACACAGATACACTTAATACCATATATATGTGACAATGACAAGACACCGCCATGCACAAGAAAAAAAAAATTAACAAAGATCTACCAAACAAACACTTACGAATCCATAGCCCTTGGATCTGCCAGTGACCTTATCAGTGATAATCACAGCCTCCAAAATCTCACCGTACTTCTCAAAGTGTTCTCTCATGGACTCCTTCGGAGTTTCCCACGCTAAACCTCCAACAAACACTTTGGTTAGTGTTGTGTCTCCAAATTGCCCCATAATATTGTTGCTCATTGTCATATTCTCTCTTCTCTAGACAACCCAACTAGTGAACAAAATGACTCAAAGACTAATACCCAACAAGTGAAAAATTGTAACAGACTATGTGTGTGTATATATATATATATATATATATATACAGTATACACAACTCAATATCTCAGCTAAACATTAGTTTCAATTGTCTGTGTTTTTTTTGAGAGTGTAAGGTTTGAAATTTTGTCTGAGTTCTTGACAGAGAGAGAATTGAGAGGCTGGTTCTGTGGGGAAGAGGAAAGAAGGTTTATAAGGGGAAGGGGTGAAAAGCAAGTACAGGGTGTGGTTGGAATAAAAAAATGAGGGAAAAACATAGAGACAGAGAGGCAGACAGGTAGACTTGGCGTAAGGCTATGAGTATGACCAACGTGATCACACACACGCTTCTTCATCTTCCACCAAAAAAGAAAAAAAAAATTGGTCGTCAATACTTTTGTCAAAGTAATATGAAATGTCATTATATTCGTTGTATTTATTAGTTATGTTGTTTTGGATTAAGTTGCATTTGTATTTTTGAAGTGGGAGATACGGTTATAAAAAGTAATTATCTTAAATTATAAATAAAATATTAATATGTTTCTTTTTAGTACGTGCCCCACTTAATTATATGGGAAAATTTTTAAATACTCTTGGAATATGAAAATATAATACTCATTCCTTTTATATTTATGGTAGACTTTATCATAAATTTAATGAGTGGACTTCACCATGAATGTGAGAGAAATGATCATCATTCTCCATACTCAGGGAGTATCTAAGAAATACTCCAATAACATGTTACTTGATGGAGTATGATATATTTTTATCTTATTTTATTTTAAAATCAATACATTATTAGTTAGATTAACTAAAATCTAAATTAAATTAAAGGGTCATGCTAATGAATGCCCTTAGGGTATTGGTTAATAATCAATTTTAAGAAAGTTTTTACACCACTTTTATAGGAAATGAAAAAAACTGTCAAAACATTAGTTACTTTATTTCATTTTCCCATAAAAACTTTCTCTAAATGGATTGTTAACCAATGTCCTAAGGGCATTCGTTAGCATTTCCCTAAATTAAATTATATCTAACTAAGCATTCCGAGGTACAAGAAAGTGACAAACTCATTTTAATTGTCCATTCATTTTCCCTTTGTGTAGTTATGTGAGATTAAAATCTAAGACTTGAATGGTTATGGTCATACTCCTACCCCACCCCTAATTGACCATTTATAAGTTCAAAACGTATCAATAATCCAGATGCCTAAAATTTATGAAGTTTTTAGGTCAATATGCTTTGCTTATACATGGTAACGTATAATGTTTTATCGAATTGAAAAGATGGAATCATGGAATGATTATTTTAACATGAACCCTTTTCTCTTTGATTACTTTTCACTTTCTAATGCAACCTTTTAGGTTTTAGCATGGATGAGGGCTGGAAATAATATAGAACATATAAGATCCCCTTGCACCTTTTGGTGATTAATATTCTACTGCTGATCAGCAAAATCTTTTCTTTTTGGAAAAAAGTTAACGAATGTTCTAAGAATATTAGTTTAAGTAATTTAAAAAAAAAATTATAAGAAATGCGGCTTGTTATATTTTTCATAAAAATTGTGTTAAAACTTTCCTAAAATTATTTATTAGCAATTGTTCTAAGGGTCTTTCTCTCAACAAAAAAGAAAAAGAAAAAGCAATTGTTCTAAGGGTAATTGTTGTAAGGATACCTATTTAATATGACCATTTATTTTTAACAAATTTCATGTAAATTTTGTTCTTTTACTCATTTAACTTCCTTCACTTGTACATTTCCTCAATAAATTGTCACTTTCCACTTGTTTTGCTCTTAAATATGCTGAGCTAGATATTGCATCTTTTAAATTTGGCACTCATTTGCTTGTTGTTACTCCTGCACGTGCTTTGATTTTTCTTATCGACAATTGTCATGAATTCATCATAATCTTACAAACAATGCTAACGTTTCTTATAAAGACTAATTAATCAGTGGACATTGACGTGTGGTGGCACAATGTGCCGTAGTACTAATCACCAGACACTACCAAAAATATTTAAATGAATTAAAACAGAAAGAACAGTTGCTAGCTGTGACTAGGCTGGAAATGTTTGTATTTATAGAAAAGAAATTGAAGTGTGTAAGGAAAAAAAAAAACTCCCAGATTTCCAAATAATTCTTCAACCATTCCCTTTCAATGGCAACAAAAATTATGAATGCAAGACTTAATTTTGGAGAATACAGAACTGGACAGCTTTTGTCCGGTGAATTAATGTACTAAACACTTTGGGATCTGAATATGTGTTCAAAAGTGGACATAAATTCAAATCCTAACGTATTCAGTGCAACTGATGCACTGGAAATGATCTCAACCCTACAAAATTAGAATAAAAATTTATTTTATTTTAAGCTAGACATTGCAAGAAGCATGCAAGCTCTATTAGTCCATTTATCTCACAAAGAAGTAAAAGAAAAAAAAAATAAATAAAAGAAGCAGTAAAGAATGTATTTCCTTCATCCCAAAATTTTTGACTATTTAGAAAAGATATAATTTTTTAAAAGCATATCATTAATATATTATCTTTTAAATCAAAAAATATATAACATTTTTTCATATAAATTGTTACAACAAATAACGGAAAAATTATTTTAATCATGTTTCTCCTTATTAAAAAAAAAAAAAAGAAAACAAACAAATAAATACCATTGAGTTACATGTTTCTTGACATAAAATTGATATTGTGAATTTCATCTTTCAAATAAAGAATTATAAAATTTTAAGTAATGGCTTAAAAAAAATAGTAGTATCAATATTTAGAAATAAGAACAAAGTAGTAATTAATTAGACGAGTGGAGAGCAGTAGTAGTAAAACCGTACATTAAAAATTTGTGGGGTCCCCAAAAATTAACGAATTTAACGTACGCGTTGTGTAGTTTTAGAATGGTGGTCGGCGAATACGTTAACGGCCCATAGTTTCAGAAACGGCCACGCACTGAGAAGATACCTACTTGTGGAATATTATCAGCCCAACATCATCAACATGATTCCACTTTCATTATATAGCCAATTGTTGCGAGCCACAGCATCCGTGCTGACGAGTATTTGAGGTACAAGATGACTAATACAGCCAAATAACCATCTTTTCAAACAATATAGCACACCATACTCTTAATTTTTAAACTATATAGCCAAATAATCATCTTTTCAAACTATTTAATAAAATACTACTTTTTTTTGGAACTTTAGGGTTAAAAAAAAAATAGAATAGAATTTATTAAAAATAAGTTAATTTTAGACTAAATTTACCCTACTTTATTTTACTCTCTCTCCCTCTCCACAATCTAAACAGACTATTATATTAGTTATTATTGATATTGAGTTTTGCCGAGTTATAGACATTAACAATGTTAAGTTCTATGTGTATATTTACAAAAATTTTCCACAAGAAAGTGGCAAAATACGCATAGTTAATGTCAAGTTCCAAATTGAACTTGACTTCAGCAATAACGAGTTCCAAAATAAGGGTATTTTGCTATGTAGTTTAAAAATTGGGCTGTTTGACCATATAGTTCAAAAATTAAGGCTAAATTGTTATTTTTCCTAGTATTTGATATAAAGTGCTTGTTTGAGATTGATCATAAGTTAACTTATTGCTTATTTTTCATATTATTTAGCAGTTTTTATGTGAATCATATACTTATTTTATTTAATTTTGTTTATTTTTCCTATTCTTTGAGAGTCCCTATGAATCATATCCACAAAATTATATTTAAGTTCTATCTTTTAAACAAAAGCCAAATTGTAAATCCATTAAGTTGTGACATGTCTTAATGTTTTTAATAGAGGCATTTAGAGTTTAAATATTTTCATCTCCAATTTAACTATCAAATTATAGAAAAGAATAATAAAATAAAATAAAAAAGGGAAGAAGAAGAAAGGTGTGGCAAAATATGTGTTGACAAGTAATTGTTGTTTGCAAAGTGTAGTTTGTTTCCATGTTCAAGCAAATTTCTTGTATTGTATTGTATTGTATTGTATTGTAGGCAACGAAATAGTCAAAGCAGGGCCAGTCCTTCCCTTAGGTGAGTTAGGCAATTGCCTAAGGCCCCCAAGTGGAAGGAAAGCCCCCATATTTTAAAAAATAAGGGGTAGTAGGGGAAAAAATTTTAGTATCAGATTTAAACCAAAAAAATAAATAAATAAATAGTATCAGATTAATTACAAAATTTGGTTAAACATTGTTATTCTCTAGGCAAACCAAAAATCATTCGGATAAACCTCAAATCCAGTCTAAGAGATTAACCATCAAATAATCACAAATCAAAAAAAAATAAAACAATTCAAATCCTACAAATTTTACCTTTCTCAGTTTCTCTCTGCTCTCCGCCTCTCTCTGTACTCTGTCTCTCATTCTCTCTAATTCTCCACTCCACTGTTCACTACTTCACTTGAATCACTTCTCATCTGCTCAAGCACAACAGGTAATAGCTCAAGCAGCTGGACTACCTCTACCTCCGACTCGGCACCTCCCTCATCAATACAATCCGCCTCATCGCCTCTCTAAATTTGCTCTACTCTCCGCCTCCCTCATCAATACAGCCGTTCACTTCATCTTCTGATCTTTAGCCTTCAGGTATAAATTATTAAGTATAAATAGTTGGATTTTGGGGTACGGTTTGGGCCTTCAAGTAACTTGAATCAAGTTTTTGTTTGTTTTAATGATTCAACCCTTTTTATTTAATGATTCTGCCATATTTGTAATGATTTTGATTCAGCCTTTTTTTTTTTTTTTGGGGTTATAGATAGGATTTGTTTTGTATTTTTTTGTGGGTGGGTATTATAAATTAATAAGCCTAATTTATAGTTGTGCTTAAATTTTTGTTATGCTTGTGCTTTCTTTTTTTTTTTTTAAAAATTAATCTTGTGTGTTTATATATATATATATATATATATATTTTTTTAGTTAGTAGTAATATATTAAAGAGGTCTTTATTTATGCAGGTTGAGATTATTGTTATTGTTCGGTGAAACTACAACAATACTTTCTATATAAATTAGGTTCTATTTCTCATTTGCTCTACACTTGAAAGTTATTTTTAATTTTAGTCTTTATAAATATATTGTTTGATTAGAAATGTCTACTAGAAAATATGCATTTAGATATGAAAAACTTAAAAAAAGAAAAAAAGAAGAAAAATGAATTGAGTCTCAAAAAGGATCAATACATAAATTTGTTATTAGTAATAAACAAAATATAACACAAAATTTAGATGAAAATATCAAAAATGAGCAAGAAATTCACCAAAAAGAGTTAGAAGATAATGAAATGATACAATTGCAAGATAACAATGATGTTCAATTTTGCAATACAACAAATCTTGATAATGAACTTCAAAATAATTTAGAAGAAAATGAAAATAATCATGAAAATGTCACAAATGAACAAGTTCACCATAATGATGTTCAACTAGAAGAACATGTAAATAATAATGACATGTTGAATTATATTCCTTCAAATATTTATGATCCAAGTAATTAGAGAAATATTGACACAAAATTAAGAGATTTATTAGTAGAAAAATGTCCAATTAGAGACAATGATATAATTTTTCCTATAGGTGATGACACTAGATATTTTTCTACTATTTATTACACTCGAATATTATCAAATAGGGAGAAGCATGATAGAAAATGGATAGTGTATTCAAACGATACGGACCAAGTATTTTGTTTTTGTTGCAAGTTGTTTGAGTCTAAAATCAATCTAAAGATACGAACCAATAAGTTTTTCAAAATAAAAATTAATAAAATCGTATCTAAGATCAACAATGTCCTAAGAAAGATTAAATGAATTGTTTCAAAAAAAATTAAATAGATTAGCTATATTATCAATTGAAAAAGAGATGTTAGAAAAACTTGAATACAAAAATTTAATTAGTCAATTTACATCTCAAAAAATAAGAATAATAGATTTTAAATGTAATATATTATAATATAATAATATTAAATAAAAATTAATTTAATTAATATATAAGTAAAAAAAAAAAAAAAACTCATTTTTAGTTCCCCTTAGGCCCAAAAATATGTAGGGCTGGCCCTGAGTCAAAGTCAGATTAAGATACGAGAGAGTGAAAGACTCTGAGGTGCATCAACCTTACCTACCTCTACTTGATCTTGATCACGTGGACCCTACAACTCAGTATGGTATTACTGGGTCCCACTTTGAATGTGATTCGGTGACTCAGCTCCACTGACATATTATACTACTGTACGAAAAGAGTCGAACAACCAAGCGTCTGAGCCTCACGCTCCCTTTTGGTCCAAATCTGGCAGTACATGCATGCATATATACAACATATACCATTCAAATACGGCCATGGTTGGCCCAGGGTGTTCCAGAACAGTCAGGAGTATAGTAGTGAGTAGTTCCTGTGTCTCACGAGAAATGAAGGCCCGGTTTGCTATGCGAGTTTAAATACATTTTTTTTTAGTTTTTAATCAATATTATATGTATTTTTAAATATTTTTTTATTCACAAGTATTTTTAAAAAAATTAAAAATTATTATTTAAATATATATATATCAAATAAGCCCAAAATCATTCTCATATATTCTACACAATTCTGCTATTTCTTTAAATATTTTTGTACCTTTTAAGATTTATAAAAGAGAGAGGAAAATAGATATGAGACTTCATTCATGCACACATTTTGTGCAAGTAAAACTTGGGACAGTGTGGGATTAATGGTCACAATGAATCTTAGGATTCATGAGGCACATTCTACAAAATGTTGTTATTTCTCCGGTCTAAGGATCTTGAGGTGATACCTAGACGATCTTTTCTTATACTTGTCATGTATGCGTAAGATAAGAGGAATGTGCACATACATTCGAAGATGTTAAATTATTGATTGTCCCAAAAATTTAAACTATTGAAATATAATAAATTTAATTATTTATCTACATACTTTTGACATTCTCCCTCATTTATAGACTTCAACTTCCTTTTAATAAATGAGTTCAACACATGAGATTTTAAATGGGAAAGTATATGGAGTAATTATTAGGTATTCCTAGAGCATGGTAAATAATTCTTTATCTTCTCACACTCTGGTGAGATTCACTCATTAAATTTATAGTAAGGTCTACTATGAATATGAGAGGAGAAAACATCATTCCACTATACTACGAGAGTACCTAAATTTTTTTTGAGTATAGAAAACAGGGTTGAACTCCAAACTTTCCACTCTGATTCTATGTTAAATTACTGATTATCATAAATTCTAGACATCCATGATTTTTTTTTTTTTTAAAGATAAAAGGCTATTGAGCACAACCTATGCATTGAAGTAATTTAAGTGAGTTCACGATAATTGCTTTTTATCAAAAAGATATTACTTAAACAATTTTTTTTAAGGTAAGGTTCAAGCCTAAATTTCTTATTAACGGCGACAACAGACTACTGAAATTATTAAATGTTTGCACCACATATGTTAAAACTTGATTTGAATTGTCATGGATATATATATATATATATATATATATATATCAGTAACAATTTATTACCTTTAAATTTGAAATAGTCGTGACCTTGTTTATTATATTTAAAATAAGATTGTTTGATCATAACAAGACAATATATATTGTCTATAACCAATTGTTTAGATACGTGCTATCTGCATTACATATGACTCTGAATTAATGTATTGTGGTAGTCATGTTAGGCAAGATAATAGAGACTTGACCTTTTGTGACTATAAGGTTGAGACTTGAGACAAAGACGATGATGGAACTATTAATTTTGCATTATACTATCTGATTTAGTTAAAGAATCTTCAATCTATAGCATGATTGGATGCACGTTATTCACTAGTTTTTTTCTTCTTCGTACCGCGTACGTGATTAATGGCTCGTTTCAAGGTTGAACAATTTCGGGGCGTAAATTAAGGAGAAAAATAATAATATTTTTCTTTTCAAACAAGATAATTGAAAGAGAAATACTATGTATATAATATTTTCACCGAAAACTAACTGTTATAGGTGGCAAAAAAATAATAATTTAAGTGGTAAATTTAAATTAGAATTAACAACAACTTATCACTTAGTGTTTGCTATAAAAATATTGTAAAAATATTGTGAATGTAGCAATTTTCTAATTGTAAATGCTTCCTTATTTCAACAGAAAAGATAGTCTGATAGAAAACATTTTCTTCGCCCCAGAGAGGGGTGGGATGTCCCCTCATTCTGTGTATTAGTGTAGAAACAAGAAAAAATTAGAAGATAAGACCAGAGCAAACATTTCTTTTTTATGTCTCACACTCTTGTGTGAGAGAAATGTGATATATCCCCAAGATAATTAATACTTTCTTCAGAGTAAGACTTTACAAGCTAGGAGTGAAAATTTTTTATAATGATCATAATTTATGTAGCATACTCTTTTAAAGTCAAAATGAAGTTATATATGGAATAAGCCAGTACTAAAAATACACAATTTTATTACTTTTTAATGAACGGAGATTTTGAAAATCCAACTATTAAATTACACATCCTCTTTGTTTTTACCATGCAGAGAATCTTGTATTGATTATATGTGATTTATTATATGATTTATAAATCAATATTTAATGCATAGTTTTGAGTGACATAGAAAAGTTCAAATATTTTTAGATAAAAGAGTTATTAATCACTTATTATTTTGATATATTGTAAGTTTGGATGGTATAATGAGTCAATGTAATCCTACGTGGATTCTTCAAAATTATATCCAATAAAAAATTATTAACAAATAATGTAATGTGGATAAAAATTACACTAGTAATACAATCCAATAGTTGGTATAGCACTATTTAGGGTGTGCTTGGATACACTTATTTTGCTAAAACTGAAAACTTATTGCTAAAAGTACTATAAATAAAAATAAAAGTTAGTTAAAATAGTACAATAGGATCCATGAATAGTACCAAAAAATGATGAATGGTACCAAAAAGTATATAAACAGTAACATGAGACCCACCAAATTTTTAGCAAAACACAAAAATCTTTTCTTCAAAATGCAATTCAAACTCCGCTTAGTGTTACTTTTATAATATCCCCAAATATCATGAACTTATTGTTAAAATCAACTAAAAATAAACACACTATTTAAAGTAAAATTAAAATCAATAAATAAAACTTTAAATTGAGGGGATTTGACTCCTAAAGCTTTTTTTTGAGTTTGGACACCTAAAGCTAACCTCACAAATTGGAGTGAAATGTCGACTATATGGTCATTGTCAACTAATTAATTATCAATCGAAATGAATGGCCATTACTTGGCAGATTCTTTAACTAAAAGACAACTAAACAGTAAAATTTTGAAATCCAAAGCTTTATTTATTTATTTATTATTTTATACAAGAAAGAATAGACAAAATTTTCGTTAATCCTGACTAGTGTTCTCTATACCCCAAAGCCAAAGTATCTCATTTAACTAGATGTCATTTGGATCACTGTCCAGTTCTGCTAGAAACTAGACCTGCCGAGTGGTCTAGACAAAATAGGCCTTTTAAATTCCAGAGTTTTTGGCTCTTAGACCCCTCATTTCCTTGAGTTGTTCAGCAAACCTGAAGCCATGGTCATTTACTTCAGAAAGCTATCACTAGGTTCTCTCGGGATGCTTCAAAATGGAATAAATTACACTTTGGTAATATTTTTGCAAAAAAGAAAAAATCATGGCCAAGTTGGATGGAGTCCAAAGAAGTCTTGCAATTAGGCTTTCTCATAATCTGGTTCTGTTGGAAAGACAACTTCAGACAGATTTGGCTTGTGTGCTTAGCCAAGAAGAAGAGCTTTGGGCTCTTAAATCCAGGGTGAATTGGATGATGTTTGGAGATTGCAATACCTCCTTTTATCATATTTCAACTCTGGTCCAGCGAAAGAAAAACACCATTAGTGCTATTATGTCAAATTCAGGAGAATGGGTGTATGCAGAATCTGAGGTGAAGGAGTTGATCTATAATGGTTTCTCGGCTTTATATAGAACATCCTATATCTCTACTTCTTTCCATAGTCCTGCTACTAGTAATTGGCAAGCTCGCCTCACTGATGAGGACCGAGACAGCCTTGATGTAAATGTTACGAAAGAAGAAATTAAAGCTAGTCTTTGATCCCTTAAAGCATTCAAGGCCCCTGGGCCTGACGGACTCCACACAGGCTTCTTTCAACAGTTTTGGCTCATAGTTGGCAGATCCGTAGTGGAGGAAGTAAAAAAGATCTTTTTGTTGAGGGAGGTCCTAGATGTTCTAAATAGAACTCTCATTGCTCTTATACCCAAGCTACCTAGTCCAGAGTCCCTGAATCACTATCGCCCTATTAGTCTTTGCAATACGGTGTACAATATCGTATCAAAAATCCTTGTTGCAAGATTGAGGCCATTGTTGGGTCAAGTTATTTCGCCTTTACAAATTGCTTTCATTCCTGGCATAAGGGGTACTGATAATGCCATTATAGTCCAAGAACTCATACATACTATTAGTAGGAAAAAGGGTAAGATTGGTTATATGGTAATCAAGATTGATTTGGAAAAAGCTTATAACAAGCTTGAATGGAGCTTTATCAAGGAAATGCTCATCAGAATAAATCTTCATTAAGGTATTGTAAAGCTTATCATGAGATGTGTCTTCTCGGTTTCTACCTCTATTTTAGTCAATGGAGCAAGCTTGGAGCAAATTCTTCCTTCAAGAGGAATTAGGCAAGAAGACCCAATCTCCCCGTATTTATTCATTATTTGCATGGATTTTCTTGGCCAGCTCATAGAAGAGCAGTATAGCTCCAAGCATTAGATTCCTGTGAAATCAGCGAGGGGAGGATTGGCTTTTTCTCATTTTTTTTTGCAGATGATTTGGTTTTATTTGCTAAAGAGGACCGTGCTAACTGCTCTACAATCCGTGAGGTGCTGGATATTTTTTGTGGCTGGTCTGGGCAAACAGTCAGTGAGGCAAAATTCAGAGTGTATTTTTCTCCAAATGTGGATGGATACTCCTAACATTGGAAAATACCTCAGCACTCCTATTAAGCATCCAGGTCCTTCTTCTCATGATTTCAATTTTGTTTTGAATCGAGTAAAACAAAAACTCTCAGGTTGGAAGGCAAATTTTCTATCCTTGGCGGGTAGGGCTATTTTAGTAAAGCATGTTTCTTCAACTATTCCTAACTATGTCATGTAGTGCACTCTACTCCCTAACAAAATCACTGATGGTATTGACAAGGGAAACTGAAATTTCCTTTGGGGAACTTCAGAATCAGCTTGAAAGACTCATTGGGTAAGTTGGGAAAAAGTCACCAAAACTAAGAAAGAAGGTGTTCTTGGGATTAAATCCGCAAAGGGAAGGAATTTGGCTTTATTAGCAAAGCTTAATTGGAAATATCAGACAAAAGAAAACTCCCCATGGGCTCGGGTGCTCAAAGAAAAATATGGTAATACTCGAAAATTGAACTCAAGGAACAATGACAAACTTTCTTGCTCAAGGGTGTGGTCAGAGATGAAAAAGGGAGCTGAGTTTTCTCACTAGGGTGTTAGATGGAATGTTGGTAGGGAAAGTGATTTAAGTCTTTGGAACAATAGTTGGATCAAGTTTGGGCCTCTTCAGAACGTGATTCAGGGCACAATGACAAGAGAAGCTTTGGGGCTAAGAGTGAGGGATGTTGTATCTGATGGTGGTTGGGATTGGAACAAGATTCCTTTTAAGTTTCCTAATGCAACAAAGCTTGAACTTCAAGCAGTTCATGTTGCGATGGCCTCGAAAGGAGGGGATAAACTGACTTGGATAGACTCTGGTCACGACATGTTCAGTATAGGGTCAGCATACAAGTTAGCTACAAAGGTGGAGCATAGTTCTCTTTTTGGGGCAGCTGGATTTGGAAGGTTAAGGTACTGCCCAAGATTCAAGTTTTGTCTGGCTGTGCCTTCATAATAGCATAGGAGTAAGGGACTACCTTTGTTCAAGGGGCATTTCAGATGACAATTCTTGCCCCTTATGCCACTTTTCAAATGAGTCCATTCTTCATGCTCAAAGGGACTGTGCCGTGGTGAAGCCAATTTGGGTTTAGTTGGGAGCAACTGAGATTGATGATATTTTCTTTGTTAGAGACATTAACGATTGGCTTAAGGTGAATGGCTCTAGCAAGCTTACTAAGGATTAGTTGTGCATCCCATGGAGTAGTGTGTTCCTTTTTGCCATTTGGCTGATCTGGAAAAGAAAAAACCATCTAGTGTTCAGGAATCATGGTCTGAATCCTCATTTGGCTAAAGAAATTCTTCAGAGAGCCTTTGAGTATAACTTCAGAGAGCCAAGATGCCTATGCTTAGAGATGCAACACCAGTCCGATGGTCTAAACTAGAAGCTGGTTGGATGAAATAAAATACAGATAGGTCTTCACTTGGCAATCCAGGCTTGGTAAGGGTGGGGGCCTGATTCGAAATGAAGAGGGTAGATGGGTAGTTGGTTTTGCTTGCAAAAAAGGAATCACTTCAAGCTTCCTTGTTGAACTTTGGGCGCTTAGATATGGATTGAGTTTATGTATTAGCCGAGGTTTTGTAGCAGTAGAAGTGGAATTAGATGCCAAGTCGATTTTAGATGCGGTCTCTAATCCTGAGTATTCTAATATCTTCACTTCCTCGCCCATGGAAGATTGCAGACACTTGGTGAAGCAAATTCCTCGTATCCGGTTGAAACACTGCTTCCAAGAAGCTAATCGGTGTGCGGATGCTCTTGCTAGAATAAGAGGTCTTCTAGATGTTGATTTTAATGTTTTTAGAGTACGCCTATGGACATTTCTAGTTTATTAGAGTTTGATTGCAGTGGTTTGTACTTGAGCAGGCTTTGCCTTGTACCTATGTTTTCGTTTTAGTTCTGTTAATCTAATTCCTCTTTACCAAAAAAAAATTATTATTTTATACAAGATAGAATTTCTACTCTAACCTAAGCTAAATGTATGTGTGTGTGGAGCTCCCTCCTGGAGACTTATTCTTGTGGAGTGACCACCACACTAAAGGTGCACAGTAGTAAAATCCTGGTTGAATTTGCTCTTAATTAACCATTTTTTAAAAAGTTAAAATTTGGGTTTGTGTTTAAAATATATACGAGTTGCATACATTTTTTTTTAAAATAATCAGGACTTTAATTAAAGAAAAAAACTAAAGAACAACATAAGAACAATCAGCCTTGCAAATTTCAGCAATACCAGCAAAGAGGTTGGATTTATTACAAGAAAATGACCTTCTAAAACTATCAGCCAGCTTAACAGAAGTACGAAGTATGAACTACACCATTACAGTCTCTACGAATCTAACAAAATTTTCAACTCATATTATACATGAGATGTATACAAGTATAACATGTGTCCACTGCTATTAATATTATATTGTTTTAGATGCGTACAGCAAATAGAAAATATTGTAGGACCACATATATCTACGTCTATCTCACGTGGAATTCACATGTACGAGAATAAGTTGTCCAAATAATGCAGTCACCATAATTATTTGATGAAAATGTGGTCTCATCTAACAAGCCTAAATAACAAGCCTTCTCGTACATGTGAGTTTTCACCATGTATATATATGTAAAACAGAGTAGCTATTGTTCCTGTTGTATAATCTATTGCCGTAATTTATCTGACAAATCAAGTGTAATGTTGATGTTACTTTTTATGACCATTATCAATTGAACAAACCCCAAATTACAACATAATAAGTTAAAAAAAGTAAGAAAAACTTATAATTTTGCGATTGTGCAACACATATTACACAGCTTAAAAAGAAATCAAGAGCCAGTGTGGAATGAGAAGAAAAAGAAGTCAAAAATTTTAAATATGAAGTGTGAGTTTGGCAACCGATTAAAAAGCTAGTTTTTTATTTAAATTATTTACTGTTTGCTGGTCTATATTAGTTTTTGTTTTAACTTTATTTTAAATAATATAATTTTCAATTTTTTAAGAAATAAATTAGTTAATTTTTATTTTTTTTTCTCATATTATACAAATAAGCTATTGAAAATAAAAAATTTTAAACAGTCAGTAAACTTTGCACTTGTTCACTTTTTAAGTGTCTTGACATTAATAAATTAGAGTTGGTAGTAGTCATCAACTTGGTTTTATAAAACAATCTACCTAATAAAATCCTACTTTGCTTGAAGTTTGAACAAGTGTGAGTTTGGGAAATAATTATAAGTTAGTTTTTTGGCTTATTTTATATACTTTTTTGTAGGTCTCATCTTATTTTTTTTTGCCTCAATTTTTTTTCAAATAATTTTATTTTTAATTTTTTAAAAATAAATTGACTTCCAGCATTTTGTCTTATATTATGCAAATAAATTATCGCAAATAAACAATTCCCTAGACACTCCAATTGCACTTGTTCTTTTAAATAAACAATGTATTTTTTTCACCATAACGGCATAACCTCATATTTACGAAAAGGGCAAAGTTTAGTTACAATTTACTCAACATCATTAACATTACAATATAATTTGAAAATCTAATCGTTGGATTGCATGCTCTTTATGCTCTTAATACATATGTCAAATTTTGTGACAATCAGATATTATTTACTATATGATCTATAAGATTATATTTTATGCATAATTTTAAATTATAAAAACTTACAATTTAAATAATTTATTGACAACATAGATATTAATCTTAATTTTTTTAGAAATTTTACAAGTATGGAGGATATAAGAAGAAGATGTAATCTAATGGTGAATTTGTTAAAACTCAACTCTAATAAAAAGATATTGAGTAAGGTTATTGTAGGAGCACGAAGTACCCAAATGAATTTGGCCTTTAAATAGAATTTGTAAAAACTTGCAGGTGTGAGGTCCAAGTCCACTCCTGGGACACGGCTGGCTGATGGAATGGCCTGTTTGCCTGGTCGGACGTGAGCCGAGGAGTTTCTGTGCTGACTGGCGTTCTGTTCTTCAAGAGAGAGAGAGAGAATCCCTCCTTTCCTCAGAAAAATCCGGATCCCTTTCCAGTGGTTCCTCCTTCTCTATTTATACTCCCCATCCCTGGTTCTCACCTGTCCTTTCCCTGAAAACGCTCCCCAATGCCCTTGGGGCTACCTACCGTCCTCTCAGAAGTCATTTCCTCATTAATGCGTCCAGGCGGGTAGGTGGATGGCATTTAATGCGATGGCAGCAGTTTTATATGGTGCACGTACTTCTTGTCCCCCTCCTCGGCGTCCCGTTGGGGCGGAGGACGTCTCGTTGAGCTTCAGGAACAATGTGCTTCCTCGGACAAGGGTCTCCTAGTCCGAGGAGACCTTCTCCTCGAACCAGCATAAATCCGACCGGCCTTAGGCCCACATGGAATTTAAGAGGCCCTATCCACGACCCCTTTGGTGGAGCCCCGTCCTCGGGCCAGTCCCTAGGCCCACATGGAGTCTTGGCGCTTTCCCCTCACAGTTATAATTTTAAGGTACAATTAATTTTGTAACTAAACTTTGTCTTTATAAAAATATAACAATTATAATAAAATATAATATTAAAGTAAAACAAACAATTTTGGAAAATTTCCCGTAATATTAAATAAACCAGGTAAAATAAAGACGTAAGATTTTGGTAGTAAGCGCGTGAATCGGCAGTGATATGGGGGCAGCGTGAATGCATTGACGCAAGCAGAATAAAAGAGCGTGGAGGTGACGCCTTTTTTGTCGCTCTCTCTTTCTCTCGTTGCAAAAGGCAAATGCAATACAGTGAGCAGGAATATACACTTCGGGTTCAACGAATACAAGATTATATGATAGGCCACGTGAGGACTGCCAGATGTACTGGACTGAATCTCTCTCTCTCTCTCTCAACTGAAAAAACACACTCTTTCTTTCCATGGGGATTATAACGTGGCCAGCTGTTTACCAACCAGGAGTACTTTGGTGAATACATTACATTTCAGGGTGAGCAATCAAGGAAAAAAAAAAAGAAGGTGCAGGTTATTTTTTGAGTTTTGACCAAGGGAAAAAATTTCAGCGCGTAGATTTTTGGCGTATTCAAGGTGTGGTGAGGTCTGGCATTCTCTGGTCCCAAACAAATGAATTTATTTAGTTTAAGTTGAGGCATCTCTAAGGGGTGCTTGTGGTATGAGCTGGACCCTCTCAGGGTATGAGCTGGCGGCCAAAGTTAAAACACATTTTCTTGCTTCTTTCTATTAACATGATCCATCAATAATGTCAATGTGCATCTAGTTCCTAGTAGCACCACGATTTGATATGTGTGCATTGTATATGGCAGAATCATATCATATTCTTCCACTGCTTTCTGTACTGCATACTCTGTAAATGTTTGTAAAGACTTTACCGTGCAATTCAATTTCTTTTTTAATAAAAATTTTATTTTCCAAGTTTAATTAAAATACGGTTGTACAAACAGGATCATCACAACCTTCTATTTGTGTCACTTTATAATGATAGAAGCTTCTATACTATACCCATTGAACCCAATTGGCCAAAACTCGTACGTCTTAAAAGATTGATCTATGGGTAATCATGCATAATGACAATTTTGTTAGTAGTATTATAGCTCAACTAATTGACATTTTTTAGTATTCTTACAATAGAGACATTTATGGTTGATATTTATTATATATTCTAGATTAGGTTCTCCCGAATTTTACTTTATCTATCATTGTTGGTTGGGTTATATTTGTTATTTGCCACGGTGTTTTGGGGTGTCCAAAAAAAGGAGTAATTCTTTCTAGTTTCTACACGCAGAGAGGACAAAGTGGGTGGTGTTGGGGTTTGAGCTAGCCAGCTCGTGCAGGCAAGAAATGATGGTCACGTCGTGGGGGTGGGGGGGGGGGGGGGGTTGGTATTTGTGAGGGAGAGACGAGAGAAACGTAAGATAATCACAAAACATTTTCAGAGTTGTATTCATGTACTTCTTCTAATGGGATTCTTCAAATTTGATCAGAGAAAAGAAAACAGAGACCCAAAAATATGATGTGACCACCACACCCCGCTCTTTTTTGTATTATCACATAGACACGTGTTTGTAACGTGACAACTTCCTCACTGGCAAACTAATGAGTTTTTTCACGTGCTACTGCGTGTGCCCCTTGTGAAATACGAATAATAATAGTCCTCGACTTGATTGTGAGACTTCGTGTTTTTTTTTGAATGTGAGACAAATATTGTTAGCTGATACCTAATTCATTTAAAGTCTCCTCCAAATGGCTACAAAAAACTTGAACACAAGACTACAAGAGGTTTGCTGATTAACCAGTACAGTAGAGGTGGACCAATTTGATATTACTCAGCTATGAGTAAAACTGTGAAAGTAATTTACAGCTTTGTGATATTTCAAAATAATTACAACCTTCATACATACGTCACGCTTGTGTTGTTCGATAGCCACTAAGTTGAACGATGGACCATTAAAGAAGTTTTTAAAATGCACTCTCCCAATGGAAGTCTGTGTAGCTCAAAGTCAATTTTGAATCAAAATCACTACAATCCAGAATGAGTATTTCGGTTTTCCTTGAAAGAGACAGTGTTTCATGTTAAACCTTGGATGCTTTTATGGCCCAAATCTGATGTTTTGAAATAACAACATATTTTCCGTTGTTTCTGCTGCAGCAGCTCTTATTAAACAACAACAGACGAAGGCTGAGTACGACTCACGATTAAACTTATCATATAATCTAGACCAGCTTTCACTCTGAAATTGGATTCTGAAATTGGATTAAAAAAAAAAAAATCCTGGGTCCTAAAAACGTTTTTTTTTCTCTCCCTTTCCCCTAAAACAAGTAAATTAAAATTGCGGTCTCACTCATAAATGAAAAAAATCTAATCTCCAATCTCACGGGTTATCCCAGAGCTTGCAACTTTACGATGTCAAACTCAAACGACAAAATGAGACACTTTTTACACCAGAACTGCCAATCGCCAACTTGGCGAATCTAGACTATACTGTTCTCCGTTATTTAGTATATAAACTAGAAAGTACATAAGAAAGATTAAAAAGATTGATTTGTAGACGGTATTGTCATCCCTTGTCAATCAAATTTAGCTGTAGGATCATAAGGTATTTGTCCTGTAAATACAAGATGGTTTCTTCACCTACTTTTGAATCCCTAGCTTGTACTTATCATACCCTTATGATGATACTCTTGCAAGGAACCGAAATCAGAGACTGAAAATGCATTGATTAGCATTCATAGACCTCTAGAGGCAATCCTATATTGCCAGAAAGAATGAGAGATAGAATGCCACTTTTATATATATATTTTTTTTGGTTGGGGGGGTGGGGTGTATGAAAGGCAAATAGAACCAAAACAAACAAAACATAAGGGCAGGTCCTCTCATCAAACCTCCATATATTCCAGCATTTGAAATTGTCAGACAACTCAATTAGATAGATCCAAATTTACAGTGCTTATCAGACTATTAAATCTGTTCTGGTGATGGGACCAATCCAAAACACCCTGCCCCAACAACCAAAACAAAAGCCCCAGAAATATGTAGTATTTCGAATGAGAAAGATAAATCCACTTTTTTTTAAAAAAAAAGCTACTGGTGCTGAAACTAAACAATTTTACCCGCATTAGAATCTGAAAAGATAGTTCTGGAAAATCTAGAACTCACTACTCAATTCCTTGCATAGAATGAACAACCACATGTTGTCCCTGCACCTGCAACATCCCAGAAAACTGGTTATTAGAATTCAACTAGACACTGCACCGCCTAAACCCTCTAAACACCAAACAAAATGCATCATTTAAAGTTTACACATAAGAAGTTATCACAAAAATTTATAAAGCCACAAATAGAATCACACTGTTTCTAAGAGAACCTATGTGAAATTGAAATAATTTCATTTTTTTGAGATATAGAATAACTTCAACAAAATAAAATGAAAATGAAAAAAAATTATTTCTTGAAAGCAATAGGCATGATAGAAGCAGCCAATAAATATAGGTTTACTCGCTTACAATCTTACTTAGCAGCATATCTACCGTCCTGCAAGTAGCTTTTGTTACCTATCTGAACTTTTGAAACGGCCAATATGATTTTAATAACCACGAAAAAACATTTCTAATGCCAGCTACTTCAGTAACATGCTGCGTGTTCTAATTCAAGAACAATCGTAATAAGAAATTAGCCCCTCAAATAAAAAAAATTGGAGACTTATGCACTGAAAAAGCCATCTTCTATAAAGCATAGTTCAGTCTGCCATGGAGGTTACAGCAACAAACTAAAAATGCCCTATCAGATGATCTTCCTATCTTGATTAACAAGTCAAACAGAAGGGGAAATAAAATGGGATAATTAAGGTACTGCAAAAGGATGGTATTTCCATCACCAAACAATCCCAGACAAGCTTGAGTTCAGCCAGCCAAATCCCCTCCCCCAAAAATATTACATATAGAGAGTAATCAAAATATGTTGTGCGCAAAATTATTACATTTGAGAGAAATTGTACTATGTTATGTATGTGTCATTAATGATTTTTGCCATTCAACTTAAAGCCAGAAGAAGTCATTTGAAATAATTAAATGAAACATGGATAAATTTCAGAAACAAAGAACCCAAGAAAAAAACTTATAATTCCTAATTTGCAATTAAAGGGTCCATTACCCAATATTGGTCCCGCCAAAAAAGGATGCTGGGAGGGAAGATCTGGATATGGTCCTAACCTTCAGCATCAGCAAACTGAACACAAGGGAAACATTCAAGTTATCAATTACCAATAATGATGACTTCACCACAAGTATGAAGATCAGATGAACTACGAAATATATTTATGTATATAACTAGAGGCCCATAGCAATGTAGTGGCATGTTATGAAGAAGAAAAAAAAAAATGAATAAGACACAAGTCCCTCTATATACCAGTCAATGAGAAATCTTTTCAGCTAAAATGTCTGCACAAAACCCAAACCACACAATTCTAAGCCTTATGAGTCTTCTCAAAATCACATCCAACGACAGTCCCAAAATGGTACAAATCTAGAAACATTCATTTGAAACCAAAATGTACATCATTCTTCAATGCACAGAAAAATCCTTGAACTGAGACTGCAATATATACCACATTAAATCATAAAGGACCTAATCTAGAGTTGCAGGACATAATTGCGTGGTGCTATTGTATTTGTCCCAAAAACTTAAAATATTATGAAATTGTGAATTTAATTATTTTACCATTACTACACTCCCCCAAAATATGTGGGGCCCAATCCATGGCTTTTTAAATTTTTAAATGAGTGGTAGAGTGGCGAACTCAAGACCATCTCATTTGATGTTGTACAAATGTGCAACAATGTGAAAGAAAAGAGGATAGAGAAGATCTAAGAGTATCACATGGTTTGGCCACTTGACCTATATCTATGGAACATGAGCTCAAAAAACTATATCTTCTTCATTCACTTAAACAGTGAAACATTAAAAAAAAAGCCCATTTTTATAATAGGAATTACATACACAAATCAATCACAATTTGAATGATTGCTTCAATCATATAATTACCTCTAGCAATCAATTTCTTGATTTATTCCAATCTAATGATTTTCTCCAATAATCAATGCATCGATGTGTACTTCAATAATATGGAAAGTAAATAATTTGTTACATGTCCCCTCAAGTCGTGCATGGAATCCTTGATGAAATGCAAACTCACAAAAATTGATTTTTTTTGGGCAGAAGTATGTCTTCCAAATTTGTTTGTACTTCTCTATTGGAGTACAAGAAAGGGGGACCAACAATCAGGAAGGTTTGGAATGAACAATGGCTTCTATGGCCAGAATAATTGAAGGATCCACTTGGATCAAAAACCTAAAATGTGATCATAAGAAAAAGATTTGACAATTTTTTTTATTTGAAATAAAAGATCTGTTAGGAGCAGGGGGAAAAAAATAGGATTTGAAAATTTGTGGTGTGGTATGAGTTTAATTTAGGTATGGATCTTGTGATGGTGAGTTAGTTGTTTAGGTCTGGTTGGTTATTGTAGATAAAAATGCAAAAGCAATGACAAGAAGAACAAAACAAAAAGGCAAGCGAAAGAAAATGGCACAAAATCAACTGACTTGTGTGAGCACTAGTTCTTTGATACCATTTTGAAATTGTGATATTGTGAGAGACAAAAGAGAAGAGTGAAGATATGAGAGCTTTACATGGTTCGACCACTTGACCTGCATCCACGAAACAAGAGCTCAAAAGGCTATTTTTATAATGGGAATTACATGATTGGCTTCAATCGCATAATTTTCTCTTGCAATCAATTCCTTGATTTATCCCAAGTCCATGATTTTCTCCAATAGTCAATGCCTTGATTTGTTATTCAATAATATGTAAAGTATCAACTTTCTTACAAATAACAAAATAAGTTATTACTTGTTCCAAAAGCTTAAGTTGTTAGGAAATAGTATATTTAATCATTTAACCATTACTTTAACAGCCAATAAGGATCATGTTAAAGAAATGCTACAGATTTTACTTTGAACTTAAAAAATCATAGCATTAAAGTCTAGGAAGCATGGGTGCGGATTTAGGTTCGGGTGCCGGTACGGTGCAGCGACACGGCAATTTTTGAAAAAGAAGAATATGGATGCAGCGGGATATGTTTATTAATAAATTATTAAATATATTTTCTATATATTGCTAAGCATATTTTTTCATATAATGGTAAACATATACCAATTTAAGAGCAATAATAGATAATAAAGTGAATACTGAATACATAACCATTAGATGATGTTCAGAAATTAGAATACAAGATCGAAAGTTTGAAACCAAAACTAAATAAATACAGAGATATTTTCCTTTTGCTGGTTTTGAAATCTTGTGTTCAGAAGTTTTTATGTTAAAATGTTAAAACTGGTAGAAGAAAAATAAGAAAAAGAATTGAAGGAAACGGCAGTGCTTTATCTTTTATGACAGAAGAACTAAAGCAACTAAAGCTAAAGATGACGTCATTTGTTTAAATGAAAAGAAGCAGGAATTAGAAGAAACGATGACGTATAGCTTAAATGATGCACATTTTCAGCACGTGGATGATTTAAGTTGCATATATATATATATATATATATATTAAACAATTTTTTCGGCCCATATCAGACTGATTCGGGGCCAGTTTTGGACTGAATCGAACCGTATTGGCCCAAATCGGAAAAAAAAAAAAAAAAAAAAAGGCCACAGGCATGCGTGCGGCCGCATCCACGGCCACGTGGCACGGCCATACATATCAGACTTGGGTGCACCGGCCCAATTGGCACACCCGTGCTTCCTAGATTAATGGTTAAATCGAGGAACCAATTAACTATAACTTACGCATGACATTCCTAGAAGAGCATCACAGAAACAACGTACTAACCTACTTAAAGCATGGAAACTATTACAATAAAACCCAAGGCAATAGGGCTTTCTTGTCCTCCATGACAAGGATCTCATTCTTTGTTTTTTTGGTAGGTGCGACAAGGATCTCATTCATCAGCCTAAGCATGACATTGATATAAACAGATGCAAAAAATGATCAAGGATAGTTATTTTCTGTTCACATCTGCCACAATTTTGCCTATTGTTGAGCTACACAATTTTCTTCTACATGCAATCTGTTGAGAAAGTTATGCCTTGTACAGTTACATCCTTAAATTTCATTTCCTTCTCTAGAAAGCAAAAGAATAGAACAATTGTGATAATTTGAAAGCTTGTTACTGGATACCTATTCAAAATAACATCTAAAGATGCAACCCTAAACAGAAAGTTATGATCGACCCCTTTCTAGAGTTCATGCTACCACTGAAAAGAGGACAGTCTCTTAGCAGGGAAAGAAGAGATTGTTCTAAAAGCATTCAACTGCATATCCTAAGAGAACTTTGAAGCAAATCTTTGGAAACATGACTGCACAAGCCTTTTCTGTTTCAAACACCATTTTCTTATTCAAAAAGACACTCAAATCTAATTTCTTGACCCCTAAAAACAAATGCCTGTGGTTAGCGATGGCAACAGGGCAGGATGGGGCAATGTCGGATTACAGATACCCCATCTTCACCTTGTTTCCCCCTTCAGAGCGGGAGAATCCCATGCAGGGTGGGAGCAGGCAGCTCTGGGGTGAGATGGGGTCAGTTATAGAAGTATTAAGAGAGAGCACATGTTTTGCAGGATGAAAATAGAATACAAATAAAAAAGTAAATTTTATATATATATATATATATATATCCTCACATTTGAGTAAAACCCATCTCACTCCCATCATCTCTTCACAGCGATAAAAGCCCATGCTCCTAAGCAGGGAATTTTTGTCATCCCTACATGTGGTGCCAATAAGTTATAAATCAACTGGTACTTCCTCTTACCATAATATGCAGTGGAGGGTGAAGTTATGAATTCAAGACGCATTGGGCATGTGTAACTTACCAAATATTTTTTATATAAAATTTTTTTAAAAATCCACTTATGGTGCACATTAAACCTTTTCTCCCCTAGACCTTATAAATTTTGTCCTGTAGAACAGATCAAACCTCTCATGTCTTAAATCCACATTAAAAACAACATCTTGAACCAAAAATGAAATAAACCTTCCCTGCCATTAACATAGCCAACCACCATCAATTGAAAAAAGAAATGAAGCAACGACAAGACAACCACATATTTCTGAGAACAGAGAATCCTCGAGATCTCATTGATACAAACATCCTGTAGAACAAAGGTTGAAAGATCTCTTATTTTAGACCTTTGTAGCTAAGGGCCTCTCCTCTTTTTCTAATAAAATTCAGTATTATTTATTATAAAATAAAATTAAAAAAAAAAAAAATCAATCTGAGTCTTAGATATTCTAGAACCAAGATGGGATTTCTCATCCCAATTAGGGGAAGAAGGAAAGAATTCTATTACATCTACGGCATTAGAAAAGTTCTTCACTTCAAACCAAACGAAACTAAAGCACCTTAAAGCACTTCCCTAAGACTAAAATGTTTGATCAACTCAGGCAAATGGTCTATAGCCTAAATGGCATTCCATGCCAGCCTGTGGTGAGAGATCACAGGTTCTATTACACAAAGGGGACGTTTAGTTTATTGTGATGTACCCTTGATGTGATGCACATTACAATGATGTAACATTAAAGTTTTTGGTTTATTTTATTTTTTCCAACATTACCATAATCTAAGATTACAAAACATATCACATCACCTTAATTTTATCACCTTCTTAAGCAATATAATGTTGTATTCTTGTATTGAGATTATATTAATGTAAGATTACAATAATGTAATATTACGATATAATTTAACATCACGGCAAACAAAACACCCTCAAAGTGTTTGAGTCACTCCACCATGCAAAGAAGAAGAAATGTTTGATCTAGTCAGGAAAACCGTCTAATGTCTATGCCCCCCATGCACCAGATCATTTTTGATAAATTGTTATAACAAGTGGGGAAAAGGGGATTTGAACCACGTTTCTCCTTATAAAGGATACCAATCAACGCCACTGAGCTACAACATTCTTGGCCCCCCATGCACCAGATTGTAATGATGCTACATTCACATTGCTGAAACAAAGACTAGCATTTGTCAGCAACTGACGGAACACAGGGCCAAAGTCAGTTTAGCTTAGTTCCCTGAAGCATTAAAATATATCTATCCAAATTAGTCATAGAAAGCAAATTACTCAAATATTTCGCCCTCAAAACACAGCATTTAGAACCCTTGAATCTCCCAAACTATTCCAAGAACATTAGGATAATAATGTCTATTAAAAGGCATGTAATCACAACATGAGTAGAATTGACAAGGTTGTAAACTTTAGTTTTGTTAGTGTAAGAACAAAATTAAATATAAACATACAGCAGAATTTATAAGATGCCTCCAATCAAAATGGACAAGAAGTGAAAATTCTTCAGAGGAGAAGATGATATAAATCAAATTTATAGTCCATTGAATTGCTAAAATGCACCGGTCCTCTTTGTAGCTCTGTGGATTGATTACATGCACCAAGTATCAAGTCATTGGTTTGAGAGCTTGTGAGAGAGAGCAACGAGAGAATTGCCAAAATGCAAATTATGATACTAAGATGTCCTCAAATTCTTCAGCGACTCAAGAACAAAGGTCTAGAATAATGCAAGAAAGAGCGAAAATGCTGTATCTAATTCAAGCCTTTATTTACCACAAAATATGTAAACTCATATTCTATAATTCTGTTTTAGACTTGTTTACATACATTAAGGATTTCTTCCATTACTGAATCTTCAATCAACAAAAGGTTCTGATATGAAAATGAATAAAAACGACAATTCAAGTTTTAGGCCAAGAGGGTCCTAATTTTTTTATCTATTTATAGGAAATTGTAATTTATTAAATCTAAAAAGACGTATACAGGAAGTATACAGAGGTTTAGAAAACAAAAGGAAACAAAAGAAGGAAAGGAAAGCTATAAGATTAGTGACTTAAGTTCAATGAGTCTAAGAACTCCATCAAAGAGGAGGCTGAGAGAGTAAATGAGGGTACCAGCAACTCATAAAGAGTTTTTTTTTTTTGATAAGTAATAGGGATATATATTGAAAAGAACACTACCTTATGCAAAAAGCATAAGACAGGGAGAAAGATACAGAAAGAAAAGACAAAGAAAAGAGAAAAAAGAAAGGGAAAAAACTAAGAACAACAGAGAGAGCTAAGAAACATAGGGAGAGAGTCACTAGAGGTGATTCTCCAAGCCCTAGACCAATCGAAAAGAGACCCACTGAAAGAAGCCAACAAAAGGTCATCCGAGCTTTCCAAGTCCTCAAATGTCCTCCAATTTCGCTCCCTCCAGAGACACCACATTAAGCACAAAGGAACTAAATTCCAAATGGTAGACGAATGTTTTCCAAGCCAATTCCACCAACCAAAAAGAGTATCTGCAACCGATCTTGGCAAGACCCAAGAAACCCCAAAAGATCTAAACACCCAACTCCACAGCCTATGAGCCTTACCACAATGAAGAAGCAAATGATCCACCGTCTCCCCATTACAACGACACATAATGCACCGGTCAACAAAATCCATCCCTCTACCCCTCAAATTATCACCTGTAAGAATCTTATCCCACACCGCAGTCCAAACAAAGAAGGAGACACGCCGAGGAGCCTTAACCTTCCAAACACCTTTCCAAGGAAAAATAATGGGCAAAGGTCTTCTTAACTTATTGTAAAACGATCGGACATCAAAATCTCCATTCTTCGACAACTTCCAGCGCAAACAATCTCCATTCTCAGATGGAGGAAGATTAGAACCCAAGGTGCATAGAAAATCCTCCACATCACCCGTCTCCCAATCATTAGGTCTCCGAACAAATTGAACATTCCAGCTTCTTCGATCCTCTATCCCCAAACGCTCAAGAGAAGAGGCTACCGATGCCTCTTTATTGGAGGCCCTCCCATAAACATTCGGATAAGTGGAATGAAGAGGAGACTCCCCACACCAATGATCTGTCCAAAGCTTAACTCTATCTCCCACCCCTACCTCAAAACGAATATTTTTGCTAAAAACCTCCCAACCCATACGGATACTTCTCCACAAGCCACACCCGTGAACCCCTCTTCCTAGCTTGGAAGTCCATCCCCCCCACTCTTCCCCAAACTTTAGAGCTACAACCCTTCTCCAAAGCCTTGTCTCCTCAACCCCAAATCGCCATAACCACTTCCCTAATAAGGCTTTATTAAAAGTAGTTAATTTTCTTACCCCTAACCCACCGTATTCCAAAGGTGCACACACCTTGTCCCATCCCACCAAATGAGTCTTGGAGTCCCCCCACAAGAAGTCCCTATGCAACTTCTCAATTTTATTGGCCACATGCGTAGGGATGGTAAAGAGAGATAAATAATATGTCGGAAGATTGGATAGAGTGCTTTTAAGCAGCGTTAGTCTTCCGCCTTTTGACAGATACATCTTCTTCCATCCGGCCAGCTTACGCTCAATCTTCTCCAAGATAGGATTCCAAACAGTAGGGGACTTGTAGGACACCCCCAATGGCATACCAAGATAGGTCATTGGCAAAGACCCAATCCGGCAACCCAAAATCTCTGCCAAAACACGGACATTGGGCACCTCCCCGATGGGGACCATCTCACTCTTCAGAGCATTAACCTTTAAACCTGTCACCGCTTGGAAACAAATGAGAAGCATCCGAACATGAAGAATCTGCTCCTCATCTGCATCGCAAAACAAAATCGTATCATCCGCAAACAAAAGATGCGATACACAAACCCCTCCACCTCGACTACCATCAGCTCTAAAACCTCGAAGCAGACCAGCCCCTTCAGCTCTTTTCATCATCTTACTGAAGACCTCCATCATAACCAAAAACAACAAGGGAGATAGAGGGTCACCTTGTCTCAAAGACTTGAGTCAGCATAGATAGCTCCTTCTCCTCGAATTTCCACTGATTTCTTTCTCTCCAAATGCACCCAGAATACAAGCAGACCCTGCCCCCATACAGTTCCATACCTACAGCGCCTCATCACTCCACTCCAAGAATCCAGCAATTCATTGACTGAATTCAGCATTACCCAAACGTTGTATAATGTAGACTACTAAAACATTGTACAATGTAGGCTACTACATCTTCTCCGTCCATGTTTAGCTATTTCACAAGCATGAATATGGAGATGACAAAAAAAGTTTTTGCCTTTCAGCCAAGGTTCCTCTTTGAATGTAAAAGAAGCTAAGCAGGAAATATTTAATCATATATGCCAAGAAATAAACTATATCTCTGAATTCCAACCCTTATTTAAGTAATTCAATTCTGATTTTTAGAAGAACATCAAATATATGTGCTTTTTTTTTTGGGGGGGGGGGGGGGAGTAAGTAACGCACACACAATTACAAAGAGAGAGAGAGAGAGTTACTTGGGAGTTAATGTAGTTCAATGACGCATGATGCACAAACTGCAATATGGGTTCACCAGCAATGCAAAAGGAAGACAATACAGTAAGCTAATATTCAAGAGCTTCATTTATAAGATCACATAATGCATGGACATATCAAATTAAGAAAATTCTTAAGACTACAAGTTTGTACCTGTGGATTTTGAGCAACCAGGCCTCCAACCGCATCTCTTTTTGCAGAAGAATCTCCACCCCTAGCAGACCCTTTGGAATCACCCTAATGGAATTCATAGTTAACCAATAATGTTATTCCTAATCTTACATGAAAAAATTTATAACTCAAACTTAACGAGACCTAGTGACTTCATAATAAACTGTAGAAAAGTGGGTTGACTTACTTCTAACTGTGACACCGTGACCATCCCAATCCCAATGAAATCCATCATACAAAGAATGAAAGAAAAACTCATTAGATTGAACAGACAGAGAATAACAATACATGATCAATTGGTCTCAATAATTCATAAAAATAAAAGTTTTATTATATCCACATTTCGTCCATGTTTTTCGACAACTAAAACATACAAGTCAATACTTCAATTCAAATCAAATCCTTAGAATCAAACAAAATAAAAGCATATACAAAAGAAGAAAAAAAAAAAAAAAAAAAAAAAACCCAAATTCATTTACCTCCCTATACCTAGCTAGGTAAACCTTAAGGGGTTCGATATAGTCCTCGAACCCTAACGTGGCCATTGCCCACAACAAATCATCACCATTAATGGTCTTCCTCTTCTCCTTCTGGCACTTATCGCTCGCTCTATACACACACAAATAAAAAATAAAATAAAAAATTCAAAACCCTAGAAAATCAAACAATCACAATTCACATCTCAATTTTCTAAACACGAAACCGAATCAAAACGACGAAAGGAACGATTTACAGACTCGCTAGTGATGAAGCTGATGAATTCAGAGACGCATTCTTGCATGGTGTCCTTGGCGTCCTTGGCGATCTTGCCATTAGCCGGCAACGCCTTCTTCATGATCCTGCTAATGTTGGCGATTGGCAAATACCGGTCCTGCTCTCGCACCCCGCCCGTCGAGCGCGGGCTCTGCTCTCCGCCGCTGTCGTGGCTCCCGCCGGCCGGACTCGTCGGAGCCTCCGCCATTCCACGCTGGCCGCAAAAATTCAAAACCCTAAAACAGATCACTGCATTCACACATTCCACACACACACGCACACACACAACAATAAACCTCAGCAATCCAATTCTATACACAAAACACTCAGATACAAATACATAGGTGTGGAGATGTGAAACCCTAGGTCCGCCATTGAAGGAGGTTTAGAGAGAGAAAGAGAGGTTAGAGAGAGGAGAGAGAGAGATAGGTACCTGAAGTGGTTTTAGTTAGTTTTGTATTTGGCGCGCGTTGAAGAGAGAGAGGAGAGGAGAGGAGGGAGGTGTTGGATTGGTGGAATTGAAATTTTATTTTATTTTTTATAAAAACAAAAGGATTTTATGGGGGGAGAGAGTGATCGGACGCTGGAGAAGATAGAGAGAGAATGAGAATGAGAAATGGAGAGAGTTTGATCAAAGAGGGCGAGCTTTTTGGCTTTATGTTTATCATTACCGTTCGTTGCTTCGTTTTTTTTTTTTTTTTTTTTTAATTTATTTTCTTAAATGCATTTTCCTTCTTTGAACATGTCAAATATAGGAGAAACAACCATTTTTTTTTTTTTAAATCCTATAGTTTTCCTTTTTTGATAAGAAAAATCCGATAGTTTTATTCTTTTCTTTTTATGAGAATAGTTTTATTCTTAGCATACTTTAAAATGGGATACTTCAAAGTTTAAATCGTATACTTACACAAATATACAAAAAAATAAGTACGAAGTTTAATATGTTCTAAGAACAAAATTATGGGTTTTTTTTTTTTTATTTATAATGAACTTTCCCTCAAAATATACTAGTTCATTTAATTGGTAAAGTTTTCTTAAATAATTTATAGACTATAAATATACATAAAAAAATTAATTGGTATTTTAATATGATGGTAAATAGTGTTATTCTATATTCAAAATTATATATATATATATATATATTAAAAAAATTACTATTTTCTAATTACGCTTTCTGCTTGTATCTATTTTGGAAGATTTATAGAATACTAAACTCATTACACACACTTTGCACGTGTAATAATGTTTTTTTCTTAATTTGTTTTTTTGAATTAGTGTTAAAATGTTTAAAAGTGATATATAACTAACCGTGTATATAATTTTTTTTAAAAAAAAGGGATAAGGTAACATAGAATAATGTTTAAAAATGAGATAGAGATATTGTCATAAGTTTTAGGCTGAATGAAGAAAATAAAGGAAAAAACCTAAAATTTAGGACCAATAAATTACTCTTTTAATAGTTCGTGTTTTTTAATTTAAAATTATCTAACTAAAAGATAGGAGTATTTTAGAGAGTTTAAAAATTTGTGAAAGGCTATTTTAGTATATAAAATGTTGAAATCCAAATAGAGAATCTTGTTATTAATAGTATAGATTTAATTTTATGTTATATTTGGGTTTGTTTAAAAAAAAGAAAAAGATATGATCCTTATTGCTTTGTGAATTTTGAACCCAAATCTTTTACACTTAAGAAAAGCTTTACTAATTTTTTTAAGAAAAAAATGTTTTACGGAATATTAATTGAATTAACTAGAACTCGCGTATTGGTTCAATTTTTTATTTTTTAATATGCATGTTGATGTGGTATGATAAAATACAACTCCAATTGTCCATGGAAATCGTCCAGAACGGGTCAAAACGAGGTAAATGCCTCAGCATGCTCAAGACGAGGTAAACGTCTCAGCATGCTCAAGACGAGGTAAACTGTCTCGACGTACTCAAGACGAGGTAAGCTGTCTCGACGTACTCAAGACGAGGTAAGCTGTCTCGACGTACTCAAGACGAGGTAAGCTGTCTCGACGTACTCAAGACGAGGTAAGCTGTCTTGGCGTGCTCAAGACGGGGTAAGCTGCCTCGAAGGCCTTAAGACGAGAAGTTATGGACGATACGTGAACACTTAGAAATTTATGAAAGTCTGAAAAGTCTCCTCATTGTACGAGTAACCTTCAGTGACCGTTACGCATAAAAAGGGTAACTCCTAAACGGTTGAGAAAGTTATATTCGAAAAACGAACCTCCTCAAATCAAGGGGAGGTTACAAATCCAATAACCGCTCTTAAGACACTATATAAACACTGGTTCAGACCAGAAAAAAAAAGGTAGGTGAAATCATTCCTGAAAAATTGGAACTTGAAAATATCTTAGAGAAAAACTGACTTTGTCATCGAAGGATTATTGGCCGGCAACCCCGGTCACCTTTGATCACTTCTCTTTCTTTTTCAGGCTGCCAAGGCATTCGCTAGCCCTTTCGAACCCGAAGCATCCAGCCTACTGATTTTCTTCGCATCATCACATGTAATATGGTAATGAAATTCAAATGACAAATGGAGGATATGATGCTTGTAAAATAGTTTTATTAAAAATATAAAACTCATCTGATAATAATTTTTGTAAATTGTAATTGTAAATAGGTAAATCCAACTGATAATTAACTAATACCCATAAGAAGAGATAATGTAGCTATCTATCAATTAGATTTATCAAAAGAAGAAGAAGAAGAAGAAGAAGAAGAGATTTAACCAAGATAATGGATAGATACATCCATCACTTCGTTATTTTTTATTTTTTATTTGTTTATTACAAGACAGAATTCTACTCTAATCTAATCTAAGTGTATATGTGTGTGAAGCTCCCTCCTGAAGACTTGAACTCCGGTCCTTGTCCCCTACACTCCACAAACATTTATACTCGTGGAATAACCATCGCACCAAGAGTATGCGGTGGTATCACTTCGTATTAATGGAGAGTGATATGTATCATTTGATAAATATATATATATATATATATTTGTAGTTGCACGAGGATAGTTATGGATATTCTCAGTATGATTGCTTTTAAAAATTTTGTTAATCGCAGTAAAAAAAAAAAGATTGTGTTAATCAAATAGGCAGTACCTAATGCTAGGACACAGTTGGGGGAGAGGGGGGGGGGAGATTCACTAAGATTGTGTTATGGATATTCCCAGTTTGATTGCTTTTTAAGATTGTGTTAATCAAATAGATATGGATTCTCACTTCGTTATTCTCAGTTTGATAGCTTCAGAGAGAGAGAGAGCATATTTTTTTTTGTTTTTTTTTGAGAAAAAGAGAGAGCATTGTTGAAAGAGACATCTCACTAGAATCGAATATCTAGAACAATTTTAGGAAAAGTCTACAACCCCTCCCACCAACATTTGGGAAAGGTTAAAACTACATGTCTACAACCACCAATATGTAAAGTCAAGGCCACTAAGAAACTTAGAGCATCCACATCAATGGATGCGTAAATTTTGTAAATTTACACATTTACAACCTACTTTTTTATTTTGCACTTTCATTTTTATAAAACATCTACATCAGTTTGTCTATTATACACATTTATTCAAATAAAATATTCAATCCACACCTACAGTGAACTCACCTAGCCACCATCCTCAACCCAGCCAACTAACATCATCAACCCACAAATCTTCAGCTAATTCATCCCTATCAAACACATAAATAGTCAACAAAATTATAAAAAATAAAAAATAAAAACACACACACACACACACAGGCGATGTGCGAAGCTACCCTAGTAGGAAAAAAGCAAAAGAAAGAAAGCAAAAGAAACCCAGGTAAAGAAGGTGTAGATGGGTCTCATCGAGCTACCCCAAGCAGCTTGCTTGGACTTGGACTTGGCTGATGGGTCTCATGGGTTATCGAAACCATCAACGATCAAAGTAGCAGCGAGGAAGTGGCAATCAGCTAAGCAGAGGTGATTGGCGTGAGCAGCGGTGTAGTATGGCTGTGGCGAGACTTGAGAGAGCAATGGAGATCAATGGAGGAAGCGAGAGCGTGAGGTGAGAGTCAAAAACCAGAGAGAAAAAGAGAGAGTGAGGTGGAGAGAGAAAAAATTAATAAAAGACCTTATGCACGAGCTAAAGTAACCGTGTAAATATACACAGTTACTATTGTTAATGTGTATATTTATACATTTTTACACCCACTGATATGGGTATTCTTTTGCTCAAAATGTGTAAAATTGAGCATTTTTTATTTTATTTTTTATTTTAGAAGACTATCTACCAACTAATGTGGTTGTTCTAAACCAGAAAAGTATTGCCATGGAAACAATAAAAACTCATAATATTCTCAAAATTAGCATACTAAACTATTTAAATAGAAGACTGTGATCGAGGCAAGCTTTAACTTGGGGGCAAGTAAATCTTAATAAAAAAAAAAAAAAAACCAATTAACTAATTTTACCCAACACAAAAAGCGTGACCCTTTAAAATTTTAAATAAAATTATTTTGTCCTTACCCAACATCAAAGTCACACACACCCAAAAAAAAATCCCTTAAATGGCTAAGTAGTAACAGAGCCAAAGGTCGGAGCTGCCGTACATAGCCAACAACAAAATTGCCCTTCCTAACTCTAAGTCCTAACTTCGTCCCTAATTGTGATGGACCCATGAGTGAGTTGGCATGCTAGTTTAAAAATGTTGTGACATTTTGTTATAGGCGTAGATGCACTTTTAGTCTCTACATTTTGCATCTTATCCATTTTAGTCCTTACATTTTCATTTCACCACTTTTAGTCGCTAAATCAATTAAAGTGTTCCATTTTGGCCCTTGCTGTTACTTATTTAACAGAAATTGCTAATGTGGCAAATGGAGTGCATTGTTGGCATATTAAATGCTGACGTGGTCAATAAAATATTATTAAAAAATGTCACGTCAGCATAAAAATAATATTTAAAAAAAAACACATAAGCATCCACATCAACTTTTGATTTTGAAAATTAATTAATCTATTTTAACAAAATAAAAAATGAAAAAAAAAAACAAAATTAGAACCTAAAATACACATGAATTTAGAAAGAACACGAAACCAAAATATTCAATCAAATGAACATGAACCTAGAAAAAAATAAATTCACCAATGAAAACATAAATTTTCCATCTCTAATCTGTAACTGGTTGCCTTATCTCGTTTCCCTAAATCTTTCCAGCAACGCTCTCGCTGGATCGATCGTGCCAGAGATAGCAGACTGTAAGTTCTTAAACAGCCTTGATTTTGAGTAATAAAGGCCTCTCCAGTTCGATTCCGGAGCACAAACCCAGAACTAAACAAAAAATACAAACTCAAATTCAAATATTAACACAAGATCACAAACACAAATAACCTATGGCTGTGGGTGCCGGATTCATCGGGTTTTCCTATTTTTTGAGAGGAACCCATGACTTCCATACTGAAGGGTGCGTTGTTGCCTCTCAAAACCCAAATCAACAAGGTGAAAACCCAGATCAACAAAAATCATAATCCACAAAAACAAAGACATGCCCACAATTACAAAGACAAAATTTTGGAACCCAAACCAAAAACTCAACCCAATTTTTTTCAACAATTACAAAGAGACAAAACTCAAAGACATTCAACAATTACACAAAGACAAAACTCAAACCCATATTTTTCCGTCCCAAACACAAAACTCAACCCAGATTATCTTAGGCTTTCTGAGAAACCAAACACAAAACTCAAAACTCAAAACTCAAAACTCAAATTCCAAATCAATGAACAAAACCCAAGATCTAAAACCACAAATAACCACGAATTTAGAGAGAGAGAACTGGGTTTTTGGCCATGGGTTTAGAGAGAAAGGGCTAAGTTTTTAGCCAAAGAGAGTTGGGTTTTTGTCCAAAATTTAGAGAGAGAGCAAGTTCGGTTTTCGGCCATGAATTTAGAGAGAGAGAGAGAGAGAGAGAGAGAGAGAGAGAGAGTTGGGATTTCGGCCATGGATTTAGAGAGAGAGAGAGCTCACCTTTAGTCAGCCCCTTCAGCCGAAACCACCTTCAGTCACCTCCACCTTCACCCAAAACCCACCTTCAATCACCTCTACCTTCACCTTGAGCTTGGAGAACCTTGTAGAAAGAGATAGCTTGGAGAGAGAGCGTGAGATTTTCACAGAGAGAGCTTGGACACTTTGTTTGAGATTTCAAGATTTAATAACTTTTATTGTGTTTGGTTGCCCCGAAAGTTTAATAGAATTTGATAAATTAATATTGATAAATTTAATTATGTTTTTTTTTTCTTTTTAGTAATTTTTAAAATTGATAAATTTATATTAATATTTTGTTAATGGACACGTGGATGCTAACATGACATTTGTAAATATTATGTTATTGGTCATGTCAGCATTTAATGTGCTAACAGTGCACTTTGTTTGCCACATCAGTAATTACTGTTAAATGAGTAACGGTAATGATCAAAATGGAATGCGTTAATTAATTTAAGGACTAAAAGTGATAAAATAAAAATGTATAGACTAAATTGAAAAAGATGCAAAATGTAAAGACAAAAAGTACATTTTCGCGTTTGTTATATCTTTGGCGTTGCTCAAGCTAGAATCCTTTGATATTAGCAAGCCACGCAGGCTCATTCACAGCCCTATCAATTTTCTCAAGCTTTACGTGGTTTTACTTGATCCACAAAGTGCAAGATATTTTAGAGCTACTGCACCTAACAAAATTTAAGAAGTGGTGGCATTAGGATTGGACTAGCGTATGAGCTACGAGAAAGTGTTTATCTCTAAAGAGCGGGCCTCTCACAAGGAGGGGTGTTAAGTTAAAAAAACACATATTTCATTATCATGTTGGAAGTATACAGAGAAAATTCATAACATACATCGAAGTACTCTCACCAAACGTTCAAATATTAACCAAGGACAACTAATGGCAAATGTAAAAATCCCTGGTCCATCACAACCAGTCCCAGCGAACAGACAAAGAAGCAGGACTTTCACATGTTTAGTGCCGTTCGAGATGAAACAAGCCTTAGACCCTTTATAGACTTGAAATTTACATACTGGTGTAGACAGTGGCAATCAAGTCACTCACTCCTTCCTAGCAATGTGGTCCAATGTGTGCTTGAGAATATCAAAGTGTAGACAGTGGCAATCAAGTCACTCAGTCCTTCCTAGCAAGGTGGTCCAATGTGTGCTTAAGAATATCAAAAGGTAAACAATAAGGCTCCACCTTTCATACAGCATCACATACCGGAAAACCTTCTACAATTGCTCTCTCCATGATCTCTTTCTGTACCAGAAGAAGAAAGATCATTTTCATTCTCTCCATTTTTTTTTTTGAAAAGAATAAGAAAACAAGGGCATATAGAGCTTAAATGATGATCCACAGTTTCACTTTCCAGCAGGGTTTTCTTACTTATCTATCCTTGTACTGTTGTACATTCAACAGTTGCACACATAAATATATTTTTATGGACAGTGCAAGTAATGCAAAATATACATGCTCACCTGAATTAATGCAGTGATCATCCCGGGACCATCCTGCATTTAATTCAAAATAAAACAATCATGAAAAAATCAGCAACTTATAGCGGCTCAAAGCTCTGAATCTAGTTAAACTCTTAGAAATTCACACCTTGAATTGCTTCTCTTCCCATGATATCTCCTCCCGAGTTTTTGAAATAATAGATTCCCAAGAACTTGGAACTAATATTGTCTCCACATGTTGCAAAAGTCTCAAGCTATCTGAAATACAACAGTACATTAATAAAATGATTTCAGCAATGGTACCAAGAACTTTCTTGCAATCTACTATTACTTTTGGGTATGGCTTTTGCCACAAGATTAAATTCCAGAAGAAAAAACAGCCTTCATCACATAGTAATTGAGATGGGAAACCATAAGGTATCAAACTGGTGAAAAATGTAATTGGCAGGTTTCAAGTTTTCTGACATTATGACATAAATTAGTAACTTTTTCCATGCTGAAAGCAGTAAGTGGTGGTGATCCACAAGTTAGACACAACCTATAGTATAAGAAAGTGAGTTTTCTAAGGAAATTCTGTCCATGCTGATAGCAGTAAATGGTGATCCAAAAAGTTAGACACAACCTAGAGTATTAGAGAGTGGGTTTTCTAAGGAAAGAGCATATGTGTTGAGGGGGTATATGAAACTAAAGAAAAATGGAAAAGTGAATCAATAGATAAGACTCATTTCTTGAAGCCATAACATAAAAATAGTATGGTTCATATGAAAATCCTGACCGTCCATTTCAACAATGTTGCACGAACTAAACAGTAAACTGCTAAGTTGTTGAAACTGCGTGACAGTGAAAAATATCAATGCACAGACCGAATGGCATTTTTAGAAAAATGCATAGTAAAATAAGTACGGATGCATGAAAGCCCTCAACTAAAATAAATTTTCTGGTCAAAGCGACGTATAAAAATTATTACAAATAAATGTCCAAATCGTCGTTCTTGGACCATAATAATCAAGCATTTGGAATTCCTATGAGATTGAAACTTGTCCTAGCAACAAGAAGAGAACCCACAGCTGGACATTTGCAGATTCTAAAAGCAAAGAAGATATGCTCTGTGCCCACTCAACTGGCAATTGCCATCCCAGGAAAAATTACAGGAAGTTAAAAAATTTACTTGTGATGAATGCTTCTTCCCAAGTTTCATGCTTTGACCAAGAAGGTGCAACTTCCCGAAATGAGATTCCCTTGCTCAAGCATACTCTACAGAATTGTAAAATAGCAAAATCAAAAATAACAAATTCTTTTAAATAAGCATCTTATTCCCCCTTTCTTATTGATTTAGCTACCCATTAACATTGGGTGATGCAAGATGAAAACTGAACTTGGACAAGTTGAATGCCAAGATATTGCCTAGACTTATCCAGGTGCCCAATCCTCATCCTTGAATGGCACAGATGCTCACTCAACAAGAATTTAACAATGCTACTGGGAAATTTTTTGGATGCTTCATGGTTGTAATTCTATTTAAATAAATGCGATAGAAGACTCCACACAAGAGACAATCTGATATTTAATTTCACTCTCAACATGATCTATGGAGATTTGAGAAAGCTTCAAAGTCTTCCCTTGCAAAAAAGATGGAAACATCGACAGTGAGCAGGTTTTTGTGGACGTAAATCTGAATGAGAGATGACCACAATTTGGGACAATGGTACCAACTGAAATCTTCGTATGTAAGACATAAATTTACAACAAAAAGTAAGTACACTTGAAAACAAGAAAAGACTTACTCAATAACTATTTGGCGAATAATTCCAGGAAGGACACCATCACCAATAGGAGCCGTTTGTACTTCAAAAGCACATGTACCATTGTGATCATTCAAGTAGTCTCCCTTAGCTTCATCAATATCCTGTAAACACCTTCCGTAAAAAAATTATAATTATAAAACTAATACCAAATAGCAGGGAACATACAACAATACATGCAATCCTGATATTGATAAGATTCTCATAAGTCATGAGCTATTCTAAGAATACGAAGAGAAAGCAACAGTGCCAGCTAATACCAAGCCACCTTGTCATTTAAAACTTGCTTTGATGAGTATTTTTTATCTACAAGTTCCAAGTGGGAAAAGAGAGTGTCAATGTCATGGGCATAAGCATTCTAAAAGTATTGGAACCCATGCAAAGCACCAAAAGACAGTAAAGCATAAACACCCTCTTTTTCTTATGAATAGGACTATCACTCTAGTGCAAAGACAATATCCTAACTTTTGTACATCAGACATTCTATGAACAAAGGTAATCACCTTTCAATTCCCTTAATAAAAATATTTCCCTATATATTTCCAAAATCAATGATGGTGGTTGTACAATTCCTAGGGAAGGTAGAATAAGTTGTGAGTGGTTTTATAACTATTCAAAAATGAATTTCGAAACAAGTCAATAAGAGATTCAAATGATTTGCAGATTATACAATAATTTGGAAAAATGCTTTCATTTTTTTATATATATAATAGACATAGTAGGCAATTCACTCTTATTTGAAAACTAGTTGCTGCTAAAATTGTTCTATATAGTCACTACACAAACCCTGATTTTCTAGTTCTCTATTGCATGCCAATTTAACTCTGTAAAAACCAACTTCTCCAACCTGAGAACAATCTCATAATAGGATTCACAGAAAGTTAAGTCCAATGACAATTAAATGGTCAAATATGAACCAAAAATAGTTAAACAGCAGGGTTTTCCAATCAATAGAAATAGGAACAAATGCTACTTGGTGAACAATCTCCCACTAAAATTAAACCAAACTTCAACCGAGTTAAGCAGTCGCGATTATTGAGCATATCTTAAATTCGTAGCCACTCACCTTTCGACAAACAACGAAAAAGTTTGTCACACACCCTTCAAGTATCTGATCACCATCATTTGACAACAATAGCTCAGTCACTGAAAAAGGCCTCAACTTTTCAAGAGGCTTCCTAAGCCTGCCGAGAAAAAAAAAAAAAAGGAATCAATAAAAAGTGTCTTATTTTTGCATCAACAAATGCAACATAAATTTCTCTTCTTTCCCTCAATTTTCTCACCAACCACACAAAACACAGAGCACACTAACCTCACCCAATCCGAGTACTTAGCATTCGCCACGTCCCTCCCGCGACCCACCAAGGCCAAACGAGCACCATTTCCTCGAACCCCAAATGCAGGAACCACATAACTCCCAACATAAACATACACATCAAGAGCTTGACACACTCTTTCATCATCATCATCATAACCCACATTCCCAATTCCACTCAATCTCTCAATATTCCCACTAACAAGCGTGGTAACCGACAATTCCTCCCCATCACTCCTCTTCTCCTTCATTGCAATTGGCAACACTTTACTCATCGAATCGTTAACAAGCGCCCGAAATGACCCCATTGTAAATTGTGGCAGTGAATGCATAACCATACTATTGTTTTGTTTGAAAAAGAGCTGTGGAGTCGAATTCGATAGAATTCTTATCGACTCAGCTAGCCTTTTCACGTGCCTTTCCCAGAACAAAAGGCACGAGGCATTGTTGTGAGTTCGAGTGGTAGTGTAAGCGCCTGAAATTTATTTATTTAATTAATTAATTTGGTAAGCAAATAGCTACTAACTAATCACAGCGTTTTGATCTGAGAAATTAAGAGGTACCTGGATGTGATTCGAGGAAAGTTGTTATGGGAGGAGCGTCGGAGGAGTGCAATACGACGCCGTTGCTGAACAGAAACCTCGAACTAGTACCCATTTTTGCTCTGCGGTCTTGATTTGTGAGTTGTGATGAGAGAGTCAACTGGAGTCTTTATTTATAGTTTACCGCTTGCCAAATTTTTCCAAAGTGAAACGACGTAGTTTAGGGCTTTCTATTTTTTATTTTTTTTGAGAAACAAGGGCTTTATTTATTAGGATAAAGGGGAAAATAAGGGCCTGTTTGGTGGAGGGGGTGAGCAATGTTATTTAGATGTTTTTGATATACGCGTGGGTGAAAAAGTATATTGAAATATGTGTAAAATTATTTAAAATATGAAAATATATGTTAGAACCATACAACCAAACGGGACCTAAGTATTTGCCCCAAATTTGAAAAATACCACTGTTTTTGAAACCCATAATAAAATGCTCATGTTTAAAAACTATTTAATAAAATACTCATGATTTTGAAATAGATAGGACTCGATATTAGCAATGTCGAGTTCTTTACATATTTTGTCACTAATTTTAAAAAAAAAAAAAAAATTTAAGTGAAACTCAACATATGTTGAGTTTTACTTAAAAATATACATATATTGATTTTGAGGATATCAAGTTTTATGCAAAATTCAATTTTGTGTATATTGAGTTTCAAATAATGTTATTTTGTTAAATAGTTTCATAAGAGGGCATTTTGCAATATATTTTTCAAATTAGGGGTAAATATCCCATTTTTTAGTAGGATACATAAGCAAAACCTAAACATTGTTATTTCTTTTTAAAAATTTTGTCTCTGCTCTCTCTAATCAGTCTCTGTCTTTCTCTCTCTCTCGTTCTCATTTCACGGCGATGCCCACGGCGCCGTTTGCGATCGGAAATGTCGCCGTTCTCCCTCGCGCCGCCGTTAACCTTCGGCCACGTGGGGCCGTTTTCTGTCATCCACTTCGGCGTTCAACGTTTCGACCTCTTCTCTGTTCAATCACCAGTGACCTAAGGTACGCACGCGCGCACGCACGCACGCACTCAAGGATTACTATATATAGCTATGTTTTTTAGCTCTTAATTATACAAATTCCTTTGCTCTCTGATTGTTTTATTTTTTTAAACAGTGAGTTTGAGAGGCACTAGAAGTAAAAATCCTCTAAATCTGCCTTCTCTACAGTTCTACTAATAACTTACTGTATTAACTTGCTGAAAATTTTTATATTCTTTTTTTTTTTTTTTAAATTCAAACACATGACTGTATTGACCAATGCAACACTAACAATTCCGTCTTTCCGCGAGCTGGGGATAATTAAATTCATATACTTTTGTGTTCAAATTTAATTGAAAAATCTAAGATACTGCACTTAAGGAACAAGTTACGGTTTCGAGTCTAGCAATCAGAAAGTTAGGAATATATGCTTTACTTTCTCATTTAGAAGTTTAGGAAACAAATAATTATGATACTGTAACTTTAAGTATTAGCGAATCAGAAGGTTCCTCGGGATGATTTGGTGGTTGCAATCAAAAAGGTTCTAAATTCTAATTCTAATGTGGGAATCATTATGCTAGAAACGTATTGCTTCGAATCATATTTTTGTGTAGAATCTGATTTGCTTCTCTTTTCGTTTGTGTCCGAAGCCAGCGAGAAGAGGATCGTGAGGTTCCACCCCAAGGATTGTCCCCAGTGGCAGGTTTCTTTCATCCTATATTTACCATTTATTTATTATTTCTAAACAGAAAAAACCTATCATGCTTTTGTTTTGTATGGCTTTTTAGTATTGAACCCATGGTTATCATCTCTAGGAGGAATAGTGGCATTGGGAAAGTTTGAAGCCCTTCACGTTGGTCATCGAGAACTTGCAATTCAAGCAGCAAAGGTTGGACCTCCGTTTCTTTTGTCGTTTGTTGGAATGGCAGAGGTGCTTGGTTGGGAACCTAGGTATGGATGTTATGTATCTTTATTATTCATTTATTTGAATTCTTCTTTCCCAATATTTATGGAGTTGTTATCAATTGCCTTTCTTCTGTGCTTAATTGCTTTTTAGGCTCTCATTTTCGAGTTACACAAAATTGGTTCTGTATCATGACACAAGTGAAAATAGTTGAGGGATGACTATTTGATAATTTTTTTTTTTGCTTCTATGGTTAATATACAAAGCAAGCATGAGAGAGAGAGAGAGAGAGAGAGAGAGGGAGAGAGAGAGGCCATGCAAAATCACTAGTATATTCTGTGGTTTTGTGCAGTTGTTGGTAATTTTTGACTATTATGGACTGATCAGTTGAGTTGAAACCACCTACTTGCATCCAGAAAAGGTTTAAGAAGTTATCTTACTTCGAGATCGACGGGGTGGTGGCTACAACTTTACAAACTTTGGATTCAGCACCAGATGGTTTAAGAGATTAGTACCAAAGTTAAGATAACAAATTTATTACCAATTCCATTTCAGGGGTTTTCAAGGTCTATGGCATTGGTAACAGACCTATTAATTTTGTTTTTGCTTTGTAGAGGAAGACCAAAAATAACAATAATTGAAGTAGTAAAAAAGGACTTGGCAATTGAAGGCGTGCTGGTTATCTTAGTTTTCTTATCATGATCCTGTTCATAGTAGATGTTATGTTACTAAATTTTGGTGAGAGTGGATCTGAAGATATCTTACAATCATGTGGACAAAAAATATTATATAATTTTCTTTAAAGCTATGCTTGGGAATAAGTAGAAATATAGAGGCTATCTCTTTCCTCAGCTGCTCAGCATTTTAATAAATAGTTCTGCTAGAGCCTTTTATAAGCACTTAGGCTGTGTTTGGCTCAACGGAAATTATTTTCCGGAAAGGAAAATATTTTCGGAAAAATATTTTCGGGAAAGGAAAATATGTTTAGGGTGTTTGGTAGCATTTTAGAAAATACTTTGGAAAATATTTTCAAGCGTTTGGTAACGTTCTGAAAATGTAAATTTTTCATTGATTTCAACCATTTTCTCACATTCCAAACAAATTTTATAATACAAAATTACAATCATCAACTTTTAGCAAACAAAAATCAGAACAACGAACCCGTTCGGTCAAAACAGAGAGAGGGAGGTGAGATCGCGGCGGCCGGACAGCGAGGCGTCGCGCCGGGCGTCGCGACCTCGCGATCGCGTCGCGCCGGGCGTCGCGGCCTCGCGATCGCATCGCGCCAGGCGTCGCGCCGCCTCGCGATCGCGTCGCGCCAGGCGTCGCGGCCTCGCGATCGAGGCGCGGCCTCGCGATCGCAGGCGCGATCTGGCGATCGCCGGCGCGAGATCGACGTCCTCTCTCTCTCTCTCTCTCTCTTCGTCGTGCTCTGTCTCCCTCTCGTGTTCTCCCTCTCTCTGTCTCGCGTGCGTTTTCCAGTTTGAAGTGAAGTGTTTTCTCTCTCTCTGTCTCGCGTGTGTTTTCCCCGTTTGAAGTGAAAATTTGGACTGAAATCATTTTCAATCGTTCCAAGGCATATTTTCGGTCAAACTGAAAACATTTTCAGTTTGACCGAATTTTCCAGTTGAGCCAAACACCATATTTTACGGAAAACAATTTCCGGAACTGATTTTCAGTTGAAACAAACACAGCCTTAAAGGGGATCTATGAAGAAAATCATGTATCCATTATTTTTTAATGTTGTTTGCTTGTAACTTGTAGGTTGATTCTTATGCCCAACATGACACTATTTTCTTTCTGAAGCATACACAGATTATCGCTATTTGATCTTAGTGATGTTGGGACAGCCCATAGGTTTGGACTGTTTACAGTTGATAATGCGAGTTTATCAATAATGGATGGGAAAGTTTTAAAGCTGGTTATGTTTTAAAGGGTTCCATGGGTTAATATAATCGTTTTTACCTCAACATTTATTATATTTTTTTTCTACATTTTAGTAGGTCAAAATTTGCAAAATGGAGTCAACTTCAATTACAAGTATCTATAACTTTATACTAATAATTTCTGGAAATTTCCACTTTTCTTAATATTTATTATAAAACTGTATATATAATATGGGAAATAAATGTGAGTCATCCTTATGGTTTTGCGAAAATTATGCCTTGCATTTGCAGTGCCCCTTGCTCCTATACATTCTTCCTGATATTCAAGTTCTGAAAAATTTCATTGATTAAATTAAAAATTTTAAATTACTTTAGGGCTCCCATAGTTGCCAAATGTGATCGGAGGCGAGTTCTTTCCTCTTGGGCCCCATACTGTAATAACATGATTCCAGCAGAGTTTCAAGTTGAATTTTCAAGTGTTCGACATCTCACTCCTCGACAATTTGTTGAGAAGTTGGCAAAAGAGCTTGGAGTACGTGGGGTTGTTGCAGGTAAATATGATTAAGGATCCAATTGCTATCATTGTGCACCTTTTATGAGTCAAAAGTACTCTTCATATACGCTGAATTAGATGCCGTGATGGGAAATTTTGACAGGTGAAAATTATCGATTTGGATATAGAGCTGCTGGCGATGCATTAGAGCTGGTGAGGCTGTGTGAAGAGTATGGTTTGGGGGCTTACATTATTGGTTCTGTTATGGACAAGAAACAATATGCCAGAAATATGAACTCCAGTAATTCAAAAGAGAGAGGACAAGTCTCATCAACTCGTGTTCGTTGTGCCCTTGCTGTAGGGGATATGAGATATGTTTCAGAGCTTTTGGGTCGTAAACATCGGCTTATATTGATGGCAAAGGACCAGGAAGGATTTACCAGCAACAAAAGTAGGGTGTCAGCTCCGAAGTCTTGTTTGTTAAATCTAGCACCAAAGGAGGGTCTATATGAGAAGTGCTCTCTTTGTATTGGTGAGGACAACCTAGTACCGTGTAAAGTAGTTATTGACACAAAGCATGTTCATATTGAAATGGATGAGGTAGGTACATGTAATATTGTCGGTAATGACTTGCGGCTCTTATGTATTGAATTTGGTGATTCAGGAACTTGATTCAATTAATACTTTTTTTCTATATTCGATTTTCTTTCTGTAAAATATGCAGATGAGAAGTTTTATCCACGTTCTAAAATGAATTGGTACTTTTGTTGCCTCATGCGTGATGGGCAATATGCAATTATTTAGCACCCTATGCAGAATATATTCATAGCTAGTTCATCAATTCAGAATTAATTGACTTGTTTCTCAGGTGAAACTAAGATGTTATACATTAATGTAAGGAATTTCTTTTTTAAGTACAGATTAAATATAAGTCAAATTATTGTCGGCTTTTGCTGGCTTGGTTAGCTGGAAGTGTTTTTTTTTTTTTATCATTTGCAACAGACCTTGTGTGTACGGGTCCCCTCAGTTGTATCACTGCATCCTAATGCTTCAATACGGTTCTTGTATTTGCCTCTGCGGGGATGAGGATGAGAGACTCTCACCCCATGCCCGTCTTGTAATCATCCCAACATCTATGTATGCAGAAAAGGGCTCCATTCTCTCCACTCAAGAAGAATTAATGTTTAATATGTTATATAAACTTAGAAATGCTTCTTTGATAAGCCAGGGTGAGTAGAAGTGTTTTCTTTTTCAGTGTGTTGTTGCACTTCTGAAAATGTTTGCAGCTAAAAAAATTTTCATCTTATAACCCATAAGATCCACTGGCAAAAACCCAAAACCCAGCAGGTCCACCGCCAAAAAAAACCCATCAGACAGTAGTGGAGTTATGATTTTAGTTCAAAATAATTTTCTCTTGTGAAGAAATATTTTATTATTATTTGGGACTAATCTGCTTGTTTCGACATTAACATTTTATGGAAAATAAATTATTTTTCAAAAAATATTGTTTAAAAAAGTATCTTATTTTCCTATGTTTGGTATTGACGTTAAAATGAGTTGGAAAACTATTTTTTGACTTTCCTTATTTAGTTTTGTGTGAGATATATTTGTTTTCCTTTATTTCGCTTTGTGTGAAATAAGGTTGTTTTTCAGAAAATTTTAATGAAAAAAAAAATCTATCTCATACCAAGTTAAATAAGGAAAATTAAGAGAGCGTGTTCATTTGACTCTCTTTTTTCCTAGTACTACCGAATACAAGAAAATGCAAAAACATATCTTTAAATAAGAGCTTTCATTGAAACACATAAAGTGTTAGTCTTTTGTTGTTGTTGTTAAATTTCCAATTATTTGTCAATGCTTGATTAAATTAAAATTTAAAATGAAAATTATGGAGTGATTTAATATTTGGACTTAGGAGTGATAGTAGTGGAAAGAAAAAGAGAGATTTTAAACATATATTTTATTTTAAAAAAACAATAAATGATGGTGAATTTTTATGGTTAATATTTATAGCAAACTAAGGAATTTTTTGAATACTCAAAAACTTTATAAAGATAACAAGTTCTCTAAAAAAAAATATGTGTTTTCAATTTCTTTTTAATGAGATATCAATATTATATTTGGCCCCTCAAACCAAAATTCATGGTTCTACCCATGCCTGCAATCACCCACTTAAAGTTTTAAAAACATAAGGGGTGTTTGGTATTATAACTTAAACAATAGTTTTCAGTTTTTAAACAATATTACACGTATTTTCACACTTTTTTATTCACGTATTTCCAAAAAATACAAATAACACTACTAGAAAAACATTACCAAACGGACCATAATGGCAACCACCGGGTGTGAATTAAGCCAGATGGTACCTCTACATGCTCTAAGTGCATAGAGCAGGAGAGAGGTAAGGTATTTATATAGTAATATTTCAAAAAAGTTCAATAAATAAATAAAAATAAATAATGCCATATTAATTGATAAAAAACGTAGATTGTCAAAGACTCCAAGAAGAATGTTAGAATCATAACATAATTCATAAATTTTGGCACAACTTGCCGCATATAACAAGTTGAGCATTGTGGTAAAAGTTTATATTTTTATTTATTTTTATTATAAAAAGTAATGGTAAAGTATTTTTAATTTTTTTTTAATGATATATCAATATTATATTTGGCCCCCTCAAACCAAAATTTCTGGTTCCACCCATGCCTACAATCATGGACTTCTATTTTGTCAAATATTATTAAAGTTTTAAAAACATAATGCCAATCACGGGGCGTGAGTTAAGCTAGATGGTACCTCTACATGCTCTAAGTGCATGGAGCAAAAGTGAGATAAGGTATTTATATAGTAATATTTCAAAGAAGTTTAATTAAAAAAAAATGCCACATTGCTGGATAAAAAATGTAAATTGTGAAAGATTTCAAGAAAAATATTAAAATCATAACAAAATTCATAATTTTTGGCGCAGCTCACCACATCTAATGAGTTGAGGGTTATGGTAAAAGTTTATATTTTCATTTTTTTATAAAAAGTAATGGTAAAAGTTACGTAAATAATTGGTCTTAATTTAACCGATCGTGTCATTTGTCCGTAGCACATTTGACAAACCGTATAAAAACCGAACAGCACCTAGTGTTCTCGACCGTTGTCTTTGAAAATTGAAACTTCCACATTCAGAAACTCCAACAAAGCCTTCCATTTATGAAACAATGGCACCATTTCGAAGTGGCGCTTCGTCCCCAACAATCATCTCGCATCCCAAAGTTCACCAATGGCACCTATTCATCCATATAAACCAACTCTCAAACCCCAAGAATTCACACCAACGAAACGAGACTTTTCAGTTTCCAAACCACCAAAAATGGCTGATCCTTCTTCTCCTCCCATTAGGGATTCAATCTCACAAGAGGAATTCAACATGTTCCACACCATAGACCGTACCCTCTTCACTCGCTTGGTTTTCAACCTTGGCCGTGACCCGGCTGAGGCCACCCAAGTCATGGCACTTTGGCTTTGGCTCGAGAAAGTTGGTGAGGAAATCGACATGGTGTACTCCAAAATATTGTCCTTGCCAGACACTATACTCAACGCTCTAGTCGATGAGTCTGTCATGGCCTTGACTTGCATTGAGAGTGACCAGTTTCGTTTCTCTTCTGATAGTGCCTCTGACATGATCCCTTTGATTCAAAGCCTAACAAAAACTGGGGTCTCACTCCGTTTCTTCCATGACAATCGTATTGGCATTATTCGCGGCGTTACTAAGATTATCAATGAGGTTTGCGTGAGAGCCTTCCAGGACATAGTGAAACTTGCACAAGCAAACAAGAGTGCCCAAGAAAGCACTGGCATTGGGTTTGAGTTTGATAAGCCGGTGAGCTTTCATAGTGCAATTCTGAACCCCTTGTCTTCTGCTTTGTATTACAACTCTTCTGGGGTTGTTGGGGTTCAATCTCCTAACGTTGGGGTTTCACAATTTTTGGATTCGGCTCCTCATGTGCCTGTGAGTGGAGAAGGGCTGCCTTTGGAGGTTTCTCGGGGTTTTGATCCTTATGATCTTTCGTTTCAGAGACAGATTTTGAACAATGAAATTGGTGAGGTTTTGAGTCGCATAAAGTCGAGTAGCCCTAGAGATGAGGAAGCGAAAGAAGTCCCTCCAGATGAGAGAACTATTTTCTTGACATTCTCTAAAGGGTACCCCATTACAGAGAATGAAGTTCGAGAGTTCTTCACTAGGTACTCTCTAAACAAAATTGTTCTTTTAACTTTATATTCCATTAAAAATGTGTATATATTAGATTCAATTCCTAGAACACCTTTATGATAGTTAAATTCAAACCCATTTATTTAAAAAGATAACATTATTTTTGTTACATTGATAAATATAGTCATTTAATTAATTTAATTTAATTGAAAGACGTGTGTCATATCTAATACTATATATGCGATTGAATTTAATTAGAAAATACAGGATATATGCGATGATACCTAAATTAAAATTTAATAAAAAAATTAAGTGGGGTTTAATGTATTTATAAACTATTTGTCTTATCTTTCTTATTTTTTGTTATTTTGAAGGAAATTTGGAGATTTCATTGAAGAAATTTTCATGCAAGAGGTGCTACCAGAGGAGCAACCACTTTATGCACGCCTTGTTGTTCGTGTAGCTTCCTTCATTGAAGTGGTCCTTGACCATAAGAACAAAGCGAAATTCTCCATCAATGGGAAGCATGTTTGGGCTCGAAAATATGTGCGTAAGAACAAGTCGCCAGCAAAGTTATCTCCATCAGCGTCCCAACCTACTTCACCAGCGGCAGCAGAATAATCTTAACTTTTGTTTTTTAAGATATTGTCAATATTTTATAGAGTGGATATATCTGGTTTTGTATTTTATTTCTTATTACTTATACTTGGGTTTTGATTGGTTTGGGTAGAACTATATAATCATGTACCGGGATATATTATATGTAAGAGATTTTGTAATATTATCTAATGATATATTTTAATATGAAAATGTGTGTGTGAGTGATTTTGCTTCGATGATTGTCTGCTTAAAATGGTTACTGAAATTCTTTACGATGTGTCGTACTATAAAGTTGAAAACCATAGAAATAAAGAATAGTCAATAACTAAACAACACTTTATGTTCCATAGAAAATTCACGTGTAAAATAAGTTGAGAAGCAATTTTGTAGTGATGATTGACGGTATAAATATATTGCTTACTGTTATTATTATTTTATTTATTTATTTATTTTTTTAAATTGCTTACTGTTAAAAGTGAATATTGACTTTCGCAGTGGCCAATTCATGACTTAAATTTGGCTTTCCCAATTGTGATGGTGTTTAATCCTAATGATAATGACATGTGAGACGAATGTTGTTATAATCATGTTATGTTAAAAGTATGTCTGGGAAACAACAAGTCCAAAAAAAAAAAAAAATGTAACAAAAGATAGAAGCTTGTTAATTTACACACCTTGTTATTGGGCATGGCTTTCATCTAGTGACTTATATAAAGCTCAATCAGGTGCTTCGAGTCTTCGACTGTCAAATTCAAACTTTAATTTACCCATTTCCCTTTTCGTTTCACCTACCCCTTTCCATTGTCATCGTAGAATTCGGCACTTCCACTATTGAATTTGCACTTATTCCATATTCCACTAATATTTTGTTGGTGAACCTACGTTATTATTGGTCAAATTGGATGTTTGAACTTTTTAGAGCTAAAAAGAAGAGAGAGAAAAAAAAAAAAAAATCACAAAGTTCTTTAGGGAGGTTGCTTGAAAACCCCAAAATTGACTTCAAGGAGGTCGCTTAGGAAAATCCTTTAATCTGTAAAACACCTACATTATCGAAACTCATAAAGACAAACGATTTATTAAACTCATTATTTATAAAAACAATTACAAATTTACAATCTTCATAATTTTAGGGAGCTTGCCCTGAAGGCCCATTATGGTCCTCAACATTTTGATACTTAAACATCTTGGCACAAATTAGAAAGTAGCCAAAATTCACTCCTCCTATTACTGCCAACATCCAATACACATTATCAACTCTTCCATCATTAATATTGTTTGGTAACCATCCCGTGTTTCGGTCTACCAAACTTGTTATTGCCGGACTTAGAAAAAACCCAATTGCGAATAATAGCGAGACCATAGCAGTGGATGTACTTTTTAGTGACATTGGAAATTCTTGATAATACAATCCAACTAAACCTGGGAAATGAAATCCCTCACCAATGCCCAAAATGCCTAGTGGTACCACAAGCCATAGCGCTGACATGGGCACAACCAAGCCAGGCTGACCCATGAGGTGATGGGTTCGGGCCACATGGAGTCGTTTAGATTCAATTAAGGCAGCCCCCACCAAACCAAATATATTGATGATGTGGCCAATTCCAATACGTTGGAGAGGTGTCAATGTTTGACGGGCTAGATTTCGCCACGTGGGGAGGAGGAAACGATCAATAATAAGAATTGAGATGACTGTAGCTAAGAAGTTGAAGAATAGAAATGTTGCAGCGGGGATTTTGAACTGGGGCCCAAGGTGTCGGTCCATAGTTAGTGCTTGGAGGGTTACGAGGCTAGAAAAAATTCCTATTGTAGTACTTAAGAAAATTCCAGTAGACCATAATGGGATAATTCGGATTAGGGTTTTGAGATCTTCCACTTCTTCCACTGTACATAGCTTCCATGATCTTGCATACAAGCCATTTAATTGTCTGTCACCTTCAGTTTTAAGTGCTGCAAGATTTAAGAATCTGCAAAAAAAATGAATGAAGAGCCTTAGGCCCTGTTTGGTTAAAAAATTTTGCTCGCTCAATTTCCATCATTCATCACTCATCACTCTTCACTCATCACTTATCACTCATCACTTAAAAATATTATATCCATTTGGCACTATCACTCAGTTTTCATCACTCATATTTTTTACACTATTTATGGGTCCCACGTCTGTCAATCAGTGCAGCTTTTTTTTTTTTTTTTTTTTTTTTTTTTTTTTTCTTTAGTACCAGATCACCCAAACCCAGAAAAAAAAAAAAAAAAACTAACGTTAAGGCGAACCCAGAAAAAAAAAAAAAAACGTTGAGACCGAACCTAGAAAAAAAAAAAAAAGTCAGCCGGTCAAAAGTTGCGGCTGTAGGTCCTCCAATGTGTGTTTAATTACAAAAATGCCATTGGGTTATGAGTTATGGAAACTGAAAACAGCTAAAATGTGTTTTCAGTTTCTATAACTCATAACTCAAAAATTAGAGAATTGAGTGATGGAAACAGAGTTATGGAAATTGAGTTATTTGCTCCCAAACAAAGTTTCAGTCATGGGTCCCATCATTTTTGAGTTATGAGTTATGAAAACTGAGTTATGAGTTATGAAAATTGGCAATCCAAACACCCCCTTAACCACTTAAAGTGACTATCTCAATCGTCAAGCTTAAAAAATATCCAGGATATTTAATATATTCCTAGTTAATATTGTCATTTACCTACTACCACCATCTGATTAGCTTATTTGTATTTTTTTTTTAAGAAACAAACACACACGACAAGGGAGATGGAAAGAAGTTGTAATACAAAGACATCACAACTCCACTCAAAAGTTATAGTAATTTTTAAAAAAGGGTATGACAAGTTATACTACACACAACACTCTTCTAAGTAACGTGAGACAATTGCCCGTTCTTTTTATTTTATTTTTTTATTTCAAGTAATTTAGTTAACTTTAAATAAATAAGTCAGATTTTAAGTTTTTAAATTAAAGAATACTTAGGAAAGAGTTTAATGGTGAAACATGCAGTAAGAAACACCCATACAATACTGATACAACTTTGTGCAAGTATTATTATTATTATTTTTAAATTGACAAGTTTCACATGCAACCAATAAATTCTGAGTCCGCTTTCACATATTATTGTGATTGAAAAAAATGTTCTTAATTTGAATATAACATATAACTAGAGACCTATATTGTATTTATTCATAAATTAAGTAGTTATTCAACAAGAATCTCTATTATATTCTGTTTAATTTTATATTTATTAAATTTTTTAAATTGACATACCATATTTACCAAAAAAAATATAGACTTGTATACAGTTAAAATATAATTACAGAAAATAGTTATAGTGATTCATACCTGAAGCTTTTAGTTGGTAAATTGTCTTCCATCTTTGACGCCCCAGTGAATTCAAAATAATAATTCTGCCTTCCAAAAGTTTCCAACATTTTCCTTTTTCGAATTGCTGCAACCATGACACGAGCTATGCTCGTGAAAGGGCTTCCATTTGGCTTGACTTGGCGATAAAATCGCTTTCCCAATACAAATACGACTATGCTAATAGCATTTGCAATGACACAAATTCCAAACCCTAATCCCCAACTCACATTGTCCTGGATATAGACAATAGCAGTCAAGCTGATTGCGTTAGCAAAATACAAGGCGAAAAAATACCAATTAAAGAAAGTTGCTTGATCATTGGGCTTGTCAAATTGTCCAGCTCCCATAGTTGCAATTGTGAAGCGTGTGCCTCCAAGTCCTAGTGAAGCAAGCAGCAAGGTCACGTAGAGGACTCCGTATTGAAGATTTGATGGGGTTTCACATGTGTGTGAGCCAACTGCACATCCCGGTGGCCTCAAGGAATGTATTGTAGCCGTTATGGTGAACATGATCATACCCTGAAAAAAAAATTTTAATAAAAAAAAATCGAGTTTAAATTTAATCTATGATAGGCTTTCATCAGGGGTGGCTTGATGCATTTGGGGGCCTAAGGCGAAAATTAATTATCTTGTATTAAATAAAAAATTACTACTAATTAATATGAACTACGTAGAATTTTTTCTTTTTTTTTTAGAAATTTTATAAACAGAAAAAGTTTGACAAAATTTTTCATACTTGTTGATATGACAGATTGATAGTGGTAAGTAAAAAAGTGGTGTAAGTGGTAGACTTAAATGAGAACTAGTAAAAGTTTGTTAACTCAACTCTTATTATTATTATTATTATTATTTTTTAGAAGTGCAATATTCACAATATTTTTTATAACAAATTCTAGGTTTTAAGCTACTTTTTGTTTTCTATTTGAAAATATCACTATTATTATTTTTTTTTCCATCAATAACAACCTACTACTTAACATTAGTTGTAAAAATGTTATGAAAAATATTGTGGACGTTGCATTTTTTTCTCTTTTTTATTTGTTTTTCATCTGGTAAAAAAATATTATTTTATTTATGGATTATAAATAACCCTATTGGTTAAAATTTGGGAGCCTTTTTTTTGCTTGGGGCCTTAGACAAATGCATTTTTTACTCTAGCATTCAGCCGGCTCTGGCTTTCATTGACCTTTTTTTCCTCAAAATAGAGATTACACGAAAATGAATTCTTTCTATGTAATTGGGGCCAATAGGCTATGCCAGTCCAAAAATAGGTAAACATGTAAACGCACTTATGACAAGTTAGTTTATGATACGCACTTAAATGAAATGAGTCGTGAAGTTGCAGTATAAGATTATATCTACAATTCACATTCAAAAAATTATGAGGCGAATGTAATATGTTTTTCACCACCATGATAGTCTTTTTTGCTTTATAATAAGTTCCATAACTATGATTCTTGAATCTTGAAAAAAGAAAAAAAAAAAAAAAGGGTTTCATAACTAAAATGCATGAACAAAAAGTTTCGACTGATTATTAGATTAAAACTTTAAAAGTTGAGAATATTCTAATAATATAACCCATTAAACACTCCCAAAAAAAATAAAAATCAACATTAATTTATATACCAGTAAGGAAACAAAGGCGAAGAAGGCAACGACAGGGAAAGAGCCTAAGAAAGAGTCGGCAGTGATGGCACCGGCAACTGGAAAGAGACAATTGCTACCCAGTACAACGTTGAATATTTTTGTAGCGGTTATGCTTTTGACGTTATACTCTGTTATTAGATATACTATCAAATTCGATGCCCATCCACCAGCTACTAGGGAAAGCCCAAATAGAGTTCCTGCTTAAAACAGTGTACAATGCTATATTTAGACCTATTTAGGTAGTTTTATTTACAAAACACAGAGAGAGATGGAGATAGACCTGTAACGAATGGGAAGGTAATCCAGCCTCCTTGTTTGGACTCATTAGATGCTTGTTCAGCTTTTTTATTGGGCGTAGTTAAGGCATAAAGCTCCCTTTCAGAGTGTTGCGATGATTCCACGCCTTCCATTCTTTCTCTGAACTAGATTTCAGCTAAGATGCTATGTAGGAAAGTTTACTTGGTACCCTATTATTATATAGGAAGGAAGGTCCTCTCTCTCTCTCTCATGCTTTAGGCAATGACTTTGTTACCCTTCCCACCCACCCAAAAAAAGGACAGATTTACCATGGTAACCAAAAAAAAAAAAAAAAACCAAAAAGAGAAATTGAGATGTAAATTTTTTTACTTGAAAGGATTACACATAATATAAGTGAAGTCCAAGAAAATAGCCATGATCGATTTGCAATAAAAGGCCCGTTTAGATATCGTTTATTTTGCTAAAAATTGAAAATACTGTAGCAAAATAATTTTTAAATGTGTGAATAGTACTGTGAGACCTATTTTTAATATATATTTTTTTCTGAATAAAGTGGTAGTGCGTCTCGTGAACATTGCGTGAACAGTGAGTAAACAATGCATAAACAGTGCGTAATGTCTCATGAACAGTGTAATCCGCGTGCATAAAAAAAAAGAAAAAAAAAAGAAAAGAAAAGAAAAGAGAAGAAGGAAACACCAAACGCAGACACTGGCTTAGTGAGCGTATTGTAGTGTGAGTCCCTTGTGTTTGTAAACGCAATCGCAAAAAATGTTAAATTCAAACAGTCACATAGTGTGAATATATTCTATTATGATTTATAATTTAGGATCTGTTTAGATTGAGGAGGAAAGAAGAGTAGAGTAAATTTAACTAAAAATAAATTAATTTTAGGTCAATTTTACTTCACTCTATTCTTCTCTATTTTCCATTCCTCCGTTTAATCCAAAAAGATCATTAGTGTTAATAAATTCCATGGTGATTATTTTGTTGGTTGGTCTGTGTTTTGTTTTTTGTTGTTTCTGCTCTTTGGGAAGAAATTAAAAAGCAATAAAAAGTGCACTGTTAGGTCAAAAGAGTGAGTGTGTCAGTGTGTGTTTGTATAAGGCTATAAACTTCCACTACACACATTAATCCAATTTATCTGCAAGTCAACAGTTGTACGTACGTCAGTGCTATGATGAATTGCAAGTTGACAATGGCTAGTGGCAAGACATACATAAAAAATATGATAATTTTTTATGAGCTAAAGAGGAAGTTTCATTTTGAGTGTGTCCAACGACTAATAAAGCATGGTGATTGGTGAGGTGAATGCGGGCTGTGGAAGTTGGTGATAAGATTGGTACGTAGCCCTTGGCCATTGGCTTTTTCTGCAACAAAAAGTCTCTCTTGGTGTTAAAGACTGTCGGTGTATCATGCAGGACTAGGATTTCAACTTAGAGTGGTCCAAGTACAAACAAAAACAAAAACAAAAAATATGTAATTGTCATCGGACTTTATATATTTGTGATCTATCCATTTGTGATAGAGATACTTGATTCATTTAATTTGTGATAATATTTGGCTTAATATATAGAGGAGGGCCAAGATATTGGAGAAAGGAGAACCAAATGAAAATCTTTTTTGGACCGATTCAAATCAGGCTAGTATATATATAAAAGAATTTTTTCTAAAAGAATTTTTTCTGCAAAGGGACCATTTAAGCCCAAAATGTGGTTCTGTCTGCATGTCACCATAGTTAGGGGTGTCCACGGGTCGGGTGGGTCGGGTTTGTGCCCAATCCGCAACCGACCCGCCGGAGATCGGGTGGGGAGCCGTCGGACCCGCAACCGATCCGCCGGAGATCGGGTGGGGAGCCGTCGGTTTCCCGTCAGGAGAGGCCGAAACCCGCCGGAGAGGACCAAAAAAAAAAGAAAAAGGCCGATATCTCTCTTGATCTGGCGAAGATCCGGTGCGATCTAGCCGGATTTGGCAGAGATTTCGCCAAACCTAATGTTTTTTCCCCTAAATCTGGTGTTTTAGTCGCCGGATCTGGTGTTTTAATCGCCGAAATACGCCAAATCGTGCCGGAAAGCTCGTCGGAAAACTGAAAATCTCAGCAAGTCAATCTCTCTTCGGGCGGGTCGGGTTGAACGGGTTTTGAAGGAAGGGAGCCGAAACCCGAACCGCCGGTGTCGGGTTTTAGAGCTCGCCACCCGCGTCCGACCACCTTTGCTGTCGGATCGGGTCTTGACGGGTCGGTTCCGGTCGGGTTGGTTGGTTCCGGCGGGTTCTCGGTTCCGGTGGACACCCCTAACCATAGTCCATAAATAAATATAGGTATCTGTCACTGTCATCGCTCATCAGGCTTTATTAAAAGTTATAATTCATTGATTTTCATTTTTTACGCATATGATACTGTCGGTTAGGAACTTGTGAGTTGTGACTTTTAAGAGTTAGACATATTATGCTGTCAAAGGAATCATTTGGTAAAAAAAAATTTAGTACTTAATGTTATTGCTTTCAAAGATTAATTGATTTGATTGGATTTCTTTTGAACAGAAAATTCGTACTTAACCGTGATCAATTATTTTAATTACTTGGTTTTGTTTAACGAAAAAAAAAGTACTCTCAGGCCTCCGGCACTAGAGTTATAATGGTGACTTGTTGAGCAAGAATAAATTTTTGGCATTATGTGATGTTTTCACATCGTTTGATTACGTATAACATCTTAGAGAAGAAGAAACTATTTAATATTGGGATAGAAAAGATCTAGATATATAGTATTTGGGTTGTAATAAATATTTTCATAATGAGATATCTGAGTGTGGTTATTATATGTATTCAAGTGACCTATTTATAGACCCTTAAAAATTGTTTATGTTTATGTTGATTCTCAAAAAAAAAAAAAAAATTGTTTTTGTTTGTGTTAGGTTGTTCGGGTTGGTTCATTCATGTCAATTTCCGTATAATCATAGGTTGTTTGATAATGTTGTTCTAGAAACATTGTTTGTATTTTTTGAAAATACGTGTAGGTAAAAAAGTGTGTGAAAATATATGTAATGTTGTTTAAATACTGAAAATTATTACTCAAAATACTTTACCAAACAGCTCATCAATTTCAAGATTATTGGTGTATTTGCTCATTGTAAAAGAGAGATTTATTCTATACTTGATATAGCTCAAAGACATCATTTTTAGGTATTATGTAACCTTGACTAGTGCTTGATTTGATTAAGATGCCAATTGGTAAAATCTTTTGTCGTCGAATAAGAAATTTGAGGTTCACAAAAAAAAAAAATATCAATCTCTATTAGAAAATTGGTAAATTCACAACTATTCATTCATGTTAAAATTAATATTACAAATGTGACCATAATACTTTAGTGAATTCACAAATATTTAATTATTTCAACTAATTTAAGTGCACAATTATTTTGTATATTTATAATTGCATGTTGTAGGGACGATAAATTCAATATTACATGTATATGAGCCTATTGGGCCAAAGGCCCAATCTGAGGATATTAAATAGTCTGAGGATGGGGAAATATCTACCTAAGAGGTCGTATTGGTGAGTAAAGAAGTAAAATCTGATCAAAATCATCCAAGAAGGTGGTTTGAGGAGGAATCCTTCCTCGGCAAGATAAAGCTGAGGTAGGAAGGTGTGGCCTGCCATCCAGAAGCAATGTTTTAGAAAATCCTGTAAGTAAGGGAATACATCGTGGACGCATAGGATAAGGAAAGGGCTATGAAATATCTAAGATAAAGTTGCTTCCACTGCATTAAATGCTTTGCAACTAACCCTTTAACTGCATCAATGCTTAAGCATCAGAGTTCAGCCTTACAACTATTTTCAAAGACTTCAGGGAAGAGCTGATGTGACAAGTATCCAAACCAATAATCTGATTCATACGTGGAGGATGTAGAGAGGAAGAAGAATGATATGAAAGAAGGAGGAGACATTCAAGGTAGGAGAGGGAGAAAGGAGAGAGGAAAACACTGTAAATTGAATATTTGTAGTCTGTCTTTAAGAAAAGGAAAATATAAGAACAAGTTCCTCAGCTCGAGTCCGAGGACAAGTTTCCATCATAGAAACTAGTCCATTATTATCATTTTGTGATCTTGGGTTACTACTTTTTTTAGCTAAGCTCATAAGAAACTAGATTTCAAACTCATTTTCTACAAATTTATTGTATTGGGCTCTTTGGGCTTATACCCTTCCTATTATTAGGTTTAGGTACAAATTGTGACCTTACACATGTGTTATTAAATTAGTTTTTACCTTTGGATTGCTTTTGTTTCAATTGTTATTAAAGCAATTAAGCACGAGGAAGAATACCATATTCCAAATAAATTTTTATTTTTGATAATAAGTATTTCAAATAAATTGTATCTTAAATGAATTTTATAAAAATAACCATCTACGTTTCTTTTATATATATAATTACTACACTATCTATAGTATAGATAATTAATAAATACATTACCCATTAACACATGCAGTGGTGGAACTAGAAATCTATATTTGGGGGGGCCAAACATAAAGTAAGATTCATAATTTTTTTCCTAACCATACTATATGTGTGTGTGTGTGTATATATATATATACACTATGTAAAATAGTTGAATGAGATGATTAATGATTGCTAAAAGACTTATAAGAAAAAAAATTGTCAAGATTTTTGTAACTTAACTTGCATCTCATGGTGTTTCTAATATATACATCTAAAGTTTATATATTTAATTTCTCATTATAATTATCAAATGTGTTGAAAATAAAACAAAATTATTCAAGAAGTACAAAATCATATAATCAAATAACCATTACCTATTCATTATTTACCCCAAAAAAAAAAAAAAAAACACACTCACTTACACATATAATCGTTTATTATATATATATATATATTATTATTATTATATTAATTTAACAACAAATGACAAGTTGAAGAAAAGTCATACATGAAAGTATTGAGATTCTAAATAGTATTGCACAATTGCTAATAGTATTGCTTTTGCTTTTGAAGACAAACCATACATGTGTAGGACATGGACCAAATTTTAATCTCAAATTTGTCAAATAAATCTTGTCTAGACTTCAAGTCTTTGAAGTTTAAACGTCTGGAAAACTAGTACTTGGGATCGTGGGATAAAGAACTAAAGAAGATAAAAATGAAAAATATAACAACAAATCAGCTCAAGAAATCACACAAACATGAGATAGTATCTCATGCGCTAGACGCATTCGTTATTTTCCCACAGAGAGAGAGAGAGAGAGAGAGAGAGAGAGGACTCACCTGTGGTGGGTGCAGTTGGGGTGTTATCTATCTGGTATCCGTTCAGATGTAGATTTGCTGGAGATATTCGACTTTGTGGTTGGTGATTTTTCTAAAATGAATAAGAGATATTCCCACCGTTAAATCCAAAAGTGCAAAGTCCAAAGGTTTTTCAATGAAAATAGATAAAAAATTAAAATCTTATGTTTTATTTTTTTGAGTAGTCACAACAAAGCTTAGGAGATAAATTATTATTGGTTTTCTTTTGGGTCAATTTTTAACATCATTTTTTTTTATCTACTTGACACTTAGGCTTTGTTTTAAAATTTTTGTAAAAATACTGTATTTCTAGCATTATTAAAAAAAAAAATCATATCTGAAAATTGGGGGGTTAGTTCCACTGTTCAAGTATTTTCTTAGAAAAATTTAAATTGATAGGATAATTATCATAATAGTATATACTAATCAAATTTTTTTTTTTTGGGGGGGGGGGGGTCTACCCCGTCAGTCTCAACGTCGCTCCGCCACATGATTATTAATTAATGCTTTAATATAAATCATAAATTCAATGTTGATGATGTGGAAAGCTGGGTAAGAGAATTCTCTTTCATTCTGATGGAATGCGACATATACCTTATAGTTAGTATTACCTCAATAAGACAACAACATGATAAATAAGTTTCTTAATTATTTTTTATTTAAAAGTTGACATATCAGTATATAAAATTTACAAATAAAAATTATATTATCCTAATAGCTTTAAAAAAATATAACTGAAAAGAAAATTTGTGATTTTTTAATTTATTTTTTTATTTGGTGGTGTTATTGCCATGCGCATATAGCTCAATGATATATATATATATATATATTATAATTTATTGTTCCCAACATTAGCCTTTAAAAAGAAATTGTTTTCTTCTTGAGTTGGCTCTTTTAGCTTTCCAGTTGCACGTTCCCCGTGGTGCTTAGAGGATTTTGGTTCACAAAATACTAGCTGATAAGAGTTTACAAAATATTCTTTATGATATTATACTGCAAAGTCGAATCGAAACCATACTTTGCAAGATATCGTTTCGATTCGACTTTGAAGTATTATGAGTCAGTCGCAAAGTATAGTTTCGATTCGACTTTGAAGTATGATATCATAAAATAGGTATCCAGAATCAAACAATATATACTTTTCATTTTAACGGTCCACAGGAAAGTCACATGCAAAGGAAGTTGAGAAAGTCCTATCAGTCACACATTGTATAACTGTCCTGTAATTGCTTCTTATCCGCGTAATGAGTTATACATGGAACCCTTGAAGTTAAAGAAATAAAATCTTTTGTGTTCTCCTTTTCAACCATACTTTTCAAAGCCTCAGCTCGTCATATTGATCAACAAATTGCTTCAATGTAGTCTTCATGCTCACATAACCATCAAAAAAGGCATCTATACTTTCACGACATTGTGTAGTAGACATTTTCGCCCAAAATGTATTTTTAACATATGTTGGTATCCAATGATGTCACTCATAATACAACCATTACAACTATTTATTATCTTGAAGAATATGCACCTCAAATAATCTTTGCCAACTGTCTTCAAATTCATCACGACTCAATGAGTCATATACAGAGTGCTCAATATTTCTCCTAATCACCTCATATTGAGAATATCTTTTAAATTTCTCAAGAATTTTCTTCATTATATGCCATAAACAAAACCTATGTTTAGTTTCAGGGAATACTATTTCAATTGCCCTTTTCATAGCTTTGTCTTAATCAATTATAATTGCTTTTGGAGCTCAGCCTAACATACACTAAATTAATGATTCAAATTAACAACCAAACAAAAGTATCAACATTCTCGTTTGATATTAGACCACACACAAGAAATATTGATTGACCATGATGATTCACTGCTACAAATGGAGCAAACAACATTTTATACAAATTTGTTAAGTGTGTTGTTTCAAATGTTATAATATCCCCAAAACATTCAAATGTGGCTCTACTTCTTGCATTGGCCCAAAACACATTCATCACTCGACATCTATCATCCACATCCATTACATAATAAAACCGTTAGTCCTCTTACATTCTAACAAAATAGTCACAAAGTGCTCCAGCACATCCCATTCCAAGTTGAAGCCGCCTCGCTTTGTCAACATGATTTCTGCAGTCTTTCTCTCCAAATGGATTTGGTCTTGGTTTAAGAGCATTAGTTGCCTTACTTTTTGCCTTGCCTTGATTAACACACGAAAGAATGAAATATTTTAAATTTCCATCATGTCCAAGTTTAGAGGTTCTCTTCGACACACTAAAAATTGCTTGTTTAGCATATTGCATATAATATGCTCTAACTTCTTCTTCCGAATTAAACATCATTCCAACCTTTGGTTCTAAAATAATTTCATTTCCGTCTAAAATCTTGTTGATTTCGTGCTGCTTTTCTTCAATCTTTTCAATCTCTAAATTTTGCTCATTTTCTTCCTTATCAATGACGATTTCTTTATTAGAAGACATGTAGTCTTCATTGTCTGACAATCATATGATTGTTTTCATTAGAAAAAGTATTCAATTATCTGGTAAAAAATATAAAAACTTTAAACTATGTATTGTATTTAGAAACATTAAAAATAAAATACAAGTAGTCGAGGAATTACCAAAAGTAGAAGAATTAAAAGCATTAGATAGCATTGTGGGAGCATCATTCTCTGCCATTGTGGCAACACCATTTTCAGCCATGGCTCCGGCGGCTTCTGCAATGATTCGTACAACTTGTGTGGCGGCAGAGTTAGTCAGAGTGTGGTAGGGTGGAAGCATAGGCAAGAGGAAGCAGATTATGGATTTGAGATTTGAGATTGAAGAGGCAAGAAGGGAGGGAGGCAGACGAGATGCAGCGGGGAAGGAGGTAGAAAAGCTTGAGGGTTTTAGAATTCTTTTTTTAGGTTTTTTATTTATTTTTTTTGTTTTTTATTTTTTGATACAAGATAGAAATTCTACTCTAACTTAATTTAAGTATATATTTGTGTGAAGTTCTCTCTTGGAGACTTGAACCTCGACTCTTGTCCTCAAACCCCATAAATACTTATACTTGTAGAGTGACCATCACACAAAGGGCGTGCAGTGATTTTTAGGTTTTGTTAACTCTGAGTCTAATACGCTTCGTGTTTAGGAGGGTTTTTATTTATTTATTTATTTTTAATTTAAACTGGTAATATCTTATGTGGCATTTTAGTTTTTAAAAAGCTAACATGGAGCATGCTACACCAGTAGCTTGTAAAATGTTTGTGTCTATAGTATTACTCAATTAATTTGTTTAGTTCTCTTTTGAATAGAAAAGTATGCACTTAATTAACTGTTATAAATAAATTTAATCACTTGGTTTTCTTTAACCAAAAAGAAAAGGTACTCTCAAGCCTCAGCGTGCTTAATTCTCAAATGATCCTAGAGTTATAATGGTGACTTGGTGAGCAAGAATAAATTTATGGCATTATGTGATGTTTTCATACTGTTTGATTACGGCCAAAGTGGGCAAATGCAATTTTTGCGCAAAAAAAAAAACAGCATTATGCCTCATTTCCTAAACTAATTAGGGAAATGCCCCTCTTTTGAAACTCGATTTTCTCAAAATCGAGTTGAGCCCTATAGCGACGTTTTAAGGAGCCTATAGTGATGTTTTTTATCAACTATAGCAGCATTTTGTAACTCGAATGTAACTCGAGTCCATGGAGGTCAAGTTACAAAACGCCGCTATAGGTCCTTAAAACGTCACTATAGGCTCTATAAAACGTCGCTATAGGGTTTCGGAATATGTTTTTTTGAAACTCGATTTTGAGAAAATCGAGTTTCAAAATAGGAGCATTTCCCTAATTAGTTTAGGAAATGGACATTTGCCCTTTTTTTTTGCGCGAAATGGGCATTTGCCCATTTTCGCCGTTTGATTACATAAAAAAATCTTATAGAAGAAGAAACTGATCCAAAATTGGATTCTCAAAAAGAAATACATAATATTTAATATTGACGAAAAAGTTAATGAACTAGATAGTATTTGGGTTGTAGTTAATGTTTTCATAATGAGATTTCTGAGTGTGGTTACATTTATTCAAGTAGACCCTTAAAAAATTGTTAATGTTTGTGTTAGGTTGTTAGTATTGGTTTATTCATGATAATTTCGGTATAATCAATTAATTTCAAAATTGTTAGTGTATTTTGCTTTTTATAGAAGAGGGATTAATTCTATACTTCGAAGTAGCTCGAAGAAATATTTTCTATTATGTAAGCTCGACATGTGCTTGATTGATCAAGATGCCAAATTGCCAATCTCAATTGATCCTTAATTGATGCTCGATCAATCAAGAGCAACATTTTATTTTCACGATCTTGTTTCTATTCTAGTTTCAGTTATTTATTTTAACTATACTTAAAGCACATATTAAAAAAGGATAAAAACATTGCTTCTAAGAGGCTAGAGAGGCAACCCGGCCACCAAGTATGACATGAATGATATATAGAATTCTAAATTTGCCAATTCTTTTTTTTTTTCCTAAACGTAGCAAAAGAAACATTTGGCCAGGTTGTTTGTGTAGCATTTGTTGTAAGTACTATCAGAGTGAAGGTAAAGCCAATCAGATCAGGAAGCAAGAGCAGGAACAAGAAGTATTGATCAAGGCATAGCAGATCAGTACAATCGACAATGTATTTGTATTTCACTATATATAGTGACATGTAGTTTAGAATAGGTTAAGTGATGACACGTGAGTCAGGTTGTTAGTACTGTAGCAAGCACGAGTGAAGTCTGTTTCAAGTCAGTTAGTTCTGTTTTGGTAGTTAGGCAGTTTCTTTGGTTCAATACTTGTGTGTGTGTGTGTATATATATATATATAGATTGTATTCATTTTCTTCTAATTAATGAAAATATAGTTTTTCTTATTCGCTTCGTGATATGGTATCAGAGCAAATTCCCAAATCTCTTTAGGGTTTTGCGTTTCTTTCGGTTCAATTTTCCTTCTTTCAATTCAATTTTCTTTCTCAATTTTCTCAAGATACTCACTCTGTTCTTAAGAAATTCTCTCTTTTTGTCAACAATGGCTTCTGCTGCAAATGCCAATGGTTCTACCAATGCCTCTATACCTGAGAATCCATCTTCTTCTTCGCAAGATTCTCCAGTGGATGACCCTCTGTTCTTGCATCACGCAGAGAATCCAAGTCTGGTTCTTGTTACACACCCTTTGATGGGTGGAGAAAATTACTCAGCTTGGGCTCGAGCTGTGAGGAAAGCTCTGCTCACTAAGAACAAATTAGGGTTCATTGATGGGACTTTGACTCTTTCATCACCATTGGTGTCTACTCCCTCAGCTATGCAAGTGTGGATCAGGTGTGACAACATGGTTGACACATGGCTAACAAATTCAGTTTCACCGAAACTTCAAGCAAGCATCATTTACGAAGACACTACCTTAGAAATCTGGAATGACTTGAAGAATCGTTTTGCTCAAACCAATGAACCAAGGGTCTTTAATCTTCAAAAGGATATTGTTGAACTTCATCAAGGTGAGATGTCTGCCACTAATTTCTTTACTAAGTTGAAAGTGTTTTGGGATCAACTGCAAAACCTTAGCCCATTTCCTTCATGTACTTGTGGAAAATGTGTTTGCAACATTAACAAGAGGCTAACTGATTTTCAAGTCTGAGAGTCTGTGATGAAGTTTTTAATGGGATTGAATGATTCATTCTCCTAAGTTAAGACTCAAATCTTGCTTATGGATCCAATTCCATCTCTTAGTAAGGTTTCCTCTTTGTTAATTCAAGAGGAGACACACAGATCAATTCCTAATGCTTCTGTCCCTAAGGTTGATTCCACTGTTTTAGCTGCAAAAATTGTCAAATGCTCATCATGGTACAAATCTTGCAAGTTTTGGTTCTGGTGGCAAGAGCAAGGACAGACCAATTTGTAATCACTGTGCCAAAACTGGTCACATAGTGGATAAATGCTATAAATTGCATGGTTTTCTACCAGGATTTAAGTTCAAGAACAAACCCTCCATGGCTCATCAAGTCTCTTCAGAATTCTTGCCTCTTGCTTCTCCAATGCATCACCAGAATTCTGCCTTTACACCTGAACAGTGTCAGTAGCTTCTAGCTTTGTTTGGCACTTCAAGCTCACCTCTTGCAATACCACCTCAAGTTAAAGAAGCCTCAATGATAAATGTGGCACCTTCTTCTTCTGCAAGTGTTTTCTCTGCACAAGTGATTAATAGAAGGGCTTATGATAGGTGTACTTGGGTGTTGGATACTGGAGCTACTGACCATTTTGTTTGTTCAGTGGATTTATTATCTTCAATTACGGTTACTATGAAATCATTGGTACAATTGCCTAATGGGGAATCAACATAAGTTACTCACATTGGCACTATTTTTCTTTCTTTTTCCCTCACTCTCACTAATGTTCTTTGTGTTCTATCCTTTAGTTTTAATTTGTTATCTGTCAGTACTCTTACTCATTCTCAACTCTATTGTCTTGTTTTTCTTTCCACTTATTGTTTTATGGCGTAAATGCACTTTTAGTTTTTACATTTTGACGTTTTTTCATTTTAGTCCCTACATTTTATTTTTACTACTTTTAGTCCCTAAACTAATTTACGCGTGTTATTTTGGTCATTTCCGTCAGTCAACCGACGAAAATTGCTGAGGTGGCAGCCGGAGACATTAAAATATTATTAAAAATGCCACGTTAGCATCTATTTAAAAATTTTTTTTTATCAATTTTAATTAAACAAAAAACAGAAATAAAATAAAAAATCACTAAAATTAAGATAAAAAAACTCTCTCTGGTGTTTTCTCTTCCATCTCATTTTCTTAAATTAGTTTTTCTTTTCTCTCTCTCATCCGTGTCTCACTTTCTCTCAAATTTTCTCTCTCTCTCTCTCTCTCTCTCATTCGTGTTTCTCACTTGTGGTAACTGGTGGTGCAAAGGCTCGTGGTGGCTGTGGTGGGTTGAGATCGGGGTGGGTTGAGATTGGAGTGGGGTGGATGGGTTGAGATCGGGGTGGGGTGGGTTGAGATCGGAGTGGGGTGGATGGTTTGAAATTGGAGTGGGGTGGATGGGTTGAGATTGGGGTGGGTTGGGTTGAGGTTGGTCTAGGTTGGGTGGGTTAAGATTAGGGTGGGGTGGGTTGAGGTTGGTCTGGGGTGGGTGGGTTGAGACCGACTGGGGTGGCTGGGGTTGAGCTCAGGGTGGGTGGGTGGGTTTGAGGTTGGGTTGGGTGGGTGGGTTGAGGTTGGGTTGGGGTGGGTAGAGATCGGGGTGGCTAGGGTTGAGACCGAGATAGATTTGGTTGTGGTGGTTGGGATGGTGGGTTGTGGCGGCTGTGATGGTTTCTGGGTTTGATGTTTGTATGGAGGGTATGATTTTTCATGTGGTGTTTTGGGTTTGCTAGAGATTGAGGGTTGGGTTTAGGTTTGTGTTCTTTGTGTTCTGGGTTTCCTCGGCATTTGATTCATGTTCTTGGGTTTGATTTTCTGGGATTGTGTTCTTTGATTTTCTGGATTTGTGTTATTGTGTTCATAGGCATTTGATTTTATTGTTTTTAATTCTGCTTTTTTTTTTTTTTCAGTTAAAATTGATAATTTTTTTTTTTTTAAAATAGACTCTGATGTGGCATTTTTAATAATATTTTAATGTCTACGGCTGCCACCTCAGCAATTTTCGTCGGTTGGCTGACAGAAATGACCAAAATAACACGCGTAAATTGGTTTAAGGACTAAAAGTGGTAAAAATAAAATGTAGGGACTAAAATGAAAAAACATCAAAATGCAGGGACTAAAAGTACATTTACGCCTTGTTTTATCCAAGTCCTTTTATCTTGGAAAACGATTGGGGTGGGTGAGGCAGTTGATGACTTGTACTTGTTGCAATGTGATAGTCTCCAGCATCCTTTTACTTCTTCACTTGCTGATTTCTTGATCAATCACAAGTACAATGTTGCTTTTCTTTCTGCAACTACCTCTGCCAATGCATCTTCTCAGTCTTCTTATCTTTGGCATGCCAGATTAGGTCATCCTTTAGATCTTAAGCTTAGAGTTTTAGGTCATGCTATTCCTTCTTTATAGTCATCTTGTAATAAGGATTGTCAAGTTTGTCCTACGGCCAAACTTAAAAGATTGCCTTTTTCCTTTTCATAATAAAATCAATACTTGTGCTTTTGATTTGGTTCAAATGGATGTTTGGGGTCCTTATTCTATTCCTACTTTAGATGGTTTCAAATATTTCTTGACTATTGTAGATGATGCAACTTAAGCCACTTGGTTATTTTTAATGAAATCTACGTCTGATGTTAGGCCTTTATTTCACTCCTTTTATGCTATGGTTGCTACTCAATTTGGTTAGAATATTAAATCTATAAGAACTAATAATGCCAAAGAGTTTGCTATGTCTGATTTTCTTAATTCCCATGGTATTATCCATCAACACAATTGTGTTTATACTCCATAACAGAATTCTGTTGTGGAGAGAAATCACTAGCATCTTCTTTCCATTACAAAGGGCATTATAGATTCAATCTCAGAGTCCTCTTCAATTTTGGGGGGATTGTGTTTTAACTGCTGCCTATCTCATAATAGACTTCCCTCTCCTTTGTTGAATGATAAAACACCTTTTGAGCTTGTTCGGGGGCCTTTTTCGGTTGCTTGGCCACGTGTGGTCCTTTGGAAGGGTGACCTTACTAAACCCGAGTTCGTTTAGGGAGTTAGGTCTGGAACTCAACATTCGGCCACGTGGTCCAATAGCTACCGGCGTATTTTTAAGCCTACAAAACCATTAAAGCCAAAGTCTAAAAATCATGATAATGGTCGAATAAATATATAATATGCGTTTGATATGATAATTTTGATTAGTAGTTGTAATAACAGTTGAGATAAAATAGTATTTATTTAGAGGCAAAGTAATTATGTACTCAATAACGTAAATTTAAAGAAATGGAAGCAAAATCACTTATCTTTATATGGTTTTTAGCTCTAATTGTGTAACATTAGTGAGTTGATAGGATTCTAGTAGAATGCTAGTAGTAGAGGCTAGTTAAACTTGCCCCTCTTATCATGCATTTAAATGAGTTTAAGCCTTGGTTAATAGTTGTAATAGTAGTTGGAATAAAATAATATGTATTTAAATGTGAAGTAATCATGTACTCAATAATGTAAATTTAAAGATAAGGAAGCAAAGTCACTTATTTTTGTATGATTTGTAGCCCCAGCTGTATGGCGTTAGTGAGCTGATAGGGTTCCAGCAGAATGACTCCAGCGGTAGAGAGGCAGTTTGCCATGATGACTTCAAGATTTAAGGGGGAAAATGAGTGCAACTGGAGGGAGGGAGAGTATGCCCAGCTGTGTGTAGGGGCTGGTTAAGCTTGCCCCTTCTTATTATGCACTTAAATGAGTTTTCCTTTGACAATGCTCTTTTAGTTGTTGTGAAGTTATGAATAATGTTGCCTTCCATGAGAAGGGCTTTTGTATGGAGTACTTGTGCCTTATAAGCGAAGGGCTTTATGTAAGATGGATTTGTGCCTTCCGTGAGAAGAGTTTTGATATTAGATCTTGGTGCCTTCTAGGAGAAGGGCTTTAGTAAAGAAATTCATGCCTTCCATGAGAAAGGCTTTTAGTATGAGTGTTTGATATCTCTTGAGAAGTGTGGAGATGGTAAAAGATATAGGTATTTTGTGGAATGTAGTATTTGTAATATCTATGATATATGGAAGTATGAGAGCTATGGAGGTTAAGGATAGTAAAAATATGAGATTATAATTGCTGGAGAAGTTGTAGAGATTGCTTTGCTAGAGGAAAGATTTTGTAAGAGAAGAGTATGAATATATGTTTAGGTATTTGGAGGTAGAAGCAATAAGATTTGTGTATTTTCTGAATATGGAGAGTGAGGGAATGAGTATAAGAGGGTAATGGTATTGTAGTGTGCTTAGCAAAGCTGTTGAGATTTACTGCTGGAGGATGGATGAGAGCTTATGAAGGCATTTATGAGCTAAGGGATGAAGAGTTTAGTTCTTTATTTAGAAACTAAAACTTAGAAGCTTCGAATTTCATTAAGAACTTGAGAATATAATTAGAGGGAGAAAGTAGAGAAGCTTATGAGGGAGTTGTTTCTTCCCTATTGGTGTCCCCCCTTTGAGGTGTTGATGAAGGGTTCCCTTTAGAGCTGAGTTTAAGGGGGGTATTTAGCAAACAATCTCAGCCAAAATCTGTCCCAACTAGAAATGAATCTTCAGAGAATCCATCATAAGATTTTGCCACAAATGGTAGGTTTAGCTTTAAGATGTTCTTGTTGTTTTGGGTAAGAGTTGCTGAGAAAAGAGCGGCAAAAAAGGATAGTATTTTGGCAAGAAAAAGATAGCTACTTTAGTTGGTTTTGATTTTAGCTAAATGTGGAAAATCAGTAATGCTAAGGCTGTTGGATCAGCTGTTACTTTTGTTCTGAAAAAGCTGTCCCAACTGTCAGGAAAAGCTGTGACAACTATCATGAGACAGCTGTCATAAGATAGCTGTTGCTTTGGGCAGAAGCAGATGAGGTCAGTTTAGTGATTTTAGACTGCTAGAGAGGACATTCAGCATTTATTTCATGGATTTGGCTGAAAATAGTAAGATCTCTTTCAAGGGTATCTTGCTATTTTGGGTATAGCAGCTGGCAGCTGGGATTTCAACATTAAATGTCTGATGATATCACTTCCAGCCATGTGTCAAGTGCTGAATACACTGCTGGGGTTCTACTGGAAATGTTTCCCTTTTGGGTGTTTGTGTTTTTTGGTCTAAGGTTCTATTACAACACATTTTTAGCAAGTAATAGAAGGATTGGTTGAAAGTTTATGAAACTTTAGAGATTTAGTCAAGGTCTCATTGTGTTATGACATAATCTTGGTGAGCAAGAAAGTATTTAATGCTCTGCTCTGGCAACTAGCAGAGAAACATATGGTTTGATTATGGCAGACAACAGTTGGGTATGAGAGATATTATGAATATTTTGCATATAGTAGGAGATAAAAGATAGCCAATTAGATTAGACCATGTGTTTGAGTTGGATTTTAGTTGAAAGTAGTAATGTAATTTATGTAAAATAATATAATGAAGTTTCTAAATTTGTATAGTAATAGATGAGAATTGAATGAACAGTTATTTTCTCAGCAGTTAGATGGCTGGAGATATTGAGTATTTGTCATATGATGAATATTAAGTTTTAGGAAAAGAGCAATGGAGAATCTTATCATTTTAAGTGCTATGTGATAAGAGATGCTTATTATATGTTATCCGTTACACATGGACTCTTCAGAGTTCAGGGAGTTGGAGAAGACACGCTAAACCATGACTCCTAAAGTTTCCACAGAGAGACTTATGAGCTTGGATCATAAGCCAAAGATGAGATGATGTACCTTGAGTTTTGTTGTCATTTTGTGTAAATATGAACTCTTATTGAAGAAGTCTCTTGCCATGAGTATATGAGAGGTAATATGGGCCATGAGCTTTGATTCATTGCTTAAGCTTGATCTATATGTTGATGTTGATGATGTTGTGGGGTTATGATCCCAATTGATGAAGAGGAAATGTGAACCACGAATCCGCCTCTTGAAGCAAGGATCTCGCAGGCTGTGTGAGCCCAATCCATGTAGTTGAATGAGATATGAGCTTATTTTAGGTTTTAAAGAGATTTACCCAAAAAATCAATAATATGTTGATGTGACATGGGTTGCCAATGAAGTAATGCCATGTGGGCCGAAAAAAGAGCCCTCAATAGAGCTTTTATATCATAAAGCACTAGATTATCATCATCTCAAGGTATTTGGATGCTTGTGTTTTGCTTCTACCATTGCTCAAACTAGGACTAAGTTTTCTCCAAGAGCAAGAAAGTGCATTTTCCTTGGTTATCCTTGTAATGTCAAAGGCTATAAGCTTTTTGATCTTGAAACTCATTTTGTTTTTGTTTCAAGAGATGTTGTGTTCCATGAATCTATCTTCCCTTTTGCTTCATCTTCAAATAATTCTACTTCTTCTTCCCTTGTTCCCTTACCTTGTGCTCCTCCTTTTTCTACTTTGTTTGATGATCCTTTTCTGTCCAAGTCTAATTCTTTTGCTCTTCCTCATGATTCCATCATGCAAGTTCATCATATTATTGATGATGATTTTCTTGATAAAGTGCCAGAAGAACCACCTGAACCTATTGTGGAACCTATTCCACTTAGAAGGTCTTCTAGGTCCATCAAAAAGCCTTCTTATTTGCAAGAGTTTCATTGTAATCAAGTCTCTTCTGTCATGCTTGCTCCTTCCTTTCCTTCAGGTACTTCTCATCCTCTTTCCTCTCATGTTTCATATCAGCATATCTCCTCTTCCTATAGATCCTTTTGTTGTGCTATCTCTTCAACTGTTGAACCTACTTTTTATTATCAAGCTGCGTTTGACCCCAAATGGCAAGAAGCCATGGCTACTGAAATAGTAGCTCTTGAGCTAATAACACTTGGACCTTGACACCTTTACCTGCAAGTAAGAAGCCCATTGGCTACAAGTGGGTTTACAAAATTAAATATAAAGCTGATGGTTCTATTGAGAGGTACAAAGCTAGATTAGTGGCTAAGGGGTTTACCCAAAAGGAGGGAGTGGATTATATTGAAACATTTTCCCCAATAGCTAAGATGATTTTTGTTAAAGTTCTTCTTGTTGTGGCAGCCATCAAAGGTTGGTTTCTTGGTCTGTTGGATGTTAATAATGCTTTCCTCATGGCGATTTGGATGAAGAGGTGTATATGGCTCTTTCACTAGGGTTTCACAGCCGGTAGGAGGTTGTTTGTAAGCTCAATAAGTCCATTTATGGTCTCAAGTAAGCTTCTAGGCAATAGTTTGCCAAGTTTTCAAGCACATTGATTCAACTTGGTTTCATTCAGTCTAAAGCTGATTACTCCTTATTTACTAGGAAGCATGGTAACACTTTTATGGTTCTTTTAGTATATGTGGATGATGTTTTGAAAGCTTGCAATGATAAAGATGAGGTAGACAGGTTTAAGGTCATGTTGGATGATAAGTTTAAGTTGAAAGACTTGGGTGATTTGAAGTATTTCCTTGGATTAGAGGTTGCTAGATCAAACAAAGGAATTGCTCTTTATCAAAGGAAATACACACTTGAGCTGCTTAATGATGCTGGATTGCTTGGGTGTAAATGTGCTAAAACACCTATGGAGCAAAATCTAAGGTTAAGCAAATTTGAGGGGGAAGAGCCCAAGGACCTTAGCCACTACAGAAGACTGGTAGGCAGGCTCTTGTATTTAACAATTACAAGTGCTGATATTACATTTGCTGTTCATAAACTTAGCCAGTTTATGTCTAAACCAAGAAGGCCACACCTGGATGCAGCACATAGAGTATTGCAGTATTTGAAGCATGAACTAGGCAAGGGACTTATGTTCTCTTCTAGCACAAAATTACATCTAAAAAGGTTTGCAGATGCAGATTGGGCTGCTTGCCCTGATACTAGGAGGTCTGTGACAGGTTATAGCATCTTTCTTGGAGATTCTTTGGTGTCTTGGAAGTCAAAGAAGCAATCCACAGTCTCAAGGTCCTCAGCAGAAGCTGAGTATAGATCCATGGCAGTAGCAACATGTGAGATTGTGTGGATTTTATCTTTTCTCAAGAATATTGGAGTGCATCATGAAAAAGAAGCTTTGTTGTTCTGTGACGGCCAAGCAGCTCTGCGCATTGGTTCCAATCCAATCTTACATGAGAGAACAAAGCACATAGAAATAGATTGTCATGTAGTTAGAGACAAGGTCTTGGAGAAGGTGATCAAGCTGAATCATGTTAGAACAGATTGCCAATTGGCTGATGTACTTACCAAGGCTTTGAATTCCAATCAGTTCTCCAATCTTATTTGTAAGATGGGAATGATCAATATACACACACCAACTACTCTTGAGGGGGAGTGTTAGGGTCTATTCGTTTGGGTGGAAAATAGGAAGGATGGAAAATAGGGAGGATGGAAAATAGAGGAAGGAAAATAGGGTGGAAAATACTATTTTCCACTGTTCGTTTGGGGAAGGAAAATAGGAAGGAGAGAAATTTGGAGAGAAAGTTTTCTCTCTGGGCCCACATTTTTTTTTCTTCCAAATCGGAAGGAAAATCTGGAGAGAAAAGTGTCATGGTAGCACTTTTACAAAAATACCCTTTTCCACCTATTTTTTTTCAACGTTACCTGAACCTTTTTTTTTTTTTTTTTTACAATGTGACCTAATCTAATTTTTACATTATAATAAAATAATAATAATAATAATTTATATATATGATGTGATAAATTTTATATTATGTAATGAATACAAATAAATCTATTTCTTACATATTACGTAACAAGGGTATAATAGTCAATTTATATAAATTACATTTTCCGTCCTTTCATTTTTCTCTCCAACCGAACAAAAGAGTTTTCCACCCTCCCACTTTTCCACCACTCCACCCGAACACACAAGAGGGAAAACTAAATATTTTTCATCCTTCTACTTTTCTACTTCTCTAACCGAACGGACCCTTAGAGTGAAGGTAAATCCAATCAGATCAGGAAGCAAGAGCAGGAACAAGAAGTATTGATCAAGGCATAACAGAGCAGTACATACGACAATGTATTTGTATTTCACTATATATACATGTAGTTTAGAATAGGTTAAGTGATACACGTGAGTTAGGTTGTTAGTACTGTAGCAAGCATGAGTGAAGTCTGTTTCAAGTCAGTTAGTTCTGGTTTGGCAGTTAGGCAGTTTCTTTGGTTCAATACTTGTATATATATACAGATTGTTATTCATTTTCTTCTAATTAATAAAAATATAGTTTTTCTCATTCGCTTCGTGATAAGTACTAAAAATAGAGGACAGTGATTCTACAAATAGGATCTCCAGTTCTATTCTAGCAATTTAAAATTTGAGAAGAGCATTGTAGTTTAATTTGTAATTATTGCAAATTTAAAATTAGACACTTCTTCTATTGAATCTACACTCATTCCACATTCCACTAATATTTTGTTGGTGAACCTGTGTTATTATTAGCCAATTGGATGTTTGAACTTTTTAGTGCTAAAAAGAAATTAGAGAAAAATCACAGAGTTCTTTAGGGAGTTTACTCGAAAACCCCAAACTTCAAGGAGGTCACTTAGGAAAACTACCCTTCGGCATGAAAAACACCTACATTACCAAATTCATAGATACTAATTGTCATTATTTATAAAAACAATCACAATCTTCATGGTTTTAGGGAGCTGGCCCCAAAGGTCCATTATTGTCCTCAACATTTTGATACTTAAAACATCTTGGCACAAATTAGATAGTAGCCAAAATTCACCACTCCTAATATTGCCAACATCCAATACACATTGTCAAGTCTTCCATCGTTAATATTATTTGGTAGCCATCCCGTGATTTGTTCCACCAAACCTGTAATTGCCGGACTTAAATATAACCCAATTGCGAGTAATAACGAGACCATAACGGATTAACGGTAGATGTACTTTTTAATGAATTTGGAAATTCTTGATAATACAACCCAACTGAACCCGGGAAATGAAATCCCTCACCAATACCCACAATGCCTGGTGGTACCACAAGCCATAGGGCTGACATGGGCACAGCCAAGCCAGCTGGTTGACCCATGAGCTGATGGGTTCGAACCACATGGAGTCTTTTAGATTCAATTAAGGCAGCCCCCATCAAACCAAATATACCGATGATGTGGCCAATTCCAAAACGTTGGAGAGGTGTCAGTGTTCGATGAGCTAGATTTCGCCACGTGGGGAGGAGGAAACGATCAACAATGAGGATTGAGATGACTGTAGCTAAGAAGTTGAAGAGTAGAAATGTTCCAGCCGGGATTTTGAAATGGGGCCCAAGCTGTCGGTCCATGGTCAGGGCTTGGAGGGTTATGAGGCTAGAAAAATGACCTATTGAGATACCTAAGAAAATTCCAGTAGACCATAATGGGATAATTCGGATTTGGGTTTTGAGATCTTCCAGTGTACATAGCTTCCATGATCTTGCAGACAAGCCATTTAATTGGCTGTCACCTTCAGAGAGGCATATGTAAGGCTTATGAGGCTAGAAAAATGACCTATTGAGATACCTAAGAAAATTCCAGTAGACCATAATGGGATAATTCGGATTTGGCTTTTAAGAATCTGCCCAAAAAAAAAAAAAAAAAATGAAGAACCTTAACTACTTAGAGCATCAGCACCGGTTGTGGGATATGCCAAATGTAAGGCTCTTTTCCCATTTAGTCCCATTTAGGCCCAGCACTGGTTGCGGTAAACTACAACTATTGTAAAAAAAAATACAATTGAGCTACAGCGCGGTTCTAAATGTAGAACTGCACTGTAGCTCAAATGGTATAAATTTTAATATATTTTAAGAGAGGCATATGTTCTTTTCTCTCTCTTTCTCTCTCAGTCTTTCAGCTCTTCTCTCCCTTGTTCTTGTTCTTGGTCTGCTCTCTCTAGATCGGCGTCGTGGGTTTCTAGATCGGCGAGATCGGTGGTGGTGGGTTTCCACGTTTTTCCTTCTCTGGAAACTCTCTCTCTCTTTCATTTTTCCTTCTTCGCGTGGTGGGTTTCTGGATTGGCGAGATCGGCAGTGGTGGGTCTCCGCGTTTTTCCTTCTCCGGCAACTCTCTCTTTCTTTCATTTTTCCTTCTCTGCGTGGGTCAACAAAATCAACTTCCTTCAAGCTTCCCAGCGGCGAATCGGCTTCCTTCGAGCTTCAACAAAATTGAGCTACCCAGCGACAAATTGAGCAATCTGGTTTTCATAAATTTTTGTTGTGTTTGTGGGTGAAGATTGTGTGGCTTCGCAATGGTTTGCAATGGAGATTGCGGTGGGTTAGTGTTAGGTCGCATGGGTTGTGTGGGTCAGGTGGGTTGTGTGGGTCTGGTGGTGCAGCGGCGTAGGTTTGCTGGTGATGGCTCCAATGGGTTGCTATGTGTGTTTTTTTTTTTTTTTTATTTGTGGTGTTGATGGTCGGAGAGGGTGGTGTTGATGGTCTGGGTTTTTTTTTTTTTTTTTTTTTTTTTTTTTTTTTTTTTTTTTTTTTTTTGGTGTTGACGGTAGATTATGGGTCGTTGGTGGTGGAGGTGGTGTCAGGTGTCTGTAGTGGCGGTGATTGTGGTTCTTGAACATAAAGAAAGAGAGAATAAATAATGTGTTGTATTGAAAATGAGGGTGATTGTGAGATATATATTTTATTGTGTAGAAATATTATTTTAATGAGTAGGATAGGAAAATAAAAGTTTAGATGCTAAAAGTAGTATAGAATTATATTGTATAATTGATAAAGTGACTTTTTAAATAGTAAAATAGGATAGAATTGAGAGAAATCAATGTCGATGCTCTTAAAGTGACTATCCAAATTGTCAAACATAAATAATTGTGATGTTGATAGGAGACTTAGGAGTATCCAGTATATTTAATTCCTAGTTAATATTGTCGTTTACCTGGTCCCACTCATTCACTTTCCATTTGATTAGCTTATTTGTACTTATCTTATTTACTTAAATGCGAGATAAGATTTGATTTCAAGTAATTTTGTTAACTTTAAATAGATAAGTTAGATTTTAAGTTTTAAATTAAAGAATACTTAGGAAAGAGTTAAATGGTGAAACATGCAGTAAGAAACACCCATACAATACTGATACAACTTCGTGCAAGTTTTATTTTTTATTTTATAAATTAACAAGTTTCACATGCAACCAATAAATTATGAGTCCACTTTCACCCTTTGAATTTAACATATAACTAGAGACCTATACTGTAGTTATTCATAAATTAAATAATTATTCAACAAGAATCTCTATTATATTTTGTTTAACTTATATATTTATAAAACTTTTTAAAGTGACAAACCATATTTACCAAAAAAATATAGACATGCAGTTAAAATATAATTTCAAAAAATAGTTATAGTGATTCATACCTGAAGCTTTTAGTTGGTAAATTGTCTTCCATCTTTAACGCCTCAGTGAATCCAAAATAATAATCCTGCGTTCCAAAAGTTTCTAGTTTTTATCTTTTTCGAATTGCTGCAACCATGACACGAGCTATGCTCGTGAAAGGGCTTCCATTTGGCTTGACTTGGCTATAAAATCACTTTCCCGGCCAATACAAATACAACTAAGCTAATAGCATTAGCAATGACACATATTCCATACCCTAATCCCCAACTCACATTGTCCTGGATATAGACAATGGCAGTTAAACTAATTGCACTAGCAAAATACAAGGTGAAAAAAATACCAGTTAAAGAAAGTTCCTTGATCATTGGGCTTGTCAAATTGTGCAGCTCCCATAGTGGCAATTGTGAAACGTGTGCCTCCAAGTCCTAGTGAAGCTAGCAGTAAGGTCATGTACAGGACTCCATATTGAAGATTTGATAGGGTTTCACATGTAGATGAGACAACTACGCATCCTTGTGGCCTCAAGGAATGTATTGTAGCCGTTAGGGTGAACATTATCATACCCTGAATTCTCAAGAAGACAAGCGGAAATAGAAATGAGTTTAAATTGCTTTTATAGACATACCATTTTTTGTTGACGAATATACTAGTAAATGTATGTAAAAATTTATTCTAAATTATTGTTTAGATTATAAGAAAATGAATTCTTTCCTATGCAATTCAGATCCACACCAGTCCAAAAATATGTGTTCATGTACGTGCACTTATGACAAATATTGTTTAAATTATATAATATTTGGAGTTTATGTGCGCATACGGATTAGTATTTGAAAATTGGCAAAAATACCATTTTATCTAGAAAAAAAGGGCCTTAAAAAGTTTTCTCAAGCAAATAAATTAACAAAAAAGCTAATCCAAATAAACTTTGTATAGCTTATTTTTGGAGGTTAGTATAGAAAAAAAATGAAAATTTAAAAGTTGTACATAAACAAATAAGCAAAAAGAAAAAAAAATTTGATGCCAAATTAATCTAGGTGAAGTATAGCCATGCCAAAGTTTGAGTGCAAAGGGCGCATAAAATTAGAGTATAACAAAGAAGAAAAAAAGTTCAATTTGGAAACTACATATAAGTGCCTAATTTCCTTAAAAATTAAAGAAAAATTTGTAATTTTTTAGTCGCAAGCCTACCTACACTATAAACACACATTCTTACTTCTTACTCTTTCATTGATAATATGGGATTAAAGCCCACGAGACTGATATGTTAATTTTAACAAGTGAATAAAGAAGACGAGTGGATGAGACTAATAGTATCAGTCTCAAGCCCACCTAAATCAAAAGTAATCTATCCCTTAAGGTAGTGTATACACTCATAAGCATTCATAGATAAAATTTATTTATATCAACATATTTTGTATATTGTGTAAAATTTTATATGAAAAACTTTTCTGCCCCGCCTGATGCACGATGTTCTCCAACTTAAAGAGGGGATGAGTTGTGGATGGATTTTACTTGTCTCACTCTCATGCCCAATGTGTACTTATATTTTTATTTAATATTTATTTAAATTATATATATATATATATATATAATTTGCACTCTTTTATTCGTTATATATATATATATATATTCTATTATCAATTCGCAAATCCTATAGTGAAATTGAGATTTTTGAATTTATTTTAATATACTTTTTCATATAGACTTACTTTTTTTTTTATCCTTCCCCTTTGTTATCATCTCCACTTATAAATGTCGAAACCACTTCATATTAAGGATAACAAAATATTTTTAACTTGTCTCATCCTGATTCAACATCTCTCTTATTTTTTGCTAAGCGAAAATGGAGGCCCTTATGGTTGTATTATGCCACCCGAGTTTTTGATAACCATGCGAGGGACAGGACCCATAGATCCCACCGACGTACCCGCCAAGGCTCGAACCTATGTTCCCCTTAAATCCCTTAAATCCCTCACACAGCAGCCCACCAATAAGAGCCCGCTGGCAACGGGAATTGAACCTAGGTTGGTTAGGTGAAGTGAACGATCCATGCCAACTGAGCCAAGCCCTTGTTGATCTCTCTTATTGTATGTGAGTTTTCTCTAACCATAAATCGACCATGCCCCATCTCATTGCTATTCCCTGTAAAGTATAATTGCACCTTACAAAATAAGATATCTTTTAAAAACTAAAAAGTGCTCTTTTAGATATCTTTTACAAAATAAGATATCTTTTTAAAAGTGCTCTTTTGGACTTCTACCAATTTTTCTTTTTTCTTTAAATTAAATAAATTTCTCATTCTAAAGAATTTATTTATTTATTTTCTGAACATTGCATTCAAAAAATTATGCGTCGAATGTATATGTTTTTCACCACCACGATATTCTTTTTTGCTTTAAAAGTATCATAACTGTGATTCTCAAAAAATAAAAAAGTTCCATAACTAATTACAGTACATGAACAAAAAGTTTCCACTGATATTATTAAATTGATTAAGTTGAAAAGATTCAAGTAATTCATTAACCACACACCCAAAAACACAAAAAAAAAAAAAACATTAATTACCAGTAAGGAAACAAAGGCGAAGATGGCAACGACAGGAAAGGAGCCTAAGAAAGAGTCGGCCATGATGGCACCGGCAACAGGAAAGAGATCGAAAGTTGCAACCGAGGACAATGTTGTATATTTTTGTGGCGGTTATGCTTTTCACGTCAAACTCTGTTATTAGATATACTAGCAAATTCGACGACCATCCACCAGCTACTAGGGTAAGACCCATTAGAGTTCCAGCTTCAAACAGTGTACAATATGCTATTTTTAGACCTAGCTACTATCTTTATTTACAACAGAGAGAGAGAGAGCTCTAGAGAGACCTGTAATGAAGCAGTGGCGGCTCTAGGAATTTTTCTCAGGGTATTCCTTAAAAATTTCTAAGTTAAAGTCAACACGAATTCGCTTAGAAGATGAAGATAAATTTTGCAGAGGAGATGAATCTTGGATACGTGGTTTTTTTATCAAATATTTATCCATAATTTTAGCAAAAGAATAAATTATAAGTTCATTTGAAATATTAATAAAATTATTATCAACATATGGTATTTATCAAGTTATATATATGATGATGTATGTTTTCTTCACCTATCTTTACATGTGTTGTTTCTTTTTCTGTCTTTATATAAATGTTTCTTTACTTGTAATTATTATTGTTTAGTTTTTTTTTTTTTTTGCTTGGTAAATGCAGGGGCTTGAACCCCCGAGCTATAGGTTACTTACAAATTGGGTACCAACTCGCCTAGAAGTGGTGGTGGTTTTTTTTTTTTTGTTTAGTTGTTTCATTAATTTGTTTGTCTTTTACAAATTATAATTTATTATATTGATGTTTCATTAATTATAAAATTATTAACTGTTGTTTAGCCTAATATAGTAACATAATTTAATTTGTTTGTCTTTTATAATGTATTGGTTAATTAAATTATTAATTATTGTTTATTAGTTACTTCTCCCAATTAATTATTGGTTAATTAAGTGATTGTTTATTAGTTGCACTATTGCACTAGCACACAGTCACACACTCATGTGCATTTACCCCTGCCCCATGTCCCCATCTACCTCCAAATTCAATAGACAAGCCCCAATGCTCCATGGCCCCAATGTTTTCTCTAACCATAAATCGACCATGCCCCATCTCATTGCTATTCCCTGTAAAGTATAATTGCACCTTACAAAATAAGATGCTCCATGGCCCCAATCACAAAAATAGAGCCAATAAGATAAAGCCAATTAATTATATCACACCAAAGACACAACACTAAAAAGACAATTAAGTTATCTCACCAAAGTTTCTCAAAAAAAAAAAAAAAAAAAGAAGTTATCTTACCAACACCAACGGATAACTCCAAAAATAGGGCAAATATTAATAAAAATTTATAAAGTAAGCTAAGCAGAAGGCAAAGCAATAGACAAATGACAAGCATAGTTCATAGTCTTAAAGAGAGAGAGAGAGAGAGAGAGAGAGAGAGAGAGAGAGAGAGAGAGAGAGAGAGAGAGAGAGAGAGAGAGAGTCTGAGTCACACCTGTGTACAACTCCTCAAACTCTTCCTCCAACAGATCAGAGAAAAGAGTGACTCCTCCTCCTCCTCCTCCTCCTCCTCCTCAAACTCCCAAGTTGGTGCAGGTACTCCTCTCTCATATCATACTTCTTCTCGTACTTTTCCATGAAAACCTTGAAGTGTTTCTTAGCACCCACCACATCATTGTCCAAGAATTTCCTGTCCCCACTGGTCACTTGTCCAAGTTTTTCACTGTCATTCTTCAATCTTCAGATAAAGAGCAGAGAGACTGAAACAGAGATGAAATACCTTGAGATTGAGGGAGCAGGGAGGCCTGACCTGGGGGCGGCGCCGTCGGCACAGTGGTGAGGCGAGGAAGACCGATTGGCAACACATCGAGATGTAGCTTCCGTTTGAATGGGAGATCGAGTTTGAGGCCCGATCTGTCGGTTTCCTTCTTCCTCCGTTTCGTTGGTTGTTGTCTTCCGTTGGTTATTGCGTCTGTGAAGTGTTTCTGTGTTTACGTTTGTGAAGTGTTTGAGGCCCGATCTGATTTCAGTATATTAGGTTAGGTTTTTATTTATTTATTTATTTTTGAGAATCTGTGGGTTACTGGGTTTGCTTGCATCTGTTGGGCTTGCCTTGGGCTTGATGTTGGGCTTGTAGTGGGCTTGCCGTCCGTTGTTTTTTTTTTTTGAGAATCGGTCGGCTTGCCGCTTGCTCTGTTATAATTTTTTTTTTTTTTTAATTTTTTGCTTGAAAGTAGAACAACTTTCTTTTTGAGGGTGTTCTTAATTTTGATTGAGAGTATTCTTAATTTTTTTTTTAAAGGGTAAACAAATAAAAAAAATTTAATTATTATATATATACATATATATATATATATATATATTCAGTTTAGGGTGTACTTGGGAACACCCTGAATATAATGTGGCACCGCCACTGATGAAGGGGAAGGTAATCCAGCCTCTTTGCTTGGACACTTTAGTTGCTTGTTCAGTTTCTTCATTGGGGATAGTCAAGGCATAAAGCTCCCTTCCAGAGTGTCGTGATTTCATGCCTTCCATTCTTCTCTGAACTATATTTCAGCTAAGATGCTTGCTTATATAGGAAGGTCCTCTCTCTCTTTCTCTCTCATGCATTAGGCAATGAATTCATTACCCTCCCCAACTACCCCACAAAATGGGGACAAATTTACCTTGGTAAGGAAAAAACATAGAGGGAAATTAATTGAGATGTCCACATCTTACTTGAAAGGTTTACGCACGATATAAGCGAAGTAGGAGAATATAGCCATGGTTTGCAATATGGTGTTAATATATTCCGTCTTATATAGCCATGGTTTGCAATATAGTCCGTATATTTGCTTGACGAACTTTCAGAAATGGCCTCCCAACAATGCATAATTTACGGTGTAGAGGCCTAAACTCCCCTGGTTTTTGTCCACTCTGTGACAAGGATATGGAATCTCTCCAACACACCCTCCTTCATTGCACCCACGCCAAGCATACATGGACACTTTGGCTAGACTGCCCAGTGGACTTGACAACCAATGGCCCAGACATTTTGGACCTTGCTGCTCAGTTTATGCAGCTAGGAAAACTCAGTGAATTGGATTTATTCTTCATGGTTGCGTGGTCAATCTGGGGAAATAGAAATCAAGCTATCCATAATGACTCAGCAATCCCGCCATCTCAGGTTTGGTAAACAGCAAATAGAGCCTTACATCATTTCAATGCCTCTCGCCTCAACACTCTCCCCACTCATCCATATGCTCTTCACCTTTGGGCTGCACCACCTCCAGGTTTCCATAAGATCAATGTTGATGGCGCAACTGATGAGGGGGGAGGCAACTCATGCATTGGTGTTATTATTAGGGACCCTTCAGGTGCTGCTGATGGCGCCCTCAGCAAGGCCCTTCCCTCTTGCCTCCTTGCTGAAATTACTGAAGCTTTCGCACTGCTCAATGGGGTCCTTCTTGCTCAGGAGTTGCAGGTTGATTTTGCCATTTTTGAATCTGATGCTTTGTCCGTTATTCTTGCTCTATCTTCTGGAGAGGCTGGTGGCGAGCTTGGCCACATCCTCGAGGATATTAGGGCGGCATCTAGCTCCTTTTGTCAATGTTCCTTCTACCATCTGAAAAGGGACGGCAACCTAGCAGCACACACCCTGGCAAAGAAGCAAAAATTTCGGACCAAACCAAAATTTGGAAAGACACTCCTTCTCCCTGTATTTTGCAGATCATTAGGATGATATGTTGTAATTTTTTTCCTTTCTGGCACTGTTTGTCCTCCTTTTTCAGTTTGGAATGTAAGTTCTTCCAGTTCCCCCTCCCAAAAAAAAAAAAAAAATCCATCGTCACTTTTTTGTTGGTTTGTTTGTGATTTTCTTTTTTTGGTTTGTTTTTTCCTTTAATTTGGGAAAGAATTAAAAAGCAATAAAAGGTGCACAGTTAGAGTTAGGTGATGAAAAGATTGTGTACATGACTGTATGAATAAGCTTAATCTTCACACATTAATCCAACTTACCTACAAGTCGTCGGTTGTGCAATGCTATGATGAATTGCAAGTTGACAATGACTAGTGACGTGACATACATAACAAAATATATATGTTTCTTTTTAATGAGCTAAAGCTAGTGGAAGTTTCATTTTGAGTGTGTTCAACTGGCTCTAAAAATTTTGTTTAAATTATTTTTTAAAAAGTATAAATTATATAATTTTATTTCTTTTTAACTTTTAGGTAATTAGGTTTGATTTAGGCTGCGTTTGGTTGGATGTAAAATTTTTTTTGAGTACAAAATATTTTCAGGTGAAAATATTTTTGGGAAAGGAAAATATTTTTAGGTGTTTGGTGGCATTTTAAAAAATATTTTGGAAAATATTTTTAAGTGTTTGGTAATATTCTGAAAATGTGAATTTTCTACTTGTTTCTCACATTTTCTCAGTCATTTTCTCACATTCTAAACAAATTTTATAATAGAAAATTGCAATCTATCAACTTTTAAACAAACAAAAATCAAAACACACACCATGGGCAAACCATTCGGTCAAACTGTCAAACTGAGAGAGGGAGGTGAGACAGGGAGGAGGACGGTGAGACAAGGAGGTGAGACAGGGAGGCGAGATCGCGCGTCGATCTCGCCAGGCGCGAGGTCAACGGCACGATCTCGGCGATCTCCCTCGATCTCACTCTCTCTTCGTGCTTTCCTCTCTCTCTCTCTCTCTCTCTGTTTTCACTCGAAAAATGTGATTTAAAGGTAAAATCACAACTGAAATCATTTTCCGTTTTGGCGTGAGGAAGATAGTGGTGGAGCTCGGACTTGCTGCTATGAGGAGTCCGTGTGAGAGAAGCACAGAGAGGTTTTCCGTTTGAAGTGTGAGGAGTGCGTGTGAGGAGTGTTTTCGGTTTGAAGTGAAAATAGGAACTGAAAATATTTTACACCTTCCCAAGCTTATTTTACGGTCAAACTGAAAATATTTTCAGCTTGACCAAGTTTTTCGGTAACAACCAGGCACTCTATTTTACGGAAAAGTATTTTCGAAACTGATTTGAAGTCAAAACAAACACACCCTTAATGTTATTAATTCCATTTCGTTCCGGTCGAAAAATACCATGCCAGTAAACAAATCGGAATAGTAACCCACCCTATTTCATTTTAAAAAAATTTCGGGTCATTCCAGTCTATTTCGAGTGTTTCGGTAAATACTGGCTGAGTTTCAATATTCGGCCGGTATGAAGTTTGTGCTTAAAAAAAAAAAAATTGTTCTTAAAACCAAAACAAATTTGCATTCTGTAAACCAAAAAACCTCAAAAGGAAAAAAATGAAAAGAAAAGAAAAGAACAAAGGTATCTGTACAGCTAAAAAAAAAAATCGTATTGAGAAATTTGAAACTCAAAACTTGATAAGAGGCACTGCCACACTAGTATTGGTATAAGACACAGAAGTTACGAATAAGGAGTAAGGCAAAACGTAAATGTAAAAGTGTAGATGAAGATGTAATAAAATTTAAAAGTATGAAGTATAAAAATCGAGAAAATAGAAGACGTGTGTGGTTAAGAATAAACAAGAAAAAAAATTAAAAATGAGAAATAAGTAATATATATTTGGTAAGGAAAAATAATACTGTAATAAAAAATAATAAAAGGTTGAAAATTATGTTGTATTGGGTAGTGTGTTGAGTCGAAGGAATCAAGTCACTGCCTAGCCCGTAGTAGTTTTATTATAATTTTTTTTTTCATATTTTAGTTTTTTTTTTAACTCAAAACAATAAAAAACTTTATTGAAACGAAATAGAATACAAGTAAAAAACTGGGCATTAAGCTCAGTTTTTTTTTTTTTTTTATTTATTGGAAAAGGGGGAACAATAAACCATTAAAACATTTCCCCAGGGAAAGGACCAAAACAAAGAGTAGCCCATTGGCATTACACTCGTCCACTGTGAACCTATTAGACCTGTGCTGCCATCATCTGTTGAAAGACCCTCAATATATTATTAAGCTGCTCAAATTATGGACCAAAATTTAATTTTATTGGCATAAAAAAATTTAGGGTGGTCCTAAATTTTTTTTAAATGTAAATAAATATAAAATTTTAAATTATTATATATAAAATTTTTTTTTAGGTCAGGGTGGTCCCAGGGTGGGACCACCCTAGCCAGAAGGTGGAGCTGCCACTTCGTTCAACGACTAATAAAGGATGGTGATTGGGGAATGTAGGCTGTGGAAGTTGGTGATAAGATTGGTATGTAGCCCTTATCATTGGGGTGTAAGCACCCTCAATTGCTATTTTACAATCAAAATTTCAAAACACATGCTTCAACTAGGTATGAGTTTTTATAAATTTTTGCAACTTGTGAAAAATTGATTTTTTTTTTATACAAGATAGAATTCTACTCTAACCTAATATAAATGTATCTATATGTATAAGTCTTTCTCTTGAAAACTTAAACCCCGACCCTTACCTCTCACGTTCCAATCGCACTTATATTTATCGTTCTTATACATAGAACCAACTGTTCACTTAGATGTAAAATAAATAATATTATTTTAATTGAAAATATATGATGTCTCTCTCTTTATTCATGCTAGCACCATTCTTCTCCCTCTCTCGACCAAGTCGTTCAATCAGTCTTTGCTCAGTCCTTTTTTTTTTTTTTTTTTCTCTTCACTCTTCTTCTTGTTGCTCTCTCTCCCAAACTAAAGATGGTCATCTCGCCTCTCTCCCATCTCGGCTGTCTTACTTGCTGGCGAAGCTTGAAGGCAATGATAGAGATTGAAGGCGACGGCGGCGATGGTAGATCTTGAGGGGAACGGTGGCGATCGCAAAGCTTGAATGCAACGACAGTGATGGCAAATCTTGATGGCAATGGTGCGATGGCTGAGTTTGAAGGTGACGTTTTGCTCGCCTGGGTTTGTTGCCGTGGGTCATGGCTTTTGCTTGCTTGTCGTGGGTTGTGGCTTTTGATCGCCGAAGTTTGCTGCTGTGGGTTGAATCGGTGTTTGAGGCTTGGGTTGGAATGGGTTATGGTTCTTTGGGTTGGTTTCAAAGTTTCGGTGGTGTGTGGTGTTGTTTCGGTGGTGGGTATAAATTTCGGTGGTTGTAGGTTGTTATTGATGGTCACAAGTAATGGGTATTTGGATGTGATTTGTTTTGTGGGTTGGGATTTGGTTGGGTTTGGATTTGGGATTTCAATTTGGTTTTACAATGGTGGGTTTAGGGGTTGGTTTGGTGTTTTAATGGTGTTTTGGAGGTGGTGGTGGTGGTGGTGTTGCCATCATCGTCGTTGTCGTTTGGAGTATAAATTTTCTTTCTCACTTTTCCTGCTCCACTATATACTTCACGAATAAAACATGCCACATGTCTATTTATTTTATCTTTTCCTAAATTTATGCCTTCTATTATTTCAACTAGTATGTAACCCATGCTACCGCATGGGAATGAATATAATTTAATAAAACAATGGAAAATAATATATTGCATTTTATTATTTAAGTGATACTATTGATTTTGTTTTGTTTTTTATTATTATTATTAATTATGAGTTTAGTCATATTTAAAAGACTTAGTTTATTCATGTTAATAAATCTTAGCATTATGTAATTTTTTAACAAATATTTTTATCATACAATATTCTAAAGAAAGAATGCTACATAGACATATATATATATATATATATATATTCAAGGTTGATTCATAGACGGTACATATAGCTATACTTAAGTTGCTTTATCATAAATAATTTTTAACAAAATATTTTAATCAAGTAAATGTGAATCTCATAACATGCATCTCATAACAATATATAACAATAGAATAACGTGAATCTCATTAAAAAAAAATTAATCAATTAAAAGTCACTAAAATTATGAGTATAAAACGTAAAGACAAACAAATAGGATAAGTGCTAATTGTATATATGATCTGTAATATAGCTTGAGTTCATGTCTTCACCAATCGTATATAAGTCTGAGTTTTGATAAGTAAAGATCTAAGAAGATTGTGGTTCAATCTTGAAAAGATTCTCATATTTAATAATTAAAAAAAAAAAACTATACATCCAAAGTCTACCTTTGCAGTAAACACTATATATTTCTTTAACACTCCAAAGAAAGAAAAAAAAAAAAAAAAAAAGAGCCCATCATCAATCCTATAAACCAAAAATTCTTGAGAGAAAAAGATTAAGAACATAGGACGAAAATAAATAGATCTAATGAAAATAAAGAGTGAGAGCTAGATTATAAACCCCATAAAACTTACGAACACAAAAATAATAATAATAAAAGAAAATCATATCTAATTAACAATTACCTTGCATATGAAGTCTGCCTTTGTAAAGGAGATATATAATTAATCTGCAAAACAGAGGGAGGGAAAGAGAGATTAGATTAAATTTTGCAGAGATGGAACGAAACCAAAAAAAAAAAAAAAATCTTGATAAAACAGATTTAGTAGAAATTGAATTTTGCAGAGAGAAAGAGAGAGAAAGAGAGAGGAGGTTCGGATAAATATGAGTAGTGGAGGTTTTTTTTTTTTTTTTTTTTGGAGAAAATATACATGAAATCAAAAAATTACAATAGAAATCTATGGAAAACCTCTTCTTATATAGGAGAGTTGTATTGGAGATGGGGAGATGAATCTTGAAATATGCAAATGTGGGGAGATGAACCTTGAAACACGCAGGTGTGATGAACCTTGAAATATGCAGATGTGGGGAGATGAACCTTGAAACACGCAGGTGTGATGAACTTTGAAATATGCAAGTGTAGAAAAAAAAATGAAACATCGAAATTACAATTGATCCACTTAAATTTAGACAAATGGAACCACATGAATCTTAACACATGGCATAAAATTAGAATTCTAATTTAGAATTGCAATTGAAGATTCTCTCTGCTTCACCTATTATATATATATATATATATATAGATTACATAAAATAAATAATTAAATAACCCATCATATTTAGGTAATTGAAATAATAAAAAGCATACATTTAGGGAAAAATAAAATAGATAGACATGTAGTATGCTTTTATTTGTGGAATATATAGTAGAATAGAAAGAGTGGGATAGAAGATTTGGACTCGTTTTGGTGTTTCTGAGTAGTTGGTTTGGTGGTGTTGGTGTGAGTTTGGTTTTTGAGGAGAGACAGAGATGAGTAGAGGAGAGAGAAATCAATACATTTTATATTATTTGTTTTGTAGTTTATATTATTTTATTGAGTTGTATTTAAAAATAGAAATCGAGATATTAGGTGAGTTGTAAAATGAGATGGTAAAATAGATAAAGTAGGTTTTTAAGTGGTAAAATAGAACTTTTTTGGCGTCCCGAAATGCTTTTAGCCATTATCTTTTTCTGCAACATTTGGACTTCAAAAAATCTCTCTTGGTGTTAAAGATTGTCTATGTGTCATGCATACAGATGGATCCAGGATTTCGAGCATCCACGCCAGTTCGTTTAAAATTTTCTGTCTATTTTACACTGAAAATCTATTTTTTCTATTTTACACAAACAATTTGTAAAAACACCCACATCAGATCATCTATTATACACTATCTTTTTTTTTTTAAATAATCATTTAATAATATTATTTAACTTACTCACCTACCTACCACCCACTACTCACAACATCCACCACACACGGTCTCCCTCTCTATTTTTCTCATTCGTCAGAACAACACTCTCTCTTCTCTCACGATCAGCCATAGCCTTTTTTGCCAAACTGCCCTCCTCTCTCACTATCAGCCATAGCCAGAGCTCACCTTAAGTTCCATCCAGGGCCAAAAGCCCCAAATCCTCTGCCATGCCATCACTGATGGCAGCAACGATCAGCTGCAACATCGCCACAAATAGTGGTCCAAATCTTCACTCTCTCATGGCAGCAGTGAACATTCCACCCAAGCTTCCATGGCAGTGGCGACAGCAGCAGTGGCGACAGCAGCTTTGGCGTGAGTTTTGGTTTGATTTTTTATTGATTTTGGGTTCCGTTTTCTGTTGATTTTTGGTTTGATTTTCCATTGATCTTTTGGTTGGATTATTATGTGTTGTAATGGTTGTGGTGGGGTGGTACTGGATTGTGGTGGTGGGTGGATGGTTGATTGGCTGTGCTGATTTAGAGGAAGAAAGGGAAATGGAGAGAGAGAGAGAATGAGATGAGAAAGAAGAGGGATCATTTCAGTGACAGAGAAAATAGTATAAAATATTGATTTACAAGGCTACATTAATCGTGTATATTTACATGGTTACTGTAGCTGATGTGTAAATATACACACTTATGCACCCACTGATGTGGGCTGTTTTTGAACAAAAATGTGTAAATTTGAGTACTTTTTCTATTATACACACTTATACACCTACTGATGCAATTGCTGAGGGGTTGAAGTATAAACAAAAAAATATAGACTAAATTACAAACATCACCCTTAAAGTTTTAAGGTCTTTGAATTTTATATTTTGAAATTTTGAAATTTGAATTTTACTTCCTAAAGTTTGAAGGTGAAATCCAAACACCTCAAAACTTTAGAAAGTAAAATTTAAACACTCTTAAATTTTAGGGAGTAAAACTTAAATTCTGCAATATCAAGGTGTAAAATCTAAATACGGCCCCAAACTTCAAGAGATGTTTATGATAAGATACTTGTATTTATTTAATTTGTGATAATATTGGGCCTAATTTATAGAGGAGGGCCAAGATTTTGGAGAAGGGAAACCGAATTTAATTTTATTTTGGACCCAATTCAAATTAGGCTAGAATACGTCTATAAAAAAGAAACATTTCTGCAAAGGGAGTCAAGGGACCCTTTAAGCACTAAATGTTTCTTTTCTTCTTTTTTTATTTTTTTATTATATTTTTATAACAGCCCTTAATGTTGTTCTGTCTGCATGTGACCATAGTTCTTAAATGAACACAGGTATCTGTCATCAGGCTGTATAGCAAGTAATAATTCATCGATTTCAATTTTACGCATATGATACTGTCGGCTAGGAACTTGTGGCTTTTAAGAGTTTGACATTATGCTGTCAAAGGAACCATTTGGTAAAAAAAAAACTATAGAACTCAATTTTCTTGCTTTCAAAGATTAATTGATTTAATTTGTTTGGATTTCTCTTGAACAGAAAAGTACGTACTTAACTGTGATAAATTATTTTAATTACTAGGTTTGTTTAACCAAAAAAAAAAACTACTCTCGGGCCTCAGGTACTCAGCGTGCTTCTCAAATGATCCAAGAGTTATAATGATGACTTGTTGAGCAAGAATAAATTTTTGGCATTATGTGATGTTTTCATATTGTTTGATTACATATAAAATCTTAGAGAAGAAGAAACTGATCCAAAAATTGGATTCTTAAAAAGAATGGCAAATTAGAATTTACCCATTTATGATTTAGCCAAAATTATTCAAAATTTGACTGAAATTTACTCACGTGAAATTTGACCAAAATTTAAATTGCCTACTTATTATTTGAAATCTCATTATGCAAATGTTTCGTTGGATTTTTTTTAATTGTATTTTTATGTTTATTGTTTTTTTTTTTTTGGGAGAAAGACATAAAAATGGAGCAAAACTACATTATTTAGATATGTTTTTAACAGAAGTGGGTTACGAAACTCTAACTGAGCTAACTTTAAGAGGGTAAAATGTCAAATTTCAAACCATAGGTAAATAACTTAAATTTTGGTCAAACCAACAGGTGGGTAAGTTGTAATTTGCCATTTTAGTTTTTTACTACTTTCTATCCATTAGAGCATTTGTAGCAACTTGTCCAAAATTTTTTGTCTATTTTAATATAAGGACTTAATTTTTCTATTTTACACATATTATTTATTTTTGATTTTATTTTATTTGTAATAATCATTTTTCATTCATTTTTTATTATTATCTTCATGAGAGAGAGAGAGAGAGAGAGAGAGAGAGAGAGAGAGATGTGAGAGCAAGAGGAGAGAGAAAATAATATAAAATATTGAAATACATAGTGAACAGTGCTATTGTATGTATTCATGGTTTACTATAGCAACAATGTATTTTACAAAACTTTATATTGTCTAATGTGGGTGAATTTTGAGGTTTGTTAGTTAAAATGTGATCCTTATTCTATTATACAAGCACTAATGTGAGTACTTTATTATTCGAAGTTGTAAAACTCCAAAAAATGTTATTTTAGCCCAAAACACAAGCAACATACACTTGTCTATTCTTTAAAAAAAAATTAATCACTTGCTACAGTAAACACTTACATACATAAGTTATTGTAGCAAGAGGTCTATTTATTTTTAAAATCATTTTTATTCTTACTCAACTCTCTCTCTCTCTCTCTCTTTGCTCTACCTCTCTCTCTCTCTCTCTCTTTCTTTGATCTACCTTCGAGCCTCCACGAAGACAAAAAGAGAAGTCTCCACTGATCTTAAACTGTCCTGATAAGCAAAGATCATGGCAGTGGTTGTAGGTTTGATTTGGTCTTCACGGAGCTACTCATTGTTGGGTGTTAGCTTGGTGGGGGTTAGGTTATGAGATTTGAGTTTAGGTTTCGGTGGTTGTTGATAGTGATGTGGTGGTGGCGATTGTGGTTAGTTGCTTTGGTTGGTGGTAGTGGTTGGGTTGATCTGGGTTTGGCTAGTGGGTGATGGATGGGATGATTTCGGTATGAGTTTGGGTGGTGGGTAGTGGGCGGGTTGATATGCTTTTAGGTTTGGGTGGTGGGTGGTTGAGAGAGAGAGACAGAGAAGACGAGTAAGACAAGTTGTTAAGGATGGAAGAGAAGAGAGAGAGACGTTTAGTTATATTATTATATATGGAGTAGCTCATACTATTACTTTAATGTGTTGTATCTTAAAATAAGAAATGACATGTTGGGTATATTGTTAGATGGTGTGTAAAAATAGATAAATAGCTTTTGGGTTGTATATGAATAATTTTTAAGAAACCCATATGCTAACGCTAATAAGTGGGTTTCTAGTTAACTCAATGAATAAGTCTCTTATTAAATAAAAGATCAGGAGTTCTTTACCTGCTGCTTACATTAAAAACTAATTGATGTTTTAGTCTAATGATAAAGAGTAATCATCATGGAGTGGAGTGAAACATAGATTTGAATATAACTCACAATGTTGGTCTAGTGGTTTTTAAGACATTATGAGATTCATGAAGTTTTGTTTGGGTTTAAAATCTTTAACCAACATGTTGGGTTAAGATAGATTGGCCTCGGTTAATTAATTCAATTGCCTAGGTTGATTAATTAGGCCAAATTATATGTAAATAGTGAAGGCACCAACAAATCACCAAATAACTAATATGTAGTGGAAAATAAATTAACACAGTGATTTGTTGACAAATGGGGAAAATCTCTCACAAGAAAAAAATCCCACCAGGTGAATTTAAGGTCACTACTCCCACGAATCCATTAATCAATAATCAAGCGGTTAGAGGATGAAAAATCTTACCACTTCCCTACCCTATCCCAATATACCAATCTATAGTTAAACATTCGCTTCAACACCCAATTGAACTTGATATTATAGTAGCCTTCTTTTAATTTCTTTGTTGCATAAATTAATTTTCAATTTGTGACTAACTCCTTTTCATGAATTCCAATACGTGACTAACTTCACAACAACCATTTGATTGTTGTAGTTGGTTTGCAACAGCTTCACAGAGAAACACCAATAAGATTTTCAATGTTTGTGTAATAGACTTTGCTTGGTTTCAAAACCCAAAGACGTACATGAAACGCAACAATTTCTCTTTATTCTGTTGGAGGAGTTTAGGGTTTAAAAAAGAAAACTTTATGAAGCTTTCTAGGGCTTGGGTTTTTTTTCTCCACCTCCTTATTTAAATAATAGCTTAATGAGCCTTTTAAATAGGCTCTCCTATTCCAATTAAGTTACACAAATCTTGGACTTTTCTAGTCCTATAAGGATTATGCAAACCTATAAATAAATAGCCTTTAGGAATTAAAACGTTACAGGCTATATTAAAAATCTCGTAAGCTCGATAGATTGAGAGGTATCGAGCTTTAATAAATCTTGATAGATTGATAGGTAATGAGGAGGTATCAGGACCTGCAGATTCAACTTTTCTTGAGCATTTTTTGAGAATTTTCATGTCTACAATGTAACCACTTGTAATGATTATCTTAAATCTACTTAGATTTACCTAAATATAAGTAAAGTGTGTTTTATCATAAGATATGCCAATTACATAAAAATATGAACCTAACACAACATTTTGGGACACTCCCGAGTACTATCCATAGGAGTTTGAAAAAAAAAAAATCAAGTGTTCAAAGAGTCTGAACACACTAAATATAAATATTACATTATAAATTAAATTTATAATTTTAATAACAAATTTATCTAATCATTTAGGAGCATATTTAGTTATCAACTACTTTCTCCGTCCCAAATTGTTTGGCCTATTCCATTTTGGGATGTCCCAAAATTATATCATGTTATAAAAGTCAAATACCATTAATTTATTAACATTCCCTTTATGCCCTTAATTGATTTGTGGGAGCATTTTTTTAATTAAAAATAAATAAAAACCTAAATTTTGAAATCCCCTGTACATGCCATCTTTATTCAAATAAAAAAAAAAAAAGCCTTTAGAGATAAGACAGTTAATGATAAATTTGTTTAAGGGTAATTTAGGAAATTTCTAACTTTTTTTTTTTTTTTTTAAAAGATAAGACAGTTAATAATGTTTCCCTTAATAATGGGTTTTTCTAACTAGGCCAAATAATTTGGGACGGATGGAGTATAATTTTTAATATCGAAAATATACTTTTTGGTCCCTACATTTTGGGTCGATTCCTATTTTGGTCCCTATTTTGATTTTGCTACTATTCCAATCCCTAAAAATAAAAAATCAATTCTATTTTTGTCATTGCTGTCAACCCACTAGCAGAAAACTCCTATGTGGCAAACAGAGTGCATAGGTGGCATGTTAGATGCTAATGTGTCTAATAAATTAATATTAAAAATACCACGTCAGCATCCATATCAGCATTTTAATAAATAAAAAAGTCACCTTAGAAAATTAAAAAACAAATAATGAAATAAAGTTTTTAAAAACACTTTTTTTTTTTTTTTTTTTTGCATTTCATTATTTTTTTGAAAGAACATTGTTCTTCTTCTTCTTCCCCAAAACATGAACTTCATGCTTCATGTTCTTCCCCAAATCATGACAAACCCAACAGGTCAAACCGCTCATAATCAATCTCAACACAAAAAATTCTAACACATTCAACACTGAAACCTCTAGTAAATCAAATCCATAAATCCAAGAAATAAACCCATAACCCTAGAATTTTTATTGGGAAACAAACACAGAAGAAGCCTAGAAAAACATACACATCCACATAAAAAAAAAAAAACACAAATACGAAACCAAACTCATTGAGACCCAAACCTGTAAACACAAAATCAAGACCCATAGCCACACTGATCTCCACCTCCACTATTGATCACCCACCCCCATGGAAACCCAGAAACACAGTCACCTCCAACCAAACCTGTAAACACGAGTTCAACACCCACAATCGAAGACCCATGGCCACATTGATCTCTACGACCACAATCCACCCCCACGAGAACCTAGAAAAACCCAGCTACCTCCAACCAAACCTGTACACACAACTCCAAGACCCATGGCCACACCGATCTCCACAGCCACAACCCACCCCAACGGAAACCCAAAAAAACCCAATTAAACCCACTACCACCATTGTTGATCAAACAAGAGAGAGGGAGAGAAAGTCAGGTTGAGAGAGAGAGAGAGAGAGAGAGAGAGAGAGAGAGAGAGAGAGAGAGAGAGTGTGTGTGTGTGTGTGTGTGTGTGTGTGTGTGTGTGTGTGTGTGTGTGTGTGTGTGTGTGTGTGTGTGTGTGTGTGTGTGTGTGTGTGTGTGTGTGTGAGGGATTGAGCTCGAGAGCTTGAACAAAGGACGAAGAAAAAGAAAGATACAAACACAAACACAAATTGTGAGAGAGAGAAAGAGAGGATTTGGATCTAGATTTGAAAAGAAAGAAGCAAAAGAAAGATACCAAAGAAAATGAAATAGATAAAAACACAAACATAGACAACAAGAGTTATTTTCTCAATCTTTAAAATTGATTTTTTTTTTGGAATTTTTTCATTTTAATTTTTTTTAAAATTTATTTATTTCTTAATTAAAATGCAGACTTCTCATTTTTAAAATCCAAATAAAATATTTAATATTATTCTATTAGCCACGTCAGCATTTAACATGCCACCTATGCACTTCATTTGTTATGTAGGAGTTTTCTGTTAGTGGATTGACGGCAATGACCAAAATAGAATTGATTGGAATAGTAGAAAAATCCAAATAGGAACCAAAATGGGAATCAACCCAAAATATAGGGACTAAAAGTGTATTTTCGTCATTTTTAATTATTGTGTGGTTTACTCTTTTGTATAATCTATACCAATATGTAGGAACAATTACTACTTTCTATTTTTTTTTTAATACCATTTGCTATTTACAAGCTTGCATCAAATGTGTTCAAGGTTAGATTTATTTTTGTTTTAGTATTATTACTATTTATGTTTATAGAAATTAGAGAGTAGATAATATAAAATTTGGTTGTGGATTTTTCATAGTCTAAAAAATACTTCTAAAACTTCCTTGTCAAAAACAAAATACTCCTAATATTTGTTTGATAGTATTACTTTACAAAAGAAAGAACACGTGATTATTATTAAGGAGAGGTTTCATTAGAATGTATTGTAAGACAATCTTTCTCTTTTTCAAATTTACCTATAACATATAACTTCATAAAAGTCATTACAAAAAAACAGATAATAATTAAAACGGAAACAAAAAGTCCTCTAAACAAACTTGTGTGTGTCTATATATAATATTTATATTTACGTTTATTTTTATGTTATTCAAACATGTACAATGTTATGTTTATGTTATTTTTGTGTGTGAATGTGCGAACACGCGTGAGTGCACGTGCGTGAATATTTTTTTTTTGGTAGAGAAGTATTTTGCATTTCATTACTTTAGTAATTACCTAGAAACTGTGAATGATGACCATTAGTGGAAAAAAAAAGCAACGAATCTTTACAATATCCTACGAACTTTTGGTTGGTAAGCTAAAAATAGTCATGTAAAAAAACACTATCCTTAAACATTGCGTCTATATTAGTATTGCTATGAATTAGTCAGTAAGAAACAACTTATACCAAATCTTAACGGGTTCAAAAAATGTGTGCAAGGTTCTAGTCTGGGAATTAACCTCTCCAAATAAAAATTGGTAAAGCTGCCTACCAAAAATTTCCTCTCCCACACTTGCTAAAGGAGCAGCTTTATGCATTTATATGAACATTTAAAAAAAAAAAAAAAAACCTTTTCCAGAATATGGTGGTGATGGAGAAAGTGGAAAAAAAAAATTTGGAGCGTTTGGCAAAAAGTAAAGATATAACTTAATGAAATTGGCATTCGCCGTGCTTTCCATTTTACTGATCTCTCTGGCAGTTTCAATTAGCAGTACTTTGGTCAGTTTTCATGGAGGTTTGTACCTTCTTATGATTAATGATTAAATGAATATAGTTATTGTGTGCTTTACTGTTTTGTATAATCTTTACCAATTTGTAGGAACAATTACTATTTTTTTTTTATTACTATTTACTAGTTACAACCTTGTATCAGATGTGTTCAAGGTTATATTTATTTTTGTTTTAGTATTATTACTATTTTTTTTTATAGAAATTAGAGAGTGGAGAATATAAAATTTGGTTATGGATTTTTCGTAGTTTAAAAGATACTCCTAACATTTCCTTGTCAAAAACAAAATACTCCTAATATTTGGTTGATAGTATTGTTTTATAAAAGAAAGAACACTTGCTTATCATTAGAGAAGGGTTTCATGAGAATGTATTGTATGATAATCTTTCTCTTTTCAAATTTACCTATAAAATATAACTTCATAATAGTCATTACACAAAAATAAATAAATAATTAAAATGAAAAAAGAAAGTCCTCTAAACACACATCTGTGTGTCTATATATATATATGTATAATGTTTATGTTTATATCTATGTTATTAAAACATGTACAATGTTATCATGTCCAATGCATGTGAAATAAATAAATGAATGTGTGTGTGTGTAAAATGTGCATGCGAATCTTTTTCATGTCTGTTTCATGTGAAATAACTTTTCATAGTAATAAAATAAGGCTTTATCGTTGAAACAATTGTGTAATCATATGAGGTAATTTATTCCTCAAAGTCTAGTGATAATAGCAGCAACAATAAATTTGTAATTGTTTTCAAGCAAATTTCGTGGACTTGGAGGTATTGTATCTTCTATGACTTATTGGGGTTTGAATACATGGATCACTGCCACCTTTATCAAATTGACGAAGTTATGATACTATGTCATATAATAGTATTGAAAGATGATATTTTTTCACAACATACATCATTTGTGACCTTTGTTCGCAAACGAGTGACATTCTTTCTACGAGTCAATAAATATAACAAAAATAACAACATGCCAATTAGATAGTTACTTCAAATCCAATTATAGGCTCCACTATGTCACAAGCTAAAATTTTTCTTGGGTAATTTTTTGACACATTCAATGGTGCGTTCTGTAACTTTAATTAGTAACTCTATAAATTTATCATTTATTTTATTTGCTTTTTAATCTCAAGACTATAATAGAATCCTAATGGAAGGTTATGCCAAATATGATTGTATGCATGCATGCTAACTTATTTAATGTGATATTGTGATTGGGTCAGATAAGTGTGTTATATTTTTGTCCATGGATCTTGAAAATGTCAAGGAGGATCAATGTGATAACTGATGTTAACATCGGGAAGTAGAGAAATGTTGACAATTAATGCTTAAGAATAACAATATAAGTTATTACTATTTTTCTAAATAGCATGAATCTATGCTATAAATTGTTATTAATCTGTATTTTAAAAGTATAAACATATGTTTGTAATTTCAATTAATGTATTCATAATATAGTCAAATTTAGTAGTAGGGTTGTGGATTTTTGTTTCTTTAGAAAGAATTGATGTGACAGTTTTGGTTTAGGTTGATAAGTTGCTTGTTCCTTCGACTTTTAAGTTTTTAACCTTGATTAATTACAATTTAAATAGATTGTTAAATTAGAGCTTGGGAATAAAGTGGTACAAGAAAATTAAAACTACAGCATCAAAAGCGCGCACATGATGACATAAAGATGAAGTACAATTCCAACACTTGTAGAAATAAATGTGGTTTCTTCTAGAGTGACTATAGACATAAATGTCATATGTGTAATATGATCAATTTAATAATTACATTGAATAACAAAATGTCAATAATTACATTATTAATAATTATTTTGTGATTAGTTATGTAATATATGCATATGTTTCTTTAAATTAAGGGTAGTAGGAATATAGATTTCATGCTTAAATCTTAAGAAGGGAAAAATAATTATCTAAATGAAGAAGGGAAAGGGTAAAGAATCTGAGAAGTTTTTTTAATTTTTTTTTAAATATGTATGAATTAATGAAACTAACAAAAAAAATTGTCTCACCTTAATTAATTGTGAGGGGACCAACCTAACAGCCCAAGGCCCAATGTACAAGACCCAAAAAGAAATCTTGAGCCTAACTGAAGAAGGGCCAAGAGAATTCCACGTGTAAGCTCGATCTAGATTATATGAGTGAAGCAAACAGTTTATTGATTGACGAAAAAGTTAATGGGATAAAAAAGAAATAAAAAGTATTTGGTAGCCACTCTCTATTGAAGTTGGTGAATTCACAAATATTCATTCACGCTAAGATTAATATTATAAATATGACCATGTTACTTTAGTAAATTCACAAATATTTAATTATTTTAATTAATCTTAATTATATGTGTTATTAAATTAGTTTTTATTTTTTGGTGGTTTTTGTTTCTATTGTTCTTAAAGCAATTAAGCATTAGAAAAAAAAAAATACTATATTCCAAATCAATTTTTATTTTTGATAATGAGTGTTTCAAATAAATTGTTTCTCTTATGAATTTTATAAAAATAACCATTTACATATCTTTTGTATACAATATATAATTACTACACTATCTATAAGTACTCAAAAAATAAAGATCCAAGCCCACTTAAATTAGTGGTACCTTGTCCTTTAAATCAGGTCTAAATAATAGAATTTTTAAAAAGAGTGAGAAACTAAACCAAGTGCAATTCAAAACTAAGTCCAAGTTTAATGCCGAAGAGCCAAGAGTAACAGATAGGCGTGATTTAAACAACAATTGGGGATAATGACCTCTTTGCACAAATCCAAGGATCAACTTCTTGTATATAAAAATAGTTCAAGTTTTTACACCAAGCTATTCACTGTTTTCTTTCCTATTCTAGTGGTCCTAAAAATGTTCCTCCCCTTTTTCTAGGGGGGTTCCCTTCCTTCTATATCCATTTTTCATACATCCCAACTCTCCAGTTGTATGTCTTTGGGCATTTCTCAGGATACTTGTCCCATCAAGACTCTACTGAAGGTGGTAGAAATGGTTGCTAGCTGTGAAATTACTGTTCATGTGTCATTTCCACATTAATGTAGTCGATAAGGTTGGTGTAGGAAATTGAATGTGGAGGTGGGAGGTATATCTTTTAGGAAACTTCTTGCCACCATCTCTGCCTCCATTGTTATCTTTTCTCCCCTCCTTGTGTCTTCACAGGACATCAATTATCCTAATTCTTTAATTCTCCTGAGGTGGGCAGAGTCCTCGGAGCTTGTTTACCCTTCTGGGTCTGGATTAGGCAAGTTAATACTTAGTCTAGTACTCTTTGGTCCTCTTACTCCACACACTATCTATAGTAGTATAGATAATTAATAAATAGATATAAATACATTTACCCATTAACACATGAAGATTAATTTACAAATCATAAATGCAATTTTGGTGAGGTGGAAGGTTACCAATGCACTAAACCCACGACCTTATTTTTCATCCTATCATTAGGGGAGAAGGAATGACACTTGAACTATTAACTCCAATCATCACCCTTCAATAGTTAATAGTTACGATTTCGTTGGGGAAGACTTGGAATTTAATCCTACAATTATCATTTACCTACTCTTATGTTGTTATCTAATATGCTTCTTACTTATTTCTCTCTATTTCTCTTTTTTGTTTCTCAGCTTAAAGTAAATAAATTTCTTAATCCACACAAATCACAAAAAATCTCATAACATTTTCACAACAATAAGCTTAGGTATTAATTCACCATAAGTTTAAAATAAAAGAAAAGATATTACATTCAAATCCACCACAACTAAAGATAAGAGTCTTCAAAAAAAAAACTATAAATAAAAAAAAAACCTAAAAATAAGAGTGTTATGAAAATATTATAAAATTTTATCACACTTATGAACGTTAACATTTAAAAAAAGTCACATGAAGAATAAGAGGGGCCGAAATTGGAGAAGTATGTTTTGAATGTTAAAACTTTAAAGGCAAATGTTATCATTGTTTCCGTACCATAGCCCATGTGTATCTTTCAGGTGGTTGGTCGACGAATCTAATATATATATATATATATATATATATATATATATATATATATATTTTATTAGATACGTATCTAATATTTATACTATATAAGTATTTAATTATGTGTGACTTCAAAAAAGGAAAGAGAAGAGGTGTAAATACCAAAAACAATAAGGCGTAAATGCACTTTTAGTCCTTACATTTTGACGTTTTTTTATTTTAGTTCCTACATTTTAATTTTACTATTTTTAGTCCCTAATTCAATTAATGCGTTCCAATTTGGTCCTTTCCGTCAATCAACTGACGGAAATAGCTGAGGTGGCAACCGGAGAAATTAAAATATTATAAAAAATGCCATATCACCTGACACGTCAGCATATAAATTTAAAAAATTAATTTATTAATTTTAATTAAATAATAAAAATAAAAACAAAATTAAAAACTAAAATTCAATTAAAACAAAATTTAAAAAATCATCTTAAACTCAATCTCCATTCTCTCGTCTCAATCTCAAACTCAAACTCAAATACGAGTAAAGAAAAAGAAGCTGACAACGGAGAAAAAGAAGCTGAAAACAGAAGAAACCAAACCCAAAAAATACCCAAATCCAGAAAATCGCCGGACACGGGGAGATTCTCTGGCAACGGAGTCATTTCTCTGGCGTCACCCTTGAGATCCTTCTTCAGATCGACGTTCTCCGACTCCTCTTTCAAACTCCAGTCTCTCTCCTCCTTCAACCTTTTAAGCTTGAACTCCAACGACCTATAGACATAACAACAACAACAACAAACTCAGATCTTAAACCAACAGATTGATTTGGTACTTTGGGGTTTTGGGATTTGATGTTTTTTCTGGGTTTGAGAAAATGGTGCCTTTGAGATTTATGATTTTGTTTTTGAGCTAAAATTTTTTGGGTTTTTTGTGTGTTTGTTTCCTAAGAAACTTTTTGGGTTTTAAAATTTTTGGGTTGGTGTTCTTGTTCAAGAAATTTTAGGGTTTGATGATCTCTGAGGTGTTGAATTTGGATTTTTTCTTCTTGTTTTCATTTATGTTCCAGTTATCTGGGTTTGAGTTCTTGGGTTGCTGGGTTTGTGTTCTTGTGATGGGTTTGAGTTCTTGGTTGCTGGGTTTAATTTGGGAAAAATATGAAGAACAAGTTGTAAAATGAAGAACAATTTAAGAACATGAAAAACAATCTTAATTTATGTGAATTTTAGTTTTTAATTCTGTTTTTATTTTTATTATTTAGTTAAAATTAATAAATTAATTTTTTAAATTTATATGCTGACGTATCAGGTGATGTGGCCTTTTTTTATAATATTTTAATTTTTCCGGTTGCCACCTCAGTTATTTCCGTCGGTTGATTGACGGAAAGGATCAAATTGGAATGCGTTAATTGAATTAGGGACTAAAAGTGATAAAATTAAAATGTAGGGACTAAAATGGAAAAACGTCAAAATGTAAGGACTAAAAATGCATTTACGCCAAACAATAATTAAGGGCTGAATAATAACATCCCTTATATCATAGCCGTGACAAGACAAGAGTAAACATAATTGATGATGGTGGAGAAAATCAGTAGACCGAATGCTTCGGATTAGAGAGGACTACCAGTTGTCTTGATGGCCCGAAAAAGAAAGAACAGTAATCAAAGGTGACCAGGGTTGCTGGCCGATAACCCTCCGATGACAAAGTCAGTTTACTCTCTTATTTTTGAGTTCCAACATTTTAGGAATCATAGAACGTACATTTTCTTGGTCTGAACCAACGTTTATATAGTGTCGTAAGAGCAGTTATTGGGTTTGTAACCTCCCTTTAATTTGAGGAAATGTGTGTATGTTCGAATATAACTTCCTCAACTGTTTAGGAGTTACATTCTTTATGCATAACGGTCACTGGAAGTTACACGCATGATACTGAGTAGTTTTACACACTTACAAATTTTCCTAGAATTACTCGTCCTGAGGCCCTCAAGTCATGCTTACCTCATCTTAAGAACCTCCAGTCAGCTTACCTCGTCCTGAAGCCTTCACTTGACTGTGCAACGCCTTATCCTTGCACCTCGCTTGTCCTGGACGATCTCTGTGGACGAAATTGAAGTTGTATTTTATCATATCCCATTAGTTGCCCCTTGTCCATGGGTCGTCTAGGACTTACATCCACTAACGTTATTATTTGGACACGTGTCCTTATGTCAACTGCTATAGGTGCCACTTGTCATGATCTAATTAGAGTCCAATCATGTCAGCTCGTTTTTCGAGGGACGTGCCATGTGTCACATTTTGGCTGGTCTGGTCGCATCGCTTCGTGTACTGGGGTTAATGCCTATAAATAGTAGAATTCTTCTGCTACCCTCCTCATTTTCTCAAATTTTCTTCCTCGACCTCTCTCATCTTAGCGCCTCGTCTAGAAGTTTCTTGCGTCCATAGTTTCCTTTCGTCTAGATCCAGGTATTTTCTCCAATCTTCGTCCTCAGGTTTTAAGTTTTCCTTAAAGAATGTCTGAGGTAGTTCTCTCCTCGTCTAGTGATAGTACTGTCAAAGCCATAGACGAGTACCAAGACCCAAGTAGTTTTAGTGGTTCCAGTGATAGTAGTTCTGGTAGCAGCAATAGCAGTAGTGATGGGAATACCACAGATGAGTATACGTCAGGCGTCCCTGGGGTTCCTTTAGAGGTATTTCAAGAAGAGCTTAGGACGAGGCTTAAGTCTGGTTCTAGGGCTGGCACAAGTGCTCCCTCATCTTCTGCTCAAGACGAGGAGGAGGTAGTGTACACTTGTGCCGTTGGGGTTGGTTCTAAGACGGATGAGAGAAAGTTGGGTCTTCTTAAGACTTGGTACCAAATCCCTGACAATTTAAATCCTAGGATACCTGTTCGTGACGAGTGGTGTTGTCAACCTCGTTTTGGTGTTGGCATTTACGAGGCTTACCTCTTGGGGGGTTTGAGGTTGCCCCTCAATGCCTTCGACAGGGATTGCTTTCCAGATTAGGTTTAGGTATATGTCAGTTTAACCCCAATGCATGGAGGCTAATAGTAGCCATGCAAGTTTTGTGGAGGGAGGTATTTGAGGGGAACCGTCCTCTTACCGTGGATAAGTTCCTCTTTTGTTATAAACCCTCCGAAATTAACCAATCCCTTGGTTTCTATCAATTTACAGCCAGAGGGAAAGATTATAGGTTGATAAAGTCCTTGGTCACCTCAGACAGAAACTGGAAGACGGAGTTTTTCTTTGTCTCTGGTTTCTGGGCTGGACGCCCTAATTAGGTTGACAAGGATCCATTTCCTCCCTACACAGGAGAGATAGGGAACCTTCGTCCTGAAGGTATGTGTTTGTCATTACATTTGCTATACTCATCTTTGATTATGGTCGTCTAACATACTTTTTGTTTCGATTTGTTTTGAAAAAGGTGTTAGACGACCCCACCTGGATAGGTTTCATTTGGAACGAGTTCAAAAGGCTCATCTTTATACCGACAGGACTTTTCATTTTTTGGTTAGTCTGCGGCGTCTTGCCACTTGGGGGTTAGGTCCTGAGCCTTCAGACGAAGCTATTGCTCACGAAGTTACTGTCAGAAGACGTAAGTTTTCCCTTCTTTTTTCTCCTCCTCTTCTCTTTTTTTTTTTTTTTTAACTGACGTCTTTGCTTGCAGGGATGGCGACGATGAAACAGAATAAGGGTAAGGAGGTGGAGGACGAGGACGAGGAAACTGGGCAATGGGTGAAATCCCATCCTCGTTCGTCCTCTGGCGACAAAAGAAAGAGCCTTTCTTTACGCGTGGACTTGGGAAATCTCCCAAGTAGGCGCAAGGATAAGAAGGCTAGGCATAGGTCGTCCAAGCTTCAGGACGCTCAAGCTAAGGATGACTAACCTAGTTCATTCCTCATCCCTCCTAGCCATCCTGTTCAAATCCTGGACGTTGATCCAGAACCGAAGGATCTTTCGTCTTTGCACATCCCGTCTAGAGTCGAAGTTCCAGCCTTGTCTCAACCTTCTTACCAGGTGCCTCAAAATCTTCTTGAGAATGAGGACTTGGCTTGGGAGAAGTTTGAGAGGGTTATGACAGATGAAGACATGACGGCATGCTACAACATGTCATTGAAGGATTTTGAGCACTCTGGTGTTCATGATCTTTTTAAGGTATGTAGATTTTATACGTTTGTCTCGTCTTGTTATTAGCTCATACATGCATTGTAATAAAACTTTAATCTATGCAGGCAATGTCTAAGTTCATTGCCGCGTCTAGGCAGACAACTGAACTAGACAAGACGAGGATACTGTTGGAGAAGACGGTCAAAAAAGGAAAGGACGAGTCCAAGAGGTGGGCGAAAGTGGCAGCCAAGGCCAAGGACGATGCGGAGAAGCTGCAAAATCGCGTCGCTGAGTTGGAGACTGAAGTCCACGAGAAGGATGCTCATCTTGCTCTCCTTCAAAAGAGGAATGACGAGCTAAATGCCCTTCTGAAAAAAGCTAAAGGAGACGCCGTCGCAGAGTTTAAGGTGTCCAAAGAATTTACTAATTCAATGGACGCAAACTACGCAGCTGGCTTCGAGGACTTTAGGATGGACACCATAGATAAATTCCCTGAGGTGGACTTCAGTTCTATCAAGCTGAGCCTTGGTGGGGCTTCTACAAGCTCCCTCGTCCAGACCAGCTCAGAGGATATTAACGTGGAGGACGATGCTACTACCTTGCCCCCTCAGGACAAACCCAATGCCAACACCCCACCTGTTTAAAATGTCTTTTTGCTTGAATGTCATTTGCTTTTGCCTTTTTCCTTCTTTTTTTTTTTATTTTTTATTTTTTATATTGAAATGTATTGGAGTATAAGTACCTCGTCTAGAATGTTATGGACGAGTTTATTAACATTGTCTTTTGAGGCTTAACTTGTAAGGGTTTTTGGACGGTGGTCGTCTACCCTTTTCAAAACTTCAATGAATGTTTGTTTTTATTCATTGTTATTGTATGGACGTGTTTGCCTTCTTTGTCACTGTTGTGATTGGAATTTGCATAAGTATTAAAGGGTTGTCCTCATACTTCTCTTATGGACGATATTATTAGTTCATCCATGTGTTTTTTCTATGGACGATGCTTGAAGTTTGTCCATTCGTCTTATTTTTTTTTACATGTATATAGACGACCTATTTGCACATGGACTATTTAAGATAGCAATGATAGCCTTGTCAGACATTTTCCTCGTCCATAAGCTTGGCTCTATTGTCTCGTCTACAGGCTTGGCTTATTTGCCTCGTCCTTAAGCTTGTTTTTTGCCTTTTGTCAAGGACGTTTCTAGTGTTTAACTTGTCCTAGAACACTTGGGTGTTTTGGGTCAGATGCTCGTCTATGGACTAGTGTTTCACTACATAATTTTTTGTGCCTTAGCTTATTTTACACTTTATCCTCGTCTTGAGGAAAGCTTGTGAACGTTACATCCCTGCATCTAGGGATTTTTCATTCGTCTTAGGGCTTTGCCCCCCTTGTGGGTTTTACTATGGGAGTCAGATTTTATGCATAAAATACATTGAAAATCCAAACCATATCATTATATAAGCATTGTTCACAAATATGGCACCTGCTTAGAAGCTAGTACCTTATGAAAGTACTTGGGAAAATACTTAAAATACATAACCTCGTCTTTCACAAACTTGTCCGTAGACGGTGCAAGAGTTTAAGAACTAGTGCACCTTTATTCTTAGTACACACCATAGCAGTAGTAAGAATACACAATAGTAGACATTAATAAATGCGAACATAGTAGTAGCATCGTTCATAGCTATAACCTCGTCCTTGATTAACTTCGTCCAAGCCCATTACTGATAGTACCTTCTCAGGTGCTCCACATTCCAAGGATGCTCCAGCTTTCGTTCGTCCAGAGCTTCCAAGTAATACGACCCCTGCCTTTTGCAGTTGACTACCATGCATGGTCCTTCCCAATTGGGTCCCAATTTTCCATGAGTTAGGTTCCTAGTTGCCAAGGATACTCTTTTGAGAACGAGGTCCCCTACGCTGAAGCGCCTGGGTTTCACCATGGCATCATGCTATCTGGCCATAAGATTCTTGTATCATGCTGTCTGGCCATAAGATTCTTGTATCTTGCTGTCCTTTACTCCACATCCATCCTTACCTCATCAATGAGATCGAGGTCAAGACGGAGTAGTTCTTTGTTTTCTTTCTCCTGATACTTCATCACTCGATGGTTAGCCATATGAACTTCAGCAGGTATAAGCGCTTCACTTCCATAGGCTAACTTAAAGGGGGTTTCTCCGGTCGGGGTTCTCACAGTCGTCCTGTAGGCCTAAAGAACACCTGGTAATTCGTCTGGCCATATCCCTTTTGCCCCCTCGAGCCGAGTCTTGATGATTTTTAGCAAGGATCGGTTTGCTACCTTCGCTTGTCCGTTTGCTTGTGGGTGAGAGGGTGAGGAATAATGATTTTTAATTCCAAAATGTTCACAAAAATTCCTGAATGCTGCGTTGTCAAATTGTCGCCCGTTGTCAGATACTAGCACCCTAGGTACCCCGAACCTGCACAAAATATTCTTCCAAACAAAATTCTTAACATTTTGCTGAGTGATTTTTGCAAGAGGTTCAACCTCTACCCACTTGGTAAAGTAGTCAATCCCTACTACCAAGAATTTTATTTGTTTGGTTCCTGGGGAGAAAGGACCTAGGATATCCAGTCCCCATTGTGCAAAGGGCCACGGGGCCATCATTGGGGTCTGGTACTCCGACGGTTGCCTAGGGATGTTGCTGTAGCGCTGACATTGGTCGCACACCTTGACATAAGCCTTAGCATCTGCCTGAATCGTGGGCCAGTAGTAGCCGGCACGAATGATCTTATGGACGAGTGATCTTGCCCCTGAGTGATTCCCACATGCTCCTTCATGAACCTCCCTCAAAACATAATTGGATTCGTCCGGAGCTAGGCACCTTAGGTAGGGCTGAGAAAAGCCTCGCTTGTACAGCACTTCGTTTATAAGGACATACTTTGCAGCCCTGACCCTCAGTTTTCTAGCTTCGTTCTTATCTTCCGGAAGCCTCCCATCCTTGAGATAAATTACAATTGGACTCATCCAATTTTCTTCCCCTCCAATTTGCTGTACTTCTGGGAGGTCTATGCTTGGCATGTATTGGACCTTGCCAAACTCGTCCATAACTCCTCCCGCTGAAGCTGCTCTTGCCAACGCATCTGCTTCCATATTCTCCTCCCTTGGGAGTTGAACAAAACTCACTTCTGAAAATTTTTGTACAAGCCTCCTCACTTTGCTGAGGTATCTCTTCATCTGATCTTCCTTGGCCTCGCACATTCCATTGACTTGATTGATGATTAGCTGAGAATCTCCTCTAACTGTTACTGATTCCGCTCCTAGGGACTTAGCCAATTCCAGCCCTTTTAACAGGGCTTCATATTCAGCCTCGTTGTTGGTAGTTTGGTACTGTAGACGCGCTGCGTACTCTAGCTTATCGCCCTCTGGGGACTTCAGTATGACTCCAATCCCTCCTGTGTACGTCGTGGATGATCTATCCACATTGATAACCCACCTTTTTGTTCCTTCATCCTTGCCCTGCTCGTCTTGGCTTGGTGTGAACTCCGCAATGAAGTCCGCCAGCGCCTGCGCCTTTACTGCATTCTTTGGCTGGTACCTGACATCAAATTCATTGAGCTCCACTGCCCATTGGACTAGTCGTCTTGCGGCTTCTAATTTGTTCATTGCTTTCTTTAGGGGATGATCCATTAGGACAATGATGACATGAGATTGAAAATAGTGTCTCAGCTTCGTGGAAGCCGTGACCAAGGCAAAGGCTAACTTCTCCATCATTGGGTACCGTTCCTCCGCTCCTCTAAGTGCCCGACTTGTATAGTATACCAGTTTCTGAACTCGTCCTTCTTCTCTGACCAGCGCCGAGCTTACAGCGTGCGGGGATACCGCCAAATACAAATATAGCTCTTCCCCAGGTACAGATGGACTTAGTAACGGTGCCCTTGTGAGGTAAGTCTTCAAATCTTGAAAGGCCCTCTAACACTCGTCTGTCTGCTCAAACGCCTTCTTGAGGACTTTAAGAACGACAAACACTTGTCAGTAGCTTTCGAAACAAACTTGTTAAGGGCGGCAACTCGTCCTGTAAGAGACTGGACTTCTTTGATATTCTTTGGTGGTTCCATGTTGAGTATTGCCTGGATCTTATCTGGATTCGCCTCAATTCTTCTATGTGAAACCATGAACCCCAAAAACTTCCCTGATAAAACTCCAAGGGCACACTTGCTTGGATTCAGTTTCATGTTGTATCGCCGAAGTGTATCAAAGGTCTCCTGAAGGTCGTCCAGATGCTTTCCCTCGTCCAAACTCTTTACCAGCATATCATCGACGTAAACCTCTACATTTCGCCCAATCTGAGGACGAAACATGTGGTTCACCAGTCTTTGGTAAGTCGCCTCCTCGTTCTTCAAACCAAAAGGCATTACCTTGTAGCAAAATCATCCTTGGTTGGTAATGAATGAAGTCTTCTCTTGGTCTGCCTCGTCCATCCTTATTTGGTTGTAACCTAAGAAGACATCCATGAAGCTCAGCAGCCTGTGACCTGCCGTGGAGTCTACCAGCTGGTCAATGCGTGACAATGGATAACTATCCTTGGGGCAAGCCTTGTTTAAGTCAATAAAGTCCACACACATTCGCCACTTGCCATTGGCCTTCTTCACCATGACTATATTTGCCAACCAGTCCGGATAGTAGACTTCTCTGATGAACTCCGCCGTGATCAACTTCTAGACTTCTTCTTTGATAGTGTTATCTCGCTCAGGAGTAAATACCCTCTTCTTCTGACGCATGGGTTTGGAGAAGGGACATACATTCAAACGATAAGTAATGACACTCGGATTAATACCTGGCATGTCTTCGTGACTCCATGCAAAGACATCAAGGCTTTTCTTCAAAAACTAGATCAATGCATGCTTCGCTTCTTCTTCCGTGCTCGCCCCTATTCTAGTGAACTTCTCAGATTTGTTATCGTCTAAAGGGATATCTTTTAACACCTCAACGGGTTCTGCTGTGATTCTTCCCTCGTCTATGCTCATTGTCTGTACATGCTCATCCATCGCCAACATAGCCAAGTAGCATTCTCTAGCGGCTAACTGATCTCCTTGTACTTGACCCACGCCATGCTCGGTTGGGAATTTAACGGACAAATGGTAGGTTGAGGTTACCGCCTTCCAGCTATTCAAAGTTGGCCATCTGATAATAGCATTATATGATGATGAACAATCAACTACAAGGAAGTTTACCTCTTTGGTTATCTGCTGCGGGTATGCTTCAACCACCACTGGCAGTGTGATGGTGGCCACCAGTTGTACTTTTATCCCCCCAAATTCTACCAAGGGCGAATTCACTGGACGAAGCTGATCTCATCCTAGCCTCATTTGTTGGAAAGTAGGGTAATACAGAATGTCCGCCAAGCTGCCATTGTCTACTAACACCCTTCTAGTCGTATAGTCGGCAATGAGTAGGGTAATGACAATTGCGTCCTCATGGGGATGATGAATTCTTCTAGCATCCTCTTCCGTGAACGTAATGGCTTGTTCGTCAGCTTCCCTCGTCCTGGGAGATCGTCCAAACAGCTGGACATTTTGCACCACCTTCAAGTATGTTTTCCTCGACTTGGATGACTGAGCTGTTGAGGTTCCTCCTATAATAACTCGTATTTCTCCTAGCGGGGGTCGTGATGACTCTTCCACCTTGGCCTTTGACTTCTCATCCTTGTGGTCTTGTCCAAGGAAATTCCTCAACTTTCCCTGCCTGATGAGGTTCTCTATCTGCTACTTCAAATCAGAACACTCATCCGTGTCGTGCCCATGGTCCATGTGAAAGCGGCAATACTTGTTCCTATTGCGCTTGTTAGGATCTCCCTTCATTTTCTCCGGCCACTTCAAGGACGGATCATCCTTAATTTGCATAAGGACTTGCTTTAGCGGAGCATTCAAGGGAGTGTACTGCTGACTTCTTGATGATGAACTTGCCTTTTTACCATCTCTATCCCTTTTCTCATCTACTCGGGCCTTCTTGGGATGAGGACCTGCTTCCGAGCGTTCTGACCTTTTCCTCTTCTTGGCTATTATTGTGTCCTCAGCGTTCATGAAGTTCTAGGCTGAATGGACGAGTTCATCCATAGTCTGAGGCTCCTGCTCATACAGTTTATGAATGAACAAGTCAGAATTAACCCCATTATGGAAAGCGGCCAATAGCAACTTGTCGTCCATTTCATCCACCGTCAAGGCCTCCCTGTTGAAATGGGTAATGAAGGACCGTAAACTCTTATTCTCCCATTGCTCAATAGTTAACAAACTGGAAGAAGAATGCTTGTGGTGTTGTCCTCCGATGAAGTTATTAATAACATTTTACTCAACTCCTCAAATGATCTGACAGAGTTTGGGGGTATTTTGTTGAACCACACCCTCGCTGGCCCCTTTAGTGTGGTAGGGAACGCTCTGCACATAATCTCGTCCGGAACTCCCTGAAGGTGCATGGTTGTCTTAAAAGTAGCAATGTGATCACACGAATCACGATTTCCATTGTATGAATCCAAGGAAGGCATTTTAAACTTAGGGGGTAAGCGATGACCATTGATGGAAGCCGTGAAAAGGGAGTCCCTTCGGTGAACCAAGTCTTCCATGGGGTTCGCTCGCCTCATATTCTCCTTTATTTCATCCGTAACTTTTCTCATCTGGTCCATTTCCCTCTCCAACTATGGTACTCTTCTTGAAGTAGTACCCCTTGACTGACCTTCGGACTCAACATTTTCTCCTCTACCCTCTCGACTTTGGGCTCGTCCTTCTGCATGCACTTCATCCCGTGGCCTTCTTAAGTTGATCTCCTTATTCAATTCCTGATTTTGGCGGGTCAATTCCACCATAGCAGCAGCCATGGACTGCATATGTTGAACAGAAGGCGGTTGCGCAACAAGCACTGAATGACGGTCGCGGTAGGGATTACTAGAAGCATCCCTACTCCCCTGATGGCCTGGGCTGGTAGCCCTTGATCTTGTCCAAATCATTCAGCCATTTGTCTGGGAACAATGAACGATCGAACGAAAAGAGAACAAAAATTATTTTCTTCAAAGTTTCCCACAGACGGCGCCAACTGATGATGGTGGAGAAAATCAGTAGACTGAATGCTTCAGATTAGAGAGGACTACCGATTGTCTTGATGGCCTGAAAAAGAAAGAACAGTAATCAAAGGTGATCGGGGTTGCCGGCCAATAACCCTCCGATGACAAAGTCAGTTTACTCTCTTATTTTTGAGTTCTAACTTTTTAGGAATCATAGAACGTACCTTTTCTTAGTCTGAACCAACGTTTATATAGTGTCTTAAGAGCAGTTACTGGGTTTGTAACCTCCCCTTGATTTGAGGAGATGTGTGTGTTCAAATATAACTTCCTCAACTGTTTAGGAGTTACATTCTTTATGCGTAACGGTCACTAGGAGTGACACGCATGATACTGAGTAGTTTTACACACTCATAGATTTTCCCAAGTGTCAATGTGTCATCCAGAATTACTCGTCCTGAGGCCCTCAAGTCATGCTTACCTCATCCTAAAAACCTCCAGTCAGCTTACCTCGTCTTGAAGCCCCCACTTAACTGTGCAACGCCTCATCCTTGCACCTTGCTCGTCCTAGATGATCTCTATGGACGAAATTGGAGTTGTATTTTATCATACCCCATCAAGATATGTTATAAATTTATAAATTAAATTTTCTCACATTGTTGACCTTTTCTACCAGGGTCATTCCACCGTACTCCCCCCAAAAAAAGGGGTACAGTACCTCCTAAATCTGAACCCATCTTTAGTATTTTTTTTTTTAATCTTGACCGTTGATGTAATTTTAATGGGTTTTGGTTACCAGTTAAATATGTTTTATATATAAACCAAAAATTATAACATTCATCAAACTTTTCTCCTCTCACGTGTGCTTCTGTACCTTTGCTTGCTCTGTCTCAGTTTGCCTCTCTAAACAAAACCCTCAAATCACAGCTTAAACCATACAAGAACCAGACAGCCGCACGCCCACAACCTCAAATCGGCGGCACTTCTTCTTATCCAATCCAACTCGTCGGTGCTGCTCTCTAATTTCATGTCTTCCAATCCATCCTCAAATTAGTGGCACACTTATATCCAATCCAACTCGGTGGTGCTTCTTTTCTACCATTCCAAATCGGCGAAACCACCCACAATCTTTAGGTTGTCTCTTTACATATGATTAACTTTGATATGAGTTTATATTATTTCTCTAAACTTTGTGGGTTTATGCTATTATTGTTTTGTTTGAGTTTTGGTTCTTATATATTTGACATATTAATCTTTACACCGAAGGGCTTGACAGTCCACCAATGATTGCCTGGATCACTACTGCCATGTGAAACGAAATTGTAATAAGATTGCCGATGCTTTGGCAAAGGAATCTCGGGTTGGGCTATAACTTCAGGTTTGGGTTGGAGACTTTCCTGGGGACATTATCCCCCTTACTCTGTTTGATGTTCATAGTTTCTTATGTTTTAATAAAAGCATCGGTCTGTCTCACAGACTAGTTTCTCAAAAAAGAAAAAGAAAACAAATAATCTTTACACTTTTGAGTTTGGGATGCGAGACGGGAAACTTAAGTGAGACGTGGGAACCCTTATCCATAAGTTGGGATAAGATTAGATTTGGTTGGGAGAGTGGGGAGGACACGATACTATGAACATATGGACTTAGGAGATTTTTTTTTTTTTTTCAACCACCTTGGCAGTAAGAACACCAATTTTAGTGTTGGTTTGTGCTATATTTTAGAGTTGGTTTCCAATTTTAGAGTTGGTTTCTCTAGGATGATTGATGGGCACTTGATCAATCCTACAGTAACATTTGGAGGAACCGATCATGATTTAAGACACTCCTGACATGTGCTAAGGCCTGATAGTCATCTATTCAAATGCAGCAGTGGTCACCTTAAATTAATTTTAGTTCTCGGGCAGGTCACTTGACAAATGTGGAACAAATTTCACATCAAGTGAGTATGCCATTAAGAAGCAGCACTGGAAATCCATTTCTTAGGATGATGGATGGGCACTTGATTATTCTACAGAAGCATTTGGAGGAACCAATAATGATTTAAGACACTCCTATCATTCACCTAGGCCTAATTTTGTGAGAGACCTTGCAGCAATGTTAGGAAGAACCTTGAGTGGTGACTTGTATGCTTTGTGTGAGCATCATCGTATCAGAAGTTTGAGGTTGATGCAGCTGAAAAGGTTATTGGGTCTTGATCACCAGTTGAATGAAAGTGATGAACAACAATTAAAGTACAGGTGACTACCATAGGTTTAGTCTTTGTGTTGGTTATTTGAAGTATATTTGTGAAGCAGTGGTGATTTGGACTTTTGAAGCTATGTGATTGTATATTCTACCAAGTTTCACATTGGAAGTTGATCTTTTTCCAGTATCTAACCAGAATGTAAGTTTGGATAATTAGTGCGTGTTGCTTTACTTTGGGCTGAAGAAGATTGTTGTTGCTTCTAAATATCTGTACAATGTGATTATTAGGTCCTGGGAAACTATAGTCTACTAGGTCTAGGTTGTAAAAGTTTCAATGTCTGACAAGCCGTGAAGGTTGGAGATACGATATAGTGGTTCAACTCTCACATGGTTATGTACACATATAACTAATAACTATGTTTAATATCCTAAACCTTTGTGTCAAGTTGATAGTTACTCTATGTTACAAGGGTAATCTTTGAATGAGGATAACTGAGTTGTGTTTAACAATTGGAATGGTAAGAGTTGATTTTTGGCCAAAATATAAGCAGGGAAGTAGATTTATCCAAGGGAGTTTCAAGGTCTTTTATTAACCCATGTCCCATGATACATATCTGTGATATGCTCTTCATAACAATATTATAAACCACGACCCTAGAAAGTGCTTCAATAAATGTGTGATATATTTTCTTCATAAAATACAAGCTAAAGTAACAATTTGAAATTTAAGAAATCAGTTACTAGCCCAGAAAAAGAAATCAACCATGGACACAAATTGTAGAGCTAGAAATGTTTAGGTGCATGTATTGTACACCCCTATAGCAATGACAAAGAGCGCGTAACTCTGTCTAGTCTCTTTGTTAACCTTGCCACCATCTGTAGTCCTAAGGCAAACTCAACAAATGCATTTTTCTCTTTTTTGCTTCCTGACTAGGTTTGCCCTTGGATTGAGCTTTGTCCTTTTTTTTTATATTAGTACCATACTGTATGCAGATTTGAGGAAGGTTCTTTATTTGTCAACTTAAATTGTGGGTTGCCTATTGATTTTAATTTCATTATAAAGTGCTTATACCAGCAGTTTGAAAATGGTTCTTTTATTTCCTCTTTGCAATTCCCTTTAAAGTTTAGAGTCTAGTTTCCTATCCCATTTGAGTTATAAAACGATATAGAAAAAAGGAGGGGAGGCTCCTTTCCATCTTTGGAGTAGATTTCAGATTTCTTAGGAAACCACCGCTAGTTTTCCTCCATTCTAGTAGATTTCAAATTTCATGTCATGAATGCAACCTCTTTATGTTACTTAGGTGCAACTTTCTGAGGTAGGTTAGGAAATTGATAAGAATTTGTTACACAATACACATACTCTGCATGTTACTCTCCCTTCCTTCCCTAACCTTTTCCTTCTATCTTGTTGTGAAGGGTAAATGTTTCAATCTCTTAGAAATTAGAGGGCTTATACACACAAACACAAAGGGAAAAAAGTGGAAAATGAAGATGAACTACTAAGGAAGAGAATAACTACTTCGTATTTTGTTACTTGCTTGGTTACAAATGGAACAATACATGAATTTAAATAGCCTTCATTCACTCTCTTAATTTTTTTTTTCCGTTTATCTTAACTTACATGCAAGTTTATTTACTTCATTAACTCCTCACATGATTAAACTTCATTTACCTAAAAAGTATGTTTTACACTTCCAACAACTAAATAATCCCAACCAAAAATATATTCTCAACCATGCACCCTAAGACAAAAAACCCAACAAACCACAACCACCGATCTAAGCATTCACTGCTTCCAAATTACTAGCAAAAGAAAGAGAGGCAGAATGGTAATAACAAGGCTATGGAGGCAAATAACGTTGTTGTGAGAAAATGAGGAAACAAATCAGCAGCAGCAGAGGCACCATTTCCATTGCCTGTATTAGGAGATGGGATTGGTATAGGTGAGTGCACATAGCTCCAAATGGAGTTAGACATTACCATCGATAGAAGCATTGCAAATATCATGCAAATTGAGGCAAAGGGAACCCATAACACTTTAGTTGCCATTTCCAGTGAGTTTTGGCAATGAGTAAGGCTTATGTCTCGAAGTGGCAGCTTTATATATAAGAGTGCAGGGTGATGAAAGGTCATATATAGGGTAGTTAATGCCGTGCCTTTTGTGCCCCAAGCTTTAGGATTACGGAATAAAATCCGCTATAATTTTTAGAGTAATTCTGTGGACTATATAAACTATATCAGTTTATTGAGAAATTAGTATGTTGAAACTTACATTTAGGAGAAAAACAACTCCTATTTGAAACCTGAAAAATAGAGAATGGGAAGGGGGAAATGAAAATGAAGGCAAATGAAAATTTCACCCTTAGTTATTTCCATATATATATATATATGTTTGTAGCAAAAAATGATTGAAGAAGATGGCGATCCCACACTAGAATGGTTTAAAAGGACATATAGGGACGACGAGAAGTATATGTCAAGATTGATGTGTTGTGAACAGGTAAATTTACTCAACACACTTGTGTATTTTAAATAATCACATGCTAATACATTACTTGTTTGTACTTGTAGATTTATATCTCTATGAATGGTAATAATAGTCACTGGTACGTATGTGTCATTGACTTTAGTTCAAGAAAAAAATGTATACATATATTGGACTCTTTGCCAAGCACAATTGGGCAAGACATTCGAATAAAAAACGTGCAAACAGTGGTACTGTCTCTTTTTCTATTGATTTCAATAATAATTTTGATATGTGGTTTAGTTAAGTTTTGTACTTAATAATTGCTTATAATCTCATTTTGCAATAGGTAAAAGGCCTTGATAAGTTATTGAGTTATCTGGAGAAAGACAACCATACCAATAGTATTACCAAATTTCCATTGAAATCACCCCCGTTGTATCCTATACAAAATAATGGGTACGTAATAAATTGTAGATTTGCACATACAAATAACTATTGTGTGAATCTTTAGGTTTTCTAAATTTTAACTATTTTCATATTTCAGGTATGATTGCGGCATGTATGTTATTAAGCACAGGCATACAAAAATTATCAAACAGAATCTAACCTTGATCGTAATATATATATTGGAAGTATATTTTACAGTTTTTGCATAATTTGCTTAAGCTTCTTATTCATCAACAATGTCTACTTTTTTTCAGGAGAGTCGGTCGGAACGTATTTGATACAAGTTGGCATCAAATCTAGTGCTTTCAAAGGAAAATGAACAACGTTCAAAAATCATAGAAAATGCTAGAAATACTCCACTATAAGATATTTTTTGGTCATTGGAATGACAGTGATTTGTATAATTTGATTGCTGAATTTTTTGGAAAATGTTGCAATTTAGTGAATTTTATTTTTAATTGAAAGGGAGATTGAATTTCGTGAGTTGCACTACCCTTGTTTATGTGAGTTGCATTGACAACTCGCATAATCATAGAGACGCAAGTGATGCTGAAAGGGCTTTTACATGACAAACTCAGCTTCTGAAAAAGCTTTACTTGTAAATATTGTTGTTTATTATATAATTTTCTCTGGATAATGATTATATAAAAGATATTTGTGGTGCTGTGAGATTCATTTTTGGGGCAAGAATAAAAATTTGTTCTCATATTTTTGTATTCGTTCTATTACACCTCACCATGGAATGGTGATCTCCATTAGTGTACCATTTAAAGACAATGTTGTCAATACCAAGAATCTGCAATCACTGCTTGGAAAATATAATCGGGAATCTTCTTGTCATGAACTCAAAATTGTGTATTTTAACATGTATTTGATGCTTCTATCCCTACCAACTAGTTTCCAGTACTTGTGTTGCTTTACCAAAAAAAAAAGTTTCCAACACTGTATTTGTTATGTGAAGTAATGCTGAATGATGAGATAATAGCTGGTACATGCATTCGGCACTATGCCACTATCAATTGTTTGGAGATGTTAAGTTTGGACAATCTGCTTGGCAGACTATATGACATTTTGGCCATGGCTCTTTTATTTTAACTAAATAGATGTTTGGTTGGCTTCACCAACCCAAAGAAGAAAAAGAAAAGAAGAAAATAGATGTTTGGCTTAGGCGTCCGTTTGATTCCTAGTGTCGAAAATTTTGAAACTTCTTAGTAGTCAGTGAATAAGATTTTGCAACCTTCTAACTTATTATTCCATCTACTCCCTAAATACTTTTTATCACACCAGAAATGTTCATCTTTTAATATCCCTAAAAGATAATTTGCATCAACCCACATTTCCGGTGCACACTCATTCCAATATTGAGCTCTTTTTATAACATTTGGCTTATAGATTTCCCATGGATCTTAAATTGATGAGAGACACAGCCAAAATTGAAAGAAAGTGAAGCACTAAAAGCATCTATGGTGCACAATAATTCGCTTAATTAGACCTCAAATCAAGTAAATCAGGATATTGCAAAGGACAAATCCATTTTGAAAGTTCGATTAGCGTGTAAAACACCAATGAACGTTTAGACCCCCAATTACAAAATTACCAACACAAGCTTATACACAAACAATATATGTGCAGAATGATGAATATAAACTAAACCCAAATTGGTAACACAATCTAAACCATAATTAATTACAAACACAACAGCAATTAAAAGGTAAAGAGAAAGGAAAGAGAGATGCAAACACAAAGATAATACGCCGATGTCTTATCGAAGAGGAAACTAAAGAACTCGATGAAAAACCTCTCTGCCATCCTTCAAGCAGGGAATAGTCCACTAGAGAATGAAGTTGGGATATATGAATAGCAGAAGACCCTCCAAGCCTAATCTACCTAGTGCACCTAAGCCCTCCAAGCTTCTTGTTCCAATAGGATTACGCTGAACCTTGTCTTCTCTAGCTTACCGGATCCCGTAATAAGCCCATTGCATCAACCAAATGAATTGGTCCTCTCTGAACTGCTTCCCAAGCACCAAAAAATAAAACTGCAGGTTTGAAGGATTCAAACCAGAGTTGCTCGATAAAAAATATACCGATTTGCCACCATGCTGATTCGAACAAAGTATAGAGATGAAAATTGACATTTTAACAGCCAATTATGTTCAAATTACACGTTCCAATATTTTATAGGAACAAATACCAAATGGCTTTAGAATGACAAGTTTGTATAAATTTTGCAAAACCTTAAGGGAGGGAGAGAGAGAGAGAGAGAGATAAGTGCTTTATGGCACCGATAAGTCTTCAACAATGAAAACATTTCATTGTATTAAGGATCTCTCAGACTTAGCTAGTGGAGGCTCTGCTGACTCAAATAAGGCTCACTTTTATCATTGTGGTCGATATGCTAAACTCTCAATGACAAAATTATTTTGATAATTTTTTTTTTAAAAAAAGGACTGGGTTGTTTGTTTTTGGTGAAATCAGTCAATTGTGCTTAATTGTTTTTAGCTTTTCTAATGGCAATTTTTGTTATTGTGGAATTTTTTTGGGATGTTTATTTTGTTTTAGATGGGTCTAAATATAATAATAATTTTATGAAACAAAACTGCATAGATACTTTAGTTGGGGTGGCTATACTCATGTCGGAAACAGTCATTTGACACTTCCACACACGTGGATCTAATGAAAATGCCTAAAAAATATAAAATCTGGTGTAGTAGCCTTGATTGATGACTATTTCATACTGGATCTGTAGTTTCAATTCAAGTGTTTACTGAAAATTTTAAAATTGTCAACAATCTTTATATTGGACTTTTTTGCATAACTTGCTAATTGGGAATAGTCACCCTATTTCCAACCTTAGACACCACAATAAACACACAATTGTGATTAAGTTGCAGATGTTGCATAAGAACAATTAGAGAGCAAATAAGGTTATGCATCTTCGGTTTTATAGTATATATTGATGATGCATAGAAAATTAGTAGGCTGAATGTTTCGGGCTTCAATGTGTTAGGACATATGTGTTTCAAGGTGTTTTGAACATATGTCATCATTTTATGTAATTGGCTTATCTTTTGACAAGACGCACTTTACTTGTAATTGGGTAGATTTAGGATGTGTTTAACGCTTCAAGAAATTGTGTTTCAAGATCAAGTGTTGAAGTCATTAAGTCTGTCCAAGAAATAAGCTAGAAAGTGCAAGTTCATTAAAGCTCGACACCTGTCTCGACACCTGTCTTAAGACATGCATCTATCGAGCTTTAAGAAGCTGTTCAGCCCCAAGGCTCGACAGCTACTCGACAGCACCTCGACACATCTAGCTGTCGAGATTTAAGAAAAACATATTATAAGTTCTATTTTGATTCCAATCCATACTTATATCTTTGGGACTTCTTTTCTTCTAACCCTAGACATATAAAAGGATTATTTTAAGGGCCGTCAAAAGATATACAAGTTGCACAAGCATTGAGAAATCCTTGTTCATGCAATTTGTGACCTGAGACAAAGTTCCTGCCTTAATTCATCTCTTGTAAAGAAGTTGCTGTGTAATGTGCACCGTAGGGTTTTGTAACCAAGCATCTTTTTTATCTTCATCGTGTAGATGAATTGAAGAACTTTGCAGCCAACAACTCTCTCTCTAGTTGGTGATTGAAGTTGCGTACTGGGATCCGCGCAATTGGTTAGTCACGTACTGGGAACCGTGCATCAAAAGGAGAAACTGTACTACAGAACAAGTCCAATTGGGTATTAGAGTAAGGTTTCAACTGTAGGTTGGTAAGGTACTTGGATTCCTTTACTTGTAACCGCTTGTTGTGATAATAGTGGAGTTTCGGGAGTGGTGACCTTAAATCACCCGGTGGGGTTTTGTCGTGTAGGTTTTCCTCATTCGTAAACAAATCATCGTGTCATTTAATTTCCGCTGCATACTTTAGTTTATTGGTGATTTGTTTGTGCTACTACGCAATTTGCATGTTAACTTGATTAATTAAAAATTTGGCTATTTAATCAACTTAATTCATCACTAGGGGTCAACGCATTTGTGGCCTATCACAATGGGCTTGAGATTGCTTGGAAGGTCTGAAAAGAAAGAAACGTAAGATTAAAGGTGACCAGGGTGAACTGGCCAAGAACCCTCTGAAACTTAAGTTAGTTTTCTCTCTTAAACTCAGGAATTTCAACTCTATAAGTGGTGAAAAACTTGCTTTGATTTCATATGGCTGGGTTCTTTTATAGTGAGTTTTGGAGTGGTTACTTGTTTAGTAACTTCCTCAACGTGAATGTAAGTTAGAATGTTCAGACTTAACTTCGGATAGGCCAAAAATGTATTGAACTCTTGTGATTAATTAATCAATTAATTGGCCAAGTGAATTAATTAGGTTCAATTATATGCAATAAGCATGGCAGCATAAACAAATCACCAAATAACTAAATGTAGTGGAAAATAAATTTGACACGGTGATTTGTTTGTAAATGGGAAAAACCTACACAGCAAAAACCCCACCGGGTGATTTTAAGGTCACCATTTCGGATAATCCACTATTATCAAAACAAGTGGTTACAAGTAAAGGAATCCCAGTACCTTATACCAACCTACAGTTGAACTCTTACCCCAATACCCAATTGGACTTGTTCTGTAATGACAATCTCTCCTTGTATTGCACGGCTTCCAATACGTGACTAACCAAAAGATGCGCGGATCACAGTACACGACTTGATCACCAACTTGAGAAGGATGTTGGTTGCAAAGTTCTTCTATTCTTCAACACATGAAGATCATGAAGTTGCTTGGCCACAAAACCCTACGGTGTACAAACATAGTAGTTTCTTAAGAACTAGGGCAAATTAGGTTTCCGGTTTCACTTGAGGAATTATGCTCTTATGCAATTGTGCTCTTGGCTATGCACCTAATACGACCCTTAAAATAATCATTATATATATTTAGGGTTGTAAAAAAAGAAAGCTCAAACACATACTTACGGATTGGATGAAAAACGGTCTAGAAAAATTGAGTTTCATAAACCTCGATAGATAGCAATCTATCGAGCTAGCTGTCGAGCCATAGGTTTCAGTAGCTTTTAAACCTCGTAGATACTAGCTGTCGAGATTTAAAATTCAGCACTACATTACTTGATTTTTGGACAGACTTGCATGACTTCAATACTTGGACTTGAACTCTTGTTCCTTGAAGTATTAAACACATCCTAGATCTATTTAAATACAAGTAAAGTGCATTTTGTCAAAGGATTAAGCAATACATAAACTGTTGACATATGTTCCTAACATCCAATCATATATGTCCTAACAATCTCTCCCTTTGGCAATCCATGACAAAACCACAACAAACAAATGAACATATGAGAGAAGTCATAAAGTACTCAACTCACATTCACTTGTTAAGTACAATAAAATCTATCCTAATACAAACTCTTGAAAAAATTTGCAAGAAGAGAGTTCATGGTAAGGAAGACTTTGACAACTTGTATTTCTGAAACACTTAAACAAAACTCATCAAGGCATCTTAGTGTGAGACAGAACTAAAAGATTGCATACAATAAATAAGAAACATGTGTATAAAGAGAAAAAAGAAATAACACATGTAGAGATAGGTGAAAGAACATACATCAAAATATATAAACCAAATATGAGTACAATGTATGTCAAAATGGTCATAAGACCCATGTACAAGATCAATGTATCTAAACTAGAAAGAAGAAAAAAATACATCAAAATCCTCACTACATCCCTCATGAACACTCAAGAACACTCCCTCTATCTTTTAACTAACCCTTTCCCTATAAGTATGACTACTCTCATCTCAAAACTACTCCCCCTTTTTGTCACAACTGATAAAGGGTTAAGTACATCAAGTAGACATCTCATGATCACTAGGCGAGCCAGCATCCTTATCCTCATCCTCATCACTGTTGGACCATCGTCACTCTCATCCTCGGATGCCGGTGAAGATGGAGAAGAAGCAACCGTGAAACCACCCGTCACAGCCTGTCATCGTGTAATATGACCCACAGGGGTGTTCACCTGACACAAATCATCACTAAGTGTGTCTAGGTGAGCATCCATGCACACAAGTTGTGCCATGATGGCCTCAAGAGTCACTCCACCTGCTGAAGACAAAGGAGCAAAAGTGGATGGAGCGATAGAAGCTGGAGGAGCAGCCGTCTCAGTCTGAGTCTGCCTTGAGCGAAGCTAAGTAAACTCTGCTTAACGGTAGCGGCATCAATGACACACATGTAAGAGAAGTAGGGAGACTCAGGATAAGAGACAGAGAAATGGCAAAGGAGCCGCGTGATAGCTGAAGGGAAGATGAGCTTATCACGGGTCACCGTATCCTTATAGACATCTATAAGGGATAGTATGAAGTGAAAGGGGAAATCTATGGTAAGGTCCTCAATGAGGGAAAGCAAAAGACAAGCACAAGGCTCTGTGATAGTGTTATAGTGAGAAAGAGGATGGAGAACAGATGTCATAACCATGTTAAGAAACCTCGGACCTTTAGCAAATGTCGTGCAACGGGTGAACTGACGATCACCCTAAAAAGAAGTGTCTTATAGATACGAGACAAGAGTTCGTCTTTGGACACAGTCTGTAGACGCTCACAACCAGGATAGTTAGGAAACTCTACCCTAAGAACGTGTAGTACCTCAAATACAATACCTGAAGTAACTACCATGCGTATACCTCGAGTGTGAGTGACAAACTGGGGTATGGAGGTGTCAAATCCATGCATGTTGGAGTAGAACTCTTGAATGATCATGGAAGGACACGTGAACAACCCCTACTATGAATGACAGTGGGTAGATCAGTGTTAGAAAAATCGGACCGAATGACTTGGCATTCCAAATGAATGCCTCGCTGGGAAAAGTTCTCAAAGAAGTTCGATTGGCCTTCTCATCACAGAACCATACATGAAAAGGAGTAAGGTCAGAAGGAGAAGAAGATGAAGATGCCTCAGAATGAAAAGGGTTCCAAGATGGAACAGATTTACACTTAGGTGTCATAATGCAATTAACATAAGAGGAAGAGAAAGAGAAAAAGAAATAGACAATCAGAAAAGTACCAAGCAACACATATATCCGAATATATAGAATTGAAGGTATGAGAATGCATGAACATGTGACATGCACAAAATAAAAACATCATGGGCTTAGCCCAATCCAAACCTACCAGCACACAGCATAACAACAAAGTAAACACACATCTAAATGCATGAAACATTGTTATAATGCAAATGTGATGCAATGCATGATGTTTTAAGATCAAATATACAAAACCCATTCCAAAATTTTTTCATAAACTCATCAATTTTGAAAAACCCTCAAAATTTTTCAAAAACTCAAAACTTAGGTCAGAAAAGAGTGAAATGCATGATTAATGAGTGAGAAAGAATCATACCAAATGAAGAACACTTGATTTAGGCCGAAGATCAAGTGAGGAATGTGAGGGGTTTGTGTTTGAAGTGTTTTGGAGTGAGAAAAGAGAGAAACTGTAGAGAGAGATCAAGGAAATGAGTGCAGAAATCGCGATGGCTCCTTATATAGAATCCTCATAAAGCTCGATTAATCGATCAAAAGCTATCGAGCTTTAAAGAGGCGCTTTTTAGTTGTCGAACCAACTATCGAGGATCATATGAGAGGTTTGTCAACAAAGAAGCTCGATGGATCGAGGTAGCTATGGAAAAGACAGAGAGTTTCTTAATTGATCGAGATAGCTATCGAGAGCTATTGAGATTGCAATAAAGAGAAGCTGAAGAGTCTCGATAGATAGCCTATCTGTCGAGAGCTATTGAGGAGCTATCAAGATTGTTTAAAAATAGTTTTTCAAAGAAGAAAAAAACACATATATAAATGCAATCAAGCATGCTATTCAACCAAAGATCCAAATAGAATTTTAAGCTCTCAAAATCATCTCTCAATGAAGAAAAATGTCATTCATTTAGATCCAAAACATACACACACACAAACACACACACACTAAACAAGTCTAACCAATTTTACATTTTAAAAATAAGTTAAGACCGTTTAGTGAGCATACATTAGTGCATGTAAACCTCGTGATGGCCAAATCACATTGTACTTACACATGTATCAAAAGTAGCAAAGAATATTGCGTGTTGTGTGTGAAAACATCACAAGATTGCACAAGTGTCTCTATGTTATGATGATTTGAGATATGAGTAAATTAATTTAACTCACACAAAATCATAACTGTTTGATGGGGACTATCACCTTCAAGGTACATCCTATAATTCCCACATCTCCTAGAATACACATTTGCAATCATATATAAAGCATTTTGATCTTTTTTCTTTTATTTTTTCTTTGCATATTTTTCTTTTATTAAGCATATCATGCATGGGCATATAAGAGAGAGAAAAGAAATACCCAATTATGTTAAGCTTTTTTTTTTTGACATTGCACTTTTGCTATGCCGAAGTATACAGATGTCATTTCATGATTGGCGGGTAACAGTGGTGAGATGATTATTTATACCTTTCTCTTAAGATTTACTAGTCTTTCTCGTCAAAAAGAGTGATACGAGTGTTAAGTATAAGATATTACTTAATCTTACTCATCATAAACACGAGCCACAAACCTCACTTACTTAGTTGTGCATAGAGATACTCATCTAAGCTACAAGAGATACAAAGTTTAGAGTTTCATTGGCCATTCAAGCTACACAAGTATCAGTGTACAAAAACACACATTGTTTTTGTATTTTTTCTGATTTTTCAAATTTTTTTTTTGAAAAAGAAGCAAATTAAAAACAAAACTGAAAAACAACCAAACAAAAACAAGCCAAATAAAGCAATGCACAAAAACTAGACTGTCACATTTGATGTTAGAATTGCACAATGTGAGCATGAAACCGTCAAATGTGAGAAAAAAGTAAGGGAACCACCCAATGTGACAAAAGAATTTTCATATGTGATGTTAGAACTGCACAATGTGAGGATAGAGCTGTTAAGTGTGAGAAAAAAGTAAGAGAACCACCTAATGTGACAAAAGAGTTATCATATGTGATGTTGGAATCGCACAATGTAAAGATGGAACCGTCAAATGTGAGAAAAAAAAGTAAGGGAACCACCCAATGTGACAAAAGAACTGTCATATGTGATGTTAGAACTGCACAATGTGAGGATAGAACCGTCAAATGTGAGAAAAAAAAAAGTAAGAGAATCACCAAATGTGAGAAAAAAATTGTCACATGTGATGTTAGAACTGCACAATATGAGGATGGAACCGTCAAATGTGAGCAAAAAGTAAGGGAACTACCAAATGTGATAAAAGAACTGTCACATGTGATGTTGAAACTGCATAATGTGAGGATGAAACCGTCAAATGTGAGAAAAAAGTAAGGGAACCACCAAATGTAAGAAAAGAACTATCACATGTGATGTTAGAACTGCACGACGTGAGAATGAAATCGTCAAATATGAGAAAAAATTAACTTAGTATAGTAGGTTACTTACTAGTGGGTACTGTACCCCCCTTTTGGGGGGGGAGGTATCGTAGAATTACTCCTTCTACCAAGATCAAATTATAGAGTTTCCTATATGTCGCAAGGCCACACTAATTATCATGGCTGGATGGACCAAAGTGGACATAATGTTACATATTATGAATATAATTAGTTTTGTGGCCTAGGCCTACTACTATTATTTATTACTTTATGATCTGATTTCACCACTTTAATGTTTGTGAGATTTATTTTAATGTCTCATTGTAGAGTGACAAGTTCTGTTTCTGGGCATGATAAATTTCTTTGTTAGGAGCTATAGTGGAGGTTCCATTTTGAGCACTTTAAATAATTCAACAACTAAAGGCCAGTGTCGAATATGGCTTGCGGAATTTGACGATTGAACTTGTAGGTGTTGGAAAGTTGGAAGAGGGTAAATTAGTAATTAAAGGTTCAAGATTGGAAGTTCTTAGCAAAAATTCTTTGTTATCTCAAGTTCCTGTACACATAGAGCATGAACATGTAATGTCTTAACATAATGATAAAAAGTGATAAGGGTAATTCTTGAAGTCAGTAAAGTTGACGGGCTTATTGTATCTGATGACTTTGCAAGTATATCCGTAAACGACACCATAAAATTGACGATTTCATCTCCAAGCTGACAGGTGCGCCTCAAGATCATCGATGCATGGACGAGATGACCAGAGGGCGTAGATGGAAAGAGAAGTTGACGGGATAAAGCTGACGGGGGTAAAAGAAACTCTTGACGGGACTAGCATGTCTCTCGCTTGGGTTCCATGTATGAGTATATAAGGAAATATCTTGTGTCTCACGTTAAACCCTAATCAAAAGGACTCCTGCAAGGAAAAGATTCTACAAGATACGCGAATTGAAGAAGATCCCTCCCACAAGGAAAGATCTTCTAAGCCAAGAAATGAATGTCAACCTTATACTACTATAAAAACTCCCAAAACCCTCACAAACCAAGGTACGCATGATTGAACTCAGCTGTGGCAGTCTAGAGTTGTAAAAAGAGTTCTCTAACTTACTCTTTAAAGGGCATTTGGCCGGTACCACATTGGTACCCTCTTAAGGTCTTCTTCTTTTCTTGTTGTGCAGGTTTTGTCTAGAGCACGTGAGGACTGTGTGGCTTACTGATGATTTTTGGAATCATTAATTAGTGTCGTCTATGGGAAAGAAGTAAGCCATACTACCATTTCCTAGACAAAAATTTGCATGGTACTTACTCGCTTAATGGCAACCACCAACAACAATTAGAAAGACAAACCACGTACCACCGCCATTGAAAGGCAGGTTCAGACTTTCACGACTGCCATAGAACACCTCACCAAATAGAATCATGACCTAAAAGAGCAACTATGCCGAAAGAACATAGCACCTCACACATAAAAGAAGGACCAGGAGGGAACCAGCACTGAGAGAAGAAACCAAGAAGGGCCGGAAGGTAGCAACGCCCCAACCAGACAAGAACGGTAGGATACAAGCCGTTCGTCCACCGTGGACACAGCACCACCGTCACACATAGTCGCGGAGATACAGATGATGAAGGAACAAGTGGACTTCATGATGAATGCCTTCAAAGGCGGGTATCGAATGACCTTGATGAGTTGGTCCATCAGACAGATTCACCCTTCACTGCGTCTGTTACCTCGTTTCCCCTTCTACGAAAGTTTTGAATTCCACAGATAGATACCTTCGACGACAGTAGAGATCCCCTTGATTATCTAGAAACCTTTAAAACACTGATGCACCTACAAGGGGTAGTAGATGAGATCATGTGTCGGGCCTTCCCAACTACCTTAAAGGGTCCTGCAAGAATATGGTTCAGTAAGTTGACGCCAAACTCCATCGGCACCTTCAAGGAGTTGAGCACCTAATTCGCCTCACACTTTATTGGGGGGCATAGGCACAAGAAGACCACGGCGTGCCAAATGAATATCAAACAATGGAATGAGGAGACACTGAGGTCCTACATTACACGATTTAACAAGGAGGCCTTCTCGATTAACGAAGCCGATGACAAGATAATCTTGGCCGCGTTTACCAATGGGTTACGGAGGGGTAAGTTCCTGTTTTCCTTATACAAAAATGACCCTAAGACTATGTCAAATGTACTCTACAAGGTAACTAAGTACATGAACGCAAAGGACTCATTGCTGGCCCGAGAGGATAGGCCTAAGAAGAAGGAGAGACAGGAAGAGGCTCGGCAGGATAGAAGATGAAAGAGAACAAGATCTAAAGACCAATGGGAAGGTAGGCACTCCAAACCCCCCACTAGGAGGTTTGCAAACTTTACGCCTTTAAACACCCTGATCGATCAAGTCTTGATGCAGATCAAGGATGAAGGAGCCTTGATGTTCCCGGGTAAGCTGAAGGGAGACCCCAACAAGAGGTCCCGAAATAAGTACTATCGGTTCCACCGCGATCACGACCATGACACATCAAACTGCTATGACTTGAAGCAACAAATAAAAGCCCTTATCAGGCAAAGGAAGTTGTAAAGGTTCGTCAGCAAGAAGAGGGCGGAAGCACCACAAGAACAACCTGCCCAATGAGAGAATGAGCGTCCTAGGCTGTCCATAGGAGATATAAGAATGATTCTGGGTGGAACTACAACTTCCTACTCCTCTAAAAAAGCTCGCTAGACTTACTTAAGGATGGTTCAAAATGTCTAGCTCACAAGCTTTGTTCCCAAGATGGCACAAATAGACAACCCCGTCAATGGATTTTCAGAGGAAAATGCTCGCCATCTCCACCACCCGTAAGATGATGAGCTAGTCGTTAGCATACAGATAGGGTATTACAACACACACCTGGCCCTAGTTGACAATGGAAGCTCTGTTGACATCCTTTACTACTCGGCATTCTAGCAAATAAGGATTGACAGAGAACTGCTAGTTCTGACCAACGCCCCACTTGTTGGTTTTGGAGGAACTAGGGTATTCCCCCTCGGTGCGGTCACATTACCCATAACGGTAGGCGATTACCCTCAGCAAATCCCTAAGAACGTAACATTCCTTGTGGTCAATTGCTCTTCTGCTTACAATGCCATCTTGGGACAACCTACCCTCAACTCGTGGAAAGTCGTAATGTCAACCTATCACCTGATGATCAAATTCCCTACCGAATATGAAGTGGGAGAAATACGCGGAGACCAGGTAGTTGCTCGCGAGTGCTATATAGCTATGATGGATATGGACGACCATCTTCAGGCCATGAAGATAGAAAAACATCGGGCGGTGGCAGAGCCCATTGAAAAACTTGAAGAGATACTTTTGGACAATGCCTGACCAGATTGAATGACTAGAATCGGCACCTTCACCAGTCTGCATGTCTGCCAAGCACTCACGACCTTTCTCTAGGAGAATTAGTATGTCTTTGCTTAGAGCCATGAAGATATGCTTAGGATTGACCCCTCAATCATGGTACATAGGTTGAATGTGTAGCTTACTTTTCCACCTGTTCGACAGAAGAAGCGAGTGTTCACCCAAGAACGAGACCGAGCTATAGAGAAAGAAGTCCGTAAGTTACTAGAGGCAAACTTCATAAGGGAAGTTTACTACCCTTACTGGTTGGCTAACATGGTGATGATTAAGAAAGCCAACGAGAAGTGGAGGATGTGCGTGGACTTTACGGGCTTAAACAAAGCATGCCCCAAGGATAGCTACCCACTACCGTGGGTTGACGTTCTTGTAGACTCTACAGCTCGCCACTAGTTACTAAGCTTCATGGACGCCTTCTCCTGCTACAACCAGATTAAGCTAAACGAGGCTGATCAATAGAAGACTTCATTTGTCACCAGCCAAGGGCTCTTATGCTACAAAGTGATGTCTTTCAGCCTCAAAAACGTGGGCGTAACGTATCAAAGACTCATGAACAAGATGTTTGCACATCAAATTGGAAGGAATGTCGAAGTCTATGCTGATGACATGTTGGTGAAAAGTCGAAAGGAGGACGATAATTTGGACAACCTCAGGAAAACCTTCAACACCCTCCGCTCTTACAACATGAAGCTCAATCTAGGAAAGTGCGCATTTGGGGTGACAACTGGAAAATTCCTAGGGTTCATGGTATCTTAGTGGGGAATCGAAGTCCCCTGACAAGGTCTAGGCTATTATGGAAATTACACCACCAATGAATGTGAAGGAAGTCCAACGCATTAACGACAAAGTAACAGTGCTGAATAGGTTTGTATCACGGGCAACGGACAAGTGCCTACCTTTCTTCCATATGTTGAAAATGTCTTTTGAGTGAACCGTCGAGTGTCAGCAGGTGTTCGAAGATTTGAAGGCTTACCTTTCTTTCCCGCCATTGCTAAGTCCCTCCAGGCTTGGGGAAGAACTATTCCTCTATTTGGTGGTGTCCCCGGCTGTTGTCAAGGAGGAAGACATGGTAAAGATGCCAATGTACTACACCAACCGAGCACTCCGAGGTTCGGAGGAAAGATACCCACCGATGGAGAAGCTTGCCATTGCTTTAGTTATCGTAGCCTGTAAGCTGAAGCCATATTTCCAAGCTCACACTATTGTAGTCTTGACTGACAAACCTCTACAACAAGTAATGAGCAGTCCCCGAAACCGTTGGATGAATGGCACTATAGGTGATAGAATTGACTGAGTTCAACGTATAATACCATCCACGCACCGCCATAAAGGGGCAATTAGTCATCGACTTCATTGCGAAGTTCACTAATATGGAAGGACAGGGGCAGAAGAACATCATCAATGGAGCGTCCACACAGATGGGTCATCTAACAGGCAGTCTGGTGGAGCTGGTGTAGTGCTCCATTCCCCCGAAAAAGACGAGATTGAATGTGATATTCATCTCAACTTCCCAACAACAAACAATGAAGCAGAGTACGAAGCGTTGGTGGCAGGACTAGACCTTGCCAAAGCCGCAGGAGCAACAAGTGTGGTCGTACATTACAACTCTCTGATGGTCACTAGTCAAGTAAACGCCGACTATGAGTGCAAAGGGGAAAGAATGAAGAAGTATCTGGAGCAGGTACAGAAAAGGGCAAGCGAGCTACACGCCAAGTTCATCCAAATCCCAAGGGGAGAGAACGAACAAGCTAATCGCCTAGCTAAAGCCGCATCAACTAAACATATGCTTTTCCTTGCTAAGGTACTTTCTTTTGTTCAGCTTTCACCTTTGATCGGTAATGTCGGCATGCAGGGGATAAACTCTAGAGGCAACTGGACTACGCCAATAGTTTCTTACTCAAAAGATGGCACACTACCCGATGGTAAGGAGGCTGCAAGAAAGCTGAAGGTCCAGGCAGCGCGATTTGTCTTGATAAAGGACATCATATACAAGAGGGGTATCTCAAGCCCATACCTAAGATGCTTAAGCCCTGAAGAAGTGAACTATGACATGAGAGAGGTCCACGAAGGGATCTACGAGAACCACTCAGGGTCACGATCGTTGGTGCACAAACTGATTTGGGATGGATACTACTGGCTTATTATGCAGAAGGATGCCCAAGCTTATGTCAAAGAGTGCAACAAATGTCAGAGGTTCAGCAACATCATTAAACAGCCGATAGAGGAGCTCACCCCAATGACGGCCCTGTGGCCTTTCGCTCAATGGGGACGAGACATCATGGGCTCGTTCCCAATAGCAACGAGACAACTAAAGTTCTTAATAGTCGGCATAAACTATTTCACCAAATGGGTAGAAACTAAAGCCTTGGCCACTATCACAAAGCAGAGCATACGAAGCTTCGTATGGAAGAGCATCATCTGCAAGTATAGGATCCCTAAAGTCTTGATATTAGACAATGGAAAACAGTTCGACAATGACTCCTTCAGGGACTTTTGCTCACAATTGGGGATCAAGAACCACTACTCCTCCCCCGCTCATCCTCAAGCAAACGGACAGGTGGAAGTCAGGAAACGATCCTTGCTTAAAATTATCAAGACTCGACTAAGGGGGCAAAGGATATATGGCCAGAAGAGCTGCCAAGTGTCCTGTGGGAATACAGGACAACAGCCAAAACTCCTACAAGAGAGACGCCATTTCGATTAGCGTATGACAATGAGGCAGTCATCCTAGTTGAGATTGGACTCACAAGCTACAAGGTGGACAATCACAATGAGAGGACGAATGACGAGGCCATGCGTCTACAGCTTGACCTAGTGGACGAAGTCACGGCGACAGCTGAGCAAAGGCTAGCACAATACCAGGGGCTTATGGCCAAACACTACAACTTTAGAGTCAAGCACAGAGATTTCCATGTTGGAGATCTCGTCTTGAGGAAGGTAAAGGGCGCCACAAAAGATCCCTCCCAAGGGAAGCTCGGACCTAATTGGGAAGGACCGTACAGAGTCATGTCACGGTAAAGAAAAGACACTTACCACCTGGAGACATTAGACGGGTAGAAGTTGCATCACCCATGGAACGCCAAGCACCTCAAGAAATACTACTAGTAGAAGGCAGAGTGAAGGACAACACTCCTCATTTCCATTTTACTTCTTTTTAGTTTATTTTTATCTACTGTACTTGCTAAGCTCAAAGGGCAGGATTTTATTCTTTTTGAAAAACAATTTTTGTTACTTATGCGCATGTTTACCACAAATAAGAGGAGTTGTTTAGAAAACGTTTGTGTATGTGTGCGTTCCTATGTTATTAAGTCCACATATGGACAAACTCACCAAGTCCACAAGTGGATGACCTCAAAGCAACGACCATAAGTAGTTGAATCATCCCAAGGGATGAGTACAAAGCAATTAAGTCCACAAACGGACAAATTTATTTATTACCAAGTCCATAAGTGGAAGATTCCAAAAGCACATCCTCCAAATGGATAGATCATCAAAAAGGATGAGTTTACTAAGTCTAGAAGTGGACGACTTCAAGAACATGTCCTCAAATGGGCGAATCCCCCCAATGTCCACAAATGGACGAATTTACTAAAGTTGATGACTCCACGACCACAACCCAAAGGATATGGAGTCAACAAGTTGACAAGTCCACCAGTGGATGAGTTCATTCTAAAGTCGCAAGAGGACAAACTTAATACAACATCCCTAAATAGACAAACACGCTAAGTCCGCAAATGGACGACTATAAAACCACGCCCAAAAATGGGTAAGTCATCCTAAGGGACGCGTGCAAATATAAACAGAACCATAAGTGGATGACTTTAAGAACACATCCACCAATGGACGAGTTTACTACAAAGTCCGTAAAAGGATAAGTCTAATACTAAAGTTCACAAATGGACGAAATAAAGCAGACAGCTCTAGAATACTCGTCCAAAGAATAATAGGCATACACATCAAAATAAGATTGTTAGGTTTTAAGAAATTAGAAACTAATGTATTAGAACTTCAATATGTATATGTTGGCAAACCATGATAAAATGTTTAGTCTAGTTTTAGGCTGCTCAAATTGTGTGTTTATGTAAAGTTGGAATCGAGTAATTGCAGAAAATTACTATTCAATTTTTGCAAGGCTCGATTGATCGAAATTAGACTCGATCGATCGAAGCTTGTGCAAAATGTTTTTCTGCAGAATTTTCCAACTCAACCTAAGCTCATATGCTGTGTGTGTGAATCTCTTGTGAGATCTAAAGGTGTTTGCCTTCATACATACTTAGGGCTATCAAGATCGAGATTGATGTCGAGAGCTTGGTGATCATTTCAGTTGCTACATAAAGAGCTTAAAGAAAAACAAGTAGTATACTTGTGGATGCTGTGGATCTGAGAAAGAAGTAATCCGTGAACTCGAAGCTGTCACGTGGTCATGGTAGTAAGTTTTCTACTCAAGGTAGTAATAGGATGTTAGTGGTCTAAGTCGCTGTTGTAAAATTTCAATTCTTTTATGGTGGATCTGTTTTACCTTGAGGATAGTTAGGTTAAATCCTCCCTAAGTTTTTTACTAGTTTAATTTTCTTGAGTTATCATATCGTCGTGTTCTTTAATTTCCGCATTATTTACTTAATATGATTTATTTGTATTAACCTAGATTTGAATAATTTACCTAAGTAATCACTTGGCTAAATAACTAGGTTAAACAACTTGTGTTTTAAGGGATCTAAAAAAGTACAAATGGTATTAGAGTAGGTTAGCTCTAATGTTTAGATCCTTTGATCTAAGAGTTGATCCTTGAATCCTGTTGTTATGGAATATGGTCACTCTCTTGTGATCCTACCTCACTTTGATGGGAATAACTATGCCTACTAGAAATTAAGGATAAAAGTATTCCTGAAATCCATTGATGAGAGGGTTTGGAATTCCATTGATGAGAGAAGCAGACTACTCCTGTAAGTGAGTAGCAAACTTCTCAAAAAGAAGCAGCCACTTTTAATAGCAAAGCCATGAATGTTATTTTCAATGTTGCTTCTACGAAGAAATTCAAGAGGATCTCAAATGTTGAGGTTGCTCATATTGTTTGGAATATTCTCCAAACTGTGCATGAAGGCACAAAGACAGTTAAGATTGATAAGTTGTAGCAGTTAACAACTAAATTTAAAAGCATTAGGATGTCTGATGATGAAAGTTTTGATGAATTCTATGCTAAACTTAATGACATTATTAATTCTGCTTATAATTTGGGTGAAATCTATAGTTAACCTAAGATTTTTAAAGAGATACTTAGATCATTGACTGAGGACTTTAAACTCAAAGTGACTGTCATTACTGAAGTAAGGATGTGGACTCCATCACTGTTGATGAACTTGTAGGATCTCTCTAGTCCTATGAGCTAGATCTATCCAAGACAAACAAATCCAAATCAATGGCTCTTAAGTCAGTTGATGATGTTGATGAAAATGGATTTGATGATGAGTTCTGCTATAGAGATTGCATATCTTGTCAAGAACTTTAAAAATTTTCTTAGGAACAACAACAGAATGGGAAGAGGTAAAAGCAATGCTGAACCTAGAAATGTAAGGAGGAATGATCTTACTAAAGTGAACAATACTAAAAAAAAAACTAAAGAGAAAGTAGGTTAAATTTCTAATAATTTTATGGGTCAACAATGCTTTGGTTGTCAAGGGTATGGTCATGTGAAATCAAAATGTCCTACATTCTTCAGATCAAAGGGTAAGGCTATGGTTGTAACCCTTAGTGATGATGAAGTTTCTGATCATGAGTCTAGTAGTGATGAGGATGGAAACTTCATTACTTTCACAGCTACTGCTGTAGTTGATGAGAGCGTTGTGGTTGATGAGAACCCTTCTGATGGAGAACTCTCTGAGAATGCTGATTTGTAAGAAACCTATAATAAGCTTTGCAAGGTTGCTGCAAAGGATGATATGAATGTTGATTTAGGCTTAAAGAAAATTACTTCTCTTGAGCTTGATAAGAAATTTTTTTTTGTTGAAACTGTTTGATGCTAATGAATTGCTTGATAAGGTGAAGACTGAGAACATGTTGATGGTTGATAAAGTTAAGAACTTGGAACTTGAATTATCTATTGCTAGAAAACAAACTAATAGGTCTGCTAGTTCTAAACTTGATCACATATTGAGTGTTCAGAAGTCTCCTTTAGATAAAACTGGTCTAGGTTTTGTAGAAAGCATCTCTTTGTCTGAAACTCATTCCACAAATTTTGTTCCTTCTTCTGAGCCTCCCGTGAGTGAGAGTGTCAAACTAGTAAAAGTTACACCTCCTAGGAAGATTAGGATTGATCTCAAAGAGTCTAAGTCTAAGACTCCTAACCCTCATAAGGATAAGTTGCATGATAGACTAGTCTGGGTTTGTCATTTTTGTGGAAAGTCCGGGCACATCTATCCAAATTGTTTCAAGTTGCAAGCTGTGAATCAAGCAAATAAGCCAAAAGTACCTACGCCTCAAACACAAGGTCCTATGGTACTTATTGGTGAGTTGATAAAGGTATTAAACCTTTATACCAATCCTGGAGTTGCTTATCATTCTAATCAGAATGATAACTCCAATGCTAGAGTTGCATCTATAAGGTTTTGGATGCAAAAGATTCAATCTAATTTAGTCTTTCTGACATGGTCTTTGTGCTTCATCTCTCTATTCTTTGTGACCTTTCTTCTTTTTTTGTTTTGATTTCTTTTTGTTTTTAGGATTTTCATTGCATAACATTCATGCATTTCATGATAGGTTGTTTTTTTCCTTTTCAAAAAAAAAAAAGACCGGGGGGGAGGGAAGGAAAAATGTGTTTTGCATTATTGTTTTTGGACTTGAGATAAGGCTGGCCATATTATTTTTACATAACATGTTTATGACCTTTGTTTAGCTTGGATGAGCTTATTTTATTGCACTTTACTAGTTTTGGCTATGTGATGCATATTGTGTGGGAGTTGTTTATAGTATTTGGTCATATGATCTTAATTTTCAAGTCATATGCTTTTGATTGTAAGGACTAAAAAATCCTAAGAGAAATACATAAATAACCATCTCACCACTGTTTACTAGCCAGTCAAGAACACCTTAGTGCATATCATATGATTTTGTGCTCAAGAAAGTATAGTATATGCACAAAAAGAACATAAGGTGTAGCCTCGGTTATTATGGATTAAAATATAATAAAATTGGAGTGTACATTATTAGGCTATAATAAATTCAAATTGAAATAAAATTGGTGTGTACATTATGAGGCAAATCAAGAAACTTACATGATTGCAAGCTTATTTTTTAAGAGATGTGAGAGTTATATGATGTAACTCTTTAAGTGATAGTCTCTTTCAAAATTCATGTGATGAATTCTGTAGAAAATGTGATTGATTTCTATTTACTTATCACTTCACATGTAACTCATGTTTTTGCTAGTTGCACACACTACACAAGTTACTCTTTGTTAAACTTAATACATAATATTGTGTGTGATCCTATTATGGCCATCTAAGATTAAGAGTTCCTTGATTTTAATGCAAAATGTGTTTAAAGTTTGAGATTCTAGGACAAATTGATTGAAAATCTTGTTTTTGGAAGGTCTGGCTCAAATTCAAGGGTTTTTGAAAAACTTTTCATTTCATACTCATGCATTCTATTCATAAAATATTGTGTGTTAAGGAGTTTCTGCATTAAAATGCTCTGTTTTTAAAATAAATAAAAAATTGATTTTTCCAAATTTTTGACCGATCAAACTTGTTGCTCGATCGATTGATATTGCGATTAAAAATTTGGTTTGAATTTGCCTAGCTCGATCACTGCTCGATTGATGCTGGATCGATCGAATGTGTTTTTCGATCGATCGAACCTATTTTTCGACCGATCAAAGATCGGTCAGAGAGTTTTTTAAAAACATAAGCTTTTCACGTGTTCTTCACTATTTCAAACTTCTCACAAGCTATTCTCTCTCTCTCTCTCTCTCTCTCTCTCTCTCTCTCTCTTCGACCGATCCAAATTCAAAGTCAAATTTCTGTCGTTTTTCCTCAAATTTTTCTCAAGGTTTTTGTCATCTGGCACTAGTAAGACCATTCTACCCTTTCTTTTTTAGTTTAATCTCATTTTTCATGCATTTTAGGGAAATTTTCGGACCTAATAATTTTTGAGGTTTTTGATGTTTGAGATGATTTCTTTCACAATTGATCAATGGGTTTTTGTTATTGGATGATGTAAACATGTTCCTCATGGTTTATTTTGATCAATTTGGTGGATTGGGAAGAATTAGAAATTCTAGGGCTTGATATTCACAGATTTGGGGATTTTGTTCAATTGAACTTCATTTGATGAAATTGGCTTGTGTAATTAATTAATTATGTCATTATACACTGTAATCTAACTTGTGTAATGATATATTGATCAATTTGTTGGGATTTTTGAAATTGGGTTTTTCAAAGTTTGGGTTTTTGTTCTTAAACTCTAAGCCAATTCTGTGTTTCTAACGTATAATTGGACTGTTCTCAATGCATTAGAGCATGCATCATGTGTTTATTTTGTTCATGCATCATTTAGATTGTTCTTTTCTATTTTTTTGTGCTCTAACCATGTCTGATCCAATCTACCCTTGGGTTTCTTTGTTTTCTTTCTTTGGTTTCTTTTCTGTCTATCCTTGCCAACCCTTAGCATCATGGTTAGGAAGACTAGAGCCCATAGGAACACCACCATCTCTTCTTCTCCAGCCTTTAAGAGTGATAGGTTTCGAGGGTTATGAGGCTATTAGGAATACCTATTGAAGTACTTAAAAAATGCCAGTAGACCATAATTGGATAAGTTTTGTCAGGGTTTTGAGGGCTTCCACTTCTTCCACGGTACACAATCTCCATGATCTTGCATAATAGCCATCTAATTGTTTGTCATCTTCAGCTATCAAAGGTGCATGATTCAAGCATTTGCATGAAGTGGTGACATTTTAGTTTTACAAACAATAATCTTTTTTATTTTGATAAATACAATAAAATTTCAACCTATGGCATAATTCATGATTGTTCTCTTAACAATATTCCAAATAGGATAGAAACAATATCCAATATCAAAAGTTCAAAAACTAACACCAATTCCTTGCTCTGTTTCTATCCTATTTGGCCAAGAAATTGGTGTTGCCAACATATGGACATTCTGCACTGCCAACATATGGACATTCTAAATGACATATTTTAATTATTTGATACCCTTATGAGATGCCTCTTCCTCCCCTCCTTTTCTTTTATTGGTCAAATTAACATTTTTCTTCCCAAACACATGATCGGCTCATCCGTTTGTAACATGATTTCCTCTCCAGATATTGTAACAGGAGCTAATCTCATATCAACATGCCCATCAAATTATTGCTTACAAAATTTATGATCACTATCCAAGAATTGCATATGTCTAATGTAACTAAATTTCCTTCCATATCTTAACTAACGAGACTGACTATCATAGTTACAATGGGGACATGCAAGAGCACCTTTGGTACTCCAATCCGAGATATCACCATATATAGAAAAATCATTTATGGTCCACAATAATGCAACATGCATTTGGAATGATTTTTTCAAAGACGCATCAAATGTTTCTACTCAAACTTCCCATAACTCATTCAGTTCTTCTACTAGGGGTTGTAAGTACACATCTATATCGTTTTAGGCAAGATTGGACCAAGAATCAATAATGATAGCATGAAATAAGACCTTTTCATGCCATCCATGGAGGGAGATTGTATGTGATAGGCCACAAATGCGTTGACCCCTTGTGATTAATTAAATTGATTAATTAGCCGAGTTATTAATTAATCAAGTTAACATGCAAATTCACGTGGCAGCACAAACAAATCACTAATAACTAAAGTATGCAGCGGAAAATAAATGACACGGTGATTTGTTTACAAATGGGGAAAATCTGACGGCAAAAACCCCACCGGGTGATTTAAGGTCACCACTCCCGAAACTCCACTATTATCACAACAAGCGGGTACAAACAAGGAATCCTAAGTACTTTACCAACCTATAGTTGAACCCTTACCCCAATACCCAATTGGACTTGTTCTATAGTGACAGTTTCTCCTGTTGATGCACGACTCCCAAGTACGTGACTAACCAATTGTGCGGATCCCAGTACGTGACTTCAATTCACCAACTAGAGAGAGAGTTGTTGGCTACAAATTTCTTCAAATCATCCACACGATGAAGCTCAAGAAGATGCTTGGTTACAAAACCCTACGGTGCACATTACACAGCAACTTCTTCACAAGAGATGAACTAGGGTATGAACTTTGTCTTAGGTCACAAATTGCATGAACAATAATTTCTCAATGCTTGTGCAACTTGCATCTCTTTGACGGCCCTTAAAACAATCCTTTTATATGTCTAGGGTTAGGAGAAAAGAAGTTCCAAAGACACATTCATGGATTGGAGTCAAAACAGAACTTGGAATCTGTTTTCCTTAAATCTTGACAGATAGAGGTGTCGAGGATCTTTCGAGAAGCTGTCCAGCCTCGAGGCTGAAACAGCTTCTAAAGCTCGATAAATGCATGTGTCGAGACTAGGTGTCGAGATTTAATAACTTACACTTTCCAGCTTGTTTCTTGGACAGACTTGATGACTTCAACACTTGATCTTGAAACACAGTTTCTTGAAGCGTTAAATACGTCCTAAATCTATCCAATTACAAGTAAAGTGCGTTTTGTCAAAGGATAAGTCAATTACATAAAATAATGACATGTGTCATCAACCACCTGAACTACATATGTCCTAACAGTATGGGATCAAAATGACAAGCCATGTACTATAAGTAGTACTCATATTTCCATACGGATTGAATCCATTGGCTGCTAATCCAAGCCTCACATTATGAGGCTCAGATGAGAACTCTATGTACTTAGAGTCAAATGATTTCCAAGCTTTAGAACCAGTAAGATGCCTCATTAACCCATCATTCACACAACCATTGGCATGCCACTTCATATAAATAGCTGTTTCAGGAGACATAAATAGTCGTTTCGATCTTGGCTTTAAGGAGAACCACCGCAAGATCTTTGCAGCTTTCTTTTTTCTTTTCTTTTAGGAAGTATTAGTATTTTGTTGACCTTTAGACTCATTAATTTTCCATCTTGAAAGGTTACAGTTTGGACAAGCTTCAAGGTTGGCATTCTCTTTCTAATATAAAATACAATCTTTAAGACAAGCATGAATCTTCTCATATCTCAAGCCCAGATCCTTAATAATCTTGTTAGCCTCATAACAATCTTTTGGCAACTTAGCATTTGAAGGAAGAAAGTCAAGCAAAAATTTCAGCAACATGGTAAATGATTTGTTGGTCCAACCATTAAGACACTTTATGTCGTACAAATGCACAATGGTTGACAATTTGCTAAAATGCTTACAACCTTCATAACAAGGTTGATTAGCATCTTCAAGCAATTTCATAAATTGAAGTGCATCTTCACTAGGACCTTCTACATGACCTTTTGTGGGTTATTACACACTAGGGACTTCTTCCATTGGCCCATATGTTATATCTTGTATAGGGAACATGTCATGCAACATGTCATGAAGATCAACATACTCTATCGAGTTTTCTTGGACATGACTATTAGGAATTTCAGTAGAAGTCCTTGCAAACAATGATTCCCCATTAAAAACCCAAGGGTGATAACCCCTACAAATCTCTATTGACACTGAGTTTGTATAACATCTATAGGCCACGAATTTGTATGCATACATTTTTTACATGGACATGAAATCGTTCCATCCGAGTGTGCATGCTTAGATGCAAAATTCAGAAACTGTTGGACTCCATCTAAATATTCTTGCAACCTTCTATTGGTAATTTTCATCCAACTTTTATCCATTGCTATAAAGTGGTTTACAAGAAATACCTCTAATGTGATTTCATGAAAGCACAAACCAAGAGTTAACACATATTTCATTTACACAATTTCACTTTAATTTAAGAAACAAATCATCTTTAATTATTTACTTTCAACTATGTTCCTAAGAAACCAATGAATTTAAATGCATAGAGAAATTATCAATACATTTAATTACTATAACATCATTACTAGCAATATTCTTTAGGAATGAACATCTCTTTAAATATCCAATTCCATTTTAGCATTCCACATGTGTGAAAAAGATAGAGATAAGCCCCTAAAATGAATTAATCAAATAAAAACAACTCAACAAGAAGTATCCAATATTACACAAAACAATCAACACTCCCAATATCAGTTAAAACCATCTTATTACTCCATGCAAGCCACCTACTTGCCCCAGTTCAACAACCCAAAACAAACACACACACACACAAAGAGAGAGAGAGAGAGAGAGAGAGAGAGAGAGAGAGAGAGAGAGAGAGAGAGAGAGAGAGAGAGAGAGAGAGAGAGAATACCTTAAGTCTTTCACCAACTTCACTTGCTTTGATCACATGAACTTATATCCTCTTCTTTTTACAATCTGCCAACAAGAAAAGAATATATATAAACCTAAGTTAATTATCAGACTTAAGAAACAAGAGCATTAAAACCCCATAAATTTCCAAATAGAGAAATGGGTATTTAGAATTTGCATAAATAATCTAAATGGGTCTGATTATTTTGTAGGAGCAACTATAAAAATTGTCATACTTGGACCAATTCATAAAAAAACAAACATAGAAACTTATTCAAATCCACAGTTTAAACAAGCATAGAAACTTCATCTTCTGTTCTGTTGTATACCATTTGGTTATCATATATTCATATTTGGAAGGCAAGAAAGTAACAAATATCCATGAGCAAGTCTCAATACGGTAGCAAAAGACTAAGGATCCCATGCCACTCAAAACCAAAAAAAGAAACCATATTTAAGGCCCTTGAAAGCAACTTTTGTACAAGGACCTTAATCTTTTGTTGAACCAAATGCTATCCAAAATCATGGAAGACAAGAAGAAAATCATACTCAACAAAACATCAATTCAAGTGGCAATGTAGCACCCAAAAGATATTAAATTATCATCAATATTATTAGTCCAAGCACATCTTCACATTGAATAAGTAAAAATCAACATAAATGGTTTGCATAAGCAAAGGGGTCCTTAATCCCAATTGTATGCATCAGTAGAAGGGTCCTCAATCTAGATTGTACAAAGAACAAAAATATGAGAAATAAAAGGTGGTATTATTAACAAATCAAAATAGTGCAAAATCATTTTCAGATAAATTTTACTTTCACAAACTCTTAGGTGGAGAATAAAGTAGGATTTTTTGTCCAAGAATGAAGTAGGATTAGCTTCTGACTCAATTTTTTGTCCTGAAGGTTCCAAATGGAGGTTCCCATATTAATTCATACCCAAACTCATCTCGAAATTTACACATTGCAACTTCAACCAACTTTAAAAGGGTAAACCTACCCGACTAAAGACTAGACAAGCTCACATACTAGCTTAGTCCTTCTCTAAGTAGAGTAATTTCATGCTATTAACTTAAATTCAAGCTACAATACACCTGAAACCAATGGATTTCAGTTTCAATCACAATTATGACAATTGCAACAACAAAAAAAAAAAAAGCCTCATTTGGTTTCTAAGAAATATTGGGAAAAAAAAAGTTAAAATTTTGATTGCTTGGATTACACAAAACCCACAACCTCCTTTCCAAACCACACAGTACATTAAGCAAAGCAAAGATCAAACACAGTACTTTCAAACTCAAAAAACTTTCACTTGCTTTGTTTTCTCCGTTCTTCAACAAACAATTAAACAGGAAAAAAACTTAGAAAATTCACAACATACTATGTCAAACAACAATGGCATTCATTAATCAACAAAAATAAAATAAAACTTTAGAAAGAAGAACTTACAGTGAGAGTGGGTGTGAGAGAGATCGATTTGATGAAGAAGAAGCAGAAGAGGAAAAACTTTAAAACCCGGTGAGATGACTGGTCTCCGGCGAACCAAATTTCAAAACCAAATGGATCTGATGGTGGAGCCCATGGAAATACCTGACCCGTTCGCAGGAAAGGGAGAATTGACCCAATTGAGCAAGCAAGCCAAGACTAGGCCTGGGCTTGGGCCGGGGCCAGACCTAAAGAGAGATTGTTTTGGTGTTGTCAATGATGGCGAGGATGGGAGGCGGCGGGACGGCGATGGAGATGGAGTTAATGGCAGAGGCAAGGATGAAGCTTGCGGAAGCTTGTGCTTAGATTTGATTGGTAGGGAAGCGATTGGGTCGGTTATGGAGGATTTGGGACTCAATGCAAAGCTCAGGGATCAAAGGCTAGGGTTTTGTGAGTGAAGAGATTTTAAGAGAGTGAGAGAGAGAGGGTGTGTGTGTGTGGGAAACTAACGGCGCTAAAAATGAAAAGCCAAATGGGAAGGGACAAAAAAAAGGGAAAATTCTAACTAGGTGCGGGCAATTTAAAGGTCTATTACAGTGGTCTAACCCGCCGTTATAACTAAGAAAACGCGCCACAAAATAGGTATCTATTGCGGCGGTCATTGACATGCCGCTAAAACTTATATATTGCGGCGGTTTTATATACCGCTACTATAGTATGCCGCAAAAGGTTATATTTATTGCAGTAAGTTTTTGGAGCGCCAATATATCTAAGTCTAAAGCCGCTAAAACACATATATTACGGTAGTTTTATATATCGCCGCTGTAATATGTCGCAAAAGACTAGATTTATTGTGGCGGTCCAATGGAATGCCGCATTATATCTCATGTACAAGGGCGGTCCGAAAAAGCGCTGCAATATGCAAAATATAGCGGCAATTTTCGCAACCGCCACAAAAAACCCGCCACAGTAGCTCTCTTTTTTTGTAGTGATAGAAGGACAGCAATGAGCACTCCAAAACTTAACATGGTAAATTGGAAGCAATAAAGGATATTTTAAATGAGTCTTTTAGTTCGTAGTTGCATAAGGATGGTGAGGGAGGTATTCACACCATTCTCATAATCAGATTATTCTTTAATGTCGAGGTCTCTCGTATGCAAACACTTGGGCCATATATCACTCACCCACAAAACTCATAGAGCATATAGCCTAGTCATGTATAGGAATTTGTTTATACATATCTTATTTAGGGTATGCAAACACTAGGTGTGTAAATGGTTAGAAATTCTAGCATTTTGCCCCTATTTTGTAAAAAATTTGGCATTATGCTCCTGTTTTGAAACTATTTAGGTTCATACCCCTGTTTTGAAACTCGATTTACTCAAAATCGAGTTCAGCGTCGCTATAGGTCCTTAAAACGTCGCTATAGGCCCAAAAAAAAAAAAAAAAAAAACTTACATGGAACTCGATTTAGAAAAAATCAAATTTCAAAACGTCACTATAGGTCCTTAAAACGTCACTATAGGGATCCTTAAAACGCCACTATAGGGCTGAACTCGATTTAGAGAAAATCGAGTTTCAAAACAGGGGCATAAACCTAAATAGTTTGGAAATAGAGGCATATTAGCAAATTTTTTGCAAATTAGGGGCAAAAGGCTAGAATCTCCGTAAAGGAATGGTTTTTACCAAGTGTAAGTGATCTTGGAACTTAGGGGCATTTGTTTGGTTTCTTTAGTAAAGAGAATCAAACCTCCCCCTCCCCCTCCCCCTCCCCCTCCTCCTCCTCCCCCCTCACTTGTTGTAACAATTAAATTAAAAAATTAAAATTAATATTAATAGCCTTTTCCAATGCTTTTAAGGTATTATTTAACTTCATCACAAAAAGGGTCTAGACATTTAGAGTAAGTAAACCAAATTGCTTCACATATAGAGTAAGTAAACCAACTTCATCTCAAACAACTATTTGTTGAACTCTAAAATGGCACAAATTTCCTTCCTTCACACAAAGAGTAAGTAAACCAACTTATAAAAACACTCAATTTATCCCAATTTTAGGGAGCAGACCTCGAATCTCCACCATGTTCCTCAATATTTTGGTATTTGAATAACTTGGCACAGATTATATAGTAGCCGAAATTCACCACTGCTATCACTGTCAACATCCAATACACATTGTCCACTCTTCCAACATTAATATCATCAGGCAACCATATAGTGGTTCGCTTTACCAAATCAATTATAGCTGAGCTTAGAAAAAACCCAATTGCGATTAATAATGAGACCATAGCAGTGGACATACTTTTTAGTGACATTGGAAATTCTTGATAATATAATGCAACTGATCCTGGGAAATGGAACCCCTCTCCAATACCCACAATGGCTAGTGGCAACACAAGCCAAAATGCTGACATGGGCACAACCAAACTAGGTTGGTTAGTGAGGCTGTGGGTTCGAACCACATGGAGTCTTCGAATTTCAATTAAGGCATATCCTACCAAACCAAGAATATTGATTACATGTCCAATTCCAATACGTTGGATTGGTGTCAAAGGTCGATGGGTTAGATTTCGCCACATGGGAATGAAGAAACGATCAACAATGAAGATTGAGATGGCTGTAGCTAATAAGTTGAAGAGTAGGAATGACCCAGCTGGGAATTTGAAATGTGGCCCAATGTGTCGATTCAGGGTCAAGGCTTGGAGGGTCATGAGGCTATTAGGAATACCTATTGAAGTACTTAAAAAAATGCCAGTAGACCATAATGGGATAAGTTTTATCAGGGTTTTGAGGGCTTCCACTTCTTCCATGGTACACAGTCTCCATGATCTTGCGTGATAGCCATCTAATTTTTTGTCGTCTTCAGTTATCAAAGCTGCACGATTCAAGAATCTGCATGCAAGTGGTGACATTTTAGTTTTGCAAACAATAATCGTTTTTATTTTGATAAATACAATAAAATTTCAGCTTATGGCATAATTCATGATTCTTCTTTTAAACAATAGTCAAACAAGGAAAACTAAAACACTCCACATCAGTATAAATAACTTGGGAAACAAGAACTATTGGGTAGACCCAACCATGATATGGTGGGTGCAAAATTTGGACCGACACAATCTAAGAAAATTCAAATGAAATGAAAGGTTTTATTCATTGTTTTGGGTAAAAGAGTTACGGATTCATTGAAGAATTTACTTATATAATCATAAAACTAGTTTAATTATATATTTGAAGTCTAATTTATATAGGGGAAGAATGTTTATTATATTGGTTAAATAGGTTTGTGTTTAAAATAATTAAGTCAATTTGTATTAACACAAATAATGTATCAAGTCATTTCAAGTTTTTTTTTTTTTTTTGAGAAACAAGTCCTTAGTTTAAGCATATCAACACAAAATTGACCCAATATATTATTACTCATGTCAAAATGGTCAACCTTTTTACCATGAACTTATTTGGATGTAACTAGTTTTCATTAATAAAAGTTTCTAAGTTCATTCTCAAAAAAAAAACAAATAATTGTGTTGTGTTTATGCCGTGATCATTATTAATGTCAAGCATTACCACCCTTAAAAAGTTATAGGTAATCAAAGGAATATGATGTTAGAGATAGTGTCATTTTTAATATTTGAGTTATTCTACTTGATCAAGTAATTGAATAATTACTAGATAAGTATATTGATCTATTATGCATAACAAATTTTTCATTAGTTTTTTCTCTCTTTTTTCACCGTTATAATATAAATAAAATTATTAAATGATGATATGTAGCTAAAATAATTACCGAAAATAGACATATAGTTATAGTGACTCATACCTTAAACTTTTCATTGATGCATCATCTTCCATTTTTAATGCCTCAGTGGTTCCAAAATAATAGTCAAGGCTTGCTATAGTTCTCGGTATTTTCCTTTTCCGAATAGCTGCAACCATGACACGGGCTATGCTTGTAAAAGGGCTTCCTTTTGGCTTAACTTGGCAATAGAATCGCTTTCCCATTATAAATACGGCTAAGCCAATGACATTTGCAATGGCACATATTCCAAATCCTAACCCCCAACTCACGTTGTCTTGGATATAAACAATGGCACTGAAGCTAATTGCATTAGCAATGTACAAGGTTAAAAAATACCAATTAAAGAAACTTTCTTGATCATTGGCCTTGTCAAATTGTTCAGCTCCCATAGTTGCAATTGTGAAGCGTGTGCCTCCAACTCCTAGTGCAGCCAGCAATAAGGTCATGTAGATGACTGCATATTGAAAACTTGATGGGGTTTCACATGTGTATGAGCCAATTACACATTGAGGTGGCCTCAAGGAATGTATTACAGCCGTGAGGGTGAACATGATCATACCCTGAATTCTCAAGAAAAAAAAAACGATAGAGATTAATTTCATCTAAAATAGACAATTGTGACATTCTATTTTGTTGACCAATATAAAATCATTTAAGAAAATATTCTAAATTGTATTTTAGATTACACAAAATTGAAAAAAATTTCAGTGAATATTGCTCTTGATATCATTCACAAATCCGTCAAATTATGACTAGCTATAGTCTATTACTCTAATTGGGCGCCTAAAATCAAAAAGTATATAGATGTCCATGCAATTCATGGATTAATCAAGAATCATAGGTAAACTAAAAAAAAATATTTTAAAAATATAATACAATTTAAATAATAAAATAGATATTAAAAATAAAAGAATAATAATTATTTTAAGCTACATCTCACATGATGTATGCAAATTATATAAGTCCAAATTTAATAATAAAAAAACTATAGATTATAATCGATTATAAAATAAGTTAAAATAGAACATAAATAAACTCTTTTGAAATATGGAATTTTGTTATGGATATTTTTTGTGACCATAAGTAATAACTTGTAGAAAAAAAACAAAACAAAAAAGATAGTAATTAATAAATAAACCATTATTATATAGTTTACAGTTCCTATTTAGTATGCTAGAGTTTTTATAATTTCACATGGAAGGTTTTTTTAATATATTTTAATCCTAACTTATTTGAATTTTTATTACTTTTAGTTAATATTAGTTCATTGAGGATGCAAATAGAAATGCCTTAAAATGTCTATGGAATTGAAAATTTTTAAATTTTAAGATTTAATAAAATGGTAGTCACAAAATAGACATTAGGCTTAACCATAATATCTAAGATCCAACTTTTGTTATATATTTGTATATGATGTGTGTGTTACGACAAACTTAGTTTAGACGCTATAATACTGAAAAGCGCATAGATACAATCAGGGCAACCATTTCCATAATTTCATTTGAAAATTTTATATTTAGTACAACAATTTTATGATATTAGGTCATGTCAAGAATTTATTAATTGCTTGGATTAACTTGAAACTAACGTGTATTTATGGTGGAAGACGAAAAATAAAATTGGTAGAAATAATAAAAAATTTCATGTTGATTGAAAAAGTAACTGAAAATATGACTTCAGCTTTATAAAATGACAGGGAAAAAAAAAATCTTTCTGTGTGTATATATCTATATAAGTAATAATTTTATTTGTTTCCTCTTTTCTATTTCAAATGAAATAAAGAGAAATTGCACAAAATCACTTTTAAATGAGATCAGAGAGGGCCAAAATAGCAATTTAAGCATAACTTTCCAACTATATAGTTAGTAGTTAAAGTTTACAAACTATATGTTTTACTAGCATCTCGAGCCTGAAAGACTCGATTTTAGGCCTATAAATCGAGTCTTTGAGTGTCGATTTTCATGGTCTGATTTGGTCTGATGTGGCATTTTTTCCACGTGGCGGCCACTTGAAAATCGAGTCTCTAAGACTCGATTTAGAAGGGAAAAAGAATTTAAATCCAAGTCCCTCGTGTGCAAGCCCAGAAGTAAAACCATCTTGCGCATCCAAGCCATCCCAAAAATGGCGAACCACTCGAACCATCCAAATCCACGGCGAGCGGCGACGGTGGCGGCCTGGGTCGCACGACCTGGGCTCGCGGCCTGGGTCATGCGACCTGAGCGGCGCGCGGGTCGCGCGATCTGGGCTCGCGGCCTGGGTCGCGCGACCTGGGCAGCGTGCGGGTTGCGAGACTTGGGCGGCTCACGGGTCGCGCGGCCTGAGTCACGCGCTGCTAGGTCTCGCTGCTGGGTCGGCGGCGATGGTCTTGTGGTGGCTGGGCTTCTGCAGATCGAACATTCAAGCATAACTCCTTGAATGAAATTACTCCGAACCAGATAAGGTAATTAATATATTCTATAAAAAACAATTTTGATATAAATCGAGTTTCATATACTCGATTTTTACATCCACGTGGAAAAAACACCACATCAGATGTGATTAGATCATGGAAATCGAGTTTTTGAAACTCGATTTTGGCTTTAAAATCGAGTTTCTTAGACTCGAGATGCTAATAAAATATATAGTTTGTAAACCTTAACTACTAACTATATTGTTGGAAAATCATGTTTAAATTGCTATTTTGGCCATTAAAAAAAAGTGCAAAGTGCTTTGATTCTTTTTTATTTGTTCCAAAAAAAATGGGTATTTGATGTGAACTCATTAACCTCACGTTATATGATGATAATAAATAATACCAAGTATACCACGATTTTATCAATACGTACAAGGTCAAACTAATTATTATATATACTTATCAAATAGATTTATAAATATATTTACGATCACAAATAAAGTGCATTAACTTAGAAGTAATACTATAGTCATAAACAATTTTATAACATTTTTACAAATTGTTATTATGGCTAATTTCTTATATATTAATTTTTATCTAAGTCCACCACTAATATCATTTTTTTTATTTACTAATAACCACTCGCTAGATCAGCTATTTGTAAAAAAGTTTGTATTTTACTCTTAACTTGGTAAGTTGAGAACTTAGTACCAACTCTTTTAAAAAATACACACACACAAGGTGATGAAATGAGATTCTAATAAAAATTCCCCCAAATTTATACCCTTTGACTAACTTAGTAAATTGAGAACTTAGTAATTCTTTTTTTTTAAAGAGACACTAGTTACCAGCAGGGAGACAAAGGCGAAGATGGAAACGACAGGGAAAGAGCCAGAGAAAGAGTCGGAGATGATGGCAGCAACAATGGGAAAGAGAGAGTTGCAACCGAGGGCGATGTTGAGTATTTTTGTAGCTGTTATGCTTTTAATGTTATACTCTGTTATTAGATACACTAACAAATTCGATGCCCACCCACCAGCTACAAGAGAAAGACTTATAAGACTTCCTGCTCAATGAAGACAAATGCATAGATTAGACCCACTTAAAAAGAAGGCTTAAATTAGAGCACAAATTAAACCAGTATAGTAAAAGAGAGAGAGAGAGACCTATGATGAAGGGGAAAGTGACCCAGCCTCCTCGTTTGGAGTCATCATTATTAGATGCTTCTTGTTGTGCTTGTGCACCTTCTTCAAAGTGTTGTGATTCCATTCTTTCTTTCTCGCTAAACTAGATTTGAGCTAAAGATGTTGTGCCGAAGACTTCGTCGGTGTCTGCACTATATAACAAGGTCTTGTCTCTGTGTCACACACACATTGGCTATTGCGTCAACGGATATTGAATAGAGATTCTTATTGTTGGGGTACAGACATTTATGGCAATCAATTCATTCAAAAACCTCCCACTAGTTACAGTCACATACACAGTCACTGTCACATACTGCTATTTTTCCCAGAAGAAATTATTAGTTTTAGGACTGTTGTGGTTATTTCCAATCTAGTTTTACAAATGGGACATCACTCGATGACTTTTTTTTTTTTTTTTTTCGTTCTTACCATGTTCTTCAAAGTTTTTAACTAAGGACTAATTATTGTTCGTACCAGATAAGCTCACGAAATAGTAAAGTGCTGGTCCAAGAAATTCTTTTCAAAATTTAGAAATTAAAACCCGCTACCACTTGTCATAATATATTTGAAACAAAATAACACTTCCAATTAAAAAAGAAATTAGAAGTAAGCTAAACCCAAGCACGAGAGACTATACCCAACAATCAAGTTAAAAATGGAAATAATGCAACCGTTAGAAAATATTTTATAACATATTTATAAATTGTTAGTGTAACAAAATTTTACTTATTTTATCAAGATTCACTATTGACATCACAAATTTACTTATCAATAATCATTTACAATGTTCAGCTTAGCAATTTGTAAAATATTTTGTAAAATAGCTAGTGTTTATACCATTTTCCTTAAAAATGGTGTCACCGTCCGTATCATTAATGTCTAACCAATACGCATCGAAAGACACTAATTTCAGCAGAATGAAGTCGTTTCAGTAACCAATGTGTTATGTTTGTTATAAATACCTAAGGCAAGTGTCGAGTAGATATTTAATTCAGTTTTGATTAGTTGTAACAAACACTATGCTTATAATTAGTGTTGCTATTTTTTGAAAGTATAATTAGTGTTGCTATTGAATAGAGTTTTTGATTTTTTTTTAAAGAGATAATTACAGTATGTTATTAATTCCTCAGTTCTTACCATTTTCCCTTTCGACCTCCAAGCACTTTGTACATGAAGAGAATATTAGTCTAATGGGCTTTAGGCCTCAGTTTCTTGTATTGCACACATATTTGTACAAAAAATTACTTATACTGCACTCATGTATCTTCTATACAAAATCACTGTTTATTTTGTCGAATATAATAAAATTATTTCAGAGCTTTAATATGAGCGATGAAATCTAATCACAAAATAACATGCAAACATGTTTTGGCATTAAGTGTAGACTTGAGTGTGTTTGTACAAAGATTATAAATGGTGAATAGATTAGAATAAAAAATGTGTAAGCAAATGAGCAAAAAAGTATAATTTTCAAATGACTTAACTGATAGAGTCTATTGTCACTAAATAAAATATTTAGAGTTTGAATCCAACTTAGACCAAAAATCAATTGGTATTTAGTTTGATTATAAGGAAAAATTATACTAGAACAAACATCATAAGGTGAAATTTTATCGAATTAAAAAAAAAAGATTGTCACCGGAAAACACACTCGATCCCTCTTTTTTTAGCAAAAAATAGAGTGCTCTTTCCCTGGTGATTTTTCTGTTTTTGTCACACATGCATCATTCTTAAGTCATCAATTATGCAGTGGGCATAAAAAAAATATTGTTCAACGCTCCGTTGGATTTGAAGGTGACAATACTGGAATATATATTAGGTGGCTTTTGTGGTGGTCCCATTTTAATTTTTGAGTATTTAATGTGGGGAAAAAAGAGTTGATAATTCCATATTTGCAAAAGCTTATTTGCATAATACAAGACAAAAAGTTAAAAACTAATTTATATATAACAAACTAAAAGTTAGATTATTTAAAATCGAATTGAGACAAAAAATAGTATGGGACCTAAACAGTAGATAATTTAAGTAAAAAACTATCTTATAATCGGTTGCCAACACACTCTAAATATTGTTCAAAAGTGCTCGGCTCCCATCCCATTGGATGACTCTATTTTCATGTGTATAGTTTTTCAAAACATCGTTTATTTTTTTTAAAATACAGTTTTATTTTTTGCATAATTCACAAAATAAACAAAGTAAGTTAATGAAAATAAACACAATCAAGCTCAAAACACAAAATAAAAGTTGGTGTAGAACGTTGCATGTTGAATTTGGTGATGGGCCGCATAACGTGCTATCTTTGTTTTTTGAGTTAATTGCAGAAGTACACACTAAATTGTGGAATACTTGCACTTTACATTCTATATTATAAAAATAAAGAGGTGTTTGGTATATGTTTTCAAACAATAATTTTCGATTTTTAAACGACATTACATATATTTTCACACACTATTTCACTCACACGTATTTCAAAAAAAAAAAAATTTTAAACTTGAAAACTGTTATTTAAACACACGTACCAAACAGCCCTTACCATCCCCACCCTAATTGTAACATACAAATAGCACTCAGTTTTTGTTAAATATAACAATCATGTGCTTTGCTCGTGAACTTCATCTAATTAAATGACATAAACGCCCTTACCACAGTTGCATTTATTTAAATGCAAGTCCGAGTTTCTTAAAAAATAAAAAGCAAGTCCCCTATAATTATCTCCTCCTCAATAAAATTTTCGCTATATCTTTTACTAGGCTCATAGCAAAACCCCCCACAAAATAAATAAACTTCACACTACTACACGTTAATACCTTCTTTTTTTAGAACCAAGTTCCGCAAACGCCAATTGCTTCTCTCTTAGTTCTGTACCTTATCTGTTATGTTTTCAAGTTTCTTGTCAACCTTTTTATGCTTTGCAATCCCATAAATGGTACATGTTAAAAATGGAGGCATTGTGCAGGAAAGATTAGAAATTGTGTATAAAACTAGACTACGAGGGAATAATTCTTCCAAATCATGATTAACGGCAACACTACATACATATGATTCAGAAGAATAGTATTATAATTATCAATACGGTTCAAATATTTATATACAAATTACAAAATGGACTAGTAAATAGTATGATGCATTGCAAAGTAACAATGAACTGAACAATGCATTAGTTCTGGCTTTGTGCATCAACGAAAATGAAATGTTTAACTACACCCACCGAAAAAATTTCACCAGTATTTCACTCTTGTTTTTGTGTCAAATTTTTGTCATAACATTTGGTGAATGTTGCAAGGCTCCAACAGAAATTAGTCCTAAAGATTAAGTGCTGACCTGTGGACAATATCATAAACAGATAAAAGTATTTCGGCACCTATCAGTGCAATTATGAGCCACTCCAGAAAATCTGATTTCCTATTCTGAAGAATTTCCTGAAGAAAGCGGATATTGTGCTGTAAAGAGAAAACAAGATGTCACCACAACATGCACATCAATTGAAACATTAAATTCATTCAGATGATATACGATAAGTTCAGATAAGAGAAATTGCACCTCCACAAACTTCAACTTGAAATCAAGACTTGCAAATCTCTGAGTCAATTCAAATTCATCTCTGAGATATTCCCATATTTGAGCATATTTTGCATCCTTCCAGGCAATGTCTGATCTGTAAAAATCAGTAAGGTTTGCTTGAGTAAACCATGTATGCTTAGCAAACAAATATAAATCTTAAATGAGATGGAAGAATATATGATAGTCAGTATGTTCAGAAAGTTGAGACGGATCATTATCAAAGAAACTGAGTACTTAAAATTATCATCATCCTCATGCTGTTCAATTAAGCCAAGTGCTACCAACATCCAGAATAAAGATCAAATAATAGTTAAAATTGCTTTCCAGCTCAATAGTCAGAGCGGTGAAACAATCGGTAAAAGAAGATTATGGAAATGCATTAAAAATTTTAAATTAAAATTTAATTGAATAAGAAATATAGTAAAATAAATTGTAGAAGACTAAAATAACCAATACTAACACGGATACAGTTTTGTCAAATTAGGTATACTACAGATGCATTTGGGATAAAACATGTTTCCCAAACTTGAAAAAGAAGACAAGAAACTAGGTAATACACCATGGAAGGGGAAGAAAACAAGAATGATCCCACAATAAAATTTCTATTAGAAAATAACAAAAACACAATAAATAAAGAAACTCTAACAAAACCTAACACTACCACTGGGATTAATGCTTTCCTGCTACAAGCAAACAGAAAGAACTAGCGAACAGTGGTTAATCTTCAATTTCATGAACTTTTTTCCTGTTACTCATACAGGGCTCCCAGTTTTATGAGAATACTATAAAGACAGTTCTTGAAGCTTTAATTCCCATTTTCTTTTTGGGGAAAAGCATTGAGAAAGTTATCTTATATAGGATGGTGAACCATCATAAACAATTCGTTTAATGCAAGCCATTAAACTTAAAACTATTACCTCTCAAAAAGCCCAAGCTTAAGAATCACATCAGCAAGATTAGAATTTGCCTTTCCCACTAACTGAAAAAGTTTTTTCCTCTTCATTTTGAACTTTCCAGTCGTTTCCATCTCACGATTTATATCGGTAAATTCTGCAACCATTCCATCAACCTATGAGAAGAAAAAGAATTATGAACATGCTTACCTTCACAACATATAAACTTCTACATTGTCATAGAAGTCTTTATTTATTTATTTATTTATTTATTTTTAATTTTAATATATAACTGAATTGTCATGGAACATACCTGGCGCACATAGTAATCAAGAGCAATACTTTGGCCAAGAACACTACCGATAGTACGGATCCCATCAGTACTCAGGTACTGCAACATAATATAATCTAATCCACCTTGCATCCACGTGTTCAACGATGCCTTCTCCCTCACCTCATACTCTAGATTATCAAAACAAATTCAGATTCAGATAAAACTCCAAATATGTCAATGAGATCTATCTCAAATGGCACTTTCTCCTCTCCGAAGAACAGATGGAGGGCAAGGTCTTCGGCTCAAAACCCACAGGATGTGTATGTAACTTACTAGTTAAAAAAGAAACCAAACATAATAAGATCTTCAGCATTTCTTATTCTTTTTGTTTATAGGTAAGAAAAAGTTTTATTGAAAAATGATAAGCATGAAAAAAACACAAGGTTCACGATAGTGAACAAGTAGAAAAAAGAGGGAAAAAGGAGAACAGGCACTAAGCTATTCTAAGAGACAAAAGAAAATCCGTGATAGTAGAACAATCCGAGAGGCCCCAACACCGAGACCAATCAAAGAGGGTCCGTCTGCATAAATCTAACAACTATTCCAATGATTTTCCCATATCCTCAAAAGAACGCCAATTCCGTTCAGTCCAAATATTCCACATTAAACAATCTGGAACTAGATTCCAAATATCAAAATTATGTTTCCCAAGCCAATGATACCAACAAAAAAATAAGTCTACAATGGAACTTGGCATAACCAAAACAACCGAAGCAGATACATCCACAGAAAATGAGCAACCGGACAAGAAATCAACAAGTGATCCATAGATTCCTCGTTACAACAACACATACAACACCGATTTACCAAAATGCGGCCACAGAGCATAAGATTATCCAAAGAAAAGATCTAATCATGAGTTGCTATCCACATAAAGAATGCCACCATTTTAGGAACCTTTACTTACCAAATGCACTTCCAAGGGAAATTAGGAAGAGTTACATTTCAAATTTTATGATAAAAAAACCGAACATCAAACTTTCCACTTCCATTAAGAAACCAAAAAGATCTGTCACTACCTCCACCCCTAGGAATTCGAGATTGAATGAAGTGAAGAAGGGAATAGGAAGCCGCCAACTCCCAATCATTAAATTCCCTATAAAATCTTAAGCTCCATACTCTATCATTATCACCAATGAGAGGACTTCACACTTCAGAATACAAGCTCCCTTATTGGCTGAACACACAAATAGCTGAGAATAAACAAATTTGAGGGAATTATCCCCAGTCCAATTATCATGCCAAAAAAGAATACGAGAACCATCCCTCACCACAAAAGACAAATGCCTAGAAAAACTTCCCACCCTTCACTAATATTTCACCATAAACCACAACCATGAGCCCTTCTACAAACTCTAGTGCTCCACCCCCCTTTCCCCTCCCCATATTTCATGGCTATGACCCTCCACCATAGATGAGTAGTTTCGTGGCCATACCTCCAAAGTCATTTCCCTAATAGAGCCTGATTAAACAACACCAAACTTCGAATTCCCAAACCACCCAACTCACAAGGTAAGCAAACATTTTCCCAAGCCGTATTTGAAGCACTCAGCTGAAGAACCCCACAAAATATAACAACGCTCAAGCAAAGAAAGGTGGTAGCAACAGAAGAAAATTTCAAAGGATAATTCTCAAACCATAAATATCAACAATTTGAGCTACCTAAAAAAATTAACGAAATGATTTACTAGGCTTTAAATTAAACTTAAAGATAAGTGAACTTGCCCATCAGGACTCGGTATTCTATCCTTTTGGAGTGCAATAGGTCATGCCAAGGAGGGTGGTGGAGTTGTTGGAATGCTGGAAGGGGTGCTTTTGTATAAGTTTTAGGTTTAAAGTATGAGAAGCCATGCCTCATTGTGTGATGCAGACTATTTGGAGGGGGAGGAACCTTTGTAATTTTGATGGGGCTAAGTGTTTGTCTCTGGCGCTAAAAATGTATCTTCTTCACACTATGTTTGATTGGCTGGCTGCCTTAAATGGCCATTCCTTGTCTTCTTTAAATGAATTTCTAGATCTATGTCATTTTGATTGAATTTTTTTATGTATCCTTAGTACACTGCCTGTGTACTTGGGTTCATTTACTCTTCTTTTCATTTGCAATAAGCACTATTACTTATAAAAATAAAAAACAAAAACTTTTCCATCAGGGCCATCGCTTAATTGTTTCTAATGAGTAAGCTTATCTACATGTCAGTCCTGATACATCATACAAGTATATGATAGAAATGGACCAAAGAAAAAAGTTATCTATTATCTAAACTCACAGATAATAATCATGCTATTTCAAAGGGATATCGTTGACTTTTTTTTTTTTTTTTTTTGTGAATAAGTAGGGAGATCATTGACTTATAAATGAGGAGTATAAAAGAAGCATAACAGATTGCCCCCCAAAAGTATAAGAACACAACTAGGTAAATGTGTCATTAACAGAAACTTTTTAGGTTCTAATATATATATAATATGCAAATCAGCCACTCAAAATCTTGAGAGGGCCCATTTGCATCCTATCCTTCATTCATTTCCCTTTCTATTGAAACCTTGGTTATGTACTTATGTCCAAAATGGATTTTCCAGGAAAACTATAAGTGCATATTTTTCCAAAACTTAACAGGAACAAATAATAAGATGAGTTTTTGAAACAAAGAAGGGTAAATACTAGAAGTTTGTATGGTGGGAGGACACTCAGAGTCAGAAGTTTTAGCTTTGATCATTAATACTTCTTTTGCATTCTGGCTTGACAATGAAATGCTAACTACAATGCAGGAAATTCTCCACAAAGGTTTCCTTGTAATGATTCAAATATATTTACAAGAGATAACCTAATAACTTCATATTCAATCAAAGAGCCAATAAGTTCTAGCTCAAATGACATCTTCTCCCCCATAAAACAAGGTGGAGGGTAAGGCTACCAATCCAAAAACCTTTATAGTCGATTGAAGGAATTCTGGATATAAGATCTTACCGTCCTTTCTCATTTCAGGTAGTAATCCTGAAGCATGTTTTTGTACAATTTTCAGATACCCATCAACCTCATGTTCACGCACATTAAACAAGACGATGGAGCCATACTGAAAAACTACCATGTAACAGCAGTTACTTCCACTTAAGGACGCACCCAAACCCTGAAGCAGAGAACCCTCCTCAGCAATACAGTCCAAGTTAATTGCATTACACAAGAAAACACTATGTATATGGTTAAGATGCAAAAGATGAACACATTAACAGCACAAAAAATCAATAAAAAAATTAAAAAGAACTTACATTGATCTCAGAAAGATTGCCAAACTTAAGAACAACATAATTAGTCATACGAGACGTTGGCGGGATAAAATTTTGCCTATTCTGTTCCACTAAGCTTCTCAAGTCCACACTATACCATAAATAAATTAATTAACAACCAGAAAATTCAGATAAAGATAAGTAAACTACTATCATGCAAGCACTCTTTGTTTTCCACTTCCTATGTTTTAGGCACTGCTCCTTCCATTAAACCCAAAAAAAAAAAGACCCAATTAAATATTTTGGTTTTTGAACTATGTGCAAGTGTTCAATTTCATTTGTAAACTTATCAATTATGTCAATTTCTGAAATCACTCAATTTTTGTTTTAAGTTTCAACATGCAAATTGAACCATTTTTAAAAAATTCACAGCCTAATCATAACACAATCGATGGTTTCATTTCAAGTACGAAATTGAACACTTCCAGAAACGTTCCTAAAAATAGGTCAAGATGCAAACCTAGTAGAGAAGAAATAAGCGCGAACAGGAATACAAGGTTTGTTGTCTTCGTCAAGGTTGTCATTGTCGCTGTTGCCCTCGCCGACCTCGGAGCACGAAACGGGCTCGTTCCAGTCCAATGAACCCGCAGGAGAGAACGACGAAACGCACCGTACCACAGTCAGACTTGCAGAGCAAGAAATCGAGTCGGTGGCGATGGTGGTGGCGAAAATGGTACGGAGGGTTACGGTTTTGGGGGCAAAGCAGAGAGTGTGGCGAGGTTTTGGGCTAGAGGTGAGGAATGTACGGATGGCTTTGAGTGAGAAGTGAAGAGGCTGTGATTGTGAGGAAGATGAGAGGAGAGAAGGGAAGAGACGCGCAGCTCTTAGCTGTGCGTCAATGGTGCGCCACATTTTTTTTGTGTGTGTGTTTTCTTTGGTTGTTGGGGTTTTGGAAGAGAGTAATATATTTGTCAGGGTTTATCAACTGATTTGTTTTGTTTTTTGTAGCTAGATTTTTTTTTTTTTTTTTTTAAGGGGATTTTTGGTTTTCGACTTTTAGCCTTCAAATGGGGCAAGTTTTGTTTCAAAATCTTGTGTCTTAACTGAGATCACAATAATGGCGTATATACTATGGGTAATTGTACATAAAAATGATGTGCCCATAATATTTTACAACAAATTCTAAGAAACAAGTTGTTACGAGTTGTTCTTGTTAAGGTAAAAAAGTAATCTTAGTGTTAGGTTTAAATTTGAAACAATAACAACTAACCACCTATGATTTATTATGAAAATATTGTGAATATAGCACTTCTCAATTATATATGGGGAGATAATAAATTCTAATTATTTTTTTTAGAAGCCAAATTCTAATTATTTGACCAAACAAAACACGTTAAGGGGCGTTTAGTTCATTGTGATGTGTTTTTAATGTCATGCACATTACGATGATATAGCATTAAGATTTTTTGTTTATTTTATTTTTTCTAATAATATCGTAGTCTAAAAAATATATCACATCACCTTAATCTCATCATCTTTATAAAATAATATATTTTTGCATTAAAATTACATTAATGTAAGATTACAATAATAGAATAATATATATATATATATATATATATTATAAGTACAATAACGTGATATTATAATTGTAGGGATAATGAGCCCAATTGATGTTATATTGGGCCGGGGGCTTGATTCGAGGACGCCAAATTGTCTGAGAACGAGGTAAATATCGTTAGGGAGGTCGGCGTGGATGAATAAAGAAAAAGGTCAAGTTACAATGGTCCGATGAGAGGTCCAAGGAGAGATGTCTCCTCGGCTGAACGAAGCAAAGGTCAAAAGGTACAATCTGCCATCCAGAAGCAACGTTCTAGGATATTTTGTTGATAAAGATATGCATCGTGAGAATGCAAGATAAAAGAAAGTTATGAAATATCTAAGAGAAAGCTGCTACCACCATATTGAATGCTCTTTAATTAATTCTCTGACTGCATTAATGAAGAAGTGATACCTGAACAGTGGTGTTTCAGCCTTACAGCTACTCCCAAAGGTTTCAAAAAGGTGCTGATGAGACAAGGATCAACATCAATAATTTGATCTACACGTGGAGGGTAGAGATAGAGGGGGAAGATAGTGTAAAATGGAGAAAAGATCCAGAGGCAAGAGGATCGGAGAAAAAAGAGAGAGAGAAAAACACTGTAGAGTCAAGAATAATACTTGTAATTAGTCTCAAAAGAATCAAATATAAGAACTAACCTCCTCGGATTGTGTCTGATGATGATTTTCTTCAGATAACATCATTGCATCTTTATTCTATTGTCATTTTTTACTCACTATGATCACTGTCTAAGCCCACTAGAACCTGGTTTTCTAATTCATTCTCTACAAATTCATTATATTGGGCTCTTTGGGCCTACTCCCTTTCTTACTTGGGGCTTAGGAACAAAATTTGTGTCCTTACAATAGTGTAATGTAAAATCATGGCAAACCAAACGCTCCTAAAAATCTATTTGAATCCTATAATTTTTAAATATTTGTCATTAATTATTAGATTGATTATTTAAATTTTATTATCAAATAAAATTTTAATATTGACCGAAATAATACCTTAATATGGCTCAACGAACATAACAATAATACATATAATTGTGTATAATTATGAATTATGGAGAAATAAATTTTCATTATTATGGAACGATAATTTTTAATTATTTGCTGAAACAAACATAACAATAATATATGTATGATTGTGTATATATATGAATTATGGAGAGTTAAATTTTAATTATTTGCTGAAACAATGTAGTATTGAATCCAACTAAATGTGATTGCCTATTAACTCAATAATAATAAAAAAGAGAATATCGGTATATTACAAAATAAAATTGATCAGTGGCAACAAATTAGGTTGATTTTCTATTTTTTTAAGGAGAAGAAGAATGATATAATCTAAATACATTGAACACCATCTAAGAAATTCTTTCATCTTATAGTAGAGCCAAGTAGCAACCATAATGTTCAGTGACATCAAATTAAGCTTCAAAAAGCTCTTGTATTTTCTTGATATATAAAGTAAGTTACTATTTTTTTGGAAACTATGTGCCATGGAGTGAGAGAGAGAGAATTGAAGTTGATAAATCTCCTAAGTCCTAACCAATCTAAGGCTTCGTTTGTGAGTTTATCAAATTCACTCCACTAACAAATTATATTGCACCAAGTCCTCATCAACCTTTTTCAATTAAAAGCAACAATTTCTTTCGCCGAGGATGATATCCTTCATTGAAGGTAAGAAAAAACAAAAATGTTACATAACAAAAAGAACGTTTTTAGAGTTTCTTATATACACTAGTGTTATAAGTCATTATATTTAAGCTTCATAAAGGTATTGCCCCTCCTTTTAACAGGTAATTAATGGAGAGTCATAATTTAATAGGAATAAATTAAATTAGTAACATATTAATCTTTTCCGATTATTCTTACACCAACTGTAATGTTCATTGTCATATAGATTTGGATTGTACAAATATGTATTACGCATTTAGTGGGTATGTGTTCAATACTACATTGACATGTACTAGTATATAGATCAATATGGACCATATATCCGATTTTGAGAAGTCTTAATCATAGTTTAATTGATGATTTTTGATAAAATAATAAAAATAAATGATGAGAGATGCTACGTCCACAACATTTTTACAATATTTTGACAACAAATCACGGGTGGTTAGTTGTTATTGGTTCAAATTTGAACCTAACACTAAGATTACTTTTTTGCCCCAACAATAACAACTAGTAACAACCTGTCACTTAAGATTTGTTGTATAAATATTGTAAAAATGTTGTGGACATATTATTTCTTATAAATGATTAGGAAATACCCTAATTAATCGCAACACATTTTATTGTAACACCAAATGTGGTTGTGGGGAACGGTGACAACGTCAAAGACCCCGTTCACCTCGTAAATTGTTGAAGAGATTTAATTTAGTTAAGAGTTACCAGAACAAAGTGCATAGAAGAAATCCTTGTTTTTCTTTTGGTTTCTTATAGGAGTATATGTTATGAGTTAAGACACGATTTAACATTGTACATAACTACATATTCAAATATCTAGTGAGGAAGCTATTGAAACTGCTGCTAAGCTGCTTGCCCTGAAGGAAGGTTTGCCGGTGGGGATTTCATCTGGTGCTGCAGTAGCTGCTGCAATAAAGGTGGGAAAGAGGCCGGAAAATGCTGGGAAACTCGCCGTCGTAATTTTCCCCAGCTGTGGGGAGCGTTATTTGTCTACGGCACTCTTTGATTCCATTAGACATGAGGCGGAAAACATGACCTTTGACTGATGTTTTCATTGAATAAGAGCAGAATCTGCTTGAACTAATAATGTCTCCATAAAGATGGAAGTATGATGAATTTGAGAGATTATTTTCGTAGTCTCTATTTTCAAGATATACCAGTCTAAAAAAAATATATATATATTATCCATTGCTGACTCATATTTAAACCTCTCGATGTGCTCTGAAGCACAAGGAAAGGCTCAAATAGGATGGCAATTTAATTTGAACACATGTAGTTTTTTATTTGTTAAAAAAAAATTGAACAAATTCGTGTATAAAAGTTCAATCTACCTGCCCCCATGATGGTGGCACTTCTCCATATTTAACGAAGAAGAGGGTAGATAACATTTCTATCAAGTCATTAATTAAAAAAAAAATGAACGCAAGAATAAATAAGATCCATTGTGGCTTAGCACCACACACCCACCAAAACCTGGATTTGGATCCTATCCATTTCTATTTGAAATGGAAAGTGTCCAGTTAAGGGACCAAATCTTTTTAAAAAAGATCTACGGTAAAAAACGTGACAATTCATAACTTAACCCAATATCAATCCTAACTGTGGTTAAACACTTAAACTCCAGTACTCATTAACTCAATCGAACAAAGTTTACCGGAAAACAAAAAAAATAAAACACAAAAAGAAAAAAGAGAGAGAGTCGTAGCTGTTTTTGGAGGGAAAAGTGAAAACCAAAGAGTCTATGTTTGATTCTTTGAAAGGAACATATTTGAAGGTTCAGATTTATTATTATTTTGGAGGGAACACATTTCAAAGGTTGTTTTTTTTTTGTTACAACAGAGCATGTTTCTATTTCCATCTTGTCAAAACAGAGGTACAATAGTAAAAGTTTCTAGATATTTTATTTGATCCTTGTTAATTCTTTTATTGTTAATATTGTTGTCTTAGTACGTTTACATTGCTGTTTTGGTGGTTGGATGCTGGTTCGAATCTATTTGAACTTTTATTTTTTAATTTTTTGAGATAAAGATTGAATTTTTATAATGGCTAGATGATTCTTAGAGTCTATCTATATTTTTTTTTGAAATACATATTGAATCTTTATAATGGCTGGATGATTCTTGGAGTCTTATCTCTTTTTCTTTTTTCTTTTATTTTTTTTGGAGATATAGATTGAATCTTTATAATAGCTTGATGATTCTTGGAGTCTATCTTTCTATTTTTTTGGAGATAAAGATTAAATTTTTATTAATCGCAAATGTGGGTTAGTGAGTGATGCTTGTGTTTATTAGTCATTACTTGTATATAGCATATGGCAAGGACATGTTTATTGCTCACATATTGTTCAAATTGATGTAATGTAGCTTTATTTTCCACTTTACTGAAACCCATAGTTTGTTCTTTAAAAAAAAAACAAATACAATACCATGTTTGTTCTATTGGATTTTTACATCATCTCTGTTTACTAAAATGATAGATGAAAGTTATAATAAATTTATGGTCATTTTTTTGCTAGGGATAATGATGGATTTTTCAATGAATGTTAGGATTTGATATTACAATTATATATTTTACTTTGATATTAATAATTTTTTTTTTTTTGAGAAGAAGGTAAGTCAACTTTATTATGGCAAATCAAACTTAAAAATATCATCCAGATCACGTGGTAGATCTTCTAACCACACATCAAAATTCGCAGAAGAAACTGCTCTACGAGCGAAGGCATGAGCTAATCTATTACCCTTACGCTTAACATGAAAAAAACTACACCTCACAGTAGAAGATAGGACTCTAATATCATCAACAACATGACTAAACATAGTTCGGACTGGTCTAGTGTCATTAATCGCCTGAATAACCCTTGAAGAATCACCTTCAAACACCAACTGATTAATGCTAAGTTCTTTCCAAAGCTGATTGCTCGACGCGCTGCTAAAGCCTCCACCAAATCCACAGAGCCAGGGTACCTCAGTTTCTCACTTAAAGCCGCAATAATCTGCCCTTCCCAGTCTCGGATAACTACTCCAATACCTGCACTACCTTGATCAGCAAATAACGCACCATCGAAGTTGGCTTTATATTGACCATAATCAGGCGGCTTCCACCGAAGATCCTCACTATGATCAATTACTCAATTATCCATCTTCTGCACATCCAAGAATTCACGCCACAGCTCTACAGCCCGCTAAACAACCTCATCAACCCGCCAAGGTCTCTATTTCAGACGCACCCTATTACGCCGCTCCCAAATACTCCAAGCAATCATGGCAAAACAGGCGCACAAATCAGCTGAGCCCTGCAAACACAAGAATTGAACAAGATCTTCAAAGGTTGAGAATTTTTGGATCTAGAGAAAGGAAAACTAAGCATCAGACATCCAAATGGCTTTCACTCCATCACAATACCACAAAGAGTGAATACTATCTTCCATGCAGTCACGACACAAATCACAGAGACCTTCGGAGACCACCTGGCACTTGTGCAAATTCAATTTCGTGGGCAGAGCATTGCGCACAGCTCTCCAAATGAAATGCCTTACTTTATTAGGCACACGAAACTTCCAAATGCTATTCCATAAACTCTTACCAGCCTCTATATTGGATGAACTAGCTTGCTCCTAGAGCCTCAACAAATCAAGCAACCTATACGCACTTCGGACTGTATATTCTCCAGTTGAAGACAGCGGCCAAATCAGAGCATCAGTTACTGCATAATTACTAACAGGGATACCTTTAATGATCTCAGCTTCCCACGGATAGAAACTCCGATCAATTAGCTCCTCATTCCAAATTCTTGAACCTGGTAGGAACAAATCACGAACCACCTGCAAAGAAGGATCCCACTGTGGAGACAACACTCTACCACTCCCATCCGTCGGCAACCATCTATACTGTCATATCTGAATATTCACCCCATCACCCACTCTCCATCTTGCACCCTTAAGAACCCCCTCTCTGGCTTGCAAAATACTTCTCCAAGCAAAGGAACACTGAGGAGACAACTCTGCATCAAAGATATTGCCTGAAGGAAAATATTTAGAGCGCAGCACCTTGAAAGCTAATGAATTTCTAACATGAAATAGGTGCCAAACTTGCTTCCCCAACATTGCATCATTGAACATTCTCAAGTCTCTAAAACCCATACCTCCCACCGATTTTGACGAACAAAGTGTTTCCCACCTCACCCAATGAATTTTTCGTGAATTCTCAGAGCAACCCACCAAAACTTCCGAATCATAGCTTCAATGTCCTTGAGGAGGCCAATGGGAAGCCAAAACACACTCATAGAATAAGTAAATGGATTGGACCACCGCTTTAATCATTACTTCCTTCCCGGCCTGAGAAAGTAATTTCTCTTTCCACCATTGCATTTTAGCCCAAATACGCTCATTAATATGAGTGAAGCAAGCCTTTTTCTGGCGCCCCACAAAGGATGGGAGCCCCAAGTATTTCTCATAATTGCGAATAACGGGCACCCCTAGCAAAACTTGCAGTTCATTTTGAGTCTCCTCAGATGTATTCCAACTAAAGAAAGCCGTGGTTTTATCGGAATTAACCTGTTGCCCTGAAGCATCATCATACCATGCAAGAATAGTTTGGATTTTTACACATTCAGAAGAGGTAGCTCTACAGAATAACAAACAATCATCAGCAAAGAAAAGATGGGTTATTTTTGGCCCAGTCCTACAAATGGAATAGCCTCGAATATCCCCAGTCCTGGTGGCTTGATTAAGAAGAGCATTCAATCCCTCCGCACAAAATAAAAACAAAAAAGGGGATAGAGGATCGCCTTGCCGCAACCCCCTAGAAGGATGGATAAGACCCTTAGGCTCACCATTCACCAAAATCGAGTAAGAGACTGTAGAGATACATTGAATAATCAAAGCTACCTAAGAGTCCTGAAAACCCATCTTCAATAAAATTTTCTCCAAAAAAACCCATTCCACTCTATCATAAGCCTTACTCATATCAAGCTTTAAGGCCATAAAACCTATAGTCCCGGAGCATTGGGTTCTCATATGATGAAAGGATTCAAAAGCAATTAGAATATTATCAGTAATAACTCTATTAGCCACAAAAGCACTTTGAGCTTCCGAAATAATAGAATTCAAAAACGGTTTAAGCCTATTCACAATGACTTTGCTTAGAATCTTATAAATAACATTACAAAGACTGATCGGCCTAAATTGAGCTACATTCTCAGGATTTTTTACCTTTGGGATCAAAGTGATAAAAGTATGATTGATGGACTTCAAAATTGTACCTAAATTGAGACAAGAAAGCACAGCCTCGGAAACATCCAAACCAATATCAGACCAAAAAGTTTGGAAGAAAAGAGGAGGCATACCGTTCGGACCCGGAGCTTTTAATGGTGCTATTTGTTTAAAGCTTCATTCATGGAATCACTGACCACGGTTTGGACCCCTTCTAGCACTCTCTCCAAGTTGGTTGGGCAAGAAGTAGTAAACAACCTAGAATAAAAGTCCACAAAAATATCACTAACAGCCTCCTCATTCGTGACCCACGCACCATGCACATCCTTGATGCCCTTGATAAAATTCTTACGCTTTCTATGTGTGGCCACCCCATGAAAAAATTGTGTATTCCGGTCACCATTTACTAACCATTGAGTGCAAGATCTTTGAGCCCACATTCGGCCTTCTTTATCTAATAATACATTAAGTTCCCTCCTCAATTGCACAACCATATCATAATTACCACCATTTGTCGATGCCACCTTAGCCTTCCATAATAATTCTTTCTTTGACTTGGTTTGGTTGGTCACATTGCCGAAGTGATTCTTACTCCAAGATTTTAACTTCTTCTTACAGCTCTTTATTTTAGTCACTACTCTAAACATTGGATGCCCAATCGGTCTAGTCTCCCAAGCCTGTCTAACTGTATCTCTACAACTCCGGTCTGCCAGCCACATCTCTTCAAAGCGAAATGGTTTCCGCTTCCACCTAGCTAACTCACCATTTGGATCCAGTAGCAGCAAGAGTGGCCGATGATTAGATGAAATACAATGGAGGTGCTTAACAGTTGCCGTAGGAAATTTAACCATCCAATCGTAATTCGCAACCCCCCTATCCAAATGCTCCCAAATAACCTGACCATGCCGTACTCCATGCCAAGTAAATTCAGGCCCCGTGAAGCCTAAGTCCATAAAACCACAAGTGTCTAAAACATCCCGGAAAGCTTGCATCTGACAATGTGGCCGCACTCGCCCCCCTCGCTTCTCTTTAGAAAAGAGAATTTCATTAAAATCACCCAAGCAAAGCCACGGTAAATGAGGTTTTGAATTCAACATACGAAGCATATTCCACGCCTCCATTCTTTCATTGGTATCTGGTTCGCCATAACAATATTATAATTTGTCCATTTAATGCTAAGATTGTGATACATGTAATTGGTTTTTTTTTTTTTTTTTTTTTTTGTGTAGTTGGCTTATACAAAGTCTGCATCACATCAAGGAGGCTCATTAGGAAGTGTTGCATTAGCATCACATCCAGAGGGTATATCAAGTGTTGTAGGCTCCAATGACAAAATTGATGGTGCAAAAGGTCCCAGACTCAAGGAAGTGTTGCAAGTGGATGGAATGAGATGGTTCATAAAGTCAACCCATTTTTCTAGTTTAGAATCATGTTTTATAATCTTTGACACATGTTGTGATTAAGTGCTCTTGTTTTGTAATTTTCCTAGCTTAGGATTGAAGTTTTAATGGTCCAAAAAATTAGTCACATTTGGCCACATTCAAATGTTTAGCCTTTTTATTATTTGGAAGGAATACTTTCCAAAGGAACATATCCTTGCGTTACAAAAGAGCACATCTTTGTTTAAATCTAACCAAAAGGCCCAAAATAGAGGTACAAGTTGTGACTAAGTGTATTAGTTTTATAATTTTCTTACTTTAAGATTGAAGTTATGATGATCCATAAATTTGAAGGTTTCTTTTCAATGGAGTTGCATTGTTTTGGTGAATATGCCATGATTTTCTTTCAACACAGTTGTATTTTTACCACAATAGGGCAATTGCTTCAAATCGATGAATTTTGATGCCGAATTACAATCAAAATTTGATCCAACAGAGTAGACAAGAAAGGAATTTAATAAAAAATGAACAAATTTTATTAAAATTTACACTTTGATCAAATAACAAGAATTCCATTGAAATATACACTTTGATTATATGATTATAATAACATGAAACTTCTACAATTGGTGTGCCTATCGCTTGATTATACATTCCACCTCTTTCTTCTTGATTATACATTCCCCAAAGTCAACAATTTTCAATCTTAGCTTGCTCACTTCAACTTGCCTCATGTTAAACAACTTGCTCCATCTCTTGGTATGAGTGTATGATGTCTCTTTGTTATCGAAGTTCTTTTGGTATCAAAGCTTTGGGATATATCATAGCTTTAGAATCCTAGGTTTCACTGCACATGAAATGCAGTTGCCTAGAGTACCTGGCACTCCAAAGGACCTTCCAAATTATTGATGATTAGGATCAACAAGACCTACAAGCTATATTAACAAATCCCAATCCTTTAGAATTATAGAGATCCAATAACAGAAACTATCCAAAAAATTATGTAGACTTTCCAAATGGATAACCAAAAAGCTAATACAAGAACCAATCTACAAAAAGAGAGGCACAAAAAACAGCTAGGAAATTCAATTATTCTTCCTATAAGAGCTTCAAATACCAACCACAAAAGGGTTCTCAAGAATCTCAACAATTTAGATTTTTGAAAATCGAAAATTCATCTGCCTCACCCTAAAAGCCAGTGTATATCAACAGCCAACAACCAGTAAACATAAATGATAAATCTAGCCATAGGCTGAATGTTTTCTTTTATAGTTGATCGTCAAAATACAATTATGAGCATTCCATTCCTACAAAGGACAATTTACACGCACCCAATTCTGCAATCAGTGGCATGATAGGGAAACAAAGAGACATTCACAATACATCCCCTAAAACCTTTCATAATAGAGTAAACAACTAAAAATTAATTGAGTGAACAATTATGATTAAGTAAAACACTAAGCTTGTATTTTGATCATTAATTCTATTTCTTCCCACGCCTTTCCAGTATTATCTTTGCTTATTGTTTTCTTTTTTCAGATTTTTCATCCCAGTCTCAAGAAACTTGGGTGTGGTTTCAAAACAACCCAAAAATCTCATACCTTTTGGAACAGATTCAAATCAAAACAACCCATAAACCCCGCAAAGCCAAAACACCCACAATTCCAAAGCTCAAAACCAAAAAAAATAAATAAAAATAAAAACCACACAGAATAGAAACCAAACTCAGCATGACAAAATCAATAAAAAAAATAGCAGTATACTAATTTTTTTTCCTTTGTTTTCCAAGCAACCAAACAGAGCTTATAAAGAAGAAATAAGAGAGAGAGAGAGAGAGAGAGAGAGAGAGAGAGAGAGAACTTACCGAGCAATGGGTTCGGTGATGTTAAGCTGGTGTGAGACATGGCCAACGAAATAACGGTGGCTTGGCATATGCTGGAGATTGTGGCAGCAGCGACAACAATGTTGAGAGAGAGCAAAGCATGGCGATGGAGGAGATTGAGAGATTTGAGATTTTGAAATATTCAAATAAGATGGGTTTGTTGAGTGAACTCAATGTTTAATCACAGTTGAGTTTTCCAAAGTCAAGTGCTTTAGATTTTAATTGTCGTGGCACATTTTACACCCTTGATTCCTTACCTAGACACTCTCCATTTCAAAGAAAAATGGAGAGGATCTAGATCCCCAAAACCCACACTAGACCCACCACCACACCACAAATTAAACCCACAACACAACAACAACGCACACCACAAAACCCAAAACCCAGAAACATCCCATAACCCACGTGACCTACAACCACCTTACCCACCTTACCCATGCCGCTACAATTACCAAACCCCGCCTCAAAAACCCCGTACCAAACCGACTCAAAAATTCAAGATTTATGCATTTTGTTTGTTTTTTATTCTGAGAAAGAAGGAAGAAAAAGAAAGAGAGGCTAGACAGGCCCAAAGGAGAGAGTGGGGGAGTCCAAGAATAGATGAGAGAAACAGGGAACGGGTCATTATCCATGCTATTCACGTAGAAGGATGACAGCCCTAAGCTTCATCCTGGAAGACACCATCATTATCCTCCTGTCCATAAAGAATCAGTAAATCTTGTTGAATTCGCTTCCTGGGGTGCTAATGACTGTAGGCCATAAAGGATCATTAATATTGTGTGCACTCTCCAACCAAGCTTGGATTTTCACAATGGCCTTCAAGTCCTTAATGCAATTCTATCTGTTAGAATTCATCTCTTTCACTTCTTTCTTCTTCTTTTCTCACTGTCTCACGAGAAAGTAGAAGAAAGAAGCGAGAGAGATGAATTCTGATGGATGGAATTGCATCAAGAACTTGAAGGCCATTGTGAAAATCCAAGCTTGGTTGGAGAGAGCACACAATTTTAATGTCAATAATCCGATCTACAATCATCAACACCGCAAGAAGTGAATTCAACATGATTTCCCGATTCTTTACGGACAGGAGGACAGTGACAGTGTCTTCAAGGATGGAGGTTAAGGCTATCATCTTTCTACATGAACAGTATGGGTGGAGTGGAAGAGTGAAAGTCACCGCAAAGGCAAATAAGTATGAAAGAATTATCACAATGGCATCCAGTTGGTCGATTGAAGAAATAATCCTCTAGCTTTTTTTAGAATATGTGTTTTTTTTTTCTTTTTCTTTTTTTCTTTTTTGAGTGGGTGAAAGTGAAAAAGAGACGAAGATGGCTATGGGCTCTGCAGCTTCTTTAAACTTTATCTTGTTATTTTTGTTTCTTTTAACATTTGTTGTTTGAGTGATGGTTCATTTATTTTAATGAACAGATAGGTAATGGGGTTTGTGGGTATTTGTGTTTGGTTATTTTTTTGAGGGTTTAGTTTTAATTAAACATCGCTGTCTCACGAGTTCATTCAAAATGTGATTTATTATTATTATAATGTTGTGAGCGACTGCAATCTCGGGCTCGCCAATTTATTTTTTCTCAAACTAGGCCTAACCCACACGAACGGGTGGAATCGTGATGCTCAAAATGTCGAATTCACTATAAAATGTACTCCCCCCTAGATCGAGAGTTTTACATGGAGTCGCCACTTATTTAATTTAAATGGAAAAATAAGAAAGCCTTTAATATAAAAATCCTTCTATTGTATTAATATATGTGACAATTTACATCAATTGTATAACAAAAATTTACGATGCTTTTTGTCCTAGATACAATCTAAGAAAAATAAATTACATTGCTTTATTTCCTAGTTACATTCTAAAAAATGTGAAATTGCATATACAATAGTATAGTCTAGAACCCTTGATCTTGGTTTGGAGGCTAATTTACGAGATGGAAAGGGATTAAGCACCCATCTTGCCTAGTAAAACCGGTCTCCTAGGTTAAGGTGGCCAATATCATGTCATGTCAACAAATACAAACAATATGTTATACAAACATGTTAATTTGCAAGAATGGTAAGCAAGTATGTGTTAGGGGAATCTGACATAAAGAGAAACAAAAAATGAAATTTGTTAAATAACAATTTTAATGTAAAGAAAGCATGAAGGTAATGGAATGTTCATCCAAGAAATCAATGTAAACAAAAAATTCCTAGCCTAAACATGTTCATCTAAGCATGTGAAGAAAAAAAACAAAGTTGTCAGGTTATGTGTCATCAACATAATTGCAAAGAGAAAAAATAAAAAATAAAACATTTAAGCATATTTGATCATTCAAGCAATTATGAAAAGAAGTAAAGGAAAATCCCTTAGACATATTCATCTAGAAAAAATCAAAATACTTAGACATGTTTGTTCAAGCATTTAACAAAGTAAAACAACTACCTAGACATGTTCATTTAAGTTTTCAAGAAAAACTTGTGTTTTAGCATAGAAGTATTCATCTAAGCATTTAAGAGAAAATTTGTATATTAGCCTAGAAGTGTTCATCTAAGCATTTAAAAGGAATATCAATGAGATATATAGGCATGTTCATCCAAGCATATCATGAAAGAAACAAATAATGACTTGTTAATCATTTATTCAAACATGTGTAAAAAGTTAAAAGCATAATTAACTACGTACCAACATAGAATATAAATTAAAAGGGGGAAGTGATCACTTAAAAAGCTAGGGAGAAAGCAAGGAGGTACTCAACTACAACTAAAGTAAGAACAATGGTTGCAAAATAGTTTTTCTTTTCTGCTTTCTCACTGGCTCCTTAGAGAGAATTCAGGGTCCAAAAAATGGAAGAGGTCTTCTTCATTTATAGGGGAAGGGATGGCTTAGCTTTAAAGCTAAGTTATTAGCTTTCTTCTGAAGCTAATGGAGGAGGTAAATCTGTTTAAATGAGTTAGAACGGATTTGGTGTTGAACCCCATTTGAATTTTGAAAGGAAGTTGATGATGATGCTGAACTTGTGTTATCCTCTGCACTTGTTTTATATTTTGGCTCTAACTTTTTGCTCAAAATTCCAATTGATTCAAAATTGGTGTTTTCGGAAAGAAAATTTAATTATCTACAACTTTTCCAGAAATATAGAAAACCAATTTTCAACGTTTTTCAGGCTAAAAATGCGATTTAAGTTGCCGCTAAAAATAGTAACGCTTTTTGAGCATTTTTCTGTTTTTTTGAAATTTTTCAAAGAATGTATCTGTTTTCCTATCTAACTTGTTTTTCAAAAACTTTCTTCTGAAGCTAAGGGAGGGCATAAGCCTATTAGATAAGCTTGATCAGATTGGGTGTTGATCCTCATTTGAAATTTTGAAAGAAAATTAAAGATGATGCTGAATTTGCGTTATCTTCTATACCTATTTCATATTTTGGCCATAAATTTCTTCTCAAAATTCCAATTGATTCGGGATTGGTTTTTTTTGAAAGAAAATTTAATTCTCTACAACTTTTTCAGAAATAGAGAAAATCAAATTTCAACATTTTCTAAGCCAAAAATGCGATTCAAGTTTCTGCTGAAGATAATAACGTTTTTTTTAGCATTTTTCTTTTTTTCTTTTTTTAATTTTTCATGGATCATATCTTTCTCTCTCCAAATTTTTTTTCAAAAGAGCAAATAAGATGCCATAAAAAAAATAAATAAATAAATAAAATGAAATCCAATCAAAATTCACACTTCATTAATTTTAAATTAATTCTTGTTGGAACCAATCAAAATTAAGTGTTTAAGATAGGACGTGATTGGGCTCATCGTGTATGTGAGCCATGATCATTGAAAATTGATTGTATGATAACTTTTGATCGGGAGGTCAGATCAAAACCCATGACATACCATTATGATCGTTAGAGCATCAAGATTTATTTTGTATCACAAATATGAAGATCTACCGATTGGTTAAATGCAAGTTATAAAATGAGGTGTCAACAAATGTTAAGATTACAGGTTTAGTATTTTCCATGTCCAAGTATCAATTTTTTACCTTTCAAAAAAAAAAAAAAAAAAACTTTAATTTATTACATTTTAGTCTCTTAGTTGGGGATTATATAGCAAATTTCCTCTATTTCTCTTATCCATTCTCTGACTCACTCACTCTCTCCGTTGGGCCTATCTAGCCTCTCTTTCTCTTTCTCTTTCTCTCTTCCCTCTCAGAATAAAAACCAAACAAAATGCATAATCTTGAGTTTTTGAGTCGGTTTGGTATGGGGTTTTTGAGGCTAGGGTCAAGTGGTTGCGGCGGCATGGGTAAGGTGGTTGAGGCAGATGTGAGCTGTAGGTCTTGTGGGTAGTGGGATGCTGTTGGGTTTTGGGTTTTGATTATGCACAAACTTAGAGTAGCTATTTTTTATTTTATTTTTTTATATAAGAAAGAGAGAGTTTAACTTAGAGTAGCTATTAAACATTGGAAGCTTTCGTCAATCAGCATGCATGTACAACAAATACGATTTCCAGTACCAAGGAAGCACCTCAATTTCTTAATTTTACAATTGAAAATAGCAAATTCAAAATTATTTCAATTTTACACACACACATCACCACACAAAAGAATCTATAGTCGTAATAGTTCATTTTGGAAGAGATTAAGAGATTTGAAATTTTAAAATATTCAAATAAAATGGGTTTGCTGAGTTAACTCAATGTTTAACCACAGTTGAATTTCCCAGAATCAAGTTTTTTAGATTTTAATTGACGTGACACATTTTACACCCTTGATTCCTTACCTAGATAGTCTCCATTTCAAAGAAAAAAGGAGAGGATCCGGATACCTAAAACCCATAACTGACCCGCCACCACACCACAAATTAAACCCACAACCCAGCAACAACGCACACCACAAAACCCAACAACATCCCACAACCCTCATGACCTACAACCACCTTACCCATGCCGTTGTAACCACCGAACCCCGCCTCAAAAACCCTAGACCAAACCGACTCAAAAACTCAAGATTCATGCATTTTGTTTGGTTTTTATTCTGAGAGGGAAGGAAGAAAGAGAAAGAGAGGCTAGACAGGAGAGAGTGGGTGAGTCAGAGAATGGATGAGAGAAACAGGGAAAATTTGCCATATAATCCTCCACTATGAGATTAAAATGTGAAAAAAAAAAAATTGATTTTTTTTTGAAAAATAAAATTGAAACTTGGAGATGGAAAATACTAAACCTGTAATTTTAACTTTAAATCACATTCCCATGTGAATGAACTCGTGATTCCAATTCTGTTTAATTAAAACCAAACCCTCAAAAAAACAAACAAACACAAATACCCACAAACCCCATTACCTATCCGTTCATTAAAACAAATGAACCATAATTCAAACTACGAATGTTAAAAGAAACAAAAAGAACATGATAAAGCTTAAAGAAGCTGTAGAGCATCTCCTTTTCACCCACCTTAAAATATATATATATTAGAAAGAATTAAAAAAAAAAAAAAAAAACACAGATTCTAAAAAAAAGCTAGAGGATTATTACCTCAATCGACCAACTAGATGTCATTTTCGTTTGCCATTGTGACGATTCTTTCATGCTTGTTCGCCTCTGCAATAACTTTCACTCCACCCATACTATTCACGCAGAAGGATGACAGCCCTAAACTTCATCTTGGAAGACACTGTCACTTTCTTCCTATCCGTAAAGAATTAGTAAATCCTGTTGAATTCGCTTCTTGGGGTGCTAATGACTGTAGGCCGTAAAGGATCATTAACATTGTGTGCACTCTCATTTTCACAATGGCCTTCAAGTCCTTGATGCAATTCTATCCGTTAGAATTCATCTCTTTCGCTTCTTTCTTCTTTTCTCACTGTCTCACGAGAAAGTAGAAGAAAGAAGCGAGAGAGATGAATTCTGATGGATGGAATTGCATCAAGAACTTGAAGGCCATTGTGAAAATCCAAGCTCGGTTGGAGAGTGCACACAATTTTAATGTTAATGATCCTCTACGATCTACAGTCATCAGCACCGCAAGAAGCGAATTCAACATGATTTCCCGATTCTTTATGGACAGGAGGACAGTAACGGTGTCTTCCAGGATGGAGGTTAAGGCTATCATCTTTCTACGTGAACAGTACGAGTGGAGTGGAAGAGTGAAAGTCATCGCAGATGCAAACAAGTATGAAAGAATTATCACAATGGCATCCAGTTGGTCGATTGAAGTAATAATCCTCTAGCTTTTTTTAGAATCTGTGTTTTTTTTTTTTTAATTCTTACTATTTTTTTTTTTTTAGTGGGTGAAAGTGAAAAGGAGATGAAGATGGCTATGGGCTCTGCAGCTTCTTTAAACTTTATCTTGTTATTTTTGTTTCTTTTAAGATTTGTTGTTTGAGTGATAGTTCATCTGTTTTGATGGTTCATCTGTTTTAATGAATGGATAGGTAATGGGGTTTGTGGGCATTTGCGTTTGGTTGTTTTTTTTGAGGTTTTAGTTTTAATTAAACATCGCTATCTCACGAGTTCATTCGAAATGTGATTTATTATTATTATAATGTTAAGATTACAGGTTTAGTATTTTCCATGTCCAAGTTTCAATTTTTTACCTTTCAAACAAAAAAAAAAACAAAAAAAAAATTAATTTTTTACATTTTAGTCTCTTAGTGGGGGATTATATAGCAAATTTCCTCTGTTTCTCTTATCCATTCTCTGACTCACTCACTCTCTCCTTTGGGTCTATCTAGCCTCTCTTTTTCTTTCTTCCTTCCCTCTCAGAATAAAAACCAAACAAAATGCATGAATCTTGAGTTTTTGAGTCAGTTTGGTATGGGGTTTTTGAGGCAGGGGTCAAGTGGTTCGGCGGCATGGGTAAGGTGGTTGAGGCGAATGTAGGCTATAGGTCTTGTGGGTTGTGGGATGCTACTGGGTTTTGGGTTTTGATTACGCACAAACTTAGAGTAGTTATTTTTTATTTTATTTGTTTATATAAGAAAGAGAGTTTAACTTAGAGTAGCTATTTAACATTGGAAGCTTTCGTCAATCAGTATACATGTACAACAAACACGATTTCCAGTACCAAGGAAGCACCTCAATTTCTTAATTTTACAATTGAAAATAGCAAATTCAAAACTATTTCAATTTTACACACACACATCACCACACAAAAGTATCTATAGCCGTGATAGTTCATTTTGAAGAAATTATTCAATCTAAAACATCACCAAAATATAAAATAAAATAAAAACTCAACTCATATGCAACAAATAGATATCTAAGACATCCATATTAAATCAAAAAAAGAAATGGCAAATGAAAAAATTTGTAAACGATACACATAAAAGATTTTGTAAGGGAGAAGTTTTTTTTTTTTGGTAAACATAGGGGAGAAGTTGTGGTTGTAGGGAAAGTTGGCAATAAAGGGGTGGAAATCAGACAGAGGTGGTTGGAGGAGTGCATATAGTTTTGCCATATGTGCAAATGCACCTAAAAAGCACCATTACAAATATTCATAGCAAGTGATGTGTTGACTCTATCGTGACTCGATTTAATTAAATTCTAACATTTTTATCATTTAAAATGAGAAACAAAAAAAAATATCATTAGAATGAAATATATTTTAAAGAGTAATTTGTCAGGAAAAAGTTAAAAGCAAAATCTATAATCTATAATGTGCATTTTCAAAGGGCAATCTGCCATTGCATCTCTTCCTATACAAATTGTTCAACCATTGCAATTCAAAAAAAAAAAATCAGTAAGAATATTTAGACTGAACAAGTAAGCAAACTCTTTTCGTTTGCATTGGAAAAGTATAATCTGTTAAAGGAGCCTAAAAACTGAATATGGCAGCGCTATTTAACCTTTATTTGACAAGGGAGTCACAGAAAACCACTAAGCCATATAACAGAAATATAAAATAAACACTTGAGACAATGAGGAGTAAAAAGTATAAACGACAAGAATATTCAACTCTAAACAAAGCCATAAAGATAAACCATCAAACAATGATCATATTGCTTGGACAAAATTAAGGTAGAGGTTTTTGATCAATCAAAATAAGGGTATTAACAACAGTAATTCATCCATTGGTTGAATTAAGATGATTGTTCAATTACACAAAGTCATGCCTACTCATATCAAATAAAATCTAAGCAATTAGTTATACACAAAATAAAAAAAATAAAAAACCAAAACCGTTCTTTATATATTAAAATTTTTAAGCATTTAAACTTGAAATCGGTTGCAGAGAGAAAAGAAGATTATCAACAAGAAGATTATCAACAGCAACAACCCACTTTCCCTGAAAACCACAACCACCATTAGCCCATTTTCCATGAAATACCACAACCACCATTCCCTTCACAAACAACAACAGCAAAGCCCTCATCCAAAACAATGGGATTGGCTATAGATCCTTTCATTAGATTCACAAGTTTTCCAAACCCTCTCACCAAAGAAAACAAATCCCAAAGAAGGAAAAAAAAAAAAAAAAAAAAAAACCAACACACAAACACCACTGTTTGGCAATAATCAACAAGGAGGACAAATTCACAAAAAAGAAAAAAAAAATTCTAAATAAAATCAGAAGCACAAGTTTTTCCAAGGGAAAAGGAAGAGAGAGTGATGGATCTACCTTGGGGTTTCTGAGAAACGACGAATCAAATGCTCGGGGTTATGGCCAAAATCTCGCCGTCATTGTCGTTGGTCTAAGCTAAGGCCGCCGTGGGTTGGATGACATCGTCGGCTCGGTCGGTGTGACTGGGGTGAGGAATGGAGAAAAGTGATGGGTTGAAGAGGTCCTCTGTTGCTTTTTGGTGTAAAGGGATTGGAGCTTAGCAATTGCATCAATTGATGCAAGAGGAAATTTCCAGAGTAGCAGTGTGAAGGGGCTGCATATAGTAAGGTAGCCAACATTTGAAATGATTAAGTATCAAGTTTTAGAAACTCAAGATCTATATAAAACTCGAGTTTTTAGAAACTCGCTTTGCACTTGCTATGCACTTGCTGAGTTGGATTAAAATGCCACATAGATATCGAGTCTTAAAGACTCGATTTCTACAAATCAAAAACCGAGTCTTTAAGACTCGATTTGCTATGGGAAAAACATTTTATACTTGAGTTCTGCTGGGAAAAATTTTATAAACATAGATACACACATCATCAAACACAGATAAAATTTTATCAACCCTCACTCTCTCTCCCATACACTCAGCCTCACTAACTTACTGCCTCGCTCACCCATAACTCTCACACCACATTGCCTCTCACTCTAACTTACCACATTGCCTCTCACACCACATTACCTCTCACTCTAACTCTAACTCACCACATTGCCTCTCTCACTGCTCTTCCCTCTCAACAAATTCATATCTCAAGTAAGGGTTTTTTGATTTGATTGTCATTGTAGTTGTGTATTAGTTGTTGTTGGGTGTGGGTTAAAAAGTTTGACTATTAATTTTGTAGATAGTTAACATAACTTAGTTAAGATTCTAATATTGTGAATTATAGAACTTTGTTTTGTTAGTGTTAATTTTTTGAGTATTTATTTGCATAGTTTTTGTTATCAAAATTTTATTCATCATTTTTAGGCTCTTATTTTTATTATGATCTTACGAGTTTTTTGACTTTATTCATCATTGTTTTTGGTATGAAATGGGTAGTGAATGAAATGAAATGAATGGGTATGAAATGTGTATGCAATGAAATGAGTGACTTACTCCCTTCGAATGAATTGTAATCAAATGGGTATGCAATTCATGCCATTTGAATGTGTAATGAAATGGTTTTTTTTTTTTTTTTTTTTTTTTTGTATTGGGTATGAAATGGGTATGTAATTAGATAAAATGTTGTATACTTTTACAAGGATTTTGCCTTTTTTTTTTTTTTTGTGGTATTGGGTATGAAATAGGTAGTCTTAGCATGACGGAAAAAGGATTTGGGTATGAAATATGTAACGACTGTGTAATGAAATTAACCATTTGAATGAATTGGAATTTGTACTTTGTGTTATTTGACTAGATAAAATGTTTTTTAACTTAGTAACGTGACTCTAACATGTTCATAATACCTTAAATTGATATAATCCTATACCACGGTGGTCCGCTTAAGTATGCCAATACGAACAAGGGATTGCCATTTGAAGGGCCAGGTATAAAGTTGTATTATACCCAAATTAATCATAGGTTGAAGACCCTTGATGAATTGAAGATGATAGTTATGGAAGAATTGTGCGAATCCTGTTGTACATAACATACAAATTACTTATCATATGTCACATGAAGTCCTAAGGCACCGGATTAATTACAAGTATATGGCGATAGAAACAGACAAACATGTAAAGACCATGTTTGACAAGTTGGAGAGAATACCGGAAGTAAATGGTATTGAGTTGTACATACAGTTAGAGCCACGTGCAGAAGTTGGTATTAAGGAAATCTAACAAACAACCACAAGTTTACAAGTTACAGTTCTGGATGAGCAATATGAGTATTCTACACATATAAAGGATAATGATGTTCATGCCGAAGATGATGATGATGATGAGTATGATAATGATAAAGATGATGATGACGACGATGATGACGACGACTATGTTGATGAAAGTACTACCATTAACGATGAAGATTTTGTCAATAGAGATGAGTTTGAAGAGACAATTGAACGAGGGGACTTTGGGGACCTTGAGAGGGACATTGATGTCGATGAGGTAGTGAACCTGATGCAGACAATGTTATTAGTGTCCAAAACATTACGAACACAATCTCTGCCTATGCACTTCCTATCTTGTCATTTTCTGCAAATACTTGGGAAAATATAGTTGATTCTTCACATATTGAGATACCATTTGTGTCTACTTGGAGAGAGAGGATGAATTTGTGCAAAGGGTTGACTTTTGCTAATAAAGTGAAGGTGCAGCGCACATTAACAATTTGTGCCCTCAAGGAAAACAAACATTTTATGATCAGTAGGTCAACGAAGAAAAAACTTTGTGAGAAATGAGTGGATGAGCCATGCAAGTGGTATGTCTGTGCAGTCATGAAGCCTAATCTCCACGGATTATGAATGGCCACCGTGTATGTAGGTCCTCACACATGTATATCGATTGGGGTGCGAAATGATGGTAGAATGATGACTTGTAATTTTATTGCATCAGACATCCTTAAGAAGTTATTTGAGGATCACACTACCCCAATTAAGCATCTCAGATATATGATAGAGTCGAAATATGAGGGTCAAAAGCCTTCTTACTACAAGATATGGGATGTGAAACAAAAGACGATTGCGAAGATATTTAGGAATTGGGAAAAGTCTTACCAAATGTTGTAAAAGTTGCTAATGGCATATATTGATCAGGATCCAACTACCAAGGTGTTCTTTCGTACCACAGCCACTGGTGAAGATGACATCGTATTGTTGCATTATGTGTTTTGGTCTTTCGGTCCATGCATTGATGGATTCAAATATTGCAAGCCGGTTATCAATATTGATGGGACCTATCTGTATGGTAAATATCAGGGAAAGTTGTTGGTTGCAATGGCAACCAATGCTAACAACAAGGTATTCCCTCTTGTCTTTGTTGTTGTGGATTGTGAGTCAGGGTTCAGTTGGAAGTGGTTTTTATAATGCCTCAAAGATACGATTGACCACGTGATACCTAATGAAGGCATTTGCATAATTTCTTATCGACATCTAGGTATCAAAAATGCCATTGCAAACTGGCCTAGAAGGGATGATGGAAGAACACGAGTATTTCATAGATATTGCCTTCGACATGTTGCTAATAACTTCAACACACATTTTTCAGAACTCAACTCTAGACTCAGGGGTGTTGAAAGCGGGATATGCTACTCATGTAATTAAATTTGATACCATAGTGGAGTCCATTAAGCAGGTGGAAATTGAGGCCATTAGGAATAAGAAGAAGGTGACGGGGAAGGATGGCAAGGAAAAGAATCGAGATTGTCTTCCATACACATACCTAATGAGCGAGTCTGTGGATATGTGGACCCAGTTAAATGATGGTGGGAGACGTCTTGGGACAATGACAACCAATATATCAAAGTGCTTCAATAGTGTACTGAAAGGTGCACGGAGCGTTCCTATTGCCACAATGGTTGAGTTCACTTGAACCAAACTTATTGAATATTTCCACGACCAGCACAAGGAGTATACTTATGATTTGTTGGAGGGTAAGGAATGGAGTACATATGCCTTCTCTACGTGGTCGGAAAATAGGCTTAAATCTGAGAAGCATTATCTCAAGGCATTTAGCAATGAACATAGAGTATATCAAGTAGTTACTTCATTCAACATGTGTAGCACTGGAAGGGCAAACCACAGTTATGAAGTTCGGTTACTGGAAAGAACATGCAGTTGTAGGAAATGGCAAAACATTAAGATCCAGTGTTCACATGCAATTAGAGTATGTGATGCGCTACAAATTGATTCGACCACATATATTCACCCATGTTATAGTTTGGATTATGCCCTTCACACTTACTCACGTGCATTTGTGGTCCCTAAGTCATAGTCATTGTGGAGGGATCCCGTGGGGCCAAAGTAGTTGTCTAATCCAGCATTGTTGCAGGCTAAATGTTGACTAGTAAAGTCAAGAATAAGGAATGAGATGGATGGAGTGAGCAATAAGGATCAAGAACTAGGATGGGGAAGGGAGGACGCAAATTTGATAGAGAGTTAACACAAGCAGACATGTGGACTGTGTCATGCTTTCGGGCATAACCGCAAAAAATGTCCGCAGTCCCATGGCGCTTCCACAAGCAGTCATGCTCCAAACTAGGTAGGTAGATGGCAAAAAGTTATGCATCGGTTAAATAATTGTTGTTCAGTCTATGTTTACCTAATGTTTACTATCTTGTCTCCTAACGTGAGTAGTCTACGTTTTTCAAGCATGCTTCCCTAGACGACGTTTTTTTTTGCACTGATCGTTGATTTCAGGAAAATTGACTACATTGTATCGGCACAATAACTTTTTGGTTTTTGCTGAATGTACTTGTAATTCTCTATCCAATGTACCTGATTGAACTTTGTTATTTGAGTAGTACGATTAGGTTTGCAAATTAAAGCCTGGTTGGACATGTTTAGAATGTTGATATATTGAGAATGCCTTTTGCTATAATTTAAGTGCATTTACATTGTAAAGCTATGTTTATGTAGAGAGCGTAACATATTCTATCGTTTGGTGCCTATTGAGAACGTCATTTGATGTAATTGAAGTGCATTTACATTTTCAGCTTCTCTGCCTCTCAATGAGTGTTTGTGGTTTACATTCTCAGCTTCTCTATCTCTGTTTCTTAGCTTCTTAGCAGGTGCATACATTTTTGCTTAGCCTGCATGTCCAGGAAAGAAAAAAAAAATCCTAGTGAAACTTGAGTTTCATAGACTCGAGTTCCCTTGAGCATTTTGAAAATAGTAAGGAACTCGAGTTTCTAAAAGTCGCTTTCAAGGAAATCGAGTTTTAGAAACTCAAGTTCAACTTAGTGTGAACACTCCAAAAACAGAGCATACTCTCTGCCTGAAAGAGAGTTGTTTTGCATTTGGATCTCAAATTTCTAAAACTCGCTTTTGAATCTCAAGTTTCAAAGACTCGAGTTCCTCTCATAATTTTTTTTTTTTTAATTTTGTACATATGAGTTTTTTTTAGCTAATGCTTGCTGGAAATCGAGTTTCAAAGGGTCAATTTCCTCTCATTTTTTTATTTTTTTTAGTCTCGCTTTTTCTTCTTCTGTACATATGGGCTTTTTTTCTTAGCTAATGCTTTTTTTTTTTTTGGTTGCTTATTGGTATTTATGGTAGGGTATATTTTTCGCATTGGCGGAATCAGAAATTTTAAGTTAGGGGGCCAAATTATTGTGTCAAGATAAACTCAAATCACAAATATAAATTTTAATTTGCTTATTCTAAAGTAAGTTATATACATTTAAACAAATTATCAACTTTAATTTTCTTATTCTATTTTTTTTATCAACTTTAAATATTTTTTAAAAAAAATACCTATATTGTAAAAAACATAAAAAAAATTTGGAGGGGCCAAGCCCCCCCCCCCCCCCAAAGGATGCATATGGCTCTGCCACTATGTTTTCGAAAATAAAAAGAAAACATGCAGGGAAGGCAGCTGTACATAGAAAAGAAGGTAGCACATTAAGCAAAATCAAAGAAAGGCTTAATTAAGTGAAAGAAGGTAGACATAACCGAAATGTGTCTCGAGCAAAACTCCTGTCAATCTCAAACCTTGGATCACTCCCAGCAAAGAAATGCATAATTGCTTCAATAAAAACATCACACAATTGGTATTGCCACCATGAATACACGGTACTTGCTACATCTGAGAATTTATACGACTCCAAAGCCGCAATAGTTTTGAATATGGCTTTGTTCAATGCTGAGAGTATCCATTGACAGCTAAATGACAAGTCATCCAGATTTACATTTGTGGGCGAAACATAATCATCCCCAAGCTTGGTCATAGCAAATCGTACAGCATTCCACAATTTATTACACTACTGACAATACCCCATCCTCTAGCCTCTTATGAAGACCTTCCAAGGATATCCCATTTATTACTTCAAGCGGATCAATGACATTTCCCAAGGACCTAGACATCTTACACCCATTTGCATCATGAATCATGGGATGCAAATAAACCTACATAGAGTTTAAGATGCTTCAATCAAATCACACTGGCACAACTCTTGCATAGCTTATAGTCTACCAAACCATGACCACAGATTCATTTCCTTTGCAAGGTAACAAACACATTGGCTTGCTGTAGCAGGCCGACCACGGCCCCTAGATGCGCTTAGGCTTGGCCTTGCACTAGCATGCCGACCACGAGTCGGTGTACTTAGGGGTGCTACGCTTGTGCTTGGGGTTGCAGTAGCTGATGATTCAGTCTCATGCCCATTGTTTGCCTGCTCGTTTGCTGTAGGACCATCACCAAGCCCAGCCACATTATTTAGGACACGCCAAACATGGTTGTGTTCTCGGCTGCCTATAGGAAGTATCTCTAACAACGCTAAATGGCTTTTAATCTAAAACGGAGAAAGAACCAGTATAATTAGATTTAAGACATTTATGTATCAATTATAGAATGGATAATATAGTACTTATTACTCTACTTAACTAAGAACTAAAAATTTTATTAGAATACTATATGTAACTGAAAGTCTTTTTAATTGGATGTCAGTCATATCAAACCAGATTTGATGAAAAAAGAAATCAATTGATTCTACATTCGTACATGTACTGAAGAAAAAACAAAGCAAGCAATAAAATCTAATTAGAACACATTACCATTATATCTAATTTGGCGTTGTTGCAGTCGACATACTTTCAAGTGACCGGATGGTACCAGCAGTAATAGACATAATCGTGGGGCATCTCACCGGCCTAAGGAGGTGCATGGCAAAGTCATTGTTGTCTCATATCCCATGTAAGGATATACGGTCCATACTCCTCCCTCCAATTTTTTCCACCTTCCTACGTAAGTCTATTCTATGCAATCTATCATCGTACACAACATGGTTGGGCTGCTCCTGCGCCAACCCAAATTGTCGAAGGACACAGTCTAGGTGGTGTGTCTCTACTATGCAAAAACACATACGTTGCACCCTTGTTGTCCACGTATCCCTCCCTGCAATGTAGAAGGCAGGAAGGTGGCCTACATCTGCCTCATATGGCTGCCACATAATCTACAATAGAAACAAAAAACAATTATCATAACATCTTAAAATGTGAAACAAGGAAGAATACATAGATAAAGGGAAAAACAAAAATTAAAACAGAAGATATGTTAAAGCAATGATTTTAACATATTCTTAAGGAAAATTATACAATCTTTATTCAATGGAACAAAGAAAATAGAATTTTGGTATATTATTACCTAGCCCAGCTGCATTCTAACTAATTGCTCGCGATAGTGGATCAACGCCATGCTAGATGGCCTACTTTTCCAGCTTGACACCAGCACCTACCTACAGTTACAAGCAAATAATATAAAATAAGATAATACCACTTAGTTACTAAGAAGAGTACATTGCATTACACACTGAATATCATAAAACTACTTACTTAAATGCAAGTGGAGTTTTTGACCATGGGCCATAATCACATCCAGGTGGGGTCTCTATCCTCAGGCATAAGAATGGCAACCTCGCCCATGCCCAATACTAGACCAATTGCAATGCCCCACCAATCTACGACGCCTCTTTATGGCTTTCCTGGCACAACTCTATGTACAACCATGCTAGGCAACCACTACCCCAACTATATTGTGGTGGATCATGAAGGTTCCGTAGGAACTCTAAGAACATCAAATTCACCCTATCTCTCAACTTGTCCATGAAAATCTTATCCCCTAGTAGCGCTAAAATATAGCACCGGGCATACTTATGTATCTGAATCTCTGTTGCATCATGAGGCAGTAGCTCTACAATGCGCTCAACAAGGCAGCTGATGAGAATTCCTTGCCCCACCAAAGTTTTGTTGTCATTCGCTGGAACTCCAAAACCAAGCATTTCCATGCATAGTTGCCTCCAATTGCCATCCTCCACAGTAGACGGCCTAACCAAGACCTCACCATCTATAGGAAGTTCCAAAATGACCTCCACATCTTCTAAGGTGATTGACATCTCACCATGTGGAAGATGGAACGTATGAGTCTCCGGTAGACATCGCTCAACTAAGGCTGATATTAGGCCATGATTTATCTCTCTAGAAGGGGATCTAAACAATCCTTCTAGCCGGACTAACTTGATAATGTCAATCACTCGATTATCTTGCATCGTTATGTTTGCCATCTCCTTAAAGCGACCACGGCACGTAAGTGGACCTGGGTGTTGGAAAATCTGGTTTTGTATCTCATACAAAATACATAGCGGAAGCAATAAACATGGGTCTCTTTCATTCATGATTGATAACATGCACTATGTAAATTTCAAAATTTAAGAACAAGACAGTGTACCTTGATGTGATGAAATTCAAAACAAAAGAAAAGAAGTACTTGAATACTTTTAATCTTCGCTCCAATTCCACTTTACTCCCAAGAAGTGTGATCTCTCAATCAGTTTCCAAGGGAGAATAATTTAGTGGTTTCACTCACACATACACACCATTTCACAATGATGTCTCTCTTTTTTAAAAAAAAAATCTATATGTTTCTTCCTTTATAACTAACTAATTATCTAATTGGGCTGGCCTATTGGGCCTTTCCAATTAGGTTTTAGTGTGTGGCTTTGAGTGGGACCAAAAAGTGACCAATAAGACACTACCTCCAATGGGCCTTGGACTTTTCTGTCAACTCTTAACAAGTCCAAAGTTACCATTAATTATATTTAATATCACTATATAAATATAATTGCACTCTAGGCCTTATTAATAAATTATATCTCAAAACTCTAATAATATCATTTAATCCCTCTATGAAATATCTATAGTGAACAAAATCATAGTTAACTACCAATTTGTAAACAACTATTTTATCATTGAATACCCGGTTTAATCTTTTAGTTATTCACATTTATTGAAATCCAATTTCAATAAATATAATCTTTAGTAACTCCTTATTAAAGTGGGCGTCTTGAATAACCAGTTCTCATTAAACTTATCTCAAGGGAATATTTCATGTCTCTACTAAAAGAGATTATAGATTCCATCTTGAGAATATGTGTTCCCTCAACACTACGTATGGTTACCCAACATTCTGAGATTTTGACCGTAAATATTATATCTCACTCTTGATATATCAAAGTGATAGGCCACAAACGCGTTGACCCCTTGTGATGAATTAAATAAATTAATTAGCCAAGTTATTAATTAATCAAATTAACATGCAAATAGCGTGGTAGCACAAACAAATCACCAATAAACTAAAGTATGCAGAGGAAAATAAATTGGCACTGTGATTTGTTTATGAATGGGGAAAACCTACATGGCAAAAACCCCACCGGATGATTTTAAAGTCACCACTCCCGAATTCCACTATTATTATAACAAGCGGTTACAAGTAAAGGAATCTCAAGTACCTTACCAACCTACAGTTGAACCCTTACCCTAATACCCAATTGAACTTGTTCTGTAGTGACAATTTCTCCTTTTGATGCACGGCTCCTAAGTACATGACTAACCAAATGCGCGGATCCCAGTACGCGACTTCAATCACCAACTAGAGAGAGTTGTTGGCTGCAAAGTTCTTCAATTCATCCACACGATGAAGATCAAGAAGATACTTATTTACAAAACACTACAGTGCACATTACACAACAACTTTTTTACAAGAAAGATGAACTAGGGTATGAACTTTGCCTTCGGTCACAAATTACTTGAGCAAAGGTTTCTCAATGCTTATGCAACTTGTGTACCAATTGACAGCCCTTAAAATAATCCTTTTATATGTCTATGGTTAGAAGAAAAGAAATCTCAAAGTCATATGTACAGATTGGAATCAAAATAGAACTTAGAATCTGTTTTTCTTAAATCTCGACAGCTAGAGGTGTCGAGTAGCTGTCGAGTTTCGGGGCTGAACAGCTTCTTAAAACTCGATAGATGCAGCTGTCGAGCTAGGTGTCGAGCTTTAAAATCTGACACTTCTTCAACTTGAATCTTGGACAACTTGCATGGATTTAACACTTGATCTTAAAACTTTATTTCTTGAAGTATTAAAATCATCCTAGAGCTACCTAAATACAAGTTGAGTGCATTTTATCAAAGGATAAGCCAATTACATAAAAAAATGACATATGTTCAAAACACCTTGAAACACATATGTCCTAACAATCTTCCCCTTTGACAATCCATGACAAAACCACAACAAATAAATAAAGATATGAAAGAAGTCATAAATCACTCAACTCATATTCACTTGTTGAATACAATAAAATCTATCCTAACACAAACTCTTGAAAAACTTTGCAAAAAGAGAATTTATGGCAAGTAGACTTTGATTACCTGTATTTCTGAAACACTTTAAACAAAACACATCAAGGCATATTGGTGTGAAGCAGAAATAATAGATTGCATACAAATATAAGAAGCATGTGTATAAAGAAAGAAAAGAAACAACACATGAAAAGGTAAGTGAAAAAAAAAAACATACATCATCACATATATATCAAAGTAAAATATATGTAAACAATGGTCACAAGACCTAGGTACAAGAACAAAGTATCTCCAAAAAGAAAGAAAAGAAAAGATACATATAGTCCTCACTACATCCCTCAAAACAACAACACTCCTCCTATCAAAAATATCCTATACAAACTCTCCCCCTAAGAATGACTACTCTCATAGCCCAAAACTACTCTCCCTTTTTGTCACGAGTGACAAAGGGTAAAATGTCAAGTAGACATATGATCGGTAAAGCTAGCATCTCCCTCATCATCATCCGAAGCATCATTGTCATCACCATCATCATCCCCAGACTCAAAGGCCACATGAAGAGGTGGAGGAGAAGCCTCAGAAGCAAAAGCGTCCATGGTTGCTTGTCGCCAAGCAATGCGACCAACACGAACATTCACCTGATATAACTCAATAGAGAGCGTATCGAGGCAAGCATCCATGCGCTGAAACTGCACCATGATGTCTCCTAATGACACATTGCTCGAGGAAGAGGAAGGAGCAAATGTGGCTCGAGCAGACCTAGATGGAGCTGGACGGAAGGAAGGAGCTGCTGAATCCATCCATCGCAATCTAAACTCTGCCTTACTACGTTTTACGGTAGCAGCATCTATGGTAGCCATGACATGGAAGGAGTCGGACAAAGGAAAAGGAATGGAGAAGTGGCGTAAAATCCTCGTGATAGCAGAAGAAAAGATGAGCTTATCATGAGTAGCCATATCCCTATAGACATCTTTGATAGAGAAAATGAAGTGGGAAGGAAAGTTTATAGTGAGGTGCTCTAGAAGAGACAACAAAAACCGAGCACAAGGCTCTGTGATGGAGTTATAGTGAGAGAGTAGGTGCAGAACAAAAGTCATCACTATGTTCATGAAACGAGGACCTTTAGCAAAAGGCCAACATAGTGTAAATTGACACTCACCCCAATCAAAAGGGCACTCACAAAAAGCAAACATCATCTCTTCTTTGGACACAGTCCATACACGCTCACAACCGGGGTAGTCAGGATGCGCAACCCTCGGAACATGAAGCACATCGGAAACCAACTTCGGTGTAACTACTATGCACGTACTTCAAACGCGAGTGTGAAAGAGAGATACTGAAGAATCAATTCCATGCGTGTTGAAGTAAAACTCATGTATCAACACAAAAGGACAAGTGGCCGCAACGTCACACAGTGACTTCCAACCCCGACTGTGAATGACATCAGGTAAGTTAGTGTCGGCAAAGTCTGCCAGAATAACTTGGCGTTTCGAATGAACACCTCATTTAGAAAAGTTCTCCGAGAAGTCCCATTGGGCTTTTTCATCACAGAACCAAATAGAGGAAGGAGTAAAATCAAAAGACGAAGATGCCCTAGAACGAAGAGGGTTCTGGGACAAAATGGACTTACGTTTTGGTGCCATAAACACTACTCACGTAAACAAAAAGAGAGGGAGAAAGAAAGAAACAATCAGAAAATTCCCAAAGCAATTCAAATATAACAAGTATATTGAAAAGAGAACGTATATATGGGAAATGCATGAACATGTGACATGCAACAAAGAAAAAAATTCATGGGCTCAGCCTAATCCAAACCTATCAGCACACAACAAGTTTGCACACATCTAAATGCATGAATAAATTGTTAGAATGCTAATGTGATGCAATGCATGGAGTTTTAAAAATCAAATCTACAAAACTCATCCCAAAAATTGCAACAAAAACTCATCAATTTTCAAAAACCCCAAAACCTAGGTTTCAAAACATGAAATGCATGTAAATGAAGGAGATTAGAAGCTTACCAAGTGAAGAAAACTTGAAGGAAGCTTGAAGAAACATTTAGGAAAAGGTTTGGAGTGAGAGAGAGAGGTTTGGGAAGAGAAAACTCAAAGGTATCGAGAGAAAGATCAAGAGAAATGAAAAACGGATCGCGCAGAACCTATTTATACAGGTTCAGTAATTCTCAACAGATGCAGGTATCGAGATGTATCGAGACATCTGTCGAGGTAGGTGTCAAGAAAAACAACATCGACAGATACAGGTGTCGAGAAACAACACAAAGACACAAAAAGGAAGCTCGATCGATCCACCAGCTGTCTAGAAGCTATCGAGAGGACAGAAGTTCCTCGATCGATCCACCAGGTGTCGAGAAGCTGTTGAGATTGCGATAAGAAAAAGCTAAGAAGCTCGACACACAGCCAAGTGTCGAGGAGGTGTCAAGCCAGCTTTCAAAGCAGTTTTTCGAGAAGAGAAAAACATAGATATGAATGCAATCACACATGCAACTCAACCAATGATCCAATCAGCATATTAAGCTCTCAAAAACATCTCTCAACAACAGTTTTAAGCACATGAATCCTAAAACACATACACACACTAAACAAGTCTAACCAATTTTATATTTCAAAAATAAGTCAAGACAATTTAGGGTGAGTTTGGTTCAACTTTTTGTAAAAGTCCATAATGAAAAAGTTGAGTTTTTAAAAAGTGCATAATGAAAAAGTGCATTTTCAAAAAGCTGGGTGTTTAGTAAAAACTGTTAAAAAGTGCTTTTTGAAAAAGCTGAGTGTTTGGCTAGCATTTATAAAAGTAGAGGTTTGAGTTATAAATTACCAAAAATGACAAGATATATATATATATATATAAGAAATTTTTTGTTTTAATTATCTATATATATATATATATGGACACAATATTTTTACAAAAATTTCACAATAAATCTATATGACAACATTAATTTAGTAAAAAATATAAAAATTAACTAAAATAGACTATCAATTATTTTTTTACTCACCAATATTAGCTAATAAAAATCAATTACTTAAAATTTATTGTGAAAATATTATGGTAGCATTTCATAATTTTCATTTCTTAATATTAAATACCACAAGTTTGATTATAAAAAAAAAAAAAAAACCACCCGTTTGAATTAAAAAAAAAAAAAAATCACACGATCACATAAAACTTAAAGGTTATATTATAACCTCCACCACACAATAAAACCACACATTTATCACTCAGAGAAAAGAGAAAGAGAAAAGAGAAAGAGAGAGAGAGAGAGAGAGAGGGGAGAATCCGAGGTGCATAGAGAGAGAGAGAGAGAGAGAGAGAGAGGAGAATCCGAAGCTGCGCCGGTGGTGGAGATCAAGCTGCGCCGGTGGAGTTCAAGCTGCGCCAGTGGAGATCGGTGGAGATCAAGGTGCGCGTGGTGAGATCGGAGGAGATCGAGGTGCGCGCGGTGAGATCAGAGGAGATCGAGGTGCGCGCGGTGAGATCGGAGGATATCGAGGTGCGCGCCGCCGTTCATCCTCCTCCCCACCACCGACTGGGTCAGATCGAATTGTTGTTGTTGTTCTTCTTCTTTTTTTTTCTTTTTTTTTTTCATATTTGGTTGTTCTGATCCAAATTTATTGTAAGAACTGGATTTTGTTTTGATCTGATCTAATTTCTATTGGTTGTTCGGATTGTTGTTGTTGTCCAAATTTGTTGTCTGATCTGATTTTTTTTTTTTACGTTTTCTGATGGATTTTGTCCGCCCACGTGAAAAAAGGGAGAGGCAATTTGGTAATTGCTGAAGATCCCTAACGGATCTATTGAAAACGCCCACCAGCTTTTAGATTATGGACTGAAGTTATTCCATAAGCTGGCTTGCGCGTTTCTTTATTGGAGTAAAACGCAAATTTTTCTAAAAAGTTGCGTTTTACTCCAACCAAACGCAAATAATGGGACACTTTTTTGTAAAAGCCAACTTTTGGCTTGAAAAAACCCAACCAAACGGGCACTTAGTGAGCATATATCAACATATGTAAATTTTGTGATGGCCAAATCACATTGTACCTGCACATGTATCAAAAATAGCAGAGAATATTACGTGTTGTGTGTGAAAAACATCACAAGATTGCATAATTGTCTGAAAGTTATGACGATTTGAGATATGAGAAAATTTCTTTAACTCACACACAATCATAACTGTTTGATGGAGACTATCACCTTCGAGGTACATCCTATAACTCCCACATCTCTTAGAAAACACGCTTGCAACCATATTTCAAAGCATTTTATTCTTTTTACTTTTTATTTTCTTTGCATATTTTTCTTTTATTCAGCATACTATGCATGGGCATATAAGAGAGAAAAGAAATACCCAAAAATGTTAAGCTTTTTGACATTGCACTTTTGCTATGCCGAATCATACAGATGTCATTTCATGATTGGCGAGTAACAATGGTGAGATTGTTATTTATGCCTTTTTCTTAGGATTTTCTAGTCCTACCCGTCAAAAAGAGTGATACGAGTGTTAAGTACAAGAGATTACTTAACCTTACTCATCATAAATAAAGAGCCACAAAGCTCACTTGCTTAGTTGTACATAAAGATGCTCATCTAAGCTACAAGAGATACAAAGTTTAGAAAACTCTATTTCAATGGCCATTTTAAGGTTCATAAGAACCAATGTACACATACACACACTGTTTTTGTATTTTTCAATCTTTCAATTTTTTTTATTTTTATCTGAAAGCAAAAATAAAACATAAACTGAAAACAAACAAACAAAAACATATTAAACAAAGCAAAATAATGCATAAAACTAGATGCAGATGCATGAGGAGGAAGGAAGATAGAAGGAGATCAATCCATGAAGATGACACCAATGTTTTAACGAAGGAATTCAAAACGTTTACTATCCAGAAGTTTGGTGAACAAATCAGCCTTCTGGTCATCTGTGTGAATAAACTTAAGGGTGAGAGTACCATTTGTCGACAAGATCCCTAATGAAGTAATGTCGAATCTCTATATGCTTAGTTTGAGAAAATTGAACTGGATTCTTAGAGATATTGATGGCACTGGTATTGTCACAGTAGATGGTGAGATACTATTGACAAATACCATAATCATGGAGGAGTTTTTGCATCCATAGGAGTTGGGTGCAACAGCTACCAGCAGCAATGTATTCGGCTTCAGCAGTGGATAAAAAGATAGAATTTTGCTTTTTGCTCATCAAGGAAACAAGATTGTTACCCACATAGAAACAACTACCCGAAGTACTCTTTCTATCATCAATATTCCCAGCCCAATCAGCATCAGAATATCCTGCTAAGACATCATTTGTGTCCTTGCTGTACCATACACCAAAGTTGGCTATAGTCTTGACATACTTTATGATTCTTTTCAAAACAATCATATGTGACTGTTTGGGATTTGCCTGATATCTAGCACACACTTCCACAATGTAGCTAATGTTAGGTATACTAGCAGTAACATAAAGAAGAGTACCTATCATGCTTTTATAAAGTGAAGAATCTACACTTTTACCTAACAAATCAACAGTGAGTTTAACATTTAGGTTCATGGGGGTTCTAACAGAACTAGCAGATTCTAACCCAAACTTTTTCACAAGATTCTTAGCATATTTAGATTGAGAGATGAATATACCTGAATCTTGTTAACGAATCTGCAATCCAAGAAAGTGAGACAACTCTCCAATCATGCTCATCTCGAACTCTGCTTGCATGAGTTTTGAGAAGTCATGGGCAAGTTCATCCTTAGTTGATCCAAAGACGATATCATCAACATAGACTTGAGTAACTACCAGCTCGCCATCTTCTCTTTTGATGAAGAGAGTCTGATCAGCTTTTCCTCTTGTGAACCCATGGGATTTCAAGTTTTGAGTTAGCTAATCATACCAAGCTCTAGGTGCTTGCTTTAATCCATAAAGTGCCTTCTTGGGATACAGCACATAATCTGGAAAGTGTGGATCAATGAATCCTTTTGGTTGAGCCACATAGACGTCTTTTTTAAGTAGTCCATTTAAGAAAGTTATTTTTACATCCATCTGGTAAAGCTTGAACTTCAAGTGACAAGCTAAGGCGAAGAGAATTCTGATGGACTCCATTCGAGCAACTGGGGCAAATGTTTCATCATAGTCTATTCCCTTCATTTGAGTGTATCCTTGAGCTACAAGTCGAGCCTTGTTGCGATCACATTACCCTCCTCATCAGTCTTATTGCAGAATATCCACTTTGTGCCAATGACGTGCTCGCCCTCCGATCTAGGAACTAAAGTCCAAACATCATTCCTCTGAAACTGAAGTAGTTCATCATACATTGCTTCAACCCAACTTTCATCCTGAAGAGCTTCCTCAACTTTAATGGGTTCAACCTGTGACAAATAACAATAATAAGACACAAAGTTAGTAACGCATTTATCAACTGTATGTTTTCGTAATGTGAGTTCATTCATGTTTTCCACAATAACTTCTGGAGGATGATTTACTTTGATCCTGGAGGAAGGTCCTTTTTCTACATGAGATTCAGAATCTGGTGAAATAGGCATATCTGTTGGCTCTTCTACAACACTTGGAGTACCGGGAGTACTTGGGGATGTGGGCTCTTGTTCAAGGATTTCTTGAGCTTCCCTAGGTTCAGAAGGAAGAATTTCTTTGGAGAGTTCCTTATTAATTTTCTCAGAACAAGAGTCTGAAGACTCATCAATAACAACATTCACAGTTTCCATAACCTTCATAGTTCTTTTGTTGTATACTTGATAAGCCTTGCTTGTAGAGGAGTATCCCAAAAATATCCCTTCATCACTTTTGGAATCAAACTTTCCCACATTATCTCTATCTTTTAGGATGAAGCAAATACTTCCAAAAATTCTGAAATATTTCACATTCGGCTTTCTTCATTTCCACAACTCATATGGAGTCTTTTTGGTACCGGGTCTGAAATACACTTTATTCACGTATGACATGCAGTGTTGACGGCTTCTCCCCACAAGTTTTTGGCCACATCCTTACTATGCAACATGGCTCTTGCCATCTCCTGAATAACCTTGTTCTTTCTTTCTATTACACCATTCTGCTGAGGAGTAATAGGAGCAGAGAATTCTTGAGATATACCTGATCTTATGCAGAAGGACTCCATATATGAGTTTTCGAATTCTTTACCATGGTCACTTCGAATTCGGTCAATTTTCAGGCTTTTTTTCATTCTGCAGTCTTATACACAATGCTTCGATGTGCTCAGGAGCATCAGACTTGGATCATAGAAGAATGACCCAAATGTACCTAGTGAAGTCATCTACCACAACCATGATGTATCTCTTACCTCTAAAAGACTTGGTTCTAGTTGGACCCATGAGATCTAAATGCAAAAGCTCCAATGGTCTTAAATGTAGCTGATGTCTGAATGCTTGAATGCTTAGCTTTCATCTATTTCCCAAGCTGACATGGTCCACACACTACATTGCTCAGTCTACTAAGCTTTGGCATCCCTAAAACTAATTCATGCTTAAATACAATAGAGAGATGTTGTAACTAGCATATCCCATCCGTTGATGCCACAGATCTTCATTTGGCAACCGAATGCTATTGCACTCAATATCAGTATCAGGAACCAATCCATAACAGTTGTCTAAAGTACGAACACGACTTATGAGTTTCTTTCCAGACTCATCCATGACAAGACACTTTCCTTTGGAGAATAGCACCATAAAATCTTGATCACATATCTGACTTATACTTGACAAGTTTACCCTTAGGCCTTCCACATATAGAACATTTGCAATGTCCGCTAGTCTAGGTAGAGAGATAATTCATTTCCCCTTTATCTGTGATTTGCTCCCATCACCAAAGTGACATTTCCACCATTCTTAGACTCGAAGACTTTGAAGAGGGATCGTTCTACAGTCATGTGTCTTGAGCAACCATTGTCAAGGTATCACAAGCACGTGTCCATAACTTTAAAAGCGGACTTCATCATAAAACACAATTCGTGCTTAGATGACAGATTAGTGGGAATGGTATTTTCTCTCATCTGCCTTTTTCAAGCTAGGCCTTTAATTTTTACTCTTCTTAGACAAACTCCTTTCCACATTTTCATTCTGAGACAGCCTAGTTTCTACTTGTTTAAACTGAGATCCTTTCCAATAGTCATCGTAAGAGAAATCAAATAACTTTTAGACTTGTATTTTTTGAGACACTCAAACAAGTAGAGATTAGAAAAAAAAAACAAGATGTATTTGACAACAAAGATCTCTTCAAGCTAGTTAATGCCCTGATAACAAGGGTCAATGGATCACACAGCTGAGATTAAACTCTAATCAGAGTGTGTCTGCTCTGATACCACTTGATAAGCCACAAACGCATTGACCCCTTATAATGAATTAAATTAATTAATTAGTCAAGTTATTAATTAATCAAATTAACATGCAAATAGCATGGTAGCACAAACAAATCACCAATAAATTAAAGTATGCAGCGGAAAATAAATTGACACGGTGACTTGGTTACGAATGGGGAAAACCTACACGGCAAAAACTTCACCGGGTGATTTTAAGGTCACCACTCTCGAAATTTCACTATTATCACAACAAGCGGTTACAAGTAAAGGAATTCCAAGTACCTTACCAACGTACAGTTGAACCCTTACCCCAATATTTGATTGGACTTGTTTTGTAGTGACAATTTCTCTTTTTGATGCACGACTCCCAAGTACGTGACTTCAATCACCAACTAGAGAGAGTTGTTGGCTGCAAAATTCTTCAATTCATCCACACGATGAAGATCAAGAAGATGCTTGGTTACAAAAACCCTACAGTGCACATTACATTGCAACTTCTTCACAAGAGAGATGAACTAAGGCATAAACTTTGTCTTCGATCATAAATTACTTGAACAAAGATTTCTCAATGCTTGTGCAACTTGTGTACCAATTAACGGCCCTTAAAATAATCCTTTTATATGTTTAGGGTTATAAGAAACGAAGTCCCAAAGTCATATGTACGGATTGGAATCAAAACAGAACTCAGAATCTACTTTTCTTAAATCTTGACAGCTAGAGGTGTCGAGCAGCTGTCGAGCCTCAGGGCTGAACAGCTTCTTAAAACTCGATAGATGCAGGTGTCGAGCCATATGTCGAGCTTTAAAATCTGACACTTCTTTAACTTGAATCTTGGACAACTTGCATGGCTTTAACACTTGATCTTGAAACCTTATTTCTTGAAGTATTAAAATCATCCTAGGGCTACCCAAATACAAGCTGAGTGTGTTTTGTCAAATGATAAGCCAATTACATAAAAGAATGATATTTTATGTTCAAAACACCTTGAAACACATATGTCCTAACACAGAGAGAGAAATTGTCATTTTTTTTATTTGTTAAATTGTTCTAAAACAATTTGAATGCTCAATTTGTTAAAAAAAATCATTTTTTTTTATTTACTCATTTTCCAAAGAACCAAACAGAATAATATACATTCTTCACTGCAATGACAAATGACCATTTCCTACCTAAAACCTCAATTTTTTTTCTCAAAAACCAAACATGAATCACCAAAACCCAAAATCATGAAATTCCAAAATCTAAAATTGTATAAAGAGAGAGAGGAATCTAAGAAGCAAAAACGACAACGTATTGACTAGAGAGAGAGAGTACCTTCGGCACGTTAAGTCAATGGGAGCAGTGGGGAAAGAAAGAATAGTAACCTTCTGGTTCTGGGAATGGCTCAGTGGGTTTAGGTTTGGGGCTTGATTGCGCTTTTGAGGACTGGAATTGGAGGTGGAACTAGCGAAGAAGAAGAAGAAGAATTAGTGGACTTGAAGACGATGAGAGGAGCATCTCCGTTAAAGTAACTGATTTGGGTGTCTGAAGAGTTTGGGTTTGAAAGCTTGAAAGTGAGAGTGTCTAAGAGTGAGAGTGTTCGAGAGTGAGTGTATGAAAGCGAGAGTGACGAGTGAGGCCAGATTTTAGGTTTTAAGTGGTCAAAAATGTGTTTCTAAACTCGGTTTTAGTAAAAATGTGGATTAGAAATCAAGTTTTAGAAACTCGAGGTTGTAAATTGAGTTTTATAAACTCGATATCCACGTGGAAAACTTGGTCCACGTCATTTTATGAAAAACCTCCAAAATCGAGTATTAAAAACTCGAGTTTTAGACGGATCTCAAGTTTTAGAAACTCGAGATGTTAGTTTCCCACATACTTTCAAAATCAGGCAACTAACGAAATTGTTAGCATAGTAAACTTATTTGGAAAAAAAAAAATTGTTGGTGCAAAGTCTTCCAAAATAGAAAAAGTTGCTCATTTTACACCTTTTGAGCAAAAAAAATACCCATTTGACTTCTCTCTCTCCCTCTCCCTCTTCCTCTGAACCACACAAAACTGATTGACCACCGACCACCCAATTCAGCAACCCAACACCACCCAATCCACCAACCTACCACCACCACCACTTTCTAACTCTAACCCGTGACCCTCTTAGTTCTTCTCTCAGATTTCTCTAATCCCAAACCCACCATGGTCGAACTACCTAAAGCTCTTCCACTTCATGCCATCACAAGCCGCCGCCACGAGCCACCTTCTGAGGCAACTCCATCTGTTTCTCTCACTCAATAGCCAGCCCCAGGATGAGCCTCCATGGCTTAACCTAAGCACTCTTCCCTCTATCTCTAGATCTAAAACCCAAGGCCGAAGACCTCAGGCTCTCTCTCTCTGATCTCCAACTCAGGACCAAGACTCTCTTCTCTCTCCATATCTATTTTTATCTTCTTCTTTATATTTATTTTTTGTTTGATCCGAAATCTCCTCCGTTGGTTTAGAGGATTAGAGTTTGCTCTTTGATTTCGGGTTTGTGTGTGAGAGGATTTCAAGAGGAGAGGCATGTGAAGGAAATAATAAAAATGGTAAAAGAATGAATATTTTTATTGAATAAATGTGTAGAATAGACAAACTGATGTGATGTTTTGAAAAAATAGAACTGTAAAATAGAAAAAGTAGGTTTTTTTGCAAAATTTACAAAATTTTTGCATCGACTGATGTAGTTGCATTAGCCGTTAGTGGAGTGTGAATGAAAAGGAGAGCCGCATTTAACAAGTCTTTGATCATGGGCCCTGTGTTGTGAGTTAATTTACAAAAATGCCATTGTTACTCAGTTTTCATGAAAAATTATTGGGAGTATTATAAATGCATACTCTCTACTCTCACATAAATTGTAGGTCCCACTCAAAAACACGTAAAAACTTGTTTTCAATTTTTGTAACTCTTTACTCACTTTGGTGAGAATTAAGTAATGGAAATAAAATCTGAAAATGCATCCAAACAAACCTTGCTTCATTGTGACCCATCATTTCTTAGTGATAAATAATAGAAATAGAGTTATGAGTGAAGAAACTTCAAAATCCAAACAACCCCTAAGTAAACAGTGGGTCACTCAAGTTTTGTTTTGAATTTATCTTATATTTTGACTGAACTATTGTTGTTCTCTTCAAATGAGCCATTTTGACTGCACAAAAAGACAAAACTTGACCAAATCAAAAATACTATAGATAGTTCATTCACGCTTTTTACGTAGTTAGTAGAAATGGGTAAGTTTTGTTTCAAAATCTCGTCTTAATTGAAACCACAATAATTATGGAAAGATCAATTCTAATTATTTGAGAAGACTAGGCTAGACAAAACGCATGAAACACAATTTGCATAATAGCATCCACAGTAATGGAGCTAAAAATTTAGCTATTTGGTACCACAAAAAATTACTTTATCTATTTTACCTACTCACTTTACAAAACATCCAGCAGCAGTGGATCTATTTTAACTTTTAACGCAATAGAATTATATAAACATCACAATAAAACAATATATCTACTACATTATTTTATTAATTTCTTTATTTCTCTTTCTCAAAAAAAAAAAATATTTCTTTCTCTCTATCTCACGCCGTGCCTCACTCTTTGCTCTTAAAAAAAAAATCTCATTTCTCTCCTTTCCACTCTCCACTCTCACTTCTCTCTATCTCGTCGCCGCTCTCTCCTTCCCACCCATCACCATCCCAAAACCTTCCTTGCCAACACCAGAGATAAAATCGTCAAAGCCCTTGAGGATCCTATGGGTTATGGGTTGGGTCGACGTAGGTTTGTGGGTTGTGATTTGTGATGTGGGATTGTGTTTTGTGGTGGTTGTATGGAATTTGGACCGGCATTGCTTCGATCTTTCTCTCTACTCTATCTCTGCGGGTTTGTGTTTTGTGGTGTTTTGTGATGTGGGTTTGGTGGATCGGCGTTGTTGGTGGTCCAATCCAGTGTTTTTTTGGTGGCTGGGTGTTTGATTCAATGGGTTTTGTATGGATTTTATGAGCACCACCACCGGCAAGTTGGCCGGCGAAGCAGAAAGGAGATGAGGGATGCTAGAGAGAGAGAAAGAAAGAAAAAGAAAAAATATTTTTTAATGAGAGACGATAGAGAAGTTTAATAATATATATATATATTAGCTTCTTTATGGTTGTGCACTGTAGCAAGACGCTAAAAAATTTTAGCTATGGCTCCACTATTGTAACATACATTTTTGTGTTTTGGTGGAGCTAAAATAGTTATATAGCTATTTTAGCTATATATCTAACTGCCATGTACCTTATCTTATCTCTCTTCCCCTATACGTGTATGTGTGTGTGTTTCTCAAAAAATAATAATAATAATAATAATGCTTTAACAATAATAAAATGTTTGGATAATGCTCATTTTGCTAAAACTGGAAACTTATTACTGAAAATACAATAGATAAAGATAAAAGTTAGTTGAAATAATACAGTGGAGTTCATGAATAGTATCAAAAAGTACAATGATTTTCATGAATAATAGCAAAAATAAGCTGAATAATAAAATAATTTTAAATAAAGGCTAAGAAATATTAAGCTTTGTAGAATTTTCTCAATACTTCAAACATCAATAATTATTTTTATATTTTTTTTCATTCCATAATAATTTTGTATCGAGACAAATGGTCTTTCAGCAAAAGTATCAGTCCCGTGAACTAGTAGCCTTATCTCTTCTTATCAAAATTATTAAAGCTTTTCATTATTTGGTATCAGTTCTCCTGAGTATCAATAATTCTGTTTTGGTTAAGAGTAGAATTATTGAAGACATCCTTTGTATCAGGAATTATCGTGAGTTCGTGACTATTGTTCATCAAACGTATTTGTGTGTATATATATGTATATATAATTTTATTATTACACCCTTCACATTTTATTCATTTTTCCCTCCAAATAAAAATACAAAATTGGTATTTTACCTCTGTTTTAATAATGAAATGACATTTTTTTTTATGAAGAGACATGAAATTGAATGAACATTTCCTCTTAATTCCTTTCTATTAAACTCTCAAATAAAGAAATAACATAATATTAAAATATCCAAATCAATCCCTTCCCGGAAATTAATTGCCCTCTTCCAAATGGACTTGGAAGGTGGAAATTGTAAAACCCATTTAGAAAAATTGAGTTTATTTTGGATCAATCGATACTGACATATTTCAAAGTAGAATCCGAGCGGAGCTTGATTTGGGCTGTAATTCTTATCCATGGTGCTCACTGCCTTGAGCCAATCCCAATTCCCCGCTAGGCTCAGGCAGTTCTAGCCCAATCGTAAGTCATTTATTTGCTCCCAAATTCAGTGTCCATTAAAAACCTTTCGGGTATACCCTGTCAATAAAGAGCTTGCTCAGTTAATTTTTCAGTGTGTGCACAGAAGTAAGGAAAATAAATAAAATAGATGTGCTTGCAATATGGTTGATCCAGAAAGGCCGAAAGGCAAAACCAACTCCATGATGTGACTCATTTTGGTATCAAGTTTTCACTAGCAAAGAAGGTAGCACACAGAATGTTTATATGACTTAAAATGTGCTTGCAATTCACAATCAATCACTTTAATTTAGGTCCATCATGGGATTGATTTGCTGGCTAATTTGGTGTCACTCTCCAGGATGAAGATTGGGTCTGCCTAACAATTCATGTTGCATTCATTTAAACTGCTTAGGATTTGCATGTCCTATTACTATTTTCCAGCCCATGGGTCATTCTAGTTTTGGGTTGCTATAACCTCTGAAGCAGTTGGGTTTGAAATTGAATGATAGCATTTTTGGTTTCAGCCCTGGCATTAACCACCATAGCAGCTCCACCAGCAACAAAGAGTAACTGTTCTGAAGGAATTGATTGAAAAAAAAAAAAAAAAAAAAAGCAGGGCAATTTTTTTGTGTATATATATATATATGCTGTTACCATAACCAGTCCTTGACAAGCCCTCACAAAGAACTTATGGTTAAGGTCTCCTTGGAGATCATTGACACTCAATTCTCAGCAACACTTTATGCGGTCACAAAACAAAGGGAATAAAGACCAGCCATATTAACCATGGATAGATAGAACTGACTAGTAGAACAGTCCAAGTCACTTTCAATTCAAAATGCCTACATGGAAAATATTAGTACTAGGAAGTCTCAAGAACTAAGCAATGCTAAGGACTTTTTTTTTCTTTTTTTTCACAATTTGTTAATGTGGGAAGTTATTATATCCTGAACTCATTAGCACACTACTGAATTGTTGACATCCTTATTATTATAAATCAATCACAACATGATACATTAATATTTTTTTTTTTTTAAAAGACCCAAGCAAATCAACTGGCCAGCTATGACTGAACTTTTCAAAGTAATCAGGGCCTCATTTGGGTCGAAATAGTGACTGATCCTTATTTTAGTAGTATCCTTTATGTATGCTTGCAAGTTTGCTACTTGGTTAGGTTGAAGTTGACCCAACCGAATGCCAAGAAAGCTTGAAATGTAAGTTTTAGCCACCGGGTTGGACCTGGCTAATGAATGTTTCAACTGACCCAACCGAATGCCAAGAAAGCTTGAAATGTAAGTTTTAGCCACCGGGTTGGACCTGACTAATGAATGTTTCAACTTTTTTGGTGGGACGCATTTCTAGGCTGCCAAAAAGTTCGGAGCTTTAAACTCTAATTGGCCTACTCAAATGGTGGTGATATTACACAGTGCTACTCAGGTGACTGTTTTTCTATGTAATGCCACATTTATTTAGGGTAATAGGCAAGAGCACTCAACTTTGTGCTCCATCCATACATTATTAGCCAACTAAATGCAGGCCATTATTTTCTGAAACTTACATAATTTTTATAACAAACTCAAGGCTGGCCTTGATAGAGGATAACTTGAAAAAAGCCTTTTATGACAGGCTATGCAATAGGATAAAAGTGTTTTGGAAATTATAGCAATATATATGCTTTATATTATAAAGATACACACCTGCACATAGTACAGACTACTATAATTGGCTAAGTTGTCTTGCTCACCTAACCTTCTAAAGGCATAAAGACAAATGATACATCGGGGTTTTCAGCTCCTCCTATAAGTGAAGTAGTTAGAAATGTTGGTATTTGATGTGGATGTGGTGGGTAAAGGAAGCAAGGGATTCTGGACAGAATTGATCTGGGGGTTAGGTGGGAAGGTAACTGATGGAGCAGTAGTCGTAGAAGAGGAGAATCCTGATGATGCTGCAATAGAGAATAAGGGCACTGGGGCAACAATGCCATTGCCTTGTATTTGCCATCCCCAGCTGGATAATCGTTGTGAAGAAACAGCTTCAACTGTCTTCTCTTTGGCCATTCCCTGCAAATAAAAGATTAATTAAGTTTTGCTATTTAAGCCTGAAATGCAAGGCTTGTAAACAACATGAATGACACTTTAACAACCATAGGAAAGAGTGTCAAAAGAACATGGAAAATGGGGTCCTAAAATAAGGTCATTTAGACCTTTTCTACCTGGGAAATGGCTTACTTCTTGTGCTAGACTGTAATATTAATTGAAGTTTGATACTTGGAATTGTATCAAAGCAAAGTATCAAACTGTCTGAATTATAATTAGGTTGTGGAAGGAAAAAGTAGAGAGCATGATAAGTGAAAAAATAAATCACATTGTTAGTTCTTCTTAATCAACAAAGAACTACATGTATCATACTATCATGTTGATCTTTCTCAACCCTGGTTGATATTTCTGCTACAACCCAAGAATTGTGGAAGACGTTTTTTTTTTTTGGGTAATTTGAGGGCTAATCCCGTGATTAACTACCAACTAAGCAAATCACAACCTGGCCTTCATCACTTTAAACTGGGCCAATTATGAGTCAAGAAATAGTCATTGTAGAACATACTCCATACATTGACATTCAGTGAAGCACAAAATAGTGAAGAAAGCATTGACAATGCTTCTTGTTACAGGGATCAGTGGTGCTTACACTAATATTTTCTAAACTTCCACAGGGTTGAGGTAGTGTAGATTAACCAGTGAAACAAATCAAATTTTAAATGAAAGAGAGATAAATACCTCATAACTTTGTAAGTAACCAGGACATATGCCAGACCATATGGGAAGGTGCTTTGATGCCATTGTCAGACTATGAACGGGTTGGCCACCCAGTGGTGCAGAAGCAGAGTTATCAACCTGTAAAAAGGAGGGCATTAATTATTAGTGGCAATATGATAAGAATCCACATCCATTTTTATAAGGGTACAACTTAGGTATGGTTCCCCTATAAAAAAAAAAAACTTACATATGGTTCCTAAAATTTTGTAACATAGGTCTTCCAATTGAATTCAATTACATGGTTGTATTGATTAATGCAGTAAAATAAGAATGATCTTCTCCAAGGATAATTTAACTCAACCAAGTGGTTCATTGATGAATGCAATCATGTGATTAAATTTAATTGGGAAACCTAAGGTATAAATACCTGCAAAACTATACCTAAGTTACACATGGGAAAAAAAAAAAGTGTAAGCATTGTAAAAGACTGAAGGGCTACCATTAATCTCTCTCTATTGCAACAAGAAAGACAATCCCCCGCATTGTCCTTGCCCTTTGAACCATTAGATATCCCAAGGCTTAGATCAAGATTGTGGCCATTTCCTGAACTCATAGAAACAGAAATTCATGCAACATATTTATTAGCAGAGAACTTGTTTTTTACTTGTAAATGCAACCAAAAAATTAACATTTGAAAAATTAAATAGAAGACATTAATATCTATTAGTACCTTGAGTACCTTGAGTATTTCCATCTACAATGATCTCCCCTTCATAGGTGCTAGGCTCAAAGTTGGTTACTGCTTCCCTTCCATTGCACTTGATGGCTGCCATGTCATAGGCCCTAAATTCAACAACAACCAAAAAAAGGAAATGAAGATTTCTGTTAGATTAAACCCCACCTAAATCAGATTTCAGACCACAAATTAGCGTCGAGGACAATAAATTCATGATCACAAGGACCTTGCAGCTTCTGCTTCACTGTCGAACAACCCAAGGTATTTATACCTGCAAGCAAGCATGATAATCTCATGGATAAAAGAGAGGATTGCCTAAGCATTTTATCTTTTGTATAGATTTTTCTTTTAGCCATATTACGCTTCATTTCATTAGAAGAAGAGCAAAATGACTAGGTCTAAGAATTCAAGCTGGAGCATACGCTAGGACTTATATAATACCAATTTTTGACAGCCACCGCTTGTTTTAAAATCATCAGAAATATGGTTAAGGGAATGTTCTCTTACTTCTTCCCAAGGAATTGTCCCATTCGAGCTTCCCATCGACCACATTTGTGCAGGGTTACACCTCTGTATTTTGAGCTCCCTCGTGCGAATCCAGTGCTTTGACGACGAAGAATATGAATAAATTCTTCCTTAGTCATATTCCTGGTCTGCAAATCAACCAAATCACAATAAATATGCAAAATAAAACTCACAAAATTTCAGCCAGTAGCAATTAAACAAATCCCACTTCTACCTGTTTCATATCATCCTCATAATCGCTTACACTAAAATTGATATCAGCATCAATCCCCCGGAACTTAATTGCAGCTCGATCATATGCTCTGAAATCACAAGGTCCAAATTTAGGAAAATTTAACAAAAGCATGAAAAAAAAGTATGAACTTCATTTAAAACATCAAGCATATCAACTCACCTAGCCGCAGCATGAGCAGTGTCAAATCCACCTAACAAATCCCAACACCAGAATTCATCAAGATTTCCCAGAACCAAAAAATAAAATAAAATAAAATTACAGAGAGAGATCATCATCTCCTTACCTAAATATACTTGCTTTCCACTATCCCTATATACACATAAAAAAGGAAATGAATTAAGACCATTGAAGAAAACATATATACATACCCTCCAATACAAAGAAAGCAGCTAACTGATTCATGCGCATAGCACAAAACCATTTATGTAACTGCTTATACTATAAGAGTCAAAGATCAATAAAGAACATTAAACCATTGATGACATATAAAAACAGCTTCTTTCTTTATGAATAAACAAAAACATATACTTTTTTTAAAATTTATATATATATACCATATATGTGATTCCCATCGCCCGGTTCTCCGATAAAACGTAACGCCCCGGTACTGAGAGCTCCGGGACCTCGGTCCCCGTCTACTTTTCCTGGCTTGCTGTTGCTTCTGCTGCACAATTCTCAGCTCAGGCTGACCACTACCGGACAAGTTCAACCATTGAGTCTTTGTCAATGACAACGAAGAAGATGATGATCCTAAGATGAACTCTGATTCCCCGGATTCTCTTTCTCCGGTGACCGGAAAAAGTGTCCTTGTAACAAGTTCTGAACTTGGGGTTTTTTGTTGGACCTCGTTGGTGTTGTGGACACTGTATCTTTCTTTGCTCTTCAAGATGTCAAACATGAACTCAGAGGAGGAGTTGTTGGAAGAGTCCTCATCTCCGGCATTGGTTGGAGCTTCTTCAGCATTGACGATGGAGGAGGTGGAGGTGCCAGAGTCTTCTGGGAGCTTCACCAACTCCATTACCTTGTCTTTGTCATCACAAACTGAATTGTTTGAAAGGATATCAACATTGAGATCCAACATGGTTTTTTTGGGCTGTAGAGTGTTGATCTTTGAAGAGAAAAAAAATGGGTCTTCTTGTTTTTTACTTAGTATTGTATGTTTGACACGAAAACCCCATTTGCATAGCTAAATTTTCTTCAAGAAATATTAGTCAAAAAAGGTTTCCAAAAAAGGAAATCTCTTTGAGTGAAGACTGGGAAGGTTGCTTGAGCTAGCTTCTTATGTGGAATGGTAGGAGAGAGAGAGAGACAGAGAGAGGTGTGATCGTAAGGTGTTGAAAAAAAAAACGGCAGTCTTGAGGTTCTATAAGGACAAATGGATCAGAAAGAAAAGTCCTGCAAAGGCGAAGAGAGAGAGAGAGAGAGAGAAGAAGGAGAAGAAGGGAAAAGAAGAAACTGATGAGATAGGCAATAATAGATGATCAGAGGCTTGTGAAGCACAAGAAACTGGCCGAGCAACTTAAAAGAAAGAGATGAGGGGGACGTGTTATCACTTATCATTGTAGGTAGAGCATGGTTACACTTGGCCCTTTTACTTCACAAATATTAGTACTTACATACCCTGAATATTTTCTCACATAATTGGGACAAAACTTATTTTAAACCTTTGTATTTTAGGTTTTTTGATTACATTTAATTATATGATTTATTAGTCAAAACAGCTCATTCAGGTCGCTAATTAGCTCATTGGCTATTGCAGTTTCTTGTTAATGGCTACAACTTTCAATTTACAATTGTTATTATCTTTACCCGCACTGTTTTTTGACGTGCTAAACCAGTTTTAAGTTTGGGCAAATTTTAGATACAATTATTTAAATAATGATGTAAGCTAATTTTTCCAATAAATTTTTAATTATATGGTTTATTGGTCAATGCAACACAATTATGTGGCTTATTAACTTATTGACTAATACACTTCTTTCTGTATAATTACATCTTTTGAGTTTTACCTTTCAAATTTCATTCCTTTATTTTGGATAATTTAATAGTTGGGGATATTATGAGGAGTAAATTGAGATGCAAGGCTCTTGACTTTTAAATTTCAACTTCATTATTATTTCAATTAGGCTCTTTTTCAAGAATATTATAAGTTAGAGTTTTAAAGTATCCTACTTCCCAAATTAGTAGAAAAACAGTAACATTGTACTAATTATTAGCAACCAACTCACTCACTAATGGCTTCTCAAAAAAAAAAAAAATCACTCACTATTCACTAATGACATCGTTTAATTTATATCCAAACACAAATCTTAACATAGTTTGACTTTGTGCAACTTGTGTCGTTGGCAATTAAGTGTAATAATAAGTGATTAGGTTTCAACCATACCAATCAAAATTAACTTTGAAGGAGTGGAATGTCAAATAGATCTTAGGTTGACGTGTCATGAACGTATGGATGTGATATTACATGTTAATATTATTGGTAAAAGTTGGGACATAGAAAAACAACTTAATGGTAGAACCAAGACAATTAGCATTCCTTAATCCAACATCTTCTTGGGACTAAAGAAATCTTACATTGTTGAGATTTTCTCATGCAAGTTGATTGAAGTAAGTCTGGTCCACAAAAAGTTAATCTCACGACATAAACACACCCGCCTCCAAAGTCCAAACCCAAGCTTCTATCTCCAAATTTGGAATTTGTGATTTCTTTAAATATTATAATAGTATTAACTTTAGCAAGTCCTATATGATAATATCAACATGACAGTAGCTTTGCATATTAAAATCCAAAAAATTGTGTTTCTTTATGTGACTCTCATAGATGGAAATAACGCGGAAATTACACTATTTCCTCCATTTTCAATATTCTAATAGTATAGATTCAAACAGTACCTTTCACATTACTAATATTTATTCATTTCTGGTTGTTCATTCTTTAATTTAATGTACCTAATAAAGTTGACATACAGAGTGAAATAAAATAAATAAATAAATAAATAAAAATTAGGCAGTCTCTTGGTTATTACAAGAGCCATCATGGCATATAACATAAAGGGCCAAATGGGTCATAAAAAGTTAATTATGAAACCGCCAAATCCTAGAGGCCAAATCCCAAATCCTAAACTAGTATTGCTTGATTTGGGTTGTATCCTACACCTTAATGTTTGGAAACTAGGAAAAGCATTTCCCTAAGTGGTAAAGTCATAGGTTTTAATTGCGAAAGAGGTGGCCGCATCTAATGACTTTAGACTTCTTCATATTATTGGTCACCAAATAGCATACGCGTAGAGTGGAATTTCATACTCCACGCGCGATATTATTCATCAAAATCTTTACACGCCCAATTCAGGAAAAAAAAAAAATTCAGGAAACTTTTTGATCAAGAAATAAAGTAATAAATGTTTTGACAAATGTTTTTAAAATGGATTGTTAACCAATGATTTTTTTTCAGGAAACTTTATCAAGAAAATGTTTTTATTGATTTTTTTCCCCATGATTCAATACCTTTATCGTACTCCACGTGGCAGTCAGTGATAGGTAGGAAACCTCCAGAGATTAATAGGGATATCATAGCCTGATCCCAAAACTTGCTAAAGCTGGACAACGTTGACTCTACCCTACATACGAAGGACCACCCCACCTCTCCCTTCTGTGAAAATGGTCCCCCCCTTATAGAGAGAATCAATATATCGAGCAGATAGCTTGGGTCACTCATCCCATTAAGTAGGACGCCCCAAAATAAATTGAACGTGGCCAAAACAACTTCAAATATCATAAGAATTTATTTACCCACTTCATTTTAATTTATGTTTTATGTTCGATTATTAGTATGAACTATGAACACCGTTATCCTCCGAACCAGGTTGAAAAAATATTCTCTAATTCATTCGTGGTAGTTTATAAGATCATATACATGATTGTTAAGTAAGTCACGCTACTAAAAGACACGAAAATGTTTATTTAACTTATCATATAATGAGTTGGACAAAAATTTTGTCTTACTAGTATTAATAACTAATAATGGTATTATGCCAATGACACAATGGTATCTAGTCCAAGGTTAACAATCTTGTTCAAGTAAACATTTCAATTTGTCCATTAATGGTTTACTTTGACATACTATTTTATTTTATATATATATATGTGTGTGTGTGTCAAATATGAAATAGATTTTATCTAATTTTTGATGATGCACACGATATCATTTGTTAACATGTCCAAATAAGCTTTGAAATACTTGTCAAAAACAAACACACAACATACTAGTGTGGTACTGGTCAAGATTTTTCAATTAAATAATGAGTCCGGTTAACAAATGTCGTTATGGTATTTGTCAATGTACCATTTCACAAAAATTTTGATACCGCTTTTATGAAAAATAAAAAAAGTTGTCAAAATATTGATTTTTTTTTCCTTCTTTTCTCAAAAAAGCTTTTCTAAAATGCTTCAGTATTAAATGTCCTTATAACATTTGTTTATACACTTTTTAGATAAATAAATAATGCTAGAGATACAAATTATTATACAAAAAAATTTATTACATAGATTTTATTTTATTTTATTTATTGAGAATCAAATGGATTTTTTTACATGCCTAATATTATATCACTCGTATGGAAATTTTTTACAATATGTGTATTGTTTTTATGGGTATGATTTATTAATTTATTCTTCACTAGTAGCATTTTTTTTTATTACTTTAGTAGTAAAATGGTTACATATTACAATAATTTACATTTATTGAAAACTAATGGTCACAGTAAATAGTCTCTTTCTCAACAAAAAAAAAAAAATTAGTTTAGTATTTTTTATTATATTTTTTCAAATTAAAATGTAATATGATCAAATTAGATAATGTATACAATAAATCCAAGTTTTTGCAAACATAACATGTTAACACACATTTTTTATTTAATAAACAATAATAAATTCACATATGATAGTATTTTTGACACATTCATTAATCATTAATAACTTAAATCAAATTAAGCAATAATTATTCTTTTCAAAAGATGAGCTAATACTTTTTGAAATTTTAAAAAAATATGTTCAAGATTCAAATTCTTCATTCCTCATTAATCACATAATTTATTTTTAAAAAATTATTCTTAAAAAAATTATTAAAAGAATAAAAGCTCTGGTATTGTACGGTGTACACAATATATAATACATGAACCATGAAAGGACTTTCTCCTATCCACCATTAATATTACTTGCCCGTTTGGATACAAATTAATTGGGGTCCCGTTTCCTCTTCTACGTTTTTCCCCTTTTTTTTTTTTTTTTCAACGTGCATGAACAGTAACCGGTACTGTTCATGCACGTTTTTTCACTGTAGCAACACTGTGCAGAGACAAAAATCACTGTTTGGCACTGTTTACGCACTGTTCATGCACTGTTCATGTACTTTTTTAGCAATTTTTTATAAAAAATGGGTCCCGCGGTACTATTTACACATTAAAAAAATTATTTTGCTACAGTGTTTTCAGTTTCAGTTTTCAGTTCAGCAAAAATAAGCTCTATCCAAACGGACCCTACATCTACCTATTATAATGAATTTATTTTAAAGAGTTGATGCTCATCTCCCTCGTAGCCATGCATTTTAACTATCACTTCATAAAAGTTAAAATAACCAATATATATGGATTTTACTAGTATGTATCTTAAGAACATGCAATAATGTATCATTTTTGGAAAAAAATTTATCGAAAATTGAAAAAAATTTATAGTTTTTTCAATTTTCCATTTTTCATTATATATATATATATACAGATTAACCGGAAGTCTTTTGGGTAAATATTGTAAAAAATTAAGTTTTTTGTTGTTATAGGCACTGTTCCAAGTTATTTAGGGGAATGAGGAGAAAGAGTTAATTTTGGTAACAGTGTTGCCGAAATTCTAACAAAAGTCTGAGAGAGAAATTGAAAAGGCAGGAGAGAGAAATTTTGGAATTTCAATAACACTGTTACTGAAATTCCTTTTGCCCAGCCGCTGCCCAAGTGAGTGCCATGCACGAGTGTCCGAAGCAAAAAAAAAAAAATTGTATTTTGGCAATCCCATTGCCGAAAATGAGGGAAAAGTAAAAAAAACAAAAAAAAATATTTTTTGATTTTTGGCAATCCCATTACCGAAAATAGAGGGAAAATGTAAAAAAAAAAAAATTTGTTTTTTTTTGGCAATCCCATTGCCAAAAATGAAGGGAAAAAGTTTTAAAAAAAATGTTTTTTGGCCATTATATTGCCGAAAATGGAGGAAAAAAGTAAAAACAAAGATGCTATATCCGGAACATTTTTACAACAAATCATAGGTGGTTAGTTGTTATTGGTTCAAATTTAAACTTAAGACTAAGATTACTTTTTTACCTCAACAATAACAACCTGTAACAATTTACCACCTAAGATTTGTTGTAAAAATGTTGTGAAAATGTTGTGGACTCATTTCTAAAAAAATTTGTTTTTTGGCAATCCCATTGCCGAAAATGGAGGGAAAAACAAGTTTTTTAAAAAAAAATTGTTTTTTTGGCAATCCCATTGCCGAAAATGGAGGGAAAAACAAGTTTAAAAAAAAATTGTTTTTTTGGCAATCTCATTGTCGAAAAAGGAGGGAAAATGTAAAAAAAAAGTTTTATGGCAATCCTATTGCCGAAAATGGAGAGAAAATGTATAAAAAAAAAAAAAAAAAAAAAAAAAAAAAAAAAAAACGTTTTTGGCAATCCCATTGCCGAAAAAGGAGGGAAAAATCTATAAAAAATAATAATAAATAAAATTATTTGTTTTTGGCAATCCCATTGCCGAAAAAAGGAGGGAAAATGTTTTTTTTTTTTTTTTTTTTACATTTTCCCTCCTTTTTCGACAATGGGATTGCCATAAAACAAATTTTTTTAGAAATGAGTCCACAATATTTTCACAACATTTTTACAACAAATCCTAAGTGGTAAATTATTACAGGTTGTTATTGTTAAGGTAAAAAAGTAATGTTAGTGTAGAGTTCAAATTTGAACCAATAACAACTAACCACTTATGATTTGTTGTAAAAATGTTGCAAATATAGCATCTTTTTTTTTTTTTTACTTTTTTCTACCATTTTCGGCAATAGAATTGCCAAAAAACTTTTTTTTTTTTTACTTTTTCCGTTCATTTTTGGCAATGGGATTGCCAAAAATAAAAATAAATTTTTTTTTTTTACATTTTCCCTCCATTTTTGGCCATGGGATTGCCAAAAATCAATATATATATTTTTTTAACTTTTCCCTCATTTTCGACAATGGGATTGCCAAAATATAAATTTTTTTTTTCTTTGGGCACTCGCGCATTGCACTCACTCGGGCAGCGGCTGAGCAGAAGGAATTTCGGAAACAGTGTTGCCGAAATTCCAAAATTTCTCTCTCTTACTTTTTCATTTTCTCTCTCATATTTTTTTTTAGAATTTCGGCAATACTGTTGCCGAAATTCACTCTTTCTCCTCAATCCCCTAAATAACTTGGAACAGTGCCTATAACAATAAAAAACTCAATTTTTTACAATATTTACCCAAAAGACTCCATTAACCGGGGAAGAGTTTTTTGGCTAAATATTGCAAAAAATAGAGTTTTTTTTTTTTTGTTATAGGCACTGTTCAAAGTTATTTAGGGAATTGAAAAGAGAGAGTGAATTTCGGCAACAGTGTTGCCGAAATTCTAAGAAAAGTAGGAGAGATAAAGAGAAAAAGGAGGCGAAAGAAATTTTAAAATTTCAGTAACAGTGTTACCGAAATTGCTTATGCCCAGCCCCTGCCTGATCAATGAGAGTGCGCGAGTGTCCGAAGTCAAAAAAAAAAAAAAAAAGATTTTTAACAATCTCATTGTCGAAAACAGAGAGAAGAATAAAAAATAAAAATAAAAAAGATGCTACGTACATAACATTTTTAGAACAAATCATAAGTAGTTAGTTGTTATTGGTTCAAATTTGAACCGAACACTAAAATAACTTTTTTGCCGCAATAATAACAATCTGCCGCTTCGAATTTGTTGTAAAAATGTTGTGAAAATGTTGTGGACATATAATTTCTAAAAAAAAAAAAAAAGATTTTTAGCAATCCCATTGTCCCATTGTCGAAAATGGGATTGCCAAAAACCTTTTTTTTTTTTTTTTAATTCTTCCCTCCATTTTCAACAATGAGATTGCCAAAAATCTTTTTTTTTTTTTTAGAAATGATATGTCCACAATATTTTCACAACATTTTTACAACAAATCCTAAGTGGCAGGTTATTACTGGTTATTATTATTAGGGCAAAAAAGTAATCTTAGTGTTAAGTTCAAATTTGAACCAATAACAACTAACTACTTGTGATTTGTTGTAAAAATATTGTGGACATAACATCTTTATTTTTTTTATTCCCTCCATTTTCGGCAATAGGATTGCCAAAAATCCTTTTCTTTTTTGTTTTTGACTTTGAACACTCCTGCACCCTCATTGACCGGGTAGGGGCTGGGCAGAAGCAATTTCAGTAACACTGTTACCGAAATTCCAAAATTTCTTTCACCTCCTTCTTCTCTTTCTCTCTCCTACTTTTCTTAGAATTTCAGCAACACTCTTGCCGAAATTCACTTTCCCTCCTCAATTTCCTAAATAATTTTAAACAATGCCTATAATAATAAAAAACTCTATTTTTTGCAATATTTAACTAAAAGACTCGGGCTCTCTCTCTCTCTCTCTCTCCACCCTTGGTGGATGGGAGTTCTATATATATATATACATAATTCTCTCTCTCTCTCTCTCTCTCTCTCTCTCTCTCTCTCTCCACCCTTGGTGGATGGGAGTTCTATATATATATATATACATAATTATTTTTACCCGATGAAAAAAGACGAAGGAAATGACGAGGAACTGTGATTTATACGGATTTGTCCTTTCCTTAAAAATGTGAATGTCGTGTCTTTGACATTTACAAAAAGGAGGGCCTCTTGGTTTGGCCGAAGTAAAAAAGAAAAATTAAGCAGGGCCTCTTGTGTACCATTCTCAGGCCATGATTTTGGATTTTTCAGGGGACCCAAATCCAAATTTGAATAAAATACAGATTCATTTGTGTACTTTACTTTATCTTTATTCACATGAAAAACAAGGCCATTAGATTTTCATTATTATCACTGTTTTTCTGATAGAGAGAGACTGTCTTTTTTTTTGGGGTAGAAATAGAGAGAGACTGTCATTAACTACGAATCTTGCTTAGATGACCTAATTGTCCCTTTAATAATGTCAAAATTAGTAAAAATATTGTTAACAGTGAATTATATATTATTTATGTTATTAACGTTTATATATCAAATTTTATATCAATAAAATGTTAGTTGCTATTTGATTTGAATACTCATATATAATTTTAAAATTCAAAAACCTTAAAATTTACTCATTTTATTAATTATTGGTTATTAATCATTTTGATATTTTGTAAGTATATAAAATATAATTAGATCATGTAATCTAATTATATAATTGTAAAACAAAATCAATAACAATTTCCTAAGTGGTGTAACATTAACTAAATATATATATATTTTTTTTGGATAAGCTAAAATAACACAAGACATAACATAAACTCAAGTACTCAACCATATTATTATGAGCAGTTTTATTAGAATATTTATACTAAACCCATTTTACCAAATAATATGACATCATAAAGATATATGAAAAAACATAGCATGAAAAGAAAAAAAAAATTTTAATTTCCTCATGTAAAAATATTGTAAATTATATAATATCTTGCACAAAACACAAAAGTAGGTGCAGTTACATTCATGCAAACAAAAGTGTCTAACAAGTGCTGCATGTAGTTTTGGTATTGGCGTGTGAGTTTATTTTTTTATCGCATCCTCCTTCCCCTATGTGTGTGTGTGTGTGTGTTTATCAAATAAAAAAAGATACTCAATATTGTCGAGTCATCCCACATCAGTAAGGTGTGATATTGAGAAGAATTTTATCACTTACTTCGCAATACTAACTGCCGCATGCAGTTTTGGTGTTAGCGTATGTGTGTATTCTCTTATCTCATCCATTTCCCCTATGTGTGTGTGTGTGTGTGTTTATCAAATAAAAAAAGATGTTCAGTGTTGTCGAGTCATCCCACATCAGTAAGGTGTGATATTGAGAAGTAGTTTATCACTTGCTCTGTGACACTAACTGTCGCATGTAGTTTTAATGTTAGTATGTGAGTGTATTCTCTTATCTCATCTTATTTCCCAATGTGTGTGCGTGTTTATCAAAAAAAAAAAAACATGATTATATTCTACTTTGGCATAGTAGCCTGAATTTGGTTCTTAAAATTAATTGCTTCAAAGAGAGTCAAAGATCTATTTTCTCGAGTAGAGATATATATTGAGATCTACTAGATATGTTTTAGGTCTTGATTTTAATAACATAATGCATTGTTTTAATGTAAATATGTAATGTGATATTATTATTATTATTATTATACGTGAGTGACTGTGCTGTAGATTATGCTTGCTTGACTGGAAGAGAATCACGTGTTTGATTTGCAGAGTAAATTGCCTCTTCCCTTGTTTCAAAAGGCAGACGTTCTTTGCCTTTCGTGGACCACAATGTCGTACTTATGAAATTACGTCTTTCACCCTTCTGCTTTGGGCTTGAGTTTACAACTTTACATATTATATTACTATTTAATATATATATATATATATATTTATATATATTGTGGGAGTTCGAGAATTCAAAACAACTAATAGGATAGGTAATAACATTTCTGATGAGGTAAACTTCGTAAAATATTGGTGGTATACCTTTAGAAAATACTTACTTAACCTGTAAAGAGGTTAAACTATTACAGTTGGCAAGGGCACTGAGGACTCCTACCTAACCTTGGGAAGTCAAAAGTCAGGGTTGAAAGGAGCACAACGCAACTTGAAGGAGAAAAAGGGTGACTTGGCATTGAACAAGGAAGAAAAGAAAAATGAAGGAAAAAGCATTCATCCCCTCCCATTAAATGCACTGCAACCACTTAACTGGTCGCATTAATAGGGAAATAACCAAGAATAGTTCTCACACAGCTCACACCTTGATGTAAAATCTTCTAGCAAGGCCTTGATGGGACAAGTATCAAGAAAGTCTGATCCTAACCCTCCAAATGTATAGTCTACATGCATTTTGGCTAATTATATAAAGCCAAGAAGCATCTAGACCAAGGGAAGGGATTCTTGTGTGTGTGTGTGTGTGTGAGAGAGAGAGAGAGAGAGAGAGAGAGAGAGAGAGAGAGAGAGAGAGAGACCAATTGTAGCATCTTCCTCAGACTCAACTAAACCAAAGGATGAACACTTAGCCATTCTAAGGCTTTTTCCAATTGACTATATTCACTTCACACTGGAGACTGATCTGACTATTAATTTTTGTCACATATTGGGTACTTAAAGGTTGACCTTGCATTCCACTTCTAAAAATTAATTGTGTGAGCAAATAGTAATACGATTAACACTTGCTTAATTTTTCTGTTTTACACTTTGCCCACCACACACACACACACACACACACACACATATGTATATATTATAAAATTTAAGGTTCGCTAGCTTATGATAATTGCACATTTTTACTTTTTATTATAAGAGCAAGACATTAATTGATTTTTAATACAAGCGAGAATAAATATCATATCTCTTATTTAACCATTAAAGATTCTACTCGTTGAGTTACCTAAAATTCATAAGTTGAATTTCTTTCCAAAAAATATTAACACATAAACAATGTAAAAAAACTAAGAAGAAAAACATAAATTACAAGTTGTGCTTAGCAAGTAGCAACTAATAATTAGGGATAATTACAGTAAAACCACACGTGGTATGATCCGTTTTCACTTTGCCTACCTGTGGTTCAATCATTTACACTTTACCCACCTGAATTTCAATCTGTTACTCATCCGTCACTCACCTCTGTTAAAATTAGGGGTAAAAATGTATTTTATCTTCACTTTTATGTCTCTTTCCTTTAAAAAAAAAAAAAAAAAACCTAAACAAAAAGATCAAAGAGGGGCGTTTTGTAGCTTGGATTCAAGAACACACTTGCTTTTGGTATGAATAGTCTTGAGCCAATTAATCCAAATAAAATTTTCATATTCGCATAAATCCTAAAAAACATTTACAAAAATCCTACACTTGAAAGTGCTTTACTCTAATTTCACAAAAATCCTTTCAGACAATTTCAGCTATTTACAAAAACCATACATGGCTTCACCTTAGTTCTCTCTAAAAATTCCAATAGCTTATCTGTAGCCACCGACTATGACAGCGTCGTTTTTGGTTGGTGGATTGTGGGTGATGCCGTGAGTGGGTTGGGTTTGAAGAGAGGGAGAAGTCAGAGAGATAGAGATGAAGAGGGAGAAAAAATAATAAATAAAAAAATCCTAGCGCCCCACCAACAGCCACCACCAACACAACCTTTCCCTTCCTCCGATCCACACCGCCACCACCAACACAAACCCACAACCACCACAAAACAATCCATAGCAACCCGAAACCCACCACACCGATACACCAACAAAACCTTCCCCTTCCTCTGATCCCACCACCACCGCCAACACAAACCCACAACCATCACAAAATAAACACAAAACAACCCAAAACCCACCACGTCGATACGCCCCAACGTCGAAACCCACTTTGACCCACGAGCAAGAAAGATCCACTCCAATTCAAGCCGATACGCTCCAACGCCGAAACCCACTCCTATCCACAAGCGATAACCACTTTGATCCACGAGCAAGCCCTCTGATCCACAAAAAGCCACTTTGATTCACGCCAATACGCACAACCAAAGAAGGTCTAATAAGCTATTGAGTTTTTTTTTTTTTTTATTTATATTTGATTTGTATTCCTCCAATTTATTCTCTTAGAAGTTTTTTAGCAATCAAAAACCCTAACTTTTTTATTCTTGTTATATTTGTTTTTGTCTAAAAATGTGTTTATTTAACGGTAAACAGAGAGGTGGGCTAACAGAATTAACCTCAGTGGACAAAGTGTAAATGATTGAATCACAAGTAGGTAAAGTAAAAACGAATCATACTACCAGTAAGTTTTCTGTAATTACCCCCAATTAATTGTATATATTATTTGCATTAGTTGGTTATTTTCAAACTCAAAATAGTGCAAGATGACGTCAGACCAAAAAAAAGAAAATGGAACACAAAGTAGCTCGATTTTATCAAATACTATTTGATAATCACAAATCTATGTTGTCGTATTATAATTATTTTCCGTGTCAGACCACTTCTTCTTAAATATAATATATATTTTCTTGTAAAAAATAAATATAATATATATTTAGTGAACAGATATGATGAGGCTTCCCACAATTTTTCTCTTCCACAATAAGTAGTTGACCTTTCTGTATCTGCATTATAATTCATGACATGAAGATGATGGTAAGGTCATTGCACTTTTAAGAGAATGACTAGTATCTGAACCATACATAGTTGTCATGATTAGACCTTAAATCTTATCGATTATAAGCACAATGTGATGTTTACTTAAAAAAACAAAAAACTTATAATGATACCATGTAGCTACACCTTCAGATTGACTCAAATACACTTTCAGCCCAAAAGTTTGAGATTGTTTTTGTTTTAGCTATTTTACGTTTTAAAATTTTTATTTTGACATCTTATATTTTGTTTGGTTGTCATTTTGGTCATGTTGCCTATTTCTGTTAGTGATTTAACCATCCCTAATATGTTTTTCTACCTAATAATGGAGGCTCAGCAATCTAACAAGTATTTGATGAAATAGTTAAACATGAAGGACGTTTATTGGTCAAGTTATTAATGAAAATTGACAATAGAGTAAATATGAAGATGAACTCAAAACATGAAGGTCAAAATGAAATTTACTCCAAACTTTAAGGACCAAAAGTTGAATTCTAATATTTAATTTTCACAATGAAATATTTATATTTCAAATAAAAAGAATCCTAATACAATAATAACATCTATAAAAAGGTCAAAATGAAAGTTCCTTTTCCTTGCTAAATCAAGAAGCAACTTCAAATCTAAAATATTTTATGTATCAATCCTCTATTCTCAAACTTGAATTTTTACCCATCATTCATGTGAAATGAGGGAGTACCACATCGTTGTATTCTAGAAATCCTCTAATATTATTTCCTATTTTTTGAGATAAATATTTGTAAGGACCATTTGTTGTATTAATTGACATTCTTATTTTATTGTATAATATGATAGTTGGGGGAGGGAGATTAGAATATTAAATGAATTTGTTGGAAACCTTCAAGATATACCGGTTGAGCTACAAGACTTTTTGTATTCTTTTTATTTTTTATAATTCAAGGTAGGGGGATTCAAATGGAGTCATTGTTGAAAATACTAAGAAATATCAATTAAGTTATATATAAAGATAACGACAATTTAACGATACTATAATAGAATTTTAAAAGTATGAAATATGTTAATGGGTGCTAGTTACACTCATTGAAAAAATCGAATATGTCTCATTATACTGGAAAGAAACAAAAACTAATAAATAAATACTCCTCTCATTCAATGTAGTGCTGGGTGACTCTTTAAAAATAAAAACAAAAACTGATTGATTACAATAACAAATCTAATCTTAGCTAATGCATTTCACTGTTTGTTGACCAAACTCTAAAGAGTAATTCTACTACTACATAAAAAAATCACCACTATTTTACATGACAAGTTATGATTAAGTGTTCGTTTGTCAAATATTATTTTTATCAACTTATTTTACTATTCAGCTTATTTTTAGTGTTATTTATAGGTCTTACTGTACTTTTTTATACTATTCATCATTCATGGGTTACTATACTATGCTTTTATTTATAATACTTTTAACAAATTTTTTTTAATTTCAATAAAATAAATAAACCCCAAACGGAGCCTAACTATCTATTATTTTCATCAACTCACTGTTTTTTTCACCACCATTCACCATCCGAAACAAATGTGATTATTTTTGTAGTGGGAGTACATTTTTTTTTTTTTTGTTGAGAACATTGTAGAAGAAGAAGAAGGGCATGATAGTAATCTAAGGCAAAGTGAGAGAACCACCCAATGAATAAGTGGAGAGAAAAAAAGATCATCAATGGAGGGAGAGAGAAACCTTAATGCCAAGGGGGACAGGACGTCTTGTCAGTTGTCGCTGACAACAACTAACCAAACTCAATCAATTCAATTCTCCCACCCCAAAAAAAGCAATGAATATCGTTGGACAAATCTGAGCCGTCCAAATTTTCCTTAATTTGTAAACAGAAATGGAAAGTGGCAATGGTGTTGATTGGTCACTGGTCAAAGATAAAGAAGACATAGGGCACGAGAATCTTTCACACACACTCACATAGGAACCTTTCCTCTTATGGTAATCCCTCTACCTTAAAATAAAAAAACAATTTGCCTTTTTTAAGATTCCTTTTCTGGTTAAAGTAAACAGTCCCCACTGGCCACTCCTTACTTGATTTGACTATTATACCGGCATTACTAGGTAATCTTCAAGCTGTAAAGAAACACCCCCCCCCCCCCCACCACAAACAAAAAAAAAAAAAAAATCTTATTTATAATGATAACGAGAACACTTTTGTAAATATATACCCAAAAATATCATGTTTGATTGATTAAAATAATAATAAATAAATTGTAAATATCATGATATTTTAGGTAAGAATTACGTAGCTTGCTCAGGATTCCAATATTTTAAGATTCTCAACCCCCTCCCCCCATTAATATCCACAAAAAAAATCCAATATTTGAAATTATTTGGGGCAATAAAAAGTCAACCAAATTTATACCACCAACTTTTGGTAGATGATGTTTCTCCAAAAAAAAAAAACTTTTGCAAGATGATTGAATCAAATATTTGTTTTTCTTGTATTAAAAAATTACACTTTTTAAAATTTGGGACATTTTTGTTTGAGAATTTGAATTTTCATCCTTGATGTCAAATAAGGCTTTGATTAAAGTTTTTCCATCCATACTCGTTCTTTTTGTTCTTGAGATGGTTAAGTGTGACCTTTTAAAATTCTAGATCACCGGTGAATGCAAAAAGCTAGCACTCACTATTGCAAAAGATAAGTGATAAGATACTCACGTGTTTAGATAGTGTGCATTTTCTACTATAATATCACTAAAAACCATAATACTTCAATTAAAATAGAAATATTTATATTAAAAAAAATACACACACAATATCCTTACCTACCCAAAAAATATACATTTTTTTGGCAAGCAACCAACCACACACACCAAACAAAACCCCAAAATCACCCTAATACCTAAATTAAAAAAGACAATAAGAGAATAATCTTGAAACTTGTTTGCCTCTACGTATCAGTACCCGGTATGCCGTATGCCATACGTTGGTATGTTTTATCATCAAAGCACAAAAGGCCATTACTTAGTCCTCTAATTCTAAAAGAAAAAAAAAATTGCAATTGTGCTATAGTATCATCATAAATTTATAACGGTATTATAGCAACGTTCTGAAACCTAAAAATATTTTTTATTCCCACCTACAAATATCTACCTCATTCCCTCTCTCTCTCCCCCTCTCCCCCTAGAACATGGCTTCTCTCTATCACATCTCTCTCACGGTGGTCTTTTTTCTTGGCGTGGGTCTTGGGTCTGGTGGTTTTGGCAGCGTGATCCTGTGATGGAGGCGCTCAAGCTCACCTTCAATGATGGGCTGCTCAACCTCTCCTCCGATGATGGGTTGCTCAACCTCACCTCCAATGATGGACTTCTTAACCTCGCCGACCGATGATAGGCTCAACCTTGCCGATTATTGGATTTTGGGGTATTTATTTGCAGTTTATGATTATATTTTATTTTTGCTCTTGCTTTTAATGGGTTTTCTTTTTTTTAAGTTTTTAATTTAGTTGTTGGAGTTTTTTGATTTTAAGAGTGAGTTTTTGCTTAATGGGTTGATGGGTTCTTGTTTAAATGTTTGATTTAGTGGTAGCTTGTTTGAGTTTTGGTAGTTTTTTTGGGGTTTGTTCGTCCTCGTGGTGGTGGTAGCAGGTGGTTGCAATGGAAATTTGGGTTTTGGGATTTATTTGGGTAATTGAGTTTATGTTTTGGGATTTATTTGGCCTTGAGTTTTTGTTATGGTTTGAATTGACAGTTGTGTCGGTGGGTGGTGCTATTGGGCTGCTCGGTGCTGATAGGTAATCAAGAGAAAGAAAGAAAGAGAGAGATAGAGGAAGAGAGACAAAGATAGAGAGAGGAGATAAATGGGAGAGAATAGAGATGGTTTCCAGTTATATTATTTTATTGTGTAGATATTTTATTTTAATATGTTGTATAAGAAATTGGGATGTTGGGTGCATTGTAAAATAATATTGTATAATAGATAAAGTAGCATTTGCAATAGTAAAATAGAATAGTCTAAAGATTGCAGTTGTTAATGCTCTTCAATATACTACGTTGGTAGCATATATAGTGGGGTCGAAAGCGACAAGTTTTGACAAAACAGGCATGGCACATTCAACTTCAATCAAGTATTGATGTAACACAAGTGGAAGGGAGTGTCACTTGTGGGGTGACATAGTTTCAAATGATTAGTAAAAAAAATCATATTAGTTTAAGTTTATATGGCATATAATGGGCATGGCCACCTCATAAATAAGGTTGGGCATGGATGAAATGACTCAAATCAAAGTGCTACATAATGTTAGAACCAAAAATCCACTTTTTAAGTTCATCAAAAAAAAAAAAAAAATCCACTTTTTAAACATAAGAGACTAATATTGAATGATCAAAATTTAGAGGATGCAATTTATAATTTAGTTTTCCCCCCTTTATATAACTTATATAAGATTAGAAAAATAGAGTAAAACTAATCAAGAAATTAGTAGTTGCTGTCAAGTAATGAGAGGAGTTTTGACTTTTGAATACATACTTGTATAGTGGCCAAATTGTTTATAAATGCATTATTTGGAGTTAATACTCATAAGTTAACCACTCTCAAAATTAAAATTTTGTGCATCACACAAAACACTATTGCTATCTATTGATATCTATGTGTACTTAAGACCCTGCCAAGGCAGTGCTCATACTTTGAGTTTTTAGTTATATGCTATTTCCTTTGAACCAAAAAAAAAAAAAAAAAAAAAGATGAAGAAGAAGAGAGGATGGAATATTCGAATATAAAATCATTGTAGGAAAATCTTTAAGTTACAAGGTTTTTATCAAAACATTGGATGAAAAGAAAACTAGAAAAACCTATCTCAAAGGTTGTGAATGATGTTTTGTAATAATGATTATGACGCTCCATGTGATTATTTCAGTTTCTTATACCATGAATCTATCAAAAAATTGTCCAAATTGAAAAGCAATGTGACGATGAACTCTGCGCAAGATAAAAACTCATTGATAGTAACCCAAAAAAATTCATGACCAGACCAAACCGGCTGTTCATGTGGCCGGTTGCAATAAATTTGTGTCTCATCATCAACGACCCCAACATAACCAATCATTGGTTGCCACGTACGCAACAAAACCCTTCTATTACAGAAAATGATAAGGTACGGCGGGCCGTTGAAAAAGAACGTTACAAAAACCCAACTGTTCAAGATTTAACACGCGCAATCGGCGCGTGAGTTGTAAAAAAAAGTCACGCTTTCTTTTTTGGAGATTGTGGGATGTGACCGTACGATTAAGCAAAAAAATAGAACAGAACGCACGCGATGAGTGCCACTCGGTTTGTGGATACGTCATTGCTTAAATCATAGCATTCTTTGTGAACTGAAAATAATTAATAAAATATTAGAGTAGATAAAATAAATAAATAAATGGAAAAAAAAATAATGGGTACTATTTTTTTTCTTTTTTAATGAATTGGGTATGATTAGGACGAGAATTGAAGATAATTTTTTATAATAAGAATTAAATATTTTATGTTGTGGTGGTCATTATCTGTCAATTTTATAATGAAACATGCGAGAGTATTTTATATACAAGTTCCTAACATGGGAAGGAATAATGGAAAAGTGTGAGAAATTTCAACTAGGGGAAAAAAATGACTCGACTAGGTAATGGACAAAAGGGAAAAACAAGAAAAGTGTCATTGATTCTGTTCATCGTTTAACACATTGGAAAAATGACAATCACGTATTATTAATTTTTGTCGGAAGTGATTTACATGAATAAGAACATGAGAGCAGTGTCAAGATTCAAAAACAATATTGGATTTACATTGATGTTGTTCAACGTATTACACATTCAAAATATGCCAATCACATATTATTAATTTTTGAAACTAGCGAAGTGATTCACATGAAAAAGGAATAAAAACCCAATAAACAATATAATATTTAAGCTAAAGGTCTTGTAACCGAATTGACACTTCTCCATACTCAAAGTGCTTGAAAGTCTAGAAGGGAAAGAGTTCAAGTTGTGAGTTAGCAGCATGATGTAATTATCTCTAAAAAAAAGAAGATAATATTTAATATAGATGAGCCGACTTTAAGCTTTACTGTGTTTTCGGGTTGCACTAATCAAAATTTACGATTAATGATATGGATTATAAATTCGTTCAAACAAATCTTACTATCATAATTACTCTCGAAATCTCTCACAACTAAAATTACTCGCAAACCTCACCTACCCAAACTCACAAATCTACTATTAATTATATCTAATATTACCCTCTCACTCATAGATGAGCACTTTTCCAATAAACCCATTCATCATTTTTTTAAAGAATTTTATCTTTCCCCCGAATGGAATTATCCATTGATCCCTAGGGCCAAAGATACCATTTTTTTTTTTTTTTTTTGCAATACTATCTATGATTCTATATATAAGATTTTGATACATATTCCTTGAATTATGAGAACTTTTTAAATGGATAAGAAATATCAAATTACTTATCTAATAAAGAATAAACTTTTCTTTCATTCTCTAAAAACCTAAATCAAGTTTTTTTTTTTTTTTTTTTTTTTGAGAAGGAAAAATCTAAATCAAATTAAAATAAGAATTTGGGATAGTAATTTCTAATACATATATTGGAAAAAAGAGAGAGTAATTGTTCTAATTATCATTGATTTTTAAGTTTGTCCCGTCAAAATTCAATCAAGGGTTGGTTTAGTGCTTCCTCAAATTCATGACATCTCATCACTATATGGTTTCAAATTCCAGAGTCTCCACTAGTATCAAAACAACAATTTGGGATTAGTTTTGATATTTGCCTAGTGTGAAACTACATTAAATTTGAGACTAGTTAGATAAGTTCTCAGCACTTCATGACCCCCTCCCCCCCAACCCAAAAAAAAAAAAAAACAAGAACAAGGTTTGATACACTGCATAAGCTAGTGGGCTTCAATTTGTAGCGTTGAATGCAAAGTCAATAATGTTAGAATCATGGAACCACTACCAATTTTAAGCATTAAGTTTAAATCATGAGTTAGTTGTTGAATAATTTGATCATTTGAGAGATGAAGTTTCATTAAAAAATTGACCAGATATTTGATTGAGATCAAAACAATCTCAAATAGAATGCATAGTGTACCTGTCTTAATATTCTAAAAGAAATCATATTAGAGTAGAAAGTCTAAAAGTTGATTAAGTCTCAAATTTTCTTCCCGTATAAAAATGGGAAAATGCTAGAAGTATTATAAGTTTACTACATAAAACTTACAAATTGATGTGGTAATGAATTTGATTGGTGGGTTTCAACCATTTCATAATTGAATTTTGAAGTGTCTCTTTCTAATTAGTGACACATCAGTTCGTAAGATCAATATAGTAAAAATTATATATTCAGCAAACAAAAAAAAAAAGTAAAAATTATAGTACATATAGCATCACTCATAACAATAATGCACGAATTCTTTTGGAACTTATTGTGATTAGGCTGCCCACTTAATTGCACAAATGCATTTTAGTTGAAAATTTCGAAGTTTAATTGATGAAGCCACCAAGATTGTTTATAGTTAGATGAAGTTCTTTAGAGTTGCCAGGGTAACTTTATTATAGAGTTTATAAAGTCATATCGTTTTTTTTTTTTTTTTTTTGTGGGTGAAATTGGAAGTTCAATTAAGAAAATTAAGAAGTCCAAAGTTTAGAGTATACAACACCTTAAGCGTCAGCTACAAACTGGTACAAAATAAAGGAGGGAGGATAAGAATGTAATACAAAATGATACAAAAGGATCACATGAATAATTTCCTTCCTTGGCTAAAAGTTTCATGCAATGGTTCTCTTCCTGGTGGATATGGCTAATGTGAGCTTCCTCAAAATGCTAAAAGAGAGTCATGCAACTAGTCATTTCCATTTATATTAAAATGAGTGGATTGTATTTTGCTATAACATCAACATATAAATAGATGTTGATAATTATTATTTTGATACTTATTTAAATTATTAACGTAGGGTCGATGGACCCAAGATATGTCTTGGGCCAGCCCAAGAGTGCTTGTAAGGTTGAAAACCCAACTTAACAATATAGTTGGTCTGAGGACATAGGAAGTTTCACCCATGAAATGACGTAAAAAGAGAAAGAAGCCATAGCCGGCCAAAACACTCTAAGGCATGATGTCCAAGGATGGGAATGTCCTCGGCCATTGGTGGTTGAGGACGAGGGGAGTGATCTGGTAGTTCGAGGGCATCATTACTGAAGACCTTGGACACGAAGGCAAAGGAAGTGAAAGTAAAGGATAAGGAGGGTGAACGTAAAATATCTAGGGTAAAGCTGCTACCACTGCATTGAAGGCTCTGCAACTACTTCTCTGGCTACATTAATGAGGAAACGACGTCTGAGTGTTAGAATTCAGCCTTGCAGCTGCCGCCAAGGACTTGGGAAAAAGGGGTAATGGGACAAGTATCCAAATGAAGCATCTAATCCACACGTGGAAAAAATAAGATAGGGAGGAAGACAATATAAAAGGAAGCGGTAGAGAAAGAAAGAGGGGGAGGACAAAAAAAGGACAGAGCAGACAAGCAAGAGAGAATTGTAAGAAACACCCAGTGATTGTCCTCGGCCTTTATATACGATAAAAACTTTCAAGCTACGTAGATGTGTTATACATGTATTTATGAACTGGCCTCAAGTTCATGTCACTCCACGTCTACAGACCTAGATTCGAAACCCATTCTCTATACATTTATTGTTTTGAGCCCTTTGGGCTGGTTCCCTTGGAGAAACCGAGGCTTAGTTTAATTTGTGTCCATACAATTAATAAATGCAATAAATTTTACTTCACTCATATCAAATTGGATGGATTAGTCTTTTTTTCTCTCTCTCTCTTTTAAAAAAATTAATAAATAAAAGAAAAGATGAATTATATTTTAGAATTTTAATGGTGGATTTATTCTAGAAATGTTAGACAATTCTATTCCATTGAGAACTATGCTTTCTCAAAATAAACATTGTATTACATTCTGAATTTAAGAAAAGTGCTATTTATTGTTTTTGTCAGACGATCCGAGTAGAATTTGGTTATTTAATCTTGCATTGGCTGAAAGCCCTTCAATGATGACATACAATCATGAATATATTGGTAATGTTTAAAGTATATGTTATACTTTTTTTAAAAAGGAAAAGTATATGTTATACATGTTTCAAAGAGTTACTAGAGTTACTTTTTCCCACGTTGGCTCTCTCTTCATAGGGGACCTACGACGGTGAAAACCTTTGCGCCTATCTCGTTTTTAGGCAGCCTCCTTCTTTCCCCACGACGGTGGAATACTTCCTCCCTCCTTTTTCTTCCTTTTCACCCACACCCTCACATGGACGACATCACAGGGAAGTGTGCGAGCTTATCACTGAACACAAAGGAAGCCCAAACAGTCAGCCTTACCCCTGACGTTGTGAACAATAGCAGGGTTCTTGTTGCTCGGCTCTTCACAAAACGACGAGTTAACGTGGAAGCCTTAGTGCGAACCCTCAAAAGCATGTGGCGCTCCGTTCAAAACTTCAAGGTACGTGACCTTGGCTCAAACACAGTCCTGATCATCTTCGACGACGACACCGCGCCGACGAAAATTCTGGCACAAGGGCCCTGGTCTTTTGACAAATACTTGATCGGGTTATACAAACCAAAAGACGATGAATCCGCAGATGATGCAACGTTCCTTCATACGTCTTTCTGGGTACAAATCCATAACCTCACTCTCCGACGAATGACCAGAGAGAACGCCGAAGTTATAGGGAATACACTGGGCACTGTGGAACAAGTCGATGTGTCCGCGAATGGTGAATGTCGTGGTCGATACATCCGAGTCAAAGTTCGCATCAACATCGATCAACCTCTCTGCCGAGGTAGGTTCGTGAACATGGGCGAGACCGAACCGCTGTGGATATCCTTTCAATATGAACACCTGCCAATCTTCTGTTACTGGTGCAACACCCTAAATCACGATGAGAGGGATTGCAAGCTCTGGACAGACAGTGGCGGCACATTATCGAAGGACGAGCAATAGTACGGCGCATAGCTCAGGGCCGCCACGGGCAACCTCCAACAACCACAAGTTGTACACTCCTCTGCTACCCGTCCCACCGCCCCTCCCCGCACTCCCAGACCAACCCCCACACCTCCGACGAGAACACCGACTCCCACACCACCGACGATAATAACCACCCCTTCACCGGCCACCTCTGCTGACAACCCAGGCAAGTTAACGTCAACTCCCGAAAAGGAAACCGCCTTGACTTCCGTAACGGACCCACCTCCCAATCCCACAAATAAAGATATTTTGTCAGATACTGTCCTTTTCCATAACCATCTCACTAAAATTGACCAAGCCTTAAATCATTTCCCAAATACGTCCTCACCATCCATAAATACACCAAACCTTCCCAAAACTCCACAACTCCCTGACAACTCCACTATCCCGCGTCCACCACAGTCAACCCTTTCTGAAAAAGGTAACCCCACCATTTTAGCCGCACCTCACTCATTATCATCTCTTCCCCAAACAGTGCCAATTATTTCGGAGGCACAGATTCTCACAAAACATTTCCAAAATAACATCCCAGAAAATTCTTTGGGCCCACATCCACGTACTTGGAAAAGGCTTGCACCAGCCCAACATGCAATGAACACTACAGAAGCTAGCGACGTACCCACAGGCCCAAAAAGAAAAAGCTTGCCTTCTGTGATTGCGGAGTGCACCAGTCTTGACAAAAAATTACGACTGGATGAAGAAACAAAAGCCTTAAGTAAGCTTATGGCAGACACCTTAGGATCGGCGGCAGCTGCATCGCAGCACTGCCGGGCACAATGAGTATCCTCAGTTGGAACTGTCGAGGGCTTAGGAACCCTCGCACAGTTAGTGCTCTCAAAAGAGCATGGAAGAGAGAAGCTCCCATCTGTGTCTTCTTAATGGAGACAAAGCTCACCACTGAACAGTTGAACAACCGAAAGCAGCATTGGGCCTATAGCCAAGGACTCGTGGTCTCCAGTGATGGGTCAAGCGGTGGTTTAGCACTTCTTTGGAAGCTTGACACAAAGGTACATATCATAAATTTTTCACGTTGGTTTATTGATGCGCATGTGTTTTGTGCAAAAACAGGTCTAAAATGGCGACTTACCGGTTTCTATGGACACCCAGACACAAGCAAACGGGAAGAGACATGGACCCTGCTCGAATCGCTTGGTCAGACAAACACTCTCCCATGGCTCTGTAACGGAGATTACAATGAGATCACTAGCCAACATGAGAAAGATGGTGGGAACATAAGACCAACTCGACAAATGGACCGCTTCCGTGCAGCCATTCACAGTTGTGGCCTCATTGACCTTGGATACGTCGGGTCTCCTTTCACATGGTCCCGAAACCATCCAACCAAGGGTCGTACTCATATTCACCTAGACCGTGCACTTGCTACTCTCACATGGAAACTACATTTCCCTGGAACAAAGGTATGCCACCTTCCCATGTCCACATCCGATCACTCCATGCTTGCTGTCCATCTCCCCACTCTCCGACCTCGCCGACCACGTGTTTGCCCCCCTTTCTGCTTTGAAGCCATGTGGCTCAGAGACCCACGGTGCGCTGAGGTTGTCCAAGATGCATGGCTTGAGGGACTTTAGAAACCCACTGGCTCACAATTTGCAAACTGCCTTGACAGTTGCAGAGATAATCTTACGACGTGGAACAAAACTGAATTTGGCCATGTTGGAAAGCAACTTGCCCGTTTGGAAAAGAAACTTCAGCGCTCGGAACTAGACCCTCAACTCCATGAAATAGAGATCCTTGAAACCCGTAAGAGCATCAACTACTGGCTTGATGCAGAAAACACTATGTGGCACCAACGCTCACGAAACATGTGGCTCACTGATGGAGACCGCAACACCTCCTTTTTCCACCAAAAAGCCTCTAACCGCAAACAAAAAAACCTCATTGAGGGACTCTGTGATGCAAATGGATTATGGCAGGAAGATGATCACATTATGGAAGGGATTGTTCTTGACTATTTCTCCACTATCTTTCGAAGCAATGGTCAAGTTGACACCTCAGCTATTACAGCTGCGGTTCGCTCTGTGGTCACTGAGGAGATGAATGCCCGTTTAACCGAAGTCTTTCGTGCTGATGAAGTACACCGAGCTCTCAAGCAAATGCATCCGAAGAAATCTCCCGGCCCTGACGGCTTCAATGAAACTCACATTGTCCTCATCCCAAAAATAAAGAACCCCACCAAGATTACACAGTATCGACCGATCAGCCTGAGCAATGTTATCTCTAGGCTTGCATCAAAAGTCTTGGCTAACAAATTGAAGCGCCTCCTCCCAAGCATTATTAGTGAGAATCAGAGCGCTTTCATGTCCGACCGTCTCATTACCGATAACGTTCTTGTTGCTTTCGAAACCATGCACTACCTAAACCAGAAGAAGAAAGGAAAGACCGGAGAGATGGCTTTGAAGCTCGACATGAGCAAAGCCTTCGATCGGGTTGAGTGGGGTTATTTACAGGATGTTATGAAGAAGATGGGCTTCAACAGCAGGTGGGTCACTCTTATAATGCAAGTTGTCAGCTCTGTTACCTATTTTGTTAAACTTAACGGGAAGCCTCGAGGCCGCATCACCCCCACAAGGGGCCTCCGGCAAGGCGATCCCATATCCCCCTTCCTCTTTTTGTTTTGTGCAGAGGGTCTATCAGCTCTTTTACACCAAGCCACAACATCTGGACGACTTCGGGGAGTGGCTGCTTGCCCACAAGGACCTCGGATCTCACACCTCTTTTTTGCCGATGACAGTATCATTTTCTGCCAAGCAACTAGAGAGGAATGTAGCCAACTAGCACAAATTTTGGAAACTTACGAGCAAGCCTCCGGCCAACAACTTAACAGGGAAAAAACGTCTCTTTTCTTTAGCCACAACACACCACAAGACCTCCAGGATGCCGTTAAACACTACTTTCGAGCGGAAGTGATACGACAACATGAAACATACCTTGGCTTGCCTTCCCTAGTGGGTCGATCCAAACAGAACACTTTTCGAGCTTTGAAAGAACGACTCAGCAACAAACTTTCTGGTTGGAAAGAAAAGCTACTCTCCCAGGCCGGAAAAGAGGTGCTCATCAAGTCGGTTGCTCAAGCCATTCCCACGTACACTATGAGTGTGTTTAAACTCCCGGATGGCCTTTGCGATGAAATGACTAGCATGGTTCGACGCTTTTGGTGGGGACAAACTAACGGAAAAAACAAAGTCGCTTGGCTAAGCTGGGACAAGGTTTGCATGCCAAAGAGAGACGGCGGGCTAGGCTTCCGTGACTTGAAATCTTTCAACTTGGCCCTCTTAGGGAAGCAAGGGTGGCGGCTGCAATGTAACACAAGCTCTCTGGTACATCGGGTCCTCAAAGCACGTTACTTCCCTCATAGTGACTTTCTTCATGCTAGTTTGGGAGCAAAACCGTCCTTCGCATGGCGAAGCATTATGGCTGCCCAACAAATTGTTCATGCTGGCTGTCGTTGGCAAATTAGTGATGGGGCCATGGTGTGCATTTGGCAAGACAAGTGGTTGCCTACGCCGACCACTTTTCAGGTCACATCCCCGCCAAATACATTAACTGACGATGCCACAGTTAACACGCTCATTGACGTCGAAACAGGAGAGTGGAAGGCAGAGTTGATTCGTCGTGTGTTCCTCTAAGATGACATTGACACCATCCTCAGTATCCCACTGAGTAAGTGCCGACCCGTGGATCGCTTGGTTTGGGCTTACACCCCTAAGGGTACTTTCTCTGTTAATAGTGCTTACAAAGTCGCACTGTCCCTTACTCTGGCTACGAAGTCAGGAAGCACTTCCCATGAGCAAGACAAGAGCTGCTTTTGGCACACTATATGGGGCCTTCATATTCCCAACAAGATCAAAACCTTCACATGGAAAGCATGCCGGGACATCCTACCCACAAAGGCCAATCTTTACCGACGACAGGTTCTTGAGGATGCAAACTGTGACGCTTGCACTTTGGCCTCGGAGAATAGTAGCCACCTTTTTTGGGACTGCACTAGAGCAAGAGACATCTGGACACTCTCAGGCATCTCTTTTGATGATAAAGGCATCCACTACAGGGACTTCATGGACCTACTTTGGCACTTAATTTTTTACCAGCACGTGGGGACAGAGCTGCTTGAACTTATAGTAACTATTGCATGGTGCATATGGTATGACCGAAACAAAGCTCGCCTTGGCAGCCCACGACAATCCAGCCAAGAGATTCTACACAAAGCCCGCATGATTCTTGACGAATTCCGGCTGGCCCATTTTCGGCAACCCCGATTTAGACAAGAGCAAGACATGCGATGGGTCCCTCCAACGCCACCCTTCTACAAGACTAACGTTGATGCTGCTATTTTCGACAAGTCGGTGGGCCTCGGTGTGGTGATTCGAAACCATGAGGGAGCGATGATTGCTGCTCTGAGCAAGCATCTCCAGCTGCCTTTAGGTCCCTTGGAAGCCGAAGCTAAGGCCATGGATGAAGCAGTATCTTTTGCTTGGGACATTGGCGTGAGGGATGTGGTCTTTGAAACAGACTCTAGCATGGTCACTGAGGCACTTAATGGCTCCACCACCCCACCAGTTACTATAGCCAACCTCATCGCTGATACTCAACATCGACTCCAGGACTTCAGAATGACTCATCTACAACATGTCAAGCGGCAAGGGAATAAACCAGCCCATTTCTTGGCGAAATATGCTAAGGGAATTGCATCTTTTGTAACTTGGATAGAGGAAAATCCACCCATTATTGAATCAGTTTTGATTCAAGATGCTTTGTATTTCTCTTCTTCTTGAAATAAAGTTTTCTTATTTCTCATAAAAAAAAAAAATGAGCAAACTGCTGCTCAGATCATTTGACAAAACTTGGTAGAGAACTAAATGAGCTTGTTGGTTTATTTTATAAAACAGGCCCTATCCGAGTATCAAACATGCTTAATGTATATATATATATATATATATATATATTTTTTTTTTTTTGGTGAAAATGCTTAATGTATATGCTACTAGTATTGTTTACATATGTAATGATCTTTGTGGGATTCTTTAATAAAATATTTTTTCTTTTCCCTTTTTTTTTTTATTAATAGAGAGCTTTAAAAGCTCATCCTCGAAGGAGGTGTCATCAATAAATCAAATTCAAGCTCATTCCTTTGATAAAAACAACTATTCTAATACAATTGCTATACTATGCCTTCTTTTTACATAATTATAAGTTCTACTTATGAAATCTATATGTGGGGTCAATTTTTATTAAAAAAGAAGGTACATCACATCTAGTGCGCCGAATAATCTTACCTTTGACAAAAAGCCAAGGTTTTACTTGGCTAAGAAACCTTTTTAAGTTTTAACTCATTCTTAAATAAAATCTTATCTACCAAAAAGACACTTGTCATTTTCCACATTTGATGCATTTTTTTTTTAATGTTTTAACTCATCCTTAAATGAATCTTTATTTATCAAAGAGAGTCCTTTTCCACATTTAACAATTTGAAATAGATTAGCATGTAATAAAAAATAATTGAATCAATTGAAACTTTTCTTTTAAGTAAAGGAACAATAATTGGATTAAAGATATATAAAGGTTCCCCTCTGCAACCGCAAGTGGAAATATAATAGAAACAAAGGGTATTAATTTAATTTAAATATTCATAAATTGGGAAAGTTGATAAGAAATTTATGTTTTTTGCGTGCTTGCCGGCAAGGATACGAGGTTTTAAAGCTATAGAGTGACGTGGCCGCCTCCTCTCCCTTCAAAATAAGGCCTCTCTCTCTCTCTCTCTCTCTCTCTCTCTCATACTTCGTGCCATTTAAGTCACATTTTTCCTTTTAATTTACCAAACCATCCTCTCCTTTTTCTTATGCACGTGTTTTTAGTGAACAATCCAGTGTGGATAAATTATGCACAAGTGTTCGTTTTGCGGCTAAGGAGGTAAAAAAAGACGAATAGTCTTTGTTCTTTTTTAAAGACAATTATTTCCCTCATTTTTATTATTTTAAGGTCACGCTAAATAGTTCTCTTAAGGTATTAATTAACAATTTATTTTAAAAAAATTTTAACATTACTTTTATGAAAAATAAAAAAAACTATCAAAACATTAATTATTTTTTTTCCTATAAAAACTCTCTTCAAATAGATTATTAAATAATGTCATAAAAGCATTCATTAGCATTTCTCTCGTTATTTTATACCAGTTTTCTTTGTTCTTGTTGGAGATATAAATTGACCAATGGGAATGGCAACTGTTGTCGTTAGTATGTGGGGACAGGTTCTATGATATTCATATCCCACTGTTCCCACAGAATCCAGTTTTAGAATCATTTAGATGTGCCATATACCAAACATAGAAATTGGATGAATTAATCTCTCATATATTATTTTTCTTTAATTAGTTAGTGTTACTATGTTCAATCTATTGAATTTTTACTGATAAGAGTGTCCTTGATAACATTTACTTGTTTCAATTTTTGTTACTGCAAATTTTTTAGGGGAGAAGGTTTGCAATTGTTGCATAATGGATTATGTGGCAGCAAAAAGAAGTAACATGTGTTTAAGGATCATGTAATGCACATGATCAAGTGAGCCTTTAGACACGTGTTGTTTTTTTTTTTTTTGTATTAAAATTTTCCTAAAATGATTCATTAACAGATCCTTTAAAAAACCCGTTAATTGAACCCTTTGTCTTTTGTTTATTTGAATTTGTCTTCAACCAAAACTTAGTTTTGTTTGAAAAAAAAAAAAAAAAAACCCTTTCATTAATTGGGCTACACAAACCCAAGATCCGAGAATCCTCGGTTTACAACAAACCTAATAGTTCATCGTCTAGCAATTTGGAGCTTTTCCTTTTCTTTCACCTTCAAAGTGTTGTCTTGAGTTTTACAAAATGTAAGGGGCGTAGTTTTGCACAATGTGAGGATAGAACCATCAAATGTGAGAAAAAAGTAAGAGAACCGCCAAATGTGACAAAAGAACTGTCACATGTGATGTTAAAATTGCACAATGTGAGGATGGAACCATCAAATGTGAGAAAAAAAGTAAAGGAACCACCAAATGTGAGAAAAGAACGGTCACATGTGATGTTGGAACTGCACAATGTGAGGATGAAACTGTCAAATGTGAGAAAAAAAGTAAGGGAACCACCAAATGTGAGAAAAGAACTGTCACATGTGATGTAGGAACTGCACAATGTGAGGATAAAACCGTCAAATGTGAGAAAAAAGTAAGGGAACCACCAAAAGTGAAAAAAGAATTGTTACATGTGATGTTGGAACTGCATAATTTGAAAATAGAACCATCAAATGTGAGAAAAAGATAATCTGGTATAGTAGGTTACCTACTAGTGGGTACTGTACCCCCCTTTTTTTTAGGGGATACCATAGAATTACCCAAGCTTAAAAGTTATAAACAAAATCTTTGACCTCTCTCTCTCTCTCTCTCATTAAAAATTTAGTAGAAGATTGTAGAGCTAGCCATGAAGTCCACTTGCTTGTTTTGGCTACCATATAAATTTTGGCTGAAAATAAATGACAATAAATAAGACATGATTCGTATAATTTTTTTTGTTTTTTTTGTTTTTAGTTTATTATGATGACTTATGTTAGTAAAGTAAACCTTGTGTCTTTGTCTAGAAAAGAATATGTGACCCAATAATACTTCAATCACCATGGATCACATGACAATGGTCATTTTAAGAAGTTTACCCTAGTTTAAGGTGCCACAAATTTCTAGCATAAATGGAAATACAGGTCCCACATGTTACATCTATGGCACACAATTCTGAGCTGTAAAACTAGAACAATGCTCAAATGGCACTTAAGTATATGTTTTATGGCCACAAGACAAGATTTGGGAGAACCAAATTCCTTTCAATAAGTTATGTTTCTTGCCGTACCTTTTTTAAAGAAAAGTTTTGCCTCAGTAACACCTCCAAGTTTACTTGGCCTCATCATCAACAACCAAAGATTAAAGCCATTCCAAGGTGGAGGCTTTGGATTTTATTATATTATTATTAAAGACTTTTGTCTTTAGAAGCTACCATCAGCAATGATTTAATAACACTAGTGAAAAAGGCTAATAATAGATAAAGCCTTTCCAAGCTAAGGATAAACCAAGAAAATGCAACCTCTGCTTGGTTTGGACACTCAAGCATGAACTCTTTAATGTTGAAAGTGGCAATATGTATGGCAAAATTAATGCTTCATTTTTGTTAGGACTCGTTTGAGGAGAAATTATTTGTTACTCTAGAAAACCATATAACATTCATAGGGACTGTTGGTTTTATCTTCATCTTTATCTCACTCAGACTCAAAAATATAAGAAGGTACAGTGAGGCCGATACCGTACCGGCCAGTGCACCGGTACCGGTACACTCCTATTTTATACCGGAAAAAATATCGGCCGTACCGGCTGTGTACCGGTCATACCGGCGAATTCTGGCCATACCGGCTACGTACCGGCCGTACTGGACCGAAACACAAAATATTGTGTTTTTTTTTTTGGGTAATTGTGGTAGTTTTTGTCTCTAAAATAATCAATAATGAAATTATTTTGTAGATAATTTTATTTTTTCACCTAACCTTTGATCTCTCCAATTTTTTTTACTTAATTTGGATTTGGTATGTATGTATACATATTAAATATATAAAATAGCAGTAAACCCGAAACGGTACATCGGTATTGACCGGTATCCGAAATATATCGTACCGGTGGTCAAACCGGTACAGCCTCCGGTACAGTATTAACTTCCTTGAGAAGGTATCCAGGTTTTGCTACAAAGTAAAGAATGGAGAGTGGTATCGGTGATCAATGAGTTAATCCAGCAAGAATTGAAGGAAGGAATAATAACAGTGGGGTCTATTCATTATTTCTTGCTCTTTCTTTATTTGTCTTTTTTTTTCTTTTCTTTTTTTAACGTGATATTCTTTAAAAGAAAAGTGATATATATGGTTTCCTTATATTTATCTTGAAATGATTCTGGACAGGATAAGAAATATTCTGAATTGCAAAGATGGCCGGTTCGTATTTTAGTAGCGATGTCTTGGTCGGTGACTCGGTGGTAATATCGTGACCACATGGAAATAATTTATTAAATATCCAGACCAAACCAAAATATTTGCAGATGTGTTAACTAGCCAGCGTCCTTTGAGTTCTGATGCTTGATCTTACTCAGACCAAAAAATGAAAAACGTGGGACTATAGTTGGTGTTCGTGGCCACACCTCATTAATCAAAGTTCACACTTCACACAGTGCATTCTTTACCTACCATGACAATTGTGCTTAGATTCAAACCAAAGCCAATATGAAAAAACATTGTGAAAATATTAGTAACACAAAAAGATGCAAATGGTTACATTATAATTTCATTCTTTAGGTTCTCACGCTGATTTAATCGTTTGTTGATAATTTCTATGGAACACCATTGAGGACTCCAAAATAACAAAGAAACGAAGACAAAAGGAGTGCAGCACATAAAAACCACACATACATTAATTTCCAAGGAAAAAAAAAAGCACAGAATATTAATCAGTCCCTTTTTGTTTTCCATATCGACAAATATACAATCATAGACATGCATCGATTTTTCTGTCATGATGCATCGGATGTAATTACGGCATAACACCAAAGGAATTTTCCGGTTGCCATTGCATGTAATCATATCGGATGTAATTGTACCTAATAACCTTCGTATATCCAGTGTTTTTTTTGGGGTCAGGGGTCCTCTTGTTTCTCTTCATCCCATAGTCCACATACCGCTACCTTCTCATATAGTCCAATGTTAACGTCGCCACATTTCTAGAAAAATGGCAGACGGTAGTGCCAAAATGCTTGGGGTTCTTCACCATTGCAAAGGAACATCTAATTGGATATATGGTTGATGTACCACAGTTGGAGAATTCCGTCAACAATTTAGCATTGCAAGACAATTAATTTTCACCTTTTTCTGCTGTAATAGACTCCACCACCTGAGTAATTATGATGCCGATGACGTGATCCACTAGCCCTACTACCAGTTCCTTCCCAAGTGTTGCCACGACTGGCAACTCTGCTGGCCCCACCTTGTGACCAGTTAATTGTTTGGGTACCCAATCCATTAAGCTCCTCCTCTTCTCGATCATTATACTCCAATACCAACCTCTTAATGTCTTGTTTCTCTTCAAGCTCAGCTGCTTCTTTCTGTTTTGTGCTCTGCACAAGTGAGCAATCCCGAGGGATCAACATCTGCTTTGTTTGTTGCTTGTTTCCACGCTTCACAAGAACTTTCACCGGAACCTCCTTGCTTCCTCCAGCTTCCTCATCTAATGTCTCGTCTCCACTCTCTCCTCCCCTTCCATGATGATCCTTTGTGGGCCCCTCAAACACATTCATTGGTATCATCATGTTTAATGTAGGTCTACCACGCAGTTCTTGACGGCGCTGCTCCATGCTCTCCTGCAGTCGGGGCATAAAAGTTACCAAATGTATCCCTTCAGTATATCATTCTAGAGAAATATAAAGACTATTAATTTAAGAAAACATAAAATGCAAACATCGGCAGAGCCAGAAGAATGTGATCGTTGAGGCAACAATTCAATTCCACGTAAACCAAATATTGGTGTCAAACAATAGCACAGATAGCATCTTGGTCACACACACCTCATGGATCTTGAACCCACAATCTCACCCTCCTAACTATGTTTCAAAATCACTTCAAACTATTCGGAAAATTTAGCCCCAGCCCCACCCAAAAAAAATGGATAAAGAAATTTGGAATAGAAACCAAAAAACCATAGAGCATACTAATTAAGTCCCATAAAATATATTCCAAGAAATTGTAAAGATGACTTAATTCAACCTGAAAGTATAACAAAAATATTGAGTAAATAACAATCTCAATCATACCTGCATTACCGCCTTAAGCTCCTGTTCAAAATTAGCTTCTTCCAGAGGGTCCACCTCAGGGGCCTTCTGCCTGACACGGACTTCATCGTCATCATCAGAAGCAGGTCCACCCCCATCATCATCATCCTCATCCTCACTATCACATCCATCATCATGATTCTCTTCATCCAACTCTTCATCATCATGTCCCTCTGGCTCGCTGCCACTCCCCGACTCACTATCACTGTCCCCAATGCCTTCATGCATCCCGTTTTCGTCAGTGCCATTAATGCTCTGTCCATTCACTGAGGTGGCATCAGAAGTACTCCTCCTTGAACGCTTTTCTGTGTCAGAGTGCTTCTCATTACTAACCTTGTCAGTTGAAACAGTATGTTCATGCTCCTCAAGTTCTATTATAGCTGCATTCACCTCTTCAATGGTAGAGTATCGAGTCATATTGGGCCGTAATTCAGCAAATAAGTCCTGAAAATGCTTCAATTTTTAGGACCTTACCATAATAGAAATGACGTTGGTATTATCTAATAAATTCAGTGCAGAAGGGAATTAACTTTCCAAAATCCAAGTTTAAAATTCCTCAAAACCCAACAAAGATTCTTAAAAGATTAAGAACAGAGAGCAGAGAGGAACTCCAAGTATGCTACTTATTGCATGATGCAGTTTCTCTGCTAACCAGGTTCTAAAATTACTGGATATTCTTACCACAATTGATCTCTAATATGCTAGTGATTAAATTTGCAGCAAATATGGGAGAATGCTATTGTGCTAATGATTTAGTGTATAAGACGGTAGAATCCAAATAATATAAACTTGTTCAAAACACTAAATTTAGTAATCCAAAAATTGTTTCTTCCTAACTCCTCACAGAATAGTCAGAAATAAATAAATGGTGTGTGCTTTATTTCATTAAAAAATAATTAATTAAACAGAAATCAGTCTTCAATTTGATAGCTATTTGTCATGCTCAAAACTCTAGGACCTGAGATTGACAATACTGGGGCGGGGCGAGGCAGTTCCCACATAAAAATTTGGCATAAACGTCCTCTTCCCTTGCAAGAAAGAGCAACATCTGATTAAGCCAAGGGGAGGTTTTTGGAAGCAAATTTCCAGCCAATCAGCATGAGGATTTACGTCCCTACAGACATGACAAAGTTGCAGATCCAATTTTGGTGCAGCAGTTCTTTAATGAGTCAAAAGAAAGAAAAATTATCTTGCTGCATTGTATTTGTAGGTTTCAATGATTCCCAGCCCTCAAATAAGGCAGGGTTTGGTCCTACCTAATTGAATGTGCCTTGAGAACCAGATCCTAGCAGAACACCCCTTACTCCCAGCTAAAAAGCTAACTCGACAGCAAATGGCTAGAGTTCAGCTGTCATTTCTACATATAAAAGTGTCAAAATCTTACAGCCTTTCCATTCCTGTTCTGTGCTAATATTGGTTAATCGTATTTGTATATAATCTACACCATTCATTAATAACTCTACCCCCACAGCCTCATTGCATAATATTTTAAATTTACTTCTTAGCAAGCTTAATAATTGATTCGTAACAAATTGTGATTGCCTAGTTTCCTATAATATCAAGAATAGTAAAAGGAAGGGAATAAAGAAAGAGATGTATGACTGACCTGTAAGTCAAATTCAATATCTAGAGGTAGTGCACCTTTGCTGAGAATATACCTCTGAAAATGTACTAAGAATCTATCAAGCTTCCTCTTGGAAGAGCCTCGATCAAAGTAGTGCCCACAGGTGTCAAGCAGAGTACAAACCATCCTGATGCGGAAACTATCTTCTGGTGGGTCTAGTGCATCTTGCTAATAGCATTAAAAAGAAAAATAAAAAAACGAAGATGCATTATCCATGCGTTATACATATAATCAGAAACATTCTTATGCTTTGTAAATCAGAGTGGCTTCTTATCTATGTGTTACACATGGAGCCTGTGAATGCATACAAACACACACAAGCATGATCAAATTTAAATTGAGTGACTTTCCTAGTAAGCAACTTCATGCATAGAAATCAATATAATTATTATTAGAAAGACACTTGCCTACTGGGAAGGCAAATCAGACACACAGGACAGGACATCTCTATCCTAATCCAACACTCATTTTGAGAAACATTAAAGAATTTAACTTAATTTACTACCCAGAAATTTCATGTATGCAAACAAAATATTTCTAGTAATATAAATCAAAAACTAAATACAAAGTCATGTTCTCGTATCTAGATGATCAGGAGTTGCTTAGTCCAAGACTCATTTCCATATCTGTTAATCATGACATTATAGACAATTATTCATTCTTAAAGCATGTCAGACGATACAGACTTTTTTTTTTTTGATAAGTATGTCAGTCGATACAGACTTCCCACATCTATACAAAGAAAAATACCCATTTTCATTAACATTAATGAAAGCAATGTAAAGCAAGCAACACCTATTTTCAGAATCATTAATTTTGTTGTCATGGACAAACTCACACATTATACAAATAGAACCATCACAACCAAGCCTTTGTCACAAAATTTTTGGGTCAACTATAGATCCTTAGTTGTCATGTATCCACCATTCTATTCTATCTGAAATCATACTGTCTTACCTCCTTAATTGACATGTACTTTTTACTATTTCTACTAATGTTATTCTAGGCCTTCCTCTATCATTTTTTTGTTCCCTACACTTGAATCAACTCACTCTTCCTCATTGGTGCATAAATTATTTTCCTATGAACATGACCAAACCATGTGACTCTCCCAAACCTTCTCATCAAGAAAGGCCACTCCATTTGTTTTTGTTGGTAAGTTACACACATACCCAATGGGTTTAGAATCCACAACCTCACCCTTCCCCTAGAACTTATAAGGGCATGAAATGCCAATTGAGCTAGAGCTCAATGGCTCCACCACAATCTTTATGCAAATTTCTTCATTTTAAATATCTTTCCTTATATTTCCTCTTATCCATTTTAACATTCTCATTTCAACTACACCCATTTTATAAACTTCTTAATAGCCCAACATTCAGAATTATAAAGCATAGTTGGTCTTATGGTAGTCTTATAAAATTTACCATTTAATGTAACACATATTCTACAAACACACAATACACAATTCACCAGATATGATTCTCCACTTCATCTGCTATGATCTTACCCTATGATTCACATCCTCTTCAATCTATTCTCATCCATTCTCATGAATAGTTGATCCAAGATATCAAAAACCCACTCTTTGGTATCTCCTGACCATCAAGACTTACAGCCTCTTCATCTTTGTTTCTGCTTTTACTAAACTTACAATCTACATTCCATGTACTTTGTTTTAGTCCTGCTTAGCCAAAAGTCTTAAGACTCTAAAGCAACTCTCCAAATTACTAATTGAACATTAATATACTCTATGAGAACTCCTTTCTTTTCTAAAGCCACTACATAACCTATCTATGTATCTTATGATACGTTTTCTCTAGGGACAAGCCCCTACATAAAATCCATATGGAGACCTCTAGCCAGCATCTTGGAGCCACCCCAACGGATTTGCCCCTTTATTAACCCAGTGTGTGTGGGACAAGGGGACTAAACACATCTAGGGGAATAGCCAGGCTCTTAAGAGCTTAGGAAACCCTTATTAGTAAAAAAAAAAAAAAAAAAAAAAAAAAAAAAAAAAAAAAAAAAGATGTTTACCAACTTCTCTATATTTTTCCATTAAACATATAAGAAAATAGCTTCTGGCATAAGACCAAATTGATTTTTCAATATTGTGGTTTCATGTTTTAGCCTATATTCAATCACTCCCTCCCAAAATTTCATAGTGTGACTCAAGCTTTATTCCACGATAATTTGTATAATTTTGAATATTTCCCTTATTCTTGTAAGTAGGTAATAGAGTACTTCCCCTTCACTCGCTAAACATGTTAACGCTAAAGCTCTTACTGAAAATATTTGTCAACTAGCACATCAAACAAAAAAGAAATTAAAAAATAAAAATAAAAGAATTCTTTTGATAGACATTTAAATAAATAAAAAAAGATACAATTCCATACCTCTGGAGTGCCATGGCCAAAGACAAGAATCAAATAAAGTGTCTCAAAAATAACAGATGAGTCTACATGCTCATAATTATACAGCTCCCCTAAGAACCGCATATGGGCAATGCGTCTTTGTTGCATCCCATAATCATTTAATTCTAGCCCAAGCCTAATCTCCTCCAAGACCTGAATGTAAAGTCATCATCAATGAACTGTCAACAAAAACTCCAAAAAAAAAAAAAAACACAGGAATGCCTACAATAATACACACTTCATATGTACATGGAATTTTACAATATTTCTGATATTTTCCCCTTCCTTCTAGGGTATTTCTTCAGAGCCAGTCACAGCACTGACGAAGGGAGGCTACTTTGAGTTGACAGTAACAGAATCAAAAGTGTTGAGCAAAAACAGGAACGAAAATTTTGAGGGTTGATCTTGTTAGAAGGCATTCTTTCCCCCAAAAGAGCATTTGGCAAGTTGTGATTCTAATTAGAGTATCTTCTGTCCTCTAGACAGCAGCCTTCCATCATATTTTAACAGTGGAGAGTTTAGAGTGGCTTTAAGCCAGTGCATTAAGCTCAAGAGCAATGAAAAACTGTTGAGCATCTATCAGAAGATCCATTGGGTGACAACATTACCTTGTTCATGGGTTTTTTCTTCCATTAGAATAAGGAATTCCACTTTTAGAAAGTGGACATGTTTTGGGACATCCCAAAAAGAAAAGTGATGGAGTCATGGAAGATTAATATGCTATTGCTTTGCAAATTCACCTATTCAAGATTATTGTATTGGGTCCTTGTGTGAAGTCCAATTGAAGTGAAAGTCATGCCCTTTTAATGGTCTAAGTATGAGTCTTTTAGGGTTAAAACAGATTTTAATTTGGGTTTTTATTTTACTAGTTGTTATATTGAGGGGAAAATTTGTAATTTCTACAATTCCTGCGAATTAATGGTATTTTGGTAATTTAGTTGAGTCTAGAATCTTCTCAGGTATTCTAAGTATCTTAGGTTTATTTACTTTGGATCCAAGTTAGTATTTACTAGGTTTTATTAGTAGTCCTAATACTAGTAGGATTCCTATTACTACTAGTATAAGTAAAGAGTACATATATTGTACTGAATGTATTAAAAAAAAAAAGAAGAAAAGAGAATGAGTTGATTAATAAAATTGAGTGTCTTGAGCAATAGGCACGTTGGCCTTTTTGTTTCTTTCTCCTTCTCTCTTCTCTTTATTTTCTTTTCTTTCTTTCTAAGGTTATGGTTCGCGGGTACTATTCACAAAGCCGCTAAACAGCCTTAAAATCTATCTAATTCTTCTTTCCTAACCCTAAACCCACCACAACTAAACATAGACAAATCTCTAATTTGTCCTATATCAACAAATGAGATATTTAAAATGGGATGAAGGAAGTTAAAAGTTACAACATATTACTCAATGATGGATGAATTCATAGTGTTAAAGATGCTAACCACTTAATCAAGAATTAAAAAGTCAATGATCTTGCTCCTACTGATCAAACATCAACTTCAATGATAGATATGGTAGAAAGGCTAACCACTGGATATTGCTCCCCCTCTTCAATTTTCCTCAAAATTCACCCAACCAAACAGCCTTATAGACACAGCCACTTTCATTTTATATCACTATCCCAAGGACAAAGAATAGAAGCTCTTGAACATGAATAAAAAAAGCTTCTCTGAAACTGTCAGCCCGAGTTGCCCACTGGAACCAACAACACTTCAGATTTTGCCCTTACATCTCTATATAGCAAGGAAAAGAGACGAGCTTTTATGATGAACAACAAATAATCGTTATTAAGAGATCATTTTGTATCATTTCAGTGTTTATATCCAAAATCCACTTAAGTCAAAAGGCTCTATCTATTTTTAAGTTTTTGGCCTTTGACTTCAAATAGTTGTAAACACCAATTGGGATTTGTTTTTTTTTTTAAAAAAAATTAGATTTTCTTTTCAAAACACTAGCTTATTCCAATAGAACGCAACTTCCCTAGATGCATTTTCTAACATTAAGCATTCCACGAGATGTAAATTGAAAAATCCAAATTCAGAAGCTTGCACCAGCAAAAGAAATATAAAATGGAGGAAATGTATATCAAGAAAAAAAAATTAAGTGGATAATCTAGATTCTCTCTCAAAATCAAGATCATGTTTCTTATGAAAACTTCAATCAACTGAAGAAAGGGTTATCTGAATTGAAAGTTAACAAACCTCATCAACAACAGCAATGGCAAACTCATCATGATAGCGACTCAAACCAGCAGTGAGAGAAGCAATTAAGTGAATCTGACCATACTTCCCTTTGTGAACCTTCATAAAGCATTTTAGAAGATATGGCTCACATTCACTCCATGGCAATTTGCGAAGTTGCCTCAGGACATGCTCAATGGTGTTCTTATCAAGATCTGAAAATAGCAATTTCCTAATATACTGCCAAAAGATAAGCAAACAAAAAGTTAAGAGTCAGATTGGGGGGATTTTTGGGGGGGGGGGGGGGGGGACCACTGAACCTGAGAAATTTGTCACACCTGATGCAATGGAGGACGGACTTTAGAGACTCGTGCAGATCTTTCAGGTGGTTTGCACAGGTAGTAAGCATTTTCTACTAGGGTGCTGTGGCGAGGATCCAGATTTTTGACATTTTTCAAGCGCATCAAAATTTCCAACATGTTAGCCATCCGAATGGTAGTTTCAGGAGATCGATACAGAAAACGACCACATGTCTCGAGAAGATTGCAAGCAACATCAATGTTGTGATGAGTGAAATCATCTAAACAAGCCTGGTGAGAATATAAAGCATCAATACAAGAAACACCAGTTTAGATGAGAAATCTTATTAATGAGCCTGGTAAGAGGAGAAAGCATCAACATATATGTATCCAATATGAACTAAAGGATCAACCTTAATGAAAAATATTTATCTCAAATCTCAACAAATAGCATACACAGTTTCTTAATTCATCTTTCAACTAAAATTCAATAGACCAGGAGATGGAAGTTAAATAAGAAAATGCAAGTAATGGAAATGATAACAATAAAGCTGATTTCAAGGCAAGATATCTCCATGCTAGTTACTCTTTTGCAACCAAAAGGTATACAAGAACCACAGAGAACATCAAACATTGTAGACATAGAAATTGAAGAGGATAACATCCTACCTATGCTAAGCATTTTTATTTAATGTGTAAGTTTTGGCCCCAAGGAGAGGGGGTACAGGACAGGAAATTCGAACTAGTGACCTCCACTTCATGAGGCATGGTGCTAGGCTTAAGGACCCATATTGTCAATAACACAAATTGTCAATAACACACACACACACAATTACCTTCAAACAACTAAAAACAAGGCCAGATGTTGCAATTTTAAACTTGCAGAGTTCTCCAATAAACCTAATATTCCTTATCTTTGTTTCAATGTTCATTTGATCCTGCAGCGAATTACAGTTCAAAAGGAAAATCATGAATAATTAATGAAATGAAAAAGCAGCAGGACATAAGAAATAACCATCAACTCCTATTTATAATGGAACACCTATTTGATATGTGAAACTTTACCTTTTTATTAATTAAGAAGTTAAACTCCTCCTCCAACATCTGCAACAACATGGAAGAGACATCCTTCATACAAGTTGAAAGTGTGGCAACCATGCGTGAGTAGTATGGTAGTAGTTCTAGAGATGTCCTTGGGACATTAAACAGTGCCCTTGCAAGCTTTTTCCGATTGGACTTTGAATTTAAATAACAGAATTCTACCTGGAAATGAAAATATACAATGATAAGCCCTTCATTGTGAGGGTTTTGATACCAAAATATGAAAATTGGTAGTAGACAATAAAGCTTAAAGATACAGAGATGATTACAGTCAGTTGATCGATAAGATCACGGCTCACACAACCTGGAAGCCTCTGTAATAAAGCATCCAAATTTGTGCCTTCAAGACCTTTTAATTTCTCCTTTTCATTTTCCCCCTTTTTATCTGAATCTTTCTCCTTCCCTTTCTCTTTGTCCATATCTTTAGTCTTTTCAAGACCTTTTAGTTTCTCCTTTTCATTTTCCCCCTTTTTATCTGCATCTTTATCTTTCCCTTTCTCTTTGTCCATATCTTTAGTCTTTTCTTTATCTTTTTCTTCCTTATCTTTCCCTCTATCTAAGTTTTTCCCCTCCTGCAAAGTGCCAGAGTCTGCAGAAACCTCTGTTGTATCTTGGGTAGCTTGCTGACGTTGGTCTGATTCAGGTGCCAGTTCCTTACAAACAAACCAAAATTTCAATTTCATAGCATCTTCAAATGGTAGATACCATACCCTATGAACATGAATTTCAATAGCTAAATTCTAAAAATTGATGATTAAAAAAATACTAATTAAAACAGCACCTTTTATAAAATCATAACACAAACAACTGAAAATTTCCCAAACATTTTTCAATGATTGGATATAAGAAAAGATCAATTTTCACCACAATGTTATGGCTAGCTCAAAAAATAAGCAGAGCATTAGATAATAATTCAGAATTTAAGCTTCTTACAGCCTGTTGTTCTTGCGTCTTGGCAGATTGTTCATTCACTTTGGGTTCTGCTTCTCCCAATAATACTGCTGGTACAAATGCTCTGAGAAAAAATAGATTCATCAATCTTAATAACATGTCAAGCAAGCAAATTTACTTTTAAGGGAACCACCATCTAAGGAACAAGCAACCAAAAAAGCATTCATAATTGTCAACAAACAACACTACAAAAGTGGCAAATTTTATTTAAAGGAGACTTTCAATTGGCATAATAATCTGACCAAGACAAACCTGAGATCAGGTAAGCCTTCATAGAAAGCCCTGGTATCTTCATCATCCCACAAAGCTTCTAGAACAGAAGAATCTTTCCCAGAAGCAGGAGGTGAAGCATCCTCCCCAGTAGTAACCCTAGTTGTGTGACCATCCTCTGGCATCACTGGGGGCTGCATATCAAGTGCTTCTGCTAAACTGCAAAAAGAGGAATTCATACAATCAGATAAAAAAGAAATTAAGTTACTAAACTGAAATTTTTATGAAGAACACGCCAGTTGAGTGGAAGCTGAAGGAAGATCTATTTTCTATTTAAGGAGCACAGGCACTTCAAAACCCCCCAGTGTGTCTGTGTTCTACACGAACACTCCATCCTCACTGTGTTTGGAGAAAAAAAATTCCTCTGATATAAAATATATATACATATTTTTTTTATAAGTAATAAAGAAATTTTATAAAAACACACAGCCCAGTACATAGGAAATGTACAAAAAGGCAAAACATCAAGAAACCAAATTACAATGATCTAACAACACATGAAGGGAAATACATGAAAGAGATGGTAAAACAAGACACCATTCGAGAAGAGTAAAAAAGAAGAAAGACTTAAGCTCAATCATGGACCGTTCACGACCCTCAAAGCTTCTAGAATTCCTTTCCCGCCAAATGCACCACATCAAACAGAGCGGCACAAGCCTCCAGATAACTACATTACGATGACGCCTGAATTTGCATGTTATGCTTATAAATAAATAAATATTCTTAAAAGATACATATTAATTAATTAATTGTTGTATCCCCACCATGTTGTGTCCTAATTTTACAAGAATTGCCAAATCTCCATGTCCATGTCCGTGCCAATGTCCATGCTTCTTAGATTTTTATTTACCCCCATTGAGTTTCTTTTATTTATTTATTTATATGCACCAGCTACAGCAAACAGCTATTATGCCATCATCTTCAGCAGCGGTAAAAGAATATTACAGTGTCCCCAGAAACAAGAATTCTTATCTTAAGAACTGATGGAACTTTCTAGGCTGACCACCCTACAGCTCAGGCGTCTTGATGAATTGTGACTGAAGTGAAGACTAAGGGGAAAAAAAAAAAAGAAAAAAAAAATCTTAAGCAATCATGCAAGCCAGAACCTTTAAGAAGCATTTACAGATCAAGAAAATTAGTAAGAGACTTGACATATACTTTAATTGCTGCATCCTTCCCCATGTTAAACCAAAAATCATTAAGATCTACAGAAAGCCAGTTATCCTATTCTACAGGACAGCTTTGGCAGTTCAGCTTTTACACCTCCCCATCAGCAATTCTCATCTTGAAATATACCTGAAGAATTCAAAGATTTTATGACCAAAGCTCCTTGATTGAATGTCTGCAGCTCAGGGATTCCAAAACTTCCAGTCAAAGTATTGTTGAAGCCAAAAATGTCAAAGATTGAAATAATTTCCACAAGTGAGTTTGTATCTTTCAAATTTCAACGAAAATTTCCAAAGTTATGCCACCTTTCTTGCATTAGCATCTATGTGATATAGATCTTCAGATCATACTAATTTCATGACATAAGCCATTAATTCACCAATTAGTAGAACCACATAAATCAACATGTCTGGATCATGTGACTAGTATCCTAAACTTCCTTTTAGAAATATTGATGGTATCAGCGCAAAGTCACAGAAGTAAATTAACTGAACTTAAAGTCCATATAAACCCGAGATCAGCTATGATATAAGCAAACATTAGTATAGAGCATAAAGAATAAGAAATTATCTAGTGAGATATCACGTGATAAAAGCATGCAAAATGTCAAAGCAATGAAATATTGTAGGTTGTAAATCGTACAACATAAATAAAATCCTATTGAGGAATTACCAACCCCATTGTTTGAGTCACTAGCAAAAACAGATGCAATGAAGAGTATAAAACCATAAATAACTTACGAAGAGATATTGCGGTACAAATGGTCATAAGATTTCCGCAGCTTTTCATATGAGGAGACATTTTCATCACTGAGCTCTCCTCTAGCATTTAGAATCTTAGCATTTTCATGCTCCATTTGACGAAGTGACTATGCAGGAATACAAACATAAAAGTCCATCAACTACAACCATTATGAAAAGATATAAAGAGGGAATATTATAAAAAATAATTCTTTATTCAAATAAATATAGAACACCAGGATCTAAAAAAATGGAAGTAGGAAAAGTTAAAAAACAGCACCTAATTTTTTTAAAAATAGAAGTAACTTAAAGAGTCTTACATCATGCTCGGACTGAAGTAGCTCAGCTGCAGCATCATAGTATGTATGGAATGCCTTCCTGAAAAACTTCTTTTGATCTGTTGTGATATTAAGGCCCTTAAAAAACTGTAGCACAATGTCAGTAGAGTAACCAGAATAAAATAACATTGGAAAAGTAATCCTTAACATCCAAAAAGGCCAAAAGAACAAAAAAAGAAAAAGATAAGCATGTTAAAGATTTTCATTGAAAAATAAAACCCTTTAAAACAAGAATAAATTTAAATGGAAATCACAAACAGCTCCACTTCTAATTTAAATGATGAAAAGCCATGAACAGAACAGGGATAACAAGGCTAATAAGATGTACTAAGTCATGTAAAAGACCAAAGAGAAATTGTACCTCTTCATGAATTTCTTGTCCAGAGAATGTAAGTCCTAGGAAAATTCTTCCTTGTCGAGCAAAACTAGCGAGAAGGGTCATATTTGTCTGAGTAGTATCTCTGTCCTTTAAATGTTCTAAGTTTGTAAGATCCTTAATGATATTCATGAAAATGCCACTGTCTTCTATAACTCCAACAAAGTAAAGTTCCAAAAGGAGTTTCAGAGTGCTGCGCTTTTTCATGGCCTTCAAGTTCTTATCTGCATCCAAGTCATCCCCAGACTTTCCAGGAAAAAATATCTTCAAGAGCCCTTGAGTCAGGCTTGGCGAGAAATCTTTATACCTTTGATGAAGCAAAGAGCAGATCTTTGAAAAAATAGACAAGTGTCAGACACTGCAGGAGAACAGTTAAAACACAAACGGTATCCCTATGTTTATCACTAAGCATCAATTAAATGAGTTCATATATGCACTAAACAAAAGAAAACAAAGCTTTCACTCATAGGAATGCATGAAACAAATCCACTCTAATATGTAGAAGTAAAAAAATTGCACGAAAAACTAAAGTCTCAAGAGATATTTAGTGCAAAAGGGTACCTGAACCGCTGCTTGTATATCTGAACTTCTAAGCTTGGCATCACAAATAGCTGTGACGGCTTCACTAACAAATTTGCTTAGGTTGACACCTCGCAAATCTTCCATCAGGCCTTCGCGCTGCTCTTCATTTATCTGCTTTAGCTTTTTTATAACTGCTGTATTGCGTTTAATGCTGGAGTCCAATGTCCTAAGAAATCCTGAATCTGGTTATGTTGACAGTGTCAATATTTTAAAAACACATAATATTGTCAAACAAAATAGAATGCAATAGTCAATTTTAAAAGCAAAAGAGATTCTGCCAACTAAGCCTGGGGAAGTATAAAGATATGCAGAGATTCTAATAGCAAGAAATGTTTACAAGAAACACAAATTGGTTCACTCAAAAACACTAAAGCAAGTTCCTGAAGAAAAGAACATGAAGGAGAGCTCAAAAGCAAGTGTCCTTAAAGAATTACAAGCAGACCCTCATGAGGTCCAAAAATCAACAATAGTACTAGAAGACACCCCACCCCCAAAAAAATCGAAGTACAATATTCAAAAAGAGATCTCAAAAAACTATTCTTAATCCTTTTCTAGAATGCTGTTCATTCTAAAAAGTCTGTCGATTCCTCTTTCTCCAAATAGTCCACATAATAAAATGCTGTGTAGCTTGCCACAATGCTATTATGACAATACCAAAACACCCCTCTCCAAATAGTCAACAAATTGATTACCTGGCCTAACATAATGCAAAGAACCCCAAAAGCCATAAATGCAAAAGACCACAACTCCCTAACAATAGGGCAGTGCAGCAACAGCCAACAAGCAGTCAACAATTTCAATACTGCCCTTCCACGTTATACACCACCACTAGCTTCCGCTTTGCAAGGTTATCTCTGGTCTAATAAGGAATTCAAAGCTAACTAAGGTGTACCTTACTACCCCATATGTCTTTCTAGACAAACCCAAATTGAGGGGCTCATCGCAACCATATGCATAATAGGACCAAACACTGAATTGGCCTTTCCCATTTGGATTCCAATTTCCAAAACAAACAGTCCTTATTCCTTTCAACAATCTGTATAGAGTAATGTAATCCCCTCAAGTCATTCAATCCTTCTAGCTCCCAGTCATGGAAATCCCTAATGAATTGAGGATTCTAACACCAACTTCTACCATTCTCACCAAATGTAATCAAAGAATGTACTGAAGCATCTGTGTCCACTGCAACGGAGTATAAGTCTGTAAACAAGGTCTACAAAGACTGATCTCCACACCATACATCATGCCAAAATCTAATTATCGTGCCATTCCCCACCCTAATGGATACAAAATCAGAGAATCTATCCCAATTAGCTCAAATTCCTCTCCACAGACTACAACCATGAGGTCACAATCACCATATACCAATCACCCAATTGCTCTCTATATTTAGCCTTAATGATACCACACCAAGGCTGCCTTTGTTCAACCCCATATCTCCATACCCATTTTCCCAACAAAGCTTTTTGAAAGTGGTGATTCTCCAAAGTCCTAATCTCCAATTTACAATAGGAGAGCACACCTTATTCCAACCCACTAAATGAAATTTACCTTGAACATGGTAACTTAAAAGTAAAAACTCACACTCTGAGGCATACTTTTGAACCAATTGATCCCCACTGGCCAGTCTACTCCTTAATACTCCACTCCCTGAGGCTAAAGTTATATGCACATTTCTAATCTTGGAATTGAAAATGATGCCACATGTCCTATTCTATTAAAACCTTAATATTTGCATTCTCAATCCTAGCAGAACCTTTATAAGCAAATCGTCTTTTCTCTCTCTAGTCCCAACACTGATTCAAGCTCCTTCCCAATAATGCAGATTTGACGTACCAAATCTGGGCTTGCTAATTGAGCATAGTTGCACAAAACTTGAGCTAGTGACCTAGTATAACCTTTCTTTTTAAAGTGAGACCCAGTAAAATTATGAGCACCATACTATTATGAAAGATGTGGTTAGCTCTTATAACAAGGAAATTTTTTTGATAGGTCTTAATTAACAAGGTAATTGTGGGAGGTAAAGACAGGAAAACAGGATTTTCACCTGAAAAAGAAAAATAAAAATCACATAGGGAAATTGAAAGTAATTATAATAAATTAAAGCTACAGGTCAAATGCATGAGAGATGATCTGAACTGAAGAGACATGGTATATCTTCTGATACATTGTAAGTTGGGGAGGGAGGATTTGAACCTTGGACGACTCCATTGGAAAAGCCAGGAAATACCAATTAACCTAAAGGTCATTGGCAAAAAGACATGGTATCTTTGCACATACCTCCAGAAGAACACTATAGATTCCTCCAGAAGTTCCAACCTCCTCTTTCTAAAATCCTAAAATCACTCCATTAAACACAAACACCTAAGATTGACTGTTCTGAAATAACTCTTATCAGCATTGCTTTATCAAAATAATTTATAAGCCTTGTTCCTTTTATTATATGCTTTCCAATTAAGCATAAATTATGAAGTTCGTACCAAACTTTTAGCTTCTGTATAGAGATTTGCATCCTTTTAGATGACCATTCAAACATTGATACACATAGAAAACCCAGAAATTATTGTAACATTCACTAACCAGGCCTTTCAGGATTCATATTGCTTTGACGAAGAGCCATTTTTGACTCAACTGATTTCTTCATTTCCTCAAGACGAGCCGCAGCTTCCTGCAAAAAGAAAATAATAGCCTTGAAAAGTCATTTCTATAAAGAACTACCTGTCCAAAAAGAGCACAAAGAAGAAAACAGTAAGTTCTCAGCACATTATCAATGCCATTTTCAGATATTTTCCATCATTACCCAACTTGGTGCAAATAAAATCAATATCATCACGTGCACCAGTTTTTGTGAATTGTAACAACACTAATAGACAGAAAATATTAATAACCTGCATAACTAAACCAAAGTGCAAACCAACCAACTAAAAGAACGAGTCATCGTGAATCAATTTTCAGAACCAGATACACCAATCTCACCTCCTCATCTTGCTTGCAATGATTTTCAGCTCCAACACGGCATTCATCCTCATGGTGATCCATCTTCCTATTTGTATATATTAATAATTATATATACACCTACATAACAAAGTCATCGAAGAATTAATCAGCAAAGCTTCAAGAATTAACGTGAAGGCAAAGCATATGATTATTTCCAACTCGTTCAATCTACAAACTAAAACAACATCCACCAAAGCAAAACCGCCTCAACATATCACTCAAAATTAAGCTAAATTGTGCAAGAAATTCCACTCCACTCTCATCGCATCAAAATTTTTGCTTTAAGCTAAATTGTTTTTTTTTTTTGGTTGATAAATCATGGTCAAAATAGGACCCAATTCTACAAAGCCTAAATATACAGCGCTTAACAATTTGCTTTTATATGGTTACAAACTTCCAAACCAAGAAAAAAAAAAGAAAAAAGAGAGAGTATGAATTAGGTTATATGATATCAATTTCACATAGAAGAAAGAAACCTATGTGAGGTTATGGCATTTGCTACCGAGATCTCGCTCCTACAGAGTGAGAATACGCACAGGTATACGAGAAGAAGACGAAGTTAGGGTTTACCTTGTGTGAGATTTCGTCGGAGAGAGTCGCCGGCAAAGTGAAGAATGGAGTAAATAACTTAGAGAGAGAGAAAGACAGAGAGAGAGAGAGCGAGTGAGTTGTGGCGAAATGGAATATGGGGTAAAAAAACCAAAATCGCTGACCGATTTGAATTTTGTGCGTTTAGGGTCCGAGAACGGGTTAACCCGTTTGGATGTAATTGTAAAATCAGGCCCATCTTCTTAGCCCAATAGAGTTGGAAGAATATATATAAGGCCCAGTTGGGGCATTTGAATGGGCTTGGGCTGCTCTTTATATTATATTCTCAAATTTTTTTTTGAAGGAACAGGTAAGACAGTGTTGTTTGAGTGGGCTTGGGCTTCTCGCTGCTAAGCTATATATATATATATATATATTTTTTTTTTTTTTCTAAAGCTTCATTTATACTTTTACTTAGCTTATTTTTAAAATCTCACAAAAAAATTTATTGTCGAAATAAAAACAACTAAGCAAATAAGCTATTTTAAATCACATGACAGAAGAGGAAAATAGGGTAAAGCGAAATTATTTTTATAAGGCATTCTTGAAATTTCTTCTTGATTTTTTTTTTCTCTTGTTAATGTTTTTTTTTTCCCCCAAAAATACTTTAACGCAGAGTTTTTGAAAAAATTACCTTTAGAATCCTATAATTAAAGAGGTGTAACAAATAAAATCATGTAGTTTCAAAAGTAACAAAATAAACTTAGAAATTTCAAACAATTTCAAATTAAACTATAGTTTCAAAATTAACAAATTAAACTTTGAGATTTCAAAAAGTAACAAATCAAACTCTAAGCCTATATATATATATATATATTTTTTTTTAGAGGAAAAACTCTCAGCCTATATTAAGCCCCAAATGCAATGTTTGCTTAAATAGTTTTAAATTGAATTTGTTACTTATTGAAACATCGAGATTTAATTTAATATTTTAAAAACTATATGGTTTAATTTGTTACACCAAGTTCAACATTTACGTAGACATTTCAAAGGAGAATATGGATTCAAAGATCTCTTTCTCCATTTTATTGTGGAAAAAAAAATAGAAAGACAAAAAAACAGGGAGTCCAAAATCACGGCTAACATTTTACCAAATAGCTTTCATTAATAGGAAGAGTCAAAGCTAACTAACATAACATCAAATCACAACTAAAGCACCTACTTTCTGTCACGTTTCTTCCACCATTGCAAAAACTCACACCGACTAATTCTTGATAATCAACAACCTTTAACTGTGATGAAACCAAATTCCACAAATTTTCAAAAGAACTTTCGTTTTTTTGTTAATTGGTAATTACACATGTACACATTACATTATGGGCCCATGAAATTCACATTCTTTCTTGTTTCTACAGGGAGAAGAAATATCATTGAAAGACAGGAAATATGGGCTTTGCCCAGAAGTGAGTAGGGTGCTATTATAGTCAAGAGCTAAGTAAAGAAGCTAAATTGGTCGCCTCCCTTTAACCATTTTTTGTTTACCAAAAAAAAAAAAAGATATCATTCAAGTTAAACATTATTAGCCAAAAAAAAAACCTTCGAGGGGCAGCTGGTCAGTTTGTTTTTGGCTCTGCCCCTCACGTTTTCTTTGATATGGTTATAACTGAGCATGCGTTAGATGAAAATTTAGTGTAGTTTGTACGGTTTCTGCTGTTTCAATAAAATTTTCTTGATTTTCATGTATAAAAAAACATACCCTATTAATCAATTGCTTTCCACCATCCATTTTGATAAGTAAAATGTACCAGCACCTCTTAATGATAAAAAGGAAAGGCAAACTGAACCATTGAAATTGGAGCTATATTTAGACTTCCTTAAAATAAATGAAACTACATGCATTTCTCCTTATAAAATCTCTGCCACCATTTTTCAATTCCTTCTCCACTTAGAACTTCATTGGAGAATTTCTCAAAACAAACTTATGATGGCAACTTCTATGAAGAAGTTTTCGGTCGGGTTCCTTGTTATGTTGCTGGTGACCCTAATTGTAAGCTCTAGCTTCACAAATGCAGACGAGGAGTATAAAGTCCAGGACGAGAATAGAGATTTCTTGGTTGGAATACCACTTTATAGGTTCAAGGACAAGCCCAATGCGCTGATACCTGCCTTTGAGATTGACTCACTGTCACATAATAAGAAAGCAGATTCACCATGAAATTATGCAATAGCATGGTGCTTGTGCAGTTCCAGTCATGTGTAATCAATGTTTTTTATGTTTGAAATTTGGAATTGGGTTTGACACAAGAAGGATTCCCGGGAGGAAAAAAAACGTAAGGACTATATGCAATGCTATATATTGGATATATTTGAATTGAATTTTTGCTCTGTATATTAGAGTAATGAAAAGTGTGTGGCATAATGACTTGGAAAAATTAGAACCATATTGTTAAAGTTGGAAATTAGGACATCATCTGGTACAATAATCAAATCACAGCCTTTATATGGATTTCAATTTGCTCTACCCAGATAAATTTCTATGTCCCAAGGAGGTTATAGGGATAGGGCACAAGAAGTCCCACCCCAAGGGTGTATATAATTTAACCTTGTTACATGAATCTCATTTATGATTAATTTTGTTTGAATATATTGCAATAGCATCCTATAACAATTGTATTTTTTTAACACTCTCATAATTGTACTTTCCCTTTCTCTTTCATCTCTACCTTATAAATGTCAAAACTACCTATAAATTACTTCAAATTTGCCCTACTTTGAACCTATTCCGTATAGGTTTTTCTCGCCCCAAGATGGGACAGGGACATGTATCCTTAATTCGATCCCGCCCCACCCTCTTGTCATCGCAAACTATACAAGTAACTTTAAAACCCCAAACCCATTATAAAGATACACAGGGAGAAAGGCGCTCCATTGGGGGGGGGGGGGGGGGGTATTTGCTTTTCTTTCTGTTTACTTTGATTATTCTTATGATATAGTTACACCTTTTTTTTTTGCCTTTTATACATTGATAGTAACACTTTTGAATTAAATTATACCAAGTATTTAAGCGAAATGGAATATAAAGAAAAAGAATAATTGGTGTAATTAATAGTTAACTAAAGTCACATATATCGTATATGTCAATTTAGTAGAACATATCGATAATTCTCGCATTGTTAAGATCATTCCAATTTCCATGTGTAATTTTCAAGTGAATGTCAGATCACAATTCATATGTACACGCATGTAAGAGACATGTGAGGTGTGTGTTTTTCAAGCCCTGTATTTGCCTGGGAAAATGGATCGAAATTCAAATGAGAAAATTTTGTAGTTTTCTTGTTTACTTGAAAGTTACCAAGACTAAATCCTCAGAAAAAGAAAAAGAGAAAAAGTTACCAAGACTATATAAAGATTGAAGATCTCATTCACACCAATGTGGAGAGTTCTCTAAAAAGCTTGTCCTTGGAAAGGGATAGCTGATTATATCCTTTGTGTTTGGGAAAGTAAAGGTGAATTTTAGCAGGGAAAAGTTAAATCTTATTGCAGCCACTAATGATTGCTGTCACAACTCACTATCCCATACAGGCTGCTCCTTAGGCATTTGATTATTCAACGGTTAAAGGAACTACTATGATCGCCCAGATAAATGCTCCTTTAGTTGTGTCGTTGGTACGGTAGATCCTGAATTTTGAACCTTTAAGGGATGATGGTGAGTCTAGTTTGGCTTAAGGATTTTGCATCCGATTACTGGAAATCACTAGTGCTTTTGGGTGGTGTTCGAGGTCAAGCGTTTGCTCAACTCACTTGAAAGAGTGCCTACACTCGCTATCCCGTTTATACCGCTCATTGGCATTGATTTTTCAACTAGTAGTCAGTTGGTAGAGGAATTATAGGATAGCCACGAATAATTCGGTATGGTTGGGATTGTGTCCAGTACATCAATGCATTGGGACACGTTAGGATGCGAATACATGTCCAGTGCACTGGACACAAGCCGTGTCCAATCTGGTAATTCCCATCATTTTCCATTACACACACACCAAAAAAAGAAGAAGAAGAAGAAGAAGAAGAAGACAAGATTGCTGTCCAACTAAAATATTGATGTGCTAAGAAGAAAATTGTGAATTGTGATGCTCCTAAGGGAACCACCAGGAAAATAAATAAATAAATAAATGGAACCAAATATGACAAATCCCATGATCTGTTCTAGTGCTTCTATACAAAATGAGCGCACGTGGTGTTGTATTTTTTAAGTCAAGAAAGAAATCTATCCAAATTGCATGTAGGAGACAAGAAATTATGAAACATGGGACTTGGTAATGATGTGGCCTTGTACCTAGTTGTTCTTCAATTAGTGCTGCTCTAGGGAACATGTCAATGTCTGCATGATTAAGCTATACACGTGAGATATGACTTATATTGCTGAAGATTAGACTAAATAGCTTCATATATATGCAAGTTGTTTTCACATAGTCATAGGTATTTGTCACAAACCAGGGATTTTCTGTCAAAAACACTCATGAATCAAGAAGAATCTAAATATGAAACTTTTTTTTTCTTATGATGCAATTTGTCTCCGAACTTGCACCAAACAACACACAAAATTCATTAAAAGTTTAATGCACTGACAATTGATTAAGAGGTTTTATCATTGAAGAAGAAATACAAAATGCAAAGATTAGCTGGCTTCTGAGGAGGAACAGAATTCAAAGAGATTTTATTCCTGAATAGCTTTTAAATTTCATATTATTCAGTACATGCTAATATTTTGCTTTTGCTATGGCCTACTCTCTTTTTTTATACCCATTTGATTCTATGTAGATTGTAAAACATGACCGAACTTGTTCACTTTGCTTCCTTATTCTATTATTATTGCAAGCATTCATGCATAATGATTTGTTGGACACTAGACACCTCTTTTAGAAAAATTACTAAAGTACTAGGTTAACATTACCTTTCATTAAAATCAACATTATGTACTTCTCATCAATAGTGATGATCATACCTTTTATTGCAGTACTAGTTTGGTTTTTTCTTTATGAGATTTGGGTGTTCAACTCATGGTTGCTTGGAACATCTGTGATAGCCAATCCAGCCATGGGTTCTCAACAAACAGAATGACATCACTTGAATGGCATAAACTGCTTACCTGGGCTTTTGAAATATCCATTGCCCAATAAGGTGAAAGCGTAAACTTAACTATATTACTCTCTACCCATAAGACATCTTGAAAACCTCATAGACCGATAATGCAGTAGATGGAAATTTGACAATTAACATATTACACTTCTAAAGTTTATTATTTAATCAAGGAAAATGCTAAAAGGTACTACAAATTTTATTATATAAAATTTACAAACTAGCATGAGAATAAATGTGATTGGTGGATTTTAATAGCATAATAACTGAATATTTGAATTACTTTTTGTTTTTGGGGGATTGATGACACATTAGTTTGTGTGTATACAAAACATTGACTTAGCTTGTTTGGAGGAAAATCTAGTGTCATTTGATTCTATGTAGATTGTAAAACATGCCTGAACTTGTTCACTCTGCAAACTTATTCTATTAATAATGTAAACATGTATAATGGTTAATTGGAAACACCTCTTTTAGAAAAAGTAATAATGCAAACGTATAATGGTTAATTGGAACTGAACAACTCTTATAAAAAAGTATTATGTTAAGATTAGCTTTCATTAAAAACATCATTATGTACTCATCAATAGTGATTTTGACTTTTATTGCAGCACTCAAATTGGTTTTTTCTTTATGAAGATTTATGTTTTCAACTAATTGTTGCTTGGAATATCTGTGATAGCCATTAGCCAATCAGGCCATGAATTCTTAATAAACTAGTTCAAGGATTCTTCTAGCTCTAGAAAGCAAGGGAAGTCCCTCAATTAGCAGAATGACATCAATGGAATGGCATAAATTGTAATCCTGGGCTTTTGAACTGTCTATTCTCCAATGTGGCGAAAGCACAAACTTTATTTAAACAGGTTGTTCACATTTGTTTATGTCAATAATTAACATTTTATATACATCCCAGCCTTCTGGCCAAACTATTCCATTCTCTGCTTATGAGACATTCAAGAAACCTCATAGACTAATAGTGTGGTGGATCAAATGTTGACAATTAACGATTAACTTATTTGAATTACCTGTTATTTTGTTTTTTTGGTGATTGGTAACACATCAATTTGTAAATGTTATATAATAAAATTGATAGTTTTTCTAGCATCACTTATTTAACCTTGTGAACACCTTGGTTTGATGGGGGCAAATATTACAAGCGTTATAGGCTAGAACAAAATGCACAAAAATATTGACTTGGCTTGTTTAGAGGACTAATGACATCCAAAGTGAGTCAGGTGGTTGGTCCAATTTGTTTCTATTTGAAAGGTGGAATTTTCTTTCGACCTTAGCGTCAGTTTTAGTGAGACTTAAAGGGTTGGTTGAACTTAAAATCCTAAAGCTGATTGGTATGCTTTATCACATTTTCCACATTGCAATCTATCAAAATCAGATAGTAAAAAGCAATGACCATATCCCTTAAGAATACTTCTAATTTTCTTGTTCTCATCACTATCAATGGACATAATTAGAGTGGCCTATTTGTCAAAGGCTTTCTTGTTCTTTATTTGCTACAAGCTGTAAGCTGTGTGTTATAGATGGTTAAGATACTCAAGCTGATTGGTGCGCCTTCATCACATTTTTATAATGGTCTTACAATCTATCAACAATAAGATTTTAGAAAGCAGCAATTATTTCCCTTAAGAACACATCTAATTTTTCTTGTTCTCATCACCTATCTAGGGACAAACTGAGTGGCCTATTTGTCCTCCCATATTTATCAAAGGGACGGAGGAGCTTTCATGTTCTATATTTTCTAAACAACTTTTTTAAGCTCAGTGGGGTTTTGCAATGGAGTGGTTGTACTTTTGACATGGCAAAGGAATCTATTCTGTTGCATGTAGAAATTACTGAGTGCAGAGAAAGAAGTGATGTTGACTGTCAACAATAGTTTCTCTTCTAGATAAAATTTTAAGAATATCCTTTCAAAAATCAACAACTTTGTGCTTTATAGATCATTAATAGGCTCATAGGTACTCATGCTTTGGATAAAATGGTTACCCCCAAATTAAACATGGCTTTGAAAAATCAAAGTTACTATTTGTTGCATAGTCACTACCTTATAAGGGGTGCCTTCTTTGTAATTAAAAATGCCTTTGGGGAAGCAGGTTCAAATTTTCAGCCTTTCTAGTTATACAATATAATGCTTCCTTTTTATACTAAATTTACAATGTTGTGTTTCATGATTAGGTGAATATAGATATGTAGGTGGATTTAGATTTGGATATTGTATTATGGGAAGAGGCTGCTTCTTTTTTTTTTTTTTTTGGTTTCCATCAATGCCATCATGTCTTCAAAAGTAAATTTCTTATTGGCTGTTGACCACAAACTTGTGGGCACTACTGACACCCAAAAAGATTATTATAAATCATACAAGGCAAATGTTAACCGGCATGGTTGCAGTGAAAATATGTAAAAAATAGTATAAAGCTGCAAAAAAAATTATAAAAAATGACAAAAAAACTTAAAATAAAAAAGCTTAGGATGCGTGTTAACACAACCCATCATACAAATATGAAATGTCCCTATACCCATTAGTGTCAGAAGTACTACAAAACTTTAAACTGAATGAAACAAACAGCTGTGTGACTGACGATCACCTCTCTTGTAAACTATACCCCACATTAGAATTTTCCTTTCTTTGAATTCAAACTTCCAATTTTTTTTGTGCAGTGTTCACACTGTGTGTGTGTGTGTGTGAAAGCTTCTGACTTCAACTCTCATATATTATATATATCCCCACCACCAGACCTTCCCCCACCAATTTTTCTCTTTCCTCTCTTTTTTTTTTCCTAACTGACCTTGAAAATTTCCTTTTCCTTCTATCCTTTTGGCAGAATCAGAGTCTGAACTCAAGTTCCTTGAAAGACTCTGTATTCCTCTGTTTCTTAATCTTCTTCTAAACAGAATTTCCTACTCTGTAGAAACAATGGATGCAGAGAAGAAGAGCCCAAAGCTAGTGAGACTTCCTCCACAGAGAGGCCAGGTTAAGGTTAGGATATTCAAAGAATTGGCAAAGGGAATGAAGACTGCCATATCGGCGGCCGGAAAGAAACTCGGCTGCAGTGGAGGCTCGGCTTCGAGTTCCCGGGTTCTAGGCTCCTATGATTCAGAGGGGGATTCATAGACCTGACCCAGATGATAGAATGACCCATTTTTGTACTTTGCACGATTTCTTTAGCATTGGACAGTCTCTTCAGGTTCCCCCTTCTTCTTTTCCCCTGGTATTGGTCTAGAGCAGAGTTACTGATTACAATTTCTTGGTTGCATTATAGGAAGACAGATTAGAAAGTTGAAGAAATAAAAAAGTGGGGTATGTCTGGTGCAGATATGGCAATGTATTATTCTCAGACAATTAGATATAGAGAGAAGAGGGGTTTGGTTTATTGGGATGTTACTTATATGTATTATGTCATTTTTGTTTATGACAGATATGGTTTGTAAATTATAGGTAATACTTTTGGTTTTTCAGATGTTAATTTTCTATATGGGTAATAACATCTTGCAATTTTCTTCTCCATTTCCTTAAGTTTTAGAAGGTGGGAAAGTGTTTGGAGTTGGGGTACATATGCTATTACAGATTCCCCTGTTTCTTCAATGTACTGATTTTTGAAAAAGAAAAAGTCATAGGGTGTTATCTTCCTCTTCTTCTTTTTTCTTTTTCTTTTTCTTTTTTGGGTTCTGAATGAAGCTGATAAATTGTTGTTGGATTCTGGATTTTTGTTTTCCTTGAGTTGAAAATTCTTTGGCTGAGTTTTTGTTTAATGCTTCTGTTTTGGGTGTCGACAATTATTGCCTGGTCAAAAGTTAACACAGTTTATTAGCTCTCCAGTCTCTACTTTATGGTTGGTAAACACAATTTGTAAATCTGTAATTCGACTGGCAATTGGAAAGCATTGTTATTGAGTATAAATTACTGGTAGACACCCCTTCTCTCTCTTAAAACTCAATTGAAATTGCTGTCTCTTTTATCTTTATGGAAGATAGTGATCAGTGCAAATAGTCTTTTGATGTGGGAATATATTTTTAGCAGAATTAATTCTATTAAGGTTTCAATGATAGGTATAAAACTCATGGAAAAGCCTTACGAAAGGGGTAGGAGATAAGGGTTATGGAAATAATTTAATACTATTAAAAAAATATTGGCTTTCTGCACTTTGAGGTCAGTTAGGACCTGCTCTTTCTCAGGTAGTATTTGTTGAGCAAATCTGCTTCTTCAAGCAAAATGGTTTCCAAATCCTACTAATATTCCCTTTACTTATAAATAATATGATTGAAATACTGTAAATATATAAATATATATATATATATATATATATATTTTTGTTTGCCAACTTTTGAGATTCCCACATCTGCGCAAGGATTCCTTTTGTCTGTAGATGAAACAATGAGAAAGAGGAAAAAATATGACACAGAAAGATTTGAGAGATCATTACTATACTAAGATACATCAATAAGAACAGCCTTGCAATTATAAAACATTATTAGAATGCATGTAGTTCAAGGGAAGAAGCAGGTTCTGAACAAATGGCCCATTAAAAATTAGTATGGAAGTGTACTGATGTAGTCATAAGCAGACAATATCCTTAGGATTTTGTTTGCTTCAGTTGGACTTGTGCTCAAACTTTTTTATTGTGTGTACAAACGACATCTAAGCATAAGTAGTAGGATATATATGTCGTCATTATCTAATTTTGTGTTGCTAATTGGAAGTTTTAGCAGGCAAAAGTAGTGTACTAGATAAGCATTTGCTGAGTTTCTTTGTGCAAGAGCATGCGATGTTTGGACCCTAACCTATCTCACTGTGAAGTTAAAAAAAACTTCTCTTAAATGTTGATATGGTTGTTGTCATTGGTGCATAGAAAATTGATATTGCTCTAATTAAAACAAGTTATGTCAGCTGTTGCAAAAAATGTTATCTCGAACATTACTCTTAAAACCAAAAAGTTAAAGCTACTTGTGCAAGGAAAAACTACTTTCCTTGGCCTAAATTGAAAAATTAAAGAGATCTTTATTTAGATATGGATTGCTTAAAAGGTCATTATCATAAATCTATAACTCAATCCATTTCCAACAGGCCGGCCCTCATGTTTATCCATTCTCAACCATTCCTTATTTCACAAGAAAATCGTAAAATCACAGAGAGAGTAATAGTAGATGAGTTTGGTTTGGACAACTGGAGGAGGGTTTAAGAATAAATATTTTAATGTCTTTCTAGAAATTCTCTCACTAGTCCCTTTGTTTGTTTATGGATACAATCCCGCAAAATAGTACAACTTGTTTATTACTAAAGAAAATGCGTTCACACTACACAAACACACATGTGCTCCCATCTCTCTTTCTATATATACTTAGACCCCACTTGGTCGTAATCATACCACACACACACAACTGTTTCTCTTATTTACTTTCTTGTTTCTTCTTCTTCTTCTTCTTCATCATCACTGACTTTGGAGTTTGGAGATACTCATTTTGCTTTCTCTTCCTACAATCAAGGCCATTCACCAATGACGGAACTAAGTTAGGGCTGAGGGGGGCCATGGCCGCCCCCCCCTCCCCCATTTTTTTTTTTTTTTTAATTTCTTAGTATATATATACATAGAAAATTGAAAATTTTCCCAAAATATATTTATTATTGGCCCTTGTCCTCTATCCAAATTTACAAATTGACCAACCCTTTTACTTGTTGTCCCAAGAATAGCAAGAAAAACCTTTGGACCTAACCAAAAATACCCACAAAACATATCACATTTCCAATCTAAACAAACCCAATTGTCCCATTAATAACAAGAATAACCTTTAAACAAACCAAAATTATCAACAAATTAAGCAACAATCCAATCTAAACAAAAAAGACACAAAACAACCACAAATCTAAAATCACAAAACATAAATTGAGTTTTTCATTGAAACTCAGTTTTCTAAAAATCTTGTTTCAAAACAGGGGCATACTCCTAAATAGTTTCAAATAAGGGGCGTTTTGCAGAAATGGGTAAAACCTTATTTTAGCCCTCTTTTGTTAATATTTAATATATGCAGCTTAGATTTTCATGGGGAAATTTTTTTTATACCTTAGCCCCCCCCTAGGTTTAAACCCTGGTTCCGTCCCTGCCATTCACTCTACCCTACAAACCAATATCATGGAAAATAAAGGTACCAAGGCTGTGTTTGTTTTGACTTCAAACCAAATTTGAAAATACTTTTACGTAAAATTGGGTGTTTGGTTGTTCTTGAAAATTCGATCAAACTGAAAATATTTTCAGTTTGACTGTAAAATTGCACTTCTCAGATGGAAAATTAATTCCGTTCTTATTTTACCTTTAAATATCATTTTCGACTGAAAACAGAGAGAGAGACAGAGAACGAAGAGAGAGAGCACAAACTTTAATTAGAGGTTTTGGGTTTTGAAAATAGTAGGTGTTGAGTTTAAATTTTCATGAAAATGATGGAGGGTTTGTATTACTATTACATTATTCATGCATGTATGTAAGATTCCCTTCATCTTTCCCTGAATGTTCTCCTAGGCACTTGCTTTGCAACATGATAACAAGTTTAATTATTATGATGTTCTTTTAATGTAATATTTTTTCTTTTCTTTTTTTATGTGTGACATTTACTGATTTCACCATGGACTTTGTTCTTATTTTTTTATCATTGCACTTCAATTTTTTTGTGAAGAGAGGAGGGTAATTGGAAATGACATTGCATCCGTAGGACAGAAAAAAAGAGAAAAGCGTAATTCGAGTTTTTTAATTAGCTTTTTTTTGGGGAAACTTTAATTAGCTTTATGATAATAGTTTATTAGATTATTAGCATGTTTAGTTTTTTAAAGTCTTATTCTTTCTAATTACGTCTATATTATCGCCAACTTTTAATAAATAAGAAAATAACACATACCATTATAGAGTCTTTTGTCTAAATATTGCAAAAAATGAACTTTTTATAGTTATGGGTACTGTTCAAAGTTATTTAGCAAAATGAGGAGAGAGAGTGAATTTCGGCAACACTGTTGCCGAAATTGCAAGAAAAAGTAGAAGAGAGAAAATTTTGAATTTCGGTAATGCTGTTACCGAAATTCTGCTGCCCAGCCCTCTGCCCGTGCGCGAGTGAACGAAAGGAAAAAAATTGGCGAATTTCAGTACTGGCAATACCGAAATTGCCGAAGAAAAAAAAAAAAAAGGCAATTTCGGTATTGCCAGTACCGAAATTCGCCAAGAAAAAAAAAAAAAAAAAAGCCAATGCTAATGTTGATACCGAAATTGAAAAAAAATAAAAAAAAGAGTCAATTTCGGTATCAACATTACCGAAATTGAAAAAAAAAAAAGTCAATTTGGGGGTAATGTTGATACCGAAATTGAAAAAAAAAAAAAAAAAAAGAGTCAATTTCGGTATCAACATTACCGAAATTGACTTCTTTTTTTTTTTTTTTAAGTCAATTTCGGTAATGTTGATACCGAAATTGACTCTTTTTTTTTTTTTTTTTTTTTTCAATTTCGGTATCAACATTACCCCCAAATTGACTTTTTTTTTTTTTCAATTTCGGTAATGTTGATACCGAAATTGACTCTTTTTTTTTTTTTTTTCAATTTCGGTATCAACATTACCATTGGCTTTTTTTTTTTTTTTTGGCGAATTTCAGTACTGGCAATATCGAAATTGCCTTTTTTTTTTTTTTTTTTTCTTCGGCAATTTCGGTATTGCCAGTACCGAAATTCGCCAATTTTTTTTCTTCCGTTCACTCGCGCACACACTCGCGCACGGGCAGAGGGCTGGGCAGCAGAATTTCGGCATTACCGAAATTCAAAATTTTCTCTCTCCCCCTTTTGCTCTTTCTCTCTCCTACTTTTTCTTGCAATTTCGGCAACAGTGTTGCCGAAATTCACTCTCTCTCCTCATTTTGCTAAATAACTTTGAACAGTACTCATAACCATAAAAAAGTTCTTTTTTTGCAATATTTAGACAAAAGACTCTACCATTATAGCTTATTGTGTTTTTTTTTTTTAAATAAAAAAATGTGGAAAAAAGCTCTACCTAAAATAAAAACAAAAGAACTAGGGTTTCAACTTTTAAAAGCTATATTTGGAAAAATGTCATTCTAAATTGTCTTTCAGAATGGGCACTATATTTGTCTTGGAGTTTAGCTTGCCTCCAATATTTTTTTTAACTTGAATCTCATTTTGTTTTAATGAGAAACTGCATCCACTAACTAAATAAAATGTGAAGATTAGAACCCAATACCACTTGTCATTATATAGTTAAAATAAAAGGATATGTCCATTTAAAAAAGTACTGGAAGTAAGCTAAATCCATAAAATTTGCAGTTTCTCAAAAACTTACTATATATGTTAAATTATTTATTCTTCTTACATGTTTAGACAATTGGGTAATTTATCATAACATCAAAGTAGAGGATATTTAGTACGATCTTTGTCTTTTCCACTCTACTTCCTATTTAAATCTCACGTGTTAGGTCTCGCCTATTAAAAGAAAGTTTGAGCTCACATGTGAAGTTGTGTATTAGAATTATGTAGTTTTTTTTTTTTTTTTTTTTTGAGAATGTAAAATCATGTAGTTAAATGTTTAAATTTATCACTTTTTAATAACTTAAACTTTTTAGATAATTGGTAATTTATCAAATACCCTAATTTTTTTTTTGAGGGAACAAATATCCTAACATTTTTTTTTTTTGATGAACAACAAATATCCTAACTTGAGATGGCACAAATTGAAGATATATAATACTTTGATGTTACTATAAAATATCTTGATAAGAATAATTTCGATTGACGGCTGCATAAGGAGCAGCACTATAAGGTCTTTTTTCTCTTTTCTAATTCGCAAATTTTGTTTCTTTAACGATATAATACAACTCTCTCTCTCTCTCTCTCTCTACCTTAACTGGCATTGTCTCTTGAATAGTTGAATCACATTTGGCATTTTCTATACATATTCCCACTAAAATTGATTCTAATCTAGATAACTATGGAATAAAATTATTTCAGTTCTAAATTAGTTCTATATTTGTTATGTCCTAAAGTATTAGCATTGGTGCCTATCAAGTTGTGAGTTTTGTTGTGTCTTAATTAAAGTGGTTATTTAAGATCAAGTTAAAGATTCAAAAACTGCTCAAGAAGTACCTGCTCAATAAAAGTGGAGTTTTCTGCAATCTTGAGTCCAACCTCGATAGTAGTTGATAGCAAGCTTGACTACAACCTCAATTCTACTCAATCGGTCGAGTCCTGAAGGTGAAGTTTATATTTCCTCGATAGCAGCCTCGACACTGTCTCAATAGATCGAGATTGCAGAAATCAACAACACAAAAAGCTCAATAACTTGTCTATTTCAAACTCGATCTGAGCCCTACTTGTCGACATATAAAAGAGGCATTATAAATTATCCTCCAATAGAGGTTTTAAAAAGAGAGAAAATATACATTTGTGCGTTTAGGGCTGTGTAACCAATTTTCCCTCAATTTTACAATACTTGAGAATTCAAGAACAGTTGAAGGTAGGTTAGTGAAAAAGTCAAAGCCGCAATACCACAAAGATTTTATTTTATTTTTAAAAAGTATATATTTTATCTTTTCTATAATTCTATTTTACTAAAATCTCTTTTTTAACACCTCCCTCCCCACTTGAAAATAAATAATTTTGAAACTTGATAACTAATATGCATTGGTGACAAATTAAGCATCCAAAATATATATACATATCATAAAATTATAATAATTTGATTATCATAATTGATTAACATGAAGTTGCACTTGGTCAAATTAACAATTTTTCATGTAGTCACTTTCAACTTTTTACTCTTTTGACAACTAATTTGTTTGTAGTTGTTGTTGTTGTTTTTTTCATAATTATGTACACGGCAAGAATGTTCTATCCATATTTCACGGTGAGAAATGAAAACCATCATATACTATAGTTTGAACTTTAGAGACTTGGAGAGCACTCTAAGTCCAATCAAACTAGAGGACAACTACGTCTTTTTTTTTTTTGGGTAAACAGAGGACAACTACGTCAAACCTTGCTTTTTGAGCTCACAGATGGGGCTAAATTTCAAGTATGATAAAGTTGAAGATAGAAATGAAATGGACAATGTAATTAAACGTGCTTGTAAGACAACTGTATCTCATTATCTTCGTTGTTGTTATTGTTGTTTTTTCAAGAATAAGACAACTGTGTGTAGAGCTAGCTGGAGCTGGACAACCAAGAACAAATAAAGGCAGCCAATCTTATCCTTTCTTTCTAGTTGGGTTTGCTTCATTTCTATCCTAGTACAATTTTTTTTTAATTCAATTAGAAAAGCGTCTTCTTTATGAAGATTGTATGACTTCTATAATAATTTAGTCAATCTCAGGACTCTTATGAGATTGAAGTGTCCAAAACCAAAAAAACTAAAGAAAAATAATCAATTACATATTTTCTGGCTGTTGTGTTTGATGGTTTTCTCTTTCCCATGCCACACAATATCTTACAATGGAGCTAAAAGCCTAAAACCACAAGGGTCTCCCTCTAAGGTTTGAAAAAGTCGAAAGTTTCCCACATTATGAGAGGTCATAAAAATCATAAAAAGAAAAAGAGAAAATAGAACATTTGTTGTCCATATGTTAAGTAATATTATATTAGTTTCAACAAAGAATTTGATCTTGACCAACCTCTAACCATTTCGGTTTAAAGAGTTAAAGACTTAAGAGTCTTAGGTTAAGACTCGTGTTAGGAATTGATGACAGTGGAAGAACCTAGAAACACGTAACCTCTAGTTATTATGGTTCAAGTATTTGAATAAAAACCTAAATTTAAAGACAATTCTTCAAGCATATGGCCAACTCTTTTAGAAAATCCTTTGATGAGAAACATACACGTTTAAAGGCTGATTTCCTTTTATACTTCTTTCATAATTAAAAAAAAAAAAAAAAAAGTCATTACCAAATATTACATTACTGTCATTTTTTTTTATACAAATAGAAATTATACTCTAACATAATCTAAGTGTATGTGTGTGAATTTCCATTCTGAAGACTTAAACCTCAACCCTTACCCCCCTTCACACTTCACAAGAATTTCATACTTATAAAGTGACCACCATATTAAAAGTATGTATGATTACTGTCACTTTTCAAAACAAAGTCTTTTACAAATTGAATCTCAATACATTTAGTTTCTTCTATTTTTTTACCTAAGAAGGTGCATCACCCATAGTTTTGCTAGAGCATATAAAAATGGATATGTGGGGCCTAGTTTACCATAATTATTGTCGGTTTAATGTGTGGGTTGGTGGATACAACCCTATTAAGGAACCTTATTCCCTTCATGCAAGTGATGGAATGCAAATCAAGTGGGGGCCCACTCACTCATTCAAATCTTGATCAGACTTCACAATTTTTTACTTTCTTACATCATAGGCTTTATGTCATGCATATGTAATATGTTAGCAATCCATTTATCCAAGTTGCTGGCAAGGCTTCATTGTCAATATTGGTTGATTTTATCTAGCATGCTCTCCAACCCTTAAGGATAGAAGTGACACAATTGTTGAATTTTACATGCCTATGTTTTATGGCTTGGTTTTATGTGGAGTTGTGGACTCGTTCTAGTCCACTTACAAGAAAGGTAATATGATTAAAGATTAGTTTGTCACAAAAATCGGGATAATGGTGTGCTTATTTCTGGTTCTAGAACTAATAAATTCTATTGTTTATTGTGGAAAATATTTTTTGAAATTAAATAATAAAAAAATTATACATACGTAAGTAGATTGCCGGCCTTTTATGTATTTTTATTCATATATTTCTCTCTTGATTATATCTTATATTATATGCTGAAAATTTTAATGATGCATCATCTTTTTTGAAAGCCATGAACCCAAATATTTTGGTGGGTATCTTAATAAACTTGTTATTATAATACAAAATAACATTTTATATTTGTTTACGTGTCCCCCATAAAGTGCTCGTTTTCTAGAATGGAAAATCAAATTCTTTCTCAAAATCAAATTCTAACATATAGTTCTATACTAGTAAAATAATTTAATATAGAATAATTGAATAAATCTCGTATGATATACCACAATGAGCTGGCCACAGCTTTCAAGGCCACAAAACTTAAGCCTTTTTCATCAAAAAAAAAAAAATTAGCCTTTAACGCATGTCCTTATCTTACAAGCTTGGACTGTTGTCCTTTTTTTCCGATGTCAACCTTGGACCGTAGGACTTGGATCGAAAGTATTAGGGTGTTCACACTTCTCACTTCACATCAAAATGTGAGATTAGTGGATTACATTCTCTGTATCTGAACGCAGTAGGAAAATATACATCTTAAGGATCCGTTTAGATAGAGTTTATTGCTAAAAATTAAAAATTGAAAACTGAAAATACTATAACAAAATAAATTTTAAATGTGTGAATAGTACTGCGAGAGCCATTTTTAATAAAAAAATTGATAAAAAAGTACGTAAACAGTGCGTGCACAGTATGTGAACAGTATGCCCACAGTGCAAGCCTGCACCCCTTGTCCCCCACGCGGCAGAACCGGAAAAAAAAAAAATTGCAAAACGTGAAAAACGTATACGGTAAAAACAAAAGCTGGATCCAAACGGGCATTAAAAGTCAAAATGTGATTTTATAGTTGATTATTACTCTAATCAATTAATTAGACCACAGAATAAAACTGAGAATTGACAGGGCAATGTAGACTAGGCAGTTCTTAGTACAACGACATTTAGCTGCTTCTGATTTCTGAAAGGCCCCGCAAGCTGGCTTTGATTAGTTCTGTTTATCCAAATAATCTAGAATCTAGATATTCAAAGATAATATAAAAAGTGCATGCCACTCTTTTAAAAGTGCCTTCGAGTGCAAGTTAAGTTTCTTTATTGAGTTCATCTGCCCAAAGTATATATTATTTTCAAGGATTTTATTCTACACATACATCATCATGGATCACGAATTAAATTCTTAATTTTATAGATTATTATTGTTAATTGATATACTTTACATCATGTAATTTCACGTGCAGTGGTCCAAAATGAATCCCACGTCGAGTACCAAATGGACCTTTAATAAGAAGGAAAAGTATTATGTGATCAATATTTTCTGTAATGAAAAGAGTCCAAAGTCAAAATCTTTCAGAATCATTCACATATGATTTTTTGTCCTTAGCAAATGTGGCATATAACAGTCAGAGATACTCAGTTATTTCATTTATTAAGCACTAGCCAAGTCATATGGCACTGAAAAGCTACCCAACTTCGTGTCATTCTCTCATGGCGTCTAATTTGACCATAGACATTAGCATTAGGTTCATGAAGCTAAGCTCAAATGGACAATATCAGTAACTTTGGCCCCCCAAAAAATGACATATTTGCATGCCCATGCGTCAGGGTGAGGGATGTTAACATCAACAGTCAATACATCAGAGTTCATTCTTCCATTCACACTATGTCGTATTGACGTATTGCAATTTATGGAGTTGGATTCATGAATGATGAAACTAATTGGCTATTGATTTTATATTATATAAAGAATAGCAATGCATAGCAAATAATGGGGTTGCAAAGAAAATAGAATTAAAGATTTTTTTTTTTTTTCAAAAGTAACCAATGATCATTTTCAATTGCAGCAATGCAATCGATATGGTTAGTTAAATGAAGACAAATTAGGCAGACGGGGTGGTATAACTATAATCTAGCTAAGTCGATCGCCATTAGATGATGAAAAAAAGAATCGACAAATAGAGAAACGACCATTTAAATAATTTATCTGATAAATAATGAGAATTGATTGGTGTAAACGTCTTGTATACCTTTCAATTTATAACACAAATGAGTAATTAGAATGATCATTCTTTATTTAAAAAACAAATAGATAACATCCTCATACTTATGGTGGTATTAGGTTGTTCACACTGCACAATAAATCATATTTAACAGCAGTGTCTTCTGTGTGTGTTGGGGCCAACTCAGAAAGGTTGCATTGAGAGATTTCAAGAAAGTAATTGACATCTGAACTTGATCAAAGGGGCAAACTAAACCAAAATTTGGATTTTACCCATACCACAGAATTTCACATTCCAAGCAATAAAATGTGCACATATGATGCATTATCCCTATTTATAAAAATAGTTTATTTCCCATACAACAGTTAATCAGACAGCCGATTCGTAATCTCACAATCCCTAGGTAAAACCATGGTGGCAAGTTGCCAATGATCATCTCCCTCTCAAGATGAGGCCTCAATACCTGGCTCACGTATTTGAATTGATGTTTTTGACAAACTTGCTTCAAGCTCATTCAACTCATCTAGGTCCAGCTCATCGTCGTCGTCATCATCAAGAGGGTCCTCTTCAGAATCATTAACTGTGTTGGTTGAGGTGCTTGGTTCCCCTGCTGTTGAGTCCTCTTTAACCTAAAATTTGAACACGATAAACACTCCAGTAAGATTAATAAAGTCACATGTACAACACACTTGAACACTTGCATTTTGCACGTTTAGTTCCTTTTCGAACTAAAACACATCCAAACGTCTTAGCAAAGATCTTGGAAATCAAATAATAAAAGGTTCGTATGGTCAGCAACTTAAGCAGTTACAGAAACTCAAAAAAAATAGTATATACATACATATATGCAATGTATTCATGAGATATCAAACAATTAACTAAAGCAGCATTTTTGCAATCAATGATGTATGAGTCCATTTTTTAGTAAACACTAAACAATGCAAAATAACTACAGTGTGTAACTGGGAGGTTTATAAGTTATACACAAACCCAAAGAACTTGCATCCATGACCTCATCCTCCTGCATCTTGCTTTTACGAGGGAGCCAACATGTTACATCCAATTGATTCAGTGTCAAACTTATTATATTATAATTGTCTTAAGGTTAAAACAGTTTTTTCATTTGAGTCATTAGAAGTGTCTCGGTTAAAAAAAGTTTCTTAAATTAAGTCATTGGTCTATAACTATAAGTTATGGGCATTTTAATGTTGTCTTAAGGTTAAAACAGTTTTTTCATTTGCGTCATTAGAGGTGTCTCGGTTTAAAAAAGTTTCTTAAATTAAGTCATTGGTCTATAACTATAAGTTATGGGAATTTTAATGTGCAGGGGAATCTAGAATTTCATAAAATTCCTGAGCATAATTTTTCTTTTAGGGTTATTTTCTTTCTTATATTTACTCTATCTTAAACTTCTGGCAGTATTAGGACTCTTATTGGGTTTTGTTAGGAATTTATTTATTAATCAATTCAGGAATTTTCCTTTAAAAAAATTTTGGCACCTTTACAATTTTTTTTTTTTTATAAGTAAAAAAGATATATATTCAAGAACACTACCTTATGCAGAAAAACATAAGGCAGAGAGAAAAAGATCAAGAGAGAAAAAGGAAAGAAAAGATACTAATTACAAAGGAGAGTGCTAAGGAACATAGGGATAGAGACACTAGAGGTGAGTCCCCAAGCCTTAAACCAGTCAAATAGAGAGCCACTAAAAGAGGCCAATAGTTGATCATCCGTACTTTCCATATCCTCAAACGTCCTTCAATTTCGCTCCCTCCAAATGCACCACATTAAGCACAAAGGAACTAAATTCCAAATAATAGATGAATGTTTTCCAAGCTAATTCCATCACTCAAAGAGAGTATCCACAACCGTTCTTGGCAAGACCCAAGATATTCCAAAAGATCTAAGCACCAAACTCCACAACCTATAAGCCTTACCACAATGAAATAACAGATGATCCACCGTCTCCCCATTACAATGGCACATAATGCATCAGTCAACAAAAACCACAAGGGATGCTTCTCTGGAAGCACAGCTACCCCACAAGAGTTAGGTGGCACAAAATAGAAGCTTTAGTAGGCTCCTGTACCAATTTTGATGTAGGATTTTTAGAAATTCAGCACTAAATAAAATTATGGCAAAAATGCAAAACTGACCCTCTAACTTTCACCGTTTTTCATTTCAGTCCTCTAAGTTTCATTTTTGTCAATTTAGTCCTCTAACTTTCAATTTTTTGTCAATTCAAAGCTCTGTTACTGTTCTGTCAATGCTGCTGTTACTACTACCAAAACGACACCGTTTTGGTAGGTTTTTTTTTTAAGATTCGGAATTAAAATCAGAAAAATCAGGAAAAAAAAAAATGTCGCCATTCCCCTTCCCCTGAAAATGAAAAGATCTAACCCATGTACCCAAATCCCTAACTTGTGAGAAAACCTTGAGAATGAGAGAGAGTGAGCCGATTTGAGAGAGAGAGAGAGAGAGACTGAGCCAAATATATCATAACAGTATTCAACAAAAGAGAAATCATAAGTTTTTCAAACCAAATTCCAATCATCAAAGAAACAGATACAGAGAAATAAAAAAAAATAAAAAAAAAAAGAGATGCACAAAATTGCTGTTCTGCTACACTGAAAAAACAATGCAAGAAGAACTAGGAACAGCGGGTAGCTCAGGTTCATCCACGCCGGCAAGAAAGGGATGATCCAAAAGCATCTCAGCCGTGACCGTGAACCTGAACATGGGTTTCCTCTCAGCCGTGACCGTGACCTTGAATCCAAAAGCACACCCATCACCGATTCAGTCAAGGCAGAGTAGTGAAGGTGGTGTACACGGAGAATTTTACGATGGGTGGTGGCGGTGAACTCAGTCTCTCTCTCTCTCTCTCAAATCGGCTCAGTCTCTCTCTCTCTCACAAATCGGCTCACTCTCTCTTTCTCAATGTTTTCTCACGGGTTAGGGATTTGGGTACATGGGTTAGATCTTTTCATTTTCAGGGGAAGGAGGAACGACGACGTCATTCCCCTTAATGTTTTTTTTTTTCTGATTTTAATTCCGAATCTTAAAAAAAAAAAAAAAAAAAAAAAAAAAAAAAAACTACCAAAACGGCGTCGTTTTGGTAGTAGTAACAGCAGCATTGACAAAACAGTAACATAGCTTTGAATTGACAAAAAATTGAAAGTTAGAGGACTGAATTGACAAAAATGAAAGTTAGAGGACTGAAATGAAAAACGGTGAAAGTTAGAGGGTCAGTTTTGCATTTTTGCCTAAAATTATTTTTAAGGGTTCTTGAGTGAGGTTTAGAATTTAAGGTTTTGAGAAAGGTTAGGTAATAAAAGATTGGATTTTGAATGAATCTTGAGGGATTTGATGTTTGTTCAACGTCAAAACAGAGAATTGAAGTAGAAACAAAGAAAGATAAACTGAAGACGATCACAACTAGATTCTCTAAGTAATCACACTTGGGAAGAAGAAGACAATCACACCCTCAAAACCCGGAATAAGATGCTAGAATGTTATTAAACCTCTATCCATTTTATTGACTACATAGAAGTTTTTATATATAGGCTATTGCCAATCCATTCCTAGAAAGAGTAGGACTCCTATTAACAAACACAAGTAATTAATAACTTCTAAACCAAATAGAAACACAACACAAAACATAAAATAGAACTTCTGGGCCTCTGTTACAACCTATTACAGCCCATTCTAGAAAATACCAGATTATCCTTACCCTAGTAAAACTTAATTAAGATGAACCAACGAATTTCTAACCTAATCAAACTTAATATTAAGTCTTAACAACAAGAGTAGCCTATGACAGGCTTCAACAAGACCCCATATTGAAACTAAGCCACAATTCTTTGATGGCAACATCAATCTCCCAATGGCTGGACAAAACACAACCTCAAGTTTCAAAATGTTGAAGTAGTGAAGTCCTCAATTTATTAAGCAGGATACCTAGAACAACATTGCAAGACATTTTCCCAATCTAAATAGATCAGGTTTTACATGAAGAAAATTTGGCTCAGCAGGCTCAACTCGATATGGGTAGGAGAAGAACTCAACTCAGTATTCATAATAAAAAAATAAAAAGAGAAATTATAATCAAGTCAAGAGATACAGATCATGGATTTTACCATTTTCAAAGGAACTGTACTTACACCCCTTTTTACTTTCCATTCAAGAGTTCTTATGTGTTTCCACACCCCTTAGAGACCCCGTAAAAAGGACAATTTCATTTTTAAGTTTACTTCAACTCTTCAGTCAGAGATAGCATTAATGATATTGGAAGGTCGTCCAAACCATGTTATTGACGTCATCAGAATGACAAATCAAATCTGTTATTGTTCCATGTGTAATCAAAATTATTTAAAACTTGAATTTTGATTCCCATATGTGCTAATCTCATCTTTCACATTCCAATTTCCAAGTTCCTTTTGGAAAACATGGCCAATGATGCCACCCTCCAGCTCTTTAATCTCTTTTTTTCGTACTATCTTCTTTTGTTTCAACTAAGGCATGTTGTAGAATAATGTGTAAATGTCTGAGATGTACTTAGCATAATAGTAGGCTAAATAATTGCTAATTTGTCAATCTCTTTTCCCTGACAATAGCAGATTCAACCCCTTTTTATTGGCTGTCATGTTATTACTCGAAATTTGCCTCCTCATGAGATTCAAGAGTTTCTTTTTCGCAGACGTTTCCTACATTAACCTTTCATGTTGCTGTTTTGACTCATCTTCAGGTGCTGATTAGGCTCTTTTGCTATAGTTATCTGTTTCTAAGGCTTAATTCATAGAGTTAGCCATGTAAAATTAGTAATTTAAAAACTCCTAATTTTAGCTAAATTTAAAAATAAAATAACTGTTTTTTTCTCCCACCTCCACATTTCTCTCTCACGTTAGTTGTCAATTACTAATACTACTTTTTTTGAAAAATAAAAATAAAAAATAAAACTGATTTTTTTTTTTTCCACAAACGTACCATTTTTTTTAATCACTAAACTGTTTTTTCCCACCTCCATATTTCTCTCTCACAGTAGTAATCAAGTGCTAATACAACTTCTTAAAATAAAAAATAAAACAAAACTGCCAAGAGTAAAACGTGTAAACCCAAAAAATAAAAATAAAAAGCCTCATCGTATGTGCGAAGTGCGTGTAATGAGGCTAGTTTATTTTAATTTTCTAGGTGTTTGGACTTTGTTGCATGCTGCACTGACTCTTAAGCTTGTTGTTTAGGGTCTACCACTCGCTCCTCTAGTTTTTCTAGCTTCTTTTTTTCTATTTCTTTTTCTTCTTTGATGACATGGAACCTCACCAAAGCAAGGTCCTTTGGACCCACCCCAAGGGCGTAAACCATGGATACATGACACCGTTCTAGCTTTCCAGCAAGCCGTTCAGATTGTCGGCATCCTATTCTAGCTTTCCAGCTTCCGTTTATTGAACTTTAGCTGTTTGTTTTGAAGTTTCTGCTGGCTGCTTCTACTCTGTAATCTTCCTAGCACGCAGTCTTGGAAATTCAGCATTATGTTTATGCTTGAAAATTGTAGATTTCTCCTTAAAATTCTACAAAATCATACCAAATTGTTGTTTCTGTAGCATCTTCAACATCTTTCAAACTTAAATGAGGCATTTCCTACTTAATTTCATATCTCAGCCTACTTTTGATTGACCAATAGTCATACATGCACTTTCTACTACCAAACTTAATAAATAATTCCTTATAATTTCTTGCATTATCAATTACATGCAAATCACCTTACTCAAGAGTATAGTGTACAGAGCTGCTCAAGAAAATCATCAGTAAGATTTCTTAAAAGAACTTCTTCTTTAAAGATCACCTTATTCTCTTATCCTCTTAGAAGAATTGCTCATAAATATCATCTTTAAGATTCCTTGTTTATTGAAAAGTCAAAATTATCCTAGCATTTTTCCAAAATTTCCAAGATCACACTTCATATTATTCTCCAATCGTCCTTGTTCTGGTCATTTCAAACACTTCGTTTTTTCTGTAGCATTACCAGGTAATCAGCAAAGTGTTTCAACTGCATATAGCCACTTCTATAAAATAGTGAGTGAAAATTATTTTAGCAAAACCGTGACAGCAGCTTCTTCATATAGCCTTTATAAAGCTACAGCATCACTGAACTAACCCTTACATATAAGCTCGATGGACTCATACATTTCAGGTTTGAGTAAACACTAAGTATCTTGAGTTAATTTAATTAAAAATTATGGCACACTTCGCAGCTTACTGTTTACAGTGCCCGAGCATCCCCAAATTTCTCATATCTACTCTATTTTCAAACCCAAAGCATACTTTTTCCCTTGTACATTTGAACCCCTAAAACCCCAAGTGTTCCATAAATTTTGTAGTCAAATAGCCTATCAAATTAGGCCTAAAGTCCCAATCACAGCCACTAATCAGAATTTTCCTCCAACCTATTTTTTCAAGAAGCAGCCCCTCTTACCTTTTATTACCTCTCTTTTCAAAACCCTTATTTGTTATACAACCTGTAAAGCCTTCTTCTTCTATTTTAATTGGTAATTACATATTCACCTGGTGGCTATTGAACCACAACCTCATTGGTAATTACCTTGCTCTAGCAAAGGAAGGAGATGCCATATGAGCCAAAGCTCATTGGCCTTTTTTAAGCCAAAACAAACCCTAAAAGCATAACTTCTTTTTCTTCTTCTTTTTTCCAAAAAAGAAAAATATTAAGTTATACGTACTTCATTAGGTAACTTAAAACCTAACCCACAACCTAGTGCCTACAAGAAAAGGAGGGGCCATTTGAACTGCTTTAAAATATTAGGTTGTTGGACTGCTTAACAATCTAGTTTTAAGCTTTTGAAAATATCTAATAATGAGCTGCGATAGATAAGGTATGATATTTAATTTATATATTTTACAAGACCTAGGATATTCTTCAGACTCAATAAAGAGAAGCCTCCAAGCAAAGAAACACGATACCTAAAAAGAGCAGATCCATTGATGAACCCCACCAATACAAGTGAAAATTTTTATATTAGTCGAGTAATAGCTACTCTAATTACTATGTACAGAATAAGTAAATAACAAACAGTAGGAACACTCCACATTTCATTAAACCCTATTCAAAAGATATATGGCATAAAGGTTTCTAGCCAGATGTGGTGACATCAAAATTCAGATTCAACTACATGACCTTCTGCATTGCTTATACCACAGGATGAAACAGCTAGTAAGACGATAACGTATTATGACTCAATTCTCAATCAGCATATCACAGATTATGTGACTAATGTCTAATAGAAAATGATAATTTATTAAGCAGAAGATTTCACACAAATCAGCTGTGCCTAAAACAGAACACATTGTTCAGACTATCATAGCATATTAATATGGTCACCTAACATATTAAGGCAAATCATCTGTAAAAGATACATTCTATACAAATCAGCTTCTTTTTTTTTGACAGGCAGTAATAATAATAATAATAATAGCTGATTTGTATGATTTTTTATTTTTTTTACCATGCACCATAAAAATTCCAGAACTTAAAAGTTGTTGAAAGGCGAAAAGGAAAAGAAAAGGTTAATCAACCTTGGAAATCAAGTCCAATAGGTTCAGACCACTTCTTATTTTATAAAATTAAAAAGAAGCAGAATTACCTTCTCTTGAGCAGCCTCGGGTTCTTCTTCTCTTTGGTATTTTTCGTATGCCTCAGCATCATCCACAAACAAGCTAGCATCCGCAAGAAACAACTCCCGACCACTAAGACAGGCAGAAAATTAAATTAATAGCAAGTTTAATGGGAGATATTTAACTGAATGCAACATTTAGAGAATGATACCTCATGCGGTCATTCTTAGCCCTGTCTGCTCTCTGTGCAGCTAAGCCAGCCTCTCTTTCCTCTGTCTTTTTGTTCTTCCATTGGAAGAAAAGGTCAGAAGTCATCGGAGTAGTGGTTGTTATTTTTGCACGCTAAAAATTTTGCAGATAAACAATTATAAGAACTGAGTATAGAAAACAGAGCAAAGAAAACAATAGAACAGATGGAGCTGCAATCAAACAAACATGTTCCCACAAGATTAAAAGGAAAAGTAAAAGCCAACAGTTCAAATATGATTGTTACCTGATTCTCAATCTCTTCCTCGATGGGAATCTTATCACTCTCTTCCTCCAAAAGTGCCTTCATTTGAGATTTTAAAATATATCCTGGAGGTAGAGCATGTCTGTAGTGACATTCTTTGCCACCATTTGGGCAAGACCAGAACCATCCGTATTGTTTCTTTTCCACAGCATCCAAAAAGTATTTGCAAACCTGTATATAAGTTCTTTCTTAAAGTAATAAGAATTTGATTTGTTGAAAGACCCAAAAAAGGGGGCACTACCCTAGTACACAGGAAGTATTCTTGAATAAAAGGAAATGAGGGGAAATAAAAAGAAAATAGCTTTAAAAAAATAAAGAACACCAAAACCCTGCTATCTAAAGTGTACAGAATCCTTCCTAACCTTTTCTCATAATATAAGTAAATAAAGTGTTAAGAATCCAAAAACTTTTGCCTGAAGGCTGAAGTCCACTTGTAAAAGGGTCTTTAGCAATTAGAACTTCAACTCAACCAAGTCTTGTTCTTCACCATCAAAGCAACAATCATTTATCTCCATCCAGAGACACCAGATAATGCATAAAAGAAGTACATTTGTAAAAGGATCTTTAGCAATAAGAACGTCAACTTAATGAAGCTTGTTATTCACCAGATAATGCCTCCCAAATCTTCCCATTAACCTGTTTACCAAAAGATCCCTCCCAACAAGCCAACAGCTCCAAGACAGAAGGCATAAAAGAGCCAACATACTAAGAACTTTAATGTTATTATTATTAAGAAGTAATTCTTCCTATGAAAATACAAATTTAGATAACCATTTAAACTATATATGTATAATTTAATGTTTCTACCAACATGGGGCAGTTTCCACTCGCTCAAAAGCCCCAATCCTGACTAAGAGCCAATGTGTCACCTTCAACTTGTAATGCAGCAGCAACCCACACAAAGACATCATATTTAATCTCTCTATTTGCCACGATTGAGCTCTCAGAATTTTTCAGATAGGCTTCAACAATTCACATTACTCCAACATTATTAAACAACTACCAAGAACTTAGAATTTTCAATGCAACTTCAAAAACCTCCTCCTTCTGGAAGGGGCATAGACAATTTTCCACAATAAATCTCATTACACTACCTGCACTCAGCTAACTAGTGGAACATAATGACTTGAACATCCCGCCTAAAGCAGGAACATGCCAAAGCTACAACCACAATGTAGCTGCTAGATTCACCTACAGTCTACACTGTACACACAAACACGCACTTACGTTCATACACACATGTACATACAAACTAAATTATCAAGAACTTCCATTAACATTGTATTGAAAGAAAGCATTCAAGAGTTTTAAAAAAAAAAAAAAATGAACTCACAATCTCAGTCGGTTTATTCTGGTTATACTCGTTTTTCTTCGACTCCACCACCTTCTCAAGTGTCTCTTGATCCCAATCCTCCATAGTGTCTTAAATAAACAAAAACCCACAAAATCAAAATCATATAAGAGCTGAAATAAACACATAACACAGTATTCAATTAAAAATCACCTTCATCACGCTTATCACTGTAAATATCGATTTTCTCGCCCTTTCTCTGCACATTCAAATCATGAGAGAACTTGCATTTGAAACCCTTGGCGCACTGCCCCACCTTGAAAAATTCGCATAATATAGACTTTGGATCAACACCTATCCAAATTTACCAAATTACTCTATCACAAAAACACAATTCCATACATAAACCCCAAAAAAATCAAAAAAGTTAATAGCTCAAACATACATACCAACTGGAACTTTGGGCTGACTAACAGCAACTTTGAACAAATCATTCAGTTCCTTCTCTTTAGCTTTCTCTTCCTCCTTCTTTTTCTGCTCAATCCAAATCAAAATTCTCACTCAGAACCAAAGAGAACCTGCAATTGATTAAAGTGAAAGGAAAAAAAAAAAACAAAAACGCGAACCTTAAGGGCGGCTTTGGCGGCTTCGGGTTTGGGCTGGACCGATTGTTTGAGATTTTGGACGTATTTCTGGACATTCTTGCTCTTGTTCTTGTTCTTGAGCCCGAAGGTCTTGTCCTCCACGACTTTCTGCTTCTTCGCTACGTCCGATTTGGATTGCTGCTGCTTCGGCGGCATATTTGTGTGATTGAAACAAAAAAAAAAAAAATCAAAAGCAAAAGCAAAAATCTGTGGGATTTTGTTTGGTAGATGAGAAAATAGGAATTGATTTTTCAAAAAAATTGGGGGGGAGATTTGGTCGGAGAGAGTGATTAGGGTTTTAAGTGGATTTAACAGAGGCCAATAATGTTATTGCTATCTGAGGAGTGAGGAGGAAGATGGGGAAGAAGGGTATGCAAGATTTTTTTGTTTTGTTTTTGGTTTAACTGCCCGATATGTCCCTGCTGGGCCTGTGAGTTAGTGAAATAAGAGCCCAACGTTTTTGTGAAATGGGTGGGATGGCAAATTGAGTGAAATCATTGGGGTATAAAAGTAAATCCAATTATTTAACAAAGTTTTTGTGTCACAGCCTCCAAGTGCTAAGTTGTTATTTAAAATTTAAGAATTTTCTCTATCTGGGTCCTTCATTTTTTATTTAAAAATATTCATGTACCTTTATGTCTAAGTAGAGATAAAATTATAAGACAATTTGGTAAAAATATAATTTTAACTCCCACTAAAATATTGCCTAAAAAATAAGACATATTTTCTATTAATTTTCAAATTACTTTATCTACTTATAAATTAGATTTTAAAATATATATATATAATAAAAATAAAACACTCTTTTTTTTTTTTTTTTTACAAAATAGGACCACTAAAAAAAAAGCTTCATCTCTTGTTAATTTTCAAATTACTTTGTCTACTTATAAATTAGATTTTCAAAATAAAAATTATATAAATAAAATTTAAAAAAAAACACAGATTTTCTTTACAAAATAGGACCGCTAAAAAAAACTCATCACACGCTAATTTTCAAATTACCTTATCCACTTATAAATTAGATTTTTGACATAAATATTTTATATATATAAAATTAAAAAAAAAACACAGATTTTTTTTCTACAAAATAAGACCACTAAAAAAAAATCTCATCACACGTGCAAAGCGCATGTGATGAGGCTAGTTGGTATATTATGAAAGTGTTGTGAAAATATTTGGAAATAATATTTCTCTTTGTTTCATTGTAAAATTTGGTCCTACCTTACAATGTTTTTTATTAACCATAAAATCCTTTGTTAAATTTTGTAAAACATTTTAGAGATTAAAAATTAAAAAAACTTGGTATTTGCTGATTTGCACTTGAAATTTTTTATGCCATACTAAACATCTAAAAATGTTTTCAAATTGTAAAATGTTTAAAAATTTAACATTTTTAAAATATTTTACTGCAAATACAAAAAAGTACATGTATCTAATGGTGTCTTGTTAAAACATTGATCCCTTGAACTTTAACATTTAACCCTCACAGGGATTTTGTGTTACCCTCAAAAACCTTAGGAGGTTAAGTGTTATGTTGTTGTCACCACTGAACAATTCTTTTCCAATCTATTACGTGAAGAATTATTAAATTATTTGTGCATTATTTAAATAAATTACAAGACTCGTTAAAAAAATTATGTGACTAGTGGTCTATTCAATTGCTACATTATAGGTTATAAAAAATAGCTGCAAACTAGTTCTAAGTTAAACTTTTTTCCATTTGAATGCAAGTCCTTCATCCAACAACAAAAGACTTTTCTTTCTTTTTTTTTTTTTTTTTTTTGAGAAGGGACAAAAGACTTTTCTAATTACGCTAATTGGAATTGAAAAACAATTTCTTCTTACCTATGTTTACTTCCATAAGCCATTTTGGTGGGAATTTTTGTTCAATGGCTAGGCTAGGGTCCTTTGGACCGTTAGTGTTCTTTTAAATTCATTACAGCAAGAACAAAAAAATTAATAGTTAGTTAAGTGACTACTCACCATATAACTGCTTATTATTATAGTCTTAATAGATTTGTAGTTATCTTTGTTTATCAACTATTAAATATTAAAATAAGTATAAATATCAAATAATTAATAATTAGACCTATGTAGGTGACATGAAGTCTTCTAATGGAGAAATATATTTCACATCTAAAGCCTAAACCATTAAAGCTTTTGGGTTGGCATACGATGGCCCAATTAGGGATGGCAATTTTTCCCCGCTCCGCTTGACCCGTCCCTCCCTACTTTGCCCCATGCAGGTTTTTTCCGCCCCGCAAAGGTGATGGGGCGGGGATGGGGCGAGATTTTAGACCCGCACCACTGGGCAGGGCAGGGATGGGTTTACACTTTTTAAACCCACCCCGCCCCATACCCGCCCGCCCCGCCCCGCCCCTCGTTAATAAGGGTTAAGTTGTAATTTTTTCATACTCTAAAACCCTATTATTTAAACAAAAATATCACCATCTTATTTAATTCTACCTAACGTGGTTTTACCTCTTTTTTCTCTCTAGCAAAGTTGGAAGTAAGGTACCAATATCATCATCTTATTAAGAGTTTGGATTATTTTATTATGTCATACTATGAGATTTTTTTAGTGACATTATTTTGTTAAACATTTAGATACTATTATTTAGTTTTTGCTAAAAATTAGTTTGATTTGATAAGATAGGATAAATTTATTTATAATTTCAAGTATATTTTTAATATTGAAACATGTCATTTTGTTTGAAAAAATGGTAATAGTTGTAGGGAAAATTAACAAAAAATAAAGTTTTACTATGTAGGGCGGGGCTTCGCGGGGCCTTAAGGGGCGGGGATGGGGCAAGAAATTTTCCCCGTCATGCGGGGCAGGGCGAGGATGGGGCAAGAAAAATCTGTACGGGGCGGGGGTGAAGATTCCATCCTTCAGGCCCCGCCCCACCCCATTGCCATCCCTAGGCCCAATGCTTTCCATGCAGAGACATGACGATTATATAATAGTAAATTAGTGATGTTATGACTGCTATAGATTTTATTTTATGATCATTTTAAATTTACTGTGTCAACTTTTAAACACAAATTAATAAAAGTATTCTATTTTGTTTCTAAAAATAATAATAATAAAGTATTTCAAAAATTTGGTTATTATGTTGTTGATGTAGTACCAATCATATTCATTGTTCTTTTAGTTTTTATTTTTATAATAAAATTAATAATAACTTTAACATTTTTCTTATCTAATTCAAATGCTAATAATGTGACATTACAAGTTATAACTTCAGTGTTTTGACACTCATACATTTCCACAAGCAAGGACTACATGTTCCTGAGTTTATTTATTTTGATATAATAAAAAAAAAATCCCTTTCAAAAATGTATTTCATGTAAACAATATTTTTCATCATGCTCGTGTTCTTGATAAATCCATAGTTACAAAAAAAAAAATGCGAGATTTGAACCCTAAAAGTCTTAGTTGCAAATATTAAAGATGTTTTTTGCCATACTTCTATTGAGTAGTTAATTCTTAATATAATATATAGAGCACCATTTAACTTATAATATATAGAGGTTGGAGCACCACTTAACTCAAAAGTTTTTTTTTGGCACAAGATAGAATTTCTACTCTAACATAATTTAAGTACATATATGTGTAAAGCTCCCTCCTAGAGACTTGAACCTCGACCCTTACTCCCCACACCCCACAAGCATTTATACATGTTTCGATTATGACACCATTGATAATACTCTTTTGTTGTGCCTTTTTCTAATATGGTTTGTGTGTGCTTTATGGCTCCAAGTATACCACACCTAACCCAAAAGCTTAGAATTGTTAACTATATAGGTAATCAATATAACATATATGAACACTACTTAACCCAAAAAGTTAAGCTTGTGAGTTTAGGCATGTAATATTAAATATTCACTCATTTCATTCATATTCAATGTGAAATTTACACGCTTATACTCAACAATTTCATTTACGCTAACAGAAGAAAATGGTTATTTGCGCGGCTTTTAAGTTCTAACTTCAATTTATTTCCAATGCACTCCTCCATCCTACATAAGACTAGTAAACATTGAAGAAGGCAATTCTAAGCCAATCATTCAGTCTTTATTCTTTTTCTGTTTTTTATATTAACTTCTAACTTTTTGCGGATTTCTTAGAATCATATTATCCATTTCTGTTCGCCTTAAATCTTAACATGGGTATTGTTTATAATGGAAAGAGGAAATCTTGTATAAATTGAATTTTACCCTACGCGTTGGGTTGGAAATCTTGTATAAATTGAAATTAATTCCTATCTTTATTAACCTTACAAATGGTCAAGGGTTATCCCAAGCAGCCTTTTTTTGTGTTGTTGAGAAAATCCCAAGTAACCTCAGGAATAATTAGGCATAGATAAAATCCTTGCCAAAATTAACATTTAGTGTATATTTGGCTCCAAATTAGAAAGCTAGCTTATTTTACAGTTCAGCTTATTTTTATTACTATTCAGCTTATTTTTGCTATTATACATGGGCCTTATTATACTTTTTAGTACTATTCATAGATTCCACTATACCATTTAAATTAACTTTTACTTTTATATATCGTACGTTCAATAAAAAAATTTAATTTCAACAAAATAAACAGATCTCAAAACGCACCCTTAATAAAAATAAACCAATTCCTAAATAGTATATGTAAGGACACAAATCAAGCTGGACCAGAGTTGGACTTTCAGACCAGCCCAATGAGTCCTGAACAATGAATTTATAGAGAGTAGGCTTCTAATCTAGGTTCTTAAGACGGTAGATAACACAAAGGTTGGACTAAATCATAGAACCCGTGCACAAATCTCATATATAAATGTAATATTCTTTTTTATATATGGATGCCGAGGACAATCCTTGGTGTTTCTTTACAAGTTTTTCTCTCTTATGTGTGTGTGTGTGTGTGTCTCCCCCCCTCTTCTTTTCTCCTCTTTCGCCCTTTATAGGCTTGCATCTTTTCCTCCTTTTTTCTACATGTAGTCCAGGTGTTCCCTTTTTGGATATTTGTCCCATCATTCCTTCTTCCTCAAGTCTCTGGTGGTGAGGGTAAGGTTGAATTTCAATGTTCAAACGTCACTTCCTCATTAATGCGGCCAGAGAGGTAGGTATAGTGCCTTCAATGCGGTGGTAGCAGTTTTTTTCTTGATATTTGTTTGCTACTTCTCTTTATTCCTTATTCTCGTTCTCTCAGTCGCTACATCCCAGGTCCTTAGTACGGACACCCTTGAACCGCCAGATCATTAATACTGTCCTCGGCAGCATGCCACCGAGGACAAGGTCATCCTCGGACGTCATGTTCCCTGGTGCTCTGTTCATGCATGGCACATTTCTTTGTCACGTGGCTTCATAGACTGGACTTATTATGTTCTCGAACTATTCTATGATGCTGGGTTGGACTTCCCTCCTTGTGAGAGCCTTTGAACCGGCCTAGTACGTACCTTGGGGCCCATTGGCACTACATTAGCCCTTTGAAACCCTTATTTCTACCTTATTGAGAGGAATGAGGGTTTCGATACACGCACGCGGGATAATCCATTTCTGACGTTTCGGTCTGCAAAGCGCGCTTCACTTAAATGTTGGCGGCTCTTTGTTCCCCACGTCTAACCGTGTGATGCGCATCCTACGGGTAGGTGTACTTCAAGGGGAAGTAAGCGGGAGATTATCTGCTTTACACCTTCCCACGAAATAAATATTGTCATTTCAAAGGTTTCTTGTTCATTTCAGAGTCTGTACACCGAACTTAGTCTCTCCTGCAATCTATACGCGTCTCCATACCCTTTCAATCCTAAGCCGAGGTGACATAGTTGCTTTAAAGTAAGTTTTCCAACTCTGTTTTCATTATTGCTGTTCATTCTTTCTAGTCATTCTCCTTCTTTCTGTCCTCGGCCCACTAATTTCCTAACTCCACCATAATATCCTCTCTTTAGTTTTAGAAAATGGGTAGGTTCGCATCCTTTGTAGATACCCTCGAAAAAATAGAGGCGTTTAAAACCAAATACAGAATTCCTCCGGGAGTTTCCGTTAAACACTGTAAGCAGGGAGAGTGGCACACTGATAGGGACACCGGTGAGGTGGTGATTCCTATGATAGCATTCTTAGAGGGGGGAATGAGAATCCCCATGATGCCCATCATTGGGAGCTATCTTAGAACAGCTATGCTATCTCTCACGCAGTGTGCCCCAAATATGTTTAGGATTTTATGCGCCGTAGATGTCCTAAACGAGAAACTAGGGTTAGGACTTACTCACCACGAGGTGAATTGGGTGTATAACCTTCATCGTTTGAAAGGGCACACATAATACCTAAAGTCTAGGCACCCTGAAGTCAGGTTGATCCAATACCTTCCCCACTCCAACAAGGGTTTGGACAAGGACTTTCTGATACTGTCCAGGGAGTGGCATGACGGTCTCCCCTGTCCGACAAGGGAGGGGGAACCTGGTGAGTCTTCGTGTAGCGTTAGCCTTAACTCTCTTCCTTTCTCTTTTGTTATTTTCTTATGGTTGTGTTTTTCTTTGGCTTGCTTTTAACATTTTGTTTTTTGAACACATGTACAGATCACCGTGCGCTTACTCGTCATGCTCACCTCGTTGATTTTGCTCGTCTGGACAAAATCCTAAAAGCCAAGGTGTTTGTTCACTCGGACGGTCAACTTCGAGCAGCACATCGCATCCTCGGATACGATCCCATCTCGACTGTATTCCAAGTGCCAAAGTGCGTCATAAAGGAGAAGGACCCACGACTGCCGAGGATCAGTGTAGCGGTTGAAGGGTTTTTGTTGCCTGTTGGTACTCTGGTTCCTCAAGGCGTTCTTATTACCGAGCCTGTGAGGGTTGTACCAGGAGCTCCTCATCTCGCCACATCCTCGGCTCGACCTAAATCGGGTGAAGGCTCCTCTTCCCAGCCAATTGCAAAGGTAGAAGAAGAAGAAGAAAAAGAAGAAGAAGAAGAGAGAAGAAGAGATTGTTGAACTCTCAGACTCAGAAGAGGAATACGAAGCTTTTGACCAGCCCCCAACTCCTAGGAACCCATCTCCTGTTGTCGGATCGCCATCTATAACATCCTCGGACGACGACCAATCGTTAGTGAGAATGGGAATTCACCGCAGATCAAAGCCCAGCCTAAAAGATGTGTTGGAAGCTCAGGTTGGAGCCCAAGAGCCTCACAAGGTACCCCTAGCGAAGGATAAGGATAAGGGCGCTGAGAAGGTTCCCTCGGTGAGACTCACTTTTCCTCCTTCCACTCAAATTCAACACTCCGACCTTGCTGACCACAAAAGAAAAAGGGATCAGCCCAAGGGGAAAGAAATAATTAAGGGTGGTAAGGATCTCCCTGCCAAGTAGATAGAGCAGGAAAGGGGAGGGAAGCATGCTCGTCATGCTCAGACTAGGTCGGAGAGACTGGCTGATCCTCCTGTAATCAGCCATGCGCCCATTTGGGCTCCCGAGATGAATGTGGATGACTAAGCTGTCACAGCTGACGCTTCCATTTGGGGGTCCGGTAAAGGCACCGCCGCGTGCATCGCCGATGCCCTAGAGCACGCGCTTCTGCTGCCCGAGGACATGGGTGAGCTGCGAAGGATGCGGGATCAGAACGTCTTCATGATCCTGAAGAAAGAGTTAGCCATGGTAAGAGTTTCAGTTGGTTGTTCCTTGGTATACATGCTCTTTGTTATTGCACTTGTTGTTATTATTTCTTGTTTGGCGTTAACTGCCTTTGCATGCTATTAACTGATAACGTTTATGTGTAGGTTGTCCAATTTGCACATAGGGCAGAGGAGATCGTCGCTAACTCTTACAAGGCATTAAGGAACGAAAAGGTGAGGCTGGATCGCACCAAAAAGATATTAGAGCTTAAGGAGAAGAGGCTACAGGAAGTCACAACCAGCCTGGGCAAGGCGAAAAGCGAGAGGTCAGGTCTAGAGGCCCAGCTGAGGACTACTACCAGGCAGGCCGAGGATCAGAGGTTGCAACTCAAGCATGCCAATGAAGACCTTACCTCGGCCAAGAAATTAGTAGAAGATCTTAAGAGGGATCTTACAACGTCTGAGAAAGCTAAGCAGGAGGCTCTCAAGGCCAAGGAGGAGGTACTCGTCAAGGCACAAGAAGCCGAGGCGATGGTTGACGAGGCTGAGCAAAGCGGCTATGAGGTGGGGGTGGCAGAAACTACTGACACCTTCAAAGCCTAAGTGCCGGAGGTTTGTAGGGATTACTGCCTCCAGGTGTGGAAGGAAGCCCTCTCCCAAGCCAGGGTTGGTGCTTCCTCTCCCCTATGGAAGGTGGAGAATGCCTACATCCATCCTGCTATCCGAGTGGCCACCTCTAACTCAGCCAAGGATGACACCAACTCTTCCTCAGTCGGGACGCAAATGGAAGAAGCTGCTGCTGGTGATGCTGCTCCTGTTACCCAACCTGAAGATGTATTGCCTCCTTTTGCCCCCAAGGAGCTGCCCCCCAACCCTAAGGTCAACGGGACAATGGAGTTAGTCTTGGCGACCCTCCCCATAATGCCAAAGGGAGGAACTAAAGATAAAGAGGTGATTGGGGGGTCCTCGGCTTCCATAGTGGCTCCTGCTGAACCTAAGGACCAAGTTTAGCCCAATCCTTGACGGTCCTTATATTCTGTTGCAGCCTTTTCTTCCTTTCCTTTCTGTTGTAGTCAGTTAGCTTTAGTTTCATTTTGTATTTTCTTTTTCCTTTACTGTCTTTTTGTTTTTTTGTAATTCACCCTTTTGGGTGTGGATGTATAGAAGAATATTTGATTTAATGAGAAGAACCTTCAGTTTGAACTACTACTTTGTTTTATATTAGCTGTTAGCAGATCCTTCTATTATTACTGACTTAGTCTAATAAAGTAACAATTTGAATCCATTGTTCGTATTAATAATTCCGTATCAGTAACAAAATAAGGATAAAGGAAGTTTGAGTAAGTTATATACTTGCAAATGCTTTAAGTAATGATAACAGGTTTCTACTCAATTCTAATGATGACTAATACACTAAAAGGCAAGATATCCATGTGAAACCAACTCAATAGAGACCCACTTAAGAACTATCTTTATAATCAATAGATCAAGATAGGAATTACCAACATTTCCGATGTGTCCCTCACTCGAACTAGGAGTGGTTCATACGTTGCTCTTAACACTTAGCAATAAATAAAGTCACATGAAACCTATATTTGAAATAATTATTGTAAGTACATACCTGTCTCCATAGGACGTGTACGTGTTCTCCAAAGGCTTTATGTATCTCAATTTTTGTCTTATATTAAGGTAGAGGATCCGAGAACCCGGCGTAACCTTATTTTTTCGTTTTGCACGAAGGTAAAGGATCTGAGGACCCGGCATAACCTTGCTTTTATTTTCAAACTAAGGTAGAGGATCCGAGGACCCGGCGTAACCTTGTTCTTATTTTTCAACTAAGGTAGAGGATCCGAGGACCCGGCGTAACCTTGTTCTTATTTTTCAACTAAGGTAGAGGATCCGAGGACCCGGCGTAACCTTGTTCTTATTTTTCAACTAAGGTAGAGGATCTGAGGATCCGGCATAACCTTGTTTTTATTTTATTTTATATTATTTTATTTTATTTTTCAATTAAGGTAGAGGATCCGAGAACCCGGCGTAACCTTGTTCTTAATTTACGATCCCTACTGGTATTTTGAACATAACATCACACGCAACATCATAGCAATATGATTAAAATGGCCGAAGTGCCCTTTATTAATAATAATATCGTCGTAAATTACTTACATTCCAGGGATGGGGTACAAATTTTTCATCTAAATCCGTAAGGTAGTAAGCTCCTATTCCAGCCACTACAGTAATGCGATACAGTCCTTCCCAATTTGGCCCCAGCTTTCCCCATACTGAATTCCTAGTGTTGCCCACGACTTTCCTCAATACTAAGTCTCCAATGGCAAGTGGCCTTGAGTTCACATGCGAATCATACCCCTGCTTCAGTTTTTGTTGATAGTAAGCCAATTGGATCATGGCCATTTCTCTCCTCTCGTCAACCGGATCTAAGCTCATTTCTAATAGCCTATTGTTACTGTCCGAAGCGAAGGAACTTGTTTTCATTGTCGGAAAACCGGCTTCCAAAGGGATAACAGCCTCGGCCCCATAAGTCATTGAGAATAGCGTCTCTCCCGTTGATCGGCGAGGTGTGGTCCGATACGTCCACAGAACATGAGGCAATTCTTCTACCTATCTCCCTTTGGCATCATCCAGCCTCTTCTTAAGCCCATTGACTATGGCTTTGTTGACCGCCTCGGCTTGCCCATTTTCTTGCGGATAAGCTGGGGTGGAGTACCTGTTGGTTATGCCGAGGTCACAGCAGTATCGCCTGAACGCCTTACTATCAAACTGCAAACCATTGTCTGAAATGAGAGTACGAGGGACTCCGAATCGAGAGACGATATTCCTCCACACAAACTTCTTCACATTAACATCCCTGATGTTTGCTAGGGGCTCGGCTTCAACCCACTTAGTAAAATAGTCAGTGTCCACAACCAACCATCTTTTGTTTTCAGGTGCCTTTAGGAAGGGACCCACAATGTCCAGACCCCACTGCGCAAAAGGCCAGGGGCTTGTCAGAGGATTGAGCACACCCCCAGGCTGATGAATGTTTGGAGCGAACCTCTGACACTGATCGCATTTCTTCACATAGTTTTGAGCTTCTCGTTGCATATTGGGCCACTAATACCCTTGTGTTAGAGCCCTATGAGCCAAAGACCTTCCCCCGGTATGACTTCCACAAATTCCTTCGTGTAACTCTTCCAAAAGCAGCTCCGTCACTTCAGGATGTATGCATAACAAGTAGGGCCCTGAGAAGGATCGTTTATAGAGTTTATGATCCTCGGACAACAAAAAACGAGATGCTTTCCTGCGTACCTTGTCCCCCTCGACCATTTCCTCTGGCAGGACATCATCTCTAAGGAAGGATACAATGGGGTCCATCCAGCTAGGCCCCGCCCTTATCTGGTGAACCTGGATGATACTTCCAATTACTACCGAGGGTTTAGGTAAGTCCTCAACAAGAATAATCCGTGGTAGACCTTGTGTCGACGACGTGGCAAGGGTTGCCAGAGAGTCGACGTGAGCATTGCTATTCTGAGGGATGTGTGACAAAGTGAAGAATTCAAATTTGCGTTGTAGAACCTTAACTTGATTTAAATAGTCTTGCATTCTCGGATCTCTTGCCTCCACCTTTCCATCCACTTGGCCGACCACTAGTTGAGAGTCCGAGAACATTTGCACGGTCTTTCCTCCTAATTTCTGGACCATATCCATCCCTTTTAGCAAGGCCTCGTACTCGGTTTCATTGTTAGTAGCCGAGAATCCCGGTCTCAAGGACTTTTCCAGGGTGAGACCCTCTAGGGTCGTAATTACTAACCCTACCCTGGATCCCCTTTGATTAGCAACACCATCAACATAAACAATCCACTCCGCGGGACCTTTACATGCAACCATACCAACTGATTTTTCATCAATGTCCCTGATGAAACTTTCTTCTATTGTGGGCTCAGCAAATTTCGCAACCAAATCAGCTAACACTTGACCCTTTATTGATGTACGGGGCATGTATTTGATATCAAAAGAGCCTAGGATAGTTCCCCACTTAGCAATCCTACTTGTATAATCTGCACTTCGGAGTATGGCTTTGAGGGGAAGTTGAGTAAGAACAATCACCGTATGAGATGGGAAATAATGTGGGAGCTTACGTGTCCCATGCACTACGGCCAAGATTGCCTTCTCTAATGGTGGATAGCGCACCTCGGCCTCATGTAAGGTTTTACTCACATAGTAAACCAGTTTCTGTACGCCCCCCTCAACCCTTATCAGCACTAAACTGATGGCATGACTTGCAACTGCAATATAGGCAAATAGAACCTCATCCTCTTCGGGCCGAGACATGATCGGAGGATGTAAAAGGTATTCCTTAAGTTGCTAAAAGGCAGCGGCACACTCCTCTGTCCATTCAAATCCCTTCCACTTTTTTTAATAATTGGAAAAAAGGACTGCATCGATCAGCAGATCTTGAGATGAATCGGTTGAGGGCAGCAGTCATCCCAGTCAACCTCTGCACCTCTTTTGGATTCCGAGGTGGCTGTAAGCTATTAATGGCTTTGACCTGGGCGGGGTTGACTTCAATTCCTCTATGTGTCACCATGTAACCCAGAAATTTATCAGATCCTACTCCAAAGGAGCATTTTGATGCGTTGAGGCGTAACTTATGCTTTCTCAATGTTTGGAAGGTGTTATCCAGGTCCGATATATAAGCCGAGATGGTTTTACTCTTAACCACCATATCATCAACGTACACTTCGATTGTTTTTCCCAATTACGGTTCAAACATCTGCGTCATCACCCTCTGATAGGTAGCCCCGGCATTCTTCAAGCCGAAGGGCATCACCTTATAATGGTAGTTTCCTGTAGGTGTGACAAAGGCTGTCTTTTCTTGGTCTTCTAGAGCTAAGGGTATTTGGTGGTAACCTTGGAAAGTATCAAGAAAGCTCATCCGAGGATGCCCAACAGTTGCATCCACTAATTGATCTATACGGGGCATCGGAAACGAATCTTTAGTACAAGCCTTATTCAAGTCTGTAAAGTCCGCACATACTCTCCATTTCCCATTCTTCTTCTTCACCACCACTGTATGCGCCAGCCATTCTGGATAGAACACCTCCTTAATGGCACCTGCCTTCTTGAGTTTCAGCACTTCTTCTTTAACGGCCTCAGCATGCTCTTGAGACGAACGCCGAGGTGGTTGCCTCCGCGGTATCGCTGCTGGATTGACGTTGAGGTGATGGCAAATGAAGCTTGGGTCGACCCTTGGGGCCTCGTAGGCATCCCAAGCAAATACATCGATGTTTCGTTTTAAGAACGTAACTAGTTCCTCTTTTTCTTGGAGTGGTAATTGACTTCCCACCTGGAAGAATTTCTCCATGTCATCGGCAATAAGCACTTTCTCCAACTCCTCGCAACCAGGCATCTCGATCTCGGCCACACTTGGCTTGGCTGACGATGTTAGCTGCTATAAACTATTCTCGGCTAAAGCCTGGGGCTGCTGTCTTTCCTGACTTATAATTGCTGTCGTGATGCATTGTCTAGCCATTGACTGGCTGCCAATTATTTCTTCAACTCTGCCCTCATACGGGAACTTTACCTTAACATGTAGGGTTGGCGATACAGCACCCAAGGCGTGTAGCCAAGGTCTTGCCACTATGGCCGTGTAAGGGAAATAGGCGTCTACCACAATAAAATCTACATCCACCACCACTGGCCCTGACTGCACAGGCAGCCAGATCAATCTCTTCGGAATGACAGCCTTCCCTTCAAAGCTTATCAACAGTGAGTCGTAAGCCGTGAAATCCTCAGGCTTCAAGTTAAGGCCCTTGAACAAATCCGGGTACATAATGTCAGCCCCACTCCCTTGATCAACCATCACTTTCTTCACGTCGTAACCCCCTATCCTTAGCATGATGACTAACGCATCATCATGCGGCTGGATAGAGCCAACCTTATCCTCCTCAAAAAATCCCAAAATGGGTTGGGGATTCCTCTTAATCTTCTTATGCTCAGAGTTGAGGTCCTCGGCTGAGGGGTGTAATACTGACATTACTCTGGTAGGGCAAGATCCAGTCCGACCTGGTGTAGCAAATATGACATTGATTGTGCCCAAAGGAGGTCTTGAAATGTTACTGCTTTGATTCACGGAACTCGATTGTGTGCCTTGTTCATTAGGCCGATTCATAAATTGCCTTAACTTCCCTTCTTTGACCAGTTGATCCAGATAATTCCATAAATTTCAGCAGTTTTCAGTAGTGTGACCCCTATCTTAATGATAATTGCAGTAGAGGTTCTGGTTACGTTTTGTAGGGTCTCCTATCATTCTGTTGGGCCACCTGAAATATGGTTCACGACAAATCTTCTCCAACACCTGCTGTACCGGCTCACAAAATACAGCGTTTACTGTCTGAGGAGCCGACCTAGACTGACCGGCAAAATCCCTCCTTGGCCATTTGCTATTGTATTTGTCTGTCTTGCAATCTCTGCTCTCCTGAGGGGTAACTTTCATTTTTCCTTTGCTTTGCTGCTGATCCTCCTCTACTCGCTTATACTCGTCAATACGATCCATAAGCCGTCGGACAGTCTTTACAGGTTTCTTGGTTAAAGATTTTCTTAAATCATGTTCAACTGGAAGGCTGACCTTAAAAGTGTTGACTGCTACTTCATCAAAGTCCCCGTCAATCTCATTGAACGCTTTCCAGTATCTATCCGAGTACGTTTTTAATGTCTCGCCCTTCCTCATGGTCATGGATAGCAACGAGTCCAGGGGCCTAGGTACTCTGCTGCACGTAACAAAGCGGGACCCAAATGCCATCGTAAGCTCCATGTAGGAATCAATGGAGTCCGCTTTTAAACCGTTAAACCATCTCATTGCAACAGGTCCTAGGCTTGAGGGGAATACTTTGCACATCAAGGTTTCATTCTGCGAATAGACCGCCATGCGTTGGTTAAAATGGCTTACGTGCTCCACCGGGTCTGTTCTGTCATTATAAATGGTGAAGTTTGGTTGCGTGAAACGATGAGGAAGCTTTCCTCTCTCAATATGACGTGTGAAAGGTGACTTAGAGAGCTGGTGCAATGCCTTCCCCATAGTGTCACTACCCAAACCCCTGGAAAGAGATTTCTTGTTCGTTCGTTCATGGGGACTTCCCTCTTGGTATGAGAAAGTCTCGCTAGGAGGAGTTCTCGACCTCGGCTTATAGCCACTGCTCTGGGAGTCGTCTGAGGAAGGGTCAGATATAGAAGGCGTTCGTCTTCGTTTGGCTCAGCGTAGCTTTCTCTTGAGCTGGTCGATTTCCCTCTGCATGGCCCTAGTATCTCCTTCATGAGAGCCCCTGCTTTCGCCCCTAGGATAGTTACCGGCGGTTCGCCCTGTGTGTACACTGCCTTCGCGATCTCCCATCTGTTTTAACTGCTGAAGAGGATCCTAGTGTTGAGATCCTAAAGATTCTGCACAGACTGGACCGAAACCCACCATCACGTTATCTGGGCCTAAACACAAGAATTCCCACAGACGGCGCTAATTGTAAGGACACAAATCAAGCTGGACCAAAGTTGGACCTTCAGACCAGCCCAATGAGCCTTGAACAATGAATTTATAGAGAGTAGGCTTCTAATCTAGGTTCTTAAGACGGTAGATAACACAAAGGTTAGACTAAATCATAGAACCCGTGCACAAATCTCATATATAGATGTAATATTCATTTTTATATATGGATGCCAAGAACAATCCTTAGTGTTTCCTTACAAGTTTTTCTCTCTTACGTGTGTGTGTGTCCTCCCCCCTCTCCTTTTCTCCTCTTTCGCCCTTTATAGACCTGCATCTTTTCCTCCTTTTTTCTACATGTAGTCCAGGTGTCCCCTTTTTGGATACTTATCCCATCATTCCTTCTTCCTCAAGTCTCTGGCAGTGAGGGTAAGGTTGAATTTCAATATTCAGGCGTCACTTCCTCATTAATGCGACCAAAGAGGTAGGTATGGTGCCTTCAATGCGGTGGTAGCAACTTTTTTCTTGATATTTGTTTGCTACTTCTCTTTATCCCTTATTCTCGTTCTCTCAGTCGCTGCATCCCAGGTCCTCAGTACGGACACCCTTGAACCGCCAAATCATTAATACCGTCCTCGGCAGCATGCCACCAAGGACAAGGTCATCCTTGGACGTCATGTTCCCTGGTGGTCTGTTCATGCATGGCACCTTTCTTTGTCACGTGGCTTCATAGACTGGACTTATTATGTCCTCGGACTATTTTATGATGCTGGATTGGACTTCCCTCCTTGTGAGAGCCTTTGAGCCGGCCCAGTACGTACCTTGGGCCCATTGACACTACAGTATATAATATTTGATTTCAACTCTCCAACACACTGTATATAAATGCTACAACTTCTCAAACTTCAGCACATCCATCTCATATTCAACAATGTGTATCTTAAAATCCACCTTGACTCTCTATGTACTAACCTTTGGTCTCCTATATACTTTTTTGGAGCCGATCCAATCTTCCAAATTTGCCAAACCTCAGATAATTTCACCTCTAATAACCCTTATGATTCGAATTTGAACAAGCTCACGGGTGATCTTGCCTACAAAACCCCTCCAAAAGGCTTTAATTTTAGTTCAATGGGTGTCAAACATAACAAAACATATGGGCTTGCTCTTTGTCATGGTGATGTCTCAGAAATTGACTGTGCTGCCTGTATTATTGAGGCAAGTAGCAACATTCGCAAGAACTGCCCCAACAACAAAGGTGCAATTACATGGTATGACAAATTGACAATCAAACTGTGATCTATGCTTGGAACACTCAAAAATGTAAGTGATCTCAATTCATTCAATCCAAAGGCGAGAGATTTACTTACAAAGCTCATCAAGATTCAGAGAGCCCAAAGATGTACAAGACTGGAGTGTTGAAGCTCGTCGAATCGAGGAACCTCTATGGTTTGGTTCAATGCACAGGAGACCTTTCTGGAAATGATTGTACTAAGTGTCTTGACGGTGCAATCAAGCAACAACCAGATTGTTGTGATGGGAAACAAGGAGGGAGGCTTATAACTGGGAGTTGCAACATGAGATACGATCTTTGCCAATTTTTCAAAGATTGAAACTGGAAAATTAATCCTGAGTTCAGATACCATCTATATACTATATTTAATAAAGTGTTTTAAGAATATATTATAGTAATTCCCAACTATACACGGGAGCTGGACTGTCACATGACTCACATGCACCCATAGTGTGTGTTGTGTTTTTCCAATAAGCTGTAATGTTTGTTCAATAAAAGTTACTTTTGGTAATTTGATTGTTGTGGCACTTGTTCAAATATACCATCATGTGGTTAACTTTAAACCTTTAGTGGAGTTCCATTTAACACGTCCATATGGACAACACATTACAAAAAAGGAAAAAAAAAAAAAACTGATTAAATTTTAGAATTACCTAAAATATGCTAGATTATCATGCATTTGCATTACACTTATAACACTTATATTGAGTTGGGTGTGTTGATTCTGATCGAGTATATCTCCTGCAATTTGTTATGAATTATGTTAGGGGCATAATATTTTGCATAACTGTTAATATAATTTGTTATAATTGGAGGAACATCACTTCCTCTTAGGTCTACTACTGACATAACCCTTTTTTATCCACCAACCAACCAAATCAGCAGTTTTGAAATAATTGAAAAATGTTGTGTCACTAAACTTATTCATCTGTTATTATATAATTCTTGTAATATAATCCAACCGATCCAATAAGAAATAGAAACACTTTTTGTAACCATTTTATTTTTCATATATCGATGCATGTATTGATGTGATTGTGGGTGCGTTGTTGACCGTTCACGTGTCGATTGCGGTCGCATTTCTTAAGATCTTGTTCTTATCATTTGGTTTCGTGATCAAAAGGATGTGGTTCAATACTGCCTTATAGAAGAAGACTTTTAATTTATCGATGCTAAGATTACTGAGTTATGCTTTTTTAATCACTGAGAAAAATGCAAAGTAATAACCATCAATGGAAAGTAGTGAGTTGCAATTGAATTAAGCATTTGAGAGACCTACATAACTATAAGTTTACAAGAAAGCCAAAGTATCTAAAAATCTACAAGGCTACGAAAAGACTAATCTATATTAATAAGAAACAATAAACTACAATTAAACTAAGGATTTTAAAATTCTACTGAACTACTAACTTGCTATGAATATAACAATACTTCATCAATAAAAAAGTAATTACAAGCAAATTATTTGCATTAACGGCCTACAATGATCCTAAACTTGAAACAAAGAAAATAAAGTAACAAGTGAGAGAACTCCATGTTAAGTAAATGGTAAGACGTATCTTTCTAGGGAAATAAGTTGTCTATTGATACTTTCATTGAATGTTCCTTCATGTTATGTTGTGTCAGATTGAAATTCAGTGCAATACTGGGATTGAGATTAAAACTGGTTTATTTTTAATCTCAACCCTTTGATCAAAATTTCTTTTAACCTATTAAATTTTACCTTTTTCCTCCAAGTATTGCAGCGGATCCAAATTTGTGTCCTCTTCTATAGGTTCAAATCATATTATTTATAATAAAAGTTGGGCTTAGATGCCATGATTACGCCAAGTGGCAGCACCAAATTACAAAAAATTTCTTAAGTTTTTAGATTTTAAGAAAAAATATATATATAAGTTTTTTTCGACTATAATTTCTAAATGGATATAATTTTTCTACAACTATAATTTTGAAGTAGATAAAAATCTTAATTTGATTAAAGTTGAATTACACTTGTTGTATTTCTAAGTGGCTAAAAACAAAAATCATAACAATTAATAGCCGTGCATCAGGTTAAAGCAATTAAAGCAATTCGTCTTTCACTCAAATGTGACTTAATCTAAAGATGAAGGTTACGTATAAAAAACAGTGTCATTCTTCCTTGGCCAATAAGACCCCGATAAGGTTGAAACTTTAATAAAAGTATATACTTCATGTGGCCCAGCAATTGGCATATCACATGGTGGTTTAATTAGCTTTAGACTTTTTGTTCATATAAAATTCTTCAATGTGGAGTGTGTGTGTATATATATATCAAATAATTCATAATTAATAACCATCATACGGTTCCTTTGGGCTATTATTCTTTCTCCTACTTACAATCTCTATTATCCTCTTCTTCTACCTACAACTTTACAAGCACGTATTTGTTTACTCTACTTTTTTTCTTCCCATCAAATTGAATATATTTTGTGTATTTGTTTAAGTTGATTTCCTTAAGTTTAATCCAAGTTAGAGAATTGTTATGGATTGTCAATTGTTTTTTTTTTTTTTTTTTATATAATGTTAGGTTGATTGTTTAAAAATTACATAAGAAATTGAGCTTTCATGTCTAATTAACTAAGAAATTAATTATTTTAGTTTTGCGGTAACTCTTAGTCTGTGAATCTATGATTGATGTTTGGAAAGATTAATTTATGTACTACATATGTAGGTCGGTTAATTATGTGTTTCCGAGGCTTAGTCGGTTAACTATGTTTTTTTAATTATATATTATAAGATGTTTTTAATTTTTAATTGCCGCTAAAGGGCTTGAATTAGGTTAGTGCCTCCATGGAACCATAACTTGCACAGACCAATGAGGCTGTATTGCAATGTCACTTGGAACTCTGGAACTAGCGTACATGTTCCAGGACTTTCTTAGAATATGTCTATGTACTTCTAATTTATCTATTATTATGTATTTCTAAGGCTTAATAAATACTGTAAATATTATTTTTTAAATATATTATACTCTTTGCAATTGTTGTGCATCTTATTAATATGTTATTATGTTTGCAATTGTTGAAGGGTGTAAAAATTTTTAATTTTTCAAAAATTTTACTTTTCATTTTTTTCTATCAAAATTTCTTTTGTTTTTAGGTAAATGCTAATTATTATTTTTATATTATTTTATCAGAATGGATAGACAAAATCAAAGATATAATCTCTTGGATGAAATCGACACTGAAAAAGACAATTGGAATATTAGAGTTAGAGTCACAAGAATGTGGGAAGTTCTTAATATTAAAACAAATAATGAACTTATAAGTGTTGATTTGGTGCTGCTTGATGAGAAGGTAAGTTTTGAAATAAAATAATAAAATTACTTTTAGCTCTTCAAATACAATTGAGTTATATTTTCTTGATAAGTTTATTCTCATTTTTTCAGGATAATCTTATTCATGCAAGTATTAGAAAATCATTTGTTAATTATTTTAGAGATATACAAGAAGGTAAAATTTATCGAATAAAATATTTTGGAGTTGTCATGCTTATAGGATTGTGAATCACAAGTACATGATAAGATTTTATGCAACAACATCTGTGAAGTTGTTAGAAACAAATGATGACCTTATTGCAAAACAAAAATTTGAATTGGTTCCATTTGATGAGCTGAAGTATCTTGCTGACAAAAACACAACTCTAACAGGTAATTTTGATTATACAATTATACTTAAAATATATTTATATACTATTATCTTCATAACTCATTATTTTGATTAAACACTTTATCATTTGTAGATGTAATAGGAGAAATCATAGGAATTTCTCCCATGGAAAAGATAGAGATGCATGGGAAAAAATTGAACAAAAGGCTAATTGAACTTCAAGATAACAGGTTAGTTAATATTGATGAATATATTACTTATATTTGTACATTTTGTTAAGAGATGAATTTTTAATTGTCTAACAAAAATGTTTATGCAAGAGTAAAAAAAATTAGAATCACATTTTGGGAAAAATTTGCAAAGGCAAATAATGAAGATATATGTTTTGATAATTCTGTGCGGTCTATTATAATTATCACATCAACCACTGTTAAGACATATATGAGTAAGCAATTCTTTCTTTTGATATACATGTTATGTGTTTAAACATCATAATTTAAACTACTTATGTATGAATGATGGTAGGGACATTATCATTGTCTTCTACAAACTCTTCAAAGTTGTAAATGAATTTAGATATTCCAAAGGTCGTAGAGTTAAGAAAAATGTTAGTACAATTTTAAAATTACTTATTTATTTTAGTTCAATTTTATAATTTCTTAAATTATTATTTTATGATACCAATAGACATTTTTAATATGTTGAATTTCAATATAGTCTTGAAGAAACTAAATTCAGCCTTGATGAGAAAGAGAAGAAGATTAAGTCGTTGCAACTATCACGTTCAATCCTTGACCCTAATGAGATTTCTAAGATAAAAAGAACGCTATTGGAAATTTTGACCTTTATAAAGACTGAAAAAGAACAGGTTAGTATTAAGTGTGCGAGGTATTGTTATCTCTTACTAGAACTTGGATTCAATTGTTAAATATATGATGGTAGAGAGTAAGCAATGCATAATCTAATTTTTGTAGGGTAGTGTCTGCATCTAGGTATGCTTGTTTATAAAAGGAGAATATTTTATGTAACAAATAAATGAATAATTAAATGGGAAATATTAAAAACCAAATTGCAGAAATTTTATTAAATTTTTAGATTTTTAAAGAACTAAAAAGGAATATTATACTACCAGGACTCTAATTCATTTTTATCATTAAGTAGTTTATCTCTTAAAAAAAAAAAGAAATAAAAAAATGCTTCACGTCTGCTTCATGTAAGATTGTAGGTAAAATAATATTAAATTAATCAAAACTCTAATTCATTCTTATCTCTAATTCATTGTAATCATAAAGTAAGTGTATCTCTAAAAAAAAAAAAAGACATATTGCTTCCCATAAGTTTTTTTTCTTTTTTTTGGTATTAACTTTAACGTAAACCAAAAAAAAAAAAATCTAATAACAATCTAGCTAATAACGTTAACTATTTTTTTGGGATAAAGCTAATATGCAATTAACCTAAACTTCTTGATTAGGTAACTTCAAGGAGTTTAGAGTATTTGATTTTTACCCGGACTCCTTTTCTAGGTAGAGTATGTATATATATACACCGTTAGTTGGTGTAGTTTTTCATTCTCCAACTTATTGTACAGTTTTTTTATTTAGGCTTCCATTTTTCTACCTACAATCATGTAGGTATTTATTTTTTACTCTAATTTTTTATTATAATCAATTAAATACATTTTATGTATTTGTTGCCTTTTGTTTAAGCTAATTTCCTTATGTTTTTCTTTTTTTTGAGGGGGTAATTTCCTTATGTTTGATCTAATTCATATGTTAATGGTTTGATCCAATTTAAATATTTTGTTGTCCAATATATATGTAAGTTGTTGTAGTAAATTCCAATATAGACTATTAAATTTACATAACATTTTGCAATCTATATGGTACTTTGTTATTTTATTTTTTTATTTTTAACTCGATTGAATTTTCTTCTTGATTTTTTTTAGGTTTGTCAAAAAAATATTCAAGCATCCTAAGAAAGGTGTAGAACTTTGCAATTTTTTTTTTAATTAAAAGAAAGGTTTTATTCCTCGGATAGTTCTATCATTAAAAAGTGGTCAATTTTATGTTGCTTTGTCTAAAGAATTTAATCATTAATATTTTTGTTAACAATACTGCAAATCACTTATATTGTAGATTCATGAGATATAAAATTCATATGCGAATAGTTTGATACATGTAACCACAAATGATATTATAGCACAATTGGTATGTTAGAAGATAATTTCGTATTATGGTGCTATCATTTTATATTTACTTATTTGGTTATAATAATTATATATATTTTACAAGGTTTAACATAAAACCGTGCATTGCACAGTTTTATACGTGTCACTCCCCTAAGACACCACTTGTGCACAGCTGACAAATCAAGAGATTTGATTAAAAAATCCACCACAAGTCAATTTAAAAATTAAAAAATAAGCTGAGCTCCATGACCTTAGCAACATTGATGGGATTCCTCAGATTTTTATTTTTTTTTTCTCCCCCACTCTTTCTTTCGATTAATTTGTCTCCTTATGATGGAGCAATTATTGAACTTCCCAACTGTTGTGATGAAAAACAAGGTGGGTGAGTTGTTGGTGGGAGTTGTAATGTTAGATATGAACTTTCACATATATTCCCCCCCTCCCATCAAAAAAGAAAAAAAAAAGTATTTCAAATCGATCTACAATGTACAATATTAAAAAGTAAATTATTTTCCAATACTCTTTTGCTTTTGTCAATTATAATGCATCATGATTTTGACTTAAGCTTTCAACAGAAACCATTTTGTTAGATTTTGTCCAAGTTTGGTAATGTAACTCTTCATAAATTAACTGTTAAGTCATGCTAAAATCAACTTAGCCTAACCAAAGAACTAAATTTTGGCTAGGTGGTGTATGACGGAGAGAAAACAGCACGTCGTTGACTAGAATTCCACAATTTTTTAAACTGCTTTTGGTATATGAATATGCTTGGTTTCCTTTAAACAATAAATCCAACAAAATTTCACAATTCATTAAGAGTGTAGACTGTGATTAGTGTAACATCACTTTTATATGGAACTGTTACTAATATTACTATTACTATACACCAATTCTAATTTGTCACCTTAACAGTAATTTTTAGCTATAATTCCTCATTCATAGGTAAATTATTCCTTTGTATGTAATTTTTGTTATTGGTTGGGAAATTAGCTGTTATTCAGGTAAGATGGACTCATTTGCAAGTAAAGTTTTCATTTTTGTCTTCCTTCTAGTGATATTCTAAAGTTCAATCAAACTGCTATACTATGAGTAAATTCAAAGCCTCATATGGATTTATCAGTCTCCAAAAGTGTAAATTATTGACCAAATAGAAGATCCAAGTTTACTAATTGCGTCACCTCAAGTTAAACATAATAGTTCTAACTAAATATATGTAGGGTCTTGCTAATTGGTTCCTTTAGAGTATTTGTTGATGGACTATTTTAAGAAAGTTTTAATACTACTTTTATGATATGTATAAAAAACTATATAAAAAAAAATCAATTTCTTTTTTCCTTTTTTTTCTATAAAAATCTTCTAAAACAATGTCACTTTTCCCTTATATGTATAGCAAATGGAGCCTGATGCACCGATGCCAAGATTTTTGTAACAGCTTCACAATCTTCTTTATATATTTCCTGCAGTCGTGGGTTGGATACATGGATTAGCTAGGTACGTGTCAAAAGAAGAAGTCTTGGGTGGCTTTCACATGGGTGCCATCAACCACTACGTGAATACATAGCTTTTGCCCTTATTAGTTGTACTTGCACCTATACGAATCCTGACCTGGTGAAAAAAATTGCAAGAATGTTAAATCCCCTTGCCAAGTTCGACATTATCAATTTCAAATTAGGCTTCACAACATCAAGGTCCAATGACACTTGTTCCAAGCCAAGTGATATAATCAATTCTTTAGGATGTCATCCACCAGAAATACAAGTACAACCACCACTACAGGTAGAATAGGAGATACTATATTGTTAAACCAACTCCAAAGACAAATCCATAAAATAGCAATATTTTCATTATGAAAAGGCTCAGGCCCTTGCCTTTCTACCACTATATATAGAATTCCTAGCTCAAATTGAAACCCATCCGATCAATTCTCTGTAATTGACTTCCTTCTTTTGATATCAATCATTCTCCAATTTTTACTTCTAAGCCAGAAATTAATGGCAATGCTGAGAACATTAATGAGCTTCGCTATTTCAGCCATGCTCATCAACTTAGCTATGGCGGCAAATTACACAGTTGGAGGCCAAAACGGTGGGTGGGATACAGCGACCAATATACAAACATGGGCATCATCTCAAACATTTTTAGTTGGAGATAATCTGAGTAAGTAACATGCATCTTCATGAAAGGAGTATATGTTATATGTTGCTTTCAATATTGTGAATGATAAGTTGATAACAAATCCATATAGGTCATATTTGGCTCCCTCCATTTGAAATAATACATTTCATGGTTCAAATTAAATATTGTAAATCTAGTAGTAAATTCAGTATCAAATCATTTAAAATGACACGGCATTCTCTACACAGTTAATTCCTGAAAATAAAATTTTAATCATGAAATAAAGTTTATTTTACGCGAAAGAAAGTGAGAGCTGACTAGTTCCATTCACACAGTTTTCCAGTATGCACCAAGCCATGATGTGGTGGAGGTTCCCAAGGCAGACTATGACTCCTGCCAAGCAAGTAACCCAATTCAGTCTTACAGTGGTGGCACCACAACCATCCCACTCTCTTCACCAGGCAAGAGATACTTCATTTGTGGTACAGTAGGACATTGCAGCCAAGGAATGAAGGTTCAAATAAACACTCTTGCAACATCAGCTCCACCAACCCCATCTCCTACAATCCAACCACCAACTTCAGAAGTGACTCCTTTAGTTCCTACTCCAGCTCCAGAAGAAAGTGATGCTCCCTCACCAACACAAACGCCTGCAGAATCCACTCCCACAGTGCTGCCTCCTTCGCCATCTGACTCGTCTTCGGAGGATCCTGCATTATCACCCTCTTTTACTCCTCCAACTGAATCTGATCAATCCCATCAAACTTCCTCATCTGGATCTTCAGCTGAAACACCTTCCTCATCAGCTCACAAACAAGGCAGTTTTCTTTTTAATATCACAATGGGGGTCATCTTTGTAATGATTATGCTTCAGGCATACTAAGCAGATCGGATTATTTCTTTGTGAAAAATTGTAATCTGTGGCCAAAGTTTATTTTACATTATGCATTTATTGGGGAACAAGTTCATGACAAAAGCATTCAATGTTATCTCTCCCTTTTTTTTTTTTTTTTTTTTTGCAAGAGGTGCATTAAATTAAAAAGGGTTAAGTAAAAAAATAGTATGGATTATACTACACCCAGCAGTTTTTCAATAATTGGCTTACAATAGAGGAAGGTAAATTTGATACATGACAAAAGGAACCATCAAAGATGCAGCCCTTCCTAACACTAAACTCTGCCTGATAGTACAATTGTAGTTGCATTTAAACCGATTCATTGATATATATTCCACACTACTGTGAAAAATACAATATTACTTTTAGGTGATGCAACACCAAACCCCATTAAAAATCATTGATTAAGTAATAACCCGTCACTCAACAAGCTCAACAGCAGCACTTTTTGGAACACGATAGAAGCTTTAGGTGATCCAAGATTCCAAATCAAACCACTCTATGTTGCTTTCTCAAATGGAATGCATATTCTGCTTGACAAATCCCACCTAGCACCCACCGTTTTCTCTCTCAGTCGGCACCTGCGCGAATATATAGGTACAGCATGCTTTATGGTTTTCAATTTCATGCATGGGGAAGGCAAAAATCTACCAATATGTATCTGAATTATTCCCAAGAAATGGGCTTCTCAGTCATAAAAGATGACAATTTAATTCTAGAACCTATATGTATATCACATTCGTTTTTTTTTTTTTTTCCTAGATGACTGAGAGAATATTATTGTACAACAAAAAAACCTCAACACTATACACAACTATTTCGAGCTTATGTAAAAGACACTACTGAAGGAATGATTTCAGATAACAAAAAGCTATCAAACAAGAACCAACGAACTAAATCAATAACTTGGTGCATAAAGGGTCAGGTTAGGGTTTAGCCATCTACATTAGCCACAATAGTCTTGAAAATAAATTTCTTGGATTTTCATTTAACTATAGAACCTACCTTCAAAGTATATGATATATGTTGAAATGATCAATATAAACGTTCAATTTTTTTTTTATAAGTTAGAAAAATTATTAAATTTCTCTCATTAGCAAAAATCAATCAAATCAGATAAATTTTAATTATATATAGAATTCTTACATATGGTTATGGTAATGGTTCTATAAACGTAAACGTAATGTTACGGTTCTATAAACGTAAACGTAATTATATATAGAATTCTTACAAAATTTTTTGATAGATTTTTTTAAAAAAATTTCTAATGTTATGGTTCTATAAACGTAAATATTATAAGGTATTTATGCTAAATCTTAACTTATTTTTCTTTCATTTGAGTTTTTATACTATTACTATTGTTATCTTTTATTCAATCCAATTTTATTATACTTTTGACATATTATTATTAATTTTATAAAGCATAATTAAAATATATGACACATTTCAAGTTACAAAGATTTTTGGAAAGAACAAATGCTTCTTGTATGAGATTCATAGGCTTTCTAAAAAGAAAAATTTTAGAAGATTCATAGGCAAAAACAAACATGAAGGAATCTAAACATTCATATATTTAACCAAACTAACCCTTTAACATGATTACAGCCCGGACCATTTATAGATTATTTCCTAACATCATATTAAAAAAGAAAAAAAACTCTAAACTTGTATAAGAATTTCCTAATTTTAGGGGTAACAATTTATATTAACGGGTCAAGTTCATGTTCATATTCGAATCATGTTAAAGTAAAAGTTTTCAAATAATTTAACCATAATTCAACCCATTTAATAATTAGCTGAAATCCTTCATTCTAATGCAATCCATTTATTAAGTGGGTTAGAAACAACACAAACTTATTTCTACATTTTTAAGAGCATCTCCAGCAGACTCTCCAAAATTTTATACTGTTTGGAGAGTGAACAGTTCTTTTTACATTTTATCTTTTAGCTACCTACTTTTTTAAATACATTTTCCAATAGACTCTATCTTTTATCTATCCCATTTAAATATTATTTCTTCATTCTTTCTTTAATATTTCGTTATTCTCCTTTCAATTTTCATTCATACATTTCTAAAAACTACCTTCATAATATTTTTATTATACTTTCACAAAAAAGCATTTGTGATAAGTTGATACTAATTTTAATTTGAACATACTATTAAAATTATTATTTTTTCTTTCTAAATTTCTTTTTTTCTCACCAATAATAACCTATCACTTAAGATTTATTGTGAAAGTATTGTGAAAATATTGTGGTGCCATTTCTCAATTTTAATTTCTTATTCTTTATTTTATTTTTCCCTTATTTCTTTATTTTTTTTCATCCATATAATTTCTTTTTTCTTTCCTTTTTTACCCTATGTTTTTTTCTTCTCTACGCGTACCCTTACTCTTTCCTTTTTATCATTTTTTTCTCTTTTTTCCCTACCACTTCCTCCAAACTCCTGAACATTCCACAGAGCTCTCTTTCTTTCTCTTTTTCTTTTCTTTTTTTCTTTCTTCCTTTCTTTCTTTTCTCTTACCACTTCGTCCACAAATTTCTTTCCCTCTATCTCATCAAAACACTCAAACTTAAAGGTCACACACAATTACACCATTTGATTCTCATCAAATGAAGATAGAGAGAGGGGGAAATCGCCAAGGGAGGAAAATTGCCTCCGTTGTTTGTTGATCTGCTCTGCCTTCACCGCCACCTGTCTTCCTCCCCATTGCTGCTTGATCTCTTCTCCACTACCAATGACCTGTGGTAGAAATGGGTTAGATCATTTTTTTTTTTTTTTTGTTCTGATTTCATTATTGGGTTCCTTTGTGGGAGTACGTGAAAGATTGTGAACCCAATAATTTTTTTGGTTCTGAAATTATGAGAAAGATTGTATATTTGATTATACTGCATTTTTTGTTTTGTGATTGTTCAAAATGTATTTTGTTGTATTTTCTAGCTATTGAGATAAAGGGATGAGAGAGAAAAAATTTATTTTTTATTCAGCCAAGTATTTTTTTTACGAGAAAAAAAATGATTTGAAGTTGCTACAGTGCTCCCTTCTTCCAGAGAGCCACTGTAGCAAATCTAAAAAAAAATAGAGATAGAGAGACTGTTGGAGCTTGTTTATTCTGTGTTTGCCCTCCAAATAAGGCTTTAGAGAGCCTATTGGAGATGCTCTAACATACTGGGACATTAATTCGGAATTATATATGTATATATATATATATATATGTTGGAGGATTTTAATATTAATTAATTAAAATAAATAACTATTACAATATAAATGTAAAGATGTGAGAATAAATATGGAAGATGAGAACTTAGTGAAAATGTTTAATCTCACATTGAAAATGAGAGAGACTATTTTATTCTGATTAATATCTAGCAATTTATCTTGTTGTAACACCCACTATATCAGAATAACAGACCTAATTAATTAGATTAATTTGGGTAGTAATTTTGTAAGGCCTATTGAGCTTATAAATAGACTCATTCAGACCCAATCCAAATGACTACAAAATATACTAAAAAAAATAGAGAGGTTCTTAGTAAGGAATGGTGTTCGTACTAGTGGAGTTTTAGGCTTGAACATTTTGTGCAGAGGTTGTTCTAGTCATATGGCACTTGTTAGATTGTTGTATCCCGGGGTCAGAGAAGGTCTGCACTAATTACAACATTTAGCCAACCAAGAGCTTGAATCTCCTTAAAGAGTGAATGCCGCGCTTTAGTCCAAATTGTAGTGTATGATTTTTCTCTTTAAATTAATAATATTCAAAAATACTATTCTCTTTCTCTTCTAGTCATTTTCATTATTATTGGGTATGCGCCAATAATATATATATATATATATATATATATATAATATTATTTTCATTTTATAAATTTCCGTTCCACTTGCATCGCATTCAATTTTTCGGTGAACTCCTAAAAGTAGTGTGGGAGTTACCGTTGATTATATTCACAAATTAGAAAACACGGAGAGAGAGAGAGAGAGAGAGATGAGATTTCGCGTGGCATTTAGGGTTTGTGAGAGCAGGAACAGAGCACCATTGCTGCTTCACCCTCAAGCTTCGCGTTCCTTCTCTCAGCTTCCATTGTTTAAACCCCCAACGGTTCGTGTCACTTCTCTCTTCTCTGTTTATATTTTTTTTGTTAACTATCACTTTGTTTGTTTGCTGGGAAAATTGAGTAGATGAGGAAAGGAAAATAGAATTCATGATATGTGTATTGAAAGAGTATAACATTTAGATATATAGTAAATTGATTATTGAAATTAGGAAGGTTTGTTATCCAAAGATTGTTTTAGTTTTCTCATTTTGGGAATGGTAATCATGCTATTATGGGTGGCAGTCTTAATGGATAATGTTTCTTTTTTGTTTTGATAAATAACATAAGCACTTTTTATTAAAGAATAGCCAACCCAAGCACACTGAAAATGTACTACAGTGGCAGAAATTAAGAACCCAAATTACATTGATCAACTTGAACAGGGAGGGACAAAAAAGAGCATGAAGGCAAAACTAAGCTCCATTCAAGGAGAGTACGAAAGAAAAAGGACTTTATATCAAAGATTGACCGTTCAGAGTTCTCAAAGCATCTAGCATTCTGTTCCCGCCATAAACACCAGAATAGATAACATGGCACAAAACTCCAGAAATCAATATTTCTATGTCTTCCAAACTTGCCATGACATATTGCATATTATCTTTCACGCATTAGGACGGGAGTAAAGCTTGTAGTATGTTCAAAATGTCTCTGGATAATAAAAACAACTTTGCATTCTGGCAAGACTCAAGCAGCCAAGCAATACCCCCACAAACTATACCTGTGAAAAGTTGTCTAGAAAGAGTGTGCTTAATGGTGTCTATGGTATAAAAAATTGCTGAATCTTCAGAAGGATTGGTTGATTGGTATATAATGGCAGTCCAGTTTTGATTAAGATTGTGAATGCATTCTTTGCTAGTATTTTAATAATTGTAGTGAACTTAAATGTGAAATGGGAGAATAAATCATGTTTGAATATCAAATAGTCCATCTTGTAAACTCCATTTGAATACTTGAGAGAATGGCAACATTTTGAATAGCATTGCCTCTTTAGCCTTATGGTTGGTGTTACACTTAATCTGCTGCTTTGTTTCTCACTGCCTTGTGAAATTCAGTCAATTTAGTACTACCTTTGCTTCAGTCGTATATCCTGCATTGAAACTTTGTTAGATTCTGTCTTCTACTATTCTTCTGCATCTTTCCATTCTATTTCAAGCAGCTGAGATCTGACTAATCTGAATTAGCATTATCTTATGCAGCATTTTGAAGTACTAGACATGTGTGCTTATCTCATACTTAATCTGTTCTTTAGAAATGAAGAAGGCACAGTTTGTCACCGTACAAAATGCAAAGTTGCAGCAGAGAGTTAAAGAATTGGAGAAGCAAGAGGCCCAAATTGATCTGGAGGAAAATTTTACTCATTTAGAGGGAGAAGGTGAGCATGAAACTTTGTAAATGATCCCTTATGTATGAGTGTAGCCATATATGGGCTCTATCCAATTGCAGTGCTAGATATGGTCCTGGTAATATCATCCAAGATTGGTTGTTTTTTTATAGTGTAAAACTGGTCCTCTTTTTTTGTTATGCCTATAGGATTACTTGAACAGCATATCAACCTCTTGTATCATATGCATTGTTTGTCATCTACAAGTATTGTTTTCCTTCATTTGCTATGGAACAATTTAAATGTGTTTCTGTAGCAAAAAAATGGTATTGAAATTACAGTTTTATGTGCATATTTTGTCTTTATCTGCTACCCAGTTTAGAATTTAGATTCAATTCCATGAATCCATGTAGTTCTAGCTAGAACTTGTTTAGATTGAATTCCATGTGTTTCTTGCCAGAACTTCGTCTGCCATTTACTTGATGATAGTTGTTGTGCGCCAACTCCAACAATAGCTTTGCATGAAGCTAACATCATAACTGCTATAGTTGAAAGCTCAAAGCTCTACAAAACATGACTATATATCAACCATCCAAATTGATGCCCTGAGAAAAGAACTGGAGGAAAAAGTGGATGAGTTGCAATCCATGGACACCCTTAACCAAACTCTGATACTTAAGGAGCAGAGGAGTAACCTTGAGCTGCAACATGCTCGCAAAGAATTGATAAATGTAAGATTTTGCTTATTTTCTTCTGCACATGGTTAATGTTTACTGAAAATGCTCAACTTTTTATGTATATTATCAACTGCCATTTTGTTTTGCTAACATCTGTCCTCTCCAAAAAAAAAAAAAAAACAAAAAAACAAAAAGAAGTGATGTCTTTGTGTTTTCCATACAGGGTTTGCAAGATATTTGGAATGACCAAGACCTTTTTGGAATCAAAAGAATGGGCGAGGTTAATGAGAAACCATATAAAGTTGTGTGCTTCAAAAAATTCCCTAATGATTGGGAGCTAAATCAGCAGAGCTAATTTCACTGTGGCAAGCCAATGTTAGTAATCCAATGTGGCATTCTTTCAAAACAGAATTTGTTGATGGAAAATTGCAGGTACTTTTCTTCACTTTCTATTTTTTTCTTTCTTTCATTTAGTATAAAATTCTCTTTGATGCTTTGCTTTAATGTATATTGACAAGGCAAGTATGGATACCTGAGACCCATAGAAACTTCAGATGTTTCTTGGATTAAAATATGTTGGGGCGTTGTTGTCAATGAGGTAGTAAAGGGACGCTGGTTTTGTCTATGACAATAGATAGTATGAAGATTTTTCCTTGAAGAATATAGACCAGCTTCAATAAATGGAATTATTATCTATTTTTTCTTTTATTATAGCCTTTTATAGGGTGCTTTCAATTCTTTGAATCGCAAAAAATGAAATAAAGTCGGTTTTAAATTCCAAAACATTGTAACACAAGTGATGTTTTATAACCAATTCATCAGCAATCTTATTGTGAAAAATTGAAAATAGATTTACAGAACATTCCAGACAACAACGAATTAGCATTGTGACTGTCCCAATTCTTTGAAAGGCAGGAAGTAATAGATAAATGTGATAGTAAGCTAAAAGAGTTGAGGAGTGTATGGGGGGAGGAAGTGTACAAGGCTGTAGCAGATGCATTGCTGGAATTGAATGACTACAACTCAAGTGGGAGGTATGTAGTTCCTGAACTTTGGAATTTCAATGAGAGAAGAAAAGCCAGTCTGAAAGAGGTAATGAACAACATGATCGAAGAGTTGAAGACACTCAAAGTCTCTCAAGGGTAGAAGATGATGACAATGATATCTAGTCCAGCAGTGGTAGTACTTCTCACTATACTCAAAGTGCAATTTCTACAAAGATAGAAAACTTTGGGAGCTCTTAGTAACCCACCAACTGGTTGATATAACCAAAAAGTAACCCCACCTTTGCCTTGCGGGTATTGTGTTGGACTCTGGTGATGGTGTCACTCATACAATTCCCATATATGAGGGGTATGCCCTCCCACATGCCATTCTTCGTCTATACCTGGCTGGCCGTGACCCCACAGATCACTTGATGAAAATTCTTATGGAGCGTGGGTATTCTTTCACCACCACAGCCTAGCGGGAAATTGAGGGACATGAAGGAAAAGCTGGCTTACATTGCCCTTGACTACGATTAGGAGATTGAGACTTCCAAGACCCTCTCTTCAGTTGAGAAGAGCTATGAGTTATCAGATGGACAGATGCCCTGAGGTTCTGTTCCAACCATCCAGGATAGGAATGGAAGCAACAGGCATTCATGAGACCACATATAACTCCATCATGAAGTGTGATGTTGATATCAGGAAGGAACTGTTTGGAAACACTGTCATCTCAGGTGGTTCAACCATGTTCCCAGGTCTTGCTGATAGAATGAGCAAGGAATCTGCACTAGCCACCAAGCAGTATGAAGGTCAAGGTGGTGGCTCCACCCGGGAGGAAGTACAGTGTCTGGATTGGAGGATCTATCTTGGCATCACTTAGCACCTTCCAGCAGGTATGTTTTGATGCCTGTATCTCAACGTGTCCAGTTCCTTTTGTATGGTTATTGATAAGAGGATTTTGCTTCTTTTATGAGTGCAGATGTGGATCGCAAAGGCAGAGTATGATGAATCTGGGTCATCAATTGTGCATAGGAAATGCTTCTAAATGTTCAAGAATAGGATCTTTGAAGAAACAAAGTTCTGTTTTTTTTTTTTTCTCAGAACAAAGTGCTACTTGCAACTCTTTGTTCTAGCTTTGTTATCATTTCTCTCTCAGTTAGTACTCAGCATGCTTTATAGTTTTCAATTTCATGCATGGGGAAGAGCAAAAATCCACCAGTATATATTTGAATTTTTCTCAAGAAATTGGTTTCTCTGTCAGAAATTGGTACTCATACCCAACTAAATGCAATTGAGTCCCGCATTGTAGCAAAAGAATTTGATTGACAAATTGAGCAACGTCGATAAACTTGTTGATAGACTTTAAAAAAAAATAATAATTAAATTGCTAATGTAATGATTCTATAAATGTAAATATTGTACGGTACACTTACAAATGCATTTTTACAAATTAGCATTTTTACATAATTTGATAAATTTAGTAATTCGAAATTAGCATAATTAGATAGATTTTGGTGCTTATTTTATACAAATGCATTTTTACATAATTTGATATATTTGATAATTTGAAATTTGATCGAAATAGGCTTGACTATGAAGCAGCAAACCCGCCAAAATTGATCCGACCCAATCCAAATTGGGTTGGGTTGGTTTGTAGAGGTTGGTGGGTTGGGTTGGGTAGTGAAAATTTTTTTTAATAGTGAGTCAAGTTAGGTTTGGGTCAAAACAATCACAAACTCAACTCGCCTGACTCAATCCAACCCACCTATATATTTAAATTTTAAATTATATATATTTAAAAATATATTACATAATTAATAAATTTTTTATTTAATTTTTTTTTTCCTATTGGGCTCTTCCTATATAAAACTTAATTACCTCACAAACCCAAATAATCTTATTTCTCTCTATCTGCCGCCTCCCACTCCCACTCTCCTACTCAACTCCTATTTATTTATAACTAAGTTGGGACGCTAACTCATATATTTTTTTTTTATCAACTCAATTGAAAAATTGAGTTGTAATATTAGTTCATGTATATTTTGTTTATCAACTTAGGAGTTTGGTGAGACATTTTTTTTTTTTTTTTGCTTACTTTAATAGCAATAGTAATATTAAAAAAAGAAAAAAAAAGTGTCAAACTCATAGATTCAATCCGACTCAACCAAATCTATGTGAATTAGGTTGAATTGTCTTTAACCCACTATGATGGGTTGGATCAAAAAATTGTCTCACCCAACCTATACACATTCTAGGGCTTAGGTTTTGCAATTGGAGTAAAGCGTAAAATGACATGGAGGGCAAAAATGTAAAATTAAGTAGTTTATTATAAATATATAAAAGCACAATTTCTCCCTATTGAACATAGTGCCGAAAACAAAAACAATAAAGAAGAGAGACACGATGAAGAAGAAGCTAGACACAACGACAGAGATGGAAGCTGTTGCGAAGCTATGGGCTCGGTGGAAATATGCTAAGGCTCTTAACGTTGCTGATGCTTTACGGAGTACGCTAATCAGAGACACAAGAACCGAACTCAATAAGGTTTTCCGATCCATTAAGACTAAGAAGGTACTCGCTGTGTCTACAAGGAAAGAGCTGGAAGCTCTCGTTCTATTGCGTGAGGAATATGGTTGAACTGGAAAGGCTAAGATCACAGCACTTGAGAATAAGAAGGACAGAATCCTTAGATCCGCAAACCATAATGGCATCAAGTTGGTCGACTAAAGTAATACTACTCTAGGTTTTTTTCGGAGGCCGGTTGTTCTGCAGCTTCCACTATCTTGTTCTTGTTATTTCTTTTAGGTTTTAGCTTTTATGTTTGTTGTTTGAATGATGGCGGTGGCTTTATTTTATTCTTGACCGCGTTAGAATGGTGCTGGTATTTGTGTTTGGTTTTAATTAAATATGATTGGAATTTTTATATCATTAATTGCTAGTGGACTAGAATTCTTTTTCATTCTCCCCAAAAGCTCTAGAGAACTGGAGCCTAAATATTGTAGTTGCTCACAGCAGCAAGCAAGTCTGCCTCCTTTGCAATCGCTTGAGAAGTAGCATAGAGGAGGTTTAGTATATATTCTCATGTCAAGTTGATTTAATACTAGTTCTTGTTAAGGTTTATTTAATTATTTTATTTTTTAAATACATTTATACAAGATTCTATTTAAACCTAAGACTTAAATCTTGGTCCTTATCTCCTAACTCGACAAAAACTATGAGACAATTACTAACGTAGGTTTTGATTTAGGGTTTGGATCAATATGGTTAGGGCTATTGCACGCACCATGCAAATACCATCAATTTCGGAGTTAAAAAAAAATGCATTAGGCCCAAGCCTCAGAGAGCCACTTTGACATTTAATTGATTCCAACGTAGGTATAGCTCTTACCTAATTACGGAAAATTATTATATGATATAGGCCTCCCTCTCACAGCAAGTTCGCTATGCTAAAATAAATTGATAATTTTTTTCTAATTTTTTTTTTCAAATTAATAGTGGATATTATCATTAATAAGGTAACAACTCAAGGAAAATCACTAACAATATCTATCAAAGATTGATATTAAATTAGTTGACTATGTGATGAGATCCAACTCAAACATATGTTGGGTTGGTCTTGACTTTATAAATAACTATAAGGAACCTCAATCAATGCAAATTGACTAGTTCTTTTATGGGTGTAAATGCAAATTTGGCTAGTACTTTTCTCGAGTTGTTACTAATGGTATCAAACCCAACCAAGTATTCCATTGTTGTATGACCTCATAGCAAAGGCAGAGCTAGGGGTTCTAGGGGGGCAGTTGCCCCCCTGGCTCCTTGAAAAAAAATCCTTGAAGTAGGTATATTATGAACTATTCTTTAGTACTTTATCCAGACAAAAAAAAAAAAGACTTCCACTTTAATACATGTACAAACCCTTAACACCAAGAAAGGAGGAACAAAATCTTCTCCCACATACCAAATCATATCACTTTTTCACCAAATTTACTATTCTTATTAGTTTTATCTCACCATGACGTCTTCACCCATTTCATTGTTCCTTTATTTCTAAATCATTATTTTCAATTTTCTATTCACAACACTTTTCTTGTGGAGTAATGCTATGAATACTACAAATTTTACAAGTTGACGTATCATCAATCATAAAAAAATTCGTTCAAACATTTATTTATTATATTGTTTAAGTGTCATATGTACGGGCATCATCCCCCTAGGCCATCCACCCGCAGGCCCACAAGAATAGCTGCCCGTACGGGCCATCCCCCAGGCCCGTTTACCTCTAGGCCCACAAGAACGACCGTCCCCTCATGGGCCCCGACCCTGATCAGTTTAAGGGGCTTCACCCCGAACCGACCTAGCATGTATCAAGCACCCCAAAAGCCAAAAGCGAAGCCATCTGAGATATGGTCGGCAGCAGCGAGCCGCGTATCGTCTGCGCCTGATGCCCGAGGTCCCACCGGGTTTTGCCGATCACCAACCCATGTTGCCATGCCGGGCCATGCCGCCCACCTCTAAAGCCTTTCTGCCGGGAAACGAACGTGGCAATGGAATCAAGTTCCGATGCCACCATTGTCCTCTTCACGCTCATAACTGCTCACCACTTAGAGAGGATGGCATTGGATCTCTCCATCCACTAAACTAGAAAATGACTGCAGTAACCCAGTAAGCTGTGGCTATAAATAGGGGAGGGGGTATCAGAAGCAAGGGGGCGCGAGGAAAAAAAAAATAAAAAAGGACAAGGGAGAAGAAGGAGGAGGAAAAAGAAGATTGGAACATTGGGGCATTCCAGGAAGGAATCACCCCATTGCAGGAAATACTAAAAGTCCATCATACAAATAGATTGTGAGCCCAACTTATCCCAGGCCCAGTCGCCAGTCTTGAGCGCGCACAATTGGCGCCATCTGTGGGAATATCCTGCGCAGTGGTGGTTCCTTTTTGTAGGGCACCACGGGAACATGTCGGGGAGCAGATGAGGAAGCTATGTTGAGAGTGGTTCTGACGGGTCATCGCGGGGGTCAACATGGCGAGAAAGGAGACAGAAGAGATACGAGGACCGGCGGCAAGATGAGGAAGGGGAGTCCGGGCTCGGGGAAGGATCGTTCCAGAAGATGTCTAATGCCTCGGGGCGCATCCGCTGCGAGAGAGAGGACGAAGACCCCGGTCATAAGGATCGGGAGCTAGAGCGGCTGCGAAGGTTGGTGAGGGACTTGGAGTTAGAAGCCAGAATCAGAAGTCGGCAAGGGGAACATGGACGGCACAGGGGAAGGTCCGTCAGCCTTGATCCCCGCCGAGCGGAAGGATCGCAGCAGTCCAAGTCCTGTCGGCATCGCGAGCGTTCACGAGAGTACGCAAACCGTGGTTCGACGTCCCCAGACGAAGGGCGACCGCGAAACGCGGCCATGGACGCCATGAGTAGAACACTGCGCCAGGCTGCCAGATCTCCATTTTCGGGGAACATTGAGGCCGCCAAAATGCCGAGCAGATTCACGAGGCCACCGTTCAACTCCTACACGGGAAAGACCAACCCGGTGGAACACGTGAGCCATTACATCTAAATGATGTCCCTACACGCCCATAACGATGCGTTGATGTGCAAAGTCTTCCCGTCCAGCCTCGGTTCCACGGCCTTGAGGTGGTTCAACGGGCTAAAGAAGGGGTCGGTGCATAGCTTCTTAAAGCTTATACAGGAGTTCAGCATACGGTTCATGACGTGCAGCCGAGTCCTTCAGCCCATGGATGCCCTGCTGTCGATGAAGATGGGGGCCGGAGAGACCCTTCGCAGCTACGCTAGCCGATATTGGGAGCTGTACAATGAAATCGGTAGAGGTAACAAGAAGATCGCGACAAGCACCTTCCGCATGGGACTACCCGACGACTCCGGGTTAAGGGAGTCTCTGACAAGGAAGCCCCCCGAGGATATGAGGCAACTAATGAGGCGCATCGAGGAATTCAAGCGGCTGGAAGATGATCGGTTGCAAACCAAGGGGAAAGCTCCGGTCGTAAATTATCCTTGGAATAGCGGTTTCCAACCCCGGCCCCGGAGGGATGTCAGAATTCAAGAACTCGGATCGACAGCAGGGAGCGTGAACGTAGCATTCAAAAAGCTGGTCCACCGAATTATAGACAGAATAAAAAATGAGCCTTATTTTCGATGGCCAAACAGAATGCCAGGCGATCTGTCAAGAAGAAACCAGAATCTATATTGCACATACCACAAAGACAAGGAGCACACAACCGAGCAGTGCAGAGTGCTGAAGGACCACCTGGAGCAGCTGGTGAAAGCCGGACACCTTAAAGAATTCATAGCGGTAAGGAGCCAAGGGGCCGGGCACGGCGACCATACCCCTAGGAATCCCCTCCTGCCGCCCGTGGAGATAATAGAGGTCATCCATGCCGTCCCAAAGGAGATGCCGACAAGGGACATCATGGACGTGGCCCCGACAGGAGAGAGCCCGGGTGAATCTCCCCCAGAAAAAAGGCAAAAGTGCATCGCCCTGCCCATTGCCTTCGACGACGGCAACATGAAGGGCACCATTCAACCGCACGATGACGCCTTGGTGGTCACGGCCCGTGTAAGGGGGTTTGTAGTGAAGAGGATGATGATAGATCAGGGGAGCAGGGCGGACGTGATGTACCCCGACTGATACAGGGGGCTCGGGTTGAGGAAAGAAGATCTGTCCAGGTACGACGTGCCGCTAATGGGGTTTGACGGCCATATGGTTGTACCGGAAGGGAGAATTTCGCTACCCATCAGCATGGGAGGGAAAGAGGTGACGTTGACTTTTGTAGTAGTCGCCTCTTACTCACCATACACGGCAATCCTCGGCAGACCCTAGATTCACGAGATGGGGGCTGTACCTTCCACATTACACGTCAAGGTCAAATTTCGCACGGAGGACGGGATCACGGAAGTAAGAGGCAGTCAACAGGCGGCGAGGCAATGCCAAGTGGCTGCCGCGGGCAAAGTGGCCGATCAGACAAAGGTTGCCGAGGATCCTTCCTTATAGCAATTACAGCGACCCCAGGCGGGAACGGGAGTTGGTTGTGCCGAGGACGTGTTGAGGGTGAGGATTCTTCCGGACAGTGACAAACATTTTCAAATAGGTGCGGGCCTCAAAGACGAAGAAAGGACAGAAGCCTAACCTCGGTTTGAACCTATCACCGGGTAGGTGGAAACCTTAACATTACTCTAAGGACAGAAGCCTAACCTCGGTTCGAACCTATCACCGAGCAGGTGGAAACCTTAACAACATAATTCTAAGGACAGAAGCCTAATCTCGGTTCGAACATATCACCGGGTAGGTGGAAACTTTAACATTATTCTAAGGACAGAAACTTAACCTCGGTTCGAACCTATCACCAGGCAGGTGGAAACCTTAACAACATAATTCTAAGGACAGAAGCCTAACCTCGATTCGAACTTATCACCGGGTAGGTGGAAACCTTAACATTATTCTAAGGACAGAAGCCTAACCTCGGTTCGAACCTATCACCGGGTAGGTGGAAACCTTAACATTATTCTAAGGACAGAAGCCTAACCTCGGTTCGAACCTATCACCGAGTAGGTGGAAACCTTAACATTACTCTAAGGACAGAGGCCTAACCTCGGTTCGAACCTATCACCGGGCAGGTGGAAACCTTAACAACATAATTCTAAGGATAGAAGCCTAACCTCGGTTCGAACCAATCACTGGGTAGGTGGAAACCTTAACATTATTCTAAGGACAGAAACCTAACCTCAGTTCGAACCTATCACCGGGCAGGTGGAAACCGTAACAACATTACTCTAAGGACAGAAGCCTAACCTCGGTTCGAACTTATCACCGGGTAGGTGGAAACCTTAACATTACTCTAAAGACAGAAGCCTAACCTCGGTTTAAACCTATCAACGGGCAGATGGAAACCTTAAACAACATTTATCTAAACAAAACCCCGGTTCTATCCTACCACCGGGCAGATGGAAAGCTCATCACTATTTCGGTTGAGCCAAATCCCAGCCTTGGTTGTCCTCCTATCGCCGGTCAATACTGCCGAACATAGGAGACCGACCTCGGACCCTTCATTGCATCCCACCCTACGGAAGTTTCCCGCCTAATCTTCGCCCCCACCCCGAGGGCTTAGTTGCCCCCATACATTTAAACCTGCACAAAGCACGAACATTCTCTCGTAACCAATCACACACAAAAGTAGTAAATACCGAACATACTGAGGCATAATTAAAACAGGCAAGAAAGAAAAAGCGGAACACATGCTTTCAAATCATTGTAACAAAAATTATAAACCGGACAGTACGAGTTAAAACGATTACAACAGTAGTTCAAATGTCTCGTCGCCACAGCCCGGTGACCAAGGCTTTTGTCAAAAATAATATAAAGCAAAAACAAAATAAAGCTTTCTGAAGGAAATTCCTTGCAGCCTCACATGTCTGGGTCGAAAAGGAAGGTCTGGGCTTGTCCGGGATCCTTTTCGGCAGGTTGGGAGGGGAGGGGAGTTTCATTCTGCGCACCAACATCTCCGGCAGGGGCGTTGCTCGTGGCCTCCAGGTCCACCATCTCCACATGAGTGTCAATCGCCTGAACGAGGTCTTTTAGGCTCGGCGTATCCTCGTCCTCCGCACCGGTCTGACTATGGACAAGCTGAGGTTGGGCAGGATAAGGGACCCGCTTAGGATCCCACAGGAGGGAATCCTCCGGCACTCCCGCAGCATGGAGCGCAGCCATCCAGCCCTCGCCGAAGCCGTGTTGCCGGGCTTGCTGAACGATAAGTTCCACCGAGTTTTCCGCCTCCGTGAAACCCTCGTTGTACCACTTCTCCTCACAAGCCTCGAGGGCATCCTTCAGGGAAGTGAGCTGGTCGGCCTGTGCTAGGTTCAGGCTATTCGCCTTTGCCAGTTCAAGCTCCGTCTCCTCTAATTTAGCCGTCAGCTCCCCCAACTTGCTCTCCGCGGACAGCCGGGCTTTCTCGACGTCAACCGCCTTCCTCTCTGCGGCATTAGCAACCTCTAGCCTCTCCTCGGCCAGTATCTCCGCTTCGTTCCTCAGCCCCAGCGCCCGCTCGGTTGCCTTGGCCCCTTCCCTTAGCCTCTCGCCCACGATGGAAGTGAGCTGTGCCGCCTACAAATACAATGGAAGCAAGGTGTTAAAAATTCTTGGCGAAGTCCCATAATCAAACGTGATAAAGAAGTCAAAAACCTTACCGCAACGATGTGCCATTGTAGCCGCCGAGTGAGCGACTCATCATCCCCTTTCGAGTAGATGTGCACATCCTCGGGCAGGAGAAGGCCTTGGGCCAAGCTCTGAGCTATACGCCCCCCGTCGCCCTTATCCCATCTCCACACGCAGGCCGTCTCGGGCAGTGGCCCCCCACCGAGACTGAAGGTATGCCTCCAGTTTCCCTTAATGGGAGGAGAGGGCGCCTCCACGGTCCGTGCCTGTGCAAGAGTGACAACCCGTGGCTCCCGGATGGTCACCCCTCCCCTGGAGCGGACTGGAGACCTCGGCGGCACATTGCCGGGAACATCTACATCCTTCTCAACGGGCCTTTTTCTTTTTCGAGCTTTACCGGCAGGCTGAGGGACCGGGCTCCTCACTGGGGATGGAGATGGGTTGGCCTGGCCGGCGTCGGGAATGAACCGAGAGAGGGTCATCGTCCTCTTCTTCACCATTTTCTCTTGCTGGCCAGGTGCGGCGGAGACCGAATCGGGGGCTCGTTCCTCGGATACCGTGGGGTCGTTCTGTGGCTGTTTGATGGCCTCGTGTTGCCTCCGGCTTTGAGATACCCGCTCGGCAGGCTCGCCCCTAACCGGTGGGATGTCGTCCGCGGTTGTGTAACGGGGGCCTAGGTCTTGAGCCTCACCCACCATGAGCGATGGAGGAAGGAATTGCCCGTGTCGAACGTCGATGTACGACACGAGGGGGCTGTCGACCAAGAGCGCCTGGCCGAAGGACTGCCACGTGGTGTACACGGAGTTTACTCCGAGGATTAGGTGAGACGCTCGGAGTTGCCCGTCACTGTGCACGAAGATTTCTGACCTAAGGATGAAGTTCAAATCCCTCTCGTGGACGACCCTGATGTCCGGCAAAAACCGTTTTGACTCTGCAAGAAGCCCCAAAGAAGCAATGGTTAGTTAAAAAAGCCAAGGAGACATGAATCTGAAATAACTAAGGGGACACGGTATCGACCAACGTCGCGAGGCGTATGCGGGCAGTGTAGCCCCTCGGCGAGCCAGTTGCCGCTCACCTTGACAAACTCCCCAGCAGAATTCCTATTCGAGTCCGGCAGGTAGGATATCAACCAGACTCGGGTATCCCTAGTCTTTAGGTAGTAGCCCTTCGAAAAGTTCCCACACAATTTGTACATGAAGTTAATGTCGTGATGGTTTAGGTGTAGACCGTACAACTGGTTCAGACGGCTGACAACTAACGACCCTATAAAAGTTGGGTAGGAGCTGGTCGAGGCACAGGCCGTAGAACCCTAGGGTGTTCGCTATAAGGGGGTCTAAAGGGAACCTAACGCCTCCCTCTAATATGGCCATCAGCGGAACGAAGATGATGTTCAGACTGACTGCCCTCTCGAGGGCAATATCGCCCTCCTTACAGAACGCAATATCCATATCCCTAGGGACACCAAAGGTCCTTCTAAAATTGGCCAAGGCCGTCCCAAGGGTTAGAAGGTAGGAGAAACCCATTTCTAAAGGTATAAAATAAGAAAGGAAGCGGAAAAAGAAGAGAGAAGCAAAACGCACTTACTTGAAACTCTAAAGAGGCGAAGAACTGGAGAGGTTTTTTCACACAAAGAATGCTCGGCAAAGAAAATATGGAGAGGATGCGCAAAAAGTGAAATGAGAGCTTGAGAAAAGGATTATAAAAGCGCAGGGGCATTAAATGAAAGGAGAGGCGGGAAAAAGAAACCCCCCAATCCCTACCCGCCAGGCTTTTTCTTGGGAAAACCGCTTACACGGGCTCACGGATTACGAACCGTCAGCCTGTTACCACCTGACGGTTCGCTAACCAAAGGGTCATTATGACGGAAGTGACCGCCTGTAGCAGAACTGACCCTTGCTAATCCACGGCAGCCGCTGACCCCACGTACAAAGAGTAAACAGGAATCTTCACCAACTCCTTGCCTCAAAGACCTTGATTCATCACCGAGATCCGTGCATGAATCAAGGGGGGGCTATTGTACGGGCATCATCCCCCTAGGCCATCCACCCGCAGGCCCACAAGAAAAGCTGCCCGTACGGGCCATGCCCCAGGCCCGTTTACCCCTAGGCCCACAAGAACGACCGTCCCCTCATGGGCCCCGGCCCTGATCAGTTTAAGGGGCTTCACCCCAAACTGACCTAGCATGTATCAAGCACCCCATAAGCTAAAAGCGAAGCCATCCGAGATATGGTCGGCAGCAGCGAGCCGCGTATCGTCTACGCCTGATGCCCGAGGTCCCGCCGGGTTTTGCTGATCACCAACCCATGTTGCCATGCCAGGCCATACCGCCCACCTCTAAAGCATTTCTGCCGGGAAACGAATGTGGCAATGGAATCAAGTTCTGATGCCACCATTGTCCTCTTCACGCTCATAACTGCTCACCACTTAGAGAGGATGGCATTGGACCTCTTCATCCACTAAACTAGAAAATGGCCGCAGCAACCCAGCAAGCTGTGGCTATAAATAGGGGAGGGGGTATCAGAAGCAAGGGGGCGCGAGGAAAAAAAAAGAAAAAAGGACAAGGGAGAAGAAGGAGGAGGAAAAAGAAGATTGGAACATTGGGGCATTCCAGGAAGGAATCACCCCATTGCAGGGAACACTAAAAGCGCACCATACAAATAGATTGTGAGCCCAACTTATCCCAGGCCCAGTCGCTAGTCTTGAGCGCGCACATCATACATTCTTGTCACATCAGTTTGTGAGCTTTTTATAGTGAAATTTATAGTTGTTTTAGCTTTGAGAAATTCTATGTCCACAATATTTTAATAACATTCTACAACAAATCTTAAATAACTAGTTATTATTAGTGAGCAAAAAATTAATTTTAGTGGCGGTTGAAATTTGAATTAGTAACAACTTATCAATTATGATTTGTTGTGAAAGTATTGTGAAAATCTTGCTCATCATATTTTTTTTCATGGCAATTCAATTAGTGGCCCTCTTAAGTAACACATAATTATTATGAAAAAAAATACCTAATGTCCTTTTAATACTATTTTACTCTTGCCCCCTTCTCAACTAAAATCCTGATTCCACCACTGCCTCATAAACAACTATAAAAAGCTTATATTGTGACTGGAATAGTTCTTTTGGGCTATAATGCAAACATGGATAACAATATTTCTTGTTTCGTTATAGAAAACTCTTTGAAGGAGAACCCAACCTTCTTTTAGGCTAGACTAGGGAGTAGGGACCCCTTCAATTTAAATTTTAGATTTTTTTTTAACACTCCTTCCATCAATGAGTTATATTGGTAGCTATTGTTTAAGTGATGATTACAACATAAAAAGGAGGATGGTGTAGCTATGAAAGAAGTTGTTGAAGACTCTTTTTTCGGCCCATATGGCATCACTTCATTGGCAACTCATGCCGCATCAAAGTATTATTGATTTTTTGGTAAATCTCTATAAAGCCCAAAATAAGCTTATATCTTTTGGATTGGGCTCACATGGCCCACAAGATCCTTACTTCAAGAGGCGAATTCATGGTCCACGTTTCCATTTCATCAATTGGGATCAAAACTCATAACATCATCAACATCAACATATGGATCGGGCTTAAGTAATGAATCAAAGCTCACGGCCCATATTACATCTTTTACACTCATGGCAAGTGGCCTTTTCAACAAGAGCCCATATTCACACAAAATGATAACAAAACCGTAGGTACGTCATCTTATCTTCAGCTTATGATCCAAGCTCATAAGTCTCTTTGGGGAAACTTTGGGAGTCGTGGTTTGGAGGGCCAAGAGATATGTTTAGTAAAGCTCCAGCGGTTTAAAGTTGATAAAAGAAACATGTTGCTTGGCATGTCTTCTCCAACTCCCTAAACTCTGACGAGTCCGTGTGTAGCGGGTAACATATGGTAAGCATCTCTTGTCACATAGCACTTTAGATGATAAAATCTCTATTGCTCTTTTCCTAAAACTTAATCACATGATACATACTTAATATCCCCAGCCATAAAACTGCTAGGAAAATAATTGCTTATTCAATCCCCAGCTGTTGCTGTATAGTTTTGGAAACTTCATTATATTACTCTACATAAATCTTATTACTGCTTTCAGCTAAAATTCAACTCAAACACATGGCTTAATCTGATTAGCTATCTTTTATCTCTAACTATATACATAATATTCATGATATCACTCATACCCTGCTGCTGTCTGCCACAATTAGACCATATATTTCTCTGCCAGCTGCCAGAACTGAGCATTAAATACTCTTCTTGCTCACCAAGATTAAGTCACAACACAATGAGGCCTTGACTAAATCTCTAAAGCTTCCTTAACTTTCAACCAATCCTTCTATTGCTTACTAGAAATGTGTTGTAACGGAACTATGCACCAAAAACACAAACACCCAAGAGGGAAACTTTTCCAGCAAAGCCCCAGCTGTGCATTCAGCACTTGACACCTGGCTGGGAGTGATGTCATCAGCCATTTAATGCTAAAATCCCAGCTACCAGGTTCTATGCTCAAAATAGCAAGTTACCCTTGAAAGAGACCTTACCATTTTCAGTTAAGTTCTGAATGACCTCTCCTACACTCTAAAATTACCATGCTGACCTCTTTTGCTTCTGCCCAAGGTGAGCTGTCTCATCATAGCTGTAACCGCTCTTCCTGACAGCTGGGACAGCATTTTTTGACAGCTGGGCATTACTTTTTTTTCCTCATTTGGCTAAAACCAAAACCAGCTGAACTAATCATCTTTTCCTTGCCAAAATACCTTCCTTTTTTGCTACTTTTTCCCCAGCAGCTCTTACCCGAAATAGCAAGTATACCTTAAACCTAAACATACCTTTTTTGTCCAAATCTTAAGATGAATTTTCTGAAGATTCATTGCTATTTGGGACAGATTTTGGCTGATATTTTTTGCTGAAATACCCCTTTAAACTCAGCTAAATAAAACCCTCCATCAACACCAAAAAGGGGGAACCAAAGGGGGAGAAGGGGGGAACTCTCTCAAAAAACTTCTCACTCCCTCTAATTATCTTCTAAAGCTCTCAAAGGAGTTCTGGGTTTCAGTTTTCAAATGAGGAACTAAGCTCTTCACCCCTTACCTCACAAATGCCTTTCATAAACCTTTGTACACTCTATAGCAGAAAATCCTAGCAGTACATACGAGCAGAAAAGCCCAGCAGTAAATTCCAGCAACATTGCTGAACACACTACAGCTCTATTACCACTCTTATACTCATTCTCTCACTCTTCATATTCAGAAAATACACATATCTTACTGCTCTTATCTCCAAATACCTAAACATATACTTTTCTCTTACAAAATCTTTCCTCTTGGAAGGCAATCTATACAACTTCTCCAATGGTTATAATCTCATATTTTTACTATCTTTAACCATCATATCTTTCATACTTCCATATATCATACTACATCCCACAAAACATCTTTTTCTCCACTTTTCTTACATAATCTCATACACATTTGCTACACCATTACATATGACTCACTACATTCATCTAAACTCCGCTCTCATACTCTCCCACTCTGAAATTTCTACTGTTTTGCTGCTCATAAACACATATCAATACTTTTCTCTATCTCTCTTATAAAAGCTCTTCTCGTGAAAGGCATGAACCTCTACTACTATAGCCTTTCTCCTTGAAGACATCAAAATCTCACATTAAAGCACTTCTCATAGAAGGCACAAATCCATCTTCCATAAAGCCCTTCTCTTAGGAGGCACAAATATTTCATACAAAAACCCTTCTCATGGAAGGCAACACTATTCATAATTTTACAACAACTAAAAGAGCATTGTCAAGGGAAAAATTCATTTAAGTGCATGATAAGAGGGGCAAGCTTAACCAGCCCTTACACACAGCTGGGCATGCTCTCTCTCCCTCCAAGTTGCACCCATTTTTCCCCTCAATCTTGAAGCTATCATGGCCAACTGCCTCTCTACCGCTGAGGTCACTCTGCTGGGATATTAGCAACTCACAGAAGCTGTACAGCTAGGCTATAAACCATACAAAGATAAGTGGTTCTGCCTCCTTGTCTTTAAATTTACATCATTGAATACATGATTACTTCACATTTGAATATATGTTACCTTATATCAACTATTAACCAAGGCTTAAACTCATTTAAATGCATGATAAGAGGGGGCAAGCTTAACTAGCCTCTACCGCTAGCAAGCTTAACTAGCCTTTACCGTTGGCATTCTATTGCCTCTACCGCTGGCATTCTGCTGCCTCTACTGCTGGCAAGCTTAACTAGCCCCACTGATGCTATACAGCTGGGCTACAAATCATACAAAGATAAGTGACTTTGCTTTCTTATCTTTAAAGACGCAACTCCCCAAAAAGAACCCGGGCCTAGTAAGGTCACCCCTCCAAAGGAACACATGTGGCCGAACAACCGAAAAAGGCCCCCGAACAGAAGTTACACCATCTCACCTTTACAAAGGGTTTTAGAAGCTCACCTACGAGCTCTTGATAGTGGAAAAATGGAGGAAAAGGGGTTGGAGTTTCAGTTTTAGAAGGGTTTTGTAAAGGGGAAAGCGAGAGAAAATACATCTACAGAAAAGCCTAAAAAAAGAGAGAAGGGAATTTTTGGGAATTTTTGTACTTGAATTTTCCAAAGGGAGTGATGGTATCTATACAAGTTTGGGGGGTGAGGAGGTGACATACCCCCTTAGCTACCCTTCTCAAATAGGTAGCTTGAGGGGTGTAATATCTCCACATCACCTGATCTTATTTACTGGTCTTTATATTGTTGTCAGTGATCTTGTAGATTAAGGCAGGGACATTTAGATAATCCTAACTTTATTATTTTGAAAATCACATTGAGTCAGTTGGTGTATTACTGCATTGTATTGTATTTAATTGGGCAAATCATCTACTTACTTCCAACTCTCTCTTTCTTCTTTTAACTATTTTTTTCTTATCAATTTTCTTAACTTATTGTTACACTTTCTCAAACATTTCATCCTCCATTTTAAACCTTTTTGACTTTATGTTTGTCACATGGAATTAGCACCCTAAATTATACTCCTGATTATATCTTACCATCTAAAACTATACTCTTGATTACTCTTTGCACGTTGATTTTCGAATTTCCATCCAAGTTAACAAATGTCATAGTTTAGGGCGCAAAACATGCATTTGAAAAATTTTAGGTGATAAAGTGTTTTTTCTCAAAAACCTAGAGAAAACAATGTAGAATACTAAAAGAACAAACGACGAGAATGCACCATGGTTAACATAGTGACACAAAACCCATATCCTCAAAACGTGGTTAACTATACTTTTGATTACACTTTGCACCTTGATTTTTGAATTTCTATCCAAGTTAACAAAAAACTTAATACTGATGTGCAAAGTATAACAAATGTCATAATTTAGGATGCCAAACATGCATTCGAAAAATCTAAGATGATCAAGTGTAATTTCCTAAAAACCTAAAAATATATGACATGTAGAATACTAAAAGAACAAATGACGAGAATGCATCATAGTTAACATAGTTACACAAAAACCATATCCTCAAAATTTGGAGGTCATGTCAAACATTGCAATCCCTAATCTCAACTATTTATGAATATAAAATATTGATTTCATGCCTATTTTGAGAAAAAAATAATTTTTTTTTAGAGCTAGAAAAATAATTAAAGAATAAAGAATATCATAGAAAACCTATGCCCCGTTTGCTATAATAATTTAACATATTTTTAATTTTTAAATAATATTATACATATTTTTACACATTTTTTTAGTCACACGTATTTTCAAAAAATACAAACAACTTAGCAAATGGACTGCATATGTTTCCTTTTTATTTTCGTCTTATAAAAATTTCCGTTGCACCGCATTCTATTATTTCTTCCAACTCCAAAAAAGTAGTGCGAGAGTTACCGTTGATTATATTCACAAATTTAGAACAGACAGAGAGAGGGATGAGATTTCGCGCGGCATTTAGGGTTTGCGAGAGCAGGAACAGAGCGCCATTGCTGCTTCAACCTCAAGCTTCGCGCTCCATCTCTCAGCTTCCATTAAACTCCCAACGGTTCGTATCGCTTCTCTATTCTCTATTCATGTTGTGTTAACTACCATTTTGATTAAGCCTTTACTTTTTGCGAAACTGTAAAGACACCGTGATTTTGAATCTTGGTTCAAACTTTTTGTATTATCATAGCATAAAAGAGCGAGAGATAGCTCAAAATTTTGATGACTAGTAGTTGATTTTTGTGAATCTATAGGCCTTCTTTTGGAATTGCGTTTGACATCGATGGCGTGGTTCTTCGCGGTCGTGTCCCCATTGGAGGCTCTCCTCAAGCTTTGAGAAGATTGTACGGAGATTCTGGTACTTCACAACCTGTTCATTTCTATGCATGCGTGTGTTTAAGTGAGTTGTGAATTTTCTCTACAATTAACTTTGTTTGGTTGTTGGGAAAATTGAGTAGAGAAGGAGGGGAAAATAGAATTCATGACTCATGTTTAGTGTTTTGTGTGCTTTTTTTATTATTTGGGAAATTTGGGAAGTTCATCTTAAGTATGCTGAAATTGTTGTGAAATGAGAACTGTGAAAGAGTAAGGAAGGATGGTTATACAAAGAATGTTTTAGTTTCTGGTTTTGGGAATGGTAATTATGCTATTATGGTTGCCAGTCTTAGTGAATAATGTTTCTTCTTATTCTGTTGTTGTTTCTGACTCGGTTGATTTCCGCTGCAGGTGCTTTGAAGGTACCCTTTCTGTTCTTAACAAATGGTAAGTCATTTAAGTCATTCAGTTTGTGGTTCATCAATAGAAATTCTAGGAGCTACTAAGAGGATGATGGGCTTATTGTAAAGATATAAGTGATTATGGAATTATTAGTTATGGTTTGAGGTTGATATTGACAAACATTTGACACCGTGTATTGAACCTTAGAACATGTGAGGCTTGTTTCTTCTTTATTGTAAAAAACTCTTTAGTCCGTCCTTCTGTTGATATTTCTTTGAATTATTTGAGACCGAAATGAGATATATCTAAAATGTTGCGTTCCATGATTATCAGCATGATTTTAGTGCAAGAAAATGTTATATTATTGGTTATTGTCTTTACTTCTCAAGAGTAATGAATACAATACAGCGATTAAATGAAAAATACTATTATTTGATATAAATAGGAGGTGGCGTCCCTGAATCTAGACGTGCCACTGAGTTAAGTGAACTTTTGGGAGTGCACATTTTACCTTCTCAGGTAGGGTTTTGTTGTTGTTGCTGTCTTTTATATATTTTTATTTTTCAGTATAAATAGAAGATTGAAGTTTATCTGTTCATGATTGTTGTGGCTGTCATTTGACTGGTGAAATCTTTAGCATAGCTGTTCTTTTTATGTTATCCTACTGCAGGTTGTACAGGGTCACGCACCTTTCAAAACTTTGTTGAAGAGGTATATGTATCAGTTCGGTGTGAATCTTTTCAACACTAAAGTATCATATTCTTTTCCAATGCTGTTGTTGTCAAGTTTGCTCTAATGCAATCTTTCAATTCTGATGCTCGAACCTAGTAATCACAATATGTCAACTAGGCAATATGTTAGCAAAGAGACCGCACCTTACAATTGAGTGATTATTACTCATGTCATTGATAAGTCCCCTGCTTGGCCAGGAGTGAAATTGTGAGAAATCTTGCATTGGATTTGGAAATTATGCCGGTAATATGAGATTTTGTAGCTGGTTGAGCAAATGCATGGTTTGCACTCAGAAAAGACTGCATCTTTAGGGGATGCATCCAGTTACTTGTCTGTTGTAAACTATGTACTAGTCTTATTTTCTTCTTCCCTGAATTAAGTGCAAAAGCTGATCTTGGATAGATCTCACAGCATTTTGTTTATGAACTTCTTGTCATAAGAAAGGGACTCATTGTAAAAGAGTTTCAAGCAAGTCTAGAACTACTCTTACCTAAGAGGATATTTAGAATGTTTCTGTTTTGTTTTTTGTTTTTTTGGTTCTAAATGTTCATTAAAATATCCTTTCAAAGTGCGAAATTATTTGTCTTTTTATATCAAATTGTTCTACAATGATTGCCAATGTATTTTCAATGTGTATAATTTTTTTCTCGCTTAAAAAATTGTCTCTCTCAATAATATACTTAGTTTTCTTCATCATCTTATGCAAAGTTTATTGGTTTCCTCTTCAGATTTGAGAATGAGCTCATAATTGCCACTGGAAAAGGGGAACCTGCTGTTGTAATGTCTGAATACGGTTTCAAGTAAGATACTCACCTTATACCCTGGTCATAGTATTTCGTGATTTGAAGACCAGAGGTTTCTAGGTTTTGTAAGATTTACATATTACTTAAGTTTGTTTGTGGTGGCAGAAAAGTCCTTTCTTTAGATGAGTATGCTTCCTACTTTGAGAACATTGATCCTGTTTCACAATATAAGATGTGGAAAACTAAACAAGAATCGGGTAATGGGAGTGACCCTAAGAAATTGGTTCCAAAATACAATGCTACCTCTGACAGAGTCAAGGCAGCTTTTGTTGTCAGTGATCCTGTAGATTGGGGCAGGGACATTCAGGTAATCCTGACTTTATTGTTTTGGAAATCACAATGAGTCCGTTGGTGCATTGTATTGTATTTAACTTGCAAATGGCATGTAAATTCTAATCTATGTAGATATATGTAGTACATAGGGAGAAAGGTTTAGAATTCTGGTGCAATGGGGGGTGGCGAATTTGAATGCAATCAAATTTTGGATACATTTTTCTTTTGATTGGTAGTAGCAGCTTGGTTTTTACATGAGTTCCCAAGAACAAAAATATACCATTGAAGTTCTATGTGGTGGATCTTTTAATTAAAATGCACATAAGTTGTCACTGTATTTGTCATCATCTTATTCCAGATACTTTTGAATATCTGTACCCCTGAAGAATCACTGAAGTTGTTGATCTTGCATTAGGTTCTCTGTGACATTTTAAGATCGGGAGGCCTTCTTGGACACAAGAACACGCAGCAACCACCTTTGTATTTTGCTGCAGATGATCTTGAATATCAGGTTGGTTATTAAGCTTATTCAGAAAATGTTAATTTGGGTGTTATTCATAAATTTTTTTCATTTAGACTTGAAATAGGATCTCCAGAATTGCATTAGAATCCAAATTTCATGACTTAACCAAGAGCAATTCACTAATTATGTAAAATTTCTACACAAAACTTGCAAATGTTCTGATCAATCCCCAATTTTATGGCTTTGGAAAGAGGAATTTTGTCATCAGTATCGAGTAAAGCAAGAAACATAGATACTGGACAGCTCAAATGGTTGAAAGGGAGTATAAGAGCAAAAACTCATCAGGCAGATCTTATATAGCCTTGCTGAGTCAAGTCCATACCATACATAGGAGTCAGCACTCAATATGGGCTTCACTTGTTGGAACCCATCAATATGCCCAATTCGTTGGCCTGGATTCTAGATGTTTGCTCCCAGCTGTTTTTGCCTATCTATGGAAAGCAGAGCTTGATTCTATTGCTTATTTATTTACTTGTATAGTTTACCTCAATATTTGAAGAAAACTTAAGAATGTTATTGATTGGTTTCCCTACTCACTACAGGCTGCTTTTCCTTTTGAGCGTCTCGGAATGGGTGCTTTCAGAATTGCTCTAGAAAGTGTCTTCAATAGGTAACGTTAGTGTCTCAGGCTTAAAAATGATTAGGTCCTCAGTTTCCATCTAATAGGTGTACATCAAATTGAATGTGTACTCATTGACACATCTCTTGGTTTACATGTCTATAACAACTCATAAGTCATAATTAGAGAAATTAAAGTCTCTAGATTTTTAAAATCCAAAACACAATTTCCATTTTCGTAGTTGCTTTTAGAACCTATCTGGAGGAAACAACTCCTTGATGGTGCAGTGAAAATATTAGATGCCTTGAGCACCACCTATATATGAAAAATCTATGGGTTATCAATCACCCCTCAAATTTAGCCATCCTTGAAGACTTGGTGGTAGTGTCTTCCTGTGAGTTGTGACCAAACACAGTGTCAAAGGTTCAAGGCTAGCAGATAGAGGAAGAGAGAAAGACTCACCCTTGAAGAGTGCAGAAAAATAATAACATTTTTTTTATGCATTGGGAAACACATTACAAGAGCACCGTATGGAAAAATATAAATTGTGATCGTCATCAGCTCCCAATAGTATATGAATTCTCATGATTGGTTTTGGTTGCAGAATTCACTGTAATGCTTTGGAATATGTTTCTTTTGGGAAACCAAATCCATTTGTATTCAAGAATGCTGAAGCCATATTGAGACAACTTCAGTCATCATGTAATGATAATGCCATAGATAATGGAGACGTTGGATCAAATCCTTTCAAAACTATTTATATGATTGGTGATAACCCTTTAGTTGATATCAAGGGAGCACGACAGGTTTGTCTTTCTACTTGTTTTCAAATCCATTTTTTTTGCATAAGAATGCTAGATTATTATTATCATTAAATGAATCAATTGTTATTTTATTTATGGGGACACCTTTTAATTCTCAGGCAGGACATCCTTGGTTTTCTATTTTGACTAGGACTGGTGTTTTCAGGGGAAAAGATGATCATGCAGAATTTCCAGCCGATCTGGTAAGTTCAATGCTGAAATTTTAAGATGCATATTAGTGGTTATGCTTGCAAAACTTTAATTTTCTACTATTGTCATGGTAAAAGTGTTGTAGAGATGGGTGATTTTTGTGAATCTGAAATGTGTTTTTGTAATACTTTATTATGTTTTCTTCTTGATTCTTGTGCAGGTCGTTGATACAGTTGAAGAGGCAGTGGACTATATTCTGGAAGAGGAGAGAACTTCTTAGGAGTTAGGTCCCATGCAAAGTGGAACCCTTTTTGTGTTGCTCTCTGTTTCTCGTCTCTCACACCATTGTATGGCAGAAAGAAATTTTAAGAAAGTTCATTCTTGGAACTCAATGAAGTCAATTTTGTCCGTTTCTTTTTTAATTTTTCTCATGTTATTCAGCAATTGCTTTTTTTTTTTTTCTTTTTTTTGAGAAACGTTATTCAGCAATTTCTGACTGCAAAATATGGCTAGTCATTCTTGTTACACTTGGAAAGTTCCTATCATGTTGTTATATAGTCCTATATTTTGGATATACATTTTGACTGTTACCAATATCAGATTGTTTTGGAAGTGTAAAAATTGTGATGCTTTGACTCAAAATTCAAATCCCTTTGTGTTCAAGCTTCTACTCACTGGGGGGGATCTCATTCAGTTTTAAATATCCATAAAATCTAGATCTTCAAGTCCTTGTTTATTTAATATACATATTGAATTCAAACTTGAAAAAAAAAAAAATTTAGATGCCATACACTTATGAAGCAGATTAGTTGATCGAGTTATTTCTTATTCCAAATAGATACCACAAACAATTGTTTCAGCCACACTAAACAATCACCAAATCTAAAGTAAATATGTCAACCATTAAAAGTCACACAAATTTGACAAATTTGGTAACAAAGTAAAAAAAAAAAATCAAAGGAAAAGCCGCTATTAGAACCCAATACCATAGAATTCACTAAAAGAAATAGTTACATCGGTTTACTTACAAAACCTTAGTGGGCAAACTAGATTCTATTGTAACCTTAGCAAACGCCTTGCTTGACTTCCCATTACAATGGCCTCAAAAGTCAAAATTTCCCCTCACGAATGAATCTCATTTGTAACCCAAAACCCAACAACATAAACTATGTGGCTTCAAGAAAGACTTAAGCTCAAGGTGAATAGGTCACAATTGGTTTTGTTTAGACACCTAATCAAAAAAATGGATATTTAAAAAAAAAAAATAAAAAATAATGTTCAAGGAGAAAGATATTAGGTATACTTTGTATAAATACACTCTTGTGCTTGAGATGTTCAATATAAGTACATTAAGGTATAGCAAATTTCACATTGTCACTCTATCTAGTGTTTTGTGAATTTTTTGTAAAGAGAATTTGAGTTTCAATTGAGTGAAATACTCTTAATTTGAAATCTTCAATCAACAGCTTAACAAAATTTTAACTAATCTCAAATGAATCAATTTTAAAACCAATTTGACTCTATGTCAGTGACATGGAATTAAGCAACATCTAAAACCTAAAAGAGAAAACGACATGTGGATTACTAAAAGAACAAAAAACGACGAGAATGCAACGTCGCTAAGGGAGTGACAAAAGTCAAAACCCATATCCTCAAAAGTAAAAGATAAGCCCAACAAAAAACACACAGACACACACTCACATCCTCCCTTTGCCTTCACCACCATCATCCACCAATGGAAGCCACTCTGCTCAGCTTTCCCTCTCATTCTCTCACCCAAACCAAAACCAAAACCCAAACCCATTTCCTTTCAAACCCACCTCCATTCCTCTCCTCCAAACCCAAAAGACCCAGCAAGCTCTCAATCCGCTCCGCCATTTCCCGCACCAAGAAAGAAGAAACAGTCGAGACTGTGAAGACCCAGCTCGACGACTGTCAGCTCATCGCCGCAATAAAGTACAAAGGCTTCACTGTCAAACAGTTCCAGGATCTCCGGAGATCTTTACCCGAAACCACAAAACTTGTCGTTGCAAAAAACACCCTTGTTTACAAAGCCATTGAGGGTACTCCATGGGAGGCTCTTAAGCCTTGTATGACGGGGATGAATGCCTGGCTCTTTGTTCACAGTGAGGAAATCCCAGCTGCACTTAAGCCTTATAGGGATTTTCAGAAGGAGAAGAAGCTTGAAGAGAATGACTTTAGTGGTGCAGTTTTTGAGGGAAAGTTTTATGCACCTGGTGACTTTAAGACGCTCGAGAATATGCCTACGAGAGCTGAGATTTATGCTAAGATGTTGGGGTCTATAAAGAGTCCCGCTTCGAGCTTAGTTGGGACAATACAGGCGCCAGCGAGGGAGTTGGTGATGGTTTTGCAGGCGTATGTGAAGAAGTTGGAAGAGGAAGGTGGTGGTGGTGGGCAATAGTGGCTGAGGAGAAAAGGAGCAGCTCTTTTGAGTTTCTGCTATTCTTGTAATTGCAAGTGTATTTTGGAAACAACCCTCCCTCTTTTTTTTGTTTTTCTTTTTTACTTGTAGCAATGTTGTTGTTATGGTTGAAATTGAGGGAGCAATTGAATTGAAAAGAATGCAAATTGTAGAGTTGTGTCAAATTGGAGGTTAACTTAGTTTGTCTCAAAACTGATTAGTGAATGTGTTGCAATGTGGTTATTGGTTCTGTTGCTGGCTCCTAACATGTAAATTATCAGAACCAACTTGAGGAATAGATTCAAACTATGGTTTTTGTTGTAAATTGTGATTGTAGCCATAGAGACAAGTGCCCATTTGTTAAGGTGTTTCTGAACCACACTTAGCACAACTTTTTTTCCCCTACCGATAGAATGATATTTAGCTGTGTAGTTGGGGGCATCCATCTGTGGAAATGGTTTATGACTTGGGATTCATAAAGTAGGCCTTTAAGAGAGAAAGATGGGGAGGGAGAGGAGAGGACTGCGGTTTCTGATATATCTGTAGCAGTTTGTTTTATGGGGGTACCATAGTGGCATGAGAGAGCATATTGTCATCAGTTCTGGTGAGAGAGTAGAGTTAAATTGGGAATGAGTAACTGAATTGGGGTTGTATAGTGATGATGTTCTTCAGGTCAGATGTTAGTGGGATGCTCTCAGAGCCAAGGAACATTTGCTAGGGCATATGTGCAACTTGTTCACATCATGTACAAGGAATAAAGAATCAATATGGGATCGGTATAAAACTGTTATTTATAGAGACACTTTGTACACTGTTTGAAAACTGAAACTGTACATCAGTGCAGACTCTGACAATGTTCTTTTCTTCGGTGATAACTGATAGTGATACTACATTTTGTTTCAACTAATAAAATAGAATCAATAAAGTAGGCGGTGTCCTTAAAATCTCAATTAGTCACCACAGTTAACTCTTTCAGTTGAAAGTGAGTGCTACTATGAATTAGGAAAGGCTTAATTGTGTGAGGAGGAAATGCCTAGGGGCTTTTCCCAAGAGGATGGCAATAGGATAAGCATACGGTAGCTAGGACGTTGGAGGTGCTTTGTGTTTTGTAAAATTGATGCTTGAGAGAGAGTCTCCATGTTTTTCTTGATTTGAGAAGAATTCAGAACTTTGGATAAAGCTGCATTCACAATGTCCACAGACAGGGAAAAAGGAAAATGAAATAAATAAAAGCATATGCAGAACAGCCTGGGCTCTCTGTAGCAAGCAAGACCAATCTCAATTACTTCCATTCCATTCCATTCATTGAACATTCCATGCTGAAACACGTTGAAGCAAAAGTGTCCTGCAACATTTCATAACTGAAGTGCAGAACAGATGATAACTTCACTAAATGTTCTTCACGGAATTGTGTGCTACAACTCAAAATCAGACTCTTGACAAATTATAAACCGAGTATTTGGCAACGAAATTTTGTACTGAACGGTTCCCTTTTATGAATCCCCTAGATCAAGTGAGAGGTTATTAACTTATTGTGGTTGTTACATTTTGAATGCATTAATCTTTTTAACATAAGATTGCGTTGAATATGGAATTGCTTTTGAGAGACCCACACTCAACGCTGGAAAGATGCATATCACTATGTATATGGCCACGTGGCTGGCATTTGGGGTAGATGGGGAATGGAACCGACAAACCGAGCACATCACCGAGAAGGTAGTTTAGGCTAAATTAACGCTAGGTTCTCTAAAAGAGATGGTCTTGAGAGTTGAGTCGCTTTTCTTTTTTCTTTTTTTTTGGGTAGCTGAGTTGCTCGTTTAGAATAAACAGTGAGGAATCAAATAATGAAATGTGAAAAACTATCACTCTAGTTGACTAAGCTAACAAAAGCAAAATGGTTGTAAAATCAATGCAGTTATGTCCGAAAGGTTTAGAACAAGCAGTTAATCCTTGATCCCATGAAATTTCCATAATGTTAGTTGATACAGCCTATACAGCATCATCCAAGATGCATATATTCAATAAAATCAGTTGTTATGAGCCTACAGATTTAGATACATCAAGGATTTGCTTCAGGAATTCAGTTCATATAAACATTATTGTTAATACCACTCTAGAGGTGCTTGGCAAAGATTGATTCGACAACACCTTGAGCTATAGGATGATAACAGTCCCGAGCCTCTGCAAACACTCTTTTAGCCAAAATCTTCTCCTCTTCCTTTCCAGTGCCTTGTACAAGAGCAGTGTAGAGTGGGCGAAGGTACTTCATCCTTCCAACTGACTTCAGTGTTTTCTCCACCTCACCATAATAATCTCTGCACTTAGCCGAAATGGCCAGTTGGAGAAAGGCAACCTTTACTTCATAATCCTTTGATTCTGACAGCCTATAGCGCTCATCCAAGGCCAAGATCTGCATATCAAATCCAATAAATGATAACTGTAAGAAAATACCAGCTTACTTTCTGACCATGGATATTTTTGGGTCCAAGGGATTAAAAATGGAACAATAAGAAATACATCAAAAAGCTTGAAATATAAGGGCACAAATCAACCAAAGCATTACAAGCAACAATTGGCAATAATGGATCTTTGATTCTTGAATAAACAGATAATACATTTTTTATATATAAACATAGCACACATTTGAGAGATTTATAATATAAAAAAATATAAGAAAACGTGCATTGCTTGCATAGTGACCAGTGGATCTAGCTACTTTCATGTGGGAGGGTTAGATGGCCACCGCCTTTGAACACCAACAAGAACTCTAGCTGATATGTGTATGTATAATACATTTGAAAAATGTACAAAAAATACAAGAAATCGTACACTGCTTACATAGTGACCCAGCGGATCTAGTCACTTCCATGCAGGAAGTTAAATGGATCAAGCCTTTGAAAACCAACAAGAACTCTTGCTGTGGGGAGGGTGCCTAGACATTTCATCTTCAAAGCTTATTTCTAGTCTAATCAAACCCCTTTTTCTTTGTTTTTCCCCCCCTCTCAGAAGAAATATAAGGCATTATTCAGCTAGTTCTGTCACACCAAGTAAAATAGTGATAATTTTCCATAAAAACACTACTAAAGCACGAGTCTTAAACCAGAACACACAAATTGCCTCAACATCACTCGAAATCCATTACTTCCAGTCAAAGCCATCCTTAAAATGATGTATTGGATGGTAAAATCACTATATTCAAAGGATAAGAAAAGAGTAGATAAACTGAAATAAAAACAATTTGGAAACTCTAACAAGATCAGAATCACCACCTGTGAAGCTTCAACAGCTTTGGGCAGGTTCTCCAAGTAAAGTTCCCATTCCTGCCCTCGCCAATCTGCAACTTCATCCTCCCTTGGCATCCGCCCAAGCTTAAACTCATTGGCAAGAGATACAATCTTCGTGTATATATTGGAAACTGGTTCATAAGCATCTGGAGGGATACCAGTGCCCTCAGTCCATAATTCTAGGTCAATGTCCTTCTCTATTCCAGGGACATTGGCTTTCAAGAAGTCCAGAAATGTCTCCGTATCAATTGACTTGAATTTAAAAGTGTTAATATACTTTTTGAGGAATTCATCAAATGCAGGCCTTCCAATCTACACATTCCAGAGGATAAACAAAATTGGTTAGGAAATTCTTTACACAAACAACACCCAGTTACTCAAGTATTAGTGGACATTAATTCATATAGACTCTCAGGATTCTTGCTTCATGGGTAAGACTCCTATAACTATTACCACGCACAGAAAATAAGTTTAATTTGGTAAAGACACTAGCAATATGACACTATTAATATGTTTCCAGGTGGGGGAAAGAAACACATGCATGAAAGACACACTAAGATGCAGTAGAAAAGTCATTTAACACACCTGACGCTCAATACGCCACAGAAACTGGAAACCTTTCTCATATGGAACTTGAGAATATACATCATCTGGGTCCACTCCTTCCTGATTGGTTTTGAGTTTTGTGAACTCCATGTTGTCCTTGAAACGCTCCATTTCCTCATTTAACCCCTTCCAACCAATTCCAATATTCAATGCAGCTCTGTCCTCCCCTTGTACGGCTTCAACAATCCTTCTCTCCGCATAAGTTGTAAAACCCTATGAAAAGAAATAAGAAAACTAATCCCATTTGCAGAGAACAAAGGCAACAAAACACACATAATAATGACATATCTCAACCCAGTAAACCAGTTATTCATCATCTATGATTTTACCGTATATTTCATATTCAATGCCCCAAAATCCTTTTTCTTCTAGTTGAAATCAGATCCCCACAACAACAGAAAAACAAAACCAAACCTTTAAACTGCTCTTTGGCTATCAACAAAGTCAAAAAAAAGGAAAGAGTCACTCAAGTGGGCCATTTGGTAACGTTGTTCTAGTAACGTTTGTATTTTTTGAAAATACGTGTGGGTGAAAAAGTGTATGAAAATACGTGTAATGCTGTTTAAAATCTAAAAACATGTGTTTAAACACATGTACGAGACATGTGTTTTCTTAGAGCATCTTCAATGGCTTAAGTAAAAGTAAAATAATCTCTATAATAGAGAATGAAACCAAAAAAATAATCTCCAATGAATTTTTTAAAGCATGATTTTTTTTTTGGCTCATGAACAGTAGCTCATCAAGTCTGATGGGCTACTGTACATTAGCAAAAGAATAAAACTAAATAAAAAATTAGCAAAGAAAGGAGTGGGGATGGGGTATGGGGATATGTGTGTTTAAAAATGAATAAATAATAAATGAAGAAATAATATTTAAATGAGATAGAGAAAATGATAAAGAATCTGTTGGAAGATATATTTTATAAAGTGGGTAGAAAAAAAGTAAAAGCCATTGTTCACTCACCAAATAGCACAAAAATTTGAAGAAACTGCTGGAGATGCTCTTAAGCAGCTAAGCAATTCAAACATTTTCAACAATCTTCCTCTTTTTGCCTCAATACTTCCAAACAGCCAATAACAGGGTAAACAATTCTTATAGCAAGACACATCATACATAGAAAATAAACATACGTACAAAAGGATCACCCAAGTCAGATATGAATTTACTCATCCCTAACAGGAACATAGCAAACCAATAGACAATTTGCCACTCAATTGGGTTAATAACCCCACCCACAAACAATAGTGATATCTAGGACACTATAAACACTCGAGCCTCGCCAATCTCATTCATTGTTATGTCAATTTGTAAGCTCTTTTTTTTTTTTTTTTTTGAATAATTAAAAGAATGGGTCTCCGACGTGGACTCATCGACCCCATGCCACTTGGCGGTAAAGATAATACCACGTGCACCACCGGACTATCATTGTGGGCACAACATCAATTTGTAAGCTTGCGTTTTATAGTAAAAAAAATTTAAAATAAAGAATAAAAAATAGTGGTGTGGCTGGCTATATGAGAGTAACATTCCATCACTACATCTCTAGCATTTGCTCAAAAAGATAAACTTGAACAAATCCAATTACTCCAAAAACGCACAATTTATAAGCCATACCTCATTCAACCAAAAATGGTCATTGGTCTTGTTAGTGATCAAATTCCCAGTCCAACTATGAGCAAGCTCGTGAGCCACCACCTGGGCTCCACTAGCGTCGCCTTTAATCACCGTCGGCGTCAAGAACACCATCCTCGGATTCTCCATCCCACCGTACGGAAAGCTCGGCGGCAACACCAGCAAATCGAACCTCTCCCAATCGTACGGTCCAAACAGCCTCTCACCTTGCTGCACCATCTCCTCCGTGCCGGCGAACTCCCTCGCCGCCTCGTCCAGCACCGGCCCCGCCGCCTCCGCATAGACCCTAGTCCTCGGCCCCACCTCCCTGAACCCCAGCTCCCCGACGGCGAAAGCGAACAGGTACGTCGGGATAGGCTGGTCCATCACGAACTCCTCCACCGCCCTGCCTTCCGCGCTCCACGTCGCGTGAGGCGGCGGCGGCGCGTGAGACGGAGAGGACTCGTTGGGCGACCGGCGAGTGACGTGGCGGGCGGACATGACGGCGGAGAGCGAGGAGGGGACGTTGAGGAGGCAAGTGTAGGTCACGCGCGCGGCGGGGGTGTCCTGGCAGGGGAAAACCGAGCGCGCGTGGATGGACTGGCATTGCGTGTAGACGAAAGGTAAAGTCTTGTTGAAGGTCTGAGGCGGAGAGAGCCACTGGAGGGCGGAGGAGGAGGGCGAGGTGGAGTAGACGACGAGGAAGGAGGAGTGGTTGGAGAGAGAGAGGGTGAGGTGGCGGCCTCTGATTGGGTCCTGGTCGGAGGAGAGAGAGAAGGGTATGGGAGCTTGGGACTGTGGGTCGAGGACGGAGTGGATGGTGAGAGAGCGCGTGTCGAGAGAGAGTGGGCCGGTGTGGGGGGTGGCGAGAGAGAGGAGAGCGGTGGCGTGGATGGTGGAGGATGGGAAGTCGAGGTAGAGAGAGAGAGAGATGTGGGTCGTTACTGGGTGGGTCGAGTCCGTGAACGAGTGTGGGTCTATGGGTGCCATTTTTTTTGTTGGGTTTGAGAGAGAGAGAGAGTGTGTGTGTGTATGCGTGTGCTTTAGATTTGAAGACTGAAGAAGAAGAAGAAGAAGAAGAAGAAGAGTTGGGGAGTCAATACCGCAGAGGAGTTCGAGAAAATGAGCTATGAGTTATGAGCTATGACTGTACTTTCAGTCGTGACGTTAATGCCGCGTGGTTGGTTTTTGTCTTTTAGAGTGGTTCGCAACAACAAGGCTGACCTAGTGGAATTTTTTTTTTTTTTTGAGAAGCAACCTAGTGGATTTTAACGCTTGTTTTATCCTGGATTTGAGGTTCCAAGTCTTTTTTTTCTTGTAATTATTCTTAGTCGGTACGGGGGGACTCCACGTATTTAGGGAAATAATCAATGATTCGAAGAGATTTAGATATTTTTATTATAAAAAAATAAAATAAAATTTCACAAAATCAACAATAACTATTACTAACAATCTATCACTTTAACAATCATAAAAATTTTTGTCTAACTTTTTTCATTTAAATTAATATCATATGAGTCCCAAGAGGGATGGCCTAGTTGGTGTGAGATTTCACGTGTATGCATGAGGTCCCTCGTTCAAGTCGTGACGAGTACCATATGAGGGTGGGTTTCTAGCATGCATTGCACTTATCTTGAGGTGTTAAAGTGAGGTCTGTAGCGCCACAGTAATTATAGATCAATCTAACATTTCTTAACAGGAGTGCCCTTAGTAAGTCGCACCCTGAGGGGTAAACCATATATGATCGCCCCCACCCCCTTTTTTGTTCATTAAAAAAAAATTAATATCATATGACATCACTTTTTTGGCATTAATTTATGGAACAAATTTATCTTCAAACCGATTTAAAGAACAAAAATTTGCCCAAAAAATGACCTTTTTAATTGTAGCAGCAAATCCTGTATTTTACCGTTTATTACAAGTACTACATTACAGCAAAAACAACATTATTTCGACCTAATTCTATTATTGACATTATTTTTATTATGAATATATCATAACATTGTGAAAAAAAAAATATTTTAAAATTTAATGATTTATTATCATGTTCTAGTTATAATGTATCACTTTAGCATAATAATTTATTTGTTGTTTCTTTTTATTGTTAATTTATATGAGAAGATCTGATTAGTACAATATTACATGAACTTATTATGCATCAATCATATCATAAATAAGTCATCTTGCTATTAAAAAATAAATAAATAGTGTGATAGTATTAATCTTGTTTGGTGAGAGAGCCGATGTAACTCAGCCAAAAAATAATAATAAAAATAAGAGAGAGTGTATGTCAGTGTGCGTTTTTCCCGGCCTTTTTGTGAGTACTGAGATGGAGTCGTTGGAGGGATTTTAATGTGATAGGACTATTTTTGGCAACCTTTTTTCACTCTTTTTTCAACAAAGAAGATTTGGAGAATAATAATAACTGTTAAGTGTGCATTCCACTAATAAAGTCCCACCATGGAAGATTTGAATGCATGCGTAGTATCTATTCTAGTATGTATTCTATTACAAGTTCACTTAAGCTATTAAATCTATTCAATATTCTATTAGAAGTTTACTACTCACTAAAGCTATTAAAGTAGGGTCCGATTAACTTATTGTATTATTTTTAAGGAAAAACAACAACAACAACAAAAAAGAGGAGAAAATGTTATGTTGAGGTGATGATTGTGATCTGTATTATTATGTAATAAAAGTGATATAAGTTGAGGTGTCATGTAAATTTAATATTGCATTATTTCTATTTTACCATTTCAACAAGTTATGAACAAAATTGTGAAATTTGTTTTTTGTAGCATTGTTGTGTTGAATATTATTTGCTCAAGTATCGTTACTGTTAGAATGGTGTGATTAAATAATTAAATTTATCATTTCTTAATAACTTAAATTTTTAGGATAATAAAAAATTTAGCATGATATCAAAGAAAAAGCTCTCAAATTTGAGAATATCTCAACACCATTACTCGCTTTTACAAAAGAAACAAATAATCCTCTTGCTTCCCACTTTGAGGCATAGGATTTCAAATTTTACCAAACCTACCTTCATTAATAAAATTCTCATCGTTTACGCACACAAATGATGCAATCACATATTTACATCTATCGTAATAAAAGATAATTTTTCATAACAAAATAAAAATGAATAAATACATTTCTTCATTTCGCATTCTATAAAATTCCCTAAAGATTTTATTCTTTGAAAAAGAAAAAGCAAAAATTTCCTCCTTTAAATCATTGTTTGCTTCATTTAATTTGTTGGAATTACCTTTTCTCCTAACCTTGGAACTTTGGTTCCCGTGATTCTTCTTGCCATCATTATTGTATGAATACTCTCGTGATTCGTTTTTCAAAAGAACATCGCATGCATCGTTTTGTTTATTTATTTATTTTATTTTATTATTATTTTTTTGCTGAATACCATCTTCTTTCTTCAAGAACTAATCCATTACATTCCTCCAGATCCCAGTCCCACCAGTTAACACAACATTCATAAACTTGATTGGTATGTTTGGTCTTTGGTGTCAATTCGATTCAGCTTGCACCAAAATTTTGACTTTATAACATTCTCATAATTCCCTAATTATTAAAGGGGGAACATGCATCATGATACATAATAACACCCCTTACTTAAGTAATAACAATGAAAGAGAACCTTCCATCACCATGAGCCATGAAAACCAAACGGAGCAAAGGAAAAAAAAAATCCCCATTTGAAAAAAGTGATCAATTTCATTATTTAAATTGCTAAGCCTTGAAGTTTAAAGATACAGGTTTAGCGTTATACGGTTGCTGTTGGGCTTTGTGGAGCCTAGTTTGTGTTTGGCCCATTGTGAATCCTGTTTTTAGTATAAAAGATTGTTTTTAATTAGGGTTTCTGTATGTAGTCGGTTTTGTGAGGAGAAAAATAGTTTGTAGCCGCAAACTTGTAATTTTCCCTGATAATAGTGAAATCTCTGCAACTCCGTGGACGTAGGCAAATTGCCGAACCACGTAAATACTGTCTTGTGCGTGTGATTATTTTCTTTAGCGTGTGTTTTCTCTATATTTTTTTGTTTCTCACAGGTTTAGGAATTCGTGGAAATTCCCTACAACTGGTATCAGAGCCTAGGGTTAGGTTTGAGTGGGACCAATGGCAGAGGAATCAGGAAAGGCGTCTGAAATAGAAAAGTTCGATGGCACAGATTTCGCGTATTGGAGGATGCAGATTGAAGATTATCTCTATGGGAGGAAATTGCATCTACCTCTTTTGGGGACAAAACCTACGACTATGAAGGATGAGGAATAGGCTCTTCTTGACAGACAGGTACTGGGAGTTATCAGGTTAACGCTGTCTAGGTCTGTTGCACACAATGTTGTGAAGGAGAAGACCACTGTAGATCTGATGAAGGCTTTGTCTGGTATGTATGAAAAGCCGTCAGCCAACAACAAGGTGCATCTGATGAAGAAATTATTTAATTTGAAGATGGCAGAGAACGTATCAGTAGCACAACATCTGAATGAATTTAATACTATCACAAATCAATTGTCGTCTGTAGAAATTGATTTTGATGATGAGATCCGTGCACTGATCGTTTTAGCTTCTTTGCCAAACAGTTGGGAGGCAATGAGGATAGCAGTAAGTAATTCTACAGGAAAAGAAAAGCTGAAGTACAACGACATACGAGATTTAATTCTGGCTGAGGAGGTTCGAAGAAGAGATGCAGGTGAAACCTCTAGATCTGGTTCTGCCCTAAATCTTGAGACAAGAGGCAGAGGGAATGATAGAAATTCAGATCGAGGTAGAACAAAATCCAGAAATTCTAACCAGAACAGAAGTAAATCTAGATCAGGCCAACAAGTACAATGCTGGAACTGTGGGAAAACAGGCCACTTTAGGAAGCAATGCAGAAATCCTAAGAAGAAGAATGAAGATGACTCTGCTAATGTTGTAATAGAAGAGGTACAAGATGCATTACTTCTTGCAGTAGACAGTCCACTTGATGATTGGGTTCTGGACTCAGGAGCTTCGTTTCATACCACTCCACACCGAGAAATCATACAGAATTATGTTGCAGGTGATTTTGGTAAGGTGTATTTGGCTGATGGTTCAGTTTTGGATGTTATGGGTATGGGAGACGTCCGGATAAAGTTGCCCAATGGGTTTGTTTGGTTATTGGAGAAGGTTCGACATATTCCTGACCTAAGGAGGAATCTGATTTCTGTTGGACAGCTTGATGATGAAGGGCATGCAATACTATTTGTTGGTGGTACTTGGAAGGTTACAAAGGGAGCCAGAGTGTTGGCTCGTGGAAAGAAGACTGGTACTCTCTATATGACCTCAAGTCCAAGAGACACAATTGCAGTTGCTGAAACAAGTACTGATACAAGCCTATGGCACCGCAGACTTGGTCACATGAGTGAGAAAGGGATGAAGATACTGTTGTCAAAAGGAAAACTACCAGAATTGAAGTCTGTTGATTTTGACATGTGTGAAAGCTGCATCTTAGGAAAGCATAAAAAGGTGAGCTTCTTGAAAACTGATAGGACACCGAAGGCTGAAAAATTGGAGCTAGTGTATAATGATTTGTGAGGGCTTTCTCCGGTTGCATCCCTTGGAGGTTCAAGGTACTACAGTACTTTCATTGATGACTCAAGCAGAAAGGTATGGGTTTATTTTCTGAAAAATAAATCCGATGTATTTGAAACCTTTAAGAAATGGAAGGCTATGGTTGAGACAGAAACAGGTTTAAAAGTAAAATGTTTGAGGTTAGATAATGGAGGTGAGTATATAGATGGAGGGTTCAGTGAATACTGTGCTGCACAGGGAATTAGAATGGAGAAGACCATTCCTGGAACACCACAGCAGAATGGTGTGACTGAGCGCATGAACAGAACTCTTAATGAGCGTGCTAGAAGTATGAGGTTGCATGCTGGACTGCCAAAAACTTTCTGGGTTGATGTTGTTAGCACTGCAGCTTACCTAATAAACCGAGGACCATCAGTTCCTATGGAGTTCAGACTTCCTGAGGAGGTTTGGAGTGGTAAAGAGGTAAAGTTTTCCCATTTAAAAGTTTTTGGTTGTGTTTCTTATATTCATGTTGATTTTGATGCTCGTAGTAAACTTGATGCAAAGTCTAAAATATGTTTCTTCATTGGCTATGGTGATGAGAAATTTGGCTATAGGTTTTGGGATGAACAAAACAGGAAAATCATCAGAAGCAGAAATGTAATATTTAATGAACAGGTTATGTATAAGGACAGGTCAACTGCAGTGCCAAATGTTACAGGGGTAGATCAAGATAAATCTGAGTTTGTCAACTTAGATGAATTGACTAAAAGCACTGTCCAGAAAATGGGTGAAGAAGATAAGGAGAATGTAGATTCACAGGTAGATCAGAGTACACCTGTAGCTGAGGTCCGCAGATCTTCCAGGACCATTAGACCTCCACAGCGTTATTCACCCGCTTTGAATTATCTCTTGTTGACTGATGGTGGTGAGCCAGAATGCTATGATGAAGCCTTGCAAGATGAAAATTCAAGCAAGTGGGAGTTAGCCATGAAGGATGAGATGGATTCCTTGTTGGGGAATCAGACATGGGAGCTGACTGAACTGCCAGCAGGAAAGAAGGCTTTGCACAACAAGTGGGTATACAGAATAAAGAATGAACATGATGGTAGCAAACGTTACAAGGCCAGATTAGTTGTTAAAGGATTCCAGCAGAAGCAGGGCATTGATTACACAGAGATATTTTCTCCAGTTGTGAAGATGTCAACAATCAAACTGGTACTGGGAATAGTGGCTGCAGAAAATTTACATCTTAAGCAGCTAGATGTGAAAACAGCTTTCCTTCATAGTGACTTGGAGGAAGACATCTACATGATTCAGCCAGAAGGGTTCATTATTCAGGGACAAGAGAACCTAGTTTGCAAACTGAGAAAGAGCTTGTATGGCCTAAAACAAGCTCCTAGACAGTGGTACAAGAAGTTTGATAGTTTTATGCGTAGAATTGGGTTTAAAAGATGTGAAGCTGATCACTGTTGCTATGTTAAGTTCTTTAACAATTCTTATATCATTTTACTGTTGTATGTGGATGATATGCTCATTGCAGGGTATAGCATTGAGGAGATTAATAATCTGAAGAAGCAGTTGTCAAAACAGTTTGCAATGAAGGATTTGGGAGTTGCAAAGCAAATCCTTGGGATGAGAATCATTAGAGACAAGGCTAATGGTATATTGAAACTTTCACAGTCAGAGTATGTGAAGAAAGTTCTCAGCAGATTCAACATGAATGAAGCCAAACCAGTGAGCACACCCTTGGGTAGTCATTTCAAACTAAGCAAAGAACAGTCACCGAAGATAGAAGAAGAAAGGGATTATATGAGTAAGGTGCCTTATGCCTCACCTATTGGCAGCTTGATGTATGCCATGGTGTGTACTAGGCCAGACATTGCACATGCAGTGGGAGTTGTGAGCAGATTCATGAGTAGGCCAGGAAAGCAGCATTGGGAGGCAGTCAAGTGGATTCTAAGATATCTGAAGGGTTCATCATATACATGTCTTTGTTTTACAGGTGCAAATTTGAAACTGCAGGGTTATGTAGATGCTGATTTTGCTGGTGATATTGATAGTAGAGAGAGTATTACTGGGATTGTATTTACTTTGGGTGGTACAGCTATATCTTGGGCCTCAAATTTGCAAAAGATTGTTACCTTGTCTACACAGAAGCTGAGTATGTTGCAGCAACTGAAGCTGGGAAGGAGATGATTTGGTTGCATGGTTTCTTAGATGAATTGGGTAAGAAGCAAGAGATGGGTATTCTACACAGTGACAGTCAGAGTGCAATTTTTCTTGCTAAAAATTCGGCTTTTCATTCAAAGTCGAAGCATATACAGACTAAATACCACTTTATCCGGTACCTTGTTGAAGATAAGCTGGTAATACTTGAGAAGATTTGTGGATCTAAGAATCCGGCAGACATGTTGACTAAGGGTGTCACTATTGAGAAGCTGAAGCTGTGTGCAGCTTCAGTTGGCCTTCTAGCTTGAAGACAGAAGGATGAGTTACAGGGATGAGGGATTGTGTTTGGAAGATAGCGGCTGATGTTGGTGATTAAACTAGTCTCCAAGTGGGAGATTTGTTGGGCTTTGTGGAGCCTAGTTTGTGTTTGGCCCATTGTGAATCCTGTTTTTAATATAAAAGATTGTTTTTAATTAGGGTTTCTGTATGTAGTCGGTTTTGTGAGGAGAAAAATAGTTTGTAGCCGCAAACTTGTAATTTTCCCTAATAATAGTGAAATCTTTGCAACTCCGTGGACGTAGGCAAATTGCCGAACCACGTAAATACTGTCTTGTGCGTGTGATTATTTTCTTTGGCGTGTGTTTTCTCTATATTTTTTTGTTTCTCACAGGTTTAGGAATTCGTGAAAATTCCCTACAGTTGCTTCTTACAAATGGTGTGTTTTTTAGAGATTATTATTATTATTATTTTTTTTTGAATTATCCTACTCTGGTACAAAGAGTAAAAAAGTTGTATATTATCGTTTGTTTAGCCAAATTAGCTGCTAATTTTTCAGACAGTGTAGTATGGATGAAGGATATTTTACTATCAATTTTATTTTTTGTTCAGGTTGATTTAACTTCTTTTTCGAAATAAAGTTAACTATCTTTTTTCTTAAAAAAAAAAAATTGTTAAGAATCTTATAGCTCAACTGATAACTCGTACCATATACAACAAATACGTCTAGATTCAAATCTCCCTCAAGCAACCATCAAATTATAAAATAAAAAAAACAAAACATCATTACTCAAATTAAATGTTATATGCGTTAATTCAATGATGTCATAATGATGTAATATATATATATATATATATATATAAATATATAAAATGGGTTCCACTCTCAAAAAAAGAATCCTATAGTTTGAAACATGTGTAATCTATTTGGGCCAAACAGTCAAAGTCCTTATTAGCATTGGGCTCTTATGAATCACTGACTGGACCCAGATCCAGCTGCACCCACCACCTTTGCATTGGAGACGTAGAGCCCACATTAACCAAAAACAAACCCATCATGACACCCAACCCCCACATCTCTCCATTCATGATTCATCTCTCTCCCTCCATTCCTTTCTCTCTCTCTCTCTCTCTCTCTTTCTAACCTGAAAGCAAATCTGTGAGAGCGAGTGAGCGAAACAAAACAACCAACCAAAGAAAAAGAAGCGAAACCCTAAAAAATGGATGACTATACGAGGGAGATGATGGACCTGAAGACCCTCGTCACTCGGACTCTCGAGAAGAAGGGCGTCCTCGCCAAGATCCGGGTTTAATTTCCCACTCTAACCTCTCTCTCTCTCTCACTTTTTCGTTCAATTTCTGTGTTTGTTTTTCCAATTGGTAATTTTGCGTCGAAATTTGTCTTTTTTTTTTTTTTTTTTTGAGCTAATTGTGTGATAATGCTAACCACTTAGTTGATGTTGATTCGGTTTTTGGATTGGAAGATCATCCATTTATTTAGGTTCAAGAAAATGTGGTTATTTTTGGCCTAAAATTATTAGGGTTTTTGATGTTGTTTAGTTTGGAGCTGAGCTGGGTTTTTGAGAATATGAGTTAGGTTTTTTTTAATTAGGTTTTGATTATGAATTTAGTTTCACGAGCATTTAATTAATAAAGCTCTAGCTCAACTGGCACCTAGGTAGAGGTGAGGTCGCAGGTTCAATACCCGCGGGTGTTTGTTAACTTACCATTCTTAAAAAAGATCAAGGAAGATGATTGATCCGCTGCAGTGTGCTTTTAATTTTAAAGGAACCGTGTATCAGTCTGTCTACCAGTTGAAACTTACTCGGTTTTTATAAAAAAGTAATGCTTTTGTTAAAAAGATTTGGGTTCAATTTGAAGGACGAATACAAGTCTATAAAATAGCTTTTGTGGAAGAAGTAAAAAAGGCCACGTCAATTAAGGAGGAAACGGAGAGTATGGCTTAGGATAGGAATGGTGGAAAAGGGTACCCAAAATTATGGTTTTTTTTAATTCATATGTTGATTTGGTACCTTTGATGGGGTAGATTTTGCAAAAAATAATAAATATAACTGACCCCGAGTACAGTTGATGAAGAATTAGTGAAGTCAGTCCTATAAGTTGGGATTGAGGATTAGTTGGATTGAGTTTTATGCTTTATTACTAAGAAGAATTGAATGATTCCATCAATGTTAAAACTTTCGCTAATTGATTCATGTTGTTGGATTTTTGCTAGGCCGAACTCAGAGCAAGTGTGTTTGAGGCTATTGAAGAGGAGGATCGGGTAGTTGAAAAAGAAGAAGGTTTGCCTCCTGCATTACTTGGTAGCTGCAACGATCGTGCAAAACAACTTCATGCTTCTCCCTCAGGTTCCTCCATGTATCTATATTCTTTCCTGTTTGTTTAAGTCATTCAGTCCAGTTTGGATGGGTCAGGTGTAAGCAGAATACAGGTCTTAAAGCTTCAGTCTATGCATTAAATAAGAGTCAAAATTAATATTTTGCTTTTGACACCAGACGTTTGGCGCGTTATTTAGGTGATCCTTTCAGAGTAACTTTGATTCCTAACCAATATTATCTGAGTTCTTCATGTAAAGAATAAAATGATGTGCAATGCGCCAACATGACTTCTGTTCCACCTTAAATGTTAGGTTTTAATTTTTCATTGTGATTTCTTGATTTTCATGCTGCTTCTTTTACTAACCATGCAATTGATGTGGAACACATGAAAATGGTGACGTCTTGCTGCAGAACATGATGCATCTACATGTTACAACTGTAATTATGAGGGTTTAAAGTATTATTTATGGCAATATTTCTAATTTATTCTTCTTTCATTGCACTCTTTTAATTGCAGGACGGCTACTTACTGCTCTTATATGCGAATACCTAGACTGGGCGCAATTAAATCATACACTAAAAGTTTATTTGCCAGAGTGTAATTTGGTAATTGATGTGGAACATATGAAAATTCTCTTGTGGTTTATAGTATTGCTGATTTTGTTGCAATAATTTTTGAACTGATTTGTTCAATTTGCTTCTAACTTATATGGGGATTATTTTGTAGCAAAAAGATTCTTGGAAAGCTGAGTTGAAAGAATTTAGTAGCAAGAATGGATATGATCTCAACAGGAATGGTGATAGTGGTCCTTTGCTTTTGGATGTGCTTGAAGGATTCTTAAAGTTTGAGGTTTGATATTAGATCTCATTTAGACATCAATATTTTCATATTCAATTGAAAATGTGTGTGGTTCAACTGACACTGCCTGGTGTTTTCAATTAAGACATTTAGAGTTTAAATCCCCCACCCCCCACAACTATCAAATTATCCACAAAAAATAATAGATAAAGTGCGGTAACTAACATGATAATGCTAACTTTGTGCATCAAGGTTGATTAGACTGTCCTGTGTAGTACTATGTACGATTTTATACATGTATGTTTCCATGCATTTATGATTAATTTCTTCCAAGGATGCTTAGTTTGAAGGACTAGGAATTAGATATGTATGTGGGTTGTCTGATCTAGATGTGTGCATTTTAACATCTCCTCTACCAAGTCATCTTTGTATGTTAAGAATAGTAGCAGCCTTCTTGATGTATATGACAGTAGCCACAATGAAGTTTTAATTTTTTTTTTTTTTATTGATGAATGTGATTTGCAATACTGATGCTCTGGAACTAACTAATGATTGGTATTTATATGAATGTTCAAAATTTGAGATTTGGTCTAAAAAAATAAATAAAAAACCTATTTCTCAGGGATTGTATGTATGTAGATATATGTACTATTCAATTTTGATTTTTTGTTTTTAACATGATTAATTGTTCCTTTGAATCATGTTTTGATAGAACCTATCCCAAACAAGGGGTACTGGAAGAAGGTTAACTGCTCAAGAAACTGAGTCCTTATCCAATTTAGAGCCCAGGAACATTCGAAGGCCTTCTTCATCATCAGTTGGTGGGGGCTTACCTCCACTGGGAAGGTTCTGCTCCTACATCACTTTTCATTTTCTTACTCTAACTTGTTTAATCTCTCTTTTCTGATTCCCCATTCTTTTCCTTCACTCCCATTGATACTTTGGTTTGTTGGTGTGCAAATTCTAGGTCTGTTCCTTCTTCCCAGGCATCGGGTAAGTAAAGAAGTTATTTGTGATTTCCTTCCAGTATCTGCTTGCTTGTGATTTTCTTTACCTGATATGTTCTAGCATTCAGATCGTAGAGGAGGCTCCTCCATGTCTGGTTACAGGAAGGATGAGTACAGTTGGAGATATGACAGTGACGAGCACCCAGAGGATGTAATTCGAGCTTCAGCTGCCTTGGAGAACCTTCAGTTGGATAGAAAAGCTCGAAATCTTACTACATCTTGGCGGTTTGTTCTGATACCCCAATCAACAAATTTGTTTCTATTTTCCATTCGGTACAAGTGAAAAATAAATAAAGGATATTGATTATTGATTCTAGAAACATTCAACAGGCCTACATGCTGTTCCCTTGTGGACTGCTAGAAAATTAACACTTTGTGGGGGATGGAGATTGCTATTTCCATCATCACCACCACAACCATCATCATTTAGCAGGAGGTCAATTGTTGAAAGATGTAGTGTAGGCTAGGGCTAGCTATGCCTCATAATTGCCTATCTTACTGCCCAAGTAGTAATATACGTATTATTAATGTTTGGTTGGTGGAAAAATTTCATAGCATTGCTGTTTTCTTTTGAAGAATTTAGAGTTTGTTGATGCATTTTGTTTTGCTAAGAGATGGATTAATGAATGAACAAGCATGTATATTCTTTCAGCACTATAGTTCAAATGTTGGCATCTCCTGTCTTTGTAAAGACAATATGAAAGGCCAGATTACAAGTTCAAGACCTGTCATATATGCATGTATAATTATTTATCAATAATGATTTTAAAAAAAAAAAATCCATGTGGTAGCTGATAGTAAAGGATGGCAACTTGTGCTCTCTTGGCCCCCTTTTTGTTTTTGTTTTTGTTTCAAATTTTCTTTTAAAGTGTAGTTTATTTTACAATTCAGCTTATTTTTGCTCATATTCATGGGCCTCACAACACTTTGATACTATTCATGAGTCTCATTGTACCATTTCAGCAAATTTTTACCTTTTAACTATAGTATTTTTAGCAAAAAGTTTTCAGTTTTAACAAAATAAACGAATTTTAAATAGTAATTAAAAAAAAAAAAATTTGGTGTCAACATAGCTTGTGCCTGTCTTAACAACCTTAACCTCATAGTTGATGCATATTGTATTCTTAGCTTATTTGATGGATTCGGTTGCAGGCATGCTGGGGATGGAATCAGTGAGGATGATGGCAGGACAGATCATATGTAGCTGAGTGACATCCTTTGTACGATTGCATGTGTATTTCAATGTAATTTTGTTTTTTCAACTTTGAATGAGGGTAGTGATGTTATGTAAGATATTGTATTGTGATTTGATTTAGTGCTTTCATTGAGCTTTATTTAGTTTTGTTTTATTTCTGACCCATGAAATTTATATCAGTGACTTTGCCGTGTAAAAATTCCTAATTTGGAAGGATTAAATGTTGTGCGAGTGCAAAAATTAAATTGGCTACGTGGTCCCTGGTCAGCTGTGGCGGCCTTTCCTTATGGTTAGAATTTTTATCTCACGTTCTGGCATATGATCTGGATTCAATCCATATACTATTCTTGACAATTCTGGTCAAGTTTCTCTTAAATATTATCTAAGCACTGCAGTCCCTTCTCTGAAAACAATGTAACATTTGGAGTAACCTGGAGAGAGAGAGATAGGACGGGTGAAATTAGTTTTGCTTCGTTTTCCTTGAGGAAACCAATTCTTTAATGCATAGGTGACCCGCGACTGCTTCTCAGTTCTCAGGAATGCCTTTGCTCCCTGCACAGATGTGACTGATCATGATATGGCCTTTGTTCCCTGCCGTTGTAATTGTAAGATTCATTTACTGTGAATAGAAAGGAGGATGAAAACTAGCGTAAACTCTCTTAACTAGGATATAAAGGAGGATACAAACTAGCATAAACTCTCTTTTAACTAGAATTAAGATCCAAATTGTTTTCGACTCGAACCTCAATTTGTGCTCATTTGAATTTTTTTTTTTTTTTATATAAAAAAACTCGAGCTATTCTTAACCCAAATTTCTAGGTTTGATTCTCAATGTGTGCTCATTGTGAGTTAAAAAAAGTCTCCTGGTTCGATCCCCAGTGAGTACTTTTCTTATTCTACCATAAAAAGCTAAAAAAGAAGAAGAAAAAGACGGATGGTCGGCTGGGTCAGCTTGTACGCTTCAAGGTAACCCCACATAGGAAAGAAATATCATAGTATCATATGACATCCTTCACGAGAACCTAAACACCTCGTGGGCTAATTCAATTCAAGGTTAAACACACAGCGTGGCTTTATTTCAAACGTCAAAAAACTTCCTTCAGTCCTCACTTTCAGGAACAGGAACACAACACAGCACAACACAACACATGCGCACAACACAATAATCCATACTTTTGCCACACTCCCCCTAACCTCTCTCTCTCTCTCTCTCTCTCTCTCTCTCTCTCTGCAACACTCAAAATTTGGAGCATTATTCCATGGCGGTGTTGAGCCGCTTGTTGTTGAGAGTGAGAGCGAGAGGCACAACTACAAACTTCTCCAAATTCCGTACCTTCTCTTCTCCTTGCTCCGTAGCAAATCCAGAAGCTGACCTCAAAGCCTCTTCGTCTTCGTCTTCTTCTTCGTCTTTGCTAGGCTCAAAACCTCTACCTCTCCGCCAAGACCACCGCCACCCAGTCCAGTGGGTTTTCCTTGGCTGCCCAGGCGTCGGAAAAGGCACCTACGCCTCTCGCCTCTCAAAACTCCTCCGTGTCCCTCACATCGCCACCGGCGATCTCGTCCGCGACGAGCTCTCCTCCTCCGGTCCCCTCTCTTCCCAGGTTCAATTCCAATTGTTTTAGGAAATTGAGTCTGACTTTTTTGTTTTTTTTTTTTTGGTAAAGTGGACTTTGAGTTACAAGTTTCAACAAAGACAATAATTGTTGTTAGTTCTACACTAAGGTTATAAATTGATCCATGTTGGTGACAACTTAGTTTATTGTAGCGGCCTTTGATATGATATGTATCCATTAGCCAACTGTTTTTGTCAATGTTACTGACCAGCTCTTTACTTAATAAGATCTAAGTATAAATCAATAGGAAAACTAGAACCCCTTACCTTTGTAGCAATGAAAATGACATAAACAGCAACTTGATTCGCTTCTCGATAAATATGATTTCCCTTTATATCTTAACTTACTTATATATACTGACTATTATCACAATCTTGAATTCTAGAAAATCTTTTTCAACTCATTCTAATTTTATCACAAGGTTGTTAACAAGCCAAGGCTACAAAAAAGGTAGAGGAATTCTTAAATTCACATCAGTAGAAGTTGTAAAAAAATGACAAGTGTATTAAGAAGGGGGCAAAGAGTATGTATATAAATAGGATGGAGTGTCAAAAAAATTATAAGATATGTGGCCAATCCATATTAATCTTAATCCGTTAAGGATCCACAGTTAACTCCCAAAGTTGTGGAACTAGGCTTGGTTGTTGGTTTTTTTGAATCACCTTATATGAATGTTACACAAACCCTTATTGTTACACGCTTGTAATAAATCCTCCCTTAAAGCTATAGTTTCAATCTTTGGAATAGAAATTCACATTTTTACCTTTTACCAAGTGCTAGAACACCACCTATTTTAAAATCTAGAACCATCCAAATTTATTTTAAACCACCCTTGTAGAGGAGGATACCATTGTATGAATCTCTTTGTTTTCAATACCTTTTCATGAACTTTTCTTCATCTCAACGGTTTGCATTAGTGAAATAATCATTGTACGTTCTGGCAGTCTTTTCTGAAATTATACAGGGCATTTTTCCTGAAATTTTCTGCTACAATCATGTTAGAAAAGAATTTTCCTTTTATGAAAAAAAAAATTAGAATCATTGAATGTATCCAATTTTGAATGATATTGAACTATAGGATAGTTGAGTGTGTGCTTTCAAAGCTTATAAGTTATAAGGGTAGAAAATCTGTAAAAGAATTTTTTTTTTTTCAATGAAGATTTGATAACCTGAGGACCATTTGTCTTTAGTTATGCAAAATTTGGATAAAAACCAAAAATTCTCTGACTTTATGCTACATAAGATGAGTCTAATTTTTTGGATGAGTAATGAGTTTTTATTTTATTTTTTGCTTGGTTTTTTTATGCGTTTCTCTGAATCGTCTTTATTTTATTTATTCTTTCATTTGCAGCTTGCAGAGATTGTTAACCAAGGGCAATTGGTTTCAGATGAAATTATAATAAATTTGTTATCCAAGCGTCTTGAAGCTGGTGAAGCTAAGGGTGAATCTGGTTTCATTCTTGATGGTTTCCCTCGAACCATAAGACAGGCGGTGAGCATTTCTTCTGATGAATTTCTTGAATAATGGAACATTAATTTAGCTATCTCTGATATCTTGTTTGATATTGTATGGAATGAATGTTAATAAATGAAGTAGAAAAGGACAGGGGGAGGGTGGGGGGGGGGGGGGGGGTGGGGGGAGAGAGGCTAATAGAGTTATTGGTAAAGCTAATAAACTTCTCATCAATCTTACCGATTGTTACTTATCAAAATAAAAATGAAAATTGCGGTACCTATCATAATGGTTAAGAGGATTTTCCAGATGAGACAGACAAAGTAGCTCTCTTGATAGTTCCTAAAGGTAGATGTCTAAGGGTATGGGAAATTACGATGGATTTAGTTATATAAATAACCTAGTCTGCAATGACACATCGATCCTAACACCAGCCAAAATGAATGCCACTTTTTGCCGCCTAAGCAACTGGGGGACTTCACTTCTTTTTCAGTTACTCTAATATTACACTCTTTTCCAGATAGCATATATGTGCAAATCAAAAACATATACCCTTTCAGTTCTGTGCCATATTGGTTTCTAAGGTAAAATTATTAACAATGATGAGAAGAGTTTAAAGATTAATATTTTCCAGCTTATTCATATCCTTCTTATTGTTCTCACTTCATACCACATCTAGTGTCATTTTAATGGTGAAGAGGCCTAATAAATTATCTAAACATTATGTTTTGGCTGCTGTCCAGGAAATTCTGGAGGGGGTAACAGACATTGACTTGGTGGTTAACCTGAAGCTTCGAGAAGAAGCATTGCTTGCAAAGTGCCTTGGAAGAAGAACATGTAGTGAGTGTGGAGGAAACTACAATGTTGCCTGTATTGACATAAAGGGTGAGGATGGGAGTCCTGGAATGTACATGGCTCCACTTCTTCCCCCTCCACATTGTGCATCTAAACTTATCACTCGACCGGATGATACTGAAGAAGTTGTAAAGGAACGCCTTCGTATATATTACGAAATGGTATTGCTCCATACTCTCAAATGTTCATTGTTCAACATGTTTTTATTAAAATTCTTCTTTATAATATTTTGTATTTCAAAAAATGTTAAAAAGATAGAAAGCGACCGCCTATGATGCATGTACACTTTTCCCTTCTGAGCCCTGCTGAGGATTGACATGTTGGACACTTTGCTGCGCTAAAATTGGTGTCTAGCATCTGTTTCAAGTCTTTCAACATTTAAAAAATCATCTCCTATTTTTATTTATGATATTGTTCATAAGGTGAGGCTGTAATATCATATTGCTGTAGAAACTTATTCTATCTATGATACATGAATGTTCACCAATGCTATGCCTTGATGTCTACATTTTTGGAAATTGTGTCCTTTAATGTCCCTCTCCATATTTCTCCCTTGTCTGTCACCATAATTTATGGAGCCTCTTTATGTGAATTCAATATATTAAGCTACTAAAGACTGTCTCAATTAGTACTGTAATTCCTTAACCAGTGTAGCCTGTTTTATTGTTCATTGTCATCACCATTGGGAACTCAATGGTCCGTAGGATGATATTTGATTGAATGACTGGGAACTTTATGGTCTATCTTCAAAATAGAGAATCCTTTTGCAAGTTAAAAAGAATTAAATAAAGGTTCTGGGGAAGGGGGTTAGGGTTGCTCCTGAGAATGCGGTATTGGATTTCAGTTTTTTATTTTTTTTACTTATCAAAAATAGTTGCTCCATGGTGTTTCTTAAATATGGCCACCTAGTGTTTTGATTTGCAACTGAATCTTACTACAAGTAATTGGTGTCATTTTTTAGAGTTTCGGATGCCTTAGTTGGCTTCAAGTGGTAAATTTAAAGATCTACTACTCATCTATAAGCTGCTTTAGAGGAGACTCACAATCATGTGGGGTGGAAGAACATATTAGAATGGAGACATGAACATCCCTAGCTGTTGGGAGTGGGGTGCAGAACCTCATGATCAATGGTGAATGCAACTTGGGCAGTAGAAAAATACGTTTCTCTAATCAATATCATACTTTAACATGACTAGTAATTATTTTTAACTTAATCAGCAATGAAATCCATTTTTTGTTCAATTAGTGAGTTTTGCACTGAAATTTCCTCATTCTTGCAGACTCAACCTGTGGAAGAATTCTACCGCAATCGCGGGAAGTTGTTGGAGTTTGATCTGCCAGGTGGGATCCCAGAATCCTGGCCAAAGCTGCTTCAAGCTCTGCATCTTGAAGACCATGATGACAAGCAGTCTGCAGCAGCATGAATTAAGTTACTTTTCTGCAATCTGTAGTATACTTACGAAGTAAGCTAGTTCATTCTTTGCATGTTGAAGATATGTACATGCATATCTGTTTAAAAATGAAGGGCAACATCATTTATGTCCAATAAGAAGTGATACATGCCTAGGCATCTACAAGAAAGCTCCCTGTTAGGATTTTGGAGATACGTGGAATTTGTAAGATAATTGTTTGGAGAGCAAGGAGGAATATTTATATTTTTTTAGCTTGCCTGAATACAACTGGGCCAGTGAGGGCAGCTCTACTGTTTCAAATTGTGTTGTGAGAACTTGAGGATTGAAGGTCCCATATAGAACAGATTTCCCTACTTGTGAACTGGGTCAGAGGTCATAGTTATCCCGATCCACACAATCTGGTGCATCTTGAAACCTTAATGAGTTACCATGAGTTTAGGCCATGTTACTCATATGCAAGTTATTTTCTTTACCTTTTTGGGATAATTACGTGAACCATAAATAACTTGTTGTGTCACATTTTTAACCTAGTTTTCTACACACACACACACACTGATTGATTTAACAGCCAAACCTCATTGAGTAAAAAAAATGTTCTAAATTCCTCTCCCTGATGTCTTTCTCCTTATGCATTTTTCAGAGATTTTTGTGTTCATGCAAACCACAAAAATCTAAATATTCTGCCAGCGTGTTCATTTGGTAGAAAAGCTCTAGGGAAATCTTTGGAACACGATAGTTTTGAATTCGTTGTAATCGAGGTTTGTTCATGGAGGAAGTCATGTAGAAAAATTTTATGGACCACTCTGGTAAAAGCGAGAATGGCATTTGCTTGCATAGAGCATTTTGGATTGCAAGGTTTTGTAGGTGTAGGCTATTGTAATTGTTTTCTTCAATAGTGCATTTTCTATGGAATGGATCTCATAGGACATGGGGTAGTTTTTCCCTTGAAGTGGTGCTTCATTAGTTTTCCACTTTCATCACCAAAATTAGTATTTTTTTATTTTTATTGTTACTAGTTGTAGACTTTGAAAATTTTCTTTTTTCTTTTTAAGTAAAAAATGAAAATAGTATATGAAACTTATAAGTGTTAGTCTCAAATCCTTCTTAAACTGATATAATTATATTTTCTAACAAAATACATTTGATACAATATATCAATATATTAGATTTTTTAAATTAAATTATCTATACTTCTATATTAATTATTTGAAAATTTGAAAATTTTGTAATTGTTTTTCAAGGAAACATAAAGCTCGATTATATTCAATTATTATATAAGACAAGACATTTTGTAGATAATATAATGAGTTATTGGAATTTGTTTCTAGTACTCTTTACAAACGGTTTATCATCTATACATTTTGAATGGTCAAAAGAGGAAACAAATATAAGTAATTCTATCACTTATATTAGGAGAAGAAAAAAAAAAGAGAAGACTTTAATAACATATAAGAAAGATGTAGTTTGATCAATAACCTACTAACATTATGAAGAGAATGTGACATAATTGTAATAAAAAAATTCCTATTTCTACTAGGCGTGGCAATTCATGTTCACGAGTCGAGTTCGTGTCATGTTGAGCCATGTGTATTCGACTATATGGGTTGATCCAAACCAGACCTGTTTAGTAAACGTGCCAGGAATCCTCAACCCAAACACGACTGATTTATTAAACAGGTCGACTCGACCTGACACATTTAACTTGTTTAATTAACAAGTTATATAAAGATCAATACAAATTACTCATTTAATAATTTATTTGATTAATAGGTCATATCAAACCTATATAATTTTTATCAATTCCCATATATCTAAAATTAAAATACAATTTGTTAATGCTCATTTTGGGAAACTCCAACAGTAGGAAGAAGCCCAATTATATGGGCAGGAAGAGAGTTAGTGGATTGAGAGAAGAAACTCATCAAGTCCGAATGGCAGGAATGATGAGTCCTAGGCCTATAAAGTAAGCAAATGGACCTAAGGAAAAGCAAGTGGGCCTACAGGAGCCTAAAGGAAGAAGCAGTAAACCCATGGGCATTATATGATGTAGAAAAGTGAGAATGGATCACAGCAAAACTGAAGTAATGAAGTAAGAAAGTAAAGGGTTGATGGAAAGCCCTTACTTGGGGTTCATAAACCCCAAGGATGAAGGATATAGTAATTGGGCCAGGGAAGCCCAAAAGAGTTAGTAAAAGCCCATAGGAATGTAGAGTTGGAAATGGACCGAGGACGCCCAAGGAAGGAAAATGGGCCGAGAATGCCCAATGAGGAAGAAATAGGCCAAAGGAGTCCATAAGCAATGTAATGAGTTAAGAAAGCCCAAAGCAACATGACTATAAACCCAATGACAATATTGGGGTATTGTAACTAATTGAAGGAAAAGCATGTAGTAGGCTCGAAAGAGTCCTAGTAGGCAGGGATCAAATAGCACCGTAGCAGGAATAACAGAATGGCATGACAGGAACACTGGCAATCCAACGGAAGGGACAAATAGAGGGCTAAAAGAGAGAAAAAGCCCACTATCAAGTAAGGCCTAGCCCTTGGGGGAAGCAAGCCATGAAGGATGGAGGGTCAAAAAACAGTTCACGCCACAAGAGCTCAAAAATGAGCGACATAATGTACAAGTAAGCCTTCGGTCCACAGCAAACGCATGAGCAACAGACAAGTCTTGGACATACACGGAATGTGGAGCACACACAAGGCTTAGGCACCACCAACCTATACCCAGCCAATATAGGAGTGGTGGGTCATGAGTCAGAGGTAAGAGAGGGTATGGTACTACCCAATAGAGAAATGATAAGTTGGAACCACTAAGTGCATGCCATGATAGATAGTAAGAGAGAGAATACCCACATTGTGGTGGATAAGAATGCCACGATGAACAAGTAAACAAAGTATAACTCTTTGCCTGGTAAGTGGATTGGAAGTACACACACGCCCAGAAAAAAGTTGTTTAAGGGTTAATAGTAAAAACCAGTCATGGCATGCAATATATAAAGGGGTCTCGTTGTGCACTATATCATCACCCGAACGATAGCAACCACAAAGAGAGAATCACAACACCATCATCACTATAACACTACACAAGTAAGCACTAAAAAAGAAAGAAGAAAGAAAAGGAGTGGGAGAGAGAATCAAAAGTAAAAAAACGGAAAAAAAAAAAGAGAAAGAGAATTGGGAAGAGAAGTAGAGAGTGTAGAATGGCAGGCATGCACCAATAGGTTAATCTCTTTTCTCCCTCTAAAAGCCTACCCTCTGTTAAGGATAAAGGGTTTGTTTGAAGACAAGCCATTCAAGCCCGTTCCCTCAAAGTGGGTAATCTCTAACAGCAGGATCCTTCTGTGAGGTTACCCATGTTGAGGAAGTAGTTCTCTCATTGGATTTAGTTCCGTAACACAGCTGAATGCGGCAGCCTAACATTTTTCTTTTGCTTTCATTATTTATCATAATTATTTCCTTTCTTATCTTTATAATCTCACTCATAACGTGTTTTCTTATTGCCATATCATTCTATTTTTTAAATATTTCTCATTTATTTTGTCTAACGGGAAGTACATTGTCCTTATTATTGTCATCCTGCACCTGTTTGCGATAACTCTTTTGTAACAGTTTCGTCTGCAATGGGCATGTGACCAAAGTTTCAACAAAAGGGGAAAAGTTTATGCACAAGCTGGCCCACTTTGTGCACAAGCTAGCCCAAGGTAGGTTGCAATTGGACTGGTCCCAACTCTCCTATCTAGAACACTCGGGTCTTAGTACAGCAGGAGGTAATCTAGCCCAAAATCACAAAAGGCCCACCACACAATTACAACTATAAATATAGTAATAAACATATAAAAACAACTATTAATTAAGTAATAATATCAAAAAAACTAATCATTTTATAAGTTAAACGAATCAGACGGATTCGCATGTTGAACATGAACACAACCCGTTGATTAAACGGGTTAGCCGTGTCAACTCGGATATAATCCGAACTTGTTTAGCCTCAACCCATGACCTGTTTATAAATGGGTTAGTCGTGTCGGGTTCGTGGACCGTGTCAGATTTTGCCACCCCTAATTTCTACACAAACTCTCCTCCTAAAGCATCACCAAAGTGGACCAAATGAACTAATGTGAACCAAAATGAATTGAAGTGGACTAAGACCGAATTGACTAACAGAAGCATAACAACAATAAACTAAGCTTTAACTTTTAGATATTATATCATTTTTTTTTAATTTGGCGATTTACATCTGTTGTTGCACAATTTATTTGTGCTAATTTGCATAGAATCATTCAATAATTATTCAATTAATATGTTGTTTTAAGTTATTTGGGATCAAAATAGTTTTTTTCGCATGCGTGTTAAGATCTCAATTCTCCACGAGGACTGAAAATGCTTCTAAAAAAATTAAAATGATATGAACATGGCTCATTCTTAATCCCCCTCCCCCCCTAATTTTATGGTTTTGTTGGAGAATCAAGATGCTAATTTTGAAAAATGCTACGTCTACAACATTTTTACAATAATAAATCATAAATGTTGACAGATTATTAGTGGGCTAAAAAGTAATTTTAATGGTAAATTCAAATTAGAACCAATAGCAATTGAACAAAGTTTAGCTACGAAATTGGTTGTAGCCTAAGGCTACAAAATTGGTTGTAGCCTAAGACTACAACCTTACTCAATAAAATAAACATTACTACATATTTTGAAAATATAACTGTTGAATTTCATGTTTTTATGTTCTTTACGCTCTTAATACACATGTCAAATTTTGTGTCAATTGGATATTATTTACCATATGACTATAAGTTTATATCCTATGCATAATTTCAAACTACAAAAACTTTCAATTTAAAAAATTTATTGATGATATTGTTATTGATCTTTAACTTTCTAAAAATTTTGCAAGCATAAAGAATATAAGAAGAGATGTCATCTAATAGTGAATTTGTCAAAATTCTCCTCAAATAAAAGATATTAGATAAGGTTGTAATCTAAGGCTATAACTAATTTTGTAACTAAATTTTGTTCATAATAATTTATTACATATGATTTGTTGTGAAAATATTGTGTACATTGCACTTATCGCGAATTTTATGCTATCTAAGCTAGAGCCAAGAAGAATTAATTATGTATTATAAGAGTCTTGGAGACTCTATTACACCTACATATACAAATATAGAAACAATATGGGATGAAAGAGTTAGTAAATTGAGAAGAAAATCATTAAGCCCGAATAGCAAGAATAACGAACCATAGGCCTAAAAAAAATAGCAAAAGTGTCTTAAAGAAAACAAGCGAGCCCAAAGGAGCCCGAAGAAAAAAGTGGTAAACCTGTGGGCATTATGAGAAATGAAAAGCAAGCAAGAATGGGCCGAAAAAGCCCAAAGGAAGGAACTAAGTAATTAAGGGGTTGGTGGAAAAGCCCATAAACTCCGAAAGTAAAAGATGCGGTAATTTGGGCCAGGGATACCCAAAAGGCTTAGGAAAAGCCCATGGGAATGAAGAATTGGAATGGGCCAGAGAAGCCCAAGAAAATGAAACGGGCCGAGGATGCCCAAAAGAATGAAATGGGCCAAGGAAGCCCAAAATAGCATGAATACTAGCCCAATGATAATGCTGGGCTATTGGAATTGAGCAAAAGGAAAGTGTACAGTAGGCCCAAAAAATGCCCAGCAAGCATAAGTCAAATATTAGCATGGCAGGAACAATGGGATGGTATGGCAGAAGTGTCAACTGACCTGCAAAAGATGGTAAGAAATGGATTGGAGAAGGAAACGCCTATGATCAAGCAAGACCCAAAAAGCTCAGAGACTCATCCACGCCATAAGAGGTCAAGAACGAGTATCAGAAAGTGAAGATAAGCCCTCAAGTCATGGCAAACGCATGAACAACAAACAAGCCATAGACACACATGGAAGTGGAGCACACACAAGGTTCAGGCACCACCAACTTGTACCCAGCCAATACAGGAGTGGTGGGCTATGGGTCAGAGGTAAGAAAGGATATGGTCTGGCGGTGGGGAGAAGGGAAAAAACCTATTCTGGGGTTCCTGCTCAAGCTTTTTTCGGGGAAATGTCTTGTTGGGATGACATACCACCCAAAATAGGGAAAGATGAGTTGGGATTACTAGGTGCATGCCATGAGGGATAGTGAAAGAGAATGCCCACCCTTATTTGGATGGGAATGTCACGGTGAGCGAGCAAATAAAATAAGACTCTTTTATCTGGGAGTGGGATGTGGTACAGCCAACACAGGTAAGTGGTGATGGCTGGACAGCTGACAAACTAGTGGGTGGTTTGGGAAAGACGCCCATGCTAGGACAAAAGTGATTTAGGGGTAATATAGTAAAAACCCATCACGGCAGGCAGTATAAAAAGGGCCTCAGCCGTGCACAGTATGAGGGAGGACAACAACAACAGAACCACAGAACAGAAGGGAACAAGCGAGAACGAAGAGAAAAAAAAGCAAGAAAGGGAGGGAAAGTTAGAACAGAAAACTTAGAAAAAAAATTAGAGAGAAAAACAGAGAGCAAACAAGAGTGTGGTAGTAGGCATGCACCAATAAGCTATTCTATTCTCTCCCTCTAAAACCTACTCTTTAGTGAGAATTAAGAATTTGAGTATAAGCCATTTAGATTCATTCTCTCAAAATGGGTAATTTCCATGGCAGGATGTCCCTGTGAGATTGCCCACATTAAAGAGTGGTTCTCTTCTTGGATTTAACTCTGCAAAGAAGTCAAGCACGACAGACTTACCGTTCTTCCTTTATTTTATTGATCAAGCATTAGTGCTATTTCCTTTTCTTTATTGTTATCACTTTATTTATGTTGCATTTATATTACTGCGTTGCTTCTTCCTTTATTAAGATCATGATTTAACATTTTCTGTTTTCTAGCTGACAATAAGCATATTCTCCTTATTATTGTCATATTACATCTATCTGCTATAACTCTTTTGTAACAATTTTCTCTGCTGTGGGCGCATGTCCAAGGTCTTGAAAAAAGGGGTTCTAGCTTGTGCACAAGCTAGCTTGGGATGTGTTGTAGTCAAGCCAGTCCTAACTCTCTTACCTAGAACCATTGGGCCATAACGTGGAAAGAGGCAGCCCAGCCTGCAGTTTCAAAAAAGGCCCACCACAATCTCATCACCTTTCTAAATAATGTAATGTTGTATTCTTGTATTGAGATTACATTAATATAAAATTATAATAACGTAATATTACAGCGTAATGTAACATTACGGCGAACCAAATGTGAAATGCTCCGGTAAGGCTCACATGTCACATCCCACAAAAGAGAAAATCAACCAGCACAAAAAAGGGGAAAAAAAAAAAAAGGGTTCTCCTAGCTCGCTGTAACGTGGATTTCAAAGATGAAAAAGGTTAAGGAATCGAACTTTTTGCCCTTGAAGTTTAGGTTCAAAGATACGAGTACTTCAACGAAAACTCAAACTCAAACTAACAGGGCCATAGAAAAGGTATAACATGCAAAGGTTTTAATGAGAAAGGTAAAAGTAAAAACATAGCATGGACAGAGTCTCCCAACAGGTCGCATTCTACTCCCACTACAGCTTTTTATGGGAATCAACTAATAAGTTGAACATTGATAATTTTGGCCGCAAATGCAACTAGAAATTGTTGTTGGAACTAAAGAAATGCATTGTCATGAACAAAAGTTACTAGAGGAGGTAAACCTTAGAGAGAGAGAATTCAGTAATATATAAATCAAAGGAAAAAAAAAAAAAAGGGAATGCCTTACATTTATTGTCATGTGAAAATTTGGAATGAGATCCTATACAACTTTGCTACCAACAAGGGTCGGCTCAATATAATTTGAGACTTCAAGTCGAAAACTTAAAAAAAAAAATTATATATTTAAATATCACTTAAATAATCTTTAGTTTACTAACTTTTAATTTAGTTAATGTGTTATGTTATAATTTTTTATTATTTAAAATTCATTATTTTTACTTTTTAATATGATTAATTCATTTTTTCTTTTTTTAAGAATGACTAATTCATTTGAGTAATGCTATACGAATTTTTTTTACTACATAGGCCATACAAACTAACATGTCACCAATCACAAAAAAAAAAAAAAAATTGATTCAATCATTCATTTATTATATTATTTAAGTGGCAATAATCATATTCTTGCCACATCAGTTTATAAGTTTTTTGTAGTAAAATTTACAGTGGCTTTAGCATTTTAGCATTTTCTATTCACTTAATGGTGATTTGGTTGGATTTCTTTTAATCTTTTTTTGTTTATTTTGAAAAATGCTAAAACTACTATAAATTTTACTACAAAAACCTTACAAACTAGCGTGAAAATTAATGTAATTGATGGCACTTCAACAAGATAATAAATAAGCATTTGTGTGACCTAAGTAATAAAATTTGATATTTTATCATCAATCAATTTTTATTTATCTATTTTTGATTTCTTAAATTGGAGGAAAAAATATACAACTCACATTAAAAAAAATAGAAAAAAGAAATCACTTATTGCCTCCAATTTGGGATTTTTCTCTAGTAGGGGCCCTAAGCCTAGGCCAACTAGTCCTACCCTGCTATGGATATAAGTTTTCTACAATTTTTTTCCTTAACTTATTGATGTATCACATAATGAGTATGGATAGTCATTTTTAAATGGATCCACCAACCACCATTATTATCACAATCTATTAATTATCCGTTACAATATAGGTTTTGTATGTCTTTTGATTGGCTAAGAACCTTGTAACTTAACTAATTGACACATCATAGTGTTTTCAACAGAAACATAAAATGTTCAAATTAACTATCCACCATTGTAACTATCAAATTATTAAAAAAAATGTGTAGAATAATATTCAATCGGTTAAAACATGTTGATCATAAAGTCAGTCGAAACTATGTTGTCCATAGGGGGCTATGGCCCCACAAACTTTTATAAAATCTCTCTAATTGCAAGTAAAAAGTAGATTCCAATTCCTATTTATAGAGTTGGCCTCTCCAAGTGCAAAGTTTGGCCCCCACTCATCATTACAAGAAATTATTAGGTCCACTGGAAGAATTGCTAATGAAATAATGCCACTTATATGCAAATATGTAAGTTAGTTTCTTAATCAACACAAAAATAAAAAATAAAAAAAATACTAAGTGATGTCACATTTACATAATGTCAGCTTTTTATGGTTAGAAATACCAGGAAGACCTCTTCAGCAATCCTCCTGATAGACCTAAAAATTTCTCCCCCATCACAACCACAAAATTAAACCCTTTCCCAAATTCCAATTATTTCAACTTTTATCCCATTCCTCCTCCCAACATGTGAGAGGAATGCCCATGTATATTTTGTTTACTAACTCTCACCACAAACTTTAGTAGCTCTTAGGGCCCGCTTGGTTAGGTAGATTTTAAGAATGATGAGAAAAAATACAGAGAAAATGATAGTTTTTTTTGTGTTTAGTTAGGAGAGAAGGGGGGGGGGGGGGGGGGACTAGCCCATAAATTTTCTCTCCTAACCCACCAAAAGTAATCTCACCAAAATGGGGGAGAAAATGAGAAAGAAAATGTGAGACTACCATTTTGGAAAACTTCATCCCCACATTCTTACTTTTTTTCTTTTGGCTTTTGTCTGTTTCATTTTCTCCTTCTCTTCTCTTTCCTTTTTTTTATTTTTTCTTCCTTCTTCTATGCAACTTTATATAGCTTTTGTCTCTCTCACTTTGGAAAAAATTGTCCCCTTGGCAACAATCTCACTTCTTCCTTTTTATTTATTTATTTATTTATTTATTTTTATATATTTGTTTTGGGTATTTTTTCTTTCATCCTTCTATTTTCCCTCATTTGTTTTGGTTTCTTATACTTTTTTAAAAAGTAAAGTGTCATCCATACACAATTGTTTAAAAAATAATGATATGTTTTTTAATCTAATTGGAGTATTTGAGTAAATTTACACTGTAGGGGTGGGTTTTGTTTCTTGGGCCCAAGAATAAATGGATTAAGGCCTAAAGAGCCAAGTATAATGAATTTGTAGAAAGTGGGCTTAAAAGCTAGGCTTCAATGGATCCAAGAATACACGCAGCGAATAAAAGATAGCAGGAAAGTAAAGAGAATAAGCTCTTAAGTGAAAAAAACCCTCCTCGGCAACGTCTGAGGAGAATGATCCTAGCCTATATTTCTCTTAGTTTCAAACCTTATTCCAGTTCTTACTACTACAGTGTTTTCTTCTTTGATTTTCCCCTTTAGTTCTTGGAGGGTCCCTTACATTATATAGCTTCCCCTAGAAGATCTTGGTCCTCCATTTGTTGATCATCTTGGCCACCACTTGAGTGTCTGTCCCATCAGACACCTTCTCCAAACCCCTTGTGAGTTGCGGCAACCAATGCAGCACTATTCAAGGATCTTCTCTATATAAATGCAGTCAGGAGGTTTGGTGGGATGCATTAAACGTGGCGGCAGCTACCATCCCTTCAGTCATGTCAATGCTAACCCCTTCCTCGAAACTCTTTCTCTACAGTACGACTTCCTCTAATAACGTGTTATTGACATGACCTTATGTTCAAGGATGTGGCCTCCTCAGAGTGATAATGGCCCTTCTCAGCCATGGATATGACACATGTCACAATTACCCTATTGGAATTTCAATACCCCATATATACAAACTCTATTTTTTATCCTCTCATTTTTCTTCTCAACCAAACCAAAATTTTTTTTCATCCCTCCACTTTTCCACCCCTCCAACCTAACACAAATGAGGAAAAACTAAATTTTTTTTATCCTTCACTTTTCCATCCTCCAACCATTTACTTACTTTGAGCTTCCCTTCATTCATCTGTCTCCAAAGCCTCAAACTTTTTAAATTTCTAGGTTCCATTCTCCTTCATTTAACTTTTCTATTTTAGTTCAATTTCTATTTATTTATCTTATAATTTATTATTTTCTTCTTAAATTCAATATATATTTAGTTGAGATACGAAAATGGTTTTGAATTTACTTTTGACCATAGCAATCTAGTTTATTTTAATTTAAACTCTATTTATTTTATATAAGCACTGATTTTGTTATATTTAATTTTTATCAATAGTATGTCCTCTTGTACAAGTAGTCTAATTTTGTTATATACTTATATAAGGTCACAATTTGCATCCAAACTCAAAATTAAGATTGGGCTAGGCCCAAAAAGCCCAATACAAAGAATTTGTAGAAAGTGAGCTTGAAATCTATGTTCTAATAATTTTAAATAACAAAAATGATGGGCTAGACTATAACATCATATAGATGAGAGAGTTTGTACAACAAAAACTGTCCTCTATAAATGAGATAGTTTGTATATCAAAAACATCATATAGATGGGTTGGATCCTATATTTCTCTCTTTTCTCTTTCTTAAAGATAGCTAATAGATATTGATCTTAATGTCTACAGTGTTTTTTATTTTCTCTCTCCGATCCCCCCTTCTTAAATGTCTTCTGCTCCTTTTATATCATCTTTCTTCCTCCCTCCATCCTCCACGTAAGGATCAAGTTACTTGTTTGGATACTTGTCCCATCAGTCCATCCTTGAAGTCTTTGGACATAGCTGTAAGGCAAAACCCTGATGCTCAGGCATCATTTCCCCATTAATGTGACCAGAGGTTTAGTTGTAGAGCATTTAATATGGTGGTAGCAGCTTTACCTTGGATACTTCATAGCCCTTATTCTTATCTTGTATACCCTCCATGCTTATCCTTACTTACAGGATTTCCTAGATCATCACCTTTGGACATCGGACAACCTTTCCCCATCTCGGCTTTAAATAGTCGAGGTAGGACTCATCCTCGGACAACCTTCTGGGATGACCTTCATCAGCCTCTGTCTCTTTATCCTTCAACACTGCTTTCTAAGTCCATATTCCCACATCCTCGGACCATTTAGTGTCCTCGGATTGGGCTTTTAGCCCAATACATACTCGTGGGCTTATTGACCCTACAACTTATATTTAATTTTTATGAATAATATGGGCTTATGATTGTTCAAAAGAATATGAGAAACTCAAGGAAAAAATGACCTTAAGGTACTCAATTGGTCGTTTAGCTTTGTTAGTATTTTGAGTGGTAATAAATAATAAGTAGTACACTAATTTAAAATCCCTAACAATAATCTTCTGCTATTATTTATATGATTTGTGGTTTACTTTGGATTTAAGATTCTTTTTTGAAATAATGCACAAAGACATATATGGATCTAAGTATGTAGAACTATGAGTTTTTCTTCAATTGCAAATCAATATGATAGTTTTACATTGGCCCCCACAAACAAAAATTCATGATTCTACGATTTCCATCCATGCTCATTACTGGCTGCTTAAATCGTCCCTATTATACTTTAAACTCGTCACAAAGTTTCCATGAAATTAACCTTAGAAAGACAATAAATCCTACCATTCAAGTCCCACACGGAAATGGCTTGAAAATTTTATAAAAAATAATGATAAAAGAAAAGAAAAGAAAAGAAAGCTTAACATGGTTATTTTCGAAAGAGAAAATTTGTATACACAACTTTTGTTTTAATCTTGATGTGATTGATTATGAATGATGGGGAAAAAAAAGCAATAAGTTAATGTAAAAGTAATAGGTATACTATTCACAAATTACCACGTTAAAGTTGTAGCACAAAAATTGAGGTCTTAAAAGAACTAGGGAAAAATACTCAAATACCCCCTGAACTTTAAGCTAGTGGCTAATGCACTCCCAGAACTTTTATTTTGGTCAATTTCCTCCTCAAACTTTACACATCTGTCAATTCACTACATCTGTTAGTTTGCTGTTATAATACTAACAACATATGCACCTGAAACTCGCGTAATGTTAAAATTCCAAGACCAAATGTCTGAACCCCAGTGGCAGTAGAGAGAGAAATGTTTTGAGTGTAAGGCAGAGAAACGGTAAGAACTATCGCATCATACCTCTCTGATGCCGGAAATTTTTGGCCTGCTGTTCAAGTTCTTGTTTCGCCTTTCAACAACATCTATGGATCCACACCTTACACACCAAAAAGAAAGGTCTCAAATCTCTAAAACCAATTAGCTTCAATTTTAAGAAGGCTATAATGGATCTGGACATAAGGGATTGCGCTCCCCAGACTTTGATCTCCAAACCCAAATAAAGTAAGGTACCTTTTTTCTAATTATTGACTGAAGGAATTTTTATTTAATTGTTTCTTTTTTTTTTTTTTACCAAAAGAAAAATTTTGTGTTTTGATGAATTTCATAGAATTTCGTTGTTTGTGTTGTTGGGATTTGGAACTGATTGGTGGGTTTTGGTTAGTTTTCTTTGTTGGGTCGTTAAAGATCGTTAATTTAGGTGGGGACTTGTTGGATTTTGATATATTTGTTAAGTACAACTCACAAGGAATTCATCCACACAATGTTTGAAGGGTAAAACATCAGTGAACTTCGACATTCCAACCTTGTAAATTAAGCACATTATAAAAAATAGAGTTCCAAAACAGAGGCATCTAGGGAAATCTTTGGAATGCAAATATCGGTGTCATGGTGGCTATCAAACGGGCGATCCATATATGTTGTTGAAAGGCATGGTAGGACCACGGAAGGCAAGAAAAAATTTTCCGGCACCGGAGAGGGATGATGCATTGGTTCTTACCGTGTCTCTCTCTTACACTCGAAACTAGGGGTGTACACATTTCGATTTGGTCGGTTTTGGAGAGGCTTTTTGCACCACGCCAATAGGGTGCAGTTTCCCTCTATGCTTGACCGCACCTCACTTTTGGAAGTTAAAAACCGGTTTATGCAAGGTGCAGTTAAACTTAGTGGCTCGGTGCGGTTCGTTCGATTATAAAGTATCAAGTCTCAACTATAATATAACATAAATTTAACTTGTCAAATTAAACATGCGTTTATTGAACACATTAACAAAGTATAATCAATCAATAGCATGATATAATAAACTAAAATCACAAAGTATAATCAATCAATAGGATGATCAACAAATAAATTTACAATCTTTGAAGCCTTAAAACAAATTCAAACAGCATAGGAAAAAAAAAATCAAACATTAGTGAACTCAAAAAAAAAATATAAATTGAATGAGAAAATACCTAGAACTCTTTAAGCCTTTGAGATTTAGTCCTTTACTAGGCTGAAGCTTGAAGCTAAATCTCTTAAATTACCCCTGAAATTACAAGAAAATAACCCAAACAAAACAAAAATTAGAATCAACAAGAAATATTTAGTGAACTCAAAAGAAAACCAAAAAAATTAGGAGTTAGGGTTACCAAAGATAGAACTATATAGTGGCAGAGCTACGGTGGAGAACAGAGATGAGAAGGAGACTGACTAAGAGGAAAGTCTTTCTTTGTGAGAGAAAGACTGAGAATCAGAGACAAGTCTTGATGAGAGTGTGAGACTGAGCTAGTCACGCTTGTGTTCTTGTAGAGTAGAAGGTTAGCTCATAGGTGGGAATGGGAGCTTAAGATTGAGAATTTGAGAGGGAAAAACTACTATTTGCTAGGCGGGATTAGGGTATGGAAAAAAAAAAGTGGTTGAGGGCAAAAGATTAGCAAAAAATGGTTAGGTGGGAGCCTAAGAAATTGAGATTGAGAGGGAAACTTTACCATTTGTTTGGCAGGATTAGGGTTTAGAGGAAAAATTATGGACTGAGAGCAAAAGAGGAGAAAAATGGTTGGGTCACTTGGGTGGGAGTGGGAGAATGACATTCTGAGATAATGAGACTGAGATTGAGAGACTTTGTTCGGCGGGATTAGGGCTAAAGCCTAAGGGGTTGGAACTGGGAAGAAAATAAATGACTGAGCTGAGTGATTTGAGTTGAGTGAGTTTGAGAGCATAAGCCTAAAAAAGAGAGAAAGAGAAGAGACAGTCTAACTCAGTCAAGGAGGGGTACGTGGGTGGCTAAAATTAAACAAGAAAAAAAAAAAATCTTATCAATGGCTTACACACTTACCAAATACGGCTCCTCTTTTTTTTTTTTTTTCCTTTTTTGGATGCAAGACAACTTATTTTATTTTTCCTTTTTGATGGGAATGCAAGACAGCTTAGAGTTTCAGACAACATCTGAGAATGAGTGAGACTATTCACACTTGAGCACTGACACACGCTACATTTTTTAATTTTTCAAAGGCACAAAGTCACTGTTGTTATTATTTTTTTTTTTTGACTTCTCACATGGGTGAGATTGTGAGAAACTGAGCCTACTGAGAAATTGAGCTTCTTTGAGAGCAGTAGAGGTATTGAGTAACTGAGGTAGAGCACGGCGTGCTTAGCATGCCGTACATAAAAAAAATAAAATTAAAATCCTCGGTGTGGTGCGGTTCTTGGCGGTGTGCATATCTCGGGGCCGATAGTTGCACCGGTCCAACGCCAGAACTGGAGATATGCCGCCGATCACCATACCGAAAACCTTTGGCAGCGGCTTGAAGGGGGCGGATCGGTGCGATCGGAGCGATTTCCATTGGTGCCGGTGGATCAATGAACAGGCCTACTCGAAACATGTCTCTCTCTTTTTCCATTGGGGTTAAGACTATTGGTTTTGGTAGTATAACATCACGTGTGTTTCAGGTTTATATTCTGTTAGTATTTTGACAACAAACTAACAGATGTAGTGAATTAGCAAATATATGAAGTTTAAGGAGGAAATTGGCTAAAATAAAAGTTCAGGGGGCGTAATAACCACTAGTCTAAAGTTCAGAAGGTGTGTGGGCATTTTTCTCAAAGAACTATTTTCAAAAGTCTCTTACCAAATAAGCCCACACCAACATCGATGGTGGCCCAAAATTTACCTAGGGTGGTTGTGAGCAACATGTCCGTGTACTTTACATGGCACAAAAGTAGGTTTGTTCAAGCTTCAAACTGGCATTGTTGGAAGTGTGCCAGTTTGAAGCTTGAACTCTTCAAAATACTCCACAGACTACTTTGTGAATATAAGATGAATCTCACCATACTCGATCGTTTACTCTGATCTCATTTCGAGAGCTCCAGAGTTTTCCATGCAAGTATATATATATAATAGACCAACTTCTTTTGGATTGAATGATGAAACACCAAACTAGTTTGAAGAGAAAGTTTGTTCATACTTGAATAAAATTTTGACAAGTTTCATTTACATGTTTTGTTTTGGACAAATTACATGAACCTCATTTAAGATTTTATGAAATGACTCTCTCCTTTATACATTTCAAAAAAATGCTGTCCCTCCCCCCCCCCCCCCTCTTTAAGTTGTATAAATACAACAAATAAGTCTTTATCCTTTCACACTATGACTTAAGTATAAATGACTCATTCTTGGGGTAAAAATCTTTGATTTTTTAAAATGAAATATTTCCATTAGAAAAAAGAAACGCAATAATTATAGCTTTTTTTTTTTTTTTTTTGAGAATCCAGATGGGAATTTTATTCAAAGAAACTAAAACATTCTACAAAAGCATTTGGATCTATATCTTCATGTACGTCTTTGAGCCAAACCTGCAGCTCTTCACAAATCTTTTGTGTGTATGTGTTTGTACATGGTACTAACATTTTTGCTTGCCTTTCTAACTAGAGCATATACTGCGGTATATTCTTCGTTGAAAAACATGCTTTGGCTTCAAAATAAAGATCTTTTATTTAGTAAAACAAAAATAAAGATCTTTTATCTACAAAGCTGTTATTTAACCTCAAGGAGAAAATAATATAAAAATTTTACCAAAAAGAAAATAGTAGTATAAAATAAATAATGCATTGTCGGTTCGGATAGTCAACATAATAAAATTGACACATTACCCTTAATTAGCACTATCTTAGTCTCTTTTATCATTTTTATTTTTTAATGATTAATCTTCTTTTTTATGATAAATATGTGGTAATTTATCATTTTTTTTAAAAGAAAAATAACTTAAATTACCCCAGAGATGATTTAATAATTTTGCTTCATCAGAGGACTGCTGGTGTAATCCTCCCTAACTTCTTAATTAATAAAATAATATTATTTATATAGATGTGGCATTATTTAGTAATTTTTTTATATTTTTTATTTACATAAATGGGAAGACCACATCAGCACTCCTTTTAGTAAACCTAATAATTATTTTTGTGACCCATTACACTTGTAAACTTGGGAATTATGAATTTAAGTAGTAGAATGTTTCATTATTAGATAGTCGCATACCATGCAAGAGTTGGGTTTAAATGAGCAGAGTGCCAGAGACAGTGATCACAAACACGATCCCTTTCTTTCATTCATAATTATTTTTATTTTTTTTTAACATAACTTTGGCACAAATAAATATTGTCCTGTTGGAATATCAATTTAAATAAATATTGACGTGGAAACCAAAAACGACACATTTGACTCGTCGTTTACACCAACAAAGGGAAAGCATCTTTAACTCTTCGCACAACGCTCCACGTTTCCAAACGCGATCAAATCCAACGGGGATATCGCGAAACTTAGATTTATTATTCTCTCACTCACAGTTCAGCTTTAGATCTCCGACCAGCTCATCCGACGTGTCATCCTACGTGTCATGGCCGAAACCTCCACTTCTCCCACGTCAGCATTTCAACCCCTCTCTCTCTCTCTCTCTCTCTCTCTCTCTCTTATAATATCTTTTTCGCATCTATCAGCTTTTCTAAGCTTCGCCGTTTCTCAACCAAGCACTCCAGTCAAACCGATTCTTCATCAAAAAAATTTGTTCAAACTTTTTATAATTTTTTTTTCTCTATTCAAACCCTAAAAGTTGTTTAAAGCTTCGAAGCTTCGGTTTTTTTTTTTTTTTTTTTTTTTTTTGTTGCTTTTTTCCTATGTGAATCTCGGTGCTTGCTTGAAATTTCGAATTCTTTGACCGTTGTTGTCGTTTAACCGATCTCTAATCAGAGTTACAGAGGTATATAATTTCGTTTAAAGCATTTGAATTTTGTTTCTATTTCTCAGTTTGAATTTCGAACGTTGCTGATTGGATCCAGCTCCAACTATATCACACTGTTTTTCTTTAATATTTTTTGGAAATGAAAAAAAAAATCTTTTTTATAAGTTCTTATATTTTTTGAAAATTATATGATTTTTAGAAAAAAAAAAATTGAGAACTTGGTTGCTAAAAAAAGAAAAGAATTTCTATAAATTAAAAAGACAAAATTAACTAATTAAAATGATTTATATAAGTTTAAACCAAAGTATAAAGTTCAATTGCTATTTTTCCTTGGTGCAATCTGAACTATATTTTTTGAAATTTGATATCTGTGCTTAATTAGCATCTGTTTGGTGAATGGGAAAATAAAGAAGGAAAAAAAAAATTCTGGGACTCCTAGGTTTGATTCAGTTGAGTAAATAACATACTTTATACTTAGGTCTCTTAACATAAGCAGTTGACTTTTCCTACTTTTTTTTTTTTTGAAACCAAGTTCGTTTATTTATCTGAGATATTTAAAACTATAATGGAAAAGATTGGAGTTTTGATCATTTTATGATGCTATGAGGGGTCCTGTAGGTGCAAAAAAAATTTAGTTGAAGATAATTTTGATAAACGAAATGTTTTGATTATTGATCAGTGTTGTATGTGCAAGAAAAGTGGGAATTCAGTTGAGTGTCTCTTGCTAGTAGCTTCATTGTTTGGTGGCAACTGGCAAGAGATATTTGGTCATTTGTGTTTTCATTATTTGTTAGTGTATCTTAGTTTACCGAAAACTATGACTCATATGCATGATTTTTGGTGAGGAAGATATTTATCAACACCAGAGTTAGAAAATATGGAAGGGCGTTCCTTTGTGTGTATTGTGGACAATTTGGCAAGAGAGGAATGGTCGGATTTTTTGAAGATTTTGAGCATCTTCAACGTGTTATCAAACAGATTTTTTGAGATCTTGACTGGATGGCTGCTTTGGGCAGCATCCCTTCATCGACATTTATATATATATATATATATATATATTTTAGAACTTTTGAGTTTTAGATTGTAATTGTTTAGGTGAAGTTTCATACACATCCTATTTATTCAAGCTATCTTGTTTTATGAATAAAGATATTTTTAACATGAAAATATATATACTGAACACCATAATGTTTTGAATCGTATGCACGTAATCTACCTTTCGTGGGTCCCAAATGATAAAAAATGTTGATAATTCCAATTCTTTTACACAATGTTTTTGAACCAGGATCCATGTTTGAGAAATTATTCAAACTAGAGGACAAATTTTAGGTTTAGAGAATGTGGTTAATCTGTTTTCTATACTTTTACTGTTACAAAAACTGGGGAGGGTTTGAAGGTTTCATGTTATTGTCAGACTAATATTAGAGAACTTGAATTTGTGCAGCTTTGTATTAAAACGGTGGTTTTTATTGGACTTATGCAGGATTTATTGAAGTGGGTTTCTTTGTAGAGGCTTCCATCTTGAAGACATCGGGATGTGCAAGCTCTCTTCAGGATTGGATGAGGGTTTTGCACTAACTCAATCTATTACATTTCTCATTATAAGCCTTTTTGAATCGGGTTGATGAGAATAGTTCAGATGAATAATAATGGTCCCAGGACCGAAGGGTTGATGAAAATAAAACACTATCTGCAAGCTGAGCACAAGGAAATAAAGAATGGGAGGATTGTAGGTGAGGACCAAGGTCTATCAGAAGAGAATGAGTCGCGGATTAATGAGGATGCAGAGGATGTTGATGATGGGCAGATGGAAGCAGCCCAAGACAAGGTGCAAACCCAGGTTGTGAGCTCACAGCAACAGCAACAAAGGCCTCTGGTTCGCTGGGAGAGGTTTCTGCCTCTTAGGTCTCTTAAGGTTCTACTGGTGGAAAATGATGATTCAACTCGGCATGTTGTCAGCGCACTGCTTCGAAATTGTGGCTATGAAGGTAGGTTCTATATCTGTTCCCTTTATAAACTAAATAAAAAAGTTATGTTGAAGTTGAAACTTCAATATAATTTCACACTTACCAAAGAAAACCTCATGTTGTTCTTATGGTTAAGATGCTTTCTTGACCTATTGAAGTGGTTTATTATGTGTTTTTTATTCTTCTTTTTTTTAATGCTAGTTCTTGAACTTGGCATTCTTAAGATTATTTGTTCTCTTTCCCTCCTTTGGGGACTGAAATGCTTTTGGTAAGATTTTATCCATTTTAAATGCAATATGCTTGGTGCATTGGTATCTGAAATTCTGAATATTGTCATTTATCTTGTGTATTGTGCATCCTATGCAAGCATGGTGTCCTTTTGGCTGTCACTTCTTAAACAAACCTAACAGTTAACCCAATCTTGGCAGTTACAGCAGCAGAAAATGGTCTACAAGCTTGGAAGATCTTAGAAGACTATACCACTCATGTTGATCTAGTTTTGACTGAGGTAGTCATGCCTTGTTTATCAGGCATTGGCCTTTTAAGCAAGATAATGAGCCACAAAACTTGCAAGAATATTCCTGTGATTAGTGAGTGAATTTCTATTATCATTTCTTTTATGTAAAAGTAACATGATATTACCCCTCTTATCTTTAACCAATTGATACTTTTAACTGCTACACCTGGGTGAGTTTTATTTGCAGTGATGTCATCTTACGATTCCATGAATATAGTCTTTAAATGTCTGTCAAAGGGTGCGGTTGACTTTTTAGCAAAGCCAATTCGAAAGAATGAGCTAAAAAATCTTTGGCAGCATGTTTGGAGGAAATGTCACAGCGTAAGTTGCCATAGTTATTTCCATTTTATCTATGAAACTATATGATGGACCAATTGTTCACTTATACTTCAGGTTGGTTCATAACTATGCATTACATTTTCCCTGAGCACCTATTTGAACCATACCAACTAAAAAGGTGTTGATTTTTCTTGTAGTCATGCCATTTGACCAAGTTTGACTTTTGGAGATATTTTTATCTACTTTTTCTGTTTTCACCATTTATACACCACTTAACTGATAATCACAAAAAAGTGCAGAATTTTCCTCTTCTGTTTTGTATTTATTATTCCTCCTTTCATCAGTGTAGTGGCAGTGGTAGTGGAAGTGAAAGTGCTGTACATACACGAACTTCCACAAAGTTGAAAAGTGGTGATGAGTACAACAACACTGGCAGTAACGATGAAGATGATAATAGAAGCATTGGTTTGAATCTTAGGGATGGGAGTGATGATGGAAGTGGTACTCAGGTATTACTGACTCTTCTATACATTGATAGTTGGTGTTACTGACTCTTCTTTCTTATATTACATGCACAACCTATCTGTATACCTTCTTATTTATTAGAAAATTTTTAAATTTCATCAAGATGCTAATTTACTTGCATTTATAATTACCTATGGAAGATTTTTTTCTCTTTATAGTTTGTCTTACCATATCTGATGGTAAAGTTCTAGCCTCAAGGACGTTTCTTTGAAGTTGCATTTAAGTTGGTTATAGTAACAACAGCTTGTCTCTTTAATGTTGGCATGAATAATTTAAAATCATCAGAGAAGTACATAAGCTTGAAATCCAACTGAACTGATAACTATAGACAAAAGATTTTATTAAAAGCACCAAGAAAACAAACTTATTCTCTTTATAGTTTGTCTAACCATATCTGATAGTAAAGTTCTAGCCTCAAGGATGTTTCTTTGAAGTTGCATTTAAGTTGGTTATAGTAACAGCGACTTGTCTCTTTAATGTTGGCATGAATAATTTAAAAATCATCAGAGAAGTACATAAGCTTGAAATCCAACGAACTGATAACTATAGACAATAGATTTTATTAAAAGCACCAAGAAAACAAACTTATTCCTCCCATACAAGTTTATATGAAGTATTATGCCTCGTATCTACGTAATAATTCTGTGCACATAGAAGAAATGCATAGTGTAGAGAATACCAAAAAGAAGAGAGAGAGAGAAGGGGGAAGGGGAAGAGGAGGGGGGGGGGGGTGTGCTTACGCTAGCATCAGTGATTAGCATTAAGTGGGGGTACCCTGTACAGGATAGTGTGTTAGCAGAATACCTTACGCTGATTGGAGAGTAACATTGTTTGAGAGGGAAACAAGGGAGGGCAATGATGTTGGTTTGTGGCAGGCCTCCACATTAGTAAGCTTCTTTTAGTGCACATGGTGAAGCAATCAAGGGACGTGGATAGAAGTCCCCCATACATAATGAAGATGCATGTCTAGCTTGGTGAGCCCTTTCTCCAGTTATTAGGCTAAGACCCTGATTCCATCTCAAAGAAACCTTATTTGGTTGTTCCACATGGTAATCTTAGTACTACTATTGGGGAGCTCGAGACCATTGTCTTTCCTGGTGCCATGGAGAATGGGGAAGTTGTCAAGCTACCAACATCACAGAAATGCTTTCTTCATTAAGTTGTTGCTATTTCCATTACTATTAAAAAATTACCAAATATAACATCCAACAAGGATCAAGTCATTGGCTAACAGTTCAATTGTTGGATCAATGGTTGTCTGGCTGGTTTTCAATAACAAATAATCTCCAATTCATGTGTTTGTCAATTGGACCCCAGGTCTGGTTGTCTGCTTCTTTTTTTAATAATTATGATTTCTAGGCATTGTGGCAGTCTGTGTAGCAAAACATGGTTTTTCAACACTTGGTAGTTGGCACGTGATAGATCAATGGTTGCCATAATGACATTTTTCAAAAACAACACTAGTATTTTGTCATCCAATGATAGCCAATACCAAACTAATGATTTAGCAGCCATGCATTAGTCTGTATTATGACATCTCATTTGAAGCACCATAATACCTGATCATTATGATACTTGCAAACAAAGAGACTCCTTTGCTTTTACCACCTATCTTGATGTGCCTGATTTTTGTAGTTTGCTTTCCAAATATGGTCTCCCTTAGAAACCTTTATTATCTTGACCATGGTGCAACTTCTGGCCTACTGAAATTTACCTTTGCTTTCTGTTTATAAGGAATTCATTATCAGTCTTTTAAGGGAGCAATAAAAAAATTGGTCATGGAGTTAGGTTGGACCCAAATATATCCTAGTTTCAACCTCTTCTACTCAAATACTAAGGGCAGCAAAAGAATGCATCTTCCAATATTCCTTATGTATGCTTTCCTTATACCAGTTAGTTACGCTTGACAAGTAACCAAGGAGGGAGCACTATATTAAGTTTTTATCATATTTGGCACACGTCTTCCATAAAATAATCCATACCCTTTACATTTTTGCCATTTTTCAAGTATTATATTCATGGGTTTGAGCTCAATACTGTTATTATTTTGCTAATAAGCACAGTCTCAGCAAGTCTCAATTTGAATTCAAAAGTATGGGAAAATGGTAAGAGGAGCGATTTCAGGAGATCTGGCTGGACAGGGAGAGGTCTAATCGTGGAGGTTGATGTGAAAGGAAGGAGACGGGTTTTCTGGGATAAAAAGAAAGGGGGAGAAAAGAAATTTATATGGGTACCACGGGCTTCCAAGGAGCTGGGCAAGGGTAAGCTGGGCATGGGCTCTTTTAAGTTGGCGGCCCAAGTGCAAAGTAGTAAGTCAAGTGTAGGCCCAATCACAAGCCCAGCATCCTTTGAGCCCGGCGAAAGTTCTAATATATGCGCAAGGCCTTTTTCCTTAGCTTTTGTTCACGAGTGGGCTGGGGAGTGCTCACTGCAGACCCCGACGTGCTTTGAGATGTCGGTACAGGTGGCTGGTGGTCCGGCGAGGTCACAGAGTGCATGGGTTCAGGCTAAGAAGGGCGGAGTGAGACTCTCGGAGCCTCCGATGAGTCCTGTTCTGTCGGTTCTGGTGGAGCGACGAATGGTGTTTTGTCAGAGGGTGACGAGGGTGAGGGATGCTTCGCTAGCAGGGGGATCGGAGTGCATTGAGCCTTCTTTGAGGTTGGTTTTCTGCTTTAACCCTGACCGGAATTCTATCATGGGCTCCAGTATACTGTCGGGTGGGCTATCGGGTGGGCTGTTTCTGGAAGGTAAGAGGACGGTGATTCTAGAACTTGTGCCGAGATGGGTTCGACCTATTATTCCTGATCTTTTTCTGGAGTTTTTGAGAGCTAGGCCTATGGGCTTTGGTATTTTGGGCCAGGATGACAACTCTTCCTATTGCAAGGAACTCTCCTACCTTCCTAGGGAGGTCATCGAGGCCATGGTTGTGGAGGATGCAACTAATTTTTGTGTGGGTGATACAGATCTGTCAGTTTGTGTACCTCTGCAAACCATTGTTCCGAGTGAGTCGACGGAGTTGGCAGAGTTGGAGGAGGTTAATGAGGAGTTGAACCTTGAGACTAAGTTAGATATTTCTGGGTGGGTGAAACACAGAATCCCTGGGTTCAGCAAGTTGGTTGGGTTGTCAACGACTTGACATGAGAAGTTATGCATAGCTTTCTTACAGAGATTAGAATCTGAGATGGAGGCAGCCAATGTGCTACAGAGGAAAAAAATGGGCAGCAAAAGTGTGGCTAAGTCCAAAAACAAGGGATGTAGAGAGCTGCAAAATTTGATTTGTTCGGTGAACTATGATCGGAGATAGAGGGTGGTCATGTTCTAGTGTTAGGAGTTGGGGATTTCGTTGTGTTCATGAAGATAAAAATGATTTTGTGGAATATTAGAGGTTTGAATGATCCTCGGAAGCGTCTTGTGGTGAAGAATTTGTTGCGGGGGTGGAAGTGTGATGTTGTTTGTCTTCAAGAGACAAAGATTGCCAGCATGAATAGACAGCTAGTTTGTAGCTTGTGGGGCTATCCTTATGTGGATTGGGCTATTTTGGAGGCTGATCGGACTGCCGGTGGTATTCTGCTTATGTCGGATAAAAGGGTTTTGGATAAGGTAGAGGTTATGGTTGGTTCTTTCTCTGTTTCGGTAAAGTGGAAGGGGGTGGGAGACGATTTTTTATGGGCATGCTCAGGCGTTTATGGCCCAAACATCAATAGCGAGAGGGACCACATGTGGGATGAGTTGGTGGGCATTCAGCAGTATTGGAGGTTACCGTGGTGTTGCTTGGGGGACTTTAATATTGTTCGCTTCCCTAGCGAGCGTAGGGGTGAGACTCGGTTGTCCTTGGCTATGGCAAAATTCTCTGAATTTGTCGAGGATCTTAACTTGGTTGATTTGCCTTTGGAAGGAGGGAGCTACACTTGGTCTAGTGGTACTGATCAACCAACGATGTCTAGGATTGATAGAGCTTTGGTCTCCCCAGATTGGGAGGACCATTTCCCAGATGTTATTCAAAGAGTTTTACCCCGTCCCATATCAGATCACTGCCCAATTCTCTTGGAGGCAGGGGGAATGGCAAGGGGGAAAAGTCCGTTCAGATTCGAAAATATGTGGTTGAAGACGGAGGGTTTTGTGGATAGAGTCCAATCATGGTGGAATCGGCATTCCTTTGTAGGTACTCCCAGTTTTGTGTTTGCAAGAAAATTAAAGGCTCTGAAAGAGGATATTGTACTTTGGAATCGCCGAGAGTTCGGCAATGTAGAGCGGCATAAGAAGCAATTACTAGAGGAGCTGAATTCTTTAGACGCTAAGGAAGGGGATCTTGGTCTCAATGATGGGGAGAAATGTCATAGGGCAGAGTTGAGGTCTCAAGTGGAGCATACTCTTTTCTTGGAAGAAATTTCCTGGAGACAAAAATCTAGGATGTTATGTATCAAGGAAGGAGATAATAACACCAAGTTCTTTCACAAAATGGCTAACTCCCACAGAAGGTCTAACCATCTGGGGACCTTGGAGGTGGATGGGGTGGTTTTTGAAGAGGAGTCCGAGGTGAGTTTTCAAGTTGTTCAATTTTATAAAAATTTGTACACGGAGTCTGAGGGGTGGAGGCCTTTGGTGGAGGGTTTGGATTTTGATAGTATTGGGGATACGGAGAGGGTTTGGCTTGAAAGGAAGTTTGAGAGAGAGGAGATTCTTAAAGTTGTTAGGGACTTGGAAGGGGATAAAGCTCCAGGTCCGGATGGGTTTTCTATGGCATTTTATCAGCAGTGTTGGAGAGTGGTGGAGAAGGACGTCCTAGCGGTTTTTGAAGAGTTTTTTCAACATTGTAAGTTTGAAAAATCTCTTAATGCTACATTCCTTGTTCTAATTCCTAAAAAGAATGATGCCTCCGATATAAGAGATTTCCGCCCTATTAGCCTAGTGGGGAGTCTATATAAAATCTTGGCTAAGGTCTTGGCAAATCGGTTGAGAGTGGTCTTAGATCAGTTGATCTCTGAGACTCAGAATAGCTTTGTGGGTGGGAGACAAATCCTTGACTTGGTTCTTATTGCAAACGAGTGTGTGGATAGCCGAGGGAAGAGTAGGGTTCCTGGTGTCATTTGTAAGCTTGATATTGAGAAAGCCTACGATCATGTGAATTGGGAGGCCTTACTTTTTTTGTTGAATAGGTTGGGCTTTGGTGTGAAGTGGTATAAGTGGATCCGTACTTGTATTTCCACAGTTCAGTTCTTTGTTTTGGTTAATGGGTCTCCAGCTAGTTTTTTTGGTAGCTCAAGGGGGTTAAGACAATGGGATCCTCTATCCCCTATGCTGTTTTTGATCATGATGGAGGTGTTTAGTAGGATGTTGAGAAGAGTGGAGGAAGCTGGTTTGATCCGTGGTTTTGTTGTTAAGGGTAGGAGGGGTGGTGGGGAGTGTATATCGCATCTCTTGTTTGCAGACGACACTATCCTTTTCTGTGATGCAGATATGGAGCAAATTCTGCATATTCGGTTATTGTTACTTTGTTTTCAGGCGGTAACAGGTTTGAAGGTCAATGTGCATAAGAGTGAAATGGTCCCTATAGGGGAGGTTGTTGATGTGCATAGACTGGCTGATATTTTGGGTTGCAGAGTTGGTTCTTTGCCTATGTCTTACCTTGGCATGCCGCTGGGGGCTTCTCGTTTTTCCCCTTCTATTTGGAATCCAATTTTGGAAAAAATAGAGCGGAAGTTAGCTGGGTGGAAGAAGTTGTACTTGTCTAAGGGGGGCCGTTTGATGTTACTCAAGAGTACGTTATCTAGTCTTCCCACTTATTTTCTTTCACTTTTCATCATTCCTACTTATGTGGCCAATAAAATCGAAAAGTTGCAAAGGGACTTTCTATGGGGTGTTAGCAAGTCTCATCTGGTAGGTTGGGATAAAGTTTGTGCGCCTATAGCCAATGGCGGTTTGGGGATAAGGAAGCTCACTACTTTTAATAAGGCTTTGCTGGGGAAATGGTTGTGGCGGTTTGGTAAGGAGGAGGATCGGTTATGGAGGAGGGTGGTAGCCTCAAAGTTTGGAGAAGATTGGGGGGGTTGGACCTCAAAGCTCGGTAGGGGAGTTCATGGGTGTGGTTTGTGGAGAGGTATTCGCATGGGTTGGGAGGTTTTCAGCATAAATTGTCAATTTGTTGTTGGGATGGGGAATAGAGTGAGATTCTGACAGGATGGGTGGTATGGGGATCAATCCTTTCAGTTGGCTTTCCCAAGGTTGTATGGTATTGCCATGGATAAGGGGGTTTCTGTAGAAGCTTCTTTGTCTAGGCAGGGGGCGGAGGAGAGGAGAATTTGGGATGTTAGGTTTATTAGAGATTTTGAGGATTGGGAGATGGATGAAGGGGCTGCATTTCCTTCGTTTATTGGGAGCTAATACTCCTCCAATAGATGTTGGAGACCGGATGAGATGGAAGTTAAAGCCTAATGGGGAATTTGATGTTCGGTCGTTTTATAACAAGTTAAGGGATTCTCCCTCTATTGTCTTTCCTTGGAAAACTATATGGAAAGCAAAAGCCCCTAGGCGTGTTTCCTTCTTTGTTTGGTGTGCAGCTTGGAATAAGATCCTAACGGGAGATAATTTGAGATTGAGGAGATTGGAGTTTGTGGATTGGTGCATTATGTGTCGTCATTGTGGAGAGACGGTAGATCACTTACTTATTCATTGTGAGTTGGCCTATCGGTTATGGAGTTTTGCCTTTAGAACTTTTGGTTTGTCTTGGGTTACTCCTAGTTCGATTCCTGATGTGCTGATAGGCTGGTGGAATTGGTTGGGGAAGCACTCTTCTCAGATTTGGAACTTAGTTCCGTTGGGTATCCTTTGGTATGTTTGGAAGGAGCGTAATCGGCGGACTTTTGATGATATGGAAAGCACCGGTGATCAGCTGCTTGCTTCTTTTAGCGGGACTCTTTTTGATTGGTCTAGGGCTTGGAGACTCACGACTAGTGACTCTCTCCCTTCTTTTCTTAGCTCCCTTTCTCTGTTGTAATTTTCTGTTGTTTGGTTCTCCTTCCTTTTTTGGTTTTGGTTTCTTTCTCTTGTTTTTTCTTGGTTTGCTCTATGTTCTTCATGCATAGAGTAGCCTTTCGTATATATTTAAGTCTTACTTATCAAAAAAAAAATACTATTATTTACTCCTTCACTGTAAATAATAATAATAATAATAATAATAATAATTCTTTGATAAGTATTAAATTCATTTTTAAAAAAAGGCACAATAAGGGGCGCAACTTGACTACAATGGATGTGGACAGTATACTAGAGAAACACCTAAAAACAATAACATCTAAAATAAAAAGACCAAAGAAGTCCAGCAAATTTAAAAAGGAGATATAATGATTTCATCGAATATACATGTAAAATATTGGAATCCAAAAAATTCTTTCTATATGAGCACAAAATATCACTATTGCCCTGACTAGGACAAGCAGATGTCCAACTAGAATATGGATTGTGTACGGCATAAGGCAAGAAGCCACTTTTATTAGACCCAAGGACAATATTGCACTTGGGCTTATTGGCCCATGGTCGGCCCAAGGACACCAGCCCACTGATCGTTGTCTCAGTATCCAGATACACCTCGGTGATTGAATGATTGGCAAGTACACCAATGATGTTCGGTAAACCTCGGCAGACTAGTAGTTCCCTGGGAAACTGCGCTGTCGACCAGATTTTGGTGGCTATCACCAGTTCCAACAAGATAATTCCCATTCCCAGCGAAATTTATTCCTTGTCAAGAATAATTAGTTTGGGCCCCACCTGCACGAGTGGGGTTAGAACCTAATCATGGTTCCACCACTAGCCTCAAGCTATAGATAGTGGAAGGGACAATGGAAAAAGGGTTGGAAAATTGTATGTGAGATTGAGAGCGTAACCGAGCACACCCCAAAGAGTGTTCCTGTGTGCATTTTGTTCCTGAGCCCGCCCAGGGACTGCCCTTAGTAGGATACCCAATACCCACTGGACAAATAAATTGTGAGCCCAAACCTTAGATCCAGTAGAGTTAGAGGCCTTGGGTACGCATAGATTGAAATGGTATACGAGACATAATGACTTACTTTGAGGTCAAGGAAACCCATAACTGGGCAGAATTGCCAAAAAAGGAGATTTGTTTAGCCAGGCATGATTAGTTGGGGTGAGGTATTATTGAGTGTGAGCATATGATATATTCTTGTTTGTGTATGTAAACATAAAATACTTAATAGCTGTGATAGAAGGCCTTATAATCCCAAAACAAAGCCAAATTTGAAATTTCTATATGCACCTTGCAGAGCTCTTGGACAAAAAGGGCAGTAGAAGTTGACAGCCCCCAACCAACTTCACCATGGGAACGGTTAGCTGATGCTCCTGATAGCACTTGTGCCCGGGTTTTTCATTCAAGGCCAGAGGCATTTGGCAACAACTGGGTGCCTGTGGAGCATGAAGAGCATGAAGATGAGTTTGGTATGCATGGCTCTGCTTTTAACAATAATATATTGACATCTAACTCTGCTATGTCTTTACTTATTTTCCTACTTTGTACTGCTTCATTTCAATTTAGACAATGTTGTCATGGGCAAAGACTTGAAGATTGGAGAACCAAGAATTCCAAATTTGCAGCTGGAAGACCCAAGTGCCAAGGGGTTGGCTAACTTAGCTGGCACTAGTGAAGACAAAATTTCTGAAATAGATTCTAGGAAAGATGATGAGAATCTGCTGAAAAGACGAGTGGAGCTCCACAGTGAGAAACTAAATGGCAAATTGGAGGACAAAGCCTCTGATCTAATGGGTCTGACCACTAAAAGGACTGATCCTGAGATGGAAAGTGTGGCCTTTAATGTCCCAAATGGTACCTCCAAGGTATCCAACATGAAAGATAAGGCCATCTTTGACATTAAGGAAACACCGCACAGTTCAAAGAGGCTGAAAGATGTTGGAGATACTGGCAACAGTGCTCCTGACCGAAATGTTTTGAGACATTCAGACCTTTCAGCCTTCTCAAGGTATATAGACTTAAGATTACATCCATCTTCTGACTTAACATCCTCCAAATTTGACAGGCATAACAATTTTCTTACTTGTAGGTACACCTCTGCAACTACTAATCAGGCTCCGACAGGGAATGTTGGTAGCTGTCCTCTTGGTAAGAGCTCAGAGGCAGCTAAAGCTGAATCAAAGCAAAATTTTCAATCTAGCTCAAATAATACACAACCCAATCAATGTTCCAATGGCAGTAGTAACAACAATGACATGGGCTCCACTACTAATAATGTTTCCACCAAACAAGTGCCATTTGATGACAAGTCACTACCCAAATCTGCAGTCAAATGTCTCCATCCCTCCTCTGCCTTCCAACCAGTGCAAAATAGCCATATTCCTCACCCTCAGTCAAGAATACAAGATAAGAAAGATGCTGCAATGACTAACATGATTTTGGCACAAACAAGGGGTCTCAACCAGCAGGTCCAAGTGCAGCACCACCATCATCATTACCACCATCACCACCACCATGTGCACAGCATGGCCCAAGAGGAGCTGGATAACCATGATGATCTGTCTTTGAAAAACCATGCAGATGCAGCTCCTCAATGTGGATCATCAAATTTGTTAAGTGCGTCCCTTGAAGGAAATGCTGGCAGTCACAGTTTGAATGGAAGTGCCTCAGGAAGCAACCACGGGAGCAATGGGCAGAATGGAAGCACTGCCACTTTAAATGCTTCAGGAACAAATATGGAAAGTGATAATGGGATCGCTGGAAAAGGGGAAGCAAGTGGTATAATCGGATTTACAAGCAGAAGTGGAATTGATCCAGACCGTGTTGCACTAAGAGAGGCTGCTTTAAACAAATTCCGCCAGAAGAGGAAAGAGAGATGCTTTGAGAAAAAGGTAACTGAAAGTGTGTTAAAACATTTGAGTAACATGGCCACTAGAGATTCATTAAATCGTCCCTTTATATATAAATATACTTTTAATGGAAAGTTTCCCATCATGAAGTATGTCTTCAAATCTTCGATAGTTTTCAATCTTGATGTTAGACACCCTGAAATCATTAAATCACCGTTTCTATTCAAGACAAATGCTGAATCAATTTGAGCTGTATTTCACCTTTTCAACATACTTTTTGGCATTCATTTAGTATGATCAGTCTACATTTCTTTTCTTGGGTAATTGGTATGACCATAGTAAGATAAGTTGTTTCAATACTGAAAAGATTTGATTACTTGTTCCTGCATTCCCATTATGTAATCTTTACTCCTTTGATTTTGAAAGAGAAATGAAAGAACTATCTTCCTTATGTCTTCTTCTTTAGGTCCGATACCAGAGCAGGAAGAAACTGGCAGAACAGAGACCACGTGTTCGGGGGCAATTTGTTCGACAGGTGGTGCATGAAAGCAAAAGCAAGCATACGCATTGCTAACCCTATTTGTCCCTGATAGTACGTATAGAATCTTGGACAAGTAATAGGCACTAGCTGTGTTCAGGAGAGGAAGCATTCAGATTTCATCTTGCTGGATGTGGGTATGTGGCGGAAATTTACCAATGTGGTGATCAAAAACCAAATGGATTGTGTGTGAGGACTCGACAGAAACACCTTAGACCTTAGACTCTGTTTTATTGTTATGCACTAGTACTAGTATTAGCACTACGACTACTACTACTCAAAAGGTGGTAACCCTTGAAAGGGCAGACCTCCTCTAAAAAAACTCTTCCAACTCGGTTTGCTGTTGTATTTTAAGACTTTTTTACATGAGTGGATGCTTGAAGAACTCTTATTTTTATGTAAATCTTTTTCGCTCGAAGCATTTCTGTTCCGATGTTCTTTGATTAAGTGGCGTTACATGGATGTGCAGCCAACCAAATGAAATTATCATTTGGGCAGCAGGGAAAAAGACCACGGGTCACCAGAAGCTTTGGTCATTCCTCATCACACAAGCAGGTTAGCTGTGCCTGTGAGTTTGAGATAAGCACAAATCAAATGTTTTGAGTTCCCAAAGAGACATTAACCAACAGTTTTATGCAATCACAATTCACAAACTCTAATGATATCTGAACTGATAATTTCACAAACGGGCAGCACTTTCAACTAATTATGCCATGGAAGGAGCTTCCACTTGCAGGCAGACCTGCATGTGTGCCATGAGGATGAAATTTAATTTCTGTATCATGGCCACCAAAGCCCTTGGCTCAAGTGGTTCGTCCGGCTCTCCCCCCATGGGGAGGCTCGGAGAAATCGGAGTTCTTTTGTCTCCTTAAAACTTTTGTATAGAAAAAAGAAATTCAGATTCTGGATCATGATTCATGATTGAGCCTGCTCATGAAGACAATTACTCAATTAGCCTAGAAAAAAAAAACAAGCACATAATATTCACAGGGGATTGTAGCTCAATTATATTAATATTCATAGATTAATCAGATTACCAGAGAGAGAAAATGATAGGCTAACCTGTGAGGCTCCAGCATCTGGGCTTCAGGCAGCTCCAGGATACAGCACAATACAGGAAAACAAGGGGAATTTTTTTTTTTTTTTTTTTTAAATGGTCTTTTTTTAAGAAACAAATACTAACACACACTTTTGCACAGCAGGTACTAGTTTAATGGGAATAAAAAATAACACATTATAGTATATATGAGTAAGGAAAACCAAACAAAAAATGCTTGGGACACACATTTTTGCATAATTTTGTGCCACAATTCGTCATATGGTGAGTTGTGATTGGTTAGAATATGTTTTCACATGGCTCACTAATACACTCTAATCAATTACAACTCACCATGTAGCGAGTTGTGGCACAAAATTATGCAAAAATGTGTCTTTAGCATTTCTCAAAACGGAAAGAGCTGCACTTGATGACATGGCATGAAGCAATTGGCTTGGAAACCATGAAAATTGGATGGCTTTTTATACCAGTTATGACTTATTATTCGTGGCTCATAAACAAAGGAAACTGAGTGTACAGTATCCAATATTAGATTAGGTCTGGTCCCACTCTATCCATTATCCGAACCAACAAAACAGTCCAAGTGGCAGAGGTCAACACGAACACAAAACGTTCGCTATTACAAGGTAGTCAGTGTTTCACATGTCATTATCAATTTGAAAAGTACTCATCTTTTTCTTCTCATAATAATCAAGTGATGCATATTATAAATCTTTTTTTTTTTTATTATTGCAAAATGCACTTCCGGATAATTTGCCAAAATCTTTAGGCAAGAGACTTTATTCAACTTGGTTAGGCATTGAAAACTCAATGAATCTATAAATTAATTCCCAAAGCGCAAATATAAAATAAAGACAATCACTTGTGGAGCATGATCACAAATTATTTTTTACTTCGAGAACAAAAATTATATTTTTTTTATATCCTCTCAAGTAATAATAGGTTATTGTCATTAAGTTTATGATAAAATATTTATCATTCATATAAAAATAAACATTGAATACTTTTGGACCACATATTTCATACTCATATATTTATTTGTTTCTTTCATAGTCAGTCTTTTTACTCCTTTTTTTTAGGTAGCTTCTCTTTATTCTTTCACATTACATATTCAATTCACCCCCACCCTTCTTCTCATTCACTAAATGCCTTCCCTTTTACTAAACCTTCTCTCCTTCCTCCTCTCACTTTTTCTCTAGAAATTTTGTATGCATTCAAAAAAGACCTTCAACCAAGCTAAATTAAAGGTTTCATCGAGAATTAATTCCGAAACCTAGTTTTGTCACTTTGGGTCTATTTTTCATCTTTGAGTTTGTCACTCACCTTCTTCATTACGTGGGCAGTGGGCTCCACCACTTTGTGCACAAATTTGAATTTAAAGTATGACATATGCACACCCAAGATATAGAACCAAACAAATATTTGGGGTGAAGAAAAAAGTAGAGATAGAGATATGAGTTATGAGAATTAAGTTTGAGTTATAATAAGATACGAGAACTGAATTATGAGTGATGCTTAAACCAAACACCCCTAACTTTTACCTTTTATCTCTAGTGCTTAAAGCAAAAGGTTTTCAACAAAAAAGCTAAATTAGTTGTTTCCGAATTGACACTTTTGTTGTGCTCGTTTATGAAGGTAGTAGGTCATATAACTAACCAGTTAGGCAGTCACTCACATATGGTGTGATTTCCACTCTGCGAAAGTAAATGCTATTAAAACTCAACATTATAATAAGTAGCTGGGTCCATTTGCTGCTGTCATTGTAAAAGCTGATCGTGAGGCCTTGTATTTGAGTTTGATTGGAAACTTGGGATTGATCCAACTCTGATACAGATCCAAATACATGGTCTGCATATGAACTCAAACGCAATACACTCCAAAGGGTCTATAATAGAGGAAAATTTATCTCTTGTAACTGACATACCAAGTCATCCCCATTAATTATAACAAACAGAGTGGATAAAAAGTTATGTTTCATTGTTTCTAGTTTCCCTAAACTCATTTCTCCATCTTATCTTGACTTTCCCAACTAGGTGGTGTCTCATCAAGTTTTGCTTCCAGGATAAAAATATTCAACACCGTTCTCCTTGACCCTGAAGTGAAAATTACATATCTTGTTTCTTGAGCTCCCCTGCTCATCCCGTATTTCCTTGTTTAAAACTGTCAACTGCAACAAAGAAATATAATGACTAATCAATTTGAGGCAAATATCAAATGGCCGTACAAACGTAAAATATGCTCTACTTGTATGACTTGAATGATTTAGTACAAATTTGAAACATGTTATACTTCAGGTACAACTTGCTATTTTACACCATCCCATATTTTAAGATCAAATAGTCTTAAAGGATCTACACATATATTAGTGGGTGCTCTTCCTGAATGTAATTCAATCGAAGATAACAGAACTGCTGAATTTATAGGTAAACTTGGCAGTTAACCACTCACTTTTTAGAAGTAGGCTGCTGTTGATTTTTAATATCTATATATTAGGTTAAAAAAAAGGACTAAAGAAGAAAAACTAACAGTAACTTTTTTTTTAATACCAACAGTAACATTGTGTGAGACATTTTTTTTTTTTTTGATAAGTAGTAACATTGTGTGAGACATTGTTTAACAAAATGAGTGTAAAACAGTGTCAATGCAACATTTGGAGGATAAACATAGCCCATGTATATTTTCCTACAACTAGATATAGAATGTAATTTAATACACAGTAAAATTATGTAATGTCATAAACTAACAACCAGAATCTAAAAATGTACCCATGAGTACACAAAAGTAATATGATCAAGAATACAGTTAATGTCAATGAAGACTGGGATGGGATCAATATAGAGTTTTCTTTTTTCCTGTGCTAGTACTGTCTCCAGGCTATGAGTCATCAAATGACCAATGATGACCATGGCTGAGAAAAACCAGCATATATAAAAGTTATTTGAACTTTGAAGGTCTCACATATTAACTTTTTTTAAGGTCTCACCTATTTAAGTCAATTGCACCATCTAGACTCACAAAACAGAACACCCTGAGAAACAACCAGTATACATAAGAACGAAGCACTTATTGGGGGCACAAGAAGTTTCTACTTATACATTGTGGCTGTTCCATTACCAAACCTCAGTAACGCATTAGATTAATAAACACACATGGGCATGCATGCACGCACTAAAACATAACATAAAAGAACATTTAGATAGAAATAACAAAACCCTACCTGTCCGTGCACATCTGTGGCCAAACCAGTGGCCAATGGTTCTGCCTTTATTAGAATGTCTGCAAGGTACTCCATCTGTAAAATAAGTGCAGGTCTCTCTATGCTTGAATAAATATCCTCATGGTTAAGGACAACTAAAGAACAACCCTGATACAAGAATAGAACAAAAACACTATAAGAAGGCACAAGACTCAACAAAAGAACCAGAAGTACAGAACAAAATTGGAAGAAAAAAAGAGTTGACAGTAGCCTCATGGTCTTACAAATGCCGATGTTAATGTGCGGCAGTAATGCAGAAAGTCTGAGACATAATTTGTAGAGCCATTAGCAGCCACCTCCATAAGAGAGAAATCATCTATAACAATGGTAATACACTTCTTGTTTTCTTGAAATGAGGTAGTGACCACTTTTTCAATTTTCCCATACAAAGCAACAAGCCCATCTTTATTTCCTTCATCTCCATCTATTCATCAATTAGCCAAAGAAAACTTCTTGTGATGGTTCAATCCTATCAAGTATCATTTATCTGTCTTTTATCATCCTCCAAAAGATCTTTTTTTCTATCATGATTTGTTAAAGCAATAGACTAAATTTTTGCAAAAAGCACAAAGGTGAAATAACTGGACCATGAGTGTACAGCAGACATATTCTCGGGTGCACAAAGTTTTTATACACACATTGACATTTTTATTTTTGATAAGTAACACATTGACAAATTTCCTTCAGTGCACAAAGTTCTATGTGCACATTCATTAAGTGATTAATAAGAAAAATAATAAAATAAAGTTTCTTGGCCACACCTAACAAATGGTAAGACCAAAAAGAACAAGAATGCTTGATGAACAGATCTTGAGCTCGCATTTAGATTCCAACTTTTAAAAGACCTGTATTTATTCTTCCCTTATTAAAGAGGTTGCATTTATAGGTTCCGTCAGAAAAAATGCAAAAAATATTGTAGCTTAGAAATAGCAAGAATCAATTACACCTACTTTCTCACCTGGAAACTCTGACATGAGCAAGTCAAGGAAAAAGAATCTGTTATTCTCTCTTTGGGCAGTTAAGTTGCAACCCTGTCATAACAATATACCTCAAAAAACAAAATATATAAATTGTATTTAATTTTCATATAACATATATTAAACTGCTTTGAAAATACTAGTAAAATTAACCACTGAGCTAAATCTAAATGAAAGATGTGAGGAGTGAGGAGTAGAATGAGGAATGATTTCACAAGTGCAATTTGATATTTTAAAAGAAAGAAAAATTATCCGGGTACATTCTGCATCTCGTTTTTAAAAGCTAAAAGCGTCGTCTTAGGGACATTTGATTAATCACTTCTAAAATTTTATTGCAGCAGCTAGCTCAACATAATTTTAAACAAAAATATTCCCATAACTATAGTAGAAATGAAACACACCATTACGACCAAACAGTCTATTAATAACTAAAATTCAATGGCACATGTATTCTTTTCTGCCATTCTATTAATAATTGACATGTCCCTTCTTACTACGTCTACTTATGTTATTTCAAGTCTTCCTCTATGTTTTGTCATTCCCTCAAATGACATTTAAAAAAACAAACAAACAAAATTATTAGAAATGCAAAAGAATTGTAATCCTTCTACATTTCTTGCCTTTTTGCTTAATTTATATAAACTATTCTATTTAAAACACACACACACAAACACAAACACAAACACAAACACAACACTCTTTTTCAGAGAATATAACAAACAGTAAAAGGAACAGAATTTCTCAAACAAAATCACACAATTCCAAGAATGGTTCTAAACCCACGAAAGTAAATGAACATATAAACCAGATAATTCACCAAAATCAAAGGATTTTGGTTAAATAATTGAACTTGATTAATGCAATTGCAAATGCGATAATTGAGAGAGAGAGAGAGAGAGAGTACAAGTTTTCTGAGGACGCGATCGTAGTGAGAGAAGGGCTGAGAGAAAGCGAGGAAGACAACGACGTCGTTAGAGGAGTGAGGAGAGAGAGCACGCTTGAGGAGGTGGTGGAGAACAAAAGCGCCGCTAGTCTCGACTCGGTCCTCCACGAGAACAACTCGGCTGCTTAGCGGCCAAGGCTTTGTCTTTTCTTCGTCCACAAGCCCTAGGGCTTCGTCTAGTAAGTTCGGAGCTCGCTGATCCATTCTCTGTTTTTGTTTTTGCTTCTCTGTGTGTCACTGCGTTTTTGTTAGCTTGGGAGAGGATGACGGCGTTGTTAGACAATGTTAGAGCATTCTCATCATCAAGAATGCTAATTTCAGCATTTAACACTTCAAATACTTACTTTATAGAATTTAACATACTATTTTACAATCTCCTAAACATCAAACGTTCTTTAATTTTTACAACTTTATTTAAATAATATTATTTTTATTTTACCATTGTCTCTCTCTCTCCACCAATTTCTTTTCAACGGCTAGCCACAATCAGAAACCACCACCATCAACATTCAACAGCAAACCCAGACCGACCAACCCACTGCCACCAAAATCAACATTTATTCAAAAATCAACCCCATAGCAAAAAAAAAAAAAACAGCAACAAGAACAGAACTAAACTTGAGAGAGAGAAGCTCATCGTGAGAGGAAGAGAGGGAGGCAGAGGATTGAGCAGCGAACAAAATCCACAAACCCAAGACCCACAGCGGCCACGGCAAGCAAAACCCACCCACGACTCAGCCACAGCAACCCACCTCAGTCACCACCCACCCACCTCGTTCTCAACCCCAACCAAAACCCCCCACCCCGATCTTAACCCTAGCCAAGACCCACCGCACCGATCTCAACCCCAGCCAAAACCCACCACCTCGATCTCAACCCTAGTCACGTCAATGACCCACGAACCCAGACCCATGAACTCAGACCAACAAACCCAGACCCACAAAATCGCCGGAGCACATCAGACCACGACCCACGACCCATGACCATCGGCGGAGCACAATCATCGGCGAAGAACAGAGAGAGAAGAGAGAAGAAAGAAGCGGAGAGGGGAAAGAGAAAGATAGAAGAGAGAGAGAGAGCTTGAGGGAATAAAAAATAATTTTTATTTTACAATTAGAGCTACAGTGCAGTCTCAAATATGAGATTGCACTGTAGCTTGAATCTCAAAATTTTAGGATTTGCCCGGTTAGATGGAATGATCTTTTGTCTCAAAAATGCTAAAAAATAGAAATTTTAGGATTTGAGAGCCTTGATAAGAATGCTCTTAACCAATGCAAATCTATGGAGAAAATACTATTTTGGTGCTGATAGATGTTTTTCATCACTAAACTTTAAAAATTTTATTTGTCCTCCTTAAATTATTGAAAAGTTTATATTTTATCTCTAAACTATTAAAATATTTTATTTATATCCTTAAATTTTACTAAAAATTTTTATCCCTAAACTATTAAAAAAATCTTTTTTTTTATCCTTATTTTTATCTCTATACCATTCAAAAAACCCTTTATAAAGTTTAGGGATGAAAAAAGAACTTTTTAAAGTTTACGAACAAAAAACAAACTTCTAATAAAGTTTAGGAACCAAAATAGTAGTTTACCCTTGTGGGGATAGGATGTTCGAGCAGGCATATTGGGCTCTAGGCCATGCCCGAGGACGAGCAGAAGCTTGAGGATGGTCGATGGGATTGCTAGGCTTGGATCAATGGGCTGAGGACAAAGGAAAATAATAATGGGTCGGCTTTGATTTCTGAGGAGTTGGGCCTCCTCGAGAGGGCTATAAGGAGGTAACTGTTTTGGAATGATAAGTTTTAAGGAAAGTAGCAGAAAACTCAGTCAACCCTGCAAGACGAAATATCTGAGAAGAAGACTGCTACCACCACATTAAATACATTGCACTAAATGAGTTAGCCACATTTATAGAAAAATGACACCTAAACAGTGGCAATTCAACTCATAGCTACCTACAAAGCTTCCAAGAAGACCTGATAGGACAAGCATCTAAAAGATTTTCTACTAAATCAACAAATGGAAGGTTGGAATAAAAGGGAGCGGGGCTATATAAATAAGTGATCACCATAAAAAAGATGCATGTAATCTAAGATAGAAAAAAGGACAAGAGAGCATAAGGGTATTACCATAAACCGGAGTTGAATATAAGAACATCTCATTCTCAAACTTGACCGGGAAGCATTATTTTTATTAATATGTGCCATCAATCTTATTGCCATGGGTCCTATCAACTATGGTCCACTTTCTTTGTAGAGTTGTTCCTTGGATCAACTCATTCTCTTACAATTACATTGTTTTGGGCTTAGTGAACTTTTGATCATTGTTCTTGGTGGGCTTGAGTTCATTTTCTAATCCTTACAACTTTTTTTTTTTTTTTTGTGAAAGTTAACCAATGCAATTATTGGTTAATTTTGTATATTTGTCCTCAACCTTTATATTGTGTTTGTTTTGGGGGAATGGAATGCAAATAAAATGAAAGGAATTTTTTTTTTTTTTTTTTAAATTTTGAAAGGATGGGTTGTCCATCGGCCTGGACTCGGATCTAACTAAACCGTCTGACTCGAGGTGAACCGAACTGAAAATTGACTAATATAAATCATATAATAGTCAATTACTCAATTAGTTGATAACCGGTCCCCAACTCTAAAAAGTAAAAACCAATTAGATTGGTTTCGAGTGGGGTTTCTACTCTTATGCAATTCAACTTCAACCAATCCAATTGAAACCACCTTCAATGCCACAATTCTCTTCCTCTGAAGTTGCCATTCTCCTCATTCGACGTTGCCATATGGTGAGAACTCTATCAGATTCGAAAATATTGCGGCCAAATCAAAGGACATAACAATCAGATTTAACGAATAGAATGCATTGTAGGTGAGCATCCATTCTATTCCTTTCTCTCAAATATAGAATATTTCTTTCACGTGATTTATTAAATAAATCATGTGACTCAATATACATGTGAATTATTTTATCAATTACCACTGAGGATTTTTCATATAAATCAGTATGGAAGTAAACTTTTCATAATTTGAACATATCCCAAAATGGTGATAGACAACTCTTTTTTTTTAAAAAAAAATCTTGATAACGAAATAAAATATAATCCATTCATTTTAAAATGAAATGAATGAGATTTTAAGAACATTAAGGTAGATTACCCTAAGAACTCTAAATGATTTTAATTCTAAAAAAAAAAATTGCAAAATAGTTGAATGTAGGAAAGCACAACTAATAATTAATACAAACTGTTATTTTTGCCAAAAGCGTTATAATTCAAGTGGCACATCCTAGTATTTAATAGCCCTGAAGTTCAAATCCCCCTTCCCACTGTATGTATTGAATTATTCTTAAGAAAAATATATATTATTTTTAGTAGTTAGGCTGAGTAATGGCATTTTAAGAAAACTCCAACCCATGACCTTTCCCATGAGCAATGCTCATTTTGTCTTTAGCGGTCTAGGCTATCAGGTTGAGCCTAATGGGCTATCCATGAGTTTGTGTTAGCATATTGTTTTATTATTATTATAAAGAAATAATCAATTTTTTATTAGGGAATAATCAATTTTTTTTAAAGGAAAGAATCAAATACTTTAATACTTAATTACAATTTTGTTTATAGTTAAATCTATTTAATTCTTTATTTTGTTGATGGAAACCTATTTACTTTTTTATTTATTAAGGCTTTAAATGGTTTTTTTTAATCTTAAACAAAAAAATGTCAAATGGTTAGTTCAAAATTGCTAGACTACTAGAAAAATATATATTTAATAAACTAAGTTTAGCACAATCACTTTAAGTATCTTAGTGGTTGGCACTTGGGGAGTTCTCTTTAGAAATTCATCTATAATGTCTCAAGATTAATCCTTTATACATATCCTATATATTTTTATTATGAATTTTGAGTTCTTGGGTTGGGCAATGAGTTGAACCAACGGACTAGGCTATTGGGCTAGCTCACTGAGTGTCCATGGGCATAAAAACTATCCTACAGCCTAACCCATTGGGCTAGTGGGCTACCCATGGACCTCAACAATAACGGGTTGGGCCGCCCATTAACTCGGTGGGCCGTCGGGCTTTTGGGTCGGGTCGTGGGCCATGAATTATTTGGTGATTTTTAATTTTAACATAATTTAATAATTGGCTAGTGTCAACATCATCTATTGGGAAACAATTGGGGAGGGGGGGGGGAGGGGGAGGGGGAGGGGGGGGGGGGGGAATTTGTTCAACTCCATAATCCAATCTTTATTTGGGTTTGTGTCAGGTCACAAGGTGTAAATCTTAAGGTGAAATGATCTCTGTCTTCAATATTTTCCCGATCTATGTTGTAAAATAAAATTACTGGATGATACTCCTAATTTGTGTAGAGCTAGTAAAGAGGTTTCCTTTCTCCTCCACAAAGTGCTTGTAGTAGTTTCTCAACCAAAAAAAAGGCGCTTGTAGTATAATGATGCAAAATAGCATGTGTGTTTACACTGCCCTTGGGTGTCACGGGTTTGGCTAATTGCACTTTGGCTAATGAACTTTTTCTAGATTGCCTAATATTGACATCATTTAGTGGATTAATATAATCATTGATCCAATGTCAAAACCATGCTAGGAAAATCCTTCGGCCCTTCTATAGCAGTAATGGGTAGAGATGATGTGGGGAGAAGCAAAAGTAGCCCTTATGCAGGAAAACAAGCATAAACATTAGGCTTCAAGAGGGTGATATTTGAAGGAGATGCTTGGAAATTGGAATGTAGGGGAACTTTTCAGGAACAAAGGGTTTTCCCCTTATTATTGTAATGTAAATTTGTAATGATATTGGAAGACATTCTTTCCTCTATACTTTCTTTTTAATGACTTTTTTGGTTTTCTTTTGTGAAGATAGGGCAATGTCTAGATCCATCTTGGGGCCCAATGAGCTGCTTTTTAGAATTAGTGTGGGCCAATCTCCATCTCTTGTCCCCCACTTTGGTGTCCTAAGTACAAAGAGATGGTTCTAGGCATATGTATGTTGATCATTTGTACATATCTTTCTTTCCATAATATCCTACCTATTTATTTATTATTTTTGAAAAAAGTAAAAGGCCATTGATCCAATTTATTGAAACTGGTTGCTACATTACAACTTACAAGCTTGCATAGAGTCATCACACACTTTGTCAAAAACTAACAAACATGTTCCCAATAGTTTTTATTTTGGGTAAAATACAGCCAACATCCTCAAGCTTGGCCTAATATCAGCTATGTTCAAAATTTTTTAAAATTAACTAATAAAGTCCTTAATCATGATGAGAAGGAAGAGAAAATAAGTAACTGTTTAAAAATTAAATTGGATTTAGGAATCAAATTAGTCAATTTTGAAAAATTTTGAACCTAATTGGTATTAGCCAAAATATCAAATGTTAACTTGTATTTTATTTATTTTTTAATTCATTTCTATTTTTAATAATAATAATAATAATAATAACAATAATAATAATGTTCCAATAATGAGTAGGGACTAGGTGGTAGGGAGAACCAAACCTAGGACTGCCCCCAAAATCTACAAAATAGAGCCGTCTCCACTTGGCACCAGCTGGCACTCCCAGACACACAGTTCACATTTGTCTTTAAGCGGCCGAGGTGGATTTATAAATGCTACATAAACAGAACCAACACAAATACCTGTTATAAAAACCAGTCAATCAATACGACAGTCAAGATATTTTCGAACTTCACACAAATTCTATTGGCTTCTTTTTTGTTTTTTTGGTAAACTCTTAGCTAAGCTTCAATCCCATCAATCCGTGGGCTCACCCACACTTTTTATCTTGATGATCAATGAACAAGGTAACTTTGGATTTAGTGTTTTCATCGCCTATCACTATATTTTCATTATTTATAACTCAAAATTAGTAAGTTTCACGATTAAAGGGTGTGTTTAGATTTATTTTCAGTTTTTATTTTTCATCATTCAATTATCTGATTTTTTAGTGATAAGTTAACAAAACTGAAAACACATTTTAGATATTTTCAAATTATGAAAACTGAGTTTTCATGACATTTTGGTAAATAAACACATACTACTAGGACCCAGTAGTCTTGTCAAGTCAGACTTTCCTTCTCTCTCCCATTGGTCACTCTCCTCTTTTCTTTTCTTTTTTTCCCTTCATCTTTTCTTTCCTTATCACATTGGGTTTTGGGTTTGATTTCGGGTTTGGTTTCTTTTTTCTTTTTTTTCTTTGATGCTGGGTCTAGGCTTGGTTTCTCTATTCTCTTCTTCTTCTTCTTCTTCTTCTTCTTTTCACATTGGGTTTTTGGGTTTGGTTTTTTTTTTCATTCCTTTCCATTGGGTTCGATGAGTTTGGGTATTGGGGATTGAAGGAAAAAAATAAAAATAAATAAGAAGTAAAAGCTGCACCAAGTCAATCTGTGGGTCCCACAAAAAGTAAATTTTTTTTAGTTATCAAAGTTGGAAACAAGTGCCAAACATGTCACCTTAGGAAGTTGTGGTATTTTCAGTGGTAAGTGATGAGTTATAGAACGATGAGTGATGAGTAATGATATTTGAGTGATTAGTGAAGAGTAAAGAGTGAATATTTTTTGAAATCCAAACAGCCCCTAAGAATGCGATCAAATGGTAATTCCAATGTGCCAAAATCGTTGTTGATACTGGGTCCACCTATATAGCTAAAGCCCACGTACAATTATTTTAGAAAAATTCTGGTGTCACACCTAATTACACAACTTTACCCACAACTCACCCATGTGATGAGTTGTAGTTGGTGGAGGGGTGATGGTGGGTCCATGTGGAGACATCTCTCCACCAACCATAATTTGCCACATAGACAAGTTGTGGGCAAAATTGTATAACTGCGTGTAGCATCAGAATTTCTCATTATTTTTTTAGAAGAAAAAAAATAAGTGTAGCAACTGGTATAAATTTCTCATCTAAATGTTATTATAGTAACACTTTAACCACTCTCGATCTCAGGCTTCTATCATGTATGCAATACATAGGAGTACCAACGAGTTATTACAACTTAAGTTATGCTCGTGTTGCCCCAGATGCCTTACCACTAGACCACGGATTCAGTTGACAAGGCCACATACATTTGTGGACCATTCTTTTGTTGGCCTACACGTACTTAAAGATTCTCTCTCCAAAGCTTCACAGCCGAATTACTATAAAAAGATAAATTTTGGCTTTTACATTCTTATACAAACACTAAGGAAATTTAAAAAATATATATATATATTAAAATTCATCAAAAAATATATATATATATATATATATTAAATATTAATACTAAGTTTATTATTATTATTATTATTATTATTATCATTATTTTTCGTATAAAGAATTAATTAAATAAAGAATTAATTAAAATACGTTTTCTTTACAATAAATTAAAACCCTTAAAACCCGGTATGACAAAAATTGATTTTGTCAAAGCTTCGATTGTACAGCGCCTAAAGTCAGGAGGGCCAAGAAAGGAAGTTTTTGAATTAAACGTTAATTAAACTTTTCAAAATTAAAATTTTTTAATAATAAAAAATAAAGTTTGATACGGGTCACCTTTGCTTAGCAGCCTTTTGCTTATGAAGTGCCTCCTATTTATCCATTTACTTATGTGAGCAAATGACTGGTTTGCCCATTGTAAATTGGGTGATATGCATTTTTATGGGAGGATTACAATTGTATATATCAGCAATTGGTCTATAATAAGTTCAGGCGCCCAAGCAATTGGAAGACTTGGTCTGTAATAAAGGAATTTCCGCAGACAAAACAGGTGTTGCTTTGGTAGTCTAGTCGTTAACTATATTTATGATTTTTTTTCCATATCAAATTATCAATTTCATGTTTCTAGTTTCATTCATTTTCTCTTCTAAAAAAAAGAAAAAGAAAGTTTCATTCATTTTAAGTTTTTAACAAGAACCTTTGAGGAAAATTTTATCAAGAACCTTGCCATATATATATATATAGTCTGCTCTCAATTTTTTTTTAAATTTTTTAAGTAATTGGTTTGCTTTGAAAAAAAAGTTATTATATATCCTTACAAGTTTTCTCCTAATAAAAAAAGTTACGGGTTACATTGAACATTCATATAGAGTCTAGTCAACATAATCTCAAAAATAAATACACTCGTTTACAATTTTAAAGATAGCAATACTAGAAATGCAATTATTTTAATAATTTTTTTGCACAATTTATTAAGATGGTAAATTATGACTCTTATTTTTAGAAGAAGGTAAATCATGATTAGAACATCACATATATATATATATATATATAGATTTACATGAATACATTATTGGCATTACTTTTTACATCAACTTATTGTTGACATTTTTTCAAATACACCCATTGTTGCTATATGCCACATTAACAGTCGTAAAAAAATTGTAAAAAGTGATACTTGAAAAAATGATAAAGGTAATATATAAATGGTAAAGTTTATAAATGGTAAAGTTTATAAACAGAAAGTTAAAAAATGAAAAAATTGTATTCTTATATTCATTTATATGCACTATATACTGAAGATAAAGGTAATATATAAATGGTAAAGTTTATAAACAGAAAGTTAAATTAACCAAAGTGCTCAAATTAGGTTGAAACTATCTTTAAAAAAAAAATGCTCGAATTAGTCCTTTTTTTGTTAAATAGAAATGCTCAAACTAGTCTACTCTTAGGTAATTGCCACGCAATCTAAAAGTAGATAATAATAACAATAATAATTGATGGGGTACAAATTACAATATCGTCCATGGAGGTCGTTCAAGACGAGACTAAGAAAGCAAAGCAATGTAAGAACCTCGTCCATAAAAAGCTTGTCCACACAAGAAGGTGTTTGGACGAGCTTTGCATGGTCAAGTTCTACAAAACCACACCGTGTCATCCAGAGGAACCATCGGCCTCGTCCATGAGAAGGTCGTTCATAAAATAATAACCTCCCTTAGAAGCGGGATACGCTTAACTGGAGGATCTCTGGACGAGGACCCCCAGACGAACCCTTCACACTTAGGAAAATTCTTGAGTATGTACAACAACTCCGTATTACACGCATAACTTCCAGTGATCGTTATGTGAGAAAAATGTAACTCCTAAACGGTTGTAGAAGTTATCCCTAAATCCTCACACCTCCTCAAATCCGGGGGAGGTTACAAATCTAATAACTACTCTTAGGACACTATATAAATGCTCATTCAGACAAGACAAAGGTACGTTTACACAATTCCTAAAAAGCTGGAACTCCAAAATTATAGAGAGAAAATTAACTTTGCCATCAGAGGGTTTTTGGCCGGCAACCCCGGTCACCTTTGATCATTGTTCTTTCTTTTTTAGGCCATAAAGACAGCCAGTAGTCTCTTCACATCCGAAGCATCCAACCTACTGATTTTCTTCGCATCATCAGTTGGCGCCGTCTGTGGGAATAGAATTTTCATTTCGTTCCATTAGATTATTTGTTTTCAACGATTCGCTTTTCCCAAACAAAAGGCTGAATGGTTCGGACAAGATCGAAGGCTACCAGCCTAGGCCACCAGGAGAGTAGGGATGCTTCCAGTAATCCCCACCATGATCGTCAGTCAGCGCCTGCCATGCAACAACCTTCCATCCAACATATACAATCCATGGCTACCGCTATGGCAGAACTAACCTGTCAAAACCAAGAGTTGAATAGGGAGATAAATTTAAAGAGGCAGTACCATGAAAGACATGCCAAAGGGCAAGCCCAGAGTCAAGAGGGAAGAGGGAAAAACGTTGAGTCCGAGAATCAGTTAAGGGGTACTGCTTCAGGAAGAGTCCTCACTTGGAGAGGGAGATGGACCAGATGAGAAAAGCCATGGATGAAATGAAGGAGAACATGAGACGGGCGAACCCCGTGGATGATTTAGTTCACCATGCGGACTCCCCTTTCACGACCTCCATCAACAATCACCCCCTACCCTCGAAATTCAAAATGCCTTCCTTGGATTCGTATGATGGAAATCGTGACCCGTATGATCACATCGCTATCTTCAAGACGACCATGCACCTACAAGGGGTTCCGGATGAGATTATGTGCAGAGTTTTCCCCACCACACTTAAGGGGCCAGCGCGGATGTGGTTCAGCAAAATACCCCCAAATTCTGTGGGCTCATTTGAAGAGTTAAGTAAGTTGTTCGTCAATAATTTTATTGGAGGGCAACGCCACAAGCGTTCCTCGTCTAGTTTGCTAACTATAGAGCAAGGGAAAAATGAGAGTTTGCGGTCTTTCATTACCTGGTTTAATAGAGAAGCCTTGACGGTGGATGAAATGGACGACAAGTTGCTATTGGCCGCCTTCCATAATGGGGTCAACTCTGACTTGTTTATCTATAAGCTCTACGAGCAAGAACCACAGACTATGGCCGAACTCGTCCATTCAGCCCAGAATTTCATGAATGCTGAGGACACGATTATAGCCAAGAAGAGAAAGAGAGCAAAACATTCGAAAACAAGTCACCCACGTCATTCCTATCAAGGTCCTCGTCCTAAGAAGGCTCGGGCAGAAGAGAAAAGGGATAGAGGTAGTAAAAAGGCAAGTTCCTCAACGAGAAGTCAGTAGTACACTCCTTCGAATACGCCATTAGAGCAGGTGCTTATACAAATCAAGGATGACCCGTCCTTGAAATGGCTGGAGAAAATGAAAGGAGATCCTAACAAGCACAATAGGAACAAGTATTGTCGCTTTCACAGGAACCATGAGCACGACACGGACGAGTGTTTCAACTTAAAGTAGCAGATAGAGAACCTTATCAGGCAAGAAAAGTTAAGAAATTTCCTTAGACGAGACCATAAGGACGAGAAGTTAAAGGCCAAGGTGGAAGAGTCATCACGACTCCCGCTTGAAGAAATAAGAGTTATTATAGGAGGAACCTCAAAAGCTCAGTTATCCAAATCTAGGAAGACATGCCTAAAGGTGGTGCAAAACGCCCAGCTATCTAGACGATCTCCCCAGGATGAGGGAAGTTGATGAGCAAGCCATCACATTCACAAATGAGGATGCTGGAAGAGTTCATCACCCCCACGACGATGCGATTGTCATTACCCTACTCATTGCCGACTATACGACCAGGAGGGTGTTAGTAAGATTTGAAGGGATGAAAGTGCAACCGGTGGGCACCGTCACACTGCCAGTGGTGGTTGGAGCATACCTATAAAAGATAACCAAAGATGTAAACTTCCTTATTGTTGATTGTTCATCGTCATATAATGCTATTATCAGAAGGCCAACTTTGAATAGTTGGAAGGCGGTAACTTCTACCTACCACTTATTCGTCAAATTCCCAACTGAGTATGGCGTGAGACAATTACAAGGAGATTAACTAGCCGCCAGAGAGTGCTACTTAGCCATGTTGGCAATGGATGAGCACGTGTAGACAATGAACATAGACGAGAGAAGAATTGCAGCGGAACCCACTGAGGTGTTAGAAGATATCCCTTTGAACGAGGGCAGACTTGAGAGGTTCACTAGAATTGGGGTAAACATAGGAGAAGAGGCAAAGTGTACTCTGGTCCAGTTTTTGAAGAAAAGCCTTGATGTCTTTGCATAGAGTCATGAGGACATGACGGGTATTGATCCAAGTGTCATTACTTATCGTCTGAATGTATGCCCTTACTCTAAACCAGTGCGTCGGAAGAAGAGGGTATTTGCTCTTGAGCGAGACAATGCCATCAAAGAAGAAGTCTAAAAGTTGATCACTGCGAAGTTCATTCGAGAAGTTTATTATCTGGATTGGTTGGGGAACGTAGCCATGGTAAAGAAGGCCAATGGTAAGTGGCGAATGTGTGTGGACTTTACTGACTTAAACAAGGCTTGCCCCAAGGACAATTATCCATTGCCACTCATTGACTAGCTAGTGGACTCGACGGTAGGTCACAGGTTGTTGAGCTTCATGGATGCCTTCTCAGGCTACAACCAAATAAAAATGGATGAGGCAGATCAAGAAAAGACCTCATTCATTACTAGCCAATGGTTATTTTGCTACAACGTAATGCCCTTAAGTTTGAAAAATGCAGGGGCAACTTACCAAAGACTGGTTAACCACATGTTCCTTCCTCAAATCGGGCGAAATGTGGAGGTTTATGTGGATGATATGCTGGTAAAGAGTTTGGACGAGGGAAAGCATCTAGACGACCTTCAAGAGACCTTTGATACACTTTGGCGGTATAACATGAAATTAAATCCAAGCAAGTGTGCTTTCGGAGTTTCGTTGGGAAAGTTTTTGGGGTTCATGGTTTCGCACAGAGGAATTGAAGCGAATCCGAACAAAATCCAGGCGATACTAAATATGGAACCACCAAAGAATATCAAAGAAGTCCAGTCTCTCACCGGACGAGTTGCCACCCTTAACAGGTTTGTTTCAAAAGCTACTGACAAGTGTTTGTCATTCTTCAAAATCCTCAGGATGGCATTTGAGTGGATGGATGAGTGTCAAAGGGTCTTCCAAGACCTGAAGACTTACCTCACGACAACACCTTTGTTGAGCCCATCTGTACCTGCTAAAGAACTATATTTGTATTTGGCAGTAACCTCGCACGCTGTGAGTTCAACGTTGGTTAGAGAATAAGGACAGGTTCAGAAACCGATTTACTATACAAGCCAAGCACTATGAGGGGCAGAAGGACGATATCCAATAATGGAAAAACTAGCCTTTGCTTTGATCACGGCTTCCAAAAAGCTTGACATTATTTTCAAGCTCATGTTATCAACGTCTTAACAAGATCATCCCCTAAAGAAGGCAATGAACAAGTTGGAAACTGCAGGACGATTAATCCAGTGGGCGGTGGAACTTGGTGAGTTTGATGTCAGATATAGGCCAAGAAGCACGATCAAGGCACAGGTGTTGGTGGATTTCATTGCAAAGTTCACCCCCGGCCAAGACGAGCTAAACAAAGACGAAGGAGTTGAAAGGTGGGTTATTAATGTAGATGGATCGTCCACACTATACGCAGGGGGAATAAGAGTTATACTCAAGTCCCCAGAAGGTGACAAGTTGGAGTACGCAGCCCGTTTACAGTATCAAATCACCAACAACGAAGCTGAGTATGAAGCTCTACTCAAAGGGCTGGAGTTGGCTAAGTCTTTAGGGGCGGAATCAATAATAGTCAAAGGAGATTCTCAACTAGTCATCAATCAAGTGAATGGAATGTGTGATGCTAAGGAAGATTGGATGAAGAAATATCTTAGCAAAGTTAGGCAGCTTATCCAAAAATTTACAAAAGTGAGTTTTGTTCAACTCCCAAAGGAAGAAAATATGGAAGCAGATGCCTTGGTGAAAGCTGCTTCGGGAGGAGAAGTTATGGACGCGTACGATAGAATCTAATACATGCCAAGTATAGACCTCCCGGATATACAGCAAATAGGAGGAATAGAAAATTGGATTTGTCCAATAGTAATTTATCTTAAGGATGGAAGGCTTCCAAAAGATAAGAACGAGGTTAGGAAGCTGAGGGTCAAGGCAGCCAAATACATTCTCGTAAATGAAGTGCTATACAAGCGAGACTTTTCTCAGCCCTACCTAAAGTGCCTGGCTCCGGACGAGTCGAACTATGTTTTGAAGGAGGTTCATGAAGGGGCATGTAGGAATCACTTGGGAGCGAGATCACTATTCCATAAAGTCGTCCGTGCAGGCTACTACTAGCCTACAATTCAAGCAGATACTAAGGCTTATGTTAAGGTGTGTGACCAATGTCAATGCTATAGCAACGTCCCCAAACAGCCATCGGAGTACCAGGCCCCAATGATGGCCCCATGACCCTTTGCACAGTGGGGACTGGATATCTTAGGTCATTTTTCCTTAAGAACCAGACAAATGAAATTCTTGGTAGTAGGAATTGACTATTTTACTAAGTAGGTGGAGGCCGAACCTCTTGCAAAAATCACACAGCAAAATGTTAAGAACTTTGTTTAGGAGAACATTTTATGTAGGTTCGACGTACCAGACGACAGTTTGACAATGCACCTTTCAGGGACTTCTGTGAACAGTTTGGAATCAAGAATCATTATTTCTCGCCATCCCACCCACAAGCGAACAGACAAGCAGAAGTAGCAAATAGATCCCTGCTGAAAATCATCAAGACTCGGCTAAAGGGTGCAAAGAGGATATGGTTAGATGAGTTGCTAGATGTTCTTTAGGCCTACAGGACGACTGTGAGAACCCCGATGGGAGAAACCCCCTTTAAGCTAGCCTATGAAAGTGAAGCAGTCATACCTGCAGAAGTCCATATGGCTAACCATCGAGTGATGAAGTATCAAGAGAAAGATAATAAAGAGCAACTCTATCTTAACCTCGACCTCATTGACGAGGTAAGGATGGACGCAGAGCAAAGGATAGCGAGATATAAGAATCTTATGGCTAGGCAGAACGATGCAATGGTAAAACCCAGGCACTTCAACATTGGGGACCTCGTTCTCAAAAGAGTCTTCTTGGCAACTAGGAATCCAGCTCATGGAAGATTGGGACCTAATTGGGAAGGACCCTATAGGGTAATCAACTGCAAAAGGCAAGGGTCGTACTACTTGGAATCTCTGAACGGACAAAAGTTGGAGCATCCCTAGAATGTGGAGCGCCTGAAAAGGTATTATCAATGAAGCTTGGGAGAAATTGTCCAAGGACAAGGTTGACGCTATGGACAGTTACGGCTATGGTCTATGTGTTCACTCATATTTACTGTTGTGTTCTTATTACTACTATGGTGTGTTTTACGAATAAAAAGTGCATTAGTTCTTAAACTTTTGCACCATCTACAGACACTTTTGTTAAAGACGAGGTTATGTATAAGTATTTTCCTAAGTACTTTTATAAGGCATTAGCTTTTAAGCAGGTGCCATATCTGTGAACAATGTTTATGTAATGATATAGTTTGGATTTTCAGTGTATTTTATGCATAAATCTAATTTCAATAATAATACCCACAAGGGGGCAAAAGTTTAAAACGAATGAAAATCTCTGGACGCAGGGATGCAACGTTCATAATTTTTCCTCGAAATGAGGATAAAGCAAAGTAAAACAAGCTAAGGCATACTCGTTTAAGTTTTCCTTGAAATGAGGATAAAACAAAGGAAAATAAGCTAAGGTATACTTGTCTAAAGAATAGATGGATGAAAAAAAAGGCATACATTAAAGCATAAAGGCCCAAGGGCGAGCATCTAGCTAAGACGTTCCAACGTTCTAAGACAAGTCAAACGCTAGAAACGTCTGACAAAGGACGAGTGCCAATGGCTCAAAAGACGAGGTAAAAGGCTGGCAAAATCATCATTGTCACTTCTAAGACGAGTTACACTTAAAAAATTTAAATGGCTAACAAAGACGTCCATGCATAGTTGGGTCGTCCATAAGAAAAACGCTTGGACGACCATTCAACACAATGCTCAGACTGTTTAAAAGCCAATAACATTTAATGATGAAAATAGCGGATAAACTCGTCCATACAATAAAATTCAATACTGGATAAAAGTAGACATTCATCAAAGTTTAAAACAATGGTAGACGACCGTCGTCTAAAAACCCTTACAAAGCAAGCCTTAAAAGACGATTGTTAATAAACTCGTCCAAAGCACTCTGGACGAGATAATTGTACTCAAATACATCTTAATAAAGGTCTAAAAAACAATGGACCAAACCAAAAGAAAAACAGAACAACACTAAAGTTAAAAATCTGGTCTTCAAACAACAGGGGCGTCAGCATTAGAGTCGTCCTGAGGTGGCTTCGTGGTGGCATTGTCCTTAACGTTAACATCCTCTGAGCTCATTTGGAGGAGGGAACTTGAAGCAGCTCCACCAAGGTTAAGTTTAATGAGACTAAAATCAATCTCAGGGAATTTCTCCATTGCTTCCATCCTGAAATCTTCAAACCCTGTCGCATAGTTAGTGTCCAATAGATTGGTGAATTCTTTGGACGACCTAAACTCTGCAACTGCGTCTTCCTTAGCCTTTGCAAGAAGGGTGTTTAACTTGTCATTCTTTTTCTGGAGGAGTTCAAGACAAGTGTCCTTCTTTTTGGCGTCTATCTTCAACTCCTCGACGTTGCATTTTAACTTCTTCGCATCCTCCTTGGCCTTGGCAGCCACTTCAACCCACCTCTTAGACTCGTCCTTTCCCTTTTGGATTGCCCTCTCCAGTAAAATCCTCGTCTTGTTTAACTCAGTTGCTTGCCTAGACGCGGTAACAAATTTAGACATTGCCTACACAAATTTAAATTTATTTATTGCAATATATATATATATATATGTACATTTATAATAAGACGAAATAAACATCTATAAAGAGTACATACCTTAAAAAGGTCATGCACACCAGTCATAGTCCTTTAAAGACATGTCATAACATGTCGTCACGTCTTCGTCTGTAACAGCCTTCTCGAACCTTTCCCAAGCTAAGTCCTCACTTCCAAGGAGGTTCGAGGGCATCTACTGAGGGGGTTGAGACGAGGCAGGTGCATCAACAGTGGATGGGATTTGCATAAATGGAGGACCTTTAGGCTCTGAATCAACGTCCAAAATCTGGACGGAGCGACTTGGCGAAAGGAACAAGAGATTGGTTTGGTCGTCTTGAGTTCGAGCGTCCTTAGCCTTGGACAACCTATACTTAGCCCTCTTTTCCTTACGTCTACTTGGAAGATTCCCTAAATCAACTCCAAGTGACAAGCTTTTCCTTTTTTCACCAGTGGAGAGACGAAGCTGGGATTCCCTTCCCTGCCTAGCTGCCTCATCTACCACTTCTTTGTCCTTGTTCTCCTTCATTGTCGTCATTCCTGCAAAGAAAGACGTTAATCACAAAAAAAAAAGAGATAGAAAAGAACTTACATCTACAGGCAGTGACCTTGTGGGCAATAGCTTCAGCGGACGGCTCTGGACCTAACCCCTAAATGGCAAGACGTTGAAGGCTTACCAAGGAATGGAATGTCTTGTCAGTATATAGACGTGCTTTCTGAACTCGTTCAAGGTAAAATCTGCTCAAATGAGGCCGTTTAACACCTACAAAAAAGAAAGGAAGGTGATTAGACGACTACAATAAAAATTAACAAAAAGAGAAGGGACAGCCAGACATACCTTCAGGACGAAGGTTCCCTAACTCTCCTGTGTTGGGAGGAAATGGATCCCTACCAACCTTAATAGGATATCCAGCCCAAAAGCCAGAGACGAAGAAGAACTCCATTTTCCATTTCCTATCTGAGGTGACTAAGGATTTTATCAGCCTATAATCTCTCCCTCTGGCTGTGAACTGATAAAAGCCAAGGTATTGGTTAATCTCTAAGGGCTTATAGCAGAAGAGGAACTCGTCCACAGTAAGAGGACGATCCCCCTTAAACACCTCCCTCCATAAAACTTGCATAGCGACAATTAGCCTCTATGCATTGGGGTTGAACTCACAAATACCTAAACCTAATCTAGAAAGTAACTCACTGGCAAAGGCATTAAGGGGCAACCTTAAACCCCCCCAAGTGGTAAGCCTCATAAATGCCAACACTAAAGCGAGGTTGACAACACCACTTACCACGTACAGGTACTCTAGGATTTAAATCTCTAGGGATTTGGTCCCAAGTCTTAAGAATTCCTAACTTTCTCTCGTCTGTCTTAAAGGCAATCGCAACAGAGCAGCTATAAACTACATCTTCCTTTTCCTGAGAGGGTGCACTTGTACTAGCCCTCGTCCTAAGACTTTCCTTAAATACCTCTAAGGGAATCCTAGGGACGCCGGACGTATACTCGTCCGTAGTGTTTCCCCCACTGCTGCTATTGCTATTACTATCACTAGACCCGCTAAAACTACTAGGGTCATAATACTCGTCTATGGCTTTGTCAACACTATTGCTAGATGAAGAAAGGACTATTTCAGACATTCTTTGAGAAAGCTTAAAACCTGAGGACGAGGGTGGAGAAAATACCTAGATCTAGATGAAGGAAAGCTATGAACGTAGGAAACTTCTAGACAAGGCACTAAGACGAGGGATGTTAAAGAAGAAAATTTTAGAAATAGAAAAGGTAGCGGAGGAATTCCACTATTTATAGGTAGCAAACTCCAGTACCAGAAGTGACGCAACCACCCAAAAAGTGACACGTGCCATGTTCGTCGAAAAGTGAGTCGACGTGACCAGTCCTCAATTAAATCATGACGCGTGGCACACCTAATCGCTAACATAAAGGCACACGTCCAAAGATTGACATCAACTTATACATTCCCTAGACGACCCATGGACAAGAAGGCAACTGATGGGGTACAAACTACAATATCGTCCATGGAGGTCGTCCAGGACGAGACTAAGAAAGCACAGGAATGTAAGAACCTCGTCCATAAAAGGCTTGTCCACATAGGAAGGTGTTTGGACGAGCTTTGCATGGTCAAGTTCTACAAAACCACATCGTGTCGTCCAGAGGAGCCATCAGCCTCATCCATGAAAATGTCATCCATAAAATAACGACCTCTCTTAGAAGTGGGATATGCTTAACTGGAGGATCTCTGGACGAGGACCCCCGGACGAGGACCCCCGGACGAACCTTTAACACTGAGGAAAATTCCTGAGTATGTACAACAACTCCGTATTACACGCATAACTTCCAGTAACCGTTATGTGAGAAAAATGTAACTCCTAAACGGTTGTAGAAGTTATCCCTGAACCCTCACACCTCCTCAAATCCGGAGGAGGTTACAAGTCTAATAACTGCTCTTAGGACACTATATAAATGCTCATTTAGACCAAACAAAGGTACGTTTTACACAATTCCTAAAAAGTTGGAACTCCAAAATTATAGAGAGAAAACTAACTTTGCCATCAGAGGGTTTTTGGCCGGCAACCCCGATCATTTTTTATCATTGTTCTTTTTTTTTCAGGCCATTAAGACAGCCATTAGTCCCTTCACATCCAAAGCATTCAACTTACTGATTTTCTTCACATCATCAATGACAATAATAATAATAATAATAATAATTTGTGCGAGCAAGTTTAGAAAATACAAAAAAGTTGTGAGAATTATGCTCATTGTTAAAATATATCTAATGTAGGGTATATATAGAAATACATTAAGCTTAGTTTTTTTTTTTTTTTTTTTTTTGAGGAAGTCATTAAGCTTTTTTTTTTTTTGAGGAACAGGAAGTCCTTAAGCTTAGTTGGTAATCTTTTTTTTTTTGAAAGCAGCTTAGTTGGTAATCTTGAAACTACAACAGCTAGCTCACAGTATGACCATATTCTACGAAACCATGATTTACACATTTATAAAAATATTCTAATATATTAATTTCTAACACACAAAAGGCTATTCTATCAGCACGCTACTTGTTTTTATTTGTACCTTTTGTATGCGTTTTTTTTTTTTTTTTTTTTAACTGAATGAGTAAAGTTTTTAGAGTAAAATATCAAGGCATTAAAATTTAAAACAATGTGGCATTTTTGAGCCATGTTTATTTTTACAAATACACGATTCAACAAACTCTTTATCATTTATTTATCACATTTAAATTTTATTTTTTAATTATATCTTAAATATTCTTGTACCCATTTTTTCAAATACAAAATTTCATTTTTCAAGCCAAAAAAATACTTATGTAATGAATAATGATTCTTCAAACAAAGAGAACTACCATTCTTGAGCAATTTTCCCCTATTTTAGGAAGATTGTTGGACTTATATTTTAAGAGTATGCTCTATAAATTAGGGAGGGTTTTCGATTTGCCTATTTTATTGGATATGCAATAATAAACAAAAACATTTGAGAAGAACTGGTTTCAAAAGCAAAAATTTTAGGACCACATAAAACACCACAACCACACTTATTCACACGGCAAGCTATGAGTGGTGGAGAAAAAATTGTGGATTCATATGAAAGCTACAAACAACTAATCACAATTTACGACATAGAAAATTTGTGGCAAAAGTGACTGTGTTTTATGTGGTAATAAAATTACTCTTTTAAAAATTATAGCTTCACTGGCTGATTTGGATGTTCTAGACTTCTAGTTAAAAAAAAAAAAAAGGGAAAACAAAATGAGTTTAATGTGAGTAAATGGATAATTATAGACTTTTGAGGGCTAGAACACACTTTAATCATTCACAAGGACGTAGCAAGAAAGGTCACTCAATGAAAAGATACACACACACACACACACACACTCACACTAACACACATACACTCTCTCTCTCTCTCTCGCTCTCTCTCTCTGTTACCCTTACCTTTAGAATCAATAAGCCATGGGTTGGTTACTCTGTCCTGGAAAATCAAACAAGAAATCAAAGAAGAAGCAGAACAAGAAGCCCAACGATCCGATCTCATCAACCTCAGGTACTTCTATGAAAGAAAAAAGAAAGAGCAAATTTCAGTTACACTTATCATTCTACTTAAGCTTAATTTTAACTCTTATATACCCAGTACCATATTATTTCTTAAAGTTTGTTTTTTTTAATGTATGTGTGCCATTAAATACTTGCTGGGATTGATGGGCACTTGTCTTTTTGCCTAATTGTGTGGATCATTGTTGTGGGTCTTTCATATTGTTGTGATCTGCTTTGGTTTCAGTGGGGAATGTAATTGAGAAAATTGTTTCTGCTGATGACTGTGTTTTTGGTGGCATTGTATTCAAATTGATTTGCTTGCAATAAGATTCAGAGTTTGATTTGCCTTCAAAGTTTTTTTTTTTTTTTTAAAGTAATGAATACTGTTTGAGTTTCAATTGTGTTGTTTAATTGCTTCTATATTTGTTTCTTTGAGACCATCTACCAAACAAGCTGAATTATGAATTTTTTTTAGTGTTGGAATAGGTGAAAAATCATTGGTTAATTACTGCAATGGAGCTGATTATATTTTAGTTGTTGTGAAAGGTGCATGAAGGGCTGTTATATTCTGAGGCTGTCTTAAAGTATACCAGAAACTTGTGTAGTTCATAAACTTCTAACTTCTTGTTATGTCATACTGAATGGTGTTGATATCTATCATGTTGCCGCTACAATAATTATGCAGATGTTTCCATATTTGTTTGATGTGTTTGAAAAATCCAAAATTGAATCTTTTTTGGTGTTATTTATTTGTTTTGTCTTTTGTGATGCTTGTTTTCTTTCTAAGCTGTTAATCATATGTTTGTACTTCTCCTGTTGTCATGGCATCCAAATCAAACCTGGCATTAACTTTACTGGCATCATACTATTGTTGTTTATCGGGTTCCTTTTTTTTTTTTTAATAATTATTATATTAATAGCATTGTTGCTATGCTTTTTTGTTGCTTTAGAGAAATTGAAGGTGAATTCGTCATTGGACATAAAGAAGGAGGCCACGAAAGATGGAGGGTCTGATCACATTGGTGCATATACATTTACATTTCGTGAACTGGCAGCTGCAACAAAGAATTTCAGGGCTGATTGCCTTTTGGGTGAAGGAGGTTTTGGACGAGTATATAAAGGGCGATTGGAGAGTAGCAATCAGGTTTGTTGATTTTGTCAGTTGTTATGCATTAAAAAATAATTATAATTTCCCCCCAAACTGGTCCTCGAACTCACTAAATGGCAATTGAAATAACCATTGAGATTGTGTTTAACTACATAATGTATTTAATAGTCACATTACTAGTTTAGATGGCTTAATGGTCATGTGATTGAAAACACATGGATGATTATATGAACCACCACATGGTAGATTTCGAAGGAGATTCCTCTAAAGGCGTTTCAAATGACCATGCATGTGTATTTAATTACATGATCTAGTAAGTCACTTAAACAATTACTTGACTATTAAATATGTCCTGTGGTTGAAAGAACACGTGGATGGTAATTTGGAATTTTTCTCCAAAAGAATTTGGAGAAAAATTATCTATAAATTAAGGATTTTCATCAGCTACAAATATTTAGTGCCATTTATTAAAAACAGTTTTAGATGGTGGGTCCTTAGGCTGCATGTTTGGAATATTTTTTATATTGTTAAAGGGAAAATCTATTACCTAATAAATCCGAGTTCAAAAGGCACTAAAAATTTCTTGTAATTTATGCGCCTGTTTGTACTTTGTCCCTGATGTATACTTCCTGTATACTCAGGTGACACTCTTTTTAAATATTGGTTTATTTTTTCATTACTTATGAAAAAATGCAGTAAAAATTTCTTACCCACATTGTGACTTACTAAAGTTTAATAAAGCCTCCACTCACTTGTGGCAAATCACTGTTGCTTCAGCACCATCACTTCTCCCTAGCAATATCCTCCATAACATCACCAGGAAAACCGCTAACACTACCACCTCATCAAACCATTGCTGCCATAACCCTAGTGCCTATTGCTATTTGCATCATGTCTCCATCATCAATGCATTTGCTTCAGCTACAAGATCCACCATAATTGCATTCAAATTTTCCTCTATCAATATACAATATCCTACCACAGAATTGCCATATTTTTCACCATTATAACCATATCCGCCTCACCTGTAGATTGGGCCCCTAATACAGCTTTCTGTTCATAAATTTTGCTTCTTTTAGATAGGAAAAAGGCGAAGGGGGTACCTATAAGAATAAAATAAAAAATAAAAAAAGAAGAAGGAAAAAGACTAAGAGTAGTGAAAATTATGAAGTACAAGCAAACCACTCTTATACTTTTATGATGCAGGACAGAAGCTTTAATGAGCCCTAATACCATTTTTGTTGTGGGATATTTAGGAATTCAGATCTGAATTAGATTTCTTGATGGATCTTTAAGGGTTCTGGAATAGGTTTGATATTTAAGGGATTATGTAGGTATAGGTTTTCTTAAGCAATCACCCTTACGTTTTTCTAACCTGCTAGAATTTTATTAAAATCAGTTTCACTATGAATGTTATTGGCTACAATAAAATATTAGGATTACTAATAACAATGAAAGAGTACTTAAGAACTTCCAAACCAAAAAGGACTCAAAACATAACTTATGGACCTCTAGAATAGCCCATTCAGCAAACTACCACTACTTTATTAAAATTGAACCAGCAACTTTCTAACCTAAATAAAAATTAATTCTAATACTCAATAATAACTAAAGTGGCTTATAAAAGGTGCCAAGCAGTTGAAACTAGACCACAATTCTTGGGTCTTTTGGTATTTAATCTTTCATTTTTTTTCCTCAAACTCTTAACTGTCGGCATCTTTTTAACTCATGCCCAATTAAACATAGGGGTAACTTTTGCAAAGAACTCTCACCAGAAATCATTTATACTTTCAGCTAGTGTGGACATAAAAAGCATACTTAGTTTCCGTCATTTTGCTAAAAATAGGGAGGATACTTTCCTAGCCATGAATTTTTTTTCCCCTCGGATTACTGAGTTAGACATGCATTTAATGTTCTTGAACCCATGACCTTGTCCTTCACCCTATTCTTTTATGGGGGACATTTGCTTTCAGTTAGATCTCATCGGCATCCTCCAACCCCTATTTATTGGGGGAGGAGATGCCATATGGTCTAAGGACCATTGGCATTCATCAATATTCTTACTACCATTGTTCATCAAATTTTGAACTTTGAATTTTTAAGTAGGCTTGCAGTAAGTCCTGAACCTTCAACTTATTTTGTTTGTTGTAGGTTGTAGCTATCAAGCAACTTGATCGTAATGGGCTGCAAGGGAACAGGGAATTTCTTGTTGAAGTATTGATGCTAAGCCTGCTTCACCATCCAAATCTTGTTAACTTAATTGGTTATTGTGCTGATGGAGATCAGAGGCTTCTGGTTTATGAATACATGCCATTAGGATCTTTGGAAGACCATCTACATGGTATGTTCATCATCAGTAATGTTCCTTTCCTTCTTAATTCAAAATTTTATGATTTTCTAGCACTTCACCTCTAAATATCCCTTTGTTCCTTGAGAATTTTGCCATAAGAAGTAATTGTTCACCGGACGGAGATTTGCTGGGTTAAAGGAATCAGAAAGTTTGGATGATTTTGGAATCGCTTGGTTTTTCCAGACTGATATTTTTCTCCTTTTATCTTTCATAAGTTCAAGAACTTATTTTAAACAGGTAATCCTAAATCATGTGATCATGACTTTTTCTGTCATGATACGCCCTAAGTGGTTTACTATTTTTTAACCACATGGTTATGTGTGTTGACTTATGGTGCTTAGGAAATTTCCATGCTTGTTATTTGTGGCTCAAGTGCTTGATTCAGTTAGGTTATCTTATTTTTTGGTTTTTTCTACCTTTCATGTGCATATTCAATGTTGACAACTTATCCAAATAAGTAAATAATAGTAATGATTTACCTTAATGCTTAAACATGCCAGACCTGCCACCTGACAAAAAACGACTCGATTGGAATACAAGAATGAAAGTAGCTGCAGGTGCTGCAAAGGGCTTGGAGTATTTACATGACAAAGCTACCCCCCCTGTGATTTATCGTGATTTGAAGTGCTCAAACATTCTGCTCGATGAAGACTATCATCCCAAGCTATCTGATTTTGGCTTGGCCAAATTGGGTCCTGTTGGAGATAATACCCATGTATCCACCAGAGTGATGGGAACCTATGGATATTGTGCACCTGAATATGCAATGACTGGTCAGCTTACATTGAAATCAGATGTTTATAGCTTTGGGGTTGTTCTTTTGGAAATTATCACTGGAAGAAAAGCAATTGACAACTCAAGGGCTGCTGGGGAACACAATCTGGTTGCTTGGGTAAGATGTCCTTGTCTTCTCTGCTATGATATCTTTGATGGTAAAATGATAACCTTCTGGTATTGGGGCTAACAAAATAGAACTTGTAGACAAGTGTGTGTTATCATGTAAACTCCGTAGAGATTTCTTTGTTTGTTATATGAGGTCAGCAACCTACCTTGCTATTCATGAATCATTCAACTTCTATAAGGTCCCTTATTATCAAGTTTGAATTGGACCATTTGCATATTCAAGAGTCAATTTAAATTGCACATTTGATGGACAAGCCTCGTTGGCAAAAAGTATTTACATATTTTGCAGTAGTGATAATTTCATATAGAGAAAGAAATATAATGGTACAGTTGTAATAATTTGTTTACAAAAATGTGATTACTTGTGTGATCCTCCTAATATAAATGTTTTCTCTATGTTGCAGGCCCGACCACTATTTAAAGATCGAAGAAAATTTTCACAGATGGCTGACCCAATGCTCCAAGGCCAATATCCAGTAAGGGGATTATATCAAGCTCTTGCTGTTGCTGCAATGTGTGTTCAGGAACAACCTAATATGCGACCCCTGATAGCTGATGTAGTCACAGCACTTTCTTATCTTGCGACCCAACAATATGACCCTGAATCCCAGCCAGTCCAGGCCTCCCGCACGGTTTCTTCTACTCCCAGAACCAGAAGGGAGCAGTGAAATAGTATGTGATCAAGCCAGAAGATTTTTCCATCTTCAGTAGCCCATGATGAAGTTGCTGCCTCCTGCTACCCGTGGTGTGGTGATGCATCGGAATGTTCTCCAAATGGATTTTTAGTTGTGATTCAGAGGTCAATGGATTGGAGCTATTTGGTTTGCTATTGCCATTGCCATTGCCATTGCCGGCACATGTGGTGTGCCTGTTTCTCAAATTTTGCAGCACTCCAGATAGCAGGTGTCATGGCCAGTCCTATTGTCTTGTAACAGGAAATATATAGTATTCTTTTTCCCATTTCCTCTCTCTTTTGACGAGATTCTTTTATGTACAATTGAGCTTGGGGTTTTTGTATCTATAATTTCCCCTTGAAATAATCATTTGTATGTGCTGCGATTTGGCTTAGTACTTTTTTTATTTTTTAGTGCCTAGAAATATTTCAATGGGCATTGCTCTAAATAATCATTTGTATGTGCTGCGATTTGGCTTAGTACTTTTATTTTTGTTGAGAAAAGCGAAGCACGGTTTCTTGGTTGTTAAGAGGCCTGGGAGTATTTCTTGCTTTCGTTAGGGAGGCAGAACCTTTCTTCTACCTCTGCTGCGCTGAGAACAGAGAGAATAGACACGCTAAGAACCTGGAAGAGCTGGAAATTCCGAAATTGCTTTATTTACAAGATAAGCTTGGCAACTTTCCCAGTTCTGCCCCGAATCATTCAGTTCTCCCCCGAAGTTGAGGTTAAGTAACGTTAAGCACAATCTGTCACATCCCTTGCAATTTTCCGAATTTATATCCAGACCTTATTACCAAGCAGCACTGATGATTGTGATCACCGGAATTACATGATATAAGCTAGAAGTCGGCCAGAATAAACGACCCCATCAATGTTGCAGCAGCTCATTTGCAATTGGATTATGTACACAATGTACCATCATCTTGAAATCCACATAGAATAAGAAGATCAAAAAAAATGGTTGCCAGTGATGCAAACCATCAAGATGTTTTGAGGAATACAAAAATGCCAACTGCAATACAACGCTATTTTCATAGACTCGCCAAACTATTCCCTATCCCTATCCCTATCTCCACCATTGATTTTGAAAAACTAGTACACCTGTATGTGATAGGAAGGCTGGGGATAGATGGTTTGTAAAAATATTCCCTGCGACTGCGAGTAAAAGAAATCCCTTATTTTCAAGCGTGCAGCAAAGAGAAAATATACAAAAAGATTGCCTGGTATTCTGAATTCCAGAGCTTTGAACAATTCCACTTTATTTCTTTGCATATTTTGTTTTTCAACCTTATAGCAGAATGGACTGAGTACGAAAAACAATTCTTCGCAACCCAAAAGTAATAAAAAAGAAAAAGAAAAAATCATATTCTCCAGATAACTTTTCCATATAATATATTACGTGACTAACTGGGCCAACTATGATCTGGAGAGAGAGAGAGAGAGAGAGAGTGTGCGCGCGCGTGTGTGAACAGTAACTGCCAGGGATTTCTACTGAGAACTACACTACAAAATACAAAACAATAGAAGACACTGATTGGAAGATTATACAGACGCGACTAATATGCAGTAACTGCTGGAAAATTCTTTCTTTCTTGAACTGCAAGTCCAGATAAATCAATACAAGACAGTAATGCAAAGATTATACAGTTGAATGACCATTGCTCTCATGTTTCTTACATCTCCTTCTCTATACTATTATTACTACTGATTTAATGAACAAACAAACAATGAATGAATATAAGCTTTATATTGGCTCTGTCTAATCAATATTACAGACAAAGAGACTATATCTACCCGCTCCCTGAAGTGTCAAATTGATGCATAAGATATCCACCAAGCAGAAAAGCATATTAGAACTGGGGCAGTGAAAGGAGTATATCTATTGGAGTATCATTCTAATAAACCTTCTATTCTCTATTCTTTGTCTTCTACACCATTAGCACCTTTCTCTGGCGTGCTGGGACTCCGCCCCTCATTGGTAGATTTGCCATCAATTGGCTCCTCAACATTAGTTGGTTTCCCCTATTGCATTCAATGAAAATTTGATTAATAATTTTAAAACATATGAAGCACAGTAACAGAAATATTGTAAACCCCTTACTTTATTGAACATGATTTGTTTCCTGCTTACTAATATTGTAAGATTCAGATATACAGCGGATTTTAAGCATGTATGGTGTACATGAAGAGAGAACAAATAGAAACTAACCTTGTTCCGATCTCTCCAGCCAATTCCAAATGGACGAGATAGCAAACTAATTTTTCTTGCAGGAAAATCTTGTGCCTCTTGATTGCTTTGTACTGTTGAAGAATCTGGATGTGGAGATCTACAAATCAAAATTGCACAAATCACATCCATAGCGGCATAATATGCAAGCAATACAGAAATGTTCCTAAGCTGATACCCTACATATACTAGGACCTCTCCCCCCCCCTCTCAGGTGAGGAAAAGGTAGGGAAAGGGTTAGGGGGTAGCTGCATGTAAAAAGGCAGATGCTGCAGCAAATAGAGACATAAAGGCAAAAGAAGAATCATATTAACAAATGGACCAAAGTCGAATACATACCGAGGGGAAGGTTGTGCTTTAACTTGGCCAGATTGGTACTGCAAGGTAGCTTCCAGCATTGATTCTGCCATAACCACTCTCTTCTCCATTTCAGCAAGTGAAGCAGTGGCCTCTTCATACTTTTCCTGCATACATATAGTTGTTGTAGCAGGGGGTATTACATACAAACAAAAAAAAAAAAAAAAAAGGAACAGAACATCTGAATAATCAAAATTGGAAAGTCCAAAGATAGTAATTCCACTAAATGTACAAAACCATCCAATCTACTCATTCCATCAAGACTGGTGCAGACCAATATGAATACACAATAGAAGTGCTTGCAGATGTTGGATACAGAGCATACAGGGAGACAGAAAATTGTAACATGATGTATCAAACTAATGACCGCGGTTCATAAAGAGTCAAATTTCAAAAGGAAAAAAAAAAGGGTAGTGAGGAAAAAAGATGGTAACAGTTCCAATTTTATCACTCCAAAAGACAAACTTGAAAATTTCTGAGAGACTGGTTTTCTATTCATGAAATTTGGAAGGAGTCCTAAGTACATTGCCTTAAATGGCAGATGTAACCAGGCTGGTTTGGGTTTTATGTATTCTAGTCACAGACCTGTGTGATGTGCAGAAAAAATTGACAATTGGTTTTTTTGTTAAGTGAAAAATAAAAATAGTAAATGAGACTTATAAGTTAAAAAAGTTAGTCTCAAACTATTCTAAAAATAATGTGATTATTTTCTAACAAAGTATAGTTGATACAATATATTAGATTTTCTAAATTAAGCTATCTATATTTTTTATTTATTGTTATTTAAAAGTGTTCTAAATTTTTAAATTTTTTTTCAAGGATATATAATGCAATTCACATTCAATTATTATAAGAGCAAGATACTTTGTAAGTAATGCAATGTGTGGTTGGAATTTGTTTATGGTGTTTCTTACAAACAGTTCATCATCTATATGCCTTGAAAGCATATATAAGTAACTCCATCACAAATATTAGAAAAAAAATACAAGACTTTAATAACATAACAAAAATGTAGTTTTATCAAGAACCTACCAACATTACATAGAGAATGTGACATAATAGTCAATGAGAATGTGGCTCTCTCTCTCTCCCTCTCTCTCTTTATTTTCATACACCCTAATATTCCACCTCGTTTAACACCTTTAAGAATTTCTTACATATAGATGACAAAAATTGAGGAATTGTGGAGCATCAAATATCAAAGAACTTCATTCCAAAGAGACCCAAGGTTATCACTTTAAAATCCGGATGAAGAAAGACATAAAAGGTAGATAGGATAAAAAATTATAATACTTGTCTACAAGAGGTACTATGGGATTTGCTGCTAGTGTTTTTGCTGCAGGTTTATCTGGTTTGAAGAAAGAGCTTACTCATCCAAAAAATCCGTTGAAGGAATTATATAAAGGACTGAAAGAGAGCACATCATGATCTAAGATGATATCAAACATAATTATGAGCCAACCTCCCCCCAACTCTCATCCCCTTCATAGGATATTTTATCAGTATAAGACACTTTTTATTTTTGATAAGTAAAATTTTTTAGTAATAAAAATAACTACCCAGGTACACTGGAAGTATAACACTGTAAAATGGTAGTAGAAGACATGTAACAGAAACAAAAATGCTGACATGTTACAGATAAAATTAATGTTTCAATATCATGTAAGACAATAAAATATAAGAAAATAAAGTCTCAAGGAGGGGAATATTGTGCAACAAAAACAACGTTTCAAAAATCAGCTTGGTCAAGATAGATAATATTGAGATTAGAGTATCACCAGATATGGCTCAATACATAATACAGAAGAAGTTTATTAACATGTTTTAAGGTACAAAAAGACAATTATTTACATAATAATACCCATGAAATTGATGTAGTACAGAATCAGGACAAGATTAAGTAATGTACAGGCAGCCAGGCTTCACCTAGGATATTGTTCTTGATATTAACAACTGGCCAAAGACGACCATTTTGTTGACTCCAGATAGTTAGCAAAGATTGATAAATATAACTACAAGACAAGGGCTAAAATTGATACAACTACTAGTATGAGCTTTCTTCAACTTGCGAATATATAGCTCAATAGAATCTAAGACACACTCAACATCAGATATGCAAGCAAATTTTAGTGAATTAATTACATAAGGATGGTAGATGATGGAATAACTACCCAGCAAAGCAATGAAGAAACAAAACCAAATGTATAGAAACTAAGAAGTAAACCTGAAGCACTTGAGCAGCATATCTTTGAGCTGCTGCATCTTGCTCGGCAAATCTACGAGCATCTTCTGTTAACTTTTGCTCTTGCTCTACCCGCATCAAAACCTACAAGATTGGTAAAATGATTCAATATAACCATGAAATACCATAACAAGTTATGAGAAGATGGTCTTATCAGAGTAGGAAGTTAAATAAAATGGAGGAAAAATGAAACCTGAAGCATGGCATTTTCTTGTTCCTGCTTATCAGCAACGGCCCTCCGAAGCTCAGTAACCTCTTGCTCTAACTGCTCAACCTGCAGATTGTAAGCAGAATTAACCTTTGACTAAGGTTTTCTAACAATGGATAGGAACTTGCAGAAGAAAGCATCTATTTTCACAGAAATGTTTTGGCATCCCACATGCTAGCATAACACTATCTTCAGAACATGCAGGCTACTAAGTACATCATTGTCTTTAACTCTCTTATTGCCTCTAAATCAGGCCAAGCACTAAGCAGTTTTTTGATAATTTGGCGGTTACAACAATGGTGGAGGGGGGATTTGAACCCAATTTCTCCTAACAAAGGAGAGTAGGCTATGCCAATGAGCTGCAAGGCTCACAGCACCAAAGTCTACAAAGTTTGAAGCAAAATCTAAATGCAATGCACATTAATTTCACTATGGCAGTGAACAGCTGCTTGCAGTGTGAAAAATCTATTAAGACCTTGCAGTAGAGACTCTACATAAATTAAAGAAGATTCACTTTTTTCTTTCAATTTTTTATAGGTAAATACAGATGCACTCATACAGGGATTAGCAAGTGACCTCACCTCACCACCTTTTCCTTGTGAGGGAATGATATACCCATGGTGAGTGCTTTACAACCATCCCCAGATGTTAAAGGAGATGATATATATCAACTGAAAAACTAAAAAAGGACAATGCTCCCACCATAGATTTCCTCAGTGAACTGGGTTTTTTTTATTACTCTGGCATAAGATCTACACAAACCCCACCCTCATATTTACCAATTTACCCAAGGCCCAGGGGCACTCATTGTCCCTCAGTTATCCTTTAAATGATGTTCTTCAAACCAAGGTAAGTTTAATCTAGACATACACTTATATTTTAACATTAAAATACATTTTCAAAATCATGCATGCAACAAGCTCAGCATGGTAACCAAAAAAAGGTAGATATACATTACAAGAACTGTATTTCTGATCAATAGAAGAACTGCTATGTGTAATGGTATTCAGGATATACCCTGGCACTCAATTGCCGCCGATTGTCCTGCTTGACCATCTCCATTAGAGCTGTCTCCAACTCCTCAGCTCTGAAAAAAGTCAGGAAGAAGCCAGACTATCAGTTATGCATTAATGAAAAGCAGTACTTGTGATTTGTTTAAGGACAACAGTATTCCATGACTGAATGAGGTTGCTGTGAAATCATACTCTGTAGACCAGGGGACATCAAGGAACTTTCCTCAATTTCCATAACAGACGGCTATCTTAAGGCACCCCAAGAACAAAGAAAAATAACTATAAAGATATAACAAACAATAGAGCTCAACAAAGGTTGTGATCTTAAAACAGCTAAAATAAATTTCAGATATACGAGAATTCTCCACGTCCTTTCTAGAGAGGATTCCTCTTAAACATTGGTACTGACATTGTACTTAACGCACAGACTGTCTGATGTATTGAATGGGCAAAGGAATACGGACCTGGAGCAAGATGGAAAACCTTTTGTGGAAAAGTTTTGATACGGAAGCAAAGGTATAAACAAACAGCAACTATAGGAGTTCTACTAGGAAGAAGATTATATAGTAATTACAGCAAATGGGTTACTTATAAAAAAAAAACTACAGCAAATGGGAAGACAACTAGATACAAGGGCCAAGTGAACATTTCCAGCTGACAATGGAAACTCCACTTAGTAACATCTTGAAGTTTCCCTCCACTACATAAACTAAACATTGTTGCTATTCAAACTCAGAACCCCAAATGCAGTGCACGATGACCAATTTTCAGCTGTTCTTAATAAGGCAAATTCTGGTTTCTGCACACACACCCAGTCCCTGATCCGCCATAATTTTAAAAAATCCCCCATCCGCCCCACCCCCCAAAAAAAAAGAAAAAGAAAATCAATATTCAATTTATGATGACCAATAGGTGAGTAATTTGAAGAGGAATATGGAATACCAAAGCCTGAAAGCAATAACTGAATAAACAATTGTTGAAGACTTTCCTAGTAACAGGGACTTTCATGCTTAAAGTATACATGGTACACAGGTTATCTTATATGTAATAAAGTCCCTATCATCATAAAGCAGCTAAGATTGAGAACAAGACCATAGTGTTGGCAACCAAGAAAGATAAAAAGGATTCCTATTATAAGTTAGGAAGATGTGCATTTAATAGCAAATATTAACCTGAGTACAGCCGATCTTTCTTCCTCCAGCAACTTGCACAATTCAACCTTTAACCACACCACCTGCATGTAGTTCATATGTTAGACTCACTTATGGTGTGAGGAAAATGCTCTAAAGTATCATCAACAAAGAATTCTAATACTTAAATTCATATTTATACAATGAAAAAAAGGACCGCAGAAGACATTAAACATCCTTCCAAAGCTTTCTACCTTGGGAATCATTACAAAATGGAGTAAATCCTTTCTTTGAATATATATTTAAACATGCACCCCGATGGCTCTTGAACACATGAACTCACCCTCCACTTTGCTTTTACAAGGGGTGGAGGACCTAGAGGTGCCATTTAAGCTAGAGCTCATTAAGTTCTTTAACAATAATATGAAATGGCATAACATTAAACCTCCATTTCTCTTCTTTTGCCCCTTCCACATTTCATATTCAAAAAATAAGATAAAATCAACAAAATATGTTTCCCTCCTTAAATTTTGGCACAATGATCAATATGCTAGTGCGTGATCTATATTAATTTGAGTCATGACGTGACGCCTCAAGATTTATTATAATAATAAACATATCTTGTTTTAAGAAATATTCCGCCTTGATTTTTTACCTACACTGATGGTTTCTTCCAGTATATATGTAACTAAAAATCAAAAAAATATGGACATCTTTGTTCTTTTCAGTAATTATGGAAGGAAAAATAAAAAGTGCAAAGCCAAAAGTACAGAGGACAGATGACATGATGACAATCAATATATTGTGACTTATAAGCTATCCTAACAAAAGTAACCATTTCCCTTTATATCATCTACAAAAGGAATGCAGCGTCAAGCAAAAAAAAAAATTTTATGAGGCTCTTAATCCTTTAAGAATGTGATGCTTGACTCAGCCCAACTTTGATGATCATGCACAGAATTGTGCAACTAAGTTGATAGCAAATTTGAGTAAAACAAGTGTTAAATCTGAAATAAAAAATAGCATAGGTTAATATGTTTGGTACCTTTTATCCATACATGAATCTATCCTATTGGCTGAATAACCATGCACAAGCATTTACAGGAGCGAAATGCTTACTTCATTGTTTTCCGAAGTTAAGGAAAGGACAATGCAAAGAAGAAGAGGAACAAAGAGCTTATTTAAGTTATTTAACTTCATTGTTATCTAAAGAAAGGACAATGCAAAGGTGACAAATATGAGAGAAGACACACAAGACCTGCTCTTGAAGATCTTTGACAGAATCAACCTCCACATCCCCAGTAAGGCTAATGACAATTTCATCTGCATTAGTGGACCCAGACTCCGAACGAGATAGACTACCATTTGTTTGTGCATCAGTCAATTGTTCTGTTTTATTAGCTTCTAATATCATTGATTTAGGATCATGCTTAAAACCATATAGTTTAGAAGCCAGTCCTTTGGAGTCCCTCCAAGCCCGAAGCCCCTTTGATCTTTCCTCAACTGCAGCTATAACTGCTGACCGATGTTTAGTTCTCAACTCCTGTAATCGGGTTTCGTTTACATTTTGGTAACCCATGCAAGCAGTCAGTACAAGTTGACTGCTATCAAATGTTGAGCCAGCCAGCGATTGCAGCAAAGTAACTGCATCTCCAGCATCCTTAGTCGTAACCAATGCAGGGCCTACATGAAACTGAGCTAAATTAAGTTTTATAGAGTAAAACCACATACATGGTACTAAATTTATATTACTTGCACCCCCAAAAACATATCAAAGTATTCAAAAAACTCAATTATTTTTTTACCCAGTACCATATAACTCCATCAAAGCAAGTGCTGTTCTAAACAGCATGACGCGGTTTCCCTCAAAAAGAAGCACGTCCCAGACTCGAAGAACTGGAGCAAGGATAAATCCATCAGATTATATAAAAGCTTTATAAACAAGGTACAGGAAATGAGAATGCAAAGACTGGTATGATAGCCAAGCATCAAAGAATACGCATATAGATACAAGATGCATGTCAACACAACTACGCTTTAATATTAAAAAGACACAACATAAAACCTGACCACTTTCCCATGGAAGCATGTTCATAAAAATGGAAAGGAACCACGGTCCAGTAACCCAAGCCACCTGTACTCCCAGGTAATCTAGATGATGGACTGCATCAGATGTAGACATAACGTAAAAAAACTACTCAACAAGCTTTGTACAGATAAAAAAAACTCAGGAACTGCAAAGACAATGCGAAGAATATACGAACCCAATTTAGGAAATCTTTCCCGTACCAACTCCTCAAAAGCAAGTTGGTCAACCTAAAAAGCACAACAGCCTATTAGAAGAAATGTGCCATCCTCCACCACTATGCAGTAGCTATGAACTTTCCTTGACTTCATTACCATAGCACTTTTGAGGAGAGCAGAAAAACACATATCACTCAAACATGAATGAAAGAATACCTGAGACTCTATCATTTCCTCTGAGTAATAGCCATCAAAATAGTCATCAATGATGCCCATCAAGGCCCTGAAAATTTTTAGCTTGATTAATAAGGGCATATAGACAATGAAGTTGACAGCGAAAAACATAAATGTTTCACAATTATAGAACATTTAGTCATGTATTCTTACAGGCGAGAATGCAATTAAATATAGGGACAATAACATTAGTCATGTTCCCTCTACAGCATATACTTATTCTATGCAAGTAAGGGAGTATGCATTCAGGAAAGGATTATGTCAAATGTTTCAGACTTACCAAAATGCATTTTCTTCAGGCATCAAAAGTAGTAATAAGCCAGCAAAGAAATTCATGGCCTGCATATTGATCAAGTCCAATAAGATAAATGTCAGACAGTCAGTTATCTGGATTTGTACGGTAAATAGAATAAAACTTAGCAACCCAACCAAAACAGAAATTTGGGTAAGGAGTGGCATGTGAAAGCCTCTTTATTCCACTGCAATCTGCTGCAAATCTTTGAAATTAACTTTTTGGAAAACCCAGCTTAATATGTCCCTCTTCACTTGGCCATGCAAAACTAATTTGAAGGGAACTAATTTTTTTAACAATTATAAGCCAAATGAAGAACTAATGGCTTATACCCTCTTTTTAACGGTGATTACACGCAGACTTGATGGGCCTTGAACCCACAGCCTCACACTCCGCCTTGTCTTACAAGTGGAGGAGATGCAATTTCAGCTAGAACTCATTGGTGGCTAATATTTTCTCTAAAGGCAAAGTATGACACATCAATCAATAATCATTACTGTTAGTAAAATTTCCTTCTGGAAAGAGTAACTTTTAAAGTACTAATTTCTAAGTGAACGTGATTTTCTATATCAATCTACTTTCCATTTTTACTTCCGTGAAATCCTTCTAGTGTAGTGGGCTCATGTAAGCTTTCTAACACTATGTTTGGGACTTTATAAAAATATGGAATGGAGTAGAATTAATAAATCATAAAGGAATGGTATAGAAATAGGAATGGGGTGTATTGTATTGTGTCTGGGAGTATATAATGAAAGAACAGAAACCAAAGAATTATATACAATTTCACTAGTAAAATCTTCCCCATTTATTAGTCTTTTCCTTAAAATATGGAAAAAATGGATATTTGACCTCTAATTCATTAAAGGAACAAGCGTCCTCCTACCTTTGAGAGGAATGCTTGGGAAAGAGTGGAATGAAATGGGCATTCCCTCAGAGTTCTTCCATTCTTTCTACTACAATCCCAAACAAGGGAAGAGATGGAATATACTTCTTTTTTTCTTTTCTTTTTTATAGGTGAAATATTATTTGGACAAGAGGGCCCAGTCCACACATGTCTAAGCCCAATATGATTTAAAAACCTTTGTATTCCATTCCTTTACACCCTTTCCCCTTCCAAACGAACTGTAATGGTCCCAGAGGCACTTTAGTTGTCGATTTGTCACATTGCAAAACATAACTATTTAAATAATTGTGCTAGGTTGGGTGCTATAAGTTCAAACTGTGTTGCAGATGGCAAAAAGTTTTGTGTCATTACATAGATTGTTCGTATCATTTAAGAGATTTCTGTAACAGTAGTATCCTTAAAAACAGTGCAACCACAATCAAAATAAAGCATACAACCTCTTCTAGAAACAAATACCTGACAGTACCCAACAGAGGGATTATGTCTAGCATATGCTGTAAGTAGGCGCCTCAAAGCATTTCTACCATCCTCATCCAAAGCAGGATGCCCTGGAAATGTTCGAGGCAAATCCTGCAAATAAAACCAATAACAATAAGTTGAGAAAACTGGATTAATTATATACACATAGAACGTAGATTCACAAAATGAACCTATTGAACACTAAGGTTGAATAAGAGTGGGACGTAATGACCTTCTCAATCTGCCCTTTCCATTTCTCTGGCACGCATACAGAATCTGTAGTAAATCCCTCACCATTGTTATCTGACTGCACGTTATTTTGTTCTTTGTTATTGCCAGAATTAGTTTCTTGAGTTAGCAGATCCTGGTAATAATTGTCAACTCGACGTGCTCTCACACCCACAAAAGCTTGCCAAAGCTGAAATATTTCAGGCATAATGCAATTACAGAACTTAGTCACCAAGAAATAAACTTTAACTATAAAAAATAGCAAAATGTAATATTAATCTGCACCTCTCCCCTTAGAGCCATAGGCACTCCACCGCGAACAAGGACTTCTAACTCTTCTTTCCAAGGAAACAAAGATTCCCAAGGGGACACATCACCAGCAGCACCAGTAGCGGGGGCACTGGCAGTATCACTTGCAGGAGCATCTTGAATGGGATCAGTCCTCTCCGCGTCATAAAACTCGTCCTCAGAGTCCTCCTCAGACGCTCCCTTAGAGTATTTAACCTCTTCAACAGGGGAAGGAAGTGGCTTCCCAGTTCCAGCGCCTTGCTCATCTTTTGATAAATTAGACTTCTTCTTCACACGAGTGCTCATCATCTCTTCAATGGCACAAAGGGACGGTCTGATCTCAGTCCAAATTTGAACCTTATGAGTTTTCGTCTCCTTAGTTTCAGGTACCTCCTCCTTTCTAGCACCATTTTCAGCCGAATCATTAGAATTGAGCTTCTGGCTACTTAAATCGTCTCCTTCAACAACCTTCTCTAAACTAACATCTGCTTCTCGCTCTAAAACTCCAGCAGAAACAGCCTTCTTATCTTCTTCCACTGATAATCCATTTACAGGCGGTTGAGCTGACTCTGCTTGCCGCTCCAGGAAAGACTTCCACCTATCTGATCTTTCCTCCTCTTCCTCCTGAAATGGTCAACTAACATTACATAAAAGCACAACATTGTTTTACATTGCGTCTCTTCAAACTCCATTCGGTTGCTGAGAAGAAAAATGTAACTTATGATTTGATCCCTGAAATTTGGGGTACGAAACGTTTCGATTTATTATTAAAAAGAGAAGAATAATTCAGCCCCTCTATTTAAGGAGTCGGTTCAATTTTGGTCCCCTAATACGGAGTTGGTTTGATTTTGGTTCCTTAAATATGTGGGTAGTTAGATTCGGTTCAGGGAACCAAATCTCTTAATACTCAAGCATTCTCTTTTGACTATCTTTGCTTAGTCTCTAATTTCATTAGATAAAAAAAGTTTATATATATATATATATATTATAAACTCTATAATCCTTTTTCTCTTTCTTTTTTCCAAATTTTCTCACCAACCAAACAAGAGTGTTGACTGTTGAGACTCAAGACTAGTATGAAGGAGCACAACAAGTAGAACAAAACCTTATAGATATTAGCATATTCGCGGTATCTCTGTACATGTTGAGGCCTCACAGCAAATCCATAGGCGTCCCTGTACACACCAATTCTATCAAATTCCCAAAAAAAAATTATTAAAAAAAAAAAAAAAAACACAAACAAAGCAAAGGTCTCAATCACAAACAAATCAAAAACTTAAGTCCATCACAACTACAAACCATGAACCACGAATTTTTTTTTCAGAGCGCGATCGCAGCTCGAATTACCTGCAATCGGCCTTCATAGACTGCCGATTCACACTCAAAAACCTCGATTCTATTCTATTTCTTTTACCGTTCGGCATTGTGCTTAAGCGCCAATTCAAAAATCAACTAACAAGAACCATTACACACTTCACACTATTTAAATCCAAGCAAACTCACTGAATTTACATACATAAAAAAATAAAATCAAATAAAAAAAAACGAATCAAATAGCAATAACTACTTTTAAAAAAGAAGATACGATCGGAATAATTGACGGTGAGATTTTAGCAAAAGTACACTACGTATATGTAAATGTATGAAAAGGAGTTTGATGGATCGGAGGGCGAATTGGGAGAGGACACGTGGAGAGGAGAGAAGGGGGGTAGTATGAAGAGAAGCGTACCTCTTGTGGTCGAAGGTGATGACTGAGGGGTTGAGGGTTTTGGTGGTGGCTTTCATTTAGTGAGAGGGATCGGGGTTTTTTTTTTATGGGTGAGTTTATCAGTTTGATGAGATCTCTGTGCTACAGACTTGATTTGCTGTAGCAAGCAACTCTGGTAATTGAGAGAGAGAGAGAGAGAGTCTGGGATTATAGTGAGAGCCCTCTGTGTGTTTTGTATGTGAATTGTGATGGAGTAGGAAAGTTCTAAGTGGAGAGAGAGAGAGAGAGCGAGAGAGACAGAGAGCGGAGTTGAGATTTTGAGGGTCACATGCTAAGGCAAAATGGGCGAGATTACCGCTCACGTTGCTATTACTTGTGCTTTAGATTTCTTAACACTGAGTTCTAAGATTAAAAAGTGACAGCTTTTTCGTTCTAATATTAAAAATTTGACAGCTTTTTTCGTTTTGATGAAAAAAGAAAAAATTGTTCGTCAAATCTCATTCAAAAACAAAATTGTGAAAAATAATGTCTTCCTTTTTACTTAACCTATTTCACTTTTTTTTTTTAGAAACTTATTTCACTTTTGTACATTTTTTTAAACCTTGTTTTTACTAGACATACTCTATCATAACACATTGTTTTGTTTCAGTGATTATGTTTATTAGAAAATGAGTTATTTTTCAAAAAATATTTTCAATAAAACTATCTTATTGTACTAATGTTTGTTAGCAACTTTAAATGAATTGAAAAACAATTTTTTAACTTTTCATATTTAGCTTGCTATGAAATAGAGTTATTCTTCAAAAAAAATTAGTAGAAAATAATCTATAAAAATAAGTCATACATTTTCGTTTTTATGTTGACTAAAGATAGTTTTTTTTTACTCATTTTTTCTAATACTATCAAGCATTGGAAAAGACAAAAAAAAAAAACTATTTTTAAATAAGGTTTTTCATTGAAAGAACAGAGTATTATAAAAATGGTCCTGCTAACGAATGCCCTTAGGGCATTGGTTAACAATCTATTTTAGGAAAGTTTTTACATCACTTTTATGGGAAATGAAAAAAACTGTCAAAATATTTATTACTTTATTTCATTTTCCCATAAAAACTTTCCTCAAATGGATTGTTAACCAATGCCCTAAGGGCATTCGTTAGCATTTCCCTTATAAAAATAGGTTTATTGGATTTCACCAAATTTTAATGAGTTGAAACGTGAAATTCAAACTCTTTATTTAAAATAAAGGAGAAAAATGACCACAAAATATAACATCTTTTATTGCTCATTTAGGGCAGGTTGTGTTCATTGATTTTTTGGAGTTGGGTCTGTTTAGAATCCGCTTATTTTACTGAAACTGAAAACTTTTTACTAAAAGTACTGTAGATAAAGGTAAAAGTTAACAGAAATATTATAGTGGAACTCATGAATAGTATTAAAAAATGCAATGGAACTCATAAATAGTAGCAAAAATAAATTAAATAGTAAAATAAGCTGACCTTTTAATTGATAGCCAAACGCACACTTAAACAATAAGTTAGACAAAAGTACCTCTAAGAAAATAAAAAATATTTATGAGATGATTTCATAAGGTGTGCTTCTCCTCATAACAAGTGGGACTCACGTGACGATCTCATGAGACTTTCCTCTCATAATACGGAGGACTCTCACACATGTGGGTTCAGCTTGCTGCAAGAAAAAGTTTCATAAGACCGTCTTATAAAATATCTTCTCCCAACTCTAATCTCAAATTGTTTTTCTTAATAAAAAAAAAATACTCATTTTTTTAAAAGCACATAATTTAAAATTGCCTTCTTTTTTCTTTAGGAAGAATTTAAAATTACCTTTGTTTAATCTAAACTATGAAAGGTTTTAATTATGGAATACAATTCGGGTTTAAACATGGGATACAACTTATACAAGTCCCTTTCCAAAAAAAAAAAAAAATACACATGGAATACAAGTCTCATACCACATCTAAAAGCACATTTTGCATTCTAGTTTTATAGCGTGGACTAGTGCTAATGTGGCAGCACAAAACATATGATATATGGCATTATCATTGTCCCTGTTTTTTTTTAACGTTACTCTTCCTTTCGGTCATTCAGGAGTGGATAATTCTTTGGTGGGAGCCATTTAGAAAGTAATAAACACACCCACTCCCACTACACAAATCAAAGAAAAAAAGAATGAAAATTTTTGAGTGTGCCTAATAAAGCTAATCTAACTCGAATTGATTAAATTCCAAAGATGGATACGGATAAAAAGAAGTGAGTATTGCATTATTGACTGACTGATGATACCCTTAGAGGGGCCAAAAAAAAAATCTCACCGTTAAACTTTGATTCCTTTTTTTTTTTTTTTACACATACATTTGGTGCGCATGAAATGACTAATGAGTAGGACCCCCAGGCCAAGCAAGTTGGCCCATCGTTATTATTAGTACCATAACATATGGAGCTAAAAAGGTTGAGCCTTTTTGTCATGACCATTTCGACCAGTCGACCCTACGGTCGCATGTGTGTATAAAAGAACAAATCAAAAGAATGGACCAACATGCTAAGCAATTAATCTGTGTTTGATGCAGCTATCAAACACACATAGATTTACGTTATAAATACAATCTAAACAAATAAATGTCATTTTAAAAGTGTTGTTTTTGATGATTAAATAAGAGATGTATAGTTTAATCTCTGCTTATATTAAAATACTAATTGGTATCTTGATCTGATAATAAAAAGTTATCATTAAAAGCAGAAGTCATAAGTTGAAAGTCTTAAAAAAAATTATTTTAAAAAATCAAAGTTATATCACAAAATTTATAATATTTTTTCATAATTATTAAGATAATATATTATAATTAAAGTGGTGTCACCCATCCATGTGTATGTGAAAATGACTTTAGACCCCAGACCCCTTCGCAATTCATCACCTTATTCTCAAAAAATTAAGAAACAAATTAATATGTGAGTGTGTTTTTTTTTAATTACATGCATAAATTTTATTGGTAATTTTTCCCTAATCAAGGAGTTTGCATCATTCTCTGATGCCCCCTAATAATTGCCTCCAGTTGAGTAACAGTGACATGCTTTCTGTTTACTACTTTACTTTGTCGGCAGAAGACTATTATCGAGTTCTGTAATAAATCAGGCCAATTGTTTGATTGGATGGCACTACAAATATATGGATTGAATTCCATAAACACAAAAAACTATTTTATGGTATTTGAGTAAGCGTCATTATTATAATTTTTGTCACAATTTTTACTGCAATCTATTTACAATAATTACATGATAAGGCATAAATTGTAAAATTGTAAACTTACCGTTTTTATTACTATTGTGATCTTAACATTTTCCTTTTTATTACAATGCTACATCAAATATGTTAAACGAACAATTAATTTTTACAATTTATTCATAACTTGTTAATTATAATCAGTATAACATCACTTTTATATAAAATCACTATTAAATATTATTTTTACTATACAAAATCATAATCTCACACTAAAAACCTACTTTTTTTATTTTAAATACCAATTTTTACAATACACTCACATAAGTCTATTTATTCTATATATTTATTTAACAAAATATTCATTCTTTTACACTTTTTTATTATTTCCTCACTCACTACCCCTCTCTCTCACAAAATCAACACTACCAAAAAAATACTAAAATATTAAATACACAAGTTACAGTAACTGTACATATAAACATGATTACTGTAGTATTTATGCATTTATACACAATTTTACATCCACTAATGTGAGTTCTTTTGGTCAAAATATGCACATTTCAACACTTTTTTCTATTTTGCACTTACTGATACAAGTGCTTTTATAAAATTTATTATGTCATTTGACTTATGGCAGCTTACTGAAATTATTTGTAAAAAAGAAAGAAAAAAAAAAAACTTATTAAACAGTAATATAGCATTTGTTAGGTAACGACAACTTCAAATCACATTTAAATATATATATATATATATACACACACAATTTTATTAAATTTTCTTTTATTTTTTGTTTGGTTAAAGTTTTTTTCCCTTTTTTTTCAAACAATCGCATTTTCCAATTCGCATGAGCTGTTTTTGGCTTTTGTGTTGCTTGCTAAGCATGTGCCCTAATTAAACTGTTTCGGATTTGTGAGTTTGAAAAGGTTGCTTAATGCATAAATCATAATCGCATTCGCTGATTAGATTGACATATTGTAGTACGACTTTTCATAGAATGAAATGCCTCGCATTGGTTGAGACTTCGAATCGATGACTATGAATTTACCAACCTTATAGGCGACGACGTCCATTGTAGTTTCATATCGGCTTGATAGCTATCTTCTTTGCTCATGAGAGCATAGTGGTACAGCCGTGTAGTTTTAATTTTTTTCTGAATACTAGGGCTCCATTGCTAATAGTGCTTAGAGCATCCACTAATGTATAAGAGAAAAACATACCACTTTTACATATTTTGCCTTCAAAATGCTCCACAACAGCATTTTTAAAAGTGTGCAAAGATGTGTAAATTTATACACTTGCTACAGTAACTTTATATATTTACACGGTTACTGTAACTCGTCAATTTATTATTTTATTAATTTTTTTTCTCTCTCGTCTCTAGTTGGTCTCCGTTTTTCTCATTTTTCTCTCTCTTGTCTCTACTCCTTTTTTTCCTTCTCTCTCTCACTCCTCATTCACTCTCTGCTTCAACCACTCATATGTAAGCTCTTATTTCTTTAAGCATTTTTCTACATTGTTTTTTTCTACATCTGTAAGCTCTCAACCATCTGGTAAATGGAGAACATGGCGTCCTCTTCATCGGCATCAACTTCGGTGAGAGCTGAAGGAGGCTCCGATCAACCTTGGGTTTCAACTTGAATGGGTCTGGATTTCGGCTTCATCTGGGTTTCGGCTCCGATCAACCATGAGAATGAGAAACAAAAAAAGCACAAAGCAAGTAAACAAATCTGGGTTTTGGCTTGATGGTGGCTGGGTGATGATGACAGTTGTTGGATTTGAGAGAGAGAGAGAGAGAGAGAGAGTCCATAAGTGAGAAAATAATAAAAAATGTAAAAAAAAAAGAATATTTTATTGAATAAATGTGTAGAATAGATAAACTGATGCGAGTGTTTTGTAAAAATGACTGTGTAAAATAGAAAAAGTAAATTTTAGATGTACAAAATGGAAAAAATTTTGCATCCACTGATGTGGATGCTCTTAGATGCTGGATTTAAAAATGATGGTGAAAATTGTAATTTAAAAAAGTGTTGTGAAATTATTATTTGTTTAAAGTGCTTTTAATGCAAACAAAGTGTTTATTACCATGTTTTTAATAATATATTTCCAAAAGTCAAAAAAAAAAAAAATACAATTGAATGTTAGATATGACCAATTTTTTTTTTTTTTTAGAGTTTTTATCAGGCCAAGACACTAATCAGTTTTTTATGTAGGCAAAGATTAAATCCCGAATCTCTTATACAACCATCAGAGACTTTACCAGCTAAGCTAACTGGAACCCATAGTTTGATATGACCATATGAGTATGTGTTTAAAAAAAAAATGTATGTTTTATGTATTGTTAATATCCTACGAGTCTTGTGATTTTTAAAATAATTACAACAATGCTAGTAAAAACTATTACTTTTTTTTTTTATTGGAGGAATAGTCAAAGCTATTTCTTGAAAACTAAAAACTCTTCTTGAGCCTGATCCTAAAATACAATGTTAAAGCACTCTAAATTAAGAATTATGACTCAAACACTCTTTATTTTGTTTTTTGATAAGAAAACACTCTTGGTTAAACTCTTATCAAACATGTTTTATTTTTTTTTTACCCACAGTTTTCAGTACTTAAACACTAAAACTGTTTTTTGAGCTCTCTGACCAAACAAGCCACTTGGCCAGTGTTTGACTGATTTTGTTTTGGATAGCATATTTACTTAAAAATGAGGTAGAAAATGGCTAAGTAAATACGTTGGCTTTAAGCAAATAAATCATAGTATTTGCTTAAAATCCTTTTTAACTTAACCATTAAGGCGTTAAGTAAATAAGAACAACATTCTCAAAAAAAAAAAAAAAAGTAAATAAGAACAAAGTTAAAGAGGCCAAAAAAAAATTCCTTAAAAAAAAAAGCCAAATATTTTAAATATAATTCACTACTTCAGTTGATGAATTACTACTATTCAGCAGACCCCCCCCCAAACAAAAAAAAAAAACTATCTGTCATTGGGGTGCATATTTCTAGAACCAGTAGCGGATAAGAAATGGGCTCTCATCTTCAATAAAATTGCTACCACAAAAAATTAATAACTAAATTGGGCTTTTATCTTCAATAAAATTTGGGCCATTTTATTGTCGTGCTCGTCTCTGCTGAACGCGGCTTAATATTGCGACCACATTGGATCTTTTGTTGGGCTTGTGTAACAGACCATTGAAAGTTATTATTCAGGACTAAAGGGACTTTTAATTTCTATATTTTTCATCTTTTTTATTTTGGTCCTTACATTTTTATTTCACTACTTTTAGTTTTTAAATCAATTAACGCGTTTCATTTTGGTCCTTACCATTACTCACTTAACAGAAATTGCTAATGTGGCAAATAGAGTGCACTGTTGGCACATTAAATACTGACGTAGCTAATAAAATAATATTAAAAATGTCACGTTAGTATAAAATAATGATTAAAAAAGACACATAGGCATCTACATCAACTTTTTATTTTGAAAATTAATTTATCTATTTTAACAAAATAAAAAATGAAAAAAACATAATTAGAACCTAAGAGACATGAATTTAGATTTGCCATCATTTTCATCAAAAAGACAGAAGAGTACAAACCCAAAAAAAATCATACAAACCTAGAGAATCAAACATAAGAACACAAGAAAATCAAACCCAGAAAAATCATAAATGAATATTGTACAAACAAAATCAATCCATTTATGTATATATATATAAACCAAATTATCCAAAACAAAATCAATCCACACATACCAACACAACCTAGCTCAACCATACCAACACAAAGCAAAATTAAAATTAAAATAAGAACACAAACCCAGATTAAACATAAGAACACAAACTCAGATTTTCTAGGATTTTCTTACCCTTTCTTGTCAACCAAACACAAACACAAACTGATCTCCAACAAGAACACCAATACATCTCAAACCTAGCAATCAACGATCAACAAACCCACCCCACAATCCACTCCAACAACAAACCCACCCTTCGACCCACCACCGAATCCAACTGACCACTACTTCACCACCATCGACCACCACCATTGATTTTTGTTTCACAACTACCACTACATCGATCTCAACCTCTCTCTAAACCCAAGTCAAAACTATGGAAGGTTGTGGAAAGGGGAGGAAACAAGGAGGGGCGAGCAAAAAGGGGAATCGGGAAGGGAGAGACACCAGTTTGAGACAGAGAGACCCACCAAGAGAGAAAGACATCGATTTGAGCCATAGAGAAAGAGCAAAGCACCAATCTGAGCGAGGAGATTAAGGCATTTAGGTTTGGGTTTAAGCAAAATCAAGAGATAAAGAGAATGGGTCAGTCATAGAAAGAAATAAAAAAAAGCACCACAACCAGTTATAGTGGTGGCGGTGGCGATGGCGATGAGTAAGGAGGTAGAGCTCGAAGCTTTTGGCCATGAACGCGTTTTGGAAGAGAGAGATCTCCGTTTTTTGGAAGAGAGAGAGGAAGCTTTGAGTTTTGGAAGAGAGAGGAAGCTTTGAGAATGTTTTAGAAGGGTTAAAGGAACCAGTTTTAGATAAGGAAGTTTTGGGTTGAAGTTTTTTCTGGGTTTGTGTTCATGTGATTGAATATTTTGGTTTTATATTCTTTTTTGTTCATGTTTAAGATGAGACCAGATCTGAATTCATGTATATTCTAGGTTCCAATTTTGTTTTTTTCATTTTTTATTTTGTTAAATTAATTTTCAAAATCAAAAGTTGATGTGGATGCTTATGTGTATTTTTAATTATTATTTTATGCTGACGTGGTATTTTTAATATTATTTTATTGGCTACGTCAGCATTCAATGTGCCAATAGTGCACTTTGTTTGCCATATCAGCAATTTCTGTTAAGTGAGTAATGGTAAGAACCAAAATAAAACGCGTTAATTGATTTAGGGACTAAAAGTGGTGAAATGAAAATGTAGGAATCAAAATGGAAAAGATGCAAAATATAGGGACTGAAAATGCATTTACGCCTACTATTTATTTAGACAGAAAAAAAAAAAATGATCTTATAATCTGATTATACAGAGAGTTTTTTTGAGATCTACTTATTTTGCTAAAGCTGAAAACTTTTTACTAAAAGTACTGTAGATAAAGGTAAAAATTAACTAAAATAGTACTGTGGGGGGCAGAAGCACCAAAAGGCCATATGGGCCTGGGGCAGGTCCGAAGAAGAGGATTCTGCTAAAGGGGGGGCCGCGGGACGGGAACAGGGCCTCCTAACACTAGGGCCCAAGGGCCAGCCGACTAGACTGCCAACCCGTTGGAAATGATCCGAGGACAAGGCCTTCTCGGACGTTGTATCGGGAACAGAACACAGTGGCAAAACGCCCGGCAGAGGGGCTCCTAAAGCTCGGTGAATCATAGCAGATCCCAGAGGGGCGCCGAGGTGGGAGACAAGGGAGACGTGCATGGCATAAGGCTTCTGCCACCGCATTAAAGATCTCCCACCTACCCGACTGGCCGCATTAATGGAGAAATGACTACTGAGAGGATGGGGAATAGCCTGAAGGGCATTGGGGAGAGTTTTCAGGGAAAAGACAGATGGGAATCAGGGATGGGGAGTATAAATAGGGAAAGAAGAATCACTAAGGGGGGACTTTTGGGAGAAAAGAAGAAAAAAGGAAAAGGAATAAGGCTCTCTCTCTCTCCCTTCCTTGAAGAACAGAACGCCAACTAGCACAGAAGCTCCTCGGCTTACGTCCGAGAAGAAGACTAAGCCATTCCATAAGCCAGCCGTCTCTCAGAAGTGGACTTGGACCTTACACCGTGTCCTTCCAAAGCACCAGGAGGTTTAGGCTTAAGCCCATTCTCTACAAATTCTATTGTAAAGGCCACTTGGGCCGGCCCAGTCACCCATTTGGGCCGAAGGCCAAATTGTGCCCTTACAATTGGCGCCGTCTGTGGGGAGCCTTGATCGAAGGGACTGAAAGTGCCATGGAAGGTTCAGGTTCACGTCATGCGGAGTCCAGAGGGTCCCAGCGCGAGAACCATCTTGTGCGGTTAGAAAGAGAGCGCAAAGCCAGTGCCCATACGGAATGCACGCGCGGGAGGAGCCATGCTCGCGGCGGTAGTAGAGCCTCCCGCGAGAAAAGTGTTGAGACCCTGCAAAGGGAGGTTGATCACCTGAGAAGGAAGCTGCGCCGGGAAAAACGGAGGCGCACGCCTTCCCCTTCAGACCGATCTTCAGCGAATGTCAGTAGTAGCTCCGACAGCTCCAGGTCGGGAACTCCCCTTGGCGAGTCCTCTTCCCAGGAGGACGAGCACCGTCACCCACCTAAGGACAAGAGGACGACCTCCAGAGGCCTGGCCAACAACGCACTGAGCAGGGCGCTCCATCAGATTTCCAAGTCACCTTTCACCCGGAGGATCGAGAGGGGAAAACTTCCGAGGCGGTTCACTCAGCCAGCCTTCACAGTTTACAACGGGAGAACAGACCCAGTGGAGCACGTGAGCCACTTCAGCCAGAGGATGGCGGTGCACTCGAAGAATGAGACCCTGATGTGCAAGGTCTTCCCTTCCAGCCTAGGACCCGTCGCGATGAGATGGTTTAACAGCCTAAAGGCAGGCTCTGTCAACTCTTTCGCGGAGCTTGCTAGGGCGTTCGGCTCGCGATTCATCACGTGCAGCAGGATCCCTCGGCCAATAGATTCACTGTTGTCCATGGCTATGAGAGAGGGAGAGACCCTCAGAGCTTATACCGACAGATAATGGGAGATGTACAATGAGATCGACGGAGACTTCGATGAGGTGGCCATAAGCACCTTTAAGGTCGGCCTTCCAAACGAGCATGACCTGAGGAAATCACTGACAAAGAGGCCTGTCAAGAGCGTACGTAGGCTCATGGACCGCATTGATGAGTACACGCGGGTGGAGGAGGACCAATTACAGGTGAATGCTAGGACGAAGGTTATCCTTCAGGAGAGGAGGGATTTCAGGTCGGACGGACTCAGCAACGGCAGGCAGAGGAGAGACTTTGTTGGGCAACCTCGTCGGGCGCCAGCGCAAGTACTCGGCATCGCATTCCGCGAACCCATACAACGGGTGTTTGAGAAAATCCGCCACGAGCCCTATTTCCGGTGGCCCAACAAAATGATAGGCGATCCCTCGAAGCGTAACCAGAGCCTCCACTGCCAATACCATCAAGAGCACGGCCATACGACCGAGAACTGCAAGGGCTTGCGGTTCTATCTGGAACAACTGCCAAAGGAGGGAAAGCTGAGACAGTTCGTGCACCAGCGAGAGGGGCAAGAGGAACAAACTGGGCTGGCAAACCAAGGCCAACACGCCCCTAGGCCCCCGCTGGGAACCATCAATACCATCCTGGCCACTCCTGGGAGGACCGGTCCACGCCCTCCCCGGATAATGTCCGTAGCACGGACTTCCGCCGAGGACTCTGCCTCCAAGCCGAAGAGGATTAAGAGCAACGGGCCGCCCACTATGGCCTTCTCAGACGCCGACAAGGAAGGGACCATCCAACCCCACGATGACGCGTTAGTCATAACGCTGAGAATCGGAGGATATGACGTGAAGAGGGTGATGGTGGACCAGGGGAGTGGCGCGAACATCATGTACCCCGACCTGTTTAAGGGGCTGAACTTGAGGGAAGAGGACCTTTCGGCCTACGACTCGCCTCTGATAAGCTTCGAGGGGAGGACAGTGGTGCCGAAGGGACAGATCAGACTGCCTGTACAATCGGGCCCGGCAGTGGTAGAGGTGGACTTCGTCGTGGTGGATGCCTACTCTCCTTACACGGCCATTATGGGGAGACCTTGGCTGCACGCCCTGGGGGCCGTCTCCTCCACTCTCCATGTTAAGGTGAAGTTTCCTTTTTGCGGCCAAGTCGAGGAAATCCTGGGAAGTCAGTCCGCGGCGAGACAGTGCCTGACAGCAGCAGTTCTGCACAAACCGGGACCCGAGCCCTCGGCGCCCGCTGCTCCGGTCCCATAGCAATTAGCCTCTTCTGCCACAACTAGAGGGGCAGTGGCAGAAGGGCCCGGATGCGAGAGGTTGGACAGAGTTCTTGCCGGCGACGACCCAGAGAGGTTCTTCCAGATTGGTGCTCAGCTTCCGACCGAAGAAAGGGAGAGTTGGTCGCGCTCTTGAGAAAAAACCTCGATGTGTTTGCGTGGGACGAGCATGAGATGCCTGGGATCGACCCAAACTTCATCTGCCACCACCTGAACGTTAACCCGGCGGCAGTGCCAAAGAAGCAACCTCCTCGGCGCTCTTCCGCGGAACACTTTGAGGCCGTAAAGGAGGAGGTCATTAAGCTCAAGAGGGCAGGAGCTATCAAGGAGGTGTTCTATCCTGAATGGTTGGCGCACACGGTGGTGGTGAAAAAGAAGAACGGGAAATGGAGAGTGTGTGTGGACTTCACAGACCTCAACAAAGCCTGTCCCAAGGACCCATTCCCGATGCCGCGCATAGATCAGCTTGTAGATGCGACGGTCAGCCACCCTCGCATGAGTTTCCTGGACGCCTTTCAGGGATACCACCAGATACCTCTGGCCTTAGAAGACCAGGAGAAGACCACCTTCGTAACCCCCACCGGCAATTACCATTACAAGGTGATGCCCTTTGGTCTGAAAAATGCAGGGGCCACCTATCAGAGGATGATGACCCGGATGTTCGAGGCTCAGTTGGGAAAAACTGTCGAGGTATACGTGGACGACATGGTTGTGAAGAGCAGGGCCGTATCGGACCATGTGACTGACCTCGATAGCACGTTCCGGACTCTGCAGGAACATAAGTTACGACTGAACGCCGCCAAGTGCTCATTCGGCGTGGGATCAGGCAAATTCCTGGGCTACATGCTTACTCACAGAGGTATCGAGGCCAACCCCGAACAAATCTTCACGATCTGTAACCTGCAACCACCTCGAAACCCGAAGGAGGTCCAGAAGCTGGCCGGAATGATAGCTGCCCTCAGCAGGTTCATCTCACGATCGGCGGATAGATGCCGGCCGTTCTTTCAGCTGCTGAACAAATGGAAGGGATTCGAATGGACCGAGGAGTGCTCTTTGGCATTCCAGCAGCTGAAGGAATACCTCTCTCGGCCACCCATTATGTCTCGCCCTGATCCAGACGAGGTGCTGTTTGCGTACTTGGCCGTGGTTGCCCACGCGGTTAGCCTGGTTTTAATACGGGACGATGGCAGCGTACAACGGCCGGTCTACTACATCAGCAAGTCTCTGTAGGAGGCTGAGATTCGGTACTTACCATTGGAAAAGGCGGTTCTGGCCATAGTGCACGCGACGCGCCGGCTCCCACATTACTTCCAATCTCACACTGTCGTCGTATTAACCCAGCTCCCACTCCAATCCGTGCTGCGGAGCGCTGACTATTCTAGTAGAGTCACCAAATGGGGAACCTTCTTGGGGGCCTTCGACATCAAGTATTTACCTCGTACATCTGTAAAGGGCCAAGTCCTGGCCGACCTGGTGCCGGAGTTCACTGAGCCTTCCCCGGAAGAAAACTTGGGGGGATGGGGCGCCGGCGGAAAGCCTGTCAGTGCAATCTCGAGCGAAACGCCTCCGGTGTGGAAGCTCTACGTGGACGGAGCGGCGAACCAGAGGGGTTCAGGCACGGGAATAGTGTTGACGTCCCCTGAGGGGATCACCTTGGAAAAATCCTTGAGGCTAGCGTTTTCGGCCATAAACAACGAAGCCGAGTACGAAGCTCTGCTGGCAGGGATGGACATGGCATAAAAAATGGGGGCAAGGGCGGTGCGAGTATTTTCGGACTCACAGCTGGTGGTTGGTCAGATGGAAGGGAAACTGGAGGCTAGGGAGCCAAGGATGCGGAACTATCTGGCCCGCGCGAAGTACTTACAAGCCAAATTCGAGTCCTTCGGGTTGTCACATGTTTCCAGGAGCGGCAACACCCATGCGGACTCCCTCGCCACTCTCGCTACCACATCTGCCCAGGGACTCCCTCGGGTAATTCTCGTCGAAGACATGCTCAGGCCAACTGGACAGGAATATCCCACCTCTCGGATCCAGCAAGTCAGGGTCGGGCGTAGTTGGATGGACCCCATTACGTCCTTCCTTAAGCACGACATACTGCCGGAGGACAAGTCTGAAGCCAACAAGATCCGCAGGAAGGCTCCGCAATTTTGGCTAGCCGAGGACCAAAAGCTTTATAAACGCTCTTTCTCGAGGCCCTACCTGTTGTGTGTACATCCGGAAGAGACGGAGCAGCTCTTGGAAGAACTACATGAGGGAATTTGCGGTAGCCACACGGGCGGAAGGTCGTTGGCTCACAGGGCCCTCACGCAGGGGTACTGGTGGCCGAACATGCAAAGAGAGGAGCAAGAGTACGCGAGGAAGTGTGACCAATGTCAGAGGTATGCTCCCAACATCCACCAACCTGGCGGCGTTCTTAATCCACTGGTCAGCCCATGGCCCTTAACACAGTGGGGCTTGGACATTGTGGGACCGTTTCCAAGAGCGGCAGGCAACAAGTGATGGCTGCTTGTCGGAACAGACTACTTCACTAAGTGGGTAAAAGCTGAACCCCTCTCGAATATCCGGAATGTGGATGCGAAGAGATTTGTTTGGAAGAACATCGTTACCAGGTTCGGGATCCCGCGCACTCTAATCTCGGACAATGGACTGCAGTTCGACAGCAAGGCCTTCAGAAAGTACTGTGGGGACCTCGGCATCACGAACTGGTACTCCACTCCGGCCTACCCACAAGGGAACGGCCAGGCGGAGGCGACCAACAAGTCGATAGTCAACGGACTCAAGAAAAGATTAGATGATGCGAAGGGCAGGTGGGTGGATGAAGTACCTCATGTGTTGTGGACTTACCGAACCACGCCACGTAGATCCACAGGAGAGACTCCCTTCGCGATGACTTATGGCGCCGAGGCCGTAATACCTGTAGAGATGGGGTTCCCGACGATGAGGGCGCAGTCATTTACCCCAGACGCTAATGATAGCATGCTACTCAAGGAGCTGGACCTGGTGGAAGAAAGGAGAGAAAACGCCATGGTCCGGCTAGCTTGTTATCAATAGAAGCTCAAACGAGGATATGACTCTCACGTACGGTCTAGACCTCTCACTCCTGGGGACCTTGTCCTGAAAAAGGTCGTGGGGACAGCAAAGGACCCGTCGTGGGGGAAGCTGGGGCCAAATTGGGAGGGACCCTACCAATAACCTCTGTAGCCGGTGTGGGGGCATATTATCTAGCCGACCTGGATGACAAACTTGTAAAACGACCTTTCAATGTAAATAATCTTCGAAGGTATTACTACTAATGAAAGGCGAATCCGCCATGTATTCGGGTATCATTGTAACGTGCTAATTGTCAAATGCTATCATCTCTATCAGTTCAATCATTTTTGTGGTGTTAAATGTCAACTGGGGCTAAGCCAGGTCCTCCGACCTTCTACCTTAGGAAAATTTTAACACATACGTCCCGTTTAAATTACATGTTAATGTCAATCTGGGCTAAGCCAGGTCCTCGGACCTTCTGCCTTAAAAAAAATTTAACATGCAATTCATTCTTTTCTAAGTGTTAATGTCAACCTAGGTTATGCCAGGTCCTCGGACCTTCTGCCTTGGGAAAATTTAACACGGTTCAATTTTAACTAAGTGTTAAATGTCAACTGGGGTTAAGCCAGACCCTTAAACCTTCTGCCTTAGGAAAATTTTAACACACTTACAATTTATCACGTAAATGTCAACCTTGGCAGAGCAGGGTCCGAGGACCTCCTGCCTTGGAAAAATTTCACACGGTTCGATTTTAATTAAGTGTTAATGTCAACCTAGGTTATGCCAGGTTCTCGGACCTTCTGCCTTGGGAAAATTTAACACGGTTCAATTTTAATTACATGTTAATGTCAATCTGGGCTAAGCCAGGTCCTCGGACCTTCTGCCTTGAAAAAATTTAACATGCAATTCATTCTTTTCTAAGTGTTAATGTCAACCTAGGTTATGCCAGGTCCTCGGACCTTTTGCCTTGGAAAAATTTAACACGGTTCAATTTTAACTAAGTGTTAAATGTCAACTGGGGCTAAGCCAGGCCCTTAGACCTTCTGCCTTAGGAAAATTTTAACACACTTACAATTTATCACGTAAATGTCAACCTTGGCAGAGCAGGGTCCGAGGACCTCCTGCCTTGGGAAAATTTCACACGGTTCGATTTTAATTAAGTGTTAATGTCAACCTAGGTTATGCCAGGTCCTCGGACCTTCTGCCTTGGGAAAATTTAACACGGTTCAATTTTAATTACATGTTAATGTCAATCTGGGCTAAGCCAGGTCCTCGGACCTTCTGCCTTGAAAAAATTTAACATGCAATTCATTCTTTTCTAAGTGTTTATGTCAACCTAGGTTATGCCAGGTCCTCGGACCTTCTGCCTTGGGAAAATTTAACACGGTTCGATTTTAATTAAGTGTTAATGTCAACCTAGGTTATGCCAGGTCCTCAGACCTTCTGCCTTGGGAAAATTTAACACGGTTCAATTTTAATTACATGTTAATGTCAATCTGGGCTAAGCCAGGTCCTCAGACCTTCTGCCTTGAAAAAATTTAACATGCAATTCATTCTTTTCTAAGTGTTAATGTCAACCTAGGTTATGCCAGGTCCTCGGACCTTCTGTCTTGGGAAAATTTAACACGGTTCAATTTTAACTAAGTGTTAAATGTCAACTGGGGCTAAGCCAGGCCCTTAGACCTTCTGCCTTAGGAAAATTTTAACACACTTACAATTTATCACGTAAATGTCAACCTTGGCAGAGCAGGGTCCGAAGACCTCCTGCCTTGGGAAAATTTCACACGGTTCAATTTTAATTAGGTGTTAATGTCAACCTAGGTTATGCCAGGTCCTCGGACCTTCTGCCTTGGAAAAATTTAACACGGTTCAATTTTAATTAAGTGTTAATGTCAACCCAGGTTATGCCAGGTCCTCGGACCTTCTGCCTTGGGAAAATTTAACACGGTTCAATTTTAATTAAGTGTTAATGTCGACCTAGGTTATGCCAGGTCCTCGGACCTTCTGCCTTGGGAAAATTTAACACACGCGATTTATGTTTGAATTGCATGCTAATGTCAACCCCGGCTAAGCCAGGTCCGCGGACCTTCTGCCTTAAGAGAATGTAACTCGGCCCTATTAATTTTTATTAAGCATGAAGCGTTAACTAGGGCTAAGCCTGGTCCTCGGACCTTCTGCCTTAGGCGAATTTAACATGGTTCAACCCATTCTTATTAAGTGCTAAGATTAAAATTTGGCGAACAACTTCGCTAGAGGTTGAAATTCTCTCGTGGCTAAACCGCGCCTATCCTAGTTTCGGACGTGCCCAAGGGCACTAAGCTACTACCACCAATGTAAATTTGTTTAGCAACCACGTGCAGCCCGCGGTGTAACAATGTAAGCAACTACACAGTAAATGCAATGCGACAAGGAGATTATGCTATGAAGGAAAGGAAACGAAATTTATAGATGATAAACTGTTCAATACAAAGTTAGAGCAAAAGGAATTACAAACAAAATGAGTAGAGCCTACATAACAACGATTCGCAAAAACAGTAAAATTGCATGAAAAGAGGAAAAGGGGGCCCGACGCTGCCTATCCCTGAATCTTCAGTGGCGGCTCCTTGGTCTTGCCTTCAACCTTGGTTCGCTCTGGCGCGACCTCGGACGGATCTTGAATCTCTTTTCCTTTGTCCTTGGGCTTGGGAAGAGGCGAAACCTAACCAGCTGGCTCGCCCAACCCCACCACCGGAGCACCAACCTCTTGAAGGGGCAGGACCTGGTCCGAGGAGGAAGGGGCCGAGATAGGTGGAGCGTCATCAATGAGTCGGATATCCTCTGGATACCAGACCCTCTCCGCAGCCCTTAACTCGGAGCCGGCAGGGACACCCGCAGCATTCAGGGCCTCCACCCAAACCTGCTGGCAGTATTCCCTGCACAGCTCCCCCAACTCCTCGGTCAGGCGGTTCTCGGTGTCCTCGACCCCTTGTTGTATGCGGCCTTAGTGGTGGCGTCCACGGTCTCCCTGACGGTCCGAGCCGCTTCCTCCGCCTGCGCGAGATCCCTCTTCAAGTCCGAGACCTCCTGCCCCGCCTTGTCAAGGGCCTCCTCCCTTTGCTGCAAAAGCTTGCGCTGAGCCTCCGCCTGCGCTGTCACATTTTTGAGGCCCGCGTCCAGACTCCTCCTCTCGTTCTACTCCGTGGTTAGCTTGAGGGCCAAGTCTGTCTTCTCCGCCTCGGCCCGAGTCAGCCCCCTCTCAGCCTCGGCCCTGGCCGCCTGTTCAGCGCCGACCTGGTTTTGGTAGTGGTCTACCATTGCATCGGCGGCGAAGGCCTCCTGGACGGCCTGCATAAAGGGTTCCAACAGAAATACGTTAAACAAAAGTTAGCACACATGGGAATCGTGAGAACAACTGAAGACTGGTCGTCTGACGCTTACTAGGGCCAGGTTCCTCTTGAGAGAAAGGAAGAGACGCGTCCGACCCATCCTCCCGAGATCCTCCATATCTCTGGGCAGGAGGAGGGGCTGCTCCAGGGCGTTGGCCAAATGTGAAGCGTGGCCCCTCTGGTAGTCCCGAACGCTCGCGTTCATGGGGATCGGCGCCCCGTCCACCTGGAGGGCGGGGAACCAGCTGGACTCCCCTCGGCGGACCTCGGCTTGTCCGCGGAGTTCCCCACTCTCGACGGACGAGGCCCTTCCCCCACCGCCGGCCACCTGCTGCTGTTGCTGCAGTTGCCTTTGGTGCTTTCGCTTTTTCTCTCTCTCCTTATCGGCCTCCTCGTTCTCGTTTCTCCTCTTCTTTGGGACGTTGGGAGGAGGAGGGAGTGGGTCGGTCGGAGGAGGAGGCGAAGGCGGGATTATCTTCGGCTGGGACCTGGAAGCGTCATTCTTGGGAACCTGGGTCCCCCTCTTCTTGGCGAAAAGCTCCCTTAAGGACGACATGTCGTCGTCTCCACTAGAAGATACCTCCGGTACTGCAACGACAAGGCCCGGAATACCGGAATGCCTATCCGAGGCGCTCTCTTCCTCGTCCGAGATGTCGACCACGTTGCCCCCTAACGGCCTCTCGGCTTCCTCTAGGTGGAACCGGTCAATCTCCTCTCCGAGGGACGGGACGGAGGCTGCAGGCTCTTCCTGGACGATCTCGTCCTCTCGTTGTGCGGCTAAGGGGAGGGCTGCCACGGGCTGGCCGTACAAGATGGTGGAGGGTGCGTCCGGTAATGCGCGGGGAGCAAGAAACTCCGCGTAGCGAACGTCTATCCGCGCTCGTCTCTTGTGGCCGGCTAGAATGGCATCCTCAACCTCGCCGAAAGCCCTCGAAATGGGTTCGTACCCCAAGATTAGGTGGGCAGCCCTCACTTGCAGGTCGTCGTTCACGAAGACCTCGGACCTCAGAATCTTGTTAAGGTCTGAGATGTTCACGTTTCCTAGATAGGGAGAGGTGTGTTGCTTATCTGCAAGAAAAGAACAGGGGAATCAAACAGAGTTAGGTCTACGCCGCAGAACAGGCAAGAGTGACAGTAAATAAAGGCAAAACTACCAAAGGAATTGAAATAGGGCAGAACTTCGCAAACTAAAACTCCTAAATCCTAGGGAGTCGCACCTGGTTGTCCCTCCCTCACTGGGCAATGTATACCGTCATGCCACCTCCCGGTAACGAGGAGGTAATCATCCTTCATGCCCTTATTGGATTTTGGCAGACAGGAGATGAGCCGGACCTCGCTAGACCTCGACTTGAGGTAGTAGCCTGCGTCTCTCAGCCGGTGGCACTCATACATGAAGACAACGTCGTGCCATGTGAAGTGGAGGCCCATCTGCTCGTTCAGAGCATCGACAGAACCTAAAATCCTAAACATATTGGGTGTGCACTGATCCGGACATAACCTATGGTTACGAAGATACTCCCTAGTCACCTCCTTCATAGGGAGTGTCATCCCGCCCTCTAGGAAGGCAATTATGGGGATGACAACTTGCCCCGGTTTCCTAGAGTTCGCCACGCCCCCGAGGGGACAGTACTCCAGGCCCACATCTGAAGGGATGTGATACTTGGCCCGGAATCCTTCCATGCCGGAGGGCGTATCCACCAGACACTTAAACCTACCCATGGAATCGAAGCTAGAGACGTAGAATCGTAAAGAAAGGAAAGAAAAGTTGATAGCCGAGGAGAAACTTACACAGGGAAGGGCGAGCGCACTTTGAGAGCTTGTTGGGAGAAAGTAAGAAGTGGGATGATTCTGCAGTAAATTCGCTCTGTGGAGGAAATGATGAATATCGCGTCTACCGAAGTGTTTTTGGTGATTGAGAGGCTGCGGTACGTGGGAAGCCTCCCGCTCAAATTTTCGGGAGCGAATCCAGGCCGTTGGATTCCCATCGCACCGTAGAACGTGCGCGATAGGGAGTTACTCAGCGCATTTAATGCGGGCGTTGCGTGTTACGAAGCGTCAGGAAGGCGTCCAGTAGGCGCAGGCGTGCACCGCACGTGTGACCATTTAAATGTCACGTGAAGGGAAGGCTCGCGGATTAAAAGAAAAACCATCCGACTCCTCGGACCGAAGTCAAATAATTTTCCTTTTAAGGGGCTATTGTGGGGGGCAGAAGTGCCAAAAGGCCATATGGGCCTGGGGCAGGTCCGAAGACGAGGATTCTGCTAAAGGGGGGGCCGCGGGATGGGAACAGGGCCTCCTAACACTAGGGCCCAAGGGCCAGTCGACTAGACCGCCAACCCGTTGGAAATGATCCGAGGACAAGGCCTCCTCGGACGTTGTATCGGGAACATAACACATTGGCAAAACGCCCGGCAGAGGGGCTCCTAAAGCTCGGTGAATCATAGCAGATCCCAGAGGGGCGCCGAGGTGGGAGACAAGGGAGACGTGCATGGCATAAGGCTTCTGCCACCGCATTAAAGATCTCCCACCTACCCGACTGGCCGCATTAATGGAGAAATGACTACTGAGAGGATGGGGAACAGCCTGAAGGGCATTGGGGAGCGTTTTCAGGGAAAAGACAGATGGGAATCAGGGATGGGGAGTATAAATAGGGAAAGAAGAATCACTAAGGGGGGACTTTTGGGAGAAAAGAAGAAAAAAGGAAAAGGAAGAAGGCTCTCTCTCTCTCCCTTCCTTGAAGAACAGAACGCCAACCAGCACAGAAGCTCCTCGGCTTACGTCCGAGAAGAAGATTAAGCCATTCCATAAGCCAGCCGTCTCTCAGAAGTGGACTTGGACCTTACACCGCGTCCTTCCAAAGCACCAGGAGGTTTAGGCTTAAGCCCATTCTCTACAATTCTATTGTAAAGGCCACTTGGGCCGGCCCAGTCACCCATTTGGGCCGAAGGCCAAATTGTGCCCTTACAAGTACAATGTGACCCATGAATAGTACAAAAAAGTATAGTAGGGCCTATAAATAGTAGCAAAAATAAGCTGAATATATGCATTTGGCATGGATTAATTTTGCCAACTTATTTTATTATTCAGCTTATTTTTGTTACAATTCATGAGTCTCACTGCACTTTTTGATACTATATATTGGTTTCACTGTACTATTTCAGTTAACTTTTACATTTATCTATAGTGCTTTCATTAAAAAGTTTTTAATTTCAGCAAAATAAGCAGATTCCAAACGGACATGAAGTCACCATCTCAAAGTAAATGGAACCCACACAACCCTATGAAAAAAAATGTATCTTATAAGATAGTTTTTTGAGACTTGTCACTACAGCATGTGGGATCCACACATATATGTCTTGCAGGAGAGAATGTGGCCTCATAAGATACCATCTCGTCCATGCGATACCCAAACAAGTATGTTTTATTGGTTTTCTTTTTAACACATGCCTGTGCACGCACGTGTATATATTTATTTTTTAAAATTATACATAAAACAAAATTATATATATATATATGGTTAAGTTTAAATTACACGTGAAGTAACTTTAGTAACACTATACTACACCACTTAGTAATTTTATTTTATTATTTTATTTGTGTTTTGAAAAATCTATTCTTAGATTACATCTTTTAAACCTTTTATGCTTGCCAAGTTTTTAAACATTCAGAGATCAATAGTTGTTCATTCGTATAATATTTAAATTTTAAATATTGGTATGTGTGTTAAGAATATAAATAAAATATGATTAAATAATAAAAAATATAATAATTACTTAAATAAGAAGTTATTAAGTAACATAGTATTAAAAAAATAAACTAACTATAAATCTATTGACTTTGCAAGTATCCCAGTTGTTGATACAAAAAAACCTTTTGGTAATAATTAGTTTACTTTCATTACAATCAAATTTTTTGGTGTTCAGACAAGAAAATACTACGACCACAACTTTTTCCATAACTTTTGTTACAACTTACTCGCGTGGTAAGTCATGAATGGTGGAGTAAAAGTGGCGGGTTAACAATTTCACCACTCACAACTTACCATGCAAGCAAGTTATAGTCCTAACATTACTCGTCTAGACAAAAGGGACATCACATTAACAACTGAAAAACATGTTGTTCACAAAGGTGCTATATATTATGACAACTTGCCTCTAGGTGAAGAGCTTGAAAGAATGGTGCAAAAATTATACCAACAACTACAAAGTCAAAACCCATATGTCTTAGTATCCTTATGTTTTTAAGATATTCCAAAATTCAATTTCCTTGTCTTATATTGTAACTATTAAATTATATATTATAAAAAAACAAAAAAAAAAAAAACCCATGTGGGGATCTAAGGGCCGAAGATGGGAAGTATCGTTGTAGCCTACGATTATTTCTCTGGAAGGAGCATCCACGACCCAAGGAGTGAGGTGATCCGAGGATAGAAAGGGAAGAGGTGGAGTGCTCGCGGGGGATATAATGGGTGCAGATTGGCGCCTAAGAGGTTGAATGGGATCTTTGTAGGATGTTTCTTGTAAAGTATCGCCTGTTATTCTGTATTGAATGGTTGGCAACAGTTTTATCAGCTGCATTGATGAGGAAATGACCTGAACAGTGGATCCACAGCTCAACAGTTCCTTCCACCACCTTCACCAAGAGTCTAGTGGGACAAGTGTCCTAAGGAGATTTTGGAGAATTAAAGATGGAGGGCTAGGATGCAAAATGCTATGGAGTATATAAAGGGAGGAGATTCTCAAATGAGGGGGATCTAGCGAGAATTGAAAGAAAAAGAGAACAGACTCAACAAAGAGAATAATAGTTGAGAGAAAGCAAACAGTATCTATAAACGCCAAAAAATTTGTCCTCGAGCAAGTTTGTAAATCTCCATGCATATATTAAAACCTTAGGCTTTTGATCTTTCTTTTCCTATCTTTGTCCTCGGGTGAAGCCACACTTGTTTATCCCATTCTTTATTCAAATATCTATTGTTTTGGGCCGGGTTTAGGAAATCCAACACCACTGTTTTTGGTGGGTTTGGGCTACCTAATTTTCGTGTTCTTACAACCCACTCTAGTAATAAAGTGGTATAATACTAGGAAAAAAAAAATTACCCTAATTCCCTACCCAAAAAAAGACCTATAGCCTCTGATGAAAAAAAAAATCGTATAATTCTAAATTTAAAATGAACCTCATCACAAATATGATCCTAATAAAATTAAAGTCTAAAAAAGATGTCATTAAAGAAAAATTACGTACAAAATCACTAGATTTTAATAAATTCATATAGATGGGATGCATTGACATTCTTCTAATACTTGATAGAGTAAATTGCCATTCATAGTCAACTCACCAATTTTGCAGTGGCCACAAGCTTAAATAATGCAAATAGTACTCTTTTAACTATAAGAATATTCACCACTTCTTAGTGCAATAATGACTTCACAAGTATAAGTGCTTATTGGGTGTGGGGGGTAAGGACTGGGGTTCAAATCTCCAAGAGGGAGTTTCACATATATATACACTTAGATTAGGCTATAGTAGAATTTCTATCTTATATTAAAAAAAAAAAAAACTATAAGAATATTCTAACTCTTAGGGGTGTGTTTGGTAGTGCCAAAAAGTGCTTTCGCCTTAAGAGCTTTATAGCTCCCCCTTCTCTCTTCTTTCTTTTTAAAATTTAAATATTTTTTTTATTGTGTGGGAGGAGGAGGAGGGGTGAGGGGAGGGGAATCAAGGACTTCAAAGCTCTATTAATTGTAATTTATTCAACATTCAAAATGTTAAACAACTTTTCTAGTTAAATTGCTTTATCTAGACTTGGAAAATAAGTTGAGTGGATTAGGTTCTAGTAAAAAACACTCGACTCGATTGTACAAAAAGAATGTGAATTCATGTGACGTGCGCCCAGTCTACCCTAATGCAAACATGTTGGATAGTAGGGCTGACCCTTCCCTTAGGCGAGTTAGGCAATTGCCTAAGGCCCCTAAGGGGAAGGAGGGTCCCAAAATTTTAGAAATTAAGGGGTAGTAGGAGCAAAAAAAGAAAAAAGAAGTTTCAGATGAATTACAAAAAGCTAGCACATCCTTTTAACCAAAAAAACAAAAAATTTGGTAAATCTGGTTAACCATTGGTTTTAAACAAAATCATTGCCCAAAAATAGCATTATTATCCTCTAGACAAACCAAAAATCAACCAGATAAACTACAAATATGGTCTAAGAGATTAACCACAAAACAATCATAAATCAAAACAAATAAAACAACTCAAATCCCTAAAAATTTTACCTTTCTCTTTGCTCTCCGCCTCTCTCTGTCTTTCATTCTCTCTGATTCTCTTCACTGTTCTCATCTGCTCAACAGCTCAAGCAAGGCAACAAGCTTCCTCCACTTGGATCGCCTCTCTCAACTGCTCAAGCAACTGAAGCAAGCTTTCTTGGTTTCTACGCCTCTCTCATAGTTTCTTTGAATCTGATTCTCTGCTCAGTTTGCTCTTCGCCTCTCTCAACTTCTCATCGTATGGTCCGTATCAAGTTCAGCCATTCAGGTATAAATATTTGGGCACTTTGACTTGTAATAAGATTGGGCCATGGTTTTGTTTATCAGTTTTGGGCCTTCAAGTTTTTATTTATTTATTTATTTTTATTTATAAAGCCTGCGTTTTTTATTTGGGTTATAGATAGGATTTGTTTTGTGTTTTTTTGTAGGTGGTTCTTATTAATAAGCCTTGTGTTATAGTTGTGCTTAAATTTTTGTTATGCTTATTCTTTTTTCTTTTTTTTTAATCTTGTGTTTATATATATATATATTAGTTAGTGGTAATATATTGAATAAGTATTTATTTATGCAGTTGAGATTATTAAAAACTTGTTATTGTTCGATGAAACTATAACAATACTTTTTATATAAATCAAATTCTATTTCTCATTTGCTCTACACTTGAAAGTTATTTTTTATTTTAATCTTTATAAATGTATTGTTAAATTAAAAATGTCTACTAGAAAATATGCATCTGGATATGAAAAACTTAAAAAAAGAAAAAAAGAATAAAAATTAATTGAGTCTCAAAAAGAATAAATGGATAAATTTGTTATTAGTAATAAACAAATTATAACACAAAATTTAGATGAAAATATTACAAATGAGCAAGAAATTCACCAAAAAAAGTTAGAAAATAATGAAATGATACAATTGCAAGATAACAATGATGTTCAATTTTGCAATACAACAAATTTTGATAATGAACTTCAAAATAATTTAGAAGAAAGTGAAAATAATGATAAAAATGTCACAAATGAACAAGTTCATCATAATGATGTTGTAGTGTCAATGGGCCCAAGATACGTAGTGGGTTGGCCCAAAGGCTCACACAAAAAGGGAAATCCAACCCAGCATCATGACATGGTCCGAGGACATAATAAGTTCAGCTTGCGAAGTCACGTGACAAAGGAAAGTACCATGCACGAACAGAGTACCGCAAAACACGACGTCCGAGGACAACCAAGTCCTCGGCGGCTCACTGCCGAGGACAGGACGAGTGATTTGGAAGTTATAGGGCATCCATACTGGAAACCTTGGATACGAAAACTGAGAATACGAGAATAAGGGATAAAGGGAAGTGACAGATAAATATCAAGGATAAAGCTGCTTCCACCACATTGAAAACTCCATACCTACCTCTCTGGCCGCATTAATGAGGAAGTGACGCTTGAACATTGAAATTCAACCTTACACTCACCGCCAGAGACTTTAGCAAGGAGGAATGATGGGACAAGTATAAAAAAAAAAAGAACACCTGGACTACACGTGGAAGAGAGCAGAAAGGGAGACAGGCCTATAAAAGGCGGAGGAAAAGCACAGGGAGAGGGGAGAGAGAACTGGTAAGGAAATACACAAGATTGTCCTCGGCATTGATATATAAACTAGATTCCATCCATGTGTAAAACGTACGCATGTGTTCTGTAATTTAATCCAATTCTTGTGTTATCTACCGCTTAGAACCCTAGATTAGAAGCCCACTCTCTATAAATTCATTGTTTAGGACTCATTGGGCTGGTCTGAAAGACCAACTTGGATCTAGCGTGATTTGTGCCTCTACAATTGGCGCCGTTTGTGGGGATTTCTTGTGTTTTGGCGCAGATAACGTGATGGTGGGTTCCAATCTAGACCATGCAGACTCTTTAGGATCTCAGCACGAAGATCCTTTTCAACAGTTAGAGCAGATGGGAGATCGAGAAGGCAGTGTACACACAAGGCGAACCGCCGGTAGTTATTCGAGGGGCGGAAGCAGGGGCTCTAACGAAGGAGGTGCTAGGGCCATGCAGAGGGAAATTGACCAGCTCAAGAGAAAGCTGTGCTAAGCCAAGAGAAAGCTGTGCTAAGCCAAGCGAAAGCGGTCGCCTTTCATATCTGATCCTTCCTCAGACAACTCCCAGAGCAGTGGCTATAAGCCGAGGTCGAGAACTCCTCTTAGCGAAACTTTCTCATACCAAGAGGGAAGTTTTCATGATAGGGCGAGCAAGAAGTCTCTTCCCAGGGGTTTGGGCAGTGATGCTATGGGGAAGGCACTGCACCAGCTCTCCAAGTCACCTTTCACACGTCGTATTGAGAGAGGAAAACTTCCTCGTCGTTTCACGCAACCAAACTTCACCATTTATAATGGCAGAACAGACCCGGTGGAGCATGTGAGCCATTTTAACCAACGCATGGCGGTCTATTCATAGAATGAAACCTTGATGTGCAAAGTATTTCCCTTAAGCTTAGGGTCCATTGCGATGAGATGGTTTAATGGCTTGAAAGCAGATTCCATTGATTCCTACATGGAACTTACGATGGCGTTTGGGTCTCATTTTGTCACATGCAGCAGGGTACCTCGGCCTCTGGATTTGTTGCTATCCATGACCATGAGAGAGGGTGAAACGTTGAAGACCTACTCGGATAGGTACTAAGAAGCGTTCAATGAGATTGACGGAGATTTCGACGAGGTAGCAGTCAACACTTTTAAGGTCGGCCTTCCAATTGAACACGATTTAGAAAATCCTTAACCAAGAAACCTGTAAAAACTGTTCGTCGGCTTATGGATCGTATTGATGAGTATAATCGTGTTGAGGAGGATCAGCAGCAGAGCAAGGGGAAAATGAAGGTCATCCCCCAAGACAGCAGGGATTTCAAGACAGAGAAGTATAACAGCAAATGGCCAAGGAGGGATTTTGTTGGCCAGTCTAGGTCAGCTCCTCCTTAGACAGTGAATGATGTGTTTTGTGAGCCGGTACAGCAGGTGTTGGAGAAGATTTGTCGCGAACCATATTTCAGATGGCCCAACAGAATGATAGGAGATCCTACAAAACGTAATCAGAACCTCTATTGCAATTATCACCAAGATAAGGGTCACACCACTGAAAACTGCAGAAATTTATGGAATTACCTAGATCAATTGGTCAAAGAAGGGAAGTTAAGGCAATTTATGAATCGGCCTAATGAACAAGGCACACAATCTGGTTCCGTAAATCAGGGCAGTAACATTTTAAGACCGCCATTGGGCACGATCAATGTCATATTTGCTGCACCAGGTCGGACTGGTCTTGCCCTACCAGAGTAATGTCAGTATTGCGTCTCTCTGCCGAAGACCTCGACTCTGAGCCGAAGAGGATTAAGAAGAATCCTCTACCCATTTTGGGATTTTCTGAGGAGGATAAGGTTGGCATTATCCAGCCGCATGATGACGCATTAGTCATCATGCTAAGGATAGGGGGTTACGACGTGAAGAGAGTGATGGTTGACCAAGGGAGTGGGGCTGACATTATGTATCCGGATTTGTTCAAGGGCCTTAACTTGAAGCCTGAGGATCTCATGGCTTACGACTTATCACTGGTAAGCTTTGAAGGGAAGGCTGTCATTCCGAAGGGGTTGATCCAGCTACCTGTGCAGTTAGGGCCAGTGGTGGTGGATGTGGATTTTATCGTGGTAGACGCCTATTCCCCTTACACGGCCATAGTGGCAAGACCATGGTTGCACGCCTTAGGTGCTGTGTCATCAACTCTGCATGTTAAGGTGAAGTTCCCGTATGAGGACGGAGTGGAAGAAATAATTGGCAGCCAGTCAATGGCAAGACAATGCATCATGGCAGCCATTACGCATCAAGAAAAACAGAAGTCCCAGGCCTTAGCTGAAGGTAGTTTATAGCAGCTAACGTCCTCGGCCAAGCAAGTGTAGCCGAGGCTGAGGTGCCTGGTTGTGAGGAGTTAGAGAAGGTGCTTATTGCCGATGATATTGAGAAGTTCTTCCAGGTGGGAAGTCAATTACCACTGCAAGAAAAAGAGGAACTAGTTATGTTTTTAAAACGGAACATCGATGTGTTTGCATGGGACGCTTACGAAGCCCCAGGGGTTGATCCAAGTTTCATTTGCCATCACCTCAACGTTAATCCAGCAGCGATACAGCGGAGGCAACCACCTCGGCGCTCATCTAAGGAACACGCCGACGCCGTCAAGGAAGAGGTACTGAAACTTAAGAAGGCGGGGGCAATTAAAGAGGTGTTCTACCCAGAGTGGTTGGCGTATACAGTGGTGGTAAAAAAGAAGAATGGAAAGTGGAGGGTATGTGTGGACTTCACAGACTTGAATAAGGCTTGTCCAAAGGATTCATTTCCAATGCCCCGCATAGATCAGTTGGTAGATGCTACTGTAGGCCATCCTCGGATGAGCTTTTTAGATGCCTTCCAAGGGTACCACCAAATACCTTTAGCTCTAGAAGACCAGGAGAAGACAGTCTTTGTCACACCTACAGGAAATTACCATTATAAGGTGATGCCCTTCGGCTTGAAGAATGCTGGGGCTACCTATTAAAGAATGATGACGCGAATGTTTGAACCGCAATTGGGAAAGCCAATTGAGGTGTACATAGATGATATGGTGGTTAAGAGTAAGACTATTTCCGCTCACATACCAGACCTGGATGACACCTTCCAAATGCTGAGAAAGCATAAGTTACGCCTTAACGCATCCAAATGTTCCTTTGGAGCAGGGTCTGGTAAATTTTTGGGTTACATGGTGACACACAGAGGAATCGAGGTCAATTCCGCTCAAGTCAAGGCCATAAATAGCTTACAGTCACCTCGAAATTCGAAAGAAGTGCAGAGGTTGACAGGGATGACTGCTGCTCTCAACAGATTTATCTCACGTTCTGCTGATCGGTGTAGACCATTCTTCTAGTTATTAAACAAGTGGAAAGGATTTGAATGGACAGATGAGTGCGTCGTTACCTTTCAGCAACTTAAGGAATACCTTTCACACCCTCCTATCATGTCTCGGCCTGAAGTGGATGAAGTTCTATTTGCCTATATTGCAGTCGCGAGCCATGCCGTCAGTTTGGTGCTGATAAGGGTCGATGGGGGTGTGCAGAAGCCGGTTTACTATGTGAGTAAATCCCTACATGAAGCCGAGGTGCGTTATCCACCATTGGAGAAGGCAATCTTAGCCGTGGTGCATAGGACACGTAAGCTCCCACATTACTTCCAATCTCACACGGTGGTGATTGTGACCCAACTTCCTCTCAAAACTATACTCCGAAGTGCAGATTATACAAGTAGGATTGCTAAGTGGGGAACCATTTTTGGCTCTTTTGACATCAAGTACATGCCCTGCACATCAGTAAAGGGTCAGGTGTTAGCTGATCTAATTGCAGAATTTACTGAGCCCACAATAGAAGATAACGTCAATAACATGGACATTGATGGAAAATCAGTTGGCGTGATTGCGTGCAAAGGTCCCCCACTGTGGACAGTTTACATTGATGAGGCCGCTAATCAAAGGGGATCAAGTGTAGGGTTAGTAATTACAACCCTAGAGGGTCTCACACTAGAAAAGTCCTTGAGACTGGGGTTCTCGGCCACTAACAATGAAGCAGAGTACGAGGCCCTGCTAAAAAGGATGGATATGGTTCAGAAATTGGGGGGAAAGCCACACAAATGTTCTCAAACTCGCAATTAATTGTGGGCTAGGTGGATGGAAAAGTGGAGGCCAGAGATCCGAGGATGCAGGACTACTTAAGCCAAGTCAAGGTTTTGCAACGCAAATTTGAGTCCTTTACTTTATCGCATGTCCCCAGAAGTAACAATGCTCATGCTGACTCTCTAGCAACTCTTGCCACGTCGTCGGCACAAGCTCTACCCTGGATTATCCTTGTTGAGGACTTATCCACACCCTAGTTGGATGGATCCCATTGTATCCTTCCTTAAAGATGATATTCTGCCAGAGGAAAAGGTCGAGGCAGACAAGGTGCGTAGGAAAGCATCTCATTTTTGGTTGGCCGAGGATCACAAACTCTACAAACGATCCTTCTCTGGGCCATACCTATTGTGCATACATCCTGAAGCGATGGAGCTACTTTTGGAAGAATTACACGAAGGGATTTGTGGAAGTCACACGGGGGGTAGATCTTTAGCTCACAGGGCTCTAACACAAGGATATTGGTGGCCCAATATGCAACGGGAAGCTCAAAGCTATGTGAAGAAGTGTGATCAATGTCAAAGGTTCGCACCAAATATTCATCAACCTGAGGGTGTGCTCAATCCTCTGACAAGTCCCTGGCCTTTTGCACAGTGGGGTCTGGACATTGTGGGTCCCTTCCCAAAGGCACTTGGAAACAGAAGGTGGTTGGTTGTCGGCACTGACTATTTTACCAAGTGGGTGGAAGCCGAGCCCCTAGCAAACATTAGGGATGTCGATGTGAAGAAATTTGTGTGGAAGAGCATTGTCACTCGATTTGGAGTTCCTCATACTCTCATTTCGGATAATGGTTTGCAATTTGATAGTAAAGCGTTCAGGAGATATTGCTGTGACCTTGGCATAACCAATAGGTATTCCATCCCAGTTTATCTGCAAGGAAATGGGCAGGCCGAGACGGTCAACAAAGTTATAGTCAACGGGCTTAAGAAGAGGTTGGATGATGCCAAAGGGAGATGGGTAAAGGAACTGCCTCATGTTCTGTGGACGTATCGGACCACGCCTCGCCGATCAACGGAAGAAACGCCCTTCTCAATGACTTATGGCACCGAGGCTGTTATCCCTTTAGAAACAGGGTTTCCAACAATGAGAACGAGTTCCTTCACTCCGAACAGTAATGACAGATTATTGAGAGAAGCCTAGATCTGGTTGAAGAACGGAGAGAAATAGCCATGATCCAATTGGCTCGCTATCAACAAAAATTGAAGCAGGGGTATGATTCACACGTGAACTCAAGACCACTTGCTCCTGGAGATTTAGTGTTGAGAAAGGTTGTAGGTAATACCAAGAATCTAACATGGGGGAAGTTGGGACCGTACTGGAAAGGACCGTATCGCATTACTGCAATAGCCGGAATAGGAGCTTACTACCTTGCGGATTTGGATGAAAAGATTGTGCCCCATCCTTGGAATGTAAGTAATTTACGATGATATTATTATTAATAAAAGAACCTTTACCGTTTTGATTCTATTGATGTTATGTTACGCGCAATGTTATGTTTAAACTGCTAATATGGATTGTCAGACAAACCCAAGGTTACGTCGGATCCTTAAATCTTCTACCTTGTTCTAAAAATGAAAATAAGGTTACGCTGGGTCCTCGGATCCTCTACCTTAGTAAAAAATGAAAGTAAGGTTACGCTGGATTCTCGGACCCTCTACCTTAGTAAAAAATAGGAATAAGGTTACGCCGAATCCTTAAATCCTCTGCCTTGCTCTAAAAATGAAAATAAGGTTACGCCGGGTCTTCGGATCCTCTACCTTAGCAAAAAATAGGAATAAGGTTACACCGGATCCTTAAATCTTTTGCCTTGTTCTAAAAATGAAAATAAGGTTACGCCGGGTCCTCGGATCCTCTATCTTAGTAAAAAAAAAAAAAAAAAAGAAGAAAATAAAATAAGAACAAGGCTGCGTGGATTCCTTGGAGTACATGTACGCGTCTTACAAATACAATTGCTCTAGCAGATGCTCAACAAGTACATGCTCATAATAAGTACAATGTAACTTCATTTGCTACTAGATATTAAGCACAATGCTTGAGTCACTCCTCGTCCAAAGGTGGAACGTATCAAAAATGTTAAGGTTTCGTATCTTGGTATTTTGTCGCGAAGATAGTTTTTAGAACAATTCCTAAACAAATTGGTTTCACACAAATATTTTGCGCCTTTAAGTGTCTATTTAATCACCATAGTGAAATGAAAACTTGTGGTTATCACTTAAAGCATTTGCAAGTATATGAGTTGCACAAATTTCCTTTGTCCTCATTTGGTTATTGGTATGAAATTATTAATATATGCCATGAATCCAAACTGTTTTTTTACCATATTACATGAATAACAATGGAATAAGTTGCCAACACCAAGTATAACACGAAGCAGTAGTACAAATTGGAAATTCTTCTCATTAAGTGAAAGATCTATCAGTACATTCATAACCAAATTGTTAAATTGCAAAGGAAGAAAAGTAAAAACTGAAACTAATTAATAAGAGTACCAAAAAGCAAAGGCAACAAAAAAGAAAGGGAAATGGCTGAGACACAAGCTATCATGGCTTAGGCTGGGTCTGGTCCTTAGGGTCAGAAGGAGCTATTGTTGACGCCGAAGACCCTCCAGCATCCTCTTTGCTTTTGGGGCCCCCTTTTTGCATTATAGGCAGGGTCGCCAAGACCAACTCCAAGGTCCCATTGGCCTTAAGGTTGGGGGGCAGCTCCTTTGGGGCGAGTGGAAGCTGAACAACCTCAAGTTGGACCTCGGCAATAATATTCTTTGTAGCAGCTTCTTCCACTTGTATCCCAACCGCAGAAGAACCGGCATCATCCTCGGCTTGACCAGGAGTGGCTACTCGGATTGCAGGAGGGACATAGGCATTCTCTACCTTCCATAGAGGAGAGGAAGCATCAACCCCAGCTCGGGAAAGGGCTTCCTTCCACACTTGGAGGCAGTAATCCCTACATACCTCCGGCATTCGAGCTTTAAAGGTGTCAGTGGTTTCTGCCACCCCCACCTCATAGCCACTCTGCTTAGCCTCGTCAACCATCGCCTCGGCTTTCTGTGCCTTGGCGAGTGCCTCCTCCTTGGCTTTAAAAGCCTCCTGCCTGGCTTCCTCGAACTTTGTAAGATATTTTTTCAGATCTTCTACTAATTTCCTTGCCGAGGCAAGGTTTTCATTGGCACGTTTAAGCTGCAGCCTCTGATCCTTAGCCTGCCGGCTAGTAGTCCTTAGCTGGGCCTCCAAACCTGACCTCTCACTTTCTGCCTTGCCGAGGCTAGTTGTCACCTCCTGGAGCTTTTTCTCCTTTAACTCCAGGGTCTTCTGGTTATGGTCCAGCCTCACCTTTTCGGCCCTTAGCGCCTTATACGAATTAGCGGCGATCTCCTCTGCTCTATGTACAGATTGGACAGCCTACACATAAAATGTTGTCAGTTAATAGCATGCGGAAGCAGTTAACGCCAAACAAGAAATAATAACCACAAGTACAATAACGGAAAGCATGGGTACCAAGGAACAATCAATTGAAACTCTTACCATGGCTAACTCTTTCTTGAGGATCATGAAGACATTTTGATCCCTCATCCTTCGTAGCTCGCCCATGTCCTCGAGCAGTAGAAGTGCTTGCTCCAATACATCGGCGATGCATGCAGCTGTGCCCTCATCGGACCCTCTAATAGAGGCGTCAGCGGTGACTGCCTGATCATCTACATTCATTTGGGGAGCCCAAATGGGCGCATGGATGGTTACCGGAGGGTCGATTCGTCTCTCCGACCTTGTTTGAGCATGACGAGCATGCTTTCCTCCCCTTTCTAGCTCTATCTCTTTGGTGGGGAGGTCTTTGGTCCCTTCAATTGTCTTTTTTCCCTTGTGCTGATCCCTTTTCCTTTTGTGGTCAGCTGGGTCGGGATGTTGAATTTGGGTTGAAGGAGGAAGAGTGAGTTTCATTGAAGGAATTTTCTCAGCGCCCTTATCCTTAGGCTTTACCGGGGGCAGCTTGGGAAGCTCATGCGCTCCAGCTTGACCTTCTAACACATCCTTTAGGCTAGGCTTGGGCCTACGTTGGATGCCCATTCTCACAAGGGGTTGATTGTCATCGTCCGATGATGTGATAGATGGGGAGTCGACGACGGGAGATGGGTTCCTAGGTGGAAGAAGCTGGTCTAAAGCTTCGAATTCCTCCTCTGAATCCGAAAGCTCAACGACTTCTTCTTTTCTTTCTTTCTTCTTCTTCTTCTTCTTCTTCTTCTTCTTCTTCTTCTTCTTCTTCTTCTTCTTCGTCTTCTTCTTTTTCTTCTTCCTTTGCAATTGGTTGGGAAGAGAAACTTTCACCCAATTTGGGTCGAGCTGAGGATGTGGTGAGATGGAGGGCTCCTGGGACGACCCTCACAGGCTCGGTAATAAGAACGCCTTGAGGAACCGGTGTACCAGCAGGCAGCAAAAAGCCTTTAACTGCAACACTGATCCTCGGCAGCCGTGGGTCCTTCTCTTTTATAACGCACTTTGGCACTTGGAACGCAGTCGAGATGGGATCGTATCCGGGGATGAGATGCGCCGCTCGAAGTTGATCGTCCGAATGTACCAACACCTTGGCTTTTAGGATCTTGTCTAGGCGAGCAAAGTTGACGAGGTGAGCATGATGAGTGAGGGCGCGACGATCTGCACATGTGGTCAAAAAACGAAACAGTAAGGGCAAATCGAAGAAAAACACAACCATATAAAAACAACAAAAAGAAAATTAGGGCTAACACTACACAAAGACTCACCAAGTTCCCCCTCTTCGTCGAACAGGGGAGACCGTCATGCCAGTCCCCAGATAGAATGAGAAAATCCTTATCCAAACCCTTGTTGGAGTGGGGGAGGCATTAGATCAACCTAACCTCGGGATGCCTAGATTTTAGGTAATAGGTATGCCCTTTCAGACGGTGGAGGTTATACACCCAATTCACCTCGTGGTGAGTGAGTCCTAACCCTAACCTCTCGTTTAGGACGTCTATAGCGCCTAAGATTCTAAACATATTCGGGGCACACTGTGTAGGAGATAACCTAGCTGTTCTAAGGTAGTTCCTAGTAATGGGCATCATAGGAACTCTCATTCCCCCCTCTAGAAAGGCTATCATAGGAATCACCATCTCACCGGTATCCCTATCGGTGTACCACTCTCCTTGCTTACAGTGTTTAACGAATACTCCCGAAGGGATCCCGTATTTGGCTTTAAACGCCTATATTTTTTTGGAGGTATCCACTAAGGATGCGAACCTACCCATTTTCTAAAACTAAAAGAGAGGATACTAGGGTGGGGTTAGGAAATCTGTATGGCCGAGGATGACGAAACTGAGAATAACAAAAGAGATTGAGAAACAGTAATGAAAGTAGGAGATTGAAAGACTTACTTTGGAGTAATAAGGTCATCTCGGCTTAAAATTGAGAGGGTGTAAGGACGCGTGTAGATTGCAAGAGAAGCTGAGTTCGGTGTACAGACTTTGAAATGAACAGAGGACCTTTGAAATGGCAATATTTATTTCGTGGGAAAGCGTAAAGCAGGAAGCCTCCTGCCTGTCCCTTTAGAATGCGCCTATCCGTTGGATGAGCATCATGCGGTTGGACGTGGGGAACAGAGAGCCGCCAACATTTAATTGAATCGCGCTCTGCAGACCGAAGCGTCAGATACGGAATGTCCCGCGTGCGTATATCGAAACCCTCATTCCTCTCAGTAGGGTAGAAATAAGGGTTACGAGGGGCTAATGTAGTGCCAATGGGCCCAAGATACGTAGTGGGCTGGCCCAAAGGCTCACATAAAAAGGAAAATCCAACCCAGCATCATGAAATGGTCTGAGGACATAATAAGTTCAGCCTGCGAAGTCACGTGATGAAGGAAAGTGTCATGCACGAACAGTGCACCGCGAAACATGACGTCCGAGGACAACCAAGTCCCCGGCGGCTCACTGCCGAGGACAGGACGAGTGATCTGGCGGTTGTAGGGCATCCATACTGGAAACCTTGGATACGAAAACTGAGAATACGAGAATAAGGGATAAAGGGAAGTGACAGATAAATATCAAGGATAAAGCTGCTACCACCACATTGAAAGCTCCATACCTACCTCTCTGGCCGCATTAATGAGGAAGTGACGCCTGAACATTGAAATTCAACCTTACATTCACCGCCAGAGACTTTAGAAAGGAGGAATGATGGGACACGTATAAAAAAAAAAGAACACTTGGAATACACGTGGAAGAGAGGAGAAAGGGAGACAGGCCTATAAAAGGCGGAGGAAAAGCACAGGGAGAGGGGAGAGAGAACTGGTAAGGAAATACACAAGATTGTCCTCGGCATTGATATATAAACTAGATTCCATCCATGTATAAAACGTACGCATGTGTTCTGTAATTTAATCCAATTCTTGTGTTATCTACCGCTCAGAACCCTAGATTAGAAGCCCACTCTCTATAAATTCATTGTTTAGGACTCATTGGGCTGTTTTGAAAGACCAACTTGGATCCAGCGTGATTTGTGCCTCTACAAATGTTCAACTAAAAGAAAATGGAAATAATATTCCTTCAAATATTTATGGTTTTCTATTTAAATTCACAAAATTGAAGTCACTAGATAATGATAGTTTACAAAAATACTGTCTTAAACTTGAAAATTTTCTCAAACATGATATTTATTATGATATTGATGGTTTAGATTTATTTTCAGAGTTAAACGTTTTAAAAGAAATTTTACAAATAAAATATTATACTCCAATTGACATACTAAATCTTATATATAAAAGCGCGAATGCCATAATGCACTATAGCTATAGTGCCTAAATTTTTTTTTTCTCCAGTAATCGGTTTGTGTTTTTAAAAAAAAAAAATTTATGTAAGTTGGTATATATATAGTTATACTGACACAACAAATTTTACAATTATTAACGTGTCAATTTTTTACAAGTCGAAATAAAATAATAAAATATGAGACTGTAACCAACCACAGCTAAAAATAAATATTTTGAGAAAATGTTACCACATTTAATGGTGAATAATGCACTATAGTTACAACGCTTTTGGAACTGACACTCTAGCTACAATGCCTAAAGTTTTTTTTTTTTGTAATCGGTTTGTTTTTTTTTCTTTTAAATATTTATGTAAGCTGGTATATATATTGTTATATTGACATAACAAATTTTACAATATTTTCACAATTATTGACGTGTCAATTTCTTACAATTTGAAATAAAATATGAGACTGTGACCAACCACAACTAAAAACAAATGTTTTGAGAAAATGCTACAGCACTTATTGTTATTGCAATATTTTCACAATTGTTGATGACAGGCCACAAACGCGTTGACCCCTTGTGATAAAGTAGATTAATTAATTAGCCCAGTTATTAATTAATCAAATTAATATGCAATATCACGTGGTAGCACAAACAAATCATCAAAACTAAGTTATGCAGCGGAAATTAAATGACACGGTGATTTGTTTACGAATGGGGAAAACCTTACGGCAAAAACCCCACCGGGTGATTTAAGGTCACTACTCCCGAAACTCCACTATTATCACAACAAGCAGTTACAAGCAAAGAATCCCAAGTACCTTACCAACCTATAGTTGAACTCTTACCCCAATACCCAATTGGACTTGTTCTGTAGTGACAGTTTCTCCTTTCAATGCATGGCTCCCAAGTACGTGACTAACCAGATGCGCGGATCCTAGTACGCGACTTCAAACACCAACTAGAGAGAGAAGAATGTTGGCTGCAAAGTTCTTCACTTCATACACATGATGAAGATCAAGAAGCACTTGGTTACAAAACTCTAAGGCACAAAGACGCAGTAGCTTCTTCTTTCAGAGAGAATAAGGCTTCGGTCACCTTTTGCATATGTTCTCCTTGTGTTCTATTGTGTGACAGCCTCAAAAATAAGCCTTATATATGCCTAGGGTTGTGAGAAAAGAAACCCTACACAAATACAAAAGCCTAGCCCAAAAATCAGATCTAAAAATCTGAATTCCCGTAACCTCGATAGATACCTCGATCGATCGGGCAGCTGTCGAGCCTCATTAAATCTCGATAGATGCATGTGTCGAGGTAGGTGTCGAGATTTAGAAACTTGCACTTCCTTGCTTGTTTCTTGGACAGACTTTGATGGTTTCAACACTGAATCTTGAAACACTATTTCTTGAGGTGTTAAACACATCCTAGATCTACCCAATTACAAGTAAAGTGCGTTTTGTCTAAGGATAAGCCAATTACATAAAATAGCGACATATGGTAACAACCACTTGAACTACATATGTTCTAACAATCTCCTCCTTTGGCAATCCGTGACAAAACCACAACAAACAAATGAAAATATGAGAGAAGTCATAAAACACTTTAACTCATATTCACTTGTTACATACAATAAAATCTATCCTAACACAAACTTTTGAAAAACTTTGCAAGAAGAGAGTTCATAGCATGGAAGACTTTGACAACCTGTATTTCTGAAACACTTTAAACAAAACACATCAATGCATCTTTGTGTGAAGCAGAAATAATAGATTGCATACAAATAAAGAAACATGTGTATAAAGATAGAAAAGAAACAACACATGTAGAGATAGGTGAAGAAAACATACATCATCATATATATACCACTTGATAAATACCATGCTGTATATAAAAATGGTCACAAGACCTAGGTACATGAACAAGGAGATAAACACTCCTCCTAACAAGATGAAACACAATTCCCCCTTACAAGGGCATGTATTTCTCCCCCTAACTTGTAGAATCTTAAAGAAAGAAACCACAAATTCTCCAATTTCTTCCCCTTTTTGTCACGATTAACAGAGGGTACCGAGAAACATAAAGATGATCAAGGATGATCAAGGGGGCACAAAGAATCCATAAAAGATGCATGAATGTAATGAAACAAGATGCTATGGATAACAAGATAAGAGAAACATGCAAAACATGTGAAAAACAATGCATGCAGAGAATCTCGATCGATCGAGAGGTATCGAGGAGCTATCGAGCAGACCTCGATGAATCGAACAGCTATCGAGAAGCTATCGAGGAGACAGAAACTTTCTCGATCGATCCACCAGGTGTTGAGGTATCTATCGAGACTACGATAAGAAAAAGTCTAAGAAGCTCGACAGACAGCTATGTGTCGAGAGGTATCGAGGAGGTGTCGAGATGCCTTTAAAAACTGTTTTTCAGAAGAAGAAAAACACAGACATGAATGCAATCATGCATGCAACTCAACCAAAAATCCAAGCAACATATTAAGCTCTCAAAATCATCTCTCAACAAGAATTTTGATACACATGTATCTCAAAACACGCACACACACACTAAACAAGTCTAACCAAGTTTATATCTCAAAAACAAGTCTAGACAATTTAGTGAGCATACATTAACGAATGTAAATTTCGTGATGGCCAAATCACATTGTACCTACACATGTATCAAGAATAGCAAAGAATATTGCGTGTTGTGTGTGAAAACATCGCAAGATTGCATAAGAGTCTCAATGTTATGACGATTTGAGATATGAGAAAATTACTTTAACTCACACACAATCATAACTGTTTGATGGGGACTATCACCTTTGAGGTACATCCTATAACTCCCATATCTCCTAGAAAACACGCTTGCAACCATATTTTAAAGTATTTTTGATCTTTTTGCTTTTTATTTCTTTGCATATTTTCTTTTATTAAGCATATCATGAATGGGCATACAAGAGAAAGAAAAAAAATACCCAATTATGTTAAGTTTTTGACATTGCACTTTTGCTATGCCGAAGCACACAAGATGTCATTGATATTGCACTTTTGCTATGCCGAAGCATACAAATGTCATATAATGATTGGCGAGTAATAGTGGTGAGATGGTTATTTATGCCATTCTCTTAGGATTTTCTAGTTAAACCCGTCAAAAAGAGTGATACGAGTGTTAAGAAAAAGAGATCACTTAACCTTACTCATCACAAATAAAGAGCTACAAAGCTCACTTACTTAGTTGTGCAGAAGAATGCTCATCTAAGTTACAAGTGATACAAAGTTTAGAAAACTCTGTTTCAATGGCCATTTCAAAAGTTCACATGAACCAATGCACACAAACACACACTGTTTTTGTATTTTTCAATTTTTTTAATTTTTTAATTTTTATTTTGAAAACAAAATAAAATAAAAACTAAACAACCAAACAAAAACAGACAAACCTCATGAAAGCATGAAAGAATGATGCATATGCATGAAAGCAAGAAAAGAAATGCAGATGCATGAACGCATGATTTCAAAAGCAGATAAGAAATCAAGTAAAGAGAGTCCTACTTTATATAGAAAGAATTAAAGCAGAGGACAAACAGAAAAGACAATCAAGTCTTAGGCTCCTTTCTCACCTACACAGCACGAGTCTTTGGCCGTGAAGATGAAAAGGCGCGTGTCCTAGTATGTCTACTAAAGGACATAGAAGAATTAAGATTCTCCTGAAATTGAGTTAAAAAGCTCAAGACTTTTAATAACTCTCCAAACAAAGGTGTAGATCCTTGAGAGGAAACCTGTGACCGTTTGGACAATTGCTTATGAGGATACAACTTAAAGCAATTAGGACGAGTGTGTCCAGAACCACCACAATGGTGACAAACATGAGCAGTTTTAGAGCTACTCGACTTCCTAGAAGGATGTCTAACCTTAGAGGTTGACAGAATCCTCAGCTTAGGACAATTTGGGCTAATATGACCAACAATGTGACAATGATGACAAGTGGGGACAAAAACAGATTTATCATTCAACCTAAGAGGAGTTTTAGACATAAGTTTAGAAATTTCAGCGTTAACATCAGTTTGTTTACCTTTGTCTATCCTAGCAATATTAGCCTTCAACTCTTCATTATTCCTTTTAAATGGGGGAATATAAACATCTTTTTCCTTTGAGCTAGGCTCCACAACAAGTTTAGCACTAGTTAATTTTTCAACTTCAGTTTTAAATTCAACTAGTTGCTCTTCCAAACTCTTAATTTTGTCCACTTGAGATGAAATTTGATTTTTAAAATTCTCATTCAAATTAGTGGCTTCATCCAATTTTGCAATCAAATCATCTTTTTCAAGCTTGAACTTTTTAAATTTAGCTTTTAATTTTGTAGAATACTCAAGAGATTTCATATAAAAATTATAAAGCTTGCAATAGGCATCATGAATATCATCATCATCATTCAACACAAGATCATGCAAATCAAAACAATTAAGAGTTTCCATGACAATAAGGGTCAATGGATCACACATCAAAGATTAAACCCTAATCAGAGTGTGTCTGCTCTGATACCACTTGACAGGCCACAAACGCGTTGACCTCTTGTGATAAATTAGATTAATTAATTAGCCCAGTTATTAATTAATCAAATTAACATGCAATATCACGTGGTAGCACAAACAAATCACCAAAACTAAGTTATGCAGCGGAAATTAAATGACTAGGTGATTTGTTTACGAATGGGGAAAACCTTACGGCAAAAACCCCACCAGGTGATTTAAGGTCACCACTCCTGAAACTCCACTATTATCACAACAAGTAGTTACAAGCAAGGAATCCCAAGTACCTTACCAACCTACAGTTGAACTCTTACCCCAATATCCAATTGGACTTGTTCTGTAGTGATAGTTTCTCTTTTCAATGCACGGCTCTCAAGTACGTGACTAACCAGATGCGCGGATCCCAGTACGCGACTTCAAACACCAATTAGAGAGAGAAGTATGTTGGCTGCAAAGTTCTTCACTTCATACACACGATGAAGATCAAGAAGCACTTGGTTACAAAACTCTAAGGCGCAAAGACGCAATAACTTCTTCTTTCAGAGAGAATAAGGTTTCAGTCACCTTTTGCATATGTTCTCTTTGTGTTCTATTGTGTGACGGCCTCAAAAATAAGCCTTATATATGCCTAGGGTTGTGAGAAAAGAAACCCTACACAAATACAAAAGCCTGGCCCAAAAATCAGATCTAAAAATCTGAATTCCCGTAACTTCGATAAATACCTCGATCGATCGGGCAGCTGTCGAGCCTCATTAAATCTCGATAGATGCATGTGTCGAGGTTGGTGTCGAGATTTAGTAACTTGCACTTCCTTGCTTGTTTCTTGGACAGACTTTGATGGCTTCAACACTGAATCTTGAAACACTGTTTCTTGAGGTGTTAAACACATTCTAGATCTACCCAATTACAAGTAAAGTGCGTTTTGTCTAAGGATAAGCCAATTACATAAAATAGCGACATATGGTAACAACCACTTGAACTACGTATGTCCTAACAGTTGAGATCTCAGTTTCTTGTAGATCAAATAAAAAAATACTAAGTCCACAATATTTTAACATTAATTTTTACAGTGCCTAAAGTTTTTTTTTTTTTTTTCCAGTAATCGGATTGTGTTTTTTTTTTTCTTTTTCTTTTAAGTATTTATGTAAGTTAGCATATCTATTAACTATATAAAAAGAGCACAGGCTCATGAATAGTGTTTTTTTGGTTTATTTGAATAGTGAGGTGCACTTTTTTTTTTCTTCTTCAAGTATGCCAGTTGGTTTGAGCTTTGTTTTTGTTTTTTATTTTTTTGTTTTTAAGATCTTTATATGTTTACTTTGTACTTGCAATGCAAGTTTACATTGTAAATACACAAAAGTGGTTAATATTATACACATTTGTACAAAAAATGGTAAATATTGTACAAATTTTGTAACGTGTACAAAATTTGCCAATTTTTTTGTGTCTACAATATAAATAATTAAATACAATGTATACATAGAGATATTGTGAAAATGTTGTGAAGCATGCGTCAATTCCTTATGGGTCAAAATAAAATAATAAAATATCATACCGGGATCTAACACAACTAAAAATGTCGTGACATTTTGTTGTTATTACAATATATTTACAACTATTGAGGTGCAAGTTATAGGTCAAAATAAGATAATAAAATATTGGACTGGGATCCGTCACGGTTGAATAGAGGTATTGTGAAAACGTTGTAATATTTTGTTGTATTCATAGACTTTTTTTTTTGGGTTAGTTTAGTCAAATTTAGTAATCTATATATAAAAAGAGTGAATGGGAAAAGCTATCGTAACTTCGCTAAAAATTTCTTGATTTTAAAGTTTAAGGAGGAATTGTAAACTACCCCAAACATAAAAGATGAAAAGTGTTTTTTTCCTAAGTTTTTGTATTTGTGTGTAAAACTATGTAGTTTTACTTAAAATGGTCCGCAAAGAAAAAAAAAATACAAAAAGTCAACCCAAGAAAATTGTATGTGAAATAGCGAATTTTGGCTCAACAAAGCTTACTAAGCTCACAAAAAATTTCTAAAGACAAAACATAATGGCACAGCATTTTCTTAATACCTTTATAATTTTGTTATATTTGATTTTGACTTGTAAAGAATCGACAACTCAACAGTTTTGAAAATATTGTGACGACAACAAAATGTTTTAACCTTTTTACAAAAGAAAAATGCCATGTCTATAATATTTTTACAACAAATCATAAGTAGTAGGTTGTTATAGGTTATGATGATATTCGTTATAATTCTTAGAAGTTTTTAGTGAGTGGGTATATTGACTATGACAAATAAGTACAAAAAAACTATAATAGTAAAATAGATATTTATAAGTTAAATAGCTCTCCTAACTTTGTGGGTGATCAAAATTCTTATACAAATGAGGTTAATTTTTTATGACATAATTATCAAAATTTTTAAAATTAATGTCTTTTTTGATTAATGTAAATCTCTATGTATTTTAAAAATCAAATGATTTATATCTTTATTTTGTGATAAAATCTAGAATTGATCCTAATCACTACTTTTTTTTTTTTTCAATGGCTAGCACGTGCCTTGCACGTGATGCCCTAATTAGTAATATATAAAATGGTTAATACTAAACCCAAGATACCGAAGACAATTGTTTTATCCTTGTATATTCTAACTAACAGAGAATGTGTTTGGTATCATATGATACCATGTCAACGGTATCAAAATTCAATAAAAATAAGACATGTCAGCAATAAATAATTAACTTACTAATAATTGAAATATATGTGTTGTGAATTTTAGTTAGCTCAACTGGTAAAATTTTTGATAGTTGTATAAGAGTTCTACGAATGAGACGTAGTATTATTTGATAGAAAATACTTTTTTGTCTTGAAGAACGAGAAGGCAAGCAACCGGAAATGGAATTGGACAGTATATTGCTATTAGAAATGGAAGTTTTGACTATTCTTCTTCGGTTAACCATACTCTTATAAATGCCACATGCACTGTCAAGCCAACCAGCAAAGGCAGAACTATACATGCAGTGCTAGTATATGTTGGTTTTCGGTGGCAATGTATATGATTCGTGTTTGTTTGCTTCATGCACCTAACAAGAATGTTTGAATTTTTATTTATTTATTTATTTATGATTAATAACACGTGAATTTATCAACTCTATTTCTAGTTATATAAAAAGATTAGATTCATTTCCAAATACATGCATTACTTATAGGATTTTACTAACAATACCTGTTACAGTAGTTTTTGCAGAAAGAAGTTTTTTAAAATTAAAATTAATAAAATTATATCTAAGATCGACAGTGTCCCAAGAAAGATTAAGTGGATTAACTATATTATCGATTGAAAATGAGATGTTAGAAGAACTTGAATACAAAAATTTAATTAGTCAATTTGCATCTTAACACGAAAGAAAAATAGAGTTTAAATGAAATATATTATAATATAAAAATATTAAATAAACATTAATTTATTTAATATATAAGTATAAAAAAGACTCCATTTTTAGTTCTTATTTTAGGCCCCAAAATGTCTAGGGCCAACCCTGTTGGATAGAGGCTGACTATTTTTTCTTTTTCTATCTTTAAATCCAAAAATCCCTACCTATACCCAATTTTTTCTTCAAGTTTGAGTGGGTTATCATATTAGGATATATATTACAATATCACAAAAGCTTAGACTTTTGGACACTAGTGTTTGCCTTAAAATTGCTTATTTTCAATAACTTATTTGCATAACGTGAGATAAAAAGTTCGAAATAAGTTATTTAAAAAAAAAGAAAATTGAAAGTTAAATTATTTGAAAAAAAAGTAATATATGACTTAAAAAAGTAATACAAGACACACAAACAATACATAAAACAAGTTACAATAATGTGTCTAATACGTTAGGTTGCCAATATACTAATGCATTGAACACAAACTGTATCCTATGAAATATAGACAAAAGTCAACTTATAATCACTTTTCAAAATCAAACTTTGGTATATTAGTTTATGAGAAAATTAGTACCACAATTTATCTCACAACTTTTTTTTTTTACCATTACAAAGTGAAAGAGTGTGAGCGATAGAAAAAATAGTGAATCTATGCGTAAGCGACGAGCAATTACCCGTACGGTGTGATAAAAAAAATTATGAAATAGTACGTAATTCTATAATTACTCTCGTTGGGCTCCGTTACAAGAGCGTTGTTTTTAACGTCGAAAGACGGTCGCATGTCGAAAACATGACGTTAACAAAGCAGGTTAGTATTACGACAACGCACACCCCAACCCCCCTGGCCACGAAGAGCTTGAAATTCTGGTGCCAAAAAAAAAAAAAAAAACGGAGTCCAGCGACTATTCTATTAGTATAATTATAGAACCAAAAAATACCTCAATTTCCGACAATTCAGGACCCAAATTCTCTATTCTCATTTCTCAGACTCAAAATTCGCAGAATCCTGAACGAAGAAAAAAAAAAACCCAACCTCAGCTTAGAAGTAGATACGGTAAATACAGTTCCATTCAATTCAAAATAACCTCGTAATAAAAAAGTAAGACGTAGTTGTAACTTGCGAGCCAGCCATGTCACGCCTCAAACTGCCCATGACAGCAGCTTCTATTTACACCCACAGCCACGGCCGCGGCCACGGGCACCAGTTGGTGGCCACCACCACCACCGCCGCCGCCGGCACAGCCACCAAACTAGTTATAAAACCAAAACCCAAGCCCAAACCCTTCATAACCCTTTATAGTCGAGTACCACCTGTCGTAATTTATAAACGTGGTGAGTGGAGGTTAGTACCGTGCGCACCCCACATACCTTCGGCGCACGTTAACAACCCCCCTAAAACACTAGGGTTTCGTGGTCTTCACAACAAGTGCTCCTTTCCTTTTTCTTTTAGCTCCGAACGCAAAGGAGGAAGAGTATTCTCTAGCTCTGGATCCGAATCTGGGTCTGGCTCTTCCGGGTCGGGTCTCGCCGTAGATATGGGTGCAGAGGACAAAGACAACAACGATTTGTTACAACAGCAGCAACAACAACAGCAGCAGCATCATCATACTTCGAAATTGCTCACGTTGCCTACTGTCTTAACGCTCGGTCGTGTCGCCGCTGTGCCACTTCTTATAAGCAGTATGTGCATTTTTCTTCTCTTTTGTTGTGGAAAAGTGTTTGCTTTTGAAATTGGAGCTGTTTTTGAGAAATGGGGTTGTGTCGTGTTGGGCTGGAATGATCCGATCGGAGTTAGATTGAAAAAAAAAGTTCGGAACTTTTGGTATTTTTGGATTTGATCTATGTGTGGAAAAGTTTGGTGTTTTGAGATAGTAGCAAGTATGGATTGCATTTTGATTTATGTTAATGTTTTTGAGATCAATTACGTATATGTTCTTCGTTTTGTGAACTTTTATATGGTAGGATTTTTCTGCGTTTGAGTTTGGTTCATCTTTGGTTAGGTTGTGGGTTGAATTAATTTAGATCATATAATCCAGTAGACCTTTGAATTTCAGATTTTTGTTTGTGTGATTCATGTGTACGAGGTCAGTTGGCTAGTTGATTTGCTTGATTGAAATTAGTTTTGTGTTTATGCTTATACAATTTACTGGATTTAGAGCTTGTTATGCTGGTGGCACGCTGGTGGTCTGAGCTGCTTTGTGCTGCTCTGCTATATTTGGAGTTGCAGAGGGTTATTGAATTGATTGTATATTTTAGTGGTCATTGTGTGGAAGCCTGCATTTGATGAGACTAACGTTCTAATATCTGATGTGACTCATCAGCCTTCTACGTTGATAGCTGGTGGGGAACAACTGCTACGACAAGTATTTTCGTTGCCGCTGCAGTTACAGATTGGCTTGATGGATATCTTGCTCGGAAGGTATGCTAGTACTTTTGTGTCTTTCCTACTGTAGGGTAGCAGATCTTGTAACACATATTTTTTGAAAATTTTAATATTTCTGTGACATTTTATAAGGGTTAAATTCTTAAATACATTTCAGATGAGGCTAGGATCTGCATTTGGTGCATTTCTAGATCCGGTAGCTGATAAGGTATGGCAATTTAGCTAAATTGTTATGTTTCTTTTGCTTTTAGTTAGCTGATGCAATAAAAAATTCTTTGATAGACTGGGGAGAAACATTGAGTTCTTATTTGATTGTCATGCCTACTGAATGCAGCTTATGGTTGCTGCCACATTGGTCTTATTGTGTAGCAGACCCTTGGAAGTCGCCGTGTTTGAACAAGTGCCATGGTTTCTGACTGCACCCTCAATTGCCATAATTGGTAGGGAGGTAATGTATTTTATTAGTGATTTTCTTTTATCTCATTCTCCATAAATAATGAAGGTACATATGTAAGGTGGGTTTTGGGGGTTGGTTGACAATGGAGGCTCTTGGGACTAGACAGAAGGAGTTGCAACTCTAATCAACCTGTGTACAGAAAGGGAGTGTTGTTGCAAATAAGCTCCCGATGGGATTTGATTTTATTTTTAGAAAGAAAAAGTTAGGAGAAAAACTAACGTTATTTTGGGTGATATATATGATACATTAACATCTCCTCTACCTTCATGACTTTATGGTCCTGCATTTAGGCCAATATGGTGCGCTTTCTTTATGGATTTTGTTTGCTACTTCTTTGGTGGTTTGTTAGAATAATTAATGTGAGCCACCTTCATCATTTTGATAGGCTTTATTGGGGGGATGGGGGGTTTGGTTAGGGCTGCCTACCAATCACCTCTCCCAAACCTTGCAGAAGTGAGAGTTTTGTACACTGGATACAACCTATACACACATGCACAAGTTCTGTGTGCAATGCTTTGTTGAATCAACTACAATGGAAGTCTTAGGATATCAAAAGAATCCTTGTTCCTTAGGTTGATTATGATCTTTTGTTTGTGCATCTCTGCACACTATGCATATAAATATATATATATATATATATATATATATTTGTGTTAACTTTGGGCTCATATGATGTTACAGTCATACTTGCTCATGGGATTTCTATAATTACATCTTCTGCACACCTTTCCTTTTCCTTTTTCCTTCTGAAAGTTATAATTGTATCTTGTTATATCAATTATCTTTTAGTTGACAGCAGACATCTGACAAATTATTTTGGAACTTTTTATAGATAACCATGTCTGCTGTTAGAGAATGGGCCGCTTCTCAAAATAGTAAGCTTTTAGAGGTTTGTTTTTCTATCTGTACACTTTGACCGACTACCACATCTGTTTTCTTAAAAAAATTAGAGCATTTAGCTGGGAATACATTATAAGAACAATAAATATCTTCAGGCTGTTGCTGTAAATAACTTGGGGAAGTGGAAAACAGCCACACAGATGACTGCACTAACCATCCTTTTGGCTACCAGAGATAGCAGGTTCATTTGTCTCATTTTCCTGCTCTAATGGGTTATTTTATTCTAGCTTAATCAAGATGAAAGAGATAGTCCTTGAAAGAAACTTTGTGCATATTATTTGAAGTATCTGACCATGTTTCTTATTTTCTTTTTATCCCCTCATTGTGCAGTCTTGGAGGGCCAGGGATTCTAGTAGCTTCTGGAGTAGTTTTGCTTTACATCTCAGCTGGACTTGCTTTGTGGTCATTAGTTGTGTACATGAGAAAGATTTGGAGAGTATTGTTGAGGTAGTGTTGCTAGCTAGCTGCATGGTATTTACTTATATTTATACTACCCATCAAGGGTTTGTTTAGATGTGGGAGCAGCACTTGTGGCATGCAACCCATTTGATGATTATCTTCATTCATTTGAGCAGTGTTCTTCAAATAAGTGGGTGAAGGGCACATATGATTTTCGAAAAGTCCCTGCCACTTATAGTGAATTTCAGTTGAATTGTTCTGGAGGGGTCAGTATTATTACTTTGTTTTATAGCTGTCCCCACTTTCCAGCGTCTTTCAAATCTCAAAATTGCCATGTTGGCTTATCTACTGGGGAAATAGTGGGACGTAGAAGTTAGATAAAATTTTCCCCATCATAAATCTTCATAATTTTGGTTGGAGCCAATGTTTGTTTGAACTTTTAACAGACTTGGAGGATGCATGATCTTTGAGGCTAGGATTGGAGGATTTAGTAGTAATATGGTTCATTGCTATTTTGGTGTTGAAGAAAGTTTGTTCTTATTTTTTATTCAGTAAATGTAAAACAAGAATTACAAACAGTTAAAGAAAAATACTATTGGTCTAATTTTTTTACCCCTCTTTTATAATTGCCCTTACCGGTTCAACTGTTGCAAGGTTTAGTTTTGATAGGATGCAGTTTTATGATACTTACGATTATTAGGTTGATTGTGGTTTATTTTACTTTCGATAGTTCATTGTGAATATAAGACAGGTCCGTAGAATAATCTTACCTCTGTTACAGTAAAGTTAGAATTGGCAAAGATTTGATAAGTTTCTTTATGTAGATCAACTCTACAAGCTTGAATTGATGTTTTTGTTATTTAATCACCATCAAGCTTTTTGGATGAACATAACCTCAAATTTTTGCTATCGACACTAGAGTCAAAATCATATATGGAGTTCTAAACACTATCTCATGGCTTCTATTTAGATGTCATAGCACACAATAATTCCAGTTACTGGTTTAATGGGAGTTTTAATAACAAAACATAAGGTTATTGAATTAGTATAAATTATTTAGGTTATTGAATTAGTATAAATTATTTTGTGCATTGGAAGGACCACATTAGCAATATTTAGTGGCCCTTCCAACCAACAAAAATATAGATTTTCAATAGATTAGTCAAAGGTGACCACATGTTGGCTTAGATTTTAGTAACACAACTAGCATAAATGAAAACGTCCAAATTAACTTTGATTGATTGCCCCCCTTCCAACCAACAAAAAAATGGTATAGTTTTAATTTGATGACTAGATTCTAGTAACACAACAAGAAGCCTTAATCCCAAAATTTTGGGGTTAATTATAGATTTTCAAAGGTGACCACATGTCGGCTTAGATTTTAGTAACACAACTAGCATAAATGAAAACGTCCAAATTAACTTTGATTGATTACCCCTTATTCATCTCATCTCTATCTTTTGCATCTCATCCCGGCATGCCTCGCCTTCTTCATTGCTTTGTTTGCCATCACCATTGATGGTGATGGCTTTTGCCAACATTGTCCCATGTGGTCCCAACAGTTTCTCCTCTCTTTCCTTCCTCTTTTTTGGACTCTCTCTCATCAGTCTTGCCATATGGTCATTGTAGGTTTTTTTGATTGGGTCAGTAGGTGGTCGATTGGGGTGGCTCGTGGTGGTTTTGGGTTGGTGGTGTGTGGGTGATATGGTTCTTGATTTCTCTCATGGGTAAGAGCTTAGAGGGCTGATGGGTGAAGCAGTGTAAAAGGATTCGGCCTTTTATGACGGCTCACATCAATTAATTGGCCGAAGGTTGGGCTTTTATGCTTCTTGATTTGGAGACGTAGAATCTGCACCAAATCAAGACGATGACGCAGCCAATTCATTAACCTTATAATTACGTTATTAAGACTCCCAATAAACTCTAATTCAATCGATTTCTTTTATAACTACATAAAGCAGAAAAAATAATTAATTAAATTCTTACTGATTATAATTTGAGTTTTATTTTTAAAGAAGTTCAATCAATTTTCATTAAAATGCTTAAACGGATGCGTCTAAATCCATCTGGTGTTGGATAAAGGAGGGGGTCTCTTCTATCCATACAACCATTTATGAAATAAATTGTGCATGCCTAGCTAACTTGTAGGTAACTATATCCAGCAAGAGAGGTAACAAAAAATCAACCAATATTAATATGAAATTTTCATCATCCATTAAAATTGGCTTCTTAAATATCAATGCTATTTAACTTTACAGTACGTGGACAGAAGATTAGTTCTATTTTGCTAATTTTAGGGGGAGGTAAAGATTATTTGATTGTGTTTTAGTCCTACAAAAATGAAAGAGAAAATGCAATTGACATGAGGTGCAACATATCTTGTTATACTAAAAATAAATTTAAAAAAAAGGTTAGCTCAATGTATGGATAAATTTTAGTGTCACAGTTCATGAACATAACCTGGATATCAATTTTAGGGTCAAACTATGAAGATTCTTTTTTTTTTCCACCATTCAAAAATGAGAAATATACTAAAATTTAAGTACAATTTTTTAAAACATCTATTTAGTATTTACCAGATATAAACAAAAACAAAAACAAAAATGACATAAAATATATATATATATATTTATTTGTTTATTTTTAATATCTAAAAGTTGAAGTTTCGGTCATATTCGGTCTACCTCAGTCAATTTGTTCCAATTCGGTCTTTTCGGTCACTTCAGTTCATTCGTCCATTTCGGTCCATTCTAGCCATTTAGGTCCAATTCCGTCAATTTCGGTCCAATTTGGTCTATTTCGGTCATATCCACTTTGGTCTATTTGGTCCAATTTTGTCTTTTTGGTCACTTCAGTTCATTCGGTCTATTTCGATCTACGTGGTCCATTTTGGTCCACTTTGGGGATACTTCGGGAGGAGAGGTTTGTCTAGAAAGAGAAGCTGCTTCATTAACAAGTATGTCATATTCTCAGCGTAATGTTAGTAAGTTTTTGATAAAAATACATTTTTATTATGTTATTAAAGCCTTATATTAATTTTTTTCTAATATAAATGAGGAATTTACTTATATTAGCTTACTTTTTAGGACATTCAAGGTGTATATAGGACGAATCGTTTGTAATGAATACTAGAAACAAATTCCAACTACACGTTATACTATTTACAAAATAGTCTGCCCTATATAATAATTGAATGTAAAATGCATTATGTTTCTTTGAAAAAAAAACTTACAAACTTTAAAACACTTTCAAATAAGAAATATAAATATCTTAATTTAGAAAATTTAATATATTGCATTCTCTATACTTTTTTAGAAAATAATCATATCATTTCAAGGAGAATTTGAGACTAACATTTATAGTCTTATCTATTGTAGGGCTAAAGGGTCCACGATATGTATTGGGCCTGTCCAAAAGCTCTTAGGGGGATGAAGGCCCAACCTAATAGCATGGATGGTCCGAGGACATAAGAAAGCGCTTCTGTGAAGAAATGTGACATGAGAAAAATGCCATGCATGAGCAGAGCATGTCAAGGCATGATGTCCGAGGACGGCAAAGTCCTCGGCCATATACTGCCGAGAACGAGAAGAATGATCTGACAGTTCAAGAGGATCAATATTAAAGACCTTGGACACAGAGGCTGAAAAAACAAGGATAAGAGATAAAAAGGAGTAACAAAAAAATATCAATGATAAAGCTGCATCGTATTGATTACCTACCTCTCTGATTAATGGTGACGCCTGAATGTTGGAATTCAGCCTTAGACCTACCGCCAAAGACTTTGATAACGTGGGGTGATGGGACAAGTATCTAAAAGAAGCAGATGACCTACACGTAAGGGGGGAGGAAGGACTATAAAAGGCGAGGGGAGAAGAAAGAGAGGGGGAGGACAAGAGAGAGAAATTGTAAGAGAAGCATCAAAGATTATCCTCGGCATTAATATATAAAGAAAATTGCATCCATGTACGGAGAGTACGCATGTGTTCTGTGATTTAATTTACCTTTCATGCTATCTAACGTTTATAAACCTAGATTAAAAGCCCACTCTCTATAAATTCATTATTTTGGGCCATTTGGGCTGGCATTGAAAGTGGAATTTAGGTCCAGCGCGATTTGTGTCCTTACATCTACGTTTTCATTTTCATGTTTCACTTAAAAAAAACAGATTATCAAACATTATGCGAGTACTATTAATAATAATTATTAATACCAAATTACCAATGGTGGAGCCATTAAGGGATTGGGCCCCCAAAGTTGACAAAACCCCTTAACATGGCTCGTACGATAGACCTTAATAGTGGACTTACAAATGGGTCAAGTGCGCCTAATCCTCACAATTTTGGAAAGAATTATTGGCCAAAATACACTATTGGTTCTTAAAATTTGTCTCGTGAGTTAAAAAAATCTTAAAATTTGTCTAGTGAGTTAAAAAAATTAGCGCTAGTAGTCTGTTCATTCCTCTTAGTGTCAATGCTTACGTGACTAATGGAGCAGTGACCATCATTCTTTTTTTTTCTTTTTTTGGAGAAAAAGTAGTGACATCTTTCTAGTAGCTTATAGACCAGCACAAAACACACACACACACACATATATATAAGCTTAACTTACATCATGATTCCACATTGCCCTTGTGCAAAGAGAGAGCCCATACATATAATCACACCTACGAATTTTGATATTTTGACTATCTTACCATTTCTTCACTCCAAAAAGTCAGACGTAAGCCCCAACAAGGGGGAAAGTCTTCTTAATCTATTATGACTTTGCTTTGCATATGGTAGGAATAGAATAAAATCAATTAGACAAAATAAATTATCTATCAAGTCGTTAATACCATGTATATATGTTGTAACCCACACAATATCTTTCCAATTTCCATTCACCTTTAGAGAAATTCCTCCAAATCAAGTTGTCCAAAACAATAAATAGCTGCCTATTTTTTACCAATGATTTATCCCTTTTCTGAAGCTGTAAATTTGAGTGACTGATTTCAGGGTTGTGCCTGCACAAGAAAATGATTAGAAAAAAAAAGGGATTTGCAGCCTTTTATCAAGTCATATTGTAGGCAACAGTTTTTAGTAGAGAATTTAACAGATTGTACTGTGGAAAGGGAAGAAGGAAATACCAAGAAGCTTTTCTTCAAAACTTCAACCAGCTCCTTTGGTTCACCTTTAGTTTGTTTGTAAGCGTCATTTTTGTCCATCTCCTACACAATATTTGATAAAAAAAATTATATGCACTACTGACCTAACTTCATTACTGTTTGTTGGTAAGTTACACACCTATCTAATGTTTCGTGAACCCACAGCCTCACTCTCATTATTATTATGGGAGAATGAAGTGCTAGTTGAGCTATAACTTATTGGTGATATGTAAGTTTAACTGTATGTCCACTATAATTATCACATTGTAACACATTTTTTATTAACTAGTGTGAAGAGCAGAATAAATTCAAATTTACACTTGAGTATGTCAGACTATGTAAGCTTATATTTTGTTTATCCCATCTAATACAGTAGAGACAAAATAGGGCATTATCAACCTGCAAAATGTGCATTAAGGTTTATGGACTATTTCTTCCTTTTATGTTTACTGAACCCAAAAAGTATCTTTATTTTCAGCTTAAATGAGGTGAATGGAGGGATTACAATCCTCTAGAGTTCTTAATGTAACTCTACCATGAAGTTCTTGAGAAAAATTTATCCATTTGAAATAAGTGGATTTCATTTTAGCACATCATGACCATTTAAACAAGCATTCACTTTCAATAAGGATACCTTTATCTAATCTGCTAGTTTAGGCCTGCCTGCTATGATGTCATACTCCTTTACACCCAAGAAGAAGGGGTGGAATCTTTCAATAAATGGAGCATAAGCTACATCCACCTGAATAAAAAAATCAACTGTGATTGGTTTACTTATTCATAACATGCAATAAAATTATTTCCTGTATTGGAAAAATTGGATAGCTTTACACAGGACAAACCCAACAAGGCTACAGCAGGCTGACGCTATTAGAGTAGCACTGTAGAACATCTACCTTTCATCACTTCATGAAAGAAAGACTCAATGCCAGTATCTGACAGAAAGCAGATTTCATTGTCATAAAGACAAAATTTTCACTTACCAGACTGAGCTGACCAAGGAAAAATGGTCCATCATCAAATTTGAAAAGAGCTGCTTCAATGTAGTCAAATGCAGCATCTGATGCAATTCAGCTCTATAGTATTTTATATGTTATTTGTAAATTATAAATGACGATGTTAAGCTGCAAATATCAACTCACCTGCTTCATTGCCATCTCCACTGAGGAAGAAATCACAGCTCTATTGAACGTATCAGTGTAGGACAACAACTCTTTGGCAAATTCTTTCTTGTCTGGATCCTACAATTCAAGGCATAAAGAAATTTTACAAAGGTGGTGCTGATAAACAAATAACAGAGTTTTATCTCAAAGTCTTATATGAGGGAAGAGAGAAGGTCCTTCAAAGTGACAGTCAATGTATTTAATCAAATCAAGACTCTCTCCTCTGACTCCGTTATTGTGTTCCAATGATGGCACCTGCGTAGTAAATTCACATGATGAACTGCAGAAAAGAAAAAAGCAGCACTCATTGGGCATAGAACTCACAGGTTTTCTTTAGCCATCTGTTTCTCTTACAACCTGGACACTGTTAACTTCTTCACTTTTAAGCATTAACAATGAAGCATAAGTACTGGCTCACAAAAATACTGTCTTGAGGAAGCATATAGGCAACCTATTTCTCTTAGTAATCTATTACGAACAATTTCTTTCCAACTTATTTCACTGTAAGGTTATTCTATATTTACAGCTTGCCCATGATATGAATCATTCAAGTGTTTTACCTAGAATTCAATATAATTTGATTTGTGCTTCATGTCTCTAGTCTATTTTGCTCGTGTTTTGATTATCTAAAGAAATGGAACTGTCCACAAATGTTATAATTACTTATTAATGATTCTTCTTTCATTTTTCCACAGCATTGTAGAGTGTGATTGCATGCTTTTAATTGCAAGGAAACACAACTGAAGATATATATTTTCTAGTAACATCCAAGTAACTGAAGAAAGTATTAATTATATAGTGTTTCACCTTGTTGGCTGAGTAGACTTTCTCCTTGTACAAAGCAGGCCTGTTTTCCAGATCAATAGGAACCAATTTTATCTTCTCCTGCAATCCCTGTAAACCCCACATAATAGGCACCAAATCAAAACAGAAGAATAAGTTTCACAAAAAAAAAGGAACACCAAAAATGGAGAATTAATCACCTTTAGACAAGACATGTTGCAACATAATTGTCCCCTCAGCTAAGAAAAGGAATGAAAAGAGAAGTGACCATTGCAAATATAGTTTCTTTCATTATCTATTGGGGACCTAAGGAAACTAGAGCCCACCCAACTATGCTAACTACTTTTGGCTTAGTTGAGGTTAGCTTTTCCATTTATCTTCTTAAGAAAAACAATAATTGAAATAAGACAGTATATTTTTAACCAAACATAGGGAGCTGAAAAATCAGAGGTACTTGTACCATTCTCACCTACTTGTGCATACACATATTGAACAAGAAGTACTCAGATAATGAAGAATTTTGAAACCAACCTTACAATTCCAAATGAACCACACGCGCTGCGCGTATGGGCATATATATGATATATACAACCTTTAATATATGAAAATGCAGCACCTATCATGGTCAGATTCACATAAAAGAATTTAAAATAGAAAAGTGCAATTAGTTTCATATTGGATTATTGGCATTGAAACAAATACGTATATCAGCACTAAATGATGGCCTAAAAAGATGACTATTATAGTTAAACAAGTGCAAGAAAGTGAAGCAGATATGAACCAACCTTGTAGTTCCATAAAAAACTGGAGGTGGTTCTGAACTAGAATCAAGCGAAGGTGGAAACACCTCATTCACAGTTCTGCAGAGAGAAAGAGGGTTCATAATGTAAAATTTATACTTCTTTCTACTTGGCTGCTTGTAAAACCAGAAAACTGAAGTAAGTGATGCCTGTGTAGTGTGTACTTAACAAAAAATGTTTGTTCGAGTGTGCAAGCTTGATATATTTGTTGCTCTCATTTTCTAAAACTCTATTTTCTCAATAACCAAGTAGAAAAAAAAGATTACAATTCATTTTGTCCCTTGATTTTTACTTTAATGTCAAATTTGTCCATTTAATTTTGATCAATTTAGTCTCCCTCACTTTGTCAAAATCAAAATGAGTCAATCTGGTCATTTTGGTCAAATCTGTTACCAAATGACTTTCTTATTAAAAATTTAACTAAAAACATTCATGAGATATGCTTTTTTATAGATATCATTGATTGATGAGTAATATTTTAAAAAAATGTTTAATAAAGTTCATTCACTAACATATTTGGTGGAAAGAATGATAACAACTCATTTTGACAAAGTGAGAATCAAACTTAACAAAAATGAAAAATTTGAAATTAATTTTCCAAATGAAGTTAAAGTCAAGAAAAAAATTAAATTTTTGCCAAAAAAGAATGATAGTAGGACTGTAGCTCTAGCTTTCCCAAGTGCTTGAAGTTGAAGCTTAGGAAGTGATATGGTTGTGTTTGGAAATCCATTTTGTGTGACTTCTAATTTTTTGCAGAGAGATGAGAGGGAGAAAGGGGCAGAGGGGCAGAATGATCCCGAAGAAACGTCAGGCGTGAGGAAACAGTGTTGCTGCAGCTTCTGTAGCTCACTTTCAAACTGGCCATTCTTTCTTGGGTTTGGTCTGATGATTAACTTAGGCTCAGTTTGTGATTGTTTGAGTTCCAAGATGAGGAAAATAAGGAAAAGTCTACACCCCACCTTACTTAACCATACAAAATAAATGCTTTTTTAGTTACGTCTACAATAATTTCAACAAATAATGAACAAGGAATCTGAGTGCAATTTTTTTTCACTTTTGGATGGTCCATAAAACTTGCTGATGAGTTATTGGCTGTTGAATTGGTTTTTGGTGAAGTTAATTAGGAGTTGCCCATAATGTAACATATGAAACTGCTAGTTCTATATTGGCTTTCATTTATTAATATCATTGTCAGCCCCTCCAGGAACTGATGTTTAAGAATGTACACAGTTGAACTTCACCTTTCAGCCTCTAGATGGATCTGGTCCAACAATTTATTTATTTTGATAATTTGATACAATGAGGGAAGAGGGATTAGAACCTTGATTCTCCTAATAAATGAGAGCAGATTATGCCACTACTTTTTTTTACTCTCGGATATTTAGAATTGTTCAAATCTGTCCCTATCTTTGAACTTTGTTTTCAATGAAGACCTATTATTTTCGTTAATAACATGACCACTAAATGTCAACAAAGTTCAAAATGACAGGTATAATTTACACACACACACATATATATAATACAGAGCTAGACTTTCTTTCTATTTGGCCTAAAGTTGGATTAGAATACAACCTCCCTGCTCAAAGGGGGAAGACAAAATACAAAAAATAAAAAACAAAACAAAATTAAGATGTCAGAACAATAATTCTCTGAAACTGAAAATCATGAGGTAGATTACAATCATGTTGAAGCCCTAAAACAACAACAAAATTCTTTAGTATCGAATCAAACAACAGAATAGAGAGAACATTGAAAGAATATTGGAACAAGAAATAAATCAAAAAGCAATGCATCAATGTGTGCAACTTCCACAATATCCCTTTGCTGAAGTGAACACCTAGTTCGTCATATGTTGCCACCATGAGCCCCATGCCCCATACATCCATCCATTGCTTCCGACAATGTGCAGCATGGAAGTCATCTCTGTTAAATACACTGGCACCACACACCATTATGTTATGTTGCCCTTCAAGCTGTCCATGGAGTTGTTCTTTGTTGTACAGTATCATGACTCATGAGTGTCATTCAAGGACCTCTCTTGCATGGCAATGGTAGACCCACAAGGTCATGGTCATGCAATCAGCCACCATGAAATAATGGTTGACACAATCTGTCTCCCAGAGAAATGGAAATCCCATAAGGATGAAAATCATGTGCAAACGAGTTTCTCTTAAAATGAGAGGAAACAATGATGAAATGACCTGAAGTCTTAGGTATATTTATAGACACCCTTATACCCTTTCATGAAGAGTTTTAACTTGAGGAACAAATACAATCCCTTGTAAGAGTCACATCCATCCACTAGAGAAACTAACTGCATGCATGAAAAGCTATCAACACTTCTCTACCAGACAAGTAAGAAATCATGTGTGAGGGGTTGTACCATTGTTATGGTGTGATAAACTCATACAATACCAACAGTATCTAGCAACATCTGCCATCATATTACCCTGCCGTCATCAACTCAACTTGATGCAACCCATTGTTTTCCGCCACCTTGACAAGTGCAAAACGATTTCCAAAAGAAAGTTGTTTAGAGGTGCAAGGTCACGATTTATAACAAAGATTTATGGACAATAAATCAATCCAATATGTTGTCACTGTATAGTCAGCACCCTATGATATGGATGAATGTTGTAAGTTTCATCTGAAAATTTGCTATGTTTGTTAACAGTTGATGAAACATTTCTGCATAAAAAATAACTCTCAGTTTGAGAAAAAGGTGCTTAAATATTCTAGATTATACTGTTCATTCAAAATAGGTTTTCCAAATCAACTTTCATGGCTTTAAAACCAAGGTAATTACAAAACAAACAAAATGCATTAATGCCTTTTCTAGAACATTTGGATAGTTAATAGAACATTGTAATTTGAGACAGATTCAGAGTTGTGCCTGCACAAGGAAATGTGCAGGAAAAAAAAGGTGATTACCAGCCGTCCGTCAAATCATATTGTAGGCAACAGATTTTAGGTAATCAACTGTGAGTACTGTGGAAAGGAAACAAGAGAATACCGAGAAGTACTCCTTGTAAATTTCTAGAATCTCCTTTGGTCCACGTTTTGTTTGTTTGTAACCATCAATTTTGTCCATCTCCTTTATGATAAGATAAAAAGTGATATGTAAGTATGCTCCATTTTTTTAATAAGTTACACACACATCTAGTGGGTCTTGCGTCTACATCCTCACCCCTCATTCCGTTGTCATGAGAGAAGAAAATGCCAATTGAGCTACAACTCACTGGTGATATGTAAGTTAACTCTATGTCCACTATAACCATCACATTGGAACACACTTTTGTTTCAAGTTGTTGAAGAGCATAACAAATTTAACTTTAAACATGAATATATCAGACTATATAAGCTTAATATTTTGTTTATCCTTTTAATACAGTAGAGACATAGTAAGACTATATCAACATGAAAATGTGCATAAAGGTTTACGGACCATTTCTTTTATTTCATTTATTGAACCTGAAAATTATATTTGGTTAGAGCTCAAATGAGGTGGAAGGGATGACGATCATTTAGGGTACTTAAGGTAAAGCTACCATGTTATCCATCCATTTTGGAAAGAATGGATTAGATTTTACTAGTCATCAACATTCAAACAAGTGTTTATTATCACCATTTTGGTATCTATTTAAATTATTGACTACCTGGCAAAATCCAATCCACTCATTTCAAAATGGATGGATAAGATTTTAGGAACTTCATAGTGAAGTTACCCTAAGAACTCTAAAGGATCCTAATCCAAGAAAGGAGAAATGACCCTTTGAACTAAAAAACTTACACAATATGCTGTCAAAACCCAAGATCTATTGAAGTTTTTTACAGTTACAAGGGTTTACAATAACAACTATAAAATAAGACATTGTTCTGAAAATGAAATAGACTTAGAGAGACACAATTGTTAGCAATTTTACTGTACCTTAATCCAAGCTGCCAGTTTAGGTCTGCCTGCTATGATATCGTACTTCTTTTCACCCAATAATAAGGGCTGATATCTTTCAATAAATGGAGCATAAGCTATATCCACCTGAATAAAGACCATCAATTGTAACTGATATATACTTATTCATAACATGCAGTAAAATTATTTCCTCAATTGGAAAAATCAGATAGCTTTACAAGTCAGGCTATCACTATTAGAGTAGCGTTAAGATGTACCTTCCAAATCTTACCAGTATTTGACAGAAAGTGGATATCCTTGCCATAAAGACAAAATTTCCACCTACCAGACTGAACTGACCAAGGAAAAATGGTCCATCTTCAAATTTGGAAAGAGCTGTTTCAATGAAATTAAATGCAGCACCTGATGCAATTCACCTATATGGAGTTATATATGTTATTTGTAAGTAAGAAATTACATTAAGCTGCTGCCAATGTCAACTCACCTGCTTCATTCCCATCTCCTTTGAATGCAGAAATCACAGCTCTGGTAAAGCCGTCACCGTAGGACAGCAGCTCTTCTGCAAATTCTTTCTTGTCCGGATCCTACAATTCAAGGTATAAGGAGTTTTTACAAAAGGTGGTGCTGATAAACAAGTATAAGCGTTTTATCACCAAATCTTACCTGAGGGAAGAGAGAAGGTCCTTCAAAGTGAGTGTCAGTATATTTAATCAAAACAAGACTCTCTCCTTTGACTTCGTTATTGTGTTCCAATGATGGCACTTGCACAGTAACTTCACATAAAGAACTGCAGAAAAGAAAAAAGCAACACTATTTGGGCATAGCACTCACAAGCTTATTCTTTAGCCTTCTGTTTGTCTCACAACTAAGACACTGTTAAATTCTTTACTAAAAAGCATTAACAATGCAGCATATGTACTGGCTCACTGAAATATTGTCTGGAGGAAGCATATGGGTATTCCATGAAGTGAATCATTCTAAGTGTTTTACCTAGCATTCAATTTAAGTTAACATGTGCTTCATGTCTTGTGATTTCATTATCTCAATAAATGGAATTGTAAACAAATGATATCATTAGTTATTAATGATGCTTCTTTCATTAGTTATTAATGATGCTTCTTTCATTTTGCCACTCCATTTTTGAGTTTGAATGCATACCTTTGATTTCTAGGGAAGACAAATGGAGCAATATATTTTCATTAACATCCAAGTAAATGAAGAAAATATGGCAGATATGTAGTTTTACGTTGTTAACTGAGTAGACTTTCTCCTTATACCAAGCAGGCCTGTTTTGTAGATCAATAGGAACCAATTTTATCTTTTCCTGCAATCCCTGACTCCCCCACATTATAGTAAACAAATCAGTGCAGAAGAATAAGTTTCACAATAAAATTGAATAACTGAACACCAAAAATGGCAAATTAATCACCTTAGATGAGTCATGTTGCAACATAGATGCCCCCTCAACTAAGAAAAGGAATAAAAGAGGTAATTATTCCCAAAATAGTTTCTTTCATTATTTATTTGAGACCTGAGACAACTAGAGCCCCAGCCAACTATGCTTACTACTGTTGGCTTAGTTGAGTAGCTTTACTATTCATCTTCTCAAAAGCAAGCAAAAATTGAAATAAGACTCATTTTACTTCAACAACCAAAAAGATGATAAGCTGAAAAATCAGAGGTACTTGTACTATTCACGCCCGCTCATGCACACACTCATTAAACAATAAGTATCCAGATAATAATGAATTTGAAACCAACCTTACAATTCTGAGTGATCCACACACACTGTGCATACGGGCATATATATGATATATACAACCTTCAATGTATGAAAATGCAGCACTTTATTAGTCAGATTCACAGACGATGATCTTTAAAAAAGGAAGCTGCAATTAGTTTCATATGGGCATAGAAACAAACACGTATATTGGAACTGAATGAAGGCCTAAATTTTCACTATTATAGTTAAACAAGTGCAAAAGAGTGAAGCAGGCAAGAACCAACCTTGTAGTTCCATAAAAAACCTGAGGTGGTTCAGAACTAGAATCAAGGGGGGGGCGGATGGACTTTGTAAGTGCACAAATCAAACTAACCCAAGTTAGAACCAGTGGACCAGCTTAATGAGCACTAAACAATGAATTTATAGAGAGTGGATGTCAAATCTGGGTTTCGGGACAACAGATAACACAAAGGTTCGATTCGATCATGTAGTTCTTGCACTTATCTTATACAACAGTGTGATATTAAGTTAAATACTTGAATGCCGAGGAAAGTTCTTCATATCTCTTTTACAAATTCTCTCCTTCTCTTTTACTCTGTTTTTCTGTCCTATTTTCACCACCCTTTCTCTCTTGTCTTCCTTTTCCTTTTATAGGCCTCACTTTCTTCTTCTTCCTCTTTCCAGGTGTAATCCAGGTGTTTCCTTTTAGATACTTGTCCCATCATTCCCCCTTACTCAAGTATCTGGCGGTGATGGTAGGGCATAATTTCAATGTTCAGATGTCACTTCTTCATTAATGCGGCCAGAGGGGTAGGTATAATGCCTTCAATGCAGTGGCAGCAGCCTTTTCTCTGATATTTGCCCATCAACTTAATTTGTTTCTTATCCTCACTCTCTTAGTCACTGGTACGTAAGGTCCTTAATACAGGAGTCTTTGAACTACCAGGCCACTAATATTGTCCTCGGTAACAAGCTGCCGAGGACAATGTCATCCTCGGACGTCATGTCCTGTGGTGCAGCGCTCGTGCCTGATAACTTCCTTTGTCACGCGGCATCTCAGGAAGGAATTATTATGTCCTCGGACCATTCAGGACTGTTAAGTTGGACTTTCTTCTTTGTGAGGGCTTCTGGGCCGGCCCAATATGTGATTTGGGGTCCATAGGTACCACAGACTTCATTAGTAGTTCTGCATAGAGAGATAGAGTTCTATGATTAGGCCTGGGTTTTGACATAGATTCAGGGTTGTTATTTTTAACATTTTTGTTGTTGTACGTGTGTGCAGGCCTGTGTACTTTAACCCAAAAAAAAAAATGGTCCCTGTGTGCAAACTTGGTGTGTTTGTTGTTGCTCTTATTTTCCAGAACTCAATTTTCTCAACAACCAAGAAGTTTTGAGGGTTACTAAAATCCTATCAATCCATTTTGAAACAAGAGGATTGAATTTTACCACAATCATCGACCTTATTATTATCCTAGTGTTAATTTAAATTATTGATGACGTGGTTCATTTAAAAATGAATGAATAGGACTTTACAATTGGTATGTTGGAGCTAGCCTAAAAATAAGAACTCTAGATATCATGATTCATTTAGGGACAAAGAATGGCTTAAGACTTACCCAGCTGACATTTTAACAGAAAATAGTACTTTAGCTCTGGTTTTTCCAAGTGCTTGAAGTTGAAGCTTAGGAGGAGATATCATGGTGTTTGGGAATCTAATTTGTGTTACTACTATTGTGCAGAATGATGAGAGAAAGAAAGGGACTGAAGGATTCTGAAATGACGAAGCAGTGGTGTTGTTGCTGCAGCTGAAGCTCACTTTCAAACCGGCAATTCTTTTTTGGGTTTGGTCTAATGGTTAATTTAGGCTCAAAAGGTGTTTGTTTATGTTTAAAGATTGGGGGACAAATAACAAATAAGGAAAATTATACACCCCACCTTACTTATCCAAACAGAATAAAGGCCTTTTTGGTCCAACACTACGTTGATGGCTCATTTGTCAGTACATCTACTTCAACAAGGTACCTGTGTATTTTCTCTCCAAAAAGAAAAGAAAAGAAGGTATCTGTGTGTAGTATTTTTCGCTTTTGATGGTCCAAAAAACTTGGTGAAGAGCTTAATTGGCTGTTCGAGCTGTTTTTTGTTGAATTTCATTAGGAATTTCCCATAAGTTGAGGTGTGAAATTACTAGCTCTATGTTGGCTTTCATGCAACAATATTGACAAACATATAGGGCCCCTTCAGGAACTCACACTTAAGGATGTGGACAGTTGAACTTCACCTTTCAGCCTCTTATGGGTCTAGTCCAACAAGGATGTGATTTTGAAAATACATAGTATATTCTCTATGTCTGAATAATTTTGATTCTATTCCAAGATATTTAAAAATGTTCAAAGTTGTCTCTATCTTTGAACTTTTTATATTTTTTTAATGTAGACTATTCATCATTCTTGTTAATAACATAACGACTAGATTTCAATCATTTTCAACAAAGTTTAAAACCACAATGAGTTGGGTTTGATTGTCTGATTCTTGCTACAACCTCCCCGCTCAAATGGGGGAAAAATAAAAACAAAATTACAAAACAAAAAATAACACAAAATTAAGCTATCAGAACAATACATCTCTGAAAATGAAATACAAAAAGTACTTTACAATCATATTGAAACCCTAAAACATCAAAAATAAAGATAAAAATAAAAATTCTTTAATACCAAATCAAACAAAAGGATAGAGGGAAGAGGAGCTCAATGCCATTTCTAGAACGTGTGGAGAGTTAATAGAAGGCTGTAATTTGAGAGACTGGTTTCAGAGTAGTGTCTGCACAAGAAAAAGTTCAGAAACAAGTCATTAGCAGCCTGTCATCAAGTCATAAACAGTTTTTAGAGAATTTAACTGCTTGTACTGTGGAAAGGGAAGGAGGATATACCGAGAAGCGTTTCTTGTAAATTTCAACAAGCTCCTTTGGTTCACGTCTAGTTTGTTTGTAGGCATCATTTTTGTCCATTTCCTACACAATATTTGTTAAAAGGTGATATGTAAGTCAACGATTTTTTTTTTTTTTTGTTACAAACACATCTAGTAAGTCTTGAAGCAACAAGCTCATCATCCATTCCGTTATTACAGAAGAAGGAGACAGGTGATATGTAAGTTAACTATGTCCTCTAAAACTTTCACAGTATAACACAATTTTGTTTCCAGACATTGAAGAGCAGAATAAATTTAACTTTACACGTGCATATGTCAGACAATATAAGATTAATATTTTGCTTATCCCAACTAATACAATAGATATATAATAGGACTATATCAACCTGCATAATGTGCATAAAGGATTATGGAGTTTTCTTTCTTTTTGTTAACTGTGCCCAAAAAACATTTTTGGATTTTGACCTCAAATAAGGTGGGGGGAGGGATAATGATCTTTAGGAATTCTTAAGATACCTCAACCATGGTATTTCTAAAATTTTATTGATACCCTGTCATTAACATTAGTAGAAGTAGTTAAAAAGGACATGTCAATTAAGGAAGTAATAGTGGCTATGACTTTAGATAGAATAAAATGAAGAGAAAAAATACATGTGGCCAACCCCAACTAATCTTGTTGAGGATTCATAGCCAACCCCAAAAAATTTGGAACTAAGTTTGGCTTGCACGTCTCCTTTCTAACTTTTTTTTTTTTTTCCTGCAAACTTGCAGTTACCACTGAGGATTCATATTTTAGCCAAAAAATGGGACCCCAAAAAATTTGGAACTAAGGCTTTGTTGTTATTATTTTATTAACATTTAAATAAATGTTGACCATCACCATTTTGGCATATTATTAACTTGAATTATTGGTGATGTGGTCAAATTCAATTGCACATTTCAAGATTGATGGATAAGGTTTTAGAAATCCATGATGGAGTCACCCTAAAACCCGTTGAGCTAATAATTGTCACATTATGCTGTCAACACCCAAGATTTATTGAAGCTTTTAACAGCTAAGAGGTTTTGAAAAAACAACTAGAAAAATAGACATTCTACTGAAAAAAAAAAAAAAGGAAGGCTATATCCACCTTAAAAAAAATAGCAATTTTACTGTACCTTAATCCAAGCTGCCAGTTTAGGCCTGCCTGCTATGATGTCGTACTTCTTTACATCCAATAAGAAGGGCTGAAATCTTTCAATAAATGGAGCATAAGCTATATCCACCTGAAGAAAAAAGAACATCAATTGTAACTGAGTTGCTTTTTCATAACACGCAACAAACTTGTTTCCTGCATTGGAAAAATTGGATAGTTTTACATGGGGCAAACCCTACAGAAGCCTTTTAGGTTGTCACTATTAGAGTAGCATTGCAGAACATTGCATCACTTCATGAAAATGAGGCTCAATACCAGTAACCGACAGAAAGCAGATATTATTGCCATATGAAAACAAATTTCACTTACCAGACTAAACTGACCAAGAAAAAATGGTCCATCTCCAAATTTGGAAAGAGCTGTTTCGATGTAATCAAATGCAGCACCTGATGCAATTCACCTCTATAGATTTACATATGTTATTTTTGTGAATAAGAACGTACAAGCAGCTGCTGATGTAAACTCACCTGCTACATTCCCATCTCTTTCAAATGAAGAAAACACAGCTTTGTTGAACTTATCAGTGTAGGATAGCAACTCTTCTGCAAATTCTTTCTTGTCTGGATCCTACAGTTCAAGTTATAACGAATTCTTTCAAAAGGCGGTGCTGATAAACAAGTAATAGAGTCTTATGTCCAAATCTTACATGAGGGAAGAGAGAAGGTCCTTCAAAGTGACTGTCAATATATTTAATCAAATCAAGACTCTCTCCCTTGAATTCGTTATTGTGTTCCAATGATGGCAACTGCATTGTAACTTCACATAAAGAACTGCAGAAAAGAAAATAAAGGAGTAATAATTGGGCATAGAACTAACAGGTTTCTTCCTTTGCCATCTGTTTGCCTTACAAGTTAAGACAATTATTAAGTTCTTTACTATTAAGCAATGATAATGCAGCATGTGTACTGGCTCAAAGAAATATTGTCTGGAGGAAGCATATATGAATTCCATGAAGTGATTCATTCAAGCATTTTACCTAGCATGCACTATACGTCGACATGTGCTTCATTTCTTGAGTAAGAAATGGCATTGTCCAGAAACATTGTCATTACTTATTAATGATTCTTGTTTCATTTTCCACTCCATTGTAGAGGTTGAATTTGTTCTTTTAATTTCTAGGGAAGACAAAAGGAGCTATACATTTTCATGTGACATCTGAGGAATTGAAGAAAATTTGCATTTATATATTTTACCTTGTCAGCTGAGTTGATTTTCTCCTTGTACCAAGCAGGCCTATTTTCCCGATCAAGAATAACCAACTTTATCTTGTCCTGCAATCCCTGATCTCCCACATTATAGGACACCAAATCAAAGAAGAAGAATAAGCTTTGTAACATAATGAAAAAAGGGTACACCAAAGATGGAAAATTAATATCTGAGATAACTGATAATTCCAAACATAATTTCTTTCATGATGTTTTTGGAACCTGAGGCAAATATAGCCCCACCCAACTATGTTTACCAGCCAATGAGCTCTACCTCAATTGGCATATCCTTCCCCTATAATTTTAGGTGGATGAGAGGTCGTGGGCTCAAGACTCATTGTGTGCGTGTAGCTTATCAGTACTATGCTTACTATTGTTGGCTTACTATTGAGGTCGTGGGTTTAAGACTCATCTTCTCAAAAACAAATAAAAATGGAAATAAGATTCATCTTATATTAACTACCAAACAGAGGGTAAGCTGAAAAATCAAATTCATTATTCACGCCTGCTCGTTCACACACAAACAGAAATCAAACAAGAAGCACCCAGATAATGAACAATTTTAATACCAACCTTACAATTCCGAGTGATCCACACACGCTGTGCGAATGGGCATGTATATGATATATACAACCTTCAACGTATGAAAATGCAGTCAGATTCACAGAAAAGAATCTTTAAAAAAGTGATGTGCAATTAGTTTCATATGGGCATTGAAACAAATCATATTTTGGAACTGGAACTAAATGAAGGACTAAACGATCACTACTATAGTTAAAAATAAGTGCATGAAAGTGAAGCACACAAGAACCAACCTTGTAGTTCCATCAAAAAACTGAGGTGGTTCTGAAGTTGAATCGAGCGGAGGTGGAAGGACCTCATTCACAGTTCTGCATAGAGTGAAAGAGAGAGAGTTCAGAATCTAAAACTTATTTATTCTTAATTATCACACAAAAAAAAAAAAAAAAAAAATTGTCCATGTGTGCAAACTTGGAGTGTGCGAACATACCCATATTCTAGAACTTTATTTTCTAAGTAACCAAGTATAAAAAAGAATGACTTAGGACTTACCCAGCTGCAATTTTAGCAGAAAATAGTACTTTAGCTCGGGCATTTCCAAGTGCTTGAAGATGAAGCTTAGGAGGAGATATGGTTGTGTTTGGAAATCTGATTTGTGTTACCTCTTTTTTGCAGAGTGATGATAGGGAAAAAGGGATGGAATTGGTGTTATTGTTGCTGCATCTGTAGCTCACTTTCAATTTCAAACTGGCCATGATTCTTTTCTGAATTGCTCCAATGTTTAATTTAGGCTTACAAAGGAAATATCCCACCTTATTTATGCGTTCAGACTTTCAAAGTGAATGCCTTTTAGTTGCATCTACAATAGTTTCAACGAATGGTCAACTAAGGAATCTGCGGGATTTAAAAAAAAAAAAAAAAAACTATAAAAGCCAAACTATTTTGTTACTTAGCACAATTTAAAAACTAGTTAGTTATCTAACAACTTGAGACCAATAGACTCAATTTTGGAGTTCTAAATCAAGTAATATATTTCCCATCGCGGCAGCAACTGAGGTGGACATCTGGTCCACGTAGGCACAAAATTGAGTTCATTGGACTTAGTTTGGTTTAAAGGAAATCAAGTTTATTGGACTTAGTTTGGTTTAAAGGAAATCGAGTCTTTTGAACTCGATTTCAATTCTGCCCTCCACTTGTCCACTCAAAACACAGACCACTCGCTCAAACTCAAACAGATCACTCAAACCCACCAAGTCTACTCACAGTCTCTCACTCTCATTCCCTCTCACTCTCAGTCTCAATCCCTTCCCTCTCACTCTCACTCTCAATCTCAATCTCATTCCCTTTCCCTCTCCCTCTCACTCTCAGTCTCAATCCCTTCCCTTTCACTCTCAATCTCATTCCTTCTCCCTCTCCCTCTCACTCTCACTCTCACTCTCACTCTCACTCTCATTCCCTCTCGCTCTGTCTCCGCCTTGCTCCGACGTTTTCTCCCTCATACACTGATTTTGGGTGGCTTTGCTGGTAGGGACTCTACGTCTATCACAAGTAAGGACTCTCTCTCACTCTCTCTCTCTCTCTCCTTGCAATTGATAGCATAAAATCCAATATATGCTATCAAAATTGTATCTTTATTATGAATCCCCATCTCACTATTTTGAAGTATTGTTTTTGGTTCTTACCTATCACATGTTTCAATTGCATTATGTATTTATGTGCTGGTTTTGAACTTCCCTAATTCTTTGCTTGGTAATGTAGTACTAACTTAGAGTAATTGCTGAATCTTTGTGTTGATCTGTGATTGTAGCATCAATATGGCTAGAAACAAATGGTATCTTATACAAAGTCACTTTGACTAGATTTTCAGTAATGATATCCTACATTTTGAATGTCAAATTAGATATATTATATGCTTTATTATTAGAATTTCTTTTGTGTTTTTACTCATTAAATAAAAAGATAAAAAAGGAAAGAATATCTGTTGCCTTTTTAGAATTTATGTAGTGTTATATGTTGGAGCTTTCTGTTGGATGACTGTTAGTTTATAATAGTTGTGGTCCATTTCAAGCACAATAAAACAATGAGGTAGCTATGATTGTGCTGCAAATTAAGCTTTCTTTCTTTAATCTTAACATAAAGCTTTGCTTTTACAATTGTTGGTAGCATACTGAGTTTTTTATATCTATCTTTATTTCCTGTGGTTGATTGTTATACTTATCGTTTGTGCAATAAATTAGGATATACACTGAGATCCTTGCCAATTTATCTTGAACATGTGTTTATATTACTCTAAACTCCCTAAACTTCGTGCAGTATGGCTACCGTTGTTGCTGAGGAGGGTAATGAGTTCGGTCCTAGTCCCATGGAGGGTTTGGTGTTAAAGTTTCTAAAAGAACATTGATCGTGCGCTATTTAGGAAGCCAAGGTAAAATTAAAACCGACCACTTGTTGAATTTCTATATCCTCTTCTTATCCTTTTACATTTTGTTGATTTTTTTTTTTTCCATTTCTAAAATTCTAACTTTGTCAATGGTATTACTAGCTTTGAATGTATAGCCATGCCCATTAGTTGGGTTGAGTTAAATTGGTTGATTGTTGTTCACCCTTACATAAACGTTACACAGATTCATGCCTATCACTAATTGGGCCTCTATAGCCCATCAAAACTAGTGGTAAATTAGATAGGGTTATATTGGGTGCAAAGCCCACCTATCATGTATTCTTCAATGTCAGCGGCTTAGTTCAACAAAAAAATTTATTAAAAAACATGTCGAATTCAATTCATTTTCTATTTCTAGTAAGGGATAAAAAAAGCCTTGGACATGAAGAAAATAAAAAAATAAATTGGCAAATTACATATACTTTATACTTTATACTCTTCCCATTACTTGTCAAAGTCTCCAAGATGGGATTGAAAAAGGGAATAGGTGACATGATAGAAATTTTCACAAAGGTCTAGTTGAAATTAAGCTCTATGGGTCTTCATTTGGCCATTCCCCATTTCAAAATTTTATAAAAGTAAAATAGGATTAGTGTGAGGAGCTTGTTGAGTGAATGGGTTGAGATTTATTTAAAATAGGATTTTGTGTTTAAACACCAGTTTTCAGAATGGGTTGGAGTTGGACTTAGCAGACTATCAACAATTTCAAAATTATATTTGAAATCAACTGGCGTGATAAACACACTTCGCACACTGGTATGTAACAGTCAGTGCTTAAATGTGAATCAGTATGCTCTATGTTTTGTGTGTGTTAATATGCATTCAGGAGAGAAACAATATTTGTACGACAGAGAGGAAATGTCACACACAAAATAATTGGTTGGTGGTTAGTATACAATTATACATTTACCCTGCCTGGCTGTTTCAGGTTGCTTATCCCATCCTTCCTTGCTTTGTTCTGCCTCAAGCCCTGGTGTTCATATCCTGGTATTAGGCTAAACCGCTAAAAACAAGTATAAAAACTCACATGAAAATTCAAATTAAAATGGGAAAGAAAGGACAGAGTGAGTGAAGAGAGATGAAGAGAGAAAAGCTCATTTACGAAATTTTCTCTCTATTCTTTGATTCTAAATTTTCATGTTCTTTGAAATGTTTTATGTTGCCTCTGTTGCCGTGCTTTTCATGGTTGCTGCTTCCCTTTGTTTACAAAATAGCTTGCACGGCATAAGTAGTAGGACAAATAGCTAAAAGCAAATGTATCAAGTGCATTGCATCCTTTTTTTTTTTCTCCCTTTGTTGCCTTTTTTTTTGTTTGGGATGATATTTTAATTTCTCCTGATAACCGTTTTATTTTTGTTTTTTGGAAACAATAGCTACAACCATATATACAAAGTTATGGCATATTGCATCTCATCACCATGGTTCTATCATGTGTAGGATCCGGGGGCACTGAAATGCCGTGGTTGTAATAATAAGTTTCACAAACGATGCCCAATGGTGGATGATCGCGTCCTCGACATTGTCAAGAGAATTGGATTAGAGGGGCTACATAGGACCCCATCTAGAGAGATTGATCATAACTTGATAACGCCCTGAAACCCTCACCTTCCACCTGCCACATGGTGAGATGACGATCATATTACAAGATGTGAAGGTTCTTTTGGGGATTCTAATCGATGGTGAGGCAATTGTTGGAACTTGTGACTTGAAGTGGACTGTTGAATGTCAGCATATGCTTGAAAATGTTACTAATCCTGTTGTGCTTCAAGGACAAAGGATCCAAATTAAGAAGCTATTTGAAAAAGTTGTCCAAGGGTTACTCGATTGTGCAGCAGAGGTTGCTGTGCATCAGTATGTATGGTGTTATATTGTAGCACTCCTAGGGACACAATTTTCACCGACAAGTCTGGCAATAGGGTGTATATGATCTGGTTGCAGATGTTAAGGTACCTTCGCAATCCACTTCGGTACAGTTGGGGGAGCTCTTGCCTTGCATGGTTGTACAGAAAGTTATGCAGGGCAACCGACAGAGATGCTAGTCAGATTGGTCGGGCCATGATACTAGTTCAGTATTGGGCATGGTTTAGATTCCATTTTTTGTGCCCAATGATGGACCTTCCACCAAATGATGCATATGGCCCACCATTAGCACATTCTCCATTGTCCATTAAGTTTCTTCGTTGACCGATTCTCTCTATTGGAAATGGATCCATAATTTTAAACAACATGACACATTGTTAGACGTAGAAAATAAAATTTTAACCTTGATATTTGTTAAATTTTGAAAATTAATAGGATTTTTATATATTTTTACAACCACTGAGGTCATATGTTATGATTGATCTATAATAAAATTGTTATTAATTTATAGTTCCACTACTAATCATATGTTTAGATAATCATTTATTGGTATTGTAAGGTTACAATTCGTGCCCAAACCCAACAGTAAGAAGAGGATAAGTCCAAAAAGCACAATACAATGAAATTTATAGAGAGTGGGCTTGAAATTTAGGTTTTAATGATGTTGGATAGCAAAAATGATGGGCTTGATCCTAATACCACAAATAATGAACTGTTTATGTAACAGAATCTATCCTTGGATGCAAGTCGAGGATGAATTGTATTAGCTTTCACTCTTTCAAGGATAGGATACAATTATGAACGCCAATGTGTACAGTGTTTTTCTCTCCTATTTCTTCGATCCCCCTTTCCTAAACGTACTCCTTTCCTTTTATAGCATCTTCCTCCTTCTTCCCAACTTCCACGCATGGATCAGATCATCAATATAGATACTTATCCCATCAACCTATCCCAGAAGTCTTTGGAAGCAGCTATAAGGCTAAACCCTAATGTTCAGGTATCACTTCCCCATTAATGCGGCCAGAGAAGTAGTAGCATAGCATTCAATGCAATAGTAGCAGCTTTATCTTAGATATTTTGTAGCTCTTCTTCTTATCTTCTACATCTACCATGCTTGTCCTTATTTGTAGGACTTCTAAAAATATCGCCTTTGGACGCTAGACAACCTTCTCCTACCTCGGCTTCACCTAGCCGAGGACATAATCCTCTTCGGACCAACTTCTTGTTCATATTTGATCAGATATCGCTTACCTATTAACATTACTTTGTGGGTTGACATTCTTATCTCCTTGGACCGTTCAATATCCTCGGACTGGGCCTTTATCCCGACAAACACTCTTGGGCCAACCCAACGTATCTTCTTGGGTCCATTAACCCTACAATAACCCCTTGAGATTCTCATTTCTGCCACCTCAAGAGGAAAAGAGAATCTCAACATCTATCACCATCAATCTATATTCGCCAGGCCTCTTTGCTGACAACGATAAAGCCCATTGAACTTCCTACTGCACGTTTCTAACGGTTCGGCATGCGGAGCATCCCTTAATTAAACTCTGATGGCTTTTTGTCCCCTGCGTATAGCGACACGATGCACATAAAATGAATGAGAATTGTCTTGAAACATGGGCGGGAATTCTCCCGCTTCATAACCCCTGTTGATATAAATATCAACAATTTAATCCCTCTTACTTATTCCAACGCTCATACAACATACCTGCCAACCTTTGCGATCTACACGTGCCCCCACAATTACCCAGAATTAAGCCAAGGTGATTTTTTCTTTATTCCAAAGTAAGTCTTCCCAAACTTTCTCTTTCCTTATCTTTTTACATACTTCTCTCCTTTTGCATATTTTCCTCCCTGGCTCACCTGCCCTTTTATTTGTTCATCAATATCTCTAACCCTTTCTTAAAAATGGGTATTTTTGCCTCTCTAGTAGATTCTGATGAAAAGATAAAACAATTTAAGGCTAGGTATGGAATTTTACCGGGGGTATCCATTACATATTGTACGGAAGGGGAGTGGCACGAAAAAAGGCAAACAGGTGAGGTAGTTATCCCTATGATAGCCTTTATTGAGGGAGGGATGAAAATTCCAATGGGGACAGTCACTAAGGACTATCTTAGGGCCTTCAGATTATCTCCCACCCAGTGCGCCCCAAACATGTTTAGAATTTTAGGTTCAATAGATGCACTAAATGAAAAGATGGGTCTAGGGCTTACCCACCATAACGTGAACTGGATTTACAACCTACACCACCTAAAAGGACAGGGATACTAGTTAAAATCTAGGTACTCCGAGGTTAGACTAATTCAATGCCTCTTTGAATCCAACAAGGGTATGAAAAGTGACTTTCTAATCATATCAGGGAATTGGCACGACGGCGTCCCCTGTCCGACAAGGGAAGGGGAACCAGGTAAAACTTTAGGTGTAAATAAATTGCTCATAACCACACTTATTATCTTTTCTGTTTAAACATAGGCAAAGCTATTTGCTTAATTTCATTGTATTTTTCTTAACGATTTTGCAGACTCACACGCAGCTATTCTCCACTTTGATTTTGTCCACCACAACAAATTAGATGAAATATTGAGGGCTGAAGTGTTCGTGCATTCAGATAACCAACTTCGGGCAGCTCATCTGATCCTCGACTACAATCCTATCTCCAAAACTTTCCAAGCGCCGAAGTGTGTGATTAGAGCAAAGGACCCACACTTACATCAGATAAGTGTTGCTGTCGAGGGCTTCTTTTTACCTGAGGGCACCCCAATTCCTCAGGGCCCCCTCGTCACACAACCCATACAACTCATACCAGACGGCATTCCTTTCATCCCTTTTCCAACCCAACACATAACCAGTGAAGCAACCTCTCTTAACCCAACATAAAGGAAGAAGAAGAGATTGTTAAAGTTTCAGATTCCGAGGACGAATTTGAAGTCTTCAACCAACCTCCTTCTCCTGAAGGTCAAACTAGTGACCTCGACACATCCTTCTCAGCTTCTCCACAAGGAGAATCTCACAACCTTGACACAATAGGAATCTAGCGCAAGCTCAAGCAAAGCCTTAAAGATGTAATGGAAGCCTAGGTGGGAAATCAAGAGCTCCAGAAGATAATGTTCGCGTAAAATAATCTGCAAGCGCACAGAATCGTAACAAGTAGTAAAGTGTTTTTAGAAAATGAATGTCGAACCCACAGGGATTAACTATGTTATTGAATACTGAAATTCACTAAATCAATTACTATTCAGAAAATTGAAAATAAATGGAACGTTCTACTATCTGAATTAAAGTAAACTATTTAATAAAAATAAATCTACGAATAAAAGATTAACAAAATGCAAAAATCTAAAAGTGTGAAAATATGATAAGAATAGATCTAGAGCGGTTGATTTCACCTAACAAATCCCACACAATTTATTCCTCCTAATTATTAAATTCTAATAATCTCCCGTTGATGATTAAAAATTCTTTAAGTATTCAATATCTTCTCTTGAATAATATCAAAAATATCTTCAACTAACAATTCCATATCTCTATGTGAATTTAATTAATTGGAGACTCATTACGTACTTTGAATTTTCTGAAAAATCACACTAATCGTGGTAAAGCATCTCTACTTTCGCTCAACTAATGATGTTTAATTCTAGAACTAAAATAACAAATCACCTCTCGGTCTCATTGTAATTCAATTGATCAAACAATAATTCGTAAAGAAAATAGTAAGTATTAAGAATAAGAATTAAACACTCAATCATGGAAAAATTAAAAATAAAATAACTCAAAAAATAAATTGTGTGTTCATTGTTAGACTACATAAACGCTCTAGAAAATAAATTTAGTTCATAATAAAGTTGAAAAGAAAACAAATAAAACTTATGTCTTTCATCTGAATTGATTGATCAACTTGAAGCTCTCGCCTTTGTCCTTAGATCCTCCTCTTCATAATGACTCCTAAAACAAGTTCTTCTTTACGGCACCTCCTTTTCCTCTCTAGGGTTTTTTTCTTTTTTTTCTCAAGAGAGTTTAAATAGGTCAAGGAGTCCTATTCCCGTTTGGAGAAAATTCCAGATTTTTAGGCTTCATTTAACCGACGATTTTGGCCCATTTAACATCAGAATTTGGACTTTTGGTAAACTACAAAGTTGTAGCCCTTTAAGTTAGCTTTCCATCCCAATTTGAATCATCTCAATTGGATATCTGAGCCAAAAGTTATGCCAAAAATACTACTGATGCACAGGCTGGAATCCTAATCCGAATTGGACTTGGATTTGGTGCAAATTTCCTTTGATTTCTTGCTCCACTTGGACTTGAATTTAATTGGCTTAGCCTTCTCTTGAATTCATGCCTGGCTGGATGTAAGTTGGCTTGATTCAATTGGTTTAGTCCCACTTTGCATGTAAAGCTCTTGTTACCTGCAACATAAAGATATTATATAATCAGTAACAAAATAACATAAAAGTAAGGCTAAATATGTAGATATGTGAGTACTTTATTGTATATATTTCATGCACATAAAATACCCCCAAACCTACATTTTTGCTAGTCCTCGAGCAAAACAGATAAAGAGTAAAACAAAACAAAGAAAATCAATTTTTTTTTTTTTTAGTTTCAATTGCCTTTTGCAAAGAGAATTACTTCAAGTTCAAAAACACTACAAATGCTAAAGAAATTTTCATGCCATCAAAACTTAATGTGAGTGAAAAGTGGTAGCCAACCCAAACATACTCTTAATTTTAGAATAAACTTGACTCGAATTTTTATTTGAAAGTATGCTTCAACTCAAACCTTTCCGGTGTTATCACTCAACAAATGAAATCACTCTGAAATGGGGTGTAACACTCTCAACAATATATGTGAGTGGAATAATGTCAGCAAAATAAACAAATCTCACATATAAATCACGTGAAAAATGCTTAATCAAGAAAGAACAAGTAGTCTCATGAAAAGATGCCAAAAAGAATTTATACCACACTTTTTATTTAGTCATATCAATATCTGAACTACACAATCTTCAAGATCAAATAAGGACTTTATTAGGACGTAATGTAGGGTAAAAGTGAAGGGAATAAAAATGAGTAAAGGTAAATATAAGAAGTGTTTTCAAGATTTGTTGGAATGTCAACTCTTTTTAGAATTTCCATTCAACATTTTTTTTTTCAACTCTTTTTCTTCAAAGCAATACTCCTTTACATTTCACTTCTCAAAATTTGATGAGAACCCCTTTTTATTTACTTCTTTTTTTTTCTTACTTTAAGTCGTCACTTATCTTTTGATGTGAATGCAGGCATTTGTGGTGGATGCACCCAGTTACTCAACAAGTCACAAACTTGAAGTGCTTTTGCATACTCATATTTCAAGTTACGGTTTGACGTAAGAGTAAACATTGTAATGAATACCCCTAGTTACTAAGCAACTCAAAACATTGGAGTAAATGGACCTCCGTACAATTTTTTTTTTTTTGAATTCTCGCACAACCCACCACATTGAAACAATCTGATCAAATTTCATCTTGAAACACTATGAACAAGGGCTTTAAGAAAGAAAGGCTAATTAAAAGGTTCAATGGGGTGACTAGCAATAATGTATAAAAAAAAAGAAAAACAAATATATGGCTCACAGTAGACAAAAATGGCCTAATCTCATCTCTCAAAGACTAGTATAGTTCATTCAACATTAATGACTTCAAAAGGTTCAAGTGTGGCATAAATTTTTTTTTTTTTTTTGCCAAAAGAAAGAACAATGAGACTACAACAAGGGAAATATGTTATGCACTTCCAAATGAACTGTAAGATTAGAAAAAATAAATAAATAACTAACCCTCCAAAAATAATGATTGGTTCAAAACTCACAAGAGTTACAGTCTCCACATATTTTTCATCAAGATTTTCTGATCATTTTTATCCTTCAACAACAAGTTATGTCTGAGTGGCTACGTGCATGTGCAATGAATTGAGCATGAAAGTAATGAAATTCTTTAAGCAAGAGTAGTATAATGAACTTAAAACACAAACCTCAAGCTAGGCAAAAGAAATTTTTTTTTTTTGAATAAATAAAATAAATTCCCTTCCCCCAAACCTAAATTTCACCTTGTCCTCAATGGGAAAAAGGAAGAAAAACTAAATAAAAGAATGAGAAAGGAGAAGAGATGCTCCCCTGACTTCTAATTGAATATTTTTCCTTGAGGTCCAGCCGTGTACCCAGTGAAGGTTTCTGTGGTCTCTTCATTCTTACAAAATGGAAGAAATAAATAAATAAATAAGTAAATTAAAAAAAATAATAATCAAAACAGACACAAAAAATGAAAAACTTTGGTTGCCTCCCAAAAGCGCTTTATTTAACGTCTGTAGCTAGACGTTATCCTTTCATCCTTTTTTACATATGAGATCAATGGGGCATTTTTCTAAGTTAAAATCTCCATCCATATAGGGTTTTAATCTCTGTCCATTTACTTTAAATGTCCTTTTTTGTTCATGATGGACTTCAATCGCCCCATAGGGAAAAACTTGGGTTACCACAAACGGTCCTGACCATCGAGAGTGCAGCTTTCCTGGAAAGAGTCGAAGTCTTGTGTTAAATAATAGAACTTTTTGCCCGACTTTGAATTCCCTCCTTAGAATATGCTTATCATGCCATCTCTTAGTTTTATCTTTGTAAATTCGAGCATTCTCATAAGCATCATTGCGGAACTCATCCATCTCATTGATTTGCAATATTCTCTTCTCGCCAGCTGCTTGTAGATCAAAGTTCAGTATCCTTGTCGCCCAATAGGCTCTGTGTTCTAGTTCCACCGGTAGATGGCATGCTTTTCCATAAACGAGCCGGTATGGTGACATCCCGATTGGTGTTTTGAATGCTGTTCTATAGGCCCATAAAGCATCATCTAACTTTCTTGCCCAGTCTGTACGAGAGATATTCACGGTCTTCTCCAATATACGCTTCAGCTCTCGATTAGATACCTCTACTTGTCCGCTCGTTTAAGGATAGTATGGTGTCACCACGTGATGTGTAACTCCATACTTAGTCAGTAGTGCTTCAAATTGGTGATTGAAAAAATGCTTTCCACCATCACTGATTATTGCCCTTGGAGTGCTGAATCGAGAGAAGATATTCTTTTGTAGAAAATTCACTACGACTCTCGCATCATTAGTCGGCAAAGCAACTGCTTCCACCCATTTGGAGACATAATCTACAGCCACCAAAATAAATTTGTTAGAATATGAGGATGGAAAAGGACCCATGAAATCTATACCTCAAACATCAAATAATTCAATAACTAAAATATTGTTTAAAGGCATCTCATGTTTCCTAGAAATATTTCCAACTCTTTGACAATGATCACACAAATTAACAAATTTAAATGCATCTCTAAAGATAGATGGCCAATAAAACGCTGATTGTAGAATTTTCGCCGCTGTTTTTGCACCACCAAAGTGGCCGCCAACTTCTAATGAATGACAATGTCTGAGTATGTTCTCCATCTCCTCCTCGGGCACACATCTTTTGATTATCTGGTCTACACAGTGCTGGTATAAAAAAGGTTCTTCCCAAAAATAATATTTCAAGTCGGAGAAGAACTTCTTCTTTTGTTGATATGTCATCTTGGGAGGTAGAATTCGCGACACCAAGTAGTTGACTATGTCGGCGTACCATGGAACAACTTGTATAGCCATCAAATGCTCATCTAGGAATGCTTCTTTTATTTGAACTTGTTGCTCATCATCCGCACCTTGAAACTCCATCCGAGACAAGTGATCCGCCACCAAATTTTCAGTACTCTTCTTGTCCTTAATCTCCAAATCGAATTCTTCTAGAAGCAAAATCCATCGAAGCAATCTTGGTTTAGCATCCTTCTTTGCAAGCAAGTACTTCAAAGCAAAGTGATTGGTGTAGACAATCACCTTCGAACCTATCAAGTAAGAACGAAATTTGTCAAAAGCAAAAACAACTGCTAATAATTCTTTTTCAGTAGTGGCATAATTCAGTTGAGCTTCTATTAAGGTCCTACTTGCATAATAAATAACATGAAAATTTTTATCTTTTCTCTGCCCTAAAACAGCCCCTATAGCATAATCACTAGCATCACACATTAATTCAAACGGTAAATTCCAATCTGGTGACACAATTATAGTTGCTGAAATTAATTTCTTTTTCAGTGTTTCAAAAGCATGCAAGCATTCATCAGAAAATTCAAATCGAGTGTCTTTAATCAACAAATTGCAAAGAGGTTTAGTAATCTGGGAAAAATCCTTAATAAACCGTCGATAGAATCCAGCATGTCCCAAGAAACTTCTCACGCCCTTCACATTGGCTGGTGGTGGGAGTTTTTCGATCACTTCTATTGTTGCTCTGTCAACTTCAATTCCCTTAGAGGAAATGCGGTGTCCCAGCACTATCCCCTCCTCTACCATGAAGTGGCATTTTTCCCAGTTCAATACTAAATTTGTCTTCTCACATCTCTGCAAAACTGAAGATAAGTTAGACAAACAATTATCAAAAGAATATCCAAAGATAGAGAAATCATCCATGAAGACTTCTAAAAATTTTTCCACCATGTCCGAGAAGATGAACATCATGCATCTTTGAAATGTGGTTGGCGCATTGCAAAGGCCAAAAGGTATCCGCCTATATGCAAATGTTCCATATGGACAAGTATAAGTGGTCTTCTCTTGATTTTCAGGTGCGATGGATATTTGATTATAACCAGAGTATCCATCAAGAAAACAGTAGTAAGCATGCCCCGCAAGTCTTTCTAGCATTTGATCAATGAAAGGTAAAGGAAAATGATCTTTCCAAGTTGCATCATTAAGCCTTCTGTAATCTATGCATTCGCCATCCCGTGACCATCCTTGTTGGTATAAGTTCATCATTATCATTTTTTATCACGGTTATTCCACCTTTCTTTGGGACGGCTTGTACTGGACTTACCCATGCACTGTCCGAGATAGGATAAATAATTCTGGCATCTAATAGCTTCAGCACTTCTTTATGCTTCACTTCTTGCATTGATGGATTCAATCTTCTCTGGGTTGGATAATCGGTTTATATTTATCCTCTATTAAAATCTTGTATGTGCAAATTGAATGACTAATTCCTTTGATGTCAGAGATGGTCCAACCTAAAGCCATCTTGTGTTCCCGCAAGACTCTCAGCAACTTTTCCTCCTTTACATCACTCAAAGAATTGTTAATAATAACTGGAAGAGTAGAGTCTGGACCTAAGAAAGCGTATCTTAACTTTGATGGAAGCAGTTAGAGCTCAAGTTTAGGTGGTTCTTCTCGTGGAGATTTTAGCTGACATGATTTTAAGTTTTCCACTTTTGGTTGCATTGAAAGAAAAAAGAGTGGTGTAGCCTCCAAATATCTTTCACACTCCTTAACCTTTTCATCATTGAATTTAACAGGTGTAGAGCGAGTAAGACATACCTCAAGCGGTAACTTTAGAAAATCAGTTGCATAAGTCTCATCGGCCATGATCATGTCTCAGTCACTTATTTGAAAAAAAGAATGTGTCTCGGAAGGAAATTCCATAAACTTAAATACATTAAAAGTGACCTCATCCTCTCCGACCCTCAAAACAAGTTTTCCTTGCTGGACATCAATTAAGGTCCTCCCCGTCGCAAGGAAAAGTTGACCCAATATCAAAGGTATCTCCTCGTCCTCATCCATATCAAGAACAATGAAGTCAGCCGGGAAGATGAACTTATCAACTTTTACTAATACATCCACAATGACTCCTCTTAGATATTTAATGGATCTATCCGCCAATTGTAAAGAGATAGTGGTCGGCTTTACTTCTCCAAGACCCAATTTCCTGAAAACAGAGAAAGGCATTAGATTAATACTTGCCCCTAAATCACATAACGCTCTATCAAAATAAGATTTTCCTATAGTGCAAGGGATAATGAAACTCCCCGGATCTTTCAGCTTAGGCGGCAGCTTCTTTTGTAAGATTGCACTACTCTCCTCTATCAGCATTACTGTTTCATGCTCCTCCAATTTCCGCTTCTTTGATATAATATCCTTCAAGAATTTAGCATATTTAGGCATTTGTTCCAAAGCTTCAATGAGAGGAATATTAATATGCAATTGCTTAAATATACTTAGAAATTTAGAAAACTGATCATCCACATTGTTTTTTCTTAATCTTTGCAGAAAAGGAATTGGTGGATCATAAATTGAAGGAGAATAAGTCTCAAAAGTAACTTCCCTGGATTTTTTTTTGATTTTGAAGCTCTTTCATTCTCCTTAGTCTTCTCAGCTTGCTCCACTTCTTTCATTTCTGGCTCGGACTCCTTCATCTTTGACTCCTCATTATCTACAGCTTCATCTTGTTTTGCATTTGTTACTTTTGGCTCCTCATATGTTCGTCCACTTCTCAATGATATTGCCTTTACATGTTCTTTCGGATTGGTGACAGCGTTGCTTGGCAAAGTTCCTGCAGTCCTCTCTGTGAGCATGCTTGAGAGCTGACCAATCTGCACCTCAAGATTACGAATTGAAGCTGAGTTGTTTTGGATTGCCACATCTGTCTTTTGCATGTACTACATGAACATGTCCTCAAGTGTCAGCTTCTTCTCTTGCTGTGGGAATTGCTGAGGTCGTTTAGCCTGCCCTTGGTTATTGCTCCATGAAAAGTTGGGGTGATTCCTCCATCCAGGATTGTATGTGTTCGAGTATGGATTATTTTGACGTTGAAAGTTTGACACGTAATTTGCTTGTCCATAACTCGATTGGGCAAAAGGATTTACCACTTGGAAATCAGTACTTGAATGATTTCCTAAACAATGATCACAAACAACATTAGTTTGAATAGCATTAACATTCATTTTACCTAGTTGTTGAGACAAAGTTGCCATTTGTGCCGCCAATGAGGTAATAGAATCAAGTTCTAAAACTCCAGTTGTCTTTCTTGGCATTGCTCTTACTGTAGGCCATTGATAGTTGTTGGATGCCAATTCTTCCAGAAGTTCATATGCTGCCTCATGAGTTTTACTCATTAAAGCTCCACCAGCTGCTGCATCAACCATAGACTTGTTTGTAGCTCCTAGACCATTGTAGAACGTTTGCACTTGAAGCCATGCTGGAAGGTCATGATGAGGACACCTTCGCAATAAATCTTTGTTCCTCTCCCATGCTTCATATAATGATTCACCCTCAAATTGTATGAACGTGGTGATATCATTCCTTAGCTTTGCTGTCTTTACGAGAGGGAAATATTTTGCTACGAATTTTTGAGCCAACTCCTCCCATGTAGTAATGATGCCAGGTGGCAAAGAATTCAACCAAACTTTTGCTTTATCCCTAAGTGAGAAGGGAAAAAGTCTTAGTCGAATCACATCATCTGTCACTCCGTTATGTTTAAAAGTATCACAAATTTCCAAGAAATTTGCAATATGGACATTAGGATCATCTTGTGACAACCCCTCGAATTGGACAGTTTGTTGTATCATCTGAATGATGGCCGGCTTGATCTCCAAATTATTGGCTTGTATGGTTGGCCTCCTTATGCTCGATGTAGCTCCATTTACCGAGGGTGTAGCATAATCTCTTAACGCCTTTTGCTCTTGATCGGCCTTATTAGATAGAGATGTGTTGGCTTCTTTCTTATTTTCTTTCTTGAGCTGACGTAAGGTTCTTTCAATTTTAGGATCAAAGAGTTTATGCTTTAACAATTTAGATCTGGTCATGCACTTCTAATTCCTGAAAAGAAAGAAAACAAACTCAAATGCACCTAATTAAAATTTTTTTTTTTTTGAAATGAATAAAGTAAAATCCAAAGTAGTAAATATCTAGCTAGTATCAATAACAATAACAAATAGTTAATCCCCGGCAACGGCGCCAAAAACTTGTTCGCGTAAAATAATCTGCAAGCGCACAAAATTGTAACAAGTAGTAAAGTGTTTTTAAAAAACGAATGTTGAAGCCACAGGGATTAACTATGTTATTGAATACCGAAATTCACTAAATCAATTACTATTCAGAAAATTGAAAATAAATGGAACGTTCTACTATTTGAATTAAAGTAAACTATTAAATAAAAATAAATCTACAAATAAAAAATTAACAAAATGCAAAAATCTAAAAGTGTGAAAATATGATAAGAATGGATCTAGAGCGGTTGATTTCACCTAACAAATCCCACACAATTTATTCCTCCTAATTATTAAATTCTAATAATCTCCCGTTGATGATTAAAAATTCCTTAAGTATTCAAAATCTTCTCTCGAATAATATCAAAAATATATTCAACTAACAATTCCATACCTCTATGTGAATTTAATTAATTGGAGACTCATTATGTACTTTGAATTTTCTGAAAAATCACACTAATCGCGGTAAAGCATCTCTACTTTCGCTCAACTAATGATGTTTAATTCTAGAACTAAAATAACAAATCACCTCTCAGTCTCATTGTAATTCAATTGATCAAACAATAATTCGTAAAGAAAATAGTAAGCATTAAGAATAAGAATTAAACACTCAATCATGGAAACATTAAAAATAAAATAACTCAGAAAATAAATTGTGTGTTTATTGCTAGACTACATCAATGCTTTAGAAAATAAATTTAGTTCATAATAAAGTTGAAAAGAAAACAAATAAAACTTATGTCTTTCATCTGAATTGGTTGATCAACTTGAAGCTCTCGCCTTTGTCCTTAGATCCTCCGCTTCATAATGACTCCCAAAACAAGTTCTTCTCTACGGCACCTCCTTTTCCTCTCTAGGGTTTTTTTTCTTTTTTTTTCTAAAGAGACTTTAAATAGGTCAAGGAGTCCTATTCCCGTTTGGAGAAAATTCCAGATTTTTAAGTTTCATTTAACCAACGATTTTGTCCCATTTAACATCAGAATTTGGACTTTTGGTAAACTACAAAGTTGTAGCCCTTTAAGTTAACTTTCCAGCCCAACTTGAATCATCTTGATTAGATATTTGAGCCGAAAGTTATGCCAAAAATACTACTGATGCACAGGCTGGAATCCTAATCCGAATTGGACTTGGATTTGGTGCAAATTTCCTTTGATTCCTTACTCCACTTGGACTTGAATTTAATTAGCTTAGTCTTCTCTTGAATTCATGCCTGGCTGGATGTAAGTTGGCTTGATTCAATTGGCTTAGTCCCACTTTGCATGTAAAGCTCTTGTTACCTACAACATAAAGATATTATATAATCAGTAACAAAATAACATAAAAGTAAGGCTAAATATGTAGATATGTGAGTACTTTATTATATATATTTCATGCACATCAAATAGCTCAAACCAAACTTCCCCAAAAAAAGGATAAAGGCCCAAAGAAATCTTCTCAGCTCAAACTCCCTCTTCCTCCACCTACCCAACCCTAACGCATTGACCAAGCTGATCACAAGAGCAAGAGGGATTAGCATAAGGGAAAGGATGTGATTGAGGGAGGGAAAGGATGTGATTGAGGGAGGGAAAGACCTTCTTCCCAAGGATGTGGAACCTGAAAAGGGGGGAAAACAGGCCCGCACAATGCAGACGAGGTCAGAAAGACGGACCGAGACTCATGCACCTGTATTTGTCCCAATTTGGGCTCCCCCAATGACCATGGATGATCATGTGGTTACCGCCGATGCATCCATCGGGAATTTTGACGCAGGAATAGCTATTGGCATAGTAGACGCGCTAGAGCAAGCTCTCCTATTGCGCGAAGACATGAGTGAGCTAAGACAGATGAGGGATCAAAATGTCTTCATGACATTGAAGTAGGAACTTACTATGGTAAGAATTCCACTTAATCATTGTTCACCTTATTTTCTGTTACACTTAGATTTTTGTTTTAACTACACCTTTTTGCTTTACTGAACTACTGTGTATAGGCAGTTCAATCTGCACATAAGGCTGAAGAGATCATCATTAAAAAATACAAGGCCCTTAAGGATGAGGAAATAAAGTGAAGCAACGCTCAAAGGATCCCGGATGTAAAGGAAAAAAAACTACAATAGGTCACTGCCAAACTGAACAAGGCAGAGAGCGAAAAGTTGAGCTCTGAGGCTGCTTTAAAAGTAGCCGAGAGGCAGACCGAGACTCAAAGACTATAGCTTAGGCAGGCCGACGAGGACTATGCTACAGCAAAGAAGCTGATAGAAGACCTCCAAAAAGATCTGAGGGAAACTGAGAAGGCTAAGGAAGAGGCCAAAAAAGCCAAACATGAAGCTATCAAGGCCAAAAAGGAGGCTGAAAAAGCAAACGACCAAGCAGAGTAAGAAGGGTATGAGGTCGGAGTGCTAGAGACTACGGAAAACTTCATAGCTCAAGTTTCGGAGGTATGTAGGCATTATTGCCTCCAAGTATGGAATGAGACACTTTTTCGAGTTGGGGTTGATGCCTTTTTTGCCCTTTAGAGGGCAAAAAATGTCTACTTTCCCCCAGCCATTCGAGCCTCTGCTTCGCCCAGTGCCAAGGATAATGCTGTCATCCAAGGAATAGATGTCAAACAAGGTAACATAGTCAAAGACCCTGTCTCCACTGACGGTTAGCCCAAAGAGGTTAAGTAATTTGAGGCCACCAAATAGCATACTGAACCAATAGAAGGAGTGGCACCTGATGATACCCAGCCTCCTAACGCTCCAAAGGAATCTTCCAAGGAAAAGGTGTCTAATGAGACATTGGAACTTGTCTTGGCGACAATTTCAATAACCTTAAAGGAAGATCCGAAAGGCAAAGGGATTGCTTCTGACTCCTCGGCTCCAATCCAGCTTCCAAAAGACCCTACGGGCAACTTGAAGTTAAAACTTAAGCCATGATTGATCCTATTCCCTTTAGCTTTTTCCTTTCTTTTTATTTGATGCATTTGCAAGCAAGCTGTACTTCCAAAGAACTTTAAATCAATGAAGAGATCAACTTGTTCCTTTTACGCGTTTGAGACTTATCATTGTTTTATTCTTGTTATTATATTACTATCATTATATTTGTCTCTATCACCTCTGAGGCTTATTGAATAAGACAATGACATATGCCAAGATTTATCCTCTACATAAATGATAATTCTTTTCCGATGAATCAAAATTAGTTAACCCTCCAAATCTAGCAAAACCACCTTGTAACTAAAAAATCTATATGTCACAATAGAACAATAGCCCACCTCACTTTTCATATCAGTTAATAATTCTAAGGAAGTAATCAAGCATGATTCAGACAACAAATATATTTAATATAGTTGCAAATTCTTTAAGTGATGCTCATGAACTCCTATCTATTCATCACTATTTTGGAAGTCTTAAAGATATGCAATTAGAATGGCAAAATTGTGCATAAACGCACGTTAGATATAGGTTGATCTAAGAATAATTTGTCCGAGGATCAGACATAGTTAAGATTTTGACCAATATTTAATAAGACGTTGATATATACAAGGTATAGGGTCCAAGGATCCAAGCATGATCAAGTTTTAGTTTGAAACTTAGAGAAGTGAACTGAAGTGTTAATTTCCCCCAAGTAGATGATCCGAGGACCAGACATAACTAAGGTTCTGTTTAACACTTAGTAATATATCAATTTATACAAGGCATGTGGTCTGAGGATCAAAGCATAACCAAGTTTCAGTTTGATACTTAGAGAAGTGAACCGAAGCGTTAATTTTTCCCAAGTAGATGATCCAAGTACTAGACATAACTAAGGTTCTATTTAACATTTAGTAATATATCAATTTATACAAGGCATATGATCCAAAAATTCAAGCATGACCAAGTTTCAATTTGATACTTAGAGAAGTGAACCGAAGTGTTAATTTCCCCTAAGTAGATGATCTGAGGACCAGACATAACTAAGGTTCTATTTAACACTTAGTAATATATCAATTTATACAAGGCATGTGATCTGAGGATCCAGGCAAGACCAAGTTTCAATTTGATACTTAGAGAAGTGAACCGAATTGTTAATTTCTCCCAAGTAGATGATCCGAGGACCAAACATAACTAAGGTTTTGTTTAACATTTAGTAATATATCAATTTATACAAGGCATGTGGTCCGAGGATCCAGGCATGACCAAGTTTCAATTTAAAACTTAAAACAATAGTAACCAATACAACACAATGTCAACATAAATAAGATGGCAGAAATGCCCTTCATTAATAATAATACCTTCATAGGTTATTTACATTCTAAGGACGAGGTACAACATTTTTATCTAGATCTTCAAGATAATAAGCCCCTATACCAGCAACTGAAGTAATACGATAAGGTCCTTCCCAGTTAGGTCCCAGTTTTCCCTATGTTGAGTTCTTTGCAGTACCCAAAACCTTCCTTAATACCAAATCTTTAGGCGCAAGTGGCCATAGCTTCACATGGGAATCATTTCCCTGCTTGAGTTTGTGTTGATAGTAAGCTAACTGAACCATGGCACTCTCTCGCCGCTTATCAACTAGGTCCAAGCTTTTTTCCAACAAATTGTCATTACTGTTGGGGATGAAAGAGCTCGTCTTTAATGTCGAAAATCCAATTTCTAGAGGAATTATAGCCTCGGCTTCATAAGTCATAGAGAAGGGCGTCTCTCCAGTGGATCTTCGAGGTGTAGTTCGATACGTCCACAAAATATGTGGCAATTCTTCCACTCACCTCCCCTTAGCATCATCCAATCTCTTCTTGAGCCCATTGACTATAACCTTATTGACCGCCTCGGCTTGCCCATTCCTTTACGGATAAGCTAGAGTGGAATATCTATTCGTGATGCCTAGATCACAACAATACCTTCTGAAGACCTTACTGTCAAATTGTAGGCTGTTATCTGAAATAAGAGTATGAGGAATTCAAAACCTAGTGACAATGTTTTTCCAGACAAACTTCTTCGCGTCCACATCCCGAATGTTTGACAATGGCTCGGTTTCAACTCATTTAGTGAAATAATTTGTTCCGATGAGCAACCACCTCCTATTCCCTACTGCTTTTTGGAAAGACCCTACAATGTCCAAACCCCATTAAACAAAAGGTCAAGGACTAGACAGAGGATTAAGGATACCCCCTAGTTGATGCATGTTGGGAGCAAATCTCTGACATTGATCACACTTTTTTTGCATAATCATGTGCCTTCCTCTGCATATTGGGCCACCAATACCTCTATGTGAGAGCCCTATGAGATAGAGACCTTCCTCTTGTGTTACTTCCACAAATCCCTTCATGCAATTCCTCCAAAAGTAATTTCATTGCTTCAGGGTGTATACACAGCAAATATGGTCCTGAAAATGAGAGCTTATACAATTTTCGGTCCTCGGACAGCCAGAACCGAGGTGCTTTCCTATGTACTTTATCTACTTTAGATTTCTCTTCGGGCAAAATATCATTCTTAAGGAAGAACACTATAGGATCCATCTAACTAGGTCCCACCCTAATTTGATGAATTCGAATGGCATCATTATTCATCTTAGTGAGTTTACACAGATCTTTAATAAGGATGACTCGAGGTAGACCTTATGCCGAAGATGTCACAAAGGTGGCTAAGGAGTCAGCATGAGTATTCATACTCCTGGAGATATGCAACAAGGTAAAAGATTCAAATTTTGATTGCGAATACCTGGCTCGGGTTAGATACTCTTGCATTCTCGGATCTCTAGCCTCCAATTTTCCTTCCACCTGGCCCACCACTAATTGTGAATCTAAGAATATCTGTATTGTTTTTCCACCCATTTTCTGAATCATATCCATCCCTACCAATAAATCTTCATATTTGGCCTCATTGTTGGTGGCGGAGAACTCCAGTCTCAAGGATTTCTCACAAGTAATTCCCTCAGAGGACACCAAAACTAGCCCCACACCAGACCTTCTTTGATTTGCCGCTCCGTCAACATGCACTTTCCATACCAAAGGCTCCTTGCACAAAATCATGCCAACTAATTTTTCATTAATGTTCAAACCTTTAGTACTCTCTTCCAATGAGGGCTCAGCAAATGTCGCCACCAAATCAGCAAGGACTTGGCTCTCTATCGAGATGCGAAGTATAAACTTGATATCAAAAGCCCTCAAAATGGTACCCCACCTAGCTATCCTTCCCGTATAGTCAACACTTCGAAGTATAGACTTAAGAGGAAGTTGAGTCAGAGCAATAATTGTATGAGATTGAAAATAATGGGGAAGTTTACGCGTAGCATGTACCATTACTAAGATCGCTTTTTCCAACGGTAAATAATGCACATCGGCTTCATCAGGGATTTACTCACATAATAAATTGGCCTCTACACACCATCATTGACCAGTATTAGTACCAGACTAACGACATGATTAGCCACAGCAATATAAGTGAACAAAACTTCATCCATTTCTAGCCAAGATATAATGGGTGGTCGCAAAAGATACTCCTTAAGTTGTTGAAAAACCAAAGCACACTCCTTAGTCCATTCAAATCCCTTCTATTTATTCAACATCTAGAAGAAAGGCCGGCATCTATCTGCGGACCGAGAAATAAATTGGTTGAGGGCAGTAGTCATCCCTGTCAAGTTCTGAACCTCTTTAGGATTCTAAGGTGGCTGTAAGCTATTGATTGTCTTGACCTGCGTAGGATTAACTTCAATTCCCCGGTGAGTTACCATATAACCTAAAAATTTACCTGACCCCACATCAAAAGAACACTTTGAAGCATTAAGACACAACTCGTACTCTCTTAACATTTGGAAGGTATCATTTAGGTCTTCCAAATGCTTAGAACTCATTCTACTTTTTACCACCATGTCATCCACATACACTTCAATAGTTTTTCCTAACTGTAACTCAAACATTTTGGTCATTATCCTCTGATAGGTAGTCCCAATATTTTTCAAACCAAAAGATATTACCTTATAGTGATAGTTTCTTGTAGGGGTGACAAAGGCAGTCTTCTCCTAATTATCCAAAACTAAAGGTATTTGTTGATAATCTTGAAAAGTATCCAGGAAACTCATCCAAGGATGCCCAACAGTGGCATCCATTAACTGATCTATACGAGCCATTGAGAAAGAATCTTTAGGACATGCCTTGTTCAAATCTGTGAAGTCTACGTTTACTCTCCACTTCCCATTCTTCTTCTTCACTGCTACTGTGTGAGCCAGCCATTCAGGATAAAACACTTCTTTGATAGCACCAGCCTTTTTTAGCTTGAGTATCTCTTCCTTGACGGCCTCGGAATACTCATTAGATAAGCGTCGAGGTGGTTGCTTTTTCGATACCACAGCCGAATTGACATTCAAATGATGACAAATGAAACTCGGATCAACCCTGGGGGCCTCATAAGCATCCCATGCAAATACATTCACATTCTTCTTCAGAAATATAACCAGCTCTACCTTCTCCTGAGGTGGCAACAGAACTCCCACCTGAAAGAATTTTTCATGATCATCATCTATAAGAACTTTTTCTAAATCTTCACACACAAGTTCTTCCACCGTTGCTACTTTAGGTGTGGCCAGAGATAGTGATTGCTATGAACCCCCCTCATCCGAGGTTAAGGACTCTGGCTCAGGCTGATGCAGAATTGCAGCCGCCATACACTGTCTAGGCACAGATTGACTTCCAATTAGTTCCTTGATCTGATCCCTAGATGGAAACTTGACCTTGACATGTAGAATTGAGGACACGGAACCCAAAGCATGCGGCCAAGGTCTTGCCATAATGGCTATGTAGGGGGAATAGGCATCTACCACAATGAAATCCACGTCCACCACTTCCGGGCTTGCTTTCAAAAGCAACCTAATTTGCCCCTTTGGTATGACAGCTTTCCCCTCAAAACTTATCAGTGGTGAATCATAAGCCGTAAGAAATGTTCGCCTGGTTCACCGAACCTGAATGGTCTCCTTGCCCATTGGGACGATACAAAAATTGCTTTAACTTCCCATCCTTAACTAATTGCTCCAAATAATTCCACAGAGTCCTAAAATCCTCAGTAGTATGACCCCTTTCTCGATGATAGTGGCAATGGAGGTTCTGATTATGCCTCAAAGGGTCTCCTGCCATCTTGTTAGGCCACTTGAAATATGGTTCATTCTGAATTTTCTCCCACACTTAATGCACTGGTTCTCGAAATATAGTGTTAACTACTTGAGGAATGGTAAGACCAAATTGCCAAGCATAATATCTTCGGAGCCTGTTGTTATTTTATCTGTCCGACTTGAAATCCCTCCTCTCTGTGAGAGACCGCACCCCCGGCCCGTTTTATAATAAGTTGGGCCAAACCCACGTGAATGGGTGGAGTCGTGTTATTGCCTCTCAAAATGGAGGTTCGACTAGTTATATTTTTCCCTTTAGATTAAGGGTTTTACAATGGAGTCACCACTTATTTAATTATTGGAAAAATAAGAAAACCGAAATTGAAAAATTCATCATTTTATTAATTTTCAATTGAATTTACATTGGTCATAGAAAAATTACATGGTTTTGGTCCTAGATACAATCTAAGATAAAGTATATGTCTTTGTTTTCTAGTTACAATCTAAAAATTGAAAATTACATGGACTAGCATTTGATCTACTAACCCTTGATCTAAGTTCGGAGGCTATGTTACAAGGTGGGAAGGTGTTAGGCACCCACCTTGCCCGGTAAAACCAGTCTTCTAGACTATGGTGGCCAACACTCATATCATATCATCCAATATGTCAATCAATTTACATAATGAATTTAATGTGTGTGCATGTGATAAACCCTAATTCAATTTATTAAGCATTGCATTTGGATTGAAAAATGAATTCTAGTGAATGTGTGTGGATGATGATATCCTAGATTCAAAGATTTGAAAGAATTATGAAACAAACATGTTTTTCATATTTTTGATGTGAATTTAGGATTAAAACTAGTGTTATGCATGAACATGTGATGAACAACCAAGAACATGTGAAGAACATGTGAAGAACATTTAAGAACATTCAAACATATTCAAGGGAATTTAAAAGTTACTATCATGCTTTAATCCTAAATTTCTATCATGGCAACACAAAAAACAAGTTAGGGAAAGAAATTATACCTTCATGCAAGATCCATATGGTGGATGAGGAGACTCTTGAGGGAAGTCCTAATGGGTGGAGGAAAAGAAGAGTTAGGAGAGGAAGAGTAAGTCTCACTCAATACTTTGAGTCTCAAGAAGACCAAAATATGACAAGACTACTCAACTTCCTAGAACTCAAGAAAGGAGAAGAGAGGGAGGTTTTTCTGTCTCTCATTGGAATGAAGGAGAGGGGGGTTTATATAGTAGTGGTGGAGGAAATATGAATGGAAGGCCATTAATGAGGGTTGACAAAGAATCATGAACCTAGACCTCATTTTAGCCTTTGGGGAGATTTGGTGCATTAAATGGAAAGATTGGTGGGAGTAAGGAGTAAGGCAAAATTCGGTTTTCCCGTAGCTGCTGTAACAGCTTGTAGAGCCAATTTTGAAAAATCATATCTAACTCAATTCTGATCGGAATTGTCTCGTTCTTGTGCTCAAATTGAAGCCCCGGATATCTAGTTTCTGGGAAAATTAACCTCATTCACAGATTCAAAATATTCTGAGAGATATCAATGAAATAGTGAGCAGAGGTCATTTCTTAGAAAAATTGTTTCAGCACAATTAACATTAATAGGTCCCAAATTAATTTCCAATTAATCATTAATAGGCTCCAATCACTCCCATTTCAGACCTAATTAGTTCCAAATTTACCCTAATTAAAAGATAATTGCACAAATTACTCATTGAATAATTAGTGTTTAACTATCTAATTAATTAGGTGTATGCAACCTTACCATAAAATGTAGTCCTAACCAATCAAATTATGACACATCATTAATTTCAAATTGATTATAATTATAACCAATTGGAATCAATTGTTCATAATCACATAAGGTCGGACTCAATTTGTGATAGTGCATCTCGGCCATTAAAACTTGATTTGATGATAACTTTCAATTTGATGGTACAATTAGGGCTTATAACTAATCGATTTGATCGTTACAACATCAAGATCATTTTGGTGAAATGAGATTAAGGATCTAATGACCAAAATTGAGATGCATATTTCCAAGGTGAAATTACCCTTTTACCCTCCAAGTGAGGTTAAATGCGGGTTGCAAAATGAGGTGTCAACAGTCTCTTGAGAAATAATCTTCGCCTTTCCCTTACCTTACTATTGATCTTCCTCTACCCATTTGTACTCGACAATGCGATCCATGAACCGATGTAAACTCCATACAAGCTTTTTGGTCAGAGACTTCCTTAAGTCGTGCTCAATAGGAAGGCCAACCTTGAATGTCCTTATTGCTACGTCGCCAAAATCACCATTGATCTCATTGAACATCTCTCAGTACTTGTCAGAATATGTTTTTAAGGTCTCTCCTTCTCTCATGGCCATGGACAATAACGAATCCAAAGGCCGAGGGACTCTACTACAACTGATGAAGTAAGACCCAAATGCCCTAGTGAGTTCCATGAAGGAATCAATAGAACCTGCCTCAGGCCATTAAACCACCTCATCGCAACAGATCCTAAGCTAGAAGGGAAGACTTTGCACATTAAAGTTTCATTTTTAGAGTGTACCGTCATCCTCTAATTGAAATGACTCACAAGCTCCACAGGATCCATTTGGCCATTATAAATAGTGAATGTGGGTTGGGTGAATCACCATGGAAGCTTCCCCTTCTCTCCCCTACGTGTGAAAGGTGACTTAGAAATTTGGTGCACCGCCCTACTCATAGCATCATTTTCCAAGCCCCTGGAAGAAGGCTTCTTGTCCCCACGGTAATGAAGATAATCCTTCTCATAGGAGAAAGACTCACTAGAAGGAGTTCTTGACCTGGGCCTATAACTACTATCCTGAAAATCTTTAGAAGAAAGGTTAGAAAAAGAGGGAGTTTGCCTTCGTCTCTCACGATGCAACTTATTCTTCAGGTGGTCAATCTCCTTCTGCCTGGCCTTACCGTTTTACTCGTGAGGAACTTTGCTTCCAGCTCGTGAATGGCTCCTACTAGTATGAGTTGTATGCACACTGCCTTCACGATCTCTTTCCTGCTCCACATGCAAGAAATGATCTTCACGCTAGGACCTGATCCTACCAGGTGTGGACCTGATCCTGCCATAATGCTACACTTTCTAAAACACAAGATTCTCATAGACGGCACCAATTGTAAGGTCACAATTCGTGCCCAAACCCAACAGTAAAAAGGGGATAAGCCCAAAAAGCCCAATACAATGAAATTTATAGAGAGTGGGCTTAAAATCTAGGTTTTAACAATGTTGGATAGCAAAAATGTTAGGCTTAATCCTAATACCACAAATAATGAACTGTTTATGTAACAGAATCTATCCTCGGATGCAAGCCGAGAATGAATTGTATTAACTTTCACTCTTTCAAGGATATGATACAATTATGAACGCCAATGTGTACAGTGTTTTTCTCTCTTATTTCTCCGATCCACCTTTCCTGAACATACTCTTTTCCTTTTATATCATCTTCCTCCTTCTCCCCATCTTCCACGCATGGACTAGATCATCAATCTAGATACTTGTCCCATCAACCTCTCCCAGAAGTCTTTGGAGGTAGTTGTAAGGCTAAACCCTAATGTTCAGGTATCACTTCCCTATTAATGCGGATAGAGAAGTAGTTACATAGCATTCAATGCGGTGGTAGCAACTTTATCTTAGATATTTTGTAACTCTTCTTCTTCTCTTCTACATCTACCATGCTTGTCCTTACTTGTAGGACTTCTAAAAATATCACCCTTGGACACCAAACAACCTTCTCCTACCTCGGCTTCACCTAGTCGAGGACATAATCCTCCTCGGACCAACTTCTTGTTCATATTTGATTAGATATCACTTACCTATTAGCATTACTTTGTGGGTTGACATTCTTACTTCCTCGGACCATTCCATATCCTCGGACTGGGCCTTCATCCTGACAAACACTCTTGGGCCAACCGAACGTATCTTCCTGGGTCCATTAACCCTACAGGTATAAACTTAGTGGTAGGTAATGTTAAATTTATGATTACCCATCATTGATTGTTGTTGATTACTTCAAATTCTCAATTCCAAGTATTAACTGTTCCAGTGCTATCTAATTTGAGATAATGAATCTTATATCTTATTAATTTTTCCTTTCAGCTATATACGATACAATGCTTTATGAATAGGAAGTTCTCAATTAGAATATTGCTGGAAGAATGAGCCATATATATGATACAAAGCTTGTATCTCTCTCTCAGTTTTTTTTTTTTTTTTCTAATTAGATTCTTTCTTTCAATTTCTTCTTCTGTTTTATTTCTTCATAAATCATCCTTTGCTGGAATAATTTTGCTGAGTTTTGTGGATAAATAGCATAGGAAAAAAATTATTTGAATTCCACAACTATTGATAAGGAAAAGAATTAAAATAAAGTTTTTTTTTTCACTCTTGCTAGTCTATAAGTAATCATTATTTTGTGAGCTAGCGTGCCAACAAAATTATAATCATTGAATGACGAACAAAAAAACAATTTATTATAGCCTCTCTCTCCCTTTCTCTCACCAATTAAATTTATGTCTTCGGATAAAGAAGTCTAAACCTACTTGTCCCAAATACTTAAGTTGATAAAAAAATAATTGAACTTAGCATTATTCAAGTATTATTCTACAACTAAGGATGCTTATGTAGTATGGTAGTAGTATTTCAAAGAAAAATAAACAGTATGAATTTTTTTAAGCTCCCATCAGCATACAATTCCTTTTTCTTTTTTATTAGATTGCATAATTGGTAGATATTAACTCCCTCTTTCTTCATTGTAGGTGAGTGTGGATCGTGAGCACGAAGAATAACCTCGCCCAAATCTATTTGGTCCGGTACCGTCAGCTTCTAGATTCTATGCATCCCAACCAGGTACCCAATTGTGTTTCTTGGAACATGTATGAATAGTGTATACTATTATAATTGTAAAATATGTCATAGTTGAAAATAATGGAACATTGCATAATGTGCTACCCATTTTTTTAGCTATATCAGGTGGTGTGGCAACTATATGAAGCCAAATTAAGCCACCTGCTTATGTTCTGTTTAATAGGAAGGGACATGTGGACAACGAGGGTGCCGCTTGTATGTTTTTGGCTAGTAGAGAAACATACACCAGATCGTGTTCTTTGTCAGTTTGGGATGGTACAAGAAATTCCCCTCGATGTTGATACTGACAATGCCCTTCATGCCATAGACCTAAGGGGGAAGACCAAAGTGGATTGGAGGGCCAAACATCTTGGCCATATCCAAGTATGGAATAGAAAAGCACAATTACTATGTCATGGAGCACGACTCGAGAGTGCTATGTCAAGTGTTCATCCATACTTCTGCTGGTACGGTCGGGTCACTTGGAGGTTCGTCGACCACACTAAATATTCCCCCAATACTAAATATTCCCAATAAATAATGACAATATTAATTATTTAAAAAAAAACTTAGCAAATAATTTAATCACAATATTTACACTAACAAAAAAAAAATTCCCAATATGTTGTAATAACATTAATCACAATATTTAGTGCTAATTATTCCCAATAATTAATCATAATATTAATTTTTAAAAAAAAAACTAGCAAATAATCACAATATACTAACAAATAAATTAATCACAATATTTACACTAACAAAAAAAAAAATATTCCTAATACGTTGTAATTTTTTTTTAAGATAAAAAACCTAGCAAATAATCACAATATTAACTAACAAAAAAATATTCCCAGTATTGTAAAAACACAATACAATAAATATATAACATAACTGGACTACAAATATTTAAAAAACATAACCTGTGAGAGAGTGTTGTTGAGGTGAGTGTTATGTGAGAGGGTGTAAGAGTTAAGAAAAGTTGTGAAGTTGTGACTGAGTGAAGAGAGGGTGTGAGAGTTGAAGAGATTAAGTGAGACGGGTAAGGGGGAAAAAAAGGTTCCAATTGGGACCCACATGCCACACGTGGAGGGGTGGTGGTCATTCATAAAAATCGAGTTCATTAGACTCAATTTTCATTAAAGAGAAATCGAGTCTAATGGACTCGAGTTGTATATCCACATGACCAAAAAAGGGCCAAAATGGGAATTTAATCATAACTTTCCAACTATATAGTTAGTAGTTAAGGTTTACAAACTATATTTTTTACTAGCATCTCGAGGCCAAGAGGCTCGATTTTGGAGGCGAAAATCGAGTGTCTAAGACTCGATTTCCATGGTCTAATCACATCCGATGTGGCATTTTGCCTACATGGCGTCCACCTGGAAATCGAGTCTTAGCTACTCGATTTATATCTGAAAAACAAAAATTTTGAAACGTCTAGAGTTTTAAACATAGATCAAGTCTCAAGTCTCAATTCTCTCCCAGAAACGCAACAATCTCAGCACAATGAAACACATTCCCAGATCAGATCAGAGCTCACCTCACCTAACGTCGCCGGGTTGCGCGGCCTGGGTCTCGCTGTTGGGTTGGTGGTGATGGGCTTGTGCAGATCAGGCAGATGGAGAGGCAGTGAGGAGAGAGACACGGAGAAATGCACAGAAGAAATGAAACGAAGTAGGAAAAGAAGAAAGCCAAAAAGAAAAGAAAGATATAAATCGAGTACAAGAGACTCGATTTCCACGTGGAAAAAATGCCACATCGGATGTGATTAGACCATAAAAATCGAGACTTTGAAACTCGATTTTGCCCCCAAAATCGAGTTTTTTAGACTCGAGATGCTAGTTGAAAATATAGTTTGTAAACCTTAACAACTAACTATATAGTTGAAAAGTTATGGTTAAATTCCCATTTTGGCCCCAAAAAAGTGTGAAACAATGTGACTGGTGGGACCCCCTAAAAATCAAGTCTAATGTACTTGGTTTCCATAGCAAACTTGAGTCCAAAAGACTTGATTATAGGTATGGAAACTCGAGTCCAAAAGACTCGATTTCAATGACCAGAAACCGAGTCCATTAGACTCGATTTGCATGCCTACGGGGATAGTTCGTCCACTTCAGTTGCTAGCGCAATAGGAAAATTGAGTATTATGTACTCGATTCATAAGCCCAAAATCGAGACTCGCAATCTCGAGTTGTTAGATACTAAATTAGTTTCAAAACTGTGCTAACTAACAAAATAGTTTCGCTTTATAGTTATTTTCAAAAAAAATCTGACTGTGTGTGTAAGCTTTTGACTTTTGGATGGTCCATAAAACACTAAAACTTGCTGCGGATGAGTGATGATCTTAATTGGCTGTTGATTTGGAACTGCACAAAAGGAGGAGACATGAAATTGCTAGCGATATATGCTGGGTTTCATCAATATCAACAAGCATCAGGCCCCTTCACGAACTCATACAAGGGTGTGCAGTGTGCACAGTTGTACCTCACCTTTCAGTCTCTAAATTGATTTGGTCCATCATGTGTGTAATTTTGAAATTTACATGTTACACCTATAATCTATTCGCTTTATTAATAACGAGACAACAAAATGTCAACAAAACTCAAAAATAGGGATATTGATGAGAGAGATCATAATGTTAGTTGGGTGCCTGGTTCTCCAATAATTGTATTGTTTTTTTTATACTATTATTATTTATTTATTACAAATTTACATGGTACATCCTCTGTTACGTTTGAATAATTTTGATTTTACCCCAATACTTAAAAAGGTTTAAATCTGCGCTTATATTAGGAGGTGTCAATTAAGTTAGAGACTCTTCACATTATTTGCACTAGTTTGTAACTTCATACATATACATGGATATACTTAAAAGATACACGTTAAGATGCATTGTATAATATTTATATATATAATTTAAATATTATTAATAGTTATTCTTACATTTTTTTTTCTTAACTCTTTAAAAAGTCTTGTAAGAATATTATTAAGTAGAAAATATAAATTGTCAATTTTTTAAATATTTTTATGTTCATTAATTCTAGACTTTTTGGTTTTGTACACAATAAATCACTTGAATGGATATTTATGATATAGTCTCATATTTTATTCCAAAATTAAGAAATAAAACTTTATAAAAATAAATAATTTAAAACACATGACGCAAAATTAAACTTCAATTGTAAAATCTAGTTAGATTTTTCTCTAAACTTTACCTATTAATGTGTGTGTGTGTGTGTGTGTGTGTGTGTGAGTGAGACTTATAAACTTGAATTGTTTTTAGTTCTATAAAAAAAAAGGCTCATAAATATCAAATCATTCAAAAATTATATTTTTTTTATGGTTTACTTATGTTGGACTCGTTTTTTATACTAAATTAACTCATTTAGCATAAAAATTAAAAAAAAAAAAAAAAAGATTAAATAGGACACATGTCGTAAATTTAAACTCTAATTAAAATTCAATTTTTACATTGAATTACCTCACTTGGCACAAAAATTTAAAAACTTAAATTAGATAGGACACATGGCACAAAATTAGACTCTAATGGAATTTTAATTTGAAATTTAATTAGATTTTTTCTTAGTTTTATCTATTATTATTATATATATAGATTAGTAACATGACTTCTAAATGTAAAACCACACTAAGTGAGTAATTAATAAAAAGATATAGAGAGTTAGGGCTTGTTTGGTTTTAGCATAATTCAATCCTCAAGTTCCAAAACTCAGTTCCGAAGACTCTAGCTGGGTCCCACATATGTGATTAAATTTACAAAAATGCCACTATAACTCATAATTCATAACTCAAAAACATTAAAAAGTTGTTTTCATTTTCCATCACTCTAACTCAGTTTTTTGAGTTATGAGATGTAAATTGAGAATGAAAACTTAACCGAACAACCCAATCTGGTTTGGGACCCATGAAAAATGAGGGATGAATTATGAAAATTAAATGATGAATAATGAAAACTCCATAAACCAAACAAGCCCTTATGCAGACTTTCTTTTGGGGTTGTCATAGATAATGGTTGTTGATGAGTTGTACCGACAGTCCATGAATGGTGAGTTCACTATATAATATATAGGCACGTAGTTTAGCTACAAGAAGTTCAAAGGTGCTACGGATCGTTTTGCTAATTCCTTCATAATTCAATCTGTAGTCACGTGCTTGCCACGCTGAACTCTAACACAGTTGTCATAACTCAGTTGGTTAGAAATCACAGTTAGTCAGTTCTCAATTTTCAGTTAGTTTGTTTTCCTTTTCCCGCCTCTGTTCTCTGTATATATATAAACAGAGCGCCTATTGTATATTAGTACAGTTCTCTCAGATTTTTTGATCTTGTTGATCCATTTTTTATTTTCTTTATAAGCCTCTGAATCAGATTCTGTATTAGTTCAATTTTCTCTCAGTGAAACTTCACCTTTCTCAGCTTTTCCATGGTGGAAACTTCAACAACCGCTACATCTTCTGCTACTTCAGGTACTACTTTCACAGCAGAAGAAAAATGTTCATCACGTACATTTTATCTCGGAGATGATCCCGGCGCTATTCTCGTCAGAGAAAAACTCAACGGCGACAATTACTACACCTGGTCAAGATTCATGACCATCGCGCTCTCGGCGATGAGCGATAGGCTTTGTTGATTGTTCAATTGAGCAGCCAGAGGATCGATCTTCTCCAATGTTCAATCTATGGATCAGGTGCGACGCCATGGTCACCTATTGGATTTACAACTCCGTCTCACAGGAGATTCTCTCCAGTGTGATCTATAAGCAGACGGCTCGTGCGGTCTGGCTCGATCTTCAGCATCGATTCTCACAGAGAAATGTATTTCGCATTTTTCAGCTTCAAAAGGAAATCTCAAATCTCGCTCAGAATCAATCCTCTGTACATACGTACTTTCATACGCTCCAGGCACTTTGGGTTGAATTGTCAAGCTACAAACCATTGCCTGAGTGTTCATGTGGCTCAATGAAGACCGTAGCAGACTATCGTCAACAAGAAAATGTGATCGCCTTTTTGATTGGACTGAATGATAGCTTTAACATTAGGGCTCGAATCCTTTTGATGGATCCGCTGCCATCGATTAATCGAGCGTTTTCTCTGGTTCTTCAAGATGAAAGCCTGAGATCGATTGGATCTAATGCGATTTCCTCTGAGCAAGCCAATGGCAGAGAGAGACCTGTGTGTTCTCACTGTAGTGTAAGCGGTCATGTTGCTGAGAAGTGCTATAAGTTGCACGGTTATCCGCCTAGTTACAAACTGAAGGGCTAGACTCATGCTGCAACTATCACGTAATGACTTTACTCCTTACAGTTCGCCTAATATGAAACATTCAGTTTTTTTTTTTTTTTTTTTTTTTATTATTATAACTTAATTCGTAAATAGAAGGGCTTTTACACCACCGGTTTGGGTGATAGATACTGGATCTACCGATCATATGGTACACTAATTAGTTTGGGAATAGCTTATCTAGCTTTTGCTAAAATTACTATAGATAAAAAGTAAAAGTTAAATAAAATAAATAGATGACTTATGAGAGACCCATCACAAACAGTAGAAAAAATCAGCAAAAATTAAATAAAACAAGTAGGTGACTCACGTGGGACTCAAAAATATTATGAAAAATAAGCAATAAGATGATTTATAAGTGCATCCCAAACAGGTACTAAAAGTGTTTGACCTCAGCTTATTTAGCATTTTGTTTATTACTTTTTGCTGGAAGTTTGTTAAAATATAATTATACTTTGAAAAAATATACAAAAAAAAAAAAAGAGGTTTTAAAAAAATGTACTTAAAAGCAAAAAGCAAAAAAATGGCTTTTAATCTAATGCCTGCCAAATGGATTATTAAGGGAGTGTTTGGCATAATAGTTTTAGCACATTTATACACATTTTAAACAACATTACACACTTTCTCTCACACTTTTTCCCCTACACGTATATCAAAAACACTCAAACAACGTAACTTAAAATACTCTCACAAATACCTCCTAAGTCACACAGTTCATAGTCGTGTAAAGTTGCCCAATGGTGAACTTGCTCTTGATAGACATGCTGGTACTGTAAAGACTTCCAGCCTCCTTGATACTTAACTGATGTGTTGTGTGTCCCTTTACCAAATTGACTAAAGCTTTGCATTGTTGCTTTATTTTTTAATCTACATATTGCATCAAACAGAAGCTTACCCACTGGAGGATGATTGGACTGGGTAAAGTGAAAGGGAGGTCTATATCTACTGGAAGCATCATCTAGTTCCTGTGACCCTGCTGTTTCTACTATCTCTTCATTTGTTCCATCTGTAAATATGCATAATATAACTGTTCATAGTGCTCACAGTGTTGCTTTTGATTTGTGGCACTATAGATTAGGTCACCCAGCTTATTCTAAACTCAATGCTTTCTGTAATAAAGTGCCTAACATTGATTGTACAAACCAGTTGTGTGATGCGTGTCCTTTAGCAAAACAATAAAGGCTACCTTTTCCTCCTAATCAGCATGTCTCTGGTTCTGTTTTGACTTGATTCATTGTGATGTATGGGGTCCTTACCATATGCCCACTGTCAACGGTTTTAGATTTGTTTTCCTACCATAGTAGATGATTTTTCTAGGTCTACATTCGTACTTTTTATGAAAAAAAAAAGTCCGACTGTAGACCTTAAGTACAGTCCTTTACTCTCATTGAAACTCAGTTTTATTAAAAATTAAAACTATTAGAACAGATAATGCTATGGAGTTTGATATGCCTGAATTTTATGCTTCAAGGGGTACTTTGCATCACTTAAGCTATGTAGAAACTCCACAGCAGAGTGCTATAGTGGAAAGGAAGCATCAGCACATCTTGAATGTTGATAGGGCTCTTAAATTACAAGCTAATCTCTCTTTATCCTTTTGGGGACATTGCATATGTACTGCTGTTATCCTTAAAAACAGACTCCCTTCTCCCTTGTTACATAATAGAAGTTCAAATGAGCTTTTGTTTCACAAAACCCCTTCTTACTCCTATCTAGAATATTTGGGTCCTTGCGCTTTGTTTCAACTTTATGTTCACAGAGAACTAAATTTGAGCCTAGAGCTAGGCAGTGTTTGTTTCTTGGTTATCCTTACAGCTTTAAAGGTTATAGAGTCAAGGATCTTAATACCAATACCATTTTTGTATCTTGAGATGTAATTTTTCATGAACAACAAAAATAAAATTAAACAGTCAGATCAACAATACGTCTTTGAAACTAAAATTCAAGAACTAGATTACAATCATGTTAAAAATCTAAAAAATAAAAGTGCAAAAAAAATCTTTAATACTGATTCAAACAAACAAACAAAAAAAAAAAAGAAAGGAGAAACTTAATGCCATTTCTAGAACGCGTGGAGGTTAATAGAATGCTGTGATTTGAGAGACCGGTTTTAGAGCTGTGCCTGCACAAGAAAATGTATAGAAACAAGTGATTAGCAGCCTTTCATCAAGTCATATTGTAGTCAACTGTTTTTAGAGAATATAACTTCTTGTACTGTGTAAAGGGAAGGAGGAAATACTGAGAAGCGTTTCTTGTAAATTTCAACAAGCTCCTTTGGTTCACGTCTAGTTTGTTTGTAAGCATCATTTTTGTCCATCTCCTTCACAATATTTGATAAAAAGGGATATGTAAGTCGATGCTTCTATTTTAAAATAATTAAAAAATAAGTTACACTTGCATCTGATAAGTCTTGAACCCACAACCTTGCCATCTGTATCTGAGACGGACATGCCAATTGAGCCATAGCCCATTGGTGATATGTAACTTAACTCTATGTCTTTTAAATCTATCACAGCGTAACACATTTCTGTTTCCAGTCATTGAAGAGCAGAACAGATCTAACTTTACACATGTATATGCCAGACCATATAAGCTTAATATTTTGCTTATCTAATTTTATACAATAGATACACAATAGGACTATATCAACCTGCAAAATGTGCATAAAAGTTTGTGGAATATTTCTTTCTTTCTGTTTACTGAACCAAAAAATCATCTTTGGATTTGACCTCAAACAAGGTGGAAGGAGGGATAATGATCTTTTGGAGTTTTTAACATAACTCTACCAGGGTATATTCCTAAAATTTTATTCATCCATTTTGAAATGAGTAAATTAGAGCTTACTATGTCATTAATATTTAAATAAATATTGACCACCACCATTTTGGCATTTATTTAATTTAAATTATTGAGGATGTGGCAAAATTCAATTGACTCATTTCAAAATTGATAGATAAGATTTTAGAAACTCCATTGTAGAGTTACCTAAGAATTCTAAAGGATCCAAATCCGTGAAAGCAGAAATTACGGATTGAGCTAAAAGAACTTTCACATTATGCTGTCAATACCCAAAATTTATTGAAGCATTAAAGAGCTATGAGGCTTTAAAATAACAAATAGTAAATAAGCATTCTGCTGAAATTGAAATCGGTTCAGAGAGACATAGTTGGTAGCAATTGTATTGTACCTTAATCCAAGCAGCCAGATTAGGCCTGCCTGCTGTGATGTCATACTTCTTTACTTCCAATGAGAAGGGCTGAAATCTTTCAATAAATGGAGCATAAGCTATATCCACCTGAAAAAAAAAATTTAATTGTAACTGATTTTCTTATTCATATCATGCAATAAACTTGTTTCCCGCATTGGAAAAATCAAATAGCTTTACATGGGGCAAACCCCACAGCAGCCTGTTAAGTTGTCACTATTAGAGTATCATTGCAGAACATTTACCCTACATCACTTCATGAAACCAAGACTCAATACCAGTATCTGGCAGAAAGCAGATATTATTGCAGTATGACAAAATTTTCACTTACGAGACTGAACTGACCAAGAAAAAACGGTCCATCTCCAAATTTGGAAAGAGCTGTTTCGATGTAATCAAATGCAGCACCTGATGCAATTCACCTCTATAGATTTACATTCGTGATATGAAAATAAGAAAGGATATTCAGCTGCTGATGTCAACTCACCTGCTTCATTCCCATCTCCTTTGAATGCAGATATCACAGCTTTGTTGAACTTGTCAGTGTAGGACAACAACTCTTCTGCAAATTCCTTCTTGTCTGGATCCTACAATTCAAAGTATAAGGAATATTTGCAAAAGTGGTGCTGATAAACAAGTAACAGGTTTTATCTACAAATCTTACATGAGGGAAGAGAGAAGGTCCTTCAAAGTGACTGTCAATATATTTGATCAAATCAAGACTCTCTCCTTTGACTTCGTTGTTGTGTTCCAATGATGGCACCTGCACTGTAACTTCTCATAAAGAACTGTAGAAAAGAAAAAAGCAGAGCTAATTGAGCATAGCACTCATAGGTTTCTTCTTTTTTTCTAGAACTTAAACACCATTAAGTTCTTTACTATTAAGCATTAACAATGCAGCATATGTACTGGCTCCACAGAAATATTATCTGGAGGCCATACAGGCATTCCAAGTGAATCATTCAAGTGTTTTACCTAGCATTCTATATAATTCAACATGTGATTCATGTCTTGAGTCTACTTCGTCTTGTGTTTTGATTATCTCAAAAACTGGAATTGTCCACAAATGTTATTGTCACATACTATTAATGATTCTTCTTTCATTTTTCCACTCCATTTTAGAGGTGAAATGTAAGCTTTTAATTGCTACGGTAAACAAATGGAGCTATATATTTCCTTGTAACATCCAAGTAAGTGAAGAAAATATTGCATCTATATAGTTTCACCTTGTTAGCTGAGTACACTTTCTCCTTGTACCAAGCAGGCCTGTTTTGCAGGTCAATAGGAACCAATTTTATCTTGTCCTGCAAACCCTGAATTGCCCACAATATTATAGGACACCAAATCAAAGCAGAAGAATAAGTTTCATAATATAATGAAAAAAGTGAACACCAAAAATGGAAAATTAATCACCTTAGATGAGACATGTTGCAACATAATTGGCCCCTCGGCCAAGAAAAGGGATAAAAAGAGAAGTGATAATTCCAAATAAAAAGCTTCTTTCATTATCTCTTTGGGACCCGAGGCAACTAGAACCCCACTCAATTACGCTTACTAGCCAATGAGCTCTAGCTCAATAGGCATCTCCTCCCTGTATAGTTCTAGGTGGATGGTAAAGTTGTGGTTTCAAGACCCATTAAGTATGTGTGTAACTTACCAATAACTAAAGAATTTAATTTTTTTTAAAAAGTATTATGTTTACTACTGTTGGCTTAGTTGGGGTTAGCTTTACAAGTTATCTTCTCAAAAACAAAGAAAAATTGAAATAAGACTCATTTTATTTTAAGAACCAAACAGAGGGTAAGCTGGAAAAATCAAAGAACTCTTACAATCCATGCCTGCTTTTGCACACACAAACACACATCAAACAAGGAGCACCCAGATAATTAACAATTTTAAAACCAACCTTACAATTCCGAGTGATCCACACACGCTGTGCGTACGGGCATGTATATGATATATACAACCTTCAATGTATGAAAATACAGTCAGATTGACAGAAAAGAATCTTTATAAAAAGTAAAGTGCAATTAGTTTCACATGGGCATTGAAACAAACGGTATATTGGAATTGTAACTGAATGAAGGACTACATGATCACTACTATAGTTAAATAAGTGCAAGAAAGTGAAGCAGACAAGAACCAACCTTGTAGTTCCATCAAAAACCGGAGGTGGTTCCGAACTGGAATCAAGTGGGGGTGGAAGGACCTCATTCACAGTTCTGCATAGAGCGAGAGAGAGAATTCAGGGTGTAAAACTCACTTATTTATTATAATTCACAAAAGTATGTGTGCACAATCCTGTGTACTTCACCCAAAAAAAAAAAAGTTTGTCCGTGTGTGCAAACTTGGTGTGTTTGTTGCTCTCATTAATTATAACTTCATTTTCTCAGTAACCAAGCAGGAAAAAGAACGAATTTGGACTTACCCAGCTGCCATTTTAGCAGAAAGTAGTACTTTAGCTCTGGCTTTTCCAAGTGCTTGAAGTTGAAGCTTAGGAGGTGATATGGTTGTGTTTGGGAATCTAATTTGCGTTACCACTTTTTTGCAGAATGATGGGAGATGGAAAGGGACGGAATTGGTGGTGTTGTCGCCGCAGCCGTAGCTGACTTGCGATTTTAAAGCCATTCGTTTTTTGGATTGGTCCAATGGCTAATTTAGGCTCAGGAAAGAGAAAAAAAAAATCTACAACACCCCCCCCCCTTCTTATCCATTCACAGTGAGTGTCTTTATTAGTTACACCAGACGGGCGATACATAAGACTACAAATATTATGTGCTAAAGTATAACGTATAGAAAGTAATCATCACTTCAAGTATTGTCTATTTAAAAAAAAAAAAAAAATTTACCATGTTTACAATAAAGTATAATAAAATACTACGCTAAAACTTTTAGTAATACAGAGATCACTTAAAATTTACCGCGTTTACAACAAATGGTCAACCGGAATCTTTGTGTAATGTTTTTGACATTTGTTTGGCCCACAAAACTTGTTGATGATCTTAAATTAGCTGTTGAATTGATTTTTGGTGAAGTTGATTTCGAAGTGCCTACAAAGGAGACATGCTACTCATTCATGAGTGTGCAGTGTGCATGGTTGAACTTCACGTTTCAGCCTCTTAATGGATGTGGTTCAACAAGCTTGTAATTTTGAAATTACATGGTACATCTATAATCTATTCTGGTTAATAATGTGACCGCTAAATGTCAGTGAAGCTCAAAACTACGAATTGATTTTAGTAAAAAGGAATACAAAGTTAGGATTTTCTTTATGTTTTGTCCTAGAGTTGGATTAGATTAAACCGTTTGATTCTTGCTACAACCTCCCCGCTCCAAGGTATAAAAAGAATTACAAATTAAGTTGTCAGAACAATAATTCACAATCATGTTGGAAGTGCCTTGGAACGAGAAAATAAATGGTGAAGCATGCATCGATGTGCGCAACTGGATAAATACCCCTTGGCCATGCTAGGCTAAATAACTGATCAAAGACCTCACAGTGCTGCATGCAAGCGCGAGTCGCCCATCAATCTTGCTTGAAATGGTTCGTCAAGACGATCCAGTTATCCTGGATATTGGGATGATTGAAGTGAGAGATGATGCTTCAGTAGAATTTCTTACCTCTTTTCCTATTTCTCCACATACTGTGTAACATGATGTTTTCAAAGTTGCAAGCTTTTCACTTTCTTAGCATTTAACTGGTTGCAGGGATATTGGGATGATTGAACTAAGTTATTTTGTTTTGATTAATATTCGATGGAAACTGTCTTGCATTTTCAGGCTCTGATTAACATATATTAATTGATCCCCTAATTTAAATATTTTAAAGCTTAAATTTGCTACATGGCTGTGTGCATTGACGCTATCTCTGAGTCGAATAGTAACTTCAAGAATGTTTCCAGAAATGTTCCACATTATACAACTTTGAGTTGATTATAGAAACATGAACAAAAGCTTTTATCGATAAGCTTTCTGGATATACAAAAAGAAATCTGAACAAACGTTTTTAAGCATTATTATGGTCCCCATCTAACACAATTATTTTACCTCCTATTCATTTTGTAACTGTATAGACAGGAACCACAATTAGAATAATCTGCTAATCCTGTTGACCCGGTTAATCAGTTGACTCTGAGTTACAAGCTTACAGCTAAAACGACAATAGAAATGTCTAACAGTATCATCTGATGTGCAGAAATTGCTTTGTGAAGTGTTCAAAAGAAACGGATACCATGAACAAGATGATAAACTTTAAATGTTTAAATCATTAATGGAAGCCTAGCTTCCACTAATTTACAAACATAGAAAATTTTTTTTTAAAAAAACATGACGTTACATTTTAGTCGAGTGAGAAGAAACTGATAATTCAAACGAGATGATAAATATTGAATGTTAACATGATTAATAGAAACCTAGGTTCCACTAATTTCCACACCTAGAAAAACCATGATGTAGCATTTTAGTCGAGAGTTGAATGAAAAGGATACTGGAAACAAGATGATACACGTTGAAGGTTTACATGATTAACAGAAGCCTAGCTTCCCCTAATTTGCACACCAAGAAAAAGCCATGGTCTAACATTTTAGTCGAGTTAAAAGAAACTGATACTTAAAACAAGATGATAAACGTTGAATATTTAAACGATTAATAGAAGCCTAGCTTCCTCTAATTTGCACACCTAGAAAAACCATTGTGGCACTGTGTAACATTTTAGTCAAGAGCCAAATGAAACTGATACTTGAAACAAGATGATAAACGTTGAATATTTACATGATTAATAGAAGCCTAGCTTCCTCTAATTTGCACACCTAGAAAAAACATTGCGGCACTGCAAAACATTTTAGTCAAGAGTTAAAAGAACTGATACTTGAAACAAGATGGTGTAGGTTTACACAATCAATAGAAAGCCTAGCTTCCACTAATGTGCACACAGAGAAAAACCCATGATGCAGACCTAGGTATATAAAAAACAAATGGCAGAGATCCGTGAAGAGGGAAACAAAATCCCAAAGCTAATTGACATTTGGAAAGTAATAGTTTAAACTTCTTGGCAAAGCGATTGCCAATATTTGAAATGATACATGTTGCAACCCAAGTGTAATATAGTCAGAATGAATACATTTTGACCTGCAATGTCTAGAAGCACTCAAAAATCAACTTTTATTCTTGTTCTTGAGTTGTCAATTTGAATATTCTAAACAACCTGTTAACAGCTGTCAAATAAAGGCAACTAGGAAAATTGAAACAGAATATTATCCACATTTGAGAGTCTCATAATCCATGGCAACTTTGTTCTGTTATTTAGGAAAAACGGTAAAACCATATGTTTAAGTGGTAGCTTTTGAAGTATTAAGTCAATCACCAGACAAATCCTACAGAGAATTTTTCCTGAGGCAATCACCTGTCTAGCCATTGACTCTACCATTTGTGGCAAGTTTTCTTAAGGCTTCATAATGGGAAAATGTTTCCATGAAGCATTGCTATACATTAGGAAGAATAGAATATAAAATATCTTTCTTTAAGGGTATAAAAAAGAATGTTTCTCAATACAATAAAAGAAAGGAGAGATTAAGTGATAGATTTTCAAAACCTCCAAAACTAGGTGTTAGCAAAGATACCACCACCTCCTCTGACTGAAAGTAGGGGTCCATGCCAGGAGCTGCGACTTATTAGGTGGGAATCAAGAAACAAAACTATTACTGTAATATCATCATGAAAATGTCTCCGCACCCCTCGATCAATCTTTTTCAAGTCGGAGTATCTCATCTCTCTTTTTTTCGCTGCTTCACAAAGTGCAGCTTTGACTAGTTTCTTTGCAACACCCTGCAAAAATATGGGAAATATTTAAGTAACTTCACCAAATAATGATTTCTATTTAACTAATAATATCATGCAAACATAGAAGATCTGTCTGCTCGAAATAAATGAATATATGCAATACTATTTAAGTAGTTCTTAGAAAAATTCAGCAATATAAGGTTGCAAGAGAAATGTGCTATTTGCTTTTATGGTGGAAAGTATCTAGTTCATTGCTTGCATAAGAACTATACAATTATCTTCAATTTATTAAATTATTATAAAATGGGGAAAAGAAACAGGGTACCAGTGCTTATAACATAAACAAAGAAATAAGGTACCACTAAGATAGCATTAATATCATCTTTCCACAAGTTAGTTAGAAACAAACCAATGGTAAAATATCCAACCTATATACAAAAGAGACTCAAAGCTATATATAGGAATCCCGAATCCTTACATTACGTGGACAGCTCTGGACAATATCAACAGCCTCCTGATTGCTTAGGTGCTCCCATAGGCCATCTGATGCAAATATAAGAAATTGATCTTCAGGGAAGAGTTTCTGCACTGATATTGTTGGCTCAGCTTTAAGGATTGGCCTGTAGAAGGGTTCTGGAAGTCTAAACTTTGACAACAAAGGCTCTCTATTGAACTCTACATTCTTCAGATAGGCATCGCCAATAGATCTTGAAACCTGAAAAAGTAATAAACCTCTGTCAATACAGTAAATTCTCTGTGTGGGAATGCCATCCCTGTGTAAACCATGCTGATTTTGGACATGTGACTGCTCATATTGCATGTCACTTTCTACCCCCAAACACTGTTAATTATTCCAAACTAGTATGAACAAAAATTCTGAAATGATCACATACACTTCACTTTTTAAACACATATAGCTGTGTGTGCAAGCTGAAGTGAATTTTTAAATTCTCCACATTTTTTTATAACATAGAGAACCTTTCTAAAGAAGAGCCCTTTGGACTTGTCTTCAACTAGTAAAACCGATGGACAACTAACCCCACCTTCCAAACCATTGCCTAGAAATCCAAGGGCATGCACACCCCTAACAGGCTAAGCAATTTAAGCTCATGCCCAGGAGCTTCTCCACAATTATTCATATTTAATTTCCGATAAATTCCAAATTTTATCTGTAAATAGTTTTTCTTAACCTGCCTTGCAAGGATAGTCTAGCTCCCAAATCTGCCCCCATTGGGATCATTATTCATTAGGGATCATTAGGGAATATGTTTTATTATTAGGGACATTCTATTATTCTGAGTTAATCTAAGGAAATAAATGGAACATCTTAAAACTGTCATTAACTGTAACTATATGTATATGTTGAATATGTTTTGTTCAACCCAATAGCATATCCTTGATGAAAAAGAGCCACATACACGTCAAAAAAATCTCATATATTCAGAGGGCTTTCGCAGAATGACTTAAAAAGGGCATAAAAGATAGAAGGTAATTTAGGAAAAGATAAGGAAGATGGAAAAAAAGTTTCATAGAAAACAACTAATATCTCAAGAAATCACCTGTATTAGACCCTTCACACGCCACACCTTATGCTTTAAAACCACAATCTGTGGATCATCGGGATGCAATGAACGCAATTCCTCCCTCACAGATTCCACACTTGCATTGTGCTCAATCGATAGCTGAACAGCTTTAATCTCTTTAACAGCCTTCTCCTGTCTTCCTAACACCACCCTAGAATCTCCTGCATTTGCAATGTATAGCAGCCCACTACATATTACACCTACCAAACAGCATGCACCAACAGAAGCAATTTCTGGCTTAGTTCGCCACTGCCTCCTTACTAGAGAGAGGAATTCCTCCTCAGTTGCCAAGAATGCCTTGTTGATAACATCTGCTGACATTCCCTGATTCTCTAATGTGAACTCTGCAGCATGAATAGCTGTCAAGTCAGTAAACATATGCATTAGCTTTAATTTAAAAAAAAAAAGGTAAAACCAGAAAATTAATATTATAAGAGATAGAGTAAACATATAACTAGAAAATTGTCCAAATCCTAACATACAGAAATTGAAGCTACCATCAATGAAAACCTATACCTGATAGGCATTTCACAGAACATTTATAAAATGTTGATCATTTCTCAATTCTTGCAACTAAAAATCACAACCTATAATCATAGTAACAGGTTGGGATCTAAAAGCGAATTTTCAACTCAAAGAAAACTGGTGTCTTTATTGTCATGATTCTTATTTCTTACATTTTTTTGTTAAGTAAAAGACATTCTTGGTTCTTAGAATGGATATTCATACTCCTGGAGAGCCTTTGCCTGTCCTATCAAATTTGAATGGATATTTATATCATTTAGAAATCAAAATATGATCCACAACTCCATAAAAACAACAGATGCTTCTTTTTTTTGAGAAGCATTAAATTACCCCACCTAATTTGTGCTTAATTATTCCCCAGTACCCACCTATTCACACATGAATCTAGGATTTTCACTTTCTGGTTATCACCAACAGCAACTAATTCCAATCCTGAATCTGATATTGAGGAAGGAATATTGCAATAAGAATACACATCACTATTAAAAGATTCATAAGTTACAAAGCTCCAACTGCACTAAAAAAATTCAGCTTTGTCTTGTGATGCAGTCTGCTGAAAGTAATCTTATCTTCTAACTTTAAATGCTTTGAGATAATCAATCATACCAGTAAGCAGTTTCGAAGAGAAACCTAATGTAAGAAGAATTGAAAATTTTTTCAACATACATGTTGCTAAATGACTGGCATGCAGCAGGCATGGGTGAAACACCAAAACATTACTGCTCATGAAACTGAACACTCTTATGTGCCAAAAATCAACATGATTTCGAGCTTATCACTATCAATCATGATTATGGGATTCTCTAAAAGCACAAAGATCAAAAGATAATAAAACTACTAATTAGCCACGTTGATGTAAGAGGAAATGCGTACAAAATACAATAACAATCAAGCCAACATAATTAACAAATTGCAAAAACTCAGACCGTTTTCAAAAATGAATACATAAAGCAAATTGTGGAAGAACAACCTAGAAACTTACTCCTGATATTGTTAAACAGGTGATCATTTACGAAAAGGGCAGCTTCAGGGCCTCCATGCCCGTCGTAAATTCCAACAAATGTTCCATTAGGACCTGACTCGAGGGAACTCATTGACCCTGATTCAAGTTGGCTATGGTCTTCCAACAAATTGTTTGCTTGAATTATCGCCATTGAGAATTCTCCATTAACATGATGTCCTGAATCCTTGTACCACAACAAACCATCAACCCGACCACAAACATCCCCAGAATTTTCACCCTCAACGGAAGGCTTCCAACAGGGTTTCACAAACTTCATCAATGTACCTGATACCATCCCTTACATATTCTCACCCAAAGGAACCGGCAATCAAATCATTCATCAAATAATTATCAGTAACAAGATTGAACCCTAGTTTCTGCTCTAATTTCTTCTCAGTCTTGAAAGGTAAGCCGCATGTTCTGGAAATCAAACACTCATTGATCAATGTAGACACCATTAATCTGTAAAGGTGTAAAACTTTAAATAAGATAGTGAGCATGTGCGGAAACAGCATTTTTGTAAAATTAGATTATAGACAACATCAAAACCTGCAGCTATTCAAAATAACAAAAGAATTTGGCTGCAAGATACAACTTTCAGTTCAAAAAAATCAAATTGGTTGTCATGTCAGCATGTACAGGAATGAAAGATCAGCAAAAACAATGCAAGTAATATCAACATGGCATCTATTGAAAAACAAAGACATGGGTATTCTCAGAAACTGCAAAGTTTTGAACTTAACACAAGAACCAAACTATTGTGACCATTTAACTTGTCAACAACTAAAGATCAAACAAACAATACAACTATGATACCCAAGAAAACAAAAACAAAAACAAAAACAAAAAATATAGAATACCTTGAATCTATGTTCTGTGAAATAATATTCAACCCCTTTTGGTGTACAAATTTAGAATTACAAACTAAACTGGAAAGAACCCATTATCTGATGGATTAAACAGATCATCAATAAGGGAGATTTGGAATGTTCTGACAGAACAAAAAAGAAGGTGTCAGAATGCTTAAAGGGGTAGATCTAAAAGAAAGACAGACACAGAGAAATTGGAGCTGGTTAATGGTTCTTGTTTTTCTTTTTTCTTTTTCTTTTTTTCTTTTTTCTTTTTTTTGGCTTTCTTGAAATCTTCTAGAGAAAGAGGCTATAATATACAACAAATTCTCTCGGTTTGAAATCCATCATAGGTCCTATGGGCATGGGGGCTTTTGGGGTTGGATTTTCAGTTTTGGATTTCTAATTTATTGCCTGGGGTTTTGACTTTGACTTGCAACAAACCACCATTTTAGGCAATCTTTGCTCATCTTCTTTCCTCCTTTAAATAGTAAAGTTCCCTTTAAGAATATTTTTGATATTTTCCTATTATTCTTTCCTTTTTACCAATTTTATTTTTGGAATTTCCTTGAGCAGCACGTATAACATGTTATACGGTGCTTTTTAATATATATTTTCCAAGTTCATTAAAAAAAATAAAAGTAATTACACTCTATTCCAAACCTTAAGAAAAAATACACTTTTTTCTCTTGAAATTTGATGAAATTAACACTCTCTCTTCTTTTTTATATTAATAATGAAATATTTTAAATTTTTATAAAATGCTCTTTAAAAAAATTTAATCATGGTTAGTAAAAAAATAACTGATAAATTTAGAATAAAATGCAAAATTTATCAAGCACCAAAAAAACATTTGCAATAGAAAATTTCTTCATAACCCATTGAAAAAATAGAAGATGAAAAGAAAGAAAGCAAAATTCACACTTAATATTTAAAATTACACTTTAATTAAAATTTTCAAATAATAAATTTTAATTATGAAATAAGATAATTCCGGACGCATGCCTTGGGCAAAGGGCAAGTTAGTACCAAATTTGTTTAATATTAATTTAATAAAGTTTGGTCAATAAGATATTAAGGGGGAGAAAGTGTTTTTTTCCTTCAAGTTTGGGGTGGAGTGTCATTTGTCTAAATCTCAAAAGAGGGGATTGTAATTATCCAAAAAAAAAATATAACATATTATATAAAATAATGTATGCCTCATCATATTTATTTTTTCATTTTTCTTTTTTGGCCTTTCATTTTTGATAAATTCAATATTGCAACAGGTAAAAAGAAATTTTATATAAAAGTAGTGTGTCTGTCTTTGATTAGACTATCTCGTTTATTAAATACTTTGAAAATCCTATAAATGAACAAAATTATTGATTGAATTTTGAATTTTAGATTTGCATCATGTTTGAAACCAAATAACCTACCATTCGAGTCATTCACGAGGATTCACAATTTTTTATTATAATTGATTATGATTATGGAACTATTTTTGTTATGCACCAAATGAATCACATCGACCATTGCGAAAAATATGATGTCCCCATAGCCCATTGTATTATATAACACGTTCCTGTGCCTTGACCCATCGGTTTGCAGTTGGCACACCCGTACCATAAATTATGTTGCTTAACTCTGGGACACCACACATGACCCTCATGTTACTCTGCAACCACATTTGAGGCTACATTTTTTTCCTAAACCACATTTAACATTTGAGGCTACATATACATTGAGAAGACATGGAAATTGATTTGTCACAACTCCTAAATTATTATAGTGTTTAAAAAGGAACCATTGCAAAAATAAAATAAATCAATTGGTTGGACCAATGAATCACAACAGTGTTTTCCCCCTAATGAACACGCATAAATGATTTGTGATCAGCATAGGTTCTCTTTTTTAAATGTGAATTGAGCACTAAAATTATTGTCTTTATAATTCTATCATTGCCATTAATTAAAAGAAAAGTGTTATGTCCACAACATTTTTATAATATTTTAACAACAAATCATAAGTGATAAGTTATTATTAATTATAATTTGAACTCACAGCTTAAATTATTTTTTTTTTCCACTCATAATAACCAATAACAACCTATCACTTAAGATTTATTGTGAAAGTATTGTAAAAATATTGTATATTTTAGTATTTCTTTCAACTAAAATGATCATTGACAGAATGTGGGAGAACATGGCTCTCACATCGCCTGTTTAGTTTGTAATTCTATGTGGCAGTTAGATTACACAAATGAGCCATTTTCTCTTCCACAAGTTCATGTAATAGGAACAGTTCAACTTCAACCTTTTATTTGGTTACCAATTACATGGAAACATTAGATTCTTCATGTCCAAAATATTTTGGACAACTTTAAACATGCTTGAACATTTTTTTAAATGGTTTTAAACTTCCTAACATGCTAAAGATTAAGTTGTCGTATATCACCTTTTAAGTTGTGTAGCAGATGTTAAACAAAACTCTATTTTGATTGGCTCTTTATTACTTATCTAGTTTCTACATTATTTCTTTCTCGAAAAAAAAAATTTTTCTACATTATTTCTAAAATATGCACAACAAATTTATCGTGAGGATTATTTTATAGTTTTTTTTTTTTTTTTGAGAAACTTTATTGATATTACTATATGACAAAACTTGAAATTTATGGAGTTTGTTTCATGGTGATTTGTTTTTTACCATTGAGACAAGATACTAATGAATTTCTTTTTTTGGTGTAGGCATTATTTGAACTCTACCCTTGTTCAACTAAGCTTTACCAACCACTTTCTAAATTATAAAAAATAAAAAATAAAAACATTTTACCAACTAAGTTAACTAAAAGCTACTTATAATGAGCATTTAAGCCACAATCTTAACCATTAATAGATTTTTTTTTATAGATATTGTTGAAAAAATACATGTTTGTATCGCATACAAAATATACGTAGCGGAAAATAAACGGATCTACTTCATTCACAATTGATAATATGCACTATGTAAATTTCAGAATTCAAGAACAATAAAGCGTACCTTAGTGTGGTGAACTTTAAAACAAAGATCAGAACCACTTGGGAACACTTTTAATCTTCACTCTAATTCCACTAACGCCCAAAAAGTGTGGTTTCTCAATCAGTTTAAGGGAGAATAAGAGAAAGTGACTAACACTCACACATACACACCATTTCACAATAGTGTCTCTCATAATAAAATTATGTATGCTTCTCCCTTTGTATCTAACTTATTATATAATTGTTGGAAAAATACATGTTTGTATCGCATACAAAATATACGTAGCGGAAAATAAACGGATCTACTTCATTCATAATTGATAACATGTACTATGTAAATTTCAGAATTCAAGAACAATAAAGCGTACCTTAGTGAGGTGAACTTTAAAACAAATATCAGAAGCACTTGGGAACACTTTTAATCTTCACTCTAATTCCACTATCGCCCAAAAAGTGTGGCCTCTCAATCAGTTTAAGGGAGAATAAGAGAAAGTGACTAATACTCACACATACACACCATTTCACAATAGCGTCTCTCATAATAAAATTATATATGTTTCTCCCTTTGTATCTAACTTATTATATAATTGACCTAGCCTTTTGGGTCTTTCTAATTGAGCTTAAGTGTGCGGCTTAGAGTGGACCAAAAGTAACTAATAAGACACTAGCTCCAATGGGCCTTAGGTTTTTTTATTAACTCTTGACAAGTCCAAAGTTATCACTATATTTAATATCACTATATAAATATAGTTGCACTCTAGGCCTTATTTATAAATTATATCTTAATACTTTATTATACATGCAACCCCTTCATAAAATATTCGTAGTAATACAAAATCATAAATATAGACTGTCACTTTGTAAACTACTACATCTTAATTTCTTGAGTATCCGGTTTAATCCTTTAAGTTATTCATCATATATTTATGAAATCCAATTCCATGAATATATATACTTTAGTGACTCCTTACAAAAGTGATTAGGCCTAACTTTCCGAATAACCAAACTCATTAAACTTATTTCAAGGGAATATATTATATCTCCGTTAAAAGACAATGAATTTCATCTTGATAATATATGTTCTATCAACACTAAGGGGGTGTTTGGATTGCCAATTTCCATAACTCATAACTCTGTTTCCATAACTCATAACTCAAAAATGGTGGGACCCATAGCAGGAACTTTGTTTGGGAGCAAGATAACTCAATTTCCATAACTCTGTTTCCATCACTCAATTCTCTGATTTTTGAGTTATGAGTTATGGAAACTGAAAACACATTTTGGCTGTTTTCAGTTTCCATAACTCATAACTCAATGGCATTTTTGTAATTAAACACACATTAGGGGACCCACAACTGCAACTTTTGACCAGCTGACTTTTTTTTTTTTTTTTTCTTTTTTTTCTGGGTTCAGTCTTAACATTTTTTTTTTTTCTGGGTTCGGTCTTAACGTTGGTTTTTTTTTTTTTTTTGGGTTCAGTCTTAACATTGGGTTTTTTTTTTTTTTTTTTTTTTTTCTGGATTCAGTCTTAACGTTAGTTTTTTTTTTTTTTTTTTTCTGGGTCAGTCTTCACGTTAACAGAATTTTTTTTTTCCTTCACTGGGTTTGGGTGATCTGAAACTGAAGAAAAAAAAAAAAGATCCAAACAGTGTGAAAAAGCTGCACAGATTTTCAGAAATGGGACCCACAAATAGTGTGAAAAGTATAAGTGATGAAAACTGAGTGATGGTGCCAAATGGGTATTGTATTTTTAAGTGATGAGTGATGAGTGATGAGTGATGAGTGATGGAAATTGAGTGATGAGTGATGGAAATTGAGTGAGCAAAATTTTTGATCCAAACAGGGCCTAAATGTGGCTGCCCAACATACTGAAGTTTTAATTGTCATTTTAAATCTTACTCCTTATATATCAAAGTAACCTATACTTTATGATCAAGTTCATTATTCTCTCAGGATTAAGAGTTCATGTAAATAAAAGTTGTGAGATTTATTATTCATTTAACAGTCTTTAGGAGAATAAATTTCACAGCGGTCCAGTTCAATGTGTTTTAGCTCTTAAAACATATCAACATACCAACTAGAAATCTCCATTTCCATGATCAAGGCAAATCATCTTAATTGATATGTTATAGTCTTCGCAGATGAAATGTCAAATTTCATCACCGACTACGAACTAAAATTCTGAGTGTACAAAGAACTTGTGATTTATATCTTCTATGACTTTTCATATAAATCACATACTATACATCTCATGACCTATATGATAATGTCTCAATATTCATGTTACCATTATTTTTAAATACTAATAAAATAAATTTATTAATCGCAATATTTAGTCATACATAGCATCATACAATAGGATTTAAGGCTACACATCCTAACAGATATTACTCTATGATAAAACTTTGATGGAGTTTGTTCCATGGTGATGAACAAAATATTAATGAATTTCTTTTGGTGTATGCAGTATTAGAACTCTACTCTCTCTCTCTCTCTCATGAAACTTATCTGTTTTTTCTATAAAAAGCTTCAACCTATAGCGTCCGCTCTTAATGATAGTTTTTTATTATCAAACCAAGACACCAACTAATTTCTGGTGTAGGCAGGAATTGAACCCTAGTTTTTTTATTCAACCATAAAAAACTTTATTAGTTAAGCTAACTGAAACGCACTAAACAGCATAAGAATTTACCAACCAACCAACCAAGTTAACTAAAAGCCACTTATTAGGAGTATTTAATCCACAATCACAACCACAAAAAGACTTTACCAACCAAGTTTACAAAATTCTTTCTAGTCTTTAAATTTTCTTCACTTTTGCAGAAAGGGTGCGAGAGATGTAGAGAATCTGTGGATGGTCTGGAAAGAGACGAAATGAGAATATTCCCCACGCATAATAACAAGAGGTCCTTAAAGCTAATTATGAGTTGTAACGGCCAATTAGCTAAAAAAAAATGATATGTCCACAACATTTTTACAACAAATTTTAAGTGGAAGGTTGTTACTGGTTGTTATTGTTGAGGCAAAAAAGTAATCTTAATGGTAGATTCAAATTTAAACCAATAACAATTAACCACCTATGATTTGTTGTGAAAATGTTGTAAAAATATTGTGAACATAGCATCTCTCATTAGCTAATTCTAGGAACAAAATTAACATCCCAAACATTAATGGAAGATATTAATTCTTTAATATTTTCGATAATGCCATCTATTGCCAATTTATAGTAGTAAAGTCTTATTTAATTGTCATTACCATATTCCTCATATATCCTTCACAAATGGAGACTGGCCTAAAAGTTGTTTTAATCTACTATTATAAAAATTTATCAAAAGTTTTTAGAGAGTTTTAACCTATAGTATCTGCTTCTAATGATAGTTCTTTATTATCAAACAAAAACACTAATTAGTTTTTAGTATAAGCGAAAATTGAATCTCAGATCTCTTATTCAATCATCGGAGACTTTACCAGTTAAACTAACTAAAACACACATTTTCATCAAAAATTTTATAAGTTAATTGGTACTATTTAGTATTTTCAATGAAAATATCCAATATTCAAATCTTTACTTCTAAATATCAAACAATACATATATATAATGAAAAAAAAAAAAAAAAAAAGTCTACTGTATATTTTAAACCCGTGTAATAACTATCTTATGTGCCTTCAAAGCTCCCATTTAGAGAGGAAAAGTAACAATCTCATAAAAAAATAAATTATTGTGCTTTTTTATCTTAAATTTGCCTAGATTGGGGGCCTTGCCAATTTCTAAGGAGAGGATAAATAATATTAATTTTCTATAAAAAATATAAAGATATACTTTTGGTTCTTAGATTTGGGTTAGCTCATATATTTAGTCCATGAATCAAAAAGACCAAATTTTAATTAACACCATTAAAGTTTGCAAAATTGAACTCAACGGTCTTCTTCTAAAAAAAAAAAAAAAAGTTTTAAAGTTTACAATAACTTTGATTTTGAGCCTTAAAGTTTTAAAATTTTGATTTGTGCCCCTACCAGTATATATTGTCTGGATTTAAGCCCTTCCATCCATGCAACGTGATGAGGTGTCTGTTAAGTGTTACCTCAACTCATAACGACGTAGTGTTGTGAATTTTAATTTTGAAACATTAGAGAGTAAAATCAAAATTATCTATACTACTATTTAAGGAGTTTCTCTTGTTTGGACTAAATTTTTTGTTGTTTCAAAAACTACAAAAAAAGCGAGCTTTAGCCGCGTTTCAAAAATGCAACTATAGATCCTAAAAACACAGCTATAGGACAATAGCTGCGTTTTTATGGCCACGTTTTCAAAAGCAGCTTTTACCATGTGACAATAGCCCCTGCAGGGACCTATAGCCGCGTTTTTGTAAACGCGACTCCAAGTCCCCCTGTAGCTGCATTTTCCGCCCCCTATAACTACGTTTTTCCACCCCTTATAAGATGAGTCTTAGAGCTGCATTTCGTAAAAAACACAGCTATAGGCCCGCTTTTGACTGTGTTTAAAATGCGGTTATAGTCTGGACTTATAGTTGCGTTTTTGCACCCCTATAGGTTAAGACTTATAGCTGCGTTTTATAAAAATAGACCCACTTCATAGGCCCGTACATTGGGTTTTCCTATAGCTGCATTTTTAAAAACGCGGCTATAGGTGGTTTTTTTTTTCCTTTTTTTTTTTTTTCTTACTAAAACTGTAATTCCTGCCTAATACACAAATAATTCCTACCAACACTCAACAAAAGCAACCAATTTGAACCAACAAAACAAATTGCCAACACTCAACAGTTCCCAACCAATTGCTAACAAAAAAACAAGTTCATTGCGAAAAGATTGCATTGCCTAAATAATTTACATAAACAAATAATTACATAGACAAAACAAGTTCCCAACAATCCATTTTTACATTACAAAATGCATATCCCTCAAGGATTTTGTACATCAAAAAAAATTGTCAGCAAGCATCATTGAAGTTGATCAGTCAGTCTAATGCCCGTAACTACTGCCAATTACCTGTGACAATGAGAACACCGAAAATTGGGTTGAATTGGGCTTGTAATAATCCCTAAGCTTGGAACACTTGAAAAGAGTGCAACACTTGAAAACACTCATGCATCGTGGAACTATCAGCTACATTTAGCAAGTGTAAAAAGGCATGTCTAAACATGTTCACTTGAAAATGTTTTTGGAACAAGTATACTTTCCTGACTACATTCATGGTTGAAATTCTCTAATTTAATTTTATGTCCTATAGTACATCTACTTCCCTACTTCTTGCTTCATATATATTGATGTGGAACCTTCAAATTGGAATAAAACCAACAAAGTAAAAACAAAACTAAAGGATAGTCCGGTAAAAATACATGTCTAACTTGCACTAAAAATTGCCTACAAAATAAGAACATTCTCTCACTAACCCACTTCTTCAAAACAACTATATGTTTATTGTTTTTTTTTTTTTTTAGAAAAATATATTATAAATTATCACATCAATTAAATAGTTTTAACTATAAAAAAAAAAAAAATCCCCATCCATCCACTTCTTCTTTTTTTAATTCTTAAAAAAATAACACTTCCATATTTTGTGCAAATTAAGAAGAAAAAAAAAAAAAAGAAAAGAAGTGAACACATGTAAAAATCCCAAAAATCTAAATCTCTCACTAACCCACATATAGCTCATCCGTCACACACTACACACCAAAATTGCCTCCTCACTCTTCTTCTTCCACTCCATCTCCTTCCCAACAAGGCAACAACTACAGACCAATTCCAAAACCCGACCACTACAACGTGACTGCAGTAGCCATGGCAGACAGGCAAGAGTCTTCTTAGATGCACCATCCTCAACTTTCAACATTGAACCCATTAAAGAATATTGCTAGCCAAATCAAAGTGAGTAGCATTTAAATGAATATTGCTAACAATACATTTTTGGTTGTTTTTCCCCTTACTTTGTTTTTGAAAATGAAAATTGAATTCTTGGCAATTTGTTAAAGTTGGCTCCCAAAAATTTTGACACTAGCAATGACGAAGTGTTTACGATTTGTTAAAGTAAGTTCCCAAAAATTTTGACATTAACAATGACATATGATAAAAATTTCGTATAAGTTTAGCATATTATTTGTTCTTCACCCTATAGTTAAATAAGCCTTACACTTTTTCTTTAATTGAAAAATTACAATATATGCCCATGCTTTGGCATATTAGTCTATCTAAACATTGTTGAGCTTTTATTTCAAGAACATACGAAGTGGTGCCACTTTCCTTGGGGAATACTACAACTGTTATTATTATACGTAGTAAGTGCAACTCTCTCTCCCAGATTTTATAATAATTAATAGGTAACACTTCAAATGCATAAATCTATATGTTTATTCGATTGGTCATTAATTGGGATCCCCTGCTTCATAGGATAATACAATACACATGAAAATGAAAACTAGTTGTTGTTCATATACAATTCGATTTAGAATGGATTTTCAATAATGCAGTATATCTATATGAACAAGCCCAAGGGAGAGACATTTGTGAGTGTTACAATTTCCATTGGATACCAATTGAGTAAATAAACACTCTCTCTTTTGGTCATTGTTCAATTAAAGAAAAATTGTTTCTTTGGGTGCTAAGGAACCATAAACTTTTTTTTCCTACATGTTGATGCTTTAGAAATTTCATGGTTGAAGACTTACTTTTCATGAATCTTTTTTTTTTTAGCATTCTTTGAACTTATTATTTTACATTTTACATGAAATCTAGTTGACATTTTTAGGTAATGCCTTAATTTCTATGAATTCTCTATTTTTTTTTTTCTTTCTATCTATCTTAGGAGCTGAGAGGTCTGCCCTAGATGACGATAGCAGGCTATTTGCCCTGAATTCATTAATCAGTTTGATTTGTACCAAGGCATTGGTATTTGTTTCTATCACCATGTTAGGAGGAATATGAGATATAGAAGGGGATTAAGTGATAAAAGAAGGGCAAGGGAAGTTTAGAAAATTGTGTGAATATGAAATATGTGGTTACAGGCTTCTTGCTTTTGATGAAATCTATTACCCTCTCTCTTTCTCTTTAATGTGCCCCATCATCTTAATGTAAGTTCATATAATATATCAAATGCTTAAAGTAATATCCATATGAATTGATTTGGAAATGCTTTAAGGAGTGTGATGTGTATTATGCATTTGCAGGAAAAATAATTTTTCATCACACCCCTAGGTTTTTTTTGTGATTGGAAAATGTAATAATTCGAATTATAATAGATGCAAATTATATAAAAACACACTATCATGGCTATATTAGTAGTTTTGAAATGCATAATATGATTGAATATAGGCATAACACTCATCACACCCCAGGGTAAATTTGTAATTGAAAAATGTAATAATCCCAAATTATAATAGGTGCAACTTATTAATATTTACCAACACAAAAAAAAAAGCCTCAACAAAATTAAGCATTTAAATTACAAATTAGTCCTTCCCTCAACAAAATTACAAATTAATCAAAATAATGTCTAACATGGTTTTGATAGGGTTCAAAATGATGTAGTTTTGAATAATAATAAAAACAACGTTATTTTTTAGGTTAGTTGACATTTAATTGGCACTCATCATGGTGTATTGACAGAAGGACTCAAATTCAAATGATATGTAATTTTAGGGCAAACGTTTAAAATTTGAGAAGCAAAATTAAAATTACCCAAAACTTCAAGTACGCAAAATGCAATTTAAACAACTAAAAACTTCCTCTTTAGTTATTTAAAAATTGTAAACTTATGACTTATCAAATTATTAGAGGTGGCAATATAAAAAAAATAAGTTTGTGTATTTTTTTCTATTGAAATTTTATTTAATTTTGTGTATAAAAGTGTTTACTAATTCTTAAATTTTATTAAAATTACTTTTCAATTTTCAATTTAAAGTTAATTCGACTTTTTTTTTTTTTTTTTTGAGAAACCAAAGTTAATTCGACTTGATACAACTTTGTTTGACTCGACTCACAATAAGATAAATGGTTGGGTGGTCTTTCATATATAAATAAAATGAGTTTAGGTAGATGGTCTTCCATATATAAAATATTTGAAGGATTTGGGTTTAGAAAATTGTTTTTTTTTTGGGCCCTAAATTCGATTTATTGTTATAATTCTTGTTTACGTGGTAAAATTTGACCAAGTTATGTGATACTTAGTGTAGTACCCATGGGCCCAAATCACGTATTGGGCCGGCCCAAAGGCCCCCCATAAAGAAGAAAGTCCAACCCAACAGCGCGGAACGGTCCGATGACATAGTAATTCCATCCTGCGAGGCCACGTGACCAAGGAAGTTGCCATGCATGAGCGTAGCATCACGAGACATGACGTCCGAGGATGATACGCTGCCGAGGACAGTATTAGTGGCCTAGCGGTTCAAAGACTCCCGTACTAAGGACCTTGGATGCAATAACTGAAAGAACGAGGACAATAGATAAAGGGATTTGATAGACAAATATCCAAGAAAAGGCTGCTACCACCGCATTGAAGGCATTTTACCTACCTCTCTGGCCGCATTAATGAAGAAGTGACGCTTGAACACTGGATTTCAACCTTACCCTCACCACCAGAGATCTTAATAAAAAAGTTATGATGGGACAAGTATCCAAGGGGAACATCCAGACTACACGTGGAAGAAAGAAGAAAGGAGGGCAGGCCTATAAAGGGGGAGGGAGGGGAAAAAGAAAAGGGAGAGAGAAAAAGAGGGAGGAAGAACTTGTAAGAAGCATTAAGGATTGTCCTCGGCATCAATGTACACAATTCAATATTACATCTTTGTATGAGATTAGTGCATGAGTTATATGACTTAATCCAACCTTTGTGTTATCTACCGTCTAAACGATCTAGATTAGTAGCCCACTCTCTATAAATTCATTGTTTAGGCCTCATTAGTCTGGTCAAAAAGTCTAACTCTGGTCCTGCACAATCTGTGCCCTTACAATTGGTGCCGTCTGTGGGAATTTCTTGAGTTTGGCGCAGATAACGTGATGGCGGGTTTGAATCCAGACCATGCAGAATCTCTAGGATCTCAGCACGAGGATCCATTCCAACAGTTAGAGCATATGGGAGATCGAGAGGGCAGTGTGCACTCGGGGCGAATTGCCGAAAATCATATGCAGGGCAAAAGCAGGGGCTCTAGTGAGGCAAATACTAGGGCCATGCAAAGGGAGATTGACCAGCTGGAAAGAAAGTTACGTCGGGCCAAGCGAAAACGGACGCCTTTCATATCTGAACCTTCATTAGATGACTCCCAGAGCAGTGGCTATAAGCCGAGGTCGGAAACTCCTCATAGCGAAACTTTTTTGTACCAAGAAGGAAATCTCCATGATATGGCAAGCAAAAAATCCCTTCCCAAGGGCTCGGGCAGCGGCGCCATGGGAAAAGTACTGTTCCAGCTCTCCAAATCACCTTTCATTGAGAAAGGAAAACTCCCCCGTCGGTTCACGGAACCAAACTTCACCATCTATAATGGCAAAACAGACCCGGTGGAGCATGTGAGCCATTTTAATCAACGCATGGCGGTTTATTCGCAGAATGAAACCTTGATGTGTAAAGTCTTTCCCTCAAGTTTAGGACCTGTTGCGATGAGATGGTTCAACGGCTTAAAAGCGGACTCTATTGATTCCTACATGGAACTTACAATGGCATTTGGGTCCCGTTTTGTTATATGCAGCAGAGTACCTCGGCCTTTAAACTCGTTACTATCCATGGCCATGAGAGAGGGCGAGACGTTGAAAACCTACTCGGATAGATACTGGGAGGCATTTAACGAGATTGATGGTGATTTTGATAAGGTGGCGGTCAACACCTTTAAGGTCGGCCTTCCAGTTGAACACGATTTAAGGAAATCCTTGACCAAGAAGCCGGTAAAAACGGTTCGTCGGCTTATGGATCGTATCGACGAGTATAAGAGGGTTGAGGAGGATCAGCAGCAAAGCAAGGGAAAAATGAAGATTGTTCCTCAGGAGAGTAGGGACTTCAAGTCGGAGAGATACAGCAGCAAATGGCCGCGGAGGGATTTCACTAGCCAGCCTAGATCGGCCCCACCCCAGACAGTGAACGCCGTGTTTCGTGAGCCAGTGCAGCAAGTGTTGAAAAAGATTTGCCGAGAACCGTACTTTAGGTGGCCCAATAGAATGATAGGTGACCCTACGAAACGTAATCAGAACCTCTATTGCAATTATCATCAAGATAAGGGCCATACCACGGAAAACTACAGGAATTTATGGATCTATCTGGATCAATTGGTGAAAGAAGGAAAATTAAGGCAATTCATGGATCGGCCTAATGAACAAGGAACACAATCGGGTTCTGTGAATCAAAGCAACAACACTATGAGACCCCCACTGGGTACGATCAATGTCATCTTTGTCGCGCCAGGGCGGACTGGGTCTTGCCCCAACAGGGTAATGTCAGTATCGCGCCCCTCCGCAGAGGACCTCAGCTCGGAGCCGAAGAGAATTAAGAAGAATCCTCCGCCCATTTTGGGATTTTTCGAGGAGGATAAGCTTGGCACTATTCAACCGCATGACGATGCGTTAGTCATCACGCTAAGGATAGGGGGATATGACGTAAAGAGGGTGATGGTTGACCAAGGGAGTGGGGATGATATTATGTATCCGGATTTATTTAAGGGGCTTAATTTGAAACCTGAAGATCTTACAGCCTACGACTCCCCGTTGATAAGTTTTGAAGGGAAGGCTGTCATTCCGAAGGGGTTTATTCGACTACCTGTACAGTCAGGACCAGTAGTGGTAAGTGTGGATTTTATCGTGGTGGACGCTTACTCCCCTTATACAGCCATAGTGGCAAGGCCGTGGTTGCACGCCTTGGGGGCAGTATCATCAACTCTGCATGTTAAGGTGAAGTTCCCGTATGAGGATGGAGTTGAGGAGATAGTTGGTAGTCAGTCCATGGCGAGGCAATGCATAACAGCAGCGATTATGCGTCAGACGAAGCAAGAAACCCAGACTTTGGCCGAGAGGAGTTTATAGCAACTAACGTCCTCGGCCAAACCAGATGGGGCTGAGGTTGAAGAGTCTGGATGTGAGGATTTGGAGAGGGTGGTTATTGCAGATGACACAGAGAAATTCTTCCAGGTAGGAAATCAGTTGCCCCTGCAAGAAAAGGAAGACCTAGTTGCGTTTTTGAAACAAAACATCGATGTGTTCGCATGGGACACTTACAAAGCTCCAGGGGTTAATCCGGGGTTTATTTGTCATCATCTCAACGTTAGTCAGACCGCAATACCACGAAGGCAACCACCTCGGAGCTCATCTAAAGAGCACGCCGACGCTGTTAAGAAGGAGGTCCAGAAACTTAAGAAGGCATGAGCAATTAAGGAGGTGTTTTACCTGGAGTGGTTGGCCCACACTGTGGTAGTGAAGAAGAAGAATGGAAAGTGGAGAGTATGCGTAGATTTTACAGACTTGAATAAGGCTTGTCCCAAGGACTCATTTCCAATGCCCCGCATAGATCAGTTGGTGGATGCTACTGTGGGTCATCCTCGGATGAGTTTTTTAGACGCTTTCCAAGGATACCATCAAATACCCTTAGCTCCAGAAGACCAGGAGAAGACAGCTTTTGTCACACCCACAGGGAACTATCACTATAAGGTGATGCCCTTCGGCTTGAAGAATGCCGGGGCTACCTATCAAAGAATGATGACACGGATGTTTGAACCGCAATTGGGAAAGACGATTGAGGTATATGTAGATGACATGGTGGTTAAAATTAAGGCTATCTCGGCTCACATACCAGACCTGGATGACACCTTCCAAACGCTGAGAAAGCATAAGTTACGCCTCAACGCATCCAAATGTTCCTTTGGAGTAGGATCTGGTAAGTTTTTGGGTTATATGGTGACGCATAGAGGAATTGAGGTCAACCCCGCTCAAGTCAAGGCCATCAATAACTTACAACCACCTCAGAACCCGAAGGAGGTGCAGAGGTTGACTGGGATGACCGCTGCCCTCAACCGGTTCATCTCAAGATCAGCTGATCGGTGCAGGCCATTTTTCCAATTATTAAACAAGTGGAAAGGGTTTGAATGGACAGAAGAGTGTGCTGTTGCTTTTCAGCAACTGAAAGAGTATCTTTCACATCCTCCTATTATGTCTCGGCCCGAAGTTGACGAAGTCCTATTCGCATATATTGCGGTCGCAGTCCATGCTGTTAGTTTGGTGTTGATAAAGGTCGATGGGGATGTACAGAAGTCGGTTTACTATGTGAGTAAGTCCTTGCATGAAGCCGAGGTACGTTATCCGCTATTGGAGAAGTCAATCCTAGCCATAGTACATGGTACACACAAGCTCCCCCACTATTTCCAGTCTCATACGGTGGTTATTCTGACTCAACTTCCCCTCAAAGCTATACTCTAAAGTGCGGATTATACAAGTAGGATTGCAAAATGGGGAACCATCTTGGGCCTCTTTGATATCAAGTATATGCCACACACATCAATAAAGGGTCAAGTATTAGCTGACCTGGTTGCGGAATTTGCTGAGCCTACAATAGAAGATAATGTCATGGAGAGTGACATTGATGAAAAATCAGTTGGTATGATTGCATGTAAAGATCATGCGGGGTGGACTGTTTATGTCGATGGGGCTGCCAATCAAAGGGGATCCGGGGTGGGTTTGGTAATTACGACCCCAGAAGGCCTCACACTGGAAAAATCCTTAAGACTAGGATTCTCGGCTACTAACAATAAGGCCGAGTATGAGGCTTTGCTAAAAGGGATAGAGATGGTCCATAAATTGGGAGGAAAAATCGTGCAAGTGTTCTCGGACTTGCAATTTGTTGTAGGCCAAGTGGAGGGAAAGGTAGAGGCCAGAGATCCGAGGATGCAGGACTACTTAAGTCAAGCTAAGGTGGTACAAAGCAAATTCAAATCTTTTACTTTATCTCATGTCCCTAGAAGTAGCAATGCACATGCTGACTCCCTAGCAACTCTTGCCATGTCGTTGTCGCAAAGACTACCTCGGATTATCCTAGTTGAGGACTTACCCAAACCCTCGAGAACGATTGGAAATGTTATCCACGTCCATCAGATCAGGGTGGGGCCTAGCTAGATGGACCCCATCGTATCCTTCCTCAAGGATGATGTTCTGCCCGAGGAAAAGGTCGTAGCGGACAAAATACATAGGAAGGCCTCTCGATTTTGGCTAGCCGAGGACCATAAACTTTATAAACGGTCCTTCTCTGGCCCATACCTGTTGTGCATGCATCCAGAGGCAACAGAGCTGCTTCTGGAAGAATTACACGAGGGAATCTGTGGAAGTCACACAGGTGGAAGGTCCTTAGCTCACAAAGCTCTAACACAAGGATATTGGTGGCCCAATATGCAACGGGAAGCTCAAAGCTATGTGCAGAAGTGTGATCAGTGTCAAAGGTTTGCACCGAACATTCATTAGCCTGGGGATGTGCTCAATCCTCTGACGAGCCCCTGGCCCTTTGCACAATGGGGACTGGACATCGTGGGCCTCTTCCCGAAGGCACCTGGAAATAGAAGGTGGTTGGTTGTCGGCACTAACTATTTTACCAAATGGGTTGAAGTCGAGCCCCTAGCAAATATCAGAGATGTCGATGTGAAGAAATTTGTATGGAAGAACATTGTCACTCGATTTGGAGTTCCACGTACCCTTATTTCGGATAATGGTCTACAATTTGATAGTAAAGCATTCAGGAGATATTGCTGTGACCTCGGCATAACCAACAGGTATTCCACACCAGCTTATCCGTAAGGAAATTGGCAGGCCGAGGCGGTCAACAAAGTTATAGTTAATGGTCTTAAGAAAAGGTTGGATGACGCCAAGGGGAGATGGGTGGAGGAATTGCCTCATGTTTTATGGACATATCGGACCACCCCACGCCGATCAACGGGAGAGACCCCCTTCGCAATGACTTATGGCGCCGAAACTGTTATCCCATTGGAAACCGATTTTCCAACAATAAAAACCAGTTCCTTCACTCCGGAAAGTAATGATAGGCTATTAGAAAGAAGCCTAGATCTAGTGGAGGAAATGAGAGAAGTTGCCATGATCCATTTGGCTCAATATCAACAAAAACTGAAGCAGGGATATGATTCGAATGTAAATTCGAGACCGCTTGCGCTTGGAGACTTAGTGCTGAGGAAAGTAGTGGGTAATACCAAAAATCCAGCGTGGGGAAAGCTCGGACCTAATTGGGAAGGACCGTACTGCATTATGGCAATAGCGGGAATATGAGCCTATTACCTTGCAGACCTAGATGAAAAGGTTGTGCCCCACCCCTGGAATGTAAGTAATTTGCGACGGTATTATTATTAATAAAATGCACTTTTGTCATTTTAATCTTGTCGCTGTTGTTTTGTACGCACTATTACAATGAAATTAAGGTTAAGCCGGGTCCTCAGATCCTCTACCTTACTTTCAAAGTGAAAACAAGGTTACGCCGGGTCCTCGAATCCTCTACCTCAGTTTAAAAACAAAGATAAGGTTAAGCCGGGTCCTCGGATCCTCTACCTTACTTTGAAAACAAAGATAAGGTTAAGCCGGGTCCTCAGATCCTCTACCTTACTTTGAAAACAAAGATAAAGTTAAGCCGGGTCCTCGGATCCTCTACCTTACTTTGAAAATAAAGACAAGGTTAAGCCGGGTCCTCGCATCCTCTACCTTACTTTGAAACCAAAAACAAGGTTACGCCGGGTTCTCGGATCCTCTACCTTACTTTGAAAGCAAAAATAAGGTTAAGCCGGGTCCTCGGATCCTCTACCTTATTCCTAAATGAAAATAAGGTTAAGCCGAATCTTCAGGTCCTCTACCTTAATTTAAAAGTGAAAACGGGGTTACGCCGGGTCCTCGGATTCTCTACCTTAAATTAAAAGTAAAAATAAGGTTACGCCGGGTCCCCGGATCCTCTACCTTAATCTAAAAACGAAATTGAAGTTACTTCGGAACCTCCAAAGGCAAGTGCAAGGACAAAGGTTGGATTACATAAGTTCTTGTCAAAGCACCTACACGTTCTATAGAAACAGGTATGTATTAGCAATAAGTGCCTTAAGTTTGTATTTCATATGATTTTGCTTGTTATTGAATGTTAATGGTCTAAGCGTGGAACATATTAGAAATGTTGATGTTTATTGCCTTAACACGCTGTTATGAAGATAGTTTTTAAGCAAGTCTTAAGCCAACGGGCTCCACACCAATGTATGTTACCTCTTAGTGTCTTGCTCGTCATTAAAATTGAACAAAAACTCATAGTCATCGCCTAAAGCATTTGCAAGTATATGAACTGTACAAATCTCCGTTGTCCTTGCCTCGCTATTGGTAGATAATTATAAATATGTGCCAAAATTTCAAAATATTGCCATGCCACATTACATGCATCACCGTGTAGTAAGCTACCAACGCGAAATGTAACACAAAATAGCTGTTCAAATTGGAAATTCTTTTCATTAAGTGAAGGATCTGTCAATACATTCATTACCAAATTGTCTAGGTACAAAGGAAGAAAATAAAAGCTGAAACTAATTAATAAAAGTACAAAAGCAAATGCAACGAGAAAAAAAAAAGGGGGAAACAGCTAAGGCACTGGTTATTATGGTTTAGATTGGATCTGGTCTTTAGGATCGGCAGGAGCCACCACCGAGGCTGAGGACCCTCCAACCACTTCCTTTGGCTTTATGGGCAGGGTCGCCAGGACTAATTCCATAGTCCCGCCGACCTTAGGGTTAGGGGGCAACTCCTTGGGAGCAGGAGGAGGTTGTGCATCTCCAGTTTGGGCAACAGGAATAGCCTCACCAGCTGCGACCTCTTCCCTTGGCGTTCCGGCTGAGGAGGAATGAGTGTCATCCTTGGCTGAGCTTGAAGCGGCCATTCGGATGGCAGGAGGGATGTAGGCGTTCTCTGCCTTCCACAATGGAGAGGAAGCATCAACTCCGGCTTGGAAGAGAGCTTCCTTCCACACCTGGAGGCAATAGTCTCTACAAACCTCCGGCACTTGGGCTTTGAATGTGTCGGTGGTTTCTGCAACCCCCACCTCATAACCGCTTTGCTCAGCCTCGTCAACCATTGCCTCAACCTCTTGAGCCTTGACGAGTGCCTCCTCCTTGGCCTTGAGAGCTTCTTGTTTGGCTTCCTCGGATGTTGCAAGCTCCCTTTTAAGATCTTCGGCAAGCTTTTTGGCCGAGGCAAGATCCTCATTGGCACGCTTGAGCTGCAACCTCTGATCCTCGGCCTGCCTTGACGTAGTCTTCAGCTGGGCCTCCAAACCCGACCTCTCGCTCTCCGCCTTGCCCAGGTTGGTGGTGACCTCTTGCAACTTCTTCTCCTTCAGCTCTAATATCTTTTTGGCGTGATCCAGCCTTATTTCCTCATCCCTTAGTGCCTTGTACAAGTTAGCAACGATCTCCTCTGCCCTATGTGCAGATTGGACAGCCTACGTACAAATAGTGTTAGTAAGTGGCACAGTTGGTATCAGACAAAAAATGACGACAACAAATGCAATAATGAAAAGCCTGGATACTAAGAAACAATCAGTCAAAACTCTTACCATGGCCAACTCTTTCTTGAGGATCATGAAGACGTTCTAATCCCTCATTCTTCGCAACTCGCCCATGTCCTTGGGCAGTAAAAGCGCCTGCTCCAGTGCATCAACGATGCAAGCAGCGATGCCCTCATCGGATCCCCTTATAGACGCATCGGCAGTGACTGCCTGATCGTCCACATTCATTTAGGGAGCCCAAATGGGCACATGGAGAGTTACCGAGGGGTCAGTCCGTCTATCTGACCTTGTAGGGGCATGACGAGCATGCTTTCCTCCCCTCTCCGGCTCATTCTCCTTGATGGGAAGGTCTTTGGTCCCTTCAATTACATCCTTCCCCTTGTGCTAATCTCTTTTTCTTTTATGGTCAGCGGGGTCTAAATGTTGAGTCTGGGAGGAAGGAGGAAGGGTAACCCTTATTGAAGGAGCTTTTTCCGTGCCTTTATCCTTAGGCTTCGCCGGGGGCGCCTTGGGAGGCTCATGTGCTCCAACTTGGCTCTCCAACACATCTTTTAGGCTGGGCTTAGGCCTGCGTTGGATACCCATCCTCACCAGAGGCTGATTGTTGTCGTCCGACGACGTGAAGGATGGCGACTTGGTGACGGAAGGTGAGTTCCTAGGCTCTGGAACTTCGAATTCTTCCTCCGAATCCGAAAGCTCAACAACTCCCTCTCTTTCTTCTTCTTCTTCTTCTTCTTCTTCTTCTTCTTCTTCTTCTTCTTCTTTTGCCGCCGGCTGAGACGAGGAACTTTCACCCAACCTTGATCGAGCCGAGGACGTGGCCAAATGAGTGGCTCCCAGAACGACCCTCACGGGCTCGGTTATCAAAACGCCCCGAGGAACGGGAGTGCCATCAGGTAGCAAAAAGCCTTCTACTGCTACACTGATCCTCGGCAGCCGTGGATCCTTCTCTTTAATGACGCACTTGGGATCTTGGAAAGCGGTGGAAATGGGTGTGTATCCGAGGATGAGGTGTGCGGCGCGGAGCTGACCGTCCGAATGCACGAACACCTCGGCCTTTAAGATCTTGTTCAGATGTTCAAAGTTGACAAGATTAGCACGACGGGTAAGCGCGCGACGATCTGCACACATTTCAAAAAATAATTTAACAATGGCAAGTTAGAGAAAAACATAACCAACAACGAAAATAAAAAAATAAAAAAAAATATTCATCTTTAATAAAGGCTGGCGCTACTCAGATACTTACCAGGTTCCCCCTCCCTCGTCGGACAGGGGAGGCTGTCATGCCAATCTCCAGACAAAATGAGAAAATCTTTGTCTAGACCCTTGTTGGAGTGGGGAAGGCACTGGATCAACCTAACCTCGGGATGCCTAGATTTTAAGTAGTATGTGTGCCCCTTCAAGTGGTGGAGATTGTATACCCAATTCACCTCGTGGTGGGTGAGTCCTAACCCTAGTCTTTCATTTAGGACATCAATAGCTCCTAAGATTCTAAACATATTCGGGGCACACTGGGTGGGAGATAGCCTAACGGCCCTAAGGTAATCCCTAGTAATGGGCATCATAGGGATCCTCATTCCCCCCTCTAAGAATGCTATCATAGGGATCACCACCTCACCGGCGTCCCTATCGGTGAGCCATCCTCCTTGCTCACAATACTTAACGGATACTCCCTGAGGGATTCCGTATTTAACCTTAAACTCCTCTATTTTCTCAGGAGTATTCACTAAGGGTGCAAATCTACCCATTTCCTAAAACTACAGAAAGAATACTAGGTGGAGGTGGGGAATTTAGACTGCCGAGGACAAAAAATATAAGAATAACTAGAAGGAACGAGCAGTAATAACGAAAGCAGAAAGTTGGAGTACTTACTTTTAAGTAACTAGGTCACCTCGGCTTAGAATTGAAAGGACTAGAGGCGCGTGTAGATGGCAGGAAGGGCTAGATTCGATGTACAGATTCTGAAATGAACGAGGAACCTTTGAAATGGCAGTTTTTATTTCGTGGAAAGACGTAAAGCGGGAAGCCTCCCGCCTGTCTCCTCGAAATATGCCTACCCGTTAGATGAGCATCGTGCGGTTAGAAACAGGGAACATAGAGCCACCAACATTTAATTGAAGCGCGTCCTGCAGATCGAAGCGTCAGAAGCGGATTGCCTTACGTGTGCGTACATCGAAATCCTCATTCCCCTCCACAGAGTAGAAATAAGAATTTCGAGGGGCTATTGTAGTACCCATGGGCCCAAATCACATATTGGGCCGGCTCAAAGGCCCCCCATAAAGAAGAAAGTCCAACCCAACAGCGCGGAACGGTCCGAGGACATAGTAATTCCATCCTGCGAGGCCACGTGACCAAGGAAGTTGCCATGCATGAGCGTAGCATCACGAGACATGACGTCCGAGGATGATATTGTCCTCGGCAGCGTGCTGCCGAGGACAGTATTAGTGGCCTGGCGGTTCAAAGACTCCCGTACTAAGGACTTTGGATGCAATAACTGAAAGAACGAAGACAATAGATAAGGGGATTTGATAGACAAATATCCAAGAAAAGGCTGCTACCACCGCATTGAAGGCATTTTACCTACCTCTCTGGCCGCATTAATGAAGAAGTGACGCCTGAACACTGGATTTCAACCTTACCCTCACCACCAGAGATCTTAATAAAAAAGTTATGATGGGACAAGTATCCAATGGGAACATCCAGACTACACGTGGAAGAAAAAAGAAAGGAGGGCAGGCCTATAAAGGGGGAGGGAGGGAAAAAGAAAAGGGAGAGAGAAAAAGAGGGAGGAAGAACTTGTAAGAAGCATTAAGGATTGTCCTCGGCATCAATGTACACAATTCAATATTACATCTTTGTATGAGATTAGTGTATGAGTTATATGACTTAATCCAACCTTTGTGTTATCTACCGTCTAAACGATCTAGATTAGTAGCCCACTCTCTATAAATTCATTATTTAGGCCTCATTAGTCTGGTCAGAAAGTCTAACTCTTGTCCAGCACAATCTGTGCCCTTACACTTAGCTATAACAAAAAATTAAAATTAAAAATGTTCATAAAAAAAAAGCCATAACAAACAATTAAGTAAATATTTTTTAAAACTAAAAAAGAAAATTTTAAATTTCAAGGTCTAAAGTAAATACTTGGTCCAAATTTTAGACACCAATCAAATATTTTCACCTGAAGTAAAAACAAGTATTATAATAGATATGAGTTCCAGTTAATTCAACTGAAAAAATTTTTAAAATTTTAATAAGAAATTTAAAATTTAATTGCCATCTACACTAAAAATTAATCCGTACCCTAATCTAATAATAAAGAGCTCACAAGTTGAATCTCAATTAAAAAGAAAAATACTAGGATAGATATTGCAAAAAATAAAGGGCCATTTAGCAAAAACACAAAAAAACTCCAAAAAAACCGGTTGTCTTCTAACATTAACATGAGTCTAAATAGCAGCTTTCCCTCTCTGAGAAAACGATGCCAATTTGTAGTAATTGGCTTCACCTAACGCCAAACAAGTTCTACGCTCACACCCCCCTCATTGGCTTCACCCATCGACACGTCAGCACTCCCACACGCTCCCGCTGTTTCGCTCGTGCGGTCACCTCCGAGTCAGTCATGGCCGCCGCTTCTAACTCAGTCCGAGTTGCCGCCGCTCAGATGACCTCCGTCAACGACCTCGCCGTTAACTTTGCCACCTGTTCGAGCCTCGTCAAAGTAAAACTAACTACCCTCTCTCACGCAAGTCAATTTTTGTTTTTCCTCTATAACCGTGATCCTAACTTGCGTGTTTGATTTTCCTATTTCTTATTGAATTTTTTTTCATGGTAATTTTATTTTACTGGTTGTAAAAAATAATTCGAATTTATTTAATTCGGCTGACAATAATTTCTCCTTGATTTATTTTGTTGTTAAGTTTGAATAAAAATTGCTACTTGCAAATTTGTGAATTATTTTGCTAAGAAATATATTTAAATCTATGAACTTGTGAGGAAACTATTGCAAATTTGTGAATAATAAGAAGGATTATAAAAGAGAACAGTGTTTTAAAAATGGGAATTTATGATTAGTGGGTCCAATTAAGGGGTTTAGAAAAGTTTTGATACCACTTTTAGAGGGAATATAAAAAATTGTCGAAATTAGTTAGCTTTTTTTCTTTTCCCATAAATTCTTTTTAAAAATATTTTCTAAACCAGTGCCTTTAGGGCATCTGCTACTTTTTCCCATGATTAACACCTTGAATCAAAAGGCTTTAGTTTTACCCATAAACAAAATTGATGTCATTATTGTGTGGCATCATGTGGAATTGGCTTTGTGTTCGTGAGGTTAAGTTTTTGAAGAAGTCATTAATACACAGTTTGTTCAAGTACATTTGGTTTAATTTTTACTGTATTATGTTGTATCATTATACTGTTTGTGCACTGTAAACTTGTTTGTTGATGATACTGCATTATATAAAAAGCCAACATTTGGCATTCAAGTAAGCATCAGTATTCGAATTTCCAAGTCAACACCAACTGATTTATTCATAATAAAGTGAGTAATAAATTTTTCATTGGCCGTCAACCTATTTTTCCATGCTTGGGACTGGGCATTGAACACCAACTGATACTCTTTTAATTTTATACTTAACTGGCCACCGATTAAGGTTTAGGTACTTTTTAATTTTGTTTTATGTTATATGGTTTCTATTGATTCCATTCCATGTTAATTTTAAGGGTTTCTTTATTCAAAGGAAGCAGTGTCGGCTGGGGCGAAATTGCTTTGCCTCCCCGAAGCCTTCTCTTATGTAGGTGCGAGGGATGGTGATAGTGTCAAGATTGCAGAACCTTTAGATGGACCAATTATGCAAAGATACTGCTCTCTAGCAAGGTGGGAAACCCTGACCCTTCTCTCACAGTTTACTAAACTTATATTTGTACACTTTTCTGGTTGGAATCATTTTGATAATCTTTAGTGTTCATTCTTGAAATGAGATTATAGTTGTCAATCACGTCCTCTTTCTTTACCTTCTTTTATCACTCTTGAGTTGGAAGAAATGGGCTTTTGAAAGATTTATTTATTCCTGTAACTGATTTATGGTCTGTCATGCATCATCACAGAGAGTCCAGCATTTGGTTGTCACTTGGAGGCTTCCAGGAAAAAGGATCTGATGATGAACACCTGCATAACACGCATGTTGTGATTGACGATATTGGGAACATTAGAAGCACTTATCGCAAGATACACTTGTAAGATAATTAATATTTTGTTTCAGAGGGCTATTTTTTTTGGTTCATTTCCAGTCATTCCTTATTATTGAACTGTCATTATATAGATTTTTTTTGGTTTAAGATAGTTCTAATTTGAGTTTGCTGAAATGCTCTTTTATATTTTCTTCCCCTTGGTGAAATGTTAGCCGTTCCTTAACGATGCACACATGTTTGGTTTGACAGGAATGCCTTGCACATATTTTTTACATGGTTCTGTTATTCTCTCTCTCTGTCTCTGGAAATGTCTGGGAATAGGATGAAATTATCAAGTTGAAAGACTATAATTCATGTTAGCTTTCCTTGAGTTAAAATGCCAAGTGCAATCCTTGTGTTTAGTTGCTACCACACCTCCCAATATTGGGGATCAAAACCCATTGCCTCCGTCTATTCAAAATAACAAGAGCAATGTCTCCTTGCATAAATTTCATTCTGCAATTGTGCTGCCTGTGTTTATCATGATATAATTTTGTCAACATTGTACTTTAAATGAAATATTTATTTTCTGTTTTTAGGTTTGATGTGGATGTTCCTGGCGGAAGAGTATACAAGGAAAGTAGCTTTACAGAAGCGGGTAAATTTAATAAATAAATAAATGAAAAAGCTTATGTATCCATCTGTTTCCATATAATGGTTGTTGTTAAATCAATTTTTTTTAGCTGAATCCTTTTGATGTCAGTATCTCCTGATCTTGAGTGCTTGCAAATCTATGTTAAGCTAAAGGCATACCTTCTTGTTAATCTGGATAAAATCTTGAAGTCTTTAGTTTCTTGGTTCTATCTTCGTTTTTTTTTTTTTTTTTTTTTTTTTTTGCCTTTTGAATAATTTTCTTATATGGTTTGTTAACCATATTTTCATATTTGGGGGATCAGTTCTTTACCCATAACTCACCATGTGATCCATGTATTAATTACAGGAAGTATAGACTGTACCATAGTGCTTGTTGGGAATTTTTTTTTTTAGGGGGCGGGTTGGGGAGGTTAGTATAGTATGTGTGAATTTGCTATATATTGTTGGGTTTATTTCTTAAATCTTAATAGCTGAAACTTTAAGGAAATTGGTTCTCCAACATTGTAACAAATTTTCTTTTCTTTTTTTTTTGGGTTGGTAAAGTAACAAAGTTTAGTTATCTATGAGGTCTTTGATTCTAGTCTTGGAAGTTTCTCATTCCAGAAATTATTTTGGTATTATGTTTCTACTTATTTTTTGGGATCCACATACTGTTTCCTGCTACATTTTGTGGGATGAAGGTGTTAGTGTGTGTGACCTTGATATACATTGTTAGGCTCATTACCTAGTGGCTTAATATTCTTTTGAGATAGGTAGATAGTGGAGGAGAGGAGGTGGGGTACAAACCACAAACAATGCCACTGCCACTGGGCTATCACTTGAACCCTAATGGCTTAACATTTTGGACAATCTAAATTGTAATACTAAAAAAATGTTCACATTTTCAGATTTTTTTTTTTTTGGTTTCCCTTTTTTGGCATCTAAGTAACTAAAGCTATAATATGTCTTTAGGGAAGGATATTGTTGCTGTAGACAGCCCCATCGGACGTTTGGGTCTGACAGTTTGCTATGATTTAAGATTCCCAGAGCTTTACCAGCAGCTTAGGTTCCAGCATGATGCACAGGTACAAATGGATTTTTCAGCTTTGTAGTTTAATGGCTTGTGCTGAATCTAACACTCACAAATCTGCAGGTTCTATTGGTACCTTCTGCTTTCACTAAAGTAACTGGTGAGGCACACTGGGAGATTCTTCTTCGTGCTCGTGCAATTGAAACTCAATGCTATGTATGGAATCCATTTTCATCTCCAGTATCAAAAAAATATTTTGTTAGAGCGTCATTAAGATCTAGTGAATGATGTCTAGAATGCATTATCAGGTCATAGCCGCCACACAAGCTGGAATGAACAATGATAAAAGAGAAAGCTATGGTGACTCCTTAATTATTGATCCATGGGGAACTGTAGTTGGTCGACTTCCCGGTGAGAACTAGTTCCCTATGTACATCCTGAAGCTTCATCTCTGATTGATGCTGCTACTTAATAGAACTGGAAGTTTTGATCTTTCATCAATTAACTGTTAAAATAACTCCGTGTGTGTGTGTGTAATTGCTAAGCCAGTTGGTTAACTAGCTGTATTGTTGACAAGTGTGGTTCATAGTGTAGATCATGCATATAGATTGATTAGAATAGCTTTCAGATGTTCTATGTGAGATCTACTCATTTGTAAGTTTAATATCACCGTATTCATCCTCCAAAATACAATATGACGTCTTTGATGCTTATTCTTGGAGCAATTGTCTCTTCCCAAAAGGCACAAAATTTTATATGTGAATTTATTTTACAGAAAAATACTACTTCACTTTCTGGTGTCACATTGTTTTAATGCCTGTAGCATGGATACTAGCAGCCGCAGCAACATTAATGTTCACATTTGCTGCTATTTTTGTGTTTCAGATCGATTGTCAACTGGGATTGCTGTGGCTGATATTGATTTGTCCTTAATTGATTCAGTGAGGGCAAAGATGCCAATTGCCAAGGTAAGCTCTAAATCCAATTTCTAAAATCAAGCCATGGTAAATAAACAGAGCCGCAAAATTTATAATTGAGTAGATGACAGATGTCTTTAACTTATAAGACTTTTTCCTCCTAAACTTCTCTGAGCTCAAGTGGGATGGTTTGAAGTAGCTGCCTAGCTGGTAATCCACTTGGAGTGGGAACTTTCTCTTTTTAGGTAGCTGTGGACCAGTTGCCCCATTGGGCACAATTATACTACCCCGACACTAGGTGGATGTGATGTTGACAATAGGCCTGTATCCTTGAAGCTAGCATGGTGTTCTAACAAGTGTGCTTGATTGACATTGCGAGGACAAGCACTAGAAATTTGGATCTTTACGGACTAATAATACTACTTCCTAACGTGTTATCCAGAGCTTTTTGAGCACACAACTATTTCTCTAGATGTGTTTAGCATCCCCATCTCACACACACTAGGAAGAAGAATCCTTTAGGGGGCCCTAAAATACTTTAAGGAGTTTTGAACCCAAGACATCGTAAGGTCTTAGGAAACATTAAACCAACCCCTTAAGCCCGGCCCAAGTTTATCATTGTCCTGATGTACTGAGCTTGGATGGTAAAACTTGAATGAATGCAGGGATGGTGATGGGGTCAGGCCATGAACCTCCATTCTTCCAAGCAAGCTAGGCTATCCCCATTTTGTCCATGTCCATATTCTGGGGATGAGTGGAACCCCTCCTGGCCCTGCAATGAAGATTAAAGCCTTGGAGCACTAATCCCAACATGATTTGGATTTTGGACATGTGTCCCGCTTCATGTCCTGTCTAGTGCATTTGAACACTAGATGGAATTTTTGTCTTAAAGCCCCATCCTGCCTCACCTAACCTGATCACATTATCCAATCTTATAAATTTTTTATTCATAAATATATAGTATTTATATTGTTCAAAATAGTAATCACACATACCCTAACATGTTAGAGAAATTTATATAGAAGGTCTCTTTTAGTGGAACCTGAACGATTCCTGTTAAATCGGTTTAAATTTCCATATTTTAAATGCATGTGCACCCACGTGCATGTCCTGGCTTCGTTAGTTGATACTGCTCTTGCATGTGTGGACGTGCACATCCTCGTGTGCATGCATATACCTTTCTTCACACTCACAGTGAGATTGCGAGCTTTTCTGAATGTGTGCGTAGTTTTATTCCCTCTAAAATAAAATTGTAGTTTTTATTTTATCAAGAAAACATATTTAGTTAATAAAAGATTCCCTTCTGTTAATATATATTTTTTTCTTTAGCTATATATTTCTAATTGAATATCGTTCTTCAGCAACGGAAGCCCATTGAATTCTGGAAATCTGCATCTCTGTAAATTTTGGACATGGTCCTGTATCGCGGCAATCCAGATGGTACACTAGAGAACCATTTGAAGCTTTGTTGTACTCTTTATGTAAGATAACACAACTACTTGCTTGAATTTATTGGGGAGAATAAGACTATTATGGGATCTGAATTTGCTAGTAAGCCATGATTTCCTTCATTGGCGAGCTGTAACCTGATCGATGTGTATACATTAACATTTGGATTATTGCTTTCTCATATTTTAAGGAGACATTACTTATTATTTTAATTTTACCGTAATTGATGTGAGTTTTTCATTATCCTGTATTTTGTTATTTATAAACATAATGTATCTTGCGATTGAACTCTAATCTAAATGATTTAAAAAAAAAAATCTATAAAGAATTGTTGAAAGGTGAGATAGTGTTCTCAAAACCCATTGATGCTTCATCCAAAAAAAAAAAAAAACCCCACTGATGCGTGTGTAATTTAGAAAATTTACCAATTAAAAGAAAATTATTTTGACGATTCCATAAGAACAAATGAAATTTAAATGATCAACCAGCCCACAGTCACGGAAATGAGAAACCCTTAGAAATGAATGTCGTTTCTAGTACCATCACGGCATCACCTGTTCAAATCCACTCTCTCTCTCTCATAAAAGAGGCTTTTCGGTTCTGCCCGCTCTCGTATCATACGAAACCGGAGCCTCCCAAGTCCCAAGTCATGCGGAAGGCCCGGTAAAGTGTAAACAAATAAAGGGTACTTGACTACTTGCCTTTATTTTTATTTTTATTTTTTTCAAATAATAGGATTTAATTCCGTCACTTCCTTTGAGAAGAAGTTCATCCCTTTCAATATATAGTGCTACTATTTTTTTAAAATTTATCTATATAATATTTAAAGGGTCCGGTTAATGCATACCCTTAGGGCATACATTAACAAATTCGTTTTTGAAAAAATTTTATCCAGAATTGAAAAAACTATCAAAACTTTTTCAATTCCCGATAAAACTTTTTTCTAAAAATGGTATATTATTGTGTGCCCTAAGAGTACACGTTAGTAAAATTCATATTTAAAAATTAAAGTGTAGCATTTTAGTCCATTTAGTTTAATTCGGTCCCTTTTGATCCACTTAGCTCCAGTTCGGTCCATTCGGTCCACTTCAGTCTATTTAGATTCACTTTAGTGCATTAGGTTCAGTTCAATCCATTTTAATCCATTTGGTCTAGTTCAGTCTATTTGGTCTATTTCGATCCAGTTCAGTCCATTCAGTCCACTTAAGTGATGTGTTGGGAGGAGAGGTTTATGAAAAAAGAGAAGTTGCTTCATTAACAATTATGTCACCTTTTTAGTGTAATGTTGGTAGATTTTTGATAAAATTACATTGTTCTTAAGTTATTGAAGTCTTGTATTTTTTTTAACATAAGTGATGTCTTTATTTATATATGCTTCCTCTTTAGTTTATTCAAGACATATAAAAAATGAACCGTTTGTAAATAGAATTAGAAACAAATTTCAACTACACATTACATTATTTACAAAATATCTCGCATTATATAATAATTTAATGGAAAATGCATTATGTTTCCTTGAATTATTATATAATGTACTATACTTATGTATTCTAATTTCCGAACTAAGTTTTTCCCTATCAGATTCACTAATACCACTATAGATGACTGGCAATCACCATAACATTAAAGTCCTAAGAATGAGCTCTAAGCTAGTCTATCTTCCTCAAAATGTAGCAGGGAATTCTAGTAAATGAGAGTCTCCCATCCTCCTATCCTTCCATGAGAATAAAATCTACCTTTTTTTTTGGTAAATAAAAGGTCAAGTAGATAAAATCTACTTTTGTACTATAGTATTACCCCTAGAGAATATTTTTCAAAGTGGATTAGAAGGTGCTTTCTGATGTCATTAGTGTTACTTTCTGATATCTATCTTTAATGACTGTCTTCCTTCTCAGCTTTTGAATTTAACTTCACAGCAACATCCAAGTTGTGATTTATATAATTCCTTCGTAAAGCTCAAATTCTCATGGATGGCCTTACTTTCATCTCTAATATATACCAGTAACAGAGTTGGCCACATATATGCTGTAAGTGCAAATACCAACTCTGGCTAAAAAAAAAGGCGGTAGCCAACAGTAGTTGAAATAGCATTCTTTTATGGGTTTTACTACCGTAAAGGCATACGTTAGAAAACTATTTTAGGAAAAGTTTTATGAAAATTTGTAAAAGTAATTAATTGTTTTGATAGTTTTTCAATTCTCTGTAGAAACTATTTTAAAATAAATGATTATACATTAATCGGACTCTTCTTTTATTAGAATTATACATATCATGAATCAATCAATTCCAAGGAATGGAAAGGAGGAAAGTCATTTTGCAGATAAGTTACAACATTTCTGTCTAAAGTTAACTTGTTTGTTTATGTAAAGTTTTTTAAATTCTGACTTTTTCTATGACAAATACTTTTATCATAAATAAATTTCATATAATCAGTACGATGATGATTCCAAAATTTCTTAAATAATTGACAAATCATAGTCACCCAACAAGTCTCTGTTCATGTCAGCAAAATCTGGCCGTATGATTTGGACAAAGTAGATCATTTATGTGAAACAGTTAAAAGATGCACAAACTTTTTTTTTCAACTGACTGTCTAGTGGGAATCTAACCTTTTTGTCTCCTCTTTATATCCTGAGAGAATCTAGCTAAGGAAGACCTATACATTGCACTATATACATGAGAGTTCCTTTCACTAAACCAAACACACAATTCACCACACAGGAGAAACATAGACCTACAATGAAGAGGACAAGTGTTCTACTCATTTTCATTGTTTCTATCACAATTTTCTCACCAGCCTTTGGAAACAAGCCAAACAATCTGACACCCCTGGGGTCCCAAAAAAATTGCTCATACTCAATTGAGATTCAGACAACTTGTGCACCATCAGCCGATACCACAGATCATGTGAGTGTCCGATTCAGTGACTCATTGGGAAATTTGATCATTGTGAAGCATCTAAAGAATCCCAAGTTGTTATATGCTCCAAAAGGTGGCTTAAAGAAACAAGGTGGTGCATATAGTGGGTTTGAACGTTGTGCCATTGACATGTTTAAAGCAAGTGGACCATGCATGAGTCAAAGGGTGTGCTCATTGTACCTTAAGAAAGTTGGGTCAGATAATTGGAGGCCTGGTTGGGTGAAGGTACTTCATACCCAGGATGGTGGCCATGTGGTGCCAGTTTCTTACATGTTCTATTTTAGGACATTTGTGCCAGAGAATGTATGGTATGGGTTTGATTATTGTCACTCTAATGGAGCTTTTTTGCCTCATGCTGCAGATTTTAGTAGGAAGGACTAGTGGAAATTTATTTACATCGTCAGACTGATGTATCAATCAAATAAATAAACCTTTCCAAGGCTTACTTCGTGAACAACTTCAGAAATAGAGGTCTTACTGTTAATATTTGAATAGATTCTCAGGCTAATCTGATTTTCATTTTCAGTGCAAACCAATCATCAGCAATTCAGTATAAGGCATTCCTTGAACAAGAAAATGATTCCACTCTGAAAATAATCTCCAACATGAAAAATCTTCAATTTAGAATTGTTGTTAGCATTTCAACAACTCTGTGGATGCATAATACTATAGTACTAATATATTTTGATTTTCATATTAGATTGGGAGAAATGAAGTGTTTTTATTAAAATTTTCTTGGGAAACAGAGTAGGTTGGTATATGAAATGAATAAAGTACAAAAATCTGGAGAATGAATCACCACCGTTGTAGGAAAGAAATGAAATTTAGGTGTCTTTTATATTCCCTTTATATTTTAATGGTGTAAAAGAGTTTTGGACAAACATTCCAAGGAAACAAACATTTGTGCTTGCAAGACTTTAAAGAAAATAAAGAAAGCTCAATGGTAGAGCCTTTGACATTCTTTACCTGAAGGAAATCTAATTGTAATAATTTAGTCAACATCTTAACTCAAACCATGTTTTATGGTAACAACACATCATCATTTTATGGTCCTTAACACGACATCTTGTTGATTGTCACCAAACAAGAGCTTTTTTCTCTGCACAATCAAGGAACTAAAGAACTAAAAAGGGAAAGGCATTCTTACAAGAGAAAAATGAACTGCAAAGACAAATTCTTCTGGTATTGCTAAGCTGGGAAGCCAACTACATACAATTTAGTGTAACTGTTCAATCACAAGAATCACGGTATGTTTCTTTTACTCCTTATCAAAGCCTTCAAATCAAAGTAAAAGGAAAAGAAATAAAAGCTAGAAAAGAAGGAACAGCCTCAAGCACAAAAGTATTGGACTATGGACAGTGATTTATCCTCCCTAACGAAATATCCAGCTATCATTCCAGCAGGAAATCTTGCAAAGAATCAGGGCTGGCAAGAAGATCAAAAGGTTTTTTCCTTAGTGAGTCTTTTAAGATTGTAATCTGACCTTCCTTCAGAAGGACGTCTTCATCAAGGGCCTCTATCTTCTTCCTCAGTACATTAACCTCTGAGTTCAATAACATATTCTTCTCATTGTATTGCTTCACTTCCTCCCACATCAAATCTCTCTCATCTGAAACTTTTGGCAGTATCCCTCTCATAATTGTTAATTCCTTTAACGATTCTTGAAGGTTGCTTTCAAGCTGGTTTAAGTTCTCATCCTTCCGCATCATCTGTTGTAAAGGAGAAAGAAACTTTTGAAGTTTGGCAAGGCAAAGACTAGGAATTCTAGGAACTAGTGATAGACTTTCAAGAAGTAAATGTGCAATACTGTAAAACTTCATAAGCATCACTTGGTTAGATGATATACAAGTCAAGTACACTATCTATTTGCAAAATATCGTAAGCTCTTGAGGGTGAAAAAACTTCCTAGGACATACATTACTTCCAAGTACAATGACACAAGGTAGAAACCAAAAGGATGCCTAAACAAAGGTGAATAAAATGGAGAAAGCTGTATCAAGTATATAGCACAGATGTGCAAGTGTCATGCCATCAGACCTTAAACGCAATATAAAAATGTTACTGTACCTGCCAATGAACTTTTAGGTCATATGACATCCTCTTCCCATAATAATGGATGTAGAGTGAGGTTGTGGGTTAAAGACGCACCAGGTGCGTGTGCAACTTACCAATTCTATATATATATGTGTGTGTGTGTGTGATGCTCCAGCTTCAGTAATGATCAAATCCTAATTGCCACTGAAATAACTGCAGATGCGTGAAATTATCTAGTGCCCTGATTCCAATGTGTATTTTAAGGAAACAAATACTGTATCTTCAAGCACATCAATACTCAACTAACAAACAATTTTTAGCTTCTTAATGTAGTTGGTTCTGCCTTTACTAGAAACTACTCACAAAAAATATAACCAGAATTGAATAAGCTCAGAGACAACCAGAATTTCAGTGCAAACAAGATGCAAATTCGAGTGGAAGTACACACATGTATAAAATAACACCTAAATCAGTTTTGTCCAGTATGTCACCTATGAAAATAATAGCTCATGAACCCATCTTCATCGGGTTAATCATTGGTCCTAGGACCAAGTCCACCATACTACTGAACTTAATCGTAGCCTCAACTCCTTGGTGCAACTTTTAACTCCTAAAAGAACAGAAAATTACATCGTATTCTATCTTTTCTTGTCTTACCAATCATCCAGATAAACATCCTTTTGATGATCATGCATTTTTTAAATGCCTTTCTTGCCAAGCGGTTGAAAACACAAAGCATGTTTCACAACACATACATACTCACCAGTCACCCTTATGAATATCTCTCAAAGATAATGAAAACAATTAGCTTTCAACGTTCCCTGGCCAATCTTAACTATTTGCTAGTTCCAAATCCTACCACTACTATGAATACATTCGATGTACATATTAATCCATCTTATTCCGAAGTCTCTTTATTCTATAACATCTCTTTGTTGTTCTACCTTGCACTAACCATACTCTAGTCTTAGTCCAGAACTAAATCCATCTAACCAAACATACCATTAGTTGACCTCGTTACTTTTAGTAAGCCCAGGTTACGCACAAGTAGATATACAATCACATAGAAAAAGAAGTATACTTAGAAAGTTAGACATATCAACTTCCATCAGAAAATAAACAGAAGAGTGGGAAACAAAGATAGACAATCAAATAAGTAATATAAACAGCAAACACGTGCATACACAACACACATTAATAGGATTAAGTGTCCACTAGGGAGGGCAGTTTAGAACCGCACTTTTCCAACCAAGGTATAGTTTTTAAAACCTCACCATTTTCCAAGTACAACTTTCCAAAGTGGAGATGGAAGTATAGAATTACCTGAAGTTCAAGATCCTTCAAATTATGAGTAACACAGGAAAGGTTATCTAGTGCACTTTGGACTTCACATCTGAGAATGTCATTGCCTCTTACTGCTGTTGCAAGTTCAGCTTGCAACTGCTCAACTTCCAGCTCTTTAGAATACAGCTTCTCTCTCAATAGACTAGTTAGTAAAGTTTCTGCTTTAAGCTCAGATCTTATAACATCCTATATAATAAAAAACACCAACAATCAGCATCAATACAAAAACAACTCGCCAACCCCAGATCAATTCAAGTAAACATGTTAACAAGGTTATAAAAACACATAGGTAATAAACAATGAAGAACTTAGTAATCTACATTCTGGTCTAAAATAACAAATTAGCAGCAATTAACCTCTGATGTTTGATCATTTTGTTGCACCAATCCTTCAGCATCAGTGCACTGTGACTGTAATTTGGAAGCACCCGGAGTGGACTTCTCATGCAACAAAGTAGACATCATCTGCAAACTCCTTGTCAGGCTCTCAGTTCCACGCTTGAATCCCTGGAGTTTCACCTCAGCTTCAACAACAAATTGTGCACCTAAACCATTCTTGATAACTTCCAGACCATGCTTAGCATCTGGAAGAAATTGGCCTGCTTTACCTTTGATGAATTCCAGTAACTTTGAACATAAGTCGGTGCTCTCATTTAGCATCAGTAGCCCTTGATTCTGTAAGCAACAGAGGCGGGTCCACATTTCTTTATCTAGCTTGAAAGTTAAAGCAAAATTTTCTTTCCCATTTCCTTTCAAGCGGTTTAGTAAGTATATATTCTCATGTCGAAGAGAATCAACTTCAAGCCTACAAGATTCCAATTCCCTTCTCAAAGCAAGCTCTACTCCAGTCAGCCTCATTTGCTCCATCTGTAATTTGGCCATATGCTTATCAAACTTCTCCACTGTCTGATCCTCCCCAAGTTTCTCACTAAAACCTTCTCGTAACCCATCAATCGTCTTCTCTTGTTCACTGCAAGTTCTTAGTAATCGTGTAATAGATTTATGCAGCTCTTTGCACTCTTTATCCTTCTCTTCAAAATTTTTATGGATGCATTCACGATCTTCTTCTGCTGCTCTATATTTCTCTTGTAGTTCAGAGAGATTCTGCCGTAAGTCTTCATTATCCACTTTTAGTTCTTCCACAGTTGTGGTGAGGTCATGAAGTTGTTCTGTTGAATTTGTTATTATGCTTTTGCTCTCTCTTTCCCTCTCGTCAAAGGATGAAACTTCCCTTTGAAGTGAGACATTATGCTCTGCAAGCTCTCTAACTCGCTCACGGAGCCTCTGCTCTTCTGACTGATATTTCTCAAGCTTGAATGACCAGTCACTTGACCTTCTGTCTAACTCCTTTTCCAATCCTGACTGCAACTCATTCTTCTCTTTCTCTAATCGTCGGGTTCGGGCCTCTAATTCTTCCTTTGCCCATCTGAGTTCTTCCCTAGCAGAAGCCCTCTCAGCAATTTGAGACTGTAAAAGGTTTGAAACCTCAAGTGACAAGCTTATCCTATCCTCTGTTAGGTCTCTAATTTTTTGAATCAACGATGAGACATCAAACCCACAATCTTGAAGAAAACTTTCCTGCTCAAGTTCTTCAGAAAGAAGCATGACCCTCTGTTCAGCTTCTTTGGATCGTATTCTTAGTCCTGCATCAGTGTCATCTTCAATTTCATCAGAGTTCACATCCTCACTTTTACCACTGTGAAAAAGATTCTGCCCCAGGAAGCCTGAGTTAACATCCTCGCGATACCCATTAACTGTTTCAAAAGGTTCATCCAATGGATAAATATTTTCAGCCACCACATCTGAATTTGCATTGAAGCACCTATCCAAGGGTCTACCATAGATATCTTCAATCGTGATTGGAACATCATGGTCAAATTGCTTTGAACTTGTTTTGGGGAAAACATTAGACTGGGAGAGTCTCTCAACAACATTCTTGGCAAGTCTCCTTGGAGATTCATGCCCAAATCCTCTTTCTGTCCAATCTTTAGATGAGAAACGAAGCCGGGAACTTTTAGCTTCCCTAAAGGAACAAGCCCTTGGTTTATCATTGGAACTATCTGTTGGGAAAGTAGGCGCTGTATACTGAACTCGTGGGGGAAGCCTCCCAGCATTTCCATTATAATTTCTCTGTGAAGAACTGTTATTAGTCCTGCTTTTTTCCTGCTGCTGCTCCCCATCAATGTAGCGGTCCACAACCTTACTTGAAATATTGCTAGAGCACATGGATGAAGAATCATTGTAGGTTCTGGAAGAACCAGCAGAACCAGGCCTCTCAAATCCGCGAGCATTTTGAATAGCTGGCTCTTCAAATTGCTTTGCCTTATACTGCCTCTCAGGAGTATAAGCACGACGACTAACACATAAAGGAAGCTCATTAAAGTCAGTCTCAAGAAGCAAATTCTAATACTGGATTGCCAAATTGATAAAAATGATTTTTAAACGAAGTTCATATCAATTAAATAAGCTTCATTCAACAAGTTCAGGTTCATAAATGTAGACTCACCGAGATGAATGATCACATTGCTGATGTCGACCACTACTTGCACTACTAGAAGGAGATCTACTTAGATCATTGACACAAAACAAATCCATTTGTCCCAGCCTTCCACTTAAGGCAGTTGATGACAATGAGCGGCTCCTTCTAAGACCTGAACTGGAACTAGAGCTCTGGCTATCAGATACTTGCTTTCGAGATTTGGAAAACAAGTTCCTGGGACTCCTGAAACTATTATCACCTCTGTCACTAGCTTTACCACTCATCCCACTTTCCAACGGGTTCTCCCCATAACCTCTCTTATCTTTTGATGGTGGAGAAACCCCATCAACGCTCCCGTTGCTGGATGCAGATGATCTAAAAAAGAACAGCTTCTTCATGAGTAAATCTTAGCTCATGAAAGTTTCCAGTCTTTAGCCTTGATATTTTGGGCCAAGCTCTAAAGCCAATGAGATCTCACTGAACCTGACATAAACAAAAGAAACACAGAAACACACCAAATCATGATTGAGATTGCTGAAAATATTGAAAAGGATATGAAAAGTGAACAGAGGAAGAAATTATAACAAAATTTTATTTTGGACGAAAATAAAGCATGACAGCATGCAGCATGAGAATATAATTATGAGAGTAACCTTAAGAACTGAACAGTGAAGCAGTAACAGTGGCTGAAATAATAGCAGTCCCTTAATAATCTATTTCGTACAAACCCATTTATAATTTAACAAAATCAAAACCTTCTCCTACATTTCCCAAGCAGCCAAACAACTATTTAGAGAGGAAAAAAAAAACAAACACACCCTTAACGGCCTAGTAGCTTGACTCTGTAGACGAAGAACATATTTATCTACAAGAGGACTCATTATATCAAATTACCAATTCCAAAAAACCCAACAAAAACAAAAATCAACCCAAACCCAAAAATCCCACATACCCATTTCATGGTTTTACACAAATTGAATGCCGAAAACACTTGGGGCTATAACACCAATCACAAAGATAAAAAGCAACACACTGCAAATAATAATAATAAAAATAACATTTTCAGAAACTTCTTCCTACCCTTTTTTAGCTGCAAAGAAAAACCTCAAAGCAAATTTGAATGCTGAAGTAACAGAGCAGAGCTCCAACAAAAGTGATTATCTAAACAAGTCCTGCACCCACCCAAAAAAAAGTCAGATTAATAAACTGTACAAAGTATTTGTAGGTTTTTTAAATGAAAATATTTATTTAAACCAAAAAAAAAAAAAAACGTTGCTAAATACTAGGAAATCTTTATGAAGAGCTTTCAGGGACCGTTGCCAACGACTAGTTTACAAAATTAAAAAATAAATAAAAATGAAACAAAAAAATATTGATATGCTTCACAATTTACAAATCGTGTGTGTCAGAGAGAATCAGAGTTCTGATTCAATAACCCTATACTACTTTTTAGAATCCATGAAGCTAAGGCTCGTGGTTCGAAAAGACCAAATTGCCCTCATCACTCTCACTGCCCTGAAAACCCATCCACTACTCTCTGACACCAAAAAAAAAAATCAAACTATATAAAAGCCTTTTCGGGATTCGACAAGATCGAGGTACTTCTCTCATTATTTTTCTACAAATTCTGCAACTACTAGCACTACAACCAAGAAAGAACTGTTTGGCTGCCGAGAAACTAAACGAAAATGGCCGGAAATTTTTCAAAATGTAGAAAACTAAAGTCGCAAGGTATCATAAGTTTAAAAGTTAAAACTCCACTCCATTTCCTTGATTTTCTCGGCAACCAAACAGAATCCAAAAAACGAAAAAAGAAAAAACATAAAGAACAAAAACAAAAAACATGACTTACAATTCCTAACTCTGCTTTTCTGGTCAAAAACAAAAAATTTCCCGTTCTAGTACTTTTCTTGTAGAAAGAGAATCCAGTAAAGCAACGGGAAAAAAAAAATTAAAGAAATCAAAGAATAATTCAAAGAAAATATCTCTTATTAGTTTCTTTCTTTTCTTTTCTTTCTTTCTTTTTTTGAAATCCTATCAACCAAACAAAAACACAGTGTGGGAGTTATTAACCTACCATTTCTGGTCGATTGTACAATTCAAAATTCAAAAAACAAAATCCAACTCAGATTTTCGATTTATTAGGGAAATTTAATAGAGAGAGAGAGAGAGTGAATTTACTGAGTCGCAGTTAGTTAACGGCGTTAGGATTCAGCCGGCATTGAAGTTTTTGAATCAGTGAGATTTGACAGTGAATTTCTTATGTGTGATTTTAATGATGATTGAAAATGAAAGAGCAACAAAAAGAAAAAAAAAAAGACAGTGAGTGAATGAGAAAAGCAAAGGCAAAGGCAAGAGAGAGGTCCGGTTCTGAAAGGAACTTTTTTTTTTTTTTTTTTTTTTTGGGGTGGGGGGAGAATTTGGAGGGTATTTTGGTCCGAGAGTTAAAATTTAAAATTTTTTGATTACGCGGAAAAGGCGGATGAGGAGCGGGATTTGATGGAATAGTAACCAGCGGTACTCGAGTGTAGTGTAGTTGAAATTGAGAGGTGTTGTGGGGCCAATGGTGGAAAGTTTTATGAGTTGATAAGTAATCATGTCTTTTAATATGGCTAAATCTATACTTTAGTACTTCGATTTAACGTTAAAATTTTAAATTAAATCATAAATTTTTTTAATTGTGCTAGTCGAAAAATTTTTGAAGTCGTATTAATTTAAGGATGTGTGTGGATCGATGTAAAATATTTTCTAAGTGTAAAATATTTTTTAGGTGAAAATATTTTTAGGTGTGTGGTGGTATTTTAAAATATACTTTGGAAAATATTTTTTTGTGTTTGGTTGTATTCTTAAAAATACCACAGAAAATACATTTTCTACTTGTTACTCACATTTTCTCAGCATCCAAATAAATATATAATATCATTTCTCAGCAAAGAAACATAAAAGAAACAAAACCCCAAAAAAAAAAAGTCATCAAATCCGGCCAAGTTGAGAGAAGAAGGAAGAGAGAGAGGCGAGATCACGCGATTTTGAGGCGAAGGCGAGATCGTGCGATTTCAAGCGAAGGTGAGATCACGCAAAGGCAAGATTGTGCGATGGCACGACGGAGGCGAGATCGCGCGATCGGGGGCGACTGGGTTCGATCAGAGGCTAGATCGCACGACGTTGGAGTCGATTTTGCTTCATCAGCGGTGGGAGGCATAGCCCCGATAGCGAGCTCTCTCTCTCTCTGACGGTGACCAGCCTCTCTCTCTCTCTCTCGGTTCGGTTCAACCAAGCTCGTTTTACAGTCAATGAAAATGATTTTCTATTTGACCAAATTTTTCATGCGCAACCAAACACACAGCAGGGTGTAAATTGTTTTCCCAATTCCATTTTCAGCCGAAACAAACGGAACCTAAATCTCCAATCCATTTCGAAAACTCTAGGGTTTAATTTATTTGATTTTCTTTTTATTGAGAACCAATTTGAACTTGTGATATTGTTAGGTTTAATTTGTATTAGTATTGATTGTCAAAAAAAAATTATAATAGTATTTCTTACCAAATTTCATTAATTAATTTTAAATTTTTGAAATTTTAGGATGTAATTTGAAATTAATAAGATATTGGAATTAAAATGTAATTCACTCTCAACTTTTTTTATAAATATTCCTATAAAAAAAAATTTTAGAGCAAAAAAAAACCCAGTGTTTTTATTTTATATATATAATCTTTATTTTGAAAATTCTAATATATAAATAGATAAAACAATTTGAAAATCAACATGAGAGTGACCCTATTTAGGCAATGTTTTAGTAAAAGTTAGAGTTGTATTTTTATCGGATTGTCATTTAGTTTTATCTCTACTTAAATATAGGGATGTAGGAGTATTTTAGAACCATGAAAATGAGGAATCCAAATAGATAAAGCTCCTTAAATAGTAGTATAGACTAGTATATATAAGAAATGGGTAGTATATAAATTATTCCTATCGTTGGTTGTAGACTCCAACCAAGTTTATAGCAAATTTTCGACTCCACAATCTTACTCTTTGTCTTTTTATCTTTTTTTGAGATAGGTTGATAGTGAGGGAGGGGAGTTAGGATTCAAACCACACACACACACACACACACACACATATATATATATATATATCATACAAATAAAAATTAAAAGACGCTAATTGATTTTGAGTGTAGATAGAATTGATCTCCCATATCTCATATTCGGTAACAAAAGATATTACCAATTAAACTAACCAAAATCCACTATAAATAAAATAGTTACAATGGGGAAGAAATATTTTTTTATTTTTTTATACAAGATTGAATTTTTATTCTAGCCTAATATAAAAAGAAAGATTTGAACCTTGTATATTTTCATTGAAAACACTGAGAGGTTTTAATCTTTTTATATGAAATAAATAAATATTATTTGAATTAGAATTCATTAGGATTGAGTAGAAGGAGAATATTCATTTCCAATATCAAAGTATGACTTTTTTTTTTTTAAGTGACACATGAATTTATTAGGGCTATATAGTAAAAGGAAAATGCTATGTCCACAACATTTTCACAACATTTTTACAACAAATCCTATGTGGCAAGTTGTTATAAGTTATTAATGGTGGGGTAGAAAAGTAATTTCAGCGATAAGTTCAAATTTAAACCAATAACATCTAACCAACTCTGATTTGTTGTGAAAATGTTGTAAAAATGTTGTGGACGTAGCACCTCTCATAGTAAAAAGGGTAAAATTTGTAGCACTACTCTTTATATGGAAAATTATTAGGTACTCCCGAAGTACCATAAATATGTACTCTCTCCTCTCACATGAATGGTGGGTCTCACTAATTAAATTCATTGTGAGACCCACCATTCATGTAAAATGAAGGAGTACGCATTTATAGTACTCCGAGAGTACACAATAATTTCCCTCTTTATATTTGTATTGACTATTTTTAGCATAATGACCTTTAGTGACATATCAAATTAAGAAACAAATCATCCATGTGATTTTTATTAAATTGTGCAAATGAAGAAAATGAATTTATGAGTTTATCAGCCCAAATTTAGAATTTATTCACATTTTGTAGTCAACCTAACTTAGGTTTTTGTTTTTTTACTTAAGGCAATAGACGACCTAACCTAGTTTGAGGAACTAAAGGGGTACACAAAATCCTCACTTGGTTTTCCCCTAAAAAGTAAAAATACAAATTCCTGTTTGGTATTATTTTATAGAAAAATATTATGTACACAATATTTTTACAATACTTTCATAACAAATCTTAAATAGTAAGTTATTATTAGTTGTTATGGATAAGCAAAAAAAGTGATTTAAGTTATAGATTTAAATTTGAACCAATAACAACTTATCAACTATAATTTGTTGTAAAAATATTATGGATGTAACACATCTCCATTTTATATGTTAACCTTAATTATGTAACACTCGGCGCCTTTGGGTTTTTTTAGCGTAATACAAAATATTGAGTGATATTGTTTGATGTGAAAATACATATTTAAATATGAACATATGTTATTGCATGAACAACTTACCATTTGTTTTAACATATTTTAAATGGTTTAAATATAATATAATACAACAAATGTTTGTGTAAGGGGATTAGGGCTGTAAATGAACCAAGCCGTTCATAAACAATTCGAGCTCGGGTCAATAAAAAGCTTGCTTATATTTGTTTGTTTATAAGCAAGCCAAGCTTGAGCCTTAGTTTTAGACTTATTTAGTAAACAAACCGAGTCCAAGCAAAACTATCTGTTCATGAACAAGCTCACGAGCTATAAGGCTCGATACAAAACAAGTCAAGTATAAACTCATTTATAGGCTTGATATGTGTCTTCTAACTCATTTCACATATCTTAATAATAAAATGTCTCATATTGGACCACTACCATTTACCTTAATTTTTCACTCCCCTTTAAATTGATCAAGCACTTCTTTAGACTTTAATTACCTTTTTAAAAAAATTTATAAGTGGACCACATATGGTTCTTCCTCATCCGCTATCTAATGTAAAGTTATAAAACATGTTAATCCTTTCTCATTCACAATAGTTATAAACAAGTCTTTTTTTAGTTCTTTATCATCTAATGTGGATGTAAAAATTATATTTTAAACAATTGATGAAGCTATAGACAATAAAGGATGAATGGATGAATTTAATTTTGTCAAGTTGCAATATGAACAATGGCTAATCATAGGTCAGACTAGAAGCATGATAAAATGAGTATGCTATTTTCTTATTTTTGTTTACTCGATTTTAGGAGATTTAGGCATTTGATAAGATAATTTTGTCGGATCTCAGGCTCAAAATCTTGATATGAGCTCAAGTTTGAGCTTGATATTAAGCTCGAGCTTGGCTTGACTAATAAATCAAGTCAAGCCAAGCCAAGCTCAAACTTTTTGTTTTTGGCTTTTCCTCAAGCTCAAGTTCAAACAATATTTTCGGCTTGTCTCAAGCTTAAGCCAAGCTTGAGCTTTTTAATTTAACCGACGAGCCAAGCTTGAACATACACTATTCGGCAAAATTTGGCTCTTTTACAGCCCTAAAAGGGAAATGAAATCACCATTCAAAATAAATATTTTAATGGTTTAATTGTTAAGTGCAAAACTTCAACAACTTTTGTGCTTTCGAATATATATATATATATATATATATATATATATATAATGGAATAGGTAAAACTGAGAAAAACTCAAATTAAAATTCCAAATTAGAGTTTCAATTTTGCGCTATGTGTCATAAATTATTTATTTTGAAATAGTTTTATTTCTTAATTTTAGAATCAAATGTGAGACCACATCATAAATATTCATCCAAATGAGTTATTAAATAAAAAAATTAAAGAGTTTAGAATAAATGAATCGCACCGCCGCATACTCTTGGTACGGTGGTCACTCTATAAGTATAAATGCTTGTGAGATGTAGGGGGCAAGGGTCGGGGTTCAAGTCTTCAGGAGGGAGTCTCACACATATATACACTTAGAATAATGAATCGCCAAAAAAAAAAAAAAAGTGCTTCACAATAATATAATTTTTTTAATTTGACAATTTGCATTTTATACTTAAAAATATCCTTACAAAATTTTGTAAAGAGTTAACAAAATATAAAAAGGACTTTCATTAGTATTTAAATTATATATATATATATATTAGAATTATATTATGTATTTTATTGTATATATTTAAGTGCATTCATATATATGCATGGAGTTACAAGTTAGTTACAAATAAAGCACATAAATTTTTGTATTTTTTTTCCCCTCCAAACAAAAAAAAAAAAAAAAAAGAAAAAAAAAGCTGCAAACCTAACTAGGGTAGAAACTCAAAAGCGAGCCAAATGGGACATTTACAAATAATAATAATGAATAATATTTTTTTATTAGATCATATATTGTGGAGCCCATCCGTTCTGGTTACTTTTTTTTGCATCTTTTTAATCATATATCATGATAAATGGCATTGATGCTAAATCATGTGGCTTTTGTGTCCCCATTGTAATTTTAACTATCCTAATCTTCAAATAAGTGGGCACGCCTCAGCTTCATCAGCTTCATCAACACAGAGGACACAGGAAAATGAGTTTGATTTAATTATAAAGATTTTGTGTAGCGTATAAGTGCACTGAACATAACCTTTGCCCTTATAAATCACACTTTTTAAACTTGGACAATTTTATTTTTATCCTTAAAGTTTCATTTTTTTTTTTTCATTTTTTTGTCCTGCAACTTTTAATCCAGGTTCAATGTGATCGCTATGTTTAATTTTGTCAATAATATGCTATTATGCCTAAAAAAATGTAATTTTGTTATATTTTCAGCATTGAAATAAATGTAAAAAAAATTGTTACATTTGGTTTCTCAAATATAATAATATATTATTCAGGAAAAATTATAATTTATCCTCTTGTGGTTCGATCTTATCACAGTTTAATACAAGAAGTTTCTTTGTTATATTTGACCACTAAAGTTTTGATTAAAATAAAGTCATTAAATTTTGAATTTACTAAAACTATTAGCAATTCAATCACATAAAATAATTTTGGCCAAATAAAGGGAAAGATAAGGTCTAATGTTTACTTATGGTTTCCTAACAAATGTTCTTTCCTTTGTTGCATCATAAAATATAACAAAAAGTTAACAGATACCCTAAAGACATTGGTTCATAAATATTTTTAAAAACTTTTTATGAAAAAATAAAAAAAGTAACTAATATTTTAACTGTTTTTTTTTATATTTTTTATAAAAGTAATATAAAAAAATCTCCTAAAATTGTTTAATAATAAATATTATAAGAGCATCCAGTAATCTGACTCTAAAATATATAGTTTTTCCGAAAATTTGGAGGGCTATCCATCCATGCTAGCTAGTCCCTATCTCTGCAACATGTTAAACATACATACCTAGCTAAATGGGCTGCCTTGTGCCCTTTCGTAACTACATGAGACAAAGACCACCCACAAAAACCTCTTAATAAGTGAACCACTTTGGAAGGATCATGTTGGGTTTCCATCAGTGCTCTCTAGTCACCTTCAATGATCATACATTGCACACTAAATATTAATCAGATGGCTTGGACTACCGCTATTGCCTCCATTGGCTAGCTTTTTTTCTCTGTTTTATAAGTGTTTTTTACTCAAAGCTGTCATAGCTCCATCATGCATGTCTCGCACACTAAACACTTGGACATAATCTTTTCTTTTTAAGAGTCTCGGCTTTAAATGTCAACTTAAAAGATGTTGCTGAAGATAATATAAGAGTATCCTAATTGAATGAACCATTGTATTTTGTTAGAAGTCATTAAAAAAAAATTATTTCCCTGTATACTTTTTGTTTGTGTTATAACACTACGCTTTGGTGGTTTCTATAGGGGTGTTTCAGCTTTTAAAATTAGAAATTTAGAAGTGACTTATATATTGTTTGGTAAACTAAAACTTAAAAAAAAAAAAAATATATTCATGAAACTCGTAAAATGTTCTTTGCCTTTTTAGCAAGTTATTGTAAAGCAGGAATTTTGTTTTTAAGAAGTAATACAAAAGTTGCTTCGCGGAGTAATTTAGCTGTAAACATTTGCATTTTTTAAATAAAATTTGCAGCTCAGAGTGGCATATAAATGTTAAAAGTCATGACTCATTCAAAGGATTAATTATGCAAGAGTGTTATTGGATTTATGCCGTTTGACGATAGTTGAGAAGATTGGTCGGTCAATCGTATATTGCAGTTACACCAAATGTAGCAGTGTAGAATATCTATTGGAAACTGTATGGGTACAAATCGTACTGGAACTACGTTGTACTTACGGAACCAGTGAGCTCAAAAACAATGAATTTATAGAGAGTGTGCTTCCAATCTAAGTTTGTAGACGTAGGATAACATAAAAGCTAAGTAAAATCACAGAATACATGCATACTCTCTGTTCGTGGATGAATTACTATCTTGTATATTGATGCCGAGGACAATCTTTGGTATTTTCTTTACTATTTCTCTCTTGTGTGTATTTTTCTCTCCCCCCCCCCCCCCTCTCTTTCTTCTTCTTTTGCCTTTTATAGGCTTTTTCTCATCCTCCGCCACATGTTGGTGATATGCTTCTTTTAGATATTTGTTCCATCACCCCATTTCACTAAAGTCTTTGGCGGTAGGTCTAAGACTGAACTCTCATATTCAAGTATCACTTCCTCATTAATGTGGCCAGAAAGGTAGGTATGGAGCCTTTAATGCGGTGGTAGCAGCTTTATCTTTGATACCTTTCTGTCACTCATTTTTTATCTCCTATCCTTACTTTCTCAGCGCTCGTGTCTCAGGTCCTCAGTATTGATGTTCCTGAACTGCCAGATCATTCTTCTCGTCCTCGGCAGTATGAGGCCGAGGACGTTGCCATCCTCGAACGTCAAGTTGGGAATGTTCTGCTCATGTATGGTTTCTTCCTTCTTTCCCGTTGCTTCTCATGCACATCTTTTTGTGCCTTCGGACTGTACACACTATTGGGTTGGGCTTTCAATCCCGCGAGAACTTTTGGGCCGGCTCAATACATATTTTGGGCCCACTGGCCCTACAGAAACCTTGCAAAATAAAACAATTTTTATTTTATTCAAAGCATTTTTTTGGCATAAAAAATTAACTTTTTGCCAAAATATAATGATTTTTTTTTTTATTATTATCAAAAGATGATTGCTAGCCATAATATTTTGTAAATATTTATCAATCAATAAACAACCATATAAAAATTGTCTGTCTACACGAATTGATGCAGAGCGAGAGAGAGGGTGGAAGTCCTCATTCTTTTTAGCTTTTAGCTTCCTATTTTAATAAATTATGAATTTTAATACGACTTAAATATTTGAGACAATTGATGATTTTTATAAATAACATTTTTTGGTGTTGAAAAATTCTAAACACCCTTACTACTATTAGCAAAATATATATATATATACACACACACACACACAAAAGACGTAGCGTGATATTTTTATAATTATATTGCTGGAGATGCCATTGGATCCTATAAACTTACCGGTTTGTAGTAGATAATGCATTATTGTTTTGATGGAATGCTTCAAAAGATGCACTATTATGTGTCTTGTATTGATGGAATGCATTATTATTGTCTTATCGTGTCAGTGTAAATATATAAAATTGATTACATATTTTGAGCATGCATGTACGTATGTACATCAAAAGTACAGATGCATGTGTATATATACATATTTGTAACTTGTAACCTCATAAGATATGCCAGCAACTGCTGACTAAGTTTTATAAACAAGATAGTTCTAAAAAAGAGTTTTACTCACAAAATATTTTATTTTCTATGTAAATTGGACAAAAGGGAAGCAGTTGTACTAGCCATAGCAAAATCAGTAAGAGCATCCATAATAGTGATGCTAAGAAACTAGTTTTAGCACCACTATACACATAAAAGCACTACAATAGTGGTGCTATAGGTAAATATTTTACCCATCTTGCTACAGTGCATAGCTATATACACTGTGGCTGAAAGCTAAAAAAAAATTATTCTACCTCTAATTAAAATAATTTTTTTCTATTTCTTTTCTTCTCAAAACTCTTAACTCTCTCTCTCAACTTTTAGACCTCTCTCCCTCAACTCTCACCACCTCCAACCACCCCGATGCTCAATCATCCTCTCACGGCCGCTAGCCCACCCTTACCTAATTCTCATTGGCCCACTCCCCTAACCTACGCTGCCACAGTCCTAGCTCTCCTCCCCAGCTCCGGCCCACCCCTTCCGCCTACCTAGCTCGCCAACCCATGTTGTCATATATTTGACCCACGCTGACACCATCCTTCTCACCGAAGCCCAACTCTATTCATATATCTGACCCACATCGACCCACGCAAGCATGATTGGTGATTTTTGATTTTGTTTGTGGTTGGTGATTTTTGATGGTCTAGGTTAAGGACAAAGATTGGGGATTTGGGTTGGTGGTATATATGTTATTTATGAAGTTCCTTCTAATAAATAATGCCTATGATATAGATAACATTGTTAATGATTTTCATAATTTGTTGTTGTCCTATTTACAAAATGCTACTACACTAGCCCATAACTTATGCTTTGTTTGGATGTAAGGGGAATGAGGGAGAGTAGAGTAGAGGAAGAGAGAGTAATTAAATTATCTTGTTTGGATGTTTTTTAAAGAAATAGGGGGAGCGATTTAGAGGGGTTTTAATTACTTTTAATCCCTTATTTTTAATTCCTCCAAATTTGAGAATTAGAAGGAGAGTAGAGTACATAAATTATTGACTAAATAAATTACCAAATTTACCCTTACCATATTAACAAAATTACAAACTACGAAAATGCTAATTTTTCCCCTCTTATTTACTTAATTTTAAAAACAACAAAACAATGTGGAGGATAACCATTTCTCTCTACTCTCCTCTACTTTCCTCCCACTTCAAACTTCCAACTAGGCCATTAATTTGTTGGGTTTCCTCTAGTGACTCAAGGGCCAACCCTATCTCCTCCTCCATTAATTTGGTGGTACTTTTTGATAATAAATTACTTATTCTAGCAAAAATAATATTATATCTCTAGTTTTACTTTTTTTTAATCCTTAATTTATTTTAGTCAATTAACTTCCTTTCATTTATAACAAAGCAAGGATTTGCTGCAAATTAAATTGCAGCAACTCGCCAACTCCTTTAAAGTGTACACGTGTCAAGTGGCCATTTGATGAAAAATTCAATTTTGACAATGAAGTTTTCATTTAGATATAAACCTGGACAAATGTTTATTTGAGGTATTGACACGTGTGCATTTTTGTAGGAATTGCTACAATTTAGCTTAGGCAAATCCTTGCCAAATACAGTCATTTCTTTCTAAGAAAATATATGTTTACAATACATTTTAAGTGATAGGTTAGTATTGGTTGTTATTAGTGGATAAAAAATTAATTTCAGTAGTGAATTTAAATTAAAACCAATAACAACTTACAACGTACGATTTGTTGTGAAAATATTATGAATAAATTATGGACCTAGCAATTCTCTTTCTTTTCATAAGCATGATTAAATACAACAAATTGATGACATTTTAGAAAGTGAAAAGTATCAAAATTAATAATTTTTAAAATAAATAAATTAAAAACATATTAAAATTAGAATGTATAATTTATAACTTAACATCTTTTAATATAATATAGAATTCACTTTTTTTTTAATAATTCGATAATTATAATGATTTTTTTTTAGAAAAAAAAAAACTCTTATTTTTTTCCTTACCTTACAATAAATTCTTCTAATGGAGAGAATGGCATATGCCCATAGAGAGAATATACCAACCCAACCAGACAGGGCAGCCGGAAAAGCTTCAAATTCAAGAGGAAAAAAAAAGGGTTCCTATAAAATAAAATAAAAACTAAAAAAAAGTAAAACATCAAACTTTATTATATTAAAAAAAAAAGAAGGTGAAATGAAGCATCAGACGGAGGGAACTAACTAGAGGATAAAGTATAAACACCCATTCTCGTCCCAGTTCGGGGGAAAAAAAAAAAGAGAAAAAAGAAAAAAGGAAAAAGGAAAACACCGAATAGAAACGCCGTCGTTTTCGTAATGGATCAAATGGATCTTGATCATGATCATGATCATGATCATGATCTTGATGAACCCCTCACAGTGGAAATGGATTCTGATCGTTCGCGCCGTCTTTTCCCAAGGTTCTTTAACAGCTACGGTTCGCGCTCTCTCTCTCCAGTTCTCATGGATTCTCTCCCCAACGGCACGCCAACCTCCACAACAACTACCTCCTCCACCGCCACCTCCGCCGCCACAGCCGCCTCGATCCCCACCGCCGCCGCCGCCGCTTCGCCCGCTCCGCTGTCCTCCAAGCTGGCCCACCTCACCGAGTCGCTCAAGCTGGAGCACCAGTTCCTGCGGGTCCCGTTCGAGCACTACAAGAAGACGATCCGAGCCAACCACCGCGTCGTCGAGAAGGAAGTCTCCGCTGTTATCTCCGGCGTCTCTGACGTTGTTGACTCCGACGGTTCTAAGGACGACGCCGTTAACCGCCTCACCTCCCTCGTTTCTCGCCTCCAAGGCCTCAAAAGGAAGGTTCGCGATTCGTAACCCTAACCTACCTCTCTCTCTCTCTCTCTAATTTCGTGATTTGTTCGTTGTTTTCAATTTCTCCAATTGGCAAATTAGATCATTTCGATTATTCATAACTGTGATTGGTCTCAAATTCTAGAATTCTCTTTGTTTGAGAGATAAGAAGTTGGTTAATAATTGTGTATGCAAAATTTAGCATTTATTATTATTTTTTTCCGATTTTCTGAGTTCGTGTGTAGTGATTTTTGTTGTGAATTTGATTGTGAAGTTGGAAGAGGGAAGTCGAGTGGAGAATTTGCAAGCTCAGAGGTGCCGGGCTCGGCTCGATCATTTGGAGTCTGCAGATGCTGAGAATTTGGCAGATTGGAATAACACGCGCTTGAAGCGGATCCTTGTGGACTACATGTTGCGAATGTCATATTATGACACCGCAGTGAAGCTGGCGGAAAGCAGCAATATAATGGTAATCTATGGTCACTTCACAATGCTTATTTAAAATTGTTTCTATGATTCGGGCTTGAAGGACTAGGAGAAAGAATATTATCATATGAAAATGCATGGTTCTTTTTATAATTTGCGAGGTTAGAGTTGTCATTACATTTTGATGATAATGCACTGGCCGTTTCGTGTTAATGTTCATGAAGAATATGTTTATATCTCCTGTATATAGAAACACATTTCTACCCATGAAGTTTGAGAAAGTGAAAGAGAAAACTAAATGCCCTATTCATTGATTTGAGGAACACCAGTTGATGACTATATCACATGCTTATGATTTCATCATAGGATAAGTGGAGACTCATTTCCTTTGAGGGGGAAAAAAAATCAATGTTTGCATGCTATAACGCCCTATACTCTATTTCCCTTTCACATTCTTCAGGACTATCAAGGTTCATCTGGATGAAACAAGTGCTTGATTGAATATTCTAAGTGTATAGTATTTTCAGGGTTTCAATGCATACATTGTCATTTCCATGGTAATGTCACTACTGTTATATCTGCTGCTAACTTGAATACTTGATTGATTTTTATCTCTCAGGATCTTGTGGATATTGATGTATTCCAAGAAGCAAAAAAGGTAATTGATGCTCTTGAGAATAAGGAGGTAGCTCCTGCATTAGCTTGGTGTGGTGACAACAGGTCAAGGTTGAAGAAGTCCAAGGTATATGCTATTCTATTGGCTTTATATGTGTGTGTGTATATATTTATTTATTTTTAAATTTTATTATTATTGGTAAGTTACGCACCCAATGGGTCTTGAACCCATGACTTCACCCTCCACCTAGCACTTATAAGGGAAGGAGGTGCTAGTTGAGTGAAACTCATTGGTGGCTTTCTTCAAGGACTGGTGGATTAATGAGTTTGCTAAGACTGTTTGTTACTTTCTCTGCTTGCTAAGAAAAATTCTGTCAGTTAATTGGGTTGCTAAACATGGAAGTGTATTCTTAATAGAAATTATTTAACATCTGTCTCTCCAAGTTGCTTTGTCTTTCATAATTCTTCCTTTTATTTACTGTAGCACAAATTTTTAATTTTCTACTGTCAGTTTCCACTTGTCGTTCCTGTACTTGAGATGGTTCTGTTTGCTCTGCTGAAGGCTGCTGTTTCAGCATAATGAGTCATGCTTTTCTATGGATGGATCTATTTTGAATCTCAGCTTATTTTCATGCATGGCATTTACAATTTCTTTATCATTCTGTTCATTGCATGTCATACCGATTTTTTTACTTCTCTGATATACTTTCTCATGTAAAATCTTGTTTGGACTTTTGAAAGCATTTTAGCTTGAGATATGTTCATTTATTCACCATGACATCTTAAACATACATACATAGTGAGGGAATGTTTGCTTGGGAAACTGGAGGAGAGAATGTGTCAAGAGAAAAGCTTTTGTTAGTGAACGAGTTTGAAATAAGTAAATGGTATCACTTTTGAGGGGCTGATAGTTTGAGATATGTGTGTTAATATCACTATGACATCTTGAACATCCATTTCTTTGAATATAGTGAGTGAAACTTTGCTCGAAAAATTGGAGGGAGACAATATGTAAAGGAGAAAGATTGTCATTAATAAATGACTTCAAAAAAAAAGGTAAACGGTATGACTTTTGAGAGGCCTATGGCTTGAGATGTGTCCATTTATTTTACCATGACATCTTAAACATGCATTTCCTCAAATACAGTGTATTTTATTTGAGAAATTGGAGGGAGAGAATGTGTAAAGGAGAAAGATTTCCATCGATGAATGAGTTTAAACAATGTAAATGGTATGAATAGAGGTATCCAATATCAATTAGTAATGAAAACTGTAAACTATCTCAATCAAATTCATTTTGTAGACTCTTCTAAAAAAAAATCATTTTGAAGACTTGAATGCTTTGTTGTGCAACTCTGGTGCTTCGACAAGTACTATTATATTGTTAATTGCACCTTTACCTCTCATCAAGTCTACTCATTTTGTTGTTTACAAACCTTTTTATTTTTTTATATTGGTAAGTTACACACGCAACCAATGGATCTTCAACCCATGACTTCACTCTCCATGCCAGATAAACTTAAAATGGAAAACCGGCTGGATTGGCTGCTGACTAATAGAAATAGTTTTGAGTGCAAACAAGAGTGGACATCCATTTCTGGGATAATTCTAATTACATTAAAAGTGACTACATAAGGCTCTCAGCAACTATGTCTGATTTGATGCCTGGTGGTTGAAATTCATTGATTAGGGTATGTTTCTAGGATACATTGTCTCTGAATTTAGGTGAAAGGAGCATTTTCACTGTTATAAGTTATGATGGTTCTGATTACAACTGTTTTATTACAACAATTTTTTTTCAGCTTCTTAAATAATGAAGGCTTTTAATGATGACAGAGCAAGTTTGAATTCCAGTTGAGACTTCAAGAGTTCATAGAGTTGGTACGAGCTGGAAACGAGTTGCGAGCTATAACATATGCCCGAAAGTACCTTGCACCATGGGGTCCGACTGATATGCAAAAATTGCAGAAATACACTGCAACACTGGCTTTCAAAAGTACTACTGACTGTGCTAGATACAAGGTGAACCTAGTCTCTTTTGGTCTGAATAATGATTTGTGCTTTACTGTAATGGTTTTTCTTCTCTGATACTTTGTAAATCAGCAGGTTTTCCTTTATCTGCTTTCTTTTTGGCTGAAAGTTTTATTAACAACCCTGCCTCCCCCCTTCAGAAAGCCATTGTTAAATGGTTCTTGATTTTATTGGAAAGAGGAACACAATGTACACAGGATGTATTTATAAGGCGAGCCTAAAAAATTACAGTACTATACCCCCTCTGCATGAACTTTTTGGCCTAGACCTCTATGTTACGTTCTTTGATGGCTGTTTGATTGGTATTGTTTTGATTTTTGGAGCTGATATAGGGTGCACTTACTCATTTGATTCTCTCTTTCTCTCCCTCTCCAGGTTTTATTTGAACCAAAGCAATGGGATATCCTGGTGGACCAATTTAAACAGGAATTCTGCAAATTATATGGCATGACACTTGAACCTTTGCTGACTATTTATCTGCAAGCAGGCTTGTCTGCCCTAAAAACTCCGTATCCTTATACAATGTGCCATCTAATATGTTTTTTTTTGTATGCATCTACCTACCAAGCATTTAGTAACTTAATTATCATCAAACTTAGACCATAAACCTTAAGATTGACTTCTCTGATGGTCTGATCTGCATAGATATCCCATGGGGTTTTGTAAGTGAATTGCACTGTAAACGTCAAGATCAAGGATTTGAAGCACAGAGTGTTCACCATTGTGAACATGATGTCTTCTTTAGTCAATAAAACTTTGATTACCTATAAAAGAAAATTGATAACAAGGATTAAATAGCAAGCACATTTTCTCAGACTTGTTTATGGTAAAAGGATCATGACTCATGAGATAATCTTGAACATTTCCATCTTTTCAACTTGTTCTTTATGTGGGTATAGACAACTAGACAACTAATCAGGTTGGCCTCATGTATTTTTCTGTCATTTTATCCTATCTAAAACCATATTGTTCATCACTTCTTAACATGTCATCTTTTGGTACTTCTACTAGTGTTATTTAAGGTCTTCATCTACTCTTTTCATGCACCTGACTTGAATCGAATCACTTTTCCTTACTGGAGCATATCTTTAAACGAATTTTCTCATTTTGTGTCATGCCTATTTTTTGTATCTCCGCTTATCCATCTAATAACATTCTCATTTCAATGTTGTATAGTGTAGTTGGTCTTATAGCAGTCTTGTAAACTTTTCACTTTAATTTAATAATTTAATAGATATTTTACATTCACACACTATTCTCAATGTGGAGATATTATTTTATACACCTAGTGTATTACACCTCTCTCTCACATAAATGTGGGTCCCGTGTATGGGATTCAGGTATAATCCACATTTATGTGAGAGGAAGGTGTAGTACATTGCGTAGACTGAATAATCTCACTCTTATATGTTTCTTCATTTCATAGGTATATTAAAAAGACAAAAATGTATTGTAAAACAGCTCTAAAAGCATTTGGTTGTAATCTTGTCATTGGCAGATCCAACATGCAGATAATTTTTGTTACACCTTTTAAAAATATATTTTTTAATAGTGTTAGTAAAAGTAGAGCAAGTTACAGAGAGATGGAAAAGTTATTTTGATGAACTTTTTAATGGAAACAATATAAAAAATTGGAGTGATTTGGGTAACCCAATGGAGGCTTAGCATTACATCTATATCTCTTTGTACTAATGAAATGATGGATAGACTCAGTAAATTGATCCAAGAGGAAGTTCCTAAATGTAATCTTTTTGTGGATGATATAGTTTTAGCAGATGAAACCAGAAGTGAAGTTAATGCTAAGTTAGAAATTTGGCAAGACGCACTAGAATTTAAATTATTTTGATTAAGTAAAACTAAAATAGAGTACATGGAATGTAAGTTTAGTAAAAGTAGAAACATAAATGAAGGAGTGGTAAGGCATGATGGTCAAGAGATACTAAACAGCGACAACTTTCTATATCTTGGGTCATAAAGATGGAGAGATTGAAGAGGATGTGAATCATAGGATAAGAGCAGGGTGGATGAGGTGGAGAGGTGCATTGAAAGTATTGTGCAAACTTAAAATACCTATTAAGTTAAATAAAAAATATTATAAGATTGCTATACAGCCAGCTATGCTCTATTATTGAATGTTAAGAAGCAACATATTCATAAAATGAGTATAACTGAAATGAGTGTTAAGATGGATAAGTGGATATTAATAGAGAGATAGGATTTGAAATGAGGAATTTGCTTAAAGGTAAGGGTAGCCCCTATTGATGAAAAGATGAGGGAAAGTTGATTGAGATGGTTTGGTTATGTTCAAAAGGTAGTGACTAATATACCGGTACTGGTAAGAAAGAGTTAGTTGATCCAAGTTAAAGGAATGAAAAAAAGGTAGAAGAAGACTAAAAATCACTTTAGTAGAAGTAATAAAAAAAATAACATGTAAATTAAGGAAGGAACACAGAGTACGACTTTAGATAGAATAAAATGGAGGAAAAGAATACATGTGGCCGACCTTAACTAATCTATCAGGATTTGTACTTGATTCCAAAACTTTGGAACTAAGGTTTTGGTGTTTTTGCTTTTATTTTTTGTTCTTTTCATTTTAATGAAGTTTAGCAAAAAAACTAAAGATACAAAATCTGACCATTTGATGGTTTAGTATCCGTACTTCATTTTTATTTACATTTAGATCTCAAGGGTGAATTGTAGAACTTCAATGGTAACAATTATGCAGTCCACAAATCAAGCTCTAAGGTGGTCTTCAAATGGATTTCTGCTATTTCTCACGTTAACTTAAGACATGTATAGAATTTTATCCAGAATAAATAATCTGATAACCAATAATGAAGTTTTTTACCATCTGGCATTCGGGTACTTCTCTTTCACCTTTCTGCAGGTCTGCGTAGAGGAGATGCTATTGTATTTAGATTATTCTTTTGCCTTGACCTAATCCAGATACTGTTATGAAGATGATTGTACCAAAGAAGACCCTTTGTCACAGGATAGTTTCCGGAAACTAGCATTGCCATTACCATTCTCCAAGCAGCATCACTCGAAGCTTGTTTGCTACATAACTAAAGAGCTGATGGACACAGAGAACCCTCCCCAAGTTTTGCCTAATGGCTATGTCTACAGCACTAAGGTTCCTGTTATTCTTGTATAACAGCTCTAAGGTTCCTGTTATTGTATTATTCTGACTGTTTTTTTTTTTCCTTCTTTGGCTTGGCAGGCTCTTGAAGAAATGTCTAGGAAGAATAACGGTAAAATCACCTGTCCAAGGACAGGTTTGATCTACAACTACACAGAGCTGGTTAAGGCATATATATCATAAGACTGCATGGTGGCCTCGGTGCCTGTGGCTGTTTGCAGTTTTAATTCATCTTCTGTAGATAGGGCTCCTTCCTGAAAGAACACAGCAAAGTTCCTCATGAACATTTCCTATGCCTATATTTGGATCTGGTGTTGGGGACATGTACATATGCAAAAATGCTGAACAGTTTCAGTTCGAATGTTTTAAATCTGCATGAATTAAATATTTATTATTTCTTAACCTATTTTCTTCAGGCACTATTCAACAACATCATTATTTCTTCAATTGATAGCAATTAATGAGCTTTGCCTCGTAATAATGTTGGTTTGCATGGGTATAGGTGACAGCCATTAGTTTAATTGAAAGCAAGATGTGCATAATCTGGACCCCAAAAATGTAATCTCTTCTTTTGAACTTTCCCAAAACGTAAAATCCTGATATGCTCAATTCCATATTACTCAGCTCTTGCAAAGAACGGAGCAGAAGTACAGAACTTGGGAATGATATGCTAAGTTGCCAACATGTTTTCACCCATTCGAGGTGAGTCCTGGGATCTTAAATTTTTAACTGATTACGTTTAAACTTGAAACCACTGTCCTATGAATTTGCATTTGAAAAGCCATATGCTCTACTCCATTACACTGCAAAACTCCAATGACCCTGATCTGGACAAGAACAACACATTTTCACTATAAAAAGCTCCCATTCTAGAAAACTAGTTCCAGAAAGTATCTTCTGTCACAGATAAACTCAGCATTGTTATGACATGCGTTACCATCATAGTTTAGGTTGTAACGAGCCAAGTATTTTCGAGTAATGCATGTTCAAGCTTGGCTAATTAGGAAAAATACTAGGCAAAATTTACCAAACAATATAATATTGAGAAAATTTTAGGCGAATGGCATGTGTTCAATGTTTATTAGCTAGTTGAACTCTTTTTTAAAAATCAAGTACAGCAAAATTGACTTCCAGCCAGAATCCCTGCCAAAATTGAGTTTACTATACTCAACTTCCTTTTTTATCCATCTTAGAGGTAATTTTCTTTAAGAAATCGAGTATATTAAAGTTGACTTTGGCTAGAAGTCGATTTTGCTATACTTGATTTTCAAAAAAGAGTTCAACTAACTAATAAAGTTTGAACGCATGCCATCCGCCTAAAATATTTCCAAATTTATACTGTTTGGCAAATTTTGCCAAAAATACTGACATATTTCATGACTTAACATTAGATTGGTGAAAAAGGATTATATGTGAAACACTTAATTTACATATTTATTTTTAAACGTAACTAAAGTCTAAAGTGGTTCCTGGTGAATCTAGAAGGAAAAAAAAAAATTAAGATAACTATCTATAATTTCGTATTAGTCATGTCATTATTAAGATATATATAATAAATATATTTAACTGCCACATATAAACTTATAAATACGTTTATACTTGAATTGTTTTATAAATACATTTATACTTGAATTGTTTTGTATCAAACCTTGTAGCTCATGAAACAAATTTTATTTTCTTGGACTTTGCTTGTTTATTAAATGAGCCTAGAACTAAAATTCTAGTTTGATTTATTTATAAATAAACAAACATAACAAGTTTTTTATCAAGCCAAGCCTGAGTTGTTCATGATCGGCTTGGTTCATTAACAGTTAACCTCAAAAGAGAGTATTTGACTCCTATAACATGACTAACTGCAAGCCTACAAGAAAGCCAGGTCTTCAGTTGCACGAGAAATAATATAAATTAACACTAGGTACAGTTTAGATCACTGGTTCCGTTCCAAATAGCACTTATGTCCATTAAATGTTCAGAAAATTTCCAACAGCTATAAAGAATTTGGGATAATAATTATCCATACAGAGTAGAAGAAACGTTTTCAAAGACAACAAAGGTTTTTAATAGATTTCTGTTACTTAGAACCGCTTTTACGTGGACTCACTGCCTCTTGGAGAACCATGGTTGTCGTCATCATCGATGGGGCTTCTGTTGTCCCGATGGATAGGACTAGGGCTGCGACTGCGGCCATTTTCTTCAGCTGGACTCCTATAGCTCCTACCCCGGGGGCTTTCTCCATCAGCATCATCAATGGGACTTTTGCTCTTTCCCCTGGGACTCCCACTGTAGTCAGACCCATTGGCCTGCCTGCCATCCCTTGGCGATGGGCTGCCTCTCTTTCGTGGGCTCCTTTCATCGGGTGTAGGACTCCGCTTCCTACCTTTAGATGGTGGTGGTGAACCCCTGTGTCGTTTAGGGCTACGGCTGTCATGGGGGCTTCTTGATCTTCTGTCAACTTGTTCAAGGCTTCGTTCTCTCTTCAAGGGAGATCGACTGAGAAAAAAAAGAATAATAAATGATTAATAAATGAAACAAGCTAGGAAACATGTTTAAAATGTAAGACAAATGCTGAACATTATGTTCCCAGGTTCTTGCAAACTATACCAAAATATTAAAAAAGAATCTACAGATACACACATGTAAACACAACAGCAGGGAATTTTCATTTGTCATGATAGTTGACACAATGCAACATAATTGGTAATCTGCACATTAAAGTCAGAAACTCATAACGAGTAAAAAGGATTATGAAAAACAAACCTGTAACTACGGTCCCTGCTGTAACTACGACTTCGACTTCTGCCACGACGAGGACTTGGTGACCTTGAGTAGCTCCGCCCACGTCTGCACCAAAAAACTAAAGCTCAACAAACAACTCAAGAAATATAATACTGAAAAAGGAAGAATGCCTGCAACAGAGAGAGAGAGAGAGAGAGAGGGAGTACCTAAGTTTTTTAGGACTATTCTTACAATTTCTTTCTATGTGGCCCCGTTCCCCACACCGATAACACTTATTCTTCCAGTCCCCAGCTTTGCAATCTCGAGCCCAATGGCCATCAATTCCACAATTAAAACAGCGTCCTGATCCTGGAGGAGGACCTCTCCCAAGATACTCACGAGATCCACCAGGACCACGTGGCCCCTAAATGCAAGTCAGAATACCCTTAGAATTGTGATAAAATATACCTTTAACAATCTCCTTTAGAAATCATGAAGGAAGGATAGAAAACATCAAAAACTATGAACAGTAGTTTTTAAATATCCAGACGGGCAGGTAAGATGGTAAAAAAGCAGAAACATGCTATGTTGTTCTGGCTGATTTGGCCATCAATTTTAAAAGAAAAAATATTCTAAATTAATACATCTCAATTTTCTTCTAAAATCATTTATTAATTGAAATTTTTCTTCAGTTTTTTGAATTTGTAAACTACTTACAGGAATCGATAGCTGGAACCACCATCAAACATAAATGACTTTTACAACAATTTCAAAGAGTAACCAAGACACACACCCACATATATATATATATATATATGTGTGTGTGTGTGTGTGTACAACAATTTCAAAGAGTAACCAAGACACACACCCACATATATATGTGTGTGTGTGTGCGCGCGCGCGCGCGCACGAAACAGAAAATAACTTAAATATTTTCACTAAGCTAGCAGAAAGTTGGATGCTGCACTTTACATGGATCATGAAAACAAATTGCAGGAAAACAGACTTCCATGCGACATAATCATTCAAAATTCTTACCAAAAGGGATTAAACCATGATACTGAAGAGCAATAAATAATAATAATATTAACATAAAATAAAAACTTTTTTTCAATAACTAACACCACACCAAAAAAAAAAAAAACCCTCAAGGAACATATACAAAATACCATGAGAGAAATTGCACTAACTTACCCCTTTAGCAAATTCTACAATGATGCGACTCCCATCAACATCCCGATTATTAAGATTATATATTGCATCTTCAGCATCTCGAGGATCACTAAATTCCTGTCATCAAAAGCAATGGAAAAGAGAACAAAGAGAAGATCATATGTGCAAAACATGTATAATATAGCACAGACATGAAACAAACCAAATTGCATGACATAGGGAAAAACAAAGAATTGGAGTACATACAACAAAGGCGAAGTCGCGCTTCATATCCACATCGCGTACTCTGCGTAAACGGGTGCCAGAAACAGTAAGGCCATCAAGACACAAGTATCGAAGGGTAGACACTTCCGCCCCTCACAGATGAACTAAACACCACTTTGAGATTGTTGCCATTTCCATAAAAACACGCAATAACAATATAGAAAGACTCGCCAAATCCACCAAGATTCACCCTCTCACCATAGACCTCCAGGTTAGGCAAAAGCCAAGAAACCTTCAAGAAGATCATTTGAGTTAAACCACACAAAGACACGTGGAGGGCTACAACGTTCTCACGCAGATATTTAACAATTGAACAGTTAAATGTCAAGCACAAAAGGGCTTTTCGTGCTTGGCAAAGACCTCATTTTTCTCCCCCCACACCCAGGCACCCTAGAACCCACGCCCATATCCCATGTTAACCCACAAAGGTATCTCCTCTTTGGTCATCTGTTTCATTGGGCTCGTATATGGGGGTGTTCGAATTGTATTTCTTTATCTAAATTCTTAGTCTCTATTTCCTTTAGTTCCTGATTATATTGTATTTGTTTCTTGTTCCGAGTGTTCACCATTGTAAACATGATGTTCAATTTTTTTTCAACAAAAGTCATATTACCTTTTTACTAAAAAAAAAAAAAAAAAAAAAAAAAACCACCAAAAACTTAAATATAAGGGTACTTTAAGTTTTGTTCCTTAAGTTCCCCAAGTAAATGCATTTGGCCAATAAAACCAATAAGCCACATGGCAGTGCAGCATCTACGACTAAGTCACATAGTTGAATTTAGCTGGAGAACCTAAGGTTTAGCACTCAAGAAACTATACCTAATTTTTGTCCTAAATATAAAACCGCACACAGCCACCAAAAAAAATTCACGTTTCTTCATAATATATGGCTATAAGGAATGAATTAAAATACTTATCCCAAAAAAAAAAAAAAAAAAAAAGTAAGAAATACACACAGTCGCATTCGTCCCACAAATTCTATAATTTCCAACATAAGGTGTAAATGTAATATAAGTTATAAAATTCAAGAACTAAAAGTAAAGAAAACCAAGCACATAACGCATACAAGGTTCTCACAAAAATTTAACATGATAAAATAAACAAGATTTCCTCCACAAATTTATATTACAAAATAAATAGAAGGCATTGGGGATATACCTTCCATATCTGCTAAAAATATCATCAAGATCGCGTGACCTTGTCCGCGAAGACAAGCGTCCGACGTAGAGACGCGAACCACCGTAGCGGTCATCATATCGAGGCATTTTCACCTGCAGTAAAATATACATAATACAATTTTACATGCATATATATTACTTTCTCGATAATAATTGGTCATTTAACTCATAGCTGCATATGCACACACACAAATACATACATGAACAAATTCAATACACACCAATCCAAAAAAATTTCACAATTCAAAATTCCAGCAAAACGTGAAATAAATACTTCGCAGAGGCTCACTCAATGAAAGAAGTAAAATTTTCGTACATAAATGAGTAAAAATTTCACAAACATATATATATAATTGTAAAAATTTTGGGATGGAGGAAAATCAGATCTAAAATATTCAATTGGTTATGTAAAGAAATGAGCTAAGAAGAAGAGGGAAAAACTTAACGATTAGCTGAGAGAGAGAGAGCGTACCTGAAGAAAACGAAGATTCAAAACCCTAGATTTGTTTCGAACAGAGAGAGAGAGAGAGGAAGGGACGAGATTTTCTCTTCGTGTATTTATAGAGGGAAAGGAGCGTTGTACTTGTTGTCTGTGGATAAGTCTGACTGTACTGTTGGCTTGTTAGCACCGTTTGCTTTGGAATGAGAAATAGTTATTGGATAAGTAATATGAATTCAATGTTTTTGCGCATAGCGGGGATAGCTCAGTTGGGAGAGCGTCAGACTGAAGATCTGAAGGTCGCGTGTTCGATCCACGCTCACCGCAAATGAAATTCTCTTTTTTAATTAATTTTTTTAATCGATGTAGTAAAGTTCTTTTGGGTTTTTAGTAGGTCCTACTCCAACCACAAAGGCATAAAAATAAATTTCTCTTTTCTTTTTAAGTTTTTGTAATTTCTTTCAAACTTCATCCAATAATTTTAGTAGGTCCTACTTCATCCAATAATTTTGAATCAGTTTTTTTTTTTTACATCCACAACATTGAATCTTTTTCATTTTTAAATTAGAAAACTTTTACTGGTTATCAGTAGGTTCCACATCAAAAATAGAGGAATAAAATGTTTTGCGAAATCTAGCAAAATAATTTGCTTTTCTTAATTTTGTATATTTTACTTAACAACCTTCGTTTGGCTTCTAGTAAGCCCAGCTCAACCATAACGTATTGACTAATCTCTTCTTTCAAACATTGCAAAAGAAAGGCAAATGAAAGATTCAACGGCAAGCAAGCAATAGATGCTGATCCATGAAATCTTAAAGGTTGAGTCAAATTTTTACTAACAAAAGTTATGCGTACGATATACATACTCGCTTTTTCTTGCAATTAGTAAGCTCCACACAATGTGAGAAGGTGGATATGTGTATCTTATGTATAAAATATATTATCCTTTGCTATCTCTTCTCCATATTCACAAGATGTTAAGGACCAAAACAAGAAAATTCCCCATGTACTTCTACAAAATTGTAGTGCAACCAATGACAGAAATTCAAGGTCGCAGGAATGCAGGATTGTATAGCACCATCTGTGGACGTTGTCACCTCTAAAAATAGCCTACTTTCACAAACCTGCTTTAATGCCGATTTCCCATGTAATTCATGACTAACTCCAGTATCTGAGAGCTCTCCTATTCATCCTGGAATAGCACTGTAATCACCAATATCTTCGCAATGGTAGGCTGTTGTAGTTAAGGTTGTACAGTAGCTCTTCAGCCACATGAAAGCAGATTTCAGTATGCGAAGTTCACCACTGAGAAGATCTCGAGCCATTTGCCTTCGGACAGCAAGTCTTTCACACATGGGGGTAGAGTTGACAGGCACCAAAGACTACACATGCAAGAAGCGCAAAGCAAGAAAAGACCTTAAGCAATCATTGCAAAATGTAAGAACAGATGGAAATTTTTATGTCATGGTACAGTATTAATATTTCTATTGATATTAGTGCAGGTTTTTCTCTTCATTCTAGTAAGAGCAAGAACACTATTACCGTCAGGTTCAAATGTAGACTCACTGTAAAACCAAAGATGGGGGCACTGTAATCTCCATTTTCGTCTACGACCCACTGCTCTCTATGATTTTCCTCTTTCAGTATTTGCTCAATGGTTTTGTTAGAATCAGATATGATATGTATATGCTGACCCACAGATAGTGGCATAGTGCCATAAGTTTGAGTAACTTATCCGGAAAAGATTTTGAGAATAACAAAAATGACCCACAGTGCCATGAATAATACAATAAAATAAAAGATATGATGAAGACTCAGTGTCCATCTTTGCATAAGCTAATTCATCTAAGAAAACCATCATATACTTCTGTGCAATCACAAAATAAAACTTGATGCTTCACTTGATTTATAAATTTTAATGGCTAATGATGAGTGGAACTTTATTATGATCCAACTGAAATGTAAAATTTTCAGGTCTTTACCTTAATAGTTGCATTATATTCCTCAATTAATTGAGTGATTAGTAATAACAGCTTCTCATGTGCACAAATTTCCTTGCTTCTGTTGCTTAAAGGGCGTCTAGCCAGCCTGCCATCATTTTGGGCAGCTTCCTTGGCCAAATCACTGAGTTCTGAATATTTAGTCACAATCAAGACAACAATTGCAGAAGTCAGCATAGTTAAGGTAGTACTAGCCCATAAATAAAGTAACTACATAAAATAACAAGTGATTTAAAGCAGACCTTCAGGAGTGGTGCAAGATAGAACACGAGCAAATGCACGAAGTGACTGTGGGAGACCCCTCCCTTTAGCAGACGTCACTTCCCTAAATGATTATGAAGTTATCATAAGCAGTTACTTTACAGGAAGAAAACATCAGAATGTGAAACAGATACAGACAACATTATTTATGGATGAGTCTTTTTGGGTTAAGTAGAACCAAACATTGATGATGGCAGATGCAGGAAAAGCAAGAATGCATATTAGCATTCACAACCCACACAACAAAAGAGTCAAAACCAAGTAACTTACCCCGGGTCATGGTAACAAAGTCCATTGACCTTAAAATGTATATTGCAGCAAACAGAAAGCTTTGAAAATGCAAGTACAGTAACAATTGTTTGAGTGACCCTCACAAAGTGCCCACAGGAGCAATTGTTCAAGCCAATTACTATTTCAGCCCCACAAAAAAGGCATAAATACATGATGTTCACAACATCACGAAATCACTACTTACAGATATTAGCACTGTTTCTAATAGGTTACAAGTTTTCTAGCTATTATTAGTTTAAAAGGTAATCATTTGGGATGGCACCAATTCTTCATCAATTCAGACTATTTTTAAATTAAGTGTGCGTTTGGCATGGCTTAATTTTGCCAGCTTATTCTTATTATTATTCATGAGTCTCACTGCACTTTTTGGTACTATTCATAGGTCTCACTGTACTATTTCAACTAACTTTTACCTTTATCTACAGCACTTTCAGCAAAAAAATTTCAATTTCAGCAAAATAAGCAGGTCTCAAGCAAACCCTAAATTAAAAAAAAAATTGTTCGTATTCATTACTCAAGCTTTCCGCAAATCATTTTACCTTACATTCTAATAATCCACTAATACTCACAAAATTACACTATCATTCAACATCATATGGCATTTGATGTTTAAGAAACAAGTCTCAATACCAACTTGATTGTGAAAGATTCCAAAGAAGACTTGAAACCATTGACATCTTTAATGGGTGGGGTACAATGTCTTTGCAAAAGATCAATCTTCATTTCACGTAGAAGATCATGACGAGGTAGGTTAAAATGGACTTGAACCTGAGAGTAGTCAAACTCATTAGTTAGAGATCATGATAACAAAAGACAGCTACACCATTTAGAAAGCATGAATCTGCAATATATGGAAATCATCCCATCATAACAAAGTACACCAATAGAACTTTTGCAAATTCAAAACATAGGACTAACCTGGTCATGTATGTTGTATGGAAGAGAAAAGCCAAAGTCCAACATCAGGGTGGCATTCGAAAATTTTCCATATCTTATTAAAACCTATACAAATATTTCATGTGAACACCAGAATTAACTAGGAAAAAAGTAATTCAGGTTATGTTAATAGAAAAACTTCTCGCCATACACATTAGCAAACAAAGGAAAATCACACCAGTCCCGAAAATTGATAATAGAAAGAAAGAAGCACTAAAAGAAGCTTCAACACTCAAAGAAAAGAAAGGAGGTCCATGGTATGAATAGTCTAAATCCAACACAAAAACATAAATATGAAGAAGGCAGTGACAGAAAGCATCACATGGTTGTCAAATTTCAACCCTAGATGATACCTACCTACTCTTGCATAGCCCAGTAAAACTAAAATAAATAAATAAAAAAGAATTCCCAGAATCTCACCTGCTCACCAGGACCATAATCACGGTCAGCAATGACCTGCACGTATATAAAGAAGTAAACATGACACGACATTTTAGTTTGAATATTACTGGGAGGGGAGGGGGGGGGGGGGGAGGAGGTGGAATTGGTCTCTTTTTTGTGGAAAATGACACCTAGTATTGAATGATGACCATTAAAAAATTGCAACTAAATAAACAAGAGACAGATTACCTCTGAGCCTTGTTTGTCTTCATCGCTCAAGACAATTGCTTCTGTAGCTCCATCATGGTTTAAAAAGTCTGCAAATGGAATCTATAAAATAATTTAATAGAGCAATTAAATAAAAGAGTATAAGGATTAATTATTCATAATCCTTCAGAACAACATACAGACATCATCATCATTATAAATTTGATACCAGAGATAATCCCTTTGAGCTTCCCCATGCCCGAGAACCAACTGTCAGATCCAGTATAAATTTTCAGTTTAACTTAAAGAATATAAACCCATGCAACTACCACAACAAGATATACTAGAGCCTCGCACACATTAGTACATAGGAAGTGAAGGCAAACAGAAGCGTAAAACAATGGGTTTGTCACAATTACAGCATAAAATACAAAATAGGTCATGGAATATCTTTAAAAGTTTATGACATAGCACACCACCTTAGCATCATATAAATACAGAATTAAATAATTGGCATCATCATCACCCTCTAATGAACAGCAACAAATGAGACTTTAAGAATAGTCAAGATGATCAAAATGATAAGAGTGTCAATAATTTCAATGGGGTCTTGCACAGATGGGTCATTCACATTGACCTACCAACTAAATCTATACTGTAACTCATTGAGGAAATTTTTCTACCAAATTAGAGTAAAATCACAACATATATCATGTATTATGGAACTTAAAACCTTTGAAATTTCATGTAATTATAGAAATATGGTGGTTTCTGTGCAAAAAAAAATGATATATGAAATTAAAAAGAGTGCAATAAGAAGCATTCTGAGTTCCATTAACACTAGAATGACTTAATCATAAACTCAAATACTCAATGTAGATCGGTGACTCCTGGAAAAAGGGATACGATTCAACATCATTATATTTTACTGCTCAAAGCATGGCCAAGTCCAGATGACTTTATGATGATCAGAATTTTAATTATGTTCAATATTTTTTTTCTGATAAGTGATTTTGTTCAATATTATACCACATAACTTTAAAAGTCATTATTAGAGAATAAATTCGTGAAATTTTAGACTGCAGGGACTCATAGGATAAGTTTTTTTTCCTGAAAGAAAAAATTAATTATAAATCCAGCACATAATTCATGAAGAAAAGAACAGATTATGGGAAGTATGTAATTCCAAATGAATTTACTTACCTAATGAACATGCATGCATGAAACCCTCATATGTGATATCTCCAAGAATTTCAGGATCATGTCGAAGAGCCTGAAATCATAAATTCATAAACATGTCTTACCATAATCAGAAATAGAACATATATTATTTATCAAAAATATAATCACAAATAGTCAATATGTAGTAAAATATGACATAAGTAAACTTGAAAAACATTAAATTGAAATATGCTCTGCTATTTTATAGTGCAATGTTTTAGATTTCTTTGGTTGGTTATTCTGATTTGTTGATCATTTTGATAATCCAATAACCAAATCTCAAAAGAGGAGAGAGGGAGAAGCACAAAGCTAACAACTAGAAAAACAAATATGAAAATATCAGAGTATTTGCACTTTTAGTACAACCACTAACAGAGTGCAAAAGGTTAAACATGCACATACAAGCACACAGCATAGATGCACGCAAAAACAGAAACATATATTAGGTTTTAGATTGGCATATTCCATGACAACGTAATCTTAATTGTGCCTATAATGTGTTAATCACAGTTCAAGATTACAAGTCCAACTTTCAACTTCGATCGAAAAAGTGTTTTTGTCAGCCCTTCAATCACGTCTTGATTGATCAAAAGTATTCATAACAGTCACTCAATAGCAGCTCAATCAATCAAGAATTGGGAATTAAGAATTTGACGTGTTTTAATAAGTTGGCTATTGACTTGGTATTCATGTCCTACATCCAAACATATAAAAGACCATGTTATAGCACGACTCAATAGAGGTTTACGTAGGTAGTGCCTTGCACTTAAAATAGAGAAAACCTAAACCTAGTTTTCACCAAACTGTGTGTTCAGAAAACGATATCTACAATGGTGTTGCTAATTGGTAATCAAGAAGCTGAAGCCACAGAGCCAATCCCAGTTGTTGCTGCCAAGCTAAAACCTTCAAGTTGATCCTTGGAGTCAGTCAAAGGTTCTGATTGTGATCACGGACACGGCACATGAAAGGTGTTCATGATAGAAGAGTCCACAGGTGATGAAACTGATTATGGGGTCACGTCAATAAGCAACCTACCAAGTAGGGTCTTGTTTTCAAGGGTTTGAATAAGATCATAAACTTCAGTTCTATTAGTAAATTCCGTTTGGGGTATGGGTACCCCCATAGTAACTTTTCCTTTAGAGTCGTTCTCCATCTGCTTTCCACTTCATCACCATAGCACAGCCTTTTGTTTATTGCTTTGCTGACTTGTTTTACAGCTTTGGTGACTTGTTGGTTTCATTGATTAAATCAATATAATTGTAATTACATGACTGAATTAATTGGTAAATAATCTGTTAATCTGCTGCATAATTGTTTTGGGGTCAAACCGGTCCTTTTTAGTACATATAAAATCATTACAAACCAAATACAAATAGAATGAGGCACTTACGCGCTTGATTGCCAAAAAATCATTTTCAGTTTCAGATTTTTGATTAATTGTTTCATGGTATACTGAGCTTTGACGAATCATCTCCAACTCATCTTGGCTCCAGAATATCTACAAAGATTAAAAACCATATGTACCAGATATACATAAGTTAACGGTATAAAGGTTATTAACTTATCATAATATGAAAATAAAACCAGGGTTCTTTTCTCTCATTTTATTGAAAAATTTCTCTCCCTTTGATAGGTTGAACCCAAGGCCTTGACCTTACTGAACTATTGAAGGACTTCCCACTAAGGCTTCAAGGCCAAGGGTGGTGTTCTAATTGAGAAGAGAAAAATGGTTACTAATCCAAAAAAATATATATAAAAAAATGTTGTCGTGGAATAATTACTTATTTAAATAAAAAGATAATGGCATGGCATCCAATGCAGGCATCAAGTTCCAGCCACTTCTCTATTAGAAACCAAATAAAAAGGGGTGGCCAATCACTGATTGTAATACATTTGTGTACCTAGAAAGATGCTGCTAAAAGTATTATTGCCTGCAATTCCCAAAAGTCCTACCTTGACTTGCAGCACTTGACTCAACGACCCTTTTTTTTTTAATGGATAAATGACTCTACGACTTTATACAGAGTAGAAATATTTACTGCAAAAAGATCAAAGGAATCACTTACTGTATTGTGCATCTCCCCAGGCTGAGGAAGGCGGCTGATGTAAGGGGCCCATTCAGATTTCTGCAAAGAAACAGATATATATATATATATATATATATAAATCAATATAGATATACAAACAAAATAAATTAAAAAATAAAATTTTCTTAAATATTCACAACCACTAGATATAAACTTTCATATAAAGCTTACAACAAGAAAAATATTCTTACCCGCCCAATTTTCTGCTCACAAAGAATTACAATGGCGAGCTTGGCAATATTCCCAACTTCATCACCTAACAAGGATTTGATTTCGGGAAGAATATTATCCGGTGTTATTTGCTGCAAATAAAGTAAAGAAATCACAAAGTACCAATTGAATTGCTCACTATGGAAAGTGCCTTAGAAGAGTACAGTACAGTAAAGTTTATGAAGTAAATACCACACTGTAAGGAACCTTCAAAATGCAATCTCCAGTTTGTATACTTTTAGAAGCAAACAAAGATCTGCATGCAGGAAACAAATCTAACTATAACTAATACTAAAGATAAAATTAAAACTGATGCATAATGAGGCCCATATTTACAACACAACACACACCAACAAATGATACAACGTTTTTCCATGACCAAACTCATACAATTTCCATCAAAGATGAATTTGGGCTATTATAACAAAGAGTAAACATTTTCCATGTCTAAAACTATAACTCCTCTGTAACAGGATGACATAAAGGAGGAAGGAATGAACGCTTGCTCGTAGTCAATACCATCCAAACAATTACTGGCATGAAAAACGAAAGAGTATTCGGGGACTATCAATATGCCCGGAAACCAAAATGGATTGTACCAATTTTCAAATTTTCCACAAAATGTAAAGCCCTCCAGTTTTAGAAGCGAACTCAGACTCTTTTGATGGATAAGGCAGCTGGTAGCATTTCAATTAGAGCTTCTCTTTAATTTCTCCATCTAGTTGAAAGTAGGGAGGAAGATCACCTATTTGGATGCTTTCCTAGTCACTCAAATATACATGTGTAGAGAGTAGAGACCTGGAATGCTATTCAAAGCAAACTCCCCATTGTTTAGTTGGTGAAAATCAGTACGGTGCTCAGCTGCTATTCCAAGACATGCTTTTATTCTTTAGCTGGCAATTAGAAACAACTTGGCAGCAAGGGATAGGCTATATGGCAATGGAGATTGAAAGGAGATTTTTGTTTGTGTTTTTTTGTAGAGGTTGTGCGGAAACTAGAGATCATTTGCTCTTTGAGTGCAGTTTCTCCGAAAGGATGCGGCAGGAAGTCATGAAGGATGTTTTGTAAATAAGCCAAAAATCGGGTGAGGGGAACTTGTTGAATGGGATCTAAATAAACTGAACTTGTATGGGGGACTACAGTATATCGCATATGGGGGCTGAGAAATGTAAGGATACATGAAGGCCAAGCGAATACTAAGGAAAATATTGTGAAATCTTCTAGGTGGGAGATCAAGTATAGAGCAGTGGCCGAAAGGGTTTTCAAGGGTATTCTTGTACTGGTGCTAAACAAGAAGACCAGCATGGAGGAGTAAATTTCTGCTTGACATACTTAGTTCTTCAGACTTACTTTATGCTATTCGTTAGAATAATGATTAAATGATTACTAATCAAAAAAGGAATAATGGCTAATTGATTAAATTCACCAGTTTCCTACTTTCCTTACAACTTAAGCTTTTAGAAGTTGGAATGGTTGGTAACTGTATTGAAGCAAGTGGTCTTGAGTTCGGACCCAGTCTCGTGATTAAATTCACCATATATCAATATATTTCCTCTTAAGTTTAGTTTTTAAATTGTAATTGCTTTACTATCAAACCTGTCATAGATTTATAATCAGTGTTTCTTGTTTCTAATAAAACCTACTCATTCATCTTTTTCTTCTTTCCTTTTCAATTTGTACGCATTGTAACTAACTAATCAACTAGCTGAAGGGAACAAAAAAAATTGCAAAATATCGTTTTTTAAAATCAAAGAAAAACCTGCCATAGGCGGATTTCCCGATTGAAAGTACTGATGAAATCTTAGCCCCGGCCTTTTGCTCCAACCACGGCAAAAAATCGTCACAGTCCTCGTCCAAATAGCAACACCCCTACCACAATTCCACAAACAACGCGACAGTAATGTGAAAATTTTATAAGACAGACCGTAATTAGCTAAGCTAGACTAACATATGGAAACATTAAAATGTGAAACACAAACTTTGCAGGGAAATGGGTGAATTTAAGGGTTACAAATTCGATAATGTTCGGAGAAAAACCTGAGGTTGTGATAAGGATGAGAAGTTAAGCTTAGTTCGGAAATTGTGAGGGACAGTGAAGAGGAGTGGGCTGTGATACTGATACAACCGGATGTTCGAGATTCGAGTTGCCCATAGCATTGCAGGAAGGTTTTAGAGTGCTGAAAACGTCGTCGTTTCTGATGGTTTCGCGAGCGACGATTTGGTCTCCGCGAAATGTGGCAATTGCAGGTTTTACAGTTTATACTTGAGAGTTGAGACCGAGGCAGTGCGTACTAATGCCGGGGCTTTGGGTTAAAAGGAGAGTGGTTGTTTTATTGCAGATGCTCTAGGGTCCGTTTGGATAGAGCGTTTTGCTGAAAACTGAAAACTGAAAACTGAAAACACTGTAGCAAAATAATTTTTAAATGTGTGAATAGTATTGTGGGACCCATTTTTAATATTTTTTTCTGAATAAAGTGCTTGTGGGTCCCATGAACAGTGCATGAACAGTGCAGATACAGTGCCAAACAGTGTTTTTGTCTCTGCACAGTGCCGCTACAGTGAAAAAACGTGCATGAACAGTACCGGTTACTGTTCATGCACGTTAAAAAAAAAAAAAAAACGCAAAACGCAAAAACGCAACTTTTTTAATCTGTATCCAAACCAGCTCCTAGTGTGTTTGTTTTTATTTACTTACCTTTTGCTAAAAAAAAAAAATGTTTGTTTCTATTTTCTGCTTTTTATTGATGCTAAAGGGAGACAAGATATAGGGTTAGGTGAGTTTTTTTGTTTTGTTTTTTTTTTTTGATGAAAAATAAGTTTATGTGAGGGGAGGCAACGCCATGCTCCGGCCTAGACAAGCCACGGGCTTCTGAGATGATTTACATTGGACTTATAGATTGTCCACCAAGGAGGGCTGGCGACAGGACTCAAACTTAGTCTTTTGATATAAAACGTTCAAATTTTACCAACTGAACCAACCCCCGTTGGTTAGGATTAGCTGAGTTATACCTCATGTTGCACCATAAACATATTTATTCAGGACATTTCTTATCTGCTTGTCATGATCCCTTGCTTGGCCAACTATAACACTTCATTTGGGAGTTCGTAAAATGATTAAATGAGATTGAATAAGTAAATCAAATTTACTCAAGATGCATTTCAACATCAACTTGATTGTTCCTTGCGTTGAATCATAATCATTTTTCATTGGTTATCTTATAGTTCATAACTACTCATCATCAATCTTTGCTCGCCCCAAGGGAAAACCTGTGTTTAACATCCCCACTGAAAATGCATTTCACATCTTTCAGTCAAATGTATTTTGCAAAAATAAATAAATAATTGATTTGTTTGGTCACGTTTTCAAGTATTAAGATGTATTTTGTATTTATCATTTTATGAAACAAAAGTTAGAGTCTCTTGTTCAATTACTAAGAAAGTTTCGATATCACTTTTATAGAAAATATAAAAAATTGTAAAAAAAAATTAGCTTTTTTTTCTTTCGTCAAAAGTTTCTAAACAAATTGTATAAACCAATGTCGTTGGTGCTTCCGTTAGCTTCTCTATTGTTGCTATTGTCATTATTATTATTATTACTATTATTATTATTATCATTATTATTTTAAGAGTAGAGGGTTATATATATCCCATATATTGTGTAATTTTATTTTATTTTTGTTGAAAAATGAACTCGAATTTCATTCAATGTTGAATATGCACCAAGTCAAAGTACAAAGCCTCCAAGGCTAGAGGAGGGTGATTCTCAATCTAAAGCACATCCTCCAAAAATTACACCTAACACAGTGAGCAACATAGTTTGTTTCACATTTAATATGCCTAAGAACACTTACACCAATCCCTCTATAATAGAAAAATGTGCGTCATTCTACACATTTTTTACTCAAAACCTACCCACATCAATAATTCTATGAACTGTTTATATCCATAATAGGTATGTTACTATAACTTTCTATTTAATATTTAAATATTTGTTTCTCTCTCGTCTCTCACCCCCTATCTCTTCCCCTAACTCCCTCTTCCTTGTTGACTTTCTCCAATCTAGAAAAATAAGAAGAGGGAAGAAGAAGAAAATGAAATCAATCCAAAACAAACCAAATTAAACCATTGAAAACTCATCACAAATCCAACTAAAAAGAAAAAAAAAAAAAAAAACAAAAAAACAATGAAAAGAATGGAGGGACTGCTTGTTCATGGAGGCTTGGGTGGAGAGAGTTTTCATATTTTAGCAATGGAGGAAAATGGCAAGTATTGGGAGTGGAAATTGGGATTTCGGTGAGGAAAGAAGAAAATAGAATAAATTCGGGCCTTACCATAAAGGATTGAAATGGGTCTATGATGGTTGGTTCAAGGGTTGGGTTTGCCTTGGTTATGTCTATAAATGCTAAAAGACTCAAATTGATATGGGTTTGTATTGAAGTGAAGTTTGGAGGTTTGTTTATGGAGTTTTTGGTGAAGGAATAAGGGAAGAAGAAGAAAAAATGATGGGTAAAGAAAGAGAGGAAGATATCGAGAAAGAGAGAGGACTATGTACATGAAGGAGAGAGAGAGAGAGAGAGAGAGAGAGAGAGAGAGGGAAAAAAAAGGAGAAGAAGAAGAAGAAGAAAAAAGAGTAATTTGATGTGGTAGGTGAAATAATAAAAAATTATTATTTAATGAAAGTAGGATGTATACTAGATAAACTAATATGAATGTTTTTGCAAAATATTTTTGTAAAATATAAAAAGTAGGTTATTATGGGGTACTAAAATTCCGAGTAAGGCCGTCACGCCACGTGTCATGGCATGGCTGAGAAGGGCAGCTACTGTGCCGAGGAGTCCACGTCCTCGGACTCTATAATCGTGTCATCAACGTGTCATCAAAGAAGGCCTTACTGTGCGAAAAGAGTTTTGGGAATGGGGCTAGCATTGATGTGACTGAAGAGTTGGAGGCTACCACCACATTCAATGCATTCTACCAAACTTCCTAACTACATTCACGTAGAGAAGACCCTTGAACAGTGTTATCTTGGTTATCGCATCTTATAGGGGTACAGGGTAGGTGGTTAATGGGACTGACACTTGAGTGGTGGCCTGCGTGATCAACAAATGGAAGGACATGATCATCCAAAAGGGCTTATATAAAGTAGGAGGTCTCCCGAAGACAAAGGAAAAAAAAAACAATAGAGAAAGACACTGTAGAACAAAGAAACGAAATTGTAACAAGCCTGATAGTGATATGTTTAAGAACAGAACCTGTCCGAGGAGAATTATCCTTCTCAATATGGTAATTGCCTTCTATTTTTCCTTGTCTCTTTAAGTTTATTGGCCCAGGGTAAGCGCTATTTCATCATGAAAGCCTAGTTTCAAAGCCCACTCTTTAACAAATTCATTGTGTGGGACTATTTGGGCCTGGGTCCTTCATTCATTTGGGCTTCAACACTAAATCTAGTCCTTACAGCTATTATGGTAAAATAAACGAAAAATTTCAGACGAATTGTGTGAATTCTCATAAAGAACCAACTAAGTTCTATAAGTAGTAGCTCAATATCGCATACAATGTGACCAAAGCGAGAAAGATGGGAACTCGACCCTATGATTGCCTAAACGATAGTACACTTATCACCCTTGATACAAGCTCTTTGAATCCTACCTCAATAGAAATTACAAGCTAAAGGCACTGGCTCTTCATTCTCTACGATTAGTAGTCATTTTATATAATAGAATGACACAACCTTAATGGTGTCATTGCAAATAATGGCTTCATACCCTATTTTACCACGGTATGAGAAGAAAGTTGCATAAAAGTTATAGCAATTTAGGTTGTTTCGCGAGGGGGGAGGGGGGGGGGAGGAGGAGGGGTTTACCATGTGGTATGGTGTGAAATACTAGGAGGTATGACCATCTGAACTTGAGCTTGTCGATAGTCCTCTAAAAAATCAATCGCCCTTTAAAAAAGTTAAGATTCTTCATTGATGTAGCTTTCACCTAATTCGTTTCTTCATTCTTGATTTTGATTAAAAATGAAATTTACCATTTTAAAATAGGACAAAATTTAGTCACAAAATTGATTGTAACCTAAAACTATAACCTTATTCAATACAATAAACATTACTACATATTTTGAAAATCTAACTGTTGAATTATGCATTTTTTATGCATTTAATATACATGTCAAATTTTGTGTTAGTTAGCTATTATTTACTATGTGATCTACAAGTTTATATTTTATGTATAATTTTAAACTATAAAAACTTGTAATTTAAACAATTTAATGATAACATAGTTATTAATCTTTAATTTTTGAGAAATTTTGCAAAAAATGAAGGTTAAAAGAAGAAGATGTAATCTAATGATAGATTTGTCAAAATTTACTTCCAATGAAAATATATTGAGTAAGGTTGTAGCTTAACCCTTAAGATATAACCAATTTTGTAGCTAAATTTTATCATTTAAAATACATACTTTAACGATTAATGGTAATTGTGGGGGGCAGAAGCACCAAAAGGCCATATGGGCCTGGGGCAGGTCCAAAGACGAGGGTTCTACTAAAGGGGGGGGGGCCGCGGGACGGGAACAGGGCCTCCTAACACTAGGGCCCAAGGGCCAGCCGACTAGACCGCCAACCCGTTGGAAATGATCCGAGGACAAGGCCTCCTCGGACGTTGTATCGGGAACAGAACACAGTGGCAAAACGCCCGGCAGAGGGGCTCCTAAAGCTCGGTGAATCATAGCAGATCCCAGAGGGTCGCCGAGGTGGGAGACAAGGGAGACGTGCATGGCATAAGGCTTCTGCTACCGCATTAAAGATCTCCCACCTACCCGATTGGCCGCATTAATGGAAAAATGACTACTGAGAGGATGGGGAACAGCCTGAAGGGCATTGGGGAGCGTTTTCAGGGAAAAGACAGATGGGAATCAGGGATGGGGAGTATAAATAGGGAAAGAAGAATCACTAAGGGGGACTTTTGGGGAGAAAGAAGAGGAAAAAAGAAAAAGGAAGAAGGCTCTCTCTCTCTCCCTTCCTTGAAGAACAGAACGCCAACTAGCACAGAAGCTCCTCGGCTTACGTCCGAGAAGAAGACTAAGCCATTCCATAAGCCAGCCATCTCTCAGAAGTGGACTTGGACCTTACACCGCGTCCTTCCAAAGCACCATGAGGTTTAGGCTTAAGCCCATTCTCTACAAATTCTATTGTAAAGGCCACTTGGGCCGGCCCAGTCACCCATTTGGGCCGAAGGCCAAATTGTGCACTTACAGTAATTTATGGACAAGAAGATAAACTTAGTTATAAATGTAGACTTCATTGACAAAAATAATAAAATTGAAACTTGAGAGACAAAATTGATAATTAATCAAAATTTAAATGGTGTAATATAGATTTGAGAGAGTTTGGGTCCGTTTGGTACATGTGTTTAAACACTTATTTTCGGTTTTTAAACAACATTACACGTTTTTCCACACACTTTTTTACCTACATGTATTTCAAAAAAATACAAACAACGTTACTAGAATAACATTACCAAATTAACCATTTATTTCTATGAACTTATTGTAATTTTTTATTAAAAATGTATATTTTATTAAAAAAAAATGTTACAAGAAAATTGTTTTTGTTTTTTTTTTAATGGTAAGTAATATAACTATATAAGTTATCCAAACTCACATGATTATACTAATATATACATTGAATGAACAAGTGATTTGAGTTGTTAAAGATTCAAATAAAGTAAAATCTAAAAGGGTAAATTTCACTAACTACCCCTAAGGTTTGGCCAAATACCAAGGAGGTTCAAAAGATTTCAAAACTGGCTATTTGAGTCATTTAGTCCAAACGGACTATAACGCCGTTATTTATTTTAATTTCTCTCTCTCACCCTCAAACCCTTGTCTCTCCTCACTCTTTCTTTGACTCCCTCATCCATTTTTCCACTCTCATACCACTTTCTTCTCACTCTCTCTCTCTCAGAAAGAGAGAACCAAAAAAGAAGAAGGGGAAATGTCTATGGTGGCTTACTTCTCTAGAGGATTCGCATTGGGATTTGAGGAAAACGACGTCGACATCATCGGCGAAGGCCCTGGTGGCTACGTGGCCGCCATCAAAGCCACTTAGTTGGGTCTCAAGACCACTTGTATTGAGAAGCGTGGTGCCATCGGTGGCACATACCTCGATGTCAGTTGCATCCCTTCCAAGGTTGATTCAAGTTTACATATTTTTCTTCATTTAGTGCTTTTGATATTTGATTAATTAATTTGTTGTAGTATTGTAATTTTTTTTTCAGTGTGGATCTGTGTTGGCTCTCGTGGTCTTTGTGGTGGAGTTGTGCTGTGGGTTAGTAGTGATTCATGGGTGTGAATTGGCATTGGAGGGTTTGGGTTAATTATGGGTTGGTGGTGGATGTTTGGGGATTTTGGTTTGGATTGATATTGGGTTGGTAGTGCGGTGGAGGCTTATGGATTTTGGTTTAGATCGGTTGTGAATCGGTGGTGGAGGTTTGTGGATTTTGGTTTGGATTGGTGGTGGTGGGTTTGGTTTGGGTTTTTTTTTGAGCAAAGAGTTTGAGTTGGCTTGAGCAAAGGTTTTGTGGGTTCTTATGAATGGTTATGTTAAGTGTAATATGGGTTCTTAGGCTTTGAAGGATATGTTGATGAGTGGAGTTGAGCTTGATGAGTTTTGTGTAAACTGTACTTACTGCTTATGCTCAAATTGGGGCGGGCTCAACTTGGGGCGGTTTTGCAAAGGAAATAGATTCAAGAGGATGTTAAGAAGAGGAATGGGATGGAGAAAGATGTGTTTGAGGGTGAGAGAGAGAAACTAAAATAAACAACGGCATTACCATTCATTTGGACTAAAGGACTCAATTGACTAATTTTGAAATCTTTTGGACTTTCTTAGTATTTGGCCAAACAGAGCAGTTAGTGAATTTTACCAACTCTAAAAATTACTTAAAAAAAAACAACCTTATTTAGGAATTTTTTACAAAAATATTGTGTGAATGATTACAAAAGCTTTAAAATTTAACCGCGTTTAAAAAGCGGGGGAATCGTCCACCATCAGCAACTGAAAAGTTAAAAACCGCGAAAACCGAAATATGTGCCGCTCAATTACATAGCCACGTCATCGATCCGCAGCACGACAGAACTCACAATCCAAGCCGCACATTAAAAAGATCCACGGCTCAAGATTACCCAACAAGCCGGCGTCCCGGATCGACCTCAAAATAACAAAATCAGACTCTCCACTATAAATAGAAATCGGAATCGCCCCCATTTTCACAAACACAAGCAATCTCTCTCAGTCTCGCTGCCCTTTTCGTTTGGATCAGAGTGTGCGATACAGGTTCGTCTTCTTCTGGGGTTTTCTCGCTTCATAGCCTCAATTCCTTTCAAATTTGAATATTTTTGGCTTTTAATCGTCTGGTTCTAGCTAATTCATCCTCTGAATGCAATGAGATTTTAGGGTTTCGAATCGTTCAAAGTTTCTAGGGTTTTGAAAATAGTACAATAGCCAAATTTGCTGTGTTATTGCTCGATTTTTCACCGTTTTGTTAAATTTTCATGTAATCTGAGCTCTTATTTCTGTTAATTTTCCATTCACGAGCAATCTGTGAGTTAATTTTAGATTCTAGGGTTTTTAATCGGCAATAATTGTTAATTTCTCTATTATTCTCAGCAATGTTTGAATTCCGACGAAAACTCGTAGCAATTTTGTTCAAATTTCTTAGCAATTAAGCGAATTGTTAGTTTCTAAGTTCAATTTCTGTCAATTTGTGTTCACAGATCTTGAATTTGACCTAACAAAATGTCTGGAAGAGGAAAGGGGGGCAAGGGACTCGGAAAAGGAGGAGCGAAACGACATCGTAAGGTTCTCCGTGATAACATCCAGGGAATCACAAAGCCAGCCATTCGTCGTTTGGCTCGCAGAGGAGGAGTGAAGCGTATCAGTGGTCTCATCTACGAGGAGACCCGTGGAGTGCTCAAGATCTTTCTCGAGAATGTGATCAGGGACGCTGTGACTTACACTGAGCACGCGCGTCGCAAGACTGTGACTGCCATGGATGTTGTGTATGCTCTCAAGAGGCAGGGCAGGACCTTGTATGGGTTCGGGGGTTAGGGTTTTTGTCAAGCATAGTTGGCGTTTTGGAATCGAAGGTAGATTTGGCAAATGTAGGATTTGGTTTGTTTTGTTAGCTTGTATTATAATGTTATGGGTTTGTAAGTACTGGGTTGAGTTTTATTTTGTATTGGCCTACTGGGGAATGATTGAACTTTGGAATTAAATTGAAGTTGGTGGTGTTTGATCCCTAGCTAATATGGAGTAGTTTGGTTTTCTGTGTTTTTGTTCTGTGAATGATGGTTTTCTAATACAAAAATTTGGAAGTTCGTATTAATTTTGCACCCAAAATTGAAAATAGTTATAGGATATTTTGCTATACTTTTTTGTTGCACGAATTGATTTAGATAGATTGAAAGGTCAAAGTTTGTGAATCCTTAATAACAAAGTGCATGGAACTTTTCAGAGTAATGTCTTTGAAATCCAACTCCTACAAGCTTTTGTAATTCCCATCAATGAAGTATGAAAGTAATCAATTTGAGGTGGAAGTTGTGATGTTATAGTTGCAATGTGTGTTTGTTTATAAAAAAAAATATATCTTGGTTCAGAAAAGTTCCGTTGGTGAAGGCTATATTGTGATGGATTGGGCTTGGCTGGTTTATTTGACTGAGTATTTTGGTCGGGACGTGTGCTAATGAAATTTTGGGGCTGGGCCATTTTGCTGGTTGAAGTATGCCGAACTAATGTGAAATGAAATGGTGATGGGTGTGATCACATCAACTTGGGCAATTGTTTCGTTTTGTCGTTTTTGATTGGCCCAAACATTTCTTTTTTCCTAAAAAGCCAAAAAGCCCAATTTTTTTTTGGAAGCCTTTTTATATTTGTTGTCTGTTAGTCGCTTGGTAACGTGCCAAAAATAGTTTTGTACAGCGTGGACACGGGGTACACTCGAAGGTGCAGATTCTATGTATGGTACTTTATTAGGTTGTGGGCTTTAACTAATAAGTTGATACTATTTATACAAATGTGTGAGTGAATTTCTTAATTAACATAAAAAATAATAAATTATTAAGTAATATTACATTTGCATAAATAACATTTTATTAGTTGAGAGGTTAGAGAAGATTATGACAGTAATCTTCTTGATAGATCTAATAATTTTTCATATTAAACTGGGTGTAATTACACTACTCTCTCTCACATTTAATTCTAAATTTTAACTTTTTAATTTTTTTTATTCAAGATCTTTTTTAAACTTTTAATCTCAATAATGTATGGAAAATGTTAATAAGTACCGTGTGGTGGTTGTTAACATTTCTCATGAAATATTAGGAAACGACATACAGGTAGGGGAAACACGGCACGAAGAAATTCATTACTTTGATGAAACCATTATTTATGATTATGTTGACAAGTGTTTTCAGTTCATTGATTAATAATTTATTTTTAAAAGGTTTTGACATTATTTTTATGAAAAATAAAAAAGTTGTCAAAATATATATTTTTTTCTTTTTGCATAAATTTTTTTAAAATGGATTATCAACTAATGCCTAAGGGCATTTATTAACATTTCCCATTATTTAATTAGAGTCCGTTGGTAATGTTATTCTTGTAACGTTTGTATTTTTTTTGAAAATATGTGTAGATGAAAAAGTATGTAAAAATATATGTAATATTGTTTAAACACAAAAAACTGTTGTTCAAAATACACTACCAAATAATCCCTTATTTTTTTTAAAATGGCGATGAAACCATTTGGATCTCTGAAAATGGCGATGAAGCATACTAATATGTGGTTTTGGATAAAGATTTTTATCGATGGAGTAATGCTTCATTTTGCAAACACTAAAACACTTTTATAACTTCAAGTTACTGATTTTTACATTGATCCGATACAGTACTATTTTATTGTTTATAATTTACAATCTAATTGTGGGTGGAAATTCACAATTCGATTTGCCTGTTCATTTAAGACCCTGTTAATGAGCTCACCATCCAACTACATTATAGCAGAATTCATGATCCAATTTGTTAATTTTATTCGTTTTGGAAATTTAAAAATATTATGGGAATTGTATAATTTATTAAAAACATTAACTAAACTGAAGGCACATAATTCATGGGCATTAACTAATTACAACAAACTGAAGGGACTAAATCACAATATTGCGTAAGAAAAGGAGGTAAATAGCAAATACGTGATTGAAAGGAAAAGCCAGACACTTCGTGGAAATCACCTCCCAAGACCTCAAAAAGCAAAAGCCAAGACAAGAAGTCAAAAAGAAGGTGAGAAAGGAATTAAAAAGTGGCAAGTTGAGGAACACGCCACATGAAATGAAGGACCAGTTTGGTAGTTTGATTAAATAATAATTTTCAGTTTTTTTAAAAATATGTGTAAGTGAAAATGTGTATCTAAATATATGTAATGTTATTTAAAAACTGAAAATATATGTTTAAGTTGATGAATCAAACATGCCCGAAATTTTGAAAAATGAGTCTATTCTTTGTATATAATCAACCCAAACCCATATTGTCCACCCAAACCCACCCAATTATTAATTGGGTTAAATGAGTATTAACCCAATTAACATTAATGTATATTGGGTGTTAATTAGGTACCCAATTAAACCCAATTATGATCCAAGTATCATTTCTACAAATCACCCAATTAGAAAATACTCAAAAACACTACAGACTACCACACACCCTTGGTGTGATTGTCACTCCAATAGTATAAGTGCTTGTGGGGTGTGGGAGGTAAGGGTCGGGGTTCAAGTTTTTAGGAGGGAGCCTTACATACATATACATTTAGATTAGGCTAGAGTAGAATTTCTATCTTATATTAAAAAAAAAACTTAAAAAAACACTAAAATTACCAAAATACCCCCTCAACCTAGAAAATGACCAAAATACCCTTATAATCTTAAAAAAAAAAAAGACAAAAAAACCCCCTTAAACTTGAAAAATGACAAAAATACACTCAAAATCTAAAAATTACCAAAATAACCCTACAAAATGACCAAAATACCCCCCAAAACCCAAAAAATGACCAAAATATCTCCCGAAACCCATAAAATTACAAAAATACCCCCGAAACATAAAAATTGACCGAAATACCCCTGGAACCAAGAAAATGACCAAAATACCACCAAAACTCAAAAAATAACCAAAATACCCCACGAACCCCAAAAAAATAACCAAAATACCATCGTAACCTAAAAATTACCAAAATACCCTCAAAACCAAAAAATGACTAAAATACCTCTGAAACATAATAATTACTAAAATAACTCTAAAATTCAAAAAATGGCCTAAATACTCCTGAAACCTAAAAGAAGACCAAAATATCGTTAAAATCTAAAAATTACCAAAATACCCTTGAAACCTAGAAACCTATAAAATGGCCAAAATAACCTCGAAGCCTAAAAATTGATCAAAATAACCTAGAAACCTAAAAATGACCAAAATACCCCTCAAAACCTAAAAAAAAAACCAAAATAAATCCGAAACCTAAAAATTGACGAAAATAACCTCGAAACCTTAAAAATGACCAAAATACCCCCTAAAACTATAAAATGACCAACTCCTACAAGCTTTTGTAATTCCCATCAATGAAGTATGAAAGTAATCGATTTGAGGTGGAAGTTGTGATGTTATAGTTGCAATGTGTGTTTGTCTATAAAAAAAAAAAAAAAAAAAAATTTCTTGGTTCAGAAAAGTTCCGTTGGTGAAGGCTATATTGTGATGGATTGGGCTTGGCTGGTTAATTTGACTGAGTATTTTGGCCGGGACGTGTGCTAATGGAATTTTGGGGCTGGGCCATTTTGCTGGTTGAAGTATGCCGAACTAATGTGAAATGAAATGGTGATGGGTGTGATCACATTCTGTAGCTTTGGGCTACTGGGTTCTTAATCAACTTGGGCAATTGTTTCGTTTTGTTGTTTTTGATTGGCCCAACATTTCTTTTTTCCTAAAATGCCAAAAAGCCCAATTTTTTTTTTTGGAAGCCTTTTTATATTTGTCGAGTCTGTGAGTCACTGGGTAACGTGCCAAAAATAGTTTTGTACAGCGTGGACATGGGTTACATTCGAAGGTGCAGATTCTATGTATGGTACTTTATTAAGTCGTGGGCCTCTTGACTAATAAGACAATACTATTTATACAAATGTGGGAGTGAGTTTCCTAATCAACATAAAAAATAATAAATTATTAAATAATATTATATTTACATAAATAACAATATTTTATTAGTTGAGAGGTTAGGAAAAATTTTGATAGTAATCTTTCTGGTAGACCTAATAATTTTTCATATTAAACAGGGTGCAATCAGTGGCGGAGCCAGGAATTTGGGTGAGGGGGGGCAAGATTAAAAGATAAAATTGAAAGTAAAAAATTAATATGAAAAATATTAATCAATATTAATAACAAAGTAAATAACCAACTATATGCTAATGAAATTCCCATACACAATCTAACATAAAATGTAAACTTTAATTTATTTTTTCACACCTAGTTTAATTTAATCAATTGCCCTCGACAATTTTTCATATTTTGAAACCATTGCATGATTTCTTCACACTCAATAGTAGTCTTGAATATATCTTTATCAACATATGTGACTAATCAATCATTTATCCATTGATCTCCCATTCGATTGTGTAATCAATTTTTAATCATGTTCATTGCTGAAGACTTTCTTTCAATAATAGTTGTTGCAATTTGTAAGATCAATGTTGAGGTCACAAACATGTAAAACAATGGATATAAAACATCTTTTTTCATTTCTATTATTATTTTAATATAAGAGTTGTTGGAGTGTAGGTCTATTTATGTGAGAGCATTATCATTGATGGTGCTAAAAAGCCATATTAGTATTTTTTAACACCATCAATACTAAAAAGCTTGTTGCAATGGTGGAGGAAAAGCTAAAAAATTTGGTTGTTAGGGGGGCAAATAAGACATTTTTGTACAATATAGCAATATTATACTATTATTAGAAAATCTTTTGGAAGTTCAGGAGGGGCACATGCCCCCCCTGGACCCCCCCTCCCTCCGCCCCTGGGTGCAATTACACTACTCTTTCTCACATTTCTCATGGAATATTAAGAAACGACATACAAGTAGGGGCAAGTTGTTGAAGTGAAACACGGCATGAAGAAATTCATTATTTTGATGAAACTATTATTTATTTATGATTTTGTTAACGGGTGTTTTCAATGCATTGATTAATAATTTATTTTTAAAAGGGTTTGACATTATTTTTATGAAAAATAAAAAAGTTGTCAAAATATTAATTTTTTTTTCTTTTTGTATAAAAACTTTCTTTAAATGGATTATTAACTAATGCCCTAAGGACATTTATTAATATTTCCCTTTATTTATTTATAGTCTATTTGGTAATATTATTCTAGTAACGTTTGTATTTTTTGAAAATATATGTAGATAAAAAAGCATGTGAAAATATGTATAATATTATTTAAATACTAAAAACTATTGTTTAAAATACACTATCAAATAGCCTCTTATTTTTTTTGAAAATGACGATGAAACCAGAAACTTCGTGAAAATCACCTACCAAGACCCCAAAAAGCAAAAGCCAAGACAAGAAGTCAAAAAGAAGGTGAGAAAGGGATTAAAAAGTGGCAAGTTGAGGAACGCGCCACATGCAATGAAGAGTACGTTTGGTGGTATGTATAAATAACAATTTTCAGTTATTTTGAAAATATGTGTGTGTAAAAAATGTGTAGAAATATATGTAATATTATTTAAAAATTGAAAATATATTTTTAAGTTAATAAACCAAACATGCCTGAAAATTCCAAGAAAAAGCATATAAATTACATGGGGAACAATTTATCATTTCAGTTAAAGATAATTGAGTCTCTTCTTCGTATATAATCAACCCAAACCCACCCAATTATTAATTGGATTAAATGGGTCTTAACCAAATTAACATTAATATTTATTGGGTGTTAATTGGGTACCTAATTAGACCCAATTATGATCCAAGTATCATTTTTACAAATCACACAACTCGAAAATACCCAAAAACACTACAGACCACCGCACACTTTTAGTGTGATGGTCACTCCAATAGTATAAGTGCTTGTGGGGTGTGGGGGGTAAGGGGCGGGGTTCAAATCTCTAGGAAAGAGTTTCACATACATATACATTTAGATTAGGATAAAGTAGAATTTCTATCTTGTATAAACAAATTTAAAAAAAAAAAACACTAAAATTACCAAAATACCCCATAAACCTAAAAAATGACCAAAATACCCCTAAAACCTTAAAAAAGACAAAAAATACCCCCTAAACCTAAAAAATGACCAAAATACCCCTCAAAATCCAAAAAAATTACCAAAATATCTCCTGAAACCCATAAACTTACAAAAATACCCCTGAAATATAAAAAATTACCGAAATACCCTTGAAATAAAAAAAATGACCAAAATACCCCCAAAACCCAAAAATGACCAAAGTACCCCTTGAACCTCAAAAAATGACCAAAATACTCTTGAAACTTAAAAATGTCCAAAATACCCCCTAAAAAAAAAAAAAAAAAACAAAAAAGACCAAAATACCTTTGAAACCTAAAAAATGACCAAAATACCATTGAAATCTAAAAAATGGCCAAAATAACCTCGAAGCCTAAAAATTGATCAAAATAACCTAGAAACCTAAAAATGACCAAAATACCACCCAGAACCTAAAAAAACACCAAAACAACTCTGAAGCCTAAAATTGACGAAAATAACTCCAAAACCTTAAAATGACTAAATACCCCCTAAAACTATAAAATAACCAAAATACCCCCTTAAACCTAAAAAATGACCAGAATATCCTTAGAACCAAAAAAATGATCAAAATAACCTCAAAACTATAAAGTGGCAAAAATACCCCTAAACCTTTGAAATGACCCAAATAAACCCAAAACCTATAAAATGGCCACAAACAACCTGAAACCTCTAAAATTACCAAAACTACCCTGAAACCCCTAAAACGACCAAAATACCTCTAAATGTATAAAACGGCCAAAATGTCCCTTAAAATATCTAATATGACCAACATACCACTAATCCTGAAAGATGAACAAAATACACTTGAAGCCTCTAAAATTACCAAAATAGGGGTTTGGGGTATTTTGGATGTTTCGAAGGTATTTCGTTAAATTAAAGGTTCTTAGAGTATTTGAGTTATTTTGTTGGTTTTGAGGGAATGCCACTAATTTTTTAGGTTTTAGGGGTGTTTCATCAAATTTTAGATTTATGGGCTATTTCGTTAATTTTCTAGGTTTTGGAGGTCTTTTAGTAGCTTTTTTAGTTTTGGCGATATTTTAATCATTCTTTAGGTTTCCGGAGTATCTTTGTCATTTTTTAGGTTTATGGGGTATTTTGCTCATTTTTTTATGTTTGGGAGTATTTTGATCATTTTTCAGTTTTAGGGGGGATTTTGGTAATTTTTTACGTTTATGGTGTATTTTTATCGACTTACAGGTTTAAGGGGCATTTTGTCATATTATAAGTTTTAAGGTATTTTGGTCATTTTTTAGTTTTTGAGGATATTTTTGTCATTTTAAGGTTTAGGGGTTATTTTGGATTTTGGCCATATTTAGGTTTCAAGGGTACTTTGGTCATTTTTTAGGTTTTAGAAGGTATTTCAGTTAATTGTTAGGTTTCAAGAGGTATTTCAGTTAATTATTGGGTTTCGAGGGTATTTCGATCATTTTTAGGTTTCTAAGTTATTTTGGTCAATTTTAAGGCTTCGGGGTTATTTTGGCCATTTTTAAAGTTTCAGAAGTATTTTGGTTATTTTTAGGTTTCGGGGTTATTTTGGTTAATTTTTACGCTTCCAGGTTATTTTGGCCATTTTTAGGTTTTAGAGGTATTTTAGTAATTTTTTAAGTTTCGGAGGTGATGATGCGAAGAAAATCAGTAGGCTGGATGCTTCGGGTTCGATAGGGCTAGCGAATGCCTTGGCAGCCTGAAAAAGAAAGAGAAGTGATCAAAGGTGACCGGGGTTGCCGGCCAATAACCCTCCGATGACAAAGTCAGTTTTTCTCTCAGATATTTTCAAGTTCCAATTTTTCAGGAATGATTTCACCTACCTTCCTTTCTGGTCTGAACCAGTGTTTATATAGTGTCTTAAGAGCGGTTATTGGATTTGTAACCTCCCCTTGATTTGAGGAGGTTCGTTTTTCGAATATAACTTTCTCAACCGTTTAGGAGTTACCCTTTTTATGCGTAACGGTCACTGGAGGTTACTCGTACAATGAGGAGACTTTTCAGACTTTCATAAATTTCTAAGTGTTCACGTATCGTCCATAACTTCTCGTCTTAAGGCCTTCGAGGCAGCTTACCCCGTCTTGAGCACGCCAAGACAGCTTACCTCGTCTTGACTACGTCGAGACAGTTTACCTCGTCTTGAGTACGTCGAGACAGTTTACCTCGTCTTGAGTACGTCGAGACAGTTTACCTCGTCTTGAGTACGTCGAGACAGTTTACCTCGTCTTGAGTACGTCGAGACAGTTTACCTCGTCTTGAGCATGCTGAGACGTTTACCTCGTCTTGAGCATGCTGAGGCATTTACCTCGTCTTGAGTACGCTGAGACAGTTTACCTCGTCTTGACCCGTTCTGGACGATTTCCATGGACAATTGGAGTTGTATTTTATCATACCACATCAGTTGCCCCCTTGTCCATGGGTCGTCTAGGCCTTATATTTACTAATGTCGTTGTATGGACAGGTGTCCCTAGGCCAGCTATCGTAGGTGCCACGTGTCATGATTTAATTGGAGACCAATCATGTCAGCTCGTTTTTCGAGGGACGTGCCATTTGTCGTTTTCTGGCTGGCCGCGTCGTTTCATGTACTGGGGTCAATGCCTATAAATAGTGCAATTCCTCCGCTACCCTCCTCATTTTCTCAAATTTTCTTCTTCGAACTCCCTCGTCTTAGAGCCTCGTCTAGAAGCTTCTTACGTCCATAGTCTTCTCGTCTAGATCCAGGTATTTTCTTCAATCCTCGTCCTTAGATTTTAAGCTTCATTAAAAATGTCCGAGTTAGTAATTTCCTCGTCTAGCGATAGTACAGTCAAAGCCATAGACGAGTACCAAGACCCTAGTAGCTTTAGTGGCTCTAGCGATAGTTCTAGTAGTAATAGTAGTAGCGATGGGAACACTACAGACGAGTACACGTCTGGTGTTCCAGGGGTTCCTCCCGAGGTTTTTATAGAACAGCATAGGACGAGGGTCAAGTCTGGTTCTAGAGCTGGCACAAGTGCTCCCTCGTCTTCTGCTCAAGACGAGGAGGAGGAGGTCGTTTATACTTGTGCTATAGGGGTTGGTTCTAAAACTGACGAGAGAAAATTAGAGCTTCTCAAGACTAGATACCAAATCCCTGATAGTTTAAACCCTAGGGTTCCCGTCCGTGGGGAATGGTGTTGTCAACCCCGTTTTGGCGTGGGTATTTATGAGGCTTACCTCCTAGGAGGTTTGAGGTTGCCTCTAAATGCATTCGCTAGGGAGTTGCTCATTAGGTTAGGTATAGGTATTTGCCAGCTTAACCCCAATACATGGCGTCTAATAGTAGCTATGCAAGTTTTGTGGAGGGAGGTGTTTGAGGGGAACCGTCCTCTTTCCGTGGACGAGTTCCTCTATTGCTATAAACCCTCCGAAATTAACCAGTCCCTTGGCTTTTATCAATTTACAGCCAGAGGGACAGATTGTAGATTAATTAAGTCGCTAGTTACGTCAGACAGAAACTGGAAGACGGAGTTCTTCTTTGTCTCTGGTTGCTGGGCTGGTCGTCCTAGTGAAATAGCCCAAGATCCATTTCCTCCCTATACAGGAGACATAGGGAACCTTCGTCCTGAAGGTATGCATTTTTCGTAATGTTTATTGCACTCGTCCTTGCTAATGGTCATCTAACATTTTTTGTGTTTTGTTTTGAAGGTGTCAGACGACCTCACTTGGATAGGCTTCGATTGGAACGAGTCCAAAAAGCTCGTCTCTACAGCGACAGGGCTTTCCATTTTTTGGTTACCCTTAGGCGTCTTGCCACTTGGGGTCTAGGTCCTGACCCTTCGGACGAAGCGATCGCTCACGAAGTTACTGTGAGAAGACGTAAGTCGTCCTTACCCTCGTCTTTTATTTTTCTCTCCTTCCTTTTTTTTTTTTTTTTTACTGACGTCCTTACTTGCAGGAATGGCTACAATGAAACAAAATAAGGGCAAGGATGCTATGGACGAGGAGACCAGGTTGGGGGTAAAGTCCATCCCTCGTCCAGCTTCTGGTGAGAAGAGGAAGAGCCTCTCTCTTGGTGTGGACTTGGGTAACCTCCCAAGTAGGCGCAAGGAGAAGAGAGTCAAGCACAAGTCGTCCAAGGCTCAAGACGTCCAAGCTAAGGACCAACGTGGCCTCGTCCCTCCTAGCCCTCCAATCCAAGTTTTGGACGTTGAAAAAGAGTTTTCTCCACCCATCCCGTCTACAGTTCTAACCTCACCTCAAACTTCCCTCCAAGTTCCTCATAATCTTCTTGAGGACGAGAACTTGGCTTGGGAAAAGTTTGAGAAGGCTGTTACAGACGAGGACATAACGGCATGCTACAACATGTCGTTGAAGGATTTTGAGCGCTCCGGCGTTCATGACCTTTTCAAGGTATGTAACTTTTTATGTTTGTCTCGTCTTCTAGTTATTTTATGCGTGCATTCTAACGAAGCTTTGTGCTATGCAGGCAATGTCCAAGTTCATTGCAGCGTCCAGGCAGGCAACTGAACTGGACAAGACGAGAGTGCTGCTGGAGAAAACTGTCCAGAAAGGGAGGGACGAGACCAAGAGGTGGGCAGAGGTGGCGGCTAAGTCCAAGGACGAGGCAGAGAACTTGAAGAAGCGTGTCGCTGAGCTGGAGGCTGAATTCCTGGAGAAGGACGCTCGTCTGACCTTTCTTGAAAAGAGGAATGAGGAGTTGGACGTCCTTCTGGAGAAAGCTAAAGGAGACGCCGTTGCGGAGTTCAAGGCGTCCAAAGAATTTACTGATTCAATGGACGCCAACTATGCAGCTGGCTTTGAGGATTTCAGGATGGACGCAATGGACAAATTCCCTGAAGTGGACTTCAGCTCAATCAAGCTTAACCTTGGAGGGGCGTCTACAAGTTCTCTCGTCCAGACTAGCTCAGAAGACGTCAACGTGGACGATGATGCCACCACCTTGCCACCTCAAGACGAGCCAAACGCCGACCCCCAGCCGTCTAAGATTTTTTGTTGTTTCTGATGTAATTTTTCTTCTTCTTTTCTTTTTTTTTTTTTTTTTTTTGTTTATTAAAATGTATTTGAGTACAATAGCCTCGTCTAGAGTGTTATAGACGAGTGTATTAACAATTGCCTTTAAGGCTTTATTTGTAAGGGTTTTTGGACGATGGGCGTCTACCCTTTTATCTTAATTTAATGAATGTTTATTTTTATTCATTACTTGTTTGTGTATGGACGTACTTTGTTTTTGTTGTGATAGAAACTTGTATAATCCTAAGTATTAAAGGGTCGTCCATGTATTTTGCTTATGGATATTGTTCTATCATTTGGTTCTCCCATAGACGAGTTGGTGATCACCTTTCGTTCATAGGTCTGACCTATTTTCCTCGTCCATAGGTTTTGGCTTATTTGCCTCGTCCATATTTTTTGGCTTATTTGCCTCGTCTGTAAGCCTTTCTTTGGCCTTTGACGTTTGCTAGCATTTGAGTTGTCCTAGAGTATCTGTTTGAGTCAGATGCTCGTCCATGGACTTGTATCAATTTTTTGTTTCTTTAGCTTTTGCACTTTATCCTCGTTTTGAGGAAAGTCTGCGAACGTTACATCCCTGCGTCCAAGGATTTTTCATTCGTCTTTAGATTTTAGCCCCCTTCGTGGGTTTGACAATGGAACTTAGATTTTACGCATAAAATACACTTAAAATCCAAACCATATTATATAAGCATTGTTCACAAACATAGCACCTGCTTGGAAGCTAGTGCATTATGAAAGTACTTAAAATACACAACCTTGTCTTTAACAAACTTGTCTGTAGACGGTGCAAATGTTTAAGAACTAACACACCTTTATTCTTAGTACACACCATAGCAGTAGTAAGAACACTAGTAGATATTAAACATAGTAGTAGGGTCGTCCATGATAGAAACTTCATCTTTGATTAACCTCGTCCACGCTCATTGATAGTACCTTCTCAGGTGCTCCACGTTCCAAGGGTGTTCCAGCTTTCGTCCGTCCAAAGCTTCTAAGTAATACGACCCTTGCCTTTTGCAGTTTACTACCCTGTATGGTCCTTCCCAATTGGGTCCCAATTTTCCATGAGCTGGGTTCCTAGTCGCCAAGGATACTCTCTTAAGAACGAGGTCCCCTACGCTGAAGCGCCTGGGTTTTACCATGGCATCATGCTGTCTGGCCATAAGGTTCTTGTACCTTGCTGTCCTCTGCTCCGCATCCATCCTTACCTCATCAATAAGGTCAAGGTCAAGACGAAGTAGTTCTTCATTTTCCTTCTCTTGATACTTCATCACTCGATGGTTAGCCATATGAACTTCCGCTGGTATGACCGCTTCACTTCCATAAGCTAACTTGAAGGGGGTTTCTCCTGTCGGGGTTCTCACAGTAGTTCTGTAGGCCCAAAGAACGCCTGGTAACTCATCTGGCCATATCCCCTTTGCCCCCTCTAGCCGAGTCTTGATGATTTTCAGCAAGGATCGGTTTGCTACCTCTGCTTGTCCGTTTGCCTGTGGGTGGGAGGGTGAGGAGTAATGATTTCTGATTCCAAAATGCTCACAGAAGTCCCTGAATGGTGCGTTGTCAAACTGTCGTCCATTGTCCGATACTAGCACCCTCGGTACTCCGAACCTACACAAAATATTCTTCCAAACAAAATTTTTAACGTTTTGCTGTGTAATTTTTGCAAGAGGTTCAGCCTCCACCCATTTAGTAAAATAGTCAATCCCTACGACCAAAAACTTCATTTGTCTGGTACCCGGAGGGAAAGGACCTAGGATATCCAGTCCCCATTGTGCAAAGGGCCACGGGGCCATCATCGGGGTCAGATACTCCGACGGTTGCCTAGGGACATTGCTGTAGCGTTGGCATTGGTCGCACACCTTGACATAAGCCTTGGCATCTGCCTGAACCGTGGGCCAATAGTAGCCGGCACGAATGACCTTATGGACGAGGGACCTTGCCCTCGAGTGATTTCCACATGCTCCTTCATGAACCTCCCTCAAAACATAATTTGCTTCATCTGGAGCCAGGCACGTCAGGTAGGGTTGAGATAAGCCTCGCTTGTAAAGTACTTCATTTATAAGGACGTACTTTGCAGCCCTAACCCTAAGTTTCCTAGCTTCGTTCTTGTCTTCTGGAAGCTTCCCATCTTGTAGATAGAGTATAATTGGACTCATCCAATTTTCTTCTCCTCCAATTTGCTGTATTTCCGGGAGGTCTATGCTCGGCATGTATTGGACTTTGCCATACTCGTCCATGACTCCACCCGCCGACGCTGCTCGTGCCAGCGCATCTGCTTCCATGTTTTCTTCCCTCGGGAGTTGAATAAAACTCACTTCTGAAAACTTTTGTACGATCCTTCTCACTTTGCTGAGGTATTTCTTCATTTGTTCTTCCTTGGCATCACACATTCCATTCACCTGGTTGATTACTAGCTGAGAATCACCCCTGACTATTACTGACTCCGCTCCCAAGGACTTAGCCAATTCCAGCCCTTTGAGAAGTGCTTCATATTCAGCTTCATTGTTGGTTGTTTGGTACTGTAGGCGGGCTGCATACTCTAACTTATCACCCTCTGGGGACTGGAGTATGACTCCAATCCCTCCTGCATACATCGTAGATGATCCATCTACGCTGATAACCCACCTTCTTGTTCGCTCGTCCTTGACCAGCTCGTCTTGGCTTGGAGTAAACTCCGCGATGAAGTCCGCCAACGCCTGCGCCTTGACTGCATTTCTTGGTTGATACTTGACATCAAATTCACTAAGTTCCACCGCCCATTGGACTAGCCGTCCTGCAGCTTCCAACTTGCTCATCGCCTTCTTCAGGGGGTGATCGGTTAAGACAATAATAATGTGAGCTTGGAAGTAGTGTCTCAGCTTCCTTGAAGCCGTAACCAAGGCAAATGCTAACTTTTCCATCATCGGATACCGTCCCTCCGCTCCTCTAAGTGCCCGACTAGTATAGTATACTGGTTTCTGCACTCGTGCTTCTTCTCTAACCAGCGCGGAACTTATGGCATGCGGGGATACTGCCAAATACAAATAGAGCTCTTCGCCAGGTATGGATGGGCTCAGCAATGGTGCCTTGGTGAGGTAAGTCTTCAAATCTTGGAAAGCCCTTTGACACTCGTCCGTCCATTCGAACGCCTTCCTGAGGACTTTAAAGAACGGTAAACACTTGTCGGTAGCTTTCGACACAAATCTGTTGAGGGCGGCAACTCGTCCAGTCAGGGACTGTACTTCTTTGATGTTTTTCGGTGGTTCCATGCTGAGTATCGCTTGGATCTTATCTGGATTGGCTTCAATACCTCTATGTGAAACCATGAAACCCAAGAACTTCCCCGATGAAACCCCAAAGGCACACTTACTTGGATTAAGTTTCATGTTGTATCGCCGTAGTGTGTCGAAGGTCTCTTGAAGGTCGTCTAAGTGCTTTCCCTCGTCCATACTCTTTACCAGCATATCATCAACATAGACTTCCACGTTTCTGCCAATTTGAGGACGAAACATTTGGTTCACCAGCCTTTGGTAAGTTGCCCCTGCGTTCTTCAGACCGAAAGGCATTACCTTGTAGCAAAACAAGCCTTGGTTGGTGACAAATGAAGTCTTCTCTTGGTATGCCTCGTCCATCTTGATTTGGTTGTAGCCTGAAAAGGCGTCCATGAAGCTTAGCAACCTGTGACCAGCCGTCGAGTCTACCAGCTGATCGATGTGTGGGAGCGGATAACTGTCCTTCGGGCAAGCTTTGTTTAAGTCAGTAAAGTCTACACACATTCGCCACTTACCATTGGCCTTCTTTACCATGACTACATTCGCCAACCAGTCCGGGTAGTACACTTCCCTAATGAACTCCGCCGCAAGCAACTTTTGTACTTCTTCTTTGATGGCGTTGTCTCGCTCAGGAGCAAATACCCTATTCTTCTAACGTATTGGTTTGGACGAGGGACTTACATTCAGACGATGGGTAATAACACTTGGATCAATCCCAGGCATGTCTTCATGATTCCATGCGAAAACATCAAGGCTTCTCTTCAAAAACTGGACCAGCGTATTCTTCGCCTCTTTTTCCATGCTTGCCCCTATTCTAGTAAACTTCTCAGCTCTACTATCGTCTAAGGGGACATCTTCTAACACCTCAACAGGCTCCGATGTGATTCTTCCAGCACCCTCGTCTATGTTCATCGTCTGTAAATGCTCGTCCATAGCCAACATAGCTAGGTAGCATTCCCTAGCAGCTAACTGATCTCCTTGCACTTGACCCACGCCATGTTCAGTTGGGAACTTGACGGACAAATGGTAGGTAGAGGTTACTGCCTTCTAGCTATTTAAAGTAGGTCTTCCGATAATAGCGTTATATGATGATGAACAATCAACTACGAGAAAGTTTACCTCTTTGGTTATCTGCTGCGGGTACATTCCAATCACTACGGGCAGCGTGACGGTGCCCACTGGTTGCACTTTCATTCCTCCAAATCCTACCAGGGGCGAACTCACTGGGCGGAGCTGATCTCGTCCTAGCCTCATTTGTTGGAACGCTGGGTAATAAAGAATGTCCGCCGAGCTTCCATTATCTACCAACACCCTTCTGGTCGTATAGTCGGCGATGAGTAAGGTAATGACGATCGCGTCATCGTGGGGGTGATGAACTCTTCCAGCGTCCTCGTTCGTGAACGTGATGGCTTGTTCGTCAGCTTCCCTCGTCCATGGAGATCGTCTTGACAGCTGGACGTTCTGAACCACCTTGAGGTACGTCTTTCTGGATTTGGATGACTGCGCTGCCGAGGTTCCTCCTATAATTACCCTTATTTCTCCTAACGGAGGCCGCGAGGACTCTTCCACCTTGGCCTTCAGCTTCTCGTCCTTGTGGTCTCGTCCAAGGAAATTTTTCAACTTTCCCTGCCTGATGAGGTTCTCTACCTGCTGCTTCAAATCAAAACACTCGTCCGTGTCATGCCTATGGTCCCTATGGAAGCGACAATACTTGTTCCTATTGCGCTTGTTAGGATCTCCCTTCATTTTTTCTGGCCACTTTAAGGATGGTTCGTCCTTGATTTGCATAAGGACTTGCTCTAGCGGGATATTCAAGGGGGTGTACTGTTGACTCCTTGAGGATGTACTTGCCTTTTTACCTTCCCTATCCCTTTTATCACCTACCTGGGCCTTCTTAGGACGAGGAGCTTGATCTGAATGTCGTTGGTGACCAGCCTCCGAACGTTCTGACCTTTTCCTCTTCTTAGCTATTATTGCGTCCTCGGCGTTCATGAAATTCTGGGCTGAATGGACGAGTTCTGCCATGGTCTGAGGTTCCTGCTCGTACAATTTATGAATGAACAAGTCAGAATTGACCCCATTATGGAAAGCGACCAACAGCAACTTGTCGTCCATTTCATCCACTATCAAGGCCTCCCTGTTGAAACGGGTAATGAAGGATCTCAAACTCTCATTTTCCCCTTGCTCAATCGTTAATAAACTAGAAGAAGAACGCTTGTGGCGCTGTCCTCCAATGAAGTTATTAACGAACATTTTACTCAATTCTTCGAATGATCCAACAGAGTTCGGGGGTATTTTGCTAAACCACACCCTCCCTGGCCCCTTCAGCGTGGTAGGGAACGCTCTGCACATAATCTCATCTGGAACTCCCTGAAGATGCATGGTTGTCTTGAAGGTAGCAATATGGTCACACGGGTCGCGGTTTCCATCGTATGAATCCAAGGAAGGCATCTTGAATTTGGGGGGTAGAGGATGACTGTTGATGGAAGCCGTGAATGGGGAATCCGTTCGATGAACTAAGTCTTCCACCGGGTTCGTCCGCCTCATATTCTCCTTCATCTCTTCCATGGCTTTCCTCATCTAATCCATTTCTTTCTCCAAATGTGGCACCCTTCTTGAAGTAGTACCCCTTGTATGATCCTCAGACTCAGCACTTTCTCCTCTACCTTCCTGACCCTGGGGTCGTCCTTCTGCATGTCCTTCACGGTGCTGCCTCCTGATGTTGATCTCCTGGTTCAACTCTTGATTTTGGCGGGTCAGTTCCGCCATAGCCGCGGCCATGGACTGCATTTGTTGAAGGGACGACGGTTGCGGGGTAGGAATTGACTGGCGGTCGCGGTAGGGATTACTTGAAGCATCCCTGCTTTCTTGGTGGCCTGGGCTGGTAGCCCTTGATCTTGTCCGAACCATTCAGCCTTTTTGTCTAGGAACAAAGAGTGATCGAAAGAATGAAACAAAAACGAAAATCTCCGAATTCCCCACAGACGGCGCCAACTGATGATGCGAAGAAAATCAGTAGGCTGGATGCTTCGAGTTCGATAGGGCTAGCGAATGCCTTGGCAGCCTGAAAAAGAAAGAGAAGTGATCAAAGGTGACCGGGGTTGCCGGCCAATAACCCTCCGATGACAAAGTCAGTTTTTCTCTCAGATATTTTCAAGTTCCAATTTTTCAGGAATGATTTCACCTACCTTCCTTTCTGGTCTGAACCAGTGTTTATATAGTGTCTTAAGAGCGGTTATTGGATTTGTAACCTCCCCTTGATTTGAGGAGGTTCGTTTTTCGAATATAACTTTCTCAACCGTTTAGGAGTTACCCTTTTTATGCGTAACGGTCACTGGAGGTTACTCGTACAATGAGGAGACATTTCAGACTTTCATAAATTTCTAAGTGTTCACGTATCGTCCATAACTTCTCGTCTTAAGGCCTTCGAGGCAGCTTACCCCGTCTTGAGCACGCCAAGACAGTTTACCTCGTCTTGAGTACGTCGAGACAGTTTACCTCGTCTTGAGTACGTCGAGACAGTTTACCTCGTCTTGAGTACGTCGAGACAGTTTACCTCGTCTTGAGCATGCTGAGGCATTTACCTCGTCTTGAGTACGCTGAGACAGTTTACCTCGTCTTGACCCGTTCTGGACGATTTCCATGGACAATTGGAGTTGTATTTTATCATACCACATCAGGAGGTATTTTGGACATTTTTTTGGTTTTAGGGGTATTTTGGTCATTTTTAGGTTTCGGGGGGTATTTTGGTAATTTTAAGGGTTTTGGGGATATTTTGGTAATTATTAGGTTTCAGAGATATTTTGGTCATTTTCTAGGTTCTGAGTGTATTTTGGTTATTTTGTAGGTTTCGTGATTATTTTGGTAATTATTAGGTTTCAGAGATATTTTGATCATTTTCTAGGTTCTGGGTGTATTTTGGTCATTTTGTAGGTTTCATGATTATTTTGGTCATTTTTAAGTTTCAGGGATATTTTGGTCATTTTATGGGTTCTGGGCGTATTTTGATCGTTTTATGGGTTTTGGGATATTTTTGTAATTTTTTTTGGGTTTTTGGAGTATTTTTGTAGGTTTCGTGGTTATTTTGGTAATATTAAGGTTTTGGGGTATTTTGGTCACTTTTTTAGATTTTAGAGTACTATGGTCATTTATACTTTAGGGACATTTTGGTAATTTTGATAATTGGGTGACATAATAGTTGGATTGGGTTGGGTTGGGTTGGGTTGGGCTAGGGTTAGAAGCAATTAGTTAAATGAGACTTAATGGGTAAATGAGTTTTATATACCCAAACCCACCTATTTGACACCCCTAATGTATATATATTTACATAAAAAATCACTGCATCTAAAAATCATTTTTGGCAGTTGTTTTACTAGGATGATTCCCAAAAGAAAATGACCACTTGTAGACCTATTTAAAGGAGAATTTAGGGGTCGTTTGGTATGACATTTTAAGTAATAGTTTTCAATTTTTAAACAATATTATACGCATTTTCACACACACGTATTTTCAAAAAATACAAACAACGTTACTCGAACAATGTTACCAAAAAAAACGTTACCAAACGAGTCCTTAGGTTTTTTGAAAGTTGTGGCTGTTGTTCTAGTCATAGATACTTTCAGATAGAATTTTGAATTAGTTTGAAAAATCGATAGCCAAAATGATGTTGAGAGAATTTTCCTAATTCCTGTTTGTGTTGCTCACAAGCTCATACGGCCTCATTCCAATTCTGGGTCTTATTATTTTGGAAAAGGAAAATGAGTAAATGACTATTGCATACCAAGAATTGCAGAAAGTTAGAAACCAAGTAACATAGGAGCAAAATCAAAATTATTTTAGAACTTATATTTTCAAATTATTATATTTATTTCACACAAAATTGGATAATTGTGAATTTTTATTTTGACGGGGATTAGATTCCAGATTAGTATTTGTGTTCTATTAATATTAGGTTTTAGTTGTTATCTTTTATCTCTTTATTTCCTAGAATCTCTAACTCTGTGCAAGAGCCTAGTGGTTTATTTATGATTTAGATAGACGATCGATTGAATAATGATTTTCAGATTGGAAAATTTTGAAGAAGAAGAGGAGCAAAATGACACTGTATGGTTCTGCATGATAACATCCAGGAATCATAAAGCCAGCCATTTGTTGTTTGGGTCGTAGAGGAGGAGTAAAGCGTATCAGGGGGCTCATCTATGAGGAAACAAGTGGAGTGCTCAAGATCTTTCTAGAGAATGTGATTAGGGAAGCTATGACTTACACTAAGCACGCACATCGCAAAACTGTGATAGCCATGGATGTCGTGTACGCTTTCAAGAGGCAAGACAGGACCTTGTATGGGTTCGGTGGTTAGGGCTTTTGGCCAGAAGTGTTGGTGTTTTGGAATGGAAGGTAGTTTTGGCAAATTTTTAGGATTTGGTTGGTATTTTTAGCTTGTATTTGAATGTTATGGGTTTGTAGTTTGTACATACTGTGTTAAGTTTTATTTTGTATTTGGGGAATGGTTGAACGTTGGAATGATAATTGAAGTTGGTACTAGTGTGATTTTATGTATTTTTGTTTTTTGTTTTTTGAATGATGGTTTTTTTTGCGGTCAAAATTGAAAAGAGTGATAGAAAATTGCAAAATTATCCAAAAAGTATCTAGGATTTGTTGCTATACTTTGTTGCACGAATTGATTGAGATATTAGATTTTAGGGTAAATTCCACTAAACCCTCCTGAGGTTTGGGCAAATATCTATTTAAGTCCAAAACTTTTAAAAAACGACCCCATTGGTCCTTAAAAGACATTTTTATCCTTGTATAGCCAAACCTTCTCATCTCAATCCTAAACCTCTCTCTCTCTCTCTCTCAAACCTCTGGCTCCCTCTCTCTGTCTCTCTCAGCCACACCCACGGCGGCTTCATCTTTCTCTCACCCACACCCACGGCGGCTCACTCTCTCTCAACCATACCCACAGCAGCTGAAGACTCCTCTTTCATGGCCGAAACCCTTATTTTCCACTACCATCTTCCACTTTCTTCTCAAATTAGTGCCACGGAGAGATTTGATGAGGGATTTTCAAGCTTCACATCACCACCACTACTATTGTTCCATGCCAATGGCTTTGATATGGTGCCAAACGTGCTTGAGTCTTCGTTTTTGGGTTTGTATCTCTATTTTTGGGTTTAGGTCTTTGTTTGTGTTTGGGTTTGTGTGTCAAATGTCAAGGGAACATTTGACAAGACCCACGAGCTCTGCCACCACCATCGGCGACACCAGCATTGGTGGTCGTTGATCTCTATCCTTTCCCTGTTCTTTTTTTTTTTTTTCTCTTTTGGTTTGGATCTTTGTCTGTTTGGGTCTAAGGTCAATTTACGGATTTGGTTTTCTTATGTGATATAAGGATTTGGTGATTTTTTATTTGAGTTTGAAATGGGGCTTGGGTATGATTATTTGCAGATTGTTTTAATTTAAGGTTTGTCTCAAAATGGTTCTAATTGGTGATTTTGTTAGTGTGTGCATATGAATGTGTGTGTATGATTGGTAATCTGGGATGATTTTTAGGGGATTTAGGTTTTAGAATTTGTATGGCTAAGAGTGTGTGTTTGTGTTCTATGAGATAGTGCATCTGTGTAGTGTGATTTGTGCTCAAATCCATGCTTGTTAATGTAATCACAGTGACCAAAAACGCCGTAGGTGTGGGTGAGAGAGATGGAGCCGCCGTGGGTGTGGCTGAGAGAGAGAGAGAGAGAGAGAAGGGTTTGAGACTGAGATGTGAAGGGTTGGCTAGTCAGGGATAATTTAAGGAGCAAGTTGGTCATTTTTTAAAAGTTTTGGACTTTAACGGTATTAACCCAAACTTCAAGGGGGTTTAGTGGAATTTACCCTAGATTTTAAGGTGTTCAAAAACTTTTTTTAAGCAATCAAACTTGGACTAGGGTATCCAAAGTTCCAAACTGCTTGGTACTTTCGAAAAGAAGGTATCTGAAACCGAGCTCCTAAATGCCTTGTAATTCTATCGGTGATAGTACGAAAGTGATCTATTTGAGCTGGAATATGTGATGTTATAGTTGCGATAACTTGGTTCAGAAAAGACCCGAATCAAAAACCAGCAATGTAGGGCCCGTTTGGTACGTGTGTTTAAAAATTGAAAATTGTTGTTTGAAAATTTTTGTGGAAATACATGTGGGTGAAAAAGTGTATAGAAATACGTGAAATGCTGTTTAAAAACTGAAAATTGTTGTTTGAAATAGGTTGCCAAACACCCCCGTAGTATCTGATCTGTTGGTAAAGCCTACATTGTTATGGATTGGCTTTTGGTTTAGGCTTTGTTTAACTGAGTATTTTGCTCGGGACATGTTAATGCTATTTTGGGCTGGCCCATTCTGCTGGTCCAAGTATGCCGAACTGATGAGAAATGGAATGGTAAAAGGGTGTGATCACATTCTGTAGCGTTGGGCTGTTGGGTTCTTAATCAACTTCGGTAAATGTTGTTTTTCATTGGCCCATGTATTTCTCTTTTCCTAAAAAGCCCTATAGTTATTTGTTGAGTCACTTTGGTTAACGTGCCAACAAAATTTTGTACGGCGTGGACGTGGAGTAAATTCGAAGTCGAAGGTGCCGATTCCATGTATGGTACTTACTTTATTATCACAAAACTTCAGGGGAGAAAAACACACTATTGCATAAGACAAGGGAGGCAAAAGCAAATTAGTTGGGGAAAGCTACTAACTTTGCAAAGGTCCACCTCGAAAAAAATGAAAGTTACGGAAAAAACAAAGAAAGTGAAAATGACAGGCTGGTAGGGGCAAGTTGTTGAAGTGAACACGTGACACGTCATAAAGAAATTCATTACTTCGATGTAACCATTCGGATCTCTGTTTATCCACGATTGAAGCATACGAATATGCCGTTTAGAAATAAAAATATTTATTGATGAATCCATTTGGATCTCCAGCAAAAAAATTGATGGAGTAATGCACTAATGTTTACAAACATAAATCTTTTTATAACTTCAAACAATTATTGTTATGATTTTCTAAAATGATAAGTTATTAATTTTTATGTAGGCCCACTAAAGTATTATTTTAGTGGTTATAATTTACGATCTAACTATAGGAGGGAATTCATAATCCGACTTCATTAATAAATTCACCATTCAAATATAATTTTGCTAAATTGATAATCTAATTGGTCAGCTTTATTATATTCTTCTTGTTGATCAACGATTATTACAATATCAAGTAATCTCATCCTATATATTATATTTGATTCTGTCCAGATATGTTTGTATTTGAAATAATTGATTATTTAATATAGCTTAATATCTTTTTGAAAGATGATTGAGTCTTCCCTTCTTTTGTTCCGTTCCCAAGTCCCTAAACTCAAGAAATATCGTTTCTGTATTATACAAATTCGTTAACATACCATCTAGCCATTTTTTATTAACATAATGAAAGATATTATGTGAATTTTAATAATTTATTAAAAAATTAATAAAGGTCCATTTTTTTACAAGGTATGAACCAAACTAAACCGATCCCACTTGCATGAGTTGAGTTTGGTTTGTTGCTACTTATGTAATGGGTTAGAAATTTCTTAACCCAATAAATTTAGGTTAGGTAAAAGAAACTCTCAAATTCAATCTAACTTTATCCATCAATTTATGCACATTCCTACAAATTTTGGGTATGAAAATAGAGCTATACTTTTTTTTTAAAAGCTACTTTCTCTTGGTGTGAAAAACCCTCAATCAAATATATATATTAGGGTACATAAACACTCAATCAAATAAGCTACCGAAACTAAATAGACACCTATTTTGTTTGGTTGGTAGAGTGGAGTGGTACTCACTACTCAGCTACCAGAAACTAATACATGGACAGAAATTTTGTTTGGTTGGTGAGAGTGGAGTGGTCGTTGTGAACAAACATTCAATCGTGTCGGTGCCATCATTCATGGGCATTAACTAATTACAACAAACTAAAGGGGCTAAATTACAACATTGCTTAAGAAAAAGGAGGGACTAGCAAAAATGTGATTGAAAGGAAAAGCCAGAAACTTCGCAGAAATCAGCTCCCAAGACTCCCAAAAAGCAAAAGTCAAGAAAGGAATTTAAAAGTGGCCTTGCAGGTAGTGGGCAAGTTGAGGAATACGACAACACGAAAATGGTTAAAAAGATCAGCACTTACCTCACAGAGTGGCATTACACGCGTCACAATACTATTCGACCAGAGTCAGTGGGCCCCAGACGTAGAAAAAGACACACCATACCCCTCCCCCAACGTTTTAAAAGTCAATATTATTAATAAAAAAATACCAATAATACTACGCAGTAGTGCCGTATAGAATAGAAAGAAGAACAAAGACCAACGAAATTATAGTTATAGATATAGATTGGTAGAAAAGGTAGAGGTAGAAGCGACCACGCAAAAGGATACAAAGCACAAACCTTAGGCTTTAGGTTTTCGTTTAGATTCTCTCTTCCTTTTTCTCGCTTTGCTTTTCAAGTTCTTTTTTGGCGTTCACACCATACCGCTTCTTCAAAAAGTAGTTTCTAGAGCTTGACCAAACCAAAACTCGACCGCTTCTCTTTCCCTCTCTCTATCTATCTTTAGGTAATTTCTCGCTAGCTTCGATTGTGAACCTATTTCTGGGTCCGCGTTAGCGTGTTGATTTTTCCTAATCTCAGGTATTTCCTAGAAAATATTTCGGATCTACTTATTTTAAAATTTATTTATTGTTGGTTTGCTTAAATATTGTAGGTCAGAGTTGTTATTACTTGATTTAGGACCCTGATTTGTGAAATCAGGTGGTGAAATTTTGTAGATTTGAAATATGGTGTTTGTTTGTGTAGAAAATATTTTTTTAACTTTAATTTTTAATTTTGAGTTTCCTTTGGAAATTCTAGTTTCAGGTAAAAACCGATTCTTAAGTTTCAGGTACTTCCTGAAAATAATTTTAATTTCAGTTTTTTTTTTTGGTTATATTTTCCCGGGAAAGTTTGTTTTTATTTATTTATTTAATATTTGATATAAGCATTTCTATATGTATTTATGATATATTATAATCTGGTGTTTGATTTGTGAAATCGGATGGTGAAAATTTGTGGATCTCTTTTTTTGCAAAGAAATTCAGATTTTTTTTTTTGGGGTACTTTCTCTCTTTTGAAAATTTTTGGAGAAAAGCGATTCTTTAATTTTGGATGCAATTGTTCTATTCAGGCTTTTAGGTTAAGGCCTAAGAGAGTGGATCTTGTAGCATGTCTTATGGATCTAAGTATATTCTCTCTCTCTCTCTCTCTCTCTCTTTTAATCCAAGAAATTTACTTGTGTTTTATGGTTTTAGTGTCTTTTTTTTGCTTTGAAAAGTGGATCTGTGTTCAATTTTCATTTTTAGATGATCTGCGAGTATATAGCTTTAGATTACAAGTCACTTTGTGTTTTGCTATAAGATCATGTGTTGAAATAATTTGACGTTTCTGGATTTGTACTTAATTATTGTGTGATATTACTTTGCTTATGGAAGAAAATCTTTTCGGATTTGATTATGATCGTTGACTGAGAATTTAGTCGCTTTTGGTCAAGAAGTTGTGACTGAACTTTTATCTGTGACAACTACAACTTGGGTTTATTAATTTAGTTATGGATTTCATCTGTAATAATATTTTCACTGCTTTTGTTGTAATGGGGTTTGTTTAATTTGACTTTTGAGTGTTCATTCTGGATCAGTTTATGAAAGTGTAGCTTTCGCATTTATGTTTGCAGGTAAATTACTACTTGTTATCCCCGTCCAGGAACAGGCTACGTAGCTTAAAGAAAATTTCAGGCCGATGCAATTGTGTGTATTGCCGTGCAGGAATTGAAAGCAACTTTAGCAATTTAGAGCAAGAAATTGTTTTTGGGTTAAGATATAGAGAGGAGGATTATAAGTTTCGCAAATCTTGTAGCTATGCCTGTATCTGGAGACAAAGAGGTTTATTTTCTGTACTAAGTTTCTGCTTAAACTGGGGAGTGATGCAATTTTTTTGTTATTTTGAGTATGTGATTAACTAATCTTTTGTTCGCAGACTGGGGTTAAACCTACTTCCCGGCAGTCTAGTGATTATATTGCAGGTGTTCCTATCAAGAAGAGGAGGTTCCCATTGTACCGTCCTCCGTCACCTCCACCTGAAGAACCATCTGCGGTTCCTGCAGAGAATGATTCGCTAAAGCAGGAACAATCTAGCCCCTCTCAGGGGTCAATGATATCAAATGCTAGTGTTGTAACCAGTTCTGGTATATCTGATGCAAACAACAAACCTGTATCTGAGGAATATAAAGGCAGTTCTGATGTTATGAGTGTTACTTTAGTCCAAAGCAATCCCAACTTCTCTACAGTCAAAGTTGAGGAACCAGGCAGAATTCACTCTGGTTCCTTGGATGACATGGAAAGCAAAGACAAGCTTGTTGCAGCTGAAAAATCTGCAAGCCTGGTAACTTTGGGAAAATCAATGTTGCAGTCATCACCAAATGAAGCACTTGTACTTAAGTTGGGGAAAGAGTTATATAGCAAAGAAAAAGCTGAAGGGAAGTGTAAAGCTGAAATTCCTACTGTTGCAGGAAATACTGATTTGACATTAGGATTAAAGGAACATGTTTTTCCAGCTTTAACAGGTCAAAACCATAATGCGAGAGGCCAGAATCAGGATAGTTTAGAACTTGGTTCACTGAATTTGTCTTTAAGCAAGGGAAATAACAGCATTCAGTGTAAAAAGGATGAGGTAGAGTCAAAAAATGGTGCACTGCAATGTGGTAATAGGGCAAACTGGGATCTGAATACTACAATGGATGCATGGGAAGGTTCTGCAAGTGAGGCAGCTGCAGTAGGTCAAGTGTCTGCTGGTGGGTTTAATACTACTGATGGTACACATGATATCAAACCTTTGCTATGCACAACTGGGATGGTTGGAATTGTTATACCTTCTAAACAAAAGAGCCTTCTAGCCAGTGAGAACACAGCCAAATTGACCTTGTCCAAACCGCCTAGTCAACAGTTAAGATTGTTTGGCATAGAATCTCTTCATTTAGGCCTTACTCCTTCTAGTCTTCAGCAACAGGTAAGCCCAGAACCACCCTCCATCTTATCTAGCAAAGAAGATTCTGGCAGGATTTTCCCCAATATAATCTTGCAAAGATCAGTGGTACCACCTGGTAATTTGAACAAGGTTAATTATAGGACTGTGAAATCAGAACCATTTGACGAGAGCAACAAATTAGAGAATAGAACAACTATAGCCCATAATCTTGGATTATTAGATAATAGGACAGTAAAGCGTGAATTAGCTGAGCATTGCAGTTTTGATAAGGTTTCAAATATTAGCGCTATGAGAGTAGATCCTGCATCCATAAAAATGGAACCAGTTCACAGGGGTAATGTGGAAGCCCCCAATACATTAGAGGGGACATCTAGACAAGTAGATAAACAGGTGCTACTGGGTTTGAGTGATCATTCTTCTGCCATTGCAATCCCTGAAAGTGCACTGTTGTCCTGCCCCGCAGGAGAGCCTTCTTGTTCAACAGAATTGACGATAGCCACGGATGTTGGAAACCACGTAGAACAGTCCACCTACACCAAAGAGGCCCATATTAATGGGGAGGTTGTACCTCAGGAAGCATGTGAAAGGGTGCAGCAGGTTGCTTCAGAAACAGCTGCTATCTCTGTGGGTCATGATGGTAAAGAATCAAGTACTTCTTGTATGATGGGTACTGTAAGAGCTGAAGATGGAAATGCTGATGATCCTGAGCAGTGCAGATTGAAATCCATGAATGAACAGCCCCCTGATATGCGAGGAAGCGAAGGTTGTGTAAGTGATGAGGAAAAAATCAATATATCAGCTGATATGCTAGAAGAAGATTCTTATGGTTCTGATTATGAGTCGGATGGCAATCATCCTTTACCTAAGGCTATGGATACAGAACAAGGTGGAGAAGAAGATTATGAAGATGGTGAGGTCCGAGAACCTCTAGTGCAAACTGCAGTAGAGGATCCCATATGTGAGAAACAGGAAGTTGAACATGTTGATCACGGTGACGCTGATAATAACAAGATGGACATTGTGGGTCAGCATGGTGATGATCATCCATCTTCATCTCATGTTGAGGAAAAAGATGCTCAAATAGAAGATCCTGGGGAAACAAATAACAAAGAAAGTAGTGATTGTGTCGACACATTGAAGGAGGTATATGATAATGGTGATGCTAATCTTACATGTTTGCAGGAATCATTGACAGATGAAAAGCCAGCCAGTGGAGGTGACTTTAAGAGGCCCATTACAGCGATTAGAAGAAATCCACTTGATCAGTCAGGCTGTACAGATATCCCTGAGGAACAGGAGGCAGAATTATCATTGGAGCAAACCACTGAAGGAATGCAAGCTACTACTTCTACTTTTACTTGTACTCAGGGTTTAGATGACAATGTTCACAATTTTGACTTAGTGGAAGAGAATGAGACAATGATGGAAGCATCTGCAAGTGGTGATGATGCAGCTAAAGATGTTAATAGTGGTGGTAATCGGAGCCGCATTATTAATTTGTCTCAAGCTTCTAATTTATCACCTCTTGGTAAAACAAGATATATTTCAGACAGGTCATTGGCATCACTACCAGGAAGAGAGAGATTACTCAATGTACCACTAGAGGGAGATAAATTTTATCCCCGAGGGAGGTGATTATTCTATTTCCTATGTTTTAGTTGTTTTTGAAAGTTCCTTTATAAGGGTAGCTGTATCTATTATCATCTAATCTGTCTACCTTTAAACTTTTTTCAGAGATGAATTATACATAGATGGTTCCCACAAATTTTCAAGAGAGAGGCATCAAGATCAATCGCCCAGAAATTCTAGATTAAATTTTGTGCGTGGCAGAGGGAGGATTACTGGTAGGTTAGACCCCTTACGTAGGGACTGGGATCCTGACCGTGAATTTGCTTCAGAATTTTATAATGGCCCATCAGAGTTTCGTTTCCCAAGAAATAAATATGCATCTGCTGTTGTTGATGCAGACCTTGAATATAACAGTTATAATATTGCTCCTGATGGTGCTTTTATTGGTACTGGTCGGGGAGGGAGGAAGCATTTAGATGATGAGGGAGCAATGTTTCGCCATATGCCCTCAAGAGGGCGGTCTCCTGGAGGGAGAAATGGGCCTGCTGCACGTGGTGGTGTAATGATTCACAGAGTTCCAAGAATGAGTGAAGATGGTTCTGAAGTGGTTGGGCTGAGGCATAGTGAGAAGTTTATGAGCGTTTTTCCTGATGATAGCATGGATCCGATGTTCACACGCCCCCAACCTGCATATGAGGGAGTAGATGCTCATTTTGCCCGAGGTGGTAGGAACTTCTCTTCTGTTCAGAGAAGGGGTCTTCCACGAATTCATTCAAAATCTCCAATGAGATCCAGATCTCGTTCTCCTGTTCAATGGTCATCTCCGAGGAGAAGATCCCAAGATGGTTATGGTGGACATCCAGAATTGCCTCATCGCCGATCTCCAATTTACAGGGTGGAGAGGATGAGGTCTCCTGATCGCCCCTGTTTCACTGGAGAAATCATGGTTAGAAGGAATGGCTCCCCACCATATATGTCCCGACCATCTAATGATTTGAGGGATATAAATTCTGGACGGGACCATGGTCATCCGAGATCTGTTATTCCCAATAGGAGCTCATCTGGTCGGATTTTACTCAGAAACAGGAGATTTGATGATATAGATCCCCGGGAAAGGACAGATGGTGATGAGTTCTTTGGGGGGCCCATGCATGCTCGACATGAGCTTGGTGGTGATCCAAATGGTGATGAGAGAAGAAGGTTTGGTGAGAGACGGGGACCTGTCCGTTCATTTAGGCAGCCATACAATGGTGCTAATGGTGAGAATTTCCATCTTAATTCAGAGGATGGGCCTAGGCCTTTTAGGTTCTGTCCAGAGGACAATCCTGAGTTCCATGAAAGAGGCAACTTGAGGGATAGAGAGTTTGACCGCAGGATTAAGAACCGGCCAGGAAATGCCCCTAGAAGAACAAGAAGTATTGAAGAGCAGGAAGCAAATTTCAGGCAACCATGGCACGATGCTGGGTTTGATGAGATCTCCAGAGTAAAGAGAAAGAGGGATTTCAGATGTGAAATTTAAGTGGAGTTAAGGACTTCTAGACAGAGCTAGTGTTGGCAATTTACAGTGATCAGGAACATTTTATTTGCTCAAAGCACAAAGGAGATTGCTGTTCTGTTTGCTGATGTAATCAAGTTATGGCAGGAACATATGATGCTGGCTTTGCATTTTGGCTACATTTGGTTCAGGACTGGATCCTCATGTACATAGCTGGGTTCTTCTGGTACCATTGTGGCTAAGTCATCAAGAAACTTGTATTAGTGATTCCTACTATTTTGGGCACCAGGGTCGGTGTCAGTTTTATTTACTGAGTTATTTACTGCATAAAAAAATCAAGGAAGTGTTTCTGTGACTTCTTCAGTGGAGATTACCCTTGAGTTTCATAAAGTATCTTCAACTGTTGACTTTGGTGCTTGGTGGCCAAGAGCAGGTATGCAGAAAGGAACTATTAGAATTTAATGTTTTAGCCATCAAGGACTAATTAATAATGTCACTAATTGCCTATTATTTGATCTGCTGCTTCACATTCCTCATTCCGTGTTACGTGAATAATAAATCCTTTAATTTTTTAGGGAGGTAAACATTTAAAGAAATGTAAGGGCCTATTGATGCAGTTTCTGCCGTGGCACAGAAGCTTTTATGAAGTCCCTTATGCGATCTACTTCAGTTTAAATATAGAAAAAAGGAAATTTGCAGGCTTTTATGCAGCTTCTATATAATTTTAAGCTTATATCTGGTTCGAGTTTAATTGAAGGCAATGGATGATTAATTCCGCCCTGGAGTAGACTCTTCTGATATCTTCAGCTAATTCTTGAATGGATGGCTGGCCATGTAAACATTGTCTATGAAAAAAAGTGTTCTTATTGGCTAGGTTGGCGAGATGGAGCTACCACACTTTTTACCTCATTTCAAGTCTTATCTAATATCTTCCAACAAGAGGTTAGTTGTTTTTATGTTGATTACCCTCAAGAAAGAGAATCTTGAATCTTCTTGGGCACTTTTCATCATTGTTTCTGCTCCGTTTATAGCTTCTATGTGTGACTGTTTATCACTGGAAAGTCAGGTGAGTGCCTTATGTTTGTGTTGGTGCCCTGCTGAGTGCTTCTACTTGACAATTGTGACAGTGAGTCTATTTCAAAGTTAGTTAGCTGGTGGGAAGTACTAGGGGTTTCATCTGTTAAAGTTGAAGAACACAGTCAATATATTACATTCTTTTGATCCTCCACGTTTGTTGGTACCTTGTATAGCATGCGGTACTAAAAGACTGTTGGAATGAATAGGTTGGAGATTTTAAGTAACCCTATGAATGTCCGAATTGTCATATTGGCCTTCTTTGCAAGGGTTGCTTGAATAAGTGAGGATGGCTTTATTTGATTGAGTGCATCAGCTGAACAAATGGCCTTTGAGTAAGTCTTGGATGATGTAGAACTGGTGCTTTGTTTTATCCAAGTCCAGAACTTAGATAAGCTTATCATGCTCCTTTTTTTGGTTCAGCATCCAGGTTGAAGTTATTACCTATAGTCATCTTCTTCATCTGTTCTAGAAGTAGAGTAGTAGTAGTAGCAATGATGCTAATAACAGTAGAGTAATAAATAACTGTAACCATAATTATAGAAGTTGCAGGGGAAACAGGGTCCAATTAAAGATTAGAGCTTGCACATGATCAGGGATTTGTGTGGAATTTCCTGGAGCAGATTTTGATGGCCATTGCCTGGGGGATTAGGGGGTTTATGGTACCTGTCCAGTTTGAGTATGCATGTGGATGGTTTTTTCAAGTGTCGACAAATTATAGATAGAAACCAACCCAAAATTTTGAAATTGAGTGGAGGAAGCCATGACAAAACAGCCAAAAATTGACTGGAGAAAGTGAGGGATGCTACAAGTAAAGACATCTCTCTCATGGTTTCAAGTGTGTTTACTTTCCCTCAATGATAATAACTGCTGCTATAGCAACCCCTGGAAATGATTTTACCTGCATACGTGTGGTTTTAAACTGGTAATGCTAAAGATATCAGACAAATGAACATGTGCTGGTAGCAGATTTTGCTTGCTGCCATTGCAGTGTGCACGACATGGACATTAACCATGTTCAAAATAACGTGTTCAAAAATGATTACGTGTTACTGTCTTGTCATGTCCTGTGTCCGGTTGAGTGCATAGCAACAGTGGACCGATGTTACTGTCTTGTCATGTCCTGTGTCCGGTTGAGTGCATAGCAACAGTGGACCGAAGCGAAGCCTTCCCTGCTAGTTTGGTAGCAAGTCTTGGTAAATTTGGTGCCGACTGTTTGACTTTGAGGTGGCATTAGACTTTAGTCGGTGGATAGAATTTGAGGTCAAGTTGGACCAAACCTACAGGCTACAAGCTAGCTTGGGGATAATGATCAGGAGTTTTATGTTGACATTGACTAATGTTTGGGGTGTTATAAATTGATCTAATTAAAATTGACTAATCTTTTTCTTCACAAATTTTTTTTGGCTGATCTTTAACTTATAAAAGAAACTTATATAATAGGATATGATTTGATAATTCACTAAATCTTCTATCAATTTGGATGTTATGTTCTGCATGATGCTTTTTAATAATAATGACAACCCAATTCTAGCGTTATTCATGGCTGACAGCCCTGGTGACATTTTACTACATGACTTGTGAGCGGTTGAGTTTTCAGCGAATCACAATAATTGCATATGGAGCAATGTTGAGGACATTGATGAAATATAAATTCGTTATTATCTACACTTTTTTTTATTTCATTATAATAGCAACTAGTTAACTCGTTGAATTATATAAATGAAAGAAGTACCGGGTATACAGTTGTAGATTTTACTCGCTATATCCTATATATGCATATATGTAGTGTGGATTCAGTCTTAAGGTACTTGGTATCTTGTTGACCACAGTCGCTGCACGCCTGCACCCTTTAGACTTTGGAAACGTTGACGGCAAAGTCAGAGCTGTCCAGTCAAGTGGATGAGTAGCAAGTAGCAAATAAGTTATTTGACGTCATATTTAAAAAATAATTCATTACATAATAAAAAAGTATAGTGCGCTTGTGTCGTGTGTGAGAGGCAAAAGAAGGGTTTAAGTCGCAAAAAGAAGTTTTATATATATACATTTAAATTATGTTAGAAAATTATTTTTATTTTGTACAAATATGAATAAATAAAGATTTGAATTTTTTTTCTTTATTTTGAGAAACAGTAAAGATTTGAACTTGGTGTTATTAATTTAATTTTTTGAAAAAAATATTAGCTGTATAACATATTTATGAATGAATGAATGAGATATTTGATTTTTCTACGTGACTCGCCAGGTAAGTTAAGATTGGGGGGACTAGTCGCTGCATAAATGGCTGTCCACCTTTCTCTCTAAAAAAACAAAAAAGGAACTGTCAGTCTATAATCCTATTCTCTTGAGCCTCTGTTTGATCAAGATTAAATTTTCGCATAAATTCTGTTTGCTCAATTTAGGTTCCTTTTAAAAGGTATAGTTGTACTTTATTGAGCGAGAAAATGAAGGACTGGTTTGCCTCTTGCAGCCTTGGCCAGTTGCGTGACTCACGTGGGTATTTTGGAAGCTCTAATAATTAAATTGGGGCATAAAGATGTCTGGTAGGGCTTCTAATTCTACACCTATATAAGAAAAAGACGCAGCAAATATAGGCCTAGTACCACACCCTACTGAAAAAATTATTTAAAAATAGTGTTTGGAATTGTTATTGATTTATTTTCAAACAAATTTAAATTTATTATTGAAAATTAAATTTATTATTGAAATTATATTTTTGTCCAGACAATAACAATCGGTAATAATATTAATTTGTGGTGGCATCTGTATTGTACTCATTTCTGGGTAACATCATGATTCATTAACGTGTCGTTTGGGACCATCTGATTTCGTCGCTTCTTGCAAATGCTAAAAAAGGCTTCTGAATTTTGAAAGTCTGAGAATTGAATCTTCGGAATGCTCATTCAATTAATTTATGCAGATTATTTAATTAATAAATCATTAGAGTTATTCTTTCAAAAAAATAAAAATAAAGATCTCAGTCGGCCATCGTGTATTAACATACTGTAATAACTTAACCGATTTTTTTTTCGGTTCCAGTTGCTCATTGCTGGCTTGCGATCTTTGTGAGCCACCGTCCGCTGACATCAATACTAGCTATGATTCTTTTGGAGCCATATTAAATTAATGATAAGATGTGAGGCGATATTGGGCTTAACTGATTGATACTATTGGGCCTCGTTTGTCGCTAAATTGTATGACCTTCGATATATTGCACTAACGTAGATTCCTCTTTTTCTTCTTTTTCTTTTTTAGGGAAAAGATTTATGCTTGCTCTTTTTTTTTTCTTTTTTTTATTCGATAGTTTTCTTCTTCTTTTTTGAGAAGAGGGGATTTAGCTGGCTAGTTGTGGTCCGTTAAAAAATAAATTGAGTAAAAGTAAAATGGTACATTCAAAAAAAATTTTAAGCTCGTTCAAAGAGGAGATAAAATACAAAAACCAACAATAAATTCATTAACAGACAAATATTAAATTTCAAAAGAGAATATAAAATTGGAATTATATAATCACAAGTTGTGTCTTCTTGTTAGCGATGGATCTAATACAAATACAAGTTGGGGTATCTCTTACTAGTTACTAGTGACACATTGCATCGACCTTATATGCAGTGAAAAGAGGACAATGGTTAATTTAAGTGTTCCTAAAAGCCTTATTAGATATAAAGATAATATTGCTTATGAAAAAGTATAGAGTGGCAAAGAGGGGAAGCAAGAATTGATGTCTGATATGTTAGATAGTTGTGGGGGCGGAAATATCAGAATTCATATTTGGGCCTTGGGCCTGATCTGAGAGTATTAGCTTCTCCAAAGGGTTACAGGACGGAGACAAAGGCACCTAACTTGAGGGCCCATAAGCTCACCGTTGGGTCATTGGCCACTAAGACAGGTCCGAGGAGAAGGGTCTCCTCAGACCAACTGAAACAAAGGCCACAAGGTACACCTCGACGCTTAAAGAGAAACCCGTGCAACTCAGCAGGCAAGGTTACACTCCAGCGGCATGCAAGAGGGGAGAACAAGTGGGACGTACTCCACAGAAAATTGTCACCACTGCATTAAAGGCTCCACACCTACCTCTCTGCCCGCATTAATGAATAAGTGACATCTAAGGGGACGGAGAGCAGCCTTATAGCCGCCCTAGAAAGATTTCAAGAGAACGATGGATGGGAAAAGTATCTGCATTTATGACTCCGTGAATATAAACAAGGGGAGGAGGAATATAAAAGGAAGGGGGAGAGAACATTGGGGGGACTTTTTTTTCTAAAATAAAGGAGGAAAACTTCTTCGAAAAAAACAGAAGAGACCAACTCAGAACGTCCTCGGCTCATATCCGAGGAGAGCCCTCGCTGCACCACAGCCTCTTTGCTTGCAACCGTGGTTCTAGCCCAATACCATTGCTTTTCATCGTTCTAAGAAACCTAGGTCTCAAGCCCGCTCTCTATAAATTTTATTATTCGAGACTGTTTGGGTCAACTCCATCGCGTATTTGAGTCTGGGCTCAATTTGTGTTCTTACAATAGTGTTATCAAAAATAAAAAGAAGAAGAAGACAGATATAGGGTTTGTAATAAATTATATAGCAGGTTCGATTGAATGATGGATAAAATAATATTTTTATGCTTAATAAGACAAGGGGCATGGAAATAAAGACTTGAATTATGCAAGTCTATTAGGGTTTGTTTGGTTTAGAGGATGAAAAATATAATTTATATAAGTGGAATGATAGAAATATAGTTTATATAAATTTACTATTATATCCTTAGTACATAATATGTAAAATATAATTTCTTTATACTCATTAGTGAAGAAGAAAATATTAATTATTAATAATTAAAATTAAAAAAATATAATTATATATAATATAATATATTAATTTTTTTTTACTCATTATATTATTTTTCTTTATTATTATATATGACATATTAGTGGCTTGAAAAAATTTTGCAAAGAAAGAAAAAAATTGGAACTGCACATGTTTGATATTTTGACTGTTTCATGTGGTTGTGGCTATGCAAAAAAAAAAACAAAGGCAAAAATGCAAAATTGACCCTCTAACTTTCAGTCTTTTTCATTTCAATTCTCTAACTTTTAATTGTTGTCAATTTGGTACTCCATTAAACTCTAATTATGTCTTGCCGTTAATTGAACCAAAATGACGTCGTTTTGGCCTTTTTTTTTTTAAATAAAATTTGGAATTTAAAGAAAATTTTTAAAAAATTGATATTAAAAAAAGAAAAGTGTAAGGGCACAAATCGTGCTGGACCAGAGTTAAACTTTCTGACCAGGCTAATGGGCCCTAAACAATTAATTTATAGAGAGTGAGCTCCCAATCTAGGTTGTTTAGACGATAGATAACACAAAGGTTGGATTAAATCATATAACTCATGCACTCGTCTCCTCAGAAATGTAATATTGAATTGTATACATTGATGCCTAGGACCATCCTTTCTCCCCCCGCATCTTCTTCTTCCTTTTTCTTTTATAGGCCTTTCTCTCCTTCTTATTTCTTCCACGTGTAGTCCAGGTGTTTCCTTTTTGAATACTTGTCTCATCATTCCCTCTTACTCCAATCTCTGGTGGTGAAGGTAAGGTTGAATTTCAATGCTCAGGAGTCACTTCATTATTAATGCGGCCAGAGAGGTAGGTATAATGCCTTCAATGTGGTGGTAGCAGTCTTTTCTCTGATATTTGTCTATCAGCTTCCTTTATCCCTTATCCTCATTCTCTTAGTTATTGTATGTAAGGTCCTTAGTACGAGAGTCCTTGAACTGCTGTATCAGTAATACTGTCCTCGCGCGGCATGCTGCCGAGGACAAGATCATCCTCGAACGTCATGTCTTGTGGCGTTTTGCTCCTGTATGGTACCTTCCTTTGTCACGTGGCCTCATAGGCTAGAGTTATTATGTCCTCGGACCATTTTATGTTGTCAGATTGGGCTTTACTCTTTACGGGAGCCTTTGGGCTGGCCCAATACGTGTTTTGGGCCCATGGGCACTACAAAAAGAAAAAAAAAAAAGCAATCATTCCACACTCAAATCACTGACTGAAAAAAGCTTGTAAATTTCCTACACACTTCTCAAACCAAATCATTTAAGCTTGCCCATTGCATCCCTTGATTCATAGAAAAATCGATGACATGAACTCGATTCTTGCCTTTGAACGCTTCGGAACCATACATAAGAAGAGGACCCTTCCTATTAATGTAGCAGCGGTTTCTCATCTTACCTTTTCCACAACGGATGGAATGGCTTTCCTTTGCCTTATCGGCGTCGGGGGCAGCATCGATCTGCTTCAAAGCCTTGAGAGCTGCAAAGGTCTTCTCCAAGCTCTCAGCCGAGTCACTGATAACGAGTGGGAACTCAAGAATAGACTCGATTCTGTGACCACAAGCTTGAACAAGAGATGGGATAGCGGAAGCAGCAATGGCTGAAACGATGGCGTATCGTTTTTGGTTCATGTTGACCATCTTATGCCAACGACGCCAAATCTTAGTAGGAGCGAACATGAGACCACTGTGACACGTGTTTCTGAAGGCTCCTTGACCAGCATGGTGGGTACCACCACCGACGACATGGGGCGACCGGTACCCCAGGACTAGGCAGAGGTATGGCGTCCAGCCTTCTTGGACACGGCGTAAGGTTGACGCTTGTTGTTGGAGATCTGAGCGTGGACGAAGTTGATGATGTCGGACCGGATGGAGGCTTTCATGACACCGGGCAAAGCAATGATGGTGATGGTATCAGTGGCCATGTCACTTTCGAGGGATTGGACAGTGACAAGGGGGCGCACGACGGTTACTGCAGTGGCCATTGGAGAAGGTGGGGGGGGGGGGGAGGTTGACTATACAAAGCTTTACCTGGAATAGCTTTGAGATCATAATCAGAATTCAGAAGAGGAAGATTCGTAAAAAACTTGGGTGAGATTATTCTGATTCTGTTTATTATTATTGTTACTTGTGCGTAGGAAATTCACAAGCTTTTTCAATGAGTGATTTGGGTGTGAAATGATTCCTTAGTTTTTTTTTTTTTTTAATTTTCTTTAAATTCTGAAATTTATAAAAAAAAAAAAAATAGTCAAAATGGTGTCATTTTGGTTCAATTAAAGGCAAGACATAACTGAAGTTTAACGGATTATCAAATTAACAACAATTGAAAGTTAGAGGACTGAAATGACAAAATTAAAAGTTAGAGGACTGAAATGAAAAAGACTGAAAGTTAGAGGATCAATTTTGCATTTTTGCCAAAAACAAAAGATAAGCAATTGGGAGAGAGGTATCAGATGTATTTCATGTGCTGGAGGAGTGTAAGTGAGACTTAATTTAGGGCAATATGGTAATTGGACAAGCAACAAGCTTTTCATGCTTGTATTCTCTTCATTTTGGAGAGACAAATTTTGTGTGGGCCTGAGTGGAAAATACCGGGGCCCATCTGAAAATTTCTTTCCCCACCCTTCTTACCAAACAACACATAAACTCATTTTCTCTCCATCATTTTCCATCCACCTTATTCCACCTCAAACCAAACACATCCTTAAAGATGAAATCAGATAGCATTGGATGATATAAAAAATAAAATTATTATAATAAGCTTTTTAATGGAAAATGCACAAGTAGAATCTCTTGTATTTCTAACAGAGACGTCCAAGATTCAAGTTACTCTTTTTCGGTTATCAAATTATATATTAAGGTCCCATTATAGGTTTAAGCAAGAGACACAATAGAATTTCCTTGCTGTGACTAGGTTTAAGCAAGAAACACAATAGTATTTCCTTGTTGTCAGTCACAATTGTTTAGGTTTTATTTAAAATCTATAATTCAATTAAAACTACAACAATATTATATTTCCATAAGCACATTAAATCCAGCAACGTGATTTGTCTATAAATAGAACCATGTGATTGAATTTGATAGAGGAATTTTTTTTTTTTTTTAGAATACTATTTTTAACACACACGGAAACAAAGAAAAATGTTTTAAAATACTGACAATAGAGCATATCCAAAAGTACACAGGCATAATATTTGTTCACAACTACACGGTTTGTTGTGTGTTACTTGTAATCTAGCTGATAATATTGTTACTCTTGATCAATGGACAATGTTAATAATTATGAAAAATATTGTCTTGCGCTGGGAATCTTGTAACTCAGATATATCAAAAAAAGAAAAATGTTATCTCCATGTCAGTACTTTGATTATTAAACCATTAAAGAATATAGATTGAGTAGGCATACATTTTTCCTTCAAAAGAAAAGATAGGAAAATCCTTTTATAGGCGGGACATTTTTTCCTTTTTTCATTTTCCTTATCCCTTTACCCAATTAGGATTTTGGATTTTATAAAAAAAAAAAAAATTGAAATTTCGTTTGTTGGTTTGTCTGTCGCTCATCTTTCATCAAAATAAAAACATTTCTCCTTTGTAAGAACAAAAAACATGGGTAGAGTTCGTCGTTGAAACATATAATAGCAACAATAGGCCCTAAACTACACAAAAATACGTTAACTGATAATATAGCATAACCATATTTCTCTTTCTCTCTTCCCAAACACGACCTTACTTTGACCATCGCTACAAACCTCTCTCTCTCTCTCTCTCTCTCTCTCTGAAATCTTCGAATTCCTACCTCCTCCAAATTCATTTTTCATTTCGTTGTGTTCTGGCCAAGTTTGCTTTCTATTATTATTACAATTTTAAAATTTTTTTTTTGTTGGGTTATACATATCTTTTTTTTTTTTTGGGTTATATTTGATATAAAATTTTGCTTCTACATATCTTCGATTGGTTTTGAATCCCCCGACTCAGCTTCAAGATCCACAGTCTCTGTTAATTCAAGCATTTTTTTTTGAAGGTTCGAATCGTTTCCGATTCTTCTTCAGACAATATTTAGGGTTTTTGTATTAATTGCATAAACTTTTTTTTTTTAAAAATTTTATAAACATTTTTAGTATGTGATTAAAGTGAAAACTATGTGTTTGCTTATTGGATTAGTTTTTTGGTGCATAATCAGGATGTGAATAGAGATGATGAATCAAGTAGGTAGCACTGAGACAATCGCTCCGGCGGACCCTAATTCCCTCGAGGTACTATTATTGCTTTTCTGTTAATCTGTTTTTGATAGTATATGAGTTCAAATGAATGAATGAGTGCTTTTGGGAATTATTGCCTACATGTTTGTTTGTGTTTTTGGTAGGAACTATTATAGCTTTCTTATTAATTCGTGTTTGATAGTGTGCATTCAAATGAATGCTTTTGGGAATTATTGCTAGTGGGTTTGTTTGTGTTTTTGTGAGTAATTTTGTTAGTGGGTTTTTATTGAGTGAACCTTTTGAGGGCTTAAAGCTTGGTGTCTCCTTTTGAGAGCTTATTAACTAGGAAGCATGGAGACTTCATTTGGGGGTGCTGTACCGGTGTCGTATCTGTCGTGTCATGCTATAATTTTTTAGAAATTACTCGTATTTATGTGTTGTACCCGTATCCGTGTATCCTAGCTTATTAATGGCATATTGATGTGTCGAAATAAGTATCCTAGGGTTAGTTATATCAAGCTACATTTCTCAGTTGCTTTGCAAATAGTTTTTTATTTTTATTTTAATTTTTTTTTAGGGAAACACTATTTGAGTGTATTTTTTTTAAAGCTTATTTTATTGTAAAGGGACTGAGGAACTTGCCTTTGATTGTTTTGTTAGTTGATATCGTTGGGTTTCCCGGGTGAAGCCTTATTGGGTTATATTTGTAACATTATCTTTCAACCTAGTATACAAATAACCGGATACACTTTTAGTTGTTTATTGTCCAATTTTAATAAATTGTTTTTGATGAAGTCACCACTTCCTATTTCAACAAAATCACATCTACACAGATTCAAAATTGAATCATAATTTGTTGTTTATTTTGTTGTTCTTATAAAATTACAAGTCCATTGTGAGTAAACAGTTCAAATTTACTTAAACTATGTGCTCTAGTTCAAATTGCATTTCTTCTACTTGTAAGAGCAAGATGGAGGTAGAGATCGTGGGTTCAAGACCCACCAATTGTTTGGGTAATTTACGAATAGAAATAAAAATTTTACATGTCCTGTGCATGGGTTTTACATGCAATTTAGTCATCTTGGACAAGGGATTGTCTAATTGATTGGTGTCGATGGCCTGTTAACGGATTATGTTGGATTGGATTGCTAGGTTATTTTTTAGTATCCCATACTTCTTTTCCCATTTTCTTAAAATCTATTCAATGCATATTTCAACTCTTTAACAAGTACTTTTGTTAAATTCATGTATTTTCTTGGTTGCTACAAACGTTAACATATGTATTTTTTTTTTCAGAATCGACACGTAGTTGATGCAAGCCAAGGACAAACATCTTATTTTCCTCCAACAAGTGGGCCTGAAGCCATATCATGGACCATTCACCGGGTGGATCATAGCTCCACCCAGAATGGGATTCTTCCTAGTTCCACTTCCACTTACCAATATGATTACCAGACACAGCCACCCACAAGAAATGTTCAGGATGGCCTAAATGCAGCATCGCTCCCATCTAGTTCATCGAGTGTGGGAGCAACAAATGTATCACAAGATTACAATGGCTATGCATCATACCCTAATTCTACTGATCCATATGGTTATGGAAATACAGGATATCCTGGATACTATAATAACTATCCGCAGCAGCAGCAGCCTAACCATTCTAGCTATCAGCAGCAGCCTAACCACTCCAGCTATCAGCAGGAACCTAACCACTCCAGCTATCAGCAGGAACCTAACCACTCCAGCTATCAGCAGCAGCCTAATCACTCCAGCTATCAGCAGCAGTCTAATAATTCCAGCTATCAGCAGCAGCCTAATAATTCCAGCTATCAGCAGCAGCCTAATTCCAGCTACCAGCAGCAGCCCAATTCCAGCTACCAGCAGCAGCAGCCTAATTCCGGCTACCAGCAGCAGCCTAATTCCAGCTACCAGCAGCAGCACTCTAACCCTTCCTATTCACAACCTGTGGGAGCATATCAAAACACAGGTGCTCCTTATCAGCCTCTTTCCTCATTTCAGAATACTGGATCCTATGCTGGGTCTGCAAGTTATTCAAGCACTTACTACAATCCTGGTGATTATCAGACATCTGGAGGTTACCCAAGTAGCGGTTACAGTAATCAGACTACCACTTGGAGCGATGGCAGTTATGCAAATTATACTCCCCATCAATATGCAAACTACACGCCAGACTCAAGTACCAGTGCTTATAGTTCTGGTACTGTGACTGCACCTTCCTCACATTATCAACAGCAGCAGTACAAGCAATGGGCGGACTATTACAGTCAGACAGAAGTTAGCTGTGCTCCTGGGACGGAGAATATGACAGTTGCTAGTAAATCTAATGTTGGGTGTCCAATTCCTGGTGTTAGTAGTGGATATTCAACATCAACTACCCAGGCACCACCTTCTTACACCCCATCTTGGATGCCGGAATCTAGTTCATCTGAATTCTCTTCAGTGCAGGTTTTTATTTCCTTCTATACAGGATTTAGAAGATGTTATTTCACCAGTACTTGGCTGTGTTTGATATTCTGATGCATGACACACACACACACACACACACACACACAGAGTATTCATAGTTATAATAATCTTCTATTGAGTGGTTGTGCAAACTTATAATAAGTGATGCAACCACATCACTTCAGATGCTTGTGCTGTATTGTTTTCATGACAGAGACACCGAGTCTTCTCTTGGGTTAATTAATTATTTGGCAATAATGCTTGGTAGTAAAAAATGTCGTTGTCTTTCTCTGGCTTTTTCTTGTCAGCCTGCTGCAGGAATTAGCAGTACCAGTGATGCTTACTGGCAGCATGGGGCTCCAAGTTCCCAAATTCACATTACTAGTCCTATGCAACCACAATCTCAAAAGCCTTTGGATCCAAAAACTTCTTATGATAGCTTTCTGGATCAACAGAAAGCTGCATATTCTCAAGGACATAATATACAATATCCTGCCACTCATCAGGTGCCCCAAAGTTATCAATCACCTGCTAATCATCAGGTGCCCCAAAGTTATCAATCACCTGCACAAACTGTTGCATCTTCGGATACACGAAGGGTAAGCAAACTGCAGATTCCAACAAACCCAAGAATTGCTTCAAATTTGACTTTTGGTTTACCAAAAACCGACAAGGATAGCTCTACAACTGGTGCAGCAGTAAAACCTGCTTATATTAGTGTTTCACAGCCAAAGGCAAATGAGAAAGTATTGTCTAATGAAGCTGCTGATTCTATGCTTAAGGTGAGACTCCTGCTTTGTTTTACTGATGCCTTTTCAATAATGTTATCCGTAGAACTTTTGCAAGATCAACTGTAGATATTGACCATTACCATCAATTGAAGTAATTTTTAGCAATTACTTATTTTGTAATTATAAATAATGTAAGATTTAGCAGATATGGAAAGATATATTTGCTAAATTAAGGAATTGCATGACATATTCCCTTTTTTTTTTCAAATGCTGGAAGCTTGTTTATTTTTTTTGAGCTACAAATCTTGTGATGCCATGTTTTTAGAAAACGGGTAGATTTTAATGTTGCTAAAGTAAGGCATTGTATATTTTCCTAATGCTGGATTCTTGTATATTTTCCTTGGAGGTATAAGTCTTGCAATGCAATGTTTGGGGAACCATAACCTGTGGAGCTGCAAGTTTTTGGGTTGATGGTTTTTTTTTTTTTTTTTTTTTTTGGTTTTTAGTTTTGTAGGTATTGATTAGGATTATTATAGTGGATGCAGTATGTTCTTCCTGCATATTATTTGATGTCATTGTATGATGGGCATTTATAAATATAAACTCTAATCTTGTTGTTTAATTGTTCACATTTCTAAACTCTAATTCTTTGAGGGCATTGTGTGACAAGGAATTTATTCTGCTGTTTTTAGATTCTCTTTCTTTTTCTTCCTGTACATAAGTTGTTTTGCTTCTCTTTGCTGTTTGTACATATCTTCTTCGTCTACTTCATTTCTTTGATGGAGTAGTTTCTTTTTAATACATTTTTCTTAACTACCCAAAAAAAAAAAAAAAAAAAAATTAATACAACATATTGAATTTATTTATGATAAATTATTGATTGTTTCCAAAACTTGAGTTGTTAGAAAATGGTGAATTTAATCACTTAACCATAATCTTAACACATCCCCTCACATGTGGGCCCAAACTCCCCCTCATGCTCCACTTGTTTTGATGGAAAGCCTTATGTAAAGATAGTTTTCACGTTTTCCTGTTTTTGGTGGTATAAAAAATATGGGTAAAAGGAAAACTATCTCTTGAGTTCTCTTATTTAGCTTGGCATGAAATAACTTTTTTTTTCTCCAGTTTCCACTAAAATTTTCCAGAAAACAACTCTATTTCACGCCAAGCTAAATAAGGGAAATAAAAAAAATAACTAATTTTAAGATTGCTGCTAAACATAGGAAAATGAGATAGTTTCCCAGGAAATGCTTTTTGAAAAATGATTTATTTTCCAAAAAAATGTTAATGTTGAAAGAAATGGTGCGTTAATAGGTAGATCCCATTATGTGGGATTCTATACATTTTAAATAGGAGGTAGAGTGGAAACATAGATCAAACTCAGGATTTCTTACTCTATTATGATGATAAATTATTGATTGCCCCAAAGCTTAAGTTGTTCAGAATGATAAATTTAATAACTTAACCATAATTTTAAAATTTTGAATATATTAGTGAATGTTTTTTATTTTGTTTGCTTTCTCCGTCCATGCAAGTGAGTCCTACTATTTGGCTGAGTTGCAATCTATAATTTTTCATTTATTTATACAGTTTATGATGTTCAAGGACTGGAGAATGTTGATTTTAGTCGCTTACGTAGTCTTTTCACCTCATTCATGTTTGGTGGCTCTACATTTCCTGCTGCCTTAAGTTCACCTGTGTAGTCAATTTTGAAAATTTGGAATTTAGTTTTTGGGCTTATGATTATTTCAGTGACAAGAGTTGCTATCAAATGCTTGGATGATATTCATATGGTTTATTCTTACTATCCAATGTCATGATATAAAGCAAATTGACCCGAGAATATTATGGTTCATGACCCAACGGTTTCACACTGTAGTTAAATGACTGTTTTGCTCCATGCAGCCTGGTACGTTCCCCAAGTCACTATGTGGCTATGTTGAAAGGGCTTTGGGTCGCTGTAAAGGTGATATGCAAATGGAAGCTTGTCAGGATTTCATGAAGGAGGTAAGCCACTTGGGTTGAAGTCATTGAACTTCCCAGTTTTGCACTTCCAATTGTGATTTCATGAATGTTATCCCCACCCCCCCTCCACCCCGGGTGGTAGTGCGTGACCCCCTGCAGCACACGTTCCGCTCTCCTTTCTTCCTTGGCTTGGTTATATGTGTCTTTGTTGATCATGGCAGCTTCTAGTGTAAGGTTTGAAATTGTCTAACATGCTGTGATAAGGAAAACTGTGTAAGAAACCCAAGAAAAGAAGTAATAAGTTAGATAGGATATAAACCCCAAGGGTTGGTATAATGTTTTCCAAGGCTCATGATATATGAGGTCCTAGGTTCAAGTCTTCTAGTCAGCACCTTGAGGCCATCCCCAACGGATTTCTCTCTATAATTACCCAATGTGTGTGGGACGGGAGACTACACACATCTAGAGACCCGCATTAGCAAAAACAAAAAGAGAGAAAAAGAAAGAAAAGAAATTAGAAAGGATATAAAAGTTGTAGAGCTTTGAAGAATGAATTGTGTAAAATTACTGTACTCTTTCCATTCCATTTAATTTGTCATCCTTTCCTTTTAGGATGCCACAATATTATCTACTTCAAAATGTCAAATCCTCTGATTATATGGATTTTCAGATTATTATTATTTTTTTTTGAAGTATAAAAGAGCTAAATGTCTTTGTGAAAAGTTTTGGGGTCAGTTTGGAAAAGTAATGAGCTTATTTGAATATGATAAGCATTAAATGCTGTCTTCTCAAAAAATTGATGCAGAGATGAACAAAACGGGGGGCGGATAAAGTAAACTACAAAAGCTCAGTGCAGTTACTCTTATTTTACCTCATTGCTACATTTGGTTTCTATATGAATTATAGTTCCCATGAAAATATTGAGCATTATACTTATCAATAGAACCCAAAAGAAAAAGGCCTCATCTCCACTTAGTAGTTAGGTGATTTCTTCATCATTTGTTGGTTCAACCTACTCACTTTACAATCAAATCGAAATAGTCACACTGTCAGATCTATGTTAAGGGCAAGAATATTGGCTTCTTAGTTATTGAGATTGAATTTGCAGAATTTCTCTCTGTTGTGACATTTAAATTATTTATGTTCCTACTTATATCTTAATTGAGCTTCATTGACATCTGCTCTCTAGACATACATACTTGCATCCACCCACCCACCCATCCACTGGCATGCATGCACACAGACGCACGAGTGTTTTCCATTATCATTTTTAGCTGTCCCAAAAGTGTTTTCCATGTTCACCAAAAGCCAACCAGTTTTCCATTATATGACTTTTTTCACAAGTAATCACTAGATTCACTGCACATTCAAATTTTTATTATTTTAACAGCTTCATCATATGGCTTTTTTTTTTTTTTTGGTGATAAGTAATAAGTTTTATTAGGACATATTGAACAGGAGGTATACTAGATGTAAAAATAGCTAAACAATAAAAGTACAACTTTGTATAGTATTGATATGGGAAATGATAGATGTTGGTCAAGCTAGAAATTTTTTTTTTTTGATAAGAGTGATATATATACGAAACGCTACTCTATGCAAGAAAAACACAGAGCAAACTAGAAAATTACAAGGAGAAAAGAAAACAGGGAAAATACAAAAAAGAGAAAACCAAACAACAACTTAATTACAAAAGAGAGAGAGCTAAGAAAAGAAGGGAGAGAATCACTAGTTGTGAGTCCCCAAGCCCGAGACTAATAAAAAAGAGTTCCACTAAAAGATGCAAGTATCTGATCACCAGAACTATCCAAATTTTCGAAAGTCCGTCGATTCCGTTTCTTCCAAAGACACCATAGTATCCACAATGGAATTAAATTCCAGATCTGAGACGAATGCTTCCCTAACCAATTCCACCAGCCAAAAAGCAAATCTAGAATCAATCTAGGTATGACTTACGACACTCCAAAAGTTATAAAAACAAAGCTCCATAACCGATAAGCCATCTCGCAATGAAGAAGTAAGTGGTCCACCGTCTTCCTTCAATGTCGATACATAATGCACCGATCCACAAAATCCAAGCCTCTCAATCTCAGAGTATCATCCTTTAGGATCTTATTCTAAGCTACACGCCAAACAAAGAAAGAAACATGTCTAGGGACCTTAACTTTTCATATACCTTTCCAAGGAAAGACAATTGAGGGAGAATCCCCAACTAGTTATAATACAACCGGATGTCAAAATCCCCATTAGGCTTCAACTTCCATCTCAACCGATCTCCAACATCCATTGAAGGGGTATTGGCTCCCAAGATACGAAGAAAATGCAGCCCTTCATCCTTCTCCCAATCATTAAATTCCCGAATAAAACGAACATTCCAAATTCTTCTATCCTCCGCCTCTTGCCTTGACAAAGAAGCTTCTACAGAGGCCTCCTTATCCATAGCAATATCATACAGCCTCGGGAAAGCCACTTGAAAAGGTTGATCTCTGTGCCACCCATCTTACCAAAATCTCACTCTATTCCCTAACCTAACAACAAATTGAGTATTTTTGCTAAAATCCTCCCAGCCTATACGAATACCTCTCCACAAATCACACCCATGAACTCCCCTACCTAACTTAGAAGTCCATCCCCCCACTCTTCCCCAAACTTTGAAGCTACCACCCTCCTCCACAGTTGATTCTCCTCTTTCCCAAACTGCCACAACCATTTCCCCAATAATGCCTTATTGAAAGAAGCAAGTTTCCTTATACCTAAACCACCGTTGGCTATGGGCACACAAACTTTATCCCATTCTACCAGATGAATCTTGTTATCACTCCATAGAAAATCCTCTTGCAATTTTTCAATTCTATTAGTCACATAAGTAGGAATGGTGAATAGCGATTGATAGTAGGTAGGAAGACTAGATTACGTACTCTTAAGTAACATCAATCTACCCCCCTTCAACAAATACAACTTCTTCCACCCGACCAGCTTCCGCTCAATTTTTTCCAAGATAGGATTCCAAATTGAAGGAGAGTTATGTGAAGCCCCCAACGGCATGCCAAGATAAGACATGGGTAAAGTTCCAACTCCGCAACCCAGAATTTCAGCCAAGGCATGCACATCATCTACCTCCCCTATTTAGACCATTTCACTCTTGTGCACATTGACCTTCAAACTTGTCATAGCCTGAATACAAAGTAACAACTGAATATGCAGAATTTGCTCCGCATTTGCATAAAAAAAAAAAATAGCGTCATTTGCAAATAATAGATGTGAAACACATTCCCCACCACCCCTCCTACCCTCAACTTTAAAACCACGAATTAAGCCAACTCCCTCCACTCTTCTCAACATCCTATTGAACACCTCCATCATAATCAAAAGCAACATAGGAGATACCAGATCCCCTTGTCTTAAGCCCCTTGAGCTACGAAAAAAATCAGCTGGAGACCCATTAATCAAGACCGAGAACTGAACTGTGGATATACAAGTACGAATCCACTTACACCACTTCACCCCAAAGCCTATCCTATTCAACAAATCCATTAGAGCCTTCCAATTCACATGATTGTATTCTTTCTCAATATCAAGTTTACACATGACCCCAAGAACCCGACTCTTCACTCGGCTATCAACACATTCATCACAATAAGTAGTGAATCAAGAATTTGTCTCCCACCCACAAAGCTATTCTGAGTTTCAGAGATCAACTGATCTAAAACTATTCGCAAATGATTTGCCAAAACCTTAGCCAAAATTTTATACACACTCCCCACCAAGCTAATAGGCCGGAAATCTCTAATATTAGAGGCATCATTCTTTTGGAATTTAAGCAATGAAAGTAGCATTAAGAGATTTTTCAAACTTACAATATTGAAAAAACTCATCAAAGACCGCTAAGATGTCTTTTTCCATTACTCTCCAACAATGATGATAAAAAGCCATAGTAAACCCATCTAGACCTGGAGTTTTGTCCCCTTCCAAGTCTTTTACAACTTGAAAAATCTCCTCTCTCTCAAACTTTCTTTCAAGCCAAACCCTCTCCATATCCCCAATACAATCAAACTCCAAGCCTTCTACAAAAGGCCTCCACCCCTCAGATTCCTTATATAATTTTTTATAAAACTGTACTACCTGAGCAATTACCTCGGATTCCTCCTCAAAAACCACCCCATCCACCTCCAATATCCTCATATGATTATGCCTTCTATGGGAGATTGCCATCTTGTGAAAAAACTTGGTGTCGTTATCCCCTTCCTTAATACATAACATCCTAGATTTTTGTCTCCAATTTCTTCCAAAGAAAGAAGATGCTCCACCTTGGACCTTAACTCTACCCTATAACATTTCTCCCCATCAGTGAGTCCAAGCTCCTCTTCCTTAGCATCTAAAGTTTTCAACTCCTCCAGCAATTGTTTCTTATGACGATCTACATTTCCAAACTCTCTATGATCCCACTGAATTATGTCCTCCTTCAATGCCTTTAGTTTCTTGGCAAGCACAAAACTAGGTGTACCCACAAATGAATGCCGATTCAGCGATTCCTCCAGGATTGAACTCTATCCACAAACCCATCTGTCTTCAACCACATATTTTCAAACCTAAAAGGACTCTTCCCCCTCACGATTCCCCCTGCCTCCAAAAGAATTGGATTGTGATCTGAAATGGTACGAGGTAAAATCCTTTGAGTGATCAAAGCTTTATCAATCGTAGACATTGATGGTTTATCTGTACCACTAGGCCAAGTATAGCTACCTCCTTTCAGCGGCAAATCAATCAAATTAAGGTCCTTAATAAATTCAGAGAACCTTTCCATAGCTGGAGTAATACGTGTTCCACCCAAACGTTTGCTTGGAAACCGTACAATTATATTTATAAATTTGTTTTTCTACTTTGATTTTCAGTGTCATTTACATTAGTTTTTTTTTTTTTTATATTTATTTTATATTAGTTTAGTTATTTTCTAATAATATATATTTTCTATTTTTACCTTTGTTTTCAGATGATCACAAAGGCAACTGCTGATGGTACACTTTACACACGAGATTGGGATACTGAGCCTCTTTTCCCACTACCAAATGTGGATGCAGTCAACAAAGAGTATTCTCTCTCTTTCTTTCGCTGAGTTTGGTTTCATGGCTTGCATTTCGTTTTGAGTGTACATATACTGATTGTAGGTTACACACATACCCATTGGGTCTTGAACCCACGAACTCACTGGCCCCTAGCACTTATATTTGTCTTTGCCTCATTCTTAATTTTTCTAGGATTGATGCATGTGCTACAACTGGTGGGTGAGGTTGTGGGTTCAAGATCCATTGGGTGTGTGTTTTACAACCCCCCCCCCCCCCCTCCCCCACCCCCAAAAAAAAAGGATCTCTTGGATTGATGCTCATAAAAAAAAACCGGTGGACCTTTTATTTTGAGTTCATCCTCCTCTTCATTCTTCGATTATGCTAAAGCTGTTTCCATTCAAGAAAGCATGATTTGGAGCTCCTCTCTTATTTTGTTACCTTAACTGTTAAATCATTTAGTTTATAATATCAGCCTTCTCCTACAAGGAAATTGCCTAGAAATCTCTCTTAAAACATTGGGTATATTATATGGACTTTGGCAAAAAACACAAACAGAAACTTTTTTGGAATATGGAGGGTGGGGTGTTGTGCAGAAGGGCTTGAACACAACTAGGTCTTAAAATGAGCTTTCTTAATTGGTCAAATATTGTTAAGGTTTAATATATTGGTTTATTAATTGGTTGAGCATGTTTTATGGATATGTAAACTTGATGGATGATTGAGAAATTGATGATGATAATGGGTTGCATATGAGTTTTGATTTGGTTGAGGTAGAGCATGTTTTCAAACCTTTGAAGTCTAGGGCTGATTATTTTTGGCCATTCTTTGATAAATTGCCAAGAGGTACAAAAGTGAAGCAGTGGAAATAGCGGTTTTAAAGATAGAACACAATAAGGTTGTCATCATATCTTCTAGTAAGCATCAATTAAGAAAAGAATTTAGAGAATGCAGGGTTCACAATTTTTTGTAGTATGTTACAAAAACTGTCACATAGGCAAGATTTTAAGAATAGCCAATAAAGGGAAGAATGTTGTTAGTTTAGTGATGGATGGGGAAATAAGTAAAGAAGGAAAAGATTAGAAGAAGGATCAGGTTTGTTACTCGAATTTCCTTTGAATGAAGGAATACCAGTAAACAGAATAGTCTTCTTCTTGGGGCTTATCTTTTTATCTCAGCTGAAAAAGAGAAAATAGAATAGATGGGTGGTATTCGTAGTTTTTTCATAGAATTTAAGCTTTTTCAGTTGGTGGTTGAGGAAGGAGGAAATTATTACTCCTTACGTATTTTTGAACGGGGCAAACACTTCATGAATTCAGTATTCATGGGGAAAAATGCAGCATTTTGGTTGATGGAGAATAGAGAAAACACGGTGGTCGGAGTCATTACCAAACAGTTTTTTACACTTAGGGAAGGAGACACTGCGTACACCTTCCAGCGAGGATCGAATTCCTCTGGTCAGTTCCTTTTAGTGTCTGAACTTAAAGTAGGTGGGTATAGAAGATCTGTCATTATTCCTGGGGGCAAAGCACAAAAGGGTTGGAAGGTCTTTGGGCTTGAATTGAGGAAGATATTGGATCTTGACCAATATGCTTTAGGTGGTTCAGGCCAGGCCAAATTTGTGTCACTGCCACAGAGGAGAATGTGGGTGCCTCAGCCCTCTCGCTCTTTTGCTGAGATCTTGAAGGGGCAGGTGCAGCCAAGGGAGTCTGTGGAGAGGCAGAAGCATTCAAGGGAGTTGTTGGCAATGAGTCTGAGATTTACAGGTGTTAAGGTGGGGGATTTTCCGGCAGGCAAGCCTGATAGGATGGTGTTGGGAGGAGGGGCTAGGAGGGAGCAGAGCATTAATGTGAAGTCAGACTTAGGTGAGCAAAAGCTGGCTGAAAAAAGGAAAACTATCCCAGCAAGTTTCAGCGTGATTTCAAAAGTAAGTGAAAATGGTAAGAGGAGTGACTTAAGGAGATCTTGTTGGACAGGGAGTGGTCTAATTGTGGAGGTTGATGTGAAAGGAAGGAGACAGGTTTTCTGGGATAGAAATAAAGGGGGAGCAAAGAACCTTAAATGGGTACCACGGGCTTGCAAGGAGCTGGGCAAGGGCAAGGTGGGCATGGGCTCTAATAAGTTGGCGGCCCAATGGCCGAGTAGCAAACCCAGTTTCGGCCCAACTACAAGCCCAGTTACTTTTGAGCCTGGCGAAGGTTCCTTTAAGTTCGTAAGGCCTATTTCCTTAGCCGTTTCTCACGAAATGGCTGGGGAGAGCCCATCGCAGACACCGACGAGCTTTGCGATGCCGTTACAGGTGGCTGGAGGTTCGGTAAGGACACAGACTGAATGGGTTCAGGCCGAGAAGGGCGGAGCGAGATTCTTGGTGCCTCCAATGAGTCCTGTTCTGCAGGTACAGGTGGAGCGACGATCTGAGATTCTTCAAAGGGCGACGCAGGAATGGTGGGCTTCGCTAGCAGGGGAGTCGGGGTGCTCTGACTCCTTTCAGACGATGGTTTTCTGCTTTAGCTCTGATCGGAATAGTATCTTGGGCTCTAGCATGTTGTCGGGTTGATCTCGGAAGGTAAGAGGATGGTGATTTTAGAATTAGTGCCGCAATGGGTTGGACCTCTTTTTCCGATCTTTTTCTGAAGTTTTTGCGTGCTGGGCCACTGGGCTTTGGAGTTTTGGGTCAGGAGGTTAATTCCTCTTATTGCAAGGAACTCTCTTGCCTTCCTAGGGAGGTCCAGGAGGTCAAGTTTGTGGAGGATGCAGCTAATTTTTCCATGGGGTTTGGTGAAACAGAGCTGTCAATTTGTTTACCTCTACAAACCATTGTTCCGAGTGCGTCGATGAATTCGACAGAGCTGGAGGAGGTCACTGTGGAATTGAGTATTGAGACTAATTTAGATATTTCTAGGTGGGTGAAACACAGAATTCATGGGTTCAGTAAATTGGTTGGGTTGTCAACGACTCGACATGAGAAGTTGTGCATTGCTCTCTTACAGAGGTTAGAAACTGAGATGGAGGCAGCCAATGTGCTACACAGGAAAACAACGGGTAGCAAAAAAGTGGCTAAGTCTAAAAACAAGGGACGTAGTGAGTTGCAAAACTTGATATGTTCGGTGAATTATGACAGGAGATAGAGGGTGGTCTTGTACTGGTGTTAGGAGTAGGGGTTTTTGTTGTGTTCATGAAGATAAAAATGATTTCCTGGAATGTCAAAGGTTTGAATGATCCTCGGAACGTCTTGTGGTGAAGAATTTGTTGCGGGAGTGGAAATGTGATGTTTGTCTTCAAGAGACAAAAATTGCTAGCATGAGTAGACAGCTGGTTTGTAGTTTGTGGAGCTGTCCTTATGTGGATTGGGTTGTTTTGGAGGCTGATCGGACTGCAGGTGGTATTTTGCTTATGTGGGATAAAAGGGTCTTGGATAAGGTAGAGGTTATGGTTGGTACTTTTTCTGTTTCGGTTAAGTGGAAGGGGGTGGGGGACGATTTTTTATGGGCATGCTCAAGCGTTTATGGCCCAAATAAGAATATCGAGAGGGATTACATGTGGGATGAGTTGGTGGATATTCAGCAGTATTGGAGGTTACCGTGGTGTTGTTTGGGGGACTTTAATATTGTTCGCTTTCCTAGTGAGCGTAGGGTGAGACTCGTTTGACTCGGGCTATAGAAAAATTCTCTGAATTTGTTGAGGATCTTAACTTGGTCGATTTACCTTTGGAAGGAGGTAGATACACTTGGTCAAGTGGTACTGAACAACCAGCGATGTCTAGGATTGATAGAGCTTTGGTCACCCCAGATTGGGAGGACCATTTCCCAGATGTATGTTATTCAAAGGATCTTACCCTGCCCTATCTCAGATCACTATCCAATTCTCTTGGAGGCAGGGGGAATGGCAAGGGGGAAAAGTTCGTTTAAATTTGAAAATATGTGGTTGAAGACGGAGGGATTTGTGGATAGAGTCCAATCCTAGTGGAATCGGCATTCCTTTGTAGGTACTCCTAGTTTTGTGCTTGCAAAAAAATTAAAGGCCCTGAAAGAGGACATTGTGCATTGGAATCGCCAAGAGTTTGGAAAAGTAGAGCGTCAAAAGAAGCAATTTTTGGAGGAGCTGAAAACATGAGACACTAAGGAAGGGGATTTTAGTCTCACTGATGGGGAAAAAAGTCATAGGGCAGAGTTGAGGTCCCAGATGGAGCATCTTCTTTCCTTGGAAGAAATTTCTTGGAGACAAAAATCTAGAATGTTATGTATCAAGGAAGGGGATAATAACACTAAGTTTTTTCACAAAATGGCTAACTCCCATAGAAGGTCTAATCATCTGAGGACATTGGAGGTGGATGGGGTGGTTTTTGAAGAGGAATCCGAGGTGATTAATCAAGTTGTACAATTTTATAAAAATCTGTACAAGGAGACTGAGGGGTGGAGGCCTTGGGTGGAGGGGTTGGAATTTGATTGTATTGGGGAAATGGAGAGGGTTTGGCTTGAAAGGAAGTTTGAGAGAGAGGAGATTCTTCAAGTTGTTAGTGACTTGGAAGGGGACAAAGCTCCAAGTCCGGATGGGTTTACTATGGCTTTTTATCAGCAATGTTGGAGAGTAGTGGAGAAAGATGTCCTTGCGGTCTTTGAAGAGTTTTTTCAACATAGGTAGTTTGAAAAACTCTTAATGCTACCTTCCTTGCATTAATTCCTAAAAAGAATGGTGCTTTTAATATAAGAGATTTCCGCCCTATTAGCTTGGTGGGGAGTGTTTATAAAATTTTGGCTAAGGTTTTGGCAAATCGGTTGAGAGTGGTCTTAGATCAGTTGATCTCTGACACTCAGAATAGCTTTGTGGGTGGGAGACAAATCCTTGACTCGGTTCTTATTGCGAATGAGTGTGTGGATAGCCGAGGGAAGAGTAGGGTTCGTGGAGTCATTTGTAAACTTGACATTGAGAAAGCCTATGATCATGTGAATTGGGAGGCTTTGCTGTACTTGTTGAACAGAATGGGTTTTGGAGTGAAGTGGTGTAAGTGGATTCGTACTTGTATATCCACAGTTCAGTTCTCTGTTTTGATTAATAGATCTCCAGCTGATTTTTTTGATAGCTCAAGGGGTTTAAGACAAGGTGATCCTCTATCTCCTATGCTGTTTTTGATCATGATGGAGGTGTTTAGTAGGATGTTGAGAAGAGTGGAGGGAGCTGGTTTGATTCGTGGTTTTTTTTTTTGATAAATAATGTAAGAATATTATTAATAATAAAAAGATTGCCAAGCCGAGTACATTGGGGATGTACTATGGGGGCACAAATCAAGAAACAAAAGAACAACGGTCAAGAAAAGTAGAAAAGGAAGAACAAGAAAAATAGGAGAAAACCACACTCCAATCAAAAAGAGTGTGTGAGAGAAAAGACTTAATCTCCAGTAGAGAGCGTTCGCAATCCTCAAAGCTTCTAGCATTCCTTTCTCGCCAAATGCACCAAATCAAGCAGTGAGGCACTAATTTCCAAACATCAATATGACGATGTCGCACAAACTTTCCTTGCCAAGCCTCAAGCAACTTAAGAACAGTACGAGGCATAACCCATTGGATACCAAACAAGCAGAAAACCAAAGACCACAACTCCCATGCTATGGAGCAATGAAGTAGAAGATGATCCACCGACTCCCCACACCTCTTACACATATAGCACCAGTCAAGCACTATCACTCGTCTTTTACGAAGGTTGTCTGTTGTTAAGATCTTGCCTAAGGAAGTAGACCAAGAAAAGAAGGCTACCCTTGGAGGAGCCTTCGATTGCCATATCATTTTCCATGGAAAGGAAACAAGACTATGAGGGTAGAAGGAATTGTAATAACCTCTGACTTCAAAACCTCTATTCCGTGCAAGCTTCCAACAAACCTTATCTGGGCCAACCCTTCGCACTGACGAGGAATAGACCAGCCCCATAAACCGGTCAAAAGCTTCTTCTTCCCAATCTTGAGGTGGACGACAAAATTGCACATTCCAGTGAAACCTCCCAGCAGACCAACCCATAACTTCAGCCACCGAGGAATCTTTTGACCTACTAAGACAGAAAAGCTCTGGAAAGGCCTCTTGGAGAGTACAATCCTCACACCACACATGCTTCCAGAATTTTACTCTAGTACCATCTCCCACATCATAGACAAGGAATTTAGATAAGTTCAACTAGCCACTTCTAATGTATCTCCACAAGCTAACCCCATAAGGACTTGTCACCTTCTTCGTACACCAACCACCCCAAGTGTTCCCATATTTTGCCTCTATAACCCTCCTCCATAAATCATCAGTCTCCGTGCCATACCTCCACAACCATTTACCTAGTAAGGCCGAGTTAAAATTACCCAACCGTCTTATACCCAACCCCCCAACCTGCAAAGGCCTATAAACCTTGGACCAATTAACTAAATGAAGTTTAGATTCACCATCAATCTCATTCCACAAAAAATCTCTCTGTAATTTCTCCATACGATTAGCCACCTTAGCTGGTAAAGGAAGAAGGGAAAGAAAGTATGTAGGTAAAGATGACAGTGAACTCTTAATGAGTGTCACCTTACCCCCTTTAGATAAATACATTCTCTTCCAACCTGCTAATCTCCTCTCCATTCTCTCTAGGATAGGATTCCAAATAGATAAGTCCTTAAATTTTTCCCCTAATGGTAGGCCCAAATATTTCAAGGGCAGAGAAGACTGCCCACACCCCAACAATCCCACCAAAGCCTCCAAATTGGGTACCCCACCAACAGGTACCAACTCAGACTTCCCCAAATTAATATGAAGCCCTGACACCTCCTCAAATCTAGACAGAATCACCCTCAAATTAGCAATCTGGGAAGGGTCAGCATCACAAAAAATCAGAGTGTCATCTGCAAATAAAAGGTGAGACACCATCACTGATGGACCAGCCGTTCTACCCACAGAAAAGCCTAAGAATTGCCCAGCTGAGGCAGCCACATCCAACATACGACTTAAAGCCTCCATCACAATATCAAACAACAATGGAGATAAAGGATCCTCTTGCCGAAGCCCCCTAGAACTTCCAAAGAAGTCAGTTGGGCTACCATTGATCAGAATGGAAAACTTTACAGTTGAAATGCAATACCTTATCCACTTTCTCCATTTCTCTGAGAAACCACAACGCTGCAGCATATACTTTAAAAAATCCCAACTGACATGATCATACGCATTCTCCACATCCAATTTACATAGCACACCTGGAACTCCTGACTTCAATCTACTATCAATACATTCAGAAGCAATCAAAACGGAATCCAAAATCTGTCTGCCCTTCACAAAAGCATTTTGTGACTCCGAAATAAGCCCATGCACCACCCTACGAAGCCGATTAGCCAACACCTTAGAAATAATCTTATACATCCCACCAACTAAGCTGATCGGCCGATAATCTTTTACCTCCACAGCATCCACTTTCTTAGGAATAAGGGCAAGGAACGAAGCGTTAAGACTCTTCTCAAACACTGCCTGAGTATGGAAATTGTGGAATACAGCCATAATTTCTGTTTTCAAAACACCCCAACAAGACTGGAAGAATGCCATGGAGAAGCCATCCAGGCCAGGTGCTTTATCCCCATTACAATCATGGATCACCTCAAACACCTCTTCTTCCTCAAAAGGCCTATCTAGCCAACTCGCATCTTCCAACGAGATGCTAGAAAAATTCACTTCATCTAAAACAGGTCTGTGAGCCACCTCCTCAAAATAAAGCTGCCTATAAAACTGAGAAATACAGTCTGCTATAGCAGCTGGGTCCGAGGACAACACCCCATCTACCATAAGCCTATCAATAGAATTAACTCTCCTGTGAAAGTTAGCTATACGGTGGAAAAATTTAGTATTCCTATCTCCTTCCCTAACACAGAGAACTCTAGATTTCTGCCTCCAACATATTTCTTCCAACAGAGTAGCTTTTTCTAACTCATCACGAATTCTTCCCATTTCCACCCTTTCACATCTATTGTTTGCAAACGATACTATCCTATTTTGTGATGCAGATGTGGAGCATATTCTGCATATTCGGTTGTTGGTATTTTGTTTTCAGGCGGTAACAGGTTTGAAGGTCAATGTGCATAAGAGTGAAATGGTTCCAGTAGGGGAGGTTGTTGATGTGCATGTTCTTGTTGAAATTTTGGGTTGCAGAGTTGGATCTTTGCCTATGTCTTATCTTGGCATGCCGTTGGGGGCTTCTCATTTTTCCCCTTCTGTTTGGAATCCAATTTTGGAAAAAATTGAGCGGAAATTAGCCGGGTGGAAGAAGTTGTACTTGTCTAAGGGGGGTCGATTGATGTTACTCAAGAGTACACTATCTAGTCTTCCTACTTATTTTCTATCATTATTCATCATTCCTACTCATGTGGCCAATAAAATTGAAAAGCTGCAAAGGGACTTTCTTTGGGTTGTTAGAAAGTCTCATCTGGTAGGTTGGGATAAAGTTTGTGCACCTATAGCCAATGGCGGCTTGGGAATAAGGAAAATTACTACTTTCAATAAGGCCTTACTGGGGAAATAGTTGTGGCGGTTTGGAAAGGAGGAGGATTGGTAATGGAGAAGGGTGGTAGTTTCAAAATTTGGGGAAGATTGGGGTGGTTGGACCTTAAAGCTCGGTAGGGGAGTTCATGGGTGTGTCTTGTGGAGAGGTATTCGCATGGGTTGGGAGGATTTCAGCAAAAATTGTCAGTTTATTGTTGGATTGGGGAATAGAGTTAGGTTTTGGCAGGATGGGTGGTATGGGGATCAACCCTTTCAGTTGGCTTTCCCAAGGTTGTATGGTATTGCCATTGATAAGGGGGTTTCTGTAGAAGCTTCTTTGTCTAGACAGGGGGCGGAAGAGAGAAGAATTTGGGATGTTCGTTTTATTAGAGATTTTAAGGATTGGGAGATGGATGAAGGGTTGCATTTCCTTTGCTTATTGGGAGCTAATACTCCTCCAATGGATGTTGGAGACCGGATGAGATGGAAGTTAAAGCCTAATGGGGAATTTGACGTTCGGTCGTTCTTTAACAAATTAAGGGACTCTCCCTCAATTGTCTTTCTTTGGAAAGCTATATGGAGAGCAAAAGCCCCTGGGCGAGTTTCTTTCTTTGTTTGGTGTGCAGCTTGGAATAAGATCCTAACGGGAGATAACTTGAGATTGAGGAGACTAGATTTTGTGGATTGGTGCATTATGTGCCGTAAATGTGGAGAAACGGTAGACCATTTACTTCTTCATTGTGAGTTGGCTTATCGGTTATGGAGTTTCGCCTATAGAACTTTTGGATTGTCTTGGGTCATTCCTAGATCGATACCTGATGTGCTTTTTGGCTGGTGGAATTGGTTGGGGAAACATTCGTCTCAGATTTGGAATTTAGTTCCGATGGGCATCCTATGGTGTGTTTGGAAGGAGTGGAATCGGCGAACTTTCGAGAATTTGGATAGCACTAGTGATCAGTTGCTTGCTTCTTTTAGTGGGACTCTATTTGATTGGTCTAGGGCTTGGGGACTCACGACTAGTGACTCTCTCCCTTCTTTTCTAAGCTCTCTTTCTCTTTTGTAATTTTTTGTTTGTTTGGTTTTTTTCATCTTTTGTTTTTTCTTGGTTTGCTCTATGTTCTTCATGCATAGAGTAGCCTTCGTATATATAATATTCTTACTTATCAAAAAAAAAAAATCAGTTGGCTCCAGAAGGTATGGAGGACATTGTTAATTTAGATGTTGAGAGCAAAAAACATTGTTAATTTACATGTCATTGTTGGAGCTATCATAGGGGCATATTGAAGATAGTGTTAAGGGAAAATAAAGGTTCTGTAAAGGCAATACCTTCAGATAGACTTGATGAGTGCGCAGAAGAAAAAAAGACAGGATAGGTTTTTTCAACTCGAGTTAGGGGTTGGTTGAGTTGTGCTTCAATTTAGTTTGTCTCTTGGTTCAGTGCAGATAGTTTGTGTAGATTGGTTTGTAGGATTGTAGCTTTTTCTTTTGAGCCTTTTTTTAGCTGTAAGATTATTTCTAAATTTTAGTTAGATGAAACTACTTCATATGCAACACTCGCGCTCGCGCACACAGTTATTTGGATTTACATTGGCAATCAGAAAATGCTATTTGTTATATTTAGGCTCATAAACAGGTTAGACATTATATTAACTTGGTGAATTTGATAAGATGACGGATGTTAGAAATTGTTAGTTTCTTAATGAATCCATTCCTGTTACATGTATAAATTTGTATGCTAATACTGGGGAACTCACTTGTGGTTATATTGATTCAGATTAGATTATATATATGTGTGTGTGTGTACGCGCACGCTCACGCTTGTCTTTATAGGTACATGAATAGAGATAACTATTGGATATATTTGGATAATGTCTAGCATATTGTCCATGTATCTTTAAGTGATTTATTCGTGCAGCAGTTTGCAGAGTCCAACCCCAGGATTGTCATTGCCAAAGTACAAAAGAAGTCCAAGTAGGCGATCTAAAAGTAGGTGGGAGCCTTTACCAGAGGAGAAATTTGTTGACAAATCAGCATCTGTTGTGAGTGATACGATGAAATATGGTGGCTGGATAAATGCCAATGACAAGGACAGAAAGGTATTCTTGTGACACTTGTCCTTCTGGCCTTCCTTTGTAGCACACACAGGCAGTTGATTCATAAATTTTCTTTGTTTTCTTTCCTTACTAAATTTTATTCCTTTTTTTTGGGGTCAAAATTCTGTTTTTTTGGTTAATTGCCTTCTCTCTCTCTCTCTTCCTTGGGGGTGGGGAGTGGTTTGTAGAGGGTGTTTTTGTTACCTTCTTGACTGTGTCTCTGTGTGTGATTGTCTCTATTTCTGATGACTTGCACATTTTTCGCTTAGCTCTAGCTTTATGCAAGTTAGCATCTAAGAATCATATCTATTTTAGATATTTAGTAATTTGCTATATTGTTAAAAAATTGTGTGCAGCCTTTTTTTGGGAATAATGGGAACAAGGAGAATAACATGAGCGGTATGAAATTTTCTCCACTGGACCAGAAAAATGCAAGTAAGAACGCCCAGAGGCCAGTTAAGAAGCAGCGTTATGCTGATGGTTTTAATGTTGCTGATAATTGTGATGCATCTAGTGACAGTGATAAGGAACAAAGCTTAACAGCATATTACCCTAGTGCTATAACACTTGCAAATACACCAGAGGAAAAAAAGAGACGTGAAAATCGCTCTAAGCGTTTTGAAAAAAGGCAAGGACGAACAGAAAGTAATCAGTTCAAACCAAAAAATGCTGGAGCTGGAAACTTGTACAGTAGAAGGGCTAGTGCCTTGGTGCTTAGCAAAACCTTTGAAGAAGGTGCTGCCAGGGCTGTTGAGGACATTGACTGGGATTCCCTTACTGTCAAGGGGACCTGCCAGGAGATTGAAAAACGCTATTTACGTCTTACTTCTGCCCCTGATCCTGCCAGCGTAAGTTTTTATCTTGCTTTTCTGTCATTGGCTCTTTAACATTTGAAGTTTAAACTAAATTCGAATAAGATACTGATGACATTTTTTATGATCAATATAATTAATTTTCTCAACATTATGCTACACTACAGGTAAGGCCAGAAGAAGTGTTAGAAAAAGCGCTGGATATGGTTCATAATTCTCAAAAGAATTATCTATATAAATGTGATCAGTTGAAGTCTATACGCCAAGATCTAACTGTACAACGAATTCGCAATTGGCTGACAGTGAAGGTATAACAATGCATTATGGTGTTCTCTCTCAGCAGATCTTGTATTGATCTTATTGATCTGTTGTGCGTAAGCATTCAGGATGATTAGTGGACTTGTTTTAACCTTGGCGAATTCTATAGCGTTGCAAGTTCATTGCTTTGGCCACATACGTATATACATATGTACACATATATATGTATGTCTATTTGTGTGTGTATATCTTTCGAAATTGGTTATGTTGTTCATTCTTCATACTCATGTTTCAGGTGTATGAAACCCATGCCCGATTAGCTCTAGAGGTTGGGGACCTGTTTGAGTACAATCAGGTTGGCGATCTTACTAGCTGAATAACATTTTCTAATGTGTATGATGTTTTCTCTTTTGTACGGCTCATTTCTCTGATTCTGGTAAATTTGTTTTTACTGTTTGTCATGTCTATCTTTCTGAGTATGATTCATTTCATTGAAGGCCATTTCTGTTTTCAGTAATTTGTGGAGCCATTTTTATGTGCTGTTTAACAGCCAGACTTTTGAGCGTGCTGCCTACTTTAGCTGTGTACACCACAGACACGAGTTGCATATTCTGAAGCTAGTATAATTTTTGTTTTATGTTTTGTGTACTGCCTTCTTTAGCTTTTACTTTCATGATGTTTTATCACTCACCAGATGAATGGAAAATAATATTAAAGGTGAAGGCTTGGGTAAATACTATTACCGCATTCTCATGTACTTGAATAACTACAGGTTAATTGATTGTGAAAAATACTGGGATGTCTTATTGAACAAATTAGGTCAATATATGTTCTTGTGATGCGAATATTATGCAGAAAGAAATAATTTCTAAATTGACAGGAAAACTCTAGTTTCAAAATTATGAAACTCACCCCCACCTCCAAAGGGGAAAGAAAACAAATCAATAGCTTGCTTATTGTTAAGCTTGGGTGAACAAATATTCATGTTGAGAGTTTTTTATCTATTAAAATTTCATGTGTCATGAGTTACAAAATAGTTGTTGGGTTGTGTTCAGTCATGTAATCTGTCTATTGTGCCTTTTGTCGCTTTAATATCGAATCGGCTCAATTTTAGTTTCACTGGTGGTGGTTTTTATATTGAGAATTTGAGACATTGGCTCGACTTTACTTCAAACAGTTTAGGGTTTATTTTTGTTTCTACTTTTGTCAGTATTGGTATAAGAGGGTTTATTCTTTCTTTTTGCTGACTGGTTTAACTGGCACCAAAACTTGCATCTTCCTTCTAGTGTGCAAGCAATGCTACGAGGTAGCAGTTTGTTGCAAGTTAGTTTGATTTGATTTGGGTTAATAATTAGTTGTTTTGCATGTTAGAATTTGATTTTTTTAGCGATCCATTTAGATGTTAAACTATGAGACTTTACTAAGTTTTGTTTATTTTTCAATCATTTGGGGTGGACAAATTTGTAAATTTTGTAGAGAAAGTACTCTTAATAGTTGTATTAGAAATACTTTATAGTGTCACTTAATTTAAGACAAAAGTAAAGGTTAGTTAGATGAAAATAATCAGATGAGTGACATGTTTTAGGGCCTGTTTGTTATACCATTTCAAACTTACATTTTTACATTTTAAACAACATTACACACATTTTCGCACACTTTTTCACACACACGTATTTCAAAAAACTACCAAAAATCTTATCGCAAACTACTCTACCAAACACTCCTTTAGTTTTTGTAATTGTATTTTTTTCATTATTATTATTTTATAATGATGCATATATATAGAAACTTAATTATGATATTTTGCTAATAAATTTTTATTTGATAATCTTTTTTATTTGTGATTTTTCCTATAAGAAATGAAAATATGATTATGAAATACATTACTTTTTATTAAATTACTCCAAATTGCAAAAAATAAACTTAATGAGACCGCCCTACAAAAAAATTATCAATCACAACACACGAGAGAGAGATTCATTGTTCTCTTGGGCTGTTTTTTAATTTCAGAAAAATTGTTGAGTAATATGGTTATTGTTTTTACTTTGGCAATTGTTGTTAATGTAATTCTTAGAGATGTTATAATTCCCTTAAGAATTCGGTTCACTGGTTGGTTGCCTTGTATGTTGTTTCAGTGCCAATCACAATTGAAAACCCTATATGCTGAAGGAATTGAGGGATGTCATATGGAGTTTTCTGCTTACAACCTACTCTGTGTAATTTTGCACTCTAATAATTACAGAGATCTCTTATCATCGATGTCAAGGTTAGTTAATTTGCAAAATGATAATTTGCTTTTATTTGTCTATCCTTGTGCTTGAAGTTCTTTAAGATTTTGTTATTTTGTTTTTTATAATGAAGTTGTGACTGTCAGTTTATACAATTTTTTTTATTGAATTTAAAATTTTATTTTTATGTCATGCATGCAATTAGCTTGTGAGCTTTCTGTTTCTTAACCCCTTGAAATTACCTTGAATGTTAATTTCAAATGTCATCTTCTTTGGTTGTCAGATTGTCAGATGAAGCAAAAAAGGATGAAACTGTAAAACATGCTCTTGCAGTTCGTGCCGCTGTCACTTCGGAAAATTATGTTATGTTTTTTAGACTATACAAGACGGCTCCTTACTTGAGTACCTGCCTTATGGGTGGGTATACATTATGAAATTGTCTCATTGTAAGTCTTACATAATCAACCACATAATGGGAGTTATGTTAATAATAGTTATTAATTTTTATGCAGATCTATATGTTGAAAAGATGCGGTATAAGGCTGTGAGTTGCATGTCTCGTTCATATCGCCCAACAATTCCTGTTTCATACATTGCTCAGGTTCTGGGCTTTATCACTGCCAGACCAAGAAATGAAGGGAGTGATGTGAAGGACTCAGATGGTTTAGGGGAGTGTGTGGATTGGTTGAAGGCACATGGTGCATGCCTTACTGCCGATAATAATGGGGAGATGCAACTTGATACAAAAGTATGTTTAACCTCACCTCTATAGCTTACAATTCTATATAGCATCCATTATTTGCTAAATCATTTATCCATGATTAGTAATTGGACTGTGAGTACGTGACTGGATGCCCCTCTATTGATCTTGGCTTGCTTTATTGCATTCACGAATTCTCTCAGGGTTTGCGTTAAAAACTTAATTTGCTTTCCTAACAAAATCCTGTATGACATGTAGAACATTTGCATCTTTTCCCCTGCTTCAGGGTTTCTTTTTTGGGAAGGAGAGGGGGGTGGGATTAAACCAAAGTAGTAAGAGCTTAGTGATAATGGGATGCACCCTATTGATCTTGTTGGTAACACTGTTTATCGTTGAGTGTGTGATCAAAAGGGCATTCACAGCTGCATATGTGGGAACTTTGTAGGTGGGACATGAGACATGATTTAACCTTGTGTTCTTCAAAGATAGCTGAGCTTTTACTTTAAAAAAAAATGCACGGACGTTTTATATGCCAGTGGGTTGCATTCCTGATCATGTTTCATGTACTGGTCTATGATAAGAGTGTTTACATTGTGGTAATTGTGGATGAAATTTTTTAGTTTTAATTACTTTTTGAACTGCTTGTTGTATATTTGATCTACAGGCTTCATGTGCAAGTCTTTTCGTGCCGGAGCCTGAAGATGCTGTGGCCCATGGAGATGCCAATCTTGCTGTTAATGATTTTTTGACTCGAACATCCTTATAGCCAAGGTTTTGTATTCATTTTGTCTTCGTTCATTAGTAAGGAAAGTAGTGGAAAGATCCTGCCGCCTTATAAAATCTGTTGTATTTCAAAGGGGAGTGGTATTTTCCACTTGAATGGGATTTTCAACAAGGTTGAGCCACGGCGGGGTTGCCTATAACATTAGCAAGGTTTAGATCAGAGCTGAGCTGTATGATATTCACTTGTGATGAAAAAAAAATGCTAAAAATTGGCAGTGGGGTTGATTTAGCAATGTAGTGGATGATTAGATTTCAATTTTCTAATCAAACCCCAATTCATTCTTTTTTGCGAGGACAGAACACAGTAAATATATCATATTTGACAAGAGAGGAAAATAAGGAAAATAAACTTCTTGTTGCATGTGTGATTAATCATTTCGTGCGTGTTCAATTTAATATTTTTTGTGACTTATTGCCCATATGTTGTGTAGTTAATAAATAAATAAAGTTGAGTAATAATTTATTTATTTATTATTTCATTATTTGTTCTGATAGATTTGAAGTAGCACTAACTTGGTGAAACAGTAAATTACTAATTTGGAATAAAAAATAATGATCCGTCTGTGAGTCTTAATTTTTTTTTTAAAAAAGAAATGATATGTCCACAACATCTTTATAACATTTTTACAACAAATTTTAAATGACAGATTATTTTTGGTAGTATTGTTGGGGCAAAAAAGTAATCTTAGTGTTAGGTCCAAATTTGAACCTATAACAGCCAACCACCTATGATTTGTTGTAAAAATATTGTAAAAATGTTGTGGATATAGTACATCTCTTTAAAAAAATATCATCTGTCAGTAAGTCTTGTTTTTAACAATAGCATATAAACAATTATAAAAAGAAAAACAAAAAAGCAGTTGTATATAAACAAATAAATTAAATGTTACAAATAAAAAAAGTTAGGTTTCAAACTAAATCATTGAAGTTTAATACAATTACAAATTAAGCTTTAGAGTTTCATTAATTTTGAATTAAACTCTGAACTTTCAAAATTGTATTAATCTCTGCAGTGAAATCTGGAAACCAAACTTAAAAAGTCCAGGATTTAAATTGATACCATTTTAATTTTTTGTAATTTAAGAGCATTCACATCAGTTTGTGTAAAACTTCCATCTATTTTACACGAAAAAACCTACTTTTTTTATTTTACACACTCCCTTTTACAATACACCCACATCAGTTTATCTATTTTACACATTTAATCAATAAAATATTCATTTTTTACAATTTTTTATCATCCCTGATAGTATTTTAATCAATAAAATACACCCACTGCACAACCGCCACCCACCATCGGAAAACCCAAGCCGCCGCCACCACTACCTTATCAGAAAACCCAATCTACCACCCAAGCAACCACCACCACCATCAGAAAACTCAATCCACCACCACTACACCATCAGAAACCCAATCAACCACCCAAGCCGCCACCACCACCACCACCACCAGAAAACCCAATCCACCAACCACCATTAGAAAACCCAAGCCACCACCCACCATCATCACCACCCAACCAGCATCACCCACCCAATTGGCGGCACCATCATCACCGACCCACACCCACAAAAAACCAGGAAAAAAAAAAAAAACCACCGGATCGGAGTGAGATCAGGCGATCCTCCGATCCTCCGATCATCACCGATTATGGCGATGGCCAAAGCTTGAGGAAGATTAGCGGCGATGGCGATGGACCAAAAATGGATCGCCGGCCTCAATCTCATCGGCAGCGATGGCGATGGCGATGGCGTGAGGAAGATCAGCGGCGATGGCTTGAGATGAGAGAGACTGCGCCTGAGACTCTGAGAGAGAGAGAGGGAGGTGAGAGTCAGGGAGGAGAGAGAAAGAACAATAATATAATGGATAACCATGCTACAGTGCCCGTGTAAATTTACACGGGCACTGTAGCAACGTGAATAATTTAGATGGTTATAGATGATTATACACCCACTGATGTGGGTACTTTTTTGCTTAAAATGTATAAAATTAATAATTTTTTATCATTTTACACATTTTTACACTTTTATACATTCACTGATGTGAATGCTCTAACAGAGCTATAAATCTCCGCAATGGGAAGTGACCAAGGATTATTAGTGAAATATAAGTACTAGCTTGGTGCTCATCGATGCCCTATAATGGGCTCGGATGGCACTTGGTACGAAAGAGCAAGTGCTAAAGAGCAATCTGCATACGATGCACTTTTGTTATTCACCATAATCGTAGTGTTTAAGATATTCTAGAATTCTTAGAGTAGATCCACCATGAAATTTCTAAAATCATATTCATCCATATTCAAATGAGTGGATTGATACATAATCACTATTTAAAAATTTTATAACACGACCTTAAAAATCAATAATAGAGTTATCTTAAGAATTCTATAACTAGGATAATTAGAACTTGCAACCCATTGATACATAATCACTATTTAAACATTTTATAACACAACTTTACAGATCAATAATAGAGTTACCTTAAGAATTCTATAACAAGGATAATAAGTACTTAGTTGCAAGCAAGCCAGGCGGGCACTTTTTTTATTTTCTTTTTGGTTGAGGAAAGTTAAAAAGGCAGGTACCAATGTTTAAAACACTAATTCTTTGAGCAACCGCATCAGCTCTTCTAAAAGATTCTATTTATTTTACACAAAAAACTTACTTTTTCTATTTTATACCATTATTTTTATAAAGCACCCACATTAGTCCACCTATTATTCACTATATTTTATATAAATAATATTTTTATATATATTTTTTAATATTATTTTATCTTTACCGTCTCTTTTTCCTATTCTTCCTCTTCTTTCTTCTTCTTTCTTTTTCCTTAATTCTCGGCCATTTCCTCTTTCTTTTTCTTCCTTTTCTTTCTTCTTCTTTCTCTCACGATCAGATCAACACTCCATCACAAGCACCACAACCATCAAAACCCACAAACACCATCGATCCCCGTCGACCCACAAGCACCTATCTACACCACCAGCACCGATCTACATCACCGATCCACAAGCAGCAACGGCGGTGATGGTGACGATGATGAAATTGCCTCTCCAATCCATGATCTATTGATGAAATCGCCTCTTCAATCCATGATCCACTAACGAAATTGCCTCTCCAATCCAGCGGCGACAATGGTGATGCTCTCCCTGTCTCTGACTCTATTAGTGTGTCTGTGTATGGGTGTGGGTGTGTTTGATTGTTGATTGATTTTGTGATGTGACAGTGTATGGGTTTGTTTAATTTTTGGTTGATTTGGTGGTGTGTCCGAGTTGTTGTGGTGGTGGTGGTTGGCGATGCTGAGATTATGAGTTGAAGAGAGAAAGGGAAGAGAGAATTTGAGGGGAGAGAAATAATACTAAAATAATATATAAAAGAGCTACAGTAACCGTGTATATATGCACAAAACTGTAGCACTTGTGCATTTATGCACAATTTTACACCCTGATGTGAATTTTTTTGGGTCAAAATGTGTAGAATGAGCTACTTTTTGTATTTTGCAAAACTTTACAAGAGCTGATACAGTTGCTTTTACCAACAAAATTTCTTGCGTTTCTAAGGCCAAGATAATTTCTCAAGATTATACACATAGATAAAATTTAGTTATAAAATTAGTTATAGCTTAAGACTATCACCTTAGGCAATAAAATAAACATTACTGTCTATTTTAAAATTTAAACTATTGAATTACATGTTTTTATGTTCTTAATACACGTTAAATTTTGTGTCAATTTAATATTATTTACTCTATAATCTAAAAAATTATATTTTATACCTAATTTTAAATTATAAAAACGGGTACTTTAAATAATTTATTGATGGTATTCAATGAGGAAGATATAAGAAGAAAATTGACATTCACTTCTATAAAAAAAAATATTAAGTGAGGATGTCGTATAAAATTTTAACCAATTTTGTAACTAAGTTTTGTTATTTTTTATTAGACTTCTTGATATTTTGATGATTTTTTTTGTTTATTATCAGATCATTCAAAACACCAATGCATTTCTATAATTGTATTTTATCGATCATGTTACCCATGAATTTATCTCGTGTAAAACTATACTGCTTCTGTTTTATTTAAAAACAAATTAGTATTTGATAGTCGGTGGAGGAGGATTTGAGCTACAAAGCAACGGAAATAACAAACATGAAATCAACCATACTTCACATTTCAAATTTCCCCTCTTTTAAAAAATAAAAAATAAAAAAAATAAAAAGATACAAATAAAATTTAAAATTTCAAAAAACATTCACATAACAATTTTGATTCATTCCTCACCAGATGAAGAAGAAGCAGAGGTAGAGGGAGATTGGGGCCAAACACTAACCTTCTCTTTCTCATATTTCACATACAAAGCCGTAACCGCCGCCACAAAATAAACCTGAATCAACACAATCGACGGCGTGTGATAATTTATCACTCCTTTCCCTGTGGCTATCTCCACCAACACCAAAGCCGTTAGCCCTAAAATCGCGACCCGCCCGTTTATCCTCTCGCTATACGGGCTAAACCCGAAGTCCACTTTCAACCCCCCCGATACCGGTTCTTTCAGCGGCACTGGTGGCAGGAACATTCCGGACCCGGAGGAGGAGGATGATGATTTTTTCGGTTTTTTGCCCTTTCGGAGCTCCGCTTTCTTCCCGGTTCCGCTCCGGTACCGGAGTCGGACCTGCGCGAGGCGGTTCTCGAAGGAGTCTTGTTCGGGTTCGGATCCGGTGGAGGAGGAGTCGGCGGATGGTTCCGGTTCGGACTGGGGATCGGTGGCTCGGGTCGTGAAGGAGAGGGAAGGTTTCGGCGCGTAGGGTTTGGGTGGAAAGGGCGCGAGTGGGAAAGGAGTTAAGAGTTGCAAAGACGAAGAAGGTATGTTTGCCATTTCTCTTCTTCTTTAGTTTATTCTGTGTGTGTGAGAGAGTTATAGTGAATTTCTTGTTGCTGTTCTGGATAAGAATTCCTCTCTCTCTCTCTCTCTCTCTCTCTCTCTAAAAAAATTTAAAAAATTAGTTATTGTTTTTTTTGAGTAAAAAATACTTTAAATTAATTAACTAACAACTTAAAAATGAAGTTGAAATAATAAATTAATAAAAGAAAGTTAGTTATTATTTTTTTATTATAAAAAATACGTTTATCTAAAACTTAAAAATAATATTAAAATAATAAATTGGCAAAAGAAATAAATATTTATTATCTATATTGTTCTTAATTTTATTTGTAGAAGTGAAATTATATATATATATATATATATATATATATTAGTGGTGGAAGGCGGTTGAAGTGGCTCTTTGCTTTTCTGATTGGACAAATAGGAGCAACGGGTTGTTCTTTGTTTTATCGGATAATATACATAAAAAAGAAATTACATCTATAATATTTTTACAAAAAATTATAGGTAATTATTATTATTGGTTCAAATTTGAACCTAATACTAAGATTATTTTTTTACCTCAATAATGACAACCAGTAACAACTTGCCACTTAAAATTTATTGTAAAAATGTTGTGGAAATGTTGTGGACATATCATTTTTCTATACAGAAACCAGCTATCTAGTTTGAGCTAATAAGGCCTGTTGCTGAGTGAGTACTAATTCACATTTTCACATTTTAAATAATATTACACATATTTTTATATACTTTTTCACTCATTCGAATATCAAAAATACATAAACAACATAAATCAAACACCTCGCCCAAACACCCCTAAGTACTTTCAAGAACTCCTAAATATTTTTTCCAAAACACAAATGGCTCTTAAACCACCATGATCCTCTAAGTATTCTACTTCTTTCCAATAGTCAGTAATAGATAAATAGCAATCATAAATGAAGAAAGAAGCATAAAAAGCAAGAGAATTTTCAAACAGTAATAAGTGGTGTCTATAATTTGTGAGTAAAATGATTATTTTTTTAAAAATGACAGTATTTGAGATTGTTAATTTTGGTATTTAACTTTATTTTAATTTGCCTCATTTATTTTCTCCATTATTTTGAAGGGGTTAGCATCTCTAAACAGCTAGGCAAGTAGCCAATTACTCTCTTTTTCATGTTTCCATAGCCAAAAGGCCCAAAAGCCAAAATACAAGTTTCAACTTCCAATAGATATAAAGGTAGGCAAGTAGCTTGTGGAGGTGTCTTCGCTTTTATTATTTGACCTCTCTGGTCTTGGATGTAATTAGGGTTGTCCACCAAAAATCAAAAACTGACCCACCTACCCAAATCGCCTGGGTTGACTTGAAAACCGGTCGACCTGATGTCGGTGATGGTTGGCGTTGGGTCTTTGCCACGAAAACCGATTTAGGTGGGTCAGATGGTGGGTTTTCTTCTCCAAAACTTGATGAACCCAATCCGAATGACGAAGCCCATGAAAGAAGACCGGATCTACCTAGATCCACTCAGATCCGGTGAAGATTTGGTAGTTTTTGGCTAGATCTGGTGATGAAATGAAAGTTTTCGCTCAAATCTGGGCTTGAGGTGGTTTTTTTTTGCTTCGATCCCGTGGTTGTCACACAGATCTAAAGAAAAATCAACAGATCTGGCGAAGATCCAATGAAGATACGGCGAAGATTCAGTGATGAGATGGCAGTTCTTGTTCAAATTTGGGCTTGAGGTGGTCTTTCTTGCTTTGATCCCATGGGTTTCGCACAAATCTGAAGAAAAATCAATAGATTTGACAAAGATCCAGCGAAGATTTGGCGAGATCTGGCGAAGATCTGTAGGTTGAAACTCACTTCGACTTTGACCAACCCGACCATTGTCCACTGGAGCCCGATCTGACTTGACTCGAGGTTGTTGGCTGTTGGCGGAGGGTCGTTCAACCTCCCACCCGATGTGAGTGGGTTGGTTCCGGGTTTGGCACAAACCTGACCCGGACCGACTCGTGGACACCCCTAGATGTAATAGGTTTTGTACTGATACTGGCCTTTAGGCTACGTAATTTCTGCCTTTGCTTTATATATATTTCCCAGTTACCAAAAAAAAAAAAAAAGAGGTAGGCAAGTATTTTGTTTGCTACAGTGGCTCATAAAGCCACCCTAATTTTAAAACAGGTTAATTTCATTTGGATTGCAATATATATGGGGTTATTCTACGGTACTCCATATTTTTTGGGGTATGGTACTCTTAAATCTTAGTTATTGATTTTACTTGTTTTAATTTGGTTTGTTTATTTAATTTTAATAAGATACCTGCTACCGGTCATTTAGGTTTTCTATAAAACCCAAAAGACAAAACATACGAGTTCTTCTTTTGTCAAGCGCTTGAGAGAGATCTTTAATTATTGGGTTCTTCCCTCTAGCCGCCTCTCTCAAACGTTCATGGTTTTGCCTCCTTGAGTTTTGTGTTTAGTGTTCAAATTGTGATTTTGATTTTTAGTCATTTTCATATTTATTAATTGAAGTCACTAGAAAACTCTAGAAAGATCAAATCCTACACGTAAATGACCTTCGTCGAGCCTTGAAGAATGGTTAGATACATTTTCTTTTACTTAATCATTTTAATTTAATTTTCAGGTTTTATTTTTTACTCTTCCCTAATCTGTTGTTTGCTAAGTGGCACAATATGGTTTCTATTCCTTTGATTGTTAATTCCTCATCTTCTTCTTCTTGGTTCTTGGAGAAATCCTTTGAACCTTTCACACAGTAGGGTCTCTCTTTGTTCTCACATCTTTTTTTTTTCCTTCTCTGCTTTTCACTCACTTTGAATTCACTTCTTCTACTTTGTTGAGGCACCTTATAACATGTTACTTTTATTAATATGATTTGTAAATATCAAATATCATTTGTGGTTTCATAATAATTTCTATTATTGTTTTATAATGTTAATTTCTATGCATAGATTTGGTTAAGGCAGTTCCTGATGAGCAAAAGTAGTTTTTTTCTGATTTGGTTTGGGTGCATAAAGAGGTCAATATCACTTTGGTTTTTCTTCTTTCTTATTTTTGCAAACCCCTGATGGGTTTGTAAACTATTGAGAATAAAATCTTAAATTTAATATGTGCTTTTTTTGGGTCAAATATCTTCCATTTAATTTGTGTTTCTTTTTGTCCAACTTTTATGCATTACTGTGTTTTTTTTTTGTTTTGTTTTTTTTTTTTGGTTGATCAGACTGTGTTATTTATTCACACACTATAAAGTTTATAACTTTGTGTTATTTAAGTTGCAATTTTTTAGTGGGCATGCATGCTAGGTGTTTGAGAGAATGACTAAACATGTATAGTTACAATTAGCATGCTCTATTTCTGTTTTGTTAAAAAAAAAAAAAAACTTTGTGGTCATTGTGTGGTATAGCATTTTTAAATTTCATTCAAGTAATATAGACCTTGAAAGAGATAGTGAATCCCATGTTTTGTTTTCATTTTAAACTGGTTCTTATCTAATCTTTAGGATGCTTTTGGTCTCCAAGTCAAGAATATTTCATCTGGGTTTTACTATTAAAGATAATGAAAATGATTTATATTTCAAATTAATTTTTTTCAAAAAATTATAAAAGTGGATGAAAAATATGATTAGATTCAAGTTTAGAAAATATTTCTAAAGCTTGAAGTTTGTGTTTGATTTATTGTGCTTTATCAGTATTTGGTGAGACTGTCTGATAATAGTTTTTCAATTTGAAAGAAATAGGAATAGAGTTTTAGTATGCTTATCTTACTCAATCCAAGTAAGGGGAAAAGGGAGATGCTATCTTGCAACTTGTTCATTAGTGTTCTGGGTCATTTATAAAAAATAAGTGCTTTAAATTCTCCTCACTTGAGAATTAGCAATTGCATGTGCTCCTTCTAATTGATTTCAAGGGGAGATGACTGCCTTCTTATCCTTTGCCTTTCAGTCTCAAATTAATATATAATAAAAAGCCCCATGAAATATTGGAGGACTACCACTTTCTGGTGGTTCTTCATTTATGCTATTGATTGTTAAGACCAATTTTCTTTTTTGGAGTTATTGTCATTGATTTTCCTTTTACTTTTCCCTTCTTGTTTAAAGTGTTTTTACTTTCCACCTATTTACTCAGACATAATAAAATGATATGCAAATAGTCCTTGATAATTTTGCTTTGTGATACTAATTATTGTGACGAATTGTAGACTAATATCAACATCCGCCAGTTTCTTACTGGGAATACAAAAGGTTGATATGATTGTCATTCATAGCCCTTGATACTGAAGCTAAAAGATTGGCCTCCATCTACTTTATTTGAACACTTGCCACGTCATGGTGATGAATTTATCTATTGCTTTCCGTTTAAGGAATATACACATCCACACAAGGGTATTTTAAACATTGCTCTCCAATTGCCCAAAAAATCAAATATGGGTCCCAAGGCTTATATTGCATATGGAGTTGCTTAGGAGCTTGGCCATGGAGACTCTGTCACTAAGCTTCATTGCGACATGTTTGATGTAGTAAGTTTGGTCTTGTTGAAACTCCTACTAATCAATTTGTTCTGTTTGTCAAAGGAAAATTTATGTTTGGTTGAAGTAATGCATGAAAATGTCTATATGAGTTTGTTTAGGTTAAAGGAAGTATATGTGAAGGCTAGATGAGCTTGGTAAGGGTTTGCATTTGGTAAGATTCTGCTACTTAGCTGTTATTGTTGTTGTTGTTGTTGTTTTTTTTTTTTTTTTTTTTTTTTTTTTTTTTGGGTAAGAACAAAATTATTTTTGTTTCAAAATTTTTAAAGGGTAGGGTTATTTATTTTGGATAAAATTAGTTAATTGAACTTTTTTTTTTTAGTTTAACTGGTAATTTTTGTTGTTGAGCTTTATTTTTTTGGCTTGTGTATTTTGTTATAGATTTTAGATCTATAAATTTTTTTATGGTCACTAAAATGAGGAAAATGCTATAACTACAAGTTTTTTTTTTTTTTTTATTATTATTATTTTTTATAAATTACTAATGTGATAAGTAATTACTAGTAAGTAAAAAAAAATGATATGAGTGGTGTGCTTATATGCGAACCAATAAAAATTTGCTACCAAAATAGTTTGTAAAAATGTTATAAAAAAGTTTGTGAATATAGTATTACTCTTAAAAGAATCAATGATATTGTTAAAGGGAAACAAAATGTAATTTTATAAAACAAAATTGCTAAAATTAATACACATATCTATATAATAATATATATATATTTAAAAATAGTGGGGGCCATTGCCCCCCCTAGTCCAAGGGTTGTTCCATCCCTGACTACATGGCTATAGATTACTACCCATCACACATTTTACAGAAATCTCTAGTACCTTCATGCTGACATAAAGCAATGGATCACATTTTCTCTTTTGAAATCCATTTTGACGAAAGCAGTCGTCCTTCTTGCTACAATTGGAGGACATTGAGATCTTGTGTGGGAGGGATAGAACTACTGGTGTTGGTGCAGAATATATAGACGATGCAGTTGAAATTATGACTAAGGAAGGAGAAAAGTGATGAATTCTCCTATTGCACAACAACATGTCAACATTTGGTATCAATAAGTTATGCAATTGAGTCTTGCCAAAGAAAAAAGAGTAGAATAGATCAACTTCGAAAAAAAATTTTAGTTTGAGATTTTGAATGTTGTTAAAAAAAAAAAATCCATGTATTTTGGGTACTCTCTCTAAAATATTTTAGTTGGAAGAGTTGGCAAGACATTTTTTCAGTTGGCTATGATGGATAATATTTAGTCATTATCTTGTCAATTTGTGTATCAATGACCTATTTGTTTTGAATTTTATATTAAAAACACATATTTTGGATACTTTATCGTCTCTCTTGATATAAAACTTTTTAGCCGTTAAGAATTTTGAAAAAAGAAAATTTAGTTTGAGTTTTAAATGTTGTAAAAACTCACGCATTTGGGTTCTCTCTTTATGTTGATATAGAACATTTTAGTGGTCAATAGTTGGCAAAAAAAATTTTTAGTTGGTGTAGACATCAAAATTTTATGATGTATTCACAACCGTCCGATTGTTCATGATGAAATATTTGTGATCTAATTAATCTCTAATCGATGAGGTGGACGATCAACAAATGAAATCAAGCCACGTGGCAACATCAAATAAGAAAGCCATATGGCAATGTTAGAAGGAAAAGACATATATGGAAAGTTCTTATTAAATGGAAGACCAAATTAAATTCATTATTAACTCTCAATAAATGCTGAGGGAAAATTCCAAATTAAAGACAATTGAGTTGCTTATAAATAGAGGCTTCTCATATGGGGAAAAAAAAAAACACTTAGAGAGAAAACACTACTGACACTCTGCCAAAATAGAGAGTCACCTTTAGAGTTCACAAGAATTTCATAGTTCATCAAGGCCTATTCCTACTTCCACAAATCAAAGTAGGGATTCTCCTTCAATCCAGTTCGAGATTAAGCCAACGGCCCTCACATCAAATCAAGCACATTCAAACATTCATTCAACTTGGAGACATCAAAGCACGATTCAAGATCAAGCCTTATAACCCCATTGGATTGTGAAGTTTCTTGGAGATCGAATCAGAGGAGTTTATTGTACTTTTTCATTGTAAAGATTCATACAGAGGATTGTACTCACATATATACAAATCAAATACAAGTTGATTATTTGTTACACTATTTCATGATCGTGTGATTCATCTTTTACGAAAATTGTGTGTACAAATTTCTGGCACGCCCAGTGGGACGTCTCTGCCTCTCATCTCTTTCTTCATCCTAGAAATCTTCAACTCTCCAACTCACCAAGTTCAATGGCCTCAAAAAAGTCTCAGGTTCCCTAGAATGCTACCAAAAACATTGGGGGCTTAACAAGCAGCAGTACTTCCACAGGTCCCATGACTCGAAACAAGGCTAAGGCGATGAGGCTCCTCACGTCACAAGAAGTTGAGGGAAAGGCTCTCATGACCAAACTCATAAGTGCCCCAGCCCAGCCAAAGACTGTCATCTCCTTGAACACGTTGAGGACAAGCAAGCATACTTCCCCTAAGAGAGGAGGTTCAACATTCGCTCCAGAGGACTCAATGATAGAGAGCGAATATCATTATTCTGCATCAGATGCTAGGTCGATTACAGCTTCGCAGTCAAGCTCTTCCCAAGGATCCCCCCAAGAAGTCACTTCGTCTATCTTCTCAGAGAATTCTTCTCGTACAATGGCCATGGCGGCCATGATGACGGAGACTGCTACCATTGACGAAAAGATTGCTGAAATGGGACATGCTATAGCCAAGCTTACCAAGACTGCGGAGGAGAAGGACCTTCAAATCGCCACACTTATGAACAAGCTTGAAGTTCAGAATCGAGGGGAGTCTAGCAAAGACCATTCTCAAACGCATCAGCATACATCCCAAGATGCTCACACATCTTCTCCAAAGAAGGCTGGTGGTCCACAAGGGAGCACTACTTCAATTTCATCTCTATCGGTCCAGCAGTTGCAGGACATGATAACAAACACCATTCGAGCTCAATATGGTGGGGCACCACAAAGCTCTCTGATGTCTTCAAAACCATACACCAAAAGGATTGACATTTTACAGATGCCTGCGGGTTACCAACCTCCTAAGTTTCAACAGTTCGATGGAAAAGGGAATCCGAAGCAACATGTCGCTCATTTCATCGAGACTTGCAATAATGTTGGTACGGATGGGGACTTGCTTACGAAGCAATTCGTGCGTACTCTTCGAGGAAACGCCTTTGATTGGTACACGGATCTTGAGCCTGAGTCCATTGATAGCTGGGAGCAAATGGAGAGGGAATTCTTGAACCGTTTTTACAGCACTCGACGTACCGTAAGCATGCTAGAATTGACCAACACGAAGCAATGGAAAGATGAACCAGTGGTAGATTACATCAATCGTTGGCGCTCATTGAGCCTCGATTGCAAAGATCGCCTTTCAGAGTCTTCAGGAGTGGCAATGTGCATCCAAGGTATGCACTGGGGGTTGCTTTACATCCTCCAAGGAATCAAACCTCACACCTTTGAAGAACTTGCTACTCGAGCCCATGACATGGAGCTTAGCCTGTCTAGCCATGGAGAAAAGGGCTTACCTGTTGATGAGCAGTGAAAAGAGAAGAAAGATACGAGGAGGGGGGATAAGTCTTCCAGATCCATGGTTAAGGAATCTATGGCCGTTGCTGTGGGGCCTGTGAAGATTTTCAATAAGGAGAATAAAAGAATCGAGAAAAGGGTTGGTCCAATGCAAGAGCGAGAGAAGCGTCGATTGACTTTGAAGGTGATGGAGGAAAAGGTATATCCGTTTCCAGATGCGGATGTCCAAGGCATGCTCGAGGACTTATTGGAGAAAAATGTGATCAAGCTTCCAGAATGCAAGCGTCCGGAGGAAATGGGGCGTACTAACGACCCAAAATACTGCGTATACCATCGAGTTGTAAGTCACCCCGTGGAAAAATGTTTTGTTTTGAAGGACCTTATGTTAAGGCTTGCAAAGGAGGGTAAAATACTTTTAGACTTAGATGAGACTGCTGAGGCAAATCATGCCACGTTCGCTGTTAGATCCCCAATTTCTATGAAGTCACCAATGCCAATGAAAGTGCGATCCACCTTGCCATCAACGTCAAGGGCCTATTGCAAGCACATCCAATTTGGAACGCTTGAGCCCGTGCGTGTGTCATGCTTTAGCCCTCAAGATGACGATAGAGTTAATGATGAACTGGTAGGCGACGAAGAGGGTTGGACTTTTGTGACCTACAAGAGACTTCGAAAAAAGCGTAACCCAAAACCCCATGCTCCCTACAAGAAAAGGGAGCTTCAGGCTAGCGATTCAAAAGTTGCTCCCAAGCGGAAGGAAACAAATGGTCTGAAGAAACAAAGGAAGGGGATTCGTTCGAATGAGTTACTACAAAAGGAAGGCCCCCAGCCGGTTACGCTACGTGAGTTTTTCCCTAAAGGATTTCTTATAGAGAGCCTAATGACAACCACTTACACGGTCTCTTGCCATGACGCTGATGATGAAAAAGACATTATTGAAAAGGAGGAAAAAGTGAACCTTGAAGAAACCAAAGGAACCAAGGAAGAGGGAAGTGAAACTCATGCCTCGGAAGAAGCAGTTGCCTTATGTGCTCACTGCCGCGACAAGATGACATTCACTGATGAGGATCTCTTATTGGGCTCCAAACCACACAATCGACCACTTTTTGTCTCAGGTTACACACGAAGGGAAAAAGTAAGCCGCATCCTCATAGACGATGGGTCTGCCGTCAACATAATGCCCAAAGGAACAATGAAACGCCTAGGCATATCCATGGAAGAGTTATCCAAAAGTCGACTCATCATCCAAGGTTTCAACCAAGAAGGACAAAGGGCCATTGGTATGATTCGGCTAGACGTGACTATAGATGAGTTGAAAGCAAGACCTCTTTTCCATGTGATCGATTCAAAGACCTCTTATAACTTGTTGTTAGGACGACTATGAATTCATGGGAATGGTGTTGTACCTTCCACACTACACCAATGCTTCAAGTATTGTGATAGCAAGCAAATAAGGGTGGTGACAGCAGATTTGCAACCATTTACAGCGGCAGAATCTCACTTTGCAGACGCCAAGTTTTACTTGGATTGTGACACAACTTACGATGTACCACAAGAAGAGTCTACTGAAAAAAAGAAGGCAAAATGTAAGGAAGGAGGCGAGCCTCTCAAAGAAGGCCCCCAACCTAGCTCCGACGTGAGACAAAAGTTTCATGAAGAGGAGAAAGAGGCACCTATGGTCTTACGATATGTGCCTGTGTCTAAACGAAAAGAAGGGCAATCCCCATTCGGGTTGACGATGGAGACTAAAGATAAATGCAAAAAGTCTGCTCAAAAGGAAGATATCACTATCCTTAAAAATGATTTTACCTTGCCGTTACTGAAGTTAGAACAAGTGGCGTCCACAAAACCCCCACTCAAAGGTTTCACCAAAGCCACGCGTAACCTTGTTGAAGAAGATTCATTTCCAGCTAGAAGAACAGAAGAGGGTTTCGACCTTAAAGCGTATAAACTTTTGGCAAAATCAGGCTATGATTTCAAAAATCCTCCACAATTGGGGCAACTTTATTTAGATTACGTGGAAGAGAAGTCACATGGGCTTAACTCGACCCAAAGCACGTTGAAGCAACAGGGCTATACAATCGAGATTCATAGAACCGGGCTGGGGTATTCATCACAAGAGCCAGTTTGAATCTCGGCCAAAGGGAAAGGAAAGAAAGCAACATCTCAACACATCACCTTTGAAGTTGAGGAAGAGGGGAAGCCGAAGCCTATGCCAAGACCTTCTGTATTTGATCGTCTAGGAACATTTACTCCTCGAGAGTCAGTATTTAATAGATTAAGCATCTCTCTTCCTAAAAAAGAAGGAACCTCACGTACACGAAGGTCAGTATTTGATAGGCTTGAGTCTACGAGTAGCTCAACTGACATCCCACGACCTAAGAAGGGGAAAGGTGGCCTGCAAAAGAGAAATGGCACCGAAGCCTATAGCATTATCCCTTCGCGCATGAAACGTGAGTTGATTGTAGAAGTTAGTACAGGAAACTCCCTTAAAGTAAAACGGAGGACTATTGTGCACACACGAGAGCTCGAGAAGCAAGTTAATGATGGGGAGGAGGATCACGAGACACTAGTCCTTCCTTCTTGCCACGTGACGGCAGAAACTGATTCCGAATCAGACGCATCAGACGATGAACCAAATGAAGCCCCTCGGGCAATAGAGGACGGGGGGCAAGCAACTGTAGATGAGCTCAAAGAGTTAAACTTAGGGATTGACGAGGAACCTCGCCCGATCTACGTAAGCTCGCTTTTGACACCGAAGGAAGAAGGCAAATACTTCGAGCTTCTAATGGAGTACAAAGATGTGTTCGCCTGGACATACAAGGAGATGCCAGGTTTAGACTCGAAAATTGCAGTTCACCGGTTAGCATTAAAGCAAGGAGTGCGCCCAATCAAGCAAGCCCAACGTCGCTTTCGACCCGAACTCCTCCCACAAATTGAGGCAGAAGTTAACAAACTCGAGCAGCCAGGTTTCATCCGGGAGGTACAATTCCCGAAGTGGATTGCGAACATTGTTCCTGTCAAAAAGAAAAATGGACAGATTTGAGTTTGTGTCGATTTTCGAGACTTGAATAGATCATGCCCGAAGGATGACTTCCCACTTCCAAATACAGAGCTCATGGTTGACGCGACTATTGGTCATGAAGCATTATCATTCATGGATGGCTCATCAGGATACAACTAAATTCGAATGGCACCTAAGGATGAAGAGCTCATCGCTTTCCGAACTCTAAAGGGGATCTACTGTTATAAGGTGATGCCTTTTGGGCTTAAGAACGCTGGCGCAACATATCAACGGGCAATGCAACGAATCTTCGACGACATACTCCACAAAATCGTTCAATGTTATGTTGACGATCTAGTTGTGAAGACGAAGAAAAGAGAGGATCATCTACGAGACTTACGTATTGTATTTAATCGACTAAGGAAATACCAACTCAAAATGAATCCTCTCAAATGCGCATTTGGTGTCACGTTTGCGAAGTTTCTAGGCTTTATTGTTCGACATCGAGGTATTGAAGTGGATCAATCTAAAATAGATGCTATTCAAAGAATGCCCGAACCAAAAAACTTACGAGAGCTCCGAAGCTTACAAGGCCACCTTGCATACATTCGACGTTTCATATCAAATCTAGCAGGATGGTGTCAACCATTCAGTCGATTGATGAGGAAAGGTGCTACTTTTGAATGGGATGAAGCTTGCCAGAATGCATTTGAGAGCATTAAAAGGTATCTGCTTAAGCCGCCCGTCTTAGGAGTACCTATGCCAGGAAAACCTCTAGTGCTCTACATTGCTACATAAGAACAATCACTTGGGGCTCTCTTAGCTCAGAAAAATGAAGAGGAGAAAGAGAAAGCGTTGTATTACCTTAGTCGAAAGCTAACTGGGGTAGAATTGAGGTATTCTCCAATAAAAAAGATGTGTCTTGCGCTTTTCTTCTCCATTCAAAAATTAAGGCATTACATGCAAGCGCACGTAATACACTTGTTTGCAAAGATAGATCCAGTAAAATACGTCTTGTCTAGGGCGATCATGTCTAGACGGTTGGCGAAATGGGCTGTGGCCTTTCAAGAGTTTGAAATTGCGTATGTACCCCAAAAGGCCATCAAGGGGCAAGCACTAGCAAATTTCCTTGCCGATCATCCTATTCCTGCCGATTGGGAGCTCTCAGATGATTTTCCAGATGAAGATGTATTATACACTGAAGTCCTCCCACCTTGGATGATGTTCTTCGATGGGGCTGCGCGACAAGAAGAATCCGGTGCTGGGGTTGTTTTTGTGTCGCCACAGAAACAAGTGTTACCATTTGCCTTTGTGCTTAGTGAACCATGTTCAAACAACGTTGCTGAGTATCAAGCCCTTATTGCCGGCCTCCAAATGGCCCTCAATATGAAGATCCCATACTTAGAAGTCTACGGCGATTCCAAGTTGGTAATCAATCAACTTTTGACACACTATGAAGTTAAACACGAGGGTTTGATCCCCTACTTTCAAATAGCTAGGCGACTAATTGAGCAGTTCGACAGGGTTTCCTTGGAGCATATCTTCAGAAATGAGAATAGGATGGCAGATGCTCTAGCCAACCTAGCCACCACATTGGCTTTGTCAGAGGGTGAAAAGACAAATGTCCCTATCTGCAACCGTTGGGTGCTCTCTTACACGGAAGAACATGCGGGTGAGACGAATGCCATATCAATATTTATGGTAGAGGACGAGGATTGGCGGCAACCCCTGATTGATTACTTGGAACATGGTAAGCTACCTGAGGATCCTCGCCACAAGACTGAGGTACGGCGAAGGGCGCCTCGTTTTATACACTACAAGGGCACATTATACCGGAGGTTTTTTGATGGCCTATTCTTACGATGTCTTGGCAAGGAAGAAGGTGATCAAGCCATGGAAGAAGCTCATTCGGGAGTGTGCGGCGCCCATCAGTCTGGCCCTAAATTGTATCATCGGATAAAACGAATGGGTTATTACTGGCCCACCATGGTCAAGGATTGTATGGACTATGCAAAGACATGTGAAGCATGCTAACTTCATGCAAACTACATTCATCAGCCACCGGAGCCCCTGCACCCTACAGTCGCGTCCTGGCCTTTTGATGTATGGGGACTTGATGTTGTAGGACCATTACCTAAGTCGTCGGGGGATCATCTATACATATTAGTTGCGACCGACTATTTTTCTAAATGGGCAGAAGCCATACCTCTCAAGGAGGTAAGAAAGGAAAATGTGGTGAACTTCATTCGGACTCATTTGATCTACCGATATGGCGTCCCTCGCTATATCATCACAGATAACGGTAAGCCATTCTACAATAGTTTGGTAACCCAACTGTGCGAGAAGTTCGAGTTCAAGCAATACAAGTCATCCATGTATAATGTACCAGCCAACGGTCTTGCTGAGGCTTTCAACAAGACGCTTTGCAATTTGTTGAAAAAGGTAGTAGAGCGCTCGAAGAGGGATTGGCACGAAAAGATTGGAGAAGCTTTATGGGCATACCGAACAACATACAGGACACCCACGCAAGCCACCCCATATTCATTAGTATATGGTGTTGAAGCAGTCCTGCCTTTGGAGCGACAAATTCTGTCACTTCGAATTGCTATCCAAGAAGGGCTCACATATGAAGAAAATGCACGCTTAAGACTTGAAGAGTTAGAAGCACTTGATGAAAAGAGATTAGAAGCTCAGCAACGTCTTGAATGCTACCAAGCACGGTTTTCGCGAGCTTTCAACAAGAGGGTCCGACCTCAATCTTTCCAAGTAGGGGACCTAGTACTTGCAATGCGAAGACCCATCAACATCTCTCACAAGACTGGGAACAAGTTCACATCAAAATGGGATGGCCCTTATGTCGTGCAGGAGGTCTACACTAATGGCGCTTATAAGATAGTCGACAGAGATGGCTTGAGGGTAGGACCCATAAATGCAAAGTTCTTGAAGCGATACTATGCATGAAACGTTGGAGTTGCTCCTCGGTAAGAGCTTAAACTGCCCACTAAAAATTAAAAAAAAAAAAAAAATCCCGCTAGGTTGAAAACCTTGAAAGAGGCGACCTAGGCAAAAGTTAGGGACGAAAAAAAAAAAAAAAAAAACTACTCTCTTGAACTACGTTATGACTTGATCCCTTTTGGGTACGTAGGCAGCTTAGTATTCGTTACTAAGTTCAGTCGCATATGTTCCTTAAAAAAAAAAAAAAATTAAGTCCTTTAAACTACGTTATGACTTGTTCCCTTTTGGGTACGTAGGCAGCCTAGCATCCTTTGCTAGGCACAGTCGCACAAAAAAAAAAAAAAAAAAGGGATGTTCGCAAAGATTGATCATATTAGCTCATGCAAAAAAAAAAAAAAAAAAAAAAAAAAAGAGAGAGAAAAAAGAAAGAAAGAAGGAGCTAGCATTTATTTGGAAATAAATGAATTTCTTTATTAATAATGAGATAGGTGTCGTTACATTGTAATGACTACATCAATATAAAAAAAAAAAAGGGGGATCAACCTATCCAATCTAAATGCCTCAACTCCTCTTTGCTAGTCTTTAGTAATCCTTGTAGCTCTCTAAGTTTTGCATCATCAGAAGCCTCTAAAGTTGGAGTAGCCTCAATCTCGAAAACCTCCCCCTTGATTTGAGAAATGATCGCTTATTGCTGAGCCAGCTTTGCATCACAGAGGGTGCTCAACTCTGTAAACTCTGCCTTTTGCATTGAAAGCAACTCAAATTCCTTCTTCAATTCAATCTCTCTAGCTAGAGCCTTGTCTAAGTTTGCCTTGATTGCAACTTTCTGATTGATCTTAATGGCTTCTGAGTCGAGGGCAAGAGTGAGACGATGTCGAGCATCGATAAGCTTCCGTTCCTTGACTTCAGATGCGATGCCTTGTGAAAGAGCATGATGGAGGGAAGAATATCGGTCTGCATCATCCATATATTTCGAAATACGCTCTCTTAAAGGCGCTGCATCTACAACTTTTATTTGTGCGATAACTTGGAGGATCTTCTCAACTCCATCCCTAAGTGAAGTCACAAGAGTAAAAGGGGTTTTGACAACCTTCTCGATTAGGTCCCCTCCTAACGTTTTTGCAAGCTGTCGATCGGCCTTCGAAATCAAATCATCAGGTTCAAACTTTGTGACAATTGAAGTGGCCGGTATGTTCGAACTACACATAATGGATTTATTTCGAGCCACGTCCCCTGAAGGTTTGTGAATAGGGTTGGAAGAAAGAGGGGCGCCAGTCTTCCTCGAACGTGGTGGGTCAATTTCCTTAGTAGCCAAATCAAAAGCCGTCGGACCTTGAATGGAAAACTCGCTCGTAGAAGGGCTAGTGGCAACTGGTGTACACTTCCCTCCTGCTCGTTTTGAAGGATAATCGTCATCCTGCATTGGAAGAATACCAAGATTGTCATTCTCAAAAAGTTCTTGGATACCAAAAATAGCTTCAAGGTCGTCGTAAAGGTGACAAAAGTCCTTAATGGATTCAAGATCAAGATCATCAAAAAGAGAATTAAGACTCACTCGTGCACTGCCACCAGAAGAGTCGGGAAGTGGATCCGTGTCAACACCACGATCAGTCGCCTGGGTGACCCCCTCATGATCTAGATCCTTGCTAGGATTGTCCCTTTGCCTTTTGCATCTCCAATGAGAATCTGAGTTGCCACTGTTCCTTTTGGATTTTGACACATCCTTACCCTTGGTCGCTTCCACGTCTTGAGGCGTTAAGACTATGTAAGAGGGTCCACGTTTAGGAGAATGTGCCTTGTCCACGCATGCTCTTCCTAAAGACTCGTCAGTAGCCTCCGAAATCCCTAAAGGTGGCTTCCCATCGCTTCGGTGCTTCACGGATTCTACTACTTCATTAGGCTGTCTTATTTTGAGTTTTATCTTGCTCGGGTTGACATTCCCAATCAGTTGCTCAGTCCCACTTGAAAAGAAACCATCAGATCTTCTAGCCCACCAATTCGCATAATCCTTTGTACACAAAGCCCTGTGCTCAGATGGGCAGGCTGGGATCAAGAACTCTGAACCAGTAACAAGGCGAAGACATCGGCGCCAGAAGCATACTACTTGCTCTAAAGTGACGGTGTGAAAGATTGGCAAGTAATGGCTTGTAAAGACGTGGGCGTTCCGATCATATGTGAATAAGGATGCAAGTAATGGCTTGTAAAGATTGGCATCATTTAAGGCTTTAGCATTGCGGCTCAATATGTCTTCTAGCCACTCCCAATATTTAGGAAGGTAGAAAAACTCACCCTTATATTGGAGTGGAGGAGTCTTAGAAGAAGGTAGAGCCCATTGCGCTTCTCCCGCACTTATCTGACGACCAAGGAGAGGATATGGATCGATGTGGTCCGTGGTTGAGTGAAGGTTGGAGGCTAAAGTAAACGTCCTCGAAACGACATGTGAATCCTTTCTAGTTGGGTTGTATAGTTCGTGAGATGATTCGACCCACCATTGAGATAGACTTGGAGGACGAGGAATGGCAGTAGACGAAGATGAAGGGACACTGCTACTAGGGGGATGGACTTTCAAGACGACGCCTTTCTCCAGTGGTTCGTTCGTAGAGCGCAAGAGAGTGATGGATTGATCATTGAGAGTCCTCGATGAGTTGTAAAAGATGACCATGATGGAGTGCACTTGATTGCAGCCACTTGGGGAAGACAAAGCTTGTAGAGGTCACGACTTGAGTAAATGTAGAAGAATCACAAGACAAGCGAAGGGTTGATAGGCCCAAATCACCTGGCACACCTGACAACAAACCAAAGAAAAGGATTAATACCTTATTCGTTCAAATACTCTTTACTATATAATAATAATAATTAAAAAAAAAAAAAAAGGAGCACGTGCAGTCATTAAAAAGAAAGGCATATGGCATTGAGATTCAAAACTATAAGCAAGCTATTCATTCAAGTGCTTAAACACCTTAGGTACGTGTTTGCCATAACTATATGCGCATGTAAAGAACAAGACAAGTGGAAGCTTGCATGGTAACTATTAAGTGCAAAGATCATGCATGTGCAAAGTTACCACCATGGTTCTCATGAAATTAAGGCTGAGGACGTGTCAATAATATGGCATAGACTGTTACATGCAAAACAATAAAATCGTGAAAGTGGGGCATTCTCCTTATGGAAGTGGGATCAATGGACAAGCCAAGATTTCGTAGTAACCAGGTGCAACACATAAAACTAATATATCTTCGTTGCTTTTGGGATTGTGAAAGACATTGCGACAATTGTTTAAGACGAGAAAATACAAGCGTCATGGGCATAAGCGACCTCTGGAGATGGAGTTGGAGTACCCAAAGTACGTTAAAGGTTGCGAGACAAAAGGCAGTGAGAACGGCGCGCTGACGGAACTCCGTACTGATGGCCACAAGGCAAAGGCTGTGAGGAGGATGTGCCAACGAAACTCTCGCGCCGATGGTTGCAAGACAAAGACAGTCAGAAGGTGCGCCGACGAAGCTCTCGCAATGGTGGAAGGATGCGCCAACAAAGCTCTCACTATGATGGAAGGTGTGCCGACGAAGCTCTCGCAATGGTGGAAGGATGCGCCAACAAAGCTCTCACTATGATGGAAGGATGCGCTGACGAAGTTCTCGCACTACCAGGATAATGGTGAAGGCAGTCAGAAGGTGCGCCAACGAAGCTCTCGCAATGGTGGGAGTACGCGCCAACAAAGCTCTCACTATGATGGAAGGATGCGCCGACGAAGTTCTCGCACTACCAGGATAATGGTGAAGGCGGTCAGAAGGCGCGCCAACAAAGCTCTTGCTATGATGGAAGGATGCGCCAACGAAGTTCTCGCACTACCAAGATAATGGTGAAGGCAGTCAGAAGGTGCACCAACGAAGCTCTCGCAATGGTGGGAGGATGCGCCAACAAAGCTCTCACTATGATGGAAGGATGCGCCGACGAAGTTCTCGCACTACCAGGATAATGGTGAAGGCAGTCAGAAGGCGCGCCAACAAAGCTCTTGCTATGATGGAAGGATGCGCCAACGAAGTTCTCGCACTACCAAGATAATGGTGAAGGCAGTCAGAAGGTGCGCCAACGAAGCTCTCGCAATGGTGGGAGGATGCGCCAACAAAGCTCTCACTATGATGGAAGGATGCGCCGACGAAGTTCTCGCATTACCAGGATAATGGTGAAGGCAGTCGGAAGGCGCGCCAACGAAGCTCTCGCAATGGTGGAAGGATGCGCCGAAAAAGCTCTCTTTATGATGGAAGGATGCGCCGGCAAAGCTCTCGTACTACTAGGACTTTGGTGAGGTCAGTCAGATGGGTGCACCGACGACGCTCTCTCACTGATGGAAGGATGCGGCGGCGAAGCTCTTGCACTAATGGTCGCGAGACAAAAGGCAACAAGAAGGGAGCGCTGTTGGAACTCTCGTACTGATGGCCACAAGACGAAGGCTGTGAGAAGACCACGCAGTCGAAGCACTCACACTGATGGTCGAGAGACAAAGGGCAGTGGAATGGATGCGTCGATGGAGCTCACAAACCCGAAGTCCAGAGGAGACAAGAGCGACGGGATGCTACGACTCGCTTGAAACTGAGGCTTGGCTCGCGCAGTACCAGCTTCTATGACCTTGGCTCACACAGTGCCAACTTCTATGACCTGCACAGAGCAAATCAAGTGGTTCAAAAAAAAAAAAAATAATAATAATAATAATAAGGAAAATACAAAGACAAGCACAAAAAAGAATGGGAAAAGAGGAAGGATGCCTGCTTCGGCTGAAGACAAAAGAAAAAAAAAGAGTAACTCAAGAAAAAGAAAGAGTGGCGCTCAATTGCCTCTAACCCATAAAACATCACCTCCTTTTATAGAGGAGGCACTCGCAAGAAGCCCTAGTGATTCGCAAGAGTGCTGCTAAAGAAAAGACATGCTTGTTGAGCAAGACAATTGCGGCACCGACCTTCCTAACAAAACTAAGGTGGGCTTGCACCCAAAGAGGATGTCCCTTCTGTGTGACCAGGCCTGTGAAAGTGAAACCAACCAAAAGACAACTTGATGGCAAAGCTGTAATATACAACAACGGGATGAGAGAAGCCCATATTTCACTTGGATGAGAGCCCTGTGTACCCGTAGAGCCAAGTCCACCATTAAGGATAAAAAAAAATAAAAATAAAAAAATAAAAAAAAAATAATAATAATAATTAAAAAAAAAATCAATCAATAAATGAAATGAAAGAATACTTCAAGCCTCGTCTTCCTTGCATCAGAAAGACGCAAAAGCCGAATCTTGAAGTGGGGGCATTTGTAGACATCAAAATTTTATGATGTATTTACAACCGTCCAATTGTTCATGATAAAATATTTGTGATCTAATTAATCTCCAATCGATGAGGTGGACGATCAACAAATGAAATCAAGCCACGTGGCAACATCAAATAAGAAAGCCATATGGCAATGTTAGAAGGAAAAGACCTATATGGAAAGTTCTTATTAAATGGAAGACCAAATTAAATTCATTATTAACTCTCAATAAATGCTGAGAGAAAATTCCAAATTAAAGACAATTGAGTTGCTTATAAATAGAGGCTTCTCATATGGGAAAAAAAAAAAACACTTAGAGAGAAAACACTACTGACACTCTGCCAAAATAGAGAGTCACCTTTAGAGTTCACAAGAATTTCATAGTTCATCAAGGCCTATTCCTACTTCCACAAATCAAAGTAGGGATTCTCCTTCAATCCAGTTCGAGATTAAGCCAACGGCCCTCACATCAAATCAAGCACATTCAAACATTCATTCAACTTGGAGACATCAAAGCACGATTCAAGATCAAGCACGATTCAAGATCAAGCCTCATAACCCCATTGGATTGTGAAGTTTCTTGGAGATCGAATCAGAGGAGTTTATTGTACTCTTTCATTGTAAAGATTCATATAGAGGATTGTACTCACATATATACAAATCAAATACAAGTTGATTATTTGTTACACTATTTCGTGATCGTGTGATTCATCTTTTATGAAAATTGTGTGTACAGTTGGCTAAGATGATAGATTTTTAGTCATTATTTTGTTAATTGGATTGTCAATGACTTTTTCATTAGGGGTAATTACATATAACCCACAGTGGCTTGGGCAAAATTCACTTTGCCTACCCGTGGTTTGAAAAGTATCACGTAACCCATCTGTGGTATGTTCCTTTTATTTTTCATAACTCACCTTTGTTAAAATCAGGGGTAAATAGATATTTTTGCTCAAATTTTATATTTCTCTCCTCCAAAACAAAAAATAAAGCAAAAATGCAAGAGAAATAAGAACAAAAAGTGGTATTTGTCTCCCTCTCCATTCACACAAATTTTGAACATGAAGAACATACCCAAAAAAATAAAAAGCCTATGCCCCATTGCCTCCCTCAACCCTTTGGCTAACTCCATCACAAACAGAAACTGAAAAAGAACCAATACAAAACAAAACGTTCATGGAAGTGGAAAATGCCGACGCTACACTCTCCAAAGCTTACTCCAACATATGCAACTCCAAAACCCATATCCAAACCCTTAAAGAATTGTCTCAAGTCAAGTACTCTCTCTCTCTCTTTCCCCTTTATTTGCTTCCAATGAGATTCTGTTTGTTTCCATGGAAAATTCTGAGCTTGAAATGACATTTCCTCTTCTTTTTTTTTTTTTTGGTCAGTGAGAATTGGGGATTTAATTTGATAAAGCTGTGATTGTATTAAGTGGTATTGGGTTTTCTTAAAAAAAAGACTGAAAGTTTGTAATTTTTGTTTCTTTTGCTTCAAATGAAATCCTGTTTGTTTCCACTGAATGTAGCTCTCGAGTTTCTAGGAAAGTTTTGAGCTTGAAAATGCATTTTTTTAGGTGAATATATTGAGAATTTGGGGATTTAATTTGATAAGGTTGTATTTGAAATGTCAAGTTCTTTTTTCTCTCATCTTTATTTACTTCCAATTAATTTAGCTCTACACTTCCACGAAAGTTTTGATCTTGAACTCGCATTTTCTTTACCAATACAGAAAATGAAAAAGCCCTATTACCTCCCTCAATCAATTTCATTTTCTATTTGTGATGGAGTTAGCCAAAGGGTTGAGGGACACAATGGGGCTTAGGCTTTTTATTTTTTTTGGGTATATTCTTCATGTTCAAAATTTGTGTGAATGGAGAGAGACAAATACCACTTTTTTGATCTTGTTTCTCTTGCATTTTTGCTCTTTTTTTTTTTGGGAGGAGAGAGACCTAAAATTTGAGCAAAAATACCTATTTACCCCTGATTTTAACAAATGTGGGTTACGGAAAACAAACAGAACATATCACAGGTGGGTTAAGTGATACTTTTCAAACCAAGGGTAGGTAAAGTGATTTTCACCAAAACTAGATATGGGTTATGTGTAATAATTCCTTTTCATTACCTAATGTATTTATTAAAAAACTGTTACTAAAATTAAAATGTAGAAAGTTTAAGAAAAATAGTAATTGGAAAAATTATTTTATTTATCTTAAATCTAAATTTAAATCCAAATCCAAATCCAAATTTAGGTATCCAAAGAATGGAATTTCAAATCCTCCATTGTATAAAAAGACCAAAATAAGGAATTTAAAAATCAATGGTTTTTTAAATCCATTGATTTCAAATCAAGCTTTTAAAATCTATTAATTTTAAAATCAATGAGTTTGAAATCAAGCAAATAGAGTGGCTTTATATCATTTATTGTCATCTTGGTCTTGCAAATAGAGGATTCAGGGGGAATTTTGGTCAATTTTAGATTTCAAGGGTCATTCGGTCATTTTTTAGGTGTTAAGGGTATTTCAGTAATTGTCAAGTTTCGGGGGGCATTACGGTAATTTTCTAGCTTCTAAGCGTATTTCAGTAATTTTTTAGGTTACGGGGCCATTTCATTCAAATGTGAGAAAAGTACGGTCAAATGTGATATTAGTACTGCCTAATGTGACAGTGGAACTATCAAATGTGAGAAAAAAAAAAAGAAAACCACCGAATGTGATAAAGTATAGTCACATGTGATATTGGTACTGCATAATGTGAAGATGAAATCGTTAAATGTGAGAAAAAAAAAGTAACCACTAAATGTGACAAAAGTACTGTCAAATGTAATGTTGGTACTACTGAATGTGACAATGGAATCGTTAAATGTGAGAAAACAAATAAGGGAACCACCAAATGTGACAAAAGAACAGTCACATGTGATGTTGGAACTACACAATATGAGGATGAAACTATCAAATGTGAGAAAAGAATAAAGGTTTACGAAGGCTTCGAGTAGTGCAAGATAAGCTAATCACCAGATTGTTCTAGAATCGGTTAATAAAATATGACAAAAGAACTATCACATGTGATGTTGGAACTACACAATATGAGGATGGAATCGTCAAATGTGAGAAAAATAAGTGAACTACCAAATGTGACAAAAGAACTATCACATGTGATGTTACTGTTTTTTTTTCATTGCACAATATGAGGATTAAACTGTCAAATGTGAGAAAAAAAAATAAGAGAACCAACAAACGTGACAAAAGAACCGTCACATGTGATGTTGGAGCTACACAGTGTGAGAATGAAATCGTTAAATGTGAGAAAAAATAAGGAAACCACTAAATATGACAAAAGAATTGTTATATATGATGTTGGAACTGCACTATATGAGGATGAAACTGTCAAACGTAAGAAAAAATAAGGAAACCATCAAATACGACAAAAGAACTATCACATGTGATGTTGAAACAACGTAATATGAAGATGGAACTGTCAAATGTGAGGAAAAAAAAATAAAGGAACCATCAAATGTGACAAAATAACTATCACATGTGATGTTGGAACTGCACAATGTGAGGATGAAACCGTCAAATGTGAGGAAAAAAAAATAAGGGAACTACCAAATGTGACAAAAGAACTGTTATATATGATGTGAAAATTGTACAATGTGAGGATGAAACCGTCAAATGTGAGAAAAAAAATAAGAGAACCAACAAATGTGACAAAAGAACTATCACATGTAATGTTGGAACTGCACAATGTAAGAATGAAACCGTCAAATGCAAGAGAAAAAAAAGAGAACTACCAAATATGACAAAAGAACTGTTACATGTGACGTTGGAACTACACAATGTGAGGATGAAACCGTTAAATGCCAGAAAAAAGAAGGGAATTATCAAATGTGATAAAAGAACTGTCACATATGATATTGGAATTGCACAACATCATAAATATTTTCACTTTTTTTTCTTTTGTAAATTTTATATTATTAAGTGGATTATAGATATTTAAAATATTAATTAGTATTTAGATTTTGGAATGTAGAGTGATTTATCTTTACCATTTTTGTCTTTTTCTTTTTATATGGTACTTTATTTTCTAGAAATCAAGTACTTGGTAAATTTTTTTTTTCACTTTTTTTTTTGTAAATTTTATTATTATTAAGTGGATTATAAATATTTAAGATAGTAATTAATATTTAGATTGTGGATTGTGGAGTGATTTATCTTTTTATTTTTATTTTTCTATGGTACTTTACTTTCAAGAAATCAAGTATTAAGTAAATTTTTTTTCTTTTGTAATTTTTATATTATTAAGTGGATTATAAATATTTAAAATAGTAAGTAATAGTATTTTTTTTTTCCTTTTTGTATGGAACTTTACTTTCGAGAAAAAAAGTACTGTGTAAATTTTTTTTTCACATTTTTTTCTCTTGTAAATTTTATATTATTAAGTGGATTATAAATATTTAAATAATTTTTAAGTCCTAAGGGTATTTTAGTCACTTTTTAGGTTGAGGTCATTTTAGTCATTTTCTTTTGTTTCAAGGTCATTTTAGTCAATTTCTATGTTTCAAGGTTATGTGGTCATTTTTTTTGTCCTAAGGGTATTTTGGTCATTTTTTAGATTTCATTATTATTTCTGTCATTTTTAGGTGTTATGGTAATTTTGGTCTTTTTATTATTTTTATGTTTCAATGTCATTTGGTCAATTTTTTTTGTTCTAAGAGTATTGTGGTCATTTTTTAAGTTTCATGGTTATTTCGGTCGTTTTTTGTGTTTTATAGTAATTTTGGTAATTTTTTTTGAGATTTAGGGTGATTCTGTCATTTTTAGGTTCTAAGGGTATTTCAGTTATTTTTTAGGTTTCGAGGGTATTATGGTAATTGGTGAGAAAAAAAGGGAACCATCGAATGTGATAAAAGTACCATCGAGTGTGAGAAATGTAAGGTTTAATGTGATGTTGGTACTGCCTAAATGTGACAATAGAACCATCAAATGTGATAAAGAAATAAGGGGGAGCACTAAATGTGACAAAAGTATAGTTACATGTGATGTTAGTACTTCACAATGTCAGGACAGCACCATCAATGTGAGAAAAAAACTAAAATATAACCAAATGTGATAAAAGTACAGTCAAATGTGATGTTAGTACTACCTAATGTGACAATGGAACAATCATTTGCGAGAAAAAAAATTGAACCACCAAATGTGACAAAAGTACAGTCACATATGATTTTAGTATTGCATAATTTGAAGATGGTACCATCAAATGTTAGAAAAAAATACGAGTACAACCGAATATGGCAAAAGTACTGTCATATATGGTGTTAGTGCTATTTAATGTAATAATGGAATCATCAAATGTGAGAAAAAAAGAACTATCAAATGTGACAAAAATATGGTTACATGTGATGTTGGTATTGCTTAAATTCCAATGTGACAATGGAACTATCAAATGTGTGTAAAAATTAAGGGGTAATTACACATAACCCACTTGTGGTTTGGGCAAAAATCACTTTGCCTACCCGTGATTTGAAAAGTGTCACTTAATCCACCTGAGGTATGTCCCGTTTGTTTTCCGTAACCCACCTCTGTTAAAATCAGGGGTAAATATGTATTTTTGTTTAAATTTTATGTTTCTCTCATCTCAAAACAAAAAATAGAACAAAAATGCAAGAGAAACAAAATCAAAAAGTGGTATTTGTCTTTCTTTTCATTCACACAAATTTTGAACATGAAGAACATATCCAAAAAATCACAGAACATGAAGAACCCACCAAAGCCATCACCACCACTACCACTGAAACACCATAGAATCGGAAAAAAAAAAAAAAAAAAAAAAAAAGCCACAACATCGGCCACCGCCACTGAACCACAACAACCCATAAATCAGCAACTACAACCACCAAGATCCACACCCATTGCCACTGCCAAAGTAATAGCCGAATGACCAGCCACCACTGCCAATCAAACATCACGACCTAAGACCAATCTTCAAAACCCAAAAACATCAAATCAAACCCAAGACCCACAACCCACACGATATAACCATCGATCAAAACAAGAAACCACAAAAACATCGATCTAAACCTAGGACCCACGCGATATAAACCCAGAAACAACCAATCTTCAAGTCATCGCCGTTAGTCTTCTAGCCTCTGCCGTCACCTTTGCTGTTGCCATTGCCACTGAGATAGACTTGGCTGATATGGGAGAGTCGATTATGACGATGTTTGGCAAAACCCAAATCCAACCCAACGTCATGCTCCTCCTCAAAACCCAGACCTTATCCAACACCGTGCTCCTCCTCAAAACCCATACCCAACCAACACAGCCAACTCGTGCTGCTCTACAGTCATCACCCAAGCCACCACGACCCAAAACTACCGACGATCTGAACTGGAGTGTGAGAGATGAGAGAGACATGGACAGAACAAAAAGAGAGAGAGGGGCAGAAAGAGCGTGAGGAATAAATTAATGTATAGAGAAGAAATAAGTTAATGGGTTAAGTAAAATTTTCCTTTTGTGTTATTTTCTTTTGAGCATGTTACAAAAATATAGCTTGTGTTTTATTGGAGTTCTTGAGACAAGTTTCTAAATTTTTACAAATAACATCTTTTGATCTTATTTTCTCTTGTTTTAGTGTCTTTTTTTTTTTTTTTTGAAGGAGAAAGACATAAAAGGGGTGTAGAAATACATATTTACCTTTGATTTTAACAGAAGTAGGTTACATAAAACAAACGAAATATACCTCAGGTGGGTTAAGTGACACTTTTTCAACCATAGGTAGGCAAAGTGATTTTCGCTCAAATCACAAGTGGGTTATGTGTAATTACCCCAAAAATTAAAGTACCACTGAATGTGAGAAAAGTACAGTCAAATAAGATGTTAGTATTGCCCAATGTGACAATGAGACCATCAAATGTAAGGAACAAAAAAAGGAAACCACCAAATGTGACAAAAGCACAGTCACATGTGATGTTAGTACTGCACAATTTGAGGATAGTACTATCAAATGTGAGAAAAAAATACAAGTACAACCGAATGTGGCAAAAATACGGTCAAATGTGATGTTAGTACTGCCCAATGTGACAATAGAACTATCAAATGTGAGAAAAAATAAGGGAACCATCAAATGTGATAAAAGTACAGCCACATGTGATGTTGGTACTGCCCAATGTGACAATAGAATTGTCAAATGTAAGGAAAGAAATTAAAGTACCACTGAACATGAGAAAATCATGATCAAATGTGATGTTGGTATTGCCTAATGTGGCAATGAAATCATCAAATGTGAGAGAAAAAAAAGAGAATTACCAAATGTGATAAAAGTACAGTCACATATGATGTTGGTACTACATAATGCGATGATGATACCATCAAATGTGAGAAAAAAAATAAGGGAATCACCGAATATGACAAAACTACAATCACATGTAATGTTAAAACTATACAATGTAAGGATCGTATAGCAGGTTGCCTACTAGTGAGTACCGTACCCAAAAAAAGCTTAGAGTAAAGTAGAATTACCTATATATATACCAGTCTTTTATTAAAACATAGATGTTCTTATCTAATCACCTGAGTTTCCATATCTATTACCTATATAAAAAGTGCGAACGCACTTGTAAACAATGCTTTTTGTCGAGCACCTTGCTTGGTTATTTTGTGTTTAATAAATTTACAGCCACGCAACAGACAAAGGAGAGCTGGATTGGTTTGTTTGTTTTGTGCAAATGGTTTACACTACTATCTTAAATTTTTTAAAATTTGAGTAGTTAGATAGTGTAGGTCTTTTGCCCTTATAGTATTTGATCTTATCTCTTTGTTATCTATTTTGGTAGGGCTGTAAATGAGTTGAGATTTGTCGAGTAATGAATGTTCAAGCTTGATTAACCACCACAAGTAGAATGTTCAAGTTTGGCTTGAGCTTGATATAAGCTTACAAATAATGTTCAAACTTGAGTTTGTTATAAAGTTTAAAAACTTGAGCTCAGCTTGGCTTGACTTGGTTCATTAGTCAAGCCAAGCTTGAGCTCTATATCAAGCCCAAACTCAAGATCAATATCATGTTTTTGAGCTTAAGATCCAACAAAAGTATATTATCAAGAGAAATAATATGTCTATAACATTTTCGCAATATTTTTACAACGAATCCTAAGTGGCAGGTTGTTACTGGTTGTTATTGTTGGGGCAAAAAAGTAATCTTCGTGTTAGGTTTAAATTTGAACCAATAACAACTAATCACCTGTGATTTGTTGTAAAAATATTGTGGACATAACATATCTCTATTATCAAGCCTATATCAAGTTTATTGTCTAGCGTATTTGGTTTGGATGAGTGGTCTCAAGTTATAAGCCTAAGCTCAACTTATTTTGTTACTTTTGTATCGAGCCTTAGTGTTCACGAACTTGTTTATGAACAATAATTTTTACCCGGAGTCGGCTCGTTTATTAAACAAGTCTAAAACTAAAATTTAAGCTTAACTTGTTTATAAATAAACAAACATACAAACTTTTTAGCGAATCAAGCTCGAGAGGGCTTGGTTCATTTATAGCCCTATATTTTGGTCAGCCATTTACTCTGTTGATGGACACAAACATAGGACACGCGTTTGAGGGAGAAGAAGAACGCTAGAGGGGAGGACTCTGCTTTACCAACTACTCCACTGATTGACGAAGAGCGGTAAATCATAAAACACACACAAGAGAGAAACAATTTGTAATTTGAATAGTTAGAGTTATCTCTGTTGATAAACACAAACACAGGATCCAAGGGGTTAGACATAAGAAACAAGAAAGGGGAAAAAAAAAAAAAAAAAAGGAAAAGGAGAAGGCCGGAGAGAAAGGTGCGTGATGCTTACCCATGTAAATGCATTTCATAAACTCTTTCGTCTTTCCTTTTTTTCTTTCTTTGATTCCAAAACAAAATTCTTGTCTCTTTCTTAACAGTTCGTTGGATGCGTTGATCTTCGAATTGCTTCTGATTTGGTTAAAGCTTCAAAGTAATCTTCTTCTATATAAAAAGAGCGAATGCTCTTAGAAACGGTATTTTTGGTTTAGTCAAGTAGTAAGCCAATATGCACCATTTAGTAGCAATTTCTTTATTATCAAAATAGGCTATTTACTCCTAAGAGAAAAGAAACGAAACACACAGAGAAGCTACTCCCATAAAAGAAGAAGAGAGAGGAGCAAATTTGTTCTCTCCAAAATCTTTCTTTAGTCCATACCAAATAAAATTCTCCCGTAGAAGCCCAAGTCTTCCTACATGTCAAATGGGTTTCCATCAATTCTCCCTCCCATTTCTTTATATTTATATATATCAAAATATAAAGCATGATGTGCAAAACAGAGGACAAAGACCTGACAGATTCAAGGAAGACTTGACAGAATCAAGGGAAGACTGCAGAACTGAAGAAACGATTGAGAAGCAATTGATAAACGGCAAGTAGCTTAAGGCATTTAAACTGTGTGTAGTTTAGTGTATATATTTATCAGTTGCAAATGTTAGTTGAACACGTGAGAGAGTTTGTTAGTTTGTTAATTCACACGTGTATAGTTGGTTGATCAGTTAGCTCTTGACAGTTGTTCAATCTCTTAGATTTCAGCATTATATAAACCTTGTAAAGATTTCATCAATTAATTAATACAATTGAGAGAGAGAGTTTCTTTTCTTCCCTGTTTTTTGATAATATATAACCATGTTGTATCTTTTATGATCTCATTTTTCTGTGTTTCAGCTCTTTTTCTTTTTGATTTGGCTGCTAAGGTATTGTTTGGTTTCAGGTAAATTTGATTTTTCTTTTTTCTGGAGATTTTTTTTTTCAATTTAGGGTTCTACTAATTTGGGGTTTATATAGATTTGATTTGGGTGTTCAATTTGGTATGTTAGTTTTCACATTATGCCTCACTGTAAAATTAATCTTTTTCTTCCTATCACACACACACACACACACAAAAACACATAATTTTATACATGCATGTTATTATTAGCTTTGTTCTATGGTGATATTTGCTTTGGAACTTTGGATGCAGATCCAACATTCATGAATGCAGCCGCGGTGGGTAACTAGTCATATATATTCATAGTTTTCTTTTATTTACATGCACACAAAATAATTGATGCAAAACCTGAATGTTTTCTTCTCAAATTTGTATTCAGAGGTTGCCTTAATTGCTTCTGTTATGAATAATTTGCTTTGTTTGTAGAGAATTAAGTTAGTTAACCAAAAGAAGATAGAGTTCTATCCAAAATCCAAATTCATCTTTTCTCGATGTTGCACACACATTTAAAAGAAAAAGTTTTGAAGGATAGAATTAATTCAAGGGTAGAAGGGTTCCTGTCCTGTATTCACATGACAAAGGGGTCCAGCCATTGGAACCCAAGAAGAAACAAATAAGGATATAGTAATTGCTTTAGGATGACATATGACCTGCATAATCATGTTTTACATGCCATATTACTGCTGCAGCATAGCATTGGGTAATTCCACTTAAAAAAAATATATCATTTTTTTTTGTGATCTGTGCACGATTTAAAATATTTGTTATTAACGTCATTATTTATCTCCTAAGAAGGGTATTACTATTTTCCTATTTCAAAAAATTCCACCTCATTTGTTTACAACTTGTTTCATAAATGTATGGTCTGCTTCTTTTGATGTTCCTAAAAGAAAAGGTCTATTTGATTTGCATGTCTGTAATTGAACCTGCTAGAAACATATAATGCTTTGTAACGGGTTATGGAATACAATTGAAATGGGATTCCTATTGTTTTGTTTCCCATTTGAGTTATTGACTTATTTTTCAGTGAGTAATGCTTACTATACATTTTAACATAGGTCTTCATATGTGATTCTTTGATAAACCATTCATTTACAATTTAGTTCTATAGCTGCATTTCCAATATTCTTTTTTGGTTCTATTTTCTCACTTCTGCTTCTCGTCCTCTGTTCTTTGCTTCTCAAATTGATAACGGTGGTTGGTATTAACAAAAACAATGGGCGCACATTAGAGCTGATTGAAGTTTCTCCAGCTCTTCTTTGTTGGTTAACAAGGATGTGAGTAAACCAAGGTTAAAAGTTGGAATCTCTACCAATAGAACATCTAAGTTTTTGTTGTCCCATCATTATGAATATAATTTGTTTAAAAGTCCTTTGCCATTGATGATTAGTTCTTAAGCAATTCCCTGTAGCATCTCTGCCTTGTTTGAAGAGGTAGATTTTGATATATACATATGGAGAAAGCTGTGTATGAAGGTAATGTTGAAGGAAGGTTGCAGTATGAACTATGTATTCTTAAGAGCGAAAGGCTTTTTGTACTTGTAATTGAGTTTTGAAATGTGAAATTTTCATTTTTTTAAATCAGTATCCCCATTGTGTTCTGTACTCTGAAATTCATAGAAAATAAAATTTTATATTCCATTCCTCACATTTTAAAAATACTGATGGCAAAAAATTTAGTTGTTTCACATATAAAATGATTTACATATTGGCTGCGTTATAAGTGGTTTCTATATTTGAAATTATATTGTTATTCAATGCAATAACAATAAATTGAGGTAAGAGTAAGGGTAAAAGTAAGGCTCCAAAAACTCTTGTAAAAAAAAGAGTTTTGTGCGTTGAACATGAATACGATAATAATAAATTATTATATAATATAATGGCAAGCCCCACTAGTAATTCTTAATATTGTAAAAAGGTTAAAATGAAAATGTTTTTAGTTGTTCAATTACGTGTACCTTATCAAATATGGAAGGGGTAAGCTCGAGAACTTTAAGCCTAAAAGGCTACACTTGGAATGGCATCGAGGAAGAGGCTTTGTTGGGCCTAGGGGAGGTCCCACGGCCCTTGGGCTGCTCAGCCTGAATGTTCATGACCCACACCAAGTCCTACCTAACTTTGGTATTAAAAATTTAAAAGTAACAACCAATCACCTATCGACAAAAGTTATGGGACAAAAGGAAAATGTTTGATCACTTGAGGGAGCACACTGCGCGCCCATCCTCCAACCAAAAAGCTCAATAACCGAACTCCCTCAGAACTCAATATAAACGTTGAAGAAATGTCTACCTATTGGATCAATATTTAATACTCTAACCTATCATCACTCCTTTTACACTAAATGTAAACTTGTAAAGTAGCAGTGCCCCTATACCCTATTAAGCCATCCTCTCAACCGACCTAAAGGAATGGTTTGTTATCAGAATTTCTCACTTCATGAGGGAATTGGCTATTAACCCCTAGGAAAGCTTATGTAAACACCTACAACAAAAGGAAGAGAGGTATGTTTATAAAAACGATTCTTCTTAGTCTTCATAGTGCCTCGTATCAATCCTATAAACTAATTTAGTCTTCAAGTGCCTCATATCAACCCTTTAGGTTGGTCAAAATCCTAGGAAGTAGGATGTTAATCTTACAAGTTTGGATCCAAATAGTTTAAAACTCACTAAAAGGAATTAATGGGCTTTTCGTCTTCTAGCTACGGATGAGCAATTGGGCCAAGCAAAATATCTATGAATGAGCAATGAGCATCCGGCTCACTTGGGAGACAAAAAGAGTCTTATTCTTTTCCCATGCCTACAAAACAATTACTCTCCCTAGCTCTATAAAATCTATTGCTGAAAAAAAAAAAAATCCCTGAGAAAAGAAATAAATTTACAGGTATGAAAAGTTAAGAGTCATTTTTGCAGAGGGGCGAAAGTGGCCCAATAGCACTATTTTGGATCCAAATAGTTTAAAACTCAGTGAAAGGAATTAATGGGCTTTTCGGCTTCCAGCTATAGCAATTGGGCTAAGCAAAATATCTATGAATGAGCAATGAGCATCCGGCTACTTGGGAGACAAAAAGAGTCTTATTCTTTTCCCATGCCTACAAAACAATTACTCTCTCTAGCTCTATAAAATCTATTGCTGAAAAAAAAAAATCCCTGAGAAAAGAAATAAATTTACAGGCATGAAAAGTTAAAGAGTCATTTTTGCAGAGAGGCAAAAATGGCCCAATAGCACAATTTGGCAAAATATTTAACAATTTACTATTATTTGTAAGATATTTAATAATCTACCGCAATTTTGTCATTTGAGTTCGTGGAACTCAAGTTTTTACATAGAATTCGAGTTTATGAAATTAAGTTTCTTAAAAATGTGCCACAGTGACACCTATTGATCTGACATTTTTCAATAAAAAAGTTCATGCAGAACTCAAGTTACTTGTTATATAAAGAGCCCGTTTGGTAATGTTGTTCTAGTAACGTTATTTAAGTATTGTGGAAATACGTGTGGGTGAAAAAGTCTTGTGAAAATATGTGTTATATTGTTTAAACAAGGGAAAATTACAGTAAACCCACATGTGGTTAGGCTCATTTTTACTTTGCCTACCCGCGGTTCAAAACTTAACAATTTGCCCACCTAAGATAACTTCTATGTTAGAGATCTGTTACCCACCTCTCCCTTTACTGTTATAAAAACATATTTTTAGGGAAAAACAAGCATAACAAAATTTAAAAAAAAAAAATAAGTTTTTGATTGCTTAAGAACTTCTATGAGAATAAAGTGAAGGAATAGCACACAAATCAAATGGCTCAATAAGATCACTTTTAATCTATATAAATATCAACAATCTCACAACAACTCAAAATTGTGAACCAATTTTCTCAAGAAGACCAACAATCTCAAAACAACCAGCAACGTTATTAACAAAAGAGAGTGAGATAGAGATAAGCAATCAACAACCAAAGAATGAGGTAAAGAGAAATCCAGCTGTGGGTTTGGATTACGGTAAATCAGCCATGGGTTTGGTGGCGTGGTGGTGACCTTAGCTGCTGCTGCTTGTGCCTCTCTTAATTCTCAGAACAACCAAACACCACCAATCAAGGAAAGGGAAGGAACCTTCCAACTTCAAACCCACTCTGAATCCCAACCACAGTAGCAAAACACTTGAATAAGCAATCCAACGAAACTGAATCTGAAGACCCCACAACTCGGCGAATTCAACGACTCTCCTTGCACCTCTTCAACCCAGATCATGATCGTGATTGTGATCATCTTCAGCTTCAGAAAGTAACGTGTGGGGCAACGGCAATGAGGAAGAAGCTGGAAGTGGACACGGTGAGGTTGTCAGATTGCATGAGAGGGAAGCACAGAGAGATTCAAGAAAAGGTGTTCGAGTACTTCAATGCGAGGCCTAAGCTTTAGACCTCATTGGAGATCTTGAAAGACGAGCACAGAGAGCTGTGTATGAGGCAGCTAATTGGGTTGGTGACAGAAGCCAATGTCAAAGTGGGATTTGTGTGCTATTCCTCCACTTTGTTCTCATAGAATTTCTTAAGAAATCAAAAACCCTAACTTTTTTATTTTTGTTACGTTTGTTTTTCCCTAAAAATATGTTTTTCTGACAGCAAAGGAAGAGGTGGGTAACAAATTCCTAACGAAAGTTATCTCAGGTGGGCAAAGTGTTAAGTTTTGAACTACAGGTAGACAAAGTGAAAACGGGTCTAACCACAAGATTTACTGTAATTTCCCCTTTAAACAATGAAAACTGTTGTTCAAACAACGTTACCAAATAGGCCCAAAATTTCTTGGGCGTGTTTCAAACACTTTCTCTACCTTTTCACAATTGTTGACTTATTTCACTAAAAGTATTTAGATAGCTACAAAAGAAAGATGCCAGATCCACTCAAAAAATCTTATCCCATGGCCTCAGGAACAAGTCAACAAGCCCCCATGGCCTCAAGAATAAGTGGAAGATAAGCTCTCATGTGACCTTGACTAAAGAAAGAAAAAAGAAAGACCCATACCTACCTTTTGTTTTGTTTGTCTCTTCCTTGTGCATGCAAGATAAGCTAAAGAAAAATAAAAGAAAGAAAAAAGGTTGAAGTGAATAAGGAGAAAAGGCCTTTCGGCTATGTTACTTAGGGTATGTTTATTTGGAGGTGAAATAGGGTGAACGGAAAATTTTGGAGAGAAAATTGGAAGGAAATTTTTTTTGGAATGTGTTTGCATTCTCCCTCTTTCAAGAGTCTACCCTATGTATACTTTGATTGACACCCTCGCCCCTCTGATCTATACAAATCGGCTCTCCCCCCACTAGGGGTGTGCATGGGTCGGGTTGAGTGAATTTTTGAGCCAACCCACCACGGTGGATGAAAAAGAGAGAAAACGGAGAGAAAACTTGACCCAACCTAACCCAACCTACCCCATATGGGTCGAGTTGGGTCAAGTTGAACCCATGGGTTAGACAAATTTTATTATTATTATTATTATTATTATTCAATTGAGTAGAAAAACAAATTAATATAAATTTATTAAAAAAACCCAAAGATTAATATCAATGTAACTCCTTAAAGGCAAACAACACTAATGACTAAACAATAATAATAATTTACTAGGATTTGTGTGAATTAATTGGTTTTTATATAAGATAGGAAGAGTTAGTTATTTTAAAAAATTTATTAATTATATAATATATTTTAAATATATATATATATATATATAAATATATGGGTGGGTCGGGTAGGGTTTGGTAGGTTTAAAACTTTATGTCCCAAACCCAACCCGACCCACTATCAAAGAATTTTTTGTAATCCAACCTAACCTACCAAGGCCTAAAAATTGACCTAACCCGGCAGGTCGGGTTGGGTTGGGTTGGGTTGGGTTGGGTTGGTTTTGGCGAGTTGGTGGGTTGGTTGCACACCCCTACCCCTACCCCTACCCCCCACTTCCAAGATTTCATCTTTACTATATACTGTACCACAACACAAATTGATTTCTCTAAAAATATAATACAAATTCATTTGCTTTTTTTCTTTATTTCAAGGAATTGCTTTTGGCTCACCCTTCTTACTCTCTCATGCAGATCACTTCCCTGACCATCATACTGTGGTCATTATTTGTTCCCTACCCACTTTGGTTGTAGCAATCATAGGCAACATAGGCAAGGACATGCATTTTGTTCAAATTTTAAAGAACTCAAGTTTAAAAATCTCAAGTTTTATATTACAGGGATCTCAACCTTCATAAACTCAAGTTCCACGTGGACTTTTTATTAAAAAAATGTCAGATCAACGGGTGCCACTGTGGCACATTTTTAAAAAACTCAATTTTTATAAACTTGAGTTTCACATAAATCAAAATAGTGGTAAATTGCTAAATATTTTGCAAACAGTAATAAATTATTAAATATTTTGCTAAATTTTGCTATTGGGCCATTTTTGCACCATGCAGAGTCATCTATGTATAGGATAACAATCACAAGGGATATAGCCCAAAAAACTAATTTTAAGAGCCCATTTAACTAAATTGTGGGCTGCAACGATAAAGATCTATTTAGGATTTGTTTATTTTACTGAAAATGAATATTTTTTGCGAAAGTATTGTAGATAAAGGTAAAAATTAGCTGAAATAGTACAATAGAACCCATGAATAGTACTAAAAAGTGCAGTAGGGTCCATGAATAATAGAAAAATAAGCTGAATAGTAAAATAAGTTGGCAAAAATAATTTTTGCCAAACACACACTAAGGATGTGTTTAGATACCGCTTATTTGTTAAAAGTTGAAAACTAATTGCTGAAAATATTGTAGCAAAATAATTTTTAAATGTGTGAATAGTACTGTGGGACATATTTTTAATGAAAGTTTTGTTGAAAAAAAAGGCTTGTGGGTCCCGTAAACAGTGCATAGGACCCACACGCAAAATGCTGGACGTGTGCGCCATCCAAACGTTCACTAAAAGCATTCACAGCCCGGCTTGCAAATGCTATATGTAAGCATATTTTAGCATTAAGGCCCAATTTCCCCCCAACAGCCCGTCTTGCGAATGCTAACTATTATAAAAAAATTTACAATTGTGATACAGTGCAATTTTAAATGTAGAATCGTATTGTAACTCAATTCTAAAACCAAAATGTTATTTTATTCTCCCACTAAAGCTCTCTTCTCAACACTCTCTCTTTCATTTCTCTATCTTCTCTTCTCTCTCTTGCTTTTGTTTTACGGTTGCTCTCTCCTCTCCTCAAACCCAAAACTCCATTTTTCTCAAACCCAAAATCCCTTGTGGTGGTGGTAGCAGCAGAGGTAGGCATGGATCCTCCAATACGACGTCGTCTTCCCTATAAAGGCAGCCTAGGTTGTGTGGCAGTGGTGGCGGAGTGGGTTGATCTGGGTTGTGGGTTGAACTGTGATGTGGCACGGTAGAGGCGGTGGCAGTGGATGTGGGTATTTGGTGGTAGTGGGTAGTGGGGTTTTGATTTGTGTGGGAGTGGGTTTTGGGTCAGTGGGTGGCGGCGGCATGGTGGGAGTGGGTCTTAAAGCTCATCTTCTCAGGCTTTGGACTTTGAACTTTGAAGCAATTCCTTGCACAAAGACTCATTTCTGGGTTCTTGTGGTTTGTGGCCGGTGTCTGGTGGATTTTGTTGTGGTGCCATGGTTTTTTTTTTTTTTTTTTTTTTTTTTTTTTTTTTTTCCTATTGTGACTAGTGCCTAAAGGAAGAGGTGGGTATGGCTGAACTGAGTATGGATTTGATATGGATGGTGGCTGAATTTTATCTCTGCTCTTTTTTTTTTTTCTTTGTGAGTATGGCTAAATTGGAATCAGAGAGATTAAAAAAAAAATCAAGGCCTTTTTCAAGTTGCAGCAAGGCATGTATTGGTGGGTGGTTGTTCTGGGTTTGAGTTGGTGGTAGGTGGATGAAAAAGAGAGAAAACGGAGAGACGGAGAACAAAGATGAAGAGAGAGAGAGAGAGAGAGAGAGAGAGAGATTTTTTATATTATTTTATTGTGTAATGTATATTATTTAATGTGTTGTATGTAAAAATAAAATATAAAATGTTGAGAATACTATAAAAATGTATAATATAATTGATAAAGTAAATTTTGTGACGGGAAAATGGAATATCTTGTATATACGGGATGCAGATGCTCTAATAGATCTTCCAAACCCAAATATACGTACAAAGTGGAAAAGATTAGTAAATATATCATGTTTGTGATGTGATATTTTCTCAACAGAGTCTGGAGTTTCCAAGAAGACTGAAATGCACATTGGACAAAGCCGCCATGCGAGTCCCTATCCACCATCAACTTCTCGACAACCACAATTTTAATTGACTGAATGACAAATATGTCAAATACAATTATTAGCATTTCGTGTTGTGTACTGTAATCTCAAACTTAAAAATTTAAAACTGTGAAAATGCATCAAACTTAGCCATCAAGGAAAACTCGAATTGAAAACAACCAAACTATAGAGGTCCTAATCCTACCATGTGTGTGGGTGGGTTGAGAAGCACACCTTAAAAGTTTGAGGAGGACAAATTTTCATCATATGTCGCTTTTGTGATTAATATGATAGTTCCAACTTCCAAAGATTATGTTTGAGAGCTGGAGATACCCATAAACCATCTATGGATAGATCCATGGAAAATAGGCTTAATACATTTACTTTGTAAAGGAGTGTTTGGTTTGTCGTAATGTTACATTATACTGTAATATTATATTATTGTAATCTTACATGAATATAATATCAATATAAAAAAATAATATTATATTATTTAAAAATGTAATAAAATTAAGGTGATGTGAAAAATATTTTGTAATTTTAAATTATGATAATGTTAAATAATTAGAATAAATAAAAAATTTTAATGTCACATCACAGCGAACTATACACCCCTAAAATTTTATGTCTACTGTTATGTCCAAGTCGCAAATGCTGTAACTTCTTGTACATGGCCCTGAAATTAATACTTGGCAGTTGTTAGCTCATTACAAATTAAAATTTTCATACAGCTAACGGAATTGATGTGACATTCAAGACTGTACATGGAAATCAATTTGTCAAACTATAATAAGTGCATGTTTTCATGTTACTAAGAACGTATGCGCGAAGTAACGAGGCAATACGGTGGGAACGACTTTATATTGACATTGTTATGTTAATGAAGCATGAACACGCAATGGTTTGTTTCCTTCTCCAGCAAGAAAAAAGTAAAATGTGAAAGCCGAAAACATTATCCTTCTATTTTTTAAGTAAAATGTGAAAGCCTTAAAAATTAAAAAAATTGTTAAAACATTATCCTCATATTTTTAAATAAGCTAACTTTTGCGTTTTTGTTTCACCTTTAACAAATAAAATATTGAAAATTATGAAAATATTAACCTCACCCGGCATACTATTTAATATAGACCTAATTCATTGCAATCATTTTGTATTTTGGTTAGTGTTCAAACTTTTTGGCATACTATTTAGGAGAAAGAGAGATGCTACGTCCACAACAATTTTATAACATTTTCACAACAAATCATAGGTAGTTAGTTGTTATTGATTCAAATTTGAACCTAACACTAAGATTATTATTTTGCTTCAGCAATAATAACCAGCAACAACCTGCTATTTAAGATTTGTTGTAAAAATGTTGTAAAAATATTGTGGATATATCATATCTCTTAGGGGGAAATATCTTGTAGGCTCTATATATATGCTCTTAGTGCAACTGAGACGTGGGTCTCATAAATATACACTCCACTCATACAAGATTTTTCCTAATATAGAGCCTAATTTATTGCAAGCATTCTGCCTTCTGGTTAGTGTTGAACTTTTGAATTGATGTACTAGGTAGGGCTGAGGTTGTGGCCAAGCTGACTTATAAAGCCTTATGGGTTGCACCCATAGCTTGAGTTGGTAGTTTTAGTTGAGATCTTTTGATAGTAAGTTTAGGAACAATATTTTTCACAATTGCTGATATGGTTTATTGTAAATTAATATATAATAAAATTGGTGTAAGTAATAAACTTAAATAAAAATGAAGTTACTCTAATTATAATAGAGTAATTATGAAAAAATGTTGTGTTTCTACTTTCTAGCAGTTCTCAATAGTCAATCCTAAGAAAATGTATTTTAAATGTATTATTCCTTTTCTTACAATGAGTCAAAGGGACTTTGTTCTCTGGCTTCGAATTAAACTTTCCCTATGGAAAAGTTTGAAGTGTCACCTAGTCAAGAAGCTTTCAACTTTCCCTAGGTTTAATTATTTTTTCTTGATGTATTTTTTAGGTTTAATTCTTTTAGTCTAGTAGATATTGTTTAGATCACTATGTATACTACGAGGTGAATTTTCCCCTTCTCTTAAACTCATTTTAGTACAATCCAAAATATCAATCTTCAAACTTTATCAATTGTGTCGTTCTAATTCTTTGGTTAGCTGAATAATATTAAGCTGTGAACCCAGGGACTGTTTGGGACTATACGTATCCTTTAGGTCCTTATATTTGTCCGTGTGATATGATTTCTTGTGGGGCTTGAAATAATGAAAGCCGCACATTACATTGTCATGCATATATGACAGTGTGGAACTCAAACAAGCTAGCAAAGCATAGAAACAAGTCATAAAAATAAAATGAGATGCATTCAATTTCATGACCACAGGATCACATGGATTTTCGTGAGAGGTTATACCATATGTGGAATGTCATAATGACGCCCTATAATAGAGGGTTGGTCTTTTGACGAAATGAAACACTCTGAAGTTTGAGTTTGCTTTATATTTTTACCATGGTTGGATCCCATTAATTAATTTTGGTGTTATTAATTACACTCTAAAAAAAATTTAAACAGTTATAATTAGGCAAAAGGTTTTATAAACATGGAATGAAGCACAATATATGGGATGGAAGATTTAAACTTAAATAATAGATGTTGCTCTTTTGATAAAATTAAATACTCTGAGGTCTGAGTTTGCCTTACATTTTGGCCATGATTGGATCCCATTAATTAATTTTGGTGGTATTACACTCTATAAAAAAAACTTTTAAATAGTTATAATTAGGGAAAAGGTTTTACTGCATAGCAATTGCTGCAAATGCAGGAAAATCTTTCCCTATAATTAGTGTCTTTTGCTTTTACTCGTTTACTTATGATCATTTGTCCTACAGGAAAGGCTTAACTTCAATTAGGAAGAAATTAGGATTTCCACAGAAGTTAAGTGCACATGAATTCATGGGTTTAATTTTGTTGGCCAAATTGGAAAAAAGAGATTGCCCCAAAAGAGAAGAAAGTGGGGGAGTTAACAATATTAACAATAATTTAAACCTAAAAGTCTAAAACAAGGAGCTTCTTCGTTTTCATGATCCTATCCTTTTTGCTGAATAAATAAACAATAATGTTAATGAACAAGAGAGATCAAAGTCTAAGAAGGGACCAATCCATCTTAAATAAGATATAGTGACAAATAGAGAAAATTGGAGTGCAAGGAACTATCAGTCCAAGTTGCCAAATTGTAGGCAAAAGAATCAGCCAATTCTTTTTCTACTCGTTATTCATTAATATATATATATATATTTTTAGAAAACATTAATATTATTTGATTGATAAGGTATTAGAAAAAAACAAAAGATATCTATCAGTATCACTTAGCTGAAAAATATTATCTTCATCATTATCCCTAACATTTTTCTTTACGCCATATGGAATCAACGGATGAGTCATCATCATGAGAGACATTGATGAATCAGTTGGGGGTAACTATTGCTTTTAGTGATAATAAATACATTTATGCAACTATTTTTTTGGGTCGACTATATTCATTATAAGGGATGCCTCTACTAATTTAGATCCAATGGCAACTTAATATAAATAAATTTTACTTAAACATGGTAACTAATTTTTTTAGAACTTCACAAATCTATACTACTGTGGGGAATAGAAATTTGATAAGGCTACATTACCATGTGTCATACCTGAGTCCGAGGAGGCCACTGCAGCTTCGAGGAGATCACATCCTCGGACGGTAAGACCACTTCAGGGACACGTTACTAGAGGAGGTTATACTGAAGAGAAGGAGTTTCGGAGAAAGGGCCTGCCCTGACTAAAGGGACGATAGCTCCCACCACATTTAATGCTTCCCACCAAATCTCCTGGCCGCATTTATGTGGAGAAGACTTATGAACAATGCTACCTTGATTGCCGCAACTCACAAGAGGGCCAGCCTTGACTAAAGGAATGATGGCTAACACCACATTTAATACTTCCCACCAAATCTCTTGGCCGCATTTATGTGAAGAAGACCCCTAAACAATGCTGCCTTGATTGCCGCAACTCACAAGAGGTTTGAGAAGGTGTCTGATGGGACAAGCACTCAAGTGGTAGTCTGGGTGACCAACAACTGGAGGGCCAAGATCATCTAAAGGGAGCTACATAATGGGAGAGACCCTCCAGATGAAAGGGGTCGAAAAATTTATAGAAAAGACACTGTAGCAATTAGAACTGAAATTGTATCCCAGTCTAAAAGAAATATATTTAAGAACTACATTTCTTGGATTTTGGTCAAGGAGTGATTTTCTTCACATACAACTTAATTTTTTTTTACTTTCCTACTATCCTTAATCCACTGTGCACGTTGGTCCTTCCATTGAAACCCAGCCTATAAGCCCATTCTCTACAAATTCATTTTGCTGAGCTCTTTAAGCCCTAGTCCTGTTGCTTTTTGGGCCTAGGATCTAAAACCCACCCTTAAAACTACTACTAATTAATAATTAAATTATAATTGTAATTATATTATTTGATTTACTTAGATAAATTGGTTTTTGATTATGAACTTATAAAAAATAGATTCACTAATCTTGCATTTAAAAAATATACATAATCTTTATTATAAAATGGACTATTTGTATTATCTAAATTACAAATAATAATTTGCATCCTTATGAGCTTATTTACAAACTTAATTACACAATGCTATCCTAAGCCTTTATAAATATATATATTTTTATGCATGTAAACATATATATATATATATATATATATATAAACATAGAGTATCTTATATACTCAAATCAGACCTTATACTAACAAGTTTTTATTTTCTTAAAAACAAATTCAAATTATTTATAAATATCTTGATTTATATATTTATAGCCTTACAAAATGTTAGAAGGATGACAGAACAAAAGGCTTATTTAAGGACTCTTGATTTTGAAGCATGAGATCAAGGATCGTTTAAACAAAATAAATAAAAATTATAACAAAACCACGATTATTGATCAATATAAACATATCAAACCGGTTATTATAATTTTTTAACTTACAAATCATTCCGAAATGGACAAAATTTATCTCCAACTTGGTCCAACTAGAATCCCACACCATACATATATGGTTTGATTTTTATTTTTTATTTTTAAAAATAAAGCCCAATTTAACCATAGGTGGTGTGGGATTTAGTTGGGTCAAGATGAAAGAACACATGTCACCATTTTAAAGTGATTTGAAGGATTTAGCTCCAAACTATTTTGATAAGAAATTTTGTCATTCTATAATACTCTCCCTCCAACTTGATGAAATTTTAGCCATGAATTTTTAAATGATTTAGTCGTGACCATATATTTAAGTTAAATATGGTTATAGAACTTCCCTGAACTGAAATGTGATCTAACCGAGTTCAATTCGAAATTGAGGAAAAAAAAAGAAGACAACAACAACAACAACAACAATGTGAAAAAGCCACAACAACTGGCAACCATTCCCTGTAAAAAAATTTTTTTGTCCTTCTTGGTGATTCATACTTAGCTATTTCGTTCATTGATTCCACTGAAGCCTCAACCTACCAGCTGAACCAAATGTTGGACAAAATGGGCTACCCTATTTTGCCAGCAATGTCTAGTTTTAATGCACTGTACCATACCATTTCATGCTATAATTCATCAGGTTTGGTATTATTGTGCCATCCTTTATAAGGTTATACACTTATACAGCCATTGTTCTCTTCTGGTGGGTATTGCGAAAATTGTATACTAGTATTATTGAATGGTTGCCATTATTGTTGAACAACAGCACCTGTGCTCATCAGCAACCCTAGGCAAAACTTGCGGGAGGATTTAGCGGAAGAAAGGCAACCGTAAATAAAATGTATTCAATTCAATTTATGGGACTGTTTTCCTCCCACCAATATTATTTGTCATGTTGTTAAACATTTAATAACTAGGTTGTCTACCTACTTTTAATTTTAACTACAGTGAGAATAGAACTATTGTAGATTAGATTTCTCTTCACTTACGCTAGTCGGCCACCTTTATTAGAGGACTAACAAGTAACAGATAGCAACATTTTGTTGATTGGGACTTTGGGTGACCATAGTTATTATGTACGAGTAGTGACTAGTTAGCTAGCATATAGCTAGACTATAGATTTTAGATAAATACGTACTGCATAGTGCATACTGACTTTGTCATAGTCTCCGAATTTCGTAAATTCTTGAAATCATAAAAAAATAATAATAATAAATAAATAAAAGGAAGGTGGAAAGAACAAACTACAAATTAAGCAAGATGCGAAGGAATTCATGACGGAAACCAAGGAGCTTTAGACTCCAATGACCAATAGAAAAGTGATATTTGTTATTGTCATTTGCAATGCATATGACCAAGTAAGTCATCTACAAGGCACATAGCGAGACACAACATACGTTATCTTTTGATTGATATGTTATCTTTAGACAAAATTTACTTTAACATTTTCACAATATTTTTATAACAAATTCTATATAGCACTTTGATACAAGTTATTAGTGAGGCAAAAAAGTAATTTTAGTAATAGATTCAAATTATAACTAATAATAACTAACCACTTATAATTTGTTGTGAAAATATTATGTACATAGCACTTTTTAAAAAGAATTTACATGAGATGAGACCTACTATCCCCAAAAAGTTCTTCTAATTTTGCATAAGATAGAATCGTATTCCATGCATAATACCAAATAGCTCGTCGTTTCATGATATTGTCTAGTTTCTCCGATCCCCTCCCCTGTTGAAAAATTATGTTGAAATCCCTTGATTACCACCACCATAAAGAAGAAAAAAGAAAAGCTTAAACAACTTAAATTTTGCATTCAGACTTGAATTGAGTGATTTTTGAATTCTTTAGTTTTCAATGTAAATTATTAATGGTATGTATAGGACCATGTATTATTCTTTCTTTCTTTTGAATTAAGGATGGGTTTGGATTCAGCTTATTACAGGCTACATTTTGCTGCCCAGTGTTTCCTCTTTTTTTTCTTTTTTTTTTTCGTTTTTGTGGCTGAGGGGACACAATGCGCAGTGCACGTACTGTGCATGTACTTTTTTAGCAATTTTTTATTAAAAATGAGTCCCACAATACTATTCATGCATTTAAAAATTATTTTGTTACAGTGTTTTCAGTTTTCAGTTTTCAACAATAAACTCTATCCAAACGGACCCTAAGATTATAGAAAACAACGTACAATTATTCTTTGGCAATGCGTTTTTTTTTTTGGCTGAATCTTTGCGCAATGCGTTAAGTCGGTAAAACCATCTCATTCTCGTATTCTCATCCCAAGTGCCCTCTCCAGGAAGCTAAAAATGCATGTTATTATCATTCTATATGCTAATCCACCAAACCCCGAACAAAATGTTAGGTTTTCTGACCTCCTAACACCATCTTACTATATCCCTAACCTACATCTAGTTCCAAAAAGTCAATCTGCCACGCATAGAAAAGTACTAATAAAATAATAAAGAAACGAATCTAAACTGAATGTTCACTGAATACAAAATAGGATTATATTTGTGAGAGTAAAAGTAAAAACAACATCACTCTATGAAACAGTTTTATACGTACACCCAAGAGCTAGCCCAAAGCTCACCACTATGTACCAACGGTCTAATCCCCAAATCATATTCAAAATAACAACAAACAAGAAAAGCAAGAAAATTAAAAACAACCCGTCAAGCCAAACAAGGCCTTAATTGTTCATTTTACCTCCTCTTGTTCTTGCTTCCCAGTAACAAGGCAAAGTAAAACAAAATCCTGAACAAGAATCCCCAAGCCACAGTGACCCACAAGCAATTCCATTTGCTCAAATCAGTGATACCTTGTTGCTGCAAAATATCTGCGCCCGTTGTCAAACACGTAGAGCTCGTGAGTTCCATCCCTAGCGTGTTGCTCATGCTACTCAAAAGTTTCAATTTCATGGCATCTGGGACTGACCCAAGAGGCGTGTTGTCGAAAATCTGAACTCCCTTAACAAAACACCTCGTGGGGTTACTGAATTCGTTTTGTAAAACACCTTCATAGGGGTATTTCACCAGAGAAATGTAATGGAACCAAATCCAATAACTCGGGATTCGATCACGGTTGATGAAAAAGCCACTGAAGAGGAGGAAATAGGCCAAGATCGCAACCACAATTGTGTACCCAAGCATTACGTGCGGCACAACGCCTGATAGGAACGTGACGAAAGAGTTTCCGGCCCAGAACGAGGCGAAAATGATCAGAAAGTAGAACAAGAACCCGGAAAGCCCTCCGTCTAGGCCTACCGCCCAAAACGTCGTGGCGGAAAACGCCAAGGCGAGGAAAATCAACGATGGAATTGACACAAATGAGTGGGAAAGCACGTAGGACGATCTTCTGTAAGCGTTGTAAGCCGTTTCCCTCATGAAAATGTACCTTTCTTGAAGAAAAACTGGCAATGCATCGGCACAAGTGTAGTATGTTGTTGACATGGCGAAAGCGAAAAACCCTAATCGCTCTTGAACGCCTTTTGGCGATTCGTCGAGGTGCCAAAACATGGTGGCTAAGATAAAACCAGTGACCATCACAGCGCCCAATCGGATACCGAAAAGCTCCGGCATTCGGCGAGAGTTCATCATCGAACGCTTGGCCAGCACCACCATTTCGATCCATAACGGGTTCGCGAACCTTGGCACCATTGAAGAAGGACTAGCATCGTTGTTTGTGGCGCCTGAGACTAATTTTCCTCGTGAAATGCTTGCACTGATTGCTTCTTTCATCGATAAACCGTGTCCATCTGAAGCTTCGGAGTTGCTAGCAACGCTGTGCTTCTTCATGTTCTGCCATGTCTTGTTGAACTCCACCAAGCTTCTAGTTCCGCCAGGAGATCCTTCAAGCTCGCGAATTAGGTCTAGTGCGAACTCAGTCCGGTTCTCGCTGTCCGGTATCGGATGCCCGAAATCGGCGAAATATTGCGGCAGATTCATCGGAGAGCCACTGTAAACGGTTTTTCCGCGAGATAGGAAGAGCAACCGGTCGAGCAAGCCGAGAATTCGGGAACTCGGCTGGTGAACCGACATGATCACAATGCTTCCACTCTGAGCGATTCTCTGTAGAACCTTCACCACCATGTACGCGCTCGTGGAGTCGAGCCCTGAGGTCGGCTCGTCGAGGAACAGGAGAATCGGATCGTGAATTATATCGATACCGATCGAAACTCGGCGGCGCTCACCGCCGGAAACGCCGCGGTGGCCTTCGTCTCCGATGATGGTCTTCGCGGCGTTTCGGAGACCTAGCTGGTCGATCAAAGCCTGAACTCGCAGTTTCTTCTTGGATTTTGAGAGAGTTCGAGGCAAGCGAAACTCGGCTGAGAACATTAGGGTTTCTTCGACGGTTAGCATTGGGAATAGCAGATCGTCTTGCATCACGTAAGCTGAAATCACCTTCAAGAGCCTCGACTCCAAAGTCTCGCCGTTCAGAGTCACGGCTCCTTTCAAGCTTCCCTTAGCGATTCGGTTCGCCAAAGCGTCGATCAGAGTCGATTTTCCCGAGCCGCTAGCGCCGAGCACGGCGAGGATTTCGCCGTCGCGAGCTTCGCCGGAAATGTCGTTCAGCAGAGTCTTCGTGCTACTGAAGAAGCTGTCTCCGATATCCGGCTCGGACATTCTCCGGCGAGAGATCAGCGACGGCAAGCTCATCTTCCGGCGGACTTTGACGCTGTAAGTCAAGTTGCTGAAGGAGAGCACGAACGGCAAGGGACGAGACTCGATGCTCGGGTCGCTGAGATCGAGGACCTGGTGCACCGGAGTTTCGTTGCCGTCGCCGGTGGCCTCTTTCCGAACATCGCCGACTTGCTTGAGGAAGTGAGCGAGTGTGGGAGACGCGCTGGTGTTGGCGATTGAGGAATCGCTGAGCTCCATTTGAGAAGAGAAAATCGGAGAAGTGTCTCTCGCCGCCGAGAAATTCTCCGCTGCGATACGAGACGACATTCTGGGTCTGTTGGTATTTATATATAGCAGTAGTGCGAGTGAATAATAAGAGTGACTAAGAGAGAGATAGAGAGAGTTTCGGATAGAGATGGGTGAGTTTAGCGGCGTGTTTGGCGTGGAGTTCTGGTTTTACAAACATGCGTTATAGAAGCTGTTTTTGTTCAAGAAGTGAAAAATGTGAATTTGGTGCTTTCTGCTTAATGCTTACAGGAAAAGAAAGAACCAAAAACACTTTTTGGATTTGGGGTGTGTTTTTGGTTTGGGTGTGTTTTTGGTTTGAGTTCTGTGTTCTTATAACCCAAGCTTATAATACATGCGTTTGAAATTGAGAGAATGAACTATGTATTGGGGTTTATATGTTTTTTTTAAAATATCTTTGTGGTTTTTTCTATTTTGACAGAGGGAGGTGAGAGAAAGGTGACCAACAACGCCTAATCAGTTGTCTATACGTCTAGATTTTCTTGGAGAGAAGCAGAGAGAGAAAAAAAAAAAAAAAAGTGGTGAGATATGGTTGGTGATTAATTGACACGTGGCTTAATGGGTATTTAAGAGAAGGGTCAAAGGCTGTTGTGTACGCTTTACATTTGTTAAGGGGTACATGAAATTAGGTTGGATGTTCATCTACTATTGCGTAAGCTAATTTCAATTTTTTTTTTTTTTTTTTTGATAAGAAGCTAATTTCAATTTGGTCATCTGGTAAAGCCTAACTTGTGGGCTATGACTGCAGCTTAATGCCACAGCCTACGGTTGTGAAATTGTGATTTTGATATGATTTTGATTAATTATTATATAGTATTATGTATTTACTGAGTTACTTTCAATTTGGTTTATCCACATTTAATAAAAAAAATAAATAGTGTTAATTTATGAAAATGATAAGTCATTAAGATTCTTGGCCTCTAGTACCATTAAAGATATTTTTATTTTTCATTGGTATCACCAATTGAAAATGTTCATTCACAAATTTTGATGGAGGCAGTTGCAGGACAGTCATATAACTTATGGAGCTTAAAATTTAATGCATCATGATATTAATATTCCAACTAACATCAACTAATGAAATACTATCGTATAAGGAGTTATTATTGATTAGTAATTTAGTCAGATACTAAAAAGATATCAGTTAATTGGTTCTCATCGTATGTACTAATAGTAACTATGTGTATATTAAATGTAGACGGTGATTTGATATTGAATCCGATTCTTATTAGAGAGAGAGAGAAAATAAATAAATAAAGAAAGAAAGAAAGAACATTTGATCTAAAGATTATTGGCATAAAACTTATGAAACAAGTACTTTCAAATAGATGAAATTGTTTCCTCAAAAAAAAAAAAAAAAAAAAGAAGAAGAAGAAATTGTATATGATTATTAGATTAAATTTTAGCATCTTCTTTCCTCATAAGTAAGAAACAAAGGGTGAGGTTATAAGGTTTTTCATGGCTTGCCTTACCTCATCGAATGTGTCATATGTTTATATACGTAATTTAATCTCTAAATACTCTCTTTATTCTTGTTAGTGTTGTGTTCATTTCATTGGGAAAGAAAAATTCCTTCGACCCATCACGTCATGCTCCCACCATGTGTGGGACACTCATGATCTAATCCTAATTCTTCCCATTGCAATCCTTAGAATGTGTGAGTTCTGTATCACTTGAACAATAATTGAAATTTATGTACTTAAGAAAATGTAAAAAGTCTACTCAAATTAAATAAAAAGTGTAGAAGTGTATTACCAATTTCCCAAGTTAAGTATGCAATAAAGTCCACATAAAATAATGTATTTGGAACTAAGCTAATTTGATTGACTCTTTCTTTTTTTGGCCTAGTGATACGCTTAAGGAATTCAGTTACTATCTCTTTAATTAAAGAATTTAAGGAGCTTAATTTTCTAGCTATGAGTTGTATCTCAAAGTTGGCAGACTAGATTGGTCGATCTATAATTATGCATTAATGCATGCATGGGCCATTGTCCAAACTTAGTTCTTTCTCTCTTTTTTTTTTCCTTTTGCTAAGCAACTTAGTGTTAGGTTTAACAAGTGAGCAGAAACAACAGTGCTTCCATTTTGACTTTTGGATGTAATTTTTGTAGTTGTATGACTATTCTTTGAGTTAATAATTGAAGAGGTGTCCTTCCTTAATTTCTTTCTGGCGTGGGTTTGCGTTTGGAGTGATAAGTCTTGCACTGTTATACCCCTAAAGGATTTCTTAAATGCAAAGCAATCAAGCTTGCACCTTCTTGACACTTCGTTCATAATTCACGACAACAAAGTGTTCCATCGGATTGGTGCAAACTCTATGAAGAGACAGATTGTTAATCCATTAAACTCCACATGAATTGGGATTTGTAGAAGCCTTTTTTAATTATATCCCTTCTTAAGAGATCTTAGTCTGTAATCTCAAACTGCTGAACCAAATAGTTAAGTATATAATACATGTAAACTAGCTAGTTAAGATTTAAAAGATTAATTCATCATTGATTGTAATTTTAAATCTTTCAATGAATGTTTTATTAACTTTCTTGGCATGTCTGCTGTATAAGGACTCTTTGCTTTGTCAGAGCCAATCTTTTGTGAGTTTTGTCTGTTTTTGCAATCTCAACTTTTTAGATACATTATACTGATATACCATTAAAGTCACACACGCATAAAGTCATCGCTCTAGCTATAACCAAAGACTCACAACTTATTATGAGCACACGAAGAAGAGGACAAAGGAAAGTTAAGCTGGTCTGACCCATTCAAAGTTTCAAAAACTGCTTCTTGTAATTGAGTAATTATTGGGAAGTTAGATGGGCAACGTGTACAAAACTACAAATGCAATACAAGATACTATTCCTTAGCGAACCTATAATTAATCTACAGGGGATTGCTGTAATTTTATATCTGAATAGTAGAACCTGTATATGATTATGATCCTGAGTTTGTCAAGTTTTAGTTACCAGTCTGTTACGGTGCTCCTTGATTCAAATGTATGCATGGATTGTCATTTGTCACTGTGAGACTTCTGCCTCCACATTTAAGTGTGAAAATTATAAACTGTTACTTTTATGTTTGGATGAAAAACTGGAAAGAAAAGAGAGGGAATGCAAGTTTGACTTTGATGAATATGTGTAGGTTTTGACAGGAATATACAATGCACCGGATCCAATGAATAATTTCAACTGACTTTGACACAAATTGATGGATTGTCTTTTCTCAAGTCCTAACAAAAGATATATTAATAGTCAATAATCAGAAATCCAGGATGAATATATACTTCATAAAAATGAAAAAAAATCATGATTGACAGCCGAAATAAATAAAAGGGTTATAATATAATCTATATATTAGACATTAAAGTATCCATTCATTAACACACACCATTTGCCTTGTAAGAAAGGGTAAGTTATTGAAAATTCATATTTGAAGGTTGAGATAAATAAAAGAGGTGAAAATTCATGTTTGACAGTCAAAGACAAATAAAAAGGTTATACTGTAATCTATATATATTGCACATTAAAATATCCATTTTATTATCACACATCATTTGCCTTCTAAAAAAAGGGTAAGTTTATTGAAAATTCATGTTTGACAATCGAGATAAATAAAAGGGTCATACTATAATCTATATAATATATTAGACATTTAAGTACCCATTTTATTAACACACATCATTTGCCTTGTAAAAAGGGTAATTTTTTCGAAAATTCGTGTTTGACAGTCATGATAAATAAAAGAGTTGTACTATATATAATCTATATATTACACATTATTTGCCTTTTAAAAAAGGTTGAGTTCAAAGACAGAAAGAGCACATTTTGATTATTTGATAGTAACTTTTTATTTTATATACGTACAATTCTGGTAGCTAATGTAGATAGGCCACCGCCCCTTACCGAATTACAAGCTAACACACACCTATAAATGAAGGTGCTGTAAAAGTTTCCCAAGTCAAAACAGAAACATGGGCGCAAGCGTATCCATGTGCATGAGCATGGAACATATGAAGATGATATGGCCCATTGAATTTTCATACGAAACTCTTAGTCAAACCTCCTTTTCTACCACACTCTTTGCAAAAGTGGTAACTGCATTACCAGTCCTTGACTCCTTGTCCTACATTTCTTTTCTTAGGACTCTAGCTTTTTTTAACATGGGCAAGAAAAAGAGTTCAACAAACTCAAAACCTTCAATGTTCAACGTATGCCCACACATCGATCATCTAAACTTTTACACCACAAAAAAATGAACCCAGTTTGTGAAAAGTATAAATGTCTGAAAGCTGAATTGAGGTCGATTCTGAATGTCAGATAAGTAAAGTTACCTCAGGTTCAAGCCAAATCCGACCCAACACAATCGTCACCCCATATGATATACCCATGTCATCTATAGGGTCATAAAAAGTTGACAACCCGGCCCTATCAAAAAACTTGTCCATCCCTAGCTCGTTCATCATTCTCTAATGTGCCAGTGCCCATCATTCCTTATAGCAACACTTACTGCATGTCAAATAATGTGTGACTAACACACGCGAGAAGCACTAGTAATGTGCACCAGTACCAGGGCATGTCATATATCATATGCAAGTCATGTAGCCTCCATAAGCTAAGTTGCACGGACATATATATGACATAAACACAAAGATACCACAATTTTTTAAAAATAAGGATATGACACGGCGTGGACACAACAATTAAATAATTAATTAAATTTTATATTTAGACATATTTTTTAATATTTTGAAATATAAAATACGTTTATGTCTAGAATTTAAATTATGTAAGAACTACAAATAAGTAAACTAATACCCAAAGTAGTGCAATAATATACATAAAATGTTTAGAGTACAAACTGAAAGTTTAAATAGGCTACATTCAACATCAAACTACAATATTCATTTTAGTATCCATAGAGGAGCAGCTGACTTAGTTGATTTTTCACTTTCAGTATTCATTTTAGTAAAATCACCTACAATATTTAGCTTTAATAAATAAATAAAACTATAGCAGGACACACAAAAACAAAAATCACTAAATTCATAATAAAGATTATAATTTATAAACAAAAGGCTGAGTAAAGAAAAAAAATTCATAATAAAAAGTATAACACTGTGACAGTGAGAGTGAGATTAAAATAATAATAAAAAACATGTTATAAGTTATAACTTATAAGTAACAGTACACCCAAATATCTAAAAGAAAGAAAAAAAAAGCAGAGAGAGAGAGAGAAGAGAAGAGGTCGGACCTGTTGTCCACGCCGAGAGAGAGAGAGAGAGAGAGATCGGAAGGGACAAGGCACGGCGTCGATGTCTATGGAGCTCGCCGATTGGCTGGATCTAGCTCTGGCGAGGGACAGAGGGCAGCGACAGTGGGAAGAGGTCAAAGGGAGGGTGGGTTGAGAACTTGAGATGTGGGTTTCAACTTTCAGTTTAATGATTTCTTAGACTCTAAGCTTTAGGGTATATCACAAAATCAATGGTATTGGCAAGTCCATCTGTCAAAATTTGTGATTTTTTTTTTCACTGCTGGCGTGTCAGACGTGTTGGAGCCACATTGGCGTCGTGTCAGAGAAGCAAAAAAAAAAAAGACACTGCTCGGACACCGAAGTCCGGCGAGTCGTACCAACAAGTTTCTGTAAATTAATGAACCCATGTGAGAAGTAGGGCATGAGAAGAAATTACTAATATAGGATAAATTTATGCCTTGAATTGTTATAGAATAATGAGAACTAAAAGGCATTAGCTTTTAGTGCCCTAGCAATTTAGGTGTTCGTTTGGGTTTAAATAAAAAATGAAAATTATTTCACTATTCATCTCATTCTTGCTATTATTTATCGACCTCACTGCACTTTTTAACACTATTCATAGGCCCCTCTGTACTATTTCAACTAACTTCTACTTTTATCTACAATATTTTCAGCAATAATTTTTCATTTTCAGCAAAATAAGCGATATTCAAATACACGTTAGGAATGACAACGAGATAAGATGGGGCTAGGTGGGATTAATTAAGGGTGCCCAATCCTTGATGTGGATGGGGGAAACTTGCTTGGGAGGTAAGCGGGACACATTAGGTTTGGAACAAGTTTGTAGGGCCAACTCAAACGACTTGAGGCTTGAAGTGGTTACTTTTATAGGTGAAATATTTTTGTATATTTATATTTCAATTATTTAAATTTTTTTTATGGGAATATTAGAAGATTTTTTTTTTCTTTTTCTTGAGTAAATGATGAGAGACTTTTCTAAATGAGATAGAGAGAAAAATGCACATGATGGATTTGTTTGGGATCCGCTTTTTATGCTAAAACTGAATTTTTTTTGTTAAAAGTACTATAAATAAAAGTAAAAGATAGTTGAAATAATACAGTGGAACTCATGAATAGTACCAAAAAATGCAGTAGGGCCTATAAATGTAGCAAAAATAAGCTGAATATTAAATAAACTGACTTTTTAAGCTGGAGTTAAACACACACGAAGTTTTTAATTTTTAGCTAAAAAAATTAAAAAAAAAAAATAGGTATGAATTATAACTTATTTTAAGTTGCCATACAAGTATAGCATTACACTTCAGGAGTAAAATTATGAGGAATTATTATTATTTGTAACCATAGGCAATTTAGGAAATTGCCTAGGGGTTGAGCCAACATTATGGATTAGAGGTATTTTGCAATCACTAGTTAGATAATTTCGACATTAATGAGATAGATATGAAAAAGAAATATAATGAGTAGTAGAGAAAGTGCCAAAAAAGAGAAAGTAAGCGTTTTAAGGATGATAATAGAAATTATAGAATATATAAAAATGTTAATTATAAATTTTAAAAAATATATAAAAAATAAATTATATATATTATAAAGAATTAATAATTGAAATCTCTCTCTTTCTCTCTAACTAACATATGGGTAAATAAATAAATAAAAAGTTAATAGATGCTCTAAAAAAAAGTAATTGATTTTTTAACAACTTTAGAAAATATTTTTAAAAAATTTTTATTAAAAAAAAGTAATTATTTTTTTAATAATTTTTATATTTCTCATAAAATTGGTATATATGAAAAAAATTTCCTAAAATTGTTTATTAATAAAGAACCAAAGACACCAATTAACCGAACTCATAAATAAATTTCAAAAAGTTTGAGGGCTATCCCTCAGTCTACATGTGCATAATGTGCTTACTTGAGCAACACTCATAGCTCACTAGTGCAAAAATATCTTTACGATCATACTCATCACGTGGGCTCTCCCGTATTAAAATTTTAAAACGCTTTGATTTATCACGAAAATGGTCCTCTCGTAGATACTCGATGAAGAGCGACACAATCTCTCTACACCATCGATCACCATGTCTTTAGCATTGGGACATCAACACTCAACAGCACTTTCTTCAACTTCCCTGTCTACCAAAAATGGTTAGTACTTGGTAGTCTCACTTTCTGGGACTCGAAATTTGGCAGCATTGTGACAAAGAGATCAGCAGAGGTCGCTGTTGTATACAAATATATAGATGGGGAAGAAGTGGTTCACATGCTTAACAACGACATCTAATAAATATGAACAACAAATACTACGTAATACACGTACAGTCGTGAGAGCAAGCTTTTCTGGTCCAAATTAACGTGTAACAGCTAATACTAAGGCCCTGGCTGATACAGAGTTGAATAGGGTGGCAGAGTTTAAATCACCGACACTACATGGTCAAATGAAAAGCAAGGGGATTTACTACATACCCACCAAACCAAGTTGTAACTTGTAAGTAATAACTCATTCTGTACGAGGATCTGGAAAAATAATGCAAAATCTATTTATAAGCAAATTTCTAACAAGTTAAAGTTTCATAAATTACCACCGAGCGCGTTAGTCAACTGGTAAAGGATTGTCCTAACTTAACCAAGGTCTCGTGTTCGAGCTTTGGATATGCAGCTGCGATAAAACTCGGTTGGGAGAGCTTTGCTGTCCTTGTGGTCCTACCCGACTCGAATCTAGATTGAGTCGGAGCCCCTGTGGTTCTGGATACCGGGTGGTTTAACCAAAAAAAAAAAAAAAGTTTCATAAATTGAGGCCATTTCTTTGTAACGAGATTGATGAACAAAACTTCATTTGTCAATAAAGAGAGAGCCATAAGCGACCTTGGAAGTCAAACAGCCAGTCCTTTACGAATTAAATTATGCATATTAAAGAACAGACAAGAGTCCTTTTTACAATTATGTTAAAAGATACTACAGTGAATCATAATTAGATCTGTTCATAGACCAGGCAGGGAATGCAAACATTAAGATAAAATCTGTAGGGCCCAGGCCTTGCTTCTACCTTGGGCCTCAATTCAGCTCCTGAGCTGGCCCAAAACGTTCCCAGGCACAAGCCCAATAAGACTAAATATGGTAGTAATCTAGTTCAAGATTAAGAAACTCAAAACATTCAACTATCTTTTAACAACTTTGAAGTCAAGGTGAATATTGCATAATAACCTGTCCTTGGGCTCTTTTTATTTTTTTACCCTCCCAAGTTCTCAAGTCATAAACTGAAATTTCAAGTAAGAATTACGCCAAACAAAAGTAAATAATAAAAAAAATTATAAAATGGTACTACTTGTTATTTTGTACCTAGGCCATACGTGGCCCAAAAACTTAAACAGGTTTGCAACTTATGCCCATCTAGGCCCATAGAGCCTTAAGCCCAAGCCTGCTTTCAAAGAAGGCAGGCTCCGTGAAGAAAAAGTATGTAATATCAATAATATTACATCAGTCATTTCAAAATCCAGTTATTAAGAGACATACAAAAGAACTACATCAACATTCTACCACTAATCTAAAAGGCGTTAGTGGACCCGAGGTTTATTTTGCGCGTATCTTCCATTTATTGGATTTTGATTAATACCATTTGATATCAAATACATTCTTTTCAGGCGGGCCAGCCGATCCTTGTACAGGTCTAGACTATAAATCCACACCAAACAAACGTAGGCTACATGTCTTCTCTGCCAGCCTGTTATTTCTTTTTCTTTTTTGATAGGACCTGTTAATTCTCTTAACATGACAATCTCAATGAAGTTCTAATAGAAGAGCTAACAAGTTTAGCATCCGAATCTGGAGCACGATGCTAGCTATAGCTATCATGACTCATTTACTGAAAATTAGAAAGGTAAATATAACAAAAGTTACAACGCTTAAAAAATCATATATCCATGGTTTAAATACTAAGATGTCCACGAATAAAGATGACATATTATTCTCCGCTGAACTGATTATCAAATTTGGAATTAATTGACCATACTTTCAGTTCGTTACCAAAGACTGTCAAACATTGTGTCATGTATGACTGTAAGCATATGCCAACAGAAGGCAATTTCATTCCGTGCAACTACAGCAACTTGCATATAAAAGTTCATCCAAATGATGCAATTTCTTGCTACAGATGATCAAAATAATCCAAGAAATAGGGAATCCTTCCATCAAAGCAGGCTTCTCCAATTATGATTGATCATCTGTATAGTTAACGGCGAGATCCCAGTAATTACCAACACCAGCATCAGCAAAAATTTTCCGGGCAGCAGCTTCTGTCATGCACTCATGAACTGAAAATCTGTTGAAATTCGGTTTGGCAACATTCCCTTGCCAAACTAAGACGCATTTGTTAGGAGGTTTATCATCACTTTCATCTTCATCTTCATCCTCCTCTTTTACAGCAGAAGCCCAATTTATACGTTTAAGCATAAGCTTGCCATACCTCTTTATGGACTTGTTTCCACCTTCAACAACCACAACACTAATACCATCACAAATCACAGCACATCCACTCAAGCGGTTCTCTTGGGCATTAACATCAACTTTGAACCGTGTCTGAGGGTGTGACAGGTCATTGATCTTGTAAACTGATACAATGGCCTCCAGTGTATTTGACTCATCAAAGAGCTTCCGCTCTTTTTTTTCCCGGCGCTCAGCAGGAGTGAGTTTACGAGCAATATTCCTGTCTATGTGAGCTTGCTCACGTTCAGCTGCTGCACTCCTGATTTCCTTTTCAAGCCTAGTTGGATCTTGGGTTGCTTCAGAGCCAAGGACTTTCATCAGATTGCTCATTTTCACTTTAGGTTTTGGAGGCTCAATCAGGCCTTGTCTTATCAACTCCTGCTTATCTTTCTCCCTAGCCAAACGTCGCTGAGTACGGAGTTTCTTCTGCTCCTTCTTGGTTAACTTCAAGGGTTGAGGTGGTGGAGGAGCTGGCTCAGCAGGGGGCTCAATTGGGCGAGGATGTTCAACATAGATAGTGATCTTCTCCAACTTTATATTATCCATGGCTCTATCAGTAATGTCACCATAAGTACCAGTTTGCAAGAGAGGCACATCCCTGATGATTCCAGTAAACATAATCAATAAAATAAAACTTAAACCCAAAAAGATAAGGCCAGATGGCTAAGCTAAAGTTCTTATGACTAAAAATAAAATTTTAAAAAAAAAAGAAGCAAATAGAGGACAAGGAAATGGATTGGTCCTTTCTGTTTCATCACCTACAGTAAGCCCAATAGATTTTTATGGGTTCATGTGCTCTTTTTAGTGGTCAACAGTGTGACAAGACAATGTTAACCCTTACAGTTAAATGCCAATAGTTCTAGCTCATCCCTCAGCCGTTTCAAAAATCAGAAAACATACAAACATATCCAATCATGCTTTTTCAGAATTCATGGGTATTCACAGAACAGTAAAGAATCAGATGTGACTCTCAAACAACAGCTTTCTCTGCAATCAAATAAATCTCTAACATAAAGCCCCTCCTAGACTTAGTTTTTCAGCCCCCAGTTTGGCAGTAAAAGAGAACGATAATCAGATTTAGCATTACCAACATAGCCTTTATATCATATTCATTTCCCTAAATCATGCCAATCAGACTAACAAAATGCCTCAAATAAATGGAAATGATTCAGTAGAAACCATGTAATAAGAATTCAGTATCAACTTACCACCACTCAACATCAGGAATTGGGTCCTTAGGTTTTTCTTTGGTGATAACTCTCTCTGCTACCTCTATTAAATTTGGATTAATATCAGGTGCTGCCTTTGCCTTAGCCAACTGTGCCTGTTTTGCCTTCTGCTCTTTTGCTTGTGCTTCTCCAAATTTACTCTGCAAAACCAAAATGTCTACAAGTAAAAAATACATGTGTTGAATTGGTAGAAGTTATAAACGAAACACAACGGCAACAACAAATACCTTCAGTTTAATATGCTCAGCATCTTTTGACCATTTGCCTTCTTCTACAAACTGGAAATTCATCCTCTTAGGCCTCAAAAGCTTAGTTTTGTTAATACCCATCCTTTCATCAAAATGAGGATTTGAGTCTGGATCAACATCTAACTCAGGTTTCAGAATCTGAAATGCATCCTTTTTCTGTTTATTAATGTTGACCTGGAAAATTTAGAAGACAGGATTAAAGCACTCACAAAATATACCTCAAAAATTATTTATACATGTCTGAACAGATTAAAATACTCACAAACCTTTAGAGTGCTGAGGTTGCTTGGTTTAGTCACATTCACCACATTTCCATGTTCATCTATCTCCCTACCAAGCGCATCAAGACGAAGAACAGGGGCCTTGGTTGGCTTTTGTGGGACAGCAACATCTGTTGCCACCTGACCTGGAAACAAGTTTATGAGAGGAGCAAACTCTGGGTCCTGCCGAAAACCCATCCTGGCGGCAAGTTCCTGTGCACGTTTTACTGCTTCAAAATTGGGTACAGCTGTGAGGCCTGCAGAAGCACCAGGATCAGCTGCAGCAGATGCAACAGGTAAGGCTGATGAGCTTGATATCACCCCTGCTGAAACAGATGTAGGGGCAGTTAACAGAACCGGCCCTTTCCCTGTTCCAGTAGAAACAGATTGTGATCTTGGTTCCTCATTCAATCCTAAGTTTGACCTGCCCTCTGAACTTGTGCTAGCACCCTTGTTCAACTACATGTTCAAGATTTTAGTTAATACATAATGAAGAACACCTACAATCAAGAAAAGAACCCCCCAAAAAAAAAAAAAAACTGCACCCAACTTTAAATGAAAGAGGGATAGAGAGGATAAAGCACCAAAAAAAAAAAACCACTGTAATGACTACACAGAACATAGTGTGGATGTATTCTAAGATGAATGACTTACAAGGGGAATTTTCTTCAGCTTCTCTGACAATTCTTTTTGCATTTGTAAAGCTTTCTTAGCTTTAGCTAAAGCATCAAGAGATAGACTTCCACTTTTTCCAGCAGCTGAAGATGTCCCATCTGTACTAGATTTTCCAGGAACCTCATGAGATCTGGTAACAGTAACTCCCTTATTTTCATTTGTGGTAGAAATTGAAGATACCTTTGTAGGAAGGGGATGACCAGGGGCCAAAGACATCTCAAGCATGCCGCTGGATTCCATGGTGAGTGATTCCAGAGCAGCACCCTGTGTCAAAAAACTAACCATAAGTTCATCCACTAGTCCATCAGAGCTAGATAATAGAAATTAAAACAAATTACAAAAAGCATGAAGGAGGTGCGCACAACTTTCCTCAGCCACTGGAAGGATTGCCTCCAAGATTAAATAAACTCACAATTAGAAGGTGAAAAAAAACTGTCATCAAGGCGAATCAACCAGGTCCTACAGAATTTAAAAAGTAAAAACGCCAGATACTCTTTCATTATATACAGTTTTTTTTTTTTTTTCTTAAAGTCCAAAATGTCCTTGCCTCATGAATGCATTTTTGCTATACAGCAGTTAACTTATAGCATTTGTACTCACTAATTTAACCAACAATACTCATGTTCACCCCCCAATTGAAACTACACTCACACTTTAATCAATGCGATAAAGTCACAGTATATCCTATTTTTTCATGACGAACTGTACAGTACAATGGACTAATAAGGTTGATGGGTTGCATTATGCTAAACCAGTATAATCAAACAATGTTGGAAAACTTGGCTTTCTCAGCAAAGCTTGAAATTAATCTGTCCCCCATATAAACACTTTGAACAGACAATGTAATTTGACGATGACATGATGACAAATTTAGAGCAAAAAATAAAACATAACATAGTGGTCATTCACAAAGATAAGTACATTAATTATCTTCATCCTCTGGGTTAAGTCCATATCCGAAAAGGCAAGCAGTTGAAATGTGTGGGTAGAGGATTATCAAAATGAACCTCATGTACTAATATATAACAAACACTAATTCCTACATGGACCTGTTAAAAAACATCTATATATAAGTTATACCTGAGCCACCTAGATTAGAGTTCAACAAGACCATAAAGATGTATCTAAATTCATGTCACATTCAACTCAATAGAATAGATTGACAATCACTTTCATTCCCAACTTAACTTGGCCAATACTAGACCAAACATGCATCCTTCCTAAAAAACTCCATTCAGACGCTAACAGCCCTAATTTCAACACTCTCAAAGACTTATATTTCTCAAACCTCCAAACTTCAAAGGTTAAACTTCAGTGTGAGCAGCCCATTTAAGCAAGAACCAAAGTTCTTTTTATAAGAGATTCAAATGAGAAATAGACCAACCAAATAATTGACCAACTCGTAAAGAATTACAATCTCAGATTCATGAGGTCTATAAACTATTAAACACTAGAGAAGAAAGTAGCCAACATGCTCCACAAAACAGTCACACACTTGTTTAGGGACCTCATCAACTCGGAGATAGGATTCAAACTTAGGACCACTTAATTTGATACATGATAAACTACCACGTGTCCCAAAAACCTTAATTAAGAACTGAAGTTGTATCTCTAATTGTACTAAAGCTTAATTCACAATTAAAAGAAAACCTCCCTCTAATTAATTCTCCTACGATATCGGCAACCGACTTTTCAACTACAAAATCAGGCATTTTTAACATACTCCTCGTAACAACTTGAAAATATCATCACAAGCCACAATGGCTTCACTAACCTAAAGTTTCACCTATATGCGTTTGGATATGTGCAAAACCATAAATTTGAACTACAAATCATCTACAACATCAAAAACAAGCATTGTAAATAGAAAAAGGTCAGTAAAAAAAACTTACATTACTTGCAGAGGCGGTGCCACGGCGGCTCCGGCCATTATCGAAAAGCTCATCACTCACCTCTTCCTTGGCCTTAGAATCAATGAAATTCACTCGCTTCTCATCTTCAAAGCCCCTATCAACCTCAATTTCCTCTTCTTCTTTAACTCTATCTCCAAACTTCCTTCGCTCCTTCTTTTCCTTCCTCCCTTCTCCATTCTCTGCTTCCTTCCTCTCCGAAACCCTAGCTCTTTTATCAACACCATCGCCTCTCTCCTCGCTCGCGCCTCTCTCTTTCCTCTTGTGCGACGAAGAATGCCGTCTCTCCACGGACCCGTCCCTATCGTACAGTCTCTCGAGCTCCTCATCATCGGACGGCTCGCGTTTCGCGTCGCGATGCTTAGTCCTATCCCTCTCTCTACTCCCTTCCCTCTCGCTCTCGCGCTTCGAATCGCGGTCTCTGCTCCCTTCGCGATCCTCGTGAGAGCGCTCTCGACCAGATCGGTGGCGGTGAGAAGATGAAGAAGAAGAGTAGTGGTGGTGGTGATCGGAGGAATCGCGGTCGCGGTGCTTGTCGTCTCTGGACGATCGGTGCTTGTGGTCTCGGTCGCGATCGTCTCTTTCGTCTCTGGTGCGTTTGCTTCTTCTGTCTCTCTCCGAGAGGCGGTCCATGCTAGGGTTTAGTTTTGCAGATCACCCTCTCTTTCTTTCTCTGTGCGTATCTTCCCCTCTTTCTTTTTTTCTTTTTTTTTTGAGGGGTCTGTCTATGAGTGATTGATGCAAATTTCTGAGGAGATAACGGCTCAGATGTTAATTTATAACCCGGTTCCTTTACGGGTTGTCTGTGCTGAACCGGCTTTTATTGATATTTTCATTTTGTGACACAATCCTATTCCTACTACTACCTCTGTACTTCATGAATATATTTTTTCTTTTTCTTTTTCTTTTTTTTTTATATAATAAATTAAAAAATTCTACAGGGTCCATTTGGATTAAAGGAAAGTATGCTAAAAATAGACTAATCTTTTGTCAATTTTACTCTACTCTAATCCCATTTTCTTCCCCTCAATCCAAATAGACCTTAAAATAATTGCTCATCAATTAATTTTTGATATATTCTTCACAATCCTATTCAACGATAAAAGGCTTTATTTGAACTAATTATAAATCATAGAGTATAGAAATGCTTTATTTAAATTCTAATATGAAATCTTCCTTTTGTGTTGTTTTACCTCATTGATTATTCACATACACAACTTTTTTTATTTTTTGTTTTTATTTATATAGTATTTTAGTAAATTTTTTATTTTTTTCTCTCCAAAAATAAATAAATTTTATCTCTTCCTTCACCTTTCTTATTTTCTTCAACATATCCTCCCTCTTCAACACTCCTTCTCTTTCACATAAACAATTTCACACTTCACAAATCACAATTCTGTATAAGGTTGTAGACCAAGCTATTTATTTACAGCTTGAACTCAACTCATGATAATATTTGTTTTCATTTATTTAACAAACAAGTCAAACTCACGCTCAAGTTTAGACTCGATATTTAAATGAGTCAAGCTAAAACATAATAATGTGTTTATGAACACAAGGCTTGATTAAATTATAATAAAAAAAAACATTTTTTATAATAAAAAAACATTATATTTGTATATGTATATTTGTCTACACATACACACACTTGAGATAGGATTATGTTAGTTGGTAAATAGGTCCATATGATATCAATTTTTTTTTTTCATTTATTGATATATAAAAATCTATTTATGTTAGTAAAAATTTAGAGCCATGATTTTATTATATATAGAAAAAGAATAAGTTAATCAAGTAACTAGTAACTAGCTAATGAACAAGCTCAAGTTTGTTCAATAAAAAAATGACTCAAGCTTAAATATATAATTGTGTTTGGTAATGAACTCGAACTCAGCTCATGTTCAACATAAAACTAAATGAAAAAACTTGAATTTTTAATCCTTGGCTCGACTAAGCACGCTTATAGCCCAAATCCAAGTTCCAAGCTCAAACAATACAAATCCTAAATTTAAAAAACTCTTCCACAATTTTCCCAAATTTAGTTTTCTCCTAAGCTTTGATCAGAATCGTGCCTAGCTAAGTTTGGATCAATGCAACTAGACACCTATTACAAAGGTGGCTTTAGGAACTTATTTTCATGGTGGCCATTAAGAAACTAATGAGGGTACCAAGAGTTTTAGTGTATAATTTTGTCTTTAATCACTTGTTTGAGAATTTTTTGAGGAGTTGAACCCCCGAAAAACTATGGGTTAAATATTTGCTTCAAATTGGCATGATTTGGGGATGGATATATATTTATATATATATATATATATAAATCAAAATTTATTTTTAATGGACTCAAAATTTGTTTTTCAAGGTAGTCAACAAACATGTAATTTTTTTAAAATACCAAAAAAAAAAAAAAAAGGTATATAAACTTTTTTGAGATCAAGGTGGTCATGTGACCACCCTCACCAACACGTAACGTCGCCCATGTACAATGATTGTTCCAAGTTTTTTAATGCAATATGTGTGCATGTATGTAGCTTTTCCTTTTTGATATTATGGATGCTAAGAATATTTTCTATAGAATTTAAGTTTATAGCCAAACTTTGTTATTGGTGAAATGTGACTAAACCAAAAAAACTTGGGGGACTTGGTTTCCACGCTAAGAGAGCAAGAAATATCTTTCTATGGCCAACGTTTTTTTTTTTTTTTTTTGAGAAGATTCTATGACCAAGTTGGTTTGGCCAAGGTTAATGTTCTAAAGGGCAAGTATCTCGGTAGGCTTAGCATAGTAGATTGGGCTGGAGATTGGGTGGCCCATATTCTTGAAGGGTTCTTATCGACCCATTAGAAACGGTGAAAACATACACGTGTGTTGCAAGGTAACTGGATTGGTAAAAGCTGATTGCAACTATGTGGAATGTGGTCATTTACCATAAGCATCAACTACTATGGAAAATTATGTTTCCATTGGGTATTTGATGACCCTAGCTTCATTGAAATAGGTTGGTTTTCATTCCATATGAGGTTCAACTTGTTGGGCTTATACCAAAGCTTGTCGATGAATGTTTCCATAAGGGCTTTGACTTCTTTTCTGCCTTGGGATTGAAATTGATTCCCAATGGCCCAAAACGTACAGGTATGGATCAAGTTAAATACATATGGGTCCTCTCCAAGAAATCCAGGACAAGTAGGTGATAGTGTGGTTTTACTCTACTCTAATCCCATTTTCTCCCCCTCAATCTAAATAGACCTTAAAATAATTGATCATCAATTAATTTTTGATATATTCTTCACAATCCTATTCAACGATAAAAGGCTTTATTTGATCTAATTATAAATCATAGAGTATAGAAAAGCTTTGTTTAAATTCTAATATGAAATCTTCCTTTTGTGTTGTTTTACCTCATTGATTATTCACATACGCAACTTTTTTCTATTTTTTGTTTTTATTTATATAGTATTTTAGTAAATTTTTTATTTTTTTCTCTCCAAAAATAAATGAATTTTATCTCTTCCTTCACCTTTCTTATTTTCTTCAACATATCCTCCCTCTTCAACACTCCTTCTCTTTCACATAAACAATTTCATACTTCACAAATCACAATTCTGTATAAGGTTGTAGACCAAGCTATTTATTTAAAGCTTGAACTCAACTCATGACAATATTTGTTTTCATTTATTTAACAAACAAGTCAAACTCATGCTCAAGTTTAGACTCGATATTTAAATTAGTCAAGCTAAAACATAATAATGTGTTTATGAACACAAGGCTTGATCAAATTATAAAAAAAACATTTTTTTATAATAAAAAAACATTATATTTGTATATGTATATTTGTCTACACATACACACACTTGAGATAGGATTATGTTAGTTTGTAAATAGGTCCATATGATATCATTTTTTTTTTCATTTATTGATATATAAAAATCTATTTATGTTAGTAAAAATTTAGAGTCATGATTTTATTATATATAGAAAAAGAATAAGTTAATCAAGTAACTAGTAACTAGCTAATGAACAAGCTCGAGTTTGTTCAATAAAAAAATAACTCAAGCTTAAATATATAATTGTGTTTGGTAATGAACTCGAACTCAGCTCATGTTCAACATAAAACTAAATGAAAAAACTTGAATTTTTAATTCTTGGCTCGACTAAGCACGCTTATAGCCCAAAATCCAAGTTCAAAGCTCAAAAAATACAAATTCTAAATTTAAAAAACTCTTCCACAATTTACCCAAATTTAGTTTTCTCCTAAGCTTTGATCAGAATCGTGCCTAGCTAAGTTTGGATCAATGCAACTAGACACCTATTACAAAGGTGGCTTTAGGAATTTATTTTCATGGTGACCATTAAGAAACTAATGAGGGTACCAAGAGTTTTAGTGTATAATTTTGTCTTTAATCACTTGTTTGAGGGTATTTTGAGGAGCTGAAAGCTCAAAAAACTATGGGTTAAATATTTGCTTCAAATTGGCATGATTTGGGGATGGATATATATATATATATATATATATAGAAATCAAAATTTATTTTTAATGGACTCAAATTTTTTTTTTCAGGGTAGTCAACAACCATGTATTTTTTTTTAAATACAAAAAAAAAAAAAAAAAAAAGGGTATATAAATTTTTTTCAGATGAAGGTGGTCATGTGACCACCCTCACCAACACGTAACGTCGCCCATGTACAATGATTGTTCCAAGTTTTTTAATGCAATATGTGTGCATGTATGTAGGTTTTCATTTTTGATATTATGGATGCTAAGAATATTTTCTATAGAATTTAAGTTTATAGCCAAACTTTGTTATTGGTGAAATGTGACTAAACCAAAAAAACTTGGGGGACTTGGTTTCCACGCTAAGAGAGCAAGAAATATCTTCTATGGCCAAGGTTTTTTTTTTTTTTTTTGAGAAGATTCTATGACCAAGTTGGTTTGGAAAGCTTAAATAGAATGATTCGGAAGCATGGGTTAGGTTAATGTTCTAAAGGGCAAGTATCTCGGTAGGCTTAGCATAGTAGATTGGGCTGGAGATTGGGTGGCCCATATTCTTGAAGGGTTCTTATCGACCCATTAGAAACGGTGAAAACATACACGTGTGTTGCAAGGTAACTGGATTGGTAAAAGCTGATTGCAACTATGTGGAATGTGATCATTTGCCATAAGCATCAACTGCTATGGAAAATTATGTTTCCATTGGGTACTTGATGACCCTAGCTTCATAGAAATAGGTTGGTTTTCATTCCATATGAGGTTCAACTAGTTGGGCTTATACCAAAGCTTGTCGATGAATGTTTCCATAAGGGCTTTGACTTCTTTTCTGTCTTGGGATTGATATTGATTCCCAATGGCCCAAAACGTAAAGGTATGGATCAAGTTAAATACATATGGGTCCTCTCTAAGAAATCCAGGACTAGTAGGTGATGGTGTGGTTTTACTTGGTTAATACTGTACTGGTATACCAGTATTAAAACGTCAATATTTCGTACCGGTTTAAATACACGTCGTATCGGCTATGTACCGAACGTACCGGTCAGTACAAAAAAAAGTTTTTATTTTTTATTTTTTTAGTTTTGTAATTTTTGAATTTTTGTAAAGATAGAATGGTAACTTATTTGCATTAACTTATTAGTATTATTTGTTTTCTTATTATGCAATAAACAATTAAACTTTCTATAGTTTATATTGTGTTTTTTTTTCTTCTTTTAATTGATACTAAAGTCTAAAACCATAAATAATTTGCTCTGAATTAAGGTAATGTTTTATGGTAAACTTTTATTTTTTTTTATAAACTTATGGTAAACTTTTATATTTATTATAATACACACACATACATATATATATATATATATATATATTTATAAATATAAAAAATAACGGTAAATCTGAAACAGTACATCAATATTGACCGATACCAAAATATATCGTTCTACTGTATAGCCTCCAGTACGAGATTAACTCCCTTACTTTAGAGCCCACTATAATAAGTGATTTGTGAGCTTTCATGTGAAACAGAAATAGTGCATAACTTTGGGATACAAGGGATGGTCTGTCCCTTGTTTCATGTATGCGTTTTACGTGTAAAGTGGTTGAGCTAGCTAGATGCCTTACCGAAAGTTTCTTTTCTTGATAGTGCTATTAAAGTTTATTTAGGTTTGATCTCACTGGTGGGTGATTGTATGTGTCTCTTATGGATCCTTCTTACGAAAGTCGTCAAACATACTCTGAGACTTTTAAAGCTTGGCTCGTTTAATAGTTAAGAGGAAATACATACTTAAAAGTAGTATTTAAACTCATATTCTTTTTTAACCTCCTACAAAATGACATGATTGCATTCCATGAATCACAAGAGCATATCTGTAATGCAAGTCATTGTCTGCTAAAGTGGCCTCCAAACACATCCTGTAAGCACTAAGCAGTAGAGAGTATAGGTTTTTAGTTGGGGGCACACTTTCCACATGTTGTTTATGAAATAAGGTACCAGGGTTCATGTTTCTTAGGAGCTTGGCTAAAGAACAAGGTTAGGCCTGTGGGCTGTGGCGGTGTGTGTGTGTCTGTGCATGCCTCTTTAGTTTACCTCAGTGATTCACCATAATGCTTTTCTACAAAATACCTAAGACGACAAGCACGTTTCTTGTTTTGTTACCTTTAAGTCAGGAAAAGAGACGTTGAAAGCATAATGATAATATGCGCAGTATAAGCATGGCAATAAAAGCCTTAAATGAAGAAGAGCCGCACATAACCAGTACTGCAAATGCTATATTGGTGTACTTCTAGGTGGGAATTTACACATTTAATGAAACACAAAATAAAGCTAATTCATCATAGCGAATTCCAGGCACACCCCTTATGTACAATATCCAATACTCATTTTGCTGAGCCCAATACAAGTCTTTTTGGCTGAGTACATTACTTCACCATCATCTACCTCGTATCCTCTTTCACCATTTGGGCAAAGACCTTACTCATTGAAATACCAGCAATGTCACCCATACTGAATTGTGCAGTGGATACACTGATCTCCAAGTTATTGACATGACTAACTTGTGAAGACAGATCACCAGCACAACTGGATCTTTGTTCATTACCTTGAAGTTGAAGTGCACACTCCAAATTCCATAACACATCTCCCATTGAAGGTCGATCAACACCACATTCTGCCAAGCATTTCTCTGCTATTTCTCCAAACTTCATTAATGAATCTGGTTTAATTTGACCTGCAAGATGAGGATCTACAACTTCCTCCAATTGCTCTCTTTTCTGTGATTTCCTTGCCCATTCAACTAAATTCACCTTTTCCCTTGGAAGGGATGGATCAATGACAGGTCTCCCACAAAGAACTTCCAACATGACTACCCCAAAAGAGTACACGTCTGATTTTTCTGTCAGTTGTTGCCTTGTCAAATACTCAGGATCGAGATACCCAAAGCTTCCTCTTACTGCAGTAGTGACATGCGTCTTATCAATCTCAGGACCAGTCTTTGAAAGCCCAAAATCAGCAACCTTGGCCAAGAAATTCTCATCTAGTAGTATATTTGCAGACTTGACATCACGATGAATAACTGCCTTGGCAGAGCCAGTGTGAAGATAGTGAAGTCCTCTTGCTGATCCAATGCATATCTCAAGCCTTTGCTGCCAACTTAAGCTGGGGAGATCAGAACCATACAGATGGTTCTTTAGGGTCCCATTCTCCATGTACTCGTAAATTATGATCATCTCATTTTGCTCGTCACAGTAACCAATCAGAGATACCAGATGGCGGTGACGAAACTGAGATAACATTTCTATTTCAGTCTGGAATTCTGCAAAACCCTGTTGTGAATGAGAAACCCCCCTCTTCACTGCCACTTTTGTTTCATCTCTCAACATCCCCTTGTAAACCTTCCCAAAGCCACCTACACCAATAACTAAATTTTCACTGAAATTATCAGTAGCCTCTTGAATTGCCACAAAAGGAAAGCGATACCCAAATTTTGAGCTAGAAAAGATAGCAGCCCCATTGGGGGGTTTATTCTCTATTTCATTAGCGGCAAAATTTTCTACTGCCTTTGAATGGCTGATATGTGCATATCTTAGTCTTCTTCTTCTGCAGAGCACGAAGAGAACGATAGCCAAAATAACAGCTGTGAACATTCCACTGGCCAATCCCACTATCAAACCAACTTTCTTCTTATAACTTTTTTTCAAATCAGAATCCAAGACAAGGCTGCCCTTGGAATTGCTTATTTTCATGATCTCCAGGCCATTAAGAATGGCATTTGGATAAGGATTACCAATATCAGAGGGGCCAACACTGACATTCAGCTTAAGGTCATCGATTAACCTTGTGATGACATCCATATAATAAGGCACACCCAAGCGTGATAAACTGCTAAGATCAAAATTTCTAGCAACAAGCATTGAGTTGATATATACATTGAAGCTTATACTAGGTGAAGACATACTCCCAAAGTCACAAAAGTGAAACCGGACCAAATACTGAAAGCCAGGATCAACATCAAAACGCCATGTCACATTTGCTTTGGTATTAGGATCACGTTCTGAGTCCAACTGAGTGGCAGTGCCATAGACAGAAGAGGGAGCGATAATATCTGTTACCCCGCCTTTCATGAAATTGACAGCTGTAGTGTTTGACACAAACTTTACAAGATTATTGTGTATCAGATAACGATCATCAGAGACCCAAAGACGCCATAGGGTATCATCTTGGGGATACACACTTTTGTTACCCATATTTACCCTGTCAACTGTCTCTAATGCCTTATTCGACACACTGTAAGTGTTGTTTGTTCCAATTGCTTGCGCACTCTCAGGAATGAGCTCATCAGGAAGCGAAAAAACTTCCAAGGCATTTATGAAGGCGAAGGAATTGGAACTAGGGGTAAAAGTAAGAATCAGATTGCTTTGAGTTATGTTCAAAGAGTATTCCTTTACCTGAGGACCACTTTCTATTTGGAATTCTTTGAGAAGGGTGATATTTTGAGCTGAAACTGAGAATTTTGCTTTGCTCAGATTGTAGTTTTGATAATCGAAAGGGAAGAAATATAGGCGAATCCAATGCCTCCCATGTTTCTTAATTGGAAATGTGTAACTAGAGGGTCCATCTAGTATTCTTGCAGTTTGGAACAGAGTTGAATTATAAGGAGATGAAGTAATTTCCTGGGTTGTGCTTGCAGGAATCTTTTGTGGGGTTGAAAGAATATTGGAATCAGAGTTATCAGCCACAAATATGCGATCACCCACCGATTCATTGGTGGGGGATCCACAGTCTATCAAATAATTATCTATAGGAACAAACCCATTTGAAACACATATCAAACACAAAATAGATGAAACCCACATGAGCAAGTCAAAATTTTTAGTACTCATTCTTAGTTTAAGCAACACACTCAACTGAGAGAGAGAGAGAGAGAGAGAGAGAGAGAGAGAGTGGGGTAGGATCTTGAAGCAAAGCGGATTGAAACAGAAGTAGCAAAGCTGAGATAATAATGGAAAGTTGCTACAAAAGTTGCAGAACTAGAGGTGTGAGAATACTAGGATATTACAAAAATCTTCACCACTAATGTATCAGTGACACAGTACACAAAATCAAGAACATACATAAATGAATATAAACAAAAAGGGGTCAAGGTTAAAGATCACCTGGAAATGGATGTAGAGGAAAAAATCCAGGTACTTTTATCAAAACCCAAGATGAAAGGAACATCTGAACTAGAAATATCTCACTGCCATGAGCTCCCAAACTTGTTCAAACTTGTAGTTTAAAAACGATCAACAGGGACATTATGTGCAACGTACTGAACGTTAATAGACCACCAGTCCACTGACTAAATTAACAACGACCGTACATGTGTTCAACCTTTTTAACTCATTCATATATGTACGTTTTTGGTTTTGACAAATTCATGAAACCAAGTGTAAAGTTACAAAAATGTAAAATCATAGAGGAGGACTAGGGTAAGGAAGTCAAAGGCTTTTGATTTTCTGCCAGGTATTTATGTTGAATAAAGTCGAGGACAGCCATACCCATCTACGGATGGCTCAAGAACCTTTCTACGTGTGGCCTCTATAAGAGTTGTTAAAGATTAGGTCCCAAGATCTTTCTTTTTTCTTTTTGAATAAGAATTTTACTAGCATCTGCTTTAAGCTACATAATAATATAATGTACTATTTTTTAAAATAATTTTATCAAAAATTGAAAAAAATTATAAAAAGTTTACAATTTTTTTCAATTCCCCATAACCAGATCGTTTGAATAATAACTAGTACATAACATTTTTTACAATATGTTTCACAAAAATTGTGAATGTGCAACATGCCAACATTGGCTACTTCAACAATAATGGTGCATTGAGCTTGAAAGATACTAGTCTCAATCTATCATATTCAAGATTTTTGGCCTATTTCTTGGGCAACACCCATAATTTTATTTATTAAAAAAAGTATAAAAACAATATGGTATCCTAAACTTTTATTTTATTTTATATTTTTATACTTTAGCACCGAAATATTCCTATCAGAATTCGGAAGTATTACACGAACCTTCTCACTCTCTTTGTTTTATATAAACAATTATGGTGCATTGAGCTTGAAACCGATTTTTTTTTTTTTTTTAAAAAGGTGTTACACGAACCTTCTCACTCTCTTTTTACATACAAACAAAAGATCAATCAAAGGAACAAGGCAGCATTATGCTGATCTCTCTGTTTTTTTCTCGATAATAATGGCAGAAACTATTATGCCCTTTCAGTCATGTCAGGTGGGGAAAACGCGTTTTCCCCACAACAACCCAACACTGTGCGCTAATGATGGATAGTGATAGTGAGTAGCAATCCTCCTATTAACATTTAACACACGGTTTATTATACACACTTTAACATAACTGTGTAAATTGGTTAATAAAAAATGATTTAATCATTCACGTATTTAAGTTTTGTCAAAATATATAAATGTATACTTTGGTCAGTTTAAAATTTTTTTTTTTTTTTAAATTAAAATTTTTTGACTAAAAATATTATAAATAAAAATTAACTGAAATAATATAGTAAGACTTATAAATAATATAAAAAAATAATAAAATTTATAAATAATAATAAAAATAAATTAAATAATAAAATAAATTGATAAAAATATTTTTACTAAACAAATACTTTTTTTTAGCAAGTAGCGTGGACCAATGATATTGAATGATGTGTAAATAAAATTACGCCAATATGAAACTCTATTGGTCTTAAACGTACGGCGCATGAAATACCTTTTGAACGATAAAGTGAAGAGTGGGTTGCTGGGCCTCCGGGCTAGTGCTTAGGGGCATGTAGTGGGTATAGTATAGGTGGGTGTCCCCTGGTCTAATCCGAGTGGGCCCAATTGCCAATTTTGAAAACTAGAATGTTCTTTACAACCACTACTAGGAATATTGAGATCAAGGGATATTACATTATATTGGGTGTAATTATAATTATTATTAATTGGAGGATGTTAACCAGCACCGCCTGGTGCTGGTTAAGGCAGAAAAGATAACAAAAAAAAAAAAGTCAGAAAAAGTTTAAAAAAAAAAAAAAATGTTTTGAATAGTACTACAAAACTAAACAAAAATGATATAAATAGCCAAAAATGACAAAATTTGTGACAAAAAAAGTAAAAGAACTTTGTGATTAACGGGTATCGCACAGTGCATGTTAATACAACCCTTATTAATTTTATCAGTCGTTATATTAAAATATTTTTAAAAATAATTTAAAATAAAATAGTTTAAACTTTTTCTATCTATCCAATGGCTAAGAGCATCCGTAGCAGCTGTGGCAAAAAAAATGTCATTTTACAACACCAAAATCCTACTTTATTATTTTACCACATCATTTTACAACATCTTATTTATCAAGTGTTCTATTCTCCAATTCTATACATTAAAATAATATTTACTATACATTAAAATAATATATTATCTATTCCCTGCACAACCACCACCGGCACAACCACCACTTCGCCACCACGCATGCCCAGCAAGGTAGCAACTACCACCCCACCACCACCACACACCCTAGCAAGGCAGCAACCACTAACAAAACAGGAAAAAAAAAAAAACCATCACCGATCAGCACCGATTCAGCACCACCCAAATGCCATCACCGATCCAAACCATCACCGATCAGCATCGATTCAGCACCAATCAACACCCATTCAACACCGATTCAGCACCGTCGCCGTTTCAACACCGATTCAACACCATTCAACACCGATTCAACACCAAACCCATTCAACAAACCATCACCGATCAACACCCACAAACCCACAGACCCATCAAAACCCATTCACCTCCGCTGTGAGTCCATGAACCACCTCGCTGTGACCCACCTCGCCACGACCCAGGTTGCCGCGACCCACCTCGCCACGACCCACCTAGCCGCCACCCACCTCGCCTCGACCCAGGTTGCCGCGACCCACCTCGCAACGACCCACCTCACCGCGACCCACCACGCCGCCATACCCACGACCCACACCGTCACCTGGCCCACGCCGGAGCCCACGCCAGAATATACCCACGTCGGAACCCATCCTTCACGAGAGAGAGAGCGATTCGACAGAGAGGGAGGAGAGAGAGAAGAATCCGGAGAAGTGAGGGACTGGGATGAGAGAGAATGAATAAAAAATTGTTTTCTGATTTTGCCATTTTCGTCCGTACCGTTGCAAATATGCAACGGTACTGTTCACATGTTGGATAATTTATGCAATTTGCACCATCTGATAAAAGCCAATTTTTGAGGTTTGGTGTGGTAAATGTGGCAAATTTTGCCATTTGCCACATTTACCACATCTACTGTGGGTGCTCTAATGTGAAAATATCAAAATAAGAGAGTAATAAAATATTAAACCTTTTGTATCAACCATTAGATATAACTAGTATGTAATCTGTGTTTACACATAAGAATGATGAATTGTAATAGCGTTATTGATGTTAGTTTCGGTTATTAAATATATAGGACATTAGTTGGACCAAGACATTTGAAGGTATTAAAATAATTTTTTCTTGTAATTTTAATGATATTGGTAATGCCAAGTTTCTCATTACACTGTTGTTATGTATATAATTTTGTAAATCACTATTGGAAACTACATATACAATATCAATTTACTATCATTATCCGCGAAATTTTTACTAAATATAACAAAACATAAAAGAATAAATTAGTTCAATAATATCTCCTAAATTGAATAGGGATAAATATATGGGATTGTTTAATACAATTATAGTTTGTTACTGTGTGGTCACAATTTATACCCAAACCCAACAGTGTGAAGGGGTCAGGCCCAAAAAGCCCAATACAATGAAATTTGTAAAGAGTGGGCTTGAAATCTAGGTTTTTTGGGTGCTGAATAATAAAGATGATGGGCTAGATTGCCAAATCACATGCAATGAACTACCCTTGTATCAAAATCACTCCTTGAACGTAAGTTGAGAACAATTTGTATTAACTTTTCTTCTTTCCTAAAAGGCTACAGTTAAGGGTCATGGAGTATCTAGTACTTCCTCTCATTTTCTTCTTTGATCCCCTCTTTAATGCCCTCCTTTTTCTTTTATATTATTCTCCTTCTTATCTCCATTGTCCACCTATAGATCAGATCACCAATGCAGATACTTGTCTCATCCACTGCCCTCTTGAAGTCTTCCAACAATAGCTGTAAGGCTAGTCACCACTGTTCAGATGTCATTTTCTCATTAATACGGCTAGAGAGGTAGGTGCAGGGTCTTTAATGCGGTAGTAGCAGCCTTTTCCAAAATATTTCTCACTCGTCTTCCTCTCTGTGCCTTTGTGGAACCCATCCTCATCCACAAAACCTTCTAGAATCTCCTTTTAAATATCATGGCATATCATATGATCTACACTTCATTTGACCAAGGAGTTGCCCATTCTCGGACTATTTCCAGCAGCCTCCATCCTAACAGTTTGCTTGTGAGCTTTTAATTTTGATATCTTTACTACCACTAAACCTCCTTGGACAAGCTAATACCCTCGGGTCAGGCCCAAGCCATGAACATGCCCTGAACCTTTAGTCCTCACAGTTACGTTCAAGATCTTCACATAAAAAATATATAAATAAGAAAAAATATACTCATTAGTTTAGAAAACAAAAAACAAAATAATAGCAAAAATCTAAATAATTAAATTTGTATGAAAAGCTAAGAGCAACCACATCAGTCTGTTTATTTTACACATCTATTTTTACACTAAAAACTTACTTTTTCTATTTTACACATCCATTTTTACAAGACACCCACATCAGTTTATCTATTCTAACACCTCTTTTAATTAAATAATCAATTTTCTCAAATTTTTTATTATTTCTCTTAACTAACCTATACATACACACGCGCTCTCTCTTTCTCTCTCTCTACCCATTTTTTCTGATTTTGCTCTCTCTCTCTCTCTCTCTCTCTCTCTCTCTCTCTCTCTCTCTCTCTCTCTACCCATTTTCCATATCAACTCTCCCGACAGCTCCGATTCACAGCACCAATCCACAGCTCTGATCCATACTCCTGCCCACAGCTCCGAGCCACAACACCGATCCCAGCTCCAATCCATACTCCGATCCCAGCTCTGATCCATAGCTCCGAGCCACGAGCTCCAATACACGATCCACGATCCATGAGCTCCAAGCCGTGAGCTCCGAGCTCTGATCCACAGGCAAGACCCACGAGCTCCAATCCAGTCAAGCATCGATCAAGCACCGATCGTTCCGATCAAGCACCGATCTGTCTATGTGTGTGTGTGTGTGTGTGTGTGTGTGTTTTTTTTTTTTTTTGAGCAAGTGTACTTAGTTGATTTGTCTGTGCGGATGTGTTTGTGTGTGGGTGTGTTTGTGTGCATCTGAGGAAAAAGAAGAATATGAGAAAAGGAGATGAGAAGTTATCTGGGTTTGTTGAGCACGGAGAAGAGAGAGAAAAAAAGGAGCGAACGGAAATTAATAAATTAATAGATAAACGAGCTACAGTAACCGTGTAAATATACACAGTCACTGTAGCTCGTGGATGGATTTGCACAATTTTGCACATTTTTACATCCACTGATGTGAGTTTTTTTTGCTCAAAATGTGTAAAATTAGTAGTTTCTTCTATTTTAGAAGATTTTAGACGGACTGATGTGGTTGCTCTAACAAGATAAAATTTAAACCTACGATTTAGTTAAGTACGAAGAAGTTAAAACCCATAAATCTATTTAAGTTGTTGGTTTCTCGTTGAATGGGATTAGTGCATTATTAGTCTGAAGAATGTTTTTATTTTTGATCAACTTTTTCAATATTTCGTGTGCATTCCGCAAGTGTATTGACATTTTTCATATGAATTCTCAACATCAATAAATAGGAACAGGTTATTTAAATCCAAAACTCATATCTTTGTTGACTGTAACACTATAACCAATAGGGAATGGTGAAAGAAACAACCTAAGAAAGAGTATTAAGCACGTAACAACTTTTCCAATAACTTAAAATGGAGCAATCAATCAGAATAGAATCCTTTGAAAATTGAAAATTTTCACACTACTAGCTAGAACCTAAAGAAAAGTTATTGATATATGGAAGAGGAATGTTCAGATTTGCTAAATTGGGGTATCATAATCTCCTTCACACACATTACACAATCAATCAAATTAGGGCATCATAGTCTCCTCCACTTAAATTCTCAACGTCTTTATTAAGGCCCACTTTGTAGGATATTGTCTCGAGCTTACACAGGGTTTCCATGCCGATTCCGAAACCATATGTAACGACCTAAGGAGAAATACTAACCACATTAGCCCTATACTTCAAAAGGATTAGTTACAATTAAGACTCCTTGTAGTTGTTAATAAAGTCCAATTCAACTTAATATGTGCCCGATATAGGACTCATCACACACCCACACACATCACACAATCAATCAAATTGGGGCATCACGTTAAGTCCAATTCAAGGCCCAAAAAAAAAAAAAAAAAAAAAACAACAACAACAACAGCAATAAATGAGAGGAAGAATCCAAGTCTAACCTTGAGGAAAATTGTGTGCCTGTTTGGTAAGAGATTTGTAATAACATTATTTAAATATTATGAAAACTAGTCACTAACACGGGAACTTGCCTATTTATGAGGTAGACTAAAATAATTTTATAAAATCTTAAATTGATTAAGAAATTACACCATTGCATGATTTATTCTTGTATAATTTCAATGTGTTACAAATTAATGATGAAGCCATTGCTTGAATGTGCAATGACTTACAAAAAATTTGTCAGGCAATTTCAGATGCTATAAAAAATAACTCAAAATTTCAAATATTAAAACTTCTAAAAGACAAAAAAATTTAAAAGAGTTTGAGTTTAAGTTGGACTTGTTAGAGAGATAGAGTTTCATTTCTTGTTAAATTTGGACTAAACAAAAATAATTTTGTTTAAAAAAAATGATGAGTTTGAGTTTAAGTTGGACTTGTCACAAAGATAGAGTTTTACTCCTTGTTAAGTTTGAACTAAACAAAAATAGTTTTGTTAAAAAAAATGATGAGTTTGAGTTTAAGTTGAATTTATCAGAAAAATAGAGTTTCACTCATTGTTAAGTTTGGACTAAATAAAAATAATTTTGTTTTTAAAAAATGATGAGTTTGAGTTTAAGTTGGACTTGTTATAAAAATAGAGTTTCACTCCTTATTAAGTTTAGACGAAATAAAAATAATTTTATTTAAATATTATATTAATTTAAAAAATTGTGACAATTTTAAAAATTTTAATTATATATATATATATGTGTGTGTGTATATATATATATATATGTTGTATTATTTAACAATAAAACTATTTTGTAAACAACAATATCGTGCAGCGTGTATCATGGTTACAGTACAGGTGGGAAAGTCGGCGGTTTTATGGATATATAGACATAAAATATTAGAATGTCACCCCTTGAGTCCTTGACAGTGGAGAGTTAAACACCTAAACCTTACACTAGTTGAATTTTAAAGACTCTGGTGCCGCCCACCTTTGTTGACCTTTGTGTGAATTGTGATGGCCCTCGTGTTGTTGAATACGGCGAAAGTCTTGTCACTAGAAACAGAATCGATCATCATCGTGAATATGGACGCCTTTTTTGTTTATTTTGTTTTTTGATAGGATATGGAGGCTCTTTAGACTATAATACAGGGGCAATATTAAGAAAACTATCTTGGCGGAATTAATGGAGATAAAAAGGCAACATTATGGGCATGTGTCATGTGACTCAACGTTCAATATATGGCTTAAAATTTGTCCACCATGAGTGTGTGTATATACAAATACACACACTTATAGATTTGTTCAATATAGATTTGTGTCATGTGACTCAATGTTCAATATATGTTTTATAATTTAAACTTTAAAAATAGAAAAAAAATTTTATCTTTAACTCAGAAAAAAAAATCCAATTTTTATCAAAATTAAAGAAGCAAAAGTTTCAATTGAAGAGAGAAAACAAATACTATTACATTTCAAAAGCGTTAACAACTTAATTTCTTTATCTATTAACTTATTAACAATATCAACACAATAAACTTCATAATTGTTGAAGTAATAGATTATGATTAGTGTAGCATTACTTTCAAATAAGACTACTATTGACACTATTATCATTGTATACCAATCACAACATGCCATAGTAGTGAAATTTATTGTAACTTTAGACATTACTTGGTAACTTATTGTTCTTCATAAAAATTAGTTTATAAGTGATAAAATCTGTTAATAAGTATATAATAAGTTTCGAAATTCAATATTGCTTTTCCGAGGACACTTAGTGGTCCAAGGACAAGTAGGCAATAGGGAAGACGTAAGAGATAGAACACCACGAACAAATTATAGTTACAAGAGTTATGGGAGAAAGTCCGAGAAAGAGTGCCTCCTTGGCTAATCAAATCAGAGGTGAGGAGGATTGGTCTGCCCTCGAGGGCAACATTTCAAAAGGTTCAATTGATAAGGATAAATGTCATGGAAGCATAAAACAAGGGGAAGCTGTGAAATATGTTCTAGGAGAAAGCTGCTACTACCGCATTGAATACTCTGTAACTAACTCTCTGGCCGCATTAATGTGAAGGTGATACCTGAGCAGTGGTAAGCAGCCTTACAGCTACTTCTAAATACTTCAGGAAGGTGCTGATGGGACAGAGAACAAGGACAACAACTTGATACACACGTGGATGATGGACATTAAAGGTGGAGATATATATAATGAAGAGGGAAGCCATTTACAGGAGGGATCGGAGAAAAATGAAGAGAAAAACACTGTAATTCAAGTCAAGAACAATACTTGTAATCAGTCCCAAAAGAATCAGATATAAAAATTAACCTCCTCAAATTATGTCCGAGGACGATTTTCTTGAGATAACATCAGTTCATCTTTATTCTATTGTCATTTTTTACTCACTATGATCATTGTCTAAGCTTACTAGAACCTAGTTTTCTAATCTACTTTCTACAAATTCATTGTATCGGGCTCTTTGAGCCTACTTCCTTTCTTACTTTTGGGCTTAGTTACAAAAATTGTGGCCTTACAATAATGATAAGTGAAATTAAAAAAAAAAAAAAAAGGTACAAAAGACTTATTCAGATACAGGGAGAAAAAAAAAAAAAAACCTAACTAATAACCACAATATAATGGATATATTATATTTTAGGTTTTCTAGCATTAAAATGCCACTTAATATTCACGTGACTGACATTTATTGTTCAACAATACTGATGTTGTAATATATATATATATATATATATATATAAAGTTTTATATTTTTCAAAAAATAGGATATTTCTTTTGTTGGTTGATAAGTATGATCATTGGTCCAATTACAATAAGTCTAGGGATACAATATTATTGACATTTTTATTCCACAATTACTAGCATAATTTACTATGATTGGTACATAATAAAAGTTATGCTTAGTAATCGACCCAAGTAATAATGATATTACTTTGATTAAAACAAACGAAGTTAACAATCATAAAAAAATGTTTTGTCAAAATGGTAAAAAATATTTTTTCCCTATCATTCCATTGTGTAATAAGTTACAAGCCCTAGTAGTTATGTCTATAGCTCTACTTTTGGACTCCACCTTTGCTCAAATCTTTTAGTTTAACACAAAATATCTATCTAAGAGCATTCATATCAAAACATCTAAAAGATACAACTTTTAGCAACTTAAAAAATCACTTTATCTATTTTAACGATTTACTTTATAATACACCCGACATTAAAAGTTTTATTTTAGTATATAATACGTTAAAGTAATATAAATAATACAATAAAACAATATATCCTACGTAGTAAAGTAAAAAACTAAAGAGAAAAAAGAGAAGAGTGGGTAAGCACAATAAATTCTATAAACCACTAATATATTTTTAAAATATAGCAGCTTTAACTTGGCAGCTTTAATGTAGAATCTATTTTAGAGGGTATTTGATAAAATAGTTTGACATAAGACTTTTGTAATTTTTTAAAATATATGTAAGTAAAAAAATATATTAAAACATATATAATATTATTTAAAATGTAAAAATATAAATTTAGAATGAGACACCAAGCATTCTCTTAATGTTTTGAGTTACAAAATGACGTTTTAACTTTTTTATTTTTTATTTTTTTATTTTATATATATATATATATATATATATATATTACGTTTTAGCTATTTTCATCTCTGATGTGAATGCTGTAATCATTTCCTGTCTTTGTTTACACTCAATATACGTTTCTTTTTCTGTATCCCTCCACCATTTTTTCATGCAAGTCACATCATGTTAGTAATGCATGCACTACCTTCTCAAGTTCACTTTCTCATGAATCATGATAGTCTGCCCTAATCAAATATCAGTTTGGTACAGCTTTTTTTCCAACTTTTTGAAGATAGAGTCGTTTTAAAAAAAAAAAAAAATTTTACCTTAAAAAAAAAAAGAAAAAGAAAAACACTCTCTCCTCTTGGCTGATTGAAGACCACAATAGAAAAGAGATATGAGGTAAAAATGCTGATGTGATCAATGGTGTGGGCCAGCAAGTCCATATATGATTATGCCTAAATCAGCCCATGGACCGATATGCAAAAACGTAGAGGGCCACAACTTCTCCATATTATTATCACCTCATCACTCATCAGTTCCTATATAAGATGGGTAATCGTCTTGGGTCCTAAAACTCCCAAGTCCAAAGTCCTAACCAAGCAAGAGATCAAATGCGAGGGACTTTGAGAGCCTGTCATATGATTCATATAATTTGGGACCATGGATTTTTGGCTAGATAAGCTTGTTTTTTGTGTAGTGTCAAGTGTGTAGTACTGTGTACCATGTCAAATTTTCATTCTGTCACGGTATTGGGTAAGTAACTTAAGCATTGCTTTGCTTCAGCTCTGGAAGCAGCATAAACCTGTCCTATTCCATGACTGTGTAGCAACAAGGAAGAAAAAGGGAAGCAACTAATATTAACCATCAAGTGGAATATGTGTTTTGAAAATGAATTTATTTTCATCAGTAATTATAAGCGAATTAATTGTAAAGAGGGTAAGAAAATATGGATCTTATCATCTCATGGATATGTGTTGAGCTTAGCATTGTATGTATATTAAAATGGTGTATTTAGGAATTAATGGAAATAAAGGACTTTTACATAGACAAACACAATGATTTTGAACCAGACTTATACAGGTAGAGAATACCAAGGTACAAATTATGGAACAAACTTGTTCATTTTATAGTTCAGATTTTTTTTTCTTAGATTTAATAGTGTATTCAATATCATGTCATTTAATTAAAATTTTAAATGATCATGATTCTCGATACACTTTTAAAATCATAAAAATATTTAATCAGAACCATAAAATGGACTTATCTCAAAATGGACTTAGTGAGAATTTTAATCTATATTGTTCATCGCTCTCCTGTCTCCACTTATTCCTTTCCCTCCGACTCTGTTTGCTCTTCAGTGACCTTCACATTGTTGATTTTCGGCCACCTTATCAGTACCCTGTTTCAGCAACTCCGATAACCTCTTAGCCAAACACTCCTTCGCTTCAGGAGAAACACCATGTTTACCAATAATGGACTCCAGTACTGCCTCTGATAGTAGTTTATTCTCTATCACTGCTTTCCCAACTTCAGGTATTGACCCATCTTTAGAGAAGCTAATCTATAGTAAAAAAAAAAAAGGAAGAAAAATGTAAAAATTATCACTTATCTTTCATTCTTACTAACAATAGGATCATTGATAAAATTTTAACAATTTTAGAACTAATCAAGAGATAAAATTTGACATATTGGACATCACAACAAAGACATTTTTGTAATTATAAAATAATCTTAGTATCAAATAGGCAAATGGCAATACCACTTACAAATACGATGTGTCTTGATGTGAATTAAAATGACAAGAGTTTCCCCTTTCATATTATCAAATGAAAACTACACATTAGCTATGTGAATATTGACAATTTACTCATTATAATTATGGCTAAATGATTAAATTTATAAGTTTTTAACAATTTAAACTTTTAGAATAATAGGTAATTAGTAAATATTGATTTTTCACTTTATCACCCATTTAAAATGTTAAGAATTTTATGTCGTGAGCCTCACTTATTAAAAGAAAGTGTTAGGATTATGATTAAATAATTAAATTCATCACTTTTTTAATAGTTTAAGCTTTTTGAAAAATCAATAATTTATAATACTGACTGTTAATGATCCCTTGGGTGATTGCGTGAAAAGTATTGAAGAGCCCGGGGGGAAGTTCTCGTCCTTGAAGACCTCAAGGAACTTTTCAACGGCTTTGGTTTCTGCCTCTGTGTAAATTCCAACGGATTTCCAAAATGCAACACAATTCTCTGTCACCTTCTCCGAGTATTGTTGGCCGGTTAATGGCAAGATCGTAGTAACTTGTGTGAATTTCTCAAAGGGGCCTGCATGTGAATAGTAATAATGTTCATATTATTCATCAAAATAATTTTCTTTAAAAAAATCTTATTACAAAATTTTATAAGTAGTGCTATAAATACTACAAGTTTCAGTACAATCAGAGCTAGTCCCAGGCCTAGACCACTTAGACCATCGCCTAGGGCCCCTTACTAGAGAAAGACCCTTAAATTTTAGGGCAAAAATTGATTTTTTTATTTTTTATTTGGAGATATAGCAAAAAAAAAAAAAAAAAAACAAAAAGTTTTATATTTTTCCTCTACTTTTAAAAAGTCCCAAAGAATTGATTAATGCTAGAGATAATACAGCTTTAAATGTATGGGTCTTACAAATATATGTGCACTAATTGCAAAAAACAATTCAAATAGAAAAATGCTAGAAATATTGTTAATTTTACTTGAAAACCTTTACAAATTGATATAACAATTAATATAATATGTGAAAGTCAACAACCTATTAAATACATTTTTGAATTATTTTTTGTGATTGTTATTACATCTTTGTAAGTTTTATGTTGTAAAATTTATAATATCTCTAATATCACTCATTTAAATACTTGTTTCTAAAAAAAAAACTTATTTATTATCTTCTTGAAGTGTCGTTAATCACATTCATTACTACATTATTTGTAAATTTTTTTAATAAAATTTACTATAGCTTTAGCATTTTTATATAAAAAAAAAAGCATATTACAAAATAAAAATAATGAATTTTTGTTATAAAAAATTATAATATTAAACACTAATTAAATATTATTTAAATAATAATAAAAATATCTCATTTAAGTATATCGTCTTGGCCCTTCAAATTTGTTGATGTGCCACTACAATAAAATTATAGACTAATGCGTCATTAATCTATATATTATTATTGAAGGTCAATTACATCCATTCCTAAGTCCAAAAAATTTTGAACTTTACAAAGTCAATATGTAGACTTTATAATGTACAACTTTTCTTAGTATTTCTCAAAAATTAAAAAAGTATTGACTATTTTTTTAATTTTTTTTAAAAAATTATCATAAATAAATGATTTGATGTGTGCGTCAAGGTGGACCCTAAATAAAAACTTGTACTATTTTTTTTAGAGGTGCTATGTCCATAATATTTTTACAATATTTTCACAACAAATCATAGATAATTAGTTATTATTGATTCAAATTTGAACTTAACACTAAGATTATTTTTTTGCCCCAACAATAATAACCAGTAACAACCTGCTACTTAAAATTTGTTATAAAAATATTGTGAAAATATTGTAGACATATCTTTTTTTTTTTTTTTTTTCCAAGCTTTAAACATGAGTTGTCATAATACCCATAAACGACCAGGTCAAATTAACGAAGATCCTGAAGGAACCCAGGCCAGATTAAACTGTAAAAACTATGAACTGTTAAGTCCGTTACCTGTAACGATATCCCTGAAGAACTCAACGGATTCAGTCAACTCCTCTGCACTCTTTCCCCTCCACTTAACGGCGAGCGCCGGCACCGCATTATCCTCCAAGTACACTCCGATCGCCGTGAACTTCACGAATTTCCCTTGAATCTCCAACCCTCTCACCCCTGCGCACAATAGCAAATTAACACTTAAATATAATATAAAAAAAAAAATTAAGAAAACAATAGCTAAATTATCAACTGTCATAACCGCTAAAACCGTTAGAAAATAGTAAAGGGTTTGAAACCCCGCAGGCAGGATATCATGATAAAAACATAGATCGACCCAACAGCTTTAAGGATTTAAGGATCGGTTTGACTAGACGTTTTGAGAGCCTATAATCACGTTTTTAAAATTCAAAACTCCGTTTCACAACAAAAAGAAATTAAATACAACACACAAAAAAAAGGTATATTGAAATTGCAGTGAATGCAATTAAGATTTTAAGAACCTGCGCCGCCGAGGAACAGTGTGTTGGTTGAGCCCGGAGGTTTTGCCGTGGATGGGAACGCCACGTGTTCGACCTGAACTCCCGGAAGAGACGCTGCTAGGACCATTTTTTGCTCTGCTTGTGTGAGAGTACTGAGTAGTCTCTTTGTCTTTGTTGTTAATTTGTGTCGGTGCTTACGTTTGACTGGTGAGAACGGTGTCTGATAGTCGTTTTATAACGTTAAATGTACGACAATTTAAGGTGGTAGACGGGGTAGATGGGTGCGCGTGTGTTGATTGATAGGTCACGTCGTGCGAGTAAGGAATCGAACGAACGTCCCAAGCAATAATGTCCAACTTCCAATGACCACACCAACCTTATCAAAATTGGGTAGAGTTTTATATGATATATGACAACTCATATGAGAGAGAAAAGGAGGACCACCTCTTAGTTTTCAATCTTTATTAGGTAAAACTAAGGCTGTCAAAATCAGATTTTACGTAGAATTGTGAAAATTGCGTGGGATCGTAAGTTGTAAGATTGGATCGTGAATCGTAAGATTCTAAATTATTTGAAAAAAAAAATAAAAAATATACATTGGTATGTTAAATAATTACATAAATTATACATTTATTGACATAATTATCATACATTACTATATCTATTTGTAAGCATCATTTAAAGAGGTCAAAAAATCTCAAAATGTGACATTCTATTAAGATATTTTTTATTGGATCCAACTTGGTGTATATTAGAGTGGAAAAACTTGATCTATTGAGATATTATTTTTCATTTAAGTCCAACTTAGCCTTCTATCAAGTTAAAGAAGATTACAAAAAATCATGGTCGTTGGACTTAAATGAAAAATAAAATCCCAATAGACCAAGTTTTTTCACTCTAATGTATAGAGAGTGTCAGTTGAATCTAAATAAAAAATATCTCAATAAAATGCCACATTTTGAAGTTTTTGACTTCTTTAAATGATGCTTACAAATGGATGTAGTAATGTATGGTAATTATATCAATAAATGTATAATCTATCTGATTATTTAATATATTAATGTGTATTTTTTGTTTTTCTTCTCAAATGATGTAGGATCTTACAATCTATGATCTAATCTTACAATCCATGATCTAATCTTATAATCTACGATCCCACCTACCTCCCATGATCCTACGTAGGATCCCGATTTTAACAATCTTAGATATATCCCACGAGTCAATATCAAATAAGCATATGGCTTTCATATATATGCAAGTTTCATGTGTGTGAATTTATCATGTGTGATATTAAAATAAGTCTAATAACCATAGTTTTAAAAAATCAAACCTAGCGAACTTCTTCTAGCCCTGTATGGTTCTCCCTAAAATTTAAAATTGTATAAATAAATAAAAATCCAAAAGTTTGCCAGTTTAACCGGCTAAATTAGGAACCAGACTGATTTACAAAAATGTAGCTACTTTGGCAAAACCTCTCATTAATACAATTACAACAATGCGCTCAAAGGAAGAGTGGAAAAGTTATTTTATTAAGAAATCACATCACTGCAATAAAAAGCCAAAAATAATGCAAATATTAGGAACCTGTTTAGTATGAGCTTTACTGAGGGATACCCTTCGATATTCATTAAAACTATTCGGATTAGGACCTTAAAATCCTATTATGTGCTATATATGACATTATGTTCTATGTAATAAACTTGGTTTATTGTTATCTAAAATAATGTTAGTATGAATGTTTAGACATTATCATATAGTCCTTAAAATGCATAGTATGTGATTTAGTCACAGAAGATATAAATCACAAGTTCTTTGTAAACTTAAAATCTTAGTTTGTAGTTGGTGATGAAATTGAGTATTTCATCTGGGAAGACTATAACATGTGAATTAAGATGATTTGTTTTGATCATGAAAGTTGAGACTTCTAATTGATGTCTTAATATGCTTTAAGGGCATAAAACATATTAAATTGGACCGTTATGAGATTTATTATTCTATTAACGACTGTCAAATGAATAATAAATCTCACGACTTCTCATTTACATAAACTTTCAATCCTGAGGGAATAGTGAACCCGATCATGAAATGTAGGTTGTTTTAATATATTAAGAGTGAGATATAGACAAACGGTCAAAACCTCAATATGTTGAACAACTACATGTAATGTTGAAGAAACACATATTCTCAAGATAAAATTCATAATCTCTTTATAGAGATATGAAATATAAAATATATACTTGAGATAAGTTTAATAACTTTAGTTAATCAGAGTGTTAGGCCTTATCACTTTAGTAAAAGTTTATATTTTATGAAATTAGATTTCATAAAATATATATGAATAACTTAAAGGATTAAACCAGGTACTCAAGAATCAAGATGTAGTAATCTTCAAAGTGATAGTTATATATTATGATTTTGTATTATTACAAATATTTTCATGATAGGGTTATATGTTTAATAAAGTCTTGGGATATAATTTATTAATAAGGCCTAGAGTATAATTATATTTATATCTTAGTATTAAATATAATTAATGGTAATTTTGGAAGTCCAAAGCCCATTGGAGCTAAAACTTTATTTGTCAATTTTGGTCCCACTTCAAGCCATACACTAAAAAGTTAACCTAATTAGATAATCAATTATTTATTTAATAAGAGGTATTAAATAAAGTAACAGCTAAGTGCATATTTATATGTATGATTAAAAAGGAGAAAGATTCTGAGTTTTTTCTAGAGAAAGAGAGACTCTTGGTTATTTTTTTGAACAAGTACATATAGAACTGATTGAGAGACCACACATCTTGGGCACATTGTGAAATTGGAGTGAAGATTGAAAGGCTTCCCAAGTCCAATCTTCATTTGTTTTGAATTTCGGCGCATCAAGGTACGATTTCTTGTTCTTTGTTTCTAAAATTTAGATGTTGCATGCCATCTCACATAAATGAAGAAGCTTCGTTTATATTAAGCTGCATGTTTTTGTATGAAATACAAAATTGTATTTTCCATGTGTTTTACCAACAAAAACAATTTTAGGCAAAAATTTATATAAAAGTGAAAAAGTAACTAATTTTTTACAGTTTTTTAAATTTTTATTAAAAATTTTCTTATATGAATGATTAAAGGATGCCCTAAGGACATCTGTTAACCAGACATATTTATTATTTTAGGGATATTTATTATTTTATATCGGTTTTGTTAACAAGAGCCAAGCAGCACCTGTTAATGAACCAACTGTTGGGCCTTACTTGCATAGGAAAATGGTGAAAGTTAAGGGTATGTTTGATAACTGTTTTTCTTATTATTTTCTGTTTTCAAAAATAATTTTTTACTTTTGAGACTAAAACATTTGTTTGACAACCCAAAATGGATAGAAAACAATAACTGTTTTCAAAACTCAATTTGTAAAGGAAACTGAAACATGCAAAAGGTTGTTTTTAGTTTCTAATTTTTAAAAGTTAATGAAAATACGCATTTAATTTAATGAATCTGTCTCATTTAATGAGTTTGTATTAGAGTTCAAATTCTAGTAATAACATAATTTAGTATTTTCTATTTTTTCTTCAAAAAACAATTTTTTTTTTCAACTAACCAAACATGTTTTTTTTCTTTCCAAAAATACACAAATTTTTTTTTTTCTTTATATTCTCAAAAACAAGTTTTTTTTTTTTTTTTTTTTTTAAAAGTTGTTACCAAACATAACCTAACTTTTTGGATGGTATTTATTTTAAGTGTGAAGTTTGGTTTCATTGATAATTACTAAACAAAAATGTCTTTTAACACATTTCCCTCCATTTCACTTTGTATTTCCCACCCAATTTCACTTTATCAATATTTTACTTTTCATTTCTTTTCACTTTACCAATATCAAACTCACTTTCTCTCATTTTACCATTATCAAATGCACTTCAAAGAAAAGAAGAGATGAAGAAAAGTTCAAGTGTTCAATGAAGGATTAAGCAATTATTTTTCGATGTACAATAATTTTATTTTATTGAAATCATATTTATTTTTTAAATATATTTGAATATGAGGTTAATTTTTATGTTTAATACATGTTGTATATTAAAACACCAATGGATGAGAATTTTGTTGTGAGTGAGACTCATCAAGTTATTTAAAGGAATTATTTTAACTCAAATGAATTACTTCAAGAATGTACTATTATTTTATTTTATTTGAATGATTTTTTTTTTTTCATTTATCCTAGATTGATTTCTCATTCACTCTCAAGTTTTGAGGTGCTACCCAATGAGCACAAGCATCTACACTAGTGTTCTGTACTCTTGAAGCCCTATATAATTTATCATTCTTTCACTTCTAAATCTAGACCAATATTATAGGTGCAACAAAACATGAAATCCCAAGTACTATATAAGCCTGCTGAAATCTTCTAAACAATACACATAGTGCATTAATGCTTACTTTTGTAACTTAGAAAGTGACAATGGAGCTCAGGGCATCTAATCGTTATTTTATTTTATTTGTATCATTTGTTTTTTCATTTATCCTAAAATGATGTGGATTGTTTTAATCTACTTTTAATATAGCACCAATGGATGAGAATTTAGTTATAAGTGAGACTCATCAAATTGTTAAAAGGAATTGTTTTAACTTAAATGAAATACTTCAAGAATGAACTATTATTTAATTTTATTTGTATAATTTTTTTTCATTTATTCTAAAATATGATATTAATTGTTTTAATCTTGTTTTAATGTAGCACAAATGGATGACAATTTAGTCGCAAGTGAGACTCATCAAATTATTCCAATGAATTACTTTGACTTAAATGAACTATCTCAATAAGGTACTATTATTATTGTGCGCACCCAAAAGCATCGACTGGGCCTAAAAGAGGTATTGGGCTCACAATCTATTTATATTGTGGGTTTTGAGAGTTTCTTGCAATGGGGTGATTCGTTGCTCGGCAGCCAAATATTCCTATCTTCTTCCTCCCTCCTCCTATTTCTTCATGATTTTTCTGACCCCCATTCTTTGATCCCCCCTTCCCTATTTATAGTTACAGCTTGCTAGATCGCTGCGGTCATCTTCTAGTTCAGTGGATGGAGAGGTCTAATGCCATTCCTTCTAAGTGGATGATTAATTATGAGTGATAAGGGAACGATGGTGGCATTGGAACTTGATTCCACCATCATGTCTGTTTCCCGGCGGAAGCGTTCCCAAAGCAACGGATGAATGGTCTTGTGTCGACTGCCTTGGTTGGAGGTTAGGTGGAGGGAAGAGGACGATTGTGACCTCAAGACCCGCATGGTCTGTAAGCTTGAGGCCCGGCGGTACCCAGATATGCCGTGCATATAAACATGGATTAGTTCCTAGAGACGTGTTGGCCCGGAATGACGAGATTTACCAACGCCGAGCACACCACTGGTGGTTTCCCTTTTGCCTCAAGGACGCTCGGTGTTTGTTGGGCCAGCCCGGGATAAGCCCATTGGCTTAGTCAGCATCAGGACCCTCAGCGGACAAGTATTCTTGTGGGCCTATGGACAGATGGGCCTGGGAAGGTGATGCCCATACAATTATTATTAATATTATTATTTTATTTGTAATCTATATTTCATTATACGTATAATATGATATTGATTTTTTTTTTTTTAATTCTTGCTTTTAATATAGCACAAATTGATGATGATTTAATTGCAAGTGAGATTTGTGGAAGTGTTTCAAGGAATGGTCTTGAGTTAAATGAGTTTCTTAATGATGGAAAAAAATAATAACACTAGTGGAGGGGAAATAATTTATTGGAATGAATATCCAATAGATGAAACGGGGGTTATTGAAGAATATTAGGATATCAATTCAATATAAGATGAATTTAAGCCTTTTGTTGGTCAATGTTTTCTATCAACATTATGCAAATCGAAATGGTTTTACAATTAAAAAAGTTCATTTGAAGAAAAAAAAATGGAAAAATTGGAAGACATAATTTCTTTTGTCATTGGGAAGGTAGACAACCACTAAAAATGGTGAATCCATCTAAGTAGCAACAAAATAGGAAGTCTTTAAAATGTGGATGCAAAAATCGTCTAACTATTGTATTGCGAAAGTCAATAGACATTTTTCCAAGAGAATGACATGTCACTCTTTTTGTTGTAGATCACAATCATGAATTGTTGTCCCCTTTGGAAGTACGACTTCTTCTGGCCAATTGAGTTATCATTGAAGATGATAAAAAATTGCATTCTCTTATGCAAAGAAGCTGAACTTTCAGTTAGATAAATAATTGTAGTTGCAAACATTTTGAAGGTATACTTTGTAATCACATTCTTAGTGTATTTCTTCACAAAGACTGTTACCATATTCCACCCTTGTATTTAACATCACATTGGTGTTGTGAAGCGTCATTAGGTGAAAAAGAATTGCTAGTGTTAGATGATGAAAATTTAGTAGTCAAGAAAAATATGGTTGATGCCAATGTTAATGGTGTGAATGATGGAGTTCATTTCATTAATTGTCCTCCACTATCAAATACAAAAGGTCGTCCAAAGCAAAAATGAAGGAAAGGCAGAAGAGAATTAGGAAAGCAAAAGAAGACTTATGGACTTTGCAAGTATGTTAGTCATACTATCTCTACATGCCTGGAGAAAGAGACTTATACTTCCTCAAATGGTGCAAAAAAAAAAAAAAAAAAAACCATGTACTTCAAGTGAAATGGGATTAAATCCAATAATTTTAATAAATGTAAGACTACAATTGCAAATTAACCCTTAAATTTTATATCAAATCAACCCTTAAATTTTATATCAAATCAACAACAATAGTTAAAGAAACAAGGAAATTTTAATAAATAAGAGTAGACATTTGATAGATTCACTATCTTCAAGGAATATTTGCCAAGGGAGTCAATCTCGTATTGAAGACTGTACCAATTTGACCAATTGAACGATATATTTCGGTACCGGTCAATACCGATGTACCGTTTCGGGTTTACCATTATTTTTTATATTTATAAATAAATAAATGTGTGTGTGTATGTGTTATAATAAATATAAAAGTTTACCATAAAACATTTCCTCAATTCAAAACAAATTATTCATGGTTTTAAACTTTAGCATCAATTAAAAGAAAAAAAAAGCACAATATAAAAAATAGAAAGCTTAATTATTCATGGCATATTAAAAAAACAGATAATATTAATAAGTTAATACAAATAAGCTACCATTTTGCCCTAACAAAAATTCAAAAATTACAAAACTAAAAAAAAAAAATTTGTACCAACTGGTATTGTCCGAAATTGGCTGGTACATGGCTAGTACAGCTGGTATTTAAAGTGATACAAAACGTTGATATTTTGATACCGGTATATATACCGGTACGATACATACCGGTCAATACGGTATTAACTACCTTAGTTATGATACGGGCGACCTACAAAGAGTACCCACTCCAATCTTCAATCTAAATAGAAACTTTTTTTTTAGTTAAATAATCTAATAAAAGCCATTTGGCTAGAAGATTCCCTTAAATATTTTTTTAAAAAATAATAAAATAATCATCTCGGAGTATAGCTGGGTGGTAAGAGTCTTTGTATTGATTCATAAAATACTTGATAGAAGTTTAGTGGTCCGATTAGTAACGTTTCAACAAATATGTTGTACTCAAGATCGTAATCCTATCAAGCCTCTGGTAGATGTAATATTAATCATTTTAGTTCACACTAAAAATCCTATTTTTTATTTTTATTTTTTTAAATTCAACTAGATGATGGAATTGGCCTTCTAGACCAATTAACGATAATATTATTTAAACAGCACCCGCCCTCACCTGCTCCATAATTCATGTATCAGCTGCTGGCTGCTGCTAGTACCCTTCTCGTCAGCCATCAGTATCACTCACCACCAATAAAAAAAAAATTTCTTTTCCTATCTTTTCTGTTCTCTAACATAGTGTTAGTTTTATGATTCCATCTACCACAATAATTGTCATCCGTACGTCAGAATGAGCTAAACCTATTGTTCTAAGGAAAACTATACATACATGTAACATGAATGAAATGAAACTTTCCCTTTTTATGGTCATGTAAACAAAAGTAAAAGCATCACCTATTTGCCTTTTATTTCTACTCTCCTTTGAAAACTCTCTCTGTCTATCTCTCTCTAGTCTCTGCTACTGAAATTCAAAGTTGTCAAAGTTTGTTGGGTAGGGGTTTCGTATGATACACCAAGTGAGGTGTGTGAGACTTGTGACTGTCAAAGACATATTATTTGAAGTACTTTACTTCCCCGATTCTACTTATACCCTAATTTAGTTCTTATACTTTTTCAATTTCCAACATTGGATATTTTTAATGTGGCTGAGAAAAAAATCAAAATATAACATTTGAGTATAACATAATTTTGTGATGCATATATATATATATATATAGGTGTAAATGCACTTTTAGTCCCTACATTTTGCACTTTTTCTATTTTAGTCCCTACGTTTTAATTTTACCACTTTTAGTCCTTAAACCAATTATTGCTTGACATTTAGGTCTTTTCCTTTAGTCATCCAATAGAAATAGCTGACATGGCTGACGGTGAAATAAAAAAAAAATATAATCACACATTAATTAATTAAATTAAAAACAAATATTAATAAATAAAAAAAAACTCGAGAAGAACATGAAGAAAACAAGAACTCCAACCCAAATCAAGGAACTCAAGAACACAAACCTAAACACATAATTTTCTTTACAGCAAAACCCAAACCCAAACCCAAACTTAGAAATTTTCTCTCTACCCAAACACAAAAAAATCCAGCCACCACCTCCACTAATTAAGCCTAGCCAACAAACATAAACACTGATGATGTGAAGAAAATCAGCAGCCTAGGTGCTTTGGACTTCAAAGGGCTAGCAACTGTTTTGAATGCCTAAAATAGAAAGAAATGATCAAAGGTGACCAGGGTAGACCGGCCAAGAACCCTCCGATACCAAAGTTAGTTTCTTTCGCAAGTTCTGAAGTTCCAACTTTTTAGGAAAGTGTTTAAAACGTCCATTTACTTGGTCTGAATGAGAGTTAATATAGTGCATCTTGGAAACTGTTACTAGGTTTGTAACTTCCCCTATATTCAAGGAGGTCAGAGGGTCCAAGGATAACTTCCATTCCGCTATAGAAGTTATGTATATATTTTTTTATATAACTATCATTGGAAGTTAAGTATTGTAGCGATGAACCTAGATCTCACTCATGTCTTGGAATAATAGTATGTGGTTCCATCGCCAGCTCTTGTAAGCTAATTTGTACTTGAGAATTCCCTAAGTATCAAGGGGTCGTCCAGGAGCCTTCCTGACAAACGTACTTTGCTCCCACGGACTCTCGTCCCTCCATAGATGGCCTTCTCACGGACAGTCGTCCTTCCATGGACGACCTTCTTGTGTGGGGTGCTCTTGCTGTTCTGGACGCCTCCTATGGACTAGTTGGAGTTAGTTAGTTTTTTAGTTCGCCATCAGTTGCCCCCTTGTCCAAAGGTCGTCCTGAGCGCTAGAGGATTTACTAGTGTCCATCAGGATGGTATATTTTTCAAGATGTCAGAGCCAATTACTAGTTCACTATTTTTTTATATATATAAGATCAAAATTCTATTAAAGTCTAATTTAAGTGTATATGTGTGTGAAACTCCCTCCTAGATACTTGAATCTAGGCCTTTACCCCCCACACCCCACAAACACTTATATTTGTATGATAATAAGTTTATATATAATGTGTGTAACAAAAAAAGTAACATAAATACATAGAAGACAAAAAAAAAAAAATCATGACAGATTAACTGTAAATTAAAAGTACAAATATATACAAAATGAAAAAATAATATTAAAATATTGAACTTTTGATTTTGTGTGAGTGAAAGTGAGAGTGTCAGATAGAGAAGTGAATGAGGTTTTGAACTTTTGATTTTGTATTTAACTAAAATGAAGTCATTTTTAATGTGAAATTGGAACACACAAAGGTTAAGTTGGCCACTTATTTCATATAATATTAAATTAATAATATTTTATATATATAAATGGATGTGGCGTGGTGCGATTTTGTGCAGTTTTCTTATCATAAAACCACACACCGCTCTACACAATGCAATGTGGTTCACTACCACTTGCAATGTGGTGCGATTACTCCATTTTGAGAGTAGTTTTGGTCAGTTTGGGTGTGGTCGTGTAGTTTTAGCGGTTTGGTGAATACTCCTAGTTCTAATTATTAGGTAAGGTTGCAAATATTGTTAACATTTTGGCAAATTTGAAAATCATTTTAATTTTATTCATTCATCATCACATTCTTTACTTGTAATTTGAAAAAAGGAAAAAAAATCACATTCTTTACTTAAACACATTCTTCCTTAGCTCTGCAAATTACAATAAAAATGGAAAAACATTGTTCAACAAAAATTATTATACAGTAAAATCCATCAAACACGATTTCACCCATAGGTGTTTAGGCATATGAGTTTTATTGATGTGAGTAATGTTCATTCAAAATAACATTTCTACTAATTATAATCCCTTGTTTCAAGGGAAGACCCTTTAATTCAAACCACTTTGTCTTTATACATAAGTTTATTTATTTTTGCATTTGAGGGGATATGAGTTTTTGTTTAGTTGTGGTTGCCCCTAATAATGCATTTAGGTTGCTTAAGTACCGTTGCCGTGGATCAAGCCAATTCGCTCTTAAATTGAGGCTTTAGATTTAAAAAACCTCAAATATAATTTTGTCAATTTTGAGTGATGAACATTTAAATCAAATACTTAGTATTTAATTAAGTATTGACTTAATTTTATTTTTGGGTGAGATAATTTATTTTAATTTTAAGGATAAGTCATGGGCCCATGAAAATTTTCTCTTTTTGAGAAGATGTGTTGAAAACTGAAAATTGTTGTTTGAAATATTTGTGGAAATCTCGTGAAATGCTTTAAACTGAAAATTGTTGTTTGAAATTTAATGTCCGAAAAAATTTCCATTTCTTTCATTTGCTTCTTGGTAGGAATTTTAACTAGTAATGATATTTCGATTGAAGTCCCTAAAATTAATTGAGGGTAAGAAAAATTTTTTGAAGCAATTTTATATTCATGAACATTTTTAGAGATTGGGGATTGGAAATTTCTCTCAAATCAATTTTATGATCATTTTATTTTAGGAATTAGAAACTCCAATTTTGGTTGAAGAATTAGGAATCCGAAAGAATTAATCATATTGAAAATAAATACTCCATTGAATTAAATTGAAAGAATTAGAAACTCCACTCTATTTAAAATATTTTGGAGAGCCAAGGACTTCATTGAATCATATTATCTATATATATAATAATAAGTAAAGCTGAGAGAAAATCTAATTAGATTTTAAATTGGAATTAAATTAGAGTCTAATTTTACACCATGTGTCCCATTAAATCTAAGTTTTTAAATTTTTGTGCCAAGTGAGTTAATTCAAGGTAAAAATTGGATTTCAATTAGAGTTTAATTCTGTGTCATGTGTCCCATCTACTCTAAGTTTTTTAATTTTTGTGTAAAATGAGTTAATTTAGTGTAAAAAAAAATGGGCCATATTTTACTCAGCCACACGTCCCACATTGTGGCAGTACATTGGTTTTAAAAAAAAAAATTGATTTCAAGTTCAACAAGTATAACATTTTTTTTTTTTTTTTGAGAAGGTTAAAAGTGGTTAATCTCACTTTTTTTTTTAGAAAAAGATTGTCGATTCCATTATAGGAAAGCCAAATCGGCTTGGAAGAAAACATTGAGATATGGTAGAACATTCTCCATTCATACAGAAAAAAATTGGTAAATTAATTTTATATTATTTGTTAGGAAATATTTCCTCAAATTAAAGGATAATATTTAACAACTATTTTATTTAAGTAAAACTTTATCATTTAAATGTCATCAAATTTGAATTATATTCAAACTAAAAGTCTATTATAACAAATTTTAAGCTTAAATCCCAAAAAACAATCCATATTTTCTTTATTAAAAAAAAAAAAAACTCATGTTTTGACTTCTACTCCAACTGAAAGTCTATTATCAATGTAAGGACACAAATTAAGCCTGGACCCAAATGCGTGTTGAGGACAAGCCCAAGAGGCCTAAACAATAAAATTTATAGAGAGTAGGCTTGAAACCTAGGTTTGCTTTGGGACAATAAAAGACAAAGACGTTGGGCTAGGTCCGCAAATTGCTAGCAATAAAACTTCAGTATAGCACAAGCTCTCCTCGGACGTGAGCCAAGGACCTTCTGTATTGGATTCTCTTATTCTTTTAAGAAAAGTTACCACTCATCCCCCCTTCTACGTTCTTCCCCTCTCTATTTATATTCTCCTTCTTTGTCCTTCCATTCATGGAGCCATCAATGCAGATGCCTTTCCCATCCACCGCTCTCTTGTAAACTTCCCCCAATAGTTGTACGGCTGATCACCGTCATCTCAGATGTCACTTCTTCATTAATGCGGCCAGAGGGATAGGTGTGAAGTCTTTAATGCAATGGCAACAGCTTTCTACGAGACACTTCCCACTTGCTCTCTTTCTTTGCATACCTCTGGAGTACATCTTTGCTTGTTGAGCTTTCTGGGTTCCCCCCTAAGCACCATGGTGTATCTTATGACCTTTACCTCAGTTAGCCGAGGAGGCATGTCTTTACATCTTTGCCCCCACAATCAATATTTTAAAAACAATTTATTAGTAAATTTATTTTATACATTTAAACTTCAACAACTTTAAATTCTATTCAAATTAAAAATCTATCATAAAAAATTATAAATGTAAATTCCAGACAACAACCCACGTTTTCTTTCTAAAAAAATAAAAACGTTTGACTTCTACACCAATTAAAAGTCTATTATCAACATTTTAAGAAAAACTAATTAGTAAATTATTTTTATATTATTTTTATGATATATTTCCTTAAATTAAGGGTTAACATTTAAAAACAGTTTAATTTAAATAAAATTAAAAGCCTATCATCAAAATTTTCTCAACTTAAATCCTACACTTTATTATCTAAGCTTTAGAAATTTGAATTATATATATATATGGCAAGACTTATGTACAATACTTAGGTATTGTTCCTTAGGTAATCCTATTTAGTTTCTGCCATGTGGATTTTTTCTCATAGGATGGAAGTGTATTTTTTAATTAAGTAGCCACGTGGCTCAATCTTAAATGGGAAACTTAAGGAATAGCACCTAAAGTATTGTACCTAAGTTTTGTCTATATATATATATATATATTAAGCCATGATTTTTTTATATAATATCTCTTAATTAATAAAGTCATCCTTATAATAAAATCCCACACAAAACACCCTTTGTTTTTGTATTTTTTCATTTTTTTTCCCAAGATGCAACTTACTCTTATGTTTTAATCTAATAAATTTATCTTTACTTATTGTTCTTTGCTTATGAATTGAGTGAGGGATTTTATGCCAAACGAAGTTTATTATAAAGAAGTAAAATAATGGACACCAATTTAAGTCCTTCGTTCTCTTAAGTTTTTAATTTTTTTTACTCTCAATAATTAGTAAATTAATTTTCTATTATTTGTTATGATATATTTTCTCAAATCAAGGGATAATATTTAACAACTTTTTAAATTTAGGTAAAACTTTATCATTTAAATTTTAACAAATTTAAATTCTAATCAAACTAAAACTTTATTATAAAAAATTCTAAACTTAAATCCTAAATAACAACCCACATTTCTTTCTATAAAAAAAAAATTTTAAAAAAAAACCTTGTTTTGACTTCTACTCCAACGATTTATTATCAATATTTTAAGTACAACTAATCACTCTGTAGTAAATTAATTTTATATTATTTGTTATGATATATTTCCTCAAATTAAGGAATCACATTTAACAACTGTTTAATTTAAATAAAACTAAAAGTATACCATCAAAATTTTCTAAGCTTAAATCCCACACAACTCACTTTTTGTTTTTTTTTTTTTTCCTCAAGTTGCATCTTATTAAATTAATATTTTATGAGGACATTAAATTATAGGACTCTTGACTAAGAGATGAGATTTAACAATAATTAAATTTAGACAAAATTTTATCATCTACGTTTTAGAAATTTAAATTTTACTCCAACTAATAGTGTATTATCAAAATTTTCATATATATATATATAAATATATATATATTAAGTCATGGCCTTTCAATATAATCTCTCTTAACCAATAAAGTCATTCCTATAATTAAATCCCACACAATACACCCCAAGTTGTTGTATTTTTATTTTTCGCTTTTTTTTTTTTCCCAATATGCAACTTACACTTATGTTTTAATCTAATAAATTTATCTTATTTATTGTTCTTTGCGTATGACTTTGCGTGCAATATATTGTGTGAAATGATGTTTACTATAAAAGAACAAAACAATGGACACCCATTTAAGTTCTTGGTTTGCTTATGTAAGATTCTTGACGAAGCCATTGTCTCTTCCGCATTAAATGCACTGTACCATTTAAACATAACGCATTAATGAATGACCATTTTGAACAGTGCCTCAATAGCCTGTTACCTACTCAGTTTAGTCTCAAAATAAGGGGAATGGAAAGATGTGATAAGTATCTTACTTGAAGGATCATCCACTCTACAAGTGGACGACTGTTGATACCCATTTTCGGGACACATTTTTTGCAAGCCTGATTCAACCAAGCTCGACTTTCTTGTGAGCTCAATTCTTGTATTATATTTTATTTATTCTTTTAAGCATGGCCTAAGCCTATGCGACATATTCGGGAAATTAAGGAAGTGTGGTTTGGAGGGTATGGGTCAATTCGTTTTGGACCTTTTGTGTGTGCCCAACACGTGCATGCTACTAAGTGGACAAGGGACACTAGTAGCACCTCAAGCTCATGGAGGAGGTCTTACACCTGAAATTTCCACCCCAAAACAACTTTTATGCTTTGGCTGACTATGGCCCAAAGTTTCAGCTCTAGCCTAATTTTGCCACCATATTTTCTTTTCCACCCAAAAACATTGCTGACCTTAAACTAATTAGCGAGCCTACAATAGCCAAGCTGTCAAAAGCCTACAATGACAAGGAAACAATAGCTAATGGAGTCAGCCACTTTATTTCCAAAATCATGTTAAAAACATGCCAAAATCTTCCGTAAACACAAGTAATGCAAGCCAAAACACCAAATTAGTATCATGGGGGATAAAAGCTTCTTCCACTATTTAAAAACCAATCTTTAATAATACCCCAAACCCTATATAAAACTCTATCTTCAACTAAAAAATAACCAACTACGTTCTACCCTCAGAGCTAAAATTTTAGAGCAATAACCGATTTAGGTAGCTAACATTCTCACAGTTCCAAAGCTTAGGGGCGGTGTGGGTCGAAGTTCTAGACCTGTTATGTTTTTATACTTTTTCTACATTTTTGTTATTACCATTTTGATTCTCTCTTGTCAAAGCACCATTAGTCTTTTGTTCATTATATATTTGGAATTTTGGGTTTGATTCTCTACAATAAACATGTCTAAATAACTCAATGGGAGATTTGGGCCGTTCTCGCATTTTTGACCCTTGTCGCCAAAACATCCCCGACAACGACTAAGACGGAATCACTAGAACTATAAATAGGAAAAGATAACACATGTTGTGGGATCGAGAATTACCAATCCTAAGAGAGAAAGAGAGAACATTGAATGATTGTAAACACTTGGGGGAATTTCATCTTGTATTCACACCACTATAATAGTGCTCCTCAGCTATTCTGAGGGGAGTTAATAAACATCAAGATATTGGTTGTCCTTATGGCCTGTTTGGAAGTTTAGAGGGGGAGGAGAGTAGAGGGGAGTAAAGGGGAGGAGAGTAGTGGGGAGGAGAGTAGAGGAGAATGGTTATCATCTACCTTGTTTGAATATTTTTAAAATTAGTAAGGGAGAAGAGAGTAATTAACCCTTCCTCTTATTTGGATGTTTTTAAAATTAGGATGGAAATGAGAGGAAATGATTTAAATAGACAAATTTACCCTTTTAATCAACATTCTCTTTTCTTATCCTAATCACACAAAACCAATAAAGTCAAAATCTCAAATTCAATTTTAACCTAAAATCCGATTTCATTTCCGTGGGTTTTGTTAATTTGGTTCTTACCGTTAACTTATTAATGAAAAATGCCTACGTGGCAAATGATTTGTCTTGTTGGCATATACATAGTTAATATAATAATATATTTAAATATTTGAAAAACCACCTAAGCATTTTAATTTAAAAAAAATCCATGTCAAACAAAAAAAAAACGAAAAGATTAATTGAAAGAAAAAAATATATTATTTTTTATAACAATCCTCAATTTCTTTTATTTTCTTTTGTATTCTTAAAAACTTTTCTTGGCTTCCAAACACTATTCCCAGCAACTCAACAATCTAAAACTAAACAATAATCACACAGATTCAATTTTCTTTCATATTGTCTTCCAAAAAAAATGAAAAAAAAATTCTTTCATATTCTTCTCTTTTTATCTATTTTCCTAGCAACTTCACACAACTATCAACACCCCAGATTTAACCATTTACAGCCACCATCAATATCCAAACCATTGAAGGTAGAAAAACTCAACCACAAGGCCTAGATCGATTCGCCAATATCGAATCCCAATCACCCATCCCGAAGTGAGTGGAGGTAGATATGTTATGGTGAGTTATCGAAATGGATGAGACTCCTCCTCGCATCGTCCACGACGGCGCACTCCACATCCATAATTCCCCTTGGGCATCTGATGTCGAATCCTCGCATGAAGCCTAGGTTTGCCGTTGTTTAGGTGGCAAACCAGCGGATTAGTTTGGCCTTGTGGAGCGAGTCGGCGGCGATCTCCATGCGGCGCATCGTCGCCATGTCGCGGAAGAAGGAGAGGAGCTCCGACGGCGTAGTCTCGACGAAGTGCGATGGTGATTCGCATTGTGGGAGGTGAATGGAACGGAGGTCTCGATCGTGGGGGTTCTGGTGTCGTCAGTTGAGAGTTGACAGCGGAGATTTGGAGAGATGAAGGCAGAGATAGGGCGGAGGAGTTTGGAGCACAAGGTTGAAGAAGCTCTAGGAATTTGAGATTTCTTTTCTGTTATCAACGACTTCGTTAATTACTGCTTGTTTCTAGGGGAAATGTTACTTTCTCAAAGAAAATATCTTGTGAAATATTGAAGAATTTCTTTTTAAATAATCAAAGATTATTTATATAATTGGTTTGTAATTTTGTTAATTTAAAAAGGGTAAATTAGAAAATTCATTTGGTTAATAATTTAACTCCTCTACTCTCCCTCCAAATCTCTCCAATTTTGGGGAATTAAAAATGAGGGATTTAAGGGAGTTGAAACCCCTTCAAACCCCTCCCTCTCCTTCTTTAAAAAACTTCCAAATAAGGTAATTGAATTACTCTCCCTCCCTTTACTCTACTCTCCCTCCTTTTTTTAACTTCCAAACAGGCCATTAATCTGTCTTGATTCCAAAGTAACTTTTCTTTATTTGAGTCTATCTTCATTGCTTGACTGTTAACCGTAAGGTCCATCTCTTACAAAATAATTATTTGGGATAGAGGCCTAGCCCAAAGATGGTTTCTTGGTTTTTAGCCTATACAAAAAATATTTACTTATTTTATAACTTATTATACTATTTATTTAATAATTTTGTTTCAATTATATTTTAAAAATTTTAGTTTACATATGAATTTTTATGAAGCCATACATTGCATGGGAATAATACTAGTAAATTAAAATAAATTTATCCAAGCACTGATTTTTTTAAAAAAAATAATAAAATAGCAAATTGGTGGAGTCTTTTGTCTAAATATTGCAAAAAATGAACTTTTTTATGGTTATGGGTACTGTTCAAAGTTATTTAGCAATATGAGAAGAGAGAGTGAATTTCGGCAACACTGTTGCCGAAATTGCAAGAAAAAGTAGGAGAGAGAAAGAGCGAAAGGGGGAGAGAGAAAATTTTGAATTTCGGTAATGCTGTTACCGAAATTCTGCTGCCCAGCTCTCTGCCCGTGGGTGAACTGAAGGAAAAAAATTGGCGAATTTCGGTACTGGCAATACCGAAATTGCCGAAGAAAAAAAAAAAAAAGGCAATTTCGATATTGCCAGTACCGAAATTCGCCAAGAAAAAAAAAACCAATGGTAATGTTGATACCGAAATTGAAAAAAAAAAAAAAAAAAAGTCAATTTCGGTATCAACATTACCAAAATTGAAAAAAAAAAAAAAAAAAAAAAAAGTCAATTTGGTAATGTTGATACCGAAATTGAAAAAAAAAAAAAAAAAAAAGAAGTCAATTTCGGTATCAACATTACCGAAATTGACTTTTTTTTTTTTTTTTTTTTCAATTTCGGTAATGTTGATACCGAAATTGACTTTTTTTTCTTTTTGTTTTTTCCAATTTCAGTATCAACATTACCCCCAAATTGACTCTTTTTTTTTTTTTTTTTCAATTTCGGTAATGTTGATACCGAAATTGACTTTTTTTTTTTTTTTTTTTTTCCACATCAATTTCGGTATCAACATTACCATTGGCTTTTTTTTTTTCTTGGCGAATTTCGGTACTGGCAATACCGAAATTGCCTTTTTTTTTTTTTTTTTTTTTTTTTCTTCGGCAATTTCGGTATTGCCAGTACCGAAATTTGCCAATTTTTTTCCTTCCGTTCACTCGCGCACGGGCAGAGAGCTGGGTAGCAGAATTTCGGTAACAACGTTACCGAAATTCAAAATTTTCTCTCTCCCCCTTTTGCTCTTTCTCTCTCCTACTTTTTCTTGCAATTTCGGCAACAGTGTTGCCGAAATTCACTCTCTCTCCTCATATTGCTAAATAACTTTGAACAGTACCCATAACCATAAAAAAGTTCGTTTTTTGCAATATTTAGACAAAAGACTCAAATTGGTGTGTGACATAGGGTTAAACGTGTGATTATTGAATAAACACGTGGCACCCCAGCCTTCTATTGCAGTTGACATTGTATTTGTATGCTCTCATTCCTCGATAAAATTGGGGTTTAAATTCTCCACTTTCCATTATCGAAAGTTTGAAACTAGTGGCATTAAAAAATTAAATAAATAAATAAAAAAGAAAAACAAAAGTTCTATGTTCACGGGGCTAGGCCTAATAATATACGATCCATATGACTATGTGAGCCACATATGAGGACTGAGTACTCCATTTAGAATGCACGGGCCAGTATTATCGGCCCTATTTGTAACAGCTAAATGGGCTAAGAGTGCCCCAATGGATATCAGGTGGACCTATCTCATTTCATCAAAAAATTTTGTGGGAGCTCATCTCTTTCCTGGCCCAAGAATGAGTGCAGTCATACCACATTGCCATGACAGTTTATTCAATAGGTGAACTTTTTATTAATAATTTTGAACCTTTTTAAAAATTATAAAAGATCAAAATGATGTCGTTTTGGGACATTTAATTGCAATTCTAACAAAAATAGATGGAATGACTTCATTGAATAAAGTTAAAAGTTAGAAGACTAAATTGAATAAAATCAAAATTCTAGGATTGAATTAAATTCTATGACTGATTTGAATTTTAAACAAATTTATAGAGTATAATTTGTGATTTAAAAAAAAAAAAAACTTATTCAAGTTCTAAATTATTGAAAATTTCAATCAAGTGAATCATGTGAATAATTGAATTGTTGAAGAATTCGGTCATTGACAAAAGAATATTGGTACAACATGAAGGGGAATAAAAAAGAATGTATTCGAGATATCTAGTGGATGCGACGGTAATAGAGATGAAAGGTTTATTGCTGACGAATTTAAGGAGGACGGACCAAAGGTGGCCAGACGAAGTTGACACATGGTGGTTATATTTCTAGGGTTGGCTCCAAGGTCTCCTAAGGGAAATCGATGTGTGGTTCACGTTAGGTTTGTTATGGTTTTGCTTAACCTACATGCCAAACCCTAACTAAGAAAACTCCTATAAGGAAAAGGATTGAAGGAGATATGCAAGATCCACGAGTTACTCTCCTAGAAGGAAATAACTTCTTGCCCAAGGCGTGAATTTCGGTCCTATATTACTATAAATACCCCAAGACCCTCACAAATCAAGGTACGCATAATTAACTCAACTCTAGCACTCTAGGATTGGAAGAGGTTTCTAACTTGACATTCGGAGGGTTTTTGGCCGGCACTACACCGGTGCTCTCTGTTAGGTCATTTCTTTTTGATTGTGCAGGTTTTATTTCAGTGTTGTGAGGATCACGTAGCTCACTGGTGTTTTTCAGCATCATCACAACACATTCAAAAATGTCTACTTGCAAGGTTTCATGTGATTATGGCAAGATCAAGTATCTCAAAGGAAATCTATAAATGGTCAAGATTTACAAATAATGCATTTTAAAGTAGTAAATTATTGTGAATGAATTAAAGTGATCCAAGGCACTAATAACCTTTTTTTTCTTTTAATTATGTATCAATAAGGCACTTTTTATTTCCCTTACTTTGAATATTCATGTAGCGTTTCAATTGTTATCCTCGGAGGAGAATATGAGTATTGTTTTCCTTAGAGGGCTACCTTCTCACTTTTCAAATATTATTTTCTTAAACTTTGTTTGAATATGACTCATTCAATTAATATATTAAAGTGTAAAAAAAAAAACTTATGGCAAGAACTTTAGTTTAACTCTTTTTTTTTTTTTATATATACAAGATAGAAATTATATTATAGTCTAATTTAAGTATATATGTGTATGAAGTTCTCTCTTGGAAACTTAAACCTTGACCCTTGCTCCCCACACTCGACAAGTATTTATAATTATGAAATGACTACTGCACACCACACTCAACAAGTATTTATACTTGTGAAGTGACCACCACACACTAAAAATTAGGATTTGAATTCCCCTTCCCCAAGTATTGTAATTGTAAGGACACAAGGCCCAAACGGCCTTAAACAATAAAATTTGTAGAGAGTGAGGTTGAAATCTAGGCTGCTCCAAACAATGGAAAGCAAAGGCGTTGGATCAGGTCCACTATTGTATGCAAACAGACCCTGGCGCAAAACAAGCTCTCCTTGGATCATATCCAAGAGCTATTCCAAGAGTCCCAAAAAAGCCCCCCCTCCAATGTTCTCTTCCTCTCTATTTATATTCCTCATTTCTCACGTCCCTTTTCACGGAACTATAAATGCAGATCCCTTTCCCATCCATTATCCTCTCGAAACCATCCTCAGGCGGCTATAAGGCTGATTACTATCCCCTTAGATGTCACTTCTTCATTCATGCAGCCAGAGGGGTAGGTGTGAAGCCTTTAATGCGGTGATGGTAGCTTTCCGCGGAGTATTTCCCACTTGTTCTCCTCTCTTGCATTCCACTGGAGTGTAACCTTGCTTGTCGAGCTTCACAGGTTTCTCCTCAAGCATTGTGGTGTACCTTGTGGCCCTTTGCTTTAGTTGGCCGAGGAGACCTTTCTCCTCGGACCTCTCTCAATGGCTAATGACCCAACGGTGGGCTTATGCGCCCTCAAGTTAGGTGCCCTTGTCTTCGCCCTGCAACCTTTTGGAGAAGCTGATGCTCTCGGATCAAGCCCAAGGCCCAAATATGTACTTTGACACTTCTGCCCCACAATAATTATCAATTATTAATTAAAAAAAAAGTAATTGTGGGTGTAAAAAACGATGCTCTAACATCACAATTAATTTATGAAGTTTAGGTATGAATGAATCCACAATGGCAGATTTAAACAAGGGTAAGAATCTAAGAACATCAATCAAGAACACTCAAATAAAAAATATCCTTCTTTATTCTAAAGAAATTTCCATATTGCAAACACACATTCTCACCTCTCTCTCTCTCTCTCTCTCTCTCCTCTTCTCTTCTACATGCTTTGCTGCTTTTTATACTCTCTTTTGCTTTTTTCCTTGGAATCTTTTGTGACCACATAGCTAGTAAGATACTTGTCTCATTAGACATTTTTCTCTTTCTTTTCATTATGAATATGAACTTTTGGGGCTTGAAGCACTATTCCGGCCTTAATATTAACAATAAATACGGCAGCATCAAGGTGAATATAATTAATACAGAAATGACTATTACTATATTAGGAAGCTTGAATAGGACTCTTTGGACATTTCACTGTCCCTCTGTATCCCTCATCAGCGGCTCCGAAGCTACTTGACGGTGGGGCTGTTTGTAACGCATCTCGGCAGGAGGACATCCTTCTTCCTTCTATTGGGCTTGTAACCCCATTTTGTCAGGACGAAATGGGCCAATCTGCCCACCAGGCCCAATACTTCCTAAGCTCAAGGCCACTTCCCTACACTATTTATCAACTATATTTTTTAAAAGAAAGAGAACAAGAAGTGCGCTTATAGATGCCAACTCTCGTGAAAGACAAAACTCAGAAACATCATGTAGTTCACCATTTTTCAGTAGAAAAAAACTCCCAATATGTTTGAAGTGGACTGGTAGTTTGGCAGGTAGGCAGTTTGTACTCTGTCCCGGGTAAAACGACTAGCCATTAGCCGTAAAACGACACCACTCCATTTCCAAATCCATAAAATTCCACGCACAAAGACAGCTATCCAAAACGCCAAAACTGTGTCCAACACAGCTCCCAAACACAACCCTTCCCCCAATCCCCCATTTCTAAATTCCAATCTCTAAAAACCCAAAACAAATTAACAAACACCTTGCATGCACGATTTCAAGTTCTCCACAGTACTCTCACTCTGTGTTACACACACACACACACACACACACACACACACACACACTCTTCGTCTTCCTTGAAATAGTAAGTCAACCTCTTGACCCCTGTGATACGCAAAAAAAACAAAAATGTCGTCGTGGATAAGATCTGCGGTGAGCAAGGCCGTCGAGGTCGGCAACAAGAACAACCTCACTCGCACCGTCAAGAACTACGCCGACTCCGTCGTCCACCACGCCGGTCAAGCCGTTGCCGAAGGCGCCAAAATCCTTCAAGATCGCATTGTACAATTACTCTTCCTCTTTCACTTTTTTTTTATTCGCTTTCTTTATTGCTGCTAACTTTCACAGTATCAGTTTTGATTTGCTGTTGTTGTTGACAGTGTTGCAATTTTGTAATAATCGCTGCTCTGTTTGGTTTAGTTACGTACGTACTTTATATATAGCTGGAATTGCTTTATTGTTGCATTTAGGGTTTTGAATATTTGTTTTTCGTCGAAATTGAAGATTAGGCAACCCGAATTAGGAAGTTAATTGAAAATGGCATCTAGTTTAACAGTCTGGAAAGCTCTAATTTTGTCGGAAAATGTAACGAGGATGAAAAAAACAAAAAAGGAGAGAAGAGATTAGATTTTTCATTATATGTGTTTGGTAGGAGGGATAGAATAGCGAAGAGAAAACAAAGCATATTGTATTGAATTGTTTTGATTAAACTAGAGGGATATAACTGTCAAATCGCCTATGTAAGACATCTTTTCTGATTCCATTTTGGCAAGATTAAAGATGGTAGTTTGGATAGAAAAACTAATTATCTTTTGTTTGTTTCCTTTCTTCCACTTTTACACTCCGACAAACTAGTGAAAATAGCAATCCATTTCCCATTTCCATCCACCGTGCCAAGTGCACTCTAAGGCGAGTCATTTGGGAAGTCCACGCGATTCACTATTTTGTAAAGGAAGATATAAGAAGAAGATTTGCATTACACTATTTGAACTTTTTTTTTTTTTTTTTTTTTGGGGTTATAGGTAAGAAAAATTGTATTAAGAGAAAACTACTCCATTAAAATAATGAAGTAGGCAAAGAAAACATTTACAAGCGGCAATAAGAAAACAGAAAATTATGTACAAGAGGAAAGGGAACCTAAGAACAGCGGGATGGATTCCCTAGAAGTAAATCCATTTATTTGAACTTTCATACTTGGTTTTTGAAGTTGATGGGAATGGTCTGTACTATTTTGGGCGATACTCGCCATTGATGATAATTGTTTGATACAAATGATAAATTGCTTTTTTAGTTTGTATGTACAATGTATCTTACTTTAATAATTTGGACGGGTGTGCAGGTGGCTCGGAATTATAGAAGTGTTAAGCTGACCATTAAAAGGTTGGAAGAGGCTGCTGTTTCGTGTAGGGGCCCTGAAAGAGTTCAGTTACTAAGAAGATGGTTGGTTGTGCTTAAAGAGGTTGAAAAATTATCTGGACTTCCCCTTGAGGATAAAGAGAAGCCCCTTGAACAACAGGTTGCTTCAGATGAAGCAAAGGATAGCCCAAGAAGACCACCTCCAGTGAGTAGACTTTCTTTTCTTTATTTGGATTCTCGAAATGCCATATTGTAATAATAGTATAAGAAGTTCCATCTTATTTTCTTTGTAATTAGGTGTCAAATTATGTTAAGATGCTCTAGGTTGACCGTACCTTGTGACGTCTGTTTCATGAATTTGATTGGCTCTGAATAATTTCTCAACAGCTGTAGGGGTATTTGTGTTATTAGAACCTTTTAAGTAAAGGAAAGTAACTTTCCACATTGAATTAGTGTCTATTACTAATTGTCAATAGTATATATTTTTTATTATTAATTTTTTGTTAATTATTTTATTTTATTTTTATATTGACCTTTCCATCCAAGGGAGGTAGAATCACTTTAATTTAAAGCACTCTGTCTAATTTACTCACTTATTTTCTATCTTTATTTCCTATACCTGCTGCTGTGGCTAACCGAATTGAGAAACTTTAGAGGAATTTCTTATGGGGTGGTACTGGTGATGAACCAAAATTCCATTTGGTTAAATGGGCTACTGTTTGTGCTCCCATTTCTTTGGGTGGCTTGGGGATAAGGAAGGTAAGACTTTTTAATGAAGTCTTGCTTAGAAAGTGACTATGAAGATTTGGGATGGAAAAGGCTGCCTTTTGGAGGCAAGTGATAGAGGTGAAATATGGCTGTGGATGGGGTGGCTGGTGTACTAGGCCTTTTAATGGTCCATATGGTGTTGGCTTGTGGAAAAATATTAGTTGGGGATGGCCTTCTTTTTCTCACCACATTCTAAATGATATTGGAGATGGGTCTAGGGTGAAATTTTGGCCGGACCGTTGGTGTGGTGAGACATCACTTGCAGTCAGCTACCCTGAATTGCTTAGATTTTGCTGAGATAAGGAGGCTAGTGTGGATGAGATTATGAAGTTTGATAATGGAGTCCTGCTTTGGGATGTAAGTTCCTTTAGGGGTGTGCATGCTCGAGAATTAGAGGCACTGGCCGGTTTCATGGATACCATATATGGTGCTTTGCTAAAGGGGTTTGGTGAGGATAAGATGTGCTGGAAACCTGATAGAGAGAATGACTTCATGGTTAAAGATTATTATAGTTTTTTAGTGGGCTCTAATGACTTTTGCTTTCTTAGGAAAAGTGTTTGAAATCAAAAGATTCCTTCTTGAGTAGCTTCCTTTGTTTGGATTGTTGCTTTAGAGAAATGCTTAACGATTGATAATTTACAAAAAATGAAGATTTGGATATTGGATTGGTGCTACATGTGCAAGTGTAATGGTGAATTGGTTGATCATCTTTTTCTTCATTGTTCGGTTGCTATGGATCTGTGGGCTATGGTGTTTGGCTTGTTTGGAGTGAGCTGGGTTATGCCGCAATTTGTAGTGGGGCTTCTAGCATGTTGGAAAGGCAGATTTGGTCGTCATCGAAATAGGTATATATGGTTGATTGTTCCCCATTGCTTTTTATGGTGTCTTTGGAGGGAGAGAAATAGTAGGTGCTTTGAGGATAAGGTGAAATCCATATTAGACCTGAAGCTATTTTTCTTTAGAACTCTAATGGATTGGTTGGCTGCTTTGCGGAACCAATCATTTTTTTCCCTTCTTGATTTCCTAGATTCTTGTAACTTTTGTTCTTGATTGTTTGATCCCTTGTACACTTCCTGTGTACCAGGGTGTTCTTTTTTAATATCAATAAACTTCTTACTTATCAATTTTTTTTTTTTTTAAAATTTTTATGTTGACCTTTAATAGATTCACTAATCCAAAGTGAATTTTGAATTTGTTTTTTTTTTTTTATGCAATTCCCTCTCATTCTTCATTTTTATTTTACTTTATTATGTTAATGAGAAGACAGCACCTCCAAATATTGTAATAGTTACATTGATTTTATTATTATTTTGTTGTTATTATTACTTTTATTCTTTTATATCCTTGGACATGTTACACTGGTGAGAAGCTCATTTCAGTTAATCAGTTATTCTAACAGCTTATGATTGCATTGGTAATAGTTTTAAGTAATTCACCGTATTCACTGATTTTCCTTGATAAAGGACCTAAAGGACTACCATGTATCATGTTATTGCACATTGTTTTTGAATCTTAAATGCTCGCTGCATGACTGTAAGTTGGGCTGAAATTGCTTGTGTGAAACAGTTGGTAATCAGAATAAAATGGGTGTTATTTTGTTTAACTGATTCTCTCTCTCTCTTTCCCCATCTTCTCTTATAGGTTCTGTACTATGACTCTGATATTGGTGGTGAACCAATGAATTTTCGTGATGTTTTTCTTCAGAGCCAGGCTTTGGAGGGCATAACACTGTCTATGGTATGTCAAACCAGCTTCTGTCATTTAAACAGATTTACTTTGACATGTACTTAGAAATAGTTGAAAGTAACTTCATTGTGTCGTATGTACTTATAAGAAACTTTATTCTATTGATTAAACTGTGTACACTGGTATACTTTGATTGAAATGGTAAAGAAGTACAACTGGAGCGTTTGGTTGGCCGAAGTTTGTACTGTATAAGATGCTTCAAATTACAAAGATAAAGACAGTAATTTCATAAGTTGCCAATATCCTAGGCTATAGTCCATTTCAGTTTATGTATGAAAAATGGTCAGGGAGATTTACAAGGACATTTCCATAATATTACTGTTTTTTTATGAGGTGGTGATGTGTTAAGTGTTAAGTCATTGTGTTATATCTGGCTAGTTGGGGAAAAAAGTTTTTGATGCATTTAGAATGCCAGTTATGGCAGTCAGGAATTGAAAATTTTAAGAAATGGTTCAAGTGTTTAATAATATGGCCCTTAATATGCGCACATGAAAATTTGCTGATGTCTGGTTTTGTTCAATGGATGATTCTGTTATCTATGGATAAAAAAATGCTGAAAAAAATTGATCTTATTGATTTTATTTTCCAAGTATCTAAAATTAATTTATTTTGATATACATGAATATTTTCACATTGTCAAGACATATTTTGCTACTTTGCAGGATTTTTTTTTCTTAATAATCTATCTAAATATTGAATTAAGGCAAACTTTTGCTTAGGTTGTTGATCAGGATTCATTGCATGGGTTTTTGTCATTATTCAAGCCTTATATAATGACAAAATCCTTTTTTGGGTACAATGTTCACTTAACCTTTCAAATCAACACAATTCTAAAAGAATCTCCTATGTCTTGTAATTGCTGATTAAGTAGTTTAACCGCAGGTTAACTCTTTTCTATGCCTCAGATTCTTGAAGCACCAACTGAAGATGAATTTTCTCTGCTCCTGGAGATGTTTGGGTGAGTCCTCTCACTATTGCAACTGTGTCTAATGCTGGATCTTGGTTGGAATTGCCTGCATTTATTTAATATCTCACTGGAATGAAAACAATATTTTTCTTGTTAATAATGTAAAAATAATATCACCTTGGGGTTATAGAATATTTGATAAATTAGATTTTAACATGAGGGAATGGTTTTGTTTTTCCTTTAATTGTTTTTTGGATTTTTTTAAATTTTTGGTCTTTTGTTAACAAATTGACTGGTGAGTGTTAATAAAATGGCTAGTGAGTGATTGAACGTAGGTTAAGACTTAAAATAAGAACAAAAAGCCCGGAACCTTGCAGGTTTGTATGTTAGATCTTTAATTAGTATGAGAACAAGTGGAGGCATCACAAGTAAGTTTTAATCACAAGTAATTTTTTGTGGGGTTCCTTCAAAGGAGTGTTTCAAATACCCTTTGGTGGCTTGGGAAAAGGTCTGTTTACCTCTTGAGTTGGGTGGATTGGGGATTCAGAAGTTGGTGCCTTTTAATCAGGCTTTAGTAGGGAAATGGTTAAGGAGGTATGACCATGAAACTACTCATCTTTAGCGGAGAGTTATTGCCATGAAATATGGAGAGGGGAAAGGGGGTGGAGAACTAGAGTTTGTAGGAGGGCCCATGGGTGTGGTTTATGGTGAAGTATTAGTGAATGGTGGGAGAGCTTTTCTAAACACTTGAGTTTTGTGGTAGGTGATGGTTTTCGTATTCTTTTTTAAGGCTTCTAGTTAAGTAGTACTAAATGGAGTATATAGAATGTAATTCTAGTAAAAGTTGAAAGAAAGATGATAGAAGTGAGTGCTTCTGATATCTTGGATTAATATTTATAAGGATGGAGGGATTGAAGATGTGAATCATAGGGCAGGGTTGATGAAATGGAGAAACGCATTAAGAGTATTGTGTGTGACATAGAATACATAATAAAGTTAAATGGCTAGTTTTACAAGATTGCTATATAAACCTATCAAAAAAAAAAAAATATTGCTATATAAGACTGGCAATGGTTTATGGTATTGAATGTTAGACTATAAAGAAGCAACTTGTTTATCAAGTGAGTATAGCTAAAGTGAGAATTTTAAGATGGATAAGTGGAAATGCAAGGAAAGATGGATATTGAAATGAGGAAATTCGCTTAAATATAGGGGTGGCTCTTATTGATGAGAAGATGAGAGGGAGTCGCTTGAGATAATTTGGTCATGTGCAATAGAGAGTGATTAATGCACAAGTGAGGAAGAGGTGAGTTGATTAAAGCCGAGAGAACACAAAATAGAGAGTAGAGAAAGACCTAAAATAACATTATTAGAAGTAGTAATATATGACATTTCAATTAAGGAGATAATAGAGTATATCTTTGGATAGGATAGAATGGTGAAAAAGGAATACATATGGCCGACCTCGATTAGTTTGTTGAGGATTTATAGACGATCCCAAAGTTTTGGGATGATGGCTTAGTTTGTTATTGTTGTTTGGTCTTTTGCTGAAAATGTAAAATAGGTTGTCAGGATCTTACTTGTGTTCACCCGTAATCAGATCTTAATCTTTCCTATAATATTATCACTTGCAGGCTCTGTCTTACTGGAGGAAAAGAAGTTCATAATGCAATAATGAGCAGTATACAGGATCTGGCAAAAGCTTTTTCAAGCTATGAAGAGGAAGTCTTGGTAAGGACATGTTTAGAAATATGCAAATTATAAGAAACCACACTTTGAAAATTATTTTCTTTGTATGGGATTCATGCTTAATGATTTTTGTCATGTAGTTCTTGATAAAATATAAATTCCTAAGCAAAAGTATCATTACCAAGTCCACTCGATGGGGTGGTAGTTTATACCACTATTTCCCCTGTATATTTCTTTTTGTCCCATGATAGGAAACTAAACCTGTTTTTTTTTTTGGGTAGTGAAGTACAACAATATTAAAGGCATCTAGAGAAAAAAAACCTATCGGAAAAGAAAAAAAAACAGATCACTATTAAAATAGAGACACATGATTGTGATAAAAAATCTTATAGCACTCTCTCTCTCTCTCTCTTTTCAGTTATTTGGGAAAAAATAAAAAACACTCCCTAAACTTTGTCAAAATCAAACTGACCCTTTCTCCTAATTTGAACTTATAGGTCCTTAAACTTTGATAAATGGCAAAATTGGTCCTTCTGTTTGCATTCTGTTGGTTTAACTAAAGGAATTAGGAATTAATATCACATGCTGTGCACACAGCAGCGTTTTAATAAATAATTATTTTTAAATTAAATTTAATAAAATTCTGTTTTAAAATCCTTTTTTCTTCTGGCAGCAATGTTGTGATATTGAACTCTGTTTTGACTCTTATTGTTTGATGGGATGTTATTTAACCTATCAATTTCATGAAGTATGTCCATTGAGTTCCTACTGGCAGCAATATTGTCGAGTAGCAGCCCCATCAATTCCATTGCGTATTGAACACACAGAGGAATGCCATGTAAATCTCTAATTTAAAATTATCCGAGAGCAGTGCCATTGCCAAACTATTACAACCACAGCAGCAACATTATCATCCCATCCATTTCAGCCATACTCAGATTATTGTCATACCACTCAAACCCATGAACCATAAAGGCTGGATCAAGCAAAGTCCACATGGCCATTCTTAGAACCACAATACTGAGAACACAATTTGATTCAAATCAAATCAAGGCCTAGTTCTTATTAGCACATAAAAATCTCTAATTCAAAACTCAAAACTTAAAAAATTAAAAAAAAAAAAAAATTCCTAAAAAATTCTCCTATTCAAAACTGTCCACTTTTGGCCAATGAAGAGGAGCCTAGCAACACTGCCTGAAATGGATGAGCAACACTACCCTTGTTTGTCTACTTATCAAAAAAAAAAAAAAAAAACACTACCCTTGTCTGTCTTTGTGCTGTTGCAGGTCGCTCTCAAATCCCAAAAGAAACCCAAAACCCACTTCAGTGGCTGTGCCACAACAGAAGACTGTAACTCGTTGTGATGGTGGCACCACCATCCTCAATCATTCAAACTGCCACCCAAAAGCCACAATCACCAGCTGACTTCTCCCATCACCTACCCTTCTTTCCCCCTTTGTTATTTGGATTTTGTGTGCGTGTTTTGTTTTCTCTTGCTGTCACAGAGAGAGAGAGAGAGAGGTTTTAAAACAGATTTTTAAAAAAGAATTATTTATTAATATGTTGTCACATGCACAACACGTGATAACAATTCTGTCAGTTAAACCAATGGAGTGCAAACATAAGGACCGATTTTGCCATTTCTCAAACTTTGAGGAGCTAGAATTTCAAATTAGAAGAAGAGGTGTCAGCTTGCTTCGACCTAAATTCTGGGGGTGTTTTTGATTTTTTTCCCTAAGTGTTTATAGTTATATTATGCTTTTAGGTAGCTCCACTAAAATCATAGCCCAGAACTCTATTATTTAGATTTCTAACAATGAGTTCAAATGTCAAGCAGGCCTTAGCATTCAATCATTATGTGTGCATGCTTTTTGTTTTTTTTTTCCCCTATCTGTGCTTTAAAGTGAGGATTTGCTGTTTGTTTTACACATATACTTGATATTTAGGTGAAGCGGGAGGAGTTGCTTCAATTTGCACAGGGTGCCATTACAGGGTTGAAACTTAATGCTGATATGGGAAGGTTTGTAAGATATAAGAACCTATAATTATATATATCCTTCCAATATTTTCTTTTTCATTTGGCTTTGTGTCTACCTGTCGTTTTATGACTTACAGATGTGCACTGTTTGCTGTTGTCGAAATGACTGTTCAAAATTTTATCTCGTTCTTGTATTTGCTCATGGGAAATGATAGTTTCATCTTTAGGATGACATTTTATTTCATTTTGTTCAGAGCAGTCTTGATTTTCATGTTTAATTGAGTTTTTTATCACTAAAATTTTTGCTTTACTGTGGAGTGTGAACAGCTTTTCTCATGATTATGGTTCTTTGAATTCTTTTGTAATTCAGTAATGAAGAATTGAAGATATCCACAGTCTCTTAGTACAAAATTGTCTAATGTCAATCTCAACTAACCTGAATGCTATATAGTCATGGTCCTGCCTTTTTAACATTCTTGCTTGTGTGCATGTGATGGACATCCACCTAGTTTAAGGGAACCTGTGTCAATTTTATGTTAGTAGAACTATAAAACTCTGTCAGTACTTTGGGCCATGCACTTGCCACTAGTTTAGGAGGTGAAAAGGTCAGGTGGGCTGGGGTGTGGTTGGGGAAGGTTCAGGTTTGAATCTTGCTTAGCAAGAAAAATCAGATGAAGGTATTTAGGGTGGTCTAGTGGGAGTTTGCCTTGGTATCCTACACTTACTAGAGTGATGCAGGATTGGGAAATGACTTTCATATTAGGCCTTTTTAAAGCTTATATTGGGGGCTGAGCTGAGTGGAATTACAGTGGGTTGGTTTCAAACCAATAACACAAAATTTTAAAATGAGTTCTTACTATAAGGTCTCTAAGAGATGGTGTCACGATTCAGAAATCTTCCTTATTAGTAATTTTGGAATTTTAGTGCATACTTTGGTACCTAACAAGGTGGCTTTTCTTTGTGTATAAATTAATGATTTATTAGTGTCATATATGTTGAGTGGTGAGGAATAATCAGATTATATCTTGTTTTATTGCAAGATTTTCACTTTATTCCATTTTATATGGAGTAAATGGTGCTTCAAAATTGAGGAATGAAGGTGATCATGAGTCTGCTTTTGACAAGTCAAGAAAAGAAGGATGGCCCAAAAAGTGGCGCCATTTTGTATTATACAAAGCTTATGCGAGGACAGAACAACTCAGTTGCAGAAACTAATTTTCCTCTTGCATAGAAAATCTGATTTCCTGAGAAGTTTTTTGCTCTGTAGCAAGGGTTAATTTTTCTTCCTTTTTGTCAAATCCCCCTCCCCCATTCACTGAAAAAAGAAAAGAAGGTCTTTGGTGCTTTGCTAGCCAATTGGGGCTTATGTTTCTTGGGTTTATGACTTTTGGCACTTTTTTTTAATGAATTCCTTAATAGAAAAAGAAAAGAAAAGATGAAGAAAGATAGTTCTAGGAATTCCAAGGGAAGACCTTAACTCTTATATTTGGTTTGCAGAATAGATGCTGAAGCTGTTAGTCTCAAGAGAAAGCTTGATGAAATTGCAGCTCCCAAGAAGCCTTCAGATGAAGGCCATGAAAAAACATCTGAAGAAACAACTTTAGCTACAATAGAGGTGAGCTTGGTTGTGAATAGGCAAATACAGTTGAATAGAAAATTAGCACAATTGTGGTGATTTTATTGTTTCGTTAAAAGCAGATGATGAAATTATTGCCAATGCATGAATCATGATATACTTCCATCAAGTCCTTTTGATTTCCAATTCTTTTGCTTGTATTTTTATTTTCTTTAGTCTACCTGAAAGTAATATATCTAACTCTTTCCATGTACAAAGTGTTGGCTGAATCCAGTCCTTTCTTTGTTGTTGCTGATATTAGCAATTGTTCTGGAAAGCAAGTAATTTTTTTTTCCGTTTGTTGAGGGAAGTTATGAAACAGAGTTTTGTTGTCCCATGTTTGTGGCAGGCTTTGAAAGAAGCACTTGCACAAATTCGAGTTTGTTCTAGATTGGAAGGGCTGTTACTGAAAAAGAAATTCCTAAACAATGGAGACACTCCAGAGGTTCATGCTCAAAAGGTATGTTTTTCTCTTGCCGTTGGGGGCCTTGGGGCACTGCTTGGTTTTTAAAACATGGCTCTTATGGTTGGTATCTTGCTTGTGCTTAACAGTTATGTTTCCAATTTGTGGGAGTGTATATGATTTTCAATTTAGCATTTACCTGTGGCTGTGGTCCACACTGCAACTTTCAAGATTTAGATATATATGGGGTGTGAATTTACTAGGTTGAACACTTTTTAGTCTCTGTGTGTCTAATGGAGTGTAGGAAGCAAAAAAAGATTATGGAATTATCTTTCTACAATAAGTGGTATTATCATGAGTTGTATGAATGCCAATATTTGTTCCAAGTGTCTGATAGTGTTCTCTGCACAAGCTACATTGTTATTGTCTGGAAACAGTCCAATGTACCATCTCTGACGGGGAGAAGTCTCTGACAAAGCGTAGCACACAGACCTATGCCATACATAGATCATCACTCTTACAAATATTAGCATGATATACACTAATCAATTCTTCACTCTTGGATACATTTTTCTGACACAGACCTATGCCATACATAGATCATCACTGTTACAAATATTAGCATGATATACACTAATCAATTCTTCACTCTTGGATACATTTTTCTGACATAATATTTAAATGTGAAACTTATTTATAATTTAATATCAAGTTTGGCGCCCATCTACATATCCACAAACCATAGGTTGGATTTATTTCCTCTGATTGTGGGTCCAAATCAAGACCAAGCATAATGGAGCATATTTTAGATTTTCTGTTGTGCCAATTTCTTGTCCTTAATTGTGCATTTTCTTTTCCCCTTCTCTCTCTTTTCTTCCCCCCCACCCCTCCTTTTTCTCCCGGTGATTTCTATTTGTATATTTTGAGTGCACATATTCATTTCTTTTCTTTCTTACCTGTATAAATCAGAATATAAATCAGAAAATGCTTACAATCAAAAGCTACTGTCACCACTACTATTTGTCTTGTTTCTATGAGCAGGTTGATAAGTTAAAGGTCTTATCAGAATCTCTTACTAGCTCTGCTGCAAAAGCTGAAAAACGTATTTCCGATCATAGGTATAAATCGAACTAACTTTTCTTAAAGATATTGGGTTATCTCAAATGATAAATTTAAGAGCTAGAAGCTGTTTTTCATTTAGTTATTTTTTTTTTTTTTGGTGAGAACACTTTATTTCATCTTCTTAGAAATTCAGCTTTTAAATCATTTTTAAAAAGTATTATGCTATCCTGTGGGAAGGACCTATAATTGATTTTTGGAGGCTTTTTATTATGAGGAAGATAGGATGTGGTATTATACTAAAGATGGACTTGTATTGGGCTGAACTCTGAGTTGGGAATAGCATGTGATAATGAAGATATTGATGAGCCAATTTGCACTGATAATTGGTTTCATGGTGCCTTTTTTGTTAGTGAAAAGATTAGCATTGTTTTACCAAGATTCTTTAAGGCTTCCAGTCATCACTTGCTCCCAAAAGAAGCATAGCGTTTCCATGTATCGAACACTTGTTGAGTCATGAACATGCCTGGCTCCTTGCATTGTATTATTAATTAAGTGTTTCCCCAGGGTTTTGGTAAATAACATGTTGTCATTTTACCATTGGAGTAGCTGATCACTACTTTACCTCATTATGCTCTCAGTAAGTCCTCCACACATGGAATCTAGGATTACTAGCTACTAGTGCTGGCTAACAACATTAGGCTGATTTGAGAATGAGTCAACTATATATCAGTTTCATAAGATGGAAACCTGGATGCAAGGAAAACCTGAACCTCTTTACATTTCCTTCTGGGTTTCTCTGATGGACACATGATATCTTAAATATAAAGAATGGCATGTACTTTATGCTTAATTTACCATTGACTTTTTGATGTTAGGTTTATAGATGTTCTTCCCTTGTTGGCAGATTGCAAAAAGAAGAGGCATTAAAAGTTCGTGTGACCAAAGCAAGTGAAGTTAGTGAAAGAGAAAAGGTAATGTGCACCCACAAGCATTGTCTTGTCAGGTACCAGTCGTGACTAGTGAGTAAACTTTAGCAGATAAGAAAAGACACCATTCTTTGGTGTCTTTTCTTATCTAAACAATGGCATATTTTCTTATCTAATATAGTTCAATCATTCTTTGTGTTTAATCAATAAAATATTTACTTATAAAAAAAATAAGAGAAAAAAAAAAAACAAAAAGAAAAGGCATCATTCTTTTGCAGTTATAGTTAGGAACATGAAAACCTGGTATGATGATTTTTTTATTTTTTTATAATTTTTAAAATTTAAAAGAAGGCTTGGTATTTTCTCGACTTCTTTCAATCATGTGTCTATAATTGCTTCAAATTATATGGAAATTATGGAGGGTTATAGGAAGGTTTGCTAAGTGGCGTGGATGTTAACTGTATAGAAATTATTATGAAGATTTGCCCTTTGATGTCTTATTATTTTTTTTATTATTGTTATTTTTTAAAGCTGACAGTAATGGTTTATGTAGTTTTGAAATCATTGAGAACATCCTCATCTATGTGCATGCATCTGCCACTATCAAAGCATCTTGTTGCTTGGTTCTGTAATGTTTCACACTTTATGGTACTGCATGGCCTTGTAACAGGATAGTAGCTTCCTTTTTGTTTGATGATCTTCCTTGGCTGTATGATATACATGTGGTATAAAGCCCAAGATTTGCTGTTCCCATTTGTTTTAGGAGAAAAATTATAAGTTTTTGTTCACAAATATGTTTTCAGGAATTAACAGTTGAGATATCAGAACTCGAAAGACAAAGGGATGGTCTTGAAGCTGAATTGAAAAAGGTTTTTCTGCTGTCTCCTTCTCTTTCTTACCTCACCAAAAAAAAAAAAAAATTTACATTTAACGGGAGACACTTTCTTGTCATATTTATCACTCATGTAATTCTATCTTTCCTTATGTGTTCCAATACTTGAATCTACTCTCTTACCTCACTGATGCTGCTTCCAGATTATGATTTTTTCTTATATTATTCCGTCAAAATTTTATGAGAATAGTGTTTGCAGAGTTGATGCCATTTACCACTCATTGTTATCGGCATTGCTTAATCCAATGATTAACTTTGAGGCTATTTTGCATTCTATGCATTGTGGCTTTTTTCAGCTACCATTAGCTTCTTGATCAAAGCTCACTTTTCCTTTCACAAAATGTCATATATCAGGTGGCATTCTAGTCTTTGGAACCTATTAGTGGCTAAAATCATCAAAGAATGCATCGTACTTCCCACAAAACTATGATTATGTGACTAATTATTCTTACTAGTCGCACACCCGCCGTTGCACGCAATAATTTTTTTAGAGTTATCTCTTAAATATATATATTATTATTATTATTATTATTGTTTTACTTTTATCTACGTGACTTTTGCAAATTTCTTATATGATAAAACTATCCAAATCATGCTATGTAATAGAATAATATTAAATTCTTTATAATGCAATAGGATAACATTTAACAATCAAGGAGAACAAAGAGAACAAAAAAGAAAAAAACTTAAAAGTACAAAACTAAATTACATCAACCCAAAGTAGAGTTCTTAAAAATACAAAAAATTAATAACCTAAAGCAGAGATGTAAGAAAAATAAAAATGTTTCACCCAAAAACTTAGCATAAATTAGTATTTACCCTTTGCAAGTCAAGAGGCTACACATACAATCTAACATACATCATTACCCAACAATGTTTTAACTCACCACACAACAAAGTAATCATGCAAATGTTGAAATATCCATTTGGTGCTACAATCAGTGGTATGTAGCTTTCAGGAAAAAAATAGATAGTGGTGGTAAATTAAACAACAATATCAAAGTAGAGTTCTTAAAAATACAAAAAATTAATAACCTAAAGCAGAGATGTAAGAAAAATAAAAATGTTTCACCCAAAAACTTAGCATAAATTAGTATTTACCTTTTGCAAGTCAAGAGGCTACACATACAATCTAACATACATCATTACCCAACAATGTTTTAACTCACCACACAACAAAATAATCATGCAAATGTTGAAGTATCCATTTGGTGCTACTATCAGTGGTATGTAGCTTTCAGGAAAAAAATAGATAATGGTGGTAAATTAAACAACAATATTATTCAATTACTTAGATTTATCACGATATGAGGAGATACGAATGCTCCCGTAACGCGGGAATGATGGGAGTGGGTTCGTGTTTGTCTTCTGATATTGTATGCATAGACGAGGTAACTATATCCGAACTTGGTGTTGATCATCTGCTTTTAAGTATGGGTGGTTCTACTTTTGTTTTCATTGAATCTAAAACTTTTGAGTTTGCTATTGAGGAAGGGGGTTCGTTCTTCTTGATTACGTATTATGACCCCTTTGTTCCTTATGTTTCTTATGTTACAGTTGATGTTTAATTCAAATGATTTAGATGACCTAATTAGTAGGGTATGTGCTCCACAAACTTTCAAAAGATTAGTAACATTAGTTACATAGACAAACCAAACATTAGTTTCTCTCACACTACTCTTAAGGAGCAATGTATAACTTAGAGGAGACGATCCCTATAAAGCAAATTATTGTAGAGTTTATTTTACTTTTATTTTATTTTTCATATTAATTGCTCAATAGAATCCATGGCCCATACAAAATTTAAACGGTTGGAATTAAGAAGAAATAGATTTCTAAATGTATAAATAGAATAGTTTTTGATAGAAGTCAATCACTGAACATGAGGAGAGAAAAAAATCGAATGAAAAGATAACGTATCAAGTCTAAAAAGGAATTTCATAGAACAAATGTCATGTTGCCGTCTGTTCTAGATTGCAAATTCGCATAGAAGATGCAATACTGGTGACGATAGGCTTATAGTGGATGGAGAGTTAGCTACGGACAAAAATAACATATATAGAACAACTAAATAGATGAATTCAAAGCAACCCAGACTAAGAATCTAAAGAAAAACACAGGTAATAAAATTAAAAATTAAAGAGAGAAAAAAAAAACTTAAATCACAAAACTAAATCGCATCAGCTCAATATAAAGTTTTAAAGAACACAACAATTATCAACCTAATGCAGAGATGCAAGAAAAATAAAAAAATTCACCAAAAAATAGAGAGAGAGAGAGAGAGAGAGAGGGAGAGAGAACCTTTTTTGTGCGGGAAAAGTATGTAAAGAATGGAAGAGAAAATGACAAATTTATATTAAGAGTGCGTGAATAAGAAAGGAAAAAAAAAAAATGAAGATGAAGGGAAAGATGAAGAGTGATATTAAGGTAGAGAGTAGTGGAGAGATAAAAAGGTAAGGTAAAGGGTAGTGGGGAAATGAAAAGGTAAGAGATAGAGAAAGGTTAAAAAAAGTGTAAATATTTTTTAAGATTCATGGAAATTGGTCTAAGATGGCCAGTGAAGAACTGGTTTGGCATGAGGTTTTCGGTTTTTAGCAAAATGGTTGAATGACGCCCTTTGGAGAAGGGTCAAGAGTCACAATGGATTTGGATTTATTTGAATGAGGAGTTTTGGGAATGTGTATCTATGCGGGGTGTTGGTTCTGATATTCCTTGTTGGATGCCAGCCAGCAAACGGGTTTTAAGGTGAGTGGGTATTACCATTCTGATCTCCCCTTCTACTGGCAGTTCTTTCCCTTGGAAAATGGTGTGGCAATCGAAGGTTCCTCCTAGGGTAGCTTTTTTCTTTGGAAAGAGTAAATGTTAAAAAAAATTATAGGAAAATTGGAAAGAAAAATGATAGTGACGTGAACGCTGATGTGGCTCAATTGGAGTGTAGCAATAATAAATGTTATGCTTCAGCTTTTAGGTATATATAGATATAGATGAGTGATCACCTATTACATACCTTGCTTTCTGCTTCTGTTACTGGGGAACAAGTAGGCTTTTTTTCCCCCTTTAAGAAAATTTAGAGTCATAATTGAAGCTATTTTCTTTGATATCTATATGCCACAGGGAACACATTAGTGGTTAGCTTAATGGAGTGTAATTAAATATTAGCATTTTGCATACCTGACCGTGTTCACTCAATTGTGCGAATGATGTGTTAAGGCTTTTAAAATTGTTTTAAAGTCATGATTCTGCAGTCTTGTCCTCAGAATATATTAGCTTAATGTCCAAAAGTAGATTGACATGGGTTGGTCAATGCTTTTTCCCAAGTTTTTTAGTAAGTATTCTTTGTAGGTTTGTGCCATCTGACATACCCTTCATTGATTCTGAGTTTTTAACAATAGTGCATGTGGTGCAGGTTAATATATCCTTGGCTGCTGCTAACGCACGCCTTCACAATACCAGAGAAGAGAGGGACCAATTTGAGGAAGCTAACAATCAGATTGTTGCACACTTGAAAATGAAGGCTTGCACTCTTTTTTCCTAGTTTCTCTCCAAGTTTTTTCATAATTAATTCTGATCATAAATTATTCTGTCCTCTCACCTCTGACTTCTCTTATCATTTTAATGCCTGAAATATCTTATGAAATTTATTTATAGGAAAATGAGCTTTCCAAATCCATAGCCTCATGTAAGGTAGAAGCAGATGTTCTCAAAACATGGACCAATTTCCTGGAAGATACTTGGACTCTCCAACGCTCGTATGTGGAAATTAAGGAGAAACAGGTCAAGTATGTACATTGACTGAATGTTTTAGTAGTGCAATCAGTATGTGTGTGTGTTTTTAATTTTTATTTTGGGCTAATTACAACTTATCTACCTGTGGTTTGGCTGAAATTTAATTTGTCTACCCGTGGTTTAAAATTTGACATTTTACCCACCTGTGGTTAGCTTAGTTAGGGTTCCGTTAACCACCTCTGTTAAAAATGAGGCTAAATATGTATTTTTGCTCTCTTTTATGTCTCTCTCCTCTCAAAACATAAAAGAATAAGAGAAAACAAGATCAAAAAGTGAGGGTCTTGTAAAAATTATGAACAAACATTACCACCAACATAGAAACTTCTGTCAAGAATCATCTTCAGCAAAAACAAATTCCTTCATTCATTTCTAAGCAACCAAAAAACCCATAGCATCTAAAGCTTAAATAAAACCATAAAATACCCACAAAAGTTGCCGACTCAACTAATTTGGAATCGATACTTTCTCTCTCTCTCTCTCTTTGATTAATTAAATTATGATTATATTCACTGTTAATGTATGAAGACATGGTATTAGTGACTATAATAATTTTGTGTGTACATTTGTGTTGCTTTTGTTTATTGTGGTGTCCTGCTTTTTTTGGCACTTGGTAGATGGGGGTATAGTCGGCGGGACAGTGGAGCACAACTTTGCTGTGTTTGGCAGCAAACGATGTTCCAACTGTTGTGGGAAGCAATAAAAAGGGCTGGTGCTGATTTTTAAATAATGGTATAATAAGGAATGCGAATTCTATGGGGAAATTTTTAACAGTGAATGTTTGTGTAAACTGTTGATTGCTGTTATTAGATTTTGACCCAGCTAATTTGTTATGGCTTTTTAATTCATTATGACAGTGATAATGGTGTTAACTATTATAATTTATCATGGACTATGTCGAATACTATCTCTCTAGGAACAAATCCAGCCAGCCTTCTTCTCAGATCAGCTATGGAGTTTCAACAAATTTGAAGTTTGAATTTTTTTTTTTTTGTTGGTTATTTTTTGGTTTGATTTAAGCTTTAGATGCTATGGCTTTGTTGGCTGCTTAGAAATGAATGAAGGAATTTGTTTTTGTTGAAGATGATTCTTGACACAAGCTTTTATGGTAGTGGTAATGTTTGTTCATAATTTTTACAAAACTCTCACTTTTTGATCTTGTTTTCTCTTATTATTCTATGTTTTGAGAGGAGAGAGACATAAAAGAGAGCAAAAATACATATTTAGCCCTATTTTTAACCGAGATGAACTGAGCTAACCTCAAGTGGATAAAGTACCAAATTTCAAATTACAGGTAGGAAACTTAAATTTCGGCCAAACCATAGGCGGGAAAATTGTAATTGTCCTTTTTATTTTTAAAGCATTTGTCATGCATGTTTTTTTGAAACCTCCCACCTAGAAGATAAAAGTTCCCTGTTCTTTCTTATGTGTCATGCATTCTTACTTTAAATTATTTTCATATCCAAGTGATGAATTGGAGAGGCATGAGGACTATTTTGTGAACATGGCCATTCATCTCCTTTCTAATTACAAGGTATGTATTATATTCTTTGTATTAAAGATTTATTCGAGCAATGGACCTAAAGTTGTGAGCTCTTCCCTTGTCCTTATTCAATCTTGTACCCTTGATGCAGAAAGAGTTGGGGCCTTCAATCAGCCGTATCCGGAAATTTGTGGAGAACTTGAAGAATTTGAGTGATGGGTAATGTCTATTGTTGCACTGAAATGTTCTGACCTATCTTAACCCAGTTTTTAATGTCTTCTTACCTGATTAGACAGGTCGGAGAAGGCACCTACTTTGGATAATGAGGATTCCACAGTATTAAACCCTAGGAAAAATGTCGAGGAGGAATATTTGGATTATGAAGCCAAGGTACAAATCTCTTATATTCATAATTACTGCACTAAATTATCGATATGTTCATTTTTAAAATTTCAGAGTTTCGTTTATAGTTTCCCTTCAACTATATAGAAAATTCCACCTTCTGGCTCTATTTTCTTTTGTTCTATTGTCCTCATAATTTTTGGTTAAAAATTGCAAAAAGCTTAAAACCACTTTTACCATTTACCAGTTCTGTTTATCATGAATGAGGTTGATAATTTTGATTTACAAGTGTTTATTAATATATACATGGCATGTCAATCAAATCTGGATTTATCGTGAAAAATGACCTTTGAATTCCCCAAGTATTATCAAGATTTATTTTTTATTTTCTTTGTCCATGCACAACCTGACAAACTCCCCTTTGTAACCTCCTTTAATACTTACACTTCTGTTCGGTTGGAGGAAAGGCCAGTAGGGAAGGAGGGAAGGCAGTGGACTCAAAAAAATGTGAGGGAGTGAGAGGAAGCTACCATTTCTTCCATGTGTCTGGTTCTCTGTGGAAGAAGGAATGAAATGAATAGAAATAGACCTAGTATATGCGTCTGTTGATTTGCTTTCTTGTTGCAGATCATAACCACCTTCAGTGTAGTGGATAACATGAAGGAGCAGTTTTATGCTCAGGAAGGCAAAATTTCCAGGTTTGATATTCTGGATAACCTGTTCTGTTTTTTTTTTTTACTTTATATTTTTGGTTTGGGTCCAAAATTTTCCCTCAAAATGTAATACTTGGCTCCCATTTATCCAGGAAAGATGATCCAAAGGTCAAGGAGCTTTTTGATGAAATTGAAAAGTTCAGAGCAGAATTTGAGTCTATTGAGAGACCAAATTTAGAAATGGAGACTCCAACCCTGAAGGATGAAACTCAATCTAGTGAGAACCCACAGAAAACTCCGTCCCCTCCTCCAATGCCAGATACTGAGACACCAAGAGCTGGTATAGATGAACAGCCCAAGTCACCTGCAATCAAGGCAGAGCAGGTGCTAGATGCTGAGGCAGAACTGGCAAAGTTGGAGTCAGAGTTTGGAAAGGTTGGTCGAGACTACTCTGCAGAGGAGATTGGTGACTGGGAATTTGATGAGCTTGAAAGAGAATTAACAGCTGGTGATTCAGTGACAAGCAAATAAACTTTTAGCTCTCCTACACAGATATCCAGTGATTCAGGTCTAATAAACGAGCATGCAAATGTATAATTACGATATAAATTTGTGTGTGACAATCTGACCTCCACAAAGCTGCTTTAGATCTCCAACCTCTCTTTGTAACATTTTATGGAGTTCCAATTTATTCATTCTTATGTAAATTCTCAAACTCATATCTTGTGTAATGAATATATTAAACAAATGAATATAAGTTGTTAGGTTGTAAATGTGAAACCTTAACAATTCTTAAGGACTATTCTGCTTGCATCATAGTTGCAACATTCATGTAAAGTGGGTAGGGTAACGGAAACATCGTTGTTTCTTTCTTTTTCTTTCGGTGAGGCTTGTCTTACAATGTATTACATGTTGTTGTTGTCCTTCAAATATCTTACTGTCCCAAGACTACCTACTTTGAGTGAGAATGTGGCCAAAATTGTCTCTTGGAGAAGTTGGAGGGGAATGACCATTCAGTGTTGAAGGGGGCCTGTCGTGCCTTCGTGCTTAGAAATGAAGGAAACGAGAAGCAAATGTGGGGTTCTGAGGTCTTTGTTAATGTTGATTTATTGAAAAGTTTCCTGAGATAGAAGCTGCAACTTGTTTTATCTTTGAAGAGCATCATGATTGTACGGGATGTCTATTCTTTCAGCACCAGGGTACAGAAGATAGTGGGCTGGGAACACCTTACCAAAAATTCCTTAGAAAGGCAGTTTGTAAATTGACTACCAGAAGACATTGGTTGGAACTGTTTAGGTGCTGTTGCAATTTTCTTCTTTTGTTAGTGCTGGTTGAATACCCGGCAAGGGAGCCACTGTGCACGAACCTGAGAGGCTCTACTGGTTGATACTTGAACCAATCAAATTACTCTTAGCATCCAGATTTTTTGGGTGGTGGGTCTTTCGGATGGATATATGAATGGCTGTACTTTGCTTCTACTTTTATGTGTCTGTAAGAAGAATTAATCATCCATAATGTTCATCCAACGTCTTAGCAGTGACTCATATTCTCAATAAGAGTAGGTTAGGGTATAATGGGAAATTCAGTTTATCAGGTTTGGTCCATCCAAAAAAAAAGTATCGGGTAAAGGTTTTTTGGGCAATATGAATGCGTTGTAAATTCTCATTTTTGTAAGAATTTTCAACCGTTCACTCCTGTGAGCATAGGTACACAGCTAAACCATGTAAATTTATGTGTTTAATTTCTCTCTATTTTTCACTAAGATTGCTTAGAATAGAAATCTTCAACACAACACTTCCGGACAACACAACGATTCCGGGCAGTGTGGTAATGTAAAAGCTACCAAGGGGGTGACATTTGGATGTAGGCTATAGCATGCTCTTCTTACAATTATGATCTGATTATGATCCGATGGCTAAAAAATATTTCTTTCTTGAACCTTGCATTGGTCAAAATGTTTCTAGGATGCTATAATCTAACAGGCAAAACTTTTGTCCAGTGCTCTAGTGGATTGGGAGCACTAAATGGGACACATGATTATTTTTGGACATTTAGTCACGTTTTGTCGCGTTCAGTATATGAAAGCATTGAATGCAAGCCAAACCCTAATTTAATTGCTTGCACCTAAACCATGCACACCACAATTCTGGTGGTGTGCTCCCTATGGCTGTAGCCACAATACTTGTGAACACAACAGCTATAACAAACTGTCTCGATTTTGAGAATGGAGGGCTCCCTATGGCCTTGTTATAGTGGTTAAAATTAAGCATCTAAGAGTGGAAACATGGAGTGTGTTAAAAGAAGAAAAAAAAAATCTCGAGCTTCGCATGCATTCCATCCAAAATTCCCTTCCCCACCATGAATTGTCGGATCATGTGTTGGTCCTTTCTGAGGTCAACAACTCTCTCTCTGCACCTTATTATTATGTCAACTTTGAGTTAGTGAAGAGAATACAAGCTTAGAAACTATGAAAATCTAAGAGGATATAAAAAAGAATATTTACTAAAAAAGAACGATAAAAATATCCAGAGACCAGAAAGGTACTTAATTGCAAAGAAATTTAACGAAAATTTTTCTTATAAATGATTAAAAAAAGTAGTTACAAAAAGTAAAAACACACCCTGGAATCCAGTGAAAGTGATAAAAGCATGTAGTATAAAGCGATTCCCTAGTTCCAAGTATTATTCAATATGAAGGACCTTTTCCAAGTTTGTTTTAATTAGTTATGGTGCATAGAGAGCAATCAATCAAATACTTCCTATATTGCGGGTGTGCAGAAAAGCCATGTTTTAAGCTATGAGCTGGCTTGAAGTTTGAATTTGGATGTGGTTGATAGGGGCTTGGTGAGTTTTGCATAAAAAACCAGAACTATGTAATTGCTTTTTAGGTACATGCTCTTAATCTATGGTTATCTAATTCACTAAATAAATTGGAAAAAGCATGCAGATTCTCCTACTCTTTTGATGCAATGGAAGGGGTCTGGAATACACCAGATAAAAATAATAGAAAACATCTCTAAAATTCTATTAATCAATAATTTGAATGCTTAGGGAATACAATCTCTAATTTATTGTGTAAAGAAATCTTGGTGCGACTAGGATACGCTTAGGAAACCCTAATTCGTGTTAGACACAAATAAAAAAAAAAAAAAAAAAAAGAGGTTAATATGAAAGGACTCTAGGAAATGTTCTAGAATTGATAGGACCTTATGCAAACTCTTATTTTGAAAATTATTACAAAATGAAAATATTATTGGGCTTTCATCTCTTGCCTCAGAATCAAATAGAGTTGACCCATCTCATCTATGTTCCTATTTTTTTTTTGATAGATTATAAATCTAAAATTGAAATAAAGATATATTTGGAAGAATTATAGAGAAAGATAACCGAATAACTACAACATAAAGTTATAAACAAAAAAGAAAAGAAGAAAATAAATCCAAAACAGAGAAAAAATGCAATCTGCCTAACGTAGTCATCTAATAAAATATTGATCTCAAGACTTAATCTTAAGTTCTTGAGAGATAAATATCAGCAGCAGAAAATTTGTTATTAGAAATGAAAGCGTTTGAGTATAATTAAAGTACACGGGGAGTACAAGCTGCAGCCTAAAATGTAAAAGAGTCGTGTTAGAAATTCGATAGTTAGAATAGGAGGATTTGAGCTCTAACTATTTCTGTTTTAAAAACACCCGGGAGTGTCAATTGAACTATAAGGCTATGAGCAGTTTTCCCAATCATTTTCTTCTTTACGATCATTGATGTGGTAAGTCATAATTAGAGTGTTATCATTTTTACATTGATTCATTGCTGACATTACTTTTATCATCACAAATCAAAACATATCATTTTAATAGTTGTGAAAAAGATTATGAACTTATTATAGTTAGAGGTAGGGTATATCAAACATGGAATTTTCATAGAAAATGGTATTTGCAAATTACTCATTTTTTACACAACTAAGTTTGGCTAGACAAATGCCAACCCTAGTACTACAACAGTGCTAGACTGTTAGGTGAATCCTTCAATGATCAGATCCATTTCTATGAATATCTGATAATCATATCAAATCAATGGGGGATGATTCATTGCTCATGGATGTAGTCTTCTGATCACAATTTAATTTGAGAATCTGCAATAAGGCATATGGTCCCAACAAATAATCAAGTCTTAATGATGCCTACAAAGTGCTTTGTAAGGAACAATGAGCCCATGAAAGAGATACTATAATACTGCATAATTCACTGATTAAAATGATTACTGGTTTTCCTTTAACTTCTTTAAAGAGCAACTTTTAAACAAAAGAGGCCATTTAATAACTAAAAATATAAATGAGAAAAGCAGTGAGTCACAAGAAAAGAGAAACGTAGACATGAGTCAGTGCTGGGACATTAAAAAAGCTCCTTAATGTTTCTGAATTTTATATTTGGAAGCATTCAAAGATATTACAAATTTCGGGCAATAAAATTTATTTCTTACCACAATTGGCATCATCCACACTTTAAAGGGTGCACTTGCCCTCTTCCTTATGCTCAACTCCCATAAGCTACTTCATTGAGAGAGAGAGAGAGATAGAGAGAGAGAGAGGTCCATCTTATCAAACCAGGATTGAAACTTGAAATGGCTGTGAACCTCCTATCATGTGAGCAAGCAGATGATGACTACATTGACATGGAAGTAAGCTCATACTCTCACTTCCTTTCCCATTCTCTAAGCTCCCCTCCACACCCCAGAGAATTTGAGTTCCAAATGTCTTCCATCTCTCAAGAGAGAGAGCCTACAACTTCACCAGCTGATGAGCTCTTCTACAAAGGAAAGCTCCTTCCTCTTCACCTCCCACCACGTATACAAATGGTAGAAAAACTCTTGCAAAACTCCAGTCCTGCTTATGATACAAGAAAAGACATCTTTGAAGAATTCTATAGCACCCCATTAACCACTAGTGCCCCAACACCAAATTATAGTACCCCATTTGAGTCCTGCAACATCTCACCCTCGGAATCATGCAGGGTCAGTGGAGAGCTGAACCCAGATGAGTATCTCTACGAGTATTCCAATGAGGTCAGTGGCTTCATTGGTGAACACCCAAAAAAGTCTTGGACCAAAAAGCTCAAGCAGTCCTCACTTGGCTTAAAGCTGAAGGCATCCAGGGCTTACCTCAAGTCCTTCTTCAGCAAATCCGGTTGCTCCCACGAGTCCTGCACAGCTGCTACAAAGGATGCAGATGAAGGATCTGTTTCAAAAGCCAAGGAATGTATGAATAAGTACATGAAGGAGTCTAAGAAAATCCCATTTGGACAAATTAACAAGGACAAATGCTTAACTTCAACTAGTAGTGTGAGGAGCATTGACAAAGAAAAGAGTGCAGAGATTGGTATTGTTGGTCGCCATAGGAGATCATTCTCCATGGCTATCAAACGCCATTCGACAAAGAAGTCTTCATCCTCTTCAGAATCATCTGGATCTTCTTCATCTTCAAGCTCAAACAATTCTAATGGATTCCATGAGTTGCAATTTCTCAAGAGATGTAACAGTGCTAGTTCAGATATTGAGATATCAATCCAAGGAGCAATTGCTCATTGCAAGCAGTCTCAGCAGCTCTTCCATTCCAGAAAGACTGTAACTGAAGTTGGGTTTTACTCATTGTCAACTTCAAGGATTGCAGTTCTTGAAGATCAAGAAAGGCCAGACCTTTGCAGGGGTTGAGAGAGAGAGAGAGAGAGAGTCAAAGAGAGAAGAAAAACAAGGGCAAAGTACAAAGTTGTAATTGGCTAATGATGTGCTTTCCTTCTTTCATAATTTTGATAATGACTATGCTTTGATCCAAGACATATAATTGTGTATGGCTCTTTGTAATTTTTAGATCAGAGCAACCTGTGGAAATTTGTGAAAACTCTGAATAAAAGTTCTCTTCCTCAAAACAAGTTATAATCGGTACAAATGAATGAGGTTCTTCACATAGATTACTCCACTTAAGTGGGATTTACCAATATTAGTTGATTGACATTTCTTGTTCCCACATCTTCCTTAGACAAGAAATCATAGCTCCGTCTATTCAAAAGCCACTTTGGAAAATTCTGTACAAACAAAACTTCTTTTATGCACAAGCTGTGTTTCACTTTTGAACACAAACTACAAGAGTTTCCCACCAAAGGCCTCTTGACTTAATGGTGCCTCCAGTTCCCCCAAAGGGGTGAACTTGGGTTCAATCCACCAATTCCACTTTGGGGTAAGCTTGACTTCTTTGATGTCCATGAAGTTGTTACAGTTTTATTTTGATGGATACCAAAAGGAGTTAAAAAGATCATCGGCATATATATACTGCCATATTACTTGATCTACATTCATGTGTGAAATTACAATATTGAGTATAGGGCAGCTAGTTTATTCAAATATTGGAAATATTCCCAATAAGGGTACAGACACCCGTTTTATGTGATTCAGGACTACACCTGCTGGCTCCTGAATCCTCAGCATAACCAACATGGTAGATTAGACTCCATGCACTTCCCATCACCTGGCTATTAAGTTGACTTCAGTAACTCCAATCTTTTAAGACATAAGTATTCAGGTTGCGGATATCACAATGAATTATAAGGACCAAAGTACAAGAATGAAAAATCAAGATAGCATCTATTTTATATGGACCTTGCTTCTCTTAAATGATTCTAACTAATTCAGGGAACATTGACATCAATTTTAATCCTTCAGGTGTACTGTACAACTAAAAGTCTGGTATTGATAGTAGGATTTTATATCCTTGTTTCTTCTGAAATGGAAGCTTTTTGAATCTAGGCTTATTCACTTAGATAATAACTTAATAGGAAGTGGATTTGATAGTGATTGTTTATAATGAGAAATACAATCTTTTCCAATTTCATTAAGTAGCAAAAAGTAAATGATAATGTTCCATAACTAACAGTTTCTATCATGGTTATGAAGTTAAAAAATTGGAAGATATAAATTAGAAAAAAAATCCCAAGCTTGTCCATGATTTTGCAAAGCTTTCCTAATGACATTCAAGCATTTCCCAACATAATTCTCAAGGCCTCCCTAATTTCAACTTTGTTTTAAATGATTAGGAGAAAAGAAAAAGGATACGTGCGTTTGGCCAACTTATTTTCTGCAAATTTATTTGCTTTTCACTTTGGAGACAAAAAGTGATTTAGCAAATAAACTGGCTTATAGTTAATTATTAGTTATCTATTTATTCCAAACAAATAGAATTGTATGTTGCTTACCTGTAAAGTTAGGTTGTTCTAACCACCAGCCATCACTTCCACAAGCTGACTTGGTTTCCTTCAAATACATTACAAAATAATATAAACTACACAAAGATGAGTATCATTATGTTCCAGACAATTATCAAATAACAGAATTAATCATGACTGTAATACTAGAAGCCCACTTGTCCACCCCTCTAAAGCAATTAAGAGACACCTACGGCCGCCCTTAAATTTCTTATCGCTTCTGACAAAAAAAATGAAACATTCTTTTACGAAGTTTTAGAAAACCGCTCAAAATGTTGGAAAAGTGTTAGGATTAAGTTTAAGTCGCCCATACTTGCACGGGTACACTACGCAATACCAACAAAGTTAACCTAAGGAAAGACAATAAAAAACAAAATATAAGAAGAGGAAACCTTTCAAGTGCAGACAAAAAACTTTTCAGGTGGCTCTTTTGCCATTCTTTTTATTTAGCTATAGTGGGTGTACAGTATACTATACCTTAAACTAAGTAAACATGTCAGCCAGAACTTTGACAGGATTAGAGGCAATGGAAAGTAATAAAAAGGCCAGTTTGATGTTGTTGAGCACCGAGGTTAGAAATCCTTTTCCCCACCCAGCTTCTACGGGGACAAAGAAGGAAATGGAAGGCCTCACATACCTGCTGGTGTGCCTGATTAGTGATTACCTCAGCTTGTCCTTTTGTAACTTACGTTTTCAAAATGGAGTAATTCTTACATGCTCTAGGAGCACCTAAGTTTTTTCCTTCAAAATGACCCCAAAGCAATTGCACAAAATGTTAGTGTACGGACACTCATGAGTGTGCACAGTGCACACAAATGGCCTTTCAGGATCATGAAGTTGGATGCATAGCTAAATAATGCCTCATATATTTGCAGCCATTACATTTAATCTGACATCTGAATATCTCACTTTTGAGAGTAATTGACTTCACAATTATGTAGTGTTTAACCCAGGGTGGAACTAGGATTTTTACTTTGGGGTGGGGTGAGAGATGCGAGACCAAACTATCACATTGATTCACAATTCAAGAAAAACTCAAAGTGACACGTGCACATAAGTCTTGGATTTTTAATTCCAAAGTGAGTCATAACTCATATATATATATATATATATATATGTATATATATATATTGCATACAAAAGCTCTATTTCTAAAAACTTATCTTTTATAAAAGCTTTACATTTTTCTAAACTCTATTGAATATACAAAAGTTTTCTACCTCGCTACAAGGAAGTGTCATAGCTGGGGCCCAATTATTTTCATTGAAGGGGGCCAAGTCTATATAAAAAAACTGGTGAGTCTTATATTTTCCTACTACTAATTAATTTTTAAAAATTCTGTGGGAGCAATCTCACCCCCCTCCCTATGTTAGACACGGTTCATCCCAGGTTTAACCAATATGACATAGTATTTTGAAGTTCCAACTGATGTGAATACTTCACACCAATATATACAAGTAAGCTAATATCAGAATTTATTGGTATGGAGCACCACACCACTATAATTCAAGAGTAACTAATAATTTTCTGGTGTTTAACTTTGTGCTTCACTAATGATCAATATCGGTTTTTAAGGAAAGTTTATGGGTATGGACTTGTTGGAGTATTATTAATACAGGGAAAAAAAGTTCCCCAAGTTTACTTAAAAATTATTTGAAGATAGACTTAGTGCATGAAACCTTGCACACCTAAACAAAGTTGCCTCATGTGATCCAGGTAACCTTGTGAAAGTACATCATGCAAATCAAAAGAATGAATGTTGTTGCTGTCCATTTAACAGCCCTTGTTTTCCTTAGAAAACTGTTGGTCCCAAATCCCAATGGAATAAAAAAGGAGCTTGCAGAATATATATAACCAGAAATGTATATGTATATATATATATATATATATATATATAGCACTTACAGGACAACAAGAATCACTGGTTAGGTAAGTTTGAACTTTGAAGGCTCGGAGGACCGCATGACATTGGTATGTGTTAGGATTATTGCTGCTAAGTGCTAACAATTCAATAATAATCTCATGCCTAGCTACCACATGAACCGAAGTTAATGGACTCTAGGTTGGCTTAACCAATGTAAAGGAAAGGAGCACTGAATTCCTCTTAAGTCTCCTCTAGTGGGTCCATCTAGCTAGAAGCCTAGAACCCTGAACTATTAACTTTTCAGTTGGTCACACCTAGAACTGCGACGATTGCCACCTTTTTATTCATTAACAAACAAAAAGAAAGAATCTCTGGAATAAGAAGAAGATGGGTCTTCGAAATGTTAAAGAAACGAATTCCCTTGATCAAGGGCCCAATGAACAGAGTGGGGTAGAGCAGAGATGAAAATGGGGCCATTTCAGTTATAAAATAGAGTCCACTGGCCATGTATACAGACGAGTTGCTCACTCAGTACAAAAGAAAATGAATAACAATTAAAATTTTTATTTTGTGTCAAAAACCTTGTAATTCAATGATATTGCTTACATACCAATTTAGAGAGAGGTCTGATGTAACGACCCCATTCCAACTGTGTAAATATTGTCTGCTATGGAACTCATGCTTTTGGCTAGAGTATGGCTCTGATACCATTTGTCCTTGTCTCAACTGTGTAGATATTGTGCTTTGGAAAGAACAAAACTGTGAGGGGTATAGGCCAGCGGGTGGGGTCATCACATCTCATAAAAGCATCTCGTAAAATACCCCCTTGCTCTACAGCTACACTACCTTGTTGTAACTCAGTAACTGAAACTGTGAATATACATAATCGTTTAATCAACAATAGAAAGTAAAACGACCGTTATGTGGTTAATACCAAATAGTGAAAGGCTCTTGTTAAAGGTATCAAGCCCAATTATAATCAAGGCCCAAGCCCAATCCTTATGGTGCAAAATCAAGAATCCCAATTCGTACTTATAGTACAATTCAATTAACTATGGTTTATTGTAGGGTTAATTTGGAGTTTAAACAACTCTAGGAAGTGAAGATGTGTTTTACTTCTTCACAATCTTCGCCTTTTTTTTGGCCTTCTGTTCCATACTTCCAGGCTTCCAGGAAGCCTACATCAGATTCGTTCCAAAAAATAAAATAAAAATCAAGCCTTGTTCAATGTACCGCCGCTGAAGCCTTACCGAGATATTGCAACTTTGCTGATCAAGCTTTGCCTTGAACTGCTGTCGCCTTCAAACATGTGAAAGCCCAAATGTTGCAAATTGACAAAATTATGGCAAAGCGGGGCCCATCCACTTGGAATTTCAAAGCATGATTCAAGTCTTTCTATGCCTATGACAACCACGTGTTGTTGAAGATGCTTATGGTTTTCAAGGCTTCAAAGACCATTGAACTTTAAGCTAAAGTTATGTCCTGCTGCTACTCCTATGATTAAATTGTTGTTGGGTTTTTGACCGCTCAACTTATGCATGCTCGCAGTCAACTTCACAAACACAACTGCTAATATGGACCATCTTTATTGCTCTAAGTCGGCTTTTATATGTTGAAAGTTTCTATGGCCTCTATTATTGCAAGATCAAGGTTGTCTTTGTCACCATCACTGCCTACTCTGTTGGATCATCCTAATTTATTCTTTGTCATGAAATACATATGAACAACCTCGAAGATCTTGGTGATTACAGCTTCGTTGATCGGTAGCCTCATATATAGTCTCTTCTCTTTTTATCATGCGGGTTCATCACACCTCTAATTCGTAGCCCTACAAGTATAATGTGCACCACTCTTCATTGAAATCTCAATTATTGGTGCATTTGGATTTCATTGAAGCCTTTAATCATCGCATGCATCTCACCAATTATTGCTCTATTTAAATCGGGTCACATGAATTAACAATTTTATATTTAGGTTCAACATCTTGGACATTATTAACTCAAGTCACGTACTTCTTCACAACGTTTAGTGTAGTCATCCTTAGGCCATAGCAGCCCCCCCTTGGTCAGTGATGCACCCTTCCTAATCCCGTATTATCTTCTGGCATTCATCAAATGTTGTAGTTCATTGTCATACACAATTCATTCCCCATCCATGTTGGCCATTCATGGTCATCTTTTTCAATAAAAATTTGAGGCATCTTCACTTTCCAAACTCAAGTTGTCTTCAAGCTTCCACTTTGAGTTTAAGTGGGTGCTAAAGGTATCAAGTCCATTCATAATCTAGACCTAAACCCAAACCTTGATGTGCAAGTCAAGAATCCTACTTGGAGTACAAGTCAATTAACTGTTATGATTAGTTTAGGATTCAACCTCTTATAAATAATACCCCTCATTGTAACACAAGAATTGGGATTACCCCTCATTGTAACACAAAAATTGGGATTATAATGAAGATATGGTTGTCAAAGGCTTTCCTCCATAAATATAGGCTGTAATTTTTGTGTTTTCTCATTCTCTCTATTCCCTCTTTTATAATTTCAAAAATTCTAACAGCTCCATATGCTTTGAGATGAAGTATTTTTATGGTGATTTTTTACAATAAAATAAGTAAATTTAGAAAATAAAAATATGTTTTTATTATTTGGTTGAGAACATGAAATTAATATTTAGTGTTTACTTGCTCTGAAAATTCCCATGTTGAAATTAACAAAAACAGACAACAAGTCCATGATTGTAATAGCAGAGAAGGTATAACGAGGTAAGGGGAAGGGGGAGGAGCAGAGGTGGTTAACTACTGTTACTGAGATCAACATCTGTACTTACATATCTCATATTAAAAGTAACATTACATGATTTTATCATTCCAAGTTTTGGATCCCAAAAAATAAGCCTGCAGGGATGTGGGAATACATAGACATGCACAAGAATGTAATTGTTTGAGGTATTGTTTCTTATTGAATACCAAAGCGATTCTTAAAGGCATACCTAAACACGTTGGTACTCTGTTCTGCATGCATTTTCCCGTCTATATAGTCCTACATGATTCCAATACTAAAAGTCCCCCAATCAAAGGGCATAAATCCGATCAACTTCTGAGTTGGAGAATTCAGATTGCGGCCACGAGTTGGACATGCTCCTACTCTTGTCCCTCTTCCTCATTGAACGATTCCTCTTAGACTTCACCACATAATAAGTCATGGTGCCAAGAACCCCGGCCATTATTGCTCCCCCCACAACTGTAACCAAAATCGCAGCCCATTCATGCTTCTTCCCAACCACAATATATGAGGAGGCCATAAATGCCACCGAAGTGCACACAGAAGCCAACCACATCAACTTGTTAATTATCTCCACTACCCGTTTTTCTGCTTTTGTCTCACCTCTAACCAGTGTAATTTGAACAACCACAACAGCCAACGATGTAAAAAGTGCAATGGCATTGGAGATGAAGAAAATTTTAAAAGAAATTGAGTTTGCCACCACGGCCGAACCATCATCATTATCCCCACCAGGCAAAGTGAAAATAGCTGCAAAGGCAACTGTGGCAAATAGCACAGCCACCACAGTAACTGAGTTAGTGGCATTGTTGATACCTTCTCGGTGAAGTTTCCTGAGCTCTTTAGAAATATTATGAACATTTTTGTTAGTTTTCCTCGTTTGTTCGAGCTGGATATGAACATCTTTCTTAATTTGAGTCACAGTTGTCCTCAACTCATCCCTTGGTTGGTTCAGTTCATTAGCTCTGAGAGCACCATATTTCGAAAGGCAGTCCTTTATATCTGAAGATTCTTCAGAAAGGGGAAGCTCTACAGCTATGTCAAGAGCTGTTTTGTGGTCTCTGGTCAGTGCATTGACATTAGTGTCAGGTAGTAATAACAACTCAGTCACTATCTGCAAGGAGAAAAGGAAGGTCAGTTCCAGGACAACTCTTTCCCCCCTAAATATATATATGCAGACTTCAAATAATATAAAGCATGCAAAACTGGAACAAGCAATCAAGTGAGTTATCTGTCATGCCTAGAGAGGAGTGGGGGTGCATCATTATATAATTTACTAACTTGGCATAAATGGAAAAACACAGAAGTCGGATAATTTTAGTCTAATATAGTGGTGCGGACACAAGGTACTAGCCCCCAATTACACGCATGTATGGGAGGAAGAGCAAAAAAAAGACGGTCCAACTTGTGGCCTTATGGATGGAACCTGTTAATAATTAGGCTTGAGATTAAGCAAGCCCAAGCATTTAATAATTAGGGTTTCTTTATTGTAAGACAGTTTTAAGAATTATAAAAAAACGTGTTTCTTTTACATTGGTGCCAACTTCAGTTTTTGCTTGGTGCTGACTTCAAGCAGCCCTTAGGTGCTGACTCTTAGGGTTTATTTTGTTGTTTATTTGTTTCATTGAAATAGTGTGGTTGTCCTACGTCATATAGGCAATTATTGTGACTTGGTTCAATTCAAATATAGTGAATTCAAATTCAAAGGAAGAAAAACTTTAAGAAAAATAATCATGATATACATGAGAGAAGCAATTAACACATACTAGTTTTCCTGCCGTGGTGTTAAAATATGAGGAAAACATTTGAGGTGCTAAAATAGGAGGAAAACATTGATGGTAGAAGACCAAAGCAACATGATATTTTTCATCTTTCAGAATACAATTAATGCCCAAGAGAAACAATAAAGAATTTGTGACAAGGTAAGATGTACTTACTTTACACTACATTGGCAAGTAAGCATAACTTCATTACAGAGATATTAATTGCATAGTTTGAAAGAGATAAGATCCAAGCTACACACTTGCAGAGATCAAGTGGCATGCATTTGGACATTGGAAAAATTCAAAGGAAGTAGTAGATAATGCATGTAAAAGAAAAGTTGGTACTAGAAAAGAGAGAGTAGTTTGATTAGAAACAAAAAAGGATGAAAGACACTTATTTAAAACTTTAGTTTTAGGCTGACACTAGGCATCAATTTGATTTAAAGCCATTGACTATAATTTAAAATATACGGTTTTTATTATTATTATTTATATGTAGAAGATACAAATATTATTAGCATTCAAAAGATATGTGAACAATTGAATCTCTCAAAGTATACACTTCTAATTCTAAACAAAAAAAGTGCAGCATCACCAGAAGAAGCACCTACCTCTACTCGCTTTTTCCTTGTGGCGACATGTAACGCTGTATTGCCAAATTTATCAGGAAGCATAACAATTGCAGCATCAGCATCAAGAAGCAATTTTACCACCTCACAGCTCTGCCCTTTTACAGCCATATGCAGAGCGGTCTGCCCCTTCTTGTCAGTCCTTCGTGCCAACTGTGGATCTTTGGCCAGCAATGCTTCTACAATGCCAAGATGCCCTTGTCGGGCAGCCAAATGCAATGGATTTTTCCCATTAGACCGAGAGATTTCCAACAAGCTACAATCCTTTGACAGTAGTTCTTTAACTACTTCTGTATGGCCTCTTGCAGCTGCAGATATAAGAGGAGTTGCATTTGATGGGCCGATTGTTTTGCTGAGCCCAGGGCGATCCTCTAGTAGCACCTTTACAATGGCTGTAACAGAAGAATCATTATCAGTGCACTGTCAATTGTATAGAAACCAGAGATTTTGCAACTAGTAGCATATTTTACATATTTAGTCATTCTGACATTCAATCTTGAAGACTGAAGCAGAAATCAGGGCCAAAAGCAAGAAAACTAAAAAAGTGGAATTTCAAATAGTAAGGGGCTGATTACATTCCACTTGAGCTCACCATTTCTTTTTGGTAAACGATATAATCTTCTAAAAGTAAACACATATAAGCTAATACCGAACCAAACGCCACAGAGAACCTTCATAACTGTTAACTTGTGTAAACATGTGCTCTATAAATTTTCAATTTTGATATCTATCCATACATAGGCATTTAAAGGACAACTACAAAGAAATCTTTTTTCTCAGTTAACAAACTTGGTATTTCATGAAGTTGCAAGTTGCTACTTTAGAAAGCATGGACACGGACACGGACACAGGTACCATGCGGTGACATGAGCAATAACGGCCGGTACAACACTGGTATGACAAAGATACCACACCCTAAATGAAGTGTCCGTGCTACTACTTCTCTTAATTGCAATCAAACAGAGCCCAACTGTGAATTACCTTATATAAACCTTCTACAATTACCAAAAGTAATGCATTTATACCCATATAACGGCATTCATTGAATAAATGCCACATCTCTAACAAACCCAATACCTATATAAGCTTAACTTTCAACTTTTATAATCTTTACCATAATTCAAACTACAAAAAACCCACAACAAAAATTCATAAACCACATAATAAAAAACAAGATAAAGCTACTTGATCCATTACCATGGTGCCCTTGACTTGCAGCTATGTGCAACGGATCAAACCCAGACCGGTTCTTCTTCGTAAGAGTTTCTGTACTCGAATACTTCAACAATTCCTCCAAAATATCAAGGTACCCTTTCTCTGCCGCCGTATACAGTGCCGTCTCTCCCAACTCATTCACTTCATTCACAACCGCAGCCCGGACCTCCTTGACTTCGGCATCAAATTCCGCGCCGCTAAAAGTATCCATCACCTGCTTATCGATATCTTTGAGTATCTGCTTCACGGCGGCCAGATCGCCCCGCTGCGCCGCCAGGTGGAGCTCCGTGTCGTTGTGCCGACCAGTCACTTGCTTCACGTACTTCTTCTTCCCGGCTTGATCGATCCGCTTGCCGGAATTGGATAGGACTAAAGCCGGAGCCGTGGCCGTCGCCGATGGAGACGGAGACGGCGATGGCGAAGGCGAAGGCTCGGCAAGAGGGTTTTGAGTCGATGATGGCGCTGGAGTCATCGTCATCGTCAGTCCCTTCTCTAAGTCTCTCTCACCTCCTGTTACTATTCAACAAAAATTAGCAACCACAAAGTCAAAATACAGTACCTAACAATTTTCTTGAAATCAAGACGATCGAAGTGATTGAAGAGAGAGAGAGAGAGAGAGAGAGAGAGAGAGAGAGTACCTTGTTCGATTTGTGACGCCATGGTTGAATTGGAAGAGAAAGTGGAAACCCTAGGGAGTTTGCTGTTAAGCTTAGTAGGTCATCCAGAGAGAGAGAGGGAGAGGGGGGAAAGATGAGGTGTGAGATTGAGAGAGAGAGAGAGAGAGAGAGGAAATAAAAGTAAGTGGACAAAGGAAAAAGGAGAGGAGAGGAAAGTGCAGAGAAGGAGAGGGAGAGGGAGAGGGAGAGAGAGAGAGAGGATGCGTTGGAAGTTCGAGTAAGAAAAAGGCTTTTTGGAATATTTGTTTCTTTCTTTCTTTCTTACTGACGAAAGATGAATAGACCATTGCTGTTTGAGCTTTTACTGCAGTCAACAAAGAAACTGGTTCACACTTCACCACAGTCTACGATACTTTTTCTGTACAGTGAGGACAATCCATGCAGTTGCCGCGAAATCGCTAGTAAATAAAAATAGAAGCTTTTTTACACTTTAGACTTTATTGTGGCCGTCCGCGGGTTTAGTTTCTAATTTCTAAAAAGTCGTTTACTGTTTATGTTAGGTAAAACAACTGATAACACGAGCGACGGAAAAAAGAGCAATGAGCCAAAAAAAAATCTCAAAACTTTTGCCCAACTTGAAAAATTATTAGATAGGTCTGAAGTATCATAAATGTGTATTTTTTCTTTTCATATAAATAGTAAATTTTATCATAAATTTAATTTATCATTCATATGAGAAGAGGGAATATACATTTATGATACTTTAAAAAAATACAATAATTTTTCGTGTAACTTACTCACTAATCACGTGGTAAATTGCAGCAAAATTTGCAATAAAAGGATTTAGAAAGTTAGTTATTGCTTTTTTTTTTTGTAAAAAATACTTGTAAATTAATTAACCAACAAATTAAAAAATTGGGTTAAAATAGTAAATTGGCAAAAGAAATTAGTTATTGTTTTTTTTTACTGTAAAAAATACCCCTACCTAGCACTTAAAAATGAGGTTAAAATAGTAAATTGACAAAAATAATAAATTCATACTTCTATGTTAAAATGTCTTCCTACTTCTAATAAACTCGTTGATTTAAATTCTTACATCTACTCATTAACTTTCTACAAAATAGGACAACTCTTTTGTTAATATTAAAACTCCTCCGATCTACAAAACTCACCCATGTATTCATCACACCCTTAGATTTATTTATTTATTTATTTATTTATTTTTTTTGTGATTGGAAAAAGTAGAAATATCATATTATAATAAACCATATCATTTATTATGGTTTTAATAATTTCTAAAGATAAAAAAAAAAAAAAAAACTACTTATTATTGTTGGATCTAGAAATTAATTAACTTTAATAAGTTGTGCTTATGTGTTTTATATCATATAAAAAATTTAATTCTATTTATTTATCTATACTGTTATTTAAGCGGCTGCACCTGTTTGGATTGGATTTTTTTTTGTTCCAAAATACCCCTACACCCCTAGGTTTAAGTAGAGACAAAATTAAAGGATAGTCTGGTAAAAATACATGTCTAACTTGCACTAAAATATTGCCTACAAAATAAAAACACTCTTCTACTAATCCACTTCTTCAAAGTAACTATACGTTTATCAAAAAACAAATCTAAATATACTCCTAGGTTTAAGTAGAGACAAAACTAAAGGATAGTTTGGTAAAAATACTGTTCAATTTTTTTGGTAAAATAGAAACACTTAATAATTTCTTTCATTATAATTTATCCAAAAACATTTATTATAATTTATGAAAGGCTCTATATTTTTTTGCATTTATTATAATTTAGAGCATTTATTATTACAAAAAAAAACCTAGAAATGTGATGAAAACATTATTTCACCACACATTATCACACATAATACTCATCACACCCCTATATTTTTTTTTATGATTGAAAAATATAGTAATCCTATCCCTAAACTTTTACAAAAAAATTGAAGAGCCTTAGTTTAATATAATTAAACTATAGTGCAAATTTCTGAATTTATCAAAATAAAAATAAATTTATATATATATATATATATATATATACATATATTTGATGGATTAAATTGATTTAAAAAATAATAATTCACCCAAAACAACCTGAATTTTGAACTCAAATTCCAATCCATCAATCCATGAAAACGAACTTGAAGTATCGAGGGTTGGATCGATTCCGCTGGTTGATGGATCAACATTAAGTTATAACTTGGAAGTTACAACTGCTTAGTCCCTCTTTGTTTATGATAGTCTGATAGATGATAGAACTTTGTCTTTTCGATCTTTGCTAACTTAAGTCAACAATACAATCCCTTAGTCTTCACTACTCTACAGTACAATCCCTGCCGTTGCTGTGAAATGACTTCAAAGAGCATCAAAGTTGTGCCAAAAATTTAGTAATCTGACACCATAAAAAGCTAATTTATCTAATTTATTATGAACAAAGTTTAGTTATAAAATTGTTTGTAGTCTTATGTTACAACCTTACTCAATATCTTTTTATTAGAAATGAATTTTGACAAATCCACCATCAAATTATATTTTATTCTTATATCTTCCATTCTTACAAAATTTTTAAAAATTAAAGATCAATAGTTATGTCATTAATAAATTATTTAAATTATAAGTTTTTGTAATTTAAAATTATGCATAAAATATAAGCTTGTAAATTATATAGTAAATAATATCCGATTGACACAGAATTTGACATGTGTATTGAAGGCGTAAAGAATATGCAATTTGATAGTTAGATTTTTAAAATATGTAATAATATTTCATTTTATTGAGCAGAGTTGTAACCTTAGGCTACAACCAATTTTGTAACTAATTTTTTTTTTTTACAATCTCACTTAAAAAAAAAAAAAAAAACCTCAACAAAAGTGGTTTTATTTTAGCATTCAACACAATAAAATAATATAAACAACACAATAAAACAATATATCTACTACAATAAACAATAACTACCATTATCATCATTACGAAATAATATATCTTTTAATAAAATATATATTGTTTTTCTTAACCATTGTAGCTACATTGCACAACCATCTTTGGCTGTGCATTGTAACTCAGCTACCAAAAAATTTGGCTTTTCCTTCACTGATGCATCCCACTTTTGTTATATTTGATTGATAAATTTAGCATTTTAGCAATTTGCCTCCATCAATACTAATACTCTAACAAAGGCTTACACTTAACTGTGACGAGTATACTCTTTGGTGAGACAAAATTCTCCTTCCTCTCTCATAAGTGAGCTTAAGAGCATTCACGTAGTCGTAGTATTTGTAAAATAAAAAAATAAAAAGTTTCACATTTTGCCTAATCAATCCCCAAAATCTTGCACATCATTATGAATAATTGTGTAAAAATTATTCACAATTATAGTAATCATATAAATCTACATTGATACTATTTATTTTGAAGTAAATGAAAGTAATTGTGTGTGAAGGAAGAGAAACATTTTAAAAAATCAAGAAAATATGATATTTTAATGAAATAGAGTTTAAAATAGATTATTTGATGATCGTATTTTTGAAAAATTGTTATATAAAATAGAAAAAATAAGTTTTTATATTAAAACAAACATTAATTTTTGCAGGACTTGATATGAATGTTGTGCGCGCCCAAAAGCAGCGATTGGGCCTGAGTGATGAATTGGGCTCACAATCTATTTATATTGTGGGCTTTTGGTGTTTCCTGCAATGAGGCGACTCCTTGTTTGGCAACCCAGGAGCTCCTGTCTCTCCTCTTTTTCTTCCTCCTCCTTCTTCTTCCCTTTTTCTTTTCAGCCCCCTTTCCTTTGATCCCCCCTCTGCTATTTATAGTCACAGCTTATTGGATTGCTGAGGTCATCTTCTTGCTCAGTGGATGAGGAGGTCCAATGTAATTCCCTCTAAGTGGATGGGTAGTTATGAGTGTAAAGAGAACTAAGGTGGCATTGGAACTTGACTCCACCGCCATGTCCGTTTCCCGTCAAAAAGATTTCTACAGTGACGGGGCGTGGTCCGGCATAGACAATCTCGGGCGGCGATCAAACAGTCTAGTGGCACCGGAACTTACAAGGTCGGTAGACTTGATGCCCGGGGCGTTCGCCCGGCACGGCGAGGTTCAATAATACCGAGCATGTCTCTGGTGGACCTGCTTTAGCCTTTAGGGTGCCCGGTGCACGTCAGGTTGGTACGGAGCAAGCCCGTTTGGGCTGATCAGCGTTGGGACTTTAAGGGGACAGTCGTTCTCGTGGGCCTATGGGCAGATGGGCCTGGATTTAGGGATGGCAATTTAGATCCGACCCGCGGATACCCGGCCCGGCCCGACCCTAATGGGCCGGATTTTACCCGGTCCGATAAAGAATAGGGTCGGATATGGGTTTTTAAAAAAAAAACCCGAAGCGGATCCGGGTCGGGGCCGGGTTTTTTAAAAAAATCCGAAACCCGACCCGAAACCCGGCCCGGATAAAAACCCGGTTATATTAAATTACTAAACCCCCTCTTATATATATATATATATATATACACACACACATATATATTCATATATATATATATATATATCATATTAGTAACCTTGTGGACTTGACTAAATGGGTTTGAATCTAGAAAAAAAATTGTAATTGGCTTCAAAATTTTTTTTTTTTTTGGTTGGGCTAGATTTGGGCCCAAGAGATAAACGGGGCCCGCGGGGCCCGTGGAGCCCGGCGGGGCGGGTTTGGGCCCCAGAAAAAAAACCCGATTAATAATCGGGCCGGGTTCGGGTCTCGAGTTTTGCCCCGCGGGTCGGGTCCGGGTATGTAAAAACCCGGCCCGAACCCGACCCGTTGCCATTCCTACCTGGATTAGGACCTATGCAGGTGGTCATTCTCGTGGGCCAACGGGCGAATGGGCCAGGAAGGATGATGCCCGCACAAATGTCTTATTTCTTAAAATTTGATTAAAGGAATAATTAAAACATTCATTAAACCTAGAACATTTTAATAATTTAATTATGTTTAAAAATTAATTGGCTGTTAAAATAATTTTAGACACTCCATTGCTAAAAAATTCATCACTACTAAAAATAATCAGATGAAAATAACCAAATTTTTTAGTCTCAACAGCAACGTTTCCCTTTTTTGCTTTGGGCAATGACATGAGTTGATTATAATAAGTAGCTACAGTGACTCCAAGTCTCGGCGACGAATATTTTTTTATGATTATGGTGTATTTTAAGTCAAGTAGTAAGAGTTACATGCTGTGTACATATGGCACATAACTAAAATTATGTTTTAAAAATACAATTTCAGTTGAAGTGGGTGTGGCAATATACAACTCACTGTGTGCAACAATAATTTACTTTTTAGCTCCTAATTGAAATGAGATGCAATTTACTTTTCAGGTAGAAGCCTTCACAAGTGAACTTCCACAATGGGAAAGATCAGAAATATTTCAGTCAACATGCTGGATGAGATACAGTACGGGGCATGAATTATTAACTGTGCGTTTGGACGCTGATGAAAAAACTAAACTATTTTACTATTAAGTTTATTTTTTCAATTATTTATGAGCTTCATTGTATTTTTTGTTATTATTTATAGGTTTTATTGTACTATTTTAATTAACTTTTACTTATATTTACAGTACTTTTAACAAAAAATTTTCAGTTTCAGTAAAATAATGGCCGATTTGGTAAAGGAGTTTGAGTAATATTGTTTATATTTATTGAAATATATATAAGTAAAATGGTATATAAAAATACGTATAATATTGTTTAGAAATTGAAAATATGGGTTTAAGATGCACTATCCAACGGGCCTAATATGTCCAAGGAGATCCAAAAAGTAAGTAGTTACAAGTCAGAGAGTTGAAGGTCAAACTTGTAGTCTGTAGCTTCAGGCTTCTGATGCAACTCGAACATTGAGGGTCCCTTTGGCCTGAATTTCCTAGAAATTGTACAAAGAAAATTAGAAAGGGAGACAAGGAGTTATATTGATGTTTTTGGCATATTTCTACTTTCATTACTGCTTTAAACCTGTCTTCCACTTCCACTAGATGTTTGTCATTTTCATCATCCGAATATAAGGTTTGGAAAATATGCCTCAATTGTGAGAAATTGTGGGATGTAGCCGCAGATGCTTAATGGAAATGATCAACTATGGTAACTTATAATATCTCCGGGCAGGGTTTGTAATGAAATGGTGTCACAAACTCACAGGACAATAGAAGCCAGTGATTTCTTCTCTGATAAAAGAAACCTCTATTTAAAATTAAAGTGAATAGTGAAGTGCTTGAAAAAACTCTACACATCATGGGCTATTTATTTATATATTAAATTGTACACGTATGAACCTTTAAATTTACGGGTAATTTTGATTTTGCCTCTTAAAGTTTTAAAATTTAACGATAGATAACATTTGAATTAAAGTCCTTCTGTTAATAAAATAGTTATTAAATGCCATTTCAACTCAAACCGACACAATTTTAGAGGTACTAAAATTACGCATCAATGGATTCAGATTTTCTAGAGTTCCTAAGATACTCTACGAAATAGAGTTCTTTTAATTTTGACCTCTCATTTAAAATTCAATGGTTCAGATTATACCATGTCATTAATTCTTAAACAAATCCTTAAAAATAGATTCCACATCAGCTATTAAAATGGACATATCACATTTTGAATTTATTTTTAGATAAAAAAAAAAAATTTAAAAGTCAGATCTGAACCAATCTCTCTGCACCAACAACACCAAACTTTTCTCCGGCGAGATCTGAGCGCCGAAATGAATAGAGAACTGGGTGGAATTGGCATGGCAGAGGGATTGAGGCTTCTGCAATTTGAGAATTGCCAGACGCAAACCTCCACATTTTCTCAATATATTCCCTTTGAGATCGGTTGCCTCTTGTTCTGCTATTTGTGCCTCCTTAAAGAACAAAATCTCCTCATCCGTCATTCTTCGTAATCTAATTAAGTGGTAGAACAAGGTTTGGCTTCAAGGGAGGCAATTTTTAATCTTGCGTGGAAACAGTTAGTACTAACCAAATCCCTATACTTGAGAGTCCACACACATCTGAAACTTTGAAAAAAATTTCGAGTGTCCTGACATCTACAACTATCAAACAACAATTCTTACTAGAGAAATCCAGTAGCTTCAATTTCAGTTCATAATGAGATAAATTTTCATACAAGAACTCCCAGTCACATGTAAGCTGTGTTAAGATGTTTATTAAAATTTCTTTAGATTCAAAGTTCACAGAGAAATTGAACCAAGCACGGCCATGGAAATGATGCTCAATATCTGTTGCGTTATAAACTGTTCTATTCATTCCGGCACTCATATCTCGCTGGAGAAAAGTTTGGTGTCGTTGGTATTGGCATGGCAGAGAGATTGGGTTCAGATCTAACTTTTAAAATTTTTTTAAACTAAAAATAAATTCAAAATGTGACATGTCCATTTTAATAGCTGATGTGGAATTTATTTTTAAGGTTTTGTTTAAGAATTAATGACATGGTGTAATTTGAACCATTGAATTTTAAATGAGAGGTCAAGATTTAAATAACTCTATTTGGTAGAGTACCCTAGGAACTCTAGAAGATCTGAATCCCATGATCATGATCAATATGCTTTTTATTAATCCTTATAATTATTATTTTTTTCTTGCACATCTTTTCTTATTATATTGGGGGCTCTCTGTGTGTCCCCTTCAGCCTTTGCCACTACCATTCAATTTTGCCGTCACCACTTTCGCCACCATTGCTTGGTTTCTCCTTTGCCATCTTTATCGGGTTTTTTATTGACATAGACAAAACTATGTAGTTTAAATATATTTAAACTACGACATTTTAGGATGGGTTGGCATTTAATGCGCATCTCATCCACAACAAATTTATATATATATATATATATATATATATATAATAGGTGAAGCAGAGAGAAACTTCAATTAGAATTCTAATCTATTGTTGTGCCACGTGTCAATGTAAATATGAAATTGGAGTTTAATTTGTAATTCCGATGTGCTTCTTTTTTTTCCTTTTTCTATACTCATGTATTTTTAGGTTCACCTCCCTTTTCCACACTCATGTATTTTCAGATTCATCTTCCTTTTTCGGTTCACCTTCTTTTTTTGGTTCACCTCCCTTTTCCGGTTCACCTTCCTTTTCCAGTTCACCTCCCTTTTCTATATCCACGTATTTTCAGGTTCACCTCCCTTTTCCACATGGAATTTCAAAAGAATTTCTTGGTATCAATGATGCATGTATTTGGGTATTTTTATATCTTATATAAGAAGAGGTCTCCAAATGTTTCAATTGTACTTGTCTTTACAATTTTCATGGTCCTGGTTTATGCTCTGCAAAATGAATTTCAACCATTCCTAAGGTTTGATTACTGCTTTCTTTCATCTACCTATACTGTCGTTCCTTTTTGTGTAAATTTTTTATTATTTAATTATATAATTTTGTGGTTTTCCTATGATTGATGTTGTATGTTTATTGTCTTTCATCTACCTATACTTTTTTTCTTTTTTGTCAATAATTTTTATTGTTTAATTATAAAATTGTTTTGTTTTCCTATCATTGATATTGCATATTTCTTTTTTTCATAACACGTTATCAGCACGAGTCTCTACCCAATTTCGAAAGGAAGTTGTAAACCCATTATTCTTCAAATATCAAAGATTATTTATGTAGTTTTCTCAACTCACTGTAAGTTTTCTTTTAAGGAATAAGTATTTATCCTATTTGCTTGTCTTTATGTTTTATGCTCGTAATTTTAGTGATTTTTAATTGATAAAATTTTTTTTATGAGATTCATGTTATTCTATTATTATATATTGTTATGAGATGCACTTTATGAGATTCATATTTAATTGATTAAAATATTTTGTTAAAAATAGTTTGTGATAAAGTAACTTAATCATAGTTATATGTACCATGAATGAATCAACTTTGAATATATATGTCTATGTAGCATTCTTTCATTAGAATTTTGTATGATAAAAATATTTGTTTAAAAATTATATAATGCTAAGTTTTATTAAACACGAATAAACTAAGTATTTTAAACATGACTAAACTCATGATTAATAAATAAATAAATAAAAAACAAAACCAATAGTATCACTTAAATAATAAAATGTAATATATTTATTGGTTTATTAAATTATATCCATTCCCGTGCGGTAGCATGAGTTACATACTAGTTATATATAAAGGTGTAATTCTAAAGGAAAGGTAATGTTGGGGTGTGAATCAAAATTTGAAATTTTAAGGGACAAAATTAATATTATACCAAACTTTAAGAGTGTAAATAGCAATTTAGACAATTAGAAAAATTCAATCAATGGGATAATTGGGGTTATTAAGTAATTTCGAATCACTTCTTCCCTTTTTTTATTTTTTATTTTTTGAAAGAAATATTGTATGAAAAAAGAGTAAAACTCAAGTATATAGAGTAAATTATAATTTAAACCCCATATTTTACGGGTGGTCTCAAATTGAATGCTATAATTTCAAAATTTTCAAATCAAACTCTAAAGTTTATATTTTTCACAAATTAAACTTTATAATTTCTTGGGTTCCAAATCAGACCTTAGATTAGGTTTGATTAGGGAGTTAAATTAATACAATTTTAAAAGTTCATGGTTTAATTAAAACAAATAAAGATGTAGGATTGAATTTATAATAGTCTTAATTGTCATGGTTTAATTTGAAAATTTTGAAACTATAAAATTATCGCCCCCACAATTATATGGTTAAGCTATAATTTGTTCTAAAAAAATTGATAATATATTAGAAATAAGCCATTTATTTCGAATAAGCTCATGGCCAAAAAGATCACAATGGCTTGCAAATTGCAATGGTGCATTGTATATGTTTTGTTTGACTAAGGAATCATTACTAATATCTATGTTTTAATGGAAAATTCTTAGAGGTATTTTTGGAGAATAAATAAATTGTGTTTCCTCCTCTTACATTCATAATGAATTCTATTATGACTTTTGTGGGGACCCGAGGACCAAAGGACCCCAGGACCAATGAATAGTTTACAAGAAATCCTGTTCGGGATGGGGACCAAAGACCCGAGGAACTTTCGGCAATTGGCGTAAGCACTAAAAATATCTGGAAGCATTGAATGCTGAAGATAGAGCTTCCTGACTGCATTAAATGAAAAAGTAGCAGCCTTATCAGTGACATTAATAAGGAAATGACCTGAACAATGTAGTTGGCAGCTAGATAACTTACTACCACCATCTTCTGCCAAAGAGGGACACAAGTGTCACCAGATGGAAGTGGTTAGGTGAAAGATGAAGGGTTGAGATGACAAGAGTAAGAGGTATAAGTAGGAGGAAGAAACACACAGAGAGGGGGATGGGAAATGAAAAGGAAAAAGAAAAAGAAAAAAAAGGACTGGGACCTATAAGAAGCATTAATAACTTGTGACATTCCGGAGGAGGTTTATAATCTAGGAGTCCTCGGGGCATACTTGTTCATTGTTGTGTTGTTCCCTCTCTACAAATTTTTGTTGTTATGGGCCATAGACCATAGTGGGCTTTAGCTTTTTATCGCTGAAATGTGGGCTTTGGCTACACCGTGGGATTTTGGTCCTTACAATTGGCGCCATCTATAGGGTCAACAAGGTGGAACGTGCTGTCTTGAGGATAAATGGCAAGTGCAAGCCAAGATAGGGAGGAGTCAATAGGTTCGCAGAGTGAAAATCATCAGAGGAATGATACTCCAAGTATAGTGGTGGAATCACATCCTAGTGGTCAAGCACGGAGAAGTCTTTCATACACTGGAGATTGAGCCTTTCGTGATGAGGACATACGGAGGATGTAGTCGGAAATAGATTATTTACGAAGAAAATTGAAGCGAAGGTGAAATGATAAACGGAGTCCCTCATCTTCGTCCAGTGATAGTTCGGAGTTCACTAGAGAGAAAGGTGATCGTCAAAGGTCCAAATCTCCTGCTGATAAATCCCACCCTGGTTCAGGTACGTTGAATAAGTCTAAGAGAGGCGGGCATAAACGTGCTGGGAGATGGTCATATCAAGGCACGGAGAATGATGCTATGAGTAAAGCCTTGAGATAGATTTCCAAATCTCCATTTGTGAAATGGATAAATAGGGCAAGATTGCCCCACAGATTTTTCCAACCCACGTTTGCTATTTATAATGGTAGGACTGACCCTGTGGAGCATGTAAGTCACTTTAACCAAAAGATGGCAGTCCATTCGGATAATGAGAAGCTGATGTGCAAGGTTTTCCCTTTCAGCTTAGGACCAGTGGCTATGAGATGGTTTGATGATCTGGAGGAGGGTTCATTGGAATCTTTTGAGGAATTTACAAAGGCGTTCGGCGCATGATTTATAACATGTAATAGAGTCCTAAAGCCTTTAGATGCGTGTTATCAATGGCAATGAGGGAATGCGAGACTTTTAAAACTTATTCCGATAGGTATTGGGAGACCTATAATGAGATTGATGGCGATGTGGAAGATGTCGCGGTAAGAACCTTTAAAATGGGGCTCCCAACTAAACATGGGCTGAGAAAGTCTCTGATAATGAAAACTGCTGTGAATATGCGCCAACTCATGGATCGCATAGATAAGTATAAACGGGTGAAAGAAGACCAGATTCAGAGTAAGGGTAAAGTAAAAATGTTCCCGGAGAAAAAGGACTCACGGGGTAAGGGTTATCAAGGCAATCAACCTAGGAGAGATTTCTTGGGTCATTCACCCCTACCAAGGACGCCCACGGTTAATGCATTATTCAAAGAGCCAATATATCAAATATTAGAGAAAATATAGAATGAACCTTATTTCAGGTGGCCTAGTAAGATAAATGGAGATGCATCCCAGAGAAACCAGAGCATTCATTGTCATTACCACCAAGATAAAAGGCATACCACAGAGCAATGCAGGACGTTGCGCGATCATTTGAACCAATTGGCTAGGGTGGGAAAACTCAATCACTTCTTGTCCCAACTGGGAGGACAGTTGCAGCATAATGGAGGTGTTTGACTTGATAATGCTGCTCGGCCAGCACTAGGCACCATCAATGTAATTTTAGCAAAGCCAGGGGGAGAATGCGTAACACCTTCTAGGATCATGTTTGTACGGTGTAGCTTGGAGGATGGGGCAGAAGAGTTAGGTAATCAAACCAGTAAGAAGATGAAGTTGACGCTAATTCCTACCTTGGGATTCTCCGAGGAGGATAAAGAGGGAACATTTCAGCCGCATGATAATGCTCTAGTGGTCACTGTTAGGATTGGGGGGTATGATGTGAAGCGAGTCTTGGTGGATGAGGGAAGTGGGGCTGAGATCATGTATCCTGACCTGTTTAATGGTCTAAAACTAAAAGCTGAGGACCTTGAAACATATGATTTACCGCTGGTAAGCTTCGATGGAAAGCCGGTAGTCCCTCAGGGAATGATTAGATTACCTGTACAGGTAGGAAATGAGGAGGTACAGGTTAGCTTCATAGTTGTAAAGGCCTATTCACCTTATACGGCTATCCTGGCTAAGCTATGGCTTCATGCCATGGGTGCAGTATCGTCTACCTTGGATGTGAAGGTTAAGTATCCCACTTGTGGACGGGTAGAAGTGTTGTCGGGTAGTCAATCAATGGCGAGGCAATGCTTGGTGTCTGCGATTACTAAGACGGCTGGAGGTGTTGAGGCAGAGGCAGATTAGAAGACCTTATAGCAATCAAAGAACCTTGTTGGGGGAGAAAACATTGCTGGGGTTGCAGATTCATCTGAAGACCTTCAAAAGATATTGATAGGAGAAGAGGAGGGGAGGTATTTTCGAGTGGGTTCTCAATTACCTGATGCGAAAAAAGTAAAATTGGTGGAATTTTTGAAGGCCAATATTGATGTCTTCTCTTGGACAACGTATGACGTACTGGGAATCGATCTAGAATTTATTTTCCATCGGCTGAATGTTGATCCCAAGGCCGTTTCTCATAAACAGCCTCCTCGGCGAATGTCCCATGAGTATGTCGAAGCTGTACGGGAAGAGGTAAATAAGCTGAAACACGTTGGGGCTATTAAAGAAATTTTTCACCTCGACTGGCTTGCTAACACTGTGGTGGTTAAAAAGAAGAGCGGCAAGTGGAGAGTTTGTGTGGATTTTACCGATCTGAACAAGGTGTGTCCAAAAGATCCTTTCCCCATTCCCAAAATTGACCAGTTAGTTGATGCCACTATAAGGCATCCTCGGATGAGTTTTTTGAACGCTTTTCAAGGCTATCATCAAATTCCTATGTCAATATCCGACCAGGAGAAGACGGCTTTTCGGGCTCCCAGTGGTAATTACAATTATCGGGTAATGCCTTTTGGTTTCAAAAACGTAGGATCTACTTATCAGAGAATGGTGACCCGAATGTTTGAAGCACAGTTGGAGCGAAATATAGAGGCTTATATTGATGATATGGTGATAAAGAGTAAGAGGGTGGAGAATCACTTGGATGATTTGGAGGAAACTTTTTCAGTGTTGAGAAGGCATAAGATGTGCTTGAACGCTTCCAAATGTTCATTTGGTGTTAGCTCGGGAAAGTTCCTCGGGTATATGATTACGCATCGGGGGATTGAAGTCAACCCCGACCAAATTAAGGCCATTATGAGCTTGCACCCTCCGCAGAATCTCAAAGAGGTGCAGAAGTTGACCGGAATGGCAGTAGCCTTAAATATGTTCATCTCTTGATTCGCGGACAGAGGTCGACCTTTTTATCAACTCCTGCATAAGTGGAAAGACTTTCAGTGGACTGATGACTGTGCCCATGCTTTTCATGACTTAAAGCAATATTTAGCTAACCCGCCGATATTATCCAGATCCGAGAAGGAAGAGGTGTTGTACGCCTACTTGGCAGTCACAGAGTATGCCGTTAGCCTGGTCTTAGTGAGCAATGCGGATGGAGTTCAAAAACCTGTGTATTATGTTAGTAAATTTTTGCAGGAAGCAGAAATGCATTACTTACCCTTGGAAAAAGCAGTGCTAGTTGTTGTACATGCTACGAGAAAACTCCCTCATTATTTCCAAGCTCACATAGTAGTTGTGCTTACTCACTTGCCATTGCAAGCTCTTATGAGGAAATCGAATTACACGGGTCGAGTCGCAAAATGAGGGACAAGGCTGGGGGTGTATGATGCCAAATATATGCCTCGTACCGCCATTAAGGGTTAGGTTCTAGCTGACTTTGTGGTAGAATTTAATAATAGTAATTTCCAGCAGGAAAAATAGTTCTAACAGTTATGGCTACGGTGCCCGATTAAGCCCTTCCGTGGGAAGTTTATACCGACGGAGCGTCTAACCGAAAAGGAGCAGGAATTGGGATCGTGATGGTCACTCCTGAAAGGTTGATTATGGAAAGATCATTAAGGTTAGGGTTTGTAGCCACTAATAACGAAGCCGAGTATGAGGCGCTTTTGGCAGGAGCCCAACTAGTCAGACACTTGGGAGGAGAAGTGGTGGAATTTTTTGTGATTCCCGGTTAATCGTCGGGCAAATCAACGGGGAGTTTGAAGCTCGGGATGAAAGAATGCAAAAATACCTTAATAAGGTGAAGGGCGTGATGAACTTATTTAAAACCGTCACGGTTAAGCAAATCCCTACAGGACAGAATGCGCATGCTAATTCATTAGCTATGTTAGCCACCTCTTTGGGGTCAAAACTTCCTCGGGTAGTATTGGTAGAAAATATGATGACTTCTAGTCTCACCAGCGCTTCTGCAGTTGGAATTCATAATATTCAAGTGGGGCCAAGCTGGATGGACCCCATTGTGACTTATTTAAAAATAGGAATATTGCCCGAAGATAAGGTGGAGGCGGAAAATGTACGAAGGGCTACCTCCCGTTACTGGCTCTCCGAGGAACAAAAGTTGTACAAACGCTCCTACTTGGGACCATACCTTCTGTGTGTGCATCCCGAGGCCGTTGAGCCCATACTAGAGGAATTGCATAAGGGCATGTGTGGAAGTCACATTGGGAGAAGATCCATAGCTCATCGGGCTTTAACCCAGGGGTACTGGTGGCCGAATATGCAAAAAACGTCCCAAGATTACGTTAAAAAATGTGATCAGTGTCAGAGGTATGCGCCAAATATGCATCAACCAGGCAGAGTCTTAAACCCGTTATCCAGTCCGTGGCCATTTGCTCAGTGGGGCTTGGATATCGTTGGACCCTTTCCCCGGGTGACCGAAAACCGAAAATGGCTTCTCGTCGGTACATATTATTTTACTAAATGGGTGGAGGCCGAATCGTTGGCTAGCATTAGAGATGTAGATGCAAAAAAGTTCGTGTGGAAAAGCATAGTGACTCGGTTTGGAATCCCACATACGCTGATATCAGATAATGGACTTTAGTTCGATAGTAAGGCTTTCCGAAGGTATTGCAGGACTATAGGGATAAGGAATGGGTATTCGACTCCAGCGTATCCACAAGGCAATGGTCAAGCGGAGGCCATTGACAAGGTCATTCTAGCTGGGTTAAAAAAGAGGCTGGATGATGCCAAAGGCAAATGGGTGGAAGAGTTGCCTCATGTATTATGGACTTATCGCACTACCCCTCGAAGGTCGACGGGGGAGACGCCTTTCTCAATTGCATACGGGATGGAAGCAGTGATTCCTTTGGAGTCAATTTTCCCAACCTTAAGATCCGAGTAGTATAGTGAGGAAGGGAATAACTGCAAGTTGCTTGATGGTCTTGACACTATTGAAGAGAGAAGAGAGATAGCCAGCGTAAGGCTGGCCAATTATCAGCAAAAACTCAAACAGACGTATGACAAAGGGGTGAGGCCGAGACAGTTGGTACCAGGGGATCTTGTGCTAAATATGGTAGTAGGGACGACGAGAAATCCTGCATGGGGAAAACTAGGGCCTAACTGGGAAGGACCCTATAGAATTACGTCTGTAGCCGGCACTGGGGCTTATCGCTTGGAAGATTTGGACCAAAAAGTAGTACCCCACCCCTGGAATGTAAATAATTTACGGCGTTATTATTACTAGTTGATAACGACAAAAGTCTCTAAGTGTTAAACTGAACCTAGTCCTTGTCTGGCTCCTCGGGCCACAAGCCTAGGGAAAATTAACATAACGACAAGTCTCTAAGTGTTAAACTGAACCTAGTCTTTGTTTTGCTCATCGGGCCACAAGTCTAGGGAAAATTAACATAACAACAAAAGTCTCTAAGTGTTAAATTGAACCTAGTCCTTGTTTGGCTCCTCAGGCCACAAGCCTAGGGAAAATTAACATAACGACAAAAGTCTCTAAGTGTTAAACTGAATCTAGTCCTTGTTTGGCTCCTCAGGCCACAAGCCTAGGGAAAATTAACATAACGACAAAAGTCTCTAAGTGTTAAACTGAATCTAGTCCTTGTCTGGCTCCTCGGGCCACAAGCCTAGGGAAAATTAACACAACCACAAAAGTCTCTAAGTGTTAAACTGAACCTAGTCCTTGTCTGGCTCCTCGGGCCACAAGCCTAGGGAAAATTAACACAACGACAAAAGTCTCTAAGTGTTAAACTGAACTTAGTCCTTGTCTGACTCCTCGGGCAACAAGCTTAGGGAAAATTAACACAACAACAAATTTCTCTAAGTGTTAAACTGAGCCTAGTCCTTACTTGGCTCTACGGGTCATAAGTCTAGGGAAAATTAATACAACGACAAAACTTTTTAAGTGTTCAGCTGAACTTAATCCTAGTTTAGCTCTTCGGGCCATGAACCCAGGAAAAAATTAACACAATGATAAAATCAATTTTGGATGGCATTTCATGCCACAAATGTAGTAAAAGTCAACGCTAATTAAGAAACGTTCACAAAGTTCAATTTCAGTTGTACGAATGATTTTATTCAAGTTTTGTCAATAGTGATTTAGCACGGAAGGAAGTTTGCAAGAATAGAACCGAGAGAAGAATGAAAAAGAAGCTTTTAGTATTAAGTACGATTACGAAAACATGTGAAATAGAAAGTAGCATAAATAATAAAAAATAACGCTAATCTATTATTTTTCAAGTTGAATCTAAAGACTAGTTTGTTGTCCTATTACAAAAATATCACTAAGGCTTTTGGATAAACCTTTCAAGCAGTTGATTGCTTATCTTTGTGCTCCTTCTTTTCTTGTTCTTTGTCTTTCTTCTTCTTCTTCTTCTTTGCATGCGCCACCTCCATCACCTCTTCCTCGTCTTCCACTGCAATCACGTCAGATTGGGATGGGGTGGCTTTCTCTTTCTTTTTGCTTTTAGGAGAGGTGGACGAAGGGTCTGGTTCTGGAAGCGTTGCAGAGAGAGAGTGAGCAGGACTAGGATTAGCTGGGGCATCGGGGGAAGGGGCGCCACTTGCAGTGCGGACGGGTAGTGTATTCTGTCTGGATCTCGGAGTTCAGAGTCACCAGATACTCCCGCAGCATCCAGGGCATAACCCCATACTTCCGAACAGAAAGTGCGAGCAACGCCTCGAAGCTGAGCTGTGAGGCTCTCCGCCATTTTCATCATTCCAGCATTGTATGCAGCTTGTTCAGCTTCGACCCTCTCCTGATCCTTAGCCTCCAGTTGCCTTTGGGTTTGCTTCAGTTCTACAACTGTAAGGGCTAATCTGTTTTGAGCATTTTTCTGCGCTTCCAACGCATCGTTGGCTTACTTCTCATAACTCTCGAGCGCAGATTCAGCATTCTTATGTGCTTTCTCCACCTCGGATAGCTTGCTAAGGGTATCCTTTAGTTTTTGTTCTGCCTCGGCTTGGTCTCTAACAGCAGTCTCCAAATTGTTCTTTGCTTTTCTTACCAAGTCCAGGAAGTGATCCACCCACTCCTCGGTCATGAAAGATGCTTGGACAGCCTGCAAGTCACACGGGTTAAAACTGAATGACCAAGTAAAAATAGGATTACAAGTAAATGTTTTGTTAAAGTATAAGAGCGTGATACCTTAGCTAAATCTTGTTTTAACTACAAAAAGACCTCCCTCTTCCGGAAAGATCTTAACTCCGTCATATCCTCGAGAAGGAATAAAGCCTTCTCCAAGCACTCAGCCATATCTGTGGGTCTCTCAGATTGGTGTCGTCCCACCCGTTTCCTTTGAAGTCCCCGTGTGTGCAAGCTTCTTCGAATGACCTTTGCCTGCTCGAGTATCTTTACTGCAGGTTTCAGTGACCTCCTTCTCCTCGGCTTTAATGGAGTTTTTGCCCCCTTGACCTCTCTTCCTTTTCTTATCAACAATATCAACATGCGCAGTACGGGATATTGCTGGTGTAATGGGGCGGGGTGGAACTGCAACAGCTGGAGAGGAACTCCCAGCATGAGCTTGCAACTGGGCAAGAAGGTCAGGCTCTTTTTCTTGAAAACCCATAACACCCGAAGAATGTGCTACGGAGGTACTGAGGGCGTCTTCGCGGTAAAAAACGTCAAAGTCTTTCTTGGTTGCTTCGGCCTGGGTGAGTTCAGGGGATGCCTCTTTTACTTCCTCTTCAGGGACAATGAGGGCTTCTTGGGGGTAAATGAGCTTGGCTACTAGAGGTGCTGGAAGCTAGGCATCTTGAATTCCTTCTGGAGGGAGTACGTTTAGTAAGAATCCTGGTACAGCCACGTCTATTTTCGCTAAACGTAAGTCCTTAGCTTTGATAACATTTTTTGGACTCTGGAAACACTTAGTGGATGGTTTGTAGCCGAGGATCATGTGGGCCGCTCTAAGCTGTCCGTCTGTGTGTAGAAATATCTCCTACCTAAGGATTCTGTTCAGGTCCTCAAAGTTCACTAAATGTTTGGCCGGAGCAGTATGATGTTCGTCTGCCACAAAATACAAGCACCATTGGTAAAATGACCAGTATAGATTCATGTGTGTGTAAAAAAAAAAAAAAAAAAACCTAATGGTTTTTCAATCGTTGGGAACACTACCTGGCTCCCCTCTTGGGTAAGGTAGTGTAGTCCGTCATACCAATTCCCAGACACGATAAGAAAATCTTCATCCATGCCCTTGCTCGAATCGGGCAAACACGAGATTAACCTAAAGGACGGAACTCTAAATTTCATGTAATATTTTGTTTTCTCCCCTTTCTAGCAATTGTATACCCAATTGTCGTCATGCCATGAAAAATTAGTCCCCATTTTTTGATTTATGGCATCTACGCACCCTAGAATCCTAAGGACGTTAGTAGAGCATTGGGATGGGATTAATATAAAATTTAAAAGAAAGTCTTGGGTTACCCTACTCATGGGAATTTCCATCTCACCCTCAATAAAAGCGATCATTGGGATTATCACAAACTCGGGTGGCCGAGATAAAACTAGCCATTCCCCCTCCTTGCATTGTTGAATGACAACATCATTGGGGATCCTATATTGGGCTTTGAATTTTGCTTTTGCTTCGTCAGTGTTTACTAACTTAGCGTATCTATCCATTGAATCATATGAAAAATAAAGAAAAATAACAACAGAAATGATCAACAAAGGAGAACCAGCGAGAAAGCTAACACACCTCTTATAGAACGCTCAATTTGCTCCTCGGGAGTTTTCCTTTCTTCAAAATGCTAAAATAAACTTCAGCCAGCCCCAAACCTTGTATATATAAAGGTAAAAAAGGTGCGCTAGTTTTCCCGCTCAGTAAAAAGAAAAAATCAGTACCATAAAATTTTAATCAAACCGTAGAACGTGGGAAGACATAGAGCTACCTGACACCATAAATGACTAATCGTGGTTACCGAAGCGCCAGGGATGTGCTTTGGGACATGAAAAAACATTCTCACGTGGGAAACAAGGTAGTATGTGAGTAGTAATTTAATTAAATTAAAACTTAGCTTTTGACTCAGAGTCAATAGCATAAGTTTTAAGGGGCTGTTGTGGGGACCTGAGGACCAAAGGACCCAAGGACCAAAGGACCCAGGACCAATGAATAGTTTACAAGAAATCCTGTTCAGGATGGGGACCGAAGACCCGAGGAACTTTCGGCAATTGGCGTAAGCACTAAAAATATCTGGAAGCATTGAATGCTGAAGATAGAGCTTCCTGACTGCATTAAATGAAGAAGTAGCAGTCTTATCAGTGACATTAATAAGGAAGTAACCTGAACAGTGTAGTTGGCGGCTAGATAACTCATTGCCACCATCTTCTGCCAAAGAGGGACACAAATGTCACCAAATGGAAGTGGTTAGGTGAAAGATGAAGGGTTGAGATGACAATAGTAAGAGGTATAAGTAGGAGGAAGAAACACACAGAGAGGGGGATGGGAAAAGAAAAGGAAAAAGAAAAAGAAAAAAAGGACTGAGACCTATAAGAAGCATCAATAACTATGAGATTCTGGAGGAGGTTTATAATCTAGGAGTCTTTAGGGCACACTTGTTCATTGTTGTGTTGTTCCCTCTCTACAAATTTTTGTTATTATGGGTCATAGATCATAGAAGGCTTTAGCTTTTCATCGCTGAAACGTGAGCTTTGGTTACACCGTGAGATTTTAGTCCTTACAACTTTAATAAGTAGACCTTATTACGAATGTAAGAGAAAAAAAAGGTAATTTTTTATATTTCAGGACTAATATAGAGAATAATACCTAACTGTTATTCCAAGTTAAGAATTAACAGAGCCATCATTGATTGGACAAATTAGTATCTAACTCATTCGGCAAAAAAAAAAAAATTGGTATCTAACTCAAAGACTAATAGTCAAACAAGCAACATGAGTCCACAAAATGTCGCTTTCATCTTGCAATGGTTTTCTTGCAAGTTAGGCATTTGCATCTGGATTTTGGAGAGTAGCTGACAAGGCCACCCAATGGTGTTTATTTTTGGGACAAGACGTGAGTCGAAAGTGAAATTCACGTGTGAAACCCTCTCTCTGTTTTTTTCTTCTTTTTTCCCTACTAGTGTGTAAAATAGGCATAAGTTCACATCACCTTTTTCGATGCCCAGAACTTTTTTATTTTATTTTTTTGGTCCAGCATATAATAAAGAATCATTTTCTGTGAAAGCTTCTATTTTTCTTACCGGTTAGATGAGATTTTTTTTTGGGGTAAAACGACTAAACGAGAGGTGTTATTTCATTATAAATAAAGTTCATACATCAATAGTTGTATCCAGCTTTAAGGCACACAGTCTACTACTCCCTAGACTAATCATATCCCTTACAAAACATGAATATACAAAACTAGAGTAGGTTTCTTATATAGCCAAAACTTGCTGTTGGTGGTCGTTAGTAGAATTTATTCTGAGTTTATTTCACTCTTTTTTATTCAAACTAAATTACAAATTAAATCTTTAAAATTTAATGTGATTTAAATTTGGTCACGAACGTTTAAAAATTTGGATTTGGATCTCTAATGTTTTTTAATATTTGAAACAAGTTTTCTCCCTTAAAAATAAAAGAAAAAGAAACAATGATTTTGCCCATACCAAGTCTCTTTTTTGGGTAGACAATGAGAGAAGGGAAAAGTGAGATTCGTATCATAAATATAAGACATTACAAACTACAAACATAAGACAATGAATTTGTCTCATTTAATGAGTTAGTATTAGAGTTCAAATCCTAGTAACAACATATTTTATTATTTTCTATTTTTTTCTTCAAAAAACTATTTTTTTAATTTTAACTAACCAAACATGTTTTTTATTTCAAAAATACAAGAATTTTTTTTTATATTCCCAAAAACAAAATTTTGAAAATAGGAAACAAAAACTGTTACCTAACACGACCTTAGTATTCTAAAAAAAAAAAAAAGCTACAGTAGAATGACTTTTATTAATCAACATAATACTTTTTTCTTGTTAGGATATGTGCCCTTAAATCCTATTGTACGATACTATGTATGACTTAATATTATAATAAATAAAGTTGTTTTATTATTATCTAAAATAATGGTAACATGAATATTTTGACATTATCATATAGTTTATGAGATGCATAGTATGTGATTTATGTGAAAAGTTATAGAAGATATAAATCATAAGTTCTTTGTAAACTCAAAATTATAGTTTTTAGTTAGTAATGAAATTGGACATTTTATCTGCGAAGACTATAACACATCAGCTAAGATGATTTGTCTTGATCATGGAAATAGAGATTTCTAATTGATATGTTGATATGTTTTAAAAGTTAAGATATATTGAACTGGACCGCTGTGAGATTTATTGTTCTCAAATGAATAATAAATCTCACGACTTTTATTGCATGAACTCTTAATCATGAGAGAATAATGGACCTGATTATAAGGTGTATGTTACTTTGATATATCAGGAGTGAGATCTAAAGTCACGATCAAAACCTCAGTATGTTGGGCAGCCACATTTAGTGTTGATGGAACATATATTTTCAAGATGGAATTCAAAATCTCTTAACGGAGATATAAAATATTTTCTTAAGATAAGTTTAATGAGTTTGGTTATTCAGAGTATTAGGCCTAACCACTTTAGTAAGAAAATACTATAGTATATATTTATGAAATTGGATTTCATAAATATATGATAAATAACTTAAAAGATCAAACCTGCTACTCAAGGATAAAGATGTAGGAATCTTTAAAATGGTAGTTTATATTCATGACTTTGTATTACTACGAATATTTTATGAAGGGGTTGCATGTATATTAAAGTCTTGGGATATAATTTATTAATAAGGCCTAGAGTACAATTATATTTATATAATGATATTAAATATAATTAATGGTAACTTTGGATTTGTCAAGAGTTGACAGAAAATCTCAAGGCCCATAGGAGCTAATGTCTTATTGGTCTCTTTTGGTCCCACTCCAAGCCACACACTAAAGCCCAAAAGGCCAACCCAATTAGATAATTAGTTAGTTATAAAGGGAGAAACATATAAAATTTTTTATTAGAAAAAGAGAGATATCATTGTGAAATGGTGTGTATGTGTCAGTGAAGCCACTCAATTATTCTCACTTGGAAACTGATTGAGAGACCACACTTCTTGGGCATAAAGTGGAATTTGAGTGGAGATTAAAAGTGTTCCTATGTACTTCTAATCTTTTGTTTTGAATTTCACCACACACCAAGGTATGCTCTCTTGTTCTTAAATTCTGAAATTTACATAGTGCATGTTATTAATTATGAATTAAATAGATCTATGTTTGTTGCTTTTGTTGTGTGTTTTGTATGAAATACAAAACCAAATTTGCCAACATTTCTTTCTTTTAAGGGGTATGATTTGCAATTTAGTTTTTTTTTTCTTACTTAGTTGTTTATGTTCAACTCTTTAAACTTCATTTTTTAAATTACTATTGTAATTTTGCCCCCTTTAAACAAGTCCAGAGCAACACTTATTTTTCAGTATTAGTTTATTTGGCATATGTATAGCATTCTAATACCTTACCTTTTTTTTTCTACAACTTATTTTTACCAAGTTTATGTTTTAAGCAAAATAAATCAACGAAAACAACCTCATCCAAACATACTAATTAAAGGTTTTTGAGAGGATTCAACCTGAAACATATATCACAACTTGTTGAAATAATCATGTGTGAATGGTGTGACTAGTTAGACAGTAAAATTTTGTATTAGATAATAATTACAAAAGTAATCACAACTTGTTGAAATAATTATGTGTAAATCGTGTGACTAGTTAGACAGTAAAATTTTATATTAGATAATAATTGCAAAAGTAACTGATTAATGTAACATAATAAGATTTGAATTAGACTTGAAGAATCCTCTCCTCCAGCCATTGAGGGGTTGTATTTGATTCTCAAATTTTCCTTCAATGAAATACACATCAGTATATTTTCAATAAAAAAAAAATTTTTAAAATCCTCACATAATCTTTTTTAAAGACCATAAGCAATAGTTCTCTCGGAATTTGGCTACAGGGAGACATTGGGCTTCGGCAAGCTAAAGATGGGACCTGGTGAGATGTCAAATACCAATTTTTTTTATAAAAAAAAAATAAAAATAAAAGAGGAAGTATCGGTCACCTTTTAGCGACAGTTATGAGCACCTCTGTGACACAATCAGAAAGTATTTAAACTATTCTCATGGATTAGAGAGTGCATGATCTATGAGAAAATTATTAGGTACTCTTAAAATATTATAAATATATATTTTTTTCTCTCACATGAATGATGGGTCTCATCATGAATTTAATTAGTGATACCTACCATTTATGTGAGAGGAGAGAGTACACATTTATGGTACTCTGAGAGTACACAATAATTTTCCTGAACTATGAAGAGGTAATTATTCAGTGCTTTAAGAACATAACATATAAGTATAATAAAAGGTATAAGGTATTATATATTTCACAAAAGATTAAATGTCCAATTATGTTTAATATCAAATTGAGCAATTTGTCTTAAACAGACTCAAAATTTCACAATTTTGATACCTATGATAAATATAATAAAGGTATAAGGTATTATATATTTCATTATAAGCGTGATAAATTGAATGTGATTGTCAACATTTTTTCGTTAATATAAGTGAGGAATCAATCTCGTGTTTAAACCTCAAAACATTTATATTGGGTTTTGTATAATTTTTCTATTTTACACTTTTAAAAAGTCACTCTTTCTATCTTATGTAACCATTTTAATAATATACCATATAACTCTATTTTTATTTTACAATACATTATATCATAAATAACCTTTTTTTTTTAAATCAATCCAAAGGTCCCAAACCCATCCCCATCGACCATGCTGAGCCTCGGTCTAACATTTCATGCCATTGTTGCAAGCCTTCTTCACGATGAGTCAACAATGAGAGTGAAGATTTTGTTGTGGGTCGACAATGAGTGAATTTGTTCAAGTCTATCAGAAATTGAGTGAATTTGAACGTGGCTCAACAATGAGTGAATTCATACAAGTTAACGAGTAATTGAGTAAATTTGACAATGAGTGAAGTTAACGAGTAGTTGAGTAAATTTGACAATGAGTGAGTTCGTACTAAATTGGTGTGTTTTAACATGAAGATGGAGAAGGATAGAATTAAGGAGCTATTAATGGCTTTCCAAAACTACAGCTTTGTTGTTACCGCTTACAATGCATGATTACATACGGTCAAGAGAGAGAAAATCTATAATGCAAACAGTGATATTGTAACCATGAATCCTATATCTGAAAGCTCAGATTTGCCGTAACTAGTTTTGAATATGAATTGATGAGAGCGTCCTCAGACGCTACCCTATAAAAATTGGCGTACGTCGCTATCTGCGGCGAGCGCACGGTCTTCTTTAGTAAAAGGCGAAAGAATAGTTCGCTCTGTGCTCACCGCACGGCTCCTTGATTATGAATCATTTTAGCGTGTTTCTTATATTCAATTGGTCTGGTTGTCACCATACACTCCTTTTCCATGTGGGACTTGTAGTTCTGAACTACCTCCACTGGCTTCCCAGTTATTTTCTACTACCATTTGTTGCTCTTCTATTGTATCAAAACCAGCTTCCTCTACTACACATCCCAACTCGCTTTCATTATAAGTCTCACATTTCCTGGATAATATTATGTGACCTAAGCGTGGGAGCACAGTTTGCTCCTCCACTGAATAGCTCCACCAGTCCTTCCCTCGGGGCCTCCATACACAAATTATATAAAGTTTCTTACTCTCTACTAAAAGAAAAAAAGAGAAGGGTTGTTTACTCTCTACGAATTGCCCTTGTTTCGAACTGGGGCTGTGGGTTTCTTCAGACAGATTCCTTAGAACGACAAGTTCTTTATCGAATTTGCTCTAGGGGCATGGCAAGTGTCCAACAGGTACTTGTTGGACACAAATATTTCTTTCGTAGAGAGTTTGGATGAATTTTCATCCTTCAATGAGAAAATTTTAACTTATGAAACAAAGATTAAAGAATGCGTTTGGATTATTTTGATGGGCTTGATAGAAAAATTTGAACTGAAACGAAGAAAACCTTTTCCCCTCTTTTAGTGGCATTCTAATGCGTACTTATAAATGGTTAATTACAGACTAGGCTTCAGATGTAATTGCAAATTTTGATCTGGGGTTGTTTGTCACTTTGTCTCAATAAACAAGAAAACCAATTTCTCAGAAAAATGTCTTTTAGTAATTTCTATAATTGAAACCTGAAATTTAACTAATTGAGCTTAGCTTGAGTTCAGGAAACTAGGCCTTCTGCGGGTCTGAGCTAGAAAAAACTAGACCATGGTAGGCCAATTCCGTTGCATATCTTGTTCATATTACATGCCAATCACACCATCCAATTGTGCCATTTAGCTGAGATTTCTCATTTCTTGCATAAAACTGAATAAAACAGACTTTCAAAGATTTGAACAAAAGAAACCTGAAATAACACTGGCTGTAAAATATTAAAAAGTAATAGCACTGGCCGTAAATTATTAAACAAGTTTGAAATAGAATCGGCGAGGAAATCCAAAGGATTGTAAAACATTAATCAAGTTTGAACTAGAATTGGTGGGGAAATCCAAAGGAATCCCCTCAAAAAATAGGCGTATGCCGTTCTTTGCGGCGTGCACACGGTATTCTTTAGTAAAAGGCGAAAGAATAGTTCGCTCTGTGCTCACCGCACGGCTGCGTGATTTCGAAATGTTTTGGTTGCTTCACTTTGTAGCGATGGGGTTGGCTGGTTCTTTCCTCTTCTTTTCCGTGTGGTACTCTTTTTAACTTCGTTTCTTATACTGACTGAAACTCCATTAGCTTTCTCATTCCCACTTGTCTCTCCCACTGGCCACTATCTCACACCTTTGTCGAACACCACACCAGCTAAGGCTTGTAGGTGGCCTCTCTCTAAAAAGATGTGGTCCTCCAATGTCAAGTGCAAAGAATGCAAGAGGATAGATAGAAAAGCCAATTGGTTCATAAAATGTTGTAATTTTTTGCTTACCTTCACAGCATTAAGAACAACATATTACCAACTTATGGCCATTTGACAAGAACTGGCAACTTGGAATTCAACACAAGCTTCTTCTCAGTACTACTTATGTTTAACAGTTTTGTTCAAAATGATTTCTATTCAAACTTCAAATATATGATAGAGAAGAGCAGGGTTGGATAAATTTTTTTAAAATAATGTACATGATTTCACATTATTAAGTTATTTGACATTTTAAATAATGTGACAAAGTTAAATTGAGATGATCATTTTTTCTGTACTTAAAAAGAGTTATTGATGCAGTGCTAGCAAACGTTTTCGTTTAAAATATGCTTTGATGATATGGCAAGCAATGTGGACAAGTCCAGTATCTTTTAGAATTTTTGCTCAGTTCTGTTAGGCAAGTGCTTAATTTTTTTTTTATTTGAGGGGAGGCAAGTGCTTAATTGACTTAGAAGGAAGTCAGACAAGTGGGAATTAGCTTCGTTTGTGATTATTTTAGGATGTTACAAACCCATTTCTACATATACTTACGAATTACTATCACTTATGATGATGTTATCAACTTATCATAACTAACTCTTTGTTGTATAAATAGCCCTGTTTTGGCCTTGTAAAGGAATTCTTAATAATTGAACGATAATTTAGCCTTTATGAATTGTATTTGAGGCAAGGAATGACTCCTCAGGGTTGATGATTAACTCTTCACTAGCCAAATCAATTTTAGGCTGAAAGTTGTAGAATATTCCAAGAAAATCTCTTTATATGATTGTCATTTGGTGCCTCAAAGTTTCTGATTTGTGATTACCTTGGAGAATTCAAATATGACTGCTTTGGAGTATTCTTGTATTGTCTCTTTAATTTCAGGTGTTCTTGGATTCTTGGAGAACTTGGAAATGGATGTATTACTTGTGGATTTGAGTAATCGCTTATTGGAATAACGAACAGGGAATGAAGCCAACTCCAACTAAGATGCAAAAATTCTGTTCTTGCATGGAACCAAAAGATGCTTATAATCTTGGCATAAAAATTCATTAAGCACTTGAGAAGAGTCAAGAGTGTTAAGCAACATTTGGATCCTCTTAGTATATTTTGTGCTTTGATGCCTCAAATTCATTAAGCAATATGAAATGCAGTTTTAAGTGCCTCAAAAGTCTCTGATGATGCAGCAGTTTTTTTAGTAGTTGTAAACTTAGCAGTAGCCTTTAATCTTAAGATGATCCAAGATAATATCAAATTTAGTGAGGATTAAAATACCAAAAACCAAAAGAGAATTATAGCTAGTTATATAAATTAACAAAAACTTTAGCTAATAAGTAAAATTTGGACTCTAATTGTCAGGGAATTCTCAACGAAATCCCCTCAAAAAATTGGCGTATGCCGTCATTTGCGGCGAGCACACGGTATTCTTTAGTAAAAGGCGAAAGAATAGTTCGCTCTGTGCTCACCGCACGGCTGCGTGATTTTGAAACGTTTTAGTTGCTTCATTATATAGCGACGTGGTGGGCTGGTTCTTGCGACTTCTTTTCCGTGTGGTACTGTAATTTCTTTTTCTTTATGAACTGCATCAGCTTTCTCCATTTCCCACTTCTATCAACCACTATTCTACACGCGCATCCCGCTATGAGTAAGTTTTAAAAGCGCTGTTCACAACTTCACATGATGAGCAAGCTTAATTAGTTACAAAGAAGAGGGTCATCAAATTTCACTCAAGGTTTATGCTTTAAGAACTCACATGGGAATAGTTCTAAAAGTAAATTGAACAAGCTTGTTCATCAGCAATTGGAATGTCAAGAAGTTGATCGTGTGCATCTTAGTTCCTAGTTCCTACAGTCTCATAATATTTACGAAATCTTGAGTTTAAAACTTTTAGTCAATCTCTTGAGATAACCCTTGTTAGCAAAAATATATAAATAAAATATTATGTTAAACTTAAAGCACAATTAGAATCCAAATTAGTTGATAATAACTGTTATCTAATTTATTTTATTTAATTTTCTTAATTTTGATGTCAAATGATTTATTCATAAATCATTATACTTTACACAAAGCTCAAACAACGACCTTACTTATCTAAGTAAAATCATTTTATCATCACTACTGATGAATATTTTGTGCGTAAGCTCCGGTTATAATATAATAAAGACAAAAAAAAAAAAAAAATTGAAACTTGAGAGTTATTATAGACATACGATGGAAAAATCCATTGTGGGTCACAAGCTATATATGTGGTCCTAGACTCAAGCCCCATTAGGTCATTCAAGAATTGCCCATTGCATGAGGCCCAACTCAGCCCACAGAGGCAGGCCCAAACATAAACGCGGCATGACTTACTGTGTTACCGTTCGTTCGATGTTTCAGTTCCAACCCAACCGCAGTAACGACCTTTTTTTTTTTTTCCTTCTTCTCTGTTCTAACGACTCGTCAAAGTAATACTATTCAAAAGCTCAGACTTCGAGCTCCAAAAAAGAACCATGGCGTCCCTACCTTACGCTGACGTGGATTCGAGTCTCAGAGCTCTGGCGGGTCGGGCCGAGGGGTTCGGTCGGTTCGCGATCGGAGGTCTCAACGGTCCCATCTATTGCGTCACCACTCTCGCAGGTCCTCTTCTCTTTCGCTTTCAAACATTGTGTGTTTTTGTTAAACTTAGGGTTCTTTACGTTTTTTGCTCTCTTTTTGAAACTCTCATTGTGTCCCTTTCGATTTATTTTGTGTTTATGAAGCTGCCAATTTCGGCATTGCAAACAGGATTCGTAGTTTAGATTTTGCCAAAATTTCTGTTGCCAATTCGGTATCGTTCGTATACAATTTCATGTCGTACATTAAGTTCCGGAATCCGGATCATGAAATTGTTAACATGTGGTTTCAAATTTTCAATTCGATTTGTAGCTAGATTTGTTAATTATTTGTTTCCAAATTCTTAGATGCGAGTTTGGCTCGTCTTGATGTTATTTTATGCCATAATATAATATTATTATAATTTTACATTAATATAATCTCAATACAAAGATACAACGTTACATTTAGGAAGGAGATGAGATTAAGATGATGAGAGATATTTTGTAATTTTAAATTATGGTAATGTTAGAAAAAAATAAAATAAACCAAAAATTTTAATGTCACATTTATATCACATTAAGAGTATACCGCATCAAGAACACATCACAGCGAACCAAATGCCATTTTATGTAAATGGCACACTAATTTTGTAATACATTAATAAAGCACCATTAGCTTTTTGTGTTTTTCTTTTTTCAATTATTTAAGAGTAATCCTATAGACACAACATATTTAATAAGTTGTTATTGATTCTCATATGACTCCACTGTTGACACTACTTTATTATATACCGTTAACAACTTATCACATTAATAATTATAAAAAGAATTGTAAGAAAAGTTGTGGCTATAGAATTATTGTTCATTTAATATTGTTTATCGGTATCGTGCTAATATTCAAAAAATAAATCACAAAATTTTCCTTTTTATAATAATAATGATATTGGATTTAACATTTTTTAATAGCTTAAGCTTTCGGGATAAGTGACAGTTTATCAATGTCATTTGGATCTCTAGTGATCATTTGTAATGTTTGTTGACATACCATTGTGTATGAAATGACTTGTTTACTAAGGTTCTACTTTATGCAAACTGCTAAATGTTTTGAGCAAAAGTCTCTGATATTGAATTACTTAATATCCAAATTGTGTTCTGTCTTTAGATGATGGTCCAGGATCCCTTCGTGAAGGTTGCCGTAAAAAACAGCCACTATGGATTGTTTTTGAAGTTTCTGGTACTCTTCATCTTTCTTCTTACTTGAACGTGTCGTCTTATAAGACAATTGATGGCCGGGGTCAAAGGATAAAGCTCACCGGCAAAGGCTTAAGGCTGAAGGAATGTGAACACATAATCATATGCAACCTTGAGTTTGAAGGTGGTAGAGGACATGATGTTGATGGTATTCAAATAAAACCAAATTCGAAGCACATATGGATAGACCGCTGCAGCCTTCGTGATTATGATGATGGACTTATAGATATCACTAGACAAAGCACAGATATAACTATTTCTAGGTTGGTTGATATCTCATATTGCAGGATTAGACTGAATACTGGAGGTAAAAAGTTCTGATATATTATTCTGCCTTTGGCACCAGATGTTACTTTACACAGCATGACAAGACAATGCTTATTGGGGCAGACCCCACTCATGTTGGTGATAGATGCATTCGGGTAACAATTCATCATTGTTTCTTTGATGGGACTCGGCAAAGGCACCCTCGTGTTAGATTTGGAAAAGTTCATCTATACAACAATTACACCAGAAACTGGGGTATATATGCTATTTGTGCCAGTGTAGAATCTCAGGTAAATGGCTATTTGTTTACTCTTCTGATTAAGTGTCTTAAGTTTTCCGCGTCCTCAATACATGCACACATTTTTTTATCTGACTTTTTTCTTGTTTAACCTTTATTTTTCTCAGATATACTCTCAATGCAACATATATGAAGCAGGACAGAAGAAAAAGTCTTTTGAATATTATACAGAGAAGGTAAAGTACATTTTGCTCTGCATCGCATAGCTGAAATTTTGCCTGATTATTTATGATCCTTCATAAAATACAGAGCACAAATTTGAAGGTTCAAAATTCATGTAATGAAAAAAACTATAGATAGATGATATGCTCAATGGAAGTTAATTTTAAACAGCCTAAAGTTCTATGTTTTAGAATGCGATGCATTAACTGAATTGTCAAATTTTACTTTGTGGATACATTTTGTGCCTTTTTAAGTACCGTAGTGTCTTTTCATTATTTACTCTAATATAAGAGATTATTCCTGTTGGTTCCTTATCTCCATTACCAATATTGAACAGATGAGTTTGTACGTATGAACCTGGATGCATTTATGGCTGAACATGTAAACATGTTTTTAGTTTTTCATTATGCATCATTGAAGTTTTATCTTTTGTCAAACCATTCATCATCATACACACCTAATATGGCATTTAACTCCGTCCAAGACTATCTCACATCGTATGTCACCATGTCTTACATCTATTGTTAGGATTTTCCAATTATGGTAGTTTTGTTTTAACTGCAGAACACTGCAAAAATGCTTGTCTAGTTATACAGGACAAAAGGGAAACCTCATCCTTTTCAAGCAATGAAGCACCTGATTATTTTTATAAAATGAATATTCCTCATTAAATATTTTAGAAAAAGAACACATGTACTTTATGATATTCTGGTGAGTGTCTGTGGTTGAACCAGTTATTTACTTAATACCTTTGTGCTAAGTATTCTTCCAAATGAGAAGTGCTGCAGGAAACAATGTTGAGGGATGTTGTCTTTGAAATCTAAAGATCTACTCCAGAAAATAACAGCTTCAGATTTGGTATAGTGCTTCAATTGGAGCACACCAGATAATCTGTCATCCTCAGCCAATTGACTGTGAATTCCTAAACAGTGACTAAGTAGTGTATTTTCATTAAAGTAAGAGTTTTCTCACTAAATATCTTTATAGTCAGCGTTTTCTCTGTAAAATGGGCAACTGGACAAGACCGTTAAGTGTTTGACACTTTGGCCAGAAAAATAGCATGTCTTTTATATTTTCCATAAAGAAATAAAGAAAAGAAGGGGAGAAAAAGCCTTTGGGTGTCTCATGTATACTTAAGAAGGGGCTGAATCACAGAGGGGTCCTTGTAGGTAGACTGGAATGTGGGGAACTAATGTTATTTAGTAACTTTATTCAAACTGCGAAGTTACAAACTATTTATATGCATTACTTTGTTCTGAAAAAGTAGAATGGTCTTATTTCCATTGGCTGCTGACACAATATGTCTCAAATGCTTGCTCTTTTGATGATTCCATAGGCAGCAGATCGGGAAGAGGTAAAATCTGGCTCAATAAGATCTGAAGGAGACTTGTTCCTGAATGGGGCTCAAGCTTACTTATCAACAGTGGCCAACGAAGAATGTGTGTTCCATCCAAGTGAATTCTACCTGACATGGACAATGGAAGCACCCTCAGATTCTCTTAAAGATATTCTCCAAATTTGTACAGGTTGGCAATCCGTTCCTAGGCCAGTGGAGCAGATGGTAATTGGATAGTTTATTCATTATCTTGTGCGTATGCAGTTTCATGTTCCTCTTACCTCTGTAGGTTTTCTTGTCTCTCTGAAAAATGTTGTTGAAATTTGAACGTTATGGTTGGCACCATATATTTAAATTATGTCAGACTTGTTTTCTTGTAATTATATTTATATACAATCTGTTGTTTCAAAACTTACTAAGTCAACTTAAGACACGTTTGAGCTTAGTAAATTTCAAATGTTGACACGTGCACTATTTATTGTAATATTCACAAGTTTGTAGACTTTAAGCTAATATGCCTGACCAGATCTATTCAAGGTCAAGATTTCCCAGTCGAATATATCAACCATCAAAGTATTCAGTATTTCTTTTTGCATCATCTCTTTATATAAAAAATTTCCCAATTCAAATAGCTCCAAATGAATTCTATTCTATTCTTATTTTCTAAGCTAAATTGTTTCAAAATGTTACTTAGCTATGGTATAGTCAAACTTCAAAATTGGCATAGATACATATTTAACTTTCAATATTTGCAAGTTTGTTACCTTTTATGTGATTCAGATATTCCGATTGAAATTATCAACTTAATACCATACGAAAATTTTCTATGCATTCAAGTCAAGTTTATTTGGCTAGCCTTGAGAATTTGATTGGAATATTTTAGTTTGATGATGATAATTAAGAATGCCCAAGTAAAGGAGTAGTATTGCTAAAGGATTATCATTCATACATGGCTCACGATGAATGATCTTATAGGAAATTCTGAAGGGACCATTTCAAAGTGACCAGTACTAATCATAACAGAATTACATGTACTGGATATGAAAATTAGACTTAGTTTGCATGGTAATGGACATACATTGTCATTTCAGTGGGGTATACATCCCTGTGACTGAAACAATGACGAAGACGATGTAGAACTACCTGAGGTGGAAGTCCCATGGAACAGATCTGACAAGTAGTTCCCCAAATCGTCAGGTGAAAACCTTACCAATAACTCCAGATTCTTCTCCCCAGTCAGCATCGCCAAATACATATCATAAAATTCTTGATACTTTGGAACCAGTTTCTCTGCTATTGACACTTTCAATTGATCCCTTAATTTCCCATCTTGTACAACCCATGATGTCTGTTTCCTGTATGCCTCTTCAAAAGTCACATTTAACCTTATAAAGCACTCCTTTGCCATTTCAGGAGTTATTGCTAGGGTATTTTTCTCCGGTAAAGATGAGAAGACCTTAGTCCAAGCCATTGATTCATAGTTTGAAGCGTATTGTTTAACTTTCTTCGTGTGCTTCAACACCCAGTCGTGACCTAGGAGGTACTTAAGGTTGGTTGTACGTACCTTCTCAACAATGAAGTGGAGATTGTTTGCAAGAAAGAGGTATGATAGAGACACATCTTTGTAGAGCTCGGCTTTGTTATCAAGCTTGCACAAAAGAACTAATATGAGCCAAGCTAGGTGGACTGACACTGCTGGTGTTGAACCGTTGCCAGAGGTCGGACTCTCAAAGTAAGATTCTGGTAGTGGTGAAGTCCTTGCCTGTGGATTATCAACAATGATACTGGAGAGAATACCACTGTAATCTGCCAGTGAAGATATGAATGTCATTGCTGATTGGGTCAGCGGGTGAATGCCACCCCCAAAAACTGGAGTTCTTGATGAGTCCTTTTGAATTTTTGATTCAAATTCAGATAAAATGGTGCGGATGGAGTCACTGAGTTTGACCAGTGATGAAAGAGCTTGTAATTTAACAGCCTTGGTTGATTCGAAGTCGAATATAAATTCAATCTCTGGCTTCAACTCAAAGACTGCTTCATAAAGTTCCATTAGTTGGAAAACTTCTTCATGCGAATGCCTGCTCTTTGTGATGAGTTCAGGGAATCTGAATAGTCTGAAGGCTGCTTCTTCGGTTATTCCCGAAAAGCATGACTCTCTAATCTTCTCAGACTTTGAAAACACATGATTGCATAGAACTATTTCTCCAAAAAATAGCATTTTCACAGCAATCTTTGTTACAGTTATCCACTTCTTAATGATTTGCTCAAGGTCTTCTCTATTCATCTTATGAATTTGAGAAGATCTGAACTTTTCAATTCCAAGATGATACAATCCTTCTTCTACTATGGATTTTCTGATAATTTTGTATATCTTCACACACTCTATCCCATAACCCAAGCTAATCATGCATTCAGCTATTGATTTTAAATCCGTCATGGCAAGTTCTGAGACTCTATCCACCTCAGTGATTGAGTCACCAGCAATTTCCAACTTGTCTTTGGATTGAATGTCATCTTCATCATCAGGATCGCTTGACCCACCCAAGGATCGGCCAGATACTGACTCAGGATCAAGATGGTCACGGTTTTTAGACAGTATCTGATAAAACTCATTTTCAAGCCTTTTCATGGCTATTTGCATTAGGTTCTGGGCAAGTATGAGCTTCTTGGATGTAGAATTTTCACTGATTAAGAAACGCATTGCTCGCCGCAAGTCCTTGACAGATTTGAGAAACTCCTGGGCTTCTTTTCTGTTATGTTGGAAGAGAGAGGTGGCTTTGTAGAACGAAGAGTTTAAATCCCATTTGGAGATTATTGATTCAGAATTTTCGATGGTTTCTTCCATCATGGTCTCAGAGAATTTGATATGGGTGGAAGGAGTGTGAGAGCTTGGAAATGATGACAAAGAAGAAAGGGTTTTTGAGGAAGAGAAGAAGAGACTTGACATTAATCTGCTTGGCATGTTTTTATTTTTCTTTGGAGTTTCTGACAGCATCATTGAGAATTTAAGAGTAATGAACTCAAAACTTAAGAGAGAACTTCAAAGCTCAAATATGAAAGCCAATCTAATATTTGCTTATTGAAAGAGAGAGAGAGAGAGAGAGAGAGAGAGAGGGCTTATAGTTACATATTCTTGCTTTTGGGGTTTATATAGAGGATGAAAGCTGCTAGTTTCCACGTCAGGAAGGTGTATTTGCTTGGATTGCAATAACAAGAACAGTTGACTGACTTGGTTGAGTGTCTACCTATAATTAATTACTAAAAACTTATATTAGGAATAAATTAACAGCTTCTGTTATTAAAAAAATGAGGAGGTTCAAATCTAATCAAACATATCCCAGTAAGTATGGGCATGAGTGGGTCATTAGTAAAGCAAATTTAGCAATAAGAGCTGGTTAATTCTGAATCTCTGATAGACTATCCTAAAGTTCTTGGTAAGTTGTCTTTCATTTATGTATTTCTTTCAAGTCAATGGAAAAGTGACTCAGCTAGCTATGGAGTAGTTCCTTAATCAATATTTACAGGTCAGTAGAGATCTGTTTCAAATTATATATGTATTATACTAATTGTGTATTGTCACTTAAGTTTCAAATTATTTTTTATGCATTATTTTTCTATAATGCTTGTCTACGGTATGCTTGTCTACGGTCAATCCCTCTTATACAGCTCAGCATTTTCCAAGTCGTCTTATTTAAACAAAGTGACTGACTTTTTTTTCCTTCTTATTTTTTTATAAGAAATATAGCCTCCCTTCCCCGAAAAAAAAAAAGATTGGAACAAAATGTAGGACATTTTGAATGGTGTTATCTTAGCTTAAAAGAAAGAGGCTTTGAAAGTTTCTTTCAATGCATTGCTTTTCAGTTTTTTTCACTCATAAAAGCTATTGAGGAAATCGCGCTTTTCAAATTGCAAGTGATTAAAGGTTAAATTCCATGGAGGGCTTTGTTATTGGGCTACATATATTTCTGTTGAATTTGAATTGAAGTTTATTTATCTGATGTTATTTATTTATTTATTTTTTTTATGTTCATTTGTGTGTGCGTGTGTGTTTTTAAGGAATTTGGGTTTGGACTGGTGCCCTTTTAGAGAGAATTGCATTGATATGGATAAAGAAAATTTTATTTTTATTTAAGTTAGGTTAAGATATCTTGACCCCGGTTAATTAATTGAATTACTTAATTTGATTAATTAGGTTCAATTGTATGCAAATCGTGAAAGCACCAACAAATAACTAATTAAACTAAATGCAGCAGAAAATAAATTGACACAGTGATTTGTTAACAAATAGGGAAAACTTCTCACAAGTCAAAAATTCCACCGAATGATTTTAAGGTCACCACTACCAAGAATCTTCTAATCAATAATCAAGTAGTTACAAGTATAAGGAATCTTATCACTACTCTAGCCTATTCCAAAATACTAACATACAGTTGAACTTTCGCTCCAATACTTAATTGGACTTAATATTATATTAGTCTTTTTTTCCTTGATGCACAAATTTCCAATCTATGACTAACTCTTTGTACGGATCTCAGTACGTGACTAACTCCAGTAACTTGAATAGATGTTGTTAGCTACAAAGTTTTTTACTTCATCAACAACGAAGATCCAGAAGCACTTGTTTACAAAACTCTATGGCGTACAAACACAATAATTTCTCCTAGAGAAAAATAATTTCTTTTGACTATGTATCCGTGTGTGACGGTTCTTAAAATAAGCTTTATATATGTCTAGAGTAATGATAAAAGAATTCCTAAAGAAATACATAAGCCTAGGCCAAATTTTAAATCTGAAAAACTGAAAATCATAATTCTCGATAGATCGAGCTTCTTATATAGTCTCGATAGCAGTATTTGCCAAGCTATCAGTCAAGACTTAATGAAACCGTTTTTTTTCTTTCTTGTTTCTTGGATCAAATTTCGTGCATGTTTGGATAGCGCGTTTTACTTTTACCCTATCCATGCGTCTGCGTTTCCTTTTCCAGAGGGTCTCATGCACTGTTCACAAGACCCGCAAGTATCTTTTTTCCTTTAAAAAAAACTTCAAAACTAGGTCTCACGATACTATTCACACATTTAAAAATTATTTTGCTACAGTATTTTCAATTTTTAACAATAAGCAGTATCCAAACACATCCTTCGTGTCTTTAATACGTACACTTGAAATGCTTAAACAATATATTTTTTGATATATTAAACTCGACTCAAATCTACCTAATTATAAGTAAAATGTATTTTGTCAAATTATTAAGTACTTACGTAAAAATATAACCCTAACAATTTATTTTTAAATTCCATGTCTACTTACCCACCAGCAAATCATATCTTGGTCTAAGTAAGAAATTGCGGCTTCCACAATGGATGTATGTGCTTGTACCATACCTGTTATGATATGACATTCTTTTTTCTTTTTCTTTTTCTTTTTTTATTATGGGAATATGAGTATATGACATTATTTGTTATCATCTTCATTCCCTAAACGTAACGGAGTCAAAAGTTTAATATTAGCATCAGGCTAGCAACAATGATTAACGGACAAAACAATTTTGCAAAAGACCAAATTAGGCCACAACCAATCCTTTTTCTTAATTTCTTTCAATATCATCATAGTTATAACGGTTTTTGTTTATTTTGTCTTAATTTTTGATCATTTGCAGGAAGGAATAATTTGTTTTTTTTTTTTCTTTTTTAAGATTATGGAAAGTTAATAATAATGAGTTTTTTTATTGGGTGTCTTTAAGACAATTATTAACAAATCATTTAAGTAAAGTTTTGACATAACTTTTATTGAAAATTGAAAAGGCTTCAAAATATTAATTACTCTTTTTTCTAAAAAAACTTTCTTAAAATGGTTCACTAATAAATACCCTCAAGACATCTTTAATATTTTCCAAAATTCTTAAAGAAACTAATCTGAAAATGTAAAAATAACGGAATTTCTTCTAGCCAGTTGCCACACTAGCTCACGAAACCCCATATGGACAGCAAGCTTTGCCAAATATCTACAAGAGAAAACATCAGGTCCAGAGCTGGTGTAAAACCAGTGTTTTATGCCAGCCAATCAGACCACGCCACGTCAGTTCACTTAAGTCAACAATATAACCTCAAAAAAAAAAAAAAAAAAAAAAAAATCACATTTCACGCTCAGCTCACATGCTCACAGCTTTTCCTTCACGCCATTCGTCTCTTCTCATCTCTTCCTTCACGCCGAACCTCCACCACTGCCACACAGATCGCTGTTCTCATCTCTTCACACCGAACATCCACCACTGCCACACAGATCGCTGTTCTCCTCTCTTCCTTCACGCCGAGCCTCCACCACCGCCACACATGTCGCCCACAGGAGCTCACCGCCACAGATTTCGCCGGAGCTGTGCGTGGAGCTTGGAAACAAACTGGAGCCGCTGTGAGCCACGATCCAAAGGTTTGTTTTTCATGATTCTTTTTTCCCTTTTCCCCAATTTGGATTTCAAATTGGGTGTTTGGATTTTTTGTTTGCTTCATCAGAAAGTTTCAAATTTTGAGCATTTCTTTTTTATGAGAATGGAGGGTGAGTGTATGTTCATATCTTGTATTGTTCTAATAAAAGATGTTGTGTTGGGTTTTGATATGATTTGGGGTTTGTTTGGTTTTTGAATTAGGGATGTTTGATTGATTTGATTAAGTTAGATTGACTGTTAGATAAATTGGCTTTAGATGTGCAATGTGATGGGATTGAGTTTGTAATGATAATTGAATACTGAATTGGAACTTGCTGTGAAGAAGTTGACAATTGTGTTGAAAGTTTCAAAATTTGTTTTACTTTTTCACAAGTGGGTTTTTGTCTATGGTTGTATTATGCTTATAAGATTGATATTGTGTTTTTTCTAATTTCTTTTGTTTGTTGGATAAAATCTGGTTTTGTATCTCATACAAAACACACAGCGGAAGCAACAAACAAAGATCTATTTCATTCATGATTGACAACATGCACTCTGTAAATTTCAGAATTTAAGAACATGATAGCGTACCTTGGTGTGGAGAAATTCAAAACAAAGATTAGAAGCACTTGGGAAAACTTTTAATCTTCACTCCAATTCCACTTTACGCTCAAGAAGTGTGGTCTCTCAATCAGTTTCCAAAGGGAGAATAAAAGTGTGTCTCACACTCTTTCTTTTCTCTACGAAAAATCACATCAAAAAATTATGTATGTTTCTCCCTTTATAACTAACTAATTATCTAATTGGGCCGGCCTATTGGGCCTTTCCAATTGGGCTTTAGTGTGTGGCTTGGAATGGGACCAAAAGGGACCAATAAGACACTAGCTCCAATGGGCCTTGGACTTTTCCGTCAACTCTTGACAAGTCCAAAGTTACCATTAATTATATTTAATACCACTATATAAATATAATTGCACTCTAGGCCTTATTAATAAATTATATCCCAAGACTTTATTTTACACGCAACCCCTTCATAAAATATTCGTAGTAATACAAAGTCATAAATATAGACTGCCACTTTGTAAATTACTACATCTTATCCTTGAGTACCCGGTTTAATCCTTTAAAGTTATTCATCATATATTTATGAAATCCAATTTCATAAATATATACTTTAGTAATTTCTTACCAAAGTGGTTAGGCCTAACTCTCTGAATAACTGAACCCATTAAACTTATCTCAAGGGAATATTTTGTATCTCCATTAAGAGATTATGAATTCCATCTTGAGAATATATGTTCCATCAACACTAAATGTGGTTGCCCAACATACTGAGGTTTTGACCGTTACTTTAGATCTCACTCCTGATATATCAAAGTAACCTACACTTCATGATCAAGTCCATTATTCTCTCAGGATTAAGAGTTCATGCAAATAAAAGTCGTGAGATTTATTATTCATTTGACAGTCGTTAGGAGAATAATAAATCTCACAGCGGTCCAGTTCAATATGTCTTAACTCTTAAAACATATCAACATATCAACTAGAAGTCACCACTTCCATGATCAAGACAAATCATCTTAGTTGATACGTTATAGTCTTCGCAAATGAAATGCCCAATTTCATCACCGACTACGAACTATAAATTCTGAGTTTACAAAGAACTTGTGATTTGTATCTTCTGTGACTAAATCACATAAATCACATACTATGCATCTCATGGACTATATGATAATGTCCAAATATTCATGTTACCATTATTTTAGATAAAAATAAACAACTTTATTAAACACAACATTAAGTCATACATAATGTCATACATAGTATCATACAATAGGATTTAAGGGCATATATCCTAACAATCTCCCACTTGCCCTAAAGACTATTGTGCACTAATCTAACTCCCATTCCCTCCAAATGTGACTCGAAGGTCCTTTGAGGCAAGGTTTTGGTAAAAGGATCTGCTAGATTATTTGCATTTTCAATCTTTGCCACCACAACATCTCCACGAGCAACAATGTCTCGAATGATATGGTACTTCCTCTCAATGTGCTTTCCTTTCTTGTGATTTCTTGGATCTTTAGATTGGGCAACCGCTCCACTATTATCACAAAACAATGTGATGAGAACTTGCTCCATTCTTATAACACCAAGATCAGAAAGGAATTTCTTGAGCCAAACAGCCTCCTTTGCTGCTTCACAAGCAGCAACGTACTCGGCTTCCATGGTGGAGTCCGCAATGCAAGATTGCTTAACACTCCTCCAACTTATGGCTCCACCTCCCAAGGTGAAAACACATCCTGAAGTGGATTTTCTGAAATCTAGATCTGATTGAAAATCTGAATCTGTATAGCCAATGGGAATCAAATCCTCACAATGGTAAACAAGCATATAATCTCGCGTTCTCCTAAGATACTTGAGAATGTGCTTTACAGCTTGCCAATATTTTAGTCCTGGATTTGATTGATATCGGCTGACCATGCCAACTGAATAACAAATATCTGGTCTAGTACAAAGCATGGCATACATGAGACTTCCTACTGCAGAAGCATAAGGAACTTGTCTCATCATATTTTCTTCCTCTTGAGTCTTAGGCCTTTGGTCATCAGACAGAGGAACTCCATGTCTAAAAGGAAGCAATCCTTTTTTGGAGTTTTGCATGCTAAACCGTTCTAGAACCTTATCTATATATCCAGCTTGTGATAAGCCTAACATCTTATTCTTACGATCTCGCCAAAGCTTGATCCCTAGAATAAAGTTAGCCTCACCCAAGTCCTTCATATCAAATTGGCTAGACAACCAAACTTTAACCGATGACATTACCCCTACATCATTTCCAATGAGTAGAATATCATCAACATAAAGTACTAGGAACATTACTACTTTGTCTCGATGTCTTTTGTACACACATGGCTCATCAAGATTTTGTTCAAAACCAAATGACTTGATTGCTTGATCAAATCTGATATTCCATGACCTAGATGCTTGTTTAAGTCCATAAATGGACCTATTCAACTTGCATACCATATGCTCTTGGTTCTTTGCTATGAATCCTTCTGGTTGCATCATGTATATTTCTTCTTCAAGATTGCCATTAAGAAATGCAGTCTTGACATCCATTTGCCAAATCTCATAATCATAATGAGCAGCAATGGATAAGAGAATTCTGATAGACTTAAGCATGGCTACTGGCGAAAAAGTTTCATCATAATCAATGCCTTCTTTTTGTGTATACCCTTTCGCCACTAGTCTTGCTTTAAAGGTTTCAACCTTTCCATCTATCCCTCTCTTCCTCTTGTAAACCCATTTGCAACCAACAGGTTTAATGCCGTTAGGCGCCTTTACAAGATCCCATACATGATTGGAATACATAGAATCCAATTCAGATTTCATAGCTAAGATCCAATGATGTGCATCTATATCATTAATTGCCTCCTCATAAGTGTAGGGATCCGATTTAGCCTCTTCTGAGATAGCTATATAAGTTTCTCCCAAACCTCTAAATCTCATAGGAGGTCGAATAATTCTCCCATTACGACGAAGCACCTGTGTACTAGACATCTCATGAGTAATATCTTGTGGTGTATCTAATACAGCCACATCATCCCTAGTTTCATCCATTGGTTGTTCAACTACAGGTTCATTCATTTCAGCCAAGACAACTTTACTTCTAGGATTAAAATTATTCATATAATCATCTTCTAAAAATTTGGCATGGGTGCTAACAAACACTTTGTTATCCTTATGATTATAGAATAAATAACCCTTAGTTTCTTTTGAATACCCTAAAAACATGCATACTTCTGTTTTAGCTTCCAACTTATCAGACTTCCCTTTTAACACATGTGCTGGACATCCCCAAATGTGGAGATATTTCAAACTAGGCTTGCGCCCACTCCACAATTCCTTAGGTGTGTTGGGAACAGATTTTGATGGAACTAAATTCAAAACATGCATAGCAGTTTTTAGTGCATATCCCCAAAAGGAAACTGGTAAAGTTGAGTAACTCATCATGGACCTAACCATTTCCAAAAGAGTCCTATTCCTTCTTTCCGCTACATCATTTTGTTGGGGTGATCCAGGTGCAGTCAATTGGGAGACAATCCCATTTTGAATTAGGTAATCCTTGAAATCCCAAAGAAGGTATTCGCCACCTCGATCAGATCGAATGGCCTTTATGCGTTTACCCAATTGATTTTCAACTTCAGCCCTAAACTCTTTGAGCTTGTCAAAGGCTTCGGACTTCCGTCTCATTAGGTACACATAACCATATCTTGAGTAATCATCTGTAAAAGTGATGAAATACTCATAACCTCCTTTTGCTTGGGTTGACATAGGACCACATACATCTGTATGAACTAATTCAAGCAACTCTTGGGCTCTTCTACCTTTTGCATTAAAAGGTCGTTTGGTCATTTTACCTTCCAAACAAGATTCACAAACTGGAAATCCATCAAAGTCCATGGGCTGTAAAAGTCCATCTTTGATTAGTCTTTGAATCCTATTTGAATTAATATGACCCAAACGCAAGTGCCATAGATATGCATCACTAGTAGAAGGAAACTTTCTCTTTAATGATTTTACATGAGAGCTACTATCTATTTCAGAATTGTATAATTCATGCATGTCAGGAGTTAAAATATAAAGACCATCCACAATATTGCCAGAACAGATAAACACTTTATCCTTCTTTATTACAACATTGTCTTTCAGGATAACACAATATCCATGTTTACCTAAATAAGTTGCAGAAATTAAATTCCTACGAACATTAGGTACATACAAACAGTCTTCCAATATTAACACTCTAGACTTAAAACACAAATTATACACTCCAACAGCTACAACCGGAATCTTGCTCCCATCAGCCAAAGTAAGAAATAGTTCTCCCTCATTCAACTTTCTGGTCTCCTGGAACCCCTGCAAAGAATTGCAGATATGATTAGTACAACCTGAATCCACACACCAGGAATCTGTTGGATTCTGTACCAAACATATTTCAAGAAGAAAGGAACTTTTTATACCCTTATTCTTGGCAGCCTTGAATATTAGACAATTCCTCTTCCAATGTCCTTTCTCACCACAATGGAAACACTTTCCTTTGCTTTTCTTTCCTTTTTCGGCAACCCCTAAAGCAATTTGTTTACCAATTTTCTTAGTGAAATCCTTCTTCTTCTTCTTACCCTTGCCTTTCGACTTAGGTTGAGAAGTAGAAGCTTCACCCACGTTGGCTTCAACACTAGAAGTACCAAGGATGCCTTCCGCCGCCACTAACTCATTCATTAATTCAGACAAAGAGTAAATCTTTTTGTTCATATTATAATTGAGTCTGAATTCCTTGAATGAATCCGGTAGTGACTGGAGTATCATATCCACTTGGGATTCTCCATCAATGTCGGCACCTAAAACTTCTAATGTGTTCAGATTAGCAATCATCCTAAGACAATGCTCCCTTACTGAACTTCCTGCAGCCATTTTGGTATTATAAATTTGCCTCATGGTTTCTTGCCTTGCAGAACGGCCTTGCTCACCAAACATCTCCTTCAGACTTAGCATGATGTCTGAAGCATGTTCTACATCCTGCATTTGATGCTGTAGAACATTTGAAATAGATGCTAGGATGTAGCACTTGGCCATCTCATTAGATTTCTGCCAACGATCATATCGCTGTTTTTCCTCAATAGGAGTATCTAATGAAGGAAAGCTAGGACATGGTTGAGTAAGCACATATTTGTGCTCTTCAGCAGTAAGAACAATGTCCAAATTCCTTTTCCAGTCAACATAGTTGGATCCAGTCAGTTTGTTTTGATTAAGAATAGCAACAAGTGGGCTAAATGATGCCATGATTTAAATCTGAAAATAATAAACATGAATATAATAAGTAAACTGGACATTATCAATTTAGCATATAAGCATATAAGCATATAATATGGAACCTTAATAAAACCATAAAATAATATATGCAACGACAACCCAATCCATGTCTATAATTCCTTGGTAGCAAGTTTATTATAAACACATTAATTGGTCGAGAACTATTCTCATTATTAGTGCTATCATGATAACTCTTATCAAACACTAATAATATGCCGTATTACCTTTAGCCTCTAAGTAATAATGACATAGCTCCTTTGGGAGGTTAACATTATACTTAGTCTAGTGTATACCATTATCTAGAATCATGTGTAGCCACATTTCATCTCCCTTTTATAGTGTTTAAAACTTGTAGTACCATGAAACAAAACACCCTCCTTTGGGATCGCGAGGCATATGCGCCAAGACGAGGTGTTTGTCCACACTACTTTAAACGGGTAAGTTCAAACTTGTAGTATTATGAAGTAAACACCCTCCTTTGGGATCGCGAGGCATATACGCCAAGACGAGGTGTTTACCCACACTACTTTGAACCGATAATGGAGGCTGTGAGATCCAACCCTTGTATCTCTCTCCCACTAGAAATTTTAAAATAAAGGTTTTTAATGTCAAGAACCATAAAAATGCTAGACACGTGAAAAACACAATCCTAATCTCATTAGGAATAAATTTCATTAAACTAGCATTAATATATATATATATATATAACGTAATACAAACCTATATTATATTATATATATAATATAATATATATATTACGTTAAAATATTATATTATATATATTAAAATATATATATATTACGTTATATATATATAATATATATATAATATATAACGTAATATATAACGTTGAAATCCTGTAGGATTCAACATTCTTCATGGCAAAAGACAAAAATTGCATGCATATATGTAAGGAACGTACGGCCATGCATGCAAAGAACTTCAAACCAGCCATGCAATGTACAGCCATCTAAGAATGCCCATTTCCATGCGAAACAGTGCAATGAATGAATGCACGGAAAAGGTAGTTATCTATATAATTCCGTACAATGAGAAAAACCACCCCCGTTTCAATAACTACTCCTATTCGAACAAATATAAAGGCAATAGATATTGAATATGGCTGTGCAGAATTGTAATGGCCATCACTTTTATACATAAGTGATACAATTCTCAACATTATATTCAAATGATGCAGAAAATTGAAACACAAAATGAACGGTTTTCTTAAATTCTAAAATTCAATCACACATTATACAATCATGAAATGAAAACCTGGCTCTGATACCAATTGTTGGATAAAATCTGGTTTTGCATCTCATACAAAACACACAGCGGAAGCAACAAACAAGGATCTATTTCATTCATGATTGACAACATGCACTCTATGAATTTCAGAATTTAAGAACAAGATAGCGTACCTTGGTGTGGAGAAATTCAAAACAAAGATTAGAAGCACTTGGGAAAACTTTTAATCTTCACTCCAATTCCACTTTACGCCCAAAATGTGTGGTCTCTCAATCAGTTTCCAAAGGGAGAATAAAAGTGTGTCTCACACTCTTTCTTTTCTCTACGAAAAATCACATCAAAAAATTATGTATGTTTCTCCCTTTATAACTAACTGATTATCTAATTGGGCCGGCCTATTGGGCCTTTCCAATTGGGCTTTAGTGTGTGGCTTGGAATGGGACCAAAAGGGACCAATAAAACACTAGCTCCAATGGGCCTTAGACTTTTCCGTCAACTCTTGACAAGTCCAAAGTTACCATTAATTATATTTAATACCACTATATAAATATAATTGCACTCTAGGCCTTATTAATAAATTATATCCCAAGATTTTATTTTACACGCAACCCTTTCATAAAATATTCGTAGTAATACAAAGTCATAAATATAGATTGCCACTTTGTAAATTACTACATCTTATCTTTGAGTACCCGGTTTAATCCTTTAAAGTTATTCATCATATATTTATGAAATCCAATATCATAAATATATACTTTAGTAATTTCTTACCAAAGTGGTTAGGCCTAACTCTCTGAATAACTGAACCCATTAAACTTATCTCAAGGAAATATTTTGTATCTCCATTAAGAGATTATGAATTCCATCTTGAGAATATATGTTCCATCAACACTAAATGTGGTTGCCCAACATACTGAGGTTTTGACTGTTACTTTAGATCTCACTCCTGATATATCAAAGCAACCTACACCTCATGATCAAGTCCATTATTCTCTCAGGATTAAGAGTTCATGCAAATAAAAGTCGTGAGATTTATTATTCATTTGACAGTCGTTAGGAGAATAATAAATCTCACAGCGGTCTAGTTCAATATGTCTTAACTCTTAAAATATATCAACATATCAACTAGAAGTCACCACTTCCATGATCAAGACAAATCATCTTAGTTGATACGTTATAGTCTTCGCAGATGAAATGCCCAATTTCATCACCGACTACGAACTATAAATTCTGAGTTTACAAAGAACTTGTGATTTATATCTTCTGTGACTAAATCACATAAATCACATAAATCACATACTATGCATCTCATGGACTATATGATAATGTCCAAATATTCATGTTACCATTATTTTAGATAAAAATAAACAACTTTATTAAACACAACATTAAGTCATACATAATGTCATACATAGTATCATACAATAGGATTTAAGGGCATATATCCTAACATTGTTGTGGTTTGAACTAGGTAAATTTTGGTTTTTGAAGTTTATGTTGGTTTGCTGGAGTTTTTTTTTGTATGTATATGCATATGTGTATGTGGGTTTTACTCGATGCAATATTGATATGTGTATGTTGGGTTGCTGGAGCTTTTGTATTTGTCATGGCAAAGGCATGCTCTCTCTCTATCTTTTCTTCACTTACCAATGAATGGAAATTATAGTGTTTTATTAATGGGAACTTTTATATGAATGCTGGCACCAAAATTCATAGCCTATTAATGTACTCATATTTCAGACTGTCCACTAAAAAAAATGTTTTGCAGATACAAAACATTAATAAAAATGAAGTGTAATAGCTGATTTGATACCTAGGAGAGTATTATCTGCCAATGAAAATTTTGCAGGGGAAAATTTTGACCATAGTTTCTGTTATCTGCTAATGAATACCATGTGTTTAAGGTTTTGTTATGTTTTTCAAACCCTATTTTTCCTTTGCTGAGATATTTATTTGCTTTACACAGGCTGGGCATTGGAGAAGACTGTCAAGGCATCTCAGCTTGAGATCATTGAGCTGCAGCATTCTATGGGTGAACTAAGGTACTTTCTGGCATTCTCAATATTATATAGCTGCAAATAGACTATAAAACTAGCATGTTTACCTATTGTAAAGCTGGGTTCTAAGGGTCCCTTCAATGATAGTCAGAATTATAAGCCCTTGCTTTTTTCCTGACCTCGTATCATTTTGTTTTTCATACTGCTACATTCTAATTTTATTTTTTGTATTTTGTTGTACATTCTTTTATGCAGGATCCATTACAACAATTCCAAGAAAGTTGATATACAATCAAGTTTTGTGTCCAAGAGAATGGATTGGGAAGCAAATATTTTTTGGTTATATAATGTTTAAATTGTGGTGGATAGACATAGAACCATCTTCTTTTTTGTATTCCCAACGTATGGTCCTCTTTTTTGTATATTGAACTATGACAGGTTTTATTCTAGATGGATGTATTCTTAATTAGAAATCTCCCCAAAGAATTGTGGCAGATTTTATTTCAAGATTTATGGTCAATCATATGATCTTTTTTGAATTGACTTGTGACAGGTTTTATTTCAGGTGAATATATTCTCAATTAGAAACTCTTATAGAAAAAATTGCGACAGGTTTTATTTCAGGTGAATGTATTCTCTTAGAAACTCTTATAGAAAAAATTGTGACAGGTTTTATTTCAGGTGAATATATTCTTAATTAGAAACTCTTATAGAAAAAATTGTAACAAATTTTATTTAAGATGTATTTTAGTTTGTATGGTACAAGAGCATTAATTAGTTGGCTTGAATTATTTGAAAATTCAAGACCTATCTGTAGAGCCTAAGATGTTATTTTTACTCTTTAAGTTTGTAAGCCTTGCAATAAGACAATGAGGGGAAAAAACTAGTATAGTATCTCAAGACTACTGAAACACGGCATAAAGTCAATGGTCACATTCATGACTCACATTATAAGGATGATTATTTTTGTTACCATCTTTTGCTTGTTATGAACCTAGAACCATATGTATTAACCAATTATTTGGTGCTAACCATTTATCAAATTTTGCTCATTATAGATCTTACTAACAATCGTAATATTAATCATAATTAGTTGTTTTTTCAATTTTTTTGAGTTCAAAATGATAGAAATCTTTCATTAATGTAGAAACAGTATACAAACAATGCCCAATCCAAGTCAGGGCTCAAGTAAATGGTAATACAAAAAGACAAAAGAAAGAGTACATCAGCTCAAGAAGATGGTACATCAAGTCACTCAGTGCCTATCCATAAGATGTTGGTATTCTTCACACAAGCCATTTGCCAAGTCGAGGATCACCTTTGGATGAGTTTGGAAATGTTCGAAATAAAATTTATTCCTCGCATTCCATATTGCCCACGCTGTAACGACCCACTTCTCTAATTCCTGCTAGCTCAGTTTCCTCTGCATCTGTTGGAACAGTAGTAAGAAATCGAAGGCTTTGTTGCTGCATTTTTGCATTCAACCTTTGAATAAAGCCCACACGTTTTGTGCAAATGGGCACTCCCACCAAATATGACTTACAATTTCAAATTGGTGACTGCAAATCTCACACCTCGTCTCCACCCTTACTCAACACCGATGAAGATTTTCCTTAGTTAGGAGGTAGTTGGAGCATGCTCTCCATAAAAACATAGAATTTCTTACGAATGACACACCAATTGAAATTTTATTTACTAAAGAAAAAATATTAAACAGTATCATGCACAGTACAGAAGAAATTAACATTAATCAACCAAGCACTAAATTTCATTTTCCTAAGCAAGAAATGTGGAACCAAAATTGTCATCCTATTTAATTGCTAGCCTAGACTCCCAAGTCCAACCAACCAACACAGAGGCCCCTGAATGCCTGGATGGCCATGAAATTAACATGAATTAACTATAAAATCTCCATCATTATCATCATCATAATAGTAGTAATTAAAGACACTCATAATCCATGACAAAAACAGAGGAGCATAGGGGTAAAAAAAAGGTAACAAATGAAGAAAAGAAGCAATAAAAATTAAAAGAACCCGATTGATGAAACAAGAAGCATATATCATATACCAAAAAGAAAGGACGCAGTTGAGCAAGGTCATCACGTATGGAATGCCCGAAAACTGTTCTGTGGACTTGCTCTTTATAATCCTCTAGGGTATAGTTTATGGTAGTAAAGCATAATTTACCCCATAATATAAGAAACCAGACAAATTATATAAGCAACCCTCTTTCCCCCTAAAAAGGGAAAAGGAAGAAAATGAAAACTGAAAAAGAAACACTAGCCTCATTAACATGAAACTAAAGTGAAGTGGCTGAGTTGACTTGAACCAAAATCAAAAACTCATTTCCACTCCATATGGTTCAAATTTTACAGTAAAAAAGTCAAGTTAGTAAAAGAACAGAAAAAAAAAATATATATGTTTCATTATTTTTTATAAAAAGAAATTTAAGAGAAACTAAAGACAATGAAATACATTTCTAAATTCCCATTTGGTTTGCATTCTACAAAAGAAAATAAAATGAGGAAATGAATGGAATTATATTATAGTTTAGTTCTTTCAAAAAGAGAAAGTGATGAGAAAATAAGTTTATAATATATTTGTTTTTTTAGACATAAACTTCTTTCCAAACCTCACCCATCTTAGAGAATATTTTAGTTGGCTTCAATTTGAAAATTTAACCTCATTTCCTCACACTTTTAGTAATGTGGTATGATGATATAAAATCCAAAAGAATACTAAACTAACTTAATAGACCCACAAAAGAAAACTGCCACAATCAACTTTAATTCTTTCATTTTTGTTGCCTCTAACCACATTAGTAGAGCTTCCTAACTAGAGCAATTGTACAATTGTACAATTTCCAGTTATTGATAATAGAGGATCAATCATCTCAATCAAAAAAATAGCAATAGACATATCTAAAATCAAATAATCACCAACCAAATAATGAACAACAATGGACCCCAATACAAAGTAAATACAATTGGTGAAGTTATCACAATTTTATTATAGTCATTCAAAAGAGAAAAGAAAATTTAAGAAACCCAATTTAGTTAATGAACTGAAAATTAGCATGACATGAAGAGCAAAACCAATTGACATAGACATAGAAAGTGGCAGAGAAACTCACATTACTTCCCTTCCAAACTTTGTACAACTTTTTGGGTTTATCATTTAGGTCCATGCTTTACTAAGAAGAAGAAAAACCCAGAACCCAAATTAGAATTTCTAATCAAAACCACAATAGAACCCTCTCTTATCACAACCCCACTTTCTACTTCTCATATCCAATACATATATCACACCAAAACCCACAAAAATCTTCACACAAAACCAAAAAAATTCCCATCATTTGGGTACACAATGCATGTGAAAGTGAACTAGAAGTTGAAAAATTCAGGTGAGAGAGAGCGACAGAAAAGAGGTTGTTGGATCAAAAGAAAAACCAGTTGCCTCTTTGCTCGCCCAAAAAATTTTTAGTTTACGAGAAAACATTAGGTCCGGAGCTGGCATAAATCCAGTGTTTTACTCTAGCCAATCAGACCATGCCCTGTCAGATTCACTTAAGTCAACAATATAACCTAAAAAAAAAAACACATTTCATGCTCAGCTCACATGCTCATAGCTTTTCCTTCACGCCATTCCTCTCTTCTCATCTTTTCCTTCACGCCGAACCTCCACCATCGCCACACACTGCCACACAGATCGCTATTCTCATCTCTTCCTTCACGCCGAACATCCACCATTGCCACACAGATTGTTGTTCTCCTCTCTTCCTTCACGCTGAACCTCCACCACGATCACACAGATCGCCCACCGGAGCTCATTGCCATAGATTTCGCCGGAGCTGTGCGTGGAGCTTGGAAACAAACTGGAGCCATCATGAGCCATGATCCAAAGGCTTGTTTTGCATGATTCTCTTTTTCCTTTTCCCCAATTTGGACTCGGTCAATATAAGAATTTTCGAAAGTGATTTAAAAAATTGTTAGGACTTGAGATTATCATACTAGAGTGAGAAGCATTTAAAGGTTAATTAAAACACTTAATATTACTTATCATATTCTTCTCCAAATGTATTCTCTCTCTCTCTCTCTCTCTCTCTCTCCTTATATATATATATATCATAAACAAAGTTAACAACAAATTTGCCATAGCTACACTCAAAACACTTACAAAAGATATAAACAATTCAAAGAAGAAAAACTTGTCAAAAAAGACAATAAGTTTGTCTTGTTTTTGAAAATTGTGTATTATAACACCTAATTGAATATTTAGTATTCTTTAATTTATGCCCTTATGTCATTCATTACTTTCTGTTTCGCTGTAAAATGTTTTAAGAAAAATAATTTTAGCATTTTACCATTGTATCATTGTAAAATTTGGTCAAAATTGAAAATTTTTATTTTAATGTTTAGGGTTATGGTGGGCCCCATTGACCTCCTGTCTCAGTAGCTTCACCCTTGCATGCATGTATTGAATAGTAAAACCTGTCTATCATCTCCATAGCCTGTATACATTTGTCAAATAAAAATAATAATGGATAAATATTTAATTTTTCTGTCTTTTTTGATAATTTAATAGTTAAAAGAGATTGATTTAAACTATAGATGTTTTCATTGGAAAAAAAATAGATAAGAGCAACCAATTAAACACTTTTGGTTGTTCTAAATTGTAACGTTTAAGAATAATTGGAACTGTCATTTGTTCACAATTTGAGGTTATATTACACACAATGATGAGTCTTAGTGATCTTCAAACCAATCAAATATTCTCTAGTATTACAATTTTCCTCAATATTGTGAAACATGCATGTTATGCTTTTCAAACTCCCCTAAATTTCCCAAATAGAGATCTATCCACTCCACCATGATATGCTTTTCAAGTCATGGCTTTAATTTTAAGTTAGATGTCTAATGATACCGTCGTGTAAATAGGTGTGACAAGGGTTTTTTCCTTTCAATGGCGTAAAGACCATTCTACAATAATAAAAACTTTGACAATGAAGTTATTACTTGTACGTATTGTTTGCCCATAGTTTTCATTTTGTAATGCTTGGTCTTTGAGGACAAACTAATCTTCCAAGTAAGAGAAATAATTTTAAAAATGGTGTTGAAAACCCATTATTTCAGCCACTATATAGGAAATATATTAGGCATAGTGGATAAATTCTGGTTTAATTTGTCAATAGGAGAACTATTTAGACTAAACTACCTGCTAGTAAATTAGTATACATTGAACCTTCATATTTCTAGAGTTTTGTTAAAAAAAATCCAAATTAGCATGACTTCTCCAGAATAAAAATAAAATAAAATAGAATAAAAAAACTTATTACACAATTACACCAAGTCATTTCTAAGGTCTAGCATTACAGTTCAAGCTAGAAAGTAGAAACTTCAAAATTCTTTATCATGCGCTTGGAGAATTTACTTTGGCCATTTATAGTTTCTTGACCAAATAAAGCAATTTGTGGCTAGACAGTTAGTTACTAGGGGGTGATATAACCTGATGATCAGGGCTTTCTAATGATAATTTTGTAAACATTTATTAATCACAACTAAAAAGTATATAGATCAATTAACTTTAATTGTAGCTTGCAACAAATTTTCCTGAATTTCATGTGTATCAGCTAGATGGTGCATGAAAAAAAAATCCATTTTTTGTTATTCTTCGCATAAAAAATGTCAACAATTGATGATAAATTATTACATTGACCATGTTCATAGACACTAGGAGAGTATTATTATAGTATGCGTGTATATTAGGACACGGCTTAGCTCTAGTGCACTACAGCCGACACGATACAGATATGTGTTTGATTTTTGCCCCGTATCTGTATTGTGTTGGCTCTAATGCACTAGAGCACTGAAGCTAAGTCTTACTCTATTTATTAATACCATCTAAGGACTATAAAATGTATCTAGTGACAATTTGTTGTGTGCTTCTTAACAAACTTAATTATTGGGTTAATTATAATCATCCACTCAAAATTGTAGGCGTATTTGCAATTAATATCCACCCTAAACTTCAGAAATTTACAATGGGAAATTAATACTCTAATTCGATGTTGATTTGTAATGTTTATCCTAGGGTTTAAGTTAGCGTACAAATTAGCAATTTAGTGAAACTATCCACCATAAACAACAAGCGAAATAGAGATGAGCACTAAATTATGAAATAGTTTGCAAGGTACATGCATCCTAAGATATAAAAGCATTTGCAATATACACCACTAATTTGTACTCTACTTTTAGAGTATAGATGGATATCACAAATTATTCTCAAATGGGTTATTAATTACAAAAACTAGTTAACCTTAAATTATATCTAGTTTGGCAAATTTGCATAGAGAGAGCAAAATGTTATAGAGGTCTAATTCAAGTCAAGATGACATCATTCTCAACAGGAAAAAAAAGGTCAAGATGACGTGGCAGAAGCTTCTAGGCTTATAGTTGAGCATTTTTTTTTTTCTGCACATGGACCAAAATATTATGAAGTTTTGATTGAATAACTATAATTATAATTACATAACAAGATTATTAATTTTGACAAACAAAGCACACGAATGTTTGAATAACGAACTAAAGTCTAAATGACTTTAACGCTATTTTCTAAATATTGCCCACAAACACTTCATCATGGCCATTGCTGTCATGGCTGATAAATAGGTTCAGTACCTTATAGTTGAAATCCATACCATCCACACATGGGCAGAGAATAATAATGACATTCTATATAAATTTCTTGATTACTTTTTTATTTTGTGTTTAAAATCTGTGACCCATCAATTTGTATAATTAATGTAGTAAAAATTGTGATAACCTTAACATCACTTGACAATTAATTCTTTGATCTCATGTAAAATTAATGGTATCCTACAATCCTCAACATATTTTAACAGCTTGATAATCTCACGTTCTTAATTTGTCTTTGGTTGAAAATTCAAAATTTATTAACTATCATTCAACTTTTTTTTTTTTTTAATAAAAGATAGAATTTTACTTTAGCTTAATCAAAGTATATATGTGTGTAAAGCTCCCTTTTGGAGACTTGAACCCCGACCTTTGCCCCTCACACCCCACAAGCACTTATACTTGTAGAGTGACCATTACACCAAAGATATGCGGTGGTTCATTCAACTCATTATAGAGCAATTCATAAAACCATTATGTATAGTTTTTAAATGAGTCACATGACCCATTTAATATATAGAACACGTGACGAAAAGTATACGTGAATAGTTTTATCAATCGTGTAACAAGTTAGAAAGATTTTTTTCCAAATTGGTTTAAAGATAAATCTTTTCCATTTTGAAATCAGGTTTTTGTTTGCTCCTCATTATTTTCCTTCCATCACATTGAAGAGTAATTCTACGGTACCTCCCCAAAAAAGGAGGGGGGGTACGGTAATCACTAGTAGGTAACCTGCTATACCAGGTTACTTTTTTCTTACATTTGACAATTTCATCCTCACATTGTACAGTTCCAATATCACATGTGATAGTTTTTTCTCATATTTGGTGGTTCCCTTACTTTTTTCTCACATTTGACGGTTCTATCTTTACATTGTGCAGTTTCAATATCACATGTGATAGTTCTTTTCTCACATTTGGTGGTTCACTTAATTTTTTTTCTCACATTTGACAGTTCCATTCTCACATTGTGCAGTTTCAACATCACATATGACAGTTCTTTTGTCACATTGGGCGGTTCCCTTACTTTTTTCTCACACTTGACGGTTCCATCCTCACATTGTGCAGCTTCAACATTACATGTGATAGTTCTTTTCTCACATTAGGCGGTTCCCTTATTTTTTCTCAAATTTGATGGTTCTATACTCATATTGTGTAGTTCCAACATCACATGTGACCGTTTTTTTCTCACATTTGGTGGTTCCTTTACTTTTTTTTTTCCTCATATTTGACGGTTTCATCCTCACATTATACGGTTCCAACATTACATATGACAGTTCTTTTGTCACATTGGGTGGTTTCTTTACTTTTTTCTCACACTTGAACGGTTCCATACTCATATTGTGCAGTTCTAACATCACATCTGACAGTTCTTTTGCCACATTTTTTCTCACACTTGAACGGTTCCATACTCATATTGTGCAGTTCTAACATCACATCTGACAGTTCTTTTGCCACATTGGGTGTTTCCCTTACTTTTTTCTTACACTTAATAGTTTCATCATCACATTGTGCAGTTTCAACATCACATGTGATAGTTCTTTTCTCACATTTGGTGGTTACCTTATTTTTTTCTCACATTTGATAGTTCCATCCTCACATTGTGCAGTTCCAACATCACATGTGATAGTTTTTTTCTCACATTTCATTGGTTCCCTTACTTTTTCCTCATTTTGATGATTTCATCCTTACATTGTGTAGTTCCAATATCGCATATGACAATTCCTTTATCACATTGAATGGTTCCCTTACTTTTTTCTCACACTTAACGGTTCCATCCTCACATTGTGCAGTTCCAACATCACGTGTGACAGTTCTTTTCTCAAATTTGGTAGTTCCCTTATTTTCTTCTCACGTTTGACGGTTCCATCCTCATATTGTGCAGTTTCAATATCACATGTGACTGTTTTATTCTCATATTTGGTGGTTCCCTTACTTTTTTTTCTCACATTTAGCACTTTCATCATCACATTGTGCAGTTCTAACATCACATATGATAGTTATTTTCTCACATTTAGTGGTTTCCTTACTTTTTTCTTACATTTAGTGGTTCCATTGTCACATTAAGTAGTACCAACATCCCATCTAACTCTATTTTTGTCACATTTAGTGGTACCCTATTTTTTTATTCTCAAATTTGACCGTTCCATTATTACATTGGGCAGTACTCACATTACTTCTGACCGTACTTTTGTCACATTCGGTGGTACCTTATTTTTTACCTTACAATTGACAGTTCAATCGTCATAGTAAGTACTACCAATATCACATCTAACCATAATTTTACATTTAGGCTTATCACTGAGGTCTTGTCAATGGAATTCTCCTCTGTTGAATTGATGGAACATTAGGAAATGTGTTCTAAAATACTATTGGGCTTTATAGAATTTCTTAGGCATACTTATCTTGATTTGTGATATACTTGGAATGGAGTGGATTCTTTTTATCTGTTATCACCATTCATTCATTGGCCAAAATGGCCAAATACCTTTCAGAAATTAGTAGCAAAAAAATACTGTTTCGGAAATAAATAGGGAAATACCACTTTTCTAGTACTCGAGTTTCTTAAATTCGAGTTCTAAATAGTACTTGAGTTTAAGAAACTCGAGTACCTAGAAGTTCAGCCACCGTGGCACTGCTGACCTGGAATTTGTGCGATTTAAAAAAATAATATGATACTCCAGCTTGGTAAAATCGAGTTCCATGCAACACAGTACTCGAATATACCAGACTCGAGTACCTATTATAAATAAAATTATGTTTATGTTTATTTCTAAGGTACTCGAGCTTGGTGAGCTCGAGTACCTTGTATTTATGTTTACAATGCTTCTATTTAAATAAATAAAAACATAAAAAAGTTGCTTATGTTTATGTTTATGTTTATTTATTGATTATCCAAAAAAAAAAATTATAAGGAACTCGAGTTTAGTAAACTCGAGTTCCTTACAAGGCACTCGAGCTTGGTGAGCTCGTGTACCTTAGAAATAAACATAAACATAATTCTATTTATAATAGGTACTCGAGTTTGGTATACTCGAGTACTGTGTTGCATGGAACTCGAGTTTACCAAGCTCGAGTACCATATTATTTTTTTAAATCGCACAAATTCCAGGTCAACAGTGCCACGATGGCTGAACTTCTAGGTACTCGAGTTTCTTAAACTCGAGTACCATTTAGAACTCGAGTTTAAGAAACTCAAGTACTAGAAAAGTGGTATTTCCCTATTTATTTCCGAAACAGTGTTTTTTTGCTACTAATTTCTGAAAATTGTGGTATTTGGCCATTTTGGCCTTCATTCATTAGTATGGCATTGTTACCAAGAAATAATCCATCACCACTAGCATTGCAAGAAATAATGTATGAATTATTTTAGGTATCTAAAAAGCCTAAACCTTCTCTTTCCTCTTGTCCATCCTTTCCATGTAGCATCATAATTAGTGGAAGCTGCCATTGAAATCCATTATGGGCAAGTTATGATTCATTTTAAGGTTCCAAAACTGTGAACTTAAACATAACTGTACTCTTAAGTTAAATTTGAAGTTCATGAACTGCTATTCCAGTTAATAGATAAATTTGAAGTTAATAGTTTCAACAAATAATGTCATAGTTTTAACCTTTAACATACAAATGAAGTCCAAGCATGAATGAATTAAGTTTCGCAATTGAATCAAGTATCGCCATAGAATCAAATTTTGCTAACAACTTTGTTTTGGATAAAAACTCTATAATATCACATTAGAATCCATACACTGTAGCTACATTTTCTCAACAACTAAAACTAATTTGCTCTTTCAAAAGTTGTATATACTTAACAACCAAGTCTGCAAATATCTCGTCGATGGATGGCGTCCACCTTGTCCTTAAACCTTCCAGCTTTGCTTGATGACTGGCTTCACTGCCCATCTACATGTGTAGAAAATGTAAAGTGCATATTTTGTTTCACAGGATCATCCATTACCTTTCCTCCTCCTTAAATTACCCATTGAACAATTTCAACCCTCTGAGAGAAGAGATCACAGCTAACAGTTAAACACATTTGAATATTTAATACCTATCTCAAATGCATTACTACATACCAAAAAAATGAAAGAACATAATAAAAAATATATTCAACCAAAAAAAAAAACAAAACTATTGAGAGTCAGAAACAATTAGTAAAACCCAAAAATGCATGCTGGCAAGTGTAAAAAGAGCAATCAAGTTCTCAAAGCCAACAAATACTCTTTCTTCTAAAATCTTACAACATATCCATAATTGCTTCCAGTGTTCAAACCAGTCTGTAGAATTTTATTTGATAATTTATAACGCCAACTTTAATTAAGATACACACAAACTAAAGCCCCAGATCTAGGGGGATTCAATGTGTGTATGTGTATATAACATTACGATGAAAATTTTAAGAGGTTGATTTCAAGTTAATGGAAAGAACTCAAAAGCCTAATCCAAACCAAATTGTTTAATACATAAGCAATATGTTCTCTACCATTAAATATAGAATTCTTAACATAGCAACCAAAGACCTTTAGTTTCAGGCAGGTGTACAAGACTGCAAGTTCATGTTTCACATTCCAAGTCCTATTCAGTGCACAAATTTTCTTTTTGCAAATGACATTGATAATATTTTCAAGAATTATTAAAAATACCTAGTGTACATTTCTCTACATTTACAATTTAACATACACATTTACGACCAGAGGCACATAAGTGAACTTCTAAATAGTGATAATTAGACAAAGGCCATGGTTCTTTTAGTGCAAAATTGAAGGAATTTTAACAACTTACCCTATCCTCAAGAAAGGATTTTGAGAAGCAAAATACTCTCGTCTTGAACACACTTGATGGCTTCTCATTTTTAACACTTGAATCATGTTGTGTCTTCTTTGACCCTTTTTTTTTTCTCCATCAATTGACCATTACCTTTACCATTTCTAATAGGAAGTTGACTTTGCTCAGAAAATTTTGAAGTCGCTTTAAGAGAACTGTCTCAATTCATGTTGATTTCTAACCTCTGTTCTTTGTTTTTCTCCAATGACAGCTATCTAATTCTAGAGTTGCTATTCCCTAGTACCTGATTAGATGACATGCTAGGATGAACTATGGAGTTTTTACTTTGATTTATGCTGGCTGCTCGAACCATTGCTCCTTTTGTGGAGCAAACAGAATCTATGTGATCACAATTTACAAGTTAAGATTAAAATGTATAACATACTCAAAAGTTTGACAAGTACCAATCAAACAAATGAAAGAAATAAAAACAGCCCACATAACGATATAAGTCCGGCTTGAACTAGGATGTGAAATTTAAAACACTTAAACACAAACCAGGACTTTTAATATAGAAATAAGCAAACCTTTTGGAAGTAGATCATAGGCTATGTATCTCAGTAGAACATTGATCTCTTACTTTTCGCAAGCACAATCTTCTAGCCATGTGCGTTTAACTACGTAAATAACACCCAAAACTGCAAGGCTCCTTACCTCCTTTTTCTCACTAAGAAATTACAAAAGTAAGTGAGAGATGAAGCTAATACAAATAAGGGAAGATATTCCCCAACTCAACAAGCATAACAGAGAGCCAATGCGAAAAAAAGGAATATCACATTAATGTCATAAGTCACCATACTAGCAAGGGACCTTAAAGAATTGCTTAAAGAAAGAACCAAATTTTTTTACAAATAATCTTTTTGCTTAAAAGAGTCAAGGACTTATTACATCTCTGAAGGAGATCCAACTACTATGTGTGTCAATTTATCATTGAATGACATATACTAGGATCCTCCACCTCTACGCACCATACTGACTAATTTACGCATTTTAGAACTTCAAAGCCATTGAACAAAAAGAAAGATACACTAGCAATCATAAATGAAAAACCAGAATGAGTGCAAAGATTTATGTCATGAAATCAAATTTTCTATATATTAAATAAGTAAGTAAAAATTAAAGTTTCACATTACAAACTTGCTGAGGATTCTTCAATGGGAAATTTTCACATGGGGTTTCCATTGGGGGAAAAATCGAAACAAGTGGCTTGATTTGCAATTCAAATCTGCCTATTACAAAATTTCAATTCAGATTTCACAACATTACTGCTCCAAAATTCTTAGAGAAAAAAAAAAAAAAAAAACCAATTAAATAGGCCCAAATCTTGACGATAAATTCAAGGAAAAGGGAGAAGGGATGAAGGAAAAACCTATCCTACTCACACATTCAATTGAATTAAATCCATCATTCAAAAACCCAAATCTTGATGATAAGTTCAAGGAAAATGTATGAAGAATGGTTACGTGAGATTTGTAAGAAGATGAGGTGAAGATCAACCAAGGAGGAGCAAAATTAAAAGAAGGCAGCAGAGAAGTAGAGAGAGCACGTGAGACAGTGAGGTGAGAGAGAAAAAAGAAAAAAGAAATGTCTATTTTTTTTCGTGTTTGATTTTATACGTTACCTGCTTGACTGGTAATTGATAATTCATTAAAATCACATAAACGGCCAAGATGAAAATAAGTGAAATAAACGGCTAGATCAATGGGTGGATACCATACCCACACAAAAAAAAGGTGGGTATGATAGAATGACCCCACATTGAATTGTAAATTTACGCATTAATTACAATCTTCCAAGTAACTGGACCGATAAATTAGCTCTGAAGTCCACGAAAAATTACAAATTGTAAGGTTGGGGTTGAATCAGACTTTAGAGACATTAGAGGTGGGTATACAAACTTGGCGTTCTGTCTTCCCTTCTTTGAATAAGTGAACAAAACTCAGCAAATTGAAGGTTCGAATGTGACTTGCGAGTTGCGACCACTTCATCACAAAGTCGATTCAACTCTACGCGATTGTGACCACCTCAAATGAATCTAACTCCGTCGCCCATCAACACTGACAAGGAACTGAATTATTGATTTTTCGTATAATCAAGTCTCATCACTACTCTCGACAAATCATACATCACATATAATAAGGTTGGTGTTCCGTCACTATGATGACATCATTTTTTAGGAGAAAAAAATGAATACAATATTGAAAACTTTTGGTACTAAAAATTTGTATTAAAAAATGAAAGTCATTAATATGTTAAATACTTTTATTTTCACTGGAACAAATTTCAGTTTTTTTAATCATTTCTTGAGATAAATTTTGATTCCCTGAAAGTTTGGGCATCTTGAATTAAAATATCCAATCCTTATTATTTTTTTTTAAATACAGGGTAAGCTCCTAATTTTTGGAGTTAAAAAGCATAACAAATTATATTTTATAAACTATATATATAAAAAAATTGAGGGTCATCCTAAACCTAGTTCTATCAATGTGTGTGTATATACATACACATGTGTTTGTGACTCTATGGTTCAAGTTAGACATGGTATAATTTTTAATTATTATTTTAACTTTTCATCAAATTAATATCTTGAAAATTATATTGTTAGATTATATATTATCTTCGTGGTTAGGATACATGTCAAATTCTATGACTACTCGATATTATTTACCATACGATCTATTATAACTCATCTATTTTGTATATTTTTTTTAATGTATAAAACTAAACTTCTAAGTATTTTTATAGATGAATAGTTCTAAATCTTTGATCATCTTGATATTTAGTGATAATAAAAATGATTGGAAGAGTATGGTATAAAATAATAGATTTTTCAAAATATTGATCCAATCAAAATTTTTAAGGAGTACAATATTGATAAGAGCTACATTAAATTTAAGTTGAATGAAATGTATATCTTGAGATTTTTTAGTGATCCTTGAAAAAGATGAGATGAAAATAGTCAACTATTTCTTGGTAGTAACACACATATACAAAGAAAATAAAATTGTACAAAATCTTAAATTTTAAATATTTTATAGATGAAATTTTAATATTTGAGTATAACTTTCTTTGTATAGAGATTACAAGGGTATGAATTACGGTAGCGAATTTATCGATAAGACTTACATGAAGTATAATTTGAATCTAATCATATTCTTAACACCCAAGCCCTAAACATAGGCTCATGCGTTAGACCTAAAAATTATTATTGCCCTTATTTATTTATTTATTTTTTATGCAAAATAGAATTTCTACTCTAGCCTAAGTTAAGTGTATATGTATGTGAAACTCCCTCTTGGAGACTTGAACCCCGGTTCTTGCCTCCCACACCTCACAAAAACTTATACTTGTGAAAATTATAAATTATTGTAAAAAGTCTTATAGTTCAATTAATACAGTTGGTGTTTCTAATTGATATCCATGGTTCAAATCTTCTCTTCTCTAACTATCAAATTATCAACCCAAAAAAAAATATTAAAAGCTATTCATGTCATAATTTGTGTGATTTTCAATTATTGATGACTTTCTTTATTTTATTTTTCCTGCAAGACATTGGATAGGAACACAACCACAAAGAGTAGAGGACTAAGTTGGCATGTTGGGCTGCTTTTTGTAAATGGGATAGACCCGTTTCCATCTCTTCTCTTCCTCATTGGGTTTTTCTTTGAAGATAGAGAAGGGTTGGGTTTTGCACTCTTTCTCTAATTTATCCTTATTCATATTAAAAAAAGAAAAGAAAAGAATATATATATATATATATATATAAGAGGACTAAACCCCACGGTTATACTTATATTGTACACTAAAGTTTAATTTTGTATGCAATTTTGAACTTTGTAGACTACCTAGAAGATCCAACGGATGACATAAAAATACTAACCACAATCAACCAATGAACAAAACAATTGTTTCTTCGCATATCTTGAACATGTCACACCTAGTTTCTTCTTTTTCTTAACCTCTTCTTTTTTTTTCTAAAAAGGATTTAGTTTTGTCAACATATTGTGAACGACTTGTAGCACTCTCCTTTTTCCCTCTCCCGAGCATGGTCTCTTCTCTTGAACTCCAGCAGGGCCATGATGATAAAATCTACATAGAATTAGTTTTTAAGCCCAATTTAACCCATTGAGCCTGATTTACAAACCCACGGTCCACAAAATGTTAATCTTACGTAAAATGTGTGAAGAGTCAACTGTGAAGTCCACCAAATGTGTGTGAGGTTGTTCACGAGCCAAGACTCATGAGAAACTTTCTAAATTCTGACCACTACGGTTAAATAAATTTTTATTAATCACTCTCATTTTGTAATTTTTAGGAGTAATGGCAATAAACACATTTGTGGTTTGGTCCTAAATCACTTTATTTATCCATAATTTGAAAAGTGTCATTTTAGGATTCCGTAACTCACCTCATCACTTTTTCTGTTAAAACATAAAAAACATAACAAAACCATGAAAAAAAAGATAAAAATGTGGTATTTGTCAAAAATGTTTTACTTTTTATGAAGAACTGGGGTGTGTTTGGTAAGTGTTTTTTTCTCTTATTTTATGTTTTCAAAAAAAAATTTCTATTTTTGAAATTAAAAAACTTGTTTGGCAAATCCAAAATAGATGGAAAACAAAATTTGTTTTCAAAACTTAACTTGTGAAGAAAACTAAAATCATGCAAAAGGTTTTTTTTAGTTTATAATTTTCAAAAATCAATGAAAATACGCATTTAATTTAATGAATATGTCTCATTTAATGACTTAGCTTTAAAGTTCAAATCCTAGTAACAACATATTTTAGTATTTTCTATTTTTTTTTATAAAAAAAAACTATTTTTTTAATTTCAACTAACCAAGCATGTTTTTCATTTCAAAAATATTAGAAAAATGTTTTTTCTTTATATTCCCAAAAACAAGTTTTTGAAAATAAAAAACAAAAAATATTATCAAATATAACCTAACCTTTCATGGAAATAAAAATGGAGAATCTTTTTGTTAAGACATATTACTGGCGAGTAAGAAAATGCAGTCCATATATCCAGCAAAGCAACTCGTCTATTTCTACTAGAGAGCAACTTCTATCTAGATGGGGCGTAAAATGCCTATTTTAGGCCCTCCAATCAAATTGCGTCACATCAGCTTATTGCAAACTAAAAAAATAAATCTTACCGCATGTAATCTTGCCTCTAACAATTCATACAGCAACAAAATTATATCTTTTTCTTGAAGAACCAACCAAATCTTCGAGCTGGCTAAGACACAGCCCCAGCTGTTGGAGATGTTGCCCAAAACCTCTGGAGATGCTGCCAAAATCTGCCACAAAATCTGCTCATCCTGAAGAAACATCGAACCTACAAGCCGCTGAGTGGCCAAAACCGCCAAAAGCTATCGGAGATGTCGCCATTGACCTCTAAGTTTCTTTTTTCTTGATTTTTTTTTTCTTTTTTCCAATTTTCATTGTCCCAGGTATAGTATTTTTAATTTTTCTAATTTTGCACATGTGGGTTATAAAGAAATATATCCAATCTGGGTTATGTGTAAGTTCGAATCTGGGTTTTGCTCAAGATTTGCATATGAAATAAAGTTGTGGATTTCGGTGAGGGAAGACAAGGTCTTGGTGTCTCTGTTTGTGGGTGATTGAATTTTGAGGCTTTTGCTTTTGCATGTGGGTTTTGGAACTAGGTTTCTTGGTTATTTTTTTTAAGGTTTTGTAAAATAAAATTTTGAGAGGAAGAGAGGTCACCAATTCATTGACAACGGTGGACTGTGGGTGGAGTGCTTCTTCAGCTTCTTTGCATCTTTGATAACATTACTATTGTCAACATCAACACAAACGTTCATTGATTTTTTTGTTTTTGTTTTAATGAGATTTTAATTGAATGTTGACGTGGCATTATACTACTTGGTTTACGCCACATCCGGACTGAATTTAAGCTCTTTCTACTAATATATGCTAGTATGTTTTTAGGTTATTTTTTTAGTTAAAAAAAAATCTCCCTTCACTTAAGTTTTCACTCCTCCCAAACCTGTAGTGGCAGAGGGCAATTCTTTGGGGTTTAGATGGTGTTTAGAAAAGTGGGACTTGTGGTTGGCTCAACTTGGTTTGATATTGATTATGGAATATTGATTATGTTTGTGTGTTTCATCATTTTTTTTATTTTATATATCTTTATTTCTCTTGTTTTTGTGTGTTTTTATGCTTTGGAAGGAGAGACATAAAAAGGATGTAAAAAAAAAAAAAACATGTTTAGCCTATGTACTTACATACATACATACATACATATATATATATATATATATATATATATATATATATGAAGCTTATTAGAGCAATATGCAAACTTTTTGCATAAAAAAAACTACTTTTTCTAATGGACTACTTTTAGCATTTTGTAAAATTTTATATAAGCTCATGTGGTTGTTCTTAGATGAATAAAGTGACATTAGGCAAAATGGGTTCAGGAAGGATTTATTGCAATTAAGGGTGTTCACCAAACCGCACAAACCGTAAAAATCGCACCAAAATCACCCGCAAAATGGTATAACCACACCGCACTATAAGTAATTTTGCACCGCACCATATGGTGCAGTGCAGTTTGCGGTTTTATAATAAGAAAACCGTACAAACCGCATTGCACTGCACCATCTCTATACATATTAATATATTTGATTATTTTTAATATTAAATATATTATTAATAGTTTAATAACTCTAGTTTAAAAAAATAGTTTGATAATCCTAGCAATTGTTGATTAGAAAAGTCAGCCCAAAATAAAAAAAAACTAGCTCAATAGTTTAAAACTTAGACCAAAATAAAGGGAAAAATTAGTTTTGGGCTGGATAGAAAAAGCTTGAAATTCGGAAAATATACCAACTTTTTTTTACGGGAAAAATATACCAACTTCAAATCATTCAAATCGCATCTTATACACCGCATCGCATATGTGACCACAAAAATGAAGTGCGGTGCGATTATGATTTTGGCTAAACTTTAAACCGCACCGCAACACACCACCGCACATGTGACCACAAAAATAAAGTGCGGTACAGTTATGATTTTAGATAAACCGCACTGTAAAGTACTTAGTTAAAAATGACCCAAAACTACACCGCACCGCGAACACCTCTTATTGCAATTACCCTTAATTTCCTAATTACAATTACCCTTAATTTTTATTAAAACGTGACTTAAGTACTGTACTTAAGTGCTGTTCCTTAAGTTCCTTAGGTTCATCTCTTCGGATTTTACCATGTGACTTTTTTCTCATAGTATTTTTTAAATTAAATAGCCACGTAACATAACCTGAAGAAGGAAACCTAAAGAATACTGTACATAAGTTTTATCTTTTTTATTAATCACTCCTCATTTAGAGAACCCTAAATATCAGACTTGATTTACTTTTTTCTCTTACATAGTACATATAAATATAATAACCAAAAGGAATTATCCCTTTACAAATCTACACTATAATTAAAATTACATTCTTGTTGAAAAAGGTAAAAATTATATTATTCAAATCAATTAAATATAGTGATTTTTATTTATTAATTATATAAATTAGATTGGAAGAAAATAATATATGTGATCAACCCTAACCTTAACTAATTTGTTAAGAACAAACCCAAAATTTTGGGACTACAACTTTATTGTAGTAGTTGTAACTTGAAACACATACAAATTAGATTCTCAAACATTCTGTTATTAAGAATCAATAAATCTTCATAAATCACAATCGATAATTTGATAACATATAACTTAATTTACAAAGTTATTCATTAAAATATTAAACTAGGTCTATAAATAAACGCTAAAGTTCTATGAAACATCCAACACAACGCAATGATTAATATTATGACCTGAAAATAGACATTAAACTAAGCATGGGCATTACTGGTTAGGTTTCAAGTAATGATTCAAAGCTTGTTTCCAAAAAAAAAAATAAAGTAATGACTCAAAGCTCAGGCATTTCAGAGGTCATGACACTCATGTCCATGGCTGGACATTCCTCATAACATGAAATGGTACAAGAAGGATTACAAATTTACAACAAAATGAGGCAGAATTGATAAGGCGTTAAAAATAGCATTATAATAATACTATGACATTCACGAAAGGAGGATATAAATGCACACTTTTAACTCACACACCAAATAACCTAAAATCTCATTTTTAAGTTTTACAATGTCAAAGCAAAAACATAAGATCAAGTCCCACCAATATGAAATTAAGATTAAGTAAACAAATGGCAAAATTTGCAAACCAAATGGATTTATGGTAGCAAGGTAGCAAGATCTCATAAACTAAAGGCCCTACACCCTACACCTTGATCGCATACTTCCTCATGGGGAAATACATCTCCTTCTTCTTCTCCCGTTCAGTCTTCAATGATGCCTATGCAGACAAAAAGAAAGTAAAAGAAATCAGGCAATAGCCAAGCCAGACACTCCAACCACAAATATAAACATGCTAATTGGGCAAGACTATACAACTACACAAGGCAGAGCCATCACACAACTTATAATCTAAGCAAACCAACAACAAAGTATTAATAATCAAAGCTAACAAGAACCCAGAGTCAGTAAACAACTATAGGAATTCCAGACAACCCATTGATTAAAATCAAAAAAATAATTCTTATTAGTAAGCAACTCTTTTTGATGTATGAGCCTGCTCCATCTAAGGGCGATGACTTCACCTAAGCTAAACATAAAATTTGTCATCCCAATTCCCAAAATGTTAACCTTCTTATTTTCTCAACAAGCTATGAACAACTAAAGGGTGAAAAAACCTAAACAACATTAGTCCTACAATAATTCACTCAAAATGTTCCAAAACTTTATAGCATTTCCAATTAAACATTTTTCAATTACCCCATATTTAATAACAAAAACAAACACACAAAAGACTTAAAAAACTATCACAATAGATGAACCAAAATTGGAAATAGCATACCCAATAAAGTAAAAAGTAACAAGCATAAAAAAATTGCATATATGAATCAAACTCGCAGATAGACATACCTGGCGCTTGGTAAGCCTTCTCCTAATGGCCCTAGTCTTCTTGGGACGCAGATCGAGTGGCAAGTACTTCTTCTTCTTGTAAGCTTCTCTCAGAGCCCCCTTTTGCTTCTGTGAAATCACAGTCAATACCTGCGCGATCGACAGCCTTACAACCTTTCTGTATAACCAAAAACAAAAACCCAAATCAGATACCAAAAAACCAAAAGCTTGTTTTTTGAAAACACAGAAAAATATAAACCAAATAGAGAGAGAGAGAGAGAGAGAGAGAGAGAGTACATCTTGGAGAGCTTGTTGGGTGCGCCACCGGTGACCTTGGCGACGCGGAGGAGGGCAAGCTCGGCCTTGAGATCCTTCAGCTGGTTGAGCAGCTCCGCCTTTGTCTTTTGACGCAACTCGTGGACTTTGATTCTCGCTGTGGCATTTTCACAAACACAAAGAGATCAATAAACAAAAACACTTTCTTTTTTTCATATCCAATTCACAAAACCATAGAAAGTGGAATCAGAATTGAGAAATGCAGAAAAGGGTTATTAGGGTTTTTCGTTTGTACCCATTGCGTCTCTGAGCTACACGCTGCGGCGGATGCTTTTTCACTACTAATGAAACCCTAGGAAACTGAGAGAGTGAAAGGGCTCGTTTATATATGCTATATATAGATATAGGTTTTAGGATTGGGCAGGTGAATTTTCTAAATTTGGGTTGGGCTCGATTGGGTTTTTGGGAATTTTAGAATTGTTATTTTGGGTCATGGGTTGGGTTCATAACTGGGTTCAAGAGTTGGAAAGGGATATGAATCATTTTGGGCAGATCTGTGGCCTGATGAAGAAAATTTTGACCCAATTTTTAAGGTTTCTTAGGTGTCTCTGAAGTTTGGTCCAATTTCAACATTTTCATTTTTCACATTCTCTTTAACTCATAGAACTGAAAAGAATAAAGGCCATCTCGGGCCCATTTCCGTCTTTTAGGGTGTCCTCTAATTCTCGGATGGGCCTAGTAACCAAATTTTTGTTTTTAATTTTGTTTAAGATCAATAGATTTTTCAAACATTTGGACACCATTAAACTTAGATCAACCCTTGCATATTTCCACATTTCAATCAATGGAGTTCTCAACGTATGGATTGAAATCCTCTAAAGGTAATTTCATCATGGAGTTATGATTGTGTATAATATATTCTAATATCCATTTTAAAATTAAAAATTTTAATTTACCACATTATAAAAGTTTCACGAAAGACCAAATTGGAGATATTCATATTTTATTTTTAATGTTGATGTTGTGATAAAATTTAATCCTTGTATTTCTAAATAGATTAATAAAATCTTAAGAACTTTATAACGGAGTTATTCTAAGAACTTTTGAGGATTCTAATCTTTATGTATATATTAGGAACAAAATGAAATGTTTTATAGCATAAATGAAATGAAATAAGTGTTTTTGATTTCTATAATATCGTAGACATATCAATAATAGAGAATAGTTGTACTCGAAGTAATAAGGGCAAGATAAATATTAGGACAATTATATCTTTGGAAGAAACAAATTTGTGGCTTCTTGAGAGATTCTTATAATGTTAAATTTAACTGGTCATCCCCTTTCTCCATGTGAGACGAAGCTAGTGCAAACCACATTGTGTCTTTTATTTGGATGAGAAAGTCTGTCTTGACTCATGACAATGGTTTCCATGAAAATGAAATGAAGGAAAATAAACTTCCATCAGATTATTATATGGTTTAAGTTAATGGCCATTCGGATTACCAAATAATATACTACGTACGTTTGATTTCGTCTCCATCATCAACAAGTTGGTGAAGTTACTGGATGAGGACAGCTCTCACTAATGATTTTGCAAGTTGCAATTGTCCTCATATAAGTTGTTTAAGCCATTAGGCCCATTACTGTCTTCGTTTTTATTGTTATTATTTATACTAATCACCGTCTAGACTTTGACATTAGTGTCAAGTTGGTTATTGCACTTTCTATTCGAATAATTAACTCCCTTAAGCTTGAGGTTTGTGGCAAATGACGCAAATCAAACCATTTGTTAGTATTTCAGTTTAAACTTATTAATCGCATGATGTGTATATGATAAAATTTCAAAATTATCGATATTGGGGTAGAAATTGTGTGCACATCATGTGAAAATATTAAGGACCAAATTGTTCAAATTGAAAATATTAAGGACCAAATTGAAACTTAGGTCAATGTCTAATATTTATTAAAACTCTAATTCCGTACACATCATTTATTGTTCATTACTAGCAACTATGCACACCCTAAAAAAATTCTTTGTAGTTAGGTGTTTATGACAAAATTAATGTAACTTACAACCATTTGAATTAAATAACCTCATCTAATTGCAGTTAAAACTAAGAGAATGATCCTAAATGTGTTTTGAAGCATGAATTAAAATGATTAAGAATCAAAGTATAATGCCTCCAAAGCTGGTGGAGGGAAGTCTTCCATCCAAACAATTTCATCTAATACATCCCTATCATAACGGCCATACAGCTTGCACTCTGTTTTATACAACTAATAGTCCTCCAATGCAAGCCATGAGTAACTGAGTAAGGCATTGGATACGCTCAATTACATGACCTCATCAAGATAGGCTTACCCTGAGAGAGAGAGATTCAAAATATTATTTAAAAATACAAATTCATTTTTTATAATTTAAGGGAAAATTATGTTTCAACTTGTTGGGTTATTGGATTAAGGTTCAAATCCATACAATATCCTGTTTTGCCCGCAAGTAAAAATTTCTTAATCCATAGCCCATTTTTTTTCCATTTCAAATTTGGACGGATTGACAAGTTCGTATCAAATTTTTCGAGACCAATCCAAAATGAGCAAAACTAGTGGCAAAAAAGTTTCTAAAATCAATTATTGAAAAAAAAAATGGAAAGTATATATATTTTTATTTAATTCAATAAGCATTTGGTGCAAATACACTTTTTTTTCAACCCTCCACTTCAAATTTTTACAAGTTAATAAATAGGGCTCCACAGTCCACGCACAATTTTACAAATTTTTACAAGTTAGTAAACATTTGACTTTTCACATTAATATTAGAGAGTAGAAATAAGTGGGGTTGTAGTTTTTCACCATATCCTTATTGAATTTACAAATAAAATAAATAAATAATAATTATAAAGTAAAAAACCGAAGAAATTGAGTTCAAGCTTTCTAGAAAATGTGATGTGCACAGCACTGTCTACCTATTACAGACACGTGTATAAAACCTTGGTTTTAATTGGGTTCTGTTTCTTTGGTCAGCCGTCCACTAAAAGGCCAATTCAGCCTAAGTTAGCGATGTCATCATTTTATGCAACTTTACCTTTACTTTTATAAGTTTATTTGAATGTGGAATGTGGAATGTGAACATAGCTTTACTTTTCTTTTTTTTCATCAAAAAAAAATAAAAAAATGACCTTTTATTTTATTTGAATGTGAAATGTGAGCTCATGAAAAATACATCCACTGCTATCATTAATAATTCAATGGTGACTTTTTTTTCCCTTTTTTTTGAGAGAAATTCAATGGTGACTTAATTATAATATAATATTCTACCAATAAAAATAATAATACAATAACAATGATGCTAAAAACAATAGAGTAAACTACGTATTTCGTCCCTATCTTTTACACCATATTTCAATTTGGTCTCTAACCTTTCAGTGTTGTGTCAATTTAGTCAATTTCGTTATCTCTTAGATGGAAATTGTTAACGAGGTAAAAAAAAAACTAGTTTATTATCACATCAACGAAAACTAATTTTTATTTTGGCTGTTAGTCACACGGCATTTTCCATCCAAAAGATCAAAACAGAGACTAAATTGACATAATACTAGAAGATTAAGAACTAAATTGACACAATTAAAATGTTAGAAATTAAATTAAAATATAATGTAAATGATATAGACCAAATACATATTTTAACCAAAATAATATTATAACTAAATATGTATTGAGTGCAGGCCCAAAGTAATTTGCAAGCAGCATGTGGATAGAAACAAGTGCAAAAATTCCTCAACTGGATAACAAAGTTCACGATGCTTGGATATTTGAGTTGCATATTGACCACAACTTTTTCTGATTAGCCTTAACTTGAAATTTGTCATATTCTTCGTGTATACTATATAGCTAGGGCTTGGCACACAACTTTTTGTTCTTAGTGCAAGCAATATTAGAACTCAGAAAACCAAAAAAAAAAAAGTCGCCAGCTTTAGACAACCATCAATCTCCAAAATCATGTATATTTCGGGAATGACCACCGTATCAAGGGTGTGTGGGTGTTGCACAACAACTAATTAGAGGTGGTAAAGGTAAATAAATGCATTAAGAGCTTGATTTAGGACTTATTTTTAGAAAAATTTTATGGAAAAATAATAAAGCAATTAACTTTGCTAACAGTTTTTTATATTTTTCATAAAAGTTGTGTCAAAACTTTTTTAATATACTAGTTTATTAACAATTGTTCTAAAAGTACCACTTAACATGACCCAAATAGAGATTAGTTTTTCCAGTCTGAAAAAGGAAAAAAAAAATAATGAGTTACAAAGCATGTTTCTTGTTGAATGTATCATTGCCAATAAAGGCATGAACCAAGGCTGGAAAGTGGAATGTGCCTAAAAAAAGAAGACTGGAATGTGGATTGTGGAATCAGTTTCCCACGAGAAAGAAAAACAAAAATTATGTTCACAACTATTTTCCAATTTTCCAAACCCATTCTACATATATTTTCAATTCCTTTTCTAGTAAATTAAATCACGTGTCAATTATTAAAGATAAACATATTTTTTTGCCAAGAGCTTTGTAGATTAACTAGTTGACATCTTTTGATGTTTTCAACAAAAACATCTAAAATTTAAATCTTCATCCCCCAACTATCTAATAATCAAAATACATACATATACATTTTAAACTGCATATTGTATGAGACAACATGCTTACAACATGACTTGTGCATAATAGTGACAGTAGGTATTTTATTTTTACTTTTTTGTTAAAGATTTAAAAGTAGTCATATAGTCTTTTATTTAATTGAGTGACGACACTATGCACTTAAAATACTTAATAGCACAGATCTAAAAAATATATATATACTTAATAGCAGTAATAAAATATTTCAAATTCTGAAAAGATTCTATTGACTAAATCCTAACCACGGTTAATTAGTGAAATCTTTTTTGAGATAAATATTACAATTCCTTGTCACTAAAATTTCAAAAAACACTTCTAGCTTGATCAAGTATGAAAGTGTTTTCTTTTTTTAATTAAACCAAGCCCTAATCATTTTTGTTGGAAGTTTTGTTTTTTCCTTTCAAATTTTTGTGACGACGAACGGTGATATTTAACCAACAAAATTTTCACGAACCACATTTAAGACTTGGTCATTAAATTATTGTCAAATTTTGGAATATTCTGTTATTGTTTTTTTTTTTTTTTTTATAAAGTTTCAATCTATGGTGTTTGTTTCTAAAATATTTTGTTATTTTTTCTATTATTAAAAAATTTAGGCAAAAATGCAAAACTAACCCTCTAACTTTCACCTTTTTTTTTTTTTTTTTTTCATTTTAGTCCTCTAACTTTCAGTTTTGTCAATTTAGTCCTCTAACTTTCAATTTTTGTCAATGCAGGAGTTACATCTCAGTTAGTGGCTGCCATTAATGTCACTGAAACGACACCATTTTGCATATTTTAAAAATTTGGAATTAAAAGAAAATAAGAAAAATCAGGAAAAAAAAAAAAACATTGAGGGGAACGACGTCCTAACCTGAAATCAAAACCGAGGAATCAATAACCACATTCTAATTTAATCAAACTCGATACTCAAAATAACACATTTCAGTTCAAAATTACATCAATTGAACACAATGCACATAGCAAAGCACAACACAAAACCTGAGACAAGCTGGCGATGATGGGCAAGAGCGAAGCCTTGTTGAGGAAGTTAGGATTATTAAGCAACCTACAAATCCTAGGGCAAAACTTTTGGAACACGGAGATGGGCAGCTTGGAGACACACTCCACCATCTTCGCCATACACATTGCTGCACCGGACTACACCACCTTGTTCTACTCCCCCATTGCCTCGAACAGCGGCCTCACGAACAACCCCATCACACTCTCGTTATTACTGTTACCACTACCGGCGGGGGACTTGAGGTAGAGGTTGGAGAGTGAGCCAATGGCATCACGACAGGTGTCGCGGGCGGCAAAGTCAGAGTCCTTGAGGCGCTTGATGATGAGGTCGAAGGAAACAACGTCGTAGAGGGAGTTGAGAATAATTGGGAGAGCTTCAGGGGAGAGGTTTTGGGTTGTGGTTTGGAGATCTTCAATGGCGATTTGGTGATTCTTCAGAATTTTGAACTGAAATGTGGTCGTTCTCTTAATGTTTTTTTTTTTTTTTTTTATAGATTTTTCTTATTTTCTTTTAATTTCAAATTAAAAACAAAAAAAAAACAAAACAGCGTCGTTTAAGTGACATTAACAGCAGCCACTAACTGAGTTGTAACAGATTCCTGTATTGACAAAAATTGAAAATTAGGGAACTGAATTAACAAAATTGAAAGTTAGAGAACTAGAATGAAAAAAAGGTAAAAATTAGAGGGTCTATTTTATATTTTTGCTAAAAAATTATTAATATATTAATTTATTTCTAGGCTTCAATTTTTGACATGTTCTGTCACTTAAATTTGATAAAACTGAACATTCTATTTAGGTAAAAGTAAACTTTCAACAATCACAAATGTCCAAAAAATTAAAATTAAAATTAAAACACACACAACAGAAAGGTGCAATGCAATGTATCATTCATCCATAAAAGTCTAGCATTTAAAATAAATGTACTTCATGTAACTGTTACATACTAAAAATAAAAAAATCTCAATATTGAAAATGAGGGTATACTTATCCTTAAAGTTATCGTACTCCAACTCATCCTTGTCCTTACGCTTTATCAATACGTATCTGAATGAATGCATCAACCACCTGTGACTTCCAAGTTTCAAGTTGCATAAATGGCCATATGGCTGTAGTCGAAAGGCAATTTGGAGATATGAAAGCAAAGTCTGACCCAAGAAAAAGGCAATTTTGACGTCTGTGAAACTCATGGTACATGACTGGTCAAACCTGCCGCCACCAAAATATCCCCCCAAACAGCATGAGTAAAGGAATATAACAGAGTTTTTTTTTTTTTTTTTATTGGCAAAGTGACAAATAATTTTTTTTTGAGAAGAAGTGAAAAATAATTTTAAGAATGATTGATAATTACCTATTGAACAAAAAGAGAATGATTTACAATTATATGTTATTTAATACTAATTGTATTCGTTAAGTGGTTAAATTATAAATTTGACAATATCTGGGATTTATGGTTAGTATGGTTAATATGGATAAGATAATTAGTTAATATTGATAATCTCTCACACAAATCCAAGATCAAATATTTTAGGTTTACAAAAAATTGTAGTCAAATGAATTAGGGAAAATGATTTCTTTCATTGTTGTAACTATTGAATTATAATAAAAATTAGATGTACAATTTGTATTTTTAAGTTATGGGGAAAAGGATCTTACCCCTTGACAATTTTATTTGGCACCTAAATTTCAATTTTCTGCTAAAAGGTGATACAATAAATAAAGATATTTTGCCATTTTAAATATTAAAATAAGGAAAATGCTAAAAGCAATACGTGTAATTATTTGGTTCTTTTGGAATATGGTAAATTAGTGCTCACACCTTTCACATCTATCATAGATCTTACTAATTAAAATTATATGTGAGATCCCCCATGAATGTGAGTAGAAAAGAGAAGCACACCATTGTATATCAGAAGTATCTAATAATTTTTCAGGTACTATAATTTTTACTACATAAAACTTGCAAATTAATATGACAATAAAGGTGAATGGTAAGTTTCAACTACCTAATAAATTAATGATTTGATTATTTTACGGTGATTAATGACATATCAATTTGTAAGTTAAATGTAGTAAAATTTGCAGTATTCCTAAAACTATTATTAAAACCAAAAAGTAATAATAATAATAACCCTCCAAATAATAATAACAATATTTAAAAATAATGAATTTTTAGAAAGAACAGAAGATGCTTTATAACACGCATTTTTTACTTGACTTTTTTTTTTCTCCATATACATTCTAAAAAGGTTAGGCCTCTTATGCTATCAAAACAAATAGAGTATATCAATATCACTTATATGTTTACTTCTAAAATTTGAGACATATAATGTCGTGCAATTAGCACGAGTAATGTACAATCTATAATCTATATAAAACTGAAAATATTGGCTTTTGGTTGACGTTTTAATATTTTGCCACTTAAAATTTTCAAGCTTCACAAATTCACAAGTCAATATTTTAATATATGTTATTAATTAAATTTAAATTATATTCTATATTTAAACTCCCGATTATAATGTTTTCATCTTATATTTTATCTATATATATATATATTAATGGCCAAAGTTTAGAGAAAATTTAATTAGATTTTAACTGGATTCTTAATTTTGCCCCATGTGTCTCATATAATTTTTAATTTTGTGCCAAGTGAATTATTAAGTGCAAAAATCAAAGAATCTAAATCCAATTAGATTCTAAGTCATAATTTTTGTGGTAAGTAAATTATTGGGTGCAAAAACCGAAGAGTCTAAATTATAAATGTATAGCTCAAAAAATAAGTAAGCTAAATAATGAGAAACCATTACATATTTTATAAATGTATGGTTTAAAAAATGTAAACTAATACCATGTATAATTTAAATCACTTCTAAAAAAAAATGTATAATTTGAATTATATAATTGTGATTGTTTTTAATTGTGCCCTTACATATGCACGAGTTTACATACTAGTTTAAATAATAGAATAGATGGTTCTATATACAAATCCAATCAAAATAAAAACCTATTAATGATTACCATAATTATGTATTTAATAGTACTAAATAAAACGATAATTATATATAATAAATGAGAGGTGCTACGTTCATAACATTTTTACAATATTTTCACAACAAATCATAGGTGGTTAGTTGTTATTGGTTCAAATTTGAATCTAACACTAAGATTTCTTTTTTGCCCCAACAATAACAACCAATAACAACCTGCTATTTAAGATTTGTTGTAAAAATATTATAGACATATCATTTCTCATAATAAAATACCCATTAACGATTACCGAAAGTTTATATTTAATAGTTTCATATAAAAACAAAATCATAATAAATGTCCATAAATAACTATCATAATTATCATATTCATATTTAATTATATACAAAATACAAGAGAGATAAAAAACATTTTTTAAAGATATAACCATATTTTATTAAACATTGGTTATTGATTAGGTATCTATATAAAATTGAAGTTGTTTGACTTTTGCTTGATTTTATGATATCTTGCCATATAAGTTTTTGTGGTCTCATAATTTACAAGTCATTATTATAAAAATATATATCCAAACTCTCAGAATTTTATAATATTTTTACAAAATGTTGATGTAGTCAATCTCTTATTTGTTTTCATTTAGGCTTATCATTAATATCATTTTTTCATTTACCAATAATCACTCACTATATCAGCAGTTTGAAAATTTTTTTGTAAAATAATTTGTATCTCTAGCATTATTCCAAAAAAAAAAAAAAAAATCTTATTACATCTTATTTCTTTAAATGATATTGTGGGGGTAGAAATGTCAAAACACCAATGTTGGCCTTGGGCCTGGTCCGAGAACGTAGACTCCACCAAAGGGCTGTAAGGCGGGAATAGGGTCACCTAACTTAAAGGGCCCAAGGGCCCACCGATCAGGCCATTGGTTAATCAAGGAAGGTTTGAGGAGAGGGTCTCCTCGGACAACGGAAACAAGGACCAAAAGGTGCAATATGACGCCTAAGGAAGAACTCTTGAGGCTTAACAAGCCATGTTACACTTCAACGGGACGTAGAGGAGGAGGACAAGTGAGAAGCGTTCTGCATAAAGCTGCCACCACTGCATTCATGACTCCACACCTACCCGCCTGGCCACATTAATGGGGAAGTGACCCCTGAGGGGACGGTGATCAGCCTTATGGCCACGATGAGTAGTTTCCAAGAAGACAATGGATGAGAAAGAAATCTGCATTTATGGCTCCATGAGTAGGAACAAGAAAATGGGGAGTATAAATAGAGAAGGGAAGGTCATTGGAAATGGATTGGGTTTTTTCCAAGAAGAAGACTTTTCTCCTAAACAGCAGAAGGGAAGCAAGGACAGAGATTCCTCGGCCCACGTCCGAGGAAAGCCAAAGTTACTCCACCATCTTGTGGCACGCCAACTGTGGATTTAGCCCAAACGCCACCGCTTTCTACCGTCTCAAGAAGTCTAGGCTTCAGGCCCACTCTCTACAAATTCTATTGTTTAGGCCATTTGGGCCGGCCCTGTCACGTACTTGGGTCTAGGCTTGATTTGTGTCCTTACAGATATAATAGACAATTCTATAAATAAACATAATCATAATAAATGTCTATTAAATATTAACAGTTGAAAAATCACAAACCTTCTTAAATTTGACACCTTAGCAACAAACACCTCATTGGTTAAAATTTTGTATTCCCAAAGCTCTTTCCCTCTTTGAAAGTTAAAACAAAAGATTTTTCATAACAAAAGTTTTTCTTTGACAGTTCATCAAAAAAAGTTTTTCTTCGACCAATAAGAAGGTGCATCAGGCAAAGAAATTAGATCCAAAAAGTGATATTGTTCAAGGCGTTACACCTTTTCCAGCAGAAATTCTGGAGAAGATACAATTTCCCAGCTCCAAATCATTAAGGATTCTTTAACTTATGCAATAGTTTTTAGCTTTAGAAACTACTGGATATGGATGAGAGCACATCATGGTGATTGAGTCACCATTTTTTTTAGATGCTATGAATATGTACAAAAGATCCAAAACTAACATTGAATTTGTTGCTAAACGATGAAGGGACATCAGTTTTGTTTGAGAAAGTAGTCATGTTATGAAAGAAGGATTTTTTTTTTTACTGGATTCATCATCTTCTTCCTCGATCCAGAAAATTGCTTTTGGAAATCTTTATTGGGTAAATTGTAAATTACATCCCTAAATTTTGAGAATGAATGGATTTTACACTCCAAAGTTTCAAAATTTGGATTTTACCCTCTGAAGTTTGGGGTGTTTAGATTTACACCATGACGTTTTAGAATTTAGATTTTACCCCCTAAAGTTTAGGGTTGTTTGAATTTTACACCCTTAAATTTTGAAACTTTAGGGAGTAAAATCCAAACACTCCCAAAATATTAGGGGTAAATCTAAGTTCTAAAACGTCATGGTGTAAAATCCAAACGTCACTAACTTCAAGGGGTAAAATTCAAATTCTGAAATTTTAGAGTGTAAAATCTATTAACTTCCAAATTTTAAGGGTGTAATTTGCAATTTACCCATCTTTATTTTACATCAATGAGGTGTTTACTGTTGAGGTGTCAAATTTAAGGGAGTTTGTGATTTTTCAACTAACAATCTAAAAAATGTGTCACTTAAACCTATCTTCTTAATAATTACCATAATTATTTCTTTAGAAACAATTATCATAATTATCAAATTTTATATTTAAATAAAAAAAACAATAGAGAAAAAGCAATATTTTCTTAATTAATTGTAGAATAGATAACACATAAATTTGTAAATAGTATGTAGGAAAACTTCTAGCAACCCTATCATCACTCATAACATAATAACAATGGAGTATCATATCATATTCACTGTATTCTACAATCGCATAATAATTTTTCCAATTTTCACTTGGAACATATTTTCTGGCATTACCAAATAGAGCACCAAGTCCACGTTGGCAAAGTGAATTATTGACAAAAATCAAATAAAAGTAATTAATAGTATGTGAAAATTGGCATATACAGAACATCAGGGACGCAGCTACCTTTGGACCACGGGGGCCATTCCCCGCCCGCCCCCACCTTTTTTTAAATAGATTATTATTATACATATATATGTATACTAATTTTAATAATTTTGTTTTATAAAATTACATTTTTTCCCTAAAATAATATCATTGATTTTTTTAAGAGTAATGCTATACTCAAAAACTTTTTTACAATATTTATATAAACTGTTTTGGTAGCAAATTTTTATTAGTTTACACGTGGGCCTACCACTCACATAATTTTTTTACTTACTAGTAACTATTTATCACATCAATAGTTTATAAAAAAGTTTGTAGCGCTAGCATTTTTCGCATTTTAGTGACTATACAAAAATTTATAAATCTAAAATTTAAAACAAAATATACAAGCCCAAAAGAAATAGCTAAACAACAAAATTACAAATAGTAATTCTAAAAATATAAAATATTAAGCTCAATTAACCAATTTTATTTAAAATAAACAACCCTGCCCTTTAAAAAATTCTAAAAAAAGATAATTTTGTTCTTACCAACCAAAAAAAAAAAAATTTCAGTAGCTAAATAATAACAAAATCAAAGGTTGAAATCGCGGCACACAGCCAACAATAAAGCTGCCCTCTTAACTCAAAGTTCTGGCTTTATTCCTGCAGAACATGTTTTCTAATGGTGAAATTTTTAAAATATAAATTCATTAACAAGTTATTAAATAGTGTAACATTATTTAAAATTACACCAAATATAACTTGAATCCGCACCTATATTCTCCGGTCTATTGCTTTGGCATGCTGTTGCTGACCAAATATGTAACATAAAAGTCAACGAAAACGATTGACTACGTAGCAACTTGCAATTTAAATTAATCTGCTGGTCAGCGTCAGCATGCCAAAGCAATAGACCGGATAAGATTCATAACCTTTTTTTTTTTTTTGGTTTTTGACAGATTATTAACAACCAATATGGACCCGCAAAAAGTTAGGCAAAACTTTCTTAAAAAAAAAAAAAAAAAAGTTAGGCAAAAATTTTGGAGGCTTGGATTTCTCTCATCTTCTTTGCGTTTAACCTATAAAAAGTTAAAAAACTATCATCAGTCTTTCCATTTTTAATATGTTATACACTACTATATATATAATAAAATTTTGGAGCTAACAATTCTATCGATGGTAAAATATGTATTTGGTTCATATCTTTACGTCTTTTTACATCATTTTTAATTTGAACCTTAATCTTTTAGTATTGTGCCAATTTAGTCTCTGTCGTTATTTTTTAGATGAAATTACTGACGTGGTTAACAGTTAAAACTAATATTATTTGTTAAGGACCAAATTAATACAATTGAAAGGTTATAAACTAAATTAGAGTCTCTATCAAAAAAAAAAAAAAATTCATTAGCGTCCAATAAAAAAAGAAGTCTAAATTAGGGTCCTTTGGGTGTGAACGGCACTTTATAAGGGATATAGCACTGTAGATAAGGGACACCACTGGCAACGTAGCCGAAAGAGAAGGGTGTAGCATTGGATATATATATATATATATATATATATATATTAATAATTCATCATCTTCTATTGTGATTCACTGATTTGTTTGTATTTAAAACACGCCTTCAACTTTCAAAAGCTCTCCCCACGTTTCTCTGATACCAAAAATTCTCAGTACTAAAAAATTAATGCTTTTTACAGTATATCTCTTTAGTCTTTTGTTATAAATAGTGTCTCTTCCTTCATATTTTGGTAAACTCAAAAAGTCCCAAAAAAACCAAAACCAAAAAAAGCTTATTTGCCCTTCCTTCTTATTCTTCTTATTAAAGTTTCAGAACTCAGAAGCCTATTTCTTCATGGTTTCTCTCTCTCTCTCTCTCTCTCTCACACATACTATATCTATTTTTTCTCTCATGCACATAAAGGGTTTTGATATTAATGTTCTTCTCTTTCTTTTAACGTTTGCAGGCACAAGCACCTGATTTAGGAGGTGTTAAATATGAAGAGGTAAGCCTGGTTTCTAATATTATAAATTCTATCATATTATATGTGTGTGTGTGTGTGTGTATTGAATTCATTGTTGATTGTTTGTTTCATAATTTTGCAGGACTACATAGTGAATTCCCGTGGATTGAAGCTTTTCACGTGTAAATGGATTCCAGAAAATCAAGAACCAAAAGCCTTGATTTTCTTATGCCACGGATATGCTATGGAGTGCAGCATCACCATGAACAGTGAGTTTTCTTGTTTGTTGGTTTCATTAATTTTATATGGAAAACCAAATACATAGAACAGCAAATAAAAAGTATTTTGATATAATTTTGTGATTGGATTAGGTACGGCAACCAGGCTGGTGAAAGCGGGTTTTGCAGTTTATGGGATAGATTATGAAGGCCATGGTAAATCAGCAGGACTGCAGGGCTTAGTTATGAGATTTGACAATATTGTGGATGATTGCTCTGATCATTTTACAACCATATGTGGTCAGATTTTACTCTCTGTCTCTTTGAACCTTAAAAAAAAAAAAAAAGCATATAGATCACAAAGTTTCAAAACGTATGTGTTTGGGTGTTAAATAACCGATTTTTTTAAAAGCTTAATATAATTATGTACTTTTAACACTTCATTCGCATCCTTCACGTGTGGACTCAAACCCTCTTTTAATAGATGAGTCATAGATGAGACTCAACACGGTGAAGGAAAAAAAAATTAAATTTAAGAACTGTGATCCTATACCATGTTAAATTATCAATTGTTTCAATAGATTAAATTATTGATAAATTTTATAGGGTCGAATTCTATTAAATGGTTAGAATTTACTCGGTTCTTCTCACCTTGAAAACCAACTTAGAAATTTTGGAGAATTTCAATTATAATTCAGCAATAAAGTCTTAGTTTTTGTCTTTTTCTGGCTTTGATGGAAAAAAAAAAAGTTCAATATTTTGATTCTACTTAGCCTTTTTTTGTGTGTGGGTGATATACAGAGAAGAAAGAAAACAAAGGGATGATGAGATATTTGTTAGGTGAGTCCATGGGAGGTGTAACGTGTCTGCTATTACACAGGAAAAAGCCTGATTACTGGGATGGTGCAGTCCTGGTTGCCCCTATGTGCAAGGTATGAACTTTCATTATTCATTTTTTTTTCTTGTGCGGCTCAATCTTGTCCCGCTAGTTTTGGAGAGTGCTGAGAAGAGCATGTATATGGTCCTGTTGCAAACTACTTTGTGGCTTGTACAGGTTATATATTTCTTTCTTCATTTGTCCTTTTACAGTATTCATTGGACGTGACCTGTGATCTTTATGTAATTTTATCATGAAATTAACTGTTATAAGAGAGCGTTTTTCATATTTTTCACAATATTTTTGTGTACGCGGTTGGTGACACAACTAGCGCAACTTTTTATAGGGACCATAGGCATAGTTTTATCTCTCTTAGTCTTAGACAATAAATCCGTGTGTGATTAGTCAAAAATAGAATCCAATTGTTTTAGACCATTTAACTATCTGATGGGTCCTGTCTTAAAAGAAGTAGAACTTTCAAAAAGTACTTTTGATAAAATAAAATAAAAGAGAAGCCAAGACGACTTTGGAAGAGCTCATGTCGTGATTTCTTGGGTGACACTTCTATAACGAAATAACATGGCATTAAGTCTCCATGATCGCCTAGTATTAAGGACTAGAAAATCATGTTTTAAAACGGTATTAGTTGACCAAATCAATTTAAAAATAGTAGTGGTAGACAAATGATATGACAAATGATATGACAAATGATAATATGTTGAGTGTGCTCCTGGAATAGAAAAATCTGGATCCAACTCATGGTTTGAATTTTTCCAATAATTAATTTTTTGGGAAAATCAAAAAGCGTATAAGATTAGTTAGCCTCTAGATTCAATCTTGACAATTACATAAAGTTAATGACCATTTAAATATGACTTTATTTTATATTTAATTTGTTTTCAATTTTTATATTGTAGATTGCTGATGACATGAAGCCAAGTCCAATAGTCATCTCTATCTTGACAAGGCTATCCACTATTATTCCAACATGGAAAATAATTCCAGGACAAGATATAATTGATCTTGCCTTTAAAGAGCCCGAGATAAGGAAACAGGTATATATCTCCTGCTTTTGTTTTTGTTTCCTATAGATAGTAAAAGGGAAAAAAATAGAAATATTTTTTTTAGTAACAAATAGCTGAATAAATTTGCAACTTTACTGTGCCAGTGTGAAACCGAGTGTTAATGATAACATTTTAATAGGTAAGAGCCAACCCATATTGCTATAAAGGGAAGACTCGCTTGAGAACCGGATATGAACTTCTCAGGATTAGTACAGACATCGAGAAGAGACTTCAAGAGGTTAGTTCACATTTCTATTTTTGGACCTACCAAGTTTTTTTTTTTAATTATTATTTTCTGTTCTATTCTATAATCTATTAGGAAGTATTCCAGCATAAAATGATCATTGTCTATAACATTAATTCTTCAGTTACAATGAATCCTAAGAAAGGAATATATAATTATATAGAGATTAGTAGGTAGAGTTAGACATACATGAGTTGAAAAATATAATTGAGCCTATTGAACCTATGCGCCTAAACCTAGTACCCCTAACAATTGTCGACTCTATAAGACATTGTACATTTTGTTAAAAGAAAAAAAAAAAAAAAAAATTGAAGAACTTTTCTACTATATGGAAGCAATTGGACAAGAGCATGAGTTAACATGTGTTTTTCTTTGACCTTTGTTAGGTTTCATTACCATTTTTAGTTCTGCATGGTGAAGAGGATAGAGTGACTGACAAAGCTGTTAGCCAACAGCTTCATAAGGTGGCTTCAAGCACAGACAAGACCATCAAAATGTATCCAGAAATGTGGCATGGTCTACTCTATGGAGAGCCACAACAAAACTTGGACATAGTGTATGCAGACATTATCAGCTGGTTAGAGAAGAGATCCACCTTAGGAAACTCGAGGTTGGAGAGGGAGCATAAGCATGAAAATGACCGATCGCTCAAAGACTAATAATGTGCCTGAAAAACAATAGCACTGCTGTTTTAGTGGCCAAAATTTGGGGGTGGATGGAAATTAATTAGGCAAGAGCAAGGAAAAATTTATGCCTGCTTTTTCTACTATAAAGAGGGTGAATTGAATATTAAATTTATTTATACCTCAATTCATGTGTAAAAAAGAGCTTGTCAATAAGTGTGGCCCCAGGTTTGAAATACAGATACTATTATATCTAAAAAAGAAAGGCTAGACCTTGGAAATTCATTACTATTTCTATTACATATTTGTTTCCTATTGAAAATTATAATTTTGCATTTTGATCTTTGTTTTGCACCTACTCTCATTTTTGTGGTTTAGAGGATAACACTCAACCCCAAATCTTAAGATACACAAACCCCTCTCGAGGTTTGGGGAATAACACTCAACCCTAAACATTAAGATAAAAATACTCCATCTCCTTAAGGTTTAAAGAAATCAATACACTAATTCTCCTATTAATAATTGTAACAAAATACTCTAAATTTTAAAGAGATCCCTTTAATCAAAACATAGCCATGATTATTGAAGGCTTTCTTTTGGTTAAATATTGTTACATGTCACCAAATTGTGGCTAGGGTTTGATTTCAAGAATCTTTTCAAAATTTGGAATATATGGTATTATTATTAATGAAAGTACTATTGTGTTAATTTTGCTCAAACTTCAAGAGAAGTGAGCGTCATTTTCCTCCAAATCTTAAGGAAGATCGTGTAATTTACCAAAAATAGAATAAATAAATAAGCTGGAATCAAATACGTGCACCCTTTTGACAACCATGCCTACAACTACAACCACATCCATACTTACAGCTACGTTGACATTTTGCTTAATGTACTATTTATTAATTATGATAAGGAGATACATACGTTATTATAATCTAAAGGTTTCAACTAATTTAGCCCCGAAAAAAGGTTTGTGAATGATTTCACCAAATATTTAAAGAATGGGGGCTCTAAACACACCAGCCAAAGGGAAAACTAAAATGGAGGAAAAGGAAAATAAAGCATAGCTTTTATAGTGATAATTCAGTTGGGAGAGGGTGGATTTGAACCCTTAATATTTTTGTTAAAAACATCAAGAGATGCCAACTGAGTTGAGCTACAAAGATCTTGGCAAAAAAACATGACTTTTATAAACTCATCAGGCATCAGACTGCATTTTAATCGATTCCCACAACAATTTTAAACTTAAACAATAATGCTAGTTACAAAACATATTTATTTTACAATGGTTGAGGAGATATGTTACAATTGGTGTATAATAGAAGCAATGTTCCATGTAAGTGATGTTACATGTGCACCAATCACAACTTGCCACCTCAACAAGTTGCAAAAGTTTTTTGTCTCTGAAACTGAAAACACATTACAGACAAAGATTGCGTACTACCCATTCTTCTAGATCACCATAAATTGCTAGCTGAATAGCATTAAAATTGCATGCTCAGAGACAAAAGAAACAGTGTATGAATGTTGATTGTTTCTAACTACAGCAGTGTCTCATTGTTCAAATTCCAAACTAGGTCGGACAGTATTCTCACATTATGTGATCCTGCAGGTTTATGTTATAGTTTTTACAACTCCGATTAGTGACAAATATAAGTTCAGAATAAATCTAAGCGCTGAGCAGGCCTTACACACATTGACCAGGCAAGAATACCAGTAACTTTAACATACAATCCATGAAAAGAACAAAGTCAACGATATATTTTTTTTTGATAGGTACAAAACAACGATAAATTATAACTAAATACAACAAGAAAGGCTGTCTGGGATTTCCAATATGCTTGGCTTTTCCCAACATTAGGTGATTGCGTCTCCGTGTCTTGTTTAAGAATCAGACAACTTTCCTTTGCCTAGCATCTACTGCCTCCTCAGTGCAATTACAACAGCTAATCTACGTAGATCAATATCTAGAACAATGGCCTGCATATACAAAGTACAAACAAATTATGGGTAGGATTTGGCCATTCTTAAAACCCTAACTTGGTCACGGTAGTCTTACTCTTGGTTCTGCTATTAGGTTTTATTCAGTTTTCAGTGGTCTGCACTCTGCAGTTTGTTTACCATCTATATTTATTAAATTTAATTTCGTTCTACACCAATAGTCATAATTCTGTTAGACTCATAGTACAAGCAGCATGTATAAGCTCATATAATCTGTCAATTTTTTCAGAGTTGGAATGAGAAGATAGCCAGCAGCCTAAAAATCTTCTTATAAAATGTCATTGCCTTCTTGCCTAGGAGAGAAGTATGAGCACTAAGGTTTGATTGCATATGCTTTCATAATTCTTCCTCTTTCTTTCTTTCTTCCATTATGAATTGAAACCAGCGCGGAAATTCTGCCTAAAGTAGACTAAAGTCTAAAACCTCGGGATTAACCCCATCAAAGCTTTTCCTAAATTTCTACTCCATTAGTGCATAACAGTATACAAACCTATAGCGTATCACACCATAACCAGCAAAAGATAACACAGTGCAAAATTTAAAGAACCCAGCAAAATTGTGCCCCAAAAGCTGCACTGTTTTGACACCATGTCAGGACCAATTTGCTGGGTTCACCGATGTCTAATTATTTATATAAAAATGAAGAAGAAAGAAAGCTATATTGATAAATAAATAAATAAAATGAAGGGGAAAAAGGCACCTTTAAGTTGTTTTTCCTCAAATGATCTTATTTCGAACTTCTTCAAGTTTCTTCAGTATCTCTCCTGGAGTTCTGTCTAATTCATCTGCAATTTTTCTCTGCAAATCCAGAGGCAGTGTAGGGAACTGCTCACATAGATCCCCATCGATCACATCCTGCCAATTAACAATTCAGTACTTCCAGCATTGTTTCACAAAGTTAAGGTCATAAGTAATGGAACCAAATATACATACTCACTCAGTCACAAATTGTTAGCCCTCTATTCCATTCTGGGTTGTTCAACAATGAAGTCCCGTTTGAAAAGTCAACTTATAAATTTTCAAACATACCATTTACTTTAATTAAAAAGTCAGTACCTCTCTTTTGCTAAAGTTTAAATTAGGAATGGTAGTTTTGGAAACATGTACTTATTTTTTTAAATGTAAAAGACAATTTTTTTTATAGGTATGTAAAAGACAATGTTTTAAATGATGTTCCCTTAAAAAGTTGGATTATCTAAGCAAGCCTAAAAATAGGGGAAAGAGGGTGTATATATATGAAAGGAAGCAACCTGGAATGGTCAAAATTGATCCAAATAATAACTGGAAGTTAAACATGATCACCGAACACTGCTAACATTTTGGATAAGAAACTATGCTCTAATATTATTATGAGTAGGACCAGCATCAATAATAGTAATTATAAATAATTTTAAGGCAATGGTCAATAGCTCATACACAGACCTGTCTTAAACTGTAGTAACAACAACAACATCATCAATAGTAGTAACTGTAAATATCCTAAGGCTATGGTCACAGTTCATATACAAAACTTTCTTTAACTGTAGTAGCAACAACAGTAACAATAATGTTTTGGCAGTAACATTAAATTGATGAGAAATAATTCAATTGTCCTTTGAAATCCACAGGTCACCTCCAAAGAAAATTTATATTTGTACATATGTACATATGTATGTGAGATGATAACTTGACTCATTCCAAAAGCCACCCTATTAGTGGAATCTTTTCCTTGCCCATATAAAGACTCTAATTTTCTCCACAGTAGAGATCAAAATATGCAGGATATCAACAGCACATGCTCTATATAAGAAACAGTAGACCTATTATAAACACCTAATGTAAAGAAATACAAGAATCTCAAACATCTTTACTAAAATTGCAAAATATCATTGAAGAACAAAATAGCATTTAAATAGGATTATCCTGCACGTATGGTGTTTATATGGGCAACAAGTAATATAACAAAAAAGAATAAAAAAGGCATATTACCTTAACCGGAAAATATGCAGATCTATAAGCCATGTGATCCCTTCCACACAATGGAGGATTATCCTGCCTCAGATGCATCTCCAAGTGAGAAAAGAAGTCAACATCATCACGGGATGTGAATGCTAGCAATGCCCCCAAGCTCCCCATCACTGTGCCATATATGAGGCACTCTCCACCTCCTGGAATTAGAGATGCCTTCTGCAAGCAGGTGACAACATCACCGACATGAAACTGCACTATCTCCTCTACCTTGTTTGGAGCTCCATTCAACTTCCCCTGCTCCCATTTTATCTTCCCACCGGTTGGATCTTCTTCTATCTCATCTGAAACATCCTGTGGTAATCGCACAAAATAGACATTCCCAAACTTGTCTGCCCCTGCCATGGTGTCAAAGTCTATGTGGTATGATGCAGTCAACCATCTTGGAACACTATCATCAGCAAATATATACAGTTGATTCTCATCCCGTCTGTACTTGCAGTAATGGAACGACTGCAGAGAAGACACCAAAAGCAGTTATAGAAAGCACTTCCCAACACCCCACTTTCAGTATACACCACAAGCAATTAAAAGACCAGGATACAGATTAATTCCACCTACCCAACTAGTGATTAGAATGACCACCTGATGGTATGAATATATATGATATATGGTTTACTATCTATCAGTCATTAAAGGTCTGATAAATTGCTAATTACTCAAGTGCTTTATGTAATTTTTTTTTTGGATAAGTGAGTGCTACATGCAACTCAAATTTTGAATGTAACAAACTCAAAGATATAAATAAGAAAAATAAATAAAACCATACCTCTTGAATGTCACCAACATATATCCGATCACGGTAAGTGTGAATAGAGACAATAGTGTTGGGGAACAGCTTGTTCTCACACTTTCTAAGCAATCTCCTCTTGCCCAAATCATATAATCTGAGCACAGGTCCTATACCAGCAAGTAATCTTCCCTGAAACTGGCACAAAGCAGTAGGAACACCTTCCACTTGTGTCTTGTGCAAAAGTTCAAGGGATCTTCCATCCTCTAAAAACCTATAAATATGAATAAAACCAGCAGTTGAACTTTTTTTGGGCCAAAACTGTAGTCCTTTTGCTGTGCCAACGGCTAAAAGAGTTCCATACTCCTTATCATGGAAATTCACAGTGCATATGCTGAAAGCAGCTTCATTCTCCTGAAGCTCAAGCAGACAAGTTGTACTTGCTGTCTTTGGGTCAAGAACTCTGATGCAAGAAACCCACCTTTCTGACTCTGCATTGGGATAGCCATAGTTCTCATCTGAGAGGGGATCATCTTTGTCTTCATCATCACCGCCATTCTCCATCTTCTCTGCATTACCATTTCCATTTTCACCTGTTCCAGAAGCCTCAAAGCACTCCTTTTTTGCAGCTTCGCGCTCTTCAGCCGAGAATGCTTTTTGATCACTCTCAATAATTACCAACAATTTTCGCTTGGGTTGAAGGACAAACTTTCTTGGGGTGTACCTTAGGGGAATCACAGTTTCATTAAATGTTTCACCCAGTCTCTCAATAGTGAAAACCCTCAAAGCATCACCAGCAACAGCAACCACACCTTCTGCACATTGGTCGGAGGCAAATGACGCTGCATATTCAAGAGTCTCATACGACAGGGGTGTTAAAAGAAAATGCCCTTGGTGAATATAACCAAGCCAAGGTCGACTTGATAAGCAAAGCATTGCACGCTTGCCTCTTACAATAATAGAAAAGAGCTTTGGGGCTCTCAGTCCCAAGAATCGAGAACGGGAATCAGAAAGCTGACCAGTCACCATATCTACAACTGTTCTGAACAAAACCCCATTCTGTAGACCAGCATTAAGAAAAAGGCTCGCAGGATGATCAGCACCATCTTCCCCACCTACTGATGCCTGGACTTCAAGAAAAAGAAGAGATTCCGGAGCTGAAGAAACACTTTGTACACTGAGATCTTGCATACCTTCGTCAGGGTCCAATGTTAATATACGAATCGTGTTGTCATATGAACCAACTGCAAGGAACCGGGATCTCTGCCTTCCTTCAGGAACAGGGGCAATGTCCAAACAAGCCACATCACCATTCATTTCATGCTTATCCACCTCAATCAATTGACCAGTGATATCCACCTCAAAATACACCAGTTCACCCCCACTAAGTGCAATGACTACTTGAAGTCTGTTAGAGCCAACCTTGGCAATTGTCCTCTTTCCAGGAGCCCTCCACTCATTGATACGTCCATCCTCCCTAATATGCCTTATGCCATTGGGATGAACTTGCATGAGAGAGTCATCACCTATCAAAGAAACAGCAAGTGAAGGGGTAGTATCAAGAAACCCACTATCACTAACTTCTTCAACTGTCTCACCAATGGAAAGAACAAGAGTTGCATTTGAGAATGACACAACAATGTATGCATCAAACTCATCAGTGACATTCTTTTTAACAGTCCAAACTGCACTTGGTACACCAGGAAGCTCTGACACAGCCATTTCACTAATAGCTAAACCAGGTCTTAATATTCTGAGGGATGAACGAGGACCCCGCCCACAAAGTGTAAAAATCTGGGGCGTTTCTTCTTCAAAGAGATTTACAACCTTCATGTCCATTATTGGACACAAGCTCTCAACTTGGTCAATCCTAAGAAGGTTCTTAAGTCGTCTGGGCTGGAAAAACACTGGCTGGAAACCTTCTTCAGTTTCCATCAACGAAGCCGACGAAGACTCCACATCGGCATCATCACCTATCCCCTGGAACTGATAAAAAGCATGATTCCCAAATTCTGAAGCAGCAAATAAGTGACCCGACTTCAACACACACATGGAAGAAGTAACTGGAATTGTATCAAAATACTTAATCTTCAATTCCGTAACATGGTCATTGTCATGGTCCAAAGTAACCTTAAAAATATCCCCATACTCCGTTTGCAACAGAAAGAAGAACATCGCTTTCTGCTTATGCGTAGCTGCTGAAACAATAAGAACCCCACGCTCGGCAGGTAAATCTGCACGCCTAGGAATCACAGCCCTAAGATCTGGGTGTCCCTGATTCTTATATATCACAAAATTTTCCGCACAAACCAACACGCCACTAGGCCCATCCCCACCTCCAGGAACAGTAACAAGCATATTTGCACCATTATCAACAGCCTCCGTCCACTTCCTAGACACATGGTTAAGCCCTAAATCAAGCTCATAAAATGTCAAATTCTTCTGAGCATCACCTGCTGCCACCCCAGTCGAATCCTGGTCCGCCTCCGAGTAATCCAACTCAATGGCAGCAAATATGGGATTATCAAATCCACAATCCACCCCACAAATCGAATACACTATTGTATGCGACTTATGCGCCTCCAAAGGAGACGAAATGGTAAGCCTAGCCGCTGTATCCCTATTCAACACATAAACAAGCTTCTGCTTCTCACAAGCCCCAATCATCACAGCCCTACCTTTCGGGTCGATACCCAAGTACTGACCCGGAACTATTCTACGACACCCAGATTTCCCAAAAGTTTCTTGGTGAATTTTATCGAACACATTCTTTTCCTTATTGTATTCAAGTATCACAATCCGACCCGAGTCGGAACCCACAACAATATAGTCTTTCTGAGACCCAGTGAGCCTAAACTGAGCTAAAGACCTAATGGCACCGAAAGTTTCAACGGAGAGAAGGGTTTGGATTTTACCGTTATCGTCGGGTCGAAGAAGCTCGAGGAGTTTGCCGCGCGCGACCACGATCTCTTGCGACTTGCCGCCGGAGAAGCTGCCATTGATGGCGCAGACTATGCCGGTGGCTCGTTGGAGAGTAAGACTGTAGAGGTACATGGCTTAGTGGGGAAATTTTTGTGAGCTAGGGTTTTGAAATGCGAGGGAAAATTTGGGGATTTAGGGTTTTAGAGAAGGGACATTTGGTGGTTTTTGGTTTTTGAGAGGGTTTTGGAATTGGGTTTTTTTGGGTTGTAATTGTGAGGGAAGAATAGCGTGCTAGTGTCAGTGTGTGATAAACTGGTGATTTGGAAGTGAGTTTTGAACCCTAGTGGACTTCTTGGTTTTGGGGGAATGAGAAATGGACCAAATCAAATGGTTTCTGGGTTTGTTTGAATCCGACGGTTGAATTTGAACTACTACTGGTGAGATGGGCTCTATATAGGCTATAGCTGCTGAACCGAAATGCATCTTCACATTAAGATTGGCCTTGGGCCCAAACAAGTATGAACCCTATATCCTCAAATAAGGTATTAACATTTGTGGTGATCATTTATGCTAAAACTAAAACATGAATTATGACACATTACTCAATGATCAAGGCAATATGAGTCCAAAAAGTTTTGGATTCATTGTTTAGTTATTGAAAGAATACATAACAGGGTCATGAATTTTTGTTGGGCCAATTAATAAAGTTTATTGTCATCTCAGAGAGATGGATTCAAATGTTGCCTATATAAAAAATTAATTATTGTCTTAACCTAATGATATAGAGTAATATAATCTATATAATATATAAAAGCTGAACTGCAGGATTTATTGTTGTCATACTCTTGTCGATTTCATCAGGGTAGTATTTTGGTCCAATTCTGCCTACTTCAATCTAGTTTGGTCCATTCAATGAATGCCTTAAGAGAAGATATTTGTGTAGAAAGATGAGCAACTTTATTGAAAATTATGTCACATTCTTTGTGTAATGTTGGTAATTTCTTGATCAAATTACATTTTTTTTATGTTATTAAAGTCTTACATTTTTTTTCCCTAATATAAGTGGTAAATTTACTTATATCTACTTCCTCTTTAAGTCATGGATTGCAGTTAGCAATTGGTAAGGTCTCTTGTCACGTTCTAGGTTAAAATTATCTCTACTTCCTCTTTAGATCATTCAAAACATATAAATGATGAACTCTTTGTAAAGAGCACTAGAAACAAATTCAAACTACACGTTAAATCATTTACAAATTATCGCGTCTTATATAATAATTAAATGTAAAATGCATTATGTTTCATTGAAAAAAAGAGTAATACTACAACCACAAACTATTTACAACATTATTACAAACTGTTGATGTGGTCAGCTTCTTATTGGTTTTTATTTAGGTCTACCATTAATATTACTTTTTCATTTACCAATAACTACTCATCACATCAGCAATTTGTAAGTTTTTTTTGTAAAAATGTTTGTATCTCTAGCATTATTCAACAAAAAAAAAAAAAAAACTACCAAATTTAAAACCCTTTTAGATAACAAATATAGATAACTTAATTTAGAAAATCTAATATATTATATCAATTATTCTTTTTCTTAAAAAATAATCACATCATTTTAAAAAAGGTTTAGGACTAACACTTATAAGTCTTGGTTACTATTTTCATTTTTCACTTATTAAACAAACAAACAAACTGTCAAATTTTTCTGCACATCTATGACAAATGGTTCTCAAACCAAGTTCTAATTGAATAGAATGCAGAGCCAATGAGTTAAGTCTCACGCGAATCTGCGATTAGTTATCATAAAATGAATGTCATAGGTTCAAATTTATCATATATATATATATATATATACACGTTTTAAATACTCAAATAAAAGAGTTGTATTAAGAAACAAACTAGTTAAATTCATCTTGTAAATAAAAGAATTGCTCTCACGCCAAGGACAAAAGTAAAATTGCTCTATTATTTAAACTTGAAGGAGGCAGGCAACATTTTGCTTATTCATCCCTCAATTAAGAGGCCATAAGATGAAAAAAATAAAAAAGTCCATAAGATATTGTTTAGATTTAGACTTAATAAAAATACTAGATCCACAACTAACCACCCCAACTAGATCTAACCAACCCAATTCTTCGAGCCCTATACACTTTCATAAAATGAATTGTCTAGCTGCAAAAGCAAAAGCATTATTTCCTCATGAAAATGGCCAAGCTCCCCTCCATGCTAACCATAGCTTTTATCTTACTTTTATTCATGGCCATAATCAATCACTCATCTTCTGCTAGAACTCTTGGCAATCGAACCCCAACCCATCATAACCATTATCACAAAATCACATTTCTAATGAGAGACGTGCTCAATGTGTCTCACCACCCCTTGTCAAAACCCTCAACCACTATAGTCACTGGTCAGCTGCCTTTCCAAAAACCACTAGGACTTTTCCCTCCTATTGGAGGAATCCCCTTAGACAATCCAACAATTCAAGGCACAGAATTGTCCACTCAAACACTTGACTTATCAAGCATTGGTCTATCTTTCCCAGCTAGAGCTACTCTTCAAGAATTGGAGTTTGGGACAGTAAAAGCAATAGATGAAGAAATTTTTAAAGAGCCAAGTAACATGTCACCTATAGTTGGAAAAGCACAAGGGATATATGTTGCAAGCTCAGAAGATGGTAGTAGCCACATGATGGCAATGACAGCATATCTTGCTAGTGGTGACTTCAAAGATGGGTTGAGATTTTTTGGGTTGCACCAAACTGATGTTCCTGAGTCTCATATTGCAATTATTGGTGGCACTGGGAAGTATCAGGATGCTAATGGCTATGCAACAGTTAAGGCTGTGGATGTAAGGTCTCATGTTGATGGGGAAGGAAAAGGAACCAATAAGGTCCTTTTGTTCAATGTATATCTAAGTTAGTAGTAACTTTGGTAGCCAAGAGACCCATCAATTTTAAGCTAAAGCTTGTGCTTTCAGCTGTTACATTTACATTTGACTATACAGTGAATGTTTTAATTGAAAATTGGGTTTTTTGGATCATTTTGTTTTGAGTAAAATTTTGTATATATCCAATTTTTGTCATCGCACTTGAAAACCTATCAACTATGTATTCTTTGAATGCTGAAACTAGCAAATTACTAGAAAGATTTAAGATGTGTATGGCAAATTCATCAATATTTTGTTAATTTCTCAAGACATACAGTTCTGCAGAAAATGCTAATGGAGAAATTTTTAACATACTACCATTGTTGATTAATGATTAGCATCAATGAGCTGTTTTTTTTATTAATGGAGAGATTTTGTTACCATTGAACAACTAAAGCTGGCTGCAGCTTTAGCTTAACAGATATCACTAATTTACTTAATTAATTTCATATTCATGGACTTTTTTTTTCTTTGGTCTTACTGCCTAGACTTCCCTAAAAGAGAAGGCTTCAACTGGCTTTGAATTTTTAATGGCCTCATTCTATTACCTTAGAGCTTGAATGGAATTTTCAATATTTAACATTCCAATACATGATTCAAAGTAACAGGTAACAAAACTCACTAATCGTCACCTGAAAAGAGAAAATGGGGAAAAAAAGAAAGAAAGAAAAAGAGTATTAGGTACTGACTGTATTAGGAAAATTTTCTTGTAGTGGCCTCGTGCTTCTTGTAGACAAGCTTCTGCTATACTGAATCAGTTTCACAATTCCAATTAGCCTCTTCAGATTCAGAAAGAATGGAATATCGTAAATTGAAATTTATGAAGAATAACCAGATAATGGATATTTTTAATGGCACTATATGCTACGAATACTAATAAAATTGTGATTTTTTTATAGGTTAAAATTATGTGAAAAGTTACTTAAGGCAAGGAGTATGAATTAATTCACCTCCATTCTCTGCAATGTAAGTTGTTAGTGCACACCAAGATATGCAATAGACTGCTGCACAATTTATATTTTCAGATCCCATCACTTCAAGTCTCACTGGACTAAATGCAATGCTCGTAATTTCCCGCTGTAAAATGCCCAAGATGGTCGTGCGGTTGATGGAAACGCCAAGTTCCATTCAACTTAATAATGGTAGTATACTCTATGATAACTTCTAACATATTAAATTCAGTGATTTTGTTTGAAAGATAATGATTTAGCCTTCTAGTCCAAGCACCAATAGGCTCTGAGACTTGATCCTAGTTCGAGAGTGTATCAAAATACTGGCCATTGGCAAAAATTGATAGGTACCATGGCATTGATATTGGGCAACTCCTCTGCTTCAAACAACCTTGAGTTCCCAAAAATTACAGATACTTAGTGGATGCACAGATACATTTCCTATGTTAACAAAATAGGTCCGGAAAGGAACTTGATTTGATCAATTATTAAACAAACAGAACCCACCAATTCCTCATCATTAGGTGCATGATTTCTCTTACCTTCTTGAAGTTTGTTTTGGTTTGTTGGGATAAGTATTGTTTAAATGTTGTAAGTTAGGAAGGGGTCCAATCAATTTTTACGAGGAGGCCTTGTAACACTGATCTACTCCACTAGAGTCCCACTGCCTGTTTTTGAAGTTCTATTATAAGATATACTGACAAGAGTCCCCACTAAGAAAAAAGGTTATCCCTTGGTTCAGTTTATAGTCAACAGCACTATACTACTATAGTACTCATATATCATCAATGAGTTAGGTGTTTCAACCAAAACACACCCTGGCTAGGGAAAAGGGTATGCAACAACTCCATAACATCAGCTCCACTTCTCCCTAGAAATTCTCCTCATAAAACTCTCCTTAGACTATATATATACCCACAGAGAACTCTCCCTAAGCAACAAAAGCACATTCAATCATTCTCCTTCTTCACAACCCAAAATGGCCAAAATTTCCCTCCTCACAACAAAGACACTCAAAGCGACCATGTACCTCTTGTTCCTAGCCATCATCCTAGGGTGTGCCAACTCTGCCAGGATCCTTGATGAGGTGGATACACAACCCCCCATCCTCCCTAATCCATCTCAATTATCCAATCCTGCCACAACAACTGTCCCAAATGTAACTCCAACTGTGGGTCCCACCACCACATTGCCAAGTGGCCAAATCCCTGCCACCACCTCCACCACCGCCACCACCACGACTCCCACTACTATAGTCGATGACACTGACTCGCCACTACCCGAATCTGAAACTCCTGATGCAAACCCCACACCCGTGGCACCCGTAATTAGTCCAACTGTCGACCCAGTTGCTGACACACCACAACCTGAACCTGAAACTCCTGACATAAACACCACACCTGTGGCACCTATAATCAATCCAGTAGCCCAGCCAAATGTTCAAGTACCCAACACCATCCCGACACCCGTTGCTGGCGTGGCACCCGTAACTAGTCCCACCACCACCACCCCTACCACCGCATCTCCAACTGGACCAACCCCAGTTACCACCGCCGCCTCAGCAACACCTGGCCCACAAATTCCCCCACTAAACTTCTTCATGCACGACGTCCTAGGAGGGACACACCCATCAGCCAGAGTGGTCACAGGGATCATAGCCAACACCCAAGTCAACGGCCTACCTTTCTCCAAACCCAACGACAACATCTTCCCAGTCTCCGGAGGGGTCCCACTAACAAACCAAAACCTCAATGGCCTCCTCAGCAACAACAACAACCTCCCATTCCTCACAGGTCTCAACGGCATTGGACCCCAATCCTCCACCACCTTCCAAAACAGCGGCAACAACGACGTCACTAACAGCGGAAACAGCCAGCCGTTTGTGACGGCAGGCCAGCTGCCATCTGGGGCTTCGCTACAAAAACTCATGTTTGGATCGTTAACTGTTTTCGACGACGAGTTAACCGAAGGACAGGAGCTGGGTTCAGCTGTGATTGGTAAAGCTCAAGGCTTTTACTTGGCGAGCTCGTTGGATGGGACGAGTCAGACCATTGCTGTGACAGTGTTGCTTTCACACGGTGGTGGTGCTGGTGGCCAACAACACCAAGACCAGACGGTGGTGGAGGATACGATAAGTTTCTTCGGGGTGCATCGGACGGCGTCGCATGAGTCTCAGATAGCGGTGGTTGGTGGGACCGGGAAGTATGAGAATTCAAAAGGGTACGCCACGTTGGGGTCGCTTCATCAGGAGGATCAGCACACCACGGACGGCGTTGATACCATCTTGCAGTTCAGTGTTTACCTTTCTTATTAGCAGTTTGTAGTTTGTGGTTGTTGTTGATTGGTGTGGCTGTTTCAGTGTCTGTGTCTGAATTTCAAGTATCTGTATTTGTATGAGAATGTTGTTGTTTATATATTCAAAGAAAGTTTGGATCGTTTTGGGTATCGATTTGAATGAGTATGAGCAATGCAGTAATGCTTGCTTGCATTCTTTTTTATAAGGTTAATGCTGTACTTGTTGAAAATTCCTAATCTTCTATTATTATATATAATAGCAGAAGTCTTTGGCTACAATTAAGGAGGCATTGACACGTAAGCAAAAAAAAACCGTATGGTGCAATGTTTCAAGTTAGGATAAAATACTGTTTAGGAGCCCCATTGAATAAAATGAAATTAATTGCTTAAAAAACAAAAAAAGAAAAAGAAAAAGAAAAATCGCTACACGGTGAAAAAAAGGAGAGAGAGACCGAGAGAAAAGAGAGACAGAGAAATGGAGAGGCAGAGAACGGAAAAGGAGAGAGAAATCGAGGGATAAAAAAAAAAAAACCAAAAAACGCCAACCCTAAAACCCAAAACTTATTTTCCGATCAAAGTTCGGACTCACCCAAACAAGCGATTCTTCGCTGCATCTGCAAATACATACAGATCGGATTACCGTGTTCCAACCTATCAAACAGACGACAAAAAGAAACTTCTGCAACGGTGAAGACCTCTATTCGTTCTTTGTAATAGGAAAAACAAAAAATCTTTGTTTGTCTTCTGCAACAACTACCGATTTTGAAGCTATCCAGTCTCTGCTCTTCAACAACAGACTATTCAGAAGGTAGTCAATTTTCCCCTTTTTTGTTTTCTATTCAATTGCCGTTTCTAGGGTTTTCAAAAAAATGGGTTTAGCAGAAGACAGGCGTTTTTATTCTACTTTTTTTCCCCCTTTTTCCCTAATTTCTCATTTATTTTTACAATTTCTTGAGTCCTGTTTTGTCCGATTGTTGTATTGATTAAATTTAGTTTTAGTTTGGCAGATTTTTGTGTAAATTGAATCCTATCTCTGCTCTTCAACAACAGACTATTCAGAAGGTAGGCAATTTTCTCCCTTTTTTATTTCCTATTCAATTGTCGTTTCTAGTGTTTTTTTAAAAATGGGTTTAGCGGAAGGTAGAGGTTTTTCTTCCCCCTTTTCCCCTGATTTCTCATTTATTTTTACAATTACTTGAGTCCTATTTTGTTCGATTGTAGTATTGATTAAATTTAGTTTTAGTTTGGCAGATTTTTGTTTAGATTGAATCCTGTCTCTGCTCTTCAGCAACAAACTATTTAGAAGGTAGGCATTTTTCCCCCTTTTTATTTTCTATTCAGTTGTCGTTTCTAGGTTTTTTTTTAAAAAATGGGTTTAGCGAAAGGCAGGCTTTTTTTCCCCTTTTCCCCTGATTTCTCATTTGATTTTTACAATTTCTTGACTCTTGTTTTGTCCGATTGTAGCATTGCTTAAATTTAGTTTTAGTTTGCCAGATTTTTGTTTAGATTGAGTTTTTTTTTTTTTTTTTTTTTAATTTGAATGCTTGGAATATACAATAATATTATTTAAGCCCCAAAATTGCATTTTACCATCTACAAACACTAAAAGCAAGCATTACCCCAAGTTGTAATTGTAAAAAAATATACCAAGAGGCTTTTTCTGAAAGAAGGAGATAGGAACACCAAATTCTTTCATCTTATTGCAAATTCTCATAGAAGATGCAATACTATTGATAGACTTATGGTGGATGGTCTGTTATCTTCAGATCAGGGGGTCATTGAGGGGTGTATTACTCAGTTCTTTAGTCAGTTATACTCGGAGAATGAGGTTCATCGACCTCTATTGGAAGAGGTTGTCTTTTCTAGTATTTCTGAGGAAGAAGCCTCTTGGTTGGACAGACCTTTTGATGAGGAGGAAGTTTTTGGAGTGGTCCAAGATTTCAAAGGGGATAAAGCGCCAGGCCCGGATGGCTTTACAATGGCATTTTTTCAGTCTTGTTGGAGCACGGTGAAAGTTGATATTATGAATGTGTTTCAGGCTTTCCACGCCCATGCTGTGTTTGAAAAGAGCCTTAATGTTACTTTTCTTGCTCTCATTCCTAAGAAAAGTGATGCTGTGGAGGTTCAAGACTTTCGTCCTATTAGTTTGGTGGGTGGTTTGTACAAGATTCTTGCTAAGGCGTTAGCCAATCGGATGTGAAGGGTGGTTCATGGTCTTATTTCAGAATCCCAAAATGCCTTCGTGAAAGGGCGTCAGATTTTAGACTCTGTCCTTATTGCTTCTGAGTGTATTGACAGTCGTTTGAAGTCTAGGGTTCCGGGGGTGTTGTGTAAGTTGGACATTGAAAAAGCTTATGACCATGTTAATTGGGATTTTCTCATGTTTTTGTTGTAGCAATGTGGATTCTCCGAGAAGTGGAGAAGGTGGATCAGGTGTTGTATCTCAACTGTTAAATTCTCCATTTTGATCAATGGTTATCCTTCCGGCTTTTTTGGGAGTTCTAGAGGTCTTAGGCAAGGTGATCCCTTATCCCCGTTTCTCTTTGATATTGTTATGGAGGCTTTAAGCCGTATGTTGGAGGCGGCTTCTACAGCTGGTCAGATTTCGGGTTTCACAGTTGGGAATGCAGCGGGTTCTTTGTTGACAGTGTCTTACTTATTGTTCGCGGATGACACCCTTGTTTTCTGTGACGCTGACAGTTCTCATATTACAGCTCTGCGTGGGATTCTCTCTAGATTCGAAGAGATGTCAGGGTTGAGGATTAACTTAGGTAAGTCTGAAATGATCCTAATTGGGGAAGTGCCTAATCTCCATGAGTTATTAGAGACCTTGGGCTGTAGGGAGTCTGCCCTTCCGCTGAAATATCTAGGTCTTTCGTTGGGTGCTTCTTTTAAAGATAAGTCAATTTGGAATCCTATTTTGGAGAAGATAGAGAGAAGGCTGGCTGGATGGAAGAGGTTGTATCTATCCAAGGGGGGTAAAGTTACCCTGATTAAGAGCACTCTCTATAGCTTACCTACGTATTTCCTTTCTCTCTTCCCTATTCCAGATAAGGTGGCCAAGAGGATGGAGAAATTACAAAGAGATTTTCTTTGGTCTGGTTTAGGGGAGGATAGTAAAATCCATTTAGTTAATTGGTCTAAGGTTTGTAGGCCAGTTAAGAATGGAGGGTTAGGCATTCGGAGTTTGAGAAGGTTTAATTCTGCTTTAGTAGCCAAGTGGTTGTGGCGTTATGGCTTGGAGAATGAAGCCCTTTGGAGAAGGGTCATTGGGGCTAAGTATGGGAATGAGTGGGGTGGTTGGTGCACCAAAGCTGTGTCCGGGGCTTATGGTGTTTGCTTGTGGAAGTTCATTCGAAGTGGCTGGTTGAATTTCTCCAAGTTCCTTAGGTTTGATGTGGGTGATGGAACTCGTGTGAAATTTTGGGATGATGTGTGGTGTAGGGATCGCCCTCTAAAGGAGACATTGCCAGATTTGTATAATATTAGTAGGACAAGGGAGGCCTCGATCTCTGAGGTTATGTGCTTCACGAATGGGAGAATTTCTTGGGATATTCAATTTCGTCGGTTAGTGAACGATCAAGAGTCCCTTTCTTTGGATTTGTTTTTGGTCCTAATTTATTCTACTAAGGTGCAGGGTGTTGGAGCTGACAATCTTTGTTGGATGCCAGCTGTCAGTCGAGGCTTTAAGGTGAGTGGGTTTTATCATATTCTTTCCCCCTCTACTCGCATCCCCTTTCCTTGGAAAGTGGTGTGACAATCGAAGGTTCCTCCTCGGGTAGCTTTTTTCTCTTGGACAGCGGCCCTAGGCAAGATTCTAACTATAGACAATCTTCGGAAGAGGCACTTTGTCATTCTCGAGTGGTGTTTTATGTGCAAAGGGTGTGGAGAATCTGTTGACCACCTTCTCCTTCACTGTCCCTTCGCTCATGAGATGTGGAGTATGATCTTTTGTTTGTTTGGTATTTGCTGGGTGATGCCGCAAAGGGTAGTGGATTTGTTGGAAAGTTGGTCGGGAAATTTTAGGCGGCATAGGAATTTAGTCTTTTGGAGGTTTATGCCGCACTGCTTGATGTGGTGTATTTGGCGGGAACGAAATGCCAGAAGCTTTGAAGATTGTGAACGTTCCACTCTTGAGTTTAAGTCTTTTTTCTTTTCTACTCTTCTTACTTGGTGTTTGGTTGTTCCTACTTGTTCTTGTATTTCCCTTCCTATGCTGCTTGATTATTGTACTTTGGCTTCTTGATGTTTTCTCCTATTTCGTACATTTCCTATGTACGGGGCTGTTTCTTTTAATATACCTTTATCGTTACTTATCAAAAAAAAAATTTATTTTGTTTATTTCCTTTTTTGATATTTAATTTAATTTTGTTGTGTTGGTTGATTTTTTAGACATTTTACTTTGTAATAGTAAGGGTTGTATAACTGCTAATTACAATTTCAATTCAGTTCAGAATATTTAGTTTGTGGTCCTTAGCATAAAGTGTTTTATGTATAGTAGCTGTTGATTTTTTTATTTCACAAAATTTATCATACTTACCATTTGGTGTTAGTTATATAATCTACACAATAGAGAAATATAAGAGAAAAATTGATTACCTTCTAAAGAATAATGTACGGTATGATTGTTTTTATTGTGTATGTCTTAAGTGTTTTGGATTTGAGTACTTATAGATGATTTACTTTTATTTATTTATTTTATGAATAGATGATTACATAATAATGGGTTGTTGTTAACAGATTTTCTCTGTATCATTGCAGCTTTTTGGGGATTGTGAGCTTTTTCTTTTTCTTTTTTTGTTTGTTTGTTTTGCAATTGAAATTTGGGGCCAAGATTAAGATTTAATGTCGTTTTTATGGGTTATGACTTATGAATTGGTTAGGTTTTAGAATTTGAGATTCCCATCTACTATTGATTATGCATTTTATTTGTTGTAAGTGGAATTTTGTTTTGTTTATATGTTGTGGCTTGATTATTCATTACAACTTTTACTTTTTTCTTTTGTGATTAAAAGATTGGATTCAATGTCCCTTTTAAGGGTTATATATTGGTTTGGTTTTAGAATTTGAGATTCCAATGTACTATTAATTATGCATTATTATTTGACTAATATTTTTCTGACTTTCTATTTCATAAACCTGTAGCCATTTTTCTCAAGCTGAAAAACTTTGTTCGTCCTCTGTAACATTAGGCGATTCAGAAGATAATTCAGATGGTTGGCATGTTTTTTCCCCTCTTTTGGTTTTCTATTTAATTACCGTTTCTAGGGTTTTGAAAATTACTATAAAGTGTAGATTTATTGATGATTTCTCTCAATCTGAAATTCATTTGGTGCTGAAGAACATAGATTAATGTGTTGCAAAAAAAAAAAAAAGTTCTGCCATTTTTTTTATGTTGTTTTTAATTTTTTGTTGAAAATTTTTCCCCTTTTTATATTTTCATTTCCCATGTCTCTTCTCTAATGTATATGTATTAGTTTTGAGAAATTTGGTTGGACTAATTTTTATTTAGGTATCATTTGTTCGTTCTTTGCCCCAGTATACTTTTTTCCTCTTCATATATTGTTTTTGTTTTCAGAAAATCTACCATGCTTTTTTTTTTTTTTTTCCAATGATTTGATTGTGAACTAAGAAAAATGAGTTAGTTTTGGGTATTTTGGTTGGGTTGGTTTCGATTTAAGTTTTTTAGGTTAGTTTTGTGTTTTGGGTCTTTGGTTTTTTGTCTCAAAGTCAGACTTTTTTTTCCATTTGATTTGAGTATATACTTTTTCCTCTTCAAATATTGTTTTTGTTTTCTGAAATCTGCCATACCTTTTTTCCCCTTCAATTTGGTTATGAACTAAGAAATATGAGTTTGTTTTGGATATTTTTGGTTGAGTTAATTTTGATTTAGGTTTTTGGGTTAGATTTGTTTTTTGGGTTTTGGGTTTCTGTCCCAAATTTTTTTCCTTCGATTGAGTATAACTAAGATTTATGACTTAGTTTTAGTTTTTTTGGTTGGGTTTTAGTTTATTGGGTTAGATTTGTACTGTACCTTCCCTGCAACAAAAAAAATTCCACTCTTAATTTATGTCCTTTTATTTGTTTATGTTCCATAACAGTTTTACCCGATTTATCATTTATTTGAGTTCACTTCATTACAGGTTGTGAGATTTGAAGTGTCCATTGATACCTAGATTAGTTTCTTAATATCATCAGTTTTTTCCAGATGATAAAACTTTACACTTTTTGGTTGGCATGCTTTACTGACATTGGTGGATTTTTTCATTCGGTATTGAAACAGAGTCTGTTTAAAAAAAATTAAAGGAGCAGAATTTTCAAGGTAAGAAATTGAATTATAATTAGAAAATGAAGAAGTTAAACTATGTGTTTTCTAAAAATTCAAGCTATTATAAAATGAAGAAGTCGAACATATAATTATTATTTTAGCACTTTTTTTTTTAATTTTAGATCTAAATTCCTCCTTAATAAATGAAGTCCCATGATATGTAGCACTGTAGAAAGCAACATTCCTTAACAAAAACTACTACACTATCTGATCTTAGCCAATAAGCAAACACTTTTTCTTTAATAAGCATTAATTTTGAAATGACGCATTCCTTTTCAGCGTATACATAACCTATTGGTTCATTTGTATGTAAATTTGTTATTTTTCAAGTTGGTGATTTTAAATATATAATGTGTTTAAGTTCATTTTAATGTCACTATGTTAGGTTTACATGCTCAGGGTGAGGAACAAACACTATGGTATGGTTAAGTTTTTTGATATAAGTTTTGATGATTACTCTCTGGAGGAGGACCAAGGTTTAGACTACAAAACTTCATGGTCTAAACAGTGTTGAAATTTTAAAATGAACTTAAACACATTAACTGTGGATATCTAATAATTAAATTATAATTTTTGGGCCTTTTGTTTTCTCTCTTACCTGTTTTGTTATTTGTAAGGGGCAGTGAGATTGTGGAATTTTGAATATTTGCTCAAGCTTATTTTTTATTTTCTATGAAGAGTTTGTTAATGACCATATTTATGAGACTTATTCTTTAAGTGACATGCATGGTTTATGTGAAGGGAATATTTTCCTGTAATTTCATTTTTCATATCTGCTTGGTTCTTTAATCTGTTTCTTCAACTGTTTTTTTTTAAATATTATTATATTTACAGATTCTAATCGTAGTATACTTTTGACAAAAGAGTTTTGTTATAAATTTTATTTCTTAAACCTTTTTGTATAATTGATACCTGCATTTGTAATTAGTGTTTTGCAGAAAACAGTCTTATGCTTCTTTTGTAATAAAGGCATTTTCTTTGTTGGTGTAAAAGCAAAGCCTTTTTAGTTGATTTACTCATCCAAAAGTATGCATTTATAGAATTTCAATTACTATAATAAGTGTGACGAAAAAAATTAAAATATAGCAAGATGCTAACTTTTACTTTTTGCTTGATGTGGGGCCCTTGGGCCCAAATCGCGTATTGGGCCAGCCCAAAGGCCCCCATAGAGAAGAAAGTCCAACCCGACAGTTTAGAATGATCCGAGGATATAACGATTCTTTCCTGTAATACCACGTGACAGAGGAAGCCATTATGCATGAGCGTTGCACCACTGGGCATGACGTCCGAGGATGAAATTGTCCTCGGCAGCTTGTTGCCGAGGACAATATTCGTAGCCCGGTGGTCCAAAGACTCCCGTACTGAGGGCCTTATGCACAAGTAACTCAGAAAGTGAGAACAAGGGACAAAGTAAATTGATGGGCAAATATCAGACAAAAGGCTGCTACCACCGCATTGAAAGCATTACACCTACCCCCCTGGCCGCATTAATGGAGAAGTGATGTCTGAACATTGGAATTCAGCCCTACCATCATCACCAGATATTTGAGTAAGGGGGAATGATGGGACAAGTATCTAAAAGGAAACACCTGGATCACACGTGGAGGAAGGAAGAAGGAAAAAGTGAGGCCTATAAAAGGGAAAGGAAGATAATAGAAAGGAGGGGAGAAAAAAAGAGGAGGAGAGAGATAGAGAAATAGAGGAGAAAGAATTTGTAAGAGAACCAAAAAATATCGTTCTCGGCATCAATGTATTCAACTCCATGTTACATACTCATACCAGTGCAGTGCATGGATCAAAAAGCCGAATCAAACTTTTGTATTATCTATCATCTTAAAAACCTAGATTAAACACCCACTCTCTACAAATTCATTGTTTAGTGCTCATTGAGCTGGTCCACTGTCCAAATTTGGATTAGTTTGATTTGTGCCCTTACACTTGATTTTGTGATTTGTTAGATTGATTAGAAAAGCTTTGAGGAATTAAAAAGCTTTTTTTGGTTTTTGAAGTGGTGCTTCAGTTTTGTTTGTGTCTACATAATTTCAAAATCATATAATTATGATACAATTTTGTTTTAGCTTTGATGAAGGAATGTGAATTGAAGTATTTCATTGAAGTTGGTGTTGTCATTGTAATCTTTCATATTCTATCATGACTGGTACTTTGTACCTGTTGGATGAACATTTTGTGGGTTTGAATGGTATTTGTCATTTTTAATACTGCTCAGGCTATTAGGTACAGTTTATTGGCAGTGTTTTTAAATATGTTATTTTTGTTGTTGTTAGCTTTGCTTATTTTGTTTAATCATTTGTTTTAATTGTGTATGTCTCATTCTAAGTATTAATTATTATATTTTTAATTATTTTAGTAAACTGATATTTTTTTGCTCTTTAGTACCAAAAAACCTGCCATGTTTTGTGTTTTTAATGGCATTTATATTCTCACGTGCTATTGTAGGTTTATCATCTTTGCTTTGGATTTTAAGACCTTTTTTACTATTCAAGAAGAACTGTTGAATTAAATAAAGAGGTCAGTACAGCCAAATTTCCCAATTGTTACTTTTATTTAGATTTGTATCTCTTTATCATTTGTTGATGTTCGATTAAAAAATATTTGAACAAAAGTAGCTTTGAGAAGATTATTAAATATGTACTCTTTTACTTTTAAAATAGATGCTAATTTTACTTTTGTTTTTCCATCTTACAATAGTAAGAGAGAAAATGGAAAATGCATGTTTAGAACAACAGAAAAGACAGATGATGACGTTTGAAAAATGATCCAAAAGAAAATAGTATGAAATGCAAAATACTTCACAAAATAAAGTTGCTGAAGCTAGAAAATACAGAAAAATAGTCATTGCTGAATAAAAAAAAAAAAAAAAAAAAAAAAAAAAAATTTATTAGGAGAGACAAGATGGTAGTCAATCATGAAAACTGTTCATTACATTCACCTGATAATGTTATTGAACCTTGGAATTTTGGCCCACCTTCTTATGTATGTAACCATTGTGGTGCGGTGTTATGGAATGAAGAAAGGAGTGTGAAATCTAAAAGGCCTAGAATTCCAAAGTTTTCTTTGTGCTGTATGGAGGGTAAGGTGAAATTGCCTTTACTTAAAAAAACACCTCATCTTCTTAATGAGTTATTAGATCCTCTTGGTGGACAATGATCTAGAACATTTAGAACTCAAATAAGAAGTTATAACGCAATGTTTGCGATGACATCTATGGGTGGCAAGGTGGATAATAGAGTTAACTATGGTAGAGGCCCATACATTTTCAGACTTAATGGTCAAACCCATCATAGGATTGGAACACTTCTTCCTAATAATGGTGAGGACCCACAATTTGCACAGTTATATTTCGATGATACTGAAAATGAAGTTCAACATAGAATGAATGTCTTTAATAACAGTACAGTCAATAAAGATCTTGATCCATCTATTGTTTATAAATTCAATTGCATTAGCTACATACTTATTTAATTAAATTTATTTAAGACTTTTGAAACAAAATGTTTCTCCAAATATTTATCTAAAATTATTTGAATTATATTTGCTTTCTCAGATTCTTATTATTTTTATGTACTAAAATTTATTTATGGACTCTTACATGTACTTATGTAATTCCCGTGCATTTGCACGAATTTAACAGCTAGTTTTGATAAAGTACAAGTGTACAACATAAAATCTTTTTATCAATGGAATCAAAATTTGAAATAGCCAGCGATTAAGAAGAAATGCAGGATTTCGAAGCCGATCCAATACCGTATTAAGAAATAGAAAAGCTAATAAAAAAGAAAATAATATGATGTCTAGTGCATACTACATATCTCTTAATGCACACATAACTGTGACTTCAAGTTAAGATTTTGAACTTCAAAACTATATTTCTCTTGTTTTTTGAGATTACACATGGATTGGGACGTGGCACCCAATACTCAAGGGACAATACTGGGCCTAGGATTTGGGCAAGCCCAAGACGTACCTTTATGAGAAAATGAGTTCAAGTATAGAAGCATGTACCCTGGAAACCGATCTAAGAGGATCTACAATTCGAGGTGTCAATTCGACTTAGCGTGTCGAGTTCGTATCATGTTAAGGTAGGGGTATTCGACTAAATGACTCAACCTTAACTCAACCTTAATCCAATCCTAACCCAACCCATTTAATAATCGTGTCATGATCCTTCAACCCTAACCTGATCTGTTAATAAGACGGGTTGACATGACCCAACCCATTTGACACGCTTAATAAACGAGTTGTGTTGGGTTGACACGAATGTAATACAACCCATTTCAACCTACATAATATTAAATATAACATTCATCTAGAAATAATTTTTTTTTCATCCTAAAAAATAGTGCATACACTTCAAGTCTTCAACCCACATTCAAATTCATATAGTTCAACAAAAGTATAACATTCATTTATAAATAAGTTCTTTACACTCCAAAAGAAGTGTATACACTTCAACCTAAATTTAAAATAACAAGTTTAACAAAAATAAAATAACGTAATTCAACAAAAATATAATATCTTTAGAACTCGCCAAATGCTTAGTATCAATATTGAAAGAATTTGAGCAAACAGTAGACTAATCCTGACTATGACCACGATTATCATCCATAGATTCTTTGTTGATGTCCAAATTCATAACATCTTTCATAAGCCCATTCAATTTCATTTGTTCAAGTTCTATTGCAAAAAAAAAGTATTAATAGTTTTAGGGTCTGTAAAGTTTCAATTTCCTATTATATCCCTTATAAATTTTTGTAATTACTCACTTTTCTTTTTAAATTTAAAATATATGTTGGATATAAAAGGTATTTGACAAATCTAAAATAAAATAAATATTTATTTGTTATAAGAGTTAAACGGGTTTTGTTAAGTGGGTCATTTCGAGTTGACACAAATAAATTAGCGTGTCAAACGTGTCTATTGTGGGTTATGCAAATTGACCCGCTTATGACACGTTTCTTATCGTGTTGTTTTTGGATCGACCAATTTATGACCCAAACCCATTAAGGCCCAACCCTAATCCGAAAAAACCCGTGTCAAGTTTGTGTCGTGTTCGTGGATTGGGTTGAACATTGACACCTCTAACTCGAATGGCTTTTTTAAAGCCAATTTTAAAGAGAAAACACCCCTAAAAACTCACTCCAACAACTTCTCCATCTCCAGTTTTTAGATTAAAATTGCTACAGTGCTTCTCTACAAGTAGAACACTGTAGTGTTCACACTTCAAATATATTTTTTTCTATTATAATAATCAACTATTGAATAAAAAAATGTTGAAAGATGTGTAATTGTTAAAAAAAGAATAAATAATGAATAAAGAATAAATGAAGAAATAATGTTTAAATGAGTTGGAGAAAAAGATAGAGATCCTATTGGAAAGAGTATTTGAAAAAGTAGGTATGTAAAAGTTAAATATTACTGTTCAATGTCCAAACAGTTAAAAAATTTAAATAAGCTACTAGAGATGCTCTTATACCCTTGGTCCAAGCATGATTGGACCATTTATCATCCAAGATAAATGTTCATAGATATAAGGGCATCTTACCAAAGTACGAATTGTATCCAAGGATGCCCAAAGGCCTAAGACATCCACCGAGATACATATACTATTCATGGATAATCAAAATGCCTAAGGGTCCAAGAAATATACCCTCCAAATCTCCCTGTTGAATCCACAGTTTTTCATATGATATAATTGCATTCAACGCAATAGATAATTTATTAGAATAAAATAATAAGCCTCAAAAGTCTTTGTTCATCATAACCTTAACAAAAGAAGAGTCTAATGGGACAGAAAGGCTGCCCAACCATACTAGGACAGCATCTACTGTGGCACAAGGTGGAGAAGAAAATATGAACAACCATCCACATAATAATAATGAGGAAGAAGGAGAAAAAAAGGTATAAAAAAGAAAGAAGACAAACAAAGAGTGTGTCTGAAACATCAGGAGTGAATATTGTAACTGAAGGGAATAATATGAATAAGAGTTTTATTGTTTTTTTAGGTATTGGTATGAGTCCTTCTTAAGGGAAAAAGAAAAGAAAAGAAAGTATTGGTATGAGCGTACTTAGGAAGGTAGTCTACCCTCGAACCTGTGTGTGGAGAAATCCCTCCCCTCAAACCTGTTTGCAGTAATAAGAAGTCTGATTTGGATGAAGAGGAATAAACTAAGAATGGGAGAGAAAGTGGCGAACCTGAATCTGATCAACTCAATGACTAATGACGCCCTCCAAGAATTCCAACAAGCTAACCCCAATCCTCTAAAACCCCCTCATGCTCAATCTCGTACCAAATGGAATCCTCCCCCATCGGAGTGGGTCAAAGCCAATTTTGATGGTGCTATCTTCCAGGAGCAAGTAGTACCTGGGCTTGTTAACGTCATTCGTAACGATAGTGGTCTAGTTATGGCTGCATTGACACAAGTTATTCCTCTACAAGGCCGGCCCAAGAGAGTTTGAGGCCTAAGGCAAAAATTTTAAAGAAGCCTTTTACATTAAAATATCAGTTAAATAATATTTAATTTTTTTATTATATACTTTTTTATTTCAAATCTATTATTAATTCATACATATTAATATGACTAATTCACCCAAAGTGAGTTAATAATACTTACTACATTGTGGCGTTTGATACGGGGCAATGTTTTAGGATTTCTAGGAATGTTTAAAGATTCTTATATTTGGTTGCAAATCACGCTAGGAAATCAGATGCTAGGGGAATCTGGATTCCCTCCTTAAACCCCTCTCAGTAGGAATGTGAATTTCCTTTAAAACAGGTGGGAATCTAGATTCTAAGGTTAAAGGAAATTGTATTTTTAAAAAATTGAAAATTTTAACCCCTTTTCCTTATTGTTTAAGAAATTAAGATCAAATATTAAAAAAAAAAATCATAAATATATTTTCTCTTGTCTTTATATTTTTCCTCCAAAATAATATAAACAAGATAGACAGCTATGTTGATATGTTCTTCAACAAAATTTTATTTATGTTTCACGTGTGGAAAAAAAAAAGTTGTCAAGTTGTTTTGTTATGGATTAAACAATTTTAAAAATTGTTATTAAGAATAAAATCATTTAAGAATTTAAATAGTTATTTTTGTATTGTACTTGTCATTTTGAAATGTTAGACTATAATTTTAATAAATTTGTCATAATTAATAGTTTATATTTGGTTTTTCATTATTTATTTTAAGGACTTGGTAGTTCAGATTCAAATCTAAAGATAGAATGAGAAAAATAAATAATTCATTTAAGATTCCTGAGAATAAACTAAATATTATCATCTCACATTTCCAATAAAACTAAACATCGTAATAGCTACATTGATTCCTAGGGATCTGGATGCTAGGATTAACGTGGATTCTCCCGTACCAAACGCCGCATATAAGTTTTATAAACTAGCATATCGCCAATTAAAAAAAAAAAACCCCTATTCAAACATTTATTTGTTATACTGTTTAAGTGACACCGATCATATGATTGTTACATCACTAGTTTATAATTTTTTTTTCCTAAAATTTGTATTAGCTTTAAGATTTTTATTCACTTAAGGTTGCATTTCTATTAATTCATATATATATATATATATATATATATTTATATAGAGAAAATGCTAAACTTACTATAAATTTTATTATAAAAAACTTACAAACTGATGTAGCAATGAGGTGATATTTTAGCAAAATAATAAATCAGTATTAAATTACTTTATGTAATTATTGACATATCAATTTATAAGACTTATGTAATAAAACTTGTAATATACTTCTATAACTCTAATATTTTAGGCGTTGAAAAAAAATTTACATATAACTTACATTTTTTCTTTAATTTAAAAATTAAAAAAAAAAAAAAAAAACCCTTAGTGCCCCCATATTTGGGGGCCTTTCCATGTTAGGGGGCCTTAGGCCATGGCCTAAATGGCCTAGGCCTAGGGCCAGCCCTGTTCCTCTACCCACTTCTGTGGAGATGGTGGAAGTGTTAGCAGCACGGAGGGCTCTTATCTTCGCTCAAGAACTTGGTTTTGATAGAGTCATCCTTGAAGGCGATTCCGAAATTGCAATTAGAGCTATGAAGAGTGAAGTCTACTCTACTGCTCCCTTAGTGCATATAGCTGCAGACATAAAGGTCCTCTCTACTCAATTCAGCAGATTGACTTTCCAACACACCCGCAGACAAGGAAACTTACTAGCTCATAGCCTGGCACAAGCTGCTTGTAATTTTTCTCTTTTTTGTACTTTGTTGGAGGAAGTCCCTGTATGCTCTTATGCTTTGTATCTTTCAGAAACTATCAATATATCGTAAAGCCCCTTCTCCTTTTGGGGGCGGTTTCTCAAAAAAAAAAAAGGAAGGTAGTCTACCTCAGGTTGATTCCTGCCTCCACAACATATTTTTAACTGGATGTTGTGCGGCTAATCAATTGTAATTAAAACCAAGAAAAAAAAAACAAAACAAAATTCAAAAATCAACCATAAACAAATACACTTCAACACTTGCTAACAAGACTTTAAAATCATAGGACAAAGTGAAATACTACAGTACCATCACAATCTAAATTAAGAATAGGAGAGGCCCTTAAGCTTTTTTTTTTTTTTTTTTTTAAAGCTGAATAAAAAAGAGGTAAGATTTTGAAGGTAAATCTCATTATACTAGACATGATATACCACAAAATTCTTTCATTGGATATTTATGTTTTAACTTGAAATTCCAATTTATTTTTGTCACTGATTTATGTATAGTTTTTGGAAGACTCTTTTGTTTTTTTTAAAGATACATTCTAATTTTTCAGACAAATAAAGTATTAACATGATCCAAACACACACCTTAAGCAATTAAAATTCACTCTTTATGAGGTTAATAATAAAGAATTAAAAAAATAAAATAAACTCTTTATGAGTATCTTAGACTTTGGATAACCATTTCTCGTTCTATACATTCAAATCAAGTTTGGGCCTATACATAAAGTGGGGTGTTTCCAATATTGGTTAGCAATCAAATTCATCATTTTTTACCATCTTACTTCTAGTTTTGGAATAAAAAGTAAGGTTCAACTTTTGTTTAAAAGAAGTAATTAGACAATACTTTGGAAATATTGTACTCCCAAAATATTGTTTAATATTCCTATTTAAAAAATGATAAAATTTAGCTACAACTTTGGTTGTAGTTTATAAAATTACAACCTCACTTAATATCTTTTTATTAAAGGTAATTTTTGACAAATGCACCATTGAATTACACCTTCTTCTTATATACTCTATGCTTGCAAAACTTCTAAAAAATTGAAGATCAATAGATATGTCTTTAATAGATTATTTAAATTGCAAATTTTTGTAGTTTAAAATTATACATAAAATATAAGCTTATAATTCATATAATAAATTATATTTGATTGACATAAAATTTGATATGTGTATTAAGAGCGTAAAGAGCATGCAATTCAATGATTAAATTTTCAAAATATATAATAATGTTTATTTGGAGAAAATGGGCTTTTGCCCTTTTTTTTTAAAAAAAATTTCCAGCAAAATGTCCCATTTCTCAAACTATTTAGAAAAATGCCCCTGTTTTGAAACTTAATTTTCTAAAAATCGAGTTCCAATTTGAGACTCAATTTTTGGTTAATCGAGCTATAGCAAACTGAAAATTAAAAAAAAAAAAAAAAAATCTGGAACTTGAGTTCCTTGAAAAAATTCAAATGGAACTCGAGTACTTCACATGGAACTCAAGTTCCAAATTTTTTTTTTCTAAGTTCACGTTCCCTATAACTCAACGTTCCAAAAATTGAGTTATACATTTGAAACTCAATTTTTAGAAAATTGAGTTTCAAAACAAAAGCATTTACTTAATAAGTTTCAGATATGAGGCATTTTGCTGGAAAGTTTGTAAAAAATAGGTAAAAGCCCATTTTTTGGCTTGTTTATTTTATTAAGTAAGATTGTAGCCTTAACTTATAACTAATTTTATAACTAAACCTTGTCCTTAAAAAAGAGAAGCAAGAAATCTAAAATAATGAGATGGTGTATATCTCATGCTACGTAGGATGTAGCGGATAAAAGACCCCTTTTCCCCGTTAATTTGTTCATCAACTAATGCCAAAGTGAATGAACGAGAGATATCTGGGTCTAGATCTAATCAAAAGTCTCAAGCCCCTTTGAATTTATTTAAATACTTGATACTTTATCATCATTCATTAGTAATTTTTTTCTTGATAATTTGATGATTAGAGGAAGGGGGATTTGAATCCTAAAAACTCAATAGTTGAGCTATAAGGTTCTTGTATTGTTTTTTTGATAATTCAGTAGTTAGTGAGGGAAGATTTGATCTTGAATATCTCAACTAAAAACATCGAGAGATATTAGTTGAACAAAAAGATCGTTGGCACCATTAGTTGTAAAGAGTCAAAAAAGACCAATTATGTAATTTAATCTAGTGCATCAGCCAGGCTAACAACACAAAAGAATCTGTTCAATCATTTTGATATACCGTCTGTATACCTTTTAGACGAATTAAGGACATGATTCTTTTCTCAACACACCTCATTTCTTGCCCGTATTATACGAAATGTTTATCTTTGAACCCAAAATTTTATTATATGTTAAGAAGGGGAGGTTTGGAGGCCATTCATGTGATATCTACTCAAGATATGTTGAATATATTATATGTACTCTTAGATGAAGGTGAAGCCTGAGATGCAATCCGAGGGACAAGAAAGAAAATTTTTTATTGATGACTTTGAAGACACCTCGTGTATTTGACATTTGTTGTTGAAGGTGTTAATTCAAGCATAAGGGTGGGACTATATAAGTATATATACGACAGGCTTTCCAACTTTAATAATTTATGAATCTCTGCAGATCATGTTAGTGGATACTGCTATTAGGCACCCTGGCTCCAAGAGTGATATATTTGAACCTGTAACATGTTTATAAAATTTTTTATTTTGGACTAATGCTTATTTCAAGGTTTTATTTTTCGGCAGAAGACACGAATATCCAAACAAAAAGAAAATTGATGTTACACTTATTACAAATTTAATCACATACGTGATACTTGGATTCTTAGAGTGTGCACCATTGGTCCACCACACTTACGCACCAAGTCACTTTTAGTTATTTCTATTATCTTTTCTTTATAGAGAGATCAATCTCTCAAGTCTCCCCAAAAAAAAAAAAAAAAAAAAAATCTGTCGAGTCTCAACACTCACAACTTTGGTCTTTTTACACGTAAGGCTTAGAGAATTAATAATTCTTGAGAGAGAGGTCTTTGGATGTATTTGGAGTTTGAGTTTTGTGTGAGTGTCTCTGTGCACCTATGAAATCTTTCTATTTTAGTTTGTGAAACTTTCTCTTGATGCCACTCTGGGACTTCAGGCCTAAGGCTGAACAATGTAAATCTTTGTCTATGTGTAATTGTTTATTCTGTTTTCTATTTCTATTTTGCATAACCCTGCTATTATAAATTGGATATACTTGAAACAAATGGATGTCAAACCTTTTGCTATATCAAACCTTCCTAAAAGAAAAATTGTCTAAAATGACTTTGGAAGTGAATTGGCTTTCGTATACAGGTGTTTCACGTAGCACTCCACATCCATTTTGTTTCCAATATTCTGCTGTCTGTTTGGTAGTTGTCTATATCACATGAGATGAAATACTTTGCAATCTTTGAGATTAACTATCTTCTCGAATTTAGATGATCAGAGGGGAGTTTTCCATCATGCTTTTACAGTACCATCACCATGCCAAGGTAGAAAAGCCCCTCCAAACATTGTAGGGAAAGAAATAACAAGTTGGAATAATTTGGTTTCACCAGAATCACAAATAATCAAACACAATGCTCTTTAAGGAGCTTAAATTCCCAGATTGCATCTGTCTTACAATTGCAGCAAAGTTAAAAAACCACAAACTTTTGACATTTCAAACACAAACGCATTAGTAAGAAATATAAACGGTGAACTCCAACTTCGTCTCCACACCATCAGTCTCATGCTGCTGATTGGCCTGATCCGTGAAGGTCTTAACTGTGGCAAATCCCTTTGCATTAACATACTTTCCAGTCCCACCCATGATAGCTAATTGAGACTCTGACACACCAGTTCTATGTACCCCAAAGAAGCTAAGACTATCAGCATAATTCCCACTCTCAAACATAGCAGTAAAAGCCATGGTCTGACTAGTACCATCCTCTGAGCTCACCACATAGAACCCTTGTGCCTTTCCAACCAATCCTGACCCGAGCTCAAATCCCTCAGTTAGCTCATCATCAACTACTGTCATAGTGCCAAACATGAGCTTTTGAATGGCAGAGCCTGACGGGAGTTGACCCCCATTAACTACTGGAACGTTTGCACCATTGTTTTGTAACACAGGTGATGTAGCGCCACCAAGGCCAGTGAGGAGTGGAAAGTTGTTGTTATCGTTATTTTGAGGTCCATTATTGCTGACTGGGAGGACTGCCCCATTGGGCTTTGCAAACGGGAGTTGACCATTGAGAGCCGGGCTGTTCACTATTCCTGTCATGGCTTGGGCCGAGGGCTTTGTCCCACCTAGTATGTCATGCAAGAAAAATGTTAGGGTATGGGAGGAATCCGCATTGGCACCAGTGGTAGTGGTTGCAGCTGAATTAGGTGTAGTCACTGGGGCTACATTGCTGACTGGTGGGACAATTGCATTGGTTGATTCTGGTGGAAACTCGTCAAGGCTTCGAGCTGAGGTAGCGGATAAAATGGTGAGAGTGAGGAACAAAAGGTAGGCTATGGCCTTGGTTGTGCTAGAGAGGGATCTGTGGGTTTCCATTTGAAGTGCTTGATAAGGAATGAAAGATAAGAGAGTTTTGAAGAGATTGTGTTAGGAATTGTGGTGATGGATTGGAAGTTAGGCTAGTGTGCTTATATATAGCTTGAGGTTCCAAATTGGAGTTGATGAGATGGAGTTGGTGATAAATCTTTTGGTTTGACACCATTTGTTTGGGTTGAACAATGGTTTAGGTACCTAAGGAGGTGCGTATAATTGTTTGACTTGCACCCACACAGCACTTGCAACTTCAAAAAGGATTCCCTAAGCCGGAATAATGTTCATTCAAAGACAGAGAAGTTGATTATCTTACAAGTTAAAAGCAATTAGCATTAGAAAATTTCTAGTGGCTTTTTTAGTATGACATAGCAGTTTGTTTTTATGAAGTGTATGCATAACCATTTTTGTTCTGGTTAAGGATTGAAGTGTATAGCTTGAGCTTTGAAATTGGAGTTGATGAGATGGAGTTGGTGCATTGGGTCAGACCCTAGATTTTTATATATTTGACCAAGAGAAAAAGTGTTGAAACTTAAAAAGTGGATGAAAAGAATGATTTGGCTAGAACAAGGTTTAGGTCACCTAATAATAAGACAATCCATAATATTTGTTCGACTTGCACCCACAATGCTTGTGACAGCAAAAATGAGTTTCCAGAGCTCAAATAAGATCATTTCAAATATTGAGGATGATCTGCCATAACCAAGACGCTAGCATTAGGAATGTTTGCCCTCATAATTTTTTCATCTTTCGTTCCTCCATGTTATGGATGATGGAGTAATAACTATTACGTCATGAATTACCTTCCAAATTTTTTATATTAAAATATTGAAGTGAACATCTAGGGCATTCCTGAATTCAGCTTTAAACATAGGATCTAGTTAGTTCAATTGGTTAAGGGGAAAATTCACCTCTGATTTATTTATTTATTGGTATCAATATAAGTATTATTAGGGAAAAAATTCTATAGGTTTTCAATATGGTTATCACTAATCAGTATTCATCACTGTCAGAACTATACTATATGAAGTTTTGTAAATCATACATTCAAAGTTAAAAAAAAAAACACTATCTACTTTCACTTTCTGGAACCTAACCCTACCACAATCCCTCTGATTAGTTTTGCTTATAAAGTTTGCCAAATCCTGTTATCCCTACTTACAAAGATGAGCCCAAAAACAACTGCAACCGGTTCCATTTTATCTGGCAACATCCTGGGACCAAATAAGAAGTAACCTACACCATAAATCTAGGTGCAAACTTGAACATCAAATTAAGTAATTGAGAAGGGAAAGTTTGAACTTCAAAACATCGTATTTTCAAGGGTTTATGATAGAACAGCAAGTCATCACACAAAAAATGTATATCACTGTTATAATACTTGGCAAATCAAAAGTAAAATTACTGCACTTATGAGACATTTTGAAACTTCAATACCTAAATAAATAAATGAACAAAAACAGTATCATGATGGTTTGAAAATCCATCAGAAATACAAGACCTTGAAAATTTCAATACACTCATGTATGAACAAAATGAATCTATACCTATATCCTCTTCACACTTTGTCACTCAGATCAAAACAATTGCTATATACATAATTTTTTTTTTCCTGAATGGTTCTCATATTTCAATATAGATATCCGCCAAAAACAAAACACTACAGCTCAAGAAATGACAATGCTAAAACCTCTGCTACAAGCTCCTCAATCAATAATCTCTCTATTTCTCTACCTATAAAATCGATATCATTTCCTAAATCTATAGATGCTAGTTCCTTTCCCAGCATATTCATTACTGAATCCTTGCTCACTTCCTTTTCTTGGCTGACTAGCAACATCCATAACTCTTCCTCAATCATGTCCAGGCTCATCTTTGGTTTAAATATTTTAGACACAGGCTTTTTCCATGAGGGCACGCCCATGCATGGCTGGAGAATCTCCAACAGCCCTGAATTTATTCGGTCAAAGAGAAGCCTCCTTTCTGACCTCTTCCAGGAAGACTGCTCACCAAACCTCTTCTCTAGGGTCTCAAAAATTGAAAGGCTTATTGGGCATTCTGAAGAGTGCCAGGCACCAAAATCCATATCCAGAAGCTCACCATGAAAACCTGCCTCAGTTAATACATCAACAACGTAGGAGAAATCCCTGCTCTCTTCAACACCAAACAAGCTCATCAAATCTTCATTTTCTTTAAGGTCATCTATAGATCCTTCATCATCTTCATCACTTGAAACAATCATTCTAGCTGCCTCTGAGAGAGTTTCTGAGATATCTGTTATCAGAAAGTTGCATCCATGAACCCAGACAAAGAAAGGGGAAAAGATATATTGAAAGAATTTGAACTAAAGGATGGTTAATATAATGAGATGCAGTTATAGTCATCTTACCACTAATGTCAGTGCTGACACTTCCTAAGCATTCAGAACTAGATGAGAGCTCTTCTTTACAAGGTGCTTCCAGAACTGAAATTGGACTAGGATGATTAGCCTCCCCCAAACTTAATATGGATTCTGGATCTGTGCCAGAACACTGTGAGAAAACAGAACCTTCTTCATGGAATCCAGCATATGTTTCCTACAATTTATGACAGAATATGTAGTGTCAAACAAAACTATTGGTACCATAAATCTATAAACAGGTGAACAAGGTAAGTATTAACAAAATTGGTGAGAAAATTGGAAACGTTGAACCTGTATGAGAATCATTCATTCAAAGAAACACACACAAGTGCAGTGGCTATAAATAGACAGTTGGGATTTAAAGAATACCATATGCTGAAGAAGAAGAAGAAGAAGAAGAAAAAGAATAAGAAGAAGAAGAAATAAATGGTATTAGATTCTAGACGCTGCAGAAAGATACTAGGTCATATTTAAGTCTAAAAATGAATTAATGATTTTGAACCACACTTGGATTTTGTATTGTTTTAGAAAAGTCAAGTATGCTTTTCTTGAAAATGCTGATAAAAAATCTTGAATTTTTCAGTACAATGAAAATTGAATGTTCAGTCTCTTCCCTTACAGTCTTACAAATCATTAGATATTGTCAAGGTGTGATACATATCAGTGTTAGAATATCAAGCTTGACAAAAATATCAATAAAGCAGAGCTATACAGCCAACCCATATAGCAGATAGAGGAAGTCTAATATCTCAAACTACAACGCCAAATTATCTACTGTTTGCAAACATCTAGATATGTAATTATGAGAGCTTTGCAAAAATAAGTAATATCTTATATAAGAGAGAAACATTGTACCTGTTGAATTGAAGTATCTGAGGCAAGACTAAAAGAATCAGAATTTGTCTCTAGGATGCAAGTTGTTGGCTCAATCAGCTCTTCCTTAGAATTTCCAGAAGGCCTACTCACAACCTTAATCTTTGCATCAGCCACCACATCAGTTACCATGGTTACTGAGGCAAAACTACGAACTGATGGCTTAGGAAGTGAAACATTCTGTTCACACATATTGATATTGTCAAGGTTGTTCTTCAGCTCACCTTCCACCAACCATTTATCTTGTACAATGTTATTATTTTCCAAATCAGAGTAAGAAAAACTGGTAGTTGATGACTGAGGACCCGTAAAATTCTTATCAGATAGATCCTTCTGAAGTTTGATTTTCACCTCATCTACAGTTTGATTATTTTCCAAATCCAAGCAGGAAAAAAAATGGGATTTCTCATAGCTAAATAAGTTTCCACATTTGAGACCATTTTCCTGGTTTAAATTTTGCTTCCTTGACTTGTTCTGTGCCCAACATACAAACTCTTCCAAGCTCAAATTCCAGTCACTTTGAAGACCTTCATATCTAGTCCTAGTTCTAGGACTCTCCATGGCAGATGAAGATGCAGAAAGAGATCTGGACTTTGGTAAGTTTCTGATAGACCCATCCTTCAAACCATCCCTGCCGCTAATGCCTATAGGACCACTGGAGTTCACATGCCCATCATTTGCACCAGTTTGATTGCTCAGGCCATGCTTACCAGGCTTGTAATCAACATTTTTTGCCCCAGTTTCATGATCAGGCATAGCAAGCAATTCACCCAGAGTACTTGCTCTCCCAGCCAGTCCATCTTTTTGAAACTTCTTATTCATCCTCCATCGTTCAGAGATCTGCCTTGTTGCTTCCCTGGTGACATATGACCCACGCGAACGGGAAAATGAGGACTTGTAGTGGTTCCTCCAATGAGAGAAATTTGAAGGCATCTCCAGCTCAGACTCTTTAGCAACAGTGCCATCAATTCTCAATCCTGACCTTAATTCCTTTGTTGAAATCCCAACTGTGCCATGCCTTGTTTGTCTAGTAACTTCCTCTGAAATCTCTCTTGAAACTCTAGGTCGTTGCCTTGTAGGTTCCATGTCATATGCCAAGTTCTTCCTCTCTCTGACTTCAACGTCTGATTTCCCATTTTCAAGAATAGGAGAATCTTTTAACTCCCCATCACCCAAAAGAGAACCTTCATATGAGCTAGATGAAGCAAAACATTGTGCATCATTCTCTGGATTGCCATGGTTTGGTTTCAAAATAACAATTGCTGTGGGCGGATGGCATGCTTCACCATTTGACTCCAATTTTGATCTAGTATACTTGCATATATTATCAAGACCAAGTTCTCCATGCAACTTTCTAACAAGGCTATTCTTAGGTTTCTGCCGCAATTTAACATTCCCTTGTACTGTTGTCCTCCCAAATTTCCCACATTTGTCAATATTGCTACCGTATGAAGTATGTGATGACTTTGCGACTGTATGATGCACTGATTGTGAGTAAGGAGGAACACTATGTGATGACTTATCCACTGAAATGCATTTTGCATCTGAAAAATTCTGCCTTATGAAAGCCATTTTTTCTTCTGATGAACTTGAGCTGATTTTCCTGTCTTCAACCAACTGGTTATGTTGCTTACATCTATTTAATGTTTCCCCTACTCTAAAGTTGTAACCTAATTCCTTCTGCTCTTCACTGCTTATCCTAAAGGAAGCACGCTCATGGTATGAACGCTTCTCCCGGACACCGATAGAAGCAACCCTCTGTAAATAATACTCAGAAAGCACTCTTTGTTGTTTTTGAACAGGCTGCTTAGGCGGAAGTTCATCAAGCCCCATCAATCTTGCAATAACACTTGGCATCCGTTCTTTGGATTCCATTTTTGTTGACAAATCTTTGGCTAGTTTCAGTAAACACTCACTAAAACTCAAGCACCTTTTAGAAGATAAAAGTATGCATCTGCACCAAACAGGGAGAATACTATATGAAGAAGTGAGCATATACTAATCACTGCCAACTAAATCTAATAATGAAAATTTGAGGAAAACAATTTATCAAGATTGTAAATACATAAGAACAAAAGCAACAAGAAGCTGCTAACCAATTCTGGATATGTCATATATCCACAAGCATGAACAAATATCAAATGCAAAATTTGGAGCATTTGTAAGTCTTAAAACCTCTCTGCTTCCTGGAAGTTCAGTTCTATTAGATTTAAATGAACACTCAATAAGACCTTATGCAAAAATATAAGTATAATTTAAATAAATAAATAATCCAAAAGAACAGGAAATTGCTCGTTTCACATCAACATCTAAGACTAAATTTTAGCCCTAAATACAATTATTTTTTATATATAAAATAACATAACATAATAATAATATAATGAACAAATTGAAAGAATCCGGTTTTGAAAATCCCATGGAAGTTTCCTCTACTCATTTAAGATCAAGAAAAAGTTTCTAGGAGAAACATCATGAATACAACATAGTAAAGTTTCGAGCAATCAGCAATGAAACCACTAAACAAGTGTAAACGAACAAGAGTAATTGCAACAAGAAGGACCAAATGATTGAAGCAACCTTTTTTGGTAGGTAGTTATTGGGACAAAATTGTAACAACTAAACAAGTGTAAAGAACATGAGTGATTGCAACCGACCATCATGATCCTTAAAATAGGCAAATCCGATACAATAAGCCTTCAAAACACTTGCACAACTTTATTAAAAAAAAAAAAAAACCTGCACAATAATAATTGCAACCACCTTCCAGTTCATTGAAACAAAAACTAAACAAAATCATATTGATGCCACTACAACAGCATACCCCTATTAAATTTTCCACAAGAAACAAAACCCACTTTGATAAAAGCACACGCAAAATTCAAAACCCAACAAAATTATGGATCCCAATATTCCATATACTAATTGGAGTGGACCATAAAAAATAATTTTAAAAATTTTAAATTAAAAAAAAAAAAAAAAAGACCCAGAAATTGATTACTAAAAATAGAGAAAAAGCTGACCTTGCTCATTAATTCTCTGCTGTATCATAACAATGATTCTGGATTTTAATGCGTACCATAATTCAAATTCTGTATCACATGAAGAAACTCTCATATCCCACTTCATTCCAAACCATCAAAGTTTGGAACTTGATAACAAAATCAATCAACAAAAGGACGCGCCGACATGATGACAAGTTTGGTCAAATAAGTATGCTAAAAAAATTTTAAAACGTCAAAATCACTGAGAATTTTTTTTTTTTTTTTTCTCTATTTGGACACGCAAAATGGTCGGTAAAGCAAAATCTGGGAATTGGGTTATGGATTTTATCAGGATGGAGAAATGGGTTTTCGAAGAAACAGTCTGAGACGTGAATTAAGGAATAAATAACCTGAGAAAAAGTGACTGAAACGATGGGAAACCAACCACAGAGAAAACATGGGAGATTTGTGAGTGTGTATGTGTTGGATTGGTGGGGTTTTTTTTTTTGATTAAATTTCTATTGTCGTTTCTAGAACTACGCGCGAATATTTTTTTGTCCTATTAGCGTAGTTCGCGCTACAAATACATGTTTTTTTTTTTTTTTTAACCGAGAGTTTGATTTGGGCAATCATTGATTTGCTAGGCACATGGAATGGTAAGTTTGTGGCTTAGTTGTTGTAAAAATGTGTGTTATTACTAAGCATATTTGTCGGAATTATCATGCTACAAATATAAGTGTAGGGAAGATGTATGGGAGTAAAAGCTGAAATTTTGAGTTTTTAAGAGGTAATTTTACGCACGTATGCTTAGATTGGATTAAAGTAAAGTTCTATACTCTTATCTCAAATAAAAAATTAGAAAAAATGCATGTATGAAATGATTTTTAAATACATACTTTCTACCTGTATGTTATGTGAGCGACTTTTTTGAGAATACACCACTAACTCTAAGATTAGGGTGCAGAATGGAATCAACACTTTGGTTATAACTTTTAAGTCAAAGTACCCAAGTTATCAACCTTCTTGTGTGATGCTAGCTATGTTTAAATAAGGAAAATACTAAGGTGGACCTTTATCCTAATCATACAATTATTGCATTAAATAAAAATATGAAATACACGTAAGAAATTTTATTTTCAAAGATCACATCTCATAAGGGAACATATCTTAAATTCAAATTTGTAATTAAATGACAAATTAAGTCAATTAGTCAGATTAAATCAAAGCAAAGAAGTTGATTAATTAGTGATACTAAATCAAATCACACGTGAATTATATCAAATTATCCTATCTAAGAGAGACCTCCTAATGGAGGGAATCTAAGCAATATAATTCAAATTTCCTCTATTCACTCCAAGGAAAATTATTAGGTATTCTCGGAGTATCATAAATGCGTACTCCCTCCTCTCACATGAATGGTGAGTCTCACCATGAATTTAATTAGTGAGACCCACCATTTATGTGAGAGGAGGGAGTACGCATTTATGATACTCCGGAAGTACACAATAATTTTTCTCACTCCAAAAGTGAGACCATATATAAAGAAGGATTATTCAAGCCCTAAGACCTAATAAAGAAAAGATCATTGATTTTCTTCTTCTTCTTTTTTTTTTTCTTTTTTTTTTTTTGTGGAGAATCAAATCATTGAATTATTTTAATTACCCTAATCATGGAGGTTCCTAATTAATGCAAACTATGTTAGATTACATGTGTAGATTTATAATCAAAATTTAAATTCAACAACCCTTAAATCAAGCAAAGATTTTTTTTTCCTTAATACAAAAAGTCAGGAAAATCACATTGTGATGCCCCAATTGTGTGAATTATATATATATATATATATATATATATATATATAAAGCACCCAATTTAGTAAAATGTTATATTCATAACGTTTTTATAACAAATTATAAGTGGCAAATTATTACTAGTAGACGAAAAATTAATTTTAATGACGGGTTAAAAATAGAACCAACTCTATTTCTTTTTTAAAACAAAAACATGTGTTTTAGGTTTAATTTTAAAATCACAAATTTCTTAAAAATACAAAGTCAACTCCAACAATTTCGTATTACATTACAATTCAGCATCATCCACTTAAGACTTTTTCCTAACAAATTGTAGGGCCAAATGGAGTGGAAATAGCGAAACTTCGCGTTTACAAAATTCGATACACCTCCATCTCCGACATGAACTAGCTTTTTGACTATACTAGGTTTTCGTTTCTCTTCTCCTTTTTTAGCCTTTTTTTGGTCAAAACTAGAGTTGTCTGATTGTATCATATTTACCCTAGGGAATTCTTTGGTGGCTGATGGGCCAACAACTTTTTGTGACCCATTATGGAAATTTGGGCCTTATTGTTTCAGCAGTAATAGCTTTTTGTCGGCTTTAGTTTTTTTGTTAGATTAGATTTCTCTAAAGGTCTGGGTGACCAAGGCCCAATTTATTTCTAAAGTAGGCTTTTGGGCCCAACTTGGACCATGTGGTTGCGGCAAAACTTCGCCTTAATTATAATTAGAGAAATATTATATGCACAACATTTTCATAACAAATATTAAGTGGTAGGTTGTTATAAATGGATAAAAAAGTAATTTAAATTATAAATTCAAATTAGATACAATAATAACTTACCAATAATTTTTATAGTTTGTTGTGAAAATGTTGTGGATTATGAATATTAGCCTGATCCTCTTGATCTTTCAAAGTTCAAACCAATGCTTTTGGGCTTTTAGAGCCCATTCAATATGGTCAGGTTATTTTGTGTTTAGTTTAGATAGAGTCTATTCTGATTTGCACTAGTTTTGGGTGGGAATTTTTACTTGGTAGAGCTTTGCACTTGAAATTCGGGGGTTAAATTAATTTGCAATTATTAAATTTCTACAAGTTTCATGTATATTTTAATTTTTAAGCGCATGTGATCTGCATTTACTATTTCAAACCACATGGGTCATTTTCAGGTTATTATCTCCCATTCTCCCCTCCAACTAAAATTCTACTTGGGCCATTTGGTACCTGCTAAACCCAAAGGCTCTATTTGAAAATGAATGGCAGGTATGGATATTAACATTATTAAATTGTGTTTCTCAAAAAAAAAAAAAAAAAAATTGCAATTTACATCCCTAAGTTTGGAGTTATTTTAGTTTACCTTTGTTTATGAATTGTAAATTATTGGGCGAATTTGATGTGAGTGGGGTTAGATACTTAGATAATAGATATAATGGAAATAGAAGTAAATGCTTTGGGGAAAAGGGTCCCCAAGATTATTTGTGGTTTCATATTTAATGGATACGGAAGTAAATGACTCCTTATTAGCTATGAGCTCGAACAGAGAACATTAACATGGAAATTTTAGTTCGTGTTATATATGGGAATTAGTCTCTACAAAAACCTGGGGGAAAGTTGCCTACTATGATCTTTTCCAGATTCTGTAAAAGTGAAAGTTTTGTCCATTTGGCATAACTTATTTATTTATTTATTAGTATTTATTTTGCTTTGTTTTGTATAATCATTGTTTGGACAAGGTTGAGTTTGTTACTGGTATAATTTTATTGTAGTTTTGAGTTCTCTAATTTTCATTTTTGATTGTAATAGGAAAGTAATGGTTCAAAATCACTCTGAAGTCCATAATCTAGTAACTCAACTCTAGATCTTAGCAACATAGCTTTGAGAGAGAGAGAGAGAGAGAGAGAGAGGGAGAGAGAGAGAGAGAGAGAGAGAAAAAAAAAAAGAGAAAAAAAAAAAGAGATTTTTTTTACCCTCAAAATTATGTAGTTTTAGAGTGAGTTTGGTTTAGTTTTTTTGAAATTGTGTCATATGAAAAAATTGTGGTTTTATATTGCATTTTGTTGCAATTTGAAATTGCTGTCCAAGGTGTCCATTGCAGCAACACACAAAAAATCATGTTTATTGGACCAAAAAGTAGACTAGAAACTTTTATTAAACTCAAAAAATCAAGATCTTTTTTTGAGGAACCCAAAAAAAAAAAAAAAAAAAATCATGATTTGAAAATTGAAATCCTAATTTTTGACCCTAAACATGCTAACTTGAAACTTAATTGCCACCTAACAATCTCACCAATGATGTGTAATCTTAAGGGTCACAATCTAAAATTTTTAAATTTTGAAAGATGTAAAAACAAAATTTCCAAAATTTTAAGAATATGCCAAAATATCAACTTGCCATACAAAGTTTTTTGGTGCATCGGGGAATATTCCTACTTTAGCAATTGCCAAAAAAAAAAAAAGAAAAAAAAGAGAGAGAACAGAAAGAAAGAAAGAAGGAACTTTAGCAAAAGTAGAAAATCATTGATAGGTCACTCTCAAGCTCAAAAATAGAAGTCATTACGCTTTTGACAATTTAGGGAGGAAAGAGAAAGAATATGTGATAGATAGAGCTTAAGATAGAAAATGTAGATAAAATGAACCCATTCTCTTGGACAAGTTGACAGTGAGGTCATTCCAATAATTGCATGGACCATGACCATTAGTTTGCATTGAATTGAAGTTGCTTTTTTTACATGACTCCTATAAATCCTGACCGTTACCGATTGTGGGATTAGGACATAAAGCACCGCCATGACATCTTTTCTTTTTTTTGTTTTCTTCTTTTTTGGGGTGCCGGGTGGAGTGGGTGATTGAGCGACATCACAAATGACATATCCATAGATTTTAGCTATTTTGATAGTTGGCTTTGGACATGTTAGATTGTCATGAGACTAACTCAATCGGTTGTATTTAATCGGGCGTTGTCCTGTAATCTTTTGTTTCTTTTTAGTCGTTTTATGCTATTTTGTTTTTAACCAACCAAAAAAGACATATCGAGTCTATTGACATATATCCAAAACTTATCAATTACCCAAGTAAATAGTAAGTATATTTTATTTAAAGTTTTCAAATAAGATGACTCGTATTAGGTTTTTTTTTCTTTGATAATTCGATAATTATAGTAGGAAAATGATGATTTGAATTTTAGATATTTTAAAATATACAAAAATATATTCAAAAATAAGCTATAAGACTTTTGATGGATCTTAATTACTCTTTTAAAGAATGTGTTTTTAAGATACACATTTTGTCCCTATTATTGAGTAAATAAAAATTAAACTTTAGTAATATAGATGAGAATACGAGAAATGTAAAAAATATATAACTAATAAAGTAATGTTAGAGATACAAATTTTTTTACAAAATGTTAATGTAGTGAGTGGTTATTGACAAATAATAAAATGATATTAATAATGAACTTAAATGAAACCTAATAAAAAGACATGTCCGTTACCAAAAATGAATAGATAAATAAACAAAAGACATGTCCTAAATCACTATGCATCACGAATTTAACCACCATTATGACCAGATTCATGTTAGTAGAGTTGTACATTCAAAGAAAGCAGTTTAACCCTTTTTTTTGTAAATTTTTAATTTAATTTAATTATTATTATTTTAGATAAGAAAAGCAGCTTAACTTTCAAGCTCCCTTTTGTCGACAAGGATTCCCATGAAAAAGCGGGGTCATCTACACTATTATTTAAACGGTTACTCTTGTTTGAACCGATTTTTTTTTTTTTTTTTTTTTTGTTTTAAAATAGCTTTACATTCTTAAGTTTAAGTAGAAACAAAAGTAAAAGATAATTTGGTAAAATATATGCCTAACTTGAACTAAAATATTGCCTATAAAATATGAACATCCTTCCACTAATCCACTTCAAAGTAACTGTACGTTGATTGTTTTTTTTTTAAATAGAAAAATAAGTTAAACACTCCATGTTTATCCAAAAACAAATCTAAATATCCTATCAAAATACCCTTATATTCCTATGTTTAAGTAGAGATAAAACTAAAGGATAATTCGGTAAAAATACAACTTTAATTTCCACTAAAACATTGCCTAAAAAATAAAGTTATTTTTCTATTAATTTTTAAATTTATTTATTCACTTATAAATTAAATTCTCAAAATAAAAATTATATATATAATAAAAAACATCAATTTTTTCTTTTGCTACTACCACTGAGAACCAATTCCCATTCTTTAATTTTTATTTATTTATAGGATTTAAAATTTTAAAGACAAGAACTTTCTTTCCATAAATTAAAAAAGAAAAAAAAAAAAAAAAGGCAAGAACTTTCTAGTACGAGACTGGGTATCCTAGTCCTGAGTCATAGATCATAGTAGTAATTATCAAAGGATCATCCAGCTAACTTTCATGAAATTATTAAAAATACCATTCTATCCCCAACACACAACGCTATTAATGTAAGCAAATCCTTCACAATCCCATAGCTGATATCTCAGTTTCTACATTCCATTCCAGTAGAATACTATCTGTGAAATCTCTGTAACAAAATGGCTTATGAGGTCGCTGCCAAAGCTGCTGCTGGTGCTCCTGATGTTCTTGGAGACTGTACCATCACATTTTTTTTTTCTTCTCTGATTACTACGTTTCTGGGTTTTGATTGAAAATCTTAATTTGTTTGTGTTATAATCTGGGGTGTGCTTTTGGATTCAGGTCCATTTACACAAAGGGTTCTCCTAACTTTGGAGGAGAAGAAAGTCCCACACAAGGTGCACCTCATCAATCTCTCTGAAAAACCCCAGTGGTAATCACAAAGCCTGTGCCTTTATTTAAAGAAAAAAACATGTTTTTTTGGTGTTGTTTAAGTGTTTGGGTAGATGGGTTTGTCATTTTTTTTGGTGGTGGTGATGATGATGATGATTGTTTGGATAGGTTTTTGGAGGTGAATCCAGAAGGGAAGGTCCCTGTGGTGAAGTTTGATGACAAATGGGTATCTGACTCTGATGTTCTTGTTGGAATTCTTGAGGAAAAGCACCCTGAACCTTCTCTTAATCCTCCTCCTGAATTTGCCTCTGTGTATGTTCCTCACTCTCTTTTTCTCTGACTCTGTGAGTTTGGATTTTGTATTTTAGGTATCAGATGGTGCTCTTGATACGCATAGGGTGCGGAAAGTCCAAGGCTTGGGCTATCCATTTGTTTTATTTTTTTAATTTTTTTTTTTAATTTTCTATACATTACAGAAATTCTACTCTAACTATGTGTATGAAACTCTTCTCTGCATACTTGAACCCGGACTTTGCCCTCACACCCCAAGTATAAGTGCTTGTGGACTGACCACTGCATCAAGACTGTGGGGGTGATGCTATCCATTTGTTTTTAAATGTGGTGGATGTTGTAAGTTGTAACTATATTAATATACTTTTTGTTTACGCCATATTAATATACTTTAGACTTTACAATCCCTTGTTCTTTGATTTATAGTTAATTTCAAGGACAACTACACTTTACCTACCTCAAAAAAAAAAAAAAAAAAAAAAAAAAAAAACCTACCTTTGTGTTGGACCAAATTCATTTAGGCACCCTTAGGTTTAAAAAGTTGCACTTTACACACACAACACATAAGTCTAGCTCCCTAAGAAATATGAGCCCAAAATAATTAAAAAGTTGCCTGTTTAAATCTCGTTTTTTCAAGGTAAACCGAAAAACAAAATAGCGATCTCATTACAATATAAATTCATGAAATTAATCCTTATATGGGTAAAGTGGGACTCTTTTAAAGTACAAGTTTACTGTTTACAGATTGGATCTGACCCAAATCACAAGGGGAAAAGTGTAATTAACCCTCATTTTAATGAATAAGAGTTAAGTGCAAAATTGTAACTATTCCTAATTTTAATAAATGTGTGTTGGGTCTAGCAAACATGTGATAACTAAGCACATGATAACCAAGGTTTACTGCAAGGTTTATTTGGGAATATATTTTTATAAAATGTTACTAATATTTATGATGTCCTTTTATTTTGCAGCAGGATTTTTTTTTTTTTTTTACATGAAGTTCATTGTTTTTTTGGTCAGAATTTGTTATCGACCTCTTATCATTTAATTTAATGTGTTTATTATTTTCTAAATAGTCTCACTGAAAGGACCTTCATTGATTTGCAGTCTAGGTTGTTATCCTTTTGTAAATATTTCTAAATTTGAACCCTCCTTTTATGGTGAGCTTGCAGGGGATCTAAGATTTTTGGGGCCTTCGTTAAGTTCTTGAAGAGCAAGGACCCCAGTGATGGATCCGAGCAGGCTTTGCTTGATGAATTGAAGGCATTGGATGAACACCTTAAGGCACATGTATGTGTGTTTACATTTAAGGAAAACACTTGTAAGAGTTATTAGTTTTACTTCGTTTTTGCTTTGGAAATGTATGCTGATAAGTTGGAGATGGAATCAGGGGCCGTATATTGCGGGAGAGAAGATAACTTCTGTTGATTTGAGTTTGGCACCAAAGCTGTACCATCTCGATGTTGCTCTTGGTCATTTCAAAAAGTGGACTGTGCCCGCAAGCTTAACTCATTTCCACAAATACAAGGAGGTATATAATTTTTTTATGTTGTTGTGTACTGGATGCAGTTTTGTTTTTGTTTTTTGTGTTAAACAATCAGATGGCTTTTTGGCATGCGTGCCTCGATAAATAGCAGATATCGGTATGACGAAGTGTGGAAACTAATAACACCCCCCCCCCCCCCCAAAAAAAAAAAGGCATTGTGTTTGTTACTGTTGTTTTTGTAGTCATCCTATGCTTGGACTTTGGTCTAGGATTACTATAGTAGTATCTATAATTGTCATTGTAGCGTGGTAGTCATATGGATATAGTATGTTGTTGTGGCCATGAATCATCCATTGCATTTGGATGTGGTTTTTGTTGGGCAAGATTTAGTGGATCACTTTTCTGGAAATTCTTCAATGGAAGATAGGCAGGGTGAGATAAAGATACTGTGGACTGTGTTTATTAATCTGTCTAAAAGGTAATAACAGGTAGCTCATGATATGCCAGTGACGTTGATGTTTGTAATATTCTTTATTAAAGGTTGAGGTGCAGAACATCAAGTATTGCATTTGGAAATTTATCATAATTTGGAAGGACGTTGTCCAGTGGAAGATTAAACCTCCAAAACTCATAATATGCCAATGATGCTTGTGGTAGCTAGCTCTCACTTCACTTATTCTGTATTGGAAGTTGAAATTCACTTATCAAAAAAAGGTGCAGAGAATCAAGTGGTTGAGTTTGAAAATTTATATACCGAATATGGAATTGGAAAAACATAGTCTAGTGGAAAGTTACCTCCGAAAGGTACTCCATTTTGGAGATAGTTTCACCCAGCCTGACCCTGTTCTACTGCCCTGTAACAATTAATATCTTTCCTTTCTAATAGAGCTACCTGGTTATATGTTTCAAAATGTGAACCCACATATGAAACAGATCTGAATTTCTATCCAAAGAATGTCTCCTAGAATAACAGCTACCCAAGATTTTTAACTGGAACTGCATTTTCTACCAGTCAATGCGCCCTACAGAAATTTCTCATTATGAGAAGGGGTTTCATATATTTAAAATTTTAAATACCGGAAGCGGTCGCTAATGACAATGTATGGCATTTTAATGACAAGAAATGCATGTTTATTCTGCTGTAGCATTAAGAATAGCATTAATAAATACTACTGCTTATGGAAGAGGTGTGTTGAAATTTATATATATTTTAAAATTTTCTAGATATTCATTGCTGTTTCACTTTTTATTCTGCATTGTGGATTTAAGGGATAGGTGACGTAAAATACAGTCATAATTTTAATAGGGTTCACATATTTAGCATGGCTCAGTCATTGTATTTGGCAAAATGATAAGGTTTGAAAATTGTTAATGCTTCAAACCAAATTAGATCTTGTGGATCGGTATTCAGATCCATTAAGATATATGATGCATGTAATGTTTCTATTTTAATTTTATTTTCTCCTAATTTTATTTTGCCCCTTTTTTAAATCCAGCATGTGGATGTGGACCCATATAATTGATGCACACGCTTTAGGCCCTGACTACTCTGAAATTACAATATTGATTTTCAATGTGCATGCATAGAGTGACATTATTCGACTTTGTACTTTGTAGTAGTGAAGCTGGAACAAGTCTCTATCCTGTATTTTCTCATGCGCAACTGCTAGTTTGAATAACAGTAGATCATTAGAAGTTATTTCAGTTAACTAATCGTCAGTTATGTTTTGTGATCATATTTTGCAGTTGCTTTTCTCTCGAGAGTCTTTCCAGAAAACCAGGCCTACAAAAGAGCACGTAATTGCAGGATGGGAGCCGAAGGTCAATGCATAAAATAGTTCTAAATTATAAGGCTTCTGAACTCTAGTTATCTTAATTGGACATGGCTTGTTTCATGCCTAATAAATGTATGCATCTGTGTTTGGGTTAACTATGGTATTTGCTATTACTTGAGTAACAGCTGCTCTATTTGTGCTTCCTTTGGAGTGTTACCTGAGAATTTTAATTTTGATTTTTTTTATTTTTGCCATGGGGGCAGGGCTGGGGGCATTTTTTTTTTTTTTGGATAAACTAAAACATATGTAAAAGAGATACAGTCTCTCATACAGGCAAGAGTCTAAAACTCTGGGGAGATTGTATTTATTACAACATAAAGACTCTTTAGAATGGAGAGTGAATTTTGCAGCAACATGTGCAGCTGAATTACATTCCCTTTTGACCCAACGAAAGCAACAACTTGCAAAGGAAGACTTAGGACATAAAATGCTGCCAACAATGTTACTAATAGATCAGTCAGGTAGTGCATCATCAGAGGAATAGGGGGTCTAAGCAGCACTTTGCATCTCCTTCAATTACGATGTGGTTCCAATGCTCTTGGCTTGCAATTTGTATTGTCCAGAACAGCCGCCGGGGGGGGGGGGGGGGGGGGGGGGTTGTGGTGGGGGCGGGCGGGGTGTAGGCGCATTGTCAAAGCTACGAAAGTCATTATTATGGGCTCAAGATAGAGAATTGGTAAAGGGTGAGTGGATGACAAGCTTTGCAAATGGCAGGATAGGTTACTTCCTTCCCCTATCACATACAAAGTAATTTCTCCTTCATTGTCGTTGCCTGAAAATTCACATGTTAGTAAGCTTATTGACCAAGCTCGACATCTATGGAATTCGAACCTCATTGATGAAATCTCCCCCCTTTTTGAAGTTACTATGATTAAGTTAAGAATAGAGTAGTTTTACTGCCACACCAAAATGTCAGCATTTGTTTTACAGTTGGAAGTGGCAACCTATCATATGTTAAAATAAAATAATAAAATATTATATTGGAACTTACCAGTTATCACAACTGAAAACAAGGGTAGTGTAAAAATGTTGTGATATTATGTTATGTCCCTGCACTTTTTCTAAAGGATATTCACTCGAGTACTGGGAATTGGGAAATAGAAGGATGTGTTGGTTGACAGGGACAATGGGGGGTCATTCAACGTGTAAAGTGCCTACCAGTTGAAAGTGGTAGAGCTCAAGCAAGCATTTGTTAACAGGATCAACATAAAAAATAAAAAAAAATCCCCGCAAGATGTTCATGCTTTTTGGTAGGGGCTAGCTTGTGTATCTGTAGTCTGTACTGTTCCTGTGCCTAACAAGATCAAAGCCTTTATATGCAGAGAATGTCATGGGATTCTGCCAACACGAACTAGATTATTCGACCGTGGCATTTCCTCATATTACTTGTGTGTGCTACGCTCAGATGCTGCAGAGATTGTAAACCATGTGCTTTGGGACTGTCCTCTTGGGATGCAAGAATTAATAGTGGCAAGTTACAATACGATGCTCCTTAGCGGCCTTATTTGAGGTTGGTCTGGTGGTAGAAGAGATTAGAGGCTTGGCATTTGTTGGGCCGCATTTGGTCCAGGCCTTAAGGGCTTTGTTTTTACTCTTTTCGGCCCATGTTGTCAAGCCTTTCTAATGGTTGTAGTGTTGAAATTTACAGCGTGCGCGCGCACACACACAGATATATATATATATATATATATATATGCACAAAAGCAGAACACACACAGAGATATATATATTTATATATATATATATATTATTTTTATGCAAACAAAAGCCAAAAAAAATGTGTGAATACACCAGCTCAGAGATAAGGGTTTGGATGTGAGGTTTTTTTTTTTTTTTCATTTACCATGGTCAGTCAACGTTGAAAAAAAAAAAAAAAAGAGAAAACGCTCAATAAAGCAAGTGTCTCAAAGGTGTTTGGGGTTCTCGACCCATGGATGTAGGCCTAGTGCCGGAACGTGTAAATCTTGTGTATGCATTATGCGTGCCTTCTATGTGTTTGATACTTTGTTTCTTTAGATTTCATATTGAATACCTTGCTAGTTTAGACTTGGTATTTGTTATGGGCTAACATCTATTACATTTGTATTGGTAAACTCTCACTTGTATCGGTAAATTCACAATTGGTTGACAATATTTGGGGATACTTTGGTCTCACTAAGAAGTGTGTGGTTTTTCCCTATAACTTTATAGTTTAGAAACAAAAGTTGTAAGCGTGTTGCCCAAAAGAGTTGTATTTTATTTTAAGAGACACAACTCTTCAATAAATAACTAACTCTAACAGTTAATTAATTCTCTTTATAGATTGGTGAAGCAACACCATCTACCAAATGGGGGTAAGTATATAAGTGAGAGTACATCATATTATGGTGTGATTACCTATTATATATTAACAGTTCTGTCTAATGTGCTAAAGTGAGTGAGGAGTCCCCTTTTTCTACATTCCATTGTACGAATGATGTTCTTAAATAAAAATTATTGTGTTTCAATTTTAAAATAAATGTATATCTAGGGTCCATGAGTGCCCAAGTGCATAAGGTTGAGTTTTATTTATTACAATTGATCAACTTGTTTTGGGACGTCGCACAACATTTAGTGAAATAAATATTTATTTATTTCCCAAAAAAAAAAATTAATTATTTACTTTTGTTACTTTCCAATACAGTGAGACCTACTTAATTTCTCTTTAGTGAGTGCATTCATGCGCCCATCAACATATTCCACATATATATTAGGAAGTCACACAATGTTTAGTAAAATAAATATTTGTTTATTTGTTTTTGTTTCTTTCCAATACAGCGAGACTCACTCAATTTCTCTTTAGTGAGCTCATTCATGCTCCCATTAACATATTCCATGTGTGTGCGTGTATACACATGTAAGAACTAAAATCATTACTTATGAAAGGAAAACAAATTCTGCAATATGACAGCAACTAAAATCATACGAATATGACTAGCATAAAAGGCAAACAAATTCTGCAATTGACAAAGCATAAATTAATAAATGGATTTTTACACGGAAATAATGAATTGTAAACAAAAATGAAAAATTGCATCCCTATAAGTTTTTTTTGTTGATAATCTTGCATCGCCCTAGAAATTAGAGTTGATTATTGGTTTTTGTTTATAAATTTATTGTACTCGCATGATCGATGACATCATATGCATGATTACTAATCTTGTGCAAGTGAAACTACGCAAGTATTACCATGCAAAACATCACTAAATTGTCTATTTTATACAATTACATGCAACATTTCTACTTTATACTCGTAATTGACGCTTGCTTTGGTGCCTCAAAAAGTTTGACTTAACAAGTCTAGGGCAATCCCCCCATCCGTTCTTGTCCACAAACTCCATCGCCACGTTCGAATCGGCCAAGAAGCAAGAAGACAGTCAAAATTTTCTGTCAGGTCTCTTCAAACATCTTAGAAACTTGATATATTAATGTTTCATGTGATGTCAAGAGATAAAATGAGTTCAAAGTTCAAACATGATCAATACACATTTAAAAGATGATCTTTTGACCATAATGATGTGTTGCACTCAAGAACTGAACCAGGATTTGAATCTAGGGGGCCAAAGCATGAACCAAAAAAATTTCATGTGACATGGTTTATTAAAAAAAAAAAATTCATGGTAGACAAAAAATTGCACTTTATTACCCAAATAACTAAGTCAAGAATGTTATAATACGAACCAAAAAAGTTAAAAGTTACTACATGATATTCTAACCTTTTTCGAAGAAGAAAAAAAGAAAACGAAAAAGAAGAGGACTTCAGATTTCCAAATTTTGGGCAATTAGAATTAATATGTTGATTTTATCATGTTGACCAACTCACCAATATAATAATTTCATACTTTTGGATGCAACTGAAAATTACACTAATGAAGTTTTTCAAAATTTTGTTTGAGGATTTAAAAAAATTAGGATATCAATATTAAAAGTTAGCAATGCTACGTCATCAATATTGGATTCTATCATTCTAAAAGAATTTTGGCATTTTATCTTTTGAAAAAATTATAAATATTGTAATTCACTTTCCCATAGTTTATAAATCAAATTAAAAAGTCATATAAATTGTTGTAAACCCCGTAAGGGATTTTTTTTTTTCCTATGAGATTTTTTTAGTTATGAATTATTGAATTATGATATTGGTGAATTGGAGATTTTTTGGTTATAAATTGGACTTCAAGAAATATTCGTGAAAGAGAAGAATAGGTTACACGTATATATGTTTATAAGCCAAGGCTTGGTCTTGTATGACTCTAGCTATAGGCCTTAGGAAATCAAAGGTTGAATCAGAAGCCGAGTAGAGAAATCTGCAATGATTGCAGTGGAAGCTTGAGAGGCTGGCCTACAATTAAGCTACATGCTTTTTCACCACATTCCCGTAACAGCTTCAAGCTTTTGTCTTCATCAACCTTATCCTCCCACCATTCACAACTCATAAGAAGAGATATCTCACTTGGCATTAATTAGGGCTCTAATTGAGCCACGTACATATTAAGAGTTTAAGATTGATCGATTTAAGTATATATTTCGAACTCAAACCAAACTTAATTTCATCACTAAGTTAGGTTTATGTTCAATATTGGTTTTTTTTTTCTCTGTCGAATGAGTTTGAAAGCTTATTCCATATGATGCTTAATTAACTTTTTTTTTTTCTATATATAATAGTACTAAACACCATGACTGAATTTTTTTACCCTTTACAATTGATTTTTAATAATTAATAACTAAATTGTACTTAAAGTTATATCATTCGAGTTAATTAGAATGAATAATTGTAGTTTGTTTATGAACTTGTAATAATTAGGTAATATCAATAAATTAAAAATAATACTTCAATATTTTATGAACTTATTTTATTTATGATCGTAATGACTTGTTTCATGAGATATTCTTTGGGCTGGAGAATTATAAAGTTACATAATATTCTAGTCTCAAGTTCATGTAAATATATTTATATTCATGTATATATATGAACATATTAATTATATTAAATATACCTAAATTGAACCTTATACTTACAAAGTTTTTTGTTTCACAAAGATATTTTCATATTAAGATTGGCTTGTTTAATGGTTAAAGCTTAAATCTAAGCTTGAGTTTGGCTCATTTGATAAATAAATAAATAAATTTTATTTAATTATATGAAACTTTCATAAATAACATGATTCATTTATATTCCTACTCATAACTCATAATTTTGCAAGAAATTCACTCAGTTGCAATTGAATTTCTTTCTTTTTCTCCAACTTGAATAGACAGTTGCAATCAATCTTCTTCAGATTCCTACAAGCCACAAACATATAAAGTCACAAGGATTAATCATAATCTACAAGTCAATAAGTTTCGCACAAAACACTGTTACCACTCGTGTTTTGTTACTAAATAGTTAGTATATGATTGACATTACTATTTAAGAATAAAAATCCAACCAATGGTCCAAAACGCGGGGGGAAAAAAAAAGCCAAGAAGAGAGGAGACAGATGGCTCAATTATTGTATCGAATCTATCACACACTTCTAATTTTCTTGTATTTCAAATTCAATTGTACTGCCCCTCCCCATCCCCACCCCCCAAAAAAAAAAACATTCCACTAATTAAATTTAAAATTTTATATTGAGAGATTAAGGCCCCCAAATCAATTTTTTAGGGTCCGTTTGGTTAGATGAGTGAAAAAGTGGGATGATGAAAAATTGTGAGAGGATGGAAAATATTCAATTTTCCCTCTTGTATGTTTGGTTGGAGGGGTGGAGAAGTGGGAGGGCGGAGAAGTGGGAGGGTGAAAAATTCTTTTGTTTGGTTGGAGAGAAAAAAAGAAGGAAGAAAAATGTAATTTATATAAATTGACTATTATACCCTTGTTACATAATATGTAAGAAATATATTTATTTGTACTCATTAAATAATATAAAATTTATCACATCATATATATAAATTATTATTATTATTATTTTTATTATTATAATGTAAAAAATAATGTCATACGAAAAAAAAACCCAAAAAATCAACAAGAAAAAAAAAAAGATTAATGAGGAGTATAATGAGGACAATGGATCATGTCACTTTGAACTTGGGAGGGAAAAAAAACAAAATAAGTTTGAGGGAATTTTTGTAAAAGTGCTATTATAGTACTTCATAGATTTTCCTCCCAAATTGGGAGGATAAAAAAAATGTGGACCTAGAGAGAGCTTTCTCCTGAGTTTTCTCTTCTTTCTATTTTTCTTCCCCAACCAAACAGTGAAAAATAGCATTTTTCATCCTATTTTATTCTTTTTATTTTTCATCCTCCCTATTTTCACCCCAAACGAACACACCCTTACATAAAAGGCTTCTTAAAAATCTGGTGTGAAAATATTTAGAGGAGTATATCAAATTTATGTTTATTTTTAGATGCATTTATGTGTAGGCTTGGACCAACAAGCTATAGTTAGATTTAGAGAAAAAATAAAAAAGACAAATAGTAAATTGAAGAGAGGAAGAAGAGTCAGGAACACACGTGCAGTACATCCATGGCACAAATTGGGTAAAGGGCTCTATTATCTTTATATTTACTCTCTTAATTTTTTTTTTTACTAAGGTACACTTTTCAGTTTTAACCTTTAAAGTACATATGGGGTTATAAAAACAAAATTTTTGAAATGTTAAGATCTTAACATTTCAAAAATTTTGTTTTTATAATTTATGTTTGATTCCCTTTTCATATTAACTTCATACGTTTCAAAGTTTTCATTTTCAAAAAGGGCCAATTAGAAAACTCAATCAAACATAAAGAGTTAAAATAAAAATTGTTAAATGTAAATGGATAAAAACAACTCTAAATTATAAAAGTCAAATGTATACTTTAATCTATTTTTGTACATTAAAGCTCTATATTTTAAATTATATGAGGTTAAAGGCTGTCATACATATATAAAGATATTGGTGGATTGGTTTGGACCGTTTGGTACAGCCTACTTTCAATGGTTTATTCTTTTTAAATAAATAAAAAGAACAAAAATATAGTTGTACTATATATAAAAAAAAAATGATGCTTTAAAAAGCTATAGATAAAAAAAATCAGTAAAGTCCCCCCTAAAAAATAAAATTATGGTCCCAAATCATAGAAACAGTAATTTGGATTTTTCTATCCAATGTAAGGCCAATATACTCATCAATCCTTGAGCATAATTGACGTAGTACAATAAATCAATCAAAGCCAGCCACCTGAAACAAAAATCTAACTTTTTTTTTTTTATACATGATAGAATCATTTTTAGTTTATATATATCATACTTTTTTGTGTCACGTAAGTTGTTTTTTTTTTTTCTGGTTCGAAATATCAGGTCAATCATGTATTCCGTGAAGTACCTTGCTAATAATTACTTCCATTGAAACTCTCGTGTCCACTCAATCCTTGAACAATAATTTCTACGATTTTACTTTTTATTCAGTCATGGAAAGTTCCATATATACTTCCATCTATCATTTCTTTCATATGGGCAATGCGTGACATCAACTTTTATTTTTTTTGTTGAGGGGGATTCTACTTTTCGGCTTTCATTCTTGAATGATTAAAGTTAAAAAAAAACTAATCGTGCCTCAGTTTATTAGGCTAGTCATCAATCCAACCCAAGTTCATATAGGTTAGAAGCTACCATGTATTGAGTTTTGTACCCATTTGGAACCTTTCCCATCATTTCAAAAGCAACATATTTCACCGTAAGAGTAAAAAGTTTCACATATATATTTCCAAGGCTCATACAATACCGCTAACAGTCTAACATCGCCCTCACACAACAAGAAAAAGTACATGACTGCGACGATGCTACTATTGTAGCCCCCACATTATTTGCTTCATTCATGAAGCGCTCACCACAAACAAATTTTAGTTTTACGTGCGCGCATATATATATATATATATAATTCTGATGCCACATGAATTTACAAATCCCCCAACACACATCGTACAAATATATATTCAGCTTAATGTAAAGAAAAAAAATACATTTGTATATACCTAGCTAGCTAGCTAGACAATATTGACAATAATAAGGTAATGTGGCATGGTTGTGATAGTTGGAAAAACATAGTTTGTATCGCATACAAAACATACTCAGCTGAAAATTAATAGATTTACTTCAATCACAATTGTTAATATGTATTATATAAATTTCAGAATTCAAGAATAAGAGAGCGTACCATGATGCGATAAAATTCAAAACCAAATATTAGAAGTACTTGGGAACACTTTTAATCTTCACTCCAATTTCAGTTATGCCCAAGAAATGTGGTCTCTCAATCAATTTACACATATGTGTTTAAGGGAGAATAAGAAAGTGGCCTACACTCACATACACACCATTTTCATCTCTTGCAAAATTTTGTATGTTTCTCTCTTTATATCTAACTGATTATCTAATTAGACTAGTCTTTTAGGTCATTCCAATTAGGCTTTAGTATGTGGTTTGGAGTAGGACCAAAAGGAAACAAATAAGACTTTAGCTCCAATGAGCCTTGGGCTTATCTGTTAACTCTTGACAAGTCCAAAATTATCATTAATTATATTTAATACCACTATATAAATATAATTGCACTCTAGATTTTATTAATAAATTATATTCCAAGACTTTATTATACATGCAACTCCTTCATTAAAATATTTGTAGTAATATAAAATCATGAATGTTGACTACCACTTTGAAAATTACTGTATCTTAATCCTTGAGTACCTGGTTTAATCTTTTAAGTTATTTATCATATATTTATGAAATCCAATTTCATAAATATATATTTTAGTAACTTCTTACTAAAATAGTTAGGCCTAACATTCTGAATAATCAAACTTATTAAACTTATCTCAATAAAATATTTTATATCTTTGTTAAAAGAGTATGAATTCCATCTTGAGAATATATTTTCTATCAAAATTAAATGAGGTTGCCCAACATACTGAGGTTTTAATCATGACTTTAAATCTCACTACTGATATATCAAAGCAACCTACACCTTATGATTAGGTTCATTATTCTCTCAGGATTAAGAGTTGATGTAAATAGAAGTCATGAGATTTATCATTCATTTGACGATCGTTAGTAGAATAATAAATCTCACAGTGGTCCAGTTCAATATGTTTTAACTTTTAAAACATATCAACATATCATCTAGAAGTCTCTACTTCCATGATCTAGACAAATTATCTTAGTTGATATATTATAATCTTCGCAGATGAAATGCCAAATTTCATCACCAATTATGAACTAAAATTCTGAGTTTACAAAGAACTTCTGATTTATATTTTTTGTGACTAAATCACATATTATGAATCTCATAGACTATATGATAATGTCCAAATATTCATGTTACCATTATTTTAATCATAATATAATGTCATATATAGCATCATATAATAGGATTTAAAGGGCACATATCCTAACAATCTCACACTTGCCCTAAAGACTATTGTGCACTAATCTAACTCTCATTCCCTCCAAATGTGACTCAAAAGTTTTTTGAGGCAAGGCTTTGGTTAAGGGGTCTGCTAAATTATTTGCACTATCAATCTTTGTTACTACTACATCTCCTCGAGCAACAATGTCTCGAATGATGTAGTACTTTCTTTCAATGTGCTTTCCTTTCTTCTGATTCCTTTGGTCCTTAGATTGTGCAACCGCTCTACTATTGTCATAGAACAATGTGATAGGAACTTGCTCCATTCTCACAACACTAAGATCATAATGAAATTTCTTGAGCCAAACAGCTTCCTTTGCCGCTTCACAAGTAGTAACATATTTGGCTTCTATGGTGGAGTCGACAATACAAGATTGTTTAACACTCCTCAAACTTATGGCTTTACCTCCCAAGGTGAATACACAACCTGAAGTGGACTTTCCGAAATCAATATTTAATTGAAAATCTGAATCTGTATAACCAATAGGTATCAAATCCTCACACCGGTAAACAAGCATATAATTTCTCGTTCTCCTTAGATACTTGAGAATATGCTTTACAGCTTACCAATGTTTAAGTCCTAGATTTAATTAATATTGGCTGATCATGTCAACTAAATAACAGATATCTGGCCTAGTACATAGCATAGCATACATGAGACTTCCCACTGCAAAAGCATAGGGAACTTGTTTCATAATATTTTCTTCCTCAAGAGTTTTAGGCCTTTAGTCATCAGACAGAGGAATTCCATGTCTGAAAGAAAGTAATCCTTTCTCGAAGTTTTGCATGCTAAACCATTTTAGAATCTTATCTGTATATCCAGCTTATGACAAGCCTAACATTCTATTCTTTCGATCTCGCCAAAGCTTGATCCCTAGAATAAAGTTCGCTTCGCCTAAGTCATTCATATCAAATTAGCTTGACAACCAAACCTTTACTGATGACATAACCCTTACATCATTTCTAATGAGTAGAATATCATCAACATAAAGCACTAGGAACATTACTACTTTATCTCGTTGTCTTTTGTACACACATGGTTCATCAAGATTTTGTTCAAAACTAAATGATTTGATTGCTTGATCAAATCTGATGTCTCATGATCTAGATGCTTGCTTAAACCCATAAATGGATTTTTTCAAATTGCATGCCATATGCTCTTAGTTCTTTACTATGAAACTTTTGGATTGCATCATATAGATTTCTTCTTCAAGATTGTCATTAGGAAATGCAGTCTTGACATCCATTTGCCAAATCTCATAATCATAATGAACAGCAATGGATAAGAGAATTCTAATAGATTTAAGCATGGCTACTAGCGAAAAAGTTTCCTCATAGTCAATACCTTTTTTTTGTGTATACCCTTTGGCCACTAGCCTTACTTTAAAGGTTTCAACCTTTCCATCTATCCATTTCTTCCTCTTGTAAACCCATTTGCAACCAATAGATTTAATGCCGTTAGGCGCCTTTATAAGATCCTATACTTGATTGGAATACATTGAATCAAATTCAGATTTCATAGTTTTAACCCAATGATATGCATCTATATCTTTCATTGTCTCTTCATAAGTGTAATGATCAGATTTAGTCTCTTCTAGCATAGCTTCATAAGTTTCTTCCAGACCTATAAATCTTATAGGTCGCTAAACAATTCTCCCATTACGACAAGGCAGCTGTGTACTAGTCATCTCAAGAGTAGAATCTTGTGGTGTATCTAATACAGCCACATCATCCCTAGTTTCATCAATTGGTTGTTCAATTACAAGTTTATCTAATTCAACCAAGACAACTTTACTCCTAAGATTAAAATTATGTACACAATCATCTTCCAAAAATTTGGCATTGGTGCTAACAAACACTTTGTTATCCTTATGATTGTAGAATAAATAACCCTTAGTTTCCTTTGAATACCCTAAAAACATGCATACTTTTGTTTTTGCTTCCAACTTATTAAACTTCCCTTTCAACACATGTGCTGGACATCCCCAAATATGGAGGTACCTCATACTATGTTTACGCCCACTCCACAAATCCTTAGGTGTGTTGGGAATTAATTTTGATAGAACTAAATTTAAAATATGAATTGCAGTTTTTAATGCATATCTCTAAAAAGAAATTGGTAAAGTTGAGTAACTCATCATCGACCTAACCATTTTTAAAAGAGTCTTATTCCTTCTCTCTGCTACACCATTTTGTTAGGGAGTTCCAGATGCAGTTAATTAGGATACTATCTCATTTTGAGTTAAGTAATCCTTGAAATCCCCAAGAAGGTATTCGCCACCTTGATTAGATAAAATGACCTTTATGTGTTTACCTAATTGATTCTCAACTTTAGCCCTTAACTCTTTGAACTTTTCAAAGGGTTCAGACTTCCTTCTCATTAGGTACACATAACCATATCTTGAGTAATCATTCGCAAAAGTGACGAAGTACTCATAACCTCCTTTTGCTTGGGTTGACATAGGACCATATACATCCGTATGAAATAAATAAAGCAACTCTTGGGCTCTTCTACCTTTTGCATTAAAAGGTCTTTAGGTCATTTTGCCCTTTAAAGAAGATTCACAAATTGGAAATCCATCAAAGTCCAATGGCTCTAAGAGTCCATCTTTGATTAGTCTTTGAATTCTATTTGAATTAATATGACACAAACGCAAGTGCCAAAGATATGCATCATTAGTAGAATGAAACTTTCTCTTTAATGATTTTACATAAGAGTCATTATCTAATTTAGAATTGTATAATTCATGCTTAGTTAAAATATAAAGACCATCAACAATATTGCCAGAACAGTTAAGCACTTTATCATTCTTTATTACAAAATTGTCTTTCAGGATAACATAGTATCTATGTTTACCTAAATAAGTTGCAGAAATTAAATTCCTACGAACATTAGGTACATACAAACAGTCTTCCAATATTAAAACTCTAAAAACAAAACATAAATTAAACACTCCAATAACTACAACTGGAATTTTGCTCCCATAAGCCAAAGTAAGAAACAGTTCTTCCTTATTCAGCTTTCTGGTTTCTTGGAACCCCTGCAAAGAATTGCAGATATGATTAATACAACTTGAATCCACACACCAGAAATCTGTGAGATTTTGTACTAAACATATTTCAAGAAAGAATGAACTTTTCATACCCTTATTCTTGGCAACTCTGAATATTGGACAATTCCTTTTCCAATAACCTTTCTAGCCACAACACAAACACTAGTCCTTTTTCTTTCCGTTGTTAACAACTCTTAAGATAATTTGTTTGCCATCTTGCTTGGTGAAGTCCTTCTTCTTCTTCTTCTTTTTTTTACCCTTGCTTTTTGACTTAGGTTGAGAAATAGAAGCTTCAGCCATATTAGCATTAATACTGGCTGTACCAAGAATGTCTTCCGCTGCCACCAACTCATTCATTAGTTTAGACAATGCATAAATCTTTTTGTTCATATTATAATTAAGTTTGAATTCCTTGAATGATTTTGGTAGTGATAGGAGTATCATATTCGCTTGAGATTCTCCATCAATGTTTGCACCTAAAACCTCCAGTGCATTCAGATGAGAGATCATTCTAAGACAATGCTCCCTTATTAGAGTACTTTCAACCATTTTGGTATTATAAATTTGCCTCATAATTTCTTTCCTTGCAGAACGACCTTACTCACCAAACATCTCCTTTAGACTAAGCATTATGCCAGAAGCTAGTTCTACATCTTGAATTTGATGCTATAGAACAGTTAAAATAGATATTAGGATATAGCACTTGGCCATCTCATTAGACTTTGTCAATGATCATATCTTTGTTTTTCCTCAGGAAGAGCATCTAATGATGGAAAGTTAGGACAAGGTTAACTAAGCATATACTTGTGCTCTTCAGTAGTAAGCAATACGAACAATGTTCAAATTTCTTTTTCAGTCAACATAGTTGGATCCAATTAGTTTGCTTCGATTAAGAATAACAACAAGTGGCCTAAAAGATGCCATGATTTAAATCTGAAAATAACAAATATGAATATAATAAGTAAATAAGATATTATCAATTTTACATATAAACATATATTATGGAACCTTAATAAAACCATAACATAAAATATGCAACGACAACCCAATTCATGTCTATAATTCCTTGGTAGCAAGTATATTATAAACATCATGATTGATTGAGAACCATTCTCATTATTAGTGTTATCATGATAACTCTTATTAAATACTAATAATATGTCGTGTTAATTTGAGCCTCTAAGTTATAATAACATTGCTCCTTACACTAAGTCTAGTATACACTATTATCTAGAATCATGTGTAGTCACATTTCATCTCCTTTATAGTGTTTAAACCTATAGTACCTTGAAACAAAACACACTCCTTTAGGATTGCAAGGCATATGTGCCAAGACGAGGTGCTTACCCACACTACTATGAACCAATAATGGAGGCCGTAAGATCCAACTCTAGTATCTCTCTCCCACTAGATATTTTAAAAGAAATGTTTTTAATTAGAAATCATGTGTAATCTCATTACACACACCCTTGCACTTTTAAATGTGAAAACACTTAGTGAAAATTCAAAATTCAAAATTCAATTCATTCGATTGATCGCAGGTATTTCTCGATCGATCGAAATCTTCACCAAATCCATTCCGAAGTTTCTAGATGACTCGATGGACTCTCGATTCTTGTTCGATCAATCGAAAAGAACATTCGATTGATCGAAAGGAATTTTAGATTGGTCAAAATTTTAAAGAAAATATCACACACTTTCTGTTCAATTTGATCGACTCTCGATTGCTAGTCGATCGATTGAAAAGGAGCACTTGATCGATCGAAGCTTGTGAAACCAAATTTTCCAGAATTTTCACAAACAGTTTTCAACAGTTTTTCATGAATAAACTACCATTATATGAACATAATAGATCGCGTTTGAGATCAAAAACTGAATTCCATTGATGCTATAGCCTTAAAGTTCAATCTAACATATTTAATATCAAGCCTAAACAACATTATAGCATCAATATCAGTTTTTATCAAACATCATGAAATTACTATCTTTGATTCCAAAACTCACAAAACATGTTATACAAATTCAAAATTGAAGACCGCTTTGATACCAATTGTTGGAAAAACGTAGTTTGTACTGCATACAAAATATACGCAGCAGAAAATTAACAGATCTACTTCATTCACAATTGCTAACATGTACTATATAAATATCAGAATACAAGAACAAAAGAGCGTACCTTGATGCTGTGAATTTCAAAACCAAATATTAGAAGTACTTGAAAACACTTTTAATCTTCACTCAAATTCCACTTATGCCCAAGAAGTGTGGTTTCTCAATCAGTTTACACGTATGTGTTTAGGGGAGAGTAAGAGACTGGCCTACACTCACATACACACCATTTTTATCTCTTACAAAATTTTGTATGTTTCTCTCCTTATATCTTACTGATTATCTAATTGGACCAGTCTTTTGGACTATTTCAATTGGGCTTTAATATGCGACTTGAAGTGGGACCAAAAAGGAACAAAGAAGACTCTAGCTCCAATGGGCCCTGGATTTATTTGTCAACTCTTGACAAGTCGAAAGTTACCATTAATTATATTTAATACCACTATATATATATATAATTGCACTCTATGCCTTATTAATAAATTATATCCTAAAACTTTATTATACATGCAATCTCTTCATTAAAATATTTGTAGTAATGCAAAGTCATGAATATTGACTGCCACTTTGAAGATTACTACATCTTAATCCTTGAGTATCCAATTTAATCATTTAAGTTATTCATCATATATTTATGAAATCCAATTTCAAAAATATATACTAAGTAACTTCTTACTAAAGTAATTATGCCTAACATTCTAAATAACCAAACCTATTAAACTTATCTCAATGGAATATTTTATATCTCCGTTAAGAGATTATGAATTCTATTTTGAGAATATATGTTCCATCAACATTAAATGCGGCTGCCCAACATACTGAAGTTTTGATCGTAACTTTAGATTTCACTTCTGATATATCAAAACAATTTACACTTCATGATCAGGTTCATTATTCTCTCAAGATTAAGAGTTGATGTAAATTAAAGTCATGAGATTTATCATTCATTTGACAGTCGTTAGTAGTAAAATAAGTCTTACAGTGGTCCAGTTCAATATGTTTTAACTCTTAAAACATATCAGCATATCAACTAGAAGTCTCTACTTCCATGATCAAGATAAATCATCTTAATTGATATATTATAGTCTTCGTAGATGAAATGCCTAATTTCATCATCGACTACGAACTAAAATTCTGAATTTACAAAGAATTTGTGATTTATATCTTCTGTGACTAAATCACATACTATGCATCTCATGGACTATATGATAATGTCCAAATATTCATGTTACCGTTATTTTATATAATAATAAAACAATTTTATTAATCATAACATAATGTCATACATAGTATCATACAATAGGATTTAAATTGCACATATCTTAATAGTGATGGTTACTACTTGAAGATTCCTGCAAATAGTCCGTACTGATCTCCCACATAATTCCATAATATTTAAATTGCATCTGTGCATATATTATTAATAGGCCATGGGGGATTTTGGGACCACTATGACACTAGACTTGTCTTAAATACTTTTGTGTTTGGCTGGATGTAAAGAATTTTTGAGGTACTAATCAACTACCAACCAGAACCCAAAAGAAATATCATTTTCAAATGGCATGTTAATCGTCGGAGTCTTTGGATGAATCCGATATCATCTTCTGGATCATTTGGCTTGTCTCTTCCTCGGACATTCGGTCTTCTTTGCTCTTTGATTCAGCATAAGCCTCAAAGAATTCCTTGTTTTCTTTCTCTAGTTCATTCCACACTGCAAAATAATTTGATGCATGGCTTCACTGTAAAGTTATCATAATAAAATAATCCTCAAGATACACCAAAATATATCAATTTAACTACTAAACTCTTGGTTGTGTATGCATAACTAAATATAAGTAAAAAAGTGTGTACTTGTGATTAAGATGGTAACAAATTAAATAACATCCTCACCATTTTACCAGAAGGGTTAAGATTTAAATTATTGAATCTAATTATATAAACAGACTATCATGTCAATTAAATAATGAATACACATTTAAATTTATAATATTTAGTATAAATTAAACTGAACCGTATTCCGTCGGTTTGTTTTTTACTCCTTTTCTTATTTTTGTTTTGTTTTTTTGTTCTTTTTTTTTTTTTCCATGTAAAATAACTCATGAACTAGAACATGATTAAAATGAGGATTTCTCACCATCACTGAAAGTGGTGTTTCCAATATTAATGGGCTCCACTAATGCTATGTTTGGATGCTGGGGGAAGAAGAGGGAGTAGAGTAGAGGGAGAGAGAGTAATTTAATTATCTTGTTTGGATATTTTTTAAGGAAGGAGGGAGAGGGGTTAGGAGGAGTTTGAACTACTTCTAACCCTTCATTTTTAATTCCCCAAAATTGGAGAGATTTAAAAGGAGAGTGGAGTATAAAAATACTTGACCAAATAAATTATCAAATTTATCATTATCATATTAATAAAATTACAAATTAAAATACTAATTATTCTCATTCTCTTTACTTAATTTTAAAAACATCTAAACAAGATAAAAGATATCCATTCATCTCTACTCTCCTCTCTCTCTCAAAACTTCTAAACATAGTATAAGAGCTTTTTAGCTCATATAGCATGTTATGATGTTACTAATAAAAAAGTTCGGAGTTCAAATCTTTCCAATATATATTTTACAAACCTAACTAAATCAAAACACCATCTGCAAGCTTGATCAGGCTCCGTTAGAATTCTAGTTCACCAAAATACTCGAGCACAGTTTGTGATCATGTCAACTATATGTAAGTTTTAGGTCAAGATCATTCTAGAGACTAGAGATTAATATGCCAAGGTTAATCCAACTTGAGATCTTGTCAAATTTTCAAGCCAGGCTTAATCAAGTTTTTACTCAACTAAGCTTTGTGCAGCCTCTCTCTCTCATGTGTGTGTGTGTGTATCGATGTACAAATATGCATCTGTGTGTGAGTTTGCATGTGATGATGAACAATATATACACAGGCAGTAAACAAACCAGTGGAGGTGATGACAGGCTTGATGTTTGCATGTTTTGAAAGGGCTTCCATGCACTCTTCTTTAGTCATGCGGAAAATCAGACACTTCTCTATCAGGTGCTGTACCTACACATAACAAGTAGATTCCGATCATAATCAACACCACCATATCAACAACAAAATAAATTAATAATCAATGAAAATATGAGTAACGAAATCAAACAGAAAGATCAAATAAAAAAAGTTCCAACTGATATATGATCAGTACCAAGTGTATGTATGAGGCAGAAGAAGAGTCCCCCATGATCCTATGATCTCTGTATATGTAAACTCAAAAAAGAAAAGGAAATGGTTATTTAATTAGCTAGTGAAAGAAAATTGGTGCAATATGATGGAGTAGTATACCATGTTGCAAAACTATCAGATATATAGTATATAAAAAAAATTTGAAAAAAAAAAGAGAAGGGGGTGGGGATGGGGTGGGACCAAGAGTCCCACGTGGGAGATAGATGATAATTGGTTGGGAAGAGATTAGAGGAGATTGTAAATGACCATCACTATAAGGCGGAATCGTTCCACGTGATAAGTGGGCCAATTCAACAAAGAATCCTCCAAACAGACAAAACCCACAGTACCCACATGGCATCCTCTCATATTGTAGCCATAATGACCCTCTCCCTTGGTTAGCCTCATAAAGCACCACACTTTAGTTGCACATATACAAGAGAATGTTTTTTCTTCTTTCCATCACCGTGATAAACAATTCCAATGCTTAATTTCTCAGTTCTCATCACCATGATAAATCAAATCCTATGCTTAATTTCACAGTTTTCATCACCATGATAAATCAATTCCTATGCCTAATTTCTTAGTTTGCAATAGCATAGGAATAATTTGGCCCATATATAGCATGTGATGGCATGCAGGTATTGGTCGACTTTGTTACACTTTATATATACCAACCATAGTGCAGTAACATCAAAGATTAATTCAATTATTCAATGATAGAGTGAGACATTGATTCGGTGGGTGGAAAGGATATTGGAAGTATTACACAAATAATTTACTCTTGTGATTTTATGAACACTAACAATCTCCTTTTTGGGAGGAATGCACGGTGCAAGGATTACCCAACCTAACTTGACTTATACATTTGTGGTAGAAGGCCTATTGGTAAGTCCTTTTCCTTTCACTTTAAACCATATTTAAGTAAATCCTTTAAAAGTTAATTTCTTATTTACTCTTTAATAATTTTGGACAAATTAAGACATGACATTAATCTCCATAGAGAGGAGAACACATCCTAACTTGGATCCGCTTCAAAGGGTATGTGGGTTCCAAGTTTATTTTCTCACTTCAAAAGCAAGTCACAATAACTAATTTCTCATTCAATTATCAAAAATGTTTTTTTTTTCTTTACAATGCTATAACATGACTGTACTTTCTATGTCAATATTTTTTGAACTCAACTACACCCGCTGCTATTTCCAACGTCACTGAATTTGTCACACGCTAAAATAATTACCACATGTCTAAATCATTCAACTAACTTCTAAATGAATTACGTACATGCCTAAAATATTTGAGCACACGTTCTAAAAGATAGCTTTACTAGGATGGCTTGCCCTTGTGGAATGCCTTCATTTGACCACCTCATCGAGGCACACTTTGCCACATCATCAAACTTGAAATATTAATGCCTTTATGCCATTTCAAACTCAACTTCTTCTTTTTTTACACTATTATTTAAGGAGCTTTCCTTGTTGGGATCAGATTTTTTTTTCCAAAATACCCCTACAGCCTACGTTTAAGTAGGGGCAAAACTTGAATAACACTGTAAAAATAAATCTCTAACTCTCACCTAAAATACTTCTTACAAAATAAAATCGCTCTCCCACTAATCCACTTCTTCAAAGTAACTATACATTTGTTGTTGTTGTTTTTTAAAAAAAAAAAATCATTCTCACTTTTATTTTCAAATAATTTTTTTAAAAAATATCTTCAAGTTTATCCAAAAAAATAAAACCTAAATAGATATATACAAGTTTGATTACAATTTAAACTGCTTTTAACTTCTTTATAAAAATTAAAAACAAGAAACCTAATTAAAAAAAAAAACCCCACATTCTATCAAAAAAAAAGTTATCTACCCACGTTTTTAATTTGGAAAAAAAAAAAAAAAAAACACTATCCCACGTTCTATCCAAAAAAGCCTATCCCGGCCATTTCTTTTTACAAATTTGTAGATAACTACACATTTAAAAACTCTTCAATAAAAGAAAAAAGTATTATAAAATTATTTTACCCACAAACGCATATTACTCATTACATTCTTATGAATTTTTTGTTATTAAAAAATATATTTTCTCAAATTTTAATGAATGTAAATTATTAATTTTTACAAAAAAATAAAAGAGACTCTGAATACGTGTGTAAGCACGTGTTCAAAAGCTAGTTTTCTTTTATGTGTTTACTGAATGATATATTTTTTTTTAACAAAAGCAAACACAAAGAGAACCATCTACCTCGATCACCATCCAAAAACAAGGACAACCATAGGAAGATGGGAAATCCTTCTCAAGCACAAAGAGACAGATTCCCATCAAGCAATATCATGTGCCAAAAAGTTTGCTTCTCTCACAACGTTGTTTACAAATGACAAGGAAACAGAATGTAATAAAGTTCTTTTATCTAAAATAATAGAGGCTACTGATTAGAAGGGGAAAGAATAAAAGAGCAGACTATATATAAGATTTATTACATTTACCTCAGGGGTCCTCAACGCATACATTGAACTTTGTAATTACCTCATTGACTTGTCTAGTTTTACAAGGGGGAACAGAACATAAGTCACAAAACTTTATAAGTGGGGATCACCGACCATTTGTTAGTTATAGGATCTTAACTCTGCTAATTTCGATAGCTATCTTCTATGTGATTTGATAACCAGCTAGCTAGCTAGTAATAGTTCGATTTATACCAATATTCTTTGGTATATTTATCACTTAAAGATGCATGAAGTCGTGAAGATTGAAAATAGAATGAGTAATTAAGTTCGACTAAGATTGAAAACAATAGGCCCAATTACTGGATCATACTTGACACGCTAATAAAATGAAGGTCACAGGTTTGAGACCCACAAAGAGTAATATACTATTATATTTGTTTTCTTTAGAAAAGTCACACTTTAAAAACTGAAAAGTAGACTCAATGACAGTTTTGTCTTCTTCTTCTTCTTTTTTTCTTTTAGTTCATTAAGCTGCAACATCAAAATTTCCCACTTCAAGAATATTTTAAAAAAAGAGGAAGAAGAAGGTCAGAGAGAACAAAGAACATTTGGGCTCTAGTGGCACAATAGGCCAGCCAATACTGGACTATGCATCCAGAAAATGAATTGTTTGCTGCCCCGTAGATATTTTTAAAACAAAAAGAAATAATAAATATATGAACACTGACACCGATACAATATGAGACATGATAAGACATTGTGACATTGCAATTTTTGAAAAATTAGGATACAAAACCTAAAGAATATATCAACTTATTAATTAATATTTATTTTTAAATATATTATATATAATTTTAGATATAATTTATGTTTATATGAGATTTTAAAAATAAGAAATGTTAACGGATGTCCTTCAGACAATAGTTAGCAATCCATTTAAATTTTTTTTTATAGAAGTAAAAAAGAAAATTTAATGTTTGACATATTTTTTCATTTCTCATAAAAGTGGTTCAAAACTTTCTTAAAATAAATTGCTAACTATTATCTTAAGGGCACTCATTAACATGACCATTTAAAAATAATTACATAACAACTAGCAACAATAAAAAGATAAAAACATATCTAAAATTAAAACAATAGTAGTCAAGATAATAAAGAAGTACAATGATACCCATTTTTCCGCACTCATGCCCTTACAAATAATTCAACATAATAACAAAATTAAATAATGCAGTAATGTTGTGTACAATGAGTTTATATCTATACACTATATCAATTAATAAACAAACAAAAAAATGAACTGAGCTCGCATACACATGCTAACACGGCCCTCAAACTTATTAATAATAATGACTAACACTTAACCAATCCAAATTTCTTTTTCAAAAAATATGCTAGTGATTTAGTGGCGTGAATGGAAGATGTTCCCCTGTACATTTGTTCTGTACTTTTAGCGGATTATAGTTGAGTTCTTTTTTTCAATAAAGTTCCAAGGTTTTCTTCAAAAAAAAAATTCTTCTCCAAAAAAAAAAAAAAAAAAATACACAAGCAATGCAGAAATGGCGTCCATGAATTCTTGAATACACAAGCAAAAGTAGATAGTTCTTCTGCGGACTGTCATATTCTTTCAAGTTGGTTTGCACTTAATTTGCAGATAGTTCCAAAATATGAATTGACAGTGTGTGCACAGTGCATGTATGTAATGAATGGTGCCGCAAGCTCATCTTATTTTGCCATGTCAATACACCATTAGCCATGGTTAGATATCATTTTAGATTGAGCTAGGTGACGTGTCAGATGAGGATTGGTCTACCATCACAAAGTCAGAAAGATAATGTTCTGTACTCTCTTATCAGTTTTCCCTATCTCTCGCTGCTAGCTAAGAAGTTGAAACTTCCTCCAACTTCCATAAAAGTGATAATGAAACTTGCTTCGCCCCTAGAAGAATGGAATGAAGGGTTAGATCATTGATTTAAATATCCGCTAAATGCTTACCAATCAAAGGGAAAAGCATTGTTTTTTTGTGTCAGACAAACTACTATATGGTGCAGTAAGATATATAATGCACATATGAACTGCTCCTATGGCTATGGACAAGAAATGAGCTCTATTTGTGAAGCACGCTTATGCATCAGACAGCTGTATGTACTATGTGGGCTCAATCAACATCATAGAATTACTAGTACGGTCGGATGACTTGGTGTGCTAGCTATCATATTTGGTTTGGCTCAAATCAAATGAAAAATCAGATAAAACATTAATTCTGAAAGTTAAATAACTTTGAAAACACTAGTATTAAATTGCACCCCTAAATAACTTAATAAGAGCAGATTTTGACATTTCGTGCACTTTGCATGTGTGGCTTTAAGGAAATAGATAACGCATTGCATGCATGTTAAAATATCGAAATAGCTCTATCAAAGTATGTTGTGGGGCACAATAACTTTGAAGATTTTTCTGTTAACGATGAGTACTATTTTTTCAGAACAAAACTGAGAGAAAGGAGCAGTGATCTTTCTCTTACGTCCTTTTTATGTGATTATAGACTTCTCCAAATACATAAAGATATCTTCTCAGGCATAAATCACAGCCTCACTTGTTTTACACACAGCCAACTTTTTTTGAGGAAAACACACACCCAACTAAATGGTTTAAGAGCATCCCCATTCATTTTTCCTAATTCTATCCTATTTTACCATTTAAAAAACTACTTTATCAATTATACAATACAATTTTACAATTCTTCCACATCCAAATTTCTATTTTCCTATTCTACTCATTAAAATAATATTTTTACACAATAAAATAATATATTTCACAACATTATTTATTCTTTCTCTCTCTCTCTCTCTCTCTCTCTCTCTCTCTCTTCTCTTCTGCTCAAGATCCACGATCACCACCACCGCTGCACCACCACCCCTAGCAACCCATAATCTACCGGCAACACCAAAAAAAAAAAAAAAAAAAAAAGCCCAGACCATCAAACCTTCTCCGATCATCAACACCACAAAAAAAAAAAAACAAAACCCAGACCTTCTCCGATCATCACCTCTCCGATCATCAGCACCAAAAAAAAAAAAAAAAAACACAGCAACCAACAATCCACCATCAACACCAAAAAAAACCCAGACCATCACCTCTCCGATCATCCACACCACAAAAAAAAAAAACAAAACACAGCAACCCACAATCCACCGTCAACACCCAAAAAAAACCCAGACCATCACCTCTTCGATCATCCACACCACAAACGGTCAATCTCACGCCACAAACGGTCAATCCCGCCGAGACGCCGATCCAAACCCAACCCGCCGAGACGCCGATCCAAACCCAGCCCGCCAAGACGCCGATCCAAAACCCAGCACCACAAACGGTCAATCCCGCCGAGACGCCGATCCAAAACCCAGCACCGGTGCAAGCTTGGAACGAGAGAGATGTGAGAGAGTGAGTGAGAACGGAGGAGCCGTTGTTAGAGAGAGAGTGAGGAACTGAGTCAGAATGAGAGAGAGAAATGAGAGACTGTGGAGAGAGGAGAGAGAAAATTTTAAGTATAAAATATTAATATTTGTTTTTGCCATTGAGCTACAGTGCGATTCTACATTTAGAACCGCATTGTAGCTCAATTGTATTTTTTTTTACAATCCTGACTTTTTACCACATTCGTTGGAGGGAGCATTTGGGCCTAATTGGATTTTTTATGCTAAAATTTGGGATTTAGCCCTTTCGATGCTGGTGCTCAAGAAAGTGATAAAAAGTATATAAGTTATAAATACATTGGAAACTACAGCATGCATTAAATTTTTACAAATTCATGACCACGTTTGTCTGGCTAAAAATTCTTGCAACCCAAGAGTCATTTGCAACTTACAATTTGGCTTTGATAACCAATCAACGTACAGGTTTTTAGCTAAAAGAACCCCTTAAATCCCACAAATATATATATATATATATATATATATCTAATTAAACAGATTTCATTTGGAATTAATGCTTATGATCTGGTACCAATCTATTTGCATGCTGCGAAAATTATGCACCATGAATCACATCCTTCTGACCTTCCCATACATCATTTTTTTTTGGGGGGAAACCTTTCCATACTTCATAAATGTCCTAATTATGTTCTAGGAAAGAGAACACACTACAGCTTTGGAAACCTTTTTCTTCATTTCTCCAAAGAATGGTTGTAATGAAAAGTAAAGTGCTTTACGGTGGTGCTTTCCTCCATTCAACAAATTCCTAAAGGATTTGTCTAATCAAATGACAATCAATATTTGCCTTCTCTATTTCTCGCTAATAAACTTTTACCTAATAATTTCAAACGACTACTACTAAGTACTAATGATCCTTACTAATACAAGTCAATCCAACATCATCAAGGCACTAGTCCTGTCCTTCAAGCAGGGAATCTAATTGGTGATACTCTGATAGGCATTCATCTTAATTTAAATATTGGCCATATTTACGACATCATGAATACTTGACAATCTTTATCTTATATAGTACGCTGACAAAATTTGGATGTTACTCTGTACTCTGTTTTGATATCATAATGTAATTTTATTTTATTTTATTTTATTTTTTTTGAGAATGTGTAATTTTAGAATCTAAATGGTTAATATTTGCACATATTTTTTATGACTTTGTACTACTTGCTTTTATGTGTTTATTATTATTATTATTATTATTATTATTATTATTATTATTATTATTATACGTTTTACATATATTAGTCATAACTTCCACTACAAAAAAAATTGTCCTTTTTACCCAGGGCTTTTGAAAATTGCCATAATAAAAGAGCCTGTAGTAGCGCTTTTTGAAACCACTAGTATAGAAAATCCTATTACGGCAACTCAAAAATGTTGGTATAGGAAATCTTATTACAGTAGCTCAAATCATATAATAAGAATTCTTATTATGCCATGAATTAAGGCATGTCATTTATACTTGATCTAAGCATAATCCATGCCCCTATTGGTCGCTCATTGTGCGTGTATATATATATATATACACATATATCCTATATACACAATTTAGACTGGTTGTTAGTTTATGCAAATGTTTTTATTTGACTTAATATATCTACCCTCTATATATTATACGTTGTACGGGTCCTTCCTTGTCCTTTTTCCTTTTTTCCTAAACAATTAAATAGATTACTTGATTAATTAATAATATAATAATTGATAAAGCATCAAATATATATCCTAATTATTAGGTGATCTATCATAAAGATTAATAGACCTTATGACCATTCAAGATAAATAACTCCAATAAATTAAAGAGAGATGCTATATCCATAATATGTTTACAACAAATCACAGGTAATTAATTGTTATTGGTTCAAATTTAAATCTAACATAAAAATTACTTTTTTACCCCAATAACAACAACCTGCCACTTAGGATTTGTTGTAAAAATGTTGTAAACATATCATTTCTCTAAATTAAAACCAAAATGAGAAGTCTATAAAATACTCATGAAACATATTTTTTAATTAATACGCAAATTGTATTCATTTTTTTAATACTTTTTATGTCATATATCATACCATACCATGTATTATATGATACATGAATACTATATAAAATTTATAAACATATATAGGTATATTTGTTACAAACTAGAAAAATATTCAGTGAATAATTTATTTATGAAATATTATTTAATAAATCTAACCAAAAATGTTAATTAGAGAACATAATTATAAGGGCTAATTACAACTTACCTACCTGTAATTTGGCTAAAATTTTAGATATCAACTTGTGGTTTAAAATTTTAACATTTTGTCCATCTAAGGTTAACTCACTTAGAGTTTCGTAACAAATTCTGTTAAAAATGAGACTAAATATGTAATTTAATTATTATTTTATATATCTCTCCTCCTAAAACATAAAAAAGCATAAAAGAATTAGAGAAAACAAGGTCGTAAGGGTGGTTTTGTAAAAATTAAAATTAAGAGCTACCTTCTGAATTCTATAGGCCCTGAAATGAAATTATACCCACTCGTTTAGATAAAACCATACAACGCATTTTGCATAAATTTTTACAAAACTCGTCAATTCAGCAGGAAGCAGTGTTTACTGTATATTACATGGCCACCCACATGGTCACCCACATGGCCAAACAGCTCCCCGCCACCACTGACCCCACCCAACTCCTCCAAATCCACAACTCTCTCCACCGAGCCCACCACCAGCTATCTAACTTTCTCTCCAAAACCCATCAACAAGTCCCTCCTCTCCTTCTCTGCTGTCTCTGCCACACGCTGCCGCCGAGCACTCCCTCTCCTCTGCAACCGGCGGTGTTGACACTGACACGATGCAACTGGCGGATGACGATGGGGAAGATGGGGAAGATACTGAAGAGAATTCAAAGGGCAGAATTGAAAAGTTGAAGAGAAGATGAGGGATTGCTTCATTAAGAATAAGCGACCATAGCTGGAAATTGTGTTATTAATTAATTTTCGGCTTTCTTTTCTCTCGGCCAAGATCGATTTTTTTTTTTTTTTTTTTTTTTTTCTCCATGAACCTCAGTTGGGATTTAACTCCTCGATGGCTCATTGGTTCTTTTACAACAGAGAATGAACAGAACTGGCTCCTTTGTCTTTTCTCGTAAAAAGAACGCAACATTGTGGCATTTTGTCTCGAATCATTATTAATCTTTATTTATAAAGAGTATTACATGTAATCCATTGTAAATATTGCTTATAGTTTAAACCCATCAATTTAGAAGGTAACTCTTAATCTTAATTTTTACAAAATCCTTACTCTTTGATCTTGTTTTCTCTTTTTTTTTTTTCCTTTTTTTTAATGTTTTAAGAGTAGAGAGACATAAAATAGAAACAAAATTATATATTTAACCTTATTTTTAACAGAAGTAGATTACGCAACTCTAACTGAACTAACTTCAAGTGGGTAAAATGTCAAATTTTAAACCATGAGTAAGCATCTTAAATTTTAATCAAACCAGAGGTCGGTAAGTTGTAATTAGCCCTAATTATAATATTTGAAATTGATATATTAAAAAGTAATGGTTTGATTGTGCTATTATAGTCTCATTACTCCCATAAATAAAAATCAGGAAAAAAAAGGAAAAAAAAAAAATGGAAAAGGGATCATCAAACAAGCAAAACAAAAAAATCTTTTTATTTAGGGAGAGGGAGAGAGTGCAAACAAAAAGAAAGAAAAAAATTGGAAACATGTAAGCATATTCTCCTAAAAATCCAACAAGAAAAAAAGAGTAATAAATATAATTAACTTTTTAATTTGTTGAGCTTAACAAGATTTGACTCTGTTTTATTGTATGATGCATGAGCATCCTTGATACACCATACAATACTCATTTTTGCTTCCAGTTTGACATTCCATACTAACAATTATGTGCAAATCAGTTTTCAATCATCAGTTGCTTTCATAAGATTAATACAACTTATGACTATTCAAGTTGGGTCAAATAACCTCAACAAAATTATGGATTGACCCAATATATCTTATGAGTCGAATTTCGAGCTATACGCATTCTTTTCCATACCTGAACAGAGTCTAATCCAATTTTGTCCAGGCCAATTGTTCAATCATTTCGAACAGATTTGTTTGAGTTCAAATACTAATGATATATATAAGCTGAGACCTCATGTTTGAAAGTATGAAATTCTACCAAGTAGCACATTATATAACATTCTTTTCATCTAGCCTTCCACTTCATCTAAAATTAACATTTATGTCAAATTATTAAGTAATGGTAGATACATTTATTTTGATGTATGATAAAATTCAAAGAATTTATTTTCATTTATAACTTTAAATGCTTTGGATAGATGCAGTTGGATCTAAAAGTTCATGGGGAATGAAGGAATTAAGTAAGACTAACTTCAACGCATAATTACAAAAGTTGGATTCAATGAATAGTATAATATGATTATTTGTCTCCACATTTGTCCAATATAAATCACCAATTCCTTTGGACTAAAACTTTTATAATTTCTCTAACAATATATTTGATTCCCTTTTCAAGAGGTATGTTAATTTCCAAACTATTATATTTGTCTTAAATATTTTGTTTAGCTTTTTTGTATACATTTTTAATGATGTAGCATTGTAATGTGTAGCTTGGTTTTTTCATATTATGTGCTAATTAGATTTTTGGTTTTCCTTATGCTGCAAATAGTTGCTAAGGATTTGTAGTATTTTTGGTGTTTTGGCTACTTTTAGTTCAATTAAAATATGGAGGTTAAATTGTGATATTATTGCGTCACTATGTCATTATTGTTTCTTTTGTTGTATCAGAAAATTCTAGCAGTTTTTATAGCTAATTGATTAAGATATCCTTCTTTCACTTTTCATCCTATTATAATTTTGATCTAAGAAAATCAAAATTTTCTTCAATTAAAATGTTAACATGCCTTAATTTTATCTCATATCAATTCTAAAGCTAAAGAAAAGCTAATTTCATTGACATAAAAATTGTAAGTGTTGATATAATGGAAATATAGACTTTAGTAGCATAAGAAATGTAGAAATTAACGCTATAGAATCTATATATAAATTATATTTCATACAAGAAAAATATTTAAAAATCAATAGGTTTGTAGATGACAATGTAAACTGTGATATATTGACATTTGTTGGTTACATAAATTAGAGGAGTTTTTCCTCAAATATTTATGGTTTGAATTTCTTTTTACTAGAAAACTTTGTAAACTAATAATAATAGTATTCATGAAATCAATAAATCATAAATAATTTTTTATAAAATTTATCAAAATGCATCATAGATCGCGCAAGATATCGGCTAGTATTATAAATGGCACAGACGAAGAAAGAACAATGGACACAGTATGACATTTGCTGCTGTTATATCAAATCAGTTTTACATAACCGCATTACGCCTTCCAATAAATGAGAAATCGACTAAACCCTTTTTTTTATTTTTTTTTTATATAGTATACAGGCAAGATTACAAAACATCTAGTGGTCTAGGAAAATTATTGAGGTTCTGCGCTATATCGTACACTAATGTTCATGGCTGTGAAGAAGCTTTGGGATTAGGAGCATAAGGGTCGTTTGGTTTGTAATTTGTCATCACTCAATTTTTATCACTCAATTTTCATCACTCATTATTTATTACTCATCACTTGAAATACCCCAATTTCCTTTTGTTTTCATAACTTGAAAATACCTAAAATGTGTTTTTAGTTTCTATAACTCATCACTCAAAAATCAAAGAATTGAGTAATGGAAACAAAAGTTGAAAATCAAGCCAAACAAAAAAATTTGTGTGAGTCTCATGTGTTTTAATAACTCAGTTATAAGTTTTGGAACATATCACTCAAAACTCCTCTAAACCAAATAGGTTCTAACTATTTCGTTAAGTTTGTGTCCACCAAGGACTATTATTGAATAATTCTAGTAACAAACAATACATCTCTTTCCAAAATTGTATTATATAACAAGCTTTGATGGGTTGTTTATTACTTTTAAATAAATTTATTATTTTTTTTATTTGACAAATTATAACCTACTCATTTGTGGTTTGGTTGAAATTTAAGTTGTCTACTTATGATTTAAAATTTGACGCTTACTTGAGGTTTGACCAAAATTAAAATTGCCTACCTGTGATTTGAAATTCCATAATGCAAGTAATCAAATTGATAGTTTTTAGAAGAGAGAGACATAAAAGTAGAGATAAATTACATATTTACCTCTATTTTTAATAGATGTGGGTTATAAAAATCTAATTTAGTTAACCTCAAATAGGTAAAGTGTCAAATTTCAAACCACAGTTAGGTAACTTAAATTTGGTCAAAACATATATGAGTAAATTGTAATTTACCTGTTTTTTCCTTTCACTCACAATCAGCTACATAAGAAAATTGTGACAATGATGTGTGGTATTAGAATTATTCACAATTAAATTTTTTTTTCACAACAAACTTCACAATTGTTAAGTTTTGTGTCCACTATTCAAGGTCATTGTGAATATGAATAGCATTATTGTTGGCCTTGGAGTATTCACAGTAATGGGTACATATAATAGTAAAAAAATGTGTCAAATTTATACATTTTTGCCCCAAAACTATCTATATCAGTGAGTGTATAGAAGTGTATATTTACATTTTTGCTATAGTAGCTGTGTATATTTACATAGGTAGCTTTGCATTTTATTATTTTATTCTTCTCTCTCTTTCTCTTCTATTCTTCCTTGTCCCACCAATTCCTACTTGACACCAAGTGAGAACGATGATGATATGGGCTCGTCAGTGTGTAGGAACCTAGAATCGTCGACTATGGTCGCTGGTCAAGCCTATTGGTGGATCGGGTTGCTTGGGTCTTTGCAAATCTAGTTGTAAAAAGGTTTGGGGTGATTTATGATGGTGGGATATGATGCTGATTAGACCACCATGACTAAAAACAATGATGACGCAGGCTTGTCAATGTATTGGAGGAACCTAGAATAGTTGACTAAGGTCGTCGATTGGGCATGTTTGTTGATTAGGTTTAGGTTTGTGTGGATTTGGTCGTGGATAGATTTTGGTTTGATCTATGATTGCGAGGTAGGATAGGTTGATTTGGTTGTGGATTTGGTTTTGGAAAGGAGAACAAATGGTGATTTGAGAGAGAGATGTGGTTTTTGGCTGAGGAATAGAGATGTGGTTTTTAGCTGAAATTTAAGTTGCCTACCTATAATTTAAAACTTTGACATTTTACCCACTTGAGATTTAAAACTTTGATATTTTACGCGAGGGTTAACTGAAATTTAAGTTGCCTACATATAGTTTAAAATTCCATGATGCAAGTATTCTGCTGAATTCTTTTTGATCTTGTATTTTTATATTTTTTGTATTTTTTGAGAAGATAAACAAAAAATTGAAACAAATCATATATTTAGCCAAATTTTTAAAGAGGTGGGTTAAGAAAATCTTACAAACAACTTAAATTTCGGCTCATAAATTATAATTTTTCCTTAAAAGATTATATTTTAATAAAATGTAATATAAAAAAGATAATTTTTTTTTGAAAGAAGTTAATCTAAATGTTTTGTTTGAAAAGTGTGTTTACATATATATATATATATATTTAAAATAGAAGTTAATCTAAAAAGAGTAAGGAGTAAGTTCCTGCTAAATATAAAATACTATGGGCTTGGAATAAGGCCCAAACTAAGTGATAGGGATTTCTTTTCTTAATGGGCTGACAAGAGATCAAACCAAAGCAGTTGGACGGAGTCAGAAAATTGGCCTTTATGTTTTGGGATGGGCTATTGGGAGGCCCGCACAAGCGAGTTCTGCAAAGTAAGCAGCGTCAACACTTGGCCAGCCTATCACCCCTCCATAAATTCTTGCGCACGTTTTGATCGGCGCGGCGAGCGGCTCCCACCACTCGCTTTGTTTTCCTTACTCATTAGTTTAAGGCAGTTTGTTGGGAGCTAGCGAAGCCCTATTTATCAGGCTTCAGCCGGTCCAAGTCGCAAGCTCTAATCGATGTGGGACTAAATGAAACTCTTGGTCAATTAAATTTACAATCCATAAAGATTGTGGTATGTGCAAAACGGCAAAGAGTTTTTCTCTCTGTTTATTATGTATCCATCGGGTAACTAGCTACAACATAATAGATTTTACATATTACTTACATTCCAAGGTCCAGATTAGTTTAATCTTCCTCAAAAATTCTGCTTCCTAACGTACTTTATCCACACATTTTTAAAAATCTTCCTTCAAATGTGGAACGTGGCCAATAGATATGTAACACAATGGCATTACTCAGTCATCTTGATGAGTAAAAATAACGTTCGAATTCTTCTTCCCCTGCTTATTATAATAATTAAATTATAAAAAAAAAAAAGAGTCGAATATCTTATGAAATAGACCATAATCTCCAATATGCAGCTTTCATGTCCAGCATCGTTCAAACTACTCCTGTATTTGCCACCAGCAATATAATTTACTCCAGCCACCGGAGCCTCTCGAATCTCGAGTTGCCAAACAAATAGCCTTCATTCTGCACTTCGAAAAACTGCCATCTTCCTTTCCTTATTTTTACAAATAAAGCTGATCAGAATTTACACTTGCCATCCCATATGCAGATATGCTCTCCAAAATTAATTGCCTTCGGTAATTTCTGTGTTAATTTTGGTTGCACCCTTCAAAATGCTTCATGAAATTTTGATAGTGCTGAAGAGTGATATACATGAAATTTTGAACTTTAGGATTAGATTTAAATTCATTTAACGAATGCTTCAACTAAATATGAATTGAAACTGGCCTTAGCATATCTGATTTCAATCCCAAATTTGAAACCAATCCAGACTGCTCTTGCCAAATCTCTCTTTAAAAAAATACAACTAGCAATGTTAATTATTTTCATTTTCAACAATTCAACTTTGTTAGGAGGTGCACCCACTTTAAGTTTCCAAAGAAACAAAAAGAACTTGGAACGGGAGAGGTGGAAGCCAAAGTTTAGACCACTTCCAACAATTGAACCCAGCATTTGAGAAGTTTCGTAAATTACCATCTTTAAATCTTTAGTAAGTGAGAGCAATTCTTAACTAAAAACTCTCCAAGTTTTGAAGAAGGCCAAAAACCAAAAACATTTCTCTTGTCGTCCAATAAGAGATCTAAGACACTTAATTGATTTTTGGTGTAGGCAAGAATCAAATCTTAAATCTCTTATTCGACAACAAGAGACTTTACCAGAGTTCTAAAAAAAATGTTCAAAACCCAAAAACATGATTAAAAACAACAACATTCCCTGCTTATGATTAAATACAAATAAGATGGGGGAAATCTTTTAGAGCATTTGAGAAGTGAGGCAACAAGGTGCTTGGCTACAACCGAAGACAAGGAAAATTGGTGTTGCCCAAACATGACCAACTATATGCAGACAATAATGGGTACCTTACTTTGTTGCTTTCTCTAGAACCTAGATAAAGTCTCTTGTTGCCGAATAAGAGATCTGAAATTCAATCCTCGCTTACACCAAAAACTAATTAAGTGTATTGATTTAATATTAAAGAGCAATTATCAAAAGCGGATATTATAGGTTGAAACTGTATTAAATAATTATTTCCAAGATCCTAGAACTGAAGCAAGAAGATGCTCACTTTTACTCCAAGACTAGAAAGACCGCATGCATACAAACATATCTTACTCCTTCTAGAATGCAAGGGGGGTGGAGTCCCTTGAATGGTGAGTGTTAGATTAAATGAATAAATTCACCATCTCTTAACAACTTACATTTTTCAGAGAATCGGTAGTTTAATATGATATTAAAGCAAAATGTCTTAAATACAAGCCTCTGTCAGACTGTCACTATCACCACCTCACCTCACATTTAAATTTCCTCGTTATTTTATAACCATAACTAATCACAAAGGCCATGAAATCCCCTTACATTTTATACACAATTATTCACACAGATTGATTAATTTGTCTCCTTCATTCACGATCAACAAATTGTTGATGAAGAGTATAAATTAAGGTAGACGAACTCATTCAATAAAACCTGCAATGGGCGACGATATTAGGGTAATGGATGATTAAAACATAAGAAGAAGACGACGGATCGTGTCCAAGGAGGACGGACTCTCCCTGATGGACGGATTCCAAGTAGACGGATACAAAGTGGACGGGTGGCAAAGCCACGTGGCATCCACATGGTTCAAGTGGTCTTCAAGAAACTTCAAATAGAAATGTCTTGTACCCCACGATTAACCCTAATCAACAAAATCTCTAAATGGAAAAATCCCGTAAAATACGTGTATTTATAAGGATTCCCTACAAGGAAACATCTTCTTTGCCAAGAAACAAAAGTCGGTTCTACACTACTATAAAAACTCAAAACCCTCAGAAATCAAGGTACGCATAATTTACCCCAGCTCTGTCACTCTAGAGTTGTGAAAGTTCTCTAACTTAACCTTCGGAGGGTATTTAACCAGTATCACACCGATACTCTTTGTAGGGTCTTCTTCTTTTGTTGCGCAGGTCTTGTTTAAGAAGAGTGTGTAGGGACTGTGTGGCTTACGAACGATTTTCGGCATCATCAGTTGGCATCGTCTATGGGGAACAAGTAAGACATACTCTTGCTTTCTAGACAAAGAGTTGCATGGTACTTACTCACTCGATGACGACTACTAATAATAATCAAGGAGATGAACCACGCACCACCACGCTCGAAAGATAGGTTCAGACCCTTGCCACGGCCGTAGAACGCCTCACTAAGCAAAACCATGACCTAAAGGACTAGCTACGCCAAAAGAACGCAAGGCTTAACACTTAGGAGAAGGACCAAGAAGGTTCCAGCGCAGAGCGAAGGGATCAAGAAGGGCTAGAAGGCAGCAATGCCCCAAGCAGACCAGAGCGACAAGATATAAGCCTTCCATCCACCATACATGGTTGCAAAGATGCAGATGATGAAGGAACGGATGGATTTCATGATGAACACCCTAAGAGGATGGGTATCGAATGACCTCGACGAGTTGGTCCATCAGACAGACTCACCCTTCACCGTAATCATCACTTCATTCCCCCTTCCACTGAAGTTCCATATGCCACAAGTAGAAACCTATGATGGGTCAAAGGATCCTTTGGACCACTTGGAGTCGTTCAAAACCCTCATGCACCTACAAGGCGTGGCGAATGAGATCATGTGTCAGGCCTTTCCCACTATGTTGAAGAGCCCCACAAAGGTATGGTTCGGTAGGTTGATGCCAAACTCCATTAGTAACTTCAAGGAGTTGAGCGCCCAATTTGTCTCGCACTTTATCAGGGGGTACAGGTATAAGAAGTTTACTCCCTACCTGATGAACATTAAGCAACGGGAGGATGAGACACTGAAGTTTTACATCACCCGTTTTAACAAGGAGGCCCTCTCAATTGATGAAGCTGACGACAAAATACTCGTGGCTGCATTCAACAATGGATAATGGAAGGGGAAGTTTTTGTTTTCCTTGAACAAATCGACCCAAAAATCATGTCAGATGTACTTTACAGGAATACTAAGTACACGAACGCAGAAAACGCGTTACTTGCCCAAGAAGAAAAGCCCAAGAAGAGAGAAAGACAAGAAGAAGCATAGCATGATAGGGGGCGAAAGACAAAAAGGACTGGAGAAAAACGAGAGGATAGGGGCTCCAAACCGTCCACTAGAAGGTTTTCGAGTTTCACCCCACTAAATGCCCCACTCGATCAAGTCTTGATGCATATCAAGGATGAAGGAGCCTTGACATTTCCTGGCAAGCTAAAAGGAGACTAGAGCAAGAGGTCCAAAGATAAGTATTGTCACTTTCACTGTGATCACGGTCACGATACATCCGACTGCTATGACTTGAAGCAGCAGATAGAAACCCTTATCAGATAAGGAAAATTGCAAAGATTCATCAGCAAGGAAAGAACAGACCAACCACAAGAGCAAGCCGCTCAAAGGGAAAACGAGTGTCCCAGGCCACCCTTGGGAGGCATAGAGATGATTGTAGGGGGCACCACAACCTTCAATTCAACCAGGAAGGCACGGAAGACCTACCTCAGGATGGTTCAAAACGTCCAACTGACGAGTTTAGTCCCAAAGATTACATGCATCGACAACCCTGTAATAGGGTTTATGGAAAAGGATGCTTGACATCCTACCACCCACACGACGATGCACTTGTATTTAGCATACAGATCAGAGACTACAACATTCACCGGGTCCTTGTGGACAATGGAAGCTTTGCTAATATACTTTACTACCCGAAGTTCCAGTAGATGAGGATTGAAAGAGAATGGCTGGTTCCAAATAATGCACCACTCGTTGGATTCAGAGGAATAAGAGTATACCCCCTCGGTGCGGTCACTTTGCCCGTAACTGTCCGTGATTACCCTCAACAAATCACTAAAGATGTCACAATCCTGGTTGTTGATCGTTTGTCTACTTACAACACCATCTTAGGACATCTTACCATTAATTCATGGAAGGCCGTAACTTCAACTTACCACTTGATGATTAAATTTCCCTCCAAGTACGAAAAGTGAGAGGTACAAGGAGATCAAGTAGTGATGCGCAAGTGCTACATTGCCATGCTGAAGATGGACGACCATTTACAAACCATGCGCATAGAAGAACAACGGACGGTGGCAGAGCCAGTAGAGGGGTTGGAAGAGGTGCTCCTTGATGACTTTAGGCCTGAGTGATTGACCAAGATCGGCACTCTTGCTAGCCTACCAGTTCGTCAGGCACTCATAGCATTTCTGAAGGAGAACTAGGACGTCTTCACTTGAAGCCATGAAGACATGCTTGAAATTGATCCTTCAGTCATAGTCCATAAGTTGAATGTATCATCCTCTTTTTCTCCCATCCATCAGAAGAAACGAATGTTCGCGTAAGAGCAGGACAAGGCCATAGCAGAAGAGGTTTGCAAATTACAGGAAGTAGAATTCATACAAGAAGTATACTACCTCGACTGGCTGGCCAACATGATTATGGTAAAAAAGGCTAATGGGAAGTGAAGGATGTGCGTGGACTTCACAGACTTAAACAGGGCATGCCCTAAGGACAACTACCCACTTCCGCGGATTGACATCTTGGTAGATTTAACAACAAGACACAGCTGCTAAGCTTCATGGACGCATTTTCTAGTTACAACCAGATCAAGCTAGACGAAGCTGATTAGGAGAAGACTTCATTTGTCACCAGCCAATGTCTCTTCTGCTACAAAGTAATGCCATTTGGACTCAAGAATGCGAGCACCATGTATCAAAGGTTGATGAACAAGATGTTCGCACATCAAATTAGGAGGAACGTTCAAGTCTACATGGATGACATGTTGGTAAAAAGCCAACAAGAAGACAACCATTTGGAAGACTTCAAGGAAACCTTTGATACCCTTTGTTCTTAAGACATGAAACTAAATCCAAACAAATGCGCATTTGGGGTGATAGTCGGAAAATTATTGGGGTTTATGGAATCCTAGAGTGGTATTGAGGTCAACTCAAACAAGATACGAGCAATAATAGAGATAAAACCACCAACAAACATCAAGAAAGTATAAAGCCTCAACGGCAAAGTAGTCACACTAAACAAGTTCATTTCAAGAGCAACGGGCAAATGCTTGCCCTTCTTCCTCACATTGAAGAAGTTATTTAAGTGGACAGCTGAATGTCAGCAAGCATTTGAAGACCCAAAAGCATACCTATCCTCCCTACCATTACTGAGTCCTTCCAAACTAGGGGAAGAATTGTTCCTCTATCTGGCCATCTCCCTGACTGCTGTCAGCGCAGCTTTAGTTAGAGAAGAAGACGGGGTATAGAAGCTTGTATACTACACTAGTCGGGCGCTTCGAGGCGCAGAAGAGAGGTACCCCTGATGGAGAAGCTCACCTTCATGTTAGTGACTGCAACTCAGAACCTCAAGCCATACTTCCAGGCCCACACTGTGGTTGTCTTGATAGGAAAGCCTCTACGGAGAGCAATGAGTAGCCCTGAAGCCTTTGGACGGATGGCGTTATGGGCAATTGAGTTGGGTGAATTCGGCATTTAGTATCGCCCACGTATGGCCATGAAATGGCAAGTCGTCACTGGCTTCATCGCGGAATTCACCAACATGGAAGACCAAGGGGCAAGAGCACTGTCTCAATGGAGAATCCACATGGATGGGGTCGTCCAACAGATAGGCTGGCGGAGCTGGGACAGTCTTCCATTCTCTAGAAAGGAAGGAGATCGAATGTATGACCCGACTTGATTTTCCTATGACTAATAATGAGGCGGAGTACGAAGCCTTGATAGCAAAAGCCACAAATGTGGTCGTGTATTATGACTCTCAGGTAGTCACAAGTCAAGTAAATGGTGACTATGAGTGCAAGGGCGAGCAGATGAAGAAGTACCTAGAGCAAGCGAAGAATCGAGTAAACGATCTCTAAGCAAAGTTTGTTCAAATCCCAAGGGAGGAGAATGAGCAAGCCGACTGTCTTGCCAAGGCTGCATCAGCAGAACATATGCTCATCCCTAGTCAGGTACTGTCCTTTGTTCAACATTCACCATTAATAGACAATGTCAGTGTGTAGGAGATAGGTTCCAAAAGCAGTTAGACTACATCAATAACCTCCTACTTAAAAGACGGCATGCTATTGGACGACAAGGAAGCCACTAAGAAGTTAAAGGTTCATGCAACACGATTCGTGCTAATGAAAAGCGTCTTGTACAAAAGGGGCTTCTCCCGTCCATACCTGAGGTGTCTTAACTCCGAGGAGACAACTATATCATGAGCGAAATCCACAAAGGAATCTGCAGGAACTATTTAGGAACATGGTCTTTAATGCATAAACTAATTCTGGCAGGATACTATTGGTCTACCATACAGAAGGATGCCCATGCATATGTCAAAGTTTGTGATAAGTGTTAGAGGTTTAGCAACCTCATCAGACAACCAACAGAGGAGCTTACCCTAATGACAGCCCTATCACCTTTCGCTCAATGGGGGTTAGATATTATGGGTCTGTTCCTAACAGTAGTTAAACAGTTGAAATTCCTAGTAATCGGTATAGACTACTTCACTAAGTGGGTAGAAGTCGAAGCCTTGGCCACCATCACAAAGAAAAGTGTGCAAAGCTTTGTATGGAGAAACATCATCTACAGGTACGGTATACCTAGAGTACTGGTCTTAGATAATGGGAAGCAGTTCGACAACGATTCGTTTAGGGATTTTTGCTCTTAGGAATCAAGAATCACTACTTATCACCCGCCCACCCTCAAGCCAATGAACAAGTCGAGGTCATGAACTGATCCTTGCTTAAAATCATCAAGACTCAGCTTGAGGGGGCAAAGGGAATATGATCAGAAGAATTGCTAAGGGTTTTATGGGCTTACAAGACAACGGCAAGGACGCCTACAAGAGAGACTCCGTTTCAACTAGCATATGGAAGCGAGGAGGCCATCTCGGCCGAGGTAGGATTCACAAGCTACAGAGTTGAAAACCATGATGAGAGTAGGAATGATGAGGCTATGCGCCTTCAGCTTGATTTGGTGGACGAAGTCAAGGCAATGGCTAAGCAGAGGTTAGCGCGGTCCCAAGACCTCATGGCCAAGCACTACAACTCCAAAGTCAAACACAGGGACTTCCAAATTGGAGATCTCATCTTAAGGAAGATAACGAGCACCACAAGAGATCCCGCCCAGAGAAAGCTAGGATCTAATTGAGAAGAACCCTACAGGATCGCGTTATGGCAAAGGAGAGGCACCTTACACTTGGAGACGCTAGACAGACAAAAGTTGCATTACCCATGGAACACGAAGCACTTGAAGAAATATTTCTAGTAGACGGCGGCATGAAAAACTGTACTCCTCATTTCCAATTTATTTCCTTTTAGTTAATTTTTACTATCTACAGTACTTTTTAAGCCTGAGTGACAGTTTTTTATTCTTTAAGAACAATTTCTGCATGTTTATTTATCACAATAAGAGGAATTATCCAGATATGTCACGTGTATGTCTACAGAGATAATTTTTAATTCCACAAGTGGACAGGCTCATCCCAAGGGATGATTTACATCTATGAAGTCCACAAGTGGACCGGCTTATCCCAAGGGATGATTCAAATTTATAAAGTCCACAAGTGGACAGGTTCATCCCAAGGGATAATTTAAATCTGTGAAGTCCACAAGCGAACAGGTTCATCCCAATCGATGATTTGAATCTATTAAGTCCACAATGAAGTCCACAAGTGGATAAGCTCATCCTAAATGATGATTCGAATCTATGAAGTCCACAAGTAGACGAGTTCATCCCAAGTGATGATTTAAATTTATGAAGTCCACAAGTGGACGAGTTCATCCCAAGCGATGATTTGAATCAATTAAGTCCTCAATAAGTCCACAAGTGGACGGATTCATCCCAATGGATGATTTAAATCTATGAAATTCACAAGTGGATGAGTTCATCCCAAGGGATGATTTAAATTTGTGAAGTCCACAAGTGGACGGGTTCATCCCAAGCAATGATTTGAATCTATTAAGTCCTCAAGTGGACGGGTCTATCCTAGGGTATGACTTAAGTTTGTGAAGTCCACAAGTGGGGAGGTGTATCCCAAGGGATGATTTGAAATTATTTGCATAAGTGAATAGGTGAATTTGCAAACATATATTGTTAGATATATAATCAAAATACAAGCGATGGATATCAAAATATTATAGAGGCCCGTAAAGTGAAAATGTCTACATGCAAGGACTAGAAAACAGTATGCAATGGTTAAATTAACTAAAATATTGTTCTCCTAAAAGATCTTTACATTCAAAAAAAGGAAAATAATAATTAAATCAAAGTAAAAAATCTACTGCTCATCCACAGGGTTCTCTCTATCCATCTCTTTAGTCGTTTAGTTCCCCTCAAGTGGATGAGCTTCATCTCTGACAAATTTGGCTTGATCTTCACGAGGAGTAGTCTCCCCGTCACCTTGAGAGTCAACAGTGGTGTCATCAGCAAACAACTCATTGGTGCTTTCAGAGTAGACGGGCTGGACTAAAGTTTGGGCTTGTGCATCAATTGAAATATGGGACAAGTCCAGGGCCAGGAAAGAGCACTTGACTTGACGGAAGTAATCATCAAAGCCGTTAGCGAAAGAGCCACTGATCTCCTTTAGGAGGGCGTCGGAGTCACGATATTCTCATATCGCGTCTTCCTTAGCTTGACGGAGCTTATCCTTAGCATCATTGATCTTTCCCTCCTTGTCCTCGAGGACTTTTCTCAGCACCTTCGTCTACTTCTCCAACTCACCCCAGAGTTGCTCCAACACGACAAGCATTTTCTCCTAGATCACCTTCCAAGCCTTTAGCTCCCCCAACTCCACCTCCGTCGCCTTCGCCCTCACATGATCCACCACCTTCTCCTGGGATAGGCAATGGTCCATCAGGCCCTTCATCATAAGCATCCCCTGCAAAAATCATAAACAAGGGTTAGAAAAGTAAGGAGACAACTTGACGAAAAGAAGAAAGGGATGAATGTACGTACCTGTGTAATGCTAAAAAGAACCGTCTCCCCCATAGCCTCAGTTGCATGGTTGCTTAAGTCCTCATAGTCATCATCTTTAATGATGGACGAAAGCTGCTCAAGTGCATATCAAGAATCCACACGAAGGAGGACGGGGTGTTTTTCAGTGATAGAAACCTAACCCGTTATGAGGCCCTTACCCTTCCTTGGACCAGGTAAAGGAGGCAGCTTCTTTGTGTCAAGAATCACCCCGACAGCTAACCTTACCGTAACCTTAGGTTTCTTAGGAAGACGGTTGGTCTTGTCTGACGGTTTGCTCTTCATGGATGAGTTGACCGAACCCGAACCCTTAGGAGGCAGGCTTCCCTCTTACTTCTTCCGCATAGTAGCCTATTGTTTGATAAAAGTCCTCCTCTTGCCTTCTTCCATTCTGCACCAAAATTGGACGAAAAGAAAGAGTTAGGTAAATCACAGTAAATAAAGGAAAAAGTAAAGAATGACGGGCTTACGTTTGCGTGCTTGACTATCGTAGCGACGAGCAACTGCAGTAGGTTCAGGACTGTCATAATACCAATGGTACGTGTCCAAGGTAACAAGCTTTGACGACGTCCTCTCTGCCAATTTAATCTTAAAGATTTTTTCCAGAAAACTCCACTGCTCCAAGGTCACCTCTGGACGGTCTAGAGCTGCAAAAAAAGGATGGTTTGGCCAATAACAATAAATAATAAAAAACAAAATTTATACCAAACGAAGACATTATACCCCAAGTTTTGTCTACAAGCATGTACTCCTGATCGACGGGGTGACACATCCAGTTGGCACCCTGAATGAAGAAGTATCGACTCTTCCAGTTTCTGTTTGAATCAAGGGTGTCACATACTAGCCTAAGTACAAGCTTCCTTGGTAGGAAACTGTACGTACACTTAGATTGGTTGATTTCTAATGGATGGTAGTAGTGGAAGAACTCCTCCACCATCATCTACGCTCCCCATTAGACAAGACTCCATACAAAACTTCCGCACCAAGGAAGACTCTCCAGGCATTCAAAGAAATTTGGGTGACGATCAGCCCCAAGTATTGAAATAGACAGCGGTAAAGAGCACTTGGAAGGAATTTGAGTCCTGCCTTAAACATCTACTCGTACACCCTGACGTCCTCGACACCCTAGTAATGGCACTTTTCGGATTTGAAAGGCAGATGGATAGGGATGCCGACAAGAATCTGGTATCTTTCCCTAAGGGTCTCGAAGTGTTTTACCTTAATGCTAGAGTTGAAGTCATTTACCGTCCATAACGGGAGAAGGATAAACTCCCTAAGGCCATCAGGACCTATGACGGATTGGATGGGAGGATCAACAACGAATACATCTTCACTGTTTGAATCCCCACTTGAACCACCCTCTAATCTGACCATGTCCACGTCTTTATCCTCTTCTACGGAAGGAGAATTGGTAGACAAAACCCTTTCATCATAAGAGGTTCCGGGGTCATCCTGACCTGACGGATACGCCTTATCATAGCCCACTCCTTTGCAGACACATAATTGATCACTCAATGCCTCACTAGACATCTATCACCTACACGTGATGGATAAACCCCTAAGACTCTACAGGTCTACATAGGTGACGGGCATGCAACATTTAAAGTGAATAGTAAAAAAGTTCAACATAAGAAGAAGGATACTTATAGTTAAATGACGCAAAGAAAGCAACGGAGAAGGTAGGGTAGACGGTTGCACCAAGCAACGAAGAAGACGTAGTTGAAAAAGCAAGTAGACAGTAGCGCTTTGGCACTGAAATTTTTTTGTGGAAAGTAAAAATGAAAGGTAAAAACAACATATATATATATAGAAGGAACGACACAAAAGAAGAAGAGACGCTTCGGTCCGAGTGATTAACCACTAAAAACATGCCACGTGCCTCTATTGCTTTAATGGCTCTAGGCTAGCCTATCAATCAGAATGCATTTCCCAAGGGTTGAGTTAGACTATCACTCCACGGGTCCGTCCGGAAAATAAGGCAACAGACCTATAGAGTGAGGGGGTAATTGAAGAGGATAAAATTACGGTAGATGGACTCATTCAATAAAACTTGCCATGAGCGATGGTACTAGGATAATGTATAATCAAAACATAAGAAGAAGACGATGTTTCGTGTCCAAAGAGGATAGACTTTTTCTAATGGACGAATCCCAAGTAGACGGATACAAAGTGGACGGATAACAAAGCCACATGACATCCACATGGCATAAGTGGTCTTCAAGAAACTGCAAATGAAAATGTCTTATACCTCACGATTAACCCTAACCAACAAAATCTCTTTATGGAAAAGATCTTGTAAAATACGTGTATTTATGAGGATCTTCCCTACAAAGAAATATATTTTTCGCTAAGAAACAAAAGTTGGTTCTACCCTAGAAATCAAGGTACGCATAATTTACCCCAGTTCTGGCACTCTAGAGTTGTGAAAGTTCTCTAACTTAACCTTTGGAGAGTATTCGGCCAGTACCACATGGATACTCTCTATAGGTCTTCTTCTTTTTATTACGCAAGTCTTGTTCAAGAAAAGCGCGTTTACTAATGATTATCGGCATCATCAATTGGAAAAAAGGTGGTGATAGCCTTTTTGTCCCTATCACACAAAACCACTAACATTGTTCTCACTCGTCAAGTGGAAGAGCGTCATGAGATGAGACACAAAGACTTTTAAGTAGATGGGACCCATTATCATAAAAACTAAGTAGACTCGTCCCGACAATATTGTTTGCTTCATTCATTGATAATTGAATCCTCTTTTGCCAAATTATTTTTCAAATATAAAAAAAAAAAAAATGAAAAAAACCCCGATGCTTTAATAACACCTCATGCAATACAATAAAAGAGGAGGCAAAGAGATTCTACACGGCCTTATGCAAACAATATGAATTCAATTGTTGTACCACATTACAATATTAATTAATCTTTCCATCAACAAAAATATATTAATTAATCTTTAATTAAGTAACCTTAAACCTTAATGGAGAACATACAGAAAGACATGTAAATGGGTTTTTTTTTTTTTTCTCCATCAATAAAGTGTTCTATCGTTTACCTAAAACAATTTTTTTTAGAAAACCTAAAACAAATTAATTGCCTTGAGCAATAAAAAAAAAAAAAAAGATAATATTTTTTTTCACAAAATCATATTGTTACCAATTTGTGTACGTGAACATTCTATAATAGTCATAATACTACTTGTAGGGACAAGAGGCCCAAGTGCATATTGGGCCTTGGGTTTTGTCCGAGGATGTTCATTGGTCCGAGGACATATAAACAGTAATAAAGATGTCAAACCTAGAGTCCCACAAGCAAGTTGTGATTGAGAAGGCTAAGGAAGGTAGGTCGAGGAGGGGTGTCTCATCAGCTAAGCGAAGCAAAGGTCAGATGGTGCATCTCGTTATCCAGAATGAAGTTCTAGGAGATTCTATTGATGAAGATATTCTTCATGGGAGCACAGAGCAAAGAAACAGCTACAAAATATCTAAGAGAAAGCTGCTACCACCGCATTGAATGCTCTATATCCAACTCTCTAGCCACATTAATGAGGAAGTGATATCGGAACAATAATTTTCAACCTTACAGCTACTCTCAAAGACTTTAGAAAAGGGCTGATAGGATAAGGATTAAAACCATCAAACAAATCTACACATGGAGGGCAGAGATAGAGAATGGGATATAGTATAAAATAGAAAGACATCCCTAAGAGAAAAAAGGGGGGGAGTGATCAAGAGAGGAATTGGTAATCAAACTTGAGAGAGCTATATATAAGAACTGATCCCCTCAAATTGTGCGAGGATGATTTTCTTTCGATTTAATCAATTTATCGTCACTTTCTTGTCATCTGGATCCACTTTACTTGCTGTCTAACTCATTGAAGCCTAGTTTTCCAACCTACTCTCTATAAATTCATTGTATTGGGCTCTTTGGGGCAAAGTTCATCCATTCTTTAGGCTTGGGAACCAAATTGCGTCCCTACAATTGACGCCGTCTGTGGAAACAGAAACTTCTAGTGCTTTATTGAGTTTAACATCTAGTTATGATAGGTTCAAGTCCGCATCAGATAGAGTTTATAGGGTCCCAACGTCAAGATCATTCCCTTAGTCTTGAACGAATGGGGGACCGTGAAGGGAGTATGCACACCATGCATACTGGCAAGAGCTAATCTCAGGGTGGAAGCCATGTCTCTCATGAGGATAGTGCTAAGGCCATGCAGTTGGAGATTGATCGTTTGAAGAGGAAGTTGAGCCACGATCGGCGGAAGCGAATTCCTTCCATTTCTAACCCTTCCTCTAATGATGGTGGGAATAGCAGTTACAGGTCCAGGTCAAGGACTCCCCCTAATGAGTCTTTCTCGTATGAAGAGGACAGCCTTCATGGTCGCAGGAGTAGAAATTTCTCTTGCAGAGGCCTGAGGAATGACACTTTGAGTAGAGCGTTGAACCAGATTTTCAAATCACCTTTCACACATAGAATTGAAGGAAGAAGACTTCCTCAACGATTCACTCAGCCAATATTTACCATGTACAATGACCGAACAGACCCTGTGGAACATGCAAGCCACTTTAACCAAAGGATGGCTATGCACTCTAGAAATGAGGTTTTGATGTGCAAAGTTTTCCCATCCAATTTGGGACCTGTGGCAATGAGATGGGTTGACGGCCTAGGGGCAAGTTTTATTGATTCCTTTAAGGAACTCACCTAGGCGTTTGGGTCTCGCTATATTACATGCAACAAAGCTCCTTGGCCTTTAGATTTACTATTGTCTATGACCATACGAGAGGGGGAAACCCTGAAAATGTACTCAGGCAAATTCTAGGAGATGTTCAATGAGATTGATGGAGATTTTGACAATGTAGCCATAAGGACTTTCAAGGTCAACCTACCTACCGAGCATGATTTAAGATAATCACTGACCAAGAGGCCTGTAAGAAGTGTGTGCCGGCTCATGGACCATATTGACAAGTATAAGCGGGTTGAGGAAGACCAACAGCAAGGCAAGGGGAAAGCAAAGGTTATCCCTCATAAGAGGAGAGATTTTAGGTCGGATAGATACAACAATAACAAACCCTAAAGAGATTTTGTTGGGCAATTTGGGTCTATAGCTCCTCAAGCGGTCAACACGGGGTTCTGAGAATCGGTACATCAAGTCTTGGAGAAGATCAAGAATGAGTCATACTTCAAATGGCCAAACAAGATGGAGGAGACCCCATGAGGTGCAACTAGAGTCTTCATTGTCAGTACCACCAGGAATGAGGGCATACCACCGAGGATTGCAAGACTCTGTGGAATCATTTGGAGCAACTAGTCAGAGATGGAAGATTAAAATAGTTTTTGCATCGGCCCACTAGACAAGGAGACCATGCAAGGTCAAGAGCTCAAGGGAACACTTCTTCAAGGCCTCCTTTAAGGACGAGTAATGTCATCTTTGCTGCTCCTAGGAAGACTGATTCTCGTCCCTCTAGAGTGATGTCTATAGCTCAAACACCTGTCGAGGACTCTAATTCTGAGCCGAAGAGGGCTAAAGTGGATATTTGACCGACGTTGAGTTTTTCAGAAGAGGACAAGCTTGGAACTATAGAGCCACATGATGATACTTTGGTGAAAAAGGTGATGGTAGACTAGGGTAGTGGTGCAGAGATTATGTACCCTGACTTATACAAAGGGTTGAACTTGAAGCCTGAGGACTTGACAGCCTATGATTCACCATTGATAAGTTTTGATGAGAAAGTTGTCATTCCAAGGGGTCAGATTAAACTACCCATGCAAGCAAGTTCAGAGGTGGTGGAGGTGGACTTCATTATGGTGGATGCTTACTCTCCCTACACAGTTATTGTGGCAAGACCCTAGCTTCATGCCCTAGGAGCCGTTTCTCCAACTCTGCATTTGAAGGTGAAATATTCGTCAGGGGATCAGATTGAAGAGCTGGTTGGGAGCCAATCCATGGCTAGGCAATGCATGGCAGCTATAATTATGTATCAGCCTAAAGCTAAATCCTCGGCTTTTGCTAAGGGAGGCTCATAGCAATCAAGGACTCTGATCATACTAAATGAGGTGGTGTTAAAAAATCCCAAGTGTGAGAAGTTAGAGGAAATTGTTATAGATGATGATCCGAAGAAGTTTTTTCAGGTCGGAGCTCAACTGCCTCCTTAGGAGAAGGAGGAGTTGGTCATATTTTTGAAGAAGAATATCAATGTGTTCGTGTGGGATGCTTATAAAGCTCCTAGGGTAGACCCAAACTTCATTTTCCATCACCTAAATGTCAACCTGGCTGTCCTCCTCAAGAAACAACCACCTTGGCGCTCATTTAAAGAGCATTCTGATGTTGTCAGAAAGGAGGTGATCAAGCTTAAGCAGGCTGGGGCTATTAAAAAAGTGTTCTACCCTGAGTGGTTAGCCAATACAATGGTAGTAAAAAAGAAGAATGGGAAATGGCATGTATGTGTTGACTTCACAGATCTGAATAAAGATTGTCCTAAGGATCCCTTCCCTATGCCTCGAATAGATCAATTAGTCGATGCTACTATAGGCCATCCTCGGATGAACTTTCTAGATGCCTTTCAAGGGTATCACCAGATACCTTTGGCTTTGGATGACTAAGAGAGAACAGTTTTTGTTACTCCTATTGGGAATTACCACTACAAAGTGATGCCCTTTGGCTTGAAGAATGCCGGGTCTACTTATCAGAGGATGATGACCAAGATGTTTGAGCCACAGTAAGGAAAGAACAATGAGATTTATATAGATGATATAGTGGTCAAGAGTAAGATAGAGTCCAGGCATGTTGGTGACCTTATGAATATATTTGGGATATTAAGGAAACACAATCTGCGCCTTAATGCTTTTAAGTGCTCTTTTGGTGTTGGTTCAGGAAAATTCTTGGGATACATGGTCACTCACCAAGGAATTGAAGTCAATCCTGACCAGATTAAAGCAATCAACAATTTACAACCACCTAGGAATCCTAAAGAGGTCCAGAAGTTGACGGGAATAATTGCTGCTCTAAACCGATTCATTTCTCGATCGATAAACAAGTGCAGATCTTTCTTCCAATTATTGAACAAATGGAAGGGTTTTGAGTGGACTGAGGAGTGTGTCTTGGCCTTCCAGCAGTTGAAAGAATACCTTTATTGGCCACCTATCATGTCTAAACCCGAGGTGGATGAAGTTTTGTTTGTGTACATTGTTATTGCTTCCCATGCGGTAAGCTTGGTGCTGATACGGGTTGATAATGGTGTGCAAATCATTACAGGAAGCTAAGGTTCGTTACTTACCACTGGAAAAGGCCATTCTGGCAGTGGTGCATGCTACACGTAAGCTTCCTCACTATTTCCAATCTCACACAGTTGTTGTTTTAACTCAACTTATCCTTAAATCACTTCTTCGGAGTGCTAATTACACTGGAAGGATCGCCAAGTGGGGGAAAATTCTAGGGGCTTTTGATATCAATTACATGCCCCACACCTCTATAAGGGGCCAATTCCTTACCGACCTCATGGCTGAATTCGTTGAGCCCTCACTAAAGGAGAATGCTAAGAGGCCGAACGTGGATGAAAAATTAGTTGGCATGATTTTACTGAAGGAACCTCTGTTATGAAAGGTGTACGTTGATAGCGCAGCAAATCAAAGAGGATCTAGAGTGAGGCTAGTTTTGGTATTTCCTGAAGGTATCACTATTGAGAAATCCCTAAGATTAGGATTCTCGACCACCAATAATGAAGCTGAGTATGAGGCTTTACTAGTAGGAATGATTGTGATTAGAAAAATGGGGGGAAAATCAGTGGAGATGTTCTTAGATTTGAGGTTGATTGTAGGCCAGGTGGGAGGAGAGTTGGAAGCCAGAGATCCAAGAATGCAATAGTATTTGAATCAGGCCAGGCATTTGCAATCAGGGTTTGAGTCTTTCACCTTATTGCAAATCCTTAGAAGTAAAAACACCCATGCTGATTCTCTAGCCACTCTCGCAACGTTATCGGCATAGCGCCTACCGCAAGTTATCCTTGTTGAAGACTTGTGTAAACCTACAAAGGTAGAGGAAGAAGTGGTCCGTGTTCATCAGATCAAGGTTGGTCCTAGCTGGATGGACTCCATTGTGTTATTCCTTAAGGAAGATATCTTGCCCGAGAGTAAGTCCAAGGCTGACAAAATACGCAGAAAGACTCCTCGATTTTGGCTATCTGAGGACCAAAAGTTGTACAAGCACTCTTTTTCTACACCATATTTATTGTATATACACCCTGAAGCAGTTGAAATACTCCTAGAAGAGTTACATGAAGAGATTTGTGAAAGCCACATAGGAGGCAGGTCTTTGTCTCATAGGGCACTCAATCAAGGGTATTGGTAGCCAAATATGCAGAGGGAGGCACAAGAATATGTGAAGAAATGCAACCAATGGTAGAGATTTGCCCCAAACATTCATCAATCGGGGGATGTCCTTAATCCTCTATCCAGCCTTTAGCCTTTTGCTCAATGGGGTTTGGATATTGTAGTGCCTTTCCCTAAGGCAGTAGGGAATAAAGTATGGCTACTGGTTGGGATGGATTACTTCACCAAGTGGGTTGACCACTTGCAAATATCAGGGATACGGATGCAAGGAGATTTTTCTAGAAAATTATTGTCACTTGGTTTGGATTCCCTCGTACACTCGTCTCAGATAACGGTCTTCAATTTGATAGTAAGGCCTTCAAAAGGTATTGTTTTGACTAGGGCATTAAGAATAGGTATTCCACCCCGGCTTATCCACAGGGGAATGGACAGGCTGAGGTTATCAACAAGGTCATAGTGAGTAGACTCAAGAAGAGGCTGGATAATGCAAAGGGAAAATAGGCGAAAGAGTTTCCACACTTTCTATGGACGTATCGTACTACGCCTCAGAGGTCCACTGGGGAAACCTTTTTTTTTTATGACTTATGAGGCCGAGGCTATAATTCCTCTCGAGACCGGTTTCCCAACATTGAGGACGAACTCTTTCACTCCAAGCAACAATGATGGCTTGTTAGAAATGAGCTTAGACTTGATTGAAGAAATGAGAGAAAATGCAATGGTTCAGCTAGCATACTATCAATACAAGCTCAAACAAGGTATGATTCAAATGTGAAGTTGAGGCCACTCACGCCTGGAGACTTAGTATTAAAAAAGGTTTTGGGTACTATCAAGAACTCATCTTAAGGAAAGTTGAGACCCAATGGGGAAGGACCATATCGCATTACTTCGATGGTTGGAATAGGGGTTTATTATCTTGAGGACCTAGATGAAAATGTTGTACCACGTCCTTAGAATGTAAATAACCTACGGAGGTATTATTATTAATGAAAGTCTCTTCTATCAAATTTTTGCTTATTATATTATGCGTTGCATGTCTTACTCATTTGGATATCAAATAGAACTTTGGTCATGCCTAGCTCCTCGGATCACATACCTTGGGTAAATGATATTTTTCATTATGTTTCTAAGTGTTAAACAGAACCTTAGTTATGTTTGGTCCCTTGGACTATCTACTTTGGGTAAATTGATACTTTATGACATTTCCTTAAGTATCAAATAGAATCTTGGTCATATCTGACTCCTCGGACCACATACCTTGAGTAAATTGATATTTTTCATATTTTTTTAAGTGTTAAACAGAACATTTGTTATATCTGGTCCCTCGGACCATCTACTTTGGGTAAATTGATACTTTATGACATTTCCCTAAGTATCAAACAAAACGTTGGTTATATCTGGCTCCTCGGACCACATACCTTGGGTAAATTGATATCTTTTAATCATTTTTCTAAGCATTAAACAGAACTTTAGTTGTGCAAGATTCCTCAGTCCATTTACTTCGGGTAAATTAATACTTCACTTTATCTTATCTAAGTAACAAATAGGACATCGGTCATGCTTGGCTTCTCGAACCACATACCTTGGGTAAATTAATATTTTTCAATATTTTTTCTAAGTGTCAAATAGCATATTAGTTTTGCATGGTTCCTCGGACCATCTGTTTTAGGTAAATTAGTACTTTCCATTATTTATATATGTTAGTGACTTAACTTAAAACATTTGTAAGTATGTCAAACATATTTGTTATTTGGTCAATGTCTGATTATTTCCTCAAGGTCATTAAGCTTACTAGAAATGATGTGGATGAATGCTCTGTTGTGATGTATGGTTTTTGAAGTTAAAGATGTGTTTTTATAATGTTGCGGACTTAGTAGTTTTAATCTGTTCTGTTGATTAATTAGGAAGATGTGGTAACTGTATCACCACTTATGCAGATAACCAATTGGGGTCATATTTCATTGTCATACTAAGTAAAACGGAAACTATGCAAGGTGAAGGCACAAGTACCACAATTATGAAGGAAATATATATCTTTCATTAAACTATGCCTTAGAAAAGGGCAGTTTACCTACAAAAGATCTACTTATATTAAAAACAAAAAAAAAAAAAGAACAGAGAAAGATAAAAAGTGAAAAATCCTAAGTTATGCCTTGGTCGGAGGAGGAGGATCTTCCTTGCTGCTTGGTTGGGAAACAGGAGGGTCTGTGGCCTTGGGGACAGCTTCCTTTGATTTGGTGTCAGCCCCCTTTGTCTTAACAACAACTTTCTTGGCCTCAAGAGCGGCATCCTTAGGTTTCAAGGTAGGCTCCGAGCCCTTAGTCTCTGGCAGAAGTTTGACCTCTTTATCCTTACTCTTATCCTTAGGCATCTCTGCCCTGAGCCTGAGTCACTGGCTTGGTCAGATCCTTTGGACACTTCGGCGGGAGGAAGAGAGACTTGAAGGAGGGGGGCTGCTCATATTTGGTTGGCACGGAGACCACAAGAGGTGGAAAAGCCGCAGGAGCTACGCGGATATCCGAAGGGTAGTAGGTATTCTTAGGTTTCCTCCACTCCGAGTTAGCAGGGACCCCCGCTAAATTAAGGGCCTCTACCCACACCTCTGCAAACCTCTGCTAGCTCATCTGCCAAATGGATCTCGGTCTCATTCATCCCCCAGTTATAAGCTGCCAGCTCTAAGGCCTCCGCCGCTTCCCTGGCCGCCTTACCCACTTCCTTGGCCTTTGCTAGCTCCTGTTTTAGATCCTCGGCTTCCTTCTTGAACGTGGCCAACTGGATTTCAGTGTAGTAGAGTTTCTTGTGTTGTTCCTATCCCTCTCCTCAACCAATAACTTTGAGGAGAGCTCCTAGACCTTCTGCTCAAAAGCACCCAAAGCCTTGGAGGTCTCGATGCACATATTGGCTTCAGCCTTGGCCTCGGCCTTGTTCCAAGCATCATTTACCCATTCCTCGATCGCAAAGACCTCCTAGATGGCTTGCACAGAGACGACGAATAATTGTGTTACTGGATATAAAAAAAAATAAAAATAAAAAAAGGGGAAAAGAGCAACCCAAGGTCAGAAAAAAATGGATACAGACTTACCAAAGCTAAGTCCTTCTTCAGGGATAAAAAGAGGTTGGGCTGCCTTATTTTTCTTAAGGCCTCCATATCCTTGGGCAGTAAAAGGGGTTGCTCCAGGGCCTCGGCCAAGTAGAAAGCATGCCCTTTTTGAAACTCCCTAATAAAAGAGCTTTTGGGAATAGCCTTCCCATCCAATTCCAGCCGGGGCTCCCATGTGGGGTTTAAAGGGCATACCTCGGCTATAAGGTGGTCTCCTCTACTCTTGACCGAGGAGGCCCTTTCTTTGCCCTTGGCCATTTTTTGTTGCTTGGGATCCTTCTAAGGGACCACCTCCCCTTCCTCAAAAACATCTTTGTCCTTCTTCTTCTTTAGGGGAGGGACAATGAACGGGTTGACCACAGGGGTGGGAGGAATGGGAGCAAATGGGGGTTGTGACCCTAAAGCACCTTTGATTGCTAGTTCTTTATTCTTGTCAGCAAGCAACGTACATAGGCACCTCCTTTGCAAAGACATCTCTTCCTCCTCTTTGGAGTTGTCTTCCACGCGGGCAACTATACGCTTAGGGGAGTGAGCTACTGAGGATCTGTCAAGCTCACCCTCAGAGTCCAAAATCTCAATAGGATCTCCTCCCACCTGCTCTTCTTCCTCAAGTTGGAACTAGTCTATTTCCTCCTCAAGTGATAGGCGTGAATAAGCGGTATCTTCCATCGGAGCCGTTGTTTTAGGGAGAGCACATTGAGAAGGCAACTCAACTGGCACCATGTCTTCGCGGACAAGGAACTCGGGTACTGAGATGTCTATCCTACGCAGCCGAGGATCACCTGCCCTAATTGCATTGCCCACTTCTTGGAAAATGTCCGATAATGGCACGAAGCCTAGGATGAGGTAAACCACTCTCTACTACTTATCCTCGCTCACAAACAACTCAGACCTTAAGACCCTATTGAGGTCCACGATGTTGACCAAACTGAGATGGGGCGCTACGTGCCTTTTATCTGCAAAAATGGCCGAGGAGGTAAATCACGGTTAGAAAAATAAAATCCATCATAAAAAAGAAATGAAATATTAAGGGGAACAGCAGTAAAACTAGAGAACTAAATCTTATGTCAAGGGACCTAATCCTAGGGCACCTCACCTAGCTCTCCCTCCCAAGTTGGGCAGTGAAGACCGTTGTGCCATTCTCCAGAGGCGATCAGGTAGTCGTTTTTCATGCCCTTGTTGGACTTGGGAAGACACGATTCAAGCCTAACAATAGAGGACCTAGACTTAAGGTAATACCCTGAGTCAGTAAGTGAATGACACTCACACATATGGACAACATCGTGTCAAGTGAGTCTCAAACCCATTTACACATTGAGAGCATCAACACTACCTAAGACTCTAAATAGGTTAGGAGCACATTGGTGAGGACACAGCCTATGGTTAATTAAGTAGTCTCTAGTTACCTTACCCATATAAAGCGTCATTCCTCCTTCTATGAAGGCAATCATAGGAATGACAACCTCCCCTTCGTTTCTATCTGTAACCACCTGATCTGGAGCATAATACCGCAGGGCAACTCCCTGTAGAATGTGATATTTAGCCCTAAACCCCTCCATACCAGTGGAAGAATCTACAAGGTGCTTGAATCTACCAATCTAAACAATCTAAAAGTAAATGAAGGAAATGTTTTTGAAAGAGAACTAAAGGTTAGAAGGCCGAGGAGATCAGCCGAGGAGAAAAGTATCTAAAGAAGAAAGAACTTATGAGAATAAGCACGTGTGTTATTGCCTGAATTTCTTAAAGGTTCAAAATTTGTTTTTAGACTTGGAAAATTTCGGAACTTAGGAAGCCTTGAAGATCTGAGAGCTCGGAATTTCTGGAGAGCTCGAGGATTTGTAAAATAGGAAAATATGATTCCTCCCAAGCACCTTATATAGGGGGTAGAACTGGGTGGGAGTTATCCCGCGCAAAATTTGAGGGAAAACGTTAATCGTAGGACCTTCATCTCCCTGTAGGACGTGGGGAACAGAGCGCCGCCTAGAGCATCTAATGAGATGTTTAGGACTCCGAAGCGTCAAGAATAGTGACAAGACACGCGAAGCGACATTCTCACGTGTGGAGGTTAAGGAAACGTGTGAAAGCAACTATCCAGAGTCAAAACCCCGTTTTTCTCCTCAGATAAGAAAGGAAAAAAAATGGGAGTTCTGAGGGGCTATTGTAGGGACAAGAGGCCTAAGAATGCATATTGGGCCTTGGGCCTTAGGCTTTGTCCGAGGATGTTCATTGGTTCGAGGACATATAAACAGTAATGAAGATGTCAAACCTAGAGGTCCATGAGCGAGTTGTGACTGAGAAGGCTAAGAAAGGTAGGTTGAGGAGGGATGTCTCCTCGGCTAAGCGAAGCAAAGGTCAAATGGTGTGTCTCGTTATCCGGAATGACTTTATAGGAGATTCTATTGATTAGGATATGTTTCATGGGAGCATAGAGCAAAGAAACAGCTACGAAATATCTAAGAGAAAGCTGCTACCACTGCATTGAATGCTCTGTATCCAACTCCCTGGCCGCATTAATGAGGAAGTGATATCTGAATAGTGATTTTCAGCCTTACAGCTGCTCCCAAAGACTTTGAAAAATGGCTGATGGGACAAGGATCAAGACCATTAAACAAATCTACACGTAGAAGGCAGAGATGGAGAATGGGATATCGTATAAAATAGAAAGATGTCCTTAAGAGAAAAAGGGGGGGGGGGGGGGGGAGTGATCAAGAGAGGAATTGGTAATCAAACTTGAGAAAGATATATATAAGAACTAATCCCCTCGGATTGTGCAAGGATGATTTTCTTTCGATTTAATCAGTTTATCTTCACTTTCTTGTCATCTGGATCCACTTTACTTGTTTTCTAACTCATTAAAGCCCAGTTTTCCAACCCACTATCTACAAATTCATTGTATTGGGCTCTTTGAGCCAAAGTTCATCCATCCTTTGGGCTTGGGAACCAAATTGAGTCCCTACACTACCAATAGTCTTGTATACCTTTTAAGATTTCCAATAAAATGCCTCAAGTTCAAATCTTCCTCCCCATTATAACAATCAAATTTATAATAATAATAACAATAATAATAATAATAATAATAATAATAATAATAATAATAATAATAATAATAATAATAATAATAATAATAAATGACAATACAATAATATGGCATGTTTGAATTTTGATTGGTTAATATTGCACCAAGGTTTATTTTGGATACCTAGCAAATATTTCTTATTATACTCTCACATAATCCTTCTTGCTATATATGTGGGAGGAGGTAGGACAGAAAACTTTTTTTTTTTGGTTGCATTGTTAGGATTTGAGTTTGTAGTGTTGGCAAACCATAACAAAAAGTAAGTCTTGTTGAGTTAGAATGTATACTTTCATGTCCAAGACAAAGAATTAAGTTTAGGATAAAGAAAGATGCAATCTTCCATGTTTGATTGATGCTTGATTGATATTCGATTTTCTCGATCGATCGAGAGCTAAGGATCAACAAAAATCAACAAACATAAAAAAGCCCATAACTTGTCTATTTCAAGCCCAAATCATGATATGTTTGTTACAGTATTTAGAAGACATTATAAGGTAACCCTAGGTGGGGTTTTTAGAGAGAGAGAAGAGTACTTCTTATGCATCCTATTGTATATTTAAGGTTTCTGTACTTAAAGCTCTCTCAAATCTTGTACCAAAAATATTCTTTTAAGAAACTCAAGATCCAGAGTTGTAGAAGTTGCTGCCACATTCAAGTCAACAAGGGTGCTAGAGATCTAAACCTTCAAGGATGGTCTTGGAGTCATAGACTGGAGGTTTGTGTGATTCAAAGCTTCAGTATCAAGTGTACTAAATTGCAAAGTGTGAATTGGAGGTTCATGTTGGAGTAGGTCCACATCAAAGAAGTTTGAAAGTTTCAAAATTAGGTTTTATAATCATAGTTAAGTTTATTACAAATCTGACAGGCCACAAACGCGTTGACCCTTTATGATAAATTAGATTGATTAATTACCCTAGTTATTAATTAATCAAATTAACATGCAATATCACGTGGTAGCACAAACAAATCACCAAAACTAAGTTATGCAGCGGAAAATAAATGACACGGTGATTTGTTTACGAATAGGGAAAACCTTACGGCAAAAACCTCACTGGGTGATTTAAGGTCACGACTCTCGAAACTCCACTATTATCACAGCAAGCGATTACAAGCAAGGAATCCCAAGTACCTTACCAACCTACAGTTGAACCCTTACCCCAATACCCAATTGGACTTGCTCTGTAGTGACAGTTTCTCTTTTCAATGCACGGCTCCCAAGTACGTGACTAACCAGATGCGCAGATCCCAGTATGCAACTTCAAACACCAACTGGAGAGAGAGAGTTGTTGGCTGCAAAGTTCTTCAAATCATCAGAGATGAACTAGAGCACAAACTTTGTCTTTCAAATCACAAATTGCATGAATAAGAAGTTCTCAATACTTGTGCAACTTGCATCATCTTTTACGGCCCTTAAAACAATCATTTTATATGTCTAGGGTTAGGAGAAAAGAAGTCCCAAAGACACATTCACGGATTGGACTTGAAACAGAACTGAGAATCTGTTTTCTTTAATTCTCAACAGATGGAGGTGTCGAGGATTTGTCGAGAAGCTGTCGAGGCTCGGGGCAAAACAGCTTCTTAAAGCTCGATAGATGCATGTGGCGAGGTAGGTGTCGAGCTTTAGTAACTTGCACTTTCTTGCTTGTTTCTTGGACAGACTTTGATGACTTCAACACTGAATCTTGAAACACTGTTTCTTGAAGTGTTAAACACATCCTAGATCTACCCAATTACAAGTAAAGTACGTTTTGTCTAAGGATAAGCCAATTACATAAAATAGAGACATATGTTCACAAACTTGAACTACATATGTCCTAACAAAATCAATACTTTTTACTGTAAACTCCTATTTGATATAGTAGATTATTCTTCTTGGAATATTTCTCCCCAGGTTTTTTTTACCTTGAAACTGATTTGTTTAATTGTTTTCCTAAGTCATCATATTTGTGACTTATTTACTTTTTCACTACATGATATAAATGATGAATGTTTAATTGACTTAAGTATCAACTTGATAATAAAATTAGCTTAAACATTGTGTGTTTAAGAGTCTAATAACTAACTCTAATTTACAACTACAAAAGTTAAGTCATTTTGTAACTGTACTCTAGTTATATAATGTATTATAACCCGATTTAAAACACTAATATTACTGAATTCGTGTGTGTTCTAATAAGTATTACTGTTTACTCAAAAAAAAAAAAACTAACATTCATAGTACTAAGGTTTTGTTGCAATTCAAACCATTTAATATATTAACCATTTTTTTTTATAAATTTTCATATATATGAAAATAATGAAGTTACTACTAATTTTACAACAAAAACTTATAAAATTGTTTCTTAAAAAAACTTATAAAGTTTTGTGGCAATCAATGTGATTGGTGCTATATCAATAACATAATATAAATTTCTTAATTATTTTTGTTTTGCATTCAAAAGTTGACACGTTCCTTTTTAAGATTTGCGTAGTAAAATTTCAATATCCATTATGTCATTAAATATAAATAAAGATATAAATAACGTAAAAATTGTAATTTATCTACCATGCATGCTTTATATAGATTTGTATCAACCGTTTAAATCTGCTAATAATAAAAACTATTAAATACATTTTTTTTTTAAAAACTGTGGCTCCATCAACTTTAATAGGTTGACATTCTATCATAATATATAAGTCTATATAACCACCGCTCTCCCTTGGTGCGATAGTCACTCTTGTTTGTAGGATATGGATGGTAAGAACCAGGGTTCAAGTCTCCACAAGGACGGAACCAGGATTCAAACTTAGGGAGGCCAAAGTTCTTTGTTTTTAGATTTAAAAAAATTAGTATATTAATACTAGAGGATGGTAAAGTTGCATTATTAGCATTAATTTATTAATTATTATTTGTATTTTTTTCTTTTGAAAAAAATTAATAATAGGATTTTATAATTAAGAGTTTTGCAAGTCAATTGACCCGTCTTAATATTTTCAAAATCTAACTAATGTGTGGATGAAGCGATCAATATGTAGCATAGGAGATGTCTCTATGGCTATGAGGGTAGAGTCATTTGAAAGAGGCATAAAGCTCTCAAGCAAGAGGGAGAAATTAGGTAAATGTTATTGGGTTTTTGTAATTTTTTTTACTAGGATTTGTAATTAATTTGTTGTTATTGTTTTTGCTTAGATAGGATTTATGATTTGTCCAAAGATTTTTCTTATTATCTGTATACATGCATTTTTTTTAAAAAAAATAAATTTTGCTTGTTATCTATTTGTTGAATTTCTTGAATTAATCTGTAAACTTTTTGGGGAGAGGGGCCAAGAATGTAAATTTAACTGCCAGAATAAAAACTCTTTTTGCTAATACACATACTAATATTTTTTTTTTAAAGGTTGGGGGGGGGGGGGCATGGCCCCCCTCTGCCCATGAATAGTTCTGTCTCTGAGTCTCCAGGAGGAAACTTTACACACATATACACTTAGATTAGGGTAGAATAAAAATTTTATCTTGTACCAAGATAAATAAATAAATCAGTGTATATATGATTTTTGTTGTTGTCAATAAATTCCATACTTACACTTTCTCATAAAGGAGTGGAAAACTCTTTGTGACCATCTCTTCTTCATGGTTGCACTTTCTCATAAAGGATCTGAATGACTCTTTGTGACAATCTCCTCATCAATATTGCACTTCCTCAAAAAGTTTTTGAAAGACTCTTTGTGATAAATGCAATCTTTCAAGAGTGAAAAGGACGTTGTATCAACAAAAAAAAAAAAAGAGTGAGAAGGGCGTGGGAATTTAAGGTGATGTTTGCTTCGTATTAAATGTATATTCATTTTTCACTTTTTTTTTTTTTTTGGGTACTTATTTTCTCTTTCTCAAATTTTGTACTTATTTTTTCTTTCTAACTCATTTTACGTTTGGCACAAATTTTGCTTGTCTATTGTTTTTTTCCCACTTTTCAAGTAAAAAATCAACATAAACTTTGAGTTTTTTTTTATATTACAAAAATGCTACTATATTCATTTTCAGTGAAAAAGAAAAAGACAAGAAGGTGTATTCATTTTAGTGAAAATGAAAAACACACAAACTTTGCATATTTTTCTTTCTTAATATATACTTATCAAAAAAAAATCCTTAGTTACAATAGGTGCACATCCATCAATTTTAGAGTTTATTCCATAAAATTAAAAATAAAATAAGAAGAAAAGAAAGAAGGAACTCTAATAGAGCATCACTCCATCAGAGTTTTTATTATTGTACATAAAAATGGTGTGGCTGAGGCACTTTAATAGGATGCCACTCTATCATTTATATATATATATATATATATATATATATACTGTGACATCAGGGTTCTATAATTTTGTTTTTGGTTGGATGTGAAGAATTTGGAGGTGATCATCTCCCAACCAGATACCATCGTTTTGGGATGTCATGTTAGTCATCGGAATCTTTTGACGAATCAGATATTATCTTCTGGATCAATCGGGTAATCTCTTCCTCAGACATAATGTCAGCTGTGCTCTGCCTCTGAGATTGAGCATAGGTCTCAAAGAATTCCTTGTTTTCTTTCTCCAGCTCATTCCACACTGCAATTAAATTTATGCATGGCTTAACGTTACCATTGTTCTCGTACAATAATCCTCCCTTTTCTGTGTGTGAAACTTTTTTTTTTTCTTAAAGTGTGTTTCGAAAATCTCTTCCCTCTTGTGTTTTTTGTATAAAAAAGAAAAAAAAAATTGGACATAAATTTCTATAATGGTCCCCTTAAATTTTTACTAAAGGTTTATTTGAGAACAGTTTATTTAGCAGAAACTGAAAATTTTTTGCTAAAAGTAATGTAGATAAAGCTAAAAGTTAGTTGAAATAGTACAGTAAAATTTATGAATAGTAACAAAAAGTGTAATGAAACTCATGAATAGTAGTAAAAATAAGCTAAATAGTAAAAGAAGCTCTCTAGTATAAGCCTATCCCAAACACAACCTAAAAACACGTAATGCAATTATATACTTGATTAATGCATTTTTCGTTCTTTAAAATTATTCTTTTATCATATATATCTCAGTAAATTAAAGTATATTTAATGGACATCACATGTAATATAATTATATTTTATTTCTATTAAATTGACTTGTATTTTTTAGACATGTCAAGACTTAATATTTTTTTGGTTGCAAAGATGTAAACACTTATTCGATGTAAATATTTTTGTTTACATAAAAAAATATCATATGTTAAATCAAAATTAAAAACATTTTATGTATAAGCTATAAATATATGTGTGTGTGTGTTATTTTTTGGATTTCATTTTTTTTTATATTTAACTTGGCCTCCTAAAAAATTTTCAGGCTCCGCTACTGTCTATTAGTACATAATTTAGTCTGTAACAAACAAACTAAGCTACCCTAGTCTATTTGTGAGATAAGCTTAATCAAGCCAAAGCCACATGCTATTTTACAAAAGATAATGCTAAAGCCATGGGTTATTTTACAAGTTGTTGTTATATTAAGGGCCTGTTTGGTTGGTTAGTTTGAGTAATGTTGTTTGAGTATTTTTTATATACGAGTATGTAAAAAAATGTGTTGAAATGTGTGTAAAATTGTTTAAAATGTGTGAAACTATGTTAGAACTTAGTTACCAAACATTCCTTAAATGATTATTGATAAGTGAAAATATAATATTAGTGGTAAACTAAACTCTAATGAAAATCAATAAAAATTTGTTACATCAACAGTCTGCTTATATACAGCATTATTCTTTATATAACCAAACCAGAGGAAAGTGCTATATATCTACTGGTATAGTGCATCCTGTTTGAGAATCTTGTCAAAGTTTCAAGCCATCCTCAAGCATTTATTACTCAACTAATAAGGTTTTTCCTTTTACAGATCTCTCTCTTTTGTGTGTCTATGTGTCTATGAGTGAGTTTGCATGTGTTCTTTGCGAGCTTGCGATGACCATACGTCTTCTATTCGAGCGCAAGAAATCATTAAGAGAGAGTTAAGGGAAACAAACCAGTGGAGGTGATGACAGGGTCGACATTTGCATGTTTTGAAAGGGCTTCCATGCACTCTTCTTTAGTCATGTGGAAAGTCAGACAAGTCTCTATCAGGTGATGTACCTATAAAAAGTAGCTCCGATCATTAACCAAATGCAAAAACAAAACTGAATTAACATACGTATGAGAGGCAGAGAAGAGCCCCCCTTGATATCCTATAACATGTACGTCGTAAACGTAGTCCCATGTGTATATATATGTAGTAAGAAAAGAAAAAACAAGCTCTATCTCAGTACGTACCAGGTGTATGTATGAGGCTGCAGAAGAGTCCCCCATGTAGCGAGTGAAAGAATTATTCGTGCAATAAGATGAGTATTTCAGCTGATGTGGAGAACTGTATATATGGAACTATAACAAGGTGGAAGGGTTCAGTAGTCAGTAGAGTGGAGCTAGCTAGGTATCACATGTGGGAGATAGATAATAATTGGTTGTGATGAGCTTAGAGAGAAGACTTTTGTTTCGTACGATGTTATCTGGCATCGTTCCTTGACACGTTACCCGGCCAGAAACTCTCCAATAAAACAAACCCAAACCCTACGTTTGGTCGGTTCAACTTCAAAGTGACGACCCAATGACAACGACATTTTTATAATTATGTCTCATGTCTATATAGTTTAAGGGTTTGATTCATATATGTCCTTAAAATATATATATATATATATTTTTTTTTTAATTATCTATTTTAGAAAAGTTTTATGAAAAATTAAAAAAATTGTCAAAATAGTTAATTAATGTTTGTCTTAGAGCATATGTTAGTAAAACTTATAGTTTAATTAACTCTCTCTCAGTCTCGCCTCTCTTCCACTGGCTGCCTATCTAATATTAAAAATAAATACAGAAAACTTGTCATTGAAGTAATTTAACTATTAATTAAAATAATTTTACATGTTTTAATTGAATAAAAATTATTTGTCACATGTTAAATGTTTTTATTTACACTTCATCAATCAAAGCTTGACCATGTCTCTTGTTATTTTCATATAGAGTGATTAAAAAATAATAAATTGAAAAAAAAAATCATATGAATGATATACTCCAATTGGTAGAATATAAAGTGGTGGGTCATACGATGTCCCATGAAAGATTTATGGCATGTTTTGATTGAGGGAAGAATGAGGGAAAGTGGAGCAAAATTTGTCAAAAATTAGACTAATTTCCTACTAATTCTACTCTACTCTTCTTCACTCCCCCTCCCCCTCCCACCCTCAATCCAAAAGGACCCTTAAGTATTTGGTTTAATTAATGTAACAGCTCCACTCCAACTGTAAATGATTAGTGGGAGAAGCAATCCTGAAGTCTCTCATTGCTTGGAGAAGCACATGAGAATGTGCTTATAAAGAGTGTTCTCCCTTCAATGTGTAAAAGTCTTTTCTCCACATCTCTATAATTCTAACATTTTTTTCAACAAAATTTTCTTATTTGAAATTAGTTACCCTAAAATTTCAAATTTTCAAAGAAAGCATTACAAAAATTAATTTTGTGAAATTTGAGCCTTTACCAATGATTTTGACATATGATGGCACAAAGATTGATATATAGGTTTAAGAACAAGGTGTAACTCTCATATAGATAGAGAAATTTGGGCTTTATTGAATTTTGAGAGCTGTGTGTTGTCGTTAGAATCTTTCTCATTAACAAAGCCTTTTGCCTTTGTATTCATTTGCAAAATCCTGTTCAATTCCATCCAAGCTTGATTTTGTTTGAATTTTCTTGGAAGAAGAAGAAGCTAGCGGTTTACCAGCCACTACATCTAGGGGTTCCACCAAATCATTAAACCTAATGGTTGTTTGCTCTTTATGATTTACTAGCCACTAGATCGATGAAGAATCTCTCCAACATATTGTTATGACCTAAATGTTGGATAAATTATTTGAATTTAGTTTAGTGATAGAATAAATCTTCCTAAATAGATTAGTATTAATTTATATCTATATTTAATTTAAGAGAAATGATATGTTTTAGGATAGGATTAGTACCTATATTTTAGGATTTGTTGATGAGATTATTTCATCATTGGCTATTTATGTACATAAAATGCATAAATGAGAGTTAAGCAGAAAAATAACCAAAAATTTTTATGTCCTCTTTCAAGTTCAGGAGATTGATCATCTCAAATTATCTACACTATTAATTTATTTCTAAATTCACAACATTTGGTATCAAAGCCAACAGATCCATCTAGTTATAAATGATAATAAAAATTTGCTGCCTTTCTCATTCTAGCAAACCACAGAAAATCCACCCTCTAAATCACCATCTACCAAAAGACTATCGCCTTCCTTATCTAGCCACCATTCATAACCCCCACCCCCGGCCAAAAAAAAAAATTCCGCATCATGTTTGGGTATCCATAGCACAATCAACCACCACTTATGAACAAGCCTTCAAGGATCTAAGGCATGCTTTTCAAAACTTGTGTGCAACAGTAGATCGATTGGGCATCCGAATTGAATCATTGCAATATGTCAAAAGAACAACCAACGACTTTGAAGGTAGTGCTTTACAAATTCAAGCCAATACTATGGACTCATCAAATTTTTCAATGGAAGTATCGATGCCAACAACAAGTGTTGCTTCGGACTTAGTTCAACAAAAACCTACTAAGGAACATGAACAAGAGAATTGGGTTCCATAAGAAAGTTATTCATTAGATGGCGCACATGCTAAAAAGTTTGAGTTTGATAATTGTTTTTATGACCAGTGATTCACCGGCCTCTTCATCCAGGGATCCCACCTTATTCTCAAACCTGGTGGCTCTGTTGATTAGCACTCATGTAGGCTCATCTTGCATTCAAATTAAGGGGTCCTGGGCAGATTCCTTTTTTTTTTTTTTTTAACAAAAAATGGGAAAAGGAGAATTTTAATCTATATTCTTCTCATTGAGACATTTGGTCGATGCCAAATTAGGAGTTTTTTTTCAAATATCTCCCTTGCACTCTTTTTTTTATTTATTTGAGAAACTCTCCCTTGCACTCTTGATTTGAACATTTAAGCCACAAAATTTTATATTTGGGACAAAGCAAACTTTTGTTAACAATTTCTTTCAAAGCCTAATGGATGGTTCATGTCATTGCTATTATTCCAACATGGATCAGTTTCGCACCAAGAAAAGACTAACTTTGAAGAAGGAACCAAAGTCTGTTTAATTTGAACTGGATGATCTCAGCTTTAATTACTCGGGTAATTAATTGTGTTGCCCAATGTTTTGAAGGTAAGCAGCTTCACAATTCTTGGATGAAGACCTCAGGTTGATGGAGAGGATGCATGCACCAGTGTGCGACAAGGCTTCAATTATTCAGGGCAGCATAATGATTTTGTATCATATAGGCCCACCCAGAATGGTTGGTGATGGTTTAAGTTGCTTGTATTAGTTAGATAGTTATGGATGTAGAGATCAGATTCATGCTGATTTTACTTTAGCCACACGGCTTAAATGTCCTAAATATAGGTGTAAAAGTACCCAAAAGAATTGTCATACATTATTAAATTTTACAACAAATAATCAATTTGAGTAGAACTTTTATAAATTTTTAATAATATATTTGTAATCTTACTCTCATAGACGATTACTACTTTTTTTTTTAAAGCTTATAGTAAGTTCCTTAAAAGACTTTTTTTTTCATGTTTTTTCAAGAGGCAAAATTCCTTAAAGTTTGACAAATTTTAGGAGGAATGCCAAAAGTCTTGTAAATATTAGTAAATAAAGAAGGTATTAGTAAATATATATTTATGGTAGTATCCATCCAAAACAAATGTAACATCGTTTGAAAATGCAATCAAACATTTTACTTCAAACCCTTTTTAAAAAGAAAATTGGCTGATATATATATATATATATATATATATATATATGATCTCTAAGGGAGGTCCCCCCTTCAATGTCCACACTCAAAACTTTGAACAAAAGCTAAAATGAATTAGTAATTGACATCCTTGTCTTCTATCAAGAGGATTTGAGGGACCTTTTATTCTCCAATAACAGGGCGACAGCACAAGTTATTCATCATAGAAGATTTGAAGGACCATTTATTCACCAATGATAAGTCGACATCACAAGCTATTCTCCAATCATAGGGCGACAGCACAAACTATTCTCCAATCGTAGGGCGACAGCACAACCTAATTCTCCAATGATAGGGCGACAGCACAAGAAGCCAGCTAGTTTTGCAAAATAAGCTGCTGACCCTCCATAAAATCTTGTAATGGAGGGGTTTCCAATCGAGTACAGCTTTTGTTTTCCTTACTCTTGATTTTATTTGGCAGTGTGTCCGATGTTAACCAATCGTGGCTTTTTTTGAACAATAAGGTAGCGTTTGGATTGCGTCCACGTTTAGACGTTTTGCATTTCAGCTTTTTTTTTTTTACCAGCATCTGGTGCATTATTCATGGGGCATGAACAATATATCAAAGCATATGAACAGTATTTTTTAGTATGAACAGTTCCGAAAATTATTTTTTAATTATTTTCAGTTTTCAGTAAAATAAGCAGTATCCAAACGCACTCTAAAGATAGGCTAAGAAAAATTAGATTTGAAACCAATGACTCGATTTAACTTGGGACTCAGAGTAAAGAACGAGTCAATCTGTAACCAACCTACTTAACTTTGGATTGGGTTAACATGTGACCCAATTCAATCCGACCCATTTTTAAAGTGATCCCCCTACGCATAGCAAATTCAAATGAGACATTACAATATATTCATTCTTAACATTTTTACATACATATTTAGTATTTATGGTAATAATATAGCATACAAAAAAAAAATGATCCACAACATTTAGATTTTTTTTCCTTATTCTTTTATGGTTATGGTGAACTAATAGATTTATTGAATTGTGTAAACATAAGAATTTATGTATTATTTAACATTTTATTTTTACTAATTTGTAATATGCTACCTTATCTTGGTTTTGAAAAGAAGACAAAAATAATATAAATTATATAATCATATTAGCTATTGTTGTTATTACTTTATTTTTGCCTGCATGTGGAAAAATATGGGTTAAAATGTAACCCAATCAACTCAATTTGCTCGAAACCCTTTTAGGACAACCTGTTTCTGACTTGAACCCAATATGATTCGTATACCAATGAACTTGAACCAAACTAGACCCGACCCACTTGATGGGTTTGTTATGTGGGTTGAAAATTCACATTTTGTCTTCAGAATCTTAGTATATAAATTATTGGATGGATCTATACAAGCATATCCCATTCACACTCATGAGTCACAACTTTGATGCGGGGTTCGCTTATTGTCCTCAATCACATTTGTGGCTAACATGAAAAATGCCAAATACTAGGATATCTTCCATTAAAGCTCATGATAAACAATAAGTCAAAGACCATAACAAATTTCACAACTATTTTCACACTTGTTGAAATGACAGATTATGAGTGATGCATAATAAAAAAAGATATCAACGGTGATGTAAAAGTAGTGAACCAATTACAATCTGTCACCTCAACAGATTGCAAAAATTTTTGCGTGTAGCACAGTTACATGCAAAATGGTTAACCGTCGACATAGTAGCTTAGGTTTGTCCATGTCCAATGATGATGAATATGATTAAAGTTGGATTTGACATTTGATATTCATAAGATTGTGAAAATCCTAAGCCCTACAGTAAACAAGCATATAATCAAAGAGAGAGAGAGAGAGAGAGAGACATTTAGTGTTACTTTGACCAATATTTTGACAAATTAATCTATTATTGGGTTTCATTTTTTTCTTATATTTTACATGTTTGCAAAATTTCAAAATGATCAAAAATCAATAACTATGTCATCTATAAAATATTTTCTTAAAATAGGGTTTTGTATTTCAAAAATATACATAAAAGAAAATTTTAGTAAATAATATTCAATTAGCATGAAATTTGGAATGCATGATGAGAACATACAGAACATGTAATCCAACAGTAGAATTTTCAAAATATTAATACAATATAGAGTTAGTAAGTGGTGTAATACTACTTAAAGTTATCCACGTGTAACTTAATCCCATCTCATATATATATATATATATATATATATATACTTTATGTTCCATGTATTTTACTTTTAACTAAAAGTTAGAGTCATGTAACTTAATTGGTTAGCACATTCCGAGATTCAAATTTTCTCACTCTCAAAGAAAAATAAGATGAGAGGAAATTTTATCCCAAAGCAAAGAAACCCTAAAAATTCCACAATAACCAACTAGGACCTCAAAATCATACAAACTTTTCTACTTCACAAGTCACCTTCAAACATTTACTACTTACTATGACCTCAACATATGTGTCCTTACTAGGACCTCATAATCTACTATCAAGGACCACCAACATTTGTTGTTCAATGATGTTGTCAACCTTCAAGGACCAGTTGCCAGAGTAATTCTACAATCACACTTTTTTTTCATAATTATTTTAGGATTTTATTAACATGTGCCCTTAATAAACTATTTTAAGAAACTTCTTATAGAAAAATGAAAAAATTATCAACTTTTTTGACAATTTTTCAATTCCCCATAATATCTGTTTCCAAAAATGGATGATTAATGTGTGCCTTAAGGGCACACATTAAATTATGATTGGTTGTTTGTCACTTTCACGTGTACTCACCCTTTTTTTTTCACCATTCACAATATCTCATATTAGAATTATGACAAAATTAAGGCACGTATGGTTGTATCTTTTTTTTGTTCTATATTCGCACTTACCATTTTTTGTTTTGATCAAGCTTAGATACAAGGGATAGCAATGGGGTGAGGCGGGGCCGAAGGATGGGTCTTCACTCCTGCCCCGCATAGTTTTTTCTTACCCCATCCCTATCCCGTCTCGTATGATGGGGAAGATTTTCTTTCCCCATTCTCGATCCTTGGAGCCACACGAAGCCTCGCCCCACCCCGTAAAATTCTATTTCTTGTTAATTTTCCTCACAATTATTACAATTTTTTTAAAAAAATATAAAACATATTTTGTTAATAAAAATATACTTGAAATTACAACTAAATTTATCCCATCAAATCAAACTAATTTTTAGCAAAAACTTAAAAATATTATGCAAGTGTTAAAAAGATAATATCACCAAAAAAAAAAAAACTCATAGTATAACACATAACAAAATAGAGATAGAGAGCCATGTTAAGAAGAATAAAATAAGATAAATTGATATGTTTGTTCGAATAGTAAGGTTTTAAGGTATGAAAAATTTACAATTATAACATTTATCAAGGCGGGGTGGGGCAAGGTAGGTCTAAAAAGTCTAAACTCATCCCATCCCTGTCTCACCCTGTGGTGCGGGGCTAAAATCTCACCCCCATCCCTGCCCCATCACCTCTCTAGGACGAGAAAAACCCACGTGGGGCGAAGCGGAGAGGGGCATGTCAATCAAAGCGGGGCAAAACTGCCATCCCTCATCCAATGTCTAGACAAGTCCTTTCCTCTTATGATGTATAACTTGTCACATTCTCCACGGACATCACTTACAACTGTTATCCTAAAATACTATGATTATTACTATTAGTTTAGCTACATTTTTTTTTTAGAATAATTTCAGCTACAATTATTGTATTTTGAATATGATACGTTCAATTTTAGTTATCAAGGACCAATTATACTTTCAGTTTTAGTTAATTTTTCAGTGGAGTGTGTGGTGTGATTTGTGTTATAATTTCATTCTCTCTCCTTTTTGTGTTCGTGTATTTATTTTTTTAATTTTTTTTAAAAAAGAGTAGTTGTCTCACATTACTAGAGTACGCATGGATGAGGTTGGGTCGGGATAATGAGACTTTTCAACCCAACTCACCATGGTGAGTTAAAAAAAAAATCCAACCCACGTAAATTGAGTTGGACCCATGGATTGGATGGATTTTATTATTATTATTATTATTATTATTATTGTTGTTGTAAGGATAAAGGGCCCAGGAGTATATATTGGGTCGTGGGCCTTGTCCGAAGACGCTTAATAGTTCGAAGACAAGTAGACGATTGGGAAGAGATACGAGTCATAGTGCCACGAGCAAATTATAATTGCGAAAGTTTGGGAAGGAAGTCCGAGGAGGAATGCCTTCTTGGCTAAATAGAGCAGAGGTTAGAAGGTTTGGTCTGCCATCAAGATCAACACTTCGGAAGATTCTACTGATAAGGAAGCTAAGAAATATCTAAGGGAAAGCTACTACCACCATATTGAATACTCTGCAGCTAACCCTCTGGCCGCATTAATGTGGAGGTGATACTTGAACAATGATAACCAGCCTTACAACTACCCTATAAAGGCTTCGAGAATGTGCTGATGGGACAAGGATCAAAACCAGCTACTTGACCTACACGTGGAGGGTGAAGATGAAAAAAAGAGGAGTATATAAGAAAGAAAGAAGTCCCTTACAAGGAGGGATCGGAGGATTGGTAGAAAAAACATTGTAGCAACAAGAACTGAAATTGTAATTCATTCTAAGTGCAATATATTCAAGAACTATTCTCCTCGGACATTGCCAAGGAAGGATTTCTTCACATAATACTTGTTTTTCTTTGCTTCCTTGTCATCTTTAGTCCATCATAACCCTTGTTCAATTCATTAAAGCCTAGTTTTTAGTCCATTCTCCACAAATTTATTATGTTGGACTTTTTGGGCCTTAATCCTATTATCTTCTTAAGCTTAGGACCCAAGCCGTGCCCTTACAATTGGCGCTATCTGTGGGAAACTACTTGAGTTTTAGTGAAACTAGCGTTCAGTCATGGTGGGTTCATGGCCAAACCGAGAGGAGTCTATGGGGTCCCAACGTCAAGATCAGTTTCTCAATCTTAAGCGAAGGAAGGATTGAGAGGTTAGTGTGCATGCCACACATACCAGTAGGAGCCAATCTAGGAGTGGGAGTCATGTCTCTCACGAGGCAACTACTAAAAGTATATAGTTAGAAATTGATCATTTGCAAAGAATGTTACGCCACAAGCGACGTAGAGGAACTCCTTCAAGTTCTGACCATTCCTTTGATGGTGAAAGTGACAATAGTTACCAGCCTAGGTCAAGGACTCCTCCTAGTTAGTCTTTTTCGTGTAATGAGGAGTGTCATGGTAGGTAGAGGGAAGAGTCTGTCGCATAAGGGTCTGGGCAACGATGCCATGAGCAAGGCTCTGAATCAAATCTCTAAGTCACCTTTTACCAAGAGAATAGAGAGAGGAAAGCTTCCTCGGCGGTTTACTCAGCTAATGTTCGTCATGTATAATGATAAAACAGACCCTGTGGAACACGTGAGCCATTTCAATCAGAGAATAGTTGTTCTCTCTAAGAATGAGACTTTGATATGCAAGGTGTTTCCATCCAGTCTAGGGCCAATGGTGATGGGATGGTTTGATGGTCTGAAGGAAGGTTCTATTAATTCCTTTAAGGAGCTTGCAAGGGCCTTTGGCTCTCGGTCTGTGACTTGTAGTAGGGTTCCTCGACCTTTAGACTCCCTGCTGTCTATGAATATGCGAGAGGGAGAAACCTTAAAGATGTACTCTGACAGAATCTATGAGATATTTAATGAGATTGATGGGGATTTTGATGACGTAGCTATAAGAACATTCAAGGTCGGCCTACCTACTGAGCACAATTTGAGGAAATCTTTGGGAGGAAAACTAATTAGTAGTGTGCGTCAACTCATGGACCATATTGATAAGTATAAGCGGGTCAAGAAGGACTAACAACAAGGTAAGGGGAAGGCTAAGGTGGTCTCTTAGGATAGAAGGGATGTTAGGTTGGACAAATACAACAATAACCAACCTTGGAGGGATTTTGCTGGGCAATCTAGATCTACTAATGCTCAGATGATTAACACGGTCTTCCGAGAACCCGTGCATCAAATCCTGGAAAAAATAAAGAATGGGCCATACTTTGAATGGCTGAACAAGATGGGAGGGGATCCCATAAAGTGCAATTAGAGTCTTCATTGCTAATACCACCAAGAGTGAGGAAACACCACAGAAGATTGCAGAACTCTGTGGAGCCATCTGGAGCAGCTGGTTAGAGGTTGGAAGTTAAAGCAATTTCTGTATCAACCCAATGGGCAAGAAGGCCAGACAGGGTCGGGAACTTAAAGAGATGCTTCTTCAAGGCCGCTTTTAGGCACAATCAGTGTTATCCTAGCTGCTCCAAGGAGAACTCGATCTCGTCCCTCTAGGGTGATGTCCATAGCTCGACCACTTGCTGAGGACTCCTCCCCCGAACTGAAGAGGAGTAGGGTGGAAGTTCGACCCATGCTAAGTTTTTCTGACAAGGACAAGGTTGGTACCTTGCAACCACATGATGATGCCTTAATGGTTACTCTCAAGATAAAAGGGTATGATATGAAGCAGGTGTTAGTTAACCAAGGCAGTGGGGCAGAGATTATGTACCCTAATTTGTATAAAGGGCTAAAGTTGAAACCTAAGGATTTAGCATATTACGATTCACCTCTAGTAGGTTTTGATGGGAAAGTTGTTATTCCAAAGGGCCAGATTAAACTACCAGTACAGACAAGTTCAGAAGTGGTCGAGGTGGACTTTATTGTAGTGGATGCTTACTCTCCCTACATTGCCATTGTGGCGAGACCCTGACCTCATGCCATATGGGCCATTTCTTCCACCCTGCACTTGAAAGTGAAGTACCCTTCTAGGGACCAAATTGAGGAACTGGTCGGAAGCCAATCTATGGCTATGCAGTGCTTAGTGGCTACAATTAGGTATCAGGCTAAAGGTGAGTCCTCAGCCTCTGTCGAGCAAGGATTATAGCAATCAAGGATGCCAGATTTATCTACAGGGATGGTAGAAGGGGCAAAATGTGAGGAGTTTGAAAAGGTCGTTATAGGTGACGATGAGGAGAAATTCTTCCAGGTTAGAGCTCAGTTGCCTCCTCAAGAGAAAGAAGAGTTGATAGTGTTTCTCAGAAAGAATATTGATGTGTTTGCATCGAGTGATTATGAAGCTCCTAGGGTGTATCCAAGTTTTATTTGTTATCATTTAAATGTCAATCCAGCCAGTAGCCGCTCCAGGAATTTTTTTTCAAGGTGTTCCTCAACAAGCATAAATTACGCAATTTAATAAAAAGAAAATTTTGTATATTGACGACAACAACAACAATCAAAAAACACGCAAATACATAAAGTTTGCAATTGCCTTTTACGTAGTTTTCTTATCAAATATTTGTCCATAATTCTAACAAAAGAATTAACAATAAGTTATAAGTTCATTTGGAATATTAATAAAATTATTAATTATTGTTGTTTAGTTGTTTCATTAATTTGTTTGTCTTTTATAAACTATAATTTTTTATATTGTTGTTTCATTAATTATAAAATTATTAATTGTTGTTTAGCCTAAATAATTTAATTTGTTTGTCTTTTATAATGTATTGGTTAATTAAATTATTATTTATTATTTATTAGTTGCTTCCCCCAATTAATTATTGATAAATTAAATTATTGTTTTTTAGTTGCACTAACACACACCCCATGTGTAGATAATCTTTTTTTGAGAAACAATAATGCAGATAATCTAATTTGACTCAAGCTAAATATATATATATATATATATATATATATCAATCAATGAGTAATAGAAGAGAAAGTGACATGATGAGAAATTACTTGATAAAAGGCAATTGTAAATTCCTAAATTGCCCAAGCCCAATCCCATTTTTCCTTGATTTTTTTTCCTTTCCACCATTTTTTAATTCTCTCATCTTTATCTTCTCTTTTTTTTTCTTTTTCTTTTCTTTTTTCACTTTTGTCTAGAATGGTTCTCATCCACACATTTAAACTTCTCTTCCTTTCCCAATGCCTTGACTTATGCCTTCCCAATTCCTAACTAATCATCTCTCATCTACACGTTCAGAGGTTCTCTCTTTTCCTATCTTTTTTTTCTCTTGCAAGTCTCTTCCTCTCTGCCCTTCTCAGTCTCTTCGTTCTCTTCCCAACAAATCTCTTCCTCTCCCTCCTTCTCAGCCTCAGTTACAAACAACAAAAATGCAAAAATTTTTCAATTTTTTGTCATAAAAATCTTGCAGAAGCATTGTGTCGTCATTCGATGTTGGGCTTGCTGTCCGTTTTTTTTTTTTTTTTTTTTTGAGAATCCATGGGCTTACCGCTTGCTCTGTTACATTTTTTTTTTTTTTTCAGATTTTAGTTCAAATTTTTTTTGGGCTTTTTTTTTTTTTTTTTTTTTTTTTTTGCTTGAAAGTAGAACAAATAAATTTTTTTTTTTAATTTAAGGGTGTTCCTAATTTTGATTGAGGGTGCTCCTATTTTTTTTTAAGGGTACACAAATAAAAAAAATTAATTATTATATATAAATTATTTTTTTCAGGGCAAGGTGCTCCTAGGAACACCCTGGGCTGAACATGGCACTGCACTGAATCCAGCTGTCATCCCCAAAAAGCAACCATCTCAGTGTTCATCTTAGGAACATTCTGATGCTGTCAAGGAGGAGGAAATCAAGCTTAAATGGGCTGGGGCTATTAAGGAGGTATTTTACCCCGAGTGGTTGGGCAATACAATGGTGGTACAGAAGAAAAATGGGAAATGGCGAGTATGTGTAGACTTCATAGATTTGAAACCATGTCTCGAATAGATCAATTAGTGGATGCAACTATAGGCCATCCTCGGATGAGTTTTTTAGATACTTTTCAAGGGTATCATCAAATACCATTGGTTTTAGATGACCAGGAGAAGACTGCTTTTGTTTCGCCTACTGGATATTACCACTGCAAAGTGATGCCTTTTGGTTTAAAGAATCCAGGGTCTAACTACCAAAGGATGATGACCAAGATGTTCGAGCCACAACTAGGAAAAAATATTAAGGTTTATATAGATGATATGGTGGTAAAGAGTAGGGCAGAGTCCAAGCACGTTGGTGACCTCAGAAATATCTTTGGAATTTTAAGGAAACACAAGTTGCGTCTTAATGCTTCCAAGTGTTCTTTTAGTGTTAGTTCAGGTAAATTTTTGGGTTACATGGTCACTCACCGTGGAATTGAAGTCAATCATGATCAAATTAAAGCAATTAACAATTTGCAACCCCCTTGGAATCCTAGGGAAGTCCAAAAGTTAACGAGAATGACTACTGCCCTAAATCAATTTATCTCTAAATCAGCAGACAGGTGCGGACCTTTCTTCCAATTTTTGAATAAGTAGAAAGGGTTTTAATGGATCGAGGAGTGTGTCCTAGCCTTCCAGTAGCTCAAGAAATACCTTTCTCAGCCACCCATTATGTCCAGGCTCGAGGAGGATGAAGTTTTGTTTGCCTACATTGCTGTAGCTTCTCATGCGATGAGCTTAGTGCTGATATAAGCTGATAATGAAATGTAGAGGTCAGTTTATTATGTAAGCAAGTCATTACACGAAGCAGAGGTTCATTATTTACTATTAGAGAAGGTCATCTTGGTCATTGTACATGCTACACGTAAGCTCCCCCACTACTTCCAAGCTCATACAGTCGTAGTTTTAACCCGACTTCCTCTTCAATCATTATTACAGAAGGTCGATTACATGGGAAGGATTGTCAAGTGGGATACAATTCTATAGGCTTTTGACATCAAATATATGCCTCAAAGTTCAATTAAGGGTCAGGTCCTTGCAAATTTGGTGGCCAAGTTTGCTGAGCCTCTTTTGGAAGAGAAAGAAGAAAAGCAGAACATGGATGAAAAAACAGTTGGAATGATTTCCTTGCAAGAACCTCTATCCTAGAGAGTGTACGTTGATGGTACTGCAAATCAAAGAGGATCTAGAGTGGGGTTGGTTGTGGTGTCTCCTAAAAAGATCATTATAGAAAAATTCTTAAGGTTAGGTTTCTCGGCCACCAACAACGAAGCTGAGTATGAAGTTTTGTTGGTAGGGATGACAATGATTCAGAAGATAGGAGGAAAGGCAGTGGAAATATTTTTGGATTCAAGGTTAGTTGTTAGACAGGTAAAGGGAGAATTAGAAGCCAGAGATATGAATACACACTCTGACTCTCTTGGTACGCTTGTGACCTCCTTGACGCAAGGTTTACCTCGGGACATATTGGTTGAATATTTTTGCAAGCTTGTTGAGGTGAAGAGGGAAAGAGCGCAGATTCATCAAATCAGAGTAGGACCAAGTTGAATGGATCCCATTGTTCTATTCCTCAAGGATAACATCCTGCCCTAGAAGAGAGGGGAGGCTGATAAAGTGCAAAGAAAAGCTCCTCGTTTCTGGTTGTCCGAAGACCAAAAGTTGTACAAGAGCTCTTTTTCTAGGCCATATTTGTTGTGTATCCATCCCAAGGCAGTGGAGCCCCTTTTAGAGGACTTACATGAAGGAATTTGCGAAAGTCATACAGGGGGCAGGTCACTGTCTCACAAGGCCCTCACTCAAGGGTATTGGTGATCAGGTACGCAAGAGGAAGTACAAGAATATGTGAAGAGGTATGACCAATGTCAAAGGTTCGCTCCAAACATTCATCAGCCAGGGGGTGTTCTCAATCCTCTATATTCCTTGGCCTTTTGCTTAATGGGGATTGGATATTGTGGGGCCCTTCCTCAAGGCTGCAGGAAACAGAAGGTGGCTTTGGGTCGGCACTGATTACTTCACTAAGTGAGTTGAACCTGAGCCATTAGCGAACATCAGGGATGTAGATGCTAAGAGGTTTGTGTGGAAAAATATTGTCAATCGGTTTAGGATTCCTTACACTCTCATCTTGGAAAATGGGCTCCAATTTGATAGCAAGGCTTTCAGGAGGTACTGTTGTGAAATGGGTATCAAGAACATGTATTCAACTTTGGATTATACACAAGAAAATGGACAGACCTGTTAATAAGAGCATAGTAAGTGGACTCAAGAAGAGGTTGGATGATGTAAAAGGAAAATGGGTGGAGGAGCTACCACATGTGCTCTGGACGTATCAGACTACCCCTCGTAGGTCAACAGGGGAAATGCCATTTTCAATTACTTATCGAGCCGAGGCGGTAATTCCTCTAGAACCTGGGTTCCCAACACTATGGACAACTTCGTTCACTCCAGGCAGCAATGACAGTCTATTAGAGAAAAGTTTGGATTTGATTGAAGAGTGGAGAGAAAACGTCATGGTTCAATTAGCATACTATCAACAGAAACTCAAACAGGGGTATGACTCAAGTGTAAGATTGAGACCGTTAGCACCTGGAGACTTAGTGTTAAGAAAGTTATGGGTACTGCAAAAAACCCAGCATAGGGAAAGTTAGGACCCAATTAGGAAGGGTCATACCGTATTACTTCAATAATTGGTATAGGTGCTTATTTCCTTAAAGACTTAGACAAAAATACTATACCACATCCTTAGAATGTAAATAGGGCTGTAAATGAACCAAGCCGTTCATGAACAACTCAAGCTCGGCTTAATAAAAAGCTTATTCATGTTTGTTTGTTTATAAATAAGCCAAGCTTGAGCCTTAGTTCTAGGCTTGTTTGGTAAACAAGCCGAGCTCAAGCAAAAAAAATTGTTCGTGAAGAAGCTTGTGAACAATAGGGCTTTATACTAAATAAACTAATTATTATGACATTACACATATGTTTTGGAATGTTAATTTATAGCTTATTTATTCATATATGTTTTGAAATGTTAATTTATTTAGATTTGTGAAGATTATAATTGTACAGATGACAAATGTGGATGTAAAAATTGTATTTTGAACAGTTACTTAAGCTATAGACAATAAATGTTGATGGATGGATTTAATTATGTAAAGTTGTAATGTGAACAAATTCTACTCACAGGTGTTAGAAGCATGATAAAATGAGTATAATATATATATATATATATATGTATATATGTATGTATGTATGTATGTATGTATATTTGTTGACTTGATTTTTGGTGATATAAGCATTTCATGATGCAATTTTTTTGGATCTCAAGCTAAAAAACTTGACTTGAGCTCGAGTTTGAGCTTGATATTAAGCTCAAGCTTGGCTTGACTAATTAATCAAGCCAAGCAGAGCTCGAGCTTTTTGGCATTCTCACAAGTTCAAGTTCAAGTTCAAACATTGTTTTTAAGCTTGTCTCAACTTAAGTCAAGCTTGAGCATTTGATTTTTATTGATGCCAAGCTCAAACACACACTACTCAGCAAAACTTGGCTCGTTTACATTCCTAAATGTAAATAATCTGTGAAAGTATTATTATTAATGAAAAGCAGCTCTGCCAAGTTTTTATTTTGATGTTATGTGCTATCTTCATTATTTGTTTAAGTATTAAACAGAACGTTGGTCATGTTTAGCTCCTCGAACCACATACCTTGGATAAATTAATACGCTTCATTACATGACTAACTGTTAAACAGAACCTTAGTTACGTCTAGTTCCTTAAACCACCTACCTTGGGTAAATTATCACTACCAAACATCTAACTAAGTGTTAAACAGAACCTTGGTTATGTCTGGCTCCTCGGACCACCTACCTTAGGTAAATTAGTACTATCAAACATTTAACTAAGTGTTAAATAGAACTTTTGTTATGTCTGGCTCCTCGGACCACCTACTTTGGGTAAATTAGTACTACCAAACATTTAAATAAGTATTAAACAGAACTTTGATTATGTCTGGTTCCTCGAACTACCTACCTGGGGTAAATTAGTACTACCAAACATTTAACTAAATGTTAAACAGAGCCTTAGTTATTTCTGGTTCCTCGATCCATCTACCTAGGGTAAATTAGCACCACCAAACATGTTTAAGTGTTAAACAGAACATTGGTTATGTCTGGTCTCTCGAACCACCTACCTTGGGTGAATTATCACTATAAAGCATCTAGCTAAATGTTAAATTAAACCTCAGCTATGTTTGGTTTCTCAGACCAACTGCCTTGGGTAAATTAACATCTCTGTGACTCTGAGAATACTAAACAAAACCTCAGCCATGTCAGGTTCCCTAAACCACGTGCCTTAGGTAAATTAGTAACTAGCCTAGCCATGGTGTATAATCAAAGTCCTCATTGTGGTAACTTAGTTGAAAAGGCACACTTGAGCATCACTTAAAGCATTTGCAAGATATCCATGATCAGTTCATGAGCTAGTTGTCATCTACAATACCTTAAAAATACTGCTAAGGGAAAGGTTATAAGGAACCCTGGATGGATAGATGCTCCACCATTCTCTAGGATCAATAAAAAGCCCAGTGATATGCAGGTTCCTTTTAGTTAATTATGCTTAAGGTACGCTTTTGAAGTTAATAGTATATTTTACTGAGATTATAAACTTGGATAATTCAGCCTATTCTGTTGTTGATTGTATGGGATGTGGCAACTACATTATAACTTATGTAGATAACTAAGTGAAGCTATATCTCATTTTCATATTGATTACGTATTAAGTAACACAGAAACCATACTAAGATTCGTATAAATATCACAAGTATAGAAGAAAAGCTCATAATTGTCATTAAGCTAAACCTTAAGAAAAAGGCAAATTGATTACAAATTTTGAAAACAAAAACAATAATTACAAAAAAAATATATATATATTCTAAGAATTATTTGATCTTGAGTACAAGCTTGTCTTTCGTTGGGGCTTTGGCAGACTGGGCAGGAGTTGCAGTTGAGGATGCTGGACCTTTACGCTTGAAGTCCTCTTTGGTGGGCATAAGAAGAGTAGCCAAGACAATCTCCATGTTGTGGGAGGTTTCTTTCTCTTTAGAGAGGTCCTTGGGTGCAATTGGAAGTTAAGTGGCATCAGGGGCCACTTCCACGTTTGTCTGCTTCCTTTTCAGCAACCTTAGGTTGCTCTGCCTCTTTAGAAGGGCTGTCAGAAGAAGGAAGGACCTTGGCCAGGCTGTCCTTGCCAGTATCTGCCTCCTTAGAGGCAGTATCAGCCTTGGAGCCTGAGGAGCTTGAGGCACGAATGGCAGGAGGATAGTATACACTCTCTGCTCTCCTAAAGGCAAAGGAGGCCTCAACCCCAGCTTGGTTAAGGGCCTCATTCCACACTTGGAGGCAGTAGTATCTACACACCTCTGAGACCTCAACCCTGAGGGCCTCATCAGTCTCTGCCACTCCCGCTTCATATCCATCCTACTCAGCTTAGTCCTTGGCCTTTTCACTCTCCTCCAATTTCTTTGTTAGGACTTTTATTTGTTCTTTAGTTGTGGCAAGCTCGTCCTCGGCCTGACGGAGTTACTTGCGCTGAGCCTCTGCCTGTTTCTCTGCCCTGTGCAAAGCAACCTTAGCGCTCTTCTTCTCCCTGTCAGCTTCAGTAAGCTTGGTATTCAACTCTTGGATCTTTCTTTTTGCCACCTTGAAAGCCTCCACGGCAGCAATACGCCTAGACTCTTCATCCTTCATCAGTCTATGAGAGCTGTTCACTATTTCCTCAGCTCTGTACGCAGCTTGGACAGCCTTTCAAGGAAGAAAAAAAATACAAAGGTTAGAGAAAGCAAGTATAATTATAAGTATAAAAAAAAAAATAGTTAGCGGACTTACCAGAGCAAGGTCCCTCTTCAAGCTGAAGAACGCCTCATGCTTCCTCATCAACCTCAGGTCGGCCATGTCCCCAAGCAATAGTAAAGCCTACTCCACGACATCGGCCACGTATCCATCCCTCCCTTACTGGAAATCCCTGATGGAGGCATCAACAGTTAGGGAAGCTCCATCCAGCACTATAGCAGGAGTCCAGGCTAGAACCCCAACCTGAGAGTCACCTTTCTTTTCCACCACCGTCTGCATTACTCTAACTTGTTTGGCCCCCTTTTGGGGCTCGACCTCCTTGTAAGAATGGTTTTTTTCTCCCTCCACCACCTCTTTACCTCTTTAATCCCTCCTCCTTTTAAGGTTAGCAGGGTCAAGTCAATGAGCTTGGGTGGATGGAGGGGTGGGAGGTTTGGTCTAGGCAGCTTTCTCTAGCACATTGCCTTCGACTTGGGACTACACCAAGTCTCGAAGGCTTGACCTGGTCTTACACTGGAGTACCATGGCATCTGGGACAGTGGGGTCTTCCTGGGAGTGACTTACTTATGCTGGAGGAAGGTGGTTGATGTCACCAACTAGGATTTTGAGGGATGGAGGTAGGTTGAAAATTTCGAAGTCGTCTTCAGAGTCTGAGACTTCAACTATCTCTTCCTCTTCCTTTTCTTAGAGAGCAGGCTGAGAAGGGGTGGCTTCCTCGGTTGCATACTGGAGCGACAGGGTTACTTCTAGGACACCTTCTAAAGCAGGGCCTGGATTGAGGAAACTCAGGGCAGCAATGTTTATTTAGTGCAAGCGTGGGTCTTTCGCCTTGATCACACACCTAGGCACCTGGAAACTAGACGAAAGGGGGTTGTAGCCAAGGATGAGGTGGGCTGCTCTTAATTGTCCGTCCTTATAAATGAAGACCTCAGCCCCAAGTATTTTGTCCAAATCCTACTAATTGACGAGGTTTTGGTTTGGAACAGCGGCGTACTTATCTACAAAACCATCAGAAAAACAAACAAAAAAAAACATTTTCAAAAAAATAGCATAAATCAAAGAAAAATTCGATTACAAACACAAACAGAGAAAAATGGGTATAGCAGATGTCAAAGAGAAGAAAGGGTGACTTTAAAGTAATAAACCTAGACCTAAAAACCCCACCGGGTGTCCCATCTCTTGTCGAGCAGTGGAGGCCATCATGCCATTCCCCTGAGTCAATTAAAAAAATCTTTATTCATGCCTTTGTTAGACTTAGGGAGGCATGAGATGAGCCTAACCTCAGGAACCCTAATGTTTAGATAGTATCCCTGACCTTTTAGGTTGTAAAGGTTGTAAATTTAGTTAACATCGTGGTGGGTGAGGTTTAAGCCCATCTTTTTGTTAAGGGCATCTACACTACCCAAAATCCTAACATATTGGGAGCACACTGGGTAGGAGAAAGCCTATGAGCTATTAAGTAATCCCTAGTGACTCTACCCATAGGGATTCTCATCCCTCCCTCTATAAAGGCGAACATAGGGATTACTACTTCTCCATCCTGCCTCATGGTGTGCCATTCTCCCTGTTTGCAGTACCTAATAGAGACCCCTGGTGGGATTCGGTATTGAGTCTTAAAACTCTCTATACCCTTTAGGGTGTCTACTAGGTAAGAAAATCTCCTCATGTGAAAAGAAAGTTAAAGAAACTAAAGAGACGAGATGAAAATGGATAGGCCGAGGAAGAGAGAGATCTAAATAAACCGGAAAACATAAAGGACTAAAGAGAAGAAAGAAAGAAAGAAAGAAAAGATTGCTAACAACAACTTACGAGAAGGAAGAAAGGCTCCTTGGACTAGCTCTTGAAGTTGAAGAATGCAAAAAGTGAAGTAGATAAAGCTTCTGAACAATATATATATATATATATAGAGAGAGAAAAACAAACAAGAAAATTCCCACTCGAATTCCCATGAAAATCCCTAGCCGTTGGATCCCCATTGTACCATAGAATGTGGGGAACACAAAGCCGTAGGAATTAATTGCAGATGCATCCCAAATGCCAAAACGTTAGGAGCGTACTTTTAGATAGTTGAAAAGACACCTACATAGATAGAAATGATGTAAGAGAAGAGCAAAATTGGGATTATAATATCAAAATCCCTTTCTTTTCCGAGGAACAAAAGAAGGAAATTTTGAGGGGCTATTGTAGGGATAAAGGACCCCAAGAGTATATATTGAACCGTGGGCCTTATCTGAGGATGCTTAATAGTCCGAGGACAAGTTGACGATAGGGAAGAGGTACGAGTCAGAGTGCCACGAGCAAATTATAACTACGAAGGTTTGGGAAGGAAGTCTGAGGAGGAATGCCTCCTTTGCTAAGCAAAGCAGAGGTCAAAAGGTTTGGTCTGCCATCAAAAGCAACACTCCGGAAGATTCTATTGATAGGGGTAAGCATTAGGGGAGCATATGACAAAAGGAAGCTAAGAAATATCTAAGGAAAAACTGATACCACCGCATTGAATATTCTGCAGCTAACCCTCTTGCCGCATTAATGTGAAGGTGATACCTGAATAGTGATAATTAGCCTTACAGCTACCCCCCAAAAGGTTCAGGAAGGTGCTGATGAGACAAGGATCAAAACTAGCAACTTGACCTACGCGTGGAGGGTGGAGATGAAGAAAAGAGGAGTATATAAGAAAGAAAGAAGTCCCTTACAAGGGGGGATCGGAGGATTGGTAGAAAAAACACTATAGCAACAAGAACTGAAATTGTAATCTATTCTAAGTGCAATATATCCAAGAACAATTCTCCTCGGACATTTTCGAGGAAGGATTTCTTCACATAATACTTGTTTTTCTTTGCTTCCTTGTCATCTTTAGTCCATCATATCCCTTGTTCAATTCATTAAAGCCTAGTTTTTAGCCCATTCTTTACAAACTCATTGTGTTGGGCTTTTTGAGCCTTAATCCTGTTATCTTCTTAGGATTAGGACCCAAACCGCGTCCTTACAATTATTATTAAATTTAGCATTAGAAAAACACCACAACAAATAAGACACCACAACAAATAAGATAAAATTAATAACCAAATAATCTTAAGCATAATACCAAACCAACACAAATTATACAAGGAGAACTTAGGATTTGAATTTTATTTAGGGCTCAGAATAGGAGTATGAGTGATGAAAGAGAGTAACATGAGATAAGGAGTTTGAGATGAGGAAAACAGCTTGGGTTTTATTTACAAAGGGGGAGAAAAAATAACAAAATTGTATGATATATTTTTTAATATATTTTTTAATTTTAAATATATACTAAATATAAGTGGATCAGGTTAAGTTCGGTGGATTTGTGAATCTTATAACCCAAACCAGCGGGTTGTGTTGGATCAGTAGGGATGGTAATTTCTGCCCGACCCGCGAGTACCCGACCCAGCCCGACCCTAATGGGCCGAATTTTACACAACCCGGTTAAAAATACGGTCGAGTTTGGGTTTAAAAAAAACCCGAAACGGGTCCGGTTTCGGTTTGGGTTTTTTCCAAAACCTGGCCCAACCCGGTTATATATATAGTTACTAAAATACCCTAATATATATATAGTTATAAACCCTAAAATTTTCTATTCTCATTTCATTTCAGCTCAAGCCACCTCTCATCTCTTCAGCTCACCATCTCCTTCACTCACTCACTCATAATCTCACTCACTCTCAATCTCACCGCCGGCCCAACTGCTCAACGCCTCACCACCACCCTAGCTCTCACCGCCATCCCAAGCTATCTCAACTCTCTCACTCACTATCGCACATAGCCGCCTCTCCCTCTTCATCTCTCAGCTCTGTCACTCACATGGCCACAAGCCCACAAGCAGTCAAGCATAGGCACAGCTCTTTACTCTCTCAACTCCCTTTCATCCTTGCCGTCACACAGCCCTTTGCCCCTCTCATCTTCCTCGCCCATGGCCACACGGCCTCGCTCCATAGGTCCACCTCGTTCTCCATTTTTTTTTTTTGGGTTCAGTTTGTCCCAATCATGTGAGTTTGTGTTTGTGTTAATGATTTCTATGTTTGTGATTTTGAAAGGGAAAATAATAGATTTGAATTTTGTGTGTGATTTCTATGTTTATGTTTGGATTTGTGTTAGTGTTTGTGATTTTGGGCCGAAAAATCATAAATTGAAATTTGTGTTTCTAATTTTGGGCTAGGTTGGGCATGAGAGGACGGGGCCCGTAAGGACCAGACGGGGCGGGTTTGGGGTGGGAAAAAAACCCGTTTACTAACCAGGCCGGGTTCAGGTTACAATAGGAGATCCGTGAGTTGGGTTTGGGTATAGAAAAACCCACCCTGACCCATTGCCATTCCTATGGATTAGCTCAGCTTTGGCGGGTTGGAGGGTTGACTGCATACTCCTACACATTGCTTAGAAGAGTAGATTGTGTGTAATATAACCTACCACATCGGCACACCCTCCTTTAAAAGCTATCATTGTGGTGTGTTAGCTAGAATCACATTTTCACTTCCTTGCATGTATGTGTGTATGTTTTTTTCTCAAAACTAAAAAATAAATCAAGGATCACTTATATCATTTCTTTGATTCTTTCTCTTTTTCATTATTAATTTTTATTAGAATTTATAGAATTTCTTCTACAATAGAAGAATAAACACTTCGAGCTTGCGTACAGCGATGGGCAATTGGAAAATTGGAAGTCCTACATAAGCGAGATCTGCAAAGTAATGCCATGGCTCTATTAGCACTCAGCAGTTATAACAGAACACCCATTTGCTCAATTAAATCTATACAACATCAAGGATTAAATACTTTAGTTTTAGCTATGAATTCTCAACTAATTGGTTAGGATCGGCCATGTATAATTTTTCTCTCCATTCTTTTCTATTTTTTTTGTTTTTTTAGAAAGGAATTCTTTTCTACTTTTTTTTTTTTTTTTTTTGAGGGAAGCATTATTTTCTACTTTCAATGGAAAACCTTGTGTAAAGATAGTTTTCCCTTTTGATTAAAAAAAGATGAGTCTTCTTTAATAAAAAGTATAGCTTATTTTTTGAGATTGTTTTCCATTTTTCTCACAGCAAGCTAAATAAGAGAAGTTAGGAAGTTTTTTTCACTTTGAAAAATGAGATAGTTTTATAGAAAATGTTTTTTAGAAAATAACTCATTTTTTAGAAAACATCATTATTGAAACAAACAGAGCTAAAAGCTATACCCTTTATTACTTCTTTAATTGATGTCTTTTTTTATTAGTTTTACTTATGTTATTTTTTGTCTTCTTCAACCTTTGTTTGCTCCCTCAATTTCGAGTATGTGGGTTCCCGTTAGTTCAACTAGTAAAATTTCTGATAGTTGTATAAGAGACCTGGGTTCAATCCCCGCCTACACCAAAAGCTGATTAATGTCTTAGTCTAATGATAAAAAGCTACTATGAGCGGACGTCATAGTTTGAAACTTTCTCAAAAAAAATAAAATTCGAGCATGGCCAAACTATTTCAAACAACTCTTTCTCATCTTTTCATCAATAGGATTATCCCCTATTTTTGAGTAGATTTTTTCCTTTCAAATCTTATCTTTCTATGTATTTTTATTTATATAATCTATGAAAAGATGCAAATAATCTCTCCATATATATACGTTCTAGCTTATAGGATTATATCATGACATTGTGTTAAGATTGATGTTTATACTTTACGTACGGCCAATACTCGACATTCTGTCTTTAAATTTTCGGCTTATAGTCATGCACAGCGTGAGAAAGGTTTGATGAAGGGTGTGCTTATTGTCGTCAATCTCAGCCGTGATTAATATCAAATGCACGCAATGATTTGAATTTTGATGTCTATATAGAAGTTCATAATAAATTATTAAATGGCAACAAAATAGATTGAGCTTGTGGATGTCCATTCTACTTTGCTGGTAACAAAATGAATATGGAAATCCACGAATGGCGACAGCTTAAAAACAATCAAATCATCAGGTTACAATCAAATCATCCGAGATTCAGGTACTTAAGAGCATTAGCAGTGAAAAATTGCATCTTATCCTATTTTACCATATCAAAAACTTTATTAATTATACCATACTCTTTTACAACACACCTAACATCCCAATTTTTATTTTCCTATTCTACTTATTAAAATAATATATATTATCTACTAAAATAATATAATATATTTCAATAAAACTCTCTCTCTCTCTCTCTTCTCCCCATCTCTCTTCCACTTTATCAATTAAAATATATTATAATTTTTACAATTGTGCTACAGTAACACAATTGCAAAAAATTTGCAATTCTGACATTTTACAAGTCCGGTTGCTAACACCTTTTTGTGCCTTGATTGTACTTTTCCCCTACATTTTCCATTTGCAATTACCAATGGGAATGCTCTAAGAGCAAATATGTCTCAATTGCAACTAAATAAGAAATTAAAAATATATGCTATTCCTATTTTCTGATTTTATTATTATTATTATTAAAATTCTCAGTCTAGTATAAGGCCAAATCATCAAAACGGTTCATTTTTCATTTTCTCCAAAGTCAAATGTGTAGAAACAGAAACACAAATACTCTTCCATTTAATGATTTGAGCACACTTCCAATGACCTTGACAACCATTTCTTTTTAAGTTGTCAATCATTATCCACTCTAAAATGCTAGTATAAAATCTTGGCATGGCGTGAATCCAGGATAACCAATGCCGTAGTTCCTCGATTGCCTGTAATCCACCGAGCAATAAGATCTCAATTGGCCTGAAACAAAGATAAATGCTCTGTTTGTTTCGACGTAAAATATTTTCAAATGTAAAATATTTTACATGTAAATTTTTTTCGTGTAAATATTTTACTGTAAAATATTTGCAGGCGTTTGGTTAGTGTTGTGAATTAAATATTGTAAATATAAATCAGTCAGCACTAGCCACTGCATATTCAGCCCCCACCAACCATTGCAAAAACACATCCACTGTAATCCCATCCAATCATCCACCGTCATCCACCTACCCAAACACCCAATCACCACCAAAATCACCACCATTCATTCAAAAGACAACCATCAAAACCACCACCAGCTACCACCAAAGATTCATAAAACCGCCACCAAATACCAAAAAAAAACCACCAACCACCAAATTATCAACAACCACCAACAACCCAAAAATCCATATTAGAAAGGCAAAAACAACCACAAAACCAGATCAAAAACCTGAAAAGATAACCCATGAACAAAGAATCTAATCTAAAAATCCAGCAGCCCAGCAAATCTAGCGGCGGCAAGATCAGAACAGCCACCGGCAAGATCAGAACAGTCACCAAAAAACCAAGCCGCCGCTCAGCATCTAGATCCCAATGGATTTTGTCAGAGAGACGAGAGGAAGGGGGAGGTGTGGAGTCTGTGGGTGGCACCATAGGTGGGTGGCGTCCCTGTGGGTGGTGCTGATCTGTGGATGATGTCGGTCTGTGGGTGGCGCCAGTGGGTTTTGGGAGAGATGGATTGGTGGGTGAGAGAAGGAATGAGTTGGGTTCTGACTTGGGAGTGAAAACTGAGGAGAAATACCATGATAGGGAGACATAGCGTGACAGATATCGGGATGAGATGAGAGCTAGGGAGCAAATGTAAAATGTTTTACCAAAATTTTAACTGTAAAATATTTTACATAAATTTGCTTAACTTGATTTAGTTGACTGAAAATATTTTACTTTTAACTAAATATTTTACTGCAAAACAAACACAGTAAAATAAGAAAATATTTTCCTACAAATATTTTACATCAAAACAAACAGAGCGAAAATAAAACAAGAAAACGTTGAGGCAAAAAAAAAGAGACTAGATTTGAGAATGTTGAACACAGTTGTGCTCAAAGATTTCGGAAATCAGGATTATTTCCAATGTGAAATACAAACCTTGCATTCATACAGATGGGAGAGGAGCAATACAACCTAGACAAATGCGCATTGCATACAAGAATTCTAAAGAGCTACACACTAGGGTAGCCTCCCCTTCCCCAATCCCTCTCTATATCTAAGAGTTGAAGTTCATACACAGTTGTTTGTATTATACTTTACAACAAAAGAGCCTAATTACAAGAAACAATCTAAAAATCATATCATACCAATTACAAGCACTGCCTTGCAAAAATATTGGCATTATTTATATATTGCTTAATCAAGCAAGCAAGCAGTTCTCATGACTTCCGAGATAACAATGGCTCCAATTGAGGGTCGCTGTCCTTCGAAGTTAAAGGATTTTGGCTGCCCGACTCCAAAACAGAAACCGACACATCCTCCCCTCTCTGTCTCAATAACCTCTGAAACAAGGTCGGCTTATCATCAAGTAAGGGACCTGGTGTCTTAGACGTTTCTTTTAAGCTCTGAACATGCTGAAGGCATACTTGAACAGCATCGTGCACTCTCACGAAGTACCACTCTTTACCAATCAGCTCTACAAGACCAGATCTAGATAAGGTGAGCAGAACTTCGCGGTTTGGATTGGAAATGGCAATCTGCAAAGATCCAAGATGCAGCCAATGACATTATGGTATCATGAGATTCTAAAGAAAACATTTATAAACTTCAACAAGAGGGGCACTGAACCTGGATGTCCCGTAATTTGTACTCCTGATACAAGTCCTTCAAAGCCTGAACTGCACTGGAGTCTATATATGTCACAGCTGCAATAACGATAAGAAAAATTTGGAATGTAAATATAAGAACCTAATTTTGATGAATTATGTGAGCAAATTTGGCTGGTATAGTGTAGACTAAGGAAGTAATAAGAGTTTACAGGAGGACAATCCAAGGTATTCGTGATAGAAAACTATTTATCTTGACAATTCATAATAATTAATATCTAGTCACAACATTAAAAATTTCCAAGCATTAATCATCTGAGACGATGCTGGTACTGTAACCTTCTTATGAACCACATTACTAGCATGCGGTTTTTTTTTTTGTTTTTTTTTGTTGAGGAGGCATTACTAGGATGCACTTGAGTACCGAATTAAGGAACTAATTAACTTCATGACATAAAAAGATCTTGTGAATTTTGCAGTATAGGAAACCACCCAATAAAAGTCCTAGAATCAGAATATGCATGGGTGATACCAGCTGAAGCCATGGAAAGTGATACAATGAATAGGGGAAAGGAGTATTGCAAACAAAAGCTTTAGAGGATCATGTGTAAAACAGAAATTCAGATGGAAGCAATTAAATAAAAAAATTGTATAGTTTATATAAACCATTTTCAACCCTTCCCTTCAACAGTGAATATTTCTTGCTTCAATAAAGAGTTTCTTCTTCTTTTTTGGCTTCAATAAAGAGTTGAAAAATATAAACACTTACGTTTTTAGCATAATATGAAATATGCTTTTTTTTTTAAAAAGGGATAATACAGAATACATCTAACATCTTTACAGTGGATATGACTAACGTCTAATAGAATGTAAAGCGGAGGAGTAAAGACTTACGTGCCAACTCTATAATGACAAAATAAATTCTTTCAACTTCTGGCCCACGACTAGTAGATCTATCAACATCAACTTCATATTCCCGTAGCCTGACAGAGAACATATGGATAGCTTATTTACTAATTTTTTAACTTAAAGAAATTGGCAACCACTACTCAAATGTGATATAAGCAAATATGAATTTACACAAGTACAATGGGAAAGCCAATGTTATCGAATTTGATCAATATAAGAAAACATGATTCTTTACCTGTCTTTTATGTAACTTATATTTGCAAAATATATAGGGGCATCAATGCGAACAATCACAATTCCATTGTATGTATATGCTTCAGGATACTGTTTACTGTTTCTATAAACGGTGGTGCCAGGAAGACGGCCCAAGACAGCTGCAATGCACCCCAAATTAAAAATTAGAAGATTTCAGGTATCAGTATACCTGAGTTCAGAAGTATTCAAAATTGAAGCTAAATACAATTGCAAACAGAAACTGTGCCAGCATTGAGCTCCTAGCTTTATCTATATACCAAACACAACCTAGGGAAAACAAACTTTCCAGAACCAGAGGCCCCTAAGGAATTATGTCTTCTGAACAGGGAAGGAAGTGGTTAAGAAATCTGATTTAACAATGTTTATTAAAAACATGAGGATGTAATTTAAGAAGCTGCTAAAAAGAAATGAGAAATAAGATTGCTGCTGCTGATACTAAAGAGTAGAAGGCTTGATCAACAAAAATATAAAAAATTAAATTTTTAGAAATAAAAAGATGACAACAATTATCACAACAACAATAATGAATATTGACTTACCACATATTAAAAACACAAAGCAAGCATATAAATAATATGCTCTAATAAAAGGAGCACCATGTCTCATGTAAAATACGCATAGACCCCATGATAAAATAAAGCCACTTACCAATATGTGGATTTGCTGATTCATGGATAACAAAAGCAAGCGAAGCACCAACCTACAGTTTCAAAAACATTTTAAAATCGTAAAGACTAAAGATGTATCTCTTCCAGGTTCATAGAGACAATCATGCAATACAAACCAGCATTTATTTAAGGTATATCTACCAGCCTTCTGTAGGTTACACTAATTCAAATTTCACTGGATTGTTATGTGAAATATTCATTTTGCACAAAAGTGGACAAAAATTTATCTATTCATTATAAATTTTCACAGTTAGTCCTGAACCTAAAAATTTGGTGTAAATAGAGCTCAAAATGGCATTCAGAATATATGCATGGAACTCAGATTATTATCAGATGCAATATTCTAAAATTCTCTTTTGATCCCACCTTGGGAGTTCAAAGAACAAATCCCAAAAAAGTGTTGCAAAATGCTTTTCATATATATTGCATTGATTATTATCTGAGTCCCACTACAGACTAACATAGCAAACTGCTTCAAGTACTCACCCCAACAAGGACACCAATCTCAATACCAAGAAACAATGTTGTAATGCAAGTAATGGTCCAAAGAAGAAAATCTTTCTTATCCACTCGCCATAAAAATATAGCCTCATTGTAATCCACCTGGAATAATACATCCAAACAAAAAAAGTGAAGAGTCGTGATCTGAACATGGTAACTGGTGGTAACCAGTTCTAGTCTGAAGAATGTCAACACATACTGCACTACATTCAATGTCTAACGATAAAAAGGAGACTGATGGTGTAAACATCCTCATCAGTAACATCCTTAGCATGGAATAATAGAAAACTCACCAGACCCATTACAGCAGAGATCACAATGGCAGCGAGAACACACTGAGATCACAGAGAACACAGATCCCACAGTTAACATTCCAAATAATACACTCCTTAAAGTTTGAAAGTAAGAGTAGATTTATAAAATAAATAAATAAATAAAAACATAAAAACCCATAAATAAATAAATAAAAACATAACAACCCATAAACCAGTAGTGAAGATATGATCTCATGTCTTATAAACTACTTCACTAGGCCACAGATTCCATAACAATACAATAACAACAATAAGCCTTAGTCCCAAAATTTGTGATCGGCTATGGATCCTTGACAAATTAGATTTAGTAGGTCATATGAATTCTTTTTCTCCATTCTATCCTATCTAAAGTCAAGCTCTTTGTTACTCCCCTAGTTGACATGTCTTTTTTCATTACTTCTACTCATGTTATTTTTGGTTCCTCTACCTTTTTTTCGTTCCCTCAACTTGGATCCACTCACTCTTTCTTACAGGTTCATTACTTGCACTCCTTTGAACATTACCAAACAATCTCAAGCAACTCTCCCTCATCTTTTTGGATTCTACAACAATCCACTGATAATTTAATAAGCAAACTATTATGCTCTGTTAAATTACCGATTGCCCTAAAAGCTTAAGATTACGGGAAATGGTGAATTTAATCACTTAACCATAAGTCTAACACTCCCCTTCACTTGTGGGCTTAAACTTCCCCTTAATAAGTGAGGGCCCAACAAGTGAGAATTTAACATTTTAAATGGGAGGCAGAGTAAAGTCAGGAATCAAACTTAGGATCTTCTGCTCTGATACCATATTAAAGTACCGATTGTACTAAAAGCTTAAGCTTACAAGAAATTGTGAATTTAATCACTTAACCATAAGTCTAACATATTCCATTGTAGGAGAAGAAGGGTAGAATATGCTATCAAGTATTGCCTGGAATTTACAACTTACAATCCCAACTGAGAAAAGAAATGTATTATAGTAGAAACAAACCTGGGGTATATATTCAAACAATGGAGTCAAAAATAAAAGGGCACAGCCCATTATGGTTCCTGTAACAATTCCAGCCAAGCCAGTTTTTGCTCCACTTTCATGATTCACAGCAGACCTGGAAAAGGAACCTGCATTCAAAATACATGAACATACTTTTATAAACAGGAAATTATATCAACACTTTTGTTATAAAAGAATTACAACGAAATGAAATGGATCATTTCTGTCAACACTCAGTTAATTTTTAATCTTGGACTCATGTTTGCAGCTCTTAGAACCTCACAGAAGTATCACCTGTGGTGGGGTATGCTGAAAAGAATGAACCAATAACGTTGGCTACTCCAAGACCAAACAACTGTTTCAAACAAATAGAAGATTTATTAGAAATTTCTTTGCTCAAAATAATGATTATATAATGTCCTATTACTAAAAATACTAATTACTATCATAAAAGACCTTTCACAACCCAGTTCTTCCCTCCACAGCAACAACCCCCCCCCCCCCTCCCCCCCTTTCTCCCCTGGGTATGCACCCATGCACATGTAATACAGCATTCATTTTTAACATAATAATAATGTTTAGTATGCAAACTTCCATAAGGACCATAACCAATGCAAATACAAAGTTCATATCTTTCTCATCTTTTATTATGGTGAGTAATGCATTCCTATGAATTAAAAGTGGGGAAAAAACAAAACAAACAAACAAAAAAATGGGAGATCTATAGTAAAAGATGCAGAGAATAAAAAAATAGTACTTTTTATGAGAAAGAGATCATTGTCATAACAAAGAGACCAGGTTTTCAGTCCATTAATCCCACTCATGAAAAATTTATTTATTGCTGAAACTTCAGTCCCCAATTCAATGTTGTCACCCCTTTTTAGCTCATTACCCAAGTAGTAGAAAAATAGAACACAATGTTGACATCATTCTTGTAATATGAGCATCTACTTACATATATGTATTGAAATTTCATTCCCCTAAACCAATAAAATTATTCAACCACATGAAACATAGCAAGGACATGCTTCAAAAACAAAAATTTATCATGAAGATCAAATAAAAGCATGCTTTCAAAAGTTAAGATTTGAGCCCCAGTTGTTCCAAATAATACATACAACTAACGTTTAAAACCCCCATGGTAATTAGATTTTATACTGCTATAAATAGCAGAACACAAGCATGTTTCTGTTTTTTCTTTTTCTTTGTGAGGACTAAGTTTGCATGTAGATGCTTCACAGTAATGACCTTCACGCTTAAGCCAACAAATTATTTTGAGAAGAATGTCACGCAATATTTAACATTATCCAAGTTGGGTGCACGCGCGCACACACACACACAAATGCACAGCCACACAATGTGCAGACCTTAAGCAAGCAAATATTTTGGAAAAAAAAAAAAAAAAGTCATGCACGAACGACACACATGCACAAACACACGCCCACACAGCGTGCAGACCTTCATGCTTAAGCCAGCAAATATTTGGAAAAAAAAGTCATGCACCAAAGACACAGGCACACAACATTTCAATTCTCATGTTTTTTTTTTAGAAGCATTACCTCTTGATTTGAATCCAACTCATACCCATTCTTTGCTGCTAATGCTTTTGCAATCCCCACAGATTCCTAGATTTCAAAAAATATATAAATATATATATATATACACACACATATATATATTTGTAAATACATTAGTAATAAAACTAAAAAATTACAAGAGTAATAATTAACATAACTTGTCTTACCAGTATAGCTACACCAGTGATGAGAGCTGCAGTAGGAATCAAAGACAATGCATACCCAAAACTTTTAGGTATAGAAAATTTTGGAAGGCCCTGAGGTATATCTCCTACCTAAAACAGCACCAAGAATCTTTTATCAGTCATGTTAAAAATATACGTTTAAGTTATACAGGATATATCTTTCATGAAAGAACATAAAGACAACTAAATGGAACATACAAAACATATATGAATAACTGACAAACAATTTTAACTTAAGATTTCTGTTTTACACAAGTTTACGTCATTGATTTGGATTCCAATCCCTCCACTTCTTCTCTCCAAAAACATCCATTTTCCATCTGAAACCTCTGTGAACAGATTGCATATCGACATAGGTGCTTCTCATACTCAATGCATTCTTTGCCAAAATTATATCTCCAAAACTTGTAGGGAATACAACTGAAGCTTTGAATGATCAGAGGAAAAAATTATTACTTGTTTTAATACAAAAATGAAAGCAAATGCATGTTTATAAGCAGAAGTTTGGGGTTCTGGTATCTCCCTATCTCCTGCACACTCGTACATGCATGCTATTATCTCAGGAAGTATCATAATGACATATCTTTATATAGCTCATATTAAAGTTCTAGTGCCGGTGTAATAAAATTTGTTTAATTATTATTTTTTACATCTAGTTTATCTAATCAACACCAAAATGGCTCTTCTTTTCCAAGTCTTTCCAATTCCCTATATAATGATATTGTTAGAATACTGGTTAAATGATTAACTTCACTCTTTCCTACCAGCTTAAACTTTTGGGATAAGTGATAATTTATCATATAGTATCAGAGCAGGTAGTCCTAAGTTTGAACTATCTCCACTCTACCTCCCATATAAAAAGTTAAAAATCTAATGTCTTGAGCCACACTCATAAGGGCTAGTTAAAGGGAGTGTTCAAATAATAGCTAAATGCTTATATTCACCATTTACTAATAGTTTAAACTTTTAGGATCAAGTGATAGTTTGATAAATTCACAACAACAGTGTAGTAGATGCAAGAATGTAAGTTTCTAAATAAAAAATACAACCATTCATCATATTCTTCATAAAACACATTTTCTATTAGATGTGGTTTAATCGCCATACAAAGTTTTTTAACATCACTAAAAACAAGGAGGTACTCAGTACACAAAGCTCCCACATTTGCAAGTCTAATGGACTAAAAGTTATAGTTTCAAGGATCAATTTAATAAACCCATCAAATAGTCGTAATTTCCAATTTTTTAATTCCAAAAGCTAATCAATGATAAGATAATTTCTACAATTGGCTCTTGAATATTTCACTGGTAATTGCTAATTACCCATCACTCAATAGGTTTTGAACCATGACCTCACTCTAATCTCCTTTTTACAGAAGGAGAAGGTAACATTTGAGCTAGAGCTCCTTGGCAATCGGTCTTCGATATTAATCTGTGCTTGGTTCTCTGGAAAAATTTATTTTATTTATTTGCATTTTTTGATAACCAATAACTACAAGTAAAATGTTGTAGCATGCTAGACATTATCCCTAAAATTAAGCTCTAGAAAATACAATTTCATCATGTTGGAAAAGAAATGAAAGATATGTTTCTGTAGGAAAAAAGGAATCTGAACTTCTACTTATCTAGTCAATTAAGATTTTATCCAAATTATGTAGTTGAAAATTTCATAGATGTTTAGCAGATTATTTTTTTATGGTGGATTCGTGAATGCTAATTTCTGGTTGACATTACATGAGCAAACATAAAACGTGGTCTTTAGTTCATTATTCTAGAACCATGACTATATTACTAGATTCAATACCTAATGATTAAAAGTGAGTCTTATATATGCCATTCTCACCAAAGATATGGAAGCTGGATGAAATATTTTCACAAAAGTTGTACCCAAAACGACTGCTGTGAGGGGACCTGCAGCTCTAAGGAATCGCAAGTACTTCCTTGATTTTCCCTAGACATGAAATACCAAAATCATAAGTAAATTCCTGTTGAAGACTAATCTTCCATCAAAACAAAGACAATAAACTCATACCAGGTGCTTCATGATCACAAGTATCGCAAGAATGATAAATCCCATTACAAAAGGGGGCCATGAAAACTACAAAAGGAAAAACCTGTTATAGTTAAAAAAGGAATTGACAAGTGAATATACAAGGCAACATAGATGACTGTCAAATGAATACCTTAGCATGGGAAATATTCAGTAATGCATATTGAATGGCTACCATGGTTAATTAGATAATATTGCAAAGTGAAGTTGCCAAGGTACTGGTGGAAACTAACCATAAAGTAAATTACACCCATTTTCCCTTTTTTCGACTTAGTTTAGCTTCCTATATATATATATATATATATATATATATATATATATACACGAGATCGGTTCAAATTACACCTAGTGTAACTCTTAGAGTTGCACCTTTTCCATTAGATTTAAGTAGATTTAATTTCTGTTTGGATACCGCTTATTTTGCTGAAAACTGAAAACACTGTAGCAAAATAATTTTTAAATGTGTAAATAGTACTATGAAACCCAGTTTTAAAATATTTTTTTCCTGAATAAAGTACTTGTGGGTCCCGTGAACAAGCACGGGACCCACTGGAAAAGCATAATTTTGCTTTCTCTGACCCATAGTGCATGTGAAACGCTCTTCTCACGGAAAAAAAGTGAAACGCAGACGCAGTCAAATTCAGCACTATCCAAGTGAAGGCTTAATAGTCAAAAAAAGGAACTCATTAATGTTGATTACCACCTCATTTATTATCACTTATTTATGAATTTCCATACCTGTCTCTACTCCCAAAACATTCTCACATTCTCTCTCTAGCCTCATCTACTCTCTCCTCCTACGTACCCTCTCATAGCCCAAATTTGAATCTTTCTCCTCCACTGCTCCCAACACAAATTCCACCTCCAAGGCCATAGGGTGTGTTACTGATAGGGAAAAAAGCTGCAGCCGGCAGACACCGATATTACGTTCTATGAGGTTTGTGGGTTTTCCTTTCTTCAAGCTGAAAAGGCTAATAGACATTGTTAAATTTTTTATTGGACTAAAAAGCTTTCAATTTTAATTATTGCTACCACACATACACTTCTTAAAATGATCTAAAGCTTTTTCTGGTTGTGCATTCTTGTTTTGTTGTTCCATGTAGCAATTTAATTTGTAAAAGGTTTTAGGTTCTAGCCTTCCACATTTTGTAGCTCACTAAGGACTTTCTGCCTTTGTTGTTTCTACCTTAGACATTGTTAAATTGTCACAACCAAAAAAAAGCTTTAGATCTTTTTAAGAATTGTGTGTGGTAACAATAATAAAGATTGAAAGCTTTTGAGTCCCATAAAAAATTTAACAACTTCTATTATTGAAGTCAGGTGGCAGCGGCTCTTTTCGCTATCAGAGACCCACCTTATTATGGCCATGGAGGTGGAATTTGCGTTGGGAGCAGTGAAGGAGAAAGATTCAAATTTGGGCCATGAAAGGTGCATAAGAGGAGAGAGCAGATGAGGCTAGAGAGACAATGTAAACACATTTTGAGAGTAGAGACAGGTATGGAAATTCGTAAATAGGGGGATAATAAAGGAGGTGGTAATCAACAACAATGAGCTTTTTTATTTTTACCGCTAGATCTTCTTAAATCCAATGATGTAGAAAATGTGTAACTCTAAAGATTTACACAAAGCGTAACTTGAATCCATCTATACATATATAATTTCAAATTTTTGACAGGTTTCTATAGGTTAACAAACTACCGACTGTGATGGTCTTCTTCAATTAAACATTGTCTCTAATTTAGGACATTCTTCTACATAAGAGCAAATATGTACAGAAAAGGCACTGAAATTTTTAAATATATATAGATGCTTGGACTTTACCTATTGATTTACCATATATTTCCTTTAGAAAAAATTATGACAGATCTCATAAAAATTGACTTTACTTGACTGGTTTAGAAATTCAGGAGAAAATACCATTACAAATTATAGTAAATGGAATAAATGTGTAACTACAAGATATTTAGAGATTTCTGATTCCTCATAAGAAATTACAAAAGAGTCAATGCAAAAGGCATACTTGCAGAAGGATTTAAATTGTTTGTGCTAAATAGATCTTACAAATCGAAATAAATGATTTCACTCAATAGAACATACAGAACTTTAAACATTCTATTTGAAGTCTGGTATCAACTTGTTAGTAGTTAGTATAAACCAACTCATAAAGTATTAAATCAAAGAAAAGGGAAAAATCAACATTTCTACTGAAGATGCAGAGATATGAATAAACTAATATGCAAAGGGTATACCACCGCATCCAAAGCATACCCCATCTGCTCCAGCTATGATACTCTCAATCAATGGCACAATCTTGCTACTCCGTACTATATCATAGCCCAGAAAGTATTTTGCTTGAGATAGGGCAATTACAACAGCTGAAGCAGTTGTAAAGCCAGAAATTACAGAGTGGCTGATGAAACGAATAAGCCACCCCAGCCTGAAAGTTCAAAGAATACATGCATTAGTTATAAAAGGCATCAAAATATCAGAGTATGTATTTATTAAAATGAATCATAAAATTGGAGAATAACTATTATTATAACAACTATTTGTTCTTAAGAAAAACTAAATGTGTTTATCAAAACAAAAAAATAAAAAAACTAAATGTCAAATAACGAAGGTTGGGAACCATGCAAATCCTCAGCCCCTGCCTCACTGTTAAAAAAAGAAAAGACAAGCTAGATGCTTAGTGGTCAGTTTATGTATAAATACAAACAAATTTAGAAAATGCCATTTATCTAACAAAAATTCTCTAAACTCCATATGTTCCTCATCATGAGATAAAAAAGGTCATTATACAGCTTAAGAATTATTTTTAGTAATATCATGACCCCCACAAGCAAAGAATCTAAATTGGTGTATAAGATATATTGTTCTATATGAACAAAATAGTCAACAAATTCAGCACAAATTTAATGCTGGAACTTATTCCATGAAGAGAATGATAAGCAGAACCTTAAGAGCCCCATTATGCATTCCAGTATCCCGACCATAAGCGCCAATAATATTGCAAGTTCTGTGTATAACTCGTCAGATGAATCAACAATTCCACCTAAGACATTGGAGACCAGGAGAGAAACGAGGGCCACAGGACCAACTGCAAGCTGACGAGATGACCCAAAGATGGCGTACACAAATAAAGGCACAAAACCAGAGTCTGCCTTGCAAAATCAAGTCACAATCCCAAAATTAAATAAGCAGCTATGATACAGAAATAAGGACACAATTCAGGTATTTATGTACAATACTAAGGTTTTTTTTTTTATAGATGTAAAGTAATGAGGTGTAAAAAAATAAAGATAATAAAAAATGAAAACTTTCTCATAATTAATGTATGCCAAATATGCAAAACTGTCAGTGCATCATCAAGTAAAAGTACAGTAGAGCCAAATCAAATATCAAAGTTCAAAACTTTACATTTTTACCAGAAAGTATTTTCCATTATAATATACTCAACTCAAACTGAACAAGGTCAGATACATGGATCTTATTTTTACCATTCACCCTTTCAATTTTAATGTCTCTCACCTCTTACATCTTAAAATAATGATAAATCAACTGTAACAACAAGTTGGAGAGAGAGAATTTGAACCTCGGTTCTCCTCATAAAGAGACCAAACAATGCCACTGAGCTATAAAGCTCTTGGCTGCATCTTAAAAATTATAATCTTTCTACTCATGCTTTTGACTCTTTCACCTCCCCTATTTGAAACCATCTGAATATAATTGCCAAAATGGATAAAGACAATATTTCTTGCAAATGAGTAATAGTTAAAATGGCATTTCTCCCTCTTATAAGAATAGGCGGAGGGTAAGGTCCCAGGTTCAAAACCCATTGCTTACATGTGTGACTTACGAAAATAAAATTCAAGACAATATTTCTCAATACTCTCAATACAAAAGCAACTCATAAATTTTAGTTACATGAGATTTGGTTATGCACTTACAAAGTCCGTATATTGTTTCAAGCCCAGCTAATTTTGCATAAGACATTGCCTGTCATTCACAAGAAACGGTCAAAAAATTGAACTTGCACCCAACACATGTAATTAAAATATGTGAGTAAAATTAGTTTTAAAATTAAAAAATTAAAAAAAAAAAAAAATCAATCTCATTCCAATATGGAAAACTATTAGATGTTGAAATCAACTAGGCAATAGATGCTTCATGGGTTTGCCTAACCAATCAACAATAATCCAAGTGCTTAACACATCACAACCAAATCTCAAGCCAAGGCAGTGCCAACTTTTCTAAACCATAATTAGTTTAGAAATTACAGTCATCATTTCGTTCAAAAAAAAAAAAAAAAAATTTACAGTCATCATCATAATCTTGACACGGGTCTGTAATAGCTAATAAACAGTAATCAAAACTTAATTTTAAAAAAGCAAAAATAAATTATGAAAAATGATCTATACCCATGAAAATTAGCCTAAACCATATCAGATATCATATCAAACCCAAAAAATAAATAAATAAATAATTCTGATTTTCCCACATATGAACTTTTCACTTATTTCAACGTTAATTATGAACAGCGGACTATGACTTTGGACAAAATCGCCGACTTGAATCGTAGAAATCTGTCCAATCATCAACAGTTAAGTGCTCAAAAACGATGAAAATCATATACTACTTCGTTTGGATTCCGAGAAATCACAGGAAAATAAGAAAAAAATATATAATTTCCAGTAATTTCATTATTCTCAATAAATAAATAAAAAAAGGATTATAAAGAACAATCCAGCTTTAGTTAAGCTGGGACTAAGTAGATAAATTCAATACGAAATTCTCTCCTCTTTTTTTTTTTTTTTCCTCAATTTTCTCATCAACCAAACAGAAACAAAAATCACACAAATCTTAGTGCTTAACTCTACCAACCAAACCAACAAACAAACATGTTCAAAACGATGAAAATCATAAAACACTCCGTTTGGTTCCCGAGAAATCACAGGAAAAAAAAAAAAAAAGCAGCCAGTAATTTAATTATTCTCAACGTAAAAAAAAAAAAAATGAACATAAAGCAAGAGTCCAGCATAGTTGAATAAATTGAATACGAAATTCTCTCTTCCATCCTTTTCGTCCATTTTCTCGTCATCCAAACAGAAACTAAAATCACTGAAATCTTAGTTGCCGTAATTGATTTGACTTAGAGAGGGAGAGAGAAGGATCACCTGCGGGACGAGCATGACGCCGACGGTGGTACCGGCCATGAGATCGACCTGCAAGTACTCTCTCCATTTGTAAGTCCGAATCCAACGGTAACAAGGGAGGCAGAGCTCGATCCAATTGTGCCAACTCATTCGCCGAACCTTCGTCTTCCACTTCGAGAAAAGCGCGCTAGGAAAAGAACCCGAACCCGAACCCGAACCAGAACCCGAACCCGAGCTCGAACACGCCGTGTTCGGGTGCAGCAACGGGATGATCTTGACGGGTCGGGTCAACGTGGTCGTCGTCGGCATCGAACTGTTGGAATTCGAGTCGCCGGAATCCGCGAGGTTCGGAGCGCTGGGCGATGCGTACGTTATCTCCATGCGCACCACCGGCGCATAATAGTAACAATATATACTAGAGTGTGTGAGTTTTGTGTATCTATTAAAGCGAAAAATAATCAAAAATATCTCTCTGCTTGGCTCGCTTCGCTGCGTCTTTTTGAGAGTCTGGGATTTTTTGGGTGGACGAGAATGGTCACGGTCTTTTTGCTTTTATGATGTACACGACAAAGTTTATATTACAACAACTCAGACTTTTGGTTTCTTTAGTTTTAGTTTTACCTGCAAATCAATTGGCCTTGCACTGAGAATTGGAATGTTTTGACATGTTTGTGCCTCTGAGGCCAAGTCACTCAATTTAATCTAGACCTCAGAAAATATTTTATGGAAAATAAAAAAATTAATCGTTTTAACGGCTATTTTTTTAATTTTTAATAAAAATAGGGTCAAAATTTTTCCAAAATAGTATATCAACGATACTTTGTTTTTAATACTATATTTACAATATTTTTACAACAAATTTTTAATAACAGATAGTTACGGGCTATTATTGATAGACAAAAAAATAATTCAAGTGGTTAGTTCAAATTAGAACATATTACAATCTACCATTCATAATTTGTTATAAAAATATTATAAAAATCTTAAATTATTTGATACAATTATATGTATTTTTTATAAAAGTAAAGACGGTAAAGTTTTAAGAGACATTTAGTTTGCTGTGACATGTCCTTAATGTAATACACATTATAATGATGTGACATTGAAATTTTTTGTTTATTTTATTTTTCTAACATTACCATAATATAAAGTTACAAAGTATATCACATCATTTTAATCTCGTCATCTTCTTAAACAATGTAATATTGTATTATTGTATATAAATTACATTAATATGGACTTCTAGCGTCTATTTGGTGATGATGGAAGAAATTTCCTATTTTGTGCCTCTCTATGGGGACGTGAATGTGACAAGAAACTCCATCCCTTAAACCTTTTTTTTTTTGGGTAAGACATCCCTTAAACCTTAGTAGTACTACTTTCCCAAAATTACATCCCAAATCGTGACAACTGACAACAAAGCTACATGCTTTTTTTTTTCCCTGAGAATCTAGCTACTACCACAAATGATCAATATGATTTTCGTTTATAGTAGTAGTAATTTAACAAAAATATTACCTAAAGTAGAAAAGGGTGGGTATTTGTTAATAGGGAAAAGCTAACATTAACAATACCCTAAGGGCTAAGGCATTAGTTTAGAATATATTATTAAAAATATTTTATGGGAAAAGGAAAAAAAAAGTATTTAATTGTTTTAATAATTTTTTATATTTTTCACTAGTCTTTGAGCATGTGCTCATCAGCGTGCTCAAATATTCAAAGACACTTCTATTTTTTCCAACCTCGTATATGATAACTGATAAGTAATTTCTTTATTTATTTTTAACACTGAAAAAATAAGGGCACGTTTGGTAGACTGTAATAGACACTGTAATGTAATAAATATTCCTATTACATAACTATTCGGTTGTTTGGTTATGTTTTTATTACAATGAATAGTTATTCCTTATGAATAGCTATTCTTCAAAATGATGAATAACTATTCCTTATCAAAAGTACTGAATATCTATTCCTTCACTTGATGTAATAACTTTTTTTTTTAAATTCCTAAAAAGTCATTAGTTGTCATATCTTTAAAAGGAAAGAAAATAAATTTTCCTTATTGTTAATTATTAGCTCTATTTTGAATACTCTAAAATTAGTGTATTTTAGGAAATTGGACTTAAAAATAATTTAATTACACATTCTTTTTATACTCTATTAAATTGTGGATGCATATTCAGGATTCTATTTCTAAATGGTCACCAAACTAATGAATAGTAATACTTATTACATTCCAACTTAATGTATTCCTTGTAATACTTATTCCTATTCCCATGTAATAATCATTACAGTATACCAAACGTGCTCTAAGTGAATAAGATATGTGAGTTAGTGGAATTATAAAATGGAACACAATTTTACACATTTATTGTATTTATTATAGTAAGTGAATAAGATATAGCTCTTCTTCTTCTTCTTCTTTTTTAGAAATTGGTGAGATATATCTAATTTAGAGGTAATGTGTATTAATTTTTAGGGAAAAAAACTTGTTATCACATAAAGAAAAATTATCTCATAAAAAATTTGATAAATCAAAAATAAAAATTGTAAACGTGGGTTATTTGAAATGAATTCAAAATTTTAATTCTAGTCCAAAGAATAGAATCTTGTTATAAATAGTATAGAAAGAACAGTATAAATTCTATAGAAAACAGATAGAATAGAATAAATGGATAAATTATAGAAATGATGTCAAAATTTTCTTAAAATACTTTATTAATAATTAGGTTAAAAATATCCGTTTACCTGCCCCTCCTAAATAAGCAAAGATAAATTTGAAAAAAAAGGTTAGGTTTAAAATACATATTCTGGTAAATGATGGGAAATGTACGTTAACGTATGTGGACGTAATTTGGACTATATTCAAAGGAGAGGAGATTATTATTATTATTTTTTTATGTGAATAAAAATAAAAGCCTTTATGATTATATTACTTCTCCGGATAGAGTGCCAGTCTGAATTTTTATTATTATTATTATTATTATTATTATTAGAGTCATGCTAACGAATGCCCTAAGAAAAGTTTAAGGGAAGTTTTAACACCACTTTTATGGGAAATGAAAAAAACTGTCAAAATATTAATTGTTTTATTTCATTTTTTCATAAAAACTTTCTTTAAATAGATTGTTAATCAATACCCTAAGGGCATTCGTTAGCATTTCGCTTATTATTATTATTGATATTGATAACAAGGAGAGAAGATTATTGATAAAATTAAAATGCTACTATATATATACGTGCACGTAATTATCTTTTGTTTGACTAAACTATTGAAATCCACCTAGTTGACAGCAGGACACGTGCAAAACAACAACGAAAATCATTTATGAATGTTTCATAGGACAGAGGATCACGTCACTCTTGAACAGTGTTTACCGAATAAATAAAAGCCATGTGCAATTTGTCCTACCGACAAAAATGACAGCGAAGGCATTTGTCAAGTGGGACAGGTATAAATTAGTAGTATTATATCTTTGTGATGCAATGTACTACAACTTAATTGAGAATTATATTTATCTCTCAAATCCAAATTTTGAGAATATTTAATTAAATTATAAAATTAAACAATATAATTAAAAATTAATAAAATAAGAAGAATTGTAGCTAAATAAAAAAAATGTGTATATATATATATATATATATAAAAAAGATGTTTAAAATTGAATAGTAAAATGGATTGTAAAAATATATATATTTATATTTCTTTGCTTTTTTTTCTTTTTTTTCTTTTTTGTACTAAGTTCGAACAAACATGAGAAGCAATGATTTGCCTTTTGCAATCCTCATCTATAATACCTTTATGTCTACAATTACAACGACAGCAAAGTCAAGTAATTGTCTTTAATATTGTGCACCAATATTTAATATAAACCAAATTTCACGTCACAACCAAAATAGCACTAGGGTGTCAATGTTCGACCTAACTCGTGAATACGATACGAATTCGATACGGATTTTTTCGTGTTAAGGTTGGGTCTTAATAGATTTGGGTCATAAACGGGCCCACTCGAAAGCGACATGATAAGAAACATGTCATAAGTGGGTCAACCCGCATAATCCACAATAAACACGTTTGACACGTCTAATTTATTTGTGTCAACCTGAAATGACCCACTTAATACAACTCATTTAACTCGTATAACAAATAAATATTTATTTTATTTTAAATTTGTCAAATACTTTTTATATCCAAACATATACTTTAAATTTAAAAAGAAAAGTGAGTAATTACACAAATTTATAAGGGATATAATTGAAAATTGAAACTTTACATACCCTAGATCTCTAAACCCTACAAACCCTAAACCTCTAAACCTTCTTATAAATATCTTTTTCTTTTTTTCTTTTTTCTTTTTTCTTTTTTCAGCCAAGTTCTAAGGATATTATATTTTTGTTGAACTATGTTATTTTATTTTTGTTAAACTAAGTTATTTTGAATTTGGGCTGAAGTTTTGCACTTCTTTTGGAGTGTAAAGAACTTATTTCTAGATTAATATTATATTTTTGTTGAACTATATTATTATGAATGTGGGTTGAAGACTTGAAGTGTACACTGCTTTTTGGGATGTAAAATATAATTATTTTTAGATGGATGTTATATTTAATATTATACAAGTTAAAATGGATTGTGTTACATTCGTGTCAACTCAATACGATTCGTTTAATAAGCGTGTCAAATAGGTTGGGTCAGGTCAACCCACCTTATCAACAGATCAGGTTAGGATTGAAGGATCATGACACTATTATTAAATGGGTCGGGTTAGGGTTAAGCCATTTAGTCAAATACCCCTATCTCGACACGATACAAATCCAACACGCTAACCTGAATTAACACTCCTATAGTACTCTTTTTTTTTTTTTTTTGAGAAAGAACCAAGATAGCACATTGAATGCTAAAATCTCTTTACATTGCTTTCCTAAATATAAAGTACACTAGTTTCTCCGGAAAAAAAAAAAGAGTACACTAGTTTGAGCATTGAAGATACTATGGTTGGCACCACACTGGTTTCGTTTTTTAATTAAATCTTTTGTAGGTGGTCCATTTTCCAAGTGAAGCATACCATCAATTGCCACATCAATACTTATGTTAAATTTACTAGACTAAGAGTTACAAACGTTTTAGCATGTTGGGACCATATGAGTCCATTAAGATAAACTTATAATATTTGTGATTCACCTAGATTTGATAATATATATTAAAGTCATCATGAATCATGATGATCTTTCATTTATTTTTAAATGAAACCCACTATCGCTTGGGTTACTCTTCATTTTATATTTATATCACCAGACATATGTCATTTTTAATTCTTATTTAATAATGGGAATCTAATCTCAAAATTTCAGTATTAAATTATTCTTCACACATTTCTCACCCAAAAGACAAAACTCCCCTAAAGCATTAATTTCGTGGCACCCAATCCGAGCAATGTATTTATTTAAGACGAACCAAGACAAGACCAAAATTCTCGACCCCAAAACAGAAAGAAAAGGCCCAAACACATACAAGTACTTTCCAAGCTCCAAATGTTCCAAACAAACTCCCCCAACTAAGGCCTCCAAAAAGCAAGCTTGGTCAACAGATTTATGAACGCTAAATTCACATATAAGATCTTTCTTGTGCTAGTTGATGTTAGGCCCATATTTCAATCTGCATGTTATCATGACAATAACAAATGGTTGGCTTGAGTAATGGGTTACCTTTAAAGTTGCAAAAGGCCGATAGCCCTAAGCAGATGTTCAGGGCAAGTTAGCTCCCCAGCTAACAAATGTTCCAAAGTATTACACAATTTCACTGAATGTACACTTATAATCAATTTTCTCCATGATTCTTACAGCTTCAGATTGTACTCAATAGGAGTTAAATTTTCACATTGAGGTAGAAGAAGAACCTGTGGCGAGTGTAAAAAGGAGCAAGAAATAAAACTTTTAACAGAATTAATATTAGATTTACTTTTTACTTCTAGTGGTGTGACTGAGCATGCTCAGGTTTGTGCGAGTACTCATAATCAAGATGTACAAAGGCACGCTCGATCTCAGGCAGGTGCTCAAGCTTCTCCTGCAAGGATTCCCCGATGTCGTGAGCCTCTTTCAAGGGCATGCCTGCTGGCAAGACTATGTCAACTTCCACAAAGTAGTGAGAGCCAAAGGTGTAAGCCCGGACTGTATCAATATGTTTTATGGCCTCATTGTGGTTCCAACAGAGGTATGTCAGTTTCTGTAGATACTCTGGCGCAGCTGATTTTCCCACGAGGGAGTTCACATTTTCCAACACTGTCATTGACCATGTACGGATGGTATACAAAGCCAGCTGCAGTAAGCACAAAGTAATATGTAAGTGCAATGGAAGAAAAGAAATAGCCTTGAGAGTCCATAACTCTTAAGTTTAGAGAAAGAGGAACGAATTGCCAGATCCACATCACGACAAATTATATCAGCATTCGATAATCTTCGTGGTGTCAATTAACAATTTGACATATAATCAGAAGATTATCAGCATATCAATAAACATGATCTTTTAAAAAGAATAGACAGCTTGATCAGAGAAAAAGAAAACTGTTGATAGGCACAAAAAGACATGGAATTGTCAAGGTGGATATACTTGGAAGATCTTAATTTCCAAAGAGGAAAAGGCTACAGGTATAACAGCCTTTTATCTATGCTCGTAAGTCCTCTGATTTATTTAAGTAAAATAAGATTCAAACTCCAAAATAGAACCAACATATGGCAAGCTCTAATAGCAGTCCCATGAAAAAAGAAATTAGATAAACATTTCCTTCAGCTTTTAACTCCATGCATAGAGTATAAGAAAGAAAAGAATTTTGACAAAGACAAACTTACAATGATAGCTCCAACAGGATCCATCCAATCAGTAATATAATTAGCAAGGAGAGCAGCAACGAGTCCAATAACGTTGGTGATAACATCGAAAAAGTGGTCCTGGGCATAAGCTTTGACAATCTCATTAGTGAAAGAACGGCAATAAAGAACCAGACCGAGTTTTACCAAAGTCACAGAGAGCATAATACCAACAACCCATTCCTCTTGCTCTTTGGTCAATGAGAAATCATTCTCCTTAAAGCACATAAATATTGAGAAGCAACATAAAAGTCAGTTTATGCTCACAAGTGTATCCAGTAATTCCAAAAAACCATGGCAAAACAAATAGATAGAAAATGGAATATTAAAATTTAACTAGCAGCCCCTTACATCAGATAATAGTGTGCGTATTGACTCCAAGATTATCTGCAGTCCAAGGGTTGCCATGACAGAGGCAAATACAAGGATCCCCTGCAAGTTGTTGCCAAGATGTATCAAATTCTATGTACGTAGTAATATTATTCAAGTCTTTTAATATCATTGGCTATAATGGATTATACAATTGAAGAGAATGGATTAATAAATATCAAATTAAGATAAAGTGCTGGTCTGAGTCCAGTCCACATTCTTCTACAAAATTGGTTATGGAATTGGAAAATAAGTTTAGGACAAGGTTGAAAAGCTCTTGCTAGTAGAAATAGGCCCACATACTAGGATTAAGAGGGCCAGTACAAACTAATTGGTTCCTTCCTGGTCATGCAGAATCAGAGAACAGTGAGGTAAAACCAAAGGTGGCAGCATGTATCAAGCAGGCAACATTAGACATGCATCCAAAACCAAAATAATCATTAATTGCATAGATTCAAGTTGCATTATCACCAAACTTGTCATCTGTAAAATTTTTCTTTATTTTTTGAGAAGTTTGTCATATGTAAACTTGACCATAAAAATTTGACTTCACAAGAATAATTGGAGGATGGCTCACCAATGGCTGCATACGTCTCTTCCCAATAGGATATTGATATGGATTTGGTGTTTTCATGGAGAATGCTGTAAACCACAGGATGAAGCCAGACAGAAGATCAAGAAGTGAGTCCAATGTGGATGCAATGATGGCTAAGGAACCACTTCGGACAGATGCATAGACTTTAGCCGCAAAGAGAAACATGTTTGCAATATTTGATATCCTAATAGCAAACGTTTCACTTCTAGCCAACTTGTCCTCGTCTTCCTAATACCATAAAAATAGCACCATTTCAGTTTTGAGTCTGCAGACAATAATAAAAAGAGAAAATTACAAGCATTTGGCAAAGAAAATGATCTTATGAACCTTTGACATCTTGGGAAGAGAACCATGTTTTGTTAACTCATCCATTTCATTAAAGCCCTCGAGCATTTCTGCCTGCTGCTGATAGTACTCAGCCACATTATCTTCAGGAGCTGAACCCATCAAGCAAACAAATGAATTGGGGTCCATGTAATATCTCTCAAATGTTGATTGATAGTTACCTTAATCGATGAATCATTCCGATCAACATCACTTTCTCAGTTTCCCCGAGTCATAGTGTCCAACTCTTATACTAATATTATAAAAGTAACCACTAACCAGTGATACATATAGGCTATGCAAATTTGTGATTTCAAACTTTTTACTTTAAAATCAGTGATTTACCAGAAAATTAGTGAGTTCTCAATGTACAAGAATTTAAGAGAAACCATCCTTCAAAATCTATCATGTTTAACCGTTAATCCTCTAAAACCTACAACAACAACAACAACAACAACAACAACAAATCCTTAAACCACCATAAACACAAACATGAGCGACGCAACAAGTACTTACGATCTAAACCATCTTGAAAGAAAGTGAGACCACCAAGCAACCAACTGAATAGCTAAAGAAGACCCAAAATTTCATTTTTTTTTTTATTTAAAAAAAAATCCCAAATCTTCTTCAATCAAAGAAAAGCCACTTACCTATCAAAAGAAGAAGAAGAGCCACTTACCTAAAATCTTCTTCAATCAAAGAAGAACTACTTTCAATTATACATGTTTTTGTGGTCATTTTCCAAAGCAAACCCCACAAATTTTCAATTAATACTAACCCATCATTTTAACACCGACACTCTATATATAAAAAAGCCAAGAGTTGGGTACAGAACAACCACTAATCCAATCCCACATACATCTAAGGAATCAACAAAAATTCCCACTAAACTAAATAATAAAAACAAATTAAAAGCAAAAGCAAAGCAAAATAAAATAACAATTAAGAAACAAATAATACCAAAACAAGTAAAATTCCCAGAAACTAAAAATTCAGCATAGAACATTAGTCATTTCAGACCAAAAGAGAGTTAGTCAACAAAAAAATAAATAAACAAATGTACAGAGCTACAATAAAGAACATCATCAAAGGAACTCAGTTCACCAACCAAAATAAATTTGATGAGTACGAGCAGGAGAATAAGATTGTTTTGAGAAATTACCTAAAACCCCAAGACAGCAGTCATGGAGTCCACGAGGAGGCTTTTTGTCCTGGTGGTCACTGGATACCTGAAACCCATGGAAGTTCAACCGCCACGACCGGTCATCAGTAAAGCTGGGCTCCGACAACAGCGAGCGCTCCTCGTCGTTGTCTAGCGCCACCGGGTCAGTCATTCTCAGGTCACTCGAGCTGTGAAGAGGAGGGTTAGAGGTTGTAAATTCAATGAGAATACGAGGAGTTTTCTGAGAGAGTGTGAAATCTAAGAATGTTATGATAAGAGAGATTACCGTGGTGGCTGCTATATTTTCGATGAGAAATGATATGTGAACGATATTTTCACGGTATTTTTATAATAAATTTTAAGTGATAAGTCGATACTAGTTGTTATTATTAGGAAAAAAAATAATCTTAGTGTTAGGTTTAAATTTGAACCAATAATAACTAACCACCTATGATTTATTGTAAAAATATTATAAAAATATTGTAAACGTAGTATCTCTTTCCACACCAACCAAAGAAATAGGAGTACGAAAAATCAGAGAATGATTTTGGTTTTTTTGAAAACGTAGAGAACGGACAAAGGTTTGAGATACACGCGCTTATTTAAATTGGAAAGTTAGCTGGCATCCATTCTATTAATGTTACTACGTACTTTAAGATAATGGTTAATAAATAATTTTAAGAAAGTTTTAATATTAATTTTATGAAGAATATAAAAAATTGTCAATAAAATTAATTGTTTTATCATTTTTTCTTTCAAATGTTTTTAAAAGTAGTTTATAAACTAATTCTCTTGGGACATTTGTTAACATTTCTCTTTATTTATTTATGAAAACTAGGTAATTTTTAAATATTCTCAGAGTACGCAGAATAATGTTCACTGCTTTCGCATTCATAGCAAGGTCCACTCATTAAATTTATAATGAGGTCCACCATGAATATGAAAGAAGAGAGCGTCATTTTACTATACTTCGGGAGTACTTAAAAATTTTCTATCGAAATTACTTATTTTTTGTAATTTATTAAACATTATTTGACACAAAAAGTTCAAAATTAGCTTATTTTTAATATATTGAAAGTTATGTGAATTTGGAAAATAATTATAAGTTGAATTTTTGTTTATTTAATGTATTATTTGTGAATCCTTTGCTACTTTATTGTCTCAAATTTATTTTAAACCATTTTACATTCAACTTTTTCTAAAAAAATAAGCTAATTTTTAGTTTTATTTTTAATATAATAATATTAAGCAAATAAGATTTAGCTTACTTCAAATACTTTTTTAACTGAGATCTCCTTTTGTTTTAATGAGAAATTGTCACATCATTCACTAATTAAGTAAAATATGGAGATTAAAACTTACTATCACTTAACATTGTATATTTAAAATAAAAGGACATGTCTAGTTAAAAAGATCTTAGAGCTAAATCAAACTCGTGCAATTAAACTACTAAGAATCAGCATTCCCACGTGAACGCAAAAGATTTGATATAAAACTGAAATAAAATATAGCGTAGGACCCATAAGCAATAAACATGCAAAGTTTTGTCCTTTTTTAGAATAAAAATCTATTTTTTAAAAGTTTATATTACATTTTTTAAAACAATTTGATTTATCTAATATCTATTTTGACAAAATTTAACTACAAAATTGGTTGTAACATAAGGTTACAGTTTCAATTAAAAAAATTAATATTACTTCATGTAAGGACACAAATCAAGTTTGGTGCAAAGTCGGACTTTCAGACCAGGCCAATGAGCCCTAAAAAATGAATTTATAGAGAGCGGGCTTCTAATCTAGGTTTTTGGACGGTAGATAACACAAGAGTTAGGTTAAATCACAGAACACATGCGTACTTCTCATACATTGATGAAATATTGATTTTCATATATTAATGCCGAGGACAATTTTTTGGTGTTTCCTTACAAGTTCTCTCTGTAGTCCCCTTTCTCTATTTTCTTCCTTCGCCTTTTATAGGCCTGCACCCTTTTCTCCTCCCTTCCACGTGTAATCCAGAGGCTCCCTTTTAGATACTTGTCCCATCACTCCTTCTTACCAAAGTCTTTGGCGGTAAGTGCTAGGTTAAACTCCAGTGCTCAGGCGTCACTTTCTCATTAATGCGGCCAGAGGGGTAGGTATGGTGCCTTCAATGCGGTGGTAGCAGCTTTTTCCTTGATATTTGTTTGCTACTTCTCTTTAACCCTTATTCTCGTTCCCTCAGTCGCTGCATCCAAGATCCTCAGTACGGACGCCCTTGAACCGCCAGATTATCAATATTGTCCTCGGCAGGAAGCCGCCGAGGATAAGGTCATCCTCGGACGTCATGTTTCCGGGTACTATGTTCATGCATGGCACCTTTCTTTGTCACGTGGCTTCGTAGACTGAACTTATTATATCCTCGGACTATTTTGTGATGCCGGGTTAGACTTTCCTCCTTATGAGAGCCTTTGAGCCGGCCCAGTACGTATCTTGGGCCCATTGGCACTACACTTCATATTTAAAAATTTAATTGTTGAATTGCATATTTTTCACACTTTTAATACACGTGTCAAATTTTGTGCCAATTAGATATTATTTTTCTGTATAATCAATCAATTTATATTTTATACGTAATTTCAAACTACCAAAACTTGTAATTTAAACTATGGGGTACTAGAATTCCGAGTAAAGCAATTACGTCATATGTCATAGCATGACTGAGAAGGGTAGTTGCTATGCCGAGAAGTCTACGTTCTTGAATTCTATAATCACATCATCAATACGTTATCAGAGGAGGCCTTACCGAACATAAAGAGTTTTGGAAAGGGGACCAGCACAAACGTGGTTAAAAAGCTAGTGACTGCCACCACATTTAATACATTCTACCAAACTTTCTAACCACATTTATGTGGAGAAGACCCTTAAACAGTATTGCATTAGTTGCCATATCTCACAAGGAAAATGTCTAATGAGACTAGAACTTGCGTGGTGGCCTGCGTGATCAGCGAATGGAAGGTCAGAATCGTCTAAAAAGGTTTATATAAGATAGAAGGTCCCCCGGAAAGAGGGGATCAAAAAAATAGAAGAGAAAAACACTGTAGCACAAAGAAATGAAACTATAAATAAATCTTATAGTGATATACTCAAGAATAAATCTCCTCGGATTTGACTGAGGAGTTTTATCCTTCTCAATACTGTGGTTGCCTTTTGTTTTTCCTTGTCTCCTTGTTATTTTTGGCTCATAGTAAGCGTTATCTCACCCATAAAAGCCTAAACTTAGAGCACATTTTCTAACAAATTCATTGTGTTGAGCTATTTAAGCTTGAGTCCTCTAGTCGATTGGGGTTAGGAGCTAAATCCAATCCCTACATAAACAATTTACTAATGACATAGTTATTAATCTTTAATTTTCTAGAAATTTTTCAAGTATGAAAAATATAAGAAGAAAATATAATCCAATTGTGAATTTCTCAAATTTCACCTCTAATAAAAAAATATTGACTAAGGTTGTAGTCTTAGCCTACAACTAATTTTGTAGCAAAATTTTGTAATATCTATTTGGCTAAAATGTAAAACTGACCCTCTAATTTTCTTCAGATTTCGTTTTAGTCCCCTAACTTTACTTTCATTTATTACAGTCTTTTAAGTTTTCAATTTATTCAATTAAGGCTTTTCTGTTAACTTTTGTTAAAATTTTTTGAAAAAAAAAATCTGAAAAATAATTTTCAATCATTAATTGAGTTTTTTTTTTTAATTTAAAAAATTTAAGAAAAATTTATAAAATTGAAAAAATAACCACAACATATAACAAAAGTTGATGTAAAAGCCTTAATTAAATAAACTTGAAAGTTAGAGGACTGAAATGAACAAAAGCAAAGTTAGAGGATTAAAATAAAATCTGAAAAAATTTAGAGGGTCAATTTTGCATTTTACCCTATCTATTTATACTCTATTTTATTAAAATATAATTTTTTAATCGTTTTTCATTTTTTACACACAACAATTATCATATATTTTCTTTTTTACTCTTCAATAACGAGAGAGAGAGAGAGAGAGAGAGAGAGAGAGAGAGAGAGAGAGAGAGAGAGAGAGAGAGAGAGAGAGAGAGAGAGAGAGAGAGAGAGAGAGCAAAAACTTACTCTATTTCATAAGAAGGTCTAGTTTATGTATGTTTTAAGAGTATATATTAATTATTTATTTTGAGAAAATTTTTATGAAAAATTAAAAAAATTGTCGTTAATTACTTTTTTTATTTTTTATATATTTTTTTTAAAAATAATTTATTAATATATGACCTAAAAGCACACGTGAGTAAAACCCTTTGTAACATAATGAATGTGATTTTTGGATTTTATTGACATTATTTTGGGTATATGCTATTTTAACTAAGCTAGTGCGAATGCTCTCACTAGCTAGTATGGCGCGTGGGGGAATTCGTTGTTGTTGGTGTTGTTGAGTTTTGGCAGACTTCACAATTCAGACTTGTGAGGACTGATGGCGGCGATAGTGATGGGACAGTGTGAGAGGTGGAGACAGAAACTGTGTTACGGGGCTTTTTTAATAGGGACAAGTGTGTGGTGGCGATTCCGTTAAAATAAATGACGTGGGTGGAGGAAGAGATAACGTAAGGGGGTCCACGGTGTACTGAGTTAAGAAACCAAGAATCATGGAGGGAATAATCTGAGCCACAGGTTTTCGGATTGGGTTACGTGACAGAAAATTGACGTGGGATCCATCATCTATCCCATGACCATGAGAGCACGAATCACGATCATTGCCATCTTTTTTTGACCAATATACATAGCCAGATTTTGCATGTGATATCAATAAATCCTGCGGGTCTGTCATATATATTTCTTAGAAATAACTTACATAATTTTGGTTTTTCTTTATAATTAAAAAAAAAAACTAGTAGCCTAGGGTATAAGATATGCAAAGCTTATACAAAATAAAGAAAGGAGAATGAGAATGCAAAATAAAAGAAAAAGAGGAAGAAATTTTCCTCGGCCAAAAGATATGTACAGTGATTCTATTTTGTGGTGGGTGACTGGGTGTGACTAATATAAGCTAGAGGAAGAACCTATATGAAATAATTAAAGCACGACTGGGTGAGATGCATCAATAAGAGAGATATGAGATATGCCTTGATCTCTAGATGTTTATGACTTTTGCAAGGGCGAGGTCATCCTTAAAAGTCCGTTTGGTTGGAGGAGTGAAAAAGTGGAAAAATAGAAAATGGTAATAAAATGGAAAAGTTGGAAGATAGAAAAGATTTTATTTTCTCTTATTTTTGTTTGGTGGAGAGTAGAAAAGTAGAATGATGGAAAAAATAAATTTGAATAAATTTACTCATATACTCTTGTTAAAAAATGATAATTAAAACAAAAAAATGACAAATAACCAAAAAAAAGAAAAAAGAAAACAATTATCCAAATTTATTAAAAAGTAAAAATAATATCCCAAAAATAGAAGAGGCAATGTTACTGCCAAGAAAAAAGAAAGAAAGAGGCACTAGGGCCTAGAAAATCAAAGAAATAAAAAGAATAGGGAAAAAAAAGAGGCAACAACCCAAAAAAAAAAAGAAAAAGGCAACGGTACTACCCAATGAAAAAGGAAAAAAAAAAAAAAAAGGCGACTGCCAAGAAGAAGAAGGAAAAAAAAAAGGGTAACGTATTGCTCACTGGAAAAGGAAAAAAAAAAAAAAAATATATATATATATATATATATATATATATAGAAACTTGAAGAATGTGCATAGGGTATTTTTTTTAATTAAGAAAAAATTTATCCCCATTCAGTTTTCTCTCTATTTTGAGGAGAACTTTTTGGTGCTAGGAGAGAAAACACTTAGATCTCACAATTTATTTTCCTTCTTCTCGACCCAACCAAACACATTTAAAAAAAAATTTCTTCCTATTTTCTCTCTAAAGTTTTCCATCCACTCTATTTCATTTCCAAACAAACATACTCTAAGGATTTGTTTAGATATCGTTTATTGCTGAAAATTGAAAATACTGTAGCAAAATAATTTTTAAATGTTTGAATAGTGCCATGGTCCCAGTTTTAAAGTTGATTTTGTTAAATTCTATACTTGCGAGTACCGTGAATAGTGCACTGGACTCATTGTCTAAAATGCAGACGTAGACGCAAACGTGGTTGGATTTCAGTTGTATCTAAACTAGACATGGCAAAACGGGTGGGTCGGGTGGGGTCGGGTTAATCGGGTTGTAGATCAAACGGGTCACGGGTAAAAAACGGGTTATCTTGAGCGGGTTAAAAACAGGTTTGGGTCAATATGGTTGCGGGTCGAGTTGGGTCGGGTTGACCCGTATTTTTCACATGAATTTTTTTTTTTTTTTTATAAATAAAATAACATGTATTTGTCATTTGGAAAGTTATGCAACAAATTATTTGATGTAACATGCATTATTTTAACTTCACCACTTATATCAAGAATGAATTCAGTTAAACTTATTAATATTTATTCAATAATTTTAAAATTATACAAATCCTAAGATTGCTATCTAAAACAAAATAATACAAATATAAGTAAAACAAATATACATGTTTTATTTCTACACAATATCAACATTCCAAAATATAAAACAAAATTACAAATGACTTATTGGATAACTAATTTGATAAAGAATAAAAACATATAAAAAATTTACAATCTTGAAAATTAATTTTATAATCTATTATCAATTGTGATTGGCACTCTATTTTAATTTGACATATACATTAAAATTTGATTGCTTACTTATTTATACATAGTCTCTTTTATGAATATCATATCATTGTTAAGTAACACACACTCTAGAAAATACCATAATTTATTTTGAAAAGCCGTTTATTTTGGACATAAATTGTTAAAAAATAAGTCTACACATTCATAATTTATGCTAATTTGATACTCTAGCTTCACTATTTTTATACTTGTAAATGTTTCTCACACATGTCTACAATTTTAAATCTTTATTTTTAATTCTACTATAACCATATTATCTTAGTATGTACTTTGTTATTTGATATCTAAAAATCTTTACTCATTACAGAATGCTCAACCTTTTATCTTTCAATTAATTTACATATGTAAATGTATCAATTATTTCATTAAAGCTCACAATAAACAATTAAACTACTATTGTCTTAATTTTACTTTTTTTTTTACAAAAAAAAAAAAAATGTTTTAAAAAAGTGATTCGAGTTTGAGTCGGGTCGGGTTGACCTGTAAAAACTTGAAAAACTTGGGTCGGGTCACGGGTCACCCCTTTTTGTTTCGGGTAAAAAAAATCGAGTTCGGGTTGAGTATTTTTTTGGTCGAATCGGGTTGCCATGTCTAATCCAAACTCATGCTAAGACCCCATAATTAATTCTACAGCCCTGGAATGTGTGAACCCAATATTTATGGTGAAGCTTCAAAGTCAAGATTTATGAAAGTCTCTAATGAGACCATCGGCACTACTAACTCTACATGTATTCCCACGACTCGAGTAAATCCATCCAAATTCAACTTGTAAAATCTAGACGGAGGGGGATTTCACTTGACGAAAGAGGTATTCTTTAAGAATAATCAGTTTTATAATAACTATTCATCAAGTTAAAGACATTATATTGCTAAGACTTATTATATCTTCATTTTTCAAGGAAATGATCTAAGAAGCTGATTCATTTCTATTTTTGACACCTTCACCTTTTACCTCCTATTTGCACACGTATCTAACTCAATATCTCAATCAATACATATTAGACCATTAATCACCATAATTAAAAAAAAAAAAAAACTCTCTCATTTTTAATGTGGAATTAAACATTTTCACTAACTTCTTATCTTCCATATTAACTCCCATACTTTTACATTTATATTGCCATACAAATCCATTTTAATTAATTAATATTAAAATGCTCCAACAACATTTATGATCCTATTTATAAAAGAAGTTATCCTTCATTAATGAGGATATTTTTGGTTGTTACCTATGAGAGCTTAAAAATTGTCTTGGAATACCATTTAAGTGACCGTGTTATTAACTTTTGATTGTTGTTGTTGTTTTTTTTTTTTTTTTTTTTTTTTTTTTTTCTTTTGAGAATCTTTTAACATTATTATTTTTTTTATTTTTTTTGAGAAACACACACACACACACACACACACACATATATATATATATAGGGGAAGCGGATGAGATAAGGGAATACACTCATACGCCAACACCAAAACTGTATGCTTTTATCATTGTTATTGATTACAAGTAATATTGAGTAAAATTCATACTATAGATTAGTGCAATTTTTATTCTAATATAACAACTTTTCTTATCAATATATATATATATATATATATATAAACAACTTTTACCATTAACCAATCACGTGTATTGCATGTGCCACCAACATTTTAAAAAATAAAAATGTAAATTTGTGAATATAATATTTAATTATAAGATTCCACGGCTAAAAACATAGTATATGTCGAAACATGTTGCATTTTATATGTATAAACATATATAATTTGTTATGTACATGTGTGTATGTATATATATATATATATATTAACTTGAAAACAAATAGATAGACATTAAATGAGAGTGTATTTATATGTATTTAATAAATTCATAAGCACATAATATTTTTTAAAAATTATGTTATGAGAAAATATTTTATTTGTAATTGACAGTCAAATAGTATTGTAAAAAAAAAAAAAAAAGATTTAAAAAATCATGCATTTTTTCCCAGTTATTAAATGTGTGATTAATGATGACAAATAGTAATTAATATGATGTCTTATATATATATATATATTAAAGTGTATTCCCTATAGAAGCTATTTTAGTTGCATTTAATTAGTTTGCCTCTTATCATGGTTGGTTTAATTTTTTATGGATCATGATTTAGAACTATCAGCCTAATATATATAATATATCTATATTTCTCAAATTTCATATGAGTGCTGAACAATCGAACAAATGTTTAAGTGACAACTTTTTGACTCATAGGAAGGAGAACGTACTTGTCATTTGGGTTGTGACCCTTACCCTAAGAGGCTATTATAAATTTGGCAATGACCCTAACCCTACTTTCCTATCATAATAAGATGAAAATTATTTTTTTTGAGAAACAATAAGATGAAGATTAATATGCATTAATTCATTTGATTACCATATTACACCTATGCAACTTCCCAAAATCTAGGAGATCTCGTATGAAATATGAATGGTGTTTTGACCCTTCCCATAATTTAGAGAATCTCTTATCAAAACGAATGGTTACTTCCATTATGCACAAATTAAAAGATCTTTTATCAATATGAATGTCTTGTATAATAATTTATAAATTGATATAATAAAAGTATATTTTATTAGTATCAAATTTTGAAAACTATATATTGAATATTATAGGCCAATGTGCCCCAAGTAATACACATGCAATTTTTCTGTCTCTCTTTCACTTGTATCTACAAGTTTATATTAGTAGCAAATGATAAAGATGTAAATTTTTTTTTTTTTTTTTTAAAAGTATAGAATTCAACGACTAAATAAACAATATATGTATAAACATATTATAACCTATATGTACAAACATGCATTACGGAATATTTATGAAAATGTATTGGTTGCAAAAAAATAGATATACATATTGTGGATGTATTGAGAAGTATTAGTAAATTCAGGAGCACATATTACTGAAATAATTGTATTATGTAACAAAAAATAAGTATTATTCTTAATTGGTACACAAATAATATTGCATGAAATGGCTAACGTAAAAGACTTTCTTTGTGTGCTTGATTAAGAAATACATATGCATGAATGACTTGTATAAGTTACTATTAAAGGGTGTATGCAATTATAATGACAACTTTTGAAGAGGAATTGTAATCCTAATAGTAGTGGATTTCTTGTTCTTTCACTTCTTTGTATGAGTTCGATGGGAGCTCGATGGGAGCAAGAGATGGAGATATTTATTTTAAGGAAATTAGCTCGTAATCTCATGCATATGTATTAGATACATTTACAAATATATATATATATATATACACACACACACACACTCACACACTAGTCTCTCTATTTTTTTGATAAAAGTTAATAATTTACATCTATTATAATTTGGAAATATATTTTTTCATTTTTCAAAAAAATAAAAAGGATAAACTTTAGAGATAAGCAGTAACTGTAATTTGTTTTTTGAATGTGTGTTTGAAAGTGGTGCAGTGATATAGAAAAAAGTTTGGGTAGGAAAAATATGATGAACGTGAGAGGAAAGAATTCTAAATTTTAGGAGTTCTCTTAGTTTTTTATTTTTTATTTTTTAAATAGGAGATGTTCTACTTTTATTCAAATGAAAAAGGAATAAACACTGCTAAATTTTAGGGAATAAAAATATGAACTTGAAGGGGAAAAAATCCAAAATTTTAGGAGTTCTCTTTTTGAATTCAAAATAAAATTTGTTATTTGACATTTATGACCTTATTTCTAAGAGAAGTTACCATTCATTAATAAAGGTATTTTTGAACCATAAAAAAATCATATTCAGATAGGAGCATCCTCCTATAGATAGTATAGATAAAACTAAATGTGTATTGAAATTTTATTAAGTTTATATATAAAATTTGTATATTTGAAAATATAAAGTATCTACTAGCCTACTAATAAAAAAAATATAAGTTTATTTGAAACAAATAAAAATCATTTAAATTATTATCTATGGAATTCTCAATTTTAGTTTCTCCAACTACTATTTATATTATAATAATAATAATAACAATAACAAGAAAAATAAATCAACAATGGTGAATTTTTTAAAGGTTTATTAATTTTGATTCTATGGTTTTCTCACATAGTAACTCATTTAACACAAAAAAATTAAGATAATTAAATTATATTTCTTGATTTTTGTAGTGTAGTAAATATCTATACAAAAATTAAGAAAATTTGATGGAACACATGACATCAAATTAGACTCCAATTCGGTACTTTTTTGTTTATACTCACAATTCATCTCAATTTTGGGGCCGTATAAAGACATATCCCATTAATGACCATGCAATGACTAACGAGTAATACCTAGGGCATGTTTGGTAGACTGTAATAGACGCTGTAATGTAATAGTTATTTCTATAGTTTAGTTATTCTTTAGTTTGGTTATATTTTTATTATAAGGAATAGTCATTCCTTATGAATAACTATTATTCAAAATGAGGAATAACTATTCCTCTTTAAAAGGTTGTACTAGCTATTCCTTAGTAAGTGCAATAATTTCAAAACTTAATATATTTCCAAATAAACAAACTTTCCATATAGATCTAACAATTATAGAACTAAAAAATTATAAAAAAAAAAATAACACATTTCTCTTTTAAATTTAAAAATAACAATTTTTAAGGAGATATAATTGTATGAATAAGATATTTCCTAAAATAAATGTTAAGTTTAATTCTAATGTTATAACTCACAACCAAATTAATGAATAGGTATAGTTATTACATTACAACGCATTTTATTCATAGTAATAAAGATTACAATTCCTATCATAATCTTCATTCAGTGTACCAAACGTATCCCTAAGCATTGCTCCACTTGGATGTTACAAGTAAACATGGCAAATGGGTTAGGATAGGGAGGGTTTAAAACATGTCACTTTAAGCGAGTTAGAAATAGGTTGGGTTGGGTTAGGTCAACCTATATTTTTTCACATGAAAAGCAAAATAAAACATTTTTTTAATAACAAAGGTGTTTAGACTTCTTCGAGTATCTAACTATTTCTTTGGGCATGTGCAATACCCTCAGTCTCACACACACACACACACACTTGGTAATTACAGGAATGAATCTTTTGAGTGTGGCTCCAAGATGCTGATAAGAGGTTTTAAACTTAAGATCTTATAAATATTATGAGACCCTTGGAACCACTAAGCCAACCTCTTGGAGTTAAATACAAAAAAAAAAAAGTATTTGCCGCTTGGTTTTTGGTGTGGATGTGTGTTCCAAACACTTTTATTCTTATTTATTTTCTAGCCATTGGAAATTTATGAGTAAAATAGCTGTTGGGCAATTATAAAAAAATAGTTGTTGGGCAATTATGAGAAAAATAGTTGTTAGACAATAAGTGATAATATAGCCATTAGGCTTTTAAGGGTTATTAGCAACCAATAACTATAGACTATTATCTTCATAAGTAGCCTATATAATACTCATTATAACATTTTTTCTAGAGGGTCTTTTGCTACTCTATATTTTAAATATACACAATTCTATTATCTTTCTCTAACACATATTTTTTACAAGAATATTTGTTTTTTAAAGAAATGCAATAAAAGGTTGTTTTTAAACCTTTTGTGAGTGGAAGTGCGTATATCACAAAGGTCGACACTATAGTTTAATCTTAGAGGGTTGTTTGGCCAAGAGAACTACTCACACTAAGTTTTACTTTGGGTGGCACAAATTAACTTTTAAGGACAACGCTCTTTGCGTGATTCCATAGCACTGTGAGATTGTTCCTATATTTACTTAAATTTATATTATTATTGCTTATTTACATTCTTGCTAATTATTTGGGATATTGTTTGTTGTATCAAACTTGTTTATTCATTATTATTTTTCCAACATTGGTAACATATTTAGATAATGAAATACTGGTATTAACGTAGTGACCATAAACTTCCTTCCAAAGGCATATTTGTGTGCCTCGTTGTGTTTTACTGGCTACCACATGTATAGTCGCAGTGTGTGATGGCACAATTATTTAAATGTCACTGCTCTATCCACCAAAATTGGAATAGAAAATCCACAATTCTTGTAAAAAGACTTAGTTTAGTGTCATTCCTCCATCCACCAACTTGTAATGGAAAATGCACAATTCTATTAAAATGATTGACCTTTTGAACTAATGCTACTTGTTTTATATATATATATATATATATAATAATTTAATTAAGTTGTGCATTGCCACACAAAGCTTAACATGCAGGCAAAATGGAATACACAGGAAAATCCATTTATTTGTAATATACCCACAAAAAAAAAGGTTTTATTTTATTTCAACTGAAACAGAACTTAAAAAATGGATTCACTGCGAATATACAAGTGTGGCCAACCTTCATTGCATAGCCGTCATAGGCTATGCCACCAATTAGAGCATGCAATGAATTTGGCGAATTGACTATTAATATTAGAGCATCTACATCGGTAGATGCATAATTTCTGTCTATTTTGCAAAAAAAAAAAAAAAAACATATTTTTTCTATTTTACACACTCATTTTTACAAAACATCCACATCAGTTTATCTATTCTACACATTTATTCAATAAAATATTCATTCTTTATTCAATACCCAGCCACCATCAATGATCAAACAAAGAAAAAAGAGAGCAGCGACGATCATCAACCTAGCCTCCATCATCAACCCACCCATCAAAATCCCAAAACCACTAATCAAAATCATCAAAATCCACTAATCAAAATCATCAAAACTACTGATTAAAACCATCAAAATCCACTGATCAAAATCCCAAAACCATTAAACAAAGAAAAAAGATAGCAACGGCGATCGGCGTGAGCAACGATGAGTGAGGTGATCGGTGGTAACACGGCTGTGGCGAGACTCGAGAGAGCAGTGGAGATTAGTGGAGGAATAGAGAGTGTGAGGTGAGAGTCAGACCAGAGAAAAAAAGAGTGAGGTGGAGAGAGAAAAAATAGTAAAATATTAAATGCATGACTGTAGCACTTGTGCGTTTATGCACAATTTTACACCCACTAATGTGGGTGTTTTTTTGGTCAAAATGTGTAAAATGAAGTGCTTTTTTGTATTTTGCAAGACGTTGCATCTACTAATGCGGATGCTTTTACATCATTAAAGTTCTCTGGTAAGAAAAGGGAAATATTAAAAGAATACAATGACAAGGATAATTATAAAAAAAAAAAAAAAAAGTGATAAAAAATTATTAGTAATGGATGTTCTTTGAAAAATAAAAGGTAATAAAGGTTGCATTGATGCCACCAGCCAACTGAAGAAAATCAGGAGGTTTAAGCAGTTTGAAAATTAAGATAAGAGATTTCTAGTAATGTCATTTAAGTGTTGTGAAAATAAGTATTGTGGTGTTTAAACAACAATACCAAACATGCCCTGAGCTTTAAAGTTGTGCAAGTTCATGACTGAATTTTATTTTTTATTTATAAAAATTTTGTTTTAAAAAATGGTTGGGTTTTTGGTCAACCAGTTTTTCCTTTGAATAATAACTAATAATTTTGAGTTTGAGTCATGTCCAATTTTGGCTCGTCTAGTTACAAGGCTTGCGGGTTTTTCATTTAATCTTTGTTTACTCCACTAGTAAATAAATATGTTAAAAGGTGAGTAATATAGAAATGGACAAAACTTAGATACGGTACCTTAGATGCTGTTCCTTAGGTTCCCCTCTTAAGATTCAGCCATGTAGCTACTTAACTAAAAAATACACTTCCTTCCCATGAGAAAAAATCCACATGGCAGAATCTTAAAAAAGAAATCTAAGGAGCAGCACCTAAGTACTGTACCTAAGTCTTGCTCTATAGAAATTATGTAGAGCAATAATATGAGGGCTTTTTTTTTAATTTATTATTATTTTAAAGATTGTTGGACAACTATTCAAGCCTATAAACGAGGGATGAGTCACCTTTTCATAAAACATTACAAGTTGCAGGTGGATTTATGTACCTGGAAAGTGCTTGCTCACTCCCAAGTGTAGGAGATCGTAGCAACATAATTCTTGGAGTACAGAGATCGAACCACAAAGAGTAGGGTAAATTCAAAGATAATATAATTAAATAACAATTTGGGTGAAGAAAAAAAACATTTTTTCTTGGTTATTGTTAACAAGAATAATAATAAAAACTGATTTAAATCTATAATGTAAATACTAAGGCATCGGGGTGTTTCCTTATATCGATATGAGATTCTTTGTGATCTAAGAAAATATATATTTCATAATTGATTGTTCTTATACAATTAAAAACTTATGATTTGTTTGAACTGAGACAATTCAAGAACGCATGATAACCTTGATTAATAATGCGGTTAAAATAGTTTTCAGAAAAACTCATTCACTTTAAAACGTGATTTCTATTTGAAATTATTAGAAATTCATCTAAACAATAAGAAAAACATGATTGAACTTATTGAAAGCATGAAAGAACTAATACATCAAAAGAAATTTAATTGAACAATCAAATATGTTATTGTCTAAAATCTTAGAGAGAATTACATTGAATATTCGTACCCTATAGAAGAAACATAACTCTTAACCCTAGCAAAGAGTTTAGGCTGCCATTAGAGAAAGAAAAATACAAGGTTTTCTCTACCAAAATCCATTCTACAAAGCCTCCCTTCAAAACCCTAACATCTAAGTGTACAAAGAAAATAAAACTTTTACTATTTTAATTTCTATCTAGGTTTATAGCAGTAAATTGTGAGTTAATTTCGGCCTTAAAAAATTGAGAATTTTGAAAAACTCAAAACTGGAAAGTTGTAGATATAAGTCACGGTTCCAACCCATTTGGCCTTGTGTCAATTGAATTTTTGAGGAGAGAGATACACCCAAATAATTATCAGTGCTCAGATTTTGCCTCTGATTTCTTTCCTTATTTGAAGCTTCTAATCATGGTAGATGATCCAAACACTCCAACTGCACCTTCTTAGACATTTAAGCATGATCCTTTAACTCCATTTTAATTCTAGTTTGGCCTCCATTCTCTCACAAATTCCTATAAACTCATCTTTCTCACATGATTTTCTGAAAGTAGAAAATTACACACAATGAATGACATCTTATTCAAAAAATTATGTAAAAATAAATAATAGGGACTAATGCAAATCATGACTTAATTATACAATTGGCTTAGCTTAACACCTCTTTTATAAAGTTATTAGTTTTTGGGCTTTGCATTATACTATTGAACCAGTTGAAATTACTTGCCTTGTACGGTTTTAGTCATAAACTATGTATAATTTTATTGAGGAACACTAATTATTAATTAAAAATGACTGCTATACCCATATTAAGACATAGCTTTTTTTTAGAGATAATTACAATATGCTATTAACCTTGCAGCTCGAACCCTTTCTCTCCTAGACCCCCAAGCACTTTGTACATGGGGATGTGCCAATTCAGCTACAAGGTCTTTGGCCTAAGACATAGCTTTTATTTGTGCAAATAACAATTAAAGTGAAGTAGGGCCAAGAACAATGAATAATAACTATAACATACTAGCATAGTGCCATTTTTTATTTAACTATAATGAAGTGCTTGTATCTCAAAGTGTCAAATTAATATTAACACTTAACATGCTAAGATATATATTTTTTTTGTCAAAAAAAAAAAAAATGTTAAGATGTTTATGTTAATTAATGTATAAGCATCAAGTTAATATCAACATCTAGCACCCTACTATTGTACGAATGATGATTAAAATTTCACTAATATTTTTACTTTAACCCCAAGTGGAGTGTAAGAGTAGACTGGTGCTAGCTGCTAAAGGATGCTTAGTTGCTTACTCATGAAAACGAATGAGCATGTCTGAAAGATAAGGGACAAACTTAGTATTCACTCTTAGTAAAAAAAAAATTAGGGTATGTTTGGTAACTGTTTTTTCCCATTATTTTCTGTTTTCAAAAACAATGTTATATTTTTGAGATTAAAAAGTTTGTTTGGCAACTCAAAATTGATAGAAAATAAAAACTGTTCTCAAAACACAAATATCAAAACTCAATTTGTGAAGAGTCAATGAAAAATGCATTTAATTTAATGAACTTGTCTCATTTAATAAGTTAGCATTAGATTTCAAATCCTAGTATCAACATATTTTGGTATTTTCTATTTTTTTCTTCAAAAAACTATCTTTTTAATTTCAACTAACCAAACATGTTTTTAATTTCAAAAATACAAAAAAATTGTTTTTTTTTTTATATTCCCAAAAATAAGTTTTTGAAAAAAAAAAAAAAAAAAACTGTTACCAAGCATAACCTTAGTATTCGCTCTTTTAAAGGAGTGCATATACGAAAGATCCTCAACACAAAAAAATAAGCGATATAGTGGAACAATATCAAGAATTGTTCGAAAGTCAAAATTGAGTACCCTATAGAAAAAATGAAAAATTTAACGGATTTCTTAAAAACATTGGTTTAAGAAATAATTTTAGAAATTTTTTTATAGAAAAAGAGAAAAACAATTAATTTTTTTGACGACTTCTTATGTTTTTCATACATGTTGTAGGGGTGACAGGCCCAGAAGTTCACATTGGGTCGTGAGTCTCGTCCGAGGACTCCTAATAGCCTGAAGACGGATAAACGTCATCGCGGAGGTCCACGTTAGTGTATGAAGAGAGGGATCTGGTCAAGAGGGTTCAGGAAGGAAGTCCGGGGACAAACTACACCTCGGTTAATCAAAGCAGAGGTCAGAGAGTGTGGTCTACCATCAAGAGCAACACTCTAGAGGCTTCTGTTGATAAGGATAAATGTTAGGAAGGCATAGGACAAAGGGAAGCTAAGAAATATCTAAGAGAAAGCTGCTACCACCGTATTGAATGCTCTGCAACTAACTCTCTGTCCGCATTAATGTGAAGGTGATATCTGAACAGTAATATTTAACCTTACAACCATTCCTAGAGATTTTAGGAAGGTGTTGATGGGACAAGGATCAAAGCCAACCACTTGACCTATACGTGGAAGGTGGAGATGAAGACGAAGGAGGGGAATATAAAGAAGAGGGATACCATTATGAGAAAGATTGGAGATTTGAGAGAAAAACATTGTAGTAACAAAAACTGGACTTGTAATTAAATTCAAAAGATATATATATATATATATATATATATATATATATATATATATATATAAGATCTAGTCTTCTCAGACTGTGCCGAGGACGATTTTCTTTGAGCAAAACCAGTTTATTCTTGTCATTTGGGCTCACTGTAATTACTATCTAATTTGTTAAAGCTTAGTTTTCTAGCCCACTCTCTACAAAATTCATTGTATTGGGCTCTTTGGGCCTAGATCTTTTTCCTTTTGAGCTGGTACCAAACTGCATCCTTACAAATGTGGTGTTATATCTTTCATAAAATGACTTAACAATTGTCCCAAGGACATATGTTAACATGATCCATAGAATGGAAAAAAAAAAAAAATTTATCTAAAATGACATGTATGTTTATGTAAAACTCACGGACCCTCCCACCTACTTTAAATTATACTATTATGCTTTTGTTGTATGCATGATGCAACATCACACCTAACATTGTGCGGTTGCTCCCGCTTATTATGCATATGAAAACACCATATACTGCTTTGCAAATTCATTGCTCTATTTTAGTGTACTAAATAAGTTATAAATTTTTGTAGAGATAAATTTAACTTATGAAATCCATTCTTGATGATTGTTCATTATTATCATACCACGATATTAATTGATTTTTTTAATGTAAGCAAAAATTGAACCCTAAATTTTTTTTTTTCTTTCTCTTAATCGACTATAAAAGATTTTATCAGTCAAGTTAACTGAAACCACTAAAGGTGTGTTTGTATAAACGGTTGGAAAACTGTGTTTTGAGCTTAAAATAAGGTTTGTAAAAAAACTATGAGGTAGAGTTTCAAATTTTAAAAACGCCCATTAAAGCTCTTAAAAGGTTCTTTAAAAAAAAAAAAAAACTCCCAAAATTAGACCCATTAAAATACTTAAGGGCTTGTTTGGCTTTAAAAAGTTGTGTATCCACTTTTCATTTTATGTATTTTATATTCAAATCCTAAATTTTAATAAACCAGGTTTGCATGTGATATCAGAAATCCTGCTTGTATATCATAAATATTTCTTCGAAATAAGTTACATATTTTTTTTAAAAAAATTAACCAAAAAAAAAAAAAAACTAATAGCCTAGGATATACAACACTGCAAGTGTCGGCTAAAAGCTTGTACAAAACAAAGGAAGGAGAATGAGAATGCAAAATAAAAGAAACAGAAGGAGAAATTTTCCTTGGCCAGAAGATATGCACAATGATTCTCTTTTGTGGTGGGTGTGACTAATGTAAGCTTTCTGAAAATGCTAGAGGAAGGACTTATAGCTATAGGAAATAATTAAAACACTACTGGGTGAGATGCATCAAGAAGAGAGATATGAGAAATGGTAATATTAAATACATCATATGCATTGATCTCTAGATGTTTATGACTTTTGCAAGGGCAAGGCCATCCTTAAGGCTCCATAATTAATTCTGCTACCGTAGAATGTGTAAACCCAATATTGAAGATTCTAATCCAAGATCCGTGAGAGTCTCTAATGAGACCATTGGCACTATAGCATAGGAAGTATACCTTCATCACCCTTCTACTAATTATATAGAAATTAGGGAATTGAGATTGAAACTCAAGCTGCCTTCTGTGAAGTCCAATTTTCTCATTGATAAGCTTCAACCCATTTGACTAGTATCATAATTACATGAGATATCTACAACAATTTTATTAAATTGGCTATACTATTTTATATTGCATATTTTTAAGTTGTTAATTTTTAAGAAATCCCTTTTTATTTCGAATTTTTATACTTAGAGTTGCCTTGTAGTTCTTTGATTCTCTTATTTTCTTATGACTTTATTAGTTTTTGGAGTGATTTATGGAGCTTCATAGGTTAAGAAAGTGCACATCCTATCGAGCTTGGTTGTTACCTATGAGACTATGAGAGCATAAAATTTGTCTTGGAATACCAATTAAGTGACCGTGTGATTAACTTTTTTGATCATTGTTATTGATTACAATTAATCTTTTTTTTTTATTATTATTTGATAAACACACACACACACACATATATATGGGGGGAAAGGGGAATGAGACAAGGGAATACACTTCATACTATAAATTAGTGTTATTTTTATTCTAATATAACAACTTTTATCATTAACCAAGCATGTGTATTACATGCGCAACCAACATTATAATAAATAAAAATTTAAAATTGTGATTTTATAATATTTAATTATAAGATTTCAAAGCTAAAAACATAATATATGTCTAAAAATGTTGTATTATATATGTATAAACATATATCATTTGATATGTACACAAATATATTAATTTGAAAACAAATAGAAACACATTGAGAGTGTATTAATTTGTATTTAATAAATTCATAAGCATATAATATTAAACAAAATTATGTAATGAGAAAATATTTTATTTATAATTGATGGACAAATTGTATTGCAAAAAAATTGATTAAAAAATGGCAAAACTACACTATTAGTCCCTGAAGTTTACCCTCTAAGCACAATCCGTCCCTTAAGTTTCAAGTGAGCATTATTGGTCCCTCAAGTTTAAAAATTAAGTAATGTTAGTCCTTTTGCTAACTTTGATTAGTCTTGTTACTTATGTGGCTAATAGAATAATGACGTGGTATGTGGCAACTTAAGTGTCGAATGACACGTCACCTATTTAATTATAAGATTTCCACATAATCTTTAATTGATTTCCTTTCCTCCCCTATTTTTCCTTTCTCCACTTCGCTGTCTTCTGATCCTCCAATGGAGTCACCAGAGCACCTCAAAAAGCCAACAAAATTATGCTGGCAAAGTGGGTAGATCTACCCTCTCTCTCAAATCTGGATCATTGACCACAAATCTTTTCTGTTAATAGGAGTAGTTTGAGATTGGGTGTAAGAAACCCAACAAAGATTTTTGCAAAAAAAAAAAAAAAACCTAATGATCCCATAGAGATTGATTTTGGGCTTCGCAAAAACTTTTTTAAAAAAGATCGAAATATAATACCTAAAATCATTCAAATATTTGAAGACTAATCAAATAGATTTAAATATTTTTATGTCATTTGTAGATCCTTGGAAATAAAGCTTAAGAACAAAGAAATATAGAGAACTTTAGAGATTAGCAGCTGACGGAAATTGGTGAAGGACATAGAGATGCTTGTGCTGGCTAATACACTAACAACAATTGTTTGGAACAAGAGGAAAGAGTGGCTAACAATGGTGGTGGCAATGGTAGCAACACCTATTGGGAAAAGAGAAGAGAAGAGGAAGACGGAGGGTTGGTTGGGTCCCAATTAGTCACATGCTAAGTTGGCAAATTCACAAATTTACACATTAGATTGTAAAAGTCAAAATATGACACATTATTATTTCATTAGCCACGTAAGAATAAAATTAATGGAAGTTATCAAAAGGAATAACACAGCTCATTTTTTAAACTTAAGGGACCAATAATGTTCATTTAAAATTTCAGGAACTAATTGTACTCACAAGGTAAACTTCAGGGACCAAAAATATAGTTTTGCCTTAAAAAATCATGCAATTGGTTTCCAAAGTTATTAAATGTGTGATTAATTAATGATGAAAAACACTAATCTATATATATATTAAGAGAGATGCTACGTCCACAACATTTTTACAACATTTTTACAACAAATCATAGGTGGTTAGTTGTTATTGGTTCAAATTTGAACCTAACATGAAGATTACTTTTTTGCCCTAACAATAACAACCAGTAACAACTTGCCACTTAGAATTTGTTGTGAAAATGTTGTGGACATATCATTTCTCATATATTAATAGGTAAAACTGAGATAAAATTCAATTAGATTTCAAATTGGAATTCAATTAGAGTCTAATTTTGTGCCACGTGTCCCATCTAATATAAGTTTTTAAATTTTTGTGCCAAGTAAGTTAATTCAATGCAAAAATTAAATTTCAATTAGAGTTTAATTTTGCAACATGTGTCCCATTTAATCTAAGTTTTTTTTATTTTTTGTGTCAAATGAGTTAATTTAGTGTGATGAGTCCAATATAAGTAAACCATAAAAATCATAATTTTTGAATGAATTTATATTTATGAGTCTTTAACTATAAAACTAAAAAAAATTCAAGTTTATAAGACTTATAAGACACACACACACACACACACACACACACACACACACACATATATATATATGTCTCATTTAATCGAAATTTTTTAATTTTTGTGCTACATGAGTTAATTTAGTGTTGAAAACTAGGAATTTAATAAAAATAAATCAAAAAGAACATAATCATATATCTAACACTATATATAAAATTAGAGGAAGAAGTAGTTTGAATGATTTTATATTTATGAGTCTTTTTTTTGTATAACTAAAAGCAATTTAAATTTATAAGTCATATATATATAGGTAAAGTTTAGAGAAAATCTAATTAAATTCTACAATTAAAGTCCAATTTTGCACCATGTGTCCTAAATTATTTATTTTCACAGAGAGTTTTATTTCTTAATTTTGGAATCAAATGTGAGACTATATCATAAACATCCATTGAAGTTATTTATCGTGTAAAAAAACCAAAGAGTCTAGAATTAATGAACATAAAAATATTTAAGAAATGAACAATTTACATTTTCTACCTAATAACATTCTTACAAGATTTTCAAAAGAGTTAAAAAAATATAAGAATGACTATCAATAATATTTAATTCTATATGTAAAAATTACAGTATTATACATCTTAATATGTATCTTTTAAGTATATCCATGCGCATGGGGTTGCAAGCTAGTTAATATGATGTTTAGATGCACATGAGTAATCATTGGAATGCCTATCAGTGGATGGACGAATGATTGATATCTTGGAAGGAGAATTTCAATATTTTGGTCCAAATTAATATTAAAGCGCATGTATGTTAATTAAAGTGCATTCTATGTAGAAGGCATTTTAGTTGCATTTAATTAGTTTGCCTCCTATCATGGTTAGTCTAATTTTTTATGGATCAAGAAGGCAAGAGAAAGAACCACCAAAAACAAAAACAAAAAAACCAAAAAAAAAAAACCAGAAAAATAAAACTTCCACCAAAAGGAAAAACACGGTTCATTAAGAACTTGACGTAGGACAACCACACTATTTTCAAAGAAACATATAAACTACAAAATAAACCCTAGGAGTCAGCGCTTAAGGGTTGCTTGGAGTCAACAACAAGCAAACTGGACTCGGCACCAGTGTGAAAGAAACACAATAATTTTATAATTCTCAAAAACTGTCTTACAATAATAAGAAAAAGTACTTAAATAGCCAACAATAAAATGCATAAAGAAACTCTAATTATTAAATGCTCGGGCTTGTTTAACCTTAAACCCAATAACTAACAGGCTCCATCCATAAGGCCACAGGTTAGGCTTTTTGCTCTTCCTCCCATACATGCGTATAATTGGAGGCTTGTATCTTGTGTCCGCACCAAGTCCTTCTGGGTGAGAAGAACTCGATTCCGTCGAGTGAAAATCTGAAGAGCTCTGATAGTACTCCAGCAAGTCAGGATCCAGTCGTTGTAGCTCATCTCGAGTAATCCATGTGCAATCAGAATATGGTCGCCCTCGCCACTGAACTAGGAAACGGTGAACTCCTCTATCCCTGGTACAAATAATCTGCTCATCTAAAATAGCATAAATAGATTCTTTAAGTGCATAGGGCAGATTTAAGGGTAAAGGGGTAGGAATAGAGGTATCAATAGGATCAAGCAAAAAGGGTATCAGGAATAGCTGTAGGGCTTTTATAAGCAACTAGATCCTTAATATTAAAGGAGGAGCTAATACCATAATCATGAGGAAGGTCAATGACATATGCATTTGGGCCCATTCGTTTTAATACCTTGAATGGACTGGCACTACGTGCCTGCAACTCCTTAACGATCCCAAAGGGAAATCGTTCAGGTCGAATCCGAGTCATGACATAATTCCCTACCTGAAACTCTGCATGACGTCGATGAGTGTTAGCATGAATTTTATATTGAGAGTTACTTACCTGAATTTTTTTGCAAATCTCATTATGCAAATCATGAATATGTCGTGCAAATACCTCAGCAGATTCAGAAATCCTAACATGTGGGGACATGGGCAAAAGATCTAAGAGCTTCCTAGGTGTATATCCATGCACAACCTCAAAAGGACTAGCGTCTATAGACCTATAGACATAGCTATTATATGCAAGTTGGGCTATAGGAAGAATTGAATCCTAATTCTAATTGGCTTCACCCACTAGACAGCAAAGGAAGTTGCCTAAACTACGAGTAATCACCTCAGTTTGACCATCAGTTTGAGAATGAAATGCCATGGAAAGTTTTAATTTGGTGCCTACTAAATGCCACAAGGTCTTCCAAAAATAACTCATGAAGCGAACATCCCTATCAGACACTATGGTTTTGGGAAGACCATAAAATTTGACAATCTCATTAAAGTAGAGGTTTACAATCTTAGAAGCATCAGAGGTCTTAGAACATGGTAGGAAATGAGCCATCTTAGAGAAGCGATCAATAACTACTAGGCTAGAATCATGCTTCCTAAAGGTGCGGAGCAAACCTAGCACAAAGTCCATACTCACATCCTGCCATGGGCGATCTGGCACAGGTAGAGGCGTGTACAGGCCAATGTTTTGCTTGCGATGTTTGGCTAGTTGACCTGTACGACATTGACCAACTATCTTGGCAACGCCTCTCTTAAGACCAAGCTAATAGAATTCCACTTCCTCAATTGTTTTGTCTCGGCCAAAATGACCTGCAAGGCCTCCCACATGTATCTCTCAAACTAGGAAATCTCTCACTGAAGACCGAGGGATACATAACTTGTTTGCTTTGAACAAGTAACCATCTTGAAGGGTATAATCATCTAGGATTGGCCGTGAGTCATTACTTAGGTTAGTGTAGAGCTCCCCAAAATCTGGGCATGACTCATAGTCATCCTTAAGTCGTTCAAACCTAGTAACCTTAACACTAATGACTGATCGCAAGGACATCTTTTAACTTAGTGCATCAGCAGCCTTATTCTCAACACCCGCCCTATGTTTCACCATAAAGTAGTAGCGTTGCAGGAATTTAACCTGACTACCATGCCTAAAATTTAGCTTCTTTTGGGAATGGAGACAGCGCAAAGCGTCATGATTAGAGTAGATAACAAACTCTCGAGACAACAGGTAATGGTGCCAATGCCAAAGAGCTCGAATAATGGCATAAAATTCTTTGTCATAAGTGGAGTACTTTTGCTTAGCATCATTCAACTTCTCACTAAACTAAGCAATTAGGTGGCACTTTTAACTAAGTATTCCCCCTATACCAATACCTGAGGCATCGCATTCCACTTTAAAAGGCTTGATAAAATCAGGGAGACGTATGACAGGTGCCTCAGTCATCTTTTGTTTTAACTCATTGAAAGCCTTAATAGCAGCCTTTGTCCAAATAAACTCCCCTTGTTTCATGAAATCAGTGATGGGGGACATAATGGTACTAAACCCTTTGATGAAGCGGTGATAAAAGAAAGCAAGCCCATGAAAGTTTCGAATTTCATGGATATTTTTGAGCTCAGGCCAATCCACAATCGCTTGAACCTTTTGGGGGTCGGCAGAAACTCCCTCAGAGGATACTATGAAACCTAGGAAGACGACTTTATCGGTAAAAAAGAGCACTTCTTGAGGTTACCATATAAACTCTCATTCCTAAGGATAGTACAAACTTGAGTTATGTGGTCTAAGTGTTGCTCCCTAGACTTACTACAGATGAGGATGTTATCAAAGTACACAATCAAGAATTTCCCCATAAAAGGCTTGAGCACTTCAGTCATCACTCTCATAAAGGTATTAGGAGCATTGGACAATCCAAAAGCATGACCATACACTCATATAAACCATCTTTCATCTTGAAGGTAGTTTTCCATTCATCACCAGGATGAACCCTAATTTGATGATAGCCACTTTTCAAGTCTATCTTGGAGAAAATTGTTGCTCCAGCCATCATATCCAACATGTCATCCAACCGAGGGATGGGAAAATGATATTTCATAGTGATCTTGTTGATGCCACGACTATCAACACACATCCTCTAAGTTCCATCCTTCTTTGAAGTTAAGAGTGCATAGATTGCACAGGGACTCATGCTTTCACGAACAAAACACTTCCTAAGTAGTTCTTCTACTTGCCTTTGGAACTCAGTATATTCTGCAGGGCTCATCCTATAGTGAGGCAAGTTAGGTAGGGTCGCTCCAGGCACAAAATCTATAATGTGTTGCATGTCACGAATAGGCGATAAATGATCAGGGAGTTCCTCAGGGAAAACATCCTTAAATTTCTAAAGCACTGACTTCACTTCTTCAGGTTGCTCCTTACAGGCCTTTCCATGAAGTTCCCTAGCAACCAAGACAAACACAATAGATTCTTGAACTGCTACCCTTTCAAATGCCTTTAGGCTTATGATGTTCAAGCCTTTTGCCTTTGGTGCTTCTGTCTTCTTGCTCATGTCGATTGGCTTGGGTTTCAAAGGATTGAGTACAATCTTCTTATCTTTAAACATAAATAAGCAAGAATTGGATCTCTCATGAAGGGTGACATCCAAATCATAAAGCCAAGGTCTACCTAAGATAATATGCCCTACATCCATGGGAATTACGTCACACCATATTTCAGCATTGTAGGTGAGGAATTGAAGTGGGACAACACATCTTTCTTTTATGGTTATGGTGGAAGTATCCACCCAATAAAATTTATAAGGGTTAGGGTTTAGGATTAATTTCAAGCCTAGGTGGGAAACAACATTAGAGGACATTGCATTAATGTAACTCCCACTATCTATAATAACCTTGCAAGTTTTGTTTCCACAGTTAGTGTAAGTTTGGAATATGCCATTCATTCATCAATCATCAGTGTCTCTCTGTTTTACCAAAGCACACCTTACCATATTCACTCTAAGGGCACCAAAGACAACCTTGGAATCATCAACCTGGGAAGAGATGGCTTTAATGCACGTGAGATAGCTAGAATCATCTTCCCATTCTGCCTCAACATCTTGGATTTCTTCAACATTTGGATCATACACCAGCTCCTCAACATCTTCTACCTTTTTAGCATACTCTTAAATGACCAGGATCCTAGAGGGATATCTAGCTACAATATGTCCAACCCCATTGCATTTGAAGTATTGGAGGCAAGAACCTAATCTTGAGGGTTCATTGATCACATCTTTTCCCGTGTCCTTTTTTTCTATTGGGATGTTATTGGGGTTGACCTTAGGGGGTAAGGCAAGTCTAAATTTGTTACCAAAAGGTTGAGGGTTGGTAGGAACACTTTGGAGCTCAGAACATCGCCAAAAGATAGATTTGGATGCTAACTCACAATTCCTAGCAAGGTCATATTCTTCTCCTAAGGTAGTGACTCCTCGGGTAATAATCTCTCCTAGTAGGTTAGCATTTAAACCTTTCTTGAACCTATTGAGTGTGACAACCTCTTCCTCGACTATTCGAATTCGCCTATTGAATTCCTTGAATTTCTCTATATACTCAGCCACAGGAGCAGTGCCTTGTTTTAGGTGATCTCATTCCTCAAGGAGGAAGCTCCTATAAGTTGGAGGAAGATAATTCCTTGAGAGTGCACCCTTCATCTCAAGCCAATCAGTAGTGAAGGGCTCATGTCATCGCCTAAAGGTTTCCTCAAGGTCCTCCCAAAAAAGATTGGCTCTCCCAATTCACTTCATCCTGGCATACCTCATTTTCTTATTCTCAGCCCAATGGTAATAGTCAAAGAATTTCTTCATTTAACGTAACCAATCAGTGAAAACCCATGGGTCTAGGCAGCCATCAAAGGTGGGTGCTTCTATCTTTTCCTTAGACATCCTATCATCATAATCGCTAGGGCCATTGTGATTATAGTAATCATGTTTAAAGTTTGGAGCCCTATTAAAGTAACTGTGGTTATTTTACCTAAGCATGTTATCTCCTTCATGGTTAATAGTCTCTCTTTGAGATGCATCAATTTGCTCAACCCTATCTAGTAAAGCTTGGACACTTTTTGCTAGGTCTCCTATGATTTGCTTTAAAGAGGGCCTAGACTCAGAAGTGGATTGGTGTTCAGGGTTTGACATAATGCAACCATTACGTAAATGCATGCAACACTATATTCATGAATGCAGTTGAGATTCCCAAAAATTCAAGTAACCAATTTTCAATGTAAAATTAAGATCAAACAAGAGTGCATGTAGAGACTAGATCAATGAATCAAAGGAATAAATTGCAGTCAAATAGTGACAGTATTCACAATATTGAGAGATAGCCCCAAATGAATTGAAACTTCCACAAAATAAAACCTCAACAGTTAATAAAGAGAATCAAATACTTCAAAGAAATTGTTTTTTTTAAAAAAAAAAAAAATTTAGAATGGGTACTGAAAGAAAGAACAAATAATAGAACAGTTAACTTGAGCACAAGATGGGTAGGCCAATGGAGTATGATACGATATGCACATAAAAAAATATAAAGATAATATTTTTTAATGAGACAAAATTAAATCTGATGATGCGATGAAAATCAGTAGGTTGGATGCTTCGGATTAGAGAGGGCTAACACTTAATCTTGATAGCCTGAAAAAGAACGAAAACTTATCAAAGGTGACCGGAGTTGCCGGCTAATAACCCTTCGATGACAAAGTCAGTTTTTCTCTTAATTATTTTTGAGTTCCAACTTTTTAGGAATTATTTCACCTACCTTTTCTTGGTCTGAACCAGCGTTTATATAGTGTCTTAAGAGCGGTTATTGGATTTGTAACCTCCCCTTGATTTGAGGAGGTTTGTGTTCGAATATAACTTCCTCAACTGCTTAGGAGTTACCCTCTGTGCACAACGGTCACTTGGGTTTACACGTATAATACGGAGACGTTTTACACATTGATAAATTTTCAAAGTGCCCTCGTGTCGTCCCTAATTGCTCGTCCTGAGGCCTTCAAGGCAGCATACCTTGTCTTGAGCACATCAAGGCAGCTTACCTCGTCTTAAGCACATCAAGACAGCTTACCTCGTCTTAAGCACATCAAGACAGCATATCTCGTCTTAAGCACATCAAGACAGCTTACCTCGTCTCAAGCACCTTGCTCATCCTGGATGATCTCCATGGACAACTTTGGAGTTGTATTTTATCACACCCCATCAAAATCCACCAATAAAATAGAGTAAGAATTGTACCATTGTCAGTGGCCAACTTACTACACTCAATAGTCATGGGCTTGGCTCCTCAAGTGAGTGGGTCTGCTTGAATAGAGTGGACCTGTGAATGAACAATTTAATGGCCTAATACATGTAATGGGCTGTCATGGTAACGTTCTTTCTTTTCCTTTCTTCTGATCTTTTTTTTTTTTTTGGGCAAAATAATAAAATTCACTGTTGCAATGGACTTAAAGGTCTACAAATTATAAAACTTAAAAGAAATTTAAACGACAGGATTTTAAAAGAAACTTAAACTACAGTAAAAAAAAAAAAAAGAAAGTCCACGAAACTAAAAGAGAATAGAAGCTTGAAATTGAAAAAAAAATTTGCTTGGCGATGGACTCGCAGTGCTAGGGACCGATGACTGTGGCAGCGCGAAGATGGGGAGGATAGCGGCGGCTCGAATCGTGGAGGAGTGTCGACTGTTGTCTTGGGTCTTGGCATCGAAGTGGGTCGGCATCCTTAGTGATGGTGGTCGATGTCTTCAGCGGCGGTGGTCAAGGGTGATAATGGGTTCGGCGCCTGGTGGCTGTTGGGTTTTAGGGCGGTGGGTGTTAATCTTTTGGGTTTCGGCAACTAGTGGTTGATGGGTCGCCTTCTTTCTCTTTTTTTTTTTTTTTTTTTTTTTTTTTTGTGGTTTGTGGGTTGTGGGTTCTGTGATCAGAGGCAGGCACGGATGGTGGTCATCGGCTTGGGAGGCGTTGCTGGCTTCTTTGTTGGCTTGGGAATGAAAAACTCATGTAGGGCTTGGGGGTATATATGGATTGCAGGGGTTGGTTTGGGCTTGTTCAAGATCTCATGGGGCAAAAACTTGAAAGGTACTGTCATATTTGGTTGGATTGCTCTTTTAATGGTTTTGCTTTCAAGTGGTTGTCTACGGTTATGTTGTATGGACCGAAAACCTGGCTCTAATACCAAAATTGACGTAGGACAACTACATTGTTTTCAAAGGAACAAATAAACTACAAAATAAACCTTTGGAGTCAGCACCTAAAGGCTGCTTGGAGTCAGCACCAAGCGAACTGGAGTAAGCACCAGCGTAAAAGAAACACAATAATTTTATAATACTCAAAAACTGTCTTACAATAATAATAAAAAATGCTTAAATAACTAACAACAAAATGCATAAGAAATCCCTAATTATTAAATGTTCGGGCTTATTTAACCTTAAGCCCAATAACTAACAGGCTCCATCCACAAAACCATAGGTTGGGCCGTCTTCTTTTTGCTCTTCCTCCCATACTTGCGTATAATTAGGGGCTTGTATCTTATGTCCACACCAGAACTATTACTGTCTTTCACCACTAGGAATTCCAGATTAAAATTAGCAAATGAAAGTCCTTCTTCACCTCATGAGTCATGAGGTTCTCCAGAGAGAAAACCTAGAGAAAAAACTCGACTACTCTAATATATATCTATATGTTTCAAGTTTCAAATAATTCATGTTCATTTGCATAATCATTAGAAAATAAATTAGATGTCTAATTAGCTACTTTCCACAAATATATGACAGTCGCTAATTAGCATAAATTGGATTTATTTATTTATTTGAGAAACACACACACACACACATAGGGGAAGGGTGATGAGATAAGAGAATACACTCACACGCCAATATCAAAATTGCATGCGGCAGTTAGTGTCATAGAGTAAGTGATAAACCCCTTCTCAATATCACACTTTACCGATGTGGGATGACTCAACAACACTGAGTTCTAACATAAGTAGAATTGATTACCACATTAACACACACACACACACACACACACACACACACACACACACACACACATATATATAATGATTGTTATTGTAATAAGATGTAGATTAATATGCAATAATTTATTTGGTTACTTTATTACACCTATGCCATTTCCCAAATTTTAGGAGATATCTTATAAATATGAATGGTGTTTTGACCCTCCCATAATTTAGAGGATTTGTTATCAATATGAATAGTGCTTTCCATTTCGCGAAAATTAGAAGATTTTTTTATCGATATGAATGGCTTGTATAATAATTTATTATTTGATATAATAATATAAAATTTTGGAAACTATATATTAGTTACACGCCAATGTGGCCCAGGTAATACACATGGAATTCTTCTATCTTTCGCTCACTTGTATTTACAAGTGTATATTTGTAGCAAATAATAAAGATGTAAAACTAAAAAAAAAAAAAAAGTGTAGAATTCTACAAAAAAAATAAACAAATTATGTATAAACATATTCTAATATATATGTACAAACATGTATTATTTAATATGTATAAAAATGATTTGGTTGCAAACAAATAGTTACATATATATATATATATATTGTGGATGTATAAAGATGTTTTTAGTAAATTCAGGAGCAAATATTACTGAAAATAATTATATTATGTAAAAAAAATGTATTATTCTTAGTTGGTACACAAATAGTATTTGCATAAAATGACTAACAAAAAAGACTTTCTTTGTGTGCACGATTAATTATGACAAATATTGAGAAATGCATATTAAATTGTATATGTTACTATTAATGGTTGTATGAATGACAATTTTTTAAGAGGAATTTAAATACTAATAGTAGTAGATTTAAATCCCCATGCCCCATTGTGTGCCTCAGTGTGTTTTACTTGCAGGTGTTTTTATTTACTTGGGAAGTTGTAAGAGGTTTGAAAGGAAACAGTTGTTCTACATTGGCTTAGCTTAACAACTATTTTAAAGTGATTCGTTTGGGCATTGTATTATACTATTGAATTTTTTTTTTAATCAATATACTATTTTCTTTTTATAGAAAATCAATGGACTATTGAATATTGAATAGAGATTAGAGACATAAAATAAAAATTATTTATAATTCCATATCAGAGTTATTACTTCAAATTCTAAGAAGGAATCTTGGATTTGAAACATATATCATAAACTAGTATACAGTAATTTCATCACACAAACATCATAATGCCACACATAAATGACCCCCCCCTCCCCAAAAAAAAACCCAGATCTGAAAATCATAAACCTGACTCATCTCAAACAACCAATGTCAAAATTAATAAAGAAATAAATAAATCTCACACAACCAAATCAACACCAAAAAACCAATATGAAAAATGATAAGAAATCAAACATGTATAAAAATTATGATTCATCAAAAATAAAACATTAAACTTTGAGGTGTTTTTCCAGCAAGGAGTAGAAATCAAACATAAGAAACACCGATAAGGGTTAGAGATGAAGAAAAACGAAAAGAAAACAAGAAATCTAATCTAAAAAGATAGAAAAGTACCTGGGTTTCGCCAGTGATAAGCAGTGCCGGCAAAGAACAAACCTTGGAGCCGGTGATGGGTGGGAGAGAGGGACTAGAGATGGATGTGTTTTTTGGAGAGAAATCTAAGAAGGAGAGTTTAAGTGTGAAAATGACTGTGGAAGTGAGGAAGTGATAAGAATCGAGGTGTGAGGGAGAGAGCAAGTGTAAAATGTTTTACCAAAATTTTAAGTTAAATTATTTTACATAAATTTGCTTAGGTTGATTTGATTGACAGAAAATATTTTACTTTTGACCAAATATTTTACTGCAAAACAAATATTGTAAGTTTAGAAAATTTTTACATCGAAATAAATAGAGTGTTAATCTTTGTTTGCTCAGTTGATGGGTGCCCTGTGCCCATATCAGTTCATAACAAGGATAGCCTTGAGGCTAGAAGCGAGTAAAAGGGCTCAATAAGGAACAAAAAAAAAAAAAAAAACTGAGGAAATAAATATGTTAAAAGGAAAGTAATATAGAAATTATGTAGATCAACAATATGAGGGCTTCTATTTTTTATTTTTTCAATTTTATTATTATTATTATTGCTATTTGTAAGGACACAATTTGATTCCTAAACCCAAAAGGTAAAAGGATTTAGGCCCAAAAAACCCAATACAATGAATTTGTAGAGAGTGGGTAAGAAAACTAGGCTTTAATGAGTTAGTAACTATAATGAGCCTAGATGACAAGAAAACAAGAATAAACTGGTTTTGCCTAAAGAAAATCGTCTTCGGCACAGTCCGAGGAGACTAGTTCTTATATATATTCCTTTAGAATTTGGTTACAAGTCCAGTTCCTATTGCTACAATGTTTTTCCCTCCAATCTCAGATAGATCCCCTGTACGGGGCTTCCTTCTCCATTATATATCCCTTTCTTCTCCATCTCCACCCTCCACGTGTAGATTAAGTTGTTGGCTTTGATCCTTGTCCCATTGGTATCTTCTTGAAGTCTTTGGAAGTAGCTGTAAGGCTGTTTGCCACTATTTTTGTATCACTTCCACAATAATGTGGCTAGAGGGTTAGTTGCAATGCATACAATGCGGTGATAATAGCTTTCCCTCAGATATTTCTCATTTTCCTCTTACCTTATCCCTTCCTGATGCTTATCCCTACTAGCAGAATCGCCTAGAACATTGCCCCAGACATTAGGCCAACCCCTTTGACCTTTGCCCTGTTAAGCCGAGGTGAAATTTGTCCTTCGGACATACCTCCTGGAACCTTAAAGCTAAACCCCATTTTTCCATCCACTACTTTGCACCCTCACACTAGTGCCTACTTATTCTCAGATTATTGAATCTCCTCGGACAGGGCCCCTGGCCCAATACACCCTTCTAGGCCCACCATCCTTACACTATTATCATTATTATTTTTTATACCTGATAAACGTAGTAGATTGATGGAGCAAAAAAAGAACAAAGAGGTTAAGCCTCCATAGAGTTCATACAAAGATTGTAGACATGCACAGGGAGCTTAGTAGACCTATTAACAAGCTCTAGCACATGGGATAACTTTAGGAACATAAAGCAAATAAACAATTAGTCCTTGCTGCATTAGTTGTCTAGTGTTCGAAACAAAAGTGTACTCCTGCCAAGCTGGTGCTTTCGCATTGTTGTAAAGTTGGACTGTTCTTTTGCAATTGGTCAAAATGATGATCCTACTCAGGTTGGCTTCCTTTGCTTTGATCATTGCTTCCATAATTGCACCCTGGTTTGTTAGTACTATGGATTGCTTCCCACTAGTAGAAGCTCCTATAAACAGTCTGGTTCCTTCCAAATTAATAGCTTCAAAAGCACATCCACATTTTCTTGTTCTCCTATTCCTATAGGCTGCCACTTTGATTTTAGTTTGCCAATGATGTTGGTTTCTGATTCAAGGCTGCTTCTTGAGACCTGCTTTTGGTTTGTGCACAGATTCCTTGAAAGCCTCCTTGTACCTGCAGATGAGAGAGGTAGGTGTGAGAACCACTTCAGCAGGATTAGGAATTTTTCCTTGGTGCACCACCAGGTTCCTGTGAGTCCAAAGAAGCCACAAGATGGTAAGTAAAGCTTGAAGAAACTGCATTCCATTTTGTCCCAATACTTTATTAGCTTATATGCTTTCTTTGATCCGTTGTTTTCTGGTCATATGATTGAGATCAGAAATTCTAATATTAAGCATGGACCCATACTAGACAGCTCTAGCAAAGGGGCGCTATTGAAATAAATGTGTTGTGGTTTCCTCACCCTCATTACACATAAGGCAAGTGCTAGAGTTGGTGATACCTCTTCCCTTTAGTTTAGCCAAAACAGGAATGTTATCATGAAGGATTTTCCAAATGGATGTGAGGACCTTCATAGGAAGTTTTATCTTCCAGAGAAACTTCCAAAAGGATTGGTGATCAACATTTGAATTAGTAAATACACCCTTGGATTGATTATAGTCCAGATGCAACATTTTGTAAGCCTGATCAACCCTATATTCTCCTGAAGCAGAGTATTTCCAGACTAGCTTATCCATAGTTCCATCTATTTTTTTAATAGGAATTTGCACTATTTCCTTGACTATAGATGGTTGGTATAGCTTCCAAAGCAAGCTCAAATTCCAGGTTTTTGTCCTATTATCAATTAGATTAGCCACAATACCATTAACCAAATTATGTTCTTGTAATACTTGGTTTGGACAATTGAACCAATCTTGTTGAGATAGAGGGATATGTCTACCATTACCTATGATCCATCTACCCTTATGCAGCTTTGAATTTTGAGGGACAGAGATATTCTTCCAAATCCAAGAATGATGAGGTTTTGGCTTGTACTCTTGTAAAGTAGATGTGGGAAAATACTTAGTTTTAAAGGTTCTAGAAATCAAAGGGGTTGGATTATGCAGTATTCTCCAATATTGTTTTGATATCATAGCCTGATTAAAAAGACTAGCCTTTTTAAATCCCAAACCTCCCATGTTTCTTGGTTGAGACACCTTATCCCAATGAATCAAGTGAAACTTCCTGGTACCTGATTCATGCCTCCACCAAAAATCCCTTATGATTGCATTTAACTTGCTACAAACACTGTCAAGAAATCTAAAACAGGATATGGCATAAAGGGGGTAGACTGGAAGACTGATGAGATCAGAACTGCCCTTCCAGTTTGAGAAAGCAGCCTTGGAGTTTGCACCTTATCAATTAAATCTTGAAAGTCAATTACTTTTCTCCTCGTAAGCTTAAAGGACAGACCCAAATACTTTCTAGGACATTGAACAAGATTAACCTGAAGACTGCTACCAAGGTTTTCTTGAATGTTTAAAGGGATATTTGGGGAGCAGCAGAGATCTGATTTACTGAAGTTTATGGCTTGACCAGATAAGGAGCAATACAAGTGAATTGTATTTTCCAAATTTGTCAATGACCACTTATCATTCTAAAAGAAGAAAAGTGAGTCATTAGCAAAAAACAGATGTGTAAAGGATACACCATTCCTACCAATTTTAATGCCACTTAATTACTTTTGGCTTTTAACTGTGGTAAGGGCAATAGACAGAATATTAGCACAAAGAAGAAACAGATAAAGAGATATAGGGTCTCCTTGTTGGAGTCCTCTAGAAGGGTAGAAAGGTTGTGTTGGGCTGCCATTGAGAAGTAGGGTGAACTGTACAGTAGTGACACATTCCATCACCCAATTGATCCAAGTGTTACTAAAATTCATAGAGAGCAATATTGCCTTCAGAAAACTCTAGAAAACCCTATTTTAGGGCTTCAAAACCTTTTTTCCATCCTTTTTTCTTTCTCAATGAATCAAAAATTTCATGAGGTAGAAGGATATTGTTAGTAATGCTCCTACCCTGGATGATAGCATTTTGAAAAGGTGAAATAAGCTTGACCTAAATATGAATGACCTTAGGCCATTTGAGCTTTTGACTTTGGGTCCAGGACCACCCTTCTCTACCATGGCTGCATCTTCCCCTACCTTAAATATTTCTCTAAGTAATAATGAAGACTTTGACCCAACAAATGAGGAAGCAGCTAAGGAAAGTTTAAGAAAGAGAATCAGAAAAGAAATTGAAAAGTTTGGAAGAAATATGAAGCAAAAACTCCTCTGTGTTGTTTTTGACAAGGAAGCAAGCACATCTTCTCTCAGTGGTCAATCTGATGCAGGGCTTTGGGAAGCTGGCCAGCAACATCTTCCCTAAGGGCCATGCGAATTCTAAGTTGGAATGGCAGGGGGCTAGGCACTCCTTCTGCAGTTTTACAATGTCAGAAAAAGGCCTAGGAGAACAAACCTGACATTTGTTTTTGATGGAGACTAAACTAGCCAAATATAAATGTGTTGGAATTTTGAAAAAGTGTGGTTTTTGGAATGGGTGGGAAGTTCCCCGTGAAGGTCTCAGTGGAGGATTGCTGCTTGGATGGCATCAAGACCAAATTCTCAACATCCAGTATAACTCCAAGAACCTGCTGCATCTAGTATGCTATTATTATTTTTAAGATTGTTGGACAACCATACAAGTGTATAAATGAGGGATGAGTAACCTTTTCATAAAAACATTACAAGTTGCAGGTGGATTTGTTTGCTTGGGAAGTTGTAAAAGGTTTGAAAGGAAACAATTCCTCTGCATTGGCTTAGTTTAACACCTCTTTTAAAGTTATTAGTTTGGGCTTCGTATTATACTATTGAACCAGTTGAAATTCTGTCCGGTACACGGTTTTGATCATAAATTTATAACATGTATAATTTTATTGAGGAACGCTAATTAATGATTGAAGAAAAATACTATAGTAGGTCGGATTAAGACAGCTTTTATTTGTTTAAATATTATTGTGAGGTAGGGTTAGGAAAAAAGAACAATAGCTATAACATACCAGCATAATGACACTTTTATTTAATTATAATGAAGCGCTTGCATCTCAAAGTGTCAAATTAATATTAACACTTAACATGCTAAGATATTCTTCTTTTTTTCCTATTAGACAAAAACAAAAAAGAGATGTTAAGATGTTTATGTTAAACAATGTATATAAGCATCAAATTAATATCAACATCTAACACCCTACTATTGCACGAATTATGAATAAAGTTGCACTAATATTTTTACTTTAAGGAATGTAGGTGTAGAGTGGTGCTAACTGCTAAAGGATGCTTACTCATGAAAACGAACGAGCATGTTAGAAAGAAAAGGGACAATCTTATGCTCTGATTGGATGTTAAGGGAAGGAGGAGGAGTAGAGTAAAAGGAGGGAAAATAATTAAATTACCTTATTTAGAAGTTTTTTAAGGAATGAGGGAGAGGGGTTTGGAGGGGTTTTAACTACCTCTAACCCTTCATTTTTAGTTTTCCCAAATTGGAGAGATTTGGAGGGAGAGTAGAGTATAAAAATTCTTGAACAAATGAATTACCTAATTTACCCTTGTCATATTAATTAAATTACAAATTGATATTAAATTAATTTGTAAAAAGGTTGTAAGGAGCATTAGCGAAGAGTAATTTGTAACGTAATTTTTTTTAATGCTGCACCAATTACATGCACCAAAAAATTCTTCACTACCTATAAATTGTTTGTAACGTTACAAATTATACTTTTTCAAAAAAAAAAAAAAAATTAACGTTAAAAAATTGATGACATGCACCAAAAAGTTTTTTTTTTTAATGCTGCACCAATGACATGCACCAAAAAAATTAATTTGTAACGTTGTTACAAATTAATGACCCTTTTAGAAAAAATAATTTAACGTTACAAATTATATTTCAAAAAATTGATTGGTTTCAGTTTGCATTAGGTTTTTTTTTTTTTTTTTTTTGAGGAATATATATTCTACAATTAATCAACTACTTCTTAAACCGTTTTTGGTCAGTAATGAGTAGCAGTGAAAAAAAAATAGTAATAATAGACGCATAATTATTTAATCTAACAAATTAATTATAGGCCAATACTGCAAGTCAATTTTCAAATATATATATATATATATATATATATATAATAGGTGAAGCAGAGAGAAACTTCAATTGCAATTATAAATTAGAATTCTAATCTATATTGTGCCACGTGTCAATGTAAATATGAAATTGGAGTCTAATTTCATTCTATCTGTTGTAATTCCGATGTGTTTCTTTTTTACTTTTTTCTTTTTTTCCACACCTACGTATTTTCAAGTTCACCTCCCTTTTCCACACTCACGTATTTTCAAGTTCACATCTCTTTTTCACATCCATGTATTTTTAGGTTCACCTCCCTTTTCCACACCGATTCAAGCACCTTAATATACAACTCTCCTCTTCTTCAATCAATGCTATGGAATTTTAAAAGAATTTATCGGTATCAATAATACATGTATTTGTGTATTTTTGTATCTTATATAAGAAGAGGTTCTCCAGATATTCCGATTGTACTTGTCTTTACAATTTTAATGGACCTGGTTTATGCTCTGCAAAACGAATTCCAACTATTCCTAAGATTTGATTACTGCTTCCTTTCGTCTGCCTATACTGTCGTTCATTTTTGTGTAAATTTTTTATTGTTTAATTATATAATTTTGTGGTTTTTCTATGATTGATGTTGCATGTTTATTTTCTTTCATTTGTCTATACTTTATTTCCTTTTTGTTAATAATTTTTATTGTTTAATTATAAAATTGTTTTGTTTTCCTATTATTGATGTTGCATGTTTCTTTTCTTTTTTCATAACACGTTATCAGCAAAAGTCTCTACCCAATTTCGAAAAAAAGTTGTAATCCCATTATTCTTCAAACATCAAAGATTATTTGTATAGTTTTCTCAACTCACTGTAAGTTTTTTTTTAAGGAATTAACACTTATCTTATTTGCTTGTGTAAGGACACAAATCACGCTGGACCAGAGTTACACTTTCAGACCAGCTTAATGAGCCATAAACAATGAATTTATAGAGAGTGGGTTTCTAATCTAGGCTATTGGACGGTAGATAACACGAAAATTAGATTAAATCACAGAACACATGCGTACTCCTCATACATGGATGAAATATTGCTTTATATATTGATGCCGAGGACAATCTTTGGTGTTTCCTTACAATTTATCTCTGCAGTCTGTGTGCGTGTGTTTTTTTTCTCCCCCTCTCTTTCTTCTTCCTTCGCCTTTTATAGACCAGCCTCTTTCTCCTCATTCCTTCCATGTGTAGTCCATATGCTCTTTTTTTTAGATACTTGTGCCATCATTCCTTCTTACTAAAGTCTCTGGCGGTAAGTGTAAGGTTGAACTTCAATGCTCAGGCGTCACTTCCTCATTAATGCGGCCAGAGAGGTAGGTATAGAGCCTTCAATGCGGTGGTAACAGCTTTTCCTTGATATTTGTTTGTCACTTCCCTTTATCCCTTATTCTCATTTTCTCAGTTCTTGTATCCCAAGTCTTCAGTACGGATGACCTTGGACCTCCAGATCACTCGCCTCGTCCTCGGCAGCCTGTTGCCGAGGACTCGGCCATCCTCGGACGTCATGTTTCGTGGTGTTCTGCTTATGCATGACACTTTTCTTTTGTCATGTTACTTCATAGGTGGGACTTATTGTGTTCTCGGACCATCCGTGCTATTGGTTTGGGCTTTCCACCTCGCAAGAACCTTTGGGCCGGCCCAATACACATCTTGGACCTGTTGGCACTATGGTTTGTATGTATGTTTTGTGCTCATAATTTTAGTGATTTTTAATTAATTAAATTTTTTTTATGAGATTCACATTATTTTATTGTTATATATTGTTATGAAATGCACATTATGAGATTCACATTTAATTGATTAAAATATTTTGCTAAAAATAGTTTGTGATAAAGCAACTTAATCATAGCTATATGTACTGTGTATGAATCAACCTTGAATATATATATCTATATAGCATTTTTTTGTTAGAATTTTGTATGATAAAAATATTTGTTAAAAAATTACATAATGCTAAGTTTTATTAAACATGAATAAACTAAGTCTTTTAAACATGACTAAACTCATGATTAATAAATAAATAAAAAAAAACCAATACTATCACTTAAATGATAAAATGCAATATATTTATTTCCATTGTTTTATTAAATTATATCAATTCCCGTGAGGTAACATGTGTTACATACTAGTAGGAGTAAATTCGTCTATTTAAATAAATTTAATCTTTTCCATCCTAATTTTTAGAACATCCAAATAAATTAAAGGAATGGTTAATTATTTCCTCCCCTTGCTTAATTTTAAAAATATCCAAATAAGATGAAAGATAACCATTCCTCTTTACCCTCCTTTCCACTACTCTCCTTCCTCCTTAAACTTCCAAACATAGCATTAGTCTTCACTCTTAGAGGAGTACGTATACACAAACTCCTCAACCCAAAAAAAAAAAAATAGATGATATATAATTGGAAGGTGGAAACAATATCAAGAATCACTAAAAAAAAAAAAATCAAGAATCACCGGTCGAAACCGAGTAGCCTTAGAAAATGAAAAAGTTAACCAATAATTAAAAAACACTAGTTTAGGAAATATTTTTATGGAAAAAGAGAAAAATAACTAATTTTTTTAGGATTTTTCATATTTTCTATAAAAATGCTGTCAAAACTTTCAAAAAATAACTTATTAACAATTACAATAAAAGCACCCATTAACACGATCCATTGAAAAAAAAATTTATCTAGAATGACATATATGTTTATGTCATCTTGAAAAATTATACTATTATATTTTTGTTACCAAATTTTTTTTTTGGTTTCATGTAGCATTGCATCCACGATGTGTGCTTCTCCCCACGTATATATGCATCATCTACTTTCAGTCATTGCTCTTTATATTTATTTATCAACACCAATTAATTTTTTTGATAAAAGTGAGAACCAAATCCAAGACCTTCTTTTTATTTTATTTTATACGTAACAGAACTCAACCTTGAATCTCTTATTTGAAGGTAAGAAATCAATACTACGTAACCTATAAACTAAACATTAACCTCTTATTTGAAGAAAAGAAATCATCTGCTACGTAACTTATAAACTAAACATTTGTCTTTTCTTTCCATTAAAAAAAAACATTTCGTATAAAAAAAAAAAAACATTTGTCTTATCTTCCTATAAAAAAAAATCATCTTATTGCCTGAACTCCAAAATGTTTCAACCACTTCTCTTTATCAGTCTCACCAGCTTTACACAAAAGTAGTCAAACCCAATAACACATTTTGGGAACCCACAAAATTCACTCTCTCTTTCTCTCTGAACACTCACCATGTTATTCGATCCCTTCAAATCCCAATTCCTCTTCCTAATTCTCTCTTTGTCCCTCTGCGTTTCACAAACCCTAGCTCTCGATTCGGTCCCAGAGCCCGATGCCTCGCTCACCTACCTCTGGCCTCTACCCTCCGAATTCACCTCCGGCAACCGCACGCTCTCCGTTGACCCTGACCTATCTCTCGCCGTCGCCGGAATCGGCGGCAACTCCGCCATCGTGAGAGCCGCGTTTGATAGATACAGAGCGATCATATTCAAGCACACTAGTGGAATCTCTATATTTAGTAGATTCACGGGAAGGAGCTCCGTGTTTGATATTAGCAAATTGAAGATCATTGTTAATTCGGATAACGAAGAGGTAAAAACTTGGTTCAGTTCGGAAAATTATTGAATGTTTTAAGTAGTTTGTGTGAAATTGGAAGTGTTTTTATTTGATTGTTTGTGTTCAGCTTCAACTTGGTGTGGACGAGAGCTATACTTTGTTTGTTTCGAAGAATGATGGGAAGTCGATTACTGGGGAGGCGACGATTGAGGTAATTTGCAGGAGTTAGGGGTGGTGGTTCTGCTTGTTTAGCTTCTTTGGTGCTTAATGTTTTGTTGTGTTAAGGTTGAATTACAAATTACACGCTTTAACTTTGATTTCGCCTCCAATCCACGATGTTAAGTCTATGAAATTGATGTGGTTTTGGAAAGCGAATTTTTTTAAAACTAGTGGCGAGATTGGATGGAAGGACTAAATGGGTGCTATGATTTTCACTCTAGGTGGTCAGTGATGAGTTTTTAGTGATGTTGATACTCTGTTTATTGCAGGCAAATACTGTTTATGGCGCATTGCGAGGGTTGGAGGTAATGTATGATTATGATTTATCATTAGAGTAGGCACCTGCATTTACATGCATATGCAAGGTTGTGATTGTATTGATCCATATGGGTCATTTCTCATTAATTCTTACGTTTCTATAATATTCCAGACATTCAGCCAATTATGTTCTTTTGATTATGGAACTAAGTCAGTGCAAGTATACAAAGCTCCTTGGTACATCCGGGACAAACCGAGATTTGCATTTCGTGGGCTTCTATTGGGTATGCTACATTTAGTTTTTGTCAGGAAAAGTAAACTTTGGAAATTTGTTTATAATTTTGTCCTAGAATGCATCTTTAGTAGATTTTGTAGATTTGTTGAATTTCAGATTGTAAATGGTTAGGATTAGTTGGTTAGCGGTTACACTTCCTGTGTAATCTAACTGCTCCTTTGTTTAATAAGTTTATTTTATTCATAAAAAAATTGTGTCCTAGAGTGTTGCTTGATAACCATGTTCATTGGTATTGTTTTGCAGATACATCGAGGCACTACTTTCCAATTGATGTGATTAAGCAGATAATTGAATCTATGTCGTATGCTAAACTTGTAAGATTTGTTACTTGGTATTCTTGTCAAGGTTGTGTTTCATAATTAAATTCATTAATTGGACAGATAATTATATCATCCTTTGCTTCTTAAATTTTTTATAATGAAATTCTGATACTGAAAATTGCATTCAGTAGAATGTCTTTCATTGGCACATCATAGACGAGGAGTCATTTCCACTCGAAGTACCTGCATATCCAAAGTTGTGGAAAGGTTCATATACAAAGTGGGAGCGTTACACGGTTGAGGATGCCTATGAGATTGTCAAGTAAGATACCTGGAATGTCTTATATGTAGAAGTAATTTATTAGCTTATTAAATTCATCAACTTGTCCTGGTATTCCTATTAGCTCTCCAATTAGTTGAAGTTACTTGTCTAATAATTATTTTTTCATAAGTAGTTACTTGTCTAATAATCTTCTAATCAGATTTATTTCAATTTATTGAAAATATATAGTTAATCAAATCATATGATGCTAGTCTTCAACAAAGAACTTTATTTGCCTTAAGCAAAAAAAGAAAAAAGAAAAAAAAAAAGGAACTAATTTGTCATAAGAGGTGCAGCAAATTTCACGCTAGATTGAGGACATCAAAGACTGATATATAGTATGAAAAACATAATCTGATGTTACTTGAGAAAAAAGACAGGAAACTCAAAATGATGCTTTCAGTGGGTAAAAAATGTGAGACCTGAATGTGTATTGCTATAAACAAACAACAACAATATTTTTTTTTTGCTATAACCAGATGATTATTATTTTTAGTATATTTTACATTCCTTGTACATGGCTACTATATGTTCTAATTTATATTACTTATACTTTTTTATTTATGAGTCTGACATAGGCTAATAGTGTGTTTCCTTTTTCATGTTTCCATCCATTGATGTGAAGCTTTGCCAAAGTAAGAGGTGCGTTATATCTTTATAGTTTGTTGAAGCTTGAGTAATACATCATAAACTGCAATCTTTACAGATTTTAAATATCATAAAATATCCATCTTCAAATAGAACTTATGCAATAGAAATGTGGCATCTCATGATTGGATGGGAATGACAAAGTGTAAATGTTTTCCTGAATAGACATAGAATTTTAGAACAAGTTTTAGCTACTAAATAAGTTTTTAAGGGGTTGAATCCTTGGGGAAAGAATGCCTTTATTTCTTTTTCTTGATTATTTTATGTGGTGTGTAACAGGCATCAATGTCATGGCAGAAATAGATATCCCTGGTCATGCAGAATCATGGTAAAGTATAACTTGATGTCCACTATTTTATTATAAGCTGATATTATGATCTGATATTCAAGCTAAGAGTCTCTCAGTTTCCAAAGACTGGAAAAGAAACCTTTTTAGGCTCAAGAAATCTTCTTAAAGAAGGCTTGGATTTGGCATATTATATTAGTACCCAAGCCTAATCAATAGGAAGAATATAGCTTTCTGGCCATCATCCTGTAATTCTATCATAATTTTCTATGGCAAGAAGACAATGAAAATATACTTAATAACATTTTTTTTCCAATTTTTTAATCATGGATTAAAAAATCCTGCTCTAGAAATTCTTATCTTGCAAGTCGTAGAGCTGGGAGTTCAGAATTATCCTTTAAGCTGTTTCCTCAAAGTCATAGGGAAAGATTCAAGAGTTCAAACACCAAAAAATAAAGAATGTTCCCACTTGTAATCTTGTATTTATCTGTTTCCTTAAACTGATAAGCAGTTGATCTACTTTCAATGCAGGGGCACTGGATATCCTAATCTTTGGCCTTCTACTTCATGTAGAGAGCCACTTGATGTCACAAAAAACTTTACTTTTGATGTGATTTCTGGGATTCTGACAGGTTAAGCTCCTTTAAAACCTTTTCTAGGCAGTCATCCATGGTCCATCCCCCCTCCCCAATGAAATTATGAAACATGCTATATGGATATTTTATATGAAAAAAAAGTTAGACTTGTTTGTTCATATGCCGTTAGCTGCATTATCCTCATAGACATCCACATAATTCAAAGATCAAAAGGTGGAGGAATACCATATGATATCCTGGTGTAAATATGTGTGCATACGAACTTAGCAGCAACATGGAAATTTTTGTAGTAAAATTTGGAAAGGGCAAAGAAATAAAAAGTAATACTTGATGCAATATATATTGTGTTGTTGTACGTTTTTGTTCTCCTCTCCCTAAATTCATTTATTTAAAACTTGTATTTTACAGATATGAGAAAAATTTTCCCCTTTGAGCTCTTCCACTTGGGTGGTGATGAAGTTAATACAGGTGAGTTTGAATAGCCTTCTTGTTGCAAGCTAAGATTCTGCTATCTCTACATTGACAGAAGACATAATATTAGTAACCCAAAAATAAATTTTATGATCTCACATTTCAAGAATGTATGGAAATTAATCACCAAAGGTTTAATTTATGCTAATAATGATTTGCCTTTTCCTTTTCCATGTTATTGACAACTATGAAACAATAAAAGCCCTAATGGGTTCTGATATGAATTTTGATGTAGGATCGTTAGGAATTTGTAATGAGCCCAAGTGTGTACTATAGGTGTAATTCTTGTAATCATCGTAATCCTTGTAAAGAATTAAGTGTACCATAAGTGTAATTTTTGTAATCACATAGCAATCTTTGTAAAGAATTAGGAAGAGTCAAGGTAGTTGTAAGATTTCAAGAAGCGGGGCCAAGTTAGTTAAGATTGGAAGAAGTGGAGCCGAATTGGTTACAAGTTGTTAGAGCATTCACATAAGTTTATACAAAATTTATTGTCTATTTTAGAATAAGAACTTGCTTTTTCTATTTTAGCTAACCATTTTTCAAAATGTCACATCTGATTATCTATTTCGTACTCTATTTCATTAAAATATCAAATTTTCTTGATTTTGAAAATTTTTCTCTCCCTTCACACACAACAACCAACATCCACTCTCTTACTTCACCCTTGGGATGTGTAAAAAAATTGTTTTGAGTAAGCTAAAGTGCATCCTGAATTTTGACAAGCACTGTAGCAAAATCCTATTCAACATAACAGGTTCATGATCTGATGTGGGTGATTTTTGTGCTTCATTAGCTATATTTTGGGTCTTATGCTGTTTTAGCATACTTGATGCAAATGCTCTTAGTTGGTTGTTTTGGCCAATAATCCTTGCTAGTAACTTGTATAAATAAATGTAATCCATGGCACTTCATCATTAAAGAAATATGACACAACTTTCTCACGTTTAAATTCTCTCCTCCCTTTATCGTCTTCTTGGATGATGTCTACCTCGAATTAATTCAATTCCCATTCATTTCCCTTAGAAACCAATCATTTCATTACAAAATTGAGCATTAACTTAGGGTTCTTAATGAGATCTTGAAGGGTTTCTTGAATAGGGTTTGATGTTTAATGGTTTAGGTAGGTTAAGTAATAAAAAGGTTGGATCTTGAATGAGTTGATGGCTGTTTGGTGTTAAAACAGTGAATAGAAATAGAAACAAATAAAGGTAAATCCTAGGCAATCACACCTAGGTTTAGCACGCAATCATGTTTAGTTAGAAGGTTACACCTTTGAAGCTTAAAATAAGATGTTGGAATCTTATTCAATTGATCTCTCTATTTATGTCTTTTATTTAATGCTAAAGACTCTTTTATAGACTGTTGTGTTGTCGACTCTTAAATAACCTTTTCCTAGAATGACTACAACATAACATCCAAACCAAATAGAAGAAGGACTTAAAACATAAAATAAGACTTATGAGCCTCCAAAACAGCCCATGGCAGTGAACAATAACAACAACACACAAGCCTTATTCCCAAAATTTTGGGGTTGACTTTGGATCCTCAACAAACTAATTAGGGTCAGCCACATTACAACCCATTCCAGAAAAATCTAGAAGTTACAAAACTACCTCTATCTTAGTGAAACTTCATGAAAACTGAACCAACTTTCTAACCTAAAGAAATGTAATACTAAGACAATATAAACTAAAGTAGCCTATGAAAGATGCCAAGAGGCCCCACGTTGAACCTAGACCACTGTTGTTGAATCTTTTGGTATTTGCTCTTGTTTTTCCTCTTAACTATTTACTGTTTGCATCAATCTGAGACTAAAAGATTTTCTCTTTCCTGCGATAATTATTCCAAGCTTAGTCTTATGGAAATTCCATCTATAGTATAAAATATTATCTTAGAGGAGATGAAAGTCTTGAGCATTTTAAACATTGAAACTCAAAATCATTGGAAATAACTTGATTCTCTTTTCTTATAAAAAAAAAATCATTGGAGATAACTTCTTCTGTCTGTTAATCTTTTGGTCAATGGAAAAGCTTACTCAGGCACTAGAAATCTCATAGAAATGGTTTCTTTGTAACTCATTTTGTCAAAGGTCATAACATTGGCCAAAAATTCTGACTGCATGGTTAGAACTCATAAATGAACCAGACGTGCTTGTTGATAATACGGTTCATACTTCTTTGCTTGATTAGAAATTGTGTGTTTCATCTGTCTCTCTCTCTGTGGTATTACTTGTTTGCTACTATGGTTCTTATTTTTTATTGACAGCAAATCATTTTGTTTGACAGATTGCTGGAGCACTACTCCACATGTGAAGCAATGGTACATATTGCAACTGTTTTGGTTACAAATCTTGTTATGTCATGACTTAAGGTCCAAACAGTTGAATTAGTTGAGCAATATTTGGCTTGAAACAGTAAAGTAATCTAGGTGGAAGGAAATGGCACAGTATATGATTCACAGAGATACCTCAATTTTGTGGTTATTTTGACCCTTTTTGTTCAAATTATATCTAGGTATTCATGATGTTGCATTCACATGTCGCTCTATACCCTTTTCATCCAAATTTTAGTCCTCAAATAATTACTGTAAGAAAAGAAAAAACAAATGTAGGCAAAAATCTGGTATTTTGAAGTCTGTTTGGATGGTATGATGCTTCATTCCCTGAATCAACTAAATTTAGGTTTATAAAATTGTTCAATTTTAGACACTGGCTTACTGAAAACTAGGCACCCCCCCACTCCACCCCCCTTGTAGCCGTGGGCATCCCTTTATCCCCCCAACTGATAAAAATAAAGGATTAATATTTGACATGTTCTACCAAGGTCTTGTAAGCAATCTTACTCTTTGATATAGCAGTTAGCATCCCCACTGATAATTTTGTGAACTGATCTGTGGTTACATCAATGGCATGTTTGTTTGAAACTTTCTCAGTCATTGGTTTAGTTCTCTTTCTTATCTATCTGCTACAATAATTTGTAGGCAGTGGCCACCGAAATATTGGGTTCAGAATATGTCCTGATCAAATGTCTCCATGTCTGAATTGAGTACAGTGTTTATGTGACCTTGATTAACATTCATTCTGTATGTCTACTATTTAATATGCAGGCTTCAGGACCGGAACATGACTGCTAAGGATGCCTACAAATATTTTGTACTAAAAGCTCAAGAAATAGCAATTTCAAAAAATTGGACCCCTGTCAATTGGTATGGTGTTACTTGTTAGGATCTACTTGAGAGTTTGGAAAGTTCTAGGATATCAATCTAAAGGATAGACATGGAAAATAATAATAAATGAAAAAATTGATATGCATAGCTTACATACACCTTGAGCAAGAATGATCATTATTCTGCTAATATCCATAAGGAAATAGAAGAATCAACTATTGAAGGAGAATTCATGGTTATTAGAATGTAATCCTTTAGGAGTTGCTCTAGTATACTCCCTAGGTGCTGGAATGAACCTCTTTTCAATAAAATGATCATATAAATCATGGTTATGTTTCCTCAATACTCTGTCATTTTATTAATATATTCTTAACTCATGACAGTTTTGAATTTTCACATCTCAGGGAAGAAACCTTCAATACATTTGCAGAAAACCTTAATCCAAGGACTGTAGTGCATAACTGGTGGGTTTCTCTTCCTTGGAGCAGTTTCACATTTCCAAATGTCTGTTTGTGTCAACTTAAAATTCTTTTGCCTGTTGCTATAGGTTGGGCGCTGGGGTTTGTCCGAAGGCTGTTGCGAAGGGTTTTAAATGCATTTTCAGCAATCAAGGTTTTTGGTATTTAGACCATCTGGATGTCCCTTGGAATGAAGTTTACACTGCTGAGCCACTAGAGGGAATAAATGACTCTTCTAAGCAAGAGCTTGTGCTTGGTGGAGAAGTTTGCATGTGGGGTGAGACAGCAGATACATCAGATGTTCAGCAAACAATCTGGCCTCGAGCTGCAGCAGCTGCAGGTATGTCTCTGCTGAAAATAAATCATCAGTTAAGACTTAGGCACTGAAATTGTGTAGCCTTGTTGGAGTTTACTTCTTTATGAACCTGCGACTGGTGGAGAATGGTGCGTGCCTTGTAGATCTTTTTTTAAGTTTCTTCTTATTAGTGACCTAAGGACAATCTTGGTGGAGACACAACAAAAATGAACTAGTGATTTCTTGGGGTGTTTTGGACTTCCTAAAGAAATAAAATAATCTCTTTCAGTGGTATATACTGATTTTCCTGGGTTAAAAAATGAATATATCTTGTACTATATTATTTTTAGGACATGAAGTGACAAATTCCAGTTATATTGAGCACAGCCACCTCCCTGAAACCTAGTGGTCCAAGCTTGTTCTTGTTCTTTTCCTTTTCCTCAAGTTTTTCTCGGTAGGAAACTGGTAGTGATCTTTTCAATTTTTTTTTTTTCTTTTTTTGGGGTAGGGTGGGCCGGCAGAGGGGGGTGGGGGAGTCTAATTAGTGGGGGGAGAGTCTAATTAGTAGTGACTAATGTGGTAGTTGAAAAATATGAACCAATTTGATTAGCAACTCCACTGTTGGTGTCTAAGATGAATGCATACACCAACACTAAACAAGTGTTTTGAGTTTTGCAAAAATGTCTTAACGAGTGAGCAAGTTCATCCAATGTTTTCATTTGTATTGATTCTCTGCTTGTTTTTAGCTTTTGCAATATCTTGGAAGCTCATAATGATTGTCTTAAGTAAGAGATGCAATTTTTCCCCCCCGTTTGTTTTACTTTTTTTTGGGGCTATTATTGGCTCTTAAGAATGCCATTGGTCACTTTGTTTCCTATAGAGCGAATGTGGAGCAGAAGGGACGCCATTTCCACAGGAAATATTACCTTGACTGCATTACCCCGGTTGCAATACTTCAGATGTCTCTTGAATAGGCGTGGGGTTCAAGCTGCTCCAGTCACAAATAAATATGCCCGGCGCCCTCCAACTGGTGCAGGGTCATGCTATGAGCAATGATTCTTAAATTGTGAGATTAGGTGACTGGACTTTGTTTCAGGCTGCATCCAATGAGCTCCAGCTCAAATAGCACTTTGTTTCCCATAAGAATGCTTGGAAAATCTGGTTGTGGGTTCAACACGACACCCATTTGAGGCATGTAACTTGTTAATAGACTTAAAAAAGAAGTTGAGGTCAGTATTGATTGTGAGATCAATCAAATCTGTCACTGGTGATTTGGTGTTGTAATTTACATGTGGTGATATAATTTGTGGTGTTGTAATTTACTTGTTAGTAAATAAATATTTCCAATTTTATCATTATCTCAAAATTACAAGTTCCGGAGCAGACAGTTGGGAACTCTTATAGATTTTTATTCTCCCAGGTATGATTTTGAGATCCTACAATAATTTCCATGCTGTGTCATTACAAGCAATGTTGTATCGTAGAAACTATTGCCTGATCTGATTCTTTTTCATGTCAAATAAATCTACACTATAGTTTTGTGAAAGTTAAAAATTCATTGAGAAAGAGCCTCGGTGCATTTGTGTAGCAAATATTGAAGATTTTTATTTATTTATTTTATATAAGATAAAAATTCTACTTTAGCCTAATTTAAGTCTATATGTGTATGAAACTCTCTCTTTGAGGGTTAAACTTCGGCTCTTGCTCTTCACACTTCACAAATACTTAATACTTATGAACATTGCGCCAAGATGCCTGATGGTAAATATAGAAGATTTTAATCCATCTAAAAAATGTTATATAACGGACACAAGGGAGACGTTTATGTTATATGCCAGAGGGTACACATTTATCGCCTGAGTCAGATACTCTGAAGGAAGCTAGGGAGCCCTTTAAAAACGATGACAACATAGGTTGATACTTTCAAACCTACATGCCAATTTTTCAAACAATTAAGGTAAGATTGTCAGAGGATGATGAATATGATGTATACGTGCGCTGAATTCGTGGTCCAAATATAGACATTGAATAATAAATTACTGGTACTTTATACGGGTTATATTCATAGTCCAATTTCTATGCTAAATTTTCTCTTAAATTCCATATTTTGAAATCGACTTCTTGTTTACACTTGCTGACCAAACGCTCATATATTGGGTATTGCCAAATCCTAGAGTAATGCCAAGTTCAAGGGTCTCCTTCTAGTTTTAGAAATCTAAGTCCAAGGTAGGACTTGCTTGAGGATAACAACAACTTCACACAAACTAAAGTCATGAAGATAAAAAGTTTCATAATGACACAACTAATCTCCACGGCTCCATCTTTTCTTACCCCTTCTGCACTGTTGTCTTGCTTGACAGTTATGGCTATTGAAAAAGACTTTCAAAGTTGAATTGAGTGCATTCCTAGTGAAAATGCTGGGCCCTAACCCCTAATGCATAATGAATCCCAGAGGGACCTCATTGCTGAATTATGGCGATTATTATTATTATTTTTTTGGTGTAGGTGATCCATAAGTCTTTGTATTCAACATATTATAATGATGCTCCCCATGTACAAAATGCTTGGGGGGAGGGTATTTAGGGGGAACAATGTTCAAACTGCGGGGTTAGCAGCATGTTGTAATTATTTTTCAAAAAACATATTATGATGATGATGAATCATGGTAATACAATTGATGAGATGTGACACCCTATCTTCTTTATTGAACTCTTTCTGGCTCGTTTATTCTCAATTTCACACCAAGGGGGCATGTCTTCTTCATTCAATTTTAGCAAATATCAGTTTCAGCAAAGTTGGGTTACATTGGCTTTCATGAAAGTGTGAATTTCTAGGCTATAAAGGATTTTGAATTATGATTAAGTTTGGTTTATGTAATGCCATTTTCTTCGTTGAAAGTCAGAATTGCTGATAAAAAGGATTCGTTTTATTTTTAGTTTTTTTTCCCCCTCATATGATTTAACATTTCTTGAACCATTTACTATTAAGTCAAAAATTAATGATAGTGCTTAGGTAAGATTTCTAAATAATTCAATGCTGACAAAAAGTCGTTTTCTTGACATGCATGATCAATCACATTTTTAGTCTTAGAGTGTTAAAATTTTTTTCTTTTTAAATAATCAAAACCTTTTATTTAATCTCTTAGATCTAGATGTCTTTTTAAAATAGAATTATCTAAAGGTGTAAACTAAGCAGTTCTAAAACCTCACATTTGTCCCAAATTGGAAGAAAGTTGGCCTATAAGATTCTACTATCCACTAGTATTGACAAAAATGGAGAGTTTTAATTGGGTCTCTAGTCTCCACCCACCTCTATTGGTATTGGCAATCGCTTTATCTCTTTCAAAATGGAAGAAAAAAGAATAGCAATAGTAAATAACTTGAAAGTTTTAGTAATTTACTCTCTCTCTCTTAAAATGATCAAAGAAAAAAAAAGTTCCTTATATTATTAGAAAATCTTATTGTACCAATTTAAATATATCATATCTATTTAAACATAAACATAAAACTTTCTTCCAAACTAGTTAACTTAAAAATTTGATATTACTCTATCCTTTTTATAAATACAATTAATTTTTATTTATTTATATAGATATGATAGAATTCCAACTTAAGCCGCTTTATGATAATTGCTCTTTATCATTAAATCAAGATATTAGTTACCAATTGGTTTTTAGTGTAGATGACTTGGAACTCCAGAACTCTTATTGGATGATAAGTTAAGTTAACGATAACCTAATGTGATGTTATTTTACTAGGTGAACTAAGTGAAACCAACTTTAGTTTATTCTTAAAAAAATGGTAAAATATAGAAATTATCTCTAAAGTTTGGACTAATGTTAATCAAGTTTAAGACAATTAAAAACTGAACAACTTGGTCATAAAACACAGACAAACTATTAAAAGATTAGTGTGTATTAGCTGTAATAGTTTGACTGACTTTCATATAAGTTAGCTGTACTGTCATTTATTAGTCAAACGGTCAAAATAAAGAGTTAGAATTGTAAATGACGCGTATTAGTCAAAACCTCGTGGGTAATTAATGCATTTTGCCCTAAAAAAAAATTGATGTTTTACTAAATATAATCATAATAATTAATCACCTGCTAAACTTAGTTAGATATGAATAGTGTGTGTATTAGAAAAGGAAAGATTTTTTTTTTTTTTGGGGTGTATCAGCTAGCTCACTTCCTCACTCTCACTCTCACTCTCACTCAGAAATAAACACCGAGAGATAAAAAAAAAAAACCAATTGTTTTTTTTTTTTGAGAAGAAATTTAACCATACCTATCACCCTTGCCTTCCTCTCACCTTTGCCTCAGTCCTTTTCCCTCTCACTATCTCTCTCTCTCTCTCTCTCTCTAAAAACTTCCTTTCTCTTTCTCTCTCCCCTACTATCATGGCTCCCTCTTCATACCTCACTCTGTAAGTCACAAATCTAACCTCTTTCTCTCTTTCTCAGAAACAAAACCCTAGAAATTTACACCATGGTTCTTTTATTTCTATGAATTTATATTAATTTTTTTTTGGTATCGTATCTTATTTTGCGTGAAACTATTTTCGTTTCAAGATTCGAACTAGGTTCTTCACTTATTGCTGATTTTCCTTCTAGATTTGTTCAACCTTTTGTTTTACAGTGCCTAATCCTTGATTTACTGTTATTTTATTTTTAAAGTTTCATCTGCTTAATTGTTAGTATTTTCACTATTTTGTTGCTTAAGTAATAATATACTATCATTTTTTTGTTGTTGCTTTCTCTGTCACAGTTTGCATCTTATGCTTGATCTGATATGGGTTTAGTTCCTGGCATTTGGGTTAAGTGTTAACCACTCCACCATGCTTCTCTTACTGAGGATTTGGTTTTTAAGTATTAGGGTTTAATTCCAGATTTCTGGGTTTGCTTTCAGTTCCTTGAGTTTGGGATAGGAAAATTTTCAAGTGCGTTAACTGGGTATGGTGGGTAAAGAGGATGCCACGACTAATTCTCGGGTTCCATGCCAATTGGCTGGTAGCCGGAGAATGTTTATTCGGTCTGCTTCGTGGTCCTCTTCCCGTCTCCCCTCTCAAAACCCGGATTCCGAAGAAAAAGAATGTGGGGATCCTAATGGGAATGTAGGAAACAGTAATGGGCAAAATCGTAGGTTTCCTGCCCCATTAACCCCACGGTCACAACATAATTCTAAGGCTCGGTCTTGTTTACCACCCTTACAACCATTGGCTATTGCTCGCCGGAGCTTGGATGAGTGGCCGAAGGCAGGGTCGGATGATATTGGTGAGTGGCCGGGACCACCTACTCCGAGTGGGAGAGGGAATGGGGAGAGATTGAAGCTTGATTTGTCGTCAATTCAGAGAAACCCGGATAAGAATGGTGGGCTTGTGAAGAGGGATAAGATTGCTTTCTTTGATAAGGAGTGCTCAAAGGTGGCCGAACATATATATCTTGGTGGAGATGCGGTTGCAAAAGATAGGAATATACTAAAACAGAATGGGATTACTCATGTTTTGAATTGTGTAGGTTTTGTTTGTCCTGAGTATTTCAAAGCTGATTTTGTGTACAGAACTTTGTGGTTGCAGGATAGTCCGTCTGAGGATATAACTAGTATTTTGTATGATGTTTTTGACTACTTTGAAGATGTTAGAGAACAGCGTGGAAGGGTATTTGTTCATTGTTGCCAAGGGGTTTCTAGGTCTACATCCTTGGTGATTGCGTATCTTATGTGGAGAGAAGGGCAGAGCTTTGATGATGCTTTTCAGTATGTCAAGGCAGCGAGGGGCATTGCTGATCCAAATATGGGTTTTGCTTGCCAGTTGTTACAGTGCCAAAAGAGGGTTCATGCATTTCCTCTTAGCCCAAGTTCTTTATTGAGGATGTATATAATTGCACCACACTCGCCATATGATCCTTTGCATCTTGTCCCGAAAATGTTGAATGACCCATCTCCATCTGCTCTGGATTCTAGGGGTGCATTTATTGTTCATCTACCATCTGCAATATATGTTTGGATTGGCAAGAATTGTGAGGCCATCATGGAAAAGGATGCAAGAAGTGCTGTTTGTCAGATTGTCCGGTATGAGAGAGTGCAAGGGCCAGTGAGGATGATCAAGGAAGGCGAAGAACCGGCTCATTTCTGGGATGCATTTTCCCACCTCTTACCCTTGATGGATAAACCCAGCAATGGTGTAGAGGTTGGGGAATCTACAGTCAAGGTTAGCATAGGTGACCGGAAAGTGGACTCATATAATGTTGATTATGAGATTTTCAAAAAAGCTATTATGGGGGGTTTTGTGCCTCCATTTGCATCATCTGAGAATGAACATGAAACCCACCTTCCTGCTAGAGAAAACAGTTGGAGTGCTCTGAGGCGCAAGTTTGCATCTGGTGATATGAAGGAGTTTGTGTCTGCTCCTAAAATATCCCTCTCCAGGGTCTACTCAGAATCTAGGATGATAGGACATTCATCTACAAATTTATCATCACCTTCATCATCTTTGTCATCATTGACGTCGTCATCATCATCTTCTTCTTCGCCTCCTTATCTCTCTCCAGATTCTGTATCTTCTGATTCAAGCACTAGTTCAAAGTATTTTTCAGAATCCTCTCTAGATTCTCCTTCTGCAGCTTCATGTTCTCTTCCAGTATCTTCTACTTTGTCTAACTTTTCTAATTTGTCTCTCTTGTCCAAAACTTCTAATAGTCCAGAAATTGTTGGTGTTAATTCTGCTTCACAGCCATGTTCCAAATCAACTTCTTTCCCATCTAAAATGTTTTCACCTTCCCTTGCAGAGCGCAGGGGTAGCTTATCAAAGTCTCTAAAATTGCCATTGATGGCTGACAATATGAGGGTGGCATATACTCCCTCAAGCCATCTTTCTGGTCAAGGCGATGGTATTTGGATACTCAACAATAATTCTTCCCCAAGTGAACCGGATAGTATAGGAGATATCTTAGAGTCCAAGGATGCAGTTAAAAGTAGGGAGGGAGATTTAACTGAGTTGTGGAGAATGCATCCTTTGGGACAAGGCCTAGGCTCTGCTGTCTCAAATGGGATAGTGGAAAGCGAGTCAGCAGTCAGTAATCTTATGAAACCTTTAGTATGTCGGTGGCCCAGATTAGAAAAGATTGCAACATTTGGTGCAGGTGACATGAATTCTAAAGATGCTTTTGCTATTTACTCTCCAGGTTTAGGCAAAAATGAGAAAAAAATATTATATTTTTGGGTAGGAAGGTCTTTTGATCCTGATGAAATCCAAATTCGATCAGATAGTGAAAGAGAGTTAGATGATCTAAAAGAGCTTGACTGGAATCAAGTTGCCTGTGATGCTCTTACCCAAATGGGTCTTCCAAAAGACACTGCTGTCGAGGTATGTATCTCTACTTACTGTGTTATATATTATTATTATTGTGTATAAGTTTTAGAACTATCTAAATGGCTACAATATTAGTCAGATGTTTTTGTCTCCTTGTCTTAGTTTGTTTGTTATAAAAAGTGGATGCACCATCAACTTTGTTTTTACAACTTTTGTAATTTAGCTTGAGTAATATGGAAAGTTAATATATTTGAAACAAAAAGATGTAATGTGTTTTGAGCTTTTAAGGAAATCTTAATTTGAAGTGTCAGGGTTGGTGTTTTTGAAATGCCATTAGAGAATCAAGGCCTCAAAATGCTCTTCATGCGAGTTAAATGAGATTTATTATTAGTAGCAATAAATTTGTGACCTGATCACTCTTCCAATTCTTTGGACTGTTGTTTGCTTCACGGGTAAAAGCCATTGTGATTGGTGTATGGGGAAAGCTTCCAGGGTTCAGCCCTACTGGGGCTCAAACCCTGATAAGCTTAATCTTGTAGAATGGCTGCTTTTGTTCAAGTACTTGAGCATCCTTAGGGTCCATAGGTATTGGGGCTGTAGAAGGATGGATTGCCTATGAGCTATAGCTCAATTGGCATCTCCTGCTTATAAGTTCTAGGTGGAGGGTGAGGTCCTGGGATCAAGATCCATTGGGTGCATAACTTACCAATAAAAAGGATGGGTTATCAACTTTAGGTTGTTTTCAGTTTAAGTGGAAGTTTGCTAGTAACTGGTGATAAAACTGGTGCTATTTGTCAAGGGTTTTTCCTTTGACAAAGTTTTCTTGTAACTGGTGGTTCCCTTTTTTGCGTTCTGTATAATTTTATATGTTTGCTTTGTTAATTATGAGTTAAAATTATCTGGTTATTTAGTTCATGACCCTAGTATAACACATAGTGAAGTAGTTAAATGAAAGATGATTTCATGTTGCTTTTGTATGTGCACGTGGTATAAATTTTCTGTTTTTTTTTTTACAAGAGCCTATACACCAAGATTGAGACACAAGTACTTAAATAGTTGAGTGCATGACTCAGCCCAGTATTTCTTCTTCTTCTTCTTCTCTCTTTCTCCCTCTGATTTCCACAGAGTTCTTCAGATGAATGCTTGTGTTCTATGGACCATAAATTGAACTACATTGATAAATTTGTAGTTGAAGAGGTTTTATTTTTTGTTGGTTTTTGAAATGGGTTCTGACAATGGAAATGTGATGGTAAAAGCTTTTGGAACTCTTTGGAGCAACCTGAAATAAACAAGAAAATGTTACTTTTTAATTACATAACATTTTCGTCCGTATCACATGTCTGATCCAACTTGCTGGGAAGACAATGCTTTAAATATAACAATTTTTTTTCCATTCTTTGCTCTCATATTTCTTTATGATATGCACTTTGGAAGCAAGAAGAAGGCATTCTGTCCAATAGGTCATCTAATTTGAATGTTGCATATTTTTGTGAACAGATTGTTAAAGAAGATGAAGAGCCAATAGAGTTTCTTGCATTGTTGAGGTTGTTGTAGTGAAAATGTGAAGAGATTCTGCAATCCAATGGCTTAAAGCTTTTTTTTATATATTTGGTTTGCTTAACTGCACTGCAACTTTCTCAGGCATCAAGATGAGATTCTCCTGAAAAAACCCAGTGAGGTAATGTACTTTGTGTCAAGCATCATCCACGTAAATTTACATTTCTTCCTGTTACCAGAACATACTATGGTGCATATTTTTGGTGGGAATAGGGGAAGTGACTTCTCATGGAGCTTAGTCTGCTTAGACCACTAGTTGGCTAACAACCCTGCAACATTAACAGTAGCAAAATGTCTTTTAATTTACTAAGAACAGCTAACTCATATATAATTAAGAGAAGATACATTAGTCGTTGGGTCTGACTAACCTTTTGAGGAGGAGGAGCCATAGCTAACCCCAAAAAGTTTGGGAATAAGGCTTGGTTGTTGTTATCTTTGTGATGTACTCTTCAACTGGCCTTTTAAAGGGTCATAATTAATGTTCTTGGCTAGTTCTGTTGACAGGTCATGCTTGCAAACATAATAGCCAGAAAACCCTACACAAAGCTTGGTAAATTCATACAAGCATGGCTTCTGAGATATCCTTTTGGTTCCTTGGGTAAATGAGGCAAAAGGAAGGAAAGTTAAAATTCACTTGATGAATAGTATCCCATTCTTGAGCACTTTTGGGCATATATGTCATCGTCCAAATGGCTCAATAACAGAGAATGTTGCTAGAAATGCAAAAATTAGGACTTGTATCTTTGGCATAAAATGACCAATATAGCTTAGTTATGTTCAGCTTTTCTATAGTGGGTGGATTGGTAGAATAAAAAATTTCTACTGAGTCGGCTTTTTGCCAAAATAACCAAAGGAAGTTGAGCATGCAGTTATTTGACTGAGAATATCTTTTTGTATCCTTACCAGTTCTTGTTTTTGTTTGTCTGTTTGTTTTTTTTTTTTTGGGTGGGTGGGGTTGGGGGGTCTCAGATTGTTTATTTTTTTTTTAAACGGGCAACTTCATGAGCATTTTTCACTTGTAAAAAGAATACAATGTCTTTTACCCCTTTCTCATGTTGGATATTTGTCACATGTTGTTTGCAGGAGGCTGCTTTAAACGTCTGTGGCTCTTCACTTGGTTGTACAGTGCTATAACACCCTCATTTTCATGTAACACTCATTTTCTTGCTTACTTAGCCCTGCCTCTTAATCTGAATTTTCTTGTATATTCACTGTTAGAAACGATCCAAAGGCCTTAGCAGACAGAATAGATACATTGATAATTTTTTTTTTGGCTGGTTAATCTTCATTGTTCTTTTTCTTTAATTCCTTGGGCGATGTTGTGTCGTGTAAGGCATCAGAAAACGTTTGTTGGATGGCTTCTTAGAAGATGTGTGCCTTTTAACAGCTGAAAATTGTTGGACGTTTGTACGGGTAGTATTTCATCAAAGCTAGTTTACAATTCCCAAATTCAAGAGAAAAGCTTTCCCAATTCGCAGAACCTTAATGTCTTGTTTGGTAGTACTGTCCCCTGCATCTTAATACTTGGGAAGAAAGAAAGAAAGTATTTGACAAAAACGGGTGGCCTATATGCTGTGGACAAACTATACCACTCAAATCCAATATCTTCAAGTTAGTCAGAGGTATCTTTAATCCAAAAAGCCTTGGATGCCACATATATATATATATATATATATATATATGTTTATGTATAAACTAAAACTGATGTCATATAAACTGATAAAAAAGTGAAACTTCTTTCATTTCCTGGTCACAAAACGGCCCAATAATTTATGCGAGAGATACTGCATTTAATTATGTGAATTTCCTTCAAAGACATGGACTCAAACACATCCCGAAATGATTGTGCACCATCTCCAAATGGCTTTTCGATTGGTTGATGTTATTAGTTATTACTACTCATAACTTTCATTAATTTTTCATAACTTTCATTAGTTTGTGACCAAAACTGAAAGGACTTTCCAATTAGAAAGTCAAGAGTCCCTTCCATGCTGCACATGTTTATTTCTTCGTACGGATTCCTCAATGTTCATGAATCATGACTCATCATGAGTGCCAATGAAAAGGGTATTAAAAGGAGGCACTAGCCAGAGTGAATTCCATATAGCCCAAAGACTTATTCATTCAAAGTTTCCTAATCACTGTTAACATACGAAATTGACATGGCAGCCACTAAGGTAAGCCTGAAGCTTCTGATAGACAAAAAGGAACACCGAGTGATCTTCGCTGAAGCTGGCAAGGAATTTGTTGATTTCCTTATTACCATTCTTGGTCTGCCGATTGGAACTGTCATTAGGCTGCTTAGAAGCCAAGGCATGGTAGGCTGCTTGCAAAACCTGTACGAGAGCATTGAAAATCTGAGTGATAGTTACGTTCAGCCAGGCAAAAACAAGTCCACTCTGCTCATGCCCATTGTACATATCAATGGTGGTCCTCTACTATTGCCAAACGTAGAATCATCAACATCATGGAACTTGTATAGGTGTAGTACCAGTAGTAACTATAATACCAGTAGTAACTACAACTCTAATTCATACTTGAGTCGACAATCACGACGAGCTTATTCAACAAAAAATGAAAACTGTAATTCATACGTGTCTGCTAACAGCAATGCTGTCTGTCCTTCGTGCGGGTTATGTATGAACCAAAAGTTGAATTTTGTAGAATTACCAGAGGCAAACAATCATGGCTCCTCCAGTAGTGAGGGAGGGTACGTGAAAGGTGTGGTTACATACATTGTTATGGATGATCTGGAGGTGAGACCAATGTCTACCATCTCCGGTATCACCTTGCTTGACAAGTTGGTCAAGGAAATCGGAGCTCTTGAGGAGAAAGTGGTCCATTTGGGCATGGATGAGGTATGTCAAAAAACAATAAAGGCATGGCCGCATGGAGGTTTTTTTTTTTTTTTTTTTTTTTTTTTTCATAAAAAATATATGTTTGCTCTCAATTTAAAGCTCAAATTATACTTTTTTTTCCTTCTTAAGTATTGACAACCTGTTGTGATTGCTATGTGTTGATGCTCATTTTTACAAATCCATACCCAAAAGCCTGCGAGGAAGAAAGCCCAATAAGTTGCAAGACGAAAAACAAGGCCTAAAGGCCCATTGAGAAGACCAAAGAGCAAGAGAGTTCCAAAGAAAGAAGTGCAAGGTAAAGATCTACAGCAGAATACAGATCTGCCGCAGAATACAGCTCTTCAGCAGAATGGTTTCGGCAGATGAAGATAAATTAGGCCCAAGACCCTTTTGATCCAGTCAACATTATTTGGCCCACGAAGACCCAAATCCTTTTATATAACCCAAAAAAAAAAAAAAAAAAAAGATAGGCGTGAAAGCTAATATGAAGAAGCATGATGAAAAGAAACAAGAAACGGTAGGAAGTGTCAGCAGCATGAATCGCGTGAAGGAAAGAAAAGTCAAACCAAAGAAAATGACAAACGCAGCAGGAAATTCATGAAGAAATAAGACAAAAAAAAAAAAAAAAAACACGCAGCAGGACAAAACAGAACTAATCTGCCATGGCAGAAACGGCGTGGGAATGAAAGAAGACAAAAACAGAAGTACCGGAGCACCACCAACCTGTACCCAGCCAATACAAAGGAAGTGAGCTCGCGGTCAAGAGGATTTAGAGGGTGTGGTTTGGTAGTGGGGGGAAAAGAGGGTCTATATTTGGTTTTCTGCCATAACTTCTTTTGGGAGTATATCTTGTTGGGATGATATCTTACCCAAAAGAAGTAATAGATGGTTGAGACCATCTGATGCATGCCATAGAGTTAGGTAGTGAGATAGCCCAAGAGGTAGAGGTATGCAGCAAGAACAAACAAAAGAGAATTTTGTCGTGAAATGAGTAATGGTGTAGCAAACAAATTGAGCAATAGCAGTGGTCGGGGCAACCAATGGGTCAGTGGGTAGTCTTGAATGGATACCCACAACGAATAAAAAACAATTGGTGAAACCCTAGGGGTAAAAGAGAGAAATCCCATTGAATTTACTCACTATAAAAGGAAGAGGTAGTCATGAATGAAAGGAGGAGACGCAATGTAAGGGAAGACCCGATGGGAGAGAGACCCAAAAGTGGAAACACCTAAGGGAAAAGACTCAAGTGAGAAAAACAACCTACGGTAAGAGAGCAGTAAGAAAATTAAGAGTAAAAAAAAGAACGGAGAGAAAGAAAGAAAGTGGTAAAAAAGAAGAAAGAAAACACAGTATGAATAGGGGCATACATCAATAGACCATCTTTTCCCTCTCTTTTAGCGAAACCCACTCTTTGAAGTCTTCAAAAGTAATAGCTAGCAGTCATTTAGGCATATTCTCCAAAATGCACAACCTTGATGGTAGAAGCTTATGACAAGGTTGTTCAAGTTGGGGTTTGGGTTCCTTCTTGGTTTACTTATTTTATGGGAAGATTCAATATTTGATTTTGATTGCAAATACATTTGATTTCACTCCTTTGAACTTATATCTGCCGTATTTAGTCATCCTGCTGTAGCACGTTTTTATCATGTTTGCCACATCAGTTGTCCTACTGTGGTATTTTTACTTGCTGTACTAGTCATTCTGCTGTAGTACATTTTTATTGTATATATCGTGTTAGCTATTATACTAGCTAAACCTTTCCTGCCGAAGCTTTCTTCTTTATTTATTTTTACTACGTGTCTTACTTTTAACTCATTACCCTGCCATAAGTATATATATACATAAAACTTGTTTATCATGTTCTGCAGAATGTATTTTATAGATGTATATGTGAATACGTATAAGTATATTTATGAATATGTGTATGTATATATTTGAGAATATGCTAACCCATGTAACCTAACGTTTGCTGGATTGGTATTTCCTTTGGATTTTAGATTTGTTTATGTGCAAGAAGTAGAAAAGTATGTCTACGGTAAAAAATGAAGAGTAGTCATTCATACAGCAGAAGGCTTTAATGCACAGTAGATAACTTTATTAGCACATCATACAGCTTTGTTAGCATAGCAGACAGCTTAACTGAACAGCAGAAAGCCACATTGCACAGTAGAAAGTTTCTAATGTATAGCAGACAACTTTATTGCATAGTAGAAGGCTTTACAGCGGACGACTTTACAGTAGACGGCTTTAATGCACAACAGAAAGCTTTGCTGCACAGCAGACGGTTTTACTGCACTGCAGACAGTTTTACTGCATAGCAGAAAAATTAGACCTGCGGCAGAAATAAGGAATAAGCCCACTTTGCAGTGTCTTCCATGGGACTTGGACTCATCGTTTGTGCATAAGTCGGACCAAGGGGGGTTGCTATTGGACCGGTTCCAACTCCCTGATCCAGAAAACTTTAGGCCTAGTGCAGCAGGAGGCGGCCTAGCCCAATATTTGCAAAAAAGGCCCATACACTATGTAATGATAATGTATCAATTATGCTTATGTGAAAGTGATGTTACCTCATATTTCTTTATGTGGTTTATTGATAGGGTGTGAAATTGCTCAAGGCTTCTTTGCTGTTGAATAATGTTCTTACCGATGTCTTCCTCCCAAAGTTGAAAAAGAAGGCAGCTGCTAGCAGGAGGTAGAATAATGTTGTTGCATCTTTTGGTCATTTTAATATATAAATGCAAGAGATTTGAGTAGTTGACAAGAAGATAATTTTTCTTTTTTTTGGTTGCAAATATGTGGCAAACATAAGTCAATTTTTTTTTTTTTTGGTTAAAAGGCCTTCATTCAAACAACAAAAGAGCTAAACAGATACAGAAGCCATACTGGCAGTAGCAAGCCTAGCATAATACAAGCCATTAATATCCTTAGCAACTAAGGTTTCAAGTTCACCAGCACAAGGAAAATCAAAAACAACAAATTCTTCCTTCATTGCACTACCCCATTTAGTTAGCCAATCCGCGCATTTGTTGGCTTCTCTAAACACGTGGGATACCTTTGCCTGAGGAAATTTTGTCATGAGAAACCTGCAATCAACAAGCAGAGGGCCATAAGCAAAGTTAGAATTCTTATTTGAGTTTAGTAGCCCCACAATCACCTTAGCATCTAACTCTATTTCCAGTTGCTTTATTCCTAATTGATTTGCACGTTTCAAACCATCTTTCAGAGCCCACAGCTCAGCAATGATGCTAGAGGTAAACCCGATTGATCTTGCATAACCCTTGACCCAAGCGCCTTGGCTATCTCTAATGACTCCTCCCCCCCCTGCCTTACCTAGATTACCCAAAGAATCGCCATCAGAGTTAAGTTTAAACCACCCCTCCCTTGGTTTGATCCATGCCACTGGTATAGCATATCTTGTAGCAGCGATTTTTGCTTTGCTTACACAGAAGTGGAACATAGGTCAAATTTGTTGTGGCAATGTAAGGGGCAATGTACCTTTTTATTTTTATTTTTTTGAGAAATAAGTTATGGGGCCATGTATTTGCCTCTCTCTCTCTCTCTCTCTTCTTTTGGGGAATTTATTTACTCAGTATTTAATATTGCTTGGTACTTCTCTTGAGATTTGATAATTTTTGGTGAGGTTCTTGACGATGACTTGAAGAATGCTGGTAACGGTTATTAATATGAAAAATGAGATGTATAATTTCATATTTTTGGCGTTTAGTAATCCCGATTGGAGAACTTTTAAAGTAATTTTAACTAAATTATCTTTGTCATTGATCTTGTTAGGCCGATAGACATTTCATTACATTTGTATCTAGTCAAGACCACTTCATTAGAAGCCCAAGAAGATAAACTTAAGCCCCTAGTCACTACCCAAAATTGAGGGGTGTAATTGTCACTACTGCAAACATCATTACTAATTGATACCGACTCTTTTCCCCTTAATGGTCTAAAAAGATTATCTTCTCCAATGTATTAGAAATAAAAAGATAAAAAAATGAAATATAAACCTATGTGGGCCACAATCAGGGGTACTCCAGGTGTTTATGCAATTTATGCATTGCCTAGGCTAGGATCCCAATTAAAAGAGTCTTAATTAAATTTTTTAGTTAATAATTGGTTTAACTAGGGGGCGGGGGGAAGGATAGGTTTATGCCCTCTCTAACCCATCCATCACCAAGAGGTCAATGATAAAAATCTAATGCAATTGAAACCCAAAATTATTTTATTTGAATTAACACAATATATCTCTTAGTGTTATTTATTCAATACTATTTAAAATAAGCTACATTCATAACATTCTCCCATAGGAAAGACCCTTGTCCACAAGGGTCTTTTCTCCACCGGTGTTTTTCTATTAGTTATATGGGAAGAATATTAAAACAATGAATGTTGTTGATAGATTTTTATATTTTCTATAAAAGTGGTGTCAAAACTTTCTTATTATGATTTATTAATAATTACCCCTAAGAGCATCCGATAACATGGTCCAATTTTTAGCAAAAATATAAAAGCTGTCAAACAAAATCAATTATTATTATTATTTTTTTCTATAAGAAGTTTTTAAAAATATTCCTTAAACTAATGCCCTTACACTGTATGTAAATATTCCTTTGTTTTATAATCATACTTTTGAGACCTTTTTACTACTTTGTAGTCACAAACTTGCAATCATTTTCAGTATTTGATGACCTTCGATTGCCATTGACACGGTGACTTTCATGGTTGGCCCTTGCATGAGCTTGCAAATTCTCTCTTTCGTTGTGTGATGGAGACATTCTGAGCTAGTTGAATAATTCAGTGATTCTCTCCATGACCTATTTCGTATGCTATTGACAAGTGATGAGGGAGCTAGCTTGTTGCTCTTACTGCTCCAATCGTTGGTCCATGCCCAGGATCTAATGCTAATTATGACATATGCTTTAAGTTTTTATTAGTTGCTTTGAGCGAATTGAGACTTCCAAGTTTGATAAAATTAACTAGTTCGAGAGAATTCACAATTCAAAGTCAGACTTAATTTAGGTCCAGTGCTCCAATGCACAATGGTCAAGACAAGTTTGGACCAAGCTTTGTCCCCCAAAATTAGACTACGGCGAAAACCACATTTCGTCCCTACATTTTCAGACGATTCCCACTTTGATCTCTAAATTTTATTTTTACTGCTTTTAGTTCCTAAAATTAAAAAAAGATCTTGTTTTTGTCTCTTCCGTCATCGTATGAATGGAAATAGTCTATGTGGCAAATAGAGTGCATTACTAACACGCTAAATGCTGACATTAGCATTAAAATAATCATTTAATATTTTATTTAGCATTTTAAAAATGCCATGTCATCTTTTAAAAACAAAAAGTTAATTTATGAATTTTAACTAAATGAAAAAAAGGAAAAAAACGGAAATAAATACCAAAAATCATATAAATTGAGATCTAGTTTTATCTTGAGGAAGATAGTACAAGAACAAAAACCCAGAAAATTCAAAACCCAAAAACATCTAGTGGACTTTTGAATTGTTTGATCTTAATCAATTATTTGTTAATTTGATTGAAGAACACAAAAGTAAGAAAAGAAGAAAAAAAAAGGGTAGCTAAATTTTAAAATACACAGATTCAAACACACATAAGAGACAACTTGCAATATCAAACACAAACACACACGATTAGCCAAAACCCAGAAATACCATAGATTGGTTAAAAACAATATTTTAAAAAAATCTAATGTGAGATGAGAGAAATACTCAGATTGAGCTGAAAAATAGAAACCAAATCGGTATTTTGAACAAACCCACTTCTGAACAACAAAGTTTGCAACCGAAACAACATTGTTCATCCTACTCTCCATCTCTCTGCTAAACTCTGAGCACCCAAAATTTTCAAAACCCAAAGAATACAAACCCAAAAAATTAACACAAACCCAGAAATTTCAAGTACAAACCTAGAAAATCAAACACAAGAACACAAGAAAATCAAACCCAGAACACACGAGCACAAACCCAATTAGATATGTATGAAATCAGGTCCGATGGGGACACCTACAGTGGGTCGTGGAGCTCCGATCGGAAGCATGGGTACGGAGAGAAGCGTTACGCAAACAGCATTGGTGTTGCTCCTTGTGTCGTCGCTGTCTTTGCTTGTCGCCATTGGTGACGTGCTAATGCCATTCGTACTCATCTCAAGCTTCACCTGCATCGGATGCTATAGTCTCAAAGAGCATTTGCGACGATACACTTTCAAAAGCTCCTTGATCGATATTCCTCACGTCTCCGTTGTTAGATCTCTCATCATTATTTGTACATTCTCTGATTTTTCGCTCGTTGGTTTCTTTAAGGAATCAAAACTCAAAACAATATTGATTTTATTACTATTTTTTTTAAAGCTTTTGAATATTTTTTGGTTCTTGAATGAATCGAAATTCAGAATCGTATTGATTTTTATTTATTTATTTTTGGCTTTTAGCTTTTGTTTATTTTTAGTTGAATTTTACGTTTAGATATAGGAGATTACCATCTATACAAGTTTTCTAGGACGTGGCATTTTTAAAATGCTAAATATAATACTATATTATTATTTTAATGTTGATATCAGTATTTAATATGCCAGCAATGCACTTTGTTTGCCACGTAAACTATTTTCATTTGTAAAATGACGGTAGAGACAAAAATGAGATTGTTTTTTTGATTTTAAGGACTAAAAGTGGTGAAAATAAAATTTAGAAACTGAAGTGAAAATCGCTTAAAAATGTAAAGACGAAAATGTGATTTTTGCCATTAAACTAATTAATAATTTGTAACCTACGGTCTGTTTGTTTCAAAGATGAAATATTTTACTAAAAATATTTACTGAAAATATTTTCATTTTACAGTGTTTTGATTGCATACAACTATTCGGATTAGTGCATATCCAACCAACCAAATCAGAGCAATCTATTTGGAGGTATTAGAGGATCATTAGTAAATCTAAAGACATAAACCCATGGAAAAAATAATCTAAATTTGCCACAATCATCCTAAAAAACAACTGTAACCCATGAGAAAAGAGAAACAACTGAAATATGCCACCAAAAAGAAAAATTAAGACCCTTGAAAAACAACCTCACCCATGCCGTCCATCAAGCCACCAACATCCTGCCACCGTCGACCAACCCATACCATACCTGAAATCCTTCAAACAACTGAGACCCAAAATCCATTAACCCAAAAACTATCCAATCTTAATCACCAGATCCACCTCCCACCCACTAAAAGCAAGCCCCACCGCAACCAAACCTCCAGAAACCTAGCTAAACAATCTCAAAGAAGGAACAAGGTTGACAGTGGTGTTGGAAAAAAAAAGCAGTAAAAAGAGAGATGGAGAACAACGAAAAAAAGTTAAGGAAAAGAGAAATCGATCTTGAGAGTTGGAGGTGACGCTGACGACGTGGAGCCAGTGATGGGTGGCGACGATGATGGAAGGGCCGGTGATGGGTGGAGTCGGTGATTAGGAGAGAAGGGCTGACGGTGGGCTGGGCTGCGTAGAGAAATCTGAGAAAGCGTGAAAGTGAGAGAGAGGCAGTGCATCGGAACTGAGAGAGTGCAATAAATGTAAAATATTTACCAATATTTCAAGTGTAAAATATTTTACACAAATTTGCTTTGTTGGTTTAGTTGATTGAAAATATTTTACTTTTGATTAAATATTTTACTTCAAAACAAACATCATAAAATGTGAAAATATATTCTTGAAAATATTTTACATTGAGGTTGCGTTTGGTTGAATGTAAAATATTTTCCGAGTGTAAAATATTTTCAAGTGAAAATATTTTCGAGAAAGGAAAATACTTTCAAGTATTTGGCTACATTATGAAAATTGTTTTAGAAAATGTTTTCATGTGTTTGGTTGCATTCTGAAAATGCTATTTTTCTACTAGTTTCTCACATTTTCTCAGCTTTCAAACAAATTTTATAATAAAAAATTTCAATATAATAACTTAAAAAAGAAACAAAAATCAAAATAAAACCATCAAACTTTCAAACTCAGTCAAATAGAGAGGGCAAGGAAGAAAGAGTGAGAGATTGAGGGAAAGAGAGTGGTCGATCGAGAGAGGTTGAAATTGGGTCAAGGCTCTGATCTTTGTTTGGCGTTGATGACGAGCTTTAGTGGCGACGAGAACAAGATGACAAGGCTCCGATTTGTGTTTGGCGATGATGACGATCTTTAGGCGGCGACTATGAGCCGGCGGCAGCGATAAGATTCTCCCAGGTTCAAGCTCTCTCTCTCTTTGGTTTCACTTTCCCTTCAAGCTCTCTCTTTCTTTCGTGTCTAGTTTCAATTTGTAAAACTTGATTTGAAGGTATGGGTTGGTTCGAATGAGAGATGGGTCGATGGAGGTGGGTTGGTGAGGACGAGGATGAGAGATGGATCGGTGAAGAAGAGGGATGGGTCGGTGGAGGATGAGGACAAGGGATGGGTTGGCAGAGTTGCTTGCATGCGACGGTGGCGTCGTGTGCCGAGGGGTGGTTTTGGGCATCATCGGCGAGGATGGGTTTGAACAAGGATGACGATCTGATTGGCGAGGATGTGCTTGGGTTCTTCAGGTGGAGTGTGCTTGAGCTCTCCCTCACTCACTCTTTTCGAGTGTGTATTTTCTGAAAATTCGTTGAAGGTAAAATAAGAATGGAAATGGTTTTATGGGGTGAGAAGGGTTATTTTACAGTCAACGTGTATTTGAATTTCCGTTTGACCGAATTTTCTATAGTTACCAAACACAGAAAAGGGTGTAAAATAATTTCCTGAAAGCGTTTTCACCCGAAACAAATGCAGCCTGAAAGGTGATACTTAATGATTAGTACATAAACTTCATCACTTAATGATACTTTTCTAGTTATTAATCTCCTTGATAACATGATTAGTATTAGATTTAGGAGAATGGGTCCAATTGCAGTTTTAATACCATGTTCAACCAAAAGAATCAAACAAACAAAACTACATTTGAAAATTGAAGTGATAAATAATAACTAAAACTGTCAACTAGTTTCCTAAGTTTCTTACTTCATTTAACAGTAGGATACTCTTATTGTTGAATTGTATCTAATTTAAGACAAGTAGCTTTAGTAAGAGCATTCACAACAGTGGAGCCAAATTTTTAACTTTTTAGCACTACAAAAACTCACTATATCTATTTTAACTTATCATTTCACAACACACCCAACATCAATTATCTATTTTTTTAGCTACTTCATTTAAATATTATTTTTTATTTACCATCATCTCTATCCCTTTCTCTCTCTTCCTCTTCGTCTCTCTCTTCTTTGATACTGAGCAAGCCACGACAATCACCACGAAACCCATCGACCCACATCCACGAAACCCACTGACCCACAAGCCATAATCCAATTAGACCACACCCAAGACAATCACACAAACACATCACAACAACCCACAGATCAACAACCCACCACTGACCCACAGGCCACAACCCACCGACCCACATCCATGAAAACCACTGACCCATAGGACAAAACCCACCACGACATCGCTGATCACACGAAACCCACCACGCCATCGCTGATCACGAAAGAGAGAAAAGAAGAGAGAAAAGGAGAGGGTTGCGACTTTGAGTTAGAGGAAATGAAGAGAGAAAAGAGAGAGAAGTTAAATAAAAAATATTTTTTTTTTTTAGCTTTGGAGCTACAGTGCACAACCATTTGTTGCAGAAGAGGTAAAAATATAGTTGTGCACTGTAGCTGAAGAGGAAAAAATTTTACCTATAGCTCCACTGTTGCAAAATGGATTATAGTATTTGAGGTGCTAAAAATACCAATATAGCTTTTTAGCACCACTATTGTGGATGCTAACAAAACTTGCTGTCGATGCTAAAAAAAACTTTCTTTAGCAAAAACCAAAAAAAAAAAAAAAAAAAAACCTTCAGTTTGAGTTTCTTATTGTATGGTTGAAATTGGTAGGTTTTCTTTTCTACATCCCTAGAATATGTACCAGTTGACAAGATACTGAGATAGCAAATCATATTTTTTTTGGATCGTGTGGCAAAAGTCTCACATAAAAACAATCTTTTTCACCCTAAATTATGGTATCAATTTTGAAACTAGCCCTGGTTTATCTGATTCCATCCTTTTAGACTGATGTGGGTTGGTGAGGCAGAAATGAGGCAGGGCCAAAGAGGTGCAACAATGTATATAAGACTAGTTTTTACACTCCTTTCGCTTAAGAGATGAATGTTGACTAGTCTTATACGTAAAATCCTGCATAAGTGAATAACTTTTTTGCCATTTATGCATATATGGCCTATGGAGTACGTTATGGACTATAAGATAAGTTCCTTTACGTTGCAGATAATTGGTGTCTTCAGCTTCATCATCCTCTACGAGGACCAAGCAGTGGCGGCTTCAGGAATTTTTTCCAGGGTGTTCCTTAAGAAACATAATTTTTCCCAATGACGGCTCCTGGAATTTTTACCAAATGTATTGTTATTAGTTGTTTCATTAATTTGTTTCTCTTTTATAAACTATAATTTGTTATATTATTGTTTCATTAATTATAAAATTATTAATTGTTGTTTAGCCTAATATAATTTAATTTGTTTGTCTTTTATAATGTATTGGTTAATTAAATTATTAATTATTTTTTATTAGTTGATTTTTCTAATTAATTATTGGTTAATTAATATCCCAAACAAAAAAAATTAATTAGTTCAACTAATTACTATGGTTGTTTGATACTTGAAATATCAAACTATTACTTAACAAAAAAAAGAAAAGTCAATAAATTGTTCAGCACAAAAATATATGGACCGTATAGCTTAAGCCCAGTCTAAAAAAGAGTGATTTATTACAATTTTTTATGACATTAGACTCCTTAGTTGAACTAATCAACTACACACAGCACACTCCCATAAAATAAAAAATAAAAAAAGCCTACACATAGCACACAACCATATTTATTAATTATTAGTTGCACACTTGCACTAGCACTACCACTAACACAATAAATCAGATAAATAAAGCCAGTTTTCGGATGTGTTGCGCACTTTCTGTTTAGAATCTGGGCAGAAGGTTAGTCTAGATAAATCCAGAATCTATTTTTCTCCCAATGTTGATCCCGAGCTAAAAGTAAGAGTTTGTGAAAGTTTAGGGGTGCCTGAGACTAGTAACTTCGAAAAATACTTGGGGTTTCCCCTTAGACATAAAGGGACTTCTAGAAGGCAGTTTAATTTTGTGGCTGATCGGGTGATGGGCAAGTTAGCTAGGTGGAAGGCTAAGTTCTTGTCCTTTGCTGGTAGGGCTGTCTTGGTGAAGTCCGTGATGTTAGCTCTTCCCAATTATGTCATGCAGGGGGCTGCCCTTCCTGCTCACCTATGCGAAAAGTTGGATAAAATAAACAGAGAGTTCCTCTAGGGTTCGTCAACTGAAAAATGGAAAATGCACCTAGTTGGATGGGGGAAAATTATTAGGCCTAAAGATGAAGGAGGCTTGGGGATCCAATCAGCTAGAGCCAAAAATATCGCGTTGTTGGCAAAATTGAACTGGAGGATGTATCACGAAAAAGAGGCTGTGTGGGCAAAAATTCTGTTGAACAAGTACTGCTCAAATTCTAGAAGGAGGGCTGCTAATCCGGATGCTCTCCCTTCTTCCTCTAACTGGTTTGCTATTAAACTTGGTTTCCCTACCTTTGCTAAGGGTATCTGCTGGGGGATTGGAAATGACTCAAGAAAAAAGGTGTGGATGGATAGTTGGATTAAAGGGCAATCTAAGGGAGCTCATTGAGGGACCATTATCAAGGAATGGTATGAATTTAAATATAGCTGATATCTGAGACAATCATGGGTGGAATTGGGAGAGTTTATCAGTTGTGTTACCACCTATAATTAAGGAAAAAATTAAAGCTGTTCCATGCCAAGAATTTGGGAATGCTGAGGATGTAATTATGTGGAAGTGCACGAAGGATGGGGATTTTTCTGTTAATTCGGCTTATTTACAAGTCATTGGTGGTGTTGAGGGTGATAAAACTTTTGGGGGCAATTGGATTTGGAAGTTGGACACTCTTCCGAGAATTGTGAGCTTTTTATGGTTATGTTTGCATAACAGTGTCCCAAGGAGGTCTTGGCTACTAGAGGTATCAATTGCAGCAAACTTTGTCCTATCTGCAGAAATCAAGAAGAATCAATACAACACATGCTTAGGGACTGCATTTTTGCGCGACATTTCTGGGCTAAAATCTGTGCCCCTCATATTTCCTCTCTACCCATTCTTGAAGTGAATGATTGGCTACAAGCTAATTGCCGAAGTAAGTCTCTTCACCACAACTCTATTCCATGGAATGTAATATTTCCACTAGCTGTTTGGAGTATCTGGAAACACCGTAACAAAGTGGTATTTGAAAATGTCCCTCTCAACATGAATCTGCATAAAACTTGTCTTAATGAGGCTAGGGAATATTTCTACTGTGTTGCTAAATTCGGGAGGAAAAAACAGATCGCATCCATACCTGTGAAGTGGAACAAACCACCTGCAGATTGGTATAAATTAAATACGGATGAGGCTTCAAGTGGGAATCCAGGTAAGGCAGGGGGAGGTGGCTTAGTCAGAGATTGTAATGGGAGATGGATCAAAGGCTTTTTGAGATTCATTGGCCATGCTTCCAACTTTGTGGCAGAATTTTGGAGGGGCGGCGCCGTCGGGACTCGGGCAACATGTTGAGGCGAGGAAGACCGATCTGATGTGTTCTATCATTCTGGAGCTTGAGTTTGAGGCTCGATCTGGCGATCTCCTTCTCTGATCCGGTGATTCGTTGGTTCTGGCGTTCTGGAGCTCAGTGTATTGGGTTTATGGGTTAGGTTTTTTTCTTTAGACTTTAGGTTAGGTTTCTTTCTTTCTTTCTTTCAAGCGCCGTCCGTTGGTTTATGATTTTTGTATATTGGGTTTTGGTTTGTTTGGTTTGTTTGTTTGTTTTTTTTTGTTTTTTTTTGTTTTGTTTTTGTTTTTGTTTTTGAATCTGTGGGTTTACTACTGTAATATGTTAGGTTTGCTTTACCCTGTTTTTTTCTTTAGATTGGGTTTGTTTTACCGATTGATGTTGGGCTTTTTTTCCTGGTGGGCTTACTTTGTTACAATTTTTTTTTCATTTTTTAGTTTAAAATTTATTTTTGGGCTTTTTTTTTTTGGCTTGAAAGTAGAACAAAGAAATTTTTTATTTTATTTTATTTGAGGGTATTCCTAATTTTCATCCAGGGTGCTCCTAATTTTTTTAAGGGTAAACAAATAAAAAAAATTAATTATTATATATAAAATATTTTTTGTTTTTCCAGTTCAGGGTGTTCCTGGGAACACCTTGGACTCAACGTGGCGCCGCTACTGGGACCAAGACGATACTATATAGGTATCATCAGGCATGGTCCAATGTAGCAAGTCCATATTTGTTTTTATTTACTGCTTCTTGGCACCCCTAAACAGGCATCGATTCAATACATTCCAAAATGATTGTGCACTAACTATTTCATTAGCTTTTCAATTGCTTGAAGTCATTACTACTCATAACTCTCTGATCATTGATCCTTTTTGACAAAACTGAAAGGACTTGGAACCATTAGAAAGTCAAGAGTCTCTGCATGCAACAAATGTTTAATTCCCCAATGTTCATGAATAATGATTGCCAATGAAAGGGTAGCAAAATAAGGCACTTCCCAGTTCCCAGAGTGAATGAATTACATAAAACCCGAAGGCTATTTAAAAAGGTAACAACTGCCAAAGGAGGCACTTTCCATTTTTAATACATTTAAAATTTTGACATACAAAACATGGCAGCCACTAAGGTAAGCCTGAGGCTTTTGATTGACAAAAAGAGTCATCAAGTGCTCTTCGCTGAAGCAGGCAAGGAATTTGTTGATTTCCTTATTACCATTCTCGCTCTGCCAGTTGGAACTGTTATTAGGCTGCTTAAAAAGTAAGGGATGGTTGGCTGCTTGCAAAACTTCTACGAGAGCATTGAAAATTTGAGTGATACTTACCTTCAGCCAGACCAAAACAGTGACTCTCTGCTGAAGCCTAAAGTATACTTATCTGGTGGTGTAGTCTCTCTCCAGTTGCCAAATGTTGAATCATCATCAACATCCAGGAAATTCTATAGGTGTAACAATACTAGTAATAGCTACGGCCATAGCAAGTCAGCAACAACTGTATTTTATACGTGTCTTCTGATAGCAGCGCAATCTGTCCTTGCCGGACTTACATGAGTCGTGAGCTAAATTTCGTAGACCCTCCAAGCTCAATCAATCCAGGGTCCTTAAGTGAGGGAGGGTACGTGAAAGGGGTGGCTACATACATGGTAATGGATAATCTGGTGGTGAATCCTATGTCCACTATTTCTGGAATCACTCTGCTTAATAATTTTAATGTCAAAGAAGTAGGAAATCTTGAGGAGAAAGTGGTCGATTTGGGCATGGATGAGGTGTGTCATTCCTTCTTTGCTTTTTATACATGCATGACCTCTATTTATTTCTTCTTTCATTTCCTGTTCTTTCATTTTTTCTTGAAAGAAAAATTTGGAATCGATGACTGATCCATCCCAATACCTTAAACTGCTAAATCAAAAGGATGTCTTGCCCTGGTATAGTATGTTATTACGAGTCTACGACTCTAGAGTATAGAGCCTATATGCTCAAATACTACCACTTGGAGAAGATAATATGGGAAACAAGTATAGGCTCATCTAAAAAAAAAAACTAAAATGTAGAATTTCTTAATGTTAAATGTAAAAGACCTGAGATTTAATTTCTCCTTAAAAAAAATTTATTGATATCTTAACATGATAGTAATAAACAAATAAAATGTAGCATATATCATAACTTTAAATATTGTTGTATCTATATATAAAATATGCTTCTTTTATTTACAAATTACTACACAAAAATAATTATTTTTCTCCTGTGGTTTATTGCTAGGGTGTGAAATTGTTGAAAGCTTCTCTGCTGTCGAATAGTGTTCTCACTGATATCTTCCACCCATATTTGAGCATGAAATAAGCTTCCAACAGGAGATAGAAGTGTCCTTATAATGGAATTTGTTAGGTTTTAAGACTTTTAGGTTTAAATGTATTAGAACTCTAATTTGTAATATTGGCAAACAATGATCAAAACATTTAAGCCTTGTTTAGATTGCTCAAAGTATGTGTCTTTAATGTAAAGTTGGAATTGAATTGCCGCATAATTTACTATGCAATTCTGCTCGGCTCGATCGATCGAGAATTAGACTCGACCGATCGAAAGTCGTGCAGATTTTTTTTCCTACAGAAAATTTCAACTCAGCCCAAACCCGTTTTGCGTGTAGGGTTTTATGTTTTGCTCTAGGTATAAAAAGGAAAACCCTAGCCATATTTTTAGAGGTTGTTGCTTCTGTGTGTGTGAATCTTTTGTGAGATCTAGAGGTGTTGGCCTTCACACATACTTAGGGTTATCAAGAATCAAGATTATGTTAAGAACTTGATGATCGTTTCAGTTGCAAATTCAAGAGTTTAAAGATATACAAGCGGGAGTGCTTGTGCTTGCTGGAAATCCAATAAGGAAGTAGTCCGTGGACTTGGAGCTGTCAAGTGGTCATGGTAGTAAGTTTTCTACTCGAGGTAGTAATAGGATGTTAGTGGTCTAAGTCACTATTGTGTAAATTTCAATTTTTTCATAGTGGATTCAATTTTACCTTGAGGATAGCTAAGTTAAATCATTTCCAGGTTTTTTATCCGTTTGATTTTCCTGAATTATCATATCATTGTGTTCGTTATATTTTTGCTGCTTTGCATGATATGATATATTTGTGTTAACCTAGATTTGCATAATTTACCTAAGTTAATAACTTGACTAAATAACTAAGTTAATCTGTTTGTTCTAAGGGGTCTAAAAACCTACAGAGTTGCATTTTTTTTTTCTTTTCTGTTTGCAAATATGTTATAAATCTGGTGGCAATGTAAAAGGCAAAATGCTTGCCGTTCTTTCTCTCTTTATTTTTCATTTTTCTTTTTTGGGAGTCTGGTTAAGTTTTCGTTAATTATCAACTTATATAATGGCTGAGAGGTGAGGGCCATAAGGCATTTCATTATGTTTATGTCATACTGAGATTACTCAATATTCTGTCCCACTTCTCTTGTACGGAAGATTTGGATTCTCAATATATAAGAAGGCCATGAATGTTAAGGTATTAATTGGGCCTACAATTTCCCACTGAGATAGCCGAAGCCCTTGACATTGTTAGGCCCATTAGGCATTTCATTACATGATTGGTGTCAAGCTCGACCGCTCAATAAGAAACCTTGAAGAAAAAGGTTTTGGGCCTGCAATATTCCACTTGTTATGAAATAAAAATAAAATCGTAGTAAACAATAACAAATAAAAACTAAAAAACTATTAAGTATATATAAATATCAATCTAGCTCTCAAGTGGTCATCCACACATTGTATTGATCAGATGATATCTAGAGCACATATAAATGATCTGTTTGAAACAACACATGTATCTCAACTCTATATGAAATAGAGCATATACATATATAGCCTTTAAAAGTCGGTATAAGCCAACATTTGATCGGCAATTTCGAACGGCATTGGCATAGATTGCTGCCTAAGACAAATCTTGCCACCCAATATTGTATGCAGCCTTATATCATAGCACTGCTGATGTGTTGTTTTATTTTTCACTTAAAAAAAATATTACATTTCAAAGCTTACAGTTTAGAGATGAATTTAAAATAAACACGAGATTTTTGAGAGTTTTAAATTAAACTCTTCACTTTAAAAAATATTTTGATTCAAACCATAAACTCATTGTGTGTAAAGCCATTAATAAAAAGTGCTTAAAGAAAATGTTTGGTTTTGAGTGAAATAGTGTTAGTATATAATAATCATATATATGTGTGATAAAATAAAAATCAAAAGTTTTATTTAAGAATTTTCAGTTAATGATGTCAACATAAATGGATTTATTGTGGAATTGAAATATTTCTTAAAGTAGAGTTTAATTTTTATTTTTGAGAGAGTTTCAATCTACGTCGTTCGCTCCTGATAATAGTTCTTGATCATTAGACTAAGATACCAATTAATTTTTGAAGTAGGCAAGGATTGAATTTTAAAACTCTTATACAATTATTAGAGACTTTACCAGTTGAATTAACTAGAACCTACAAAGTATAGTTTAATTTAAATCTTATAAAAGTGTGGAGTTTAATTTGAAGCCATCTAAACATAGAGTTTCGAAAAAAAGAAAAAAAAATTTAAGGTTATTATATATATATATATATATATATTTGTGTGTGTGGATATATACAATAATATTTCAAATTTATCGCATTCACTTTATAATGATTTCTTTTTATCATCTAGTCAAGAAACCAATTGATTTTTTTTGTGTAGGGGGATTAAATCCAAATTTCCTATTTGAAGACAAAGAGTTTCTTTCTTTTTTATTAGCAAATACTAGTGTTTAACCCTCGCAATGCGCGGGATCATTTGAAATCTCATAAGTAGAAGAGAAATTTGGCTAATAAAATCAATTTTTAAAGAAAAAATTTGTTGTAAAGTGTGTAAGATACGTTAGTTATCAATTTGTCTGTTTAATTAATCCAAAAAATTCCATAATTCCATTTACCAATAAACTATTATTACTATATATTCTAAAGACTCTCACTCATCACAACCCAAACTTTGGTGATATTTACGAAGGATCCTGACAAATTACATTGAAATAAAATAGACATACCTTTTCACTATACAACTAACCCAACCAAAAAGCTTAAATCAAAACCAACCCAACCAAAATACTCAAAACTAACTTGTATTTCTTAGTTCATAACCAAATCAAAGGTGAAAAAAAAAAAAAAAAGAATTGTAACATTCAATTTCAACAGAAGAAAATGCTGCTTGTGGAGGTAATAGACTCCCTTGAGATCTTAAAATGACAAATTTTGATTGAATCAGTGTAGGTGAAACAGAGTGGACACCATCAACTGGTGTTGAAGATCCAAATTGATGCATTTTGCCAGCAGCAAAACTGTACTTACTCACCAAAATGACTCAATACAACATCATTTACATATCCAATAATCTAATGAGCTTATGCAGATAGCCAAACACACATAACTTAAAATAATGGTCAGTCTAACAGGCAAATCTACTTTGTACTTAAACCTCAACACATCATACTTCTCGATTTTCAGCAATAGAACAAAAGGGGAAAATGTATTTATTTTAATTATTTGATCATGCTGTTAAAAATGACAGCAAATCAAGTTTCAAAGAGAAAATATAATAAAATTGTACAATAGAAATACAACTTCACATTTTGAACTTTGGTGGTATTTACGGAGAAGCTTGACAAATTACATTGAAATAAAACAGATATGCCTTCTCAATATACAACTAACCCAACCAAAATGCTTAAATCAAAACTAACTCATATTTCTAGCAGCCTAGCCAGCTAGAAACCAGAATTCTGTGCAGTATGCAGATATGAAGATATGTATAGAATGAAAATTAATAACTGATAAAAAAAAAATGTTACCAATTGAAGTTATTAGCTTACTTCGCCTATATCATCTTCTCCATCAACACCAAAAAGTATGATTTTGGCACCAAATCTTGCAGCCATCCTGACAAACTCAGACTGTTTTGGCCACATTAACTTGTATTCTTCACCCTGAAAGTACAAAAATCCAAGCATTTCTAAACTATTAAAGTTGTAAATTGTAAAGAACGCATCTCATTATGTTGAATGAAATACACAATCAATACATTTGAAAAATAGTAACCATGTCTGCACATGTCAATTCATATAATTGTATAAATCACACCAAAGCCTGGAGGGAGAGAAGACAACATTTTGCATGATGAAATCATTTAGCATTTCCCCTTAGATTGTAAATTTCTTTAGAATTTTAATAATAAAAACATTAAGGTTGAAGGGGAGTTAATTTTCAGTAATAACCTATAAATTCAATAATAACCAAAGCACTGTCATTAACTCATCCAAAGGTTTGTGAACCATACGTAATTTTTTTCTTTTTGATGAACTGAAAAAATTTGTTAAAGAAAGCACACAACATCAAAACAAAGTCAATGCCTCTTTTCTGATAACAACATCTAAACAGGAAGGGCAGTGCCCAAGATCAAAAGAGCCAACAAAAACATTTTTCAAAGACCACTTTGCTAAAATATGGGCTGCCATATTTGCCTCTCTAGGCACCCAACAAAAGGAAAGGCTTGGCAACATTTGAGTGGATATGAGAATCTCCCTAATGATATTCCTGATTCTCCACGGAACCTGCTGTCCCTTGATGCCAATAGCTAGGTAGCAGCAAAAGCAATTACCTTCAATTAAGATTGCCTCGAAGTTCAGCTGGTTTGCGAGGGAAACTGCCCATTTTATTGGTTCAGCTTCTGCTTGAAGAGGAACTTTGGTGTGGCTCACTGCATAAGTAACAACATACTAATGCCTGTCCAAATCAAGCTTCAATGCTTAGCAAAATATTGTAAAATACCTCAGGTGGTGTGGCACATAGGAGGTAAAAGCAATGGTATTTCTTTCAGATTTGGTAATCTAGCAAACAGGAGAAGTTTCTAGCAGATTCGTTTTAATTTCTGCCCCACTATAACTATATAGTAATGTCACTATGACCTTTTCAAGAAAAAGAAATGTCACTATGACATGAAAGAGACATTATAATGAGAAGTTCAAATAGAAACACCTAAAACATATGCATAATTAAGAAATATATATGCAGTATGTATAATTGAAATGAAAGAAATAAAAGTGTAAAGATAGTTTTCATTGAAAAGCAAACCATGGAAAACTAATGAAAACCTTGAGTTTTTGTTTCGAATTGTTTTGGCATTGTTAAAGGCCTCAAGAACTGGGTTGGACTATGATATTAAAGGTCAATGTGGACATAAACCTTGATTTTTACTTAATTCTTCCGATAATATGCCAAGCATATACTCATAGGAAAATTTGAAATCCAACCATCCGACCTTCTACTCTAGATTGGCCGCCTAAATGTGCAAGATATCTCATGAGCATCTTTGTTGTCTCAATTTTACCAGCACCTCTATCTCCACTAACCAAAATTGAATTGTCTTTTCCTTCATTAATCATTGCTCTATTTTCTTAAACAACACATCAAATAAGAAACTACCACATAAGTAAACAAAAAAAAAAAAAAAAAAATGTAACATCCAGGAAGTGATATGAATTGCATACATTTGAAATGTAATTAACTTGACTTGGATATTTAGGAAAGATGCATGCCATTAATAGTAGTATGAGGTCTAAGAATGCCTACATATAATTAGATGTAATTTTTTGTTTCACTTTACCGCAATTAATTTATAAAACATACCTATCAAGATGATCTCAAAAGATTATTAAATTTTCTAATGTTGCCACTTGGGTTTTGATGATGGAAAGTTCTAGTGTACAAAGTACTAAATTGCCACTTATGTTGATGACATAGTATGCCTAAATGCACGTTAGAAAAAATGTAATGACCAATGGCAACTAAAACCAACAGGTACAAACCATGGAGTAGATATAAACTAATGCAAGAATAAGTAAGACATTTTGTCAAACACATGGTGTGAAAAAATTTCAACGTTAGAATGTACCATAAAACCGATAATGAACAATCCTAAGTGTGGGATGAGTACATCAAATTGTTCAAACAATCAAAGCCAAGTCAGAAGCCACACCTCATGTATCAATGTCTAAGATATAGGATTTTTTTTTCTTCTGAATAATGTCTAAGATATTAACGATTGTTATTATAAATAAAAGAAATTAATAGTTTAAAACAGAAATATACAACTTATTTACACATTGAACAGTTCCTGTAACATAACAAACAACAGCAATAACATAACAAACAGACAGATAGAACAAACAAATTGAAGAGTATCAAATATATGAAACTACATAACTAATTAAATTATTTCATGAACAGTGTAAAGCCAAAAACCCAACTCTTCCATAGCTTTTATATCATAAGAAAGCACATGATATCTGTCTTAATTGATGTTAAACCTTCCAATTCGTAAAATAAAATATAGAACCCAGAATTCAAAATTATACTGTTGGTTTTTTGTGACAGTGAGAAACCAACCAGCAAGTGGAAAAATAAGATAAATAAGAAAGAAGCATAATTAAGAAGAAGCCACACCCTTTGCGTTCAACTGGGTTTGATTTACTGCAAATGTATATTATATTGCAACAATCAAATGAAAATAGTGTTTGAGAAAATCAGAAAAGAGAAGAACAAATAACCTATGGAAGAATATAAAAGATAAGAAAAAGAATCTGACCACCAGAAAAATCTCATAGACAAAACATTTGACTCCATGCTTCATCCGGTTGTGTCAAATCAGCAATTGATGTAGCAATCTCTTCATCAGTATAAGAATGGACTGGTTTGACAGTAGTGAAGGGCCTCCCATAGATCTTTCTCTCCTACTCTCTCTGCACAACACATTCATTAAAGAAAAAATGAAATCAAAATTAAATTGCTGAAAACTATAACAAAACAAAAGGGCTTGATACAAAATTGGAACAAAAAATTAATACTTCTGTTGATTCAGTGATTACCCAAAACTGTAACCTTTTTAAAATAAAAAAAAATCGTAATTAATAATTATGTTGTTTCAATAAAAATATTGAATTGATAAGGCTTATTATACATTAAATTGAGTAGACAAACATTTCGAGAGAAAACCAAAAGCCCAAAACAGAATTGAATCTACACAAATACCTAAACCTAAAAAAATCCATCAAAAATACCCAAAATTGAATTGTGCTTAATACCCAAGTATTAAAAAGTTTCTCTCTCTGTGTTTGCCTATGGTTCCAGGAGTCCAAGGCTGGTGTTCTAGTGAAAACTGATGGTCATGGTGACCCTTCAATATTTCTTCCAAACTGTCTCTTAGTTTCTCTATTCGCACCTTTCAAATTGTCTCTCCATCTCTCTCTTATATGAATTCATTTGTGTGTTTTTTAAACCATATACATTTATTAAGAAACCTTTAAATGTCTTTGAAATTTAAACAGTGTATTAACATTCCCAAAATCGGTGTAGCCTTTCGCTTTTAAAATGTACATGTGTGTGATTGAAGAGGGTATAAAGAGAACGAAACGGTGTAATATTTGTAACTACCGAATGAACCCTAAATCATATTGAAATACCAAAATCCTAAATCAAGCCAATTGAAATACCAAAATCCTAAATCATATTTAACTGGCAAGTAAAAATAAATAAATTGGGAACTTTACCCAATGATATACAATGGGAGGAAAGCTTTTTGTGAGAAGTTGGGCTGATTTTAAGGGACCTAAGAAGTTCTTCATCGTTGTAGAGAGAAGGATTTGGTAAATTAGAGAAAAGAAAGAGAGGGGGAAACAGCTTCGGTGAGAGTAGCAAATTGATGACTGAATGCAGTGATAGGGGAGGGTTGGGGAAAACGATGGAGACCATATCTACAAACATTTTGATAGAAAACCCTAAAAGCCAAAACAAAAATGAATCAAATCTAAACCTACCCAACAAAAAAAAAAAAAAAATCAATTAAAAGTAACATTTCATACCGAAATCTGAAAAATGGAAAAAGAAAAAATTTACCGGCGGATTCCGTCGATTTGGGTGGTTGGTGCACAGGGCCGGCCCTTCCCTTAGGCAAGTTAGGCGACTGCCTAAGGCCCCCAAGGGAAGGGGAGGCCCCCAAATTTCAAAAAATTAGGGGTAGTAGGAAAAAAAAAAAATTAGTATCAGATTAAAAAAAAAAAAGTTTAGTATCAGATTAAAAAAAAAAAAATATTCAGTATCAGATTTAAACAAAATAAAAATTAGTATCAGATTTAAACCCAAAAAAAAAAAAAACATATTAGACCATCCAAAAATCCAGTTACACAATGTTATCCTCTGGATTTTACACAATGTTACACAAAAATCCAGTTTATGAGATTAACCAAAAAACATTTACAAATCAAAACAAATAAAACAATTCAAACCCTAAAAATTTTATTACCTCTCTCTGCTCTCTGCCTCTTCTGTCTCTCATACTCTCCGCCTCTCTTTGTCTCTGAACTCTCATTCTCTATTTCTTTGCAAATCCAATTCAAACAAGTGAGCATCTGAACAGAAGGCAGCAGCTCATCCGTGAACAGTGAACTTCATGTCTTCATCTTCAGGTATAATTTATAAAACTTTGGGGTCCGGTTTTGAGTGTTTGATTGAGATTTTTGGGGTCCGGTACTGTGTAGTGAGAAATGAGAATGGAAACAAATTTATAACTGGATGACTGGATGAGATAAAGAGATTGGGGCCGGCCATTGATTGGGCTTGGTTTTGTTTCAATATTTATTATGTTTCCTTAGTTTGAATAGTTTGGGCCTTCCTTTCCTTAGTTTTTTTTTTTTTTTTTTAATGGTTCAGACGTTCAGTTCAGCCCCTTGATCTTGACATCTTGTTAATGTCTTAAATTCTTAATGATCCAGGCTATCCATTCCAGTCCTGTCCCGTGAACTACTTATTTGCTTTTTTTTTTAATGATTCAGCTCCTTGATATTTTTTTAATATATATATATTTTAGTCAGTGATAATATATTAAATAAGTATTTATTTATGCAGGTTGAGATTGCTCAAAGCTTGTTATTGTTCGGTGAAATTACAACAATAATTTCTATATAAATCAGGTTCTATTTTTCCTTTACTCTATACTTGAAAAGGAAATGTTAGAAGAACTTAAATACAAAAATTTAATTAGTCAATTTGCATCTCAAAAGGCAAGAAAAATAAATTTTAAATAAAATATATTATAATATAAAAACATTAAATAAATATTAATTTAATTAATATATAGGTATAAAAAAGGCCCCATTTTTTAGTTCTCGCCTAAGGCCCCTAAATGTCTAGGGCCGGCCCTGTTGGTGCATGACCTAACAGCTTCTTTATGTGCTTGCTGTTCGATGGTCTAAGTTTGGCCAGGAAATGGACAATGGCCGGCCTTGGATCTTTCTCTCTTTCTCTTGGGGTCTGATGAACAACTCTGTTCTCTCTCTTTCTCCGTACACGGGCAAGCCTTTTGAATGTAATTACTCTTTTGAATGTTATACTCAGGGACCATCACACGGGCAAGCCTTACTGAAACGTTGCACTGTGCGGGTCTTTTAACTTAAAGTTACGTATGGGCCAGTTTTTAAAGTGTCTCATTTTTCTAACGTGTCAACACCTGGTTAAAAGGCTTCTGCTTTTATATATAAATAAAGTTTAGTTACAAAATTGGTTGTAACTTAAGACTACAAATTTACTTAATAAAATAAATATTACAACATATTTTGAAAATCTAATCGTTGAATTGCATGTTCTTTACGCCTTTAATACGCATGTTAAATTTTGTGTCAATCGAATATTAATTACTATATGATCTATAAACTTATATTTTGTACATAATTTTAAATTACAAAAACTTGCAATCTAAAAAATTTATTGATGACATAGCTATTGATCTTTAATTTTCTAGAAATTTTGTATGCATTAAGGATATAAGAAGAAGATGTAATTCAATGGTGGATTTATCAAAATTCACCTCTACTAAAATGATATTGAGTAAGTTTGTAGTCTAAGGCTACAACTAATTTTGTAGCTAAACTTTGTCCTTTATATATAGTATACTAGTCGCTGACCCGTGCGATGTACGAGAAAATTCTTAGAAATACTAAAAATATTCCAATTAAGAAGTGGTCAATTCGGTAAAGTTCTTAGAAATACTAAAATTTCCCAATTAAGGAGTGGTCAATTCAGCAAGAAAATGAATGTCACGATTAATGTTTTTGGAGGGTTGAGAGAAATTTAGTTAAGATAAATGGACCTTTTCGCTATGGATTTTAAGGAATAAGTCAGACAAATGGTTAATTATGACACAAATATTCAAAGGTATACACATAATTCATTAGAATGTAAAGGATTTGAGTTGGCGAGCCAAAGTGTGCGTGTGTGTATATATAAACATATTGTGATCTCGTCTCATATTTCTTAGTCTATCGACAAAATTCTGAAAAATAATATGTTGTTTAAACATTGGTTATTGCCTGCACAACAAAAAGGGTAAAATTTCAAATCAAAATATTACACATCACATCTAAAAGAAACACTAATAAAAAGAAAAAATATACGACATGCACTAATCACAAAAATTTATAATATTTGAAGAATTTTGCAAATCAACTCAACAAAATCTTATTAAATTGGTCGGGAGCAGCTTCACTAACTATATTTTATCAATATAAATAATCATCTTCATAAGACTTTTGCTTAAATTATCATAATAAATATGAGAAAACAGGTGCAAGCATATTGTTGTTGACTCTACACTGTATCCCAAAGAGTTTCTCTTAGATTGCTTCATTCTTCTCTCTGGCTTTACAGCTAAAGCTCCCCCATCATAACGTTCCCGCCTTGTAAAACTTAGCAGACAAAGGCAGAATCACTCCACCTTTGTTTAATCCTCAATAATTAAGATAGATAGCTACAGAATTTTCATTTTCTACTTTTGTAGCCCCCAAAAAAATTTGTCTTGATTTTATCAAAAGCTTGCCTGCCATTAGTATTAAAATTCTTAGAATATACACCATTAGCATAGATACAAATTTATTCAAGAGTAGCCTTCTTTTAAAAAGGCTATAAAGCTCGAATATCACCAGCAACCAAATAAATGGAATCATTGCTCAGTACTAACGGTAAAATTCTCATTAATCTAGTACAATATAGAACAAATGTAGATTTTATAAAAATATCCTATAATACATATACAATATATCTTACTCCCATATTCATGTGCTAAATGGTCTTGCTTTAATATATAACATAATAAGGATTTGTGTCAATACTAATATGCTACAAACCTAATGTAGATTTTGCTCTCATATATTTTGTGCCTTAGTGACAAAATTCACAAAAGTCCCATCTAGTAGTTTAGGCTATTGTTTCCATGTTTTGAAAAACAGAACTTGATATTTATTGAAAAAGGAATGAAATAAAGAAATAACTAAAAATCACAAAATGAAGAACCAAAAATCAAGAACATAGAGGGAGATTGTTGGAAGCAGACTTAACGAACCTAGCATGAATTGTTAAGAGTCAATCGGTAAGGTTTTAGACTCGATTAGAAAGGAAGCAACTCTAAAAGTTGAAGCTTGCCAAGCTCTCTTGCACTGTTTTTGTACCTCTTGAGGTAGCGATACCAAGGGTTATACTGGATGAGCAACTAATAGACCAAACAAATCAGCCCGTATTTCAACCATCAATAACACACCCAAAATGACAAAAATCTAAATACATTAAAATGGAAGATGGCAAAAGAACTTAACAATTTATTTATAATTGCTGAAAATGTTATAGGATTTCCAAAACTGCTAAAGTTTGTCAGAGTCAACAAATTTTATATACCTAATGGAAACCCTTACTTGGTTCTTCATCTTAAACACTTATAAAATTAATCTATTTAGTTTAGGCAAAGACATGTTAATGAACAACCCACATTGAATTATGTATTTGTATGATTCTAATTCATAAAGTCTATAACTTATCTAAAATTTTTCAATCCAGTCAAAGAATTAAAAAAAGATGTAAAAAATTAGGGAGAGATTATAGGCACTGGTTGGGCACATCCTCAAAAGCATATTCAATTGAGAGAGAAATCATCACTTCTGAATCAAGCACAATCCTTAATAATGAAAATATCATGAGACCTAAGATGTAAACCCTTTTTTTGTTCCTTTAATCCCAAAGTCAACAAATTTATATTAAATATTAAAAAAAAAAAAAGGCAAATATAAAGCAAGGAAAGATATAATACTCGTTTCCAAACTTTTCAAGGGCTTTAGGCAATTGCTCATACTTATACTCCTTCATCTCCACCTCTACCCCTACTTTCTCCATCACTCTTGCACCTTCTAAAATACCAAAATAACCTAACTCAAATTCTTACTCACCGGGGGCAATGATAGTAGCAGCAAAAGACACAATCGAATTGTTATGTTTCGGTTCAATGTGTAATGCCATCACTGAGCACTATCTTTGTGAAAAATAATAATCATGAATATGAGTTCAAGGATAATCCACTAATAGCCTAAACGAAAAGTTTTGTGTTCCTAAAAACAATAAGCAAAAATATTCAACCATTATTAGAACAATTAAAAACCAAAAAAAAGACAAATTTCTTTCAAACTAAATAATCAGCCTTTTAGAATTGCAATAGCCAAAGAAGTAACAGAAAAAACCTTCTAGAAAGTAATTATAAATCAAAACCTTAATTAAAACCAAATGTATCCCATAAAAAAACAGTAATTAACTGCCACTAACACCCCGAAATCTATAAAATATTTAGAACCTTATTGTTAAGCTTTGATTAAATGAACACAATTTGAAAACCAATGTGCTCAAATTGGATCCAAAACCACAAATTCAAGTTGTAACTTATCTGACTTGAAATTGCAGAGACATTTTATGCAGTCCAGGCCTGTAATTGTTCATTAACAATAGCTACATCTTGTGCAGTCTAGGCATCTTAAAAGTACACAACTCACATCTTGTGCAGTTTGCAAAGACATAAAAAATACAAAAGAAGTTGATCAAGAATGCTTAACCCCCCAATATCAAAAGAATGAAAATCAGACAATCATAGGCTAAACTATGGTCTTTCAATCAAATAAATGCAACAGTAATAATTATAAAGAAAGAGAGGTAAACATTGGGTTATTGTCAGAACAAAACCTTGTCTTGTAGGTAAACCTATCAAATATATGTGACAGAAATATACACATTAACTATTCACCTAATATTCCTAATAAATGAAATATAAATTCCAAACTTAAACTGATCCTATGACAATTCTTAATTCATGCAATCAAAAAATTTTGGTGGCAGCTTAAGTAATCAACAAATTTATTTTATTCTATTAACATAAAAAAAAGTTGGAGCTCCTTTAAAGCTACATCTTTTCTTCTAAATGAAAATCCAAATCAAAAAGTTTTTATTCCCCTAGAACATGAAATTTATTCCTTCATTGAGTTGTTTAATATTCCTCAAAATGGAAAGTCATATTTCTCATATATATTCATAGAAGGAGTTGATAAAAACTCTCTAAACCCAGCATATTATATAGTCTATTGTCAACTGGACAGAGATATATTCTCCTAGAGATCAAGGATATGATGAAAAGGGAAAACTATTATCAAATTTAAGGGAAAAGAAAATGAATTTCATAACCACCTTATGCAAAACTAAAATGAACATTTTTTTTTCTTAATGAAAGTATAGTGGCATGAGCCTATGAAGGGACAGTCATGCATAATTTACATGATAAGCTACATCTTGAAAATGCAGAAAAATACTTATAAGCCTATGATGGTTAAGATTCAACATAAACAAAGATTCCAATACCAAGAGCAATATAAACAAAGAGAAAGTAAGAAAAATTTCAGAAAGGACACTCACAGTGTGGTTCATGTGGGTGTGAGAGATGCAAAGGAAGTCTTGCTGCATTCCTTGCTAGGGACAATGACCAATATTGAAAGCCAAATTGAGAGTATGCAAACTTATGCAGGTTTTGTGGCCGTTGATTGACAGATCCTTCACCAATTACTTTGTTTTATATTCATAACACTCTCAGCTTTGCGACTCAATCGAGGAGAACAAACCACCATCTAAAAAATACACATAATTAAATAGAAAGGAAGGAAAAATCCACATTAAACAGAGGCTGAAGAAAGACAATAAATAAATAAAATTTACTAAAATTAATAACAATTTATAGCATAATAACATATTACCAGTAAATTTTATTTATTTCAATCAACCTAAACAAATAAAGAGCAATAAAATTATGGTATATAACACCAATAACCTAGAGGTCAGAGGTCAGAGGTCAGTTCGTGTTTTGTGTTTTTCAGGGGAAAGATGGAGAGGCTGAGAGAGAGTTGAAGAAGAAGAAGCAGATATCTTCGATTATGCACGGGTTCAAGCTTAATCAAAACCAATTATCCAAATGCCTAAATTAAAGAAAATCAAACCAAATCCAAATACCTAAATCTAAGATAACAAAAATTAAATCATATACAACATAAATACCTGCACTGGTAGCGGCTTTGGCAGTATATGACGATGGTGGGAGACTAGCACTTTTTTCCACTAAAGGACTGAGAGAGTGCCGATGGGCTATGGTTTAGGGATTTTGAGAATTGAGAGAGGCAGAGAGAACGGCAGAGATGAAGAAAGGGTATTTGGTCGTATAAAACCTAAAATAAAAAGAAAAATAAAATAGTGGTAGAACGCAGAGCATCAGGTTTGGTTTTAAAAAAGTTTTCTTATGTTTTTTTTTTTTTTTAATACCGTGCTGATGTGGAATTGTGTTTTAAAAAAGTTTTATTATATATTTTTTAATATTGTGCTGATGTGGAAATTTGTGGGAGCTACAGAGCTTCGGTTTTATATATATATATATATATATATATAGATTAGATTTCTATGATCATTAGTGTACATAGCAATTTTCATATAGGCCTACTATGCCTTTTGAAGTAAACTAATTTGGCTCAAGGAATGATGGCACGATTTATTTGGTGCCCTATGAGTATATATTAGTACATTAAGTTCTATATTCCGGAGGATGAATTGGGATGATGGGTTGATAATTTAAATTACGAAATAGAATTGTTATATATATTTTAGTGTAAATTACACCTGCCACCTCTTTTAAGGTTTATTAAAATGACACTTCCCCACATGTTTGTATGAATGTTGCTCTCTTCTACTTATGTTTTTATAAATATAAAAGATCTATGCCTTCTAAGTCTATGACCTTCTTTTATATATATATATAACATGGTAATGGGGTTTTGGGAATTATTTATTTATTTATTTTTGTTTGGCATTTCTTCAATAACGTTATTGCTCCTCACATGTTAGTCGACAGATCTCGAACTCCTCAACGAAACCCCCCACAAAAATCTGCTGAAAACCATCTCTCCTCTCCATGGAAGATATTGTCAAACCATGAGCTGTCTGCAATCTTCGGGTGCCTTCATGAATCGGCCAATAATTCATCCACGGACTCCCACGTGTATCATGTCACAACATAATAATGCATATATGCACATAATGTAAAAACTACGTAAACTTTACTTCCTACTATTCATGTAAACTAATAAAGGTTGTGTTTATTACATATAAGTTGTTACTCGCAATTTTACAGATACATTTTTAACTGAAGTTTTGACTTGAAACAGTTTCGATTTATAAATAGAGTGTGTGTAACAACTTGTGTGCAACAAATATTACTCAACTAATAATTGTCACTTTCCTAATAGAAAGTGGAACCATTGCTGATATTGTAAACAAAATGACTAGTCTTTTACACCCATTTCACGTAACCTTCCTTGCCAAGCTGATGGCTCTCATTTGGCAAACAATATTTGAGATAAAAGAGGCATATGAATTACGCTACTTATAGCTGAAATCCTGTAAACACAAACATCTTTTAGGTTATTTTTTATGAGAAAAGTTAATGATTAACTAAGGGCATTAGTTAGTGAACTATTTTAAGAAAGTTTATATGAGAAGAGGAAACAAATAATTAATGTTTCGATAACTTTTTTAGTTGATTATGAAAGTGGTATAAAAACATTCTTAAAATGATTACTAATAATTTCCTTTAAAACACTCGTTAACATGACTAATTTATTATTTTTTCATCATATAAGAAAAAAATTACTTTTTTTTATAGAGAATTTCAACTTATAACGTCCGCTCTTAAGTTAGAATTTCAACTTATAACTAAGGGCATTAGTTAGTGAACTATTTTAAGAAAGTTTATATGAGAAGAGGAAAAAAATAATTAATGTTTCGATAACTTTTTTAGTTGATTATGAAAGTGGTATAAAAACATTCTTAAAATGATTACTAATAATTTCCTTTAAAACACTCGTTAACATGACTAATTTATTATTTTTTCATCATATGAGAAAAAAATTACTTTTTTTTTATAGAGAATTTCAACTTATAACGTCCGCTCTTAAGTTAGAATTTCAACTTATAACTAAGGGCATTAGTTAGTGAACTATTTTAAGAAAGTTTATATGAGAAGAGGAAAAAAATAATTAATGTTTCGATAACTTTTTTAGTTGATTATGAAAGTGGTATAAAAACATTCTTAAAATGATTACGAATAATTTCCTTTAAAACACTCGTTAACATGACTAATTTATTATTTTTTCATCATATGAGAAAAAAATTACTTTTTTTTTTATAGAGAATTTCAATTTATAACGTCCGCTCTTAATGATAGCTTTTTATCATCAGACTAAGACACCAATCTGTTTTTAGTATAGGCGGGAGTTGAACTCTAGATTTCTTATACAACTATCAGAGACTTTACCAGTTGAATTAATTGAAACCCAAAAAAAAAAAAAAAAAAAATGTTACTTGATGTTGCAGACTGGTGCCTCTGCTTCATGGTCCTCCAATGCTACTGAGTATCATCCAGGCATGGTCCTTCTTGGAACCCCCAATACAGACATGGATTCGAAACATTCCAAAATGATTGTGCACTTACTCCAATTGGCTTTTAAATTGCTTGAAGTCATTACCACTCATAACTCTATCATTGAATTTTTCGACAAAACTGAAAGGACTTCCCAATTAGGAAGTCAAGAGTCCCATGCGTACATGCATGCATGCAGCAAATGTTTATTTTAGCGTTTCAATTCCCTAATGTTCATGAATCACAAATGCCAGTGAAAAGACTATTCATTATATCTAATTTCTCATTAATTATTAAAATTATTCCATATAGCCCAAAAGACTTTATAACAAGGTGGTATCATCCAAGCCAAAGAACTGAAAGAAGTCACTTGGCATTTAGAAATGGCAGCTACAAAGGTAAGCTTGAAGCTTTTGATAGACAGTAAGAGTCAGCGAGTGCTCTTTGCCGAAGCAGGCAAGGAATTTGTTGATTTCCTTATTACCATTCTCGCTCTGCCGGTTGGAACTGTCATTAGGCTGCTTAAAAAGCAAGGAATGGTAGGCTGCTTGCAAAACTTCTACGAGAGCATTGAAAGTTTGAGTGATACTTATCTTCAGCCACAACAAAACAAAGACTCTCTGTTGAAGCCCAAAGTATACATCTCTGGTGGTGGTGTAGTCCCTCTCCAATTGCCAAACATTGAATCATCAACATCTAGGAAATTCTATAGGTGTCATAATAGTACTCATCCATACGTGTCTGATGATCGCAGCGCACCCTGCCCTATGTGTGGGAGATCATCGATAACTATGACCTTGGAATTAACTTATGTAGACTCACTAAGTGGAAACAATTCGGGCTCCTCCAGTGAAGGAGGGTATGTGAAAGGAGTGGTTACATACATGGTGATGGATGATCTGGTGGTGAAGCCAATGTCCACTATTTCTAGTATCACTCTGCTTAACAATTTTAATGTCAAGGAAGTAGGGGCTCTTGAGGAGAAAGTGGTTGATTTGGGCATGGAGGAGGTATGACTGTCATAGCAAGCTTTCTCTAAATTTAGCTACTATCTACTGTGCCATTTTCTTTGACTTCTAACTATTATTTTGATACGTTTGGTTTGTTGCTACTCTACTTGCTAGGGTCTTAAATTGCTGAAGACGTCTCTGCTGACCGAAACTGTTCTGACAGACATCTTCCTAAAATGAATAAGGGGTCAATAAACATTGCGGTGGAAGAAGGGGCCAAAATGATTGCACTTTTGCATTATATTGCGTTTTCTCATTTTGTAGTGAATATTTTCTGGGTTTTTTTCAGAGGTGTTGTTGCAAGTTTGTCACTACACATCTATTCTCTTTTTTGGATTTTACTCACATATATGTTTTGGATGGATAGGCAATTCTGGTCTGGCAATATGTTCCATGTTGTGTGTTATGACCTTGTATTGCTAATTAAATATATATATAAAGTCGAGTTTGGATGACATCTCCAGTGAGGGTTTGATGAAATATTTAGCACAATTTGATTGTGACCATATTGACAAAGATTCCATCAGGTAACTGTATTATATAAACAGTAAAGTTTCTAGCCGGCGGGGTTACCAGAGTGGACTTAATGGGCTACTCATAGACTTGTGTTAGCACCTTATTTTATTATTTTTTATAAGAAAATAATCAATTTTTTTTATAAGAAAATAATCAATTTATTTATTTAAAGGAAAGAATCAAAGAATATAATACTTAACTAAAATTATTTTACAATCAAATCTGTTTAATTTTTTGTTTTGTTGATGGAAACCTATTTAGTTTTTTTTTATTAAGGCTTTAAATGGATATTTATTTTTATCTTTTAATAAAAAATATCAAATGGTTAATTCTTTTTGAGAACCAAATGGTTAATTCAAAGTTGCTTTTACTAATACAAATTTTTTTTAATTCAAAGTTCTATATTCCACCAATTACAACTTGTTATATATTGATTTTTTTATTTCCATTTTGAACTTCAGTTATTTTATAAGGAAAGTAAAATCAATACATAATAAGTTGTGATCGGTGAAATATAGAGTGGTATACAACAAGTGGTGCAAATGATTTGTATTTAGAGTAGAGAGAGTGATTATTTTATTGGAGAGAGAGAGAGAGAGAAAGAGAGAGAGAGAGAGAGAGAGAGAGAGAGAGATTGAGAGAGTGAGAGAATGGAATAAAATAATAAATTTGATGTTTAGTAAGTTGCTATAGTAACAGCTAAAGGTAGCAGTTTCCTCTGCTAAGTTGTTGAAAAAAAAATGTACGTAGCACATGGGATGTAGATAGTTTTTTGGTATCTAATGTGCTAAAGTAGAGATTTTTTTTTGGTGCTAACTTACTTTTTCAAAAATATTTTCTAATAGACAAGCTCTATCCTATTTCAATATTACTTCTTCATTATTTCTTAAATTTGTTTTTATCATTCTTTCAAATACAGTTTTGTTTTTAATTCTTTCTTAATTTCTTTTAAACGATACATACATACATACACATACATATATATATATATATATATATATATATATATATTATATATAATGAATAGAGATTCACTCAACAAAGAGTCACTGGTCATGAAAGAAAAAAAATTCTCTATTTATACATTTTAAGGGTTTACTTTATAAAATAGAGAAGATTTTAGTTTCGTTGTTGGACTTGGACATGCTTAGTTAGAGAAAACATTCTACCCAAATCTCAATAAGGTAGGTGGGCAAGGAGAGGTCGAACTGGTGGACTTTGGCTAAAAATCTGAAAAATTGGCAGGGGATATATATGGACTAAAATGAGTAAAGGAGTTGTTATTTTTGAATCATCAATGGTTTTTTTTTTTTTTTAGAAGGATCAATATATGTTTATTTTGTTAGTTTAGAAACTATAAAATTTTTATTTTGTTACTTTTTAAAATTTAAGGAGTTAATTTATTAATTTTAAAACTATGGAATTTAAGAGGGTATTTGATATATATATTTAAAAATTAAAAAATATACATAAAAAAATACATAAAAATACATATAATTTTGTTTAAAAACTAAAATAATGTGTTCAAATAAGTGTATTGAACGGGCCTAATTTAGTACACCCTTCAGTTATTGGGTTTAAATGTAAATTTTCAAAAGATAAAGTCTATTTAGATTAAAGGCTACGTCCTACGTGCTGATTCTTTACGAAGCAGGGAAAAGCAACGAGATTTCAACATTTGCAAGCTTCCTCTGTTGATTGGCTAATTAAAAAGCATATATAAAGCTACAAAAGGTTTTAAAGGGTTTGCCCTTTGCACTCGACTTATTACTTGAAGTTACAGATTTCACTAGTATTTTATATTCTGTCACAAGTTACAGATTTCACTAGTATTATATATTCTTTTGTCACGATTGCAATTGATTGTTTGTTATTATTATAGACTTCAATTGATTGTTTTTATTATTATTATGTAAATATATTATTTTTTTTTATTATTTATAATATGTCATGTTAGATTATCGTGATAAAAGGTCTATTTGAGATCTGCTTATTTTGTTAAAATTGAAATTTTTTTGCTGAAAGTACTGTAAATAAAAATAAAAATTAATTAAAATAGTACCGTAAAACTCACGAATTGTACCAAAAAAATGCAATTCAATTTATAAATAGTAAAAAAAATAAATTAAATAATAAAATAAATTGATAAAAATAATTAGTGTCCAACACACACAAAGTACGAGTAAAAATGTGTGTTACTTAAATTATTATTTAATTTACAATAAAACTTTCCGAGTCCTCAATGGCCGACAATGAACTATGGTTGCAAAGGAAAGCCAAATAGGGAGTAAGGCAAGGGATTTCTTAAGTTCTAAGTATGGTCAACAAAGCAACGAGAGTACATAAACTGTCCAGAGGTTCACATTGATCCATGGTATATCGCTTGTCTTGCAAAAACTGAATTCTTGAAAAAAAAAAAAAAAAAAAAAAGAGCTAGACAGAATCCATGGCTGCTGCGAACAAAGTGAGTTTGAAACTTATGATAGACACAGAAAGCTGCAGGGTGCTTTATGCTGAAGCGGGCAAAGAATTCGTGGACTTTCTCTTAAACATTCTCACCCTGCCGATCGGAACTTTCATTCCGCTTCTGAATCGAGAAATGGTGGGCGGCTTGGGAAACATTTACGAGAGCATTGAAAATTTAAGTACTACTTACCTTCAACCAAACTTGAACAAAGACACTCTCCTCAAGTACAAAGTACACATCTCTGGTGGTACTAGAGTTCCTCTGGAATTGCCGAACCTCACAACGTCAACAACATCCAGGATATTGTATGGATGTAATAATGTAAATAACAGCTGCAACACGGTGTCCCACTTCAATAATCACAGCCATTGCTCGTGCACATGGTATCCTACGGGGTTAACTTATCGAGGCCCATCAAGGCCAAAGGATCCGTACTTCACGAATGAGGCTGAGAGTGAGGGAGGGTACGTGGAAGAGGTGGTCACATACATGGTGATGGATGATCTGGTGGTGAAACCATTTTCCACAGGTTCTATTATCACTCTTCTTGACAAGCTTAATGTCAAGGAAATAGGAACTCTTTTGGAGAAAGTGGTCGATTTGGGGGTCGATGAGGTATATATGTCGTTCTTTATTCATTCCCTTTGTGGATTTCGTTCTGCTTATAACTTTACTTCTTTTACTGTCTGTAATTTCCATCTCCTGAAAATTGTTGCAAAATAAGTTGTAGCTACATGAGTCCTAAATTCCTAATTCCAAATAATTAAAAACACACGAGGTATATGGTCCTTTTAGCTAGAAAGACAAGCAAAATCAAGTGTGGACTGTTGTGGCTTGTGTGGATGCTATATATACCAGAAATCCCATAAAAGCAAATTCATGGACTTTTTTCTCAGCCAAAAAATATATAAAGGAATGGATTTATACAACCTGGAAGCAGTGACAGAACCAGGATTCAAACTTAGGGGGATCCAAAGTTTTTTGTTCTTAGATTTAAAAAAATTAGTATATTAATACTAGAGGATGACAAAGTTGCATTATTAGCATTAATTTATTAATTATTATTTGTATTTTTTCTTTTGAAAAAATTTAATAGTAGGATTTTATAATTAAGAGTTTTGCAAGTCAATTGATACGTTTTAATATTTTCAAAATCTAACCAATGTGTGGATGAAGCGATCAATATGTAGCATAGGAGTTGTCTCTATGGCTATGAGGGTAGAGTCATTTGAAAGGGACATAAAACTCTCAAGCAAGAGGGAGAAATTAGGTAAAGGTTATTGGGTTTTTGTAATTTTTTTTGTTAGGATTTGTAATTAATTTGTTGTTATTGTTTTTGCTTAGATAGGATTTATGATTTGTCCAAAGATTTTTCTTATTATCTGTATACATGCATTTTTTTTAAAATAAATTTTGCTTGTTATCTATTTATTGAATTTCTTGGATTAATTTGTAAACTTTTTGGGGAGAGGGGCCAAGAATATAAATTGAACAGCCAGAATAAAAAGTCTTTTTGTTAATACACATACTAATATTTTTTTTTTTAAAGGTTGGGGGGGGGGGGGGGGCGATGGCCCCCCTCTGCCCATGAATAGTTCCGTCTCTGCCTGGAGGTTCATCCCTATCTTTTCAATCTTTCCTTGGTTACAAGGGATTGAGATTGGTTGGTTCTGCTGGTTCCCTCAGGATTTGTATTGATATTTTGTTTTAATGAAAGTTTATTATTCACCAGAAGAAAGAAGCTGCTGTATATTATTAGCAATGAAAAAGGTTGTGAAAGAGTTGCATACTTGCATATATATATATATATATATATATATATATTAAGCTTAGAGTTTTACCTGTTCAATTTAGAGCTCAAATAATTTCTAAAAAGAACGGAAATGGAAAAAGTGTAAAAGATAAAAATGTGGAATTGACACACTTATCCATCCAAATTCCTAATGTCTTATTTTATTGGAAAAAAAAAGTTTAGAGATGCAATTTTTTTTTTTCATAATTTATAATTTAGCATGGTATGATTAATGTTATAAAAGCAATATGTAGTTGGTCTGTGAATATCACAAGTTAGTATTACAATTACAACTTACTATCTCAATAATTGTGAAAAACTGAAAATTGAATGTGAATTTTTATTATCCTAATATTACTTTTGTAATATTTCACTTTTATTTCCTACTTCTATTAACCACTACACTAATTTTTCTGGTTATTGCTAGGTTGTGAAACTGCTAAGAGCTTCACTATTGACGAAGAGTGTCCTTACTGATGTCTTCCTCCCGTCGTTGATACAAGAAGTCAATTGCCAAGAAAATGCAGCAGCAAAATGATGTTTCCATTTCTAGGTGAACAATTCTGCGAGATTGCCGAGATGTTTTGTTTTGTTGTTGTTAATATGTTTTAAATGCTAGTAAAATATGATTTGGCAATGTAAAAAGGGCAATATGCATGCTTGCCCTTCTTTCTCTTTCTTTTTTGGGAGTTTAGTTAGGCAGCATTAATATGTTACATCAAAATGAGATGACAATATGTAAGTTTTCTTAATTATCATATGTTATGCTTTGATATCTCCAAGATCTGATGACCTCTTCCTAAACCCTTCTTTACCTTCATCTTCTCATTGCGCTCGTATTGCTCTAATGCATTTCAGCCTATTAATCAGCACACTTAAAAACAATAAAGAAGTCTCTTTTATTTTCAATGTGGATTAAACATTTCACTAATTCTTTATTTTTCATACTAACTCTTCTATCTTTACATTTATGTTGTCATATTTATTCATTTTAATTATATAAAATTCACGGGTTGTACATTCATGTCATTTGAAAGCAATAGTATTAGAAAGCATGACTCAACCGAAATTAAACCAAACTATAAATACAAAATCTAAGCCAAAAATTGATATAAAAGTGACTGAATTAAGCAAAATTGATCATTAGAAAAACTTGCTTAAAATGTTAACATTGGTCAACGATTGTTAAAGGGATGTGGGATACATGGCAAGCGCGTGACAAGCGTAAATTACATGTAACTAATTAAGAAGAGGATGACATGTGATTATGTGAAGTCACATAGCATACATGCCCAGCTCATGAGGGCACATGGAGGTGGGCGATAAAACTCCTTAGACCCCAGGAGGATAATTTTTGGCAATCATCTTTGTGGCGTTGTGTAAATCAGTGGTGTTGTGTAAATTGGCTTCCAATAGATTAATAGTTCAAAATTAGCCTATTTTCTTCAGCCAACTTTACTTTACTTTCCTCTAGTCTCCCTCCCTCTCTGCTTAATCTAATCGGGTTATAAGTAACGTGAATGATGTTGAAAATTGGTGTCCGGAAGGGTTACATCGAGGTTGAGCAATACCAAATGGTGATAATTTTTTTGGCTGGCCTTAATACAGTGTTGAAGTGTATGGAAAACACGAACGAAGAAAAATAACAAGAATATGTGAGAGATAATTCAATAGATAAACATGGTTCCATTTTGGAGGTTTACTTCAATAACAAAATGTCCTAAATATTTACATCTTCATTATTTAAGAGTATGTATAAGATACTAACCTAGCTTAGACCAGGGATAGACCCAGGATTTCAAGCTAAAAGGGTCCAGAGTATAAGAAAAAAAAAAAAAAAAAACTCCAAATAAGCATTCATATAGTATTAACAAATTATAAATATACAAAAATATTGTTTCTTAATATATTAAAATGAAATCATTTACCAATAAAGAAAAAAAATGTTTTTTTTTTTAAAATTATAGGCTGGCTAGGATTTTTATTTTTGTGAAGTTAGAGCATTCACATTAGTTTAGCTTTTAGCACCTTAAAAAGCTATTTAATCTATTTCACCACCTTATTTTACAATACATCCAATATCAAAAGTTTTATTTTTTACCACTTCATTTAGAATAATATAAATAACTCATCAAAATAATAAAGGAAGAGAGAGAATTTGAGTTTTTTAATTGAAAGAAGAGAGATAATCTTAATAAAATATAATATTTAATTTTTAACAACTTGTTACAGTCAATTGGTATTTATACCAGTTTACTGTAATTGAAAGAATTTAGCTTTAGTTTCTCCAATAACATATAGTTTATTTGGTGGTAAAATAGTTTTTTTTTTGCTAAAATATAATAATTATTGTGAATGTTTTTATTATTTTTGTTAAGTTTTTGGATTAGATAGTTGCTAGTTGAGTTAGGCTAATAAGACTGATCGAGGAGGAGGGGGCCTAAGGTCTTGGGAGGGAAGCCCAATTACAAAAATAAAATATATATAACAAGTTAAAAAAAAAAAAATTGGGCCAAGGAGGCCCAGGCCCCCTTGGACCCCACCTGAGTTCGTCCGTGGCCTAGACTAATCCTAAATTAGCTCTTTGATCATTTTACTTGCACTAAAAAAAAAAAAGTTAGGATTCCTATAGTTTATATGGACTAAAATGGTACGAATGATTGGCCTTTAACACCACTAACGGAACAAATTAAAAAGCAAGACAATTAGAATTTTTTATTTTTATTTTTATTTTTTAGGGTTCGTTTGGTTTCGGAATATAAAAGTCGGAGAATAAAAAATGAGAATGTGATGAAAATGTGAGAAGATAGAATAATTTTTAATTTTCTCTCATGATGTTTAGTCAGAATTGGGAAAATAGAGGATGTAAAACTCTTTTATTTAGTTGAATAGAAAATGAGAGGATATAAAATATAATTTTGTATAAATTTATTATCATGTCCTTCTTAGATAAAACAAAAAATAACACATTATATTTTTATTAAAAAATTGTGTATAAATGAACACTTTATTTTATAATAATAATAATAATAATAATAATAATAATAATATAATGATAGACATCGTAGAAAGAAAAAAGAAAGAAAGAAAAGATAATGTTCAAAGCATGAACGTTATTGCTGGGTAGTTTTGTCCAAAAGAGCAAGACTCCCGCACCCCCCCTTTTTTTTTTTTTTTGGGTGTGTTTTCTCTTCAATTGGGGGAGTTGAGTATTAGTGCGTCCGAGGAGAAAATTGCTGGCCCACCATTTTCTCCTTTCATTTCCCTTGCACAGGTTCTTCCCTGTTTTCTATTATTATGGTTTTCTACCCTAAGAAAATGCTTTTTTTTTTTTTTTCCACAACCTGAGAAAGCTAACTAAAGAATAGGTGCTGATTAACGTTTTCTTTACCAAAAGTAGCTAAAAAAAAAAAAGAAATTCAGAAGATGCGAAAGTACTCAAATTATTACCGAAATTTTTTTTTTACTCAATTACTTGCATGATAAAAAAATGTTTATATAGGAATATATACGACGAAGCTTTCTCGTAGATTATTGCATGCTTTGCCTCTTGACTAAGAAAGGTTATAAAGGGTTGCGTACTGGTAAAATTCTTTTTTCACAAGAAAAGAAGGAAAAGTAAATCGAAGAGATTAACGATTAGAACTTGCATATATAAAAAAGAGTTTTAGTAATATCTTACTTAAGCTATATATTAATAAATTATTTTAAATTTTTTTTTATAAAATAGGTAAAAAAAAGTAATATTTTTTTAATATTATTTAATTTTTATAAAATATTTTTAAAAATAGATAGTTAGCACATGTCTTAAAGGCAGCAAATCCCAAAAGTCGTCAATATGTGACCGACATTGAACTGTCTTTTTTTTTTTGGTGAAAATAACCGACATTGAACTGTCATTTCATAGGAAAGAAAGCTACTGGCTTTACGGGATTTCTTAAGTTCCAAGTATAGTGTCATCTAAGTAACAAGTATTTAATTATAAACTGTCCAGATGATCATGGTTCTTGTATAACACTTGTCCCAAAAAAGTTCGATAGAAACCAAACTAGACATTTTCCCTCAAAAGAAAAACCGCTAGACATTGATAATTTTCCATGGCAGCTGTAACGTCCAAAGTGAGTTTGAAACTTTTGATAGACCCAGAAAGCCGCAGAGTGGTTTATGCTGAAGCGGGCAAGGACTTTGTGGATTTCCTCTTTTACATCGTTGCCCTGCCGGTCGGAACTTTCATTCCACTTCTCAATCAAGAAATGGTGGGCAGCTTGGGAAACATTTACGACAGCTTTGCAAATTTAAGCACTACTTACCTTCGACCAAACGTGAATAAGGACTCTCTCCTGAGTCCCAAAGCATACTACTGTGGTGCTGCTGGACTCCCTCTCCATGTGCCAAACGTTGAATCATCTAGGAAATTGTATAGCTGCTGCCGAAATGTGACTCTTGACAGAAACGAAACCTGTTCGTGCGGGGCTACCATGAACCGAGAATCGAAATATGCAGAACTACCAAGAGCAAACAATCCCTACTTCAGTGTGGGAGATTTTGTGAAAGGAAAGGTTATATACATGGTGATGGATGATCTGGCAGTGAAACCGTTGTCCACAGTTTCTATTATCGCACTGCTTAACAAGTTTAATGTCAAGGAAATAGGGGCTCTTGAGGAGAAAGTGATCGATTTGGGCAGGGATGAGGTATGTTATGTAGTCACTCTTTGCTTTCTGTGCATGACTAGAATTTTATTTTATTTTCTACTACTTTTACTTTTTGTTCTGAAAAATACTGCTAAATTAGCTCGTATAATCTGAGAGTGAGGGTACTGATTAATCGTGGCTATAAGAATGCTAATTCTTATTATTGCCTATTTTGCTCCTACATCTGGTTTGTTGCTAGGTTGTGAAACTGCTCAAAGCTTCTCTGCTGACAAAGACTATTCTCACTGATGTCTTCCTCTCGGTTTTGAAAGAGGAAGTTAATTGCCAACAGGAGGTAGAAGGGAATTTATAATATTTAAGCGCGCCGATTCTGTGGGATTGACAAGAACATATAAATATTACTACTATGTTAGAAAAAACTGGTGTGGCAATGTAAAGGCAAACATGCTTGCTCATCTTAATTTTTTCCATTTTTGGGGGAGTCGGGGGAGTGGGAGTGCTCTATGTTTCAAGGGATGTGACATTTAATTACGTAAGTGTCTATTTATTATCCCCAGATAGCTGTGCTTTCTGTTACTTATCTTTGGCTAAGAGTTTTAAAGCAGTGTTACTAATGAAGACGTCTATTATTCAAATTCTCATGCTCTAAGGCCATAAGTACTAAGTTATAAATAAACAAAATTATCTCTAGATATTGCCTGACGTCGCCAAGTTGTGATGACCTCCCCAGTTTGGTCTTGATCAAGATGACTGATGAGGTAAACTTGTTTGAGCTGACACCAACACGACCCATGGCCCCAACATGACCAATGTCCTCACAAATGACTATAAAAATTCAAACTCTAGGGTTGCATATACCGCCTTATGTTATTCTTGCCCAAGTGCCAATACAACAAACCTTTCGTGAAACTCAAGTTTTCTTGGGTCATTTACCATCTAATAAAAATGATGGAAGTCTAACAAACATATAGCTAGCGCATACCACATCGAAAAAATGAATGTGTATGTACGGGCACGTGTGTGTCACTTATAAATTTTTGCGCTCTAAAATCAAATTCTAACTCCACCACACTTATTAGAGAAACCAAGCAGCCGGGAAAAAAAAAATTTAGAGTGGCCTTTGAACATAACCTTTTGTAAACCGCTCTCCCATGCAAATTCCAGCGCTCACAGAACTGCCAATAATGATTCTTCTTCATTACTGACACCCACGCTTAATTTTTCCAAACCAACAAAAATGAATTGGCTCTTTGCATCCCGTACCACCCATCCCACTCCTACCCTACTTTGTGTCTAAGTCGGACCCCATCAACATTTAACTTCGAACCAATTATTTTGTGGAGGAGACCGCCTGACCAAGTCTGCAATTGGCTTGCTGTCATATTTACTTAGGCATCCAAGAACTCCAAAGTAAGCTCCTTTGCTCTTTTGCACTACCTTACGCACCTCATTTCGAATTTTCCACAGAATCCACAAGATGGTGTGGAAATATTTTTTGGTATTCTGAATTTCTGATATTGGTCATTTTCAAACCACTAATCCAACAAATCATTTAAACTCCAGCTCATAAATTGACAAGCAATCAATTGCCAACTTGTTAGCGTTTCACACCCTGCGAGCATATAGGGGCGTTTTTCTATTCAATTCTTGTTATTTATGCTTTGAAAGTTGAAACACGTGAAGAATCGATTATTATTATTTTTAATTCCTAACACATCCACTGGATTTAAAAGGATCCAATTATATGAATTGAACTTGACTTCAATTGAATGAATTCCAGTTACAATATTCAGCTCAATCAATTTATTATAGGGGTCCAAATTAACAGTCTGTAAAGCTTGATATCACAACTTCTTAAAAGGAAGAACAAGAAGCATTTTATTCAGCCAAAAAAGGAAGCAATCCATTTTGGTTAATCGGATACTTAAGAAATACATAATACAAAAGGCTTGTTCATATCCTGAGAGGGGAAAAGGGTACATGCTGATTAATTAAATCTTTAACAAATCTTAAAAAAAAAAAGATTTTTGTTTTATCAATAAAGCAAAGCAAAGAGGTTTCAGAATTTGCAAAAGTCTTCGATTGCTGGGCTAACATAATAGATAAAGCTATATGTCCACTAAAGAAATTAAAGTTATAAATTAAGGGTTACGTACGGATTAAATTCTTTTTACAAAAAGAAGAAAAAGCATAACAACGACCTTGATCTACGGCCGAAAATGAACTGTGGTTACATGAGAAAAGCCAAATTTTAGGGACACACTATCAAAAATTTTAAGACTATAAAATTTCATAATTTGTGCCACAAATTTTTATGTGGTAAATGGTAAGCAGTAAAAAAAAGAAAAAAAAGAAAAAGTAGATTCATATAAAAGTGGCAAGTAGTAAATTACAAATTTTGTGTTGCTAGAATTACTCACACAAAATTCCTCCAAGTCTTATAATTTTAAATTTTCACACAATAAATCAAATCAACCATTTGCAAAATATTATAGGTTTGCCGAGCAAACGACTACATAAACTGTCCAGGAGATCACAGACACATTGATACGCATAAAACTTCTAAGCTAGCTAGACAGAGTCCGTGGCAGTGAAAATGGTGAGTTTGAAACTCGTGATTAACACAGAAAAAAGCAAAGTGCTATATGCTGAAGCGGGCAAGGAATTCGTGGACTTCCTCTTTAACATTCTGGCCCTGCCGGTCGGCACTTTCATTCCACTTCTCAATCAAGAAATGGTGGGCAGCTTGGGAAACATTTACGATAGCATTCAAAATATAAGTCCCACTTACCTCAAACCAAACGTGAAAGATTCTCTCCTGACGCCCAAAGTATACATGCCTGATGATACGGGAGAGCTTCTCCAATTGCCTAACGTTATAAGGTCAACATACAAGCATTTGTTTGGGTGTGATAGTAGCTGCTTCTCCGTGTCCGGTGATACGTGCACCACACTCTGTGAGAACCATAAAAGATGTCACGTTTATGAGTTAAAATTTATAGACCCATTATGCTCAAACAATCCGTACTTCTCCGGTGGTCAAACTCAAGAAGGGTACGTGGAAGAGGTGGTTACGTACATGGTGATGGATGATCTGGCTGTGGAACCATTGTCCAGTACAACTTCTATTATCAGTCTTCTTGACAAGTTTAATGTCAAGGACATGGGAACTCTTGTGGAGAAAGTGGTTGAATTGGGCATGGATGAGGTATGTCACCCATTCTTTGCTGTTTGTGCATGACTTCTATTTACATCTTTTATTACTGTCCGTTATTTCATTTTCAAATTTTTGCAAAACTAAAATTTAGAATCGAGCCGGATCACAGAAAGTGAAATAAAAAATTTGTATTCAGGTTCTTAAAATTAGTCCCATTTGATTTGCATTTATCCCATAGAATAAATATTACAAATCTAAATTTATGTTCAAGCCACATCATTTAATATGCGAAATAAACTTGTTCTATTTTAAATAAAATAAAATGGAAAAAAAAAATCTTGTATTTATAAGGAAAACATGATGAAGGTAAACAAGCAAGTAGCTACTATTGTGAGGATGTTACCAAATGAAAAACACCCAAAAACAAATATGAACTCTTTTTTTTTAATAAGTGATCTTAAGATTGGTGTAAAATAAAAATTGACCATTTTTTGAGGGAAAAACAATCCATTTTTATAAAATTATTTTCTAACTTTGCTAACAAAAGAAATTTATGAAAAAACAAATAGCAAGATGATTCAATTACTCTTTTCTTTATTTATATATCAAAATTCCTTTAATTAGTCATCATAGTATATGAAAAAAATTTATTATAAAAATATTAAATATGACAAATTTAAATTTATAAAATTTGTGTAATTAATATGTTTTGTGTTAATTAATATTCTAATTTATTTATAGATAATATTATATATTATTTTAAAAACTCAAATTTCTTTCGATTAATTGGGTGAATAAAGATTGTCCCATGCAACTCATGCATAATCCTACCATAATTATCTCATTTTATTAGATAGACCCAACCCGTCAAATACCAAGAAAGGTCTATTCCCATTCTAATCAACTTATTTGCTAGGTCACCGAAGGCCTTGTAGCTGAATTGACATTTCTCCATGTACAAAGTGTTTGGAAATTTAAGGGAGAAATAGTTTAAGTTGCAGCGTTAGCAGCATGTTATAATTATTTCTCCAAAAAAAAAAAAAAAACCCCTTGTTTTCTAGGTCTACTCCGGATGCCTTATTGCAAAAATGTCCCTTTTACAATTGCCGCATGTAATAACTAACAGCTTAGCTACTTTTTCTGGTTTATTGCAAGGGTGAGAAATTGCTCAGAACTTCACTACTATCGAAGAGTGTCCTCACTGATGTCTTTCTCCCGATGTTGGAATTTGAAACATAAATGATGGCCCTAATGATGCAGAAGTAGAATGATGGGACTGTTACATCTTATTGGTGTTTCCATTTCTAAATCAAGAATTCTGTGGGATTGCTAAGATGTTTTTTTGTTGCAAATATGTTTTAAATGTAGTTAAATTTGGTGTCACTACAAAAAACCAGGTCTATAGCTGCGTTTAAAAAACGCAGCCATAGACCATAAAAACGCAGCTATATCGTATAGCTGCGTTTTTCATAGCTGCGTTTTAAAACGCAGCCTATTCTGCGCGACAATAGCCCCCTGCGGAAGCTAAAGCTGCGTTTTTAAAAACGCAGCTATAGACCATCTTATAGCTGCGTTTTTCCTTTCTATTGCTGCGGTTTCACACTCCCCATATATCCGGCACCTATAGCTGCGTTTTGTGAAAAACGCAGCTATAGACCGGCTTTGAGCTGCGTTTGAAACGCAGCTATATGTTCAGACCTATAGAAACGCAGCTCAAGCATCTTTGAAGCTGCGTTTATTAAACGCACCTCCAGACACATAGAAGCTGCATTTATCTAAACGTAGCTCTATAAATGTTGAAACTGCGTTTATTAAACGCAGCTTCATATGTGTTTAAGCTGCGTTTTACAAAACGCAGCTCAAGCATCTTTGAAGCTGCGTTTTTTAAACGCAGCTCCAGACATATTGAAAAGAAAAAAAAAAAATTTCACGGATGGGTCTAGAGCTGCGTCTCCACCTCTGGAAAACGCAGCTCCACCTCTGGTCTATAGTTGCGTTTAGTAAACGCGGCTATAGATCAGGGATGGAGTTGCGTTTCACAGAAACGCAGTTCAAATACAACCTTGTAGCTGCGTTTTATAAAAACGCAGCTCAAAAACGCGGCTACAAAACGCGTTTTTTGTAGTGTGTGGCAATGTATGTCCAATGATGGTCGCTCTCTCTCTCTCTCTCTCTCTCTGGGTTTGGTCAAAATGAGATGAAAGTATGTAAGATTTGTTATTAAAATAATCTGAAATTGCTTTAGATGATAACCAAAAAGAAAAAAAATCTGAAATGGCTTTGTTTCTCCGGGTTCTAGTGACTTCTCCAATTAGATACTTGGTGATTAGGGCTCTATAGTTAGTTGAGTGGAGTATTAAAAGTTTAGGATTTATTTATTTAATTTTAATTCAAATAGGAGTCATGTTTATGCTAATGATTGGTTATTTTTTTATTGAATAAATGCGAACTTGTTCAAAAGCTATTTAATTAATTTATTTTTTTTCAATATATGATAAATACCACAATTAAAATTTGTTTACCACTTAAAAAATCTACACTAGTAATTAATAACTAAATTAGAGTTGAAATAATATTATTTAAGTTAATAAAATAGAATGATTTTTGTAGGATTTGTGCCCCAAATAAAGCTCTAGTTTTGATGAGGCAATCAAGTCCTCAACAACCAACAATGATGTACCTATGTATCACGAATGCAAATCCTTTGTACCATTCTTCTTTAAATTTTATTTTCCTTATAAATTAACTAAAATTTAAAATGGAAAACAATCATACACTGTTAGGATGTGTGCCCTTAAATCCTATTGTATGATGCTATGTATGACATTATGTATGATATTAATGTTGAGATTAATAAAATTGTTTTATTATTATCTAAAAATAATGGTAACATGAATATTGAGACATTATCATGTAGTCTATAAAATGCATAGTATATGATTTATGTGAAAAGTCACAGAAAATATGAATCACAAGTTCTTTGTAAACTCAGAATTTTAGTTCGTAGTATGTAATGAAATTGGACATTTTATTTGCGAAGATTATAACATATTAATTAAGATGATTTGTCTTGATCATGGAAATGGAGATTTTTAGTTGGTATGTTGATATGTTTTAAGAGTTAAAATATATTGAACTGGACCGCTGTGAGATTTATTATTCTCCTAACGACTGTCAAATGAATAATAAATCTCACGACTTCTATTTACATGAACTCTTAATCTTGAGAGAATAATGAACTTGATCATGAAGTATAGGTTGCTTTGGTATATTAAGAGTGAGATTTAAAGTAATGATTAAAATCTCAGTATGTTGGACAGCTACATTTAGTATTGCTGGAACATATATTCTCAAGATGGAATTCATAGTCTTTTAATAGAGATATAAAATATTCTTTTGAGATAAGTTTAATAAGTTTGGTTATTCAGAGTGTTAGGCCTAACCACTTTAGTAAGGAGTTACTAAAGTATATATTTATGAAATTGGATTTCATAAATATATGATGAATAATATTTAAGGACTAAACCGGGTGCTCAAGGAATTAAGATGTATTAATTTACAAAGTGGTAGTTTACTTTCATGACTTTGTATTACTACGAATATTTTATGAAGGGGTTGCATGTATAATAAAGTCTTGAGATATAATTTATAAATAAGGTCTAGAGTGCAACTATATTTATATAGTGGTATCAAATATAGTTAATGGTAATTTTGGACTTGTTAAGAGTTGACAAAAAAACCCAAGGCCCATTAGAGCTAGTGTTTTATTAGTCCCTTTTGGTCCCACTCCAAGCCACATACTAAAACCCAATTGGAAAGGCTCAAAAAGTCAGCCCCAATTAGATAACCAGTTAGATACAAAGGGAGAAACATACAAAATATAATTGTGTGTGTGACACTATTGTGAAATGGTGTGTATGTGTGAGAGAAAGCCACTCTCTAATACTCCCTTGAAAACTGCTTGAGAGACTACACTTCTTGAGCGTTAGTGAAATTGGAGTGAAGATTAAAAGTGTTCCCAAGTTTTTCTAATCTTTATTTTGAAATTCACCGCTTCAAGATATACTCTCTTGTTCTTAAATTCTGAAATTTACATAATGCATGTTATCAATCACGAATGAAGTAGATCTGTTAATTTTTTGCTGCGTATGCTTTGTATGAGATATAAACCATGTTTTCCAACATACACATGGTAAGTAGTGATTAGTGGAATATAGAGTGGTATACAATGAGTAGCACAAAGAGTGGCATATGCTACCTTGGGAAAAAATCATAAGTTGAAATTATATTGTATCTATATTGCTGTAATGTGTAAAAATTACTAAAGGGATGCATAATGATTATTAATGAGATGTAAGGTTAATATTTAATTAAGATAATATAACGATTATTTTTTTTTTACAAGAAATAATATAATGATCTTGGATTTTATAGGTTCTTGGATTTCCATACCCTAAGAAAGCTTCCAAAAGTATAGGTGCATGAATAAAGTATTTTTGTTTGAGTAACAATATAAAAATGCTTGTGACGTATGGGGGGCAAAGACCTGGATTCAAGTCTTTAGGAGAGAGTTTTACATACACATATACACTTAAGTTAGACTAGAGTAGAAATTTTATCTTGTATAAAATATATATATATATATATATATAAGGTTTATGAAGTTGCAAAAAATACTTGCCTAATTAAAAATTTATATAGACGAAGCTTTCCCGAGTATTATTGCTTTCTTTGCCTTTAACTAAGAAATGTTATAATTAAGATACTTATATAGTGGTAAGTTTCTTTTTCACAAAAGAAGGAAAAGAAGATCAAACAAATTAGTTGCAATTAGAACTGGAGTATTTCCATCTACTTATGCAAAAAAAAAAAAAAAAAAAAAGCTCACAAAAAAAAAAAGAGTATTTTAGTTACATGTGATATTGATACTGCACAATGTAAGGATGAAACCGTCCAATATGGGAAAAAAAAAGGGACCGTCAAATGTGACAAAAGTACTGTCAAATGTGATGCTGGAATTGCATAATGTGAAGATGGAATTGTCAAATGTGAGAAAATAAATGGAAACCACCAACTGTGACAAAAGAGCTGTCACATGTGATGTTAGAATTGTACAATAGGAGGATGAAACCGTTAAATATGAGAAAAAAATAAAAGGGAATCACCAAATGTGACAAAAGTACTCACATGTGATATTGGAACTCCATAACATAAGGATGAAATCGTTAAATGTGAGAAAAAAATAAGAGAACTACCAAATGTGACAAAAGAGCTGTCACATGTGATGCTAGAATTATACAATGTAAAGATGGAACCATCAAATATAATGTTTTGATAATCTGGTATACAGATTGCGTACTAGTGGATATCGTACCCTTTTTTTTTAGGGTACAGTAGAATTACTCTAAGTTAAGATAATATAATGAGCTTGGATTGTATAAGCTGTTGGATTTTCATACCCTAGGAAAGTTACTAAAGGATAGGTGCATGAATAAATTTTTTTTAAGTTATGTTAACGGGTATCGTAAGGTGCTTGTTAACGATATAGTTACTGACAGCTTTTTAGCTTTTTGGGCAAATTTTTACATCTTTTAGCAATTTTTTTAGTAATTTTTTTAACAATTTTCTTGCTTTTTTAAAAATAAGACACAAAAAATAAAATATTAACAAGCACAAGACGGTGTTTGTTAACATTTTCTTTTTTTTTACCAGAAGAAAAAAGTAATAAAAATATTAGTTTTTTTAGTTAAAAAATAAAAAGGTTTCAAAAGTTGCAAAACTCCACAATTATTGCTTTCTTCGCTTTTTGACTAAGAAAGGTTATAATTTCCTTTTTTTTTTTTTTAAAAAAAAAGGGTTATGCTTGTAATTTCGTAGTGGTAAATTTCTTTTTCACAAAAGAAGGAAAAACAAAACATATCAGAACTTCCATAATCCGTGATAAGTGGCCGACAATGAACTGTCATTTTTCCAAATACTGACACAATTTTTTAATAACAAATTTGATAAATTCTAGCTGGTCAAAAGAAGAAAAAATATTGATAATGCCTCGGATGCCAAATTTTACTTGGCAAGATTTATTCTTCTTTCCACGTTACTTTTTTACAGAATTTGGCAAGATTTATTCTTCTTTCCACGTTAATAAGTTATTATATTAATGGTTATAAATTTTTTGGTGTCAATAGGCTTTTTCTTAATTAGTAATAGTGGAAAAAAAGAACAATGCCATAGGCACAAAAAATTTACAATATCTTTCATAGTAGTTAAGTTGTCAGCTTTTTATTAGTTTTTATATAAACCCAATATTAATATAATTCTTTACCTCACACCGTCAATTTGACACATCAACAAAGAATGAAATCTTTTGTCAAACTTTTTATTTCATAAACTTCCTCAAGAAAGAAAATGATGGATACTTGAGTGTCAATTGTGTCCACCATAGATTATGGTCAATCATTTTAACAATTATAATATTTATTGTGAAAAAGTTATATGTACAACATTACTTTTTTTTTTTTTTTTTTTTAAGCCTAAAATGCAAAACACACTCTTTAAGTTTTATAAGAATTCATTTTAGTTTGTTAAGTTTTAAGTTCATTCAATTAAGGTTTCTCTCTCAACTTCTGTTAAAAAAAAAAAAATCAATCATTAATTGGATTTCTCAAATTCAAAAAATTTGAGGAAAAAAATTAAAAATTTGAAAAATTAACCTCAACATTTAATAGAAATTGATGGAAATACATTATTTAAATGAATTTAGTGAAACTTAGAAACACAGTTTTGTATTTTAGCCGTATTTTTATTCTCACAACATGATAACATCTTTAATCTTTTTACAATTTTTTTTTTTTTTTGAGAAACTTTTTACGATAGTTGATATTGTGATGTAAGAGTTACTTTGCTCCAATAATAAAAATTCATATTAATCCTTCTGAAAAAAAAAGTTTGAATCATATATCTAAGCTACCAGTGTATAAACTGTCTCGACGATCGTGCTGGTTGTATATTGCTTGTCCCAAAAAAGTTCTAGAGAAACCAAGCTAGACATTTTATCCATGGCAGCTGCTGCGCCTGCTACGTCCAAAGTGAGTTTGAAACTTATGATAGACACAAAAGACAGCGGCAGAGTGCTTTATGCTGAAGCGGGCAAGGAATTTGTGGACTTTCTCTTTTACATTCTTGCCCTGCCGATCGGAACGTTCATTCCGCTTCTCAATGAAGAAATGGTGGGCAGCTTGGGAAACATTTACGACAGCATTGCAAATTTTAGTACTACTTACCTTCGACCAAACGTGAACAAGGACTCTCTTCTCAAGCCCAAAGCATACTTCTCTAGTGGTACAGCAGGATTTCCTCTCCAATTGCCAAACGTTGAATCATCCAGGAAATTGTATAAGTGCTGCCTAAACGTGTCTGAGAGGAAAGCATTCTGCGGGTGCGGGTATACTATGGGCCAAGAGTCAAAATATACAGGCCCACCAAGCGCAAACGATCCCTACTCAAGTAATGTGGGAGATTATGTGAAAGGAAAGGTTACATACATGGTGATGGATGATCTGGCAGTGAAACCATTGTCCACAACTTCTCTTGCCACACTGCTTAACAAGTTCAAGGTCAAGGATATAGGGGCTCTTGAAGAGAAAGTGGTCGATTTGGGCGTGGATGAGGTGTGTGTCAGTCACATTCTTTGTTCTCTGTGCAAGACTAGAATTTTATTTCTTTTCTTCTTTTATATATTTGTTCTGAAAAATATTGCTGAATAAGCTCGTATAAACTGAGAGTGAGGGTACTAATTGATTGTGGCTATACGATTGCTAATTCTTGTAATTGCCTTTAATTTGCTCCTTTATTTGTTTTGTCGCTAGGTTCTGAAATTGCTCAAAACTTCACTGCTGTCAAAGAGTATTCTCACTGATGTCTTCCTCCCGGATTTGAAAGAGGAAGTTGATTCTCCAAAAATAAGGTAAGTGGAATATTTTGTCACTGTACCTCCAAGAGGAATTTTTCTTATTTGAGAAGAACTTCCAAGAGGAAGTTAATTGGCTATAAGGCAAGTTAAAATTTAAATAGCAAGGACGTGTTTTAGTTTCAAATATATATGTTATATATATTACTATGTTAGTCAAAACTGGTGTGGCAATGTAAAGGGAAACGTGCTTGCTCTTCTTAATTTTTTTTTTCTTTCTTTTTTTCTTTTTCTGAGTGCTCAATGTTTCAACTTTCAAGAGATGAGATATAAGTATATAATGTAAGTTGCTACTAATTAATTGTCTCCGGATGTTGCTTGTTATCCCTGAGTTGTGACGACCTCCCAAGTTCGGTCCTGAGGATGACTGATGAATTGAGGCAAACTTGTTTGAGCTAAGTGCTAACGCCAACATGATCAATGTCTATACAAATGCCTATCAAACTTAAAAAGTGTAGCAAATACTGCCTGAATATTTAATTCCTGCCTTAGTACGTGCCAATATAACAAACCTCTCCTGGAACTCAAACCTTTGACTTTTCTATTAAAAAACACATTTTAATTAAAAAATATAACATAAAAGGGATCAAAAGGCTAGGGTTTAGGGAGGCATGCTCACACAGGAATTACTCTTGTTCCAAAGGGGTTTATTGAAATCTTTTGAACCCTCAAAGTCATCCATCCAGTGCTGTGGAAAACATATGACACATTTTAGGGCAATAAGAAGGGCCAAATGTAGATCCCTCCTGACATACTTAATTAGTGTTTATTTTTGATATGTTGTCTTCGGCCCTTTGTGACTGGCTTTTGCTGGTTTATTTTTTGATAATTATCATGTATCACTCTTGCTTGTCCTTCTGATGATAAAAACATGCGTTGGACATTAAAATAAAAAATGTGATCCCTCCTCACATTTCACACATTAATCAAAATCTAGAAGATTCCCACTAACCTGGCGGAGGAAATATTTACTTGAGAGAGATGGATCAAAATGCCACTCCATTGATTTTTTTGTGAATGAGCTGACTCATTCATTGTGTATTTCATGTGTTCTTTGAGTTTGTTTGGTTAGGTGATTTGAGAGCTTAAAATAGCATTTTGCAACTCTTAATATTTTTTTTTTACAAATGCTCATTTTAAACTCAAAATATCATTTTGCAACAGCTAATTATACAAATACATCATTTGTGTACATTGTTCATATGTGCAAGAGAAGCTATAACAAGGTGCTTTGTATGGATTCTTTTTGTTTTCTCTATAAAGTTGTGATTTACAACTATATTTTATATTAGCTTTATGTTATGACAAAAAATGTAGTATTTGTTTTATTTTGTTTCTTGTATTTTGTGAGATTTTATTGGGTTTAGTATTAAGTTTGTGAAGAATCAAACATGAAATGAAGAATCAGTGCAATTTCGCTAGTGTCTCGCGAGAAACTTACCCGCGAAAAGGGCACGTGAGAAGCACATGTTAGAAGCTGAAGAATCGTGCCAAGCTGTAAGTTTCGCTAGTATCTTGAGAGAAAAGCCTACCCGCAAGATACTTGTGAAACATTCTGCCTGGAGGATTTTTTTAGCATGACTTTTTTACCTTTCACCCATACTATATATACCCTTATTACCCATATATGTATGAGAAGTTATTCAGAAAGAAAAACCTTAGATAGGTTTTTTAAAACACAACATACCCATATTTTAGAAAGAGAGAGCTACTCATCCTTAGTGAGAAATCACTGTAGCCTCTTCTCATTCCTTCTTCCATTGCCATACCTTGAGAGGAGATTTGTACCCAAACACAACCCACACATTTTCAGAGTGTAGAGAATGTTTTGGAGCTTGGGAAGCTTTGGAGATTTTCCAAAAGAAGCCAATGAGGCTTGGCAGATGCAATTAGGCGTATTGCCGGATTCAGAAAGATAGAGAAGACATGACTCTGAGAAGTCTGTTGGTAGCAGGAGCTTGAAGGGCTCAAGTATATTGGGTAAACTAGGCTTAGAAGGTCTTTTGTTATTTATATACTCCAATTTTATACTCTAGTGGATTGATTTTGACTTGGAAGATCGCGGAGAGGTTTTTCGCCGAGTTCTTTAGTTTTCTCTTCAATAACACGTCTTGGTATAATTTTGTGTTTGCATCTCTCTTCTCTTACTTTTGTACTTTACTTTTATTGTTTGTTATTCATATTTATGCACTAGAGTAGTATCACTTCATTTTGCACATTTACTCTTGTTTCGCACTTTGATTAAGTAAGAGTAAAAGCCTAGTCATAATTTTTAATTGGGGGTCTAAACAAGCTCTTGTGTTTTCACACAAATCCTAGCTTTTATTCTCAATTTTGGAGGTATTGCACCTTAGTTGACTAGAGAAGTATTTGATTAAAATAGTTATCTGATTTTTCTCTCCCTTGTTATCAAATATGAAATGACTAACAGTCTAACACCATTATAGTTGGAATGTCAAATTCAATTCTGAATTTTTGGTTTCTTTGTTTTCTGTGTTTGTTAAAGTTGGACAAGTTACACTTCTTTGTTTTATGTGAGATGAGAAAGTTACACAGCGAAAGTTTTGCCAGAATAATAAAATTAACAATCAAGAAAAAATATCTTATAAATCTTACCACACTCAAGTAGAAATTATAAACTGCACAAAAAAATTCTCAACAAAATAGATATTTCATTGGTACTCAAAACATTATCCACACTTTTTTACACGCACCACTTCTCACCATTTCACACTTTGCTTTCTTGTTTCCTTACACTTTCATTTTCTTTCTTGCTTACACTTGATGCTTGATTAATGCTGTAGGAAGCCTTATATAGAAAACCAACTATACTTCACTTCAAAGACAAAGAGACAAGCATTAAAAACCACCTACAATACATACGAAGAAGAGTCAACAAAATTAAATCTTCTTCCTTTAAAATCCTATACCACGTTACCCATCCTTTTATCACACAACGAAATATCAAATACAACATTCACTAACTAAAGTATACTATTACCTATAAAAAAATAAAACTGAAGTATCCTATCGTCCTTATATTACTTTCTAGCCACCCTAATACGTGCAAACATACATCATGGTAACACACAGGCAAAATGTTTTTAAACACATCACCATCCTATTGTTGAAGTCGGTGATTGAATCTTAAAATGTGGAGTCATGGGAAAATCATTTTAACCATAGGGCATCTATACTTGAGCAGTATAATTGTAAACATCGCATTTTGTACCTCTTAAGACTCGAACCCCCTGTTTTCTAAGAGATGTTAAAATGGAAAATATAACTTTTTAGGAGCAAATAAATTTATTTTTGAAAGATAAAAGGCCAAGGAAACCCTCGGCCTGCGTACACAAGCAAGAACTTGCGTACGCTGGTCTGATGCAGGCATACGCAAGCACAGACTTGTGCACACAACTAGGGTTCCAAAAACTATGAAAGACAAGTTTTTCTGCATTAATGTTGAGGTTTGAAATGAATCTCACATTGTTTGGGAGATGTTCTAAACCCCTATTTTCTCAGTAGATAAAGCCATATAAGATACATTTTCAAAACACATAGATCATGCTAAGGGAAAACTAAGATTCACTAGAAATAGTGAATCAAAGAGGGAGTTTTTTTTTACAAAACATTCCAAAGTCAATTTTCTTTTGATTGAGACATTTTCTAGTCTTGAATCTTGATCCTCGAGTTTTAAAGTTTACTAATAATTTTTGTTTGGTTGTGAATAGAATTGACTGAGAAGAATGGTTAAAATCAAGCAAAATAGCTTTTTTGTTATGAGGTATATTTTCTAACCTCTTTTCTTTCAATTTTGCTTTTAATGTCATTTTTAATTTTGTTTCCTTGCTTTGTTGGTGTTTAAATATGTTTGTTTAGCCTAGGTTTTCGTTGTATTCTATTTTAAAGCATGTTAGGTTGCTAGATTTGTTGTTTTAAGTCTAGTCTTGTTTTCTAGGTTAAGGTTCTTCAGGGCATGTCTATGTGCACATGCTTTTTGCATGCATATGTAGGCTTAAAGTATGCATACGTATACAATTGGCCTGCGTACGTAGGTCTATGTATGTGCACGCATACTCGTGCGTAGAAACTCTAATTTAGGTTTTCTGCTTTTGTTTCTTTGTTTCTTTCAAATTATATGCTCCTGTTTTGTTTATTTTTATGCTGTTAAAGTCTTTGTTCCTCTGTTTAATTGTTTGTTTGCCTTTAACATGCTAGATTAGGGTTTTCTTTTTCTTCTCTTACTTTAATACCATAAACATGCATTCGCATGTTCATTCATTGATGCATAGGTGTTGAGATGTAGTAAGGTAAGTAAGGTAAGTCATGCATTCACCTGAACATGCATGTGTTTATTATAAAAGCTTTATCTTCCTTTGATAAACATGTATATGCAAGTCTATATGTCATGCTTTGAATGATGATATGATTTGCTTGTTGCCCATGTTTCTTCTTTGATATATACATGTTCCTGGCTTGGATGTAATGTGATGATATGTATGGTAGATGTATGCTAGTTTGATATGATTGCCATGATAGATGTATGTTAGGGTTTGGGATGAAATGTCATGTTGTATGCTTAAATGTATACTAGTGCGTATGCGAGTTTAAGATGCAATGTTGAAGGTGCCTTTAATGAGATTAAGATGTAAGACACAATGAGTGGAAGCCGACTCACAGGTTAGGCGGTTTTGGATGCCTAACACCTTCTCAAAATCGTATCTAAACTCCAAACTCATACTCTAGTATTAAGATCAAGTCCTTCTATGTAAGGGCGCTATATACATGGTTCTTAGACCACAAAGACGACCAAACGCACGCTAGCACCCACAATAATATCACTTGCTAGTATCTAGTGGTGCATGATTTAATTTGTCTCGAACACCATTTTTTAAATGGAGAGGTTGTATGAAATTACTCATTACTACTCATTCCTACAAAGGACCTTACAAAATTTAGAATAATGATTTTTTTTTCCTGGATGCTAGAATGAGGGTGATGCTTAGATGACAATGGTTATAGTTATACCAAACGAGTGATCTATCATTTATTCAGTACAATAATTGCTGTCACACCATTTGAGAATATGTGAATCACACTACTCCATTAGTAGATTTTAATAGCAGATATTGTCTGGGTGCTTTATGATCTCGTCAACATATAGAGCTAAAAGGAGAAAGAGAACCAAGATATATCTTACTACAACAAGTTTGTTTTTTTACTACCATCATCATGCTACAACATTTAAAACAGCTGTTCATGTATCATCATGCTACAACAACAACAAAAGAGACTTCAAATCCCATCCCTAAATCATCCAAAAATAACTCAAATGCTAGTAACCAATTACAACAAAATATCACCTTAACACAGGAAATGGTGCGTAGCTTCCATAAAATTTATGAGAGCATTGAAACTTTAAGTGATGCTTACCTTAAACCATATGCGAAGAAAGAGCCTATCCTAAACCCCAAAGTACACATCTCCGATGGTATCGTTGGTGGTGGTGTCTCTCGCCTATTGCCAAATGTTGAATCATCCACATGCACTAAATTCTACCGGTGTTCTAATTCCAACCGAAACTGTGATAAATATGTGGCTTATGATTTCAGCTCAATCTGTTCTCAGAAAGAATCGAGAACAGAACATAAAATTATTATGCATTTAAGTGATGTGGATCTATAAATTTTATTTACCACATCAATAATCTCTATCCAAATTTTACCAGTGGGGGGAACATTGAAATTTGATAAAATTAAAAGTAGATTCTCAAAAAAACAAAAGCGAAATGTAAAAACACCTCCTTGAGTTTGAGTCAGTTACAAAAACACGTGGAACCCATTATATGAGGCTTACTCCACCATGTAAGAATTGTCTAGTGGTTGATAATTACAAAAAATTAATGTATGCATCATGAGTACTCTAAACACATGTTTTCAATTTTATTTTTTTATTAAAAAAACTATTTTTACATTCTTTTGAAAAAAGACACGCTAATATTGAAGAGAATATAAAAAGGATTTAAAAAAAAAAAAAAAAAAAAAAAACGTTCGTATGGCCAAGTCCAACCTCACTAGCCAATAAAAAGAGCAAAGTGATTAGTCACAATCTGTACTTTTCCAAGTCCTCAAATTTGTGGCCGAGAATGAACTGTGGTTCACCGACACTGACAGGATACATTGACTTCGGTCGGGTCCATATCTCGTGTAATACCTAGGGCATTGTATGGTGTGCAATAGCTCCGATCTCAGCCATAGATTTAATCTAATGGTTTAAATCATTGACACCTCACCAAATAAGTAAAAGACTACTTTACCCTTAAAAAGCCTCACAGCCTGCCAATCAGTTTCAGCCCACCCACTGTTTTAAAACATAAACTTAATGGCTTGTTTGGAAGTTTAGAGAGGGAGGAGAGTAAAGGGGAGGAGAGTAGTGGGAAGGAGAGTAGAGGGGAATGCCTATCCTCCACCTTGTTTGGATGTTTTTAAAATTAAGTAAGGGAGAGGGGAGTAATTATTCTTTTCATTTGTAATTTTGTTAATATAATAAGGGCAAATTTGGTAATTCATTTGGTCAAGCATTTTTATTCTCCACTCTCCCTCCAAATCTCTCCAATTTGAGGGAATTAAAAATGAGGGGTTGGAGGGAGTTGAAACCCCTCCAAACCCCTCTAAACTCCTCCCCCTCCTCCCTTAAAAAACTCCCAAATAAGGTAATTGAACTACTCTCCCTCCCTCTACTCTACTCCCCCTCCTTTTTTTAACTCCCAAACAGGCCATAAATTCTTGCTCTCTCTCTCTCCCCTACGCAGCTGCCTCTCCTTTAACCCATTCTCTGCCTCTCCTTCAATCCATTGTCACAGTAGCCTGGTACCAGTCCACACAAGGCCAAGCCTCTCTCTCTTTGCCATCACGGTTGCTTCGAGGAACCAATTCTCTGAACCTCCATAGCTTCGAGAACCCAGTAGACTAATATTCTTCCAAAGCTCCGACAAAGCTTCAAGCTCATCCGATTCCGACGCCGACGAAGAATCCCCAAAATCCCCTTTGTCCTCCTCTTTTTGGTACCCCTTTTCCCTCTTTCACTTCCTATATATTTAGGTTTAGGTTTTTTCCTTGGGATTGTGCTTTAACATGGTTCTATTGGATTTTGTTGGTTTTAGGGCTTAAAGCTTTGGTCTCAATTATTTACCGAGTTCTATATTGTTTATTGTCTATTGGTCTTAACCATTGCTAAAGTTTGTTTCTTGTGAGATTTATATGATTTTATTTATCATATGTATTTAAAAGAAAATGAGAAAATTTTAGCAGAAACTTTAGAAAAAAAGATATTTCATGGCAAAATTGAAAAGCTGGGCTGTAAGTATGAAATATTGAAAAGCTGAGTTATAAGTATTTGAATGAATGAGACTACTTCAGATATGGATATTTTTTTCCCTTTGTTTCTATGAATATTTTTTTTCTTCGCCAATTGTGGGGTTTATATTAGTGGATAGGAAATCCATATGGGGTTTTAGAGTTGTTTATTTTTTTGAGAGAGAGTATAGACATTGTTAATAACTGTATTATGTGTTGTGTAAGGAGTTTTGCACAAAACAAAGGTTGTTAGGACTCTAATTATGGTGCATTGCTATCTGGTACAGTAGGGTGCTTGGTGGTGCAGGGTAGAGTGCTTGGTAGTGTAGGGTAGGGTGCTTGGGGGTGCAGGGAAGGGTGTTGTTGTGTGTTGTGTGGGCAGGGCAGTAAAGGGCTTGTACATGCAAAAAGAGAGAGAGGTAGGGGAGGCTTATACAGAGTTAGTTACAAGTAGTTTCATTAATTGTTGCTACATTTAAGTGTTGTACTTAGTTAGTTACTTAGTTCAGGCTGAGTTGTATTGTACTTTGTTAGTTAGTAAGTAGTATATAAGGATCAATACAGATTGTAATAAGGATCATTGATGAATAATACATTGAATAGCCAATTTTCTGGAATTGCTATTGGAGGTTGTTTCCCTTGAAGAGTCAAGAAGGCCTAGTTCCCTCGAAAAACTACTAGAATTGAGAGTAATAGAAATTAAAATCACTTGATCCCTATCACGGCAGGAAGGAATAAAACAAGTTAAGGTTTCTACTATACTTGAAGCTCATCTTTTGGGATAGTTAGGATCTTTCCTTTACTTTAATTAGACAAGCATCCTTGGCATGCCCTTAATGTGTTTGAGAGATTGCCTGATTGTCTTTTCAAATATAAAAGAAGCTGTTTATGTTGCTCAACAGTGCTATAACTTAACAGTCAAAAAACTCCTTTGTTTAACATTTGTTTGTTAATTACAGAAGTATTGTTTAATTCATTGCATAGTGTGGTGAGAGAATTCTCTCAAAACATGGTTGCCAATGAATATTTGAGTCCTAGAGTCATGGATGCCAATGAAGATTTGAGTCTTAGAGTTGGTATGGAATTCGATATGCATGGGAATTTTGGCTAAAATATGGAAGGAAAATGGGCTTTGATGTTAGAAAACATTACATAAATAAAAGTAAGAAGGATGGAAAGATAACATCAAGGGGATTTGTATGTGCAAAGCAGAGCATTCGAGGTTTAGAAAAAGAAGATATGATTCGTACTCATAACTGAGATGATATAAGGACTAATTGTCCTATAAAGCACATTTAACAAACTTTTTGGATAATTTTTTGTAACTAAAGAAGCTACTCAAACATGTTAAACATGTTAGATTGTACAAGTGCATGTTTTTAGGAACTTCTAGTTAGACATTAATTATATATACAAGTGATTAATATTTTTAAATGCAATGGCATGTACTAAACTATTGTTCATTTTTTGAATGCAAGTGATTACGGTTGTTAATGGTTAATGCTAATAGTGGGTTAGCTATGTCATATGGCTTTGTTGAAGAGAAAAGATCCTTATGAAAATTATATAAATTTGGCCATTGATAACGAACCACGTTATGCATCAAAAGACTGACCTTTTGTGAAAACATGCGAGTTTTTGAACCTTAAGTCAAAATTTCAATTGTTTATTGAAACTTTGATGACACATGAAATTAATAAAATAACAATGCAAAAACATTAGAAGTTTCTATTTGGGGTGCATTTGATATTCTCAATGAATTGGATTGATCCCATTTGTATTCCATTTCTTTTCTAGAAGGCTAAGTTACATATTTTATAAATGGTGTCATTGTAGAAATAGGAGCCATAATGGTAGAAAACATTGTGAGTCTTGTCATTTTATAAAATCTCAGTAATGAGCATGTGCATGCAATGGAAACCAATCCACTTTGAAAATTATGAGAACACAATGAGCTTATCAAAATTCTTAAGTGTAACATGGTGCAGTGGTTTCTTTTCATCAGACGTTAAAAACTGCTTATATAAAAGGCACAACCAGAGCGCATAAAAGCTAATAATTTATTCTCAAAGACAAGCTAATAATTATGATTCTCATACCATCTAGTAATAACAAAAGGAAATAACCATTTATGCTAGTAGTAAGGCCACTAGATTCACTTGTTATAAACAACAAAAATTCATTGAAATTTTTATCCACAAACAAATGAACATAACTCAAAACAAAAGGGCTTTATAGCTTAGCTAAATTAGCTTCACAGTATACATATGTGATTTCGGTGTTTCAAAAAAGCCAAAATGACTACATCTTGATTATGATCCCAACCAAAATAGATATGAGTCATGTTCTTTATATCTAAAATTTCATGAACAATTTCTCCAAAAATAAATAAATAAATAAATAAATAAACATGAACAAAGCCAGCTTCATGGTCTTCACTAATTCCTAAAATGATTATATTAGAGTGTAAGAAACTAAGAATACACCCTTAAAATTTATTACATAACTAAGCATGATTGAAATTTAAAATTTTGTTAAAGTTTAAAAGCAAGACCCCATCTCCTTTAGGATATTGGAAAACAAATTTTTCTGTAGGTAGGAAGAAACTATATCTCCTAAATGGCCATCATAGATAGCAAATAGTCCTAATTCATGTCCCTTAATCTGCATAAATTTAGCAACATGGTAATCCTCCATGGGATGATTAGCTTTCCCTTTTACTAGGCTGTAACCAAACTTGATTAATCCTTCATGGCTTCTTCCTCTACCAGAGCTATATGAGGAATGCCCTCCTACAAGCTACATAACAAAACTATAAATAACAAAAGCCTCAATATTAATCTTGCGTGTTTTAGAGGCAGTTATATGGTACAGAAGCAAACAAAAGTAGTTGCAAGTTGCGACTTTGAAAACCATTTGCATGAGGTTGAAAGAAGAAGATTAAACGAAGAAATTACTATATTTAATCAACGGCTATCATTACAAACAAATGAAGCATTGAAAGTTATCAAGATAGGAACTTTTTCTTTTCTTTTCCTTCTTATTTTGGTCTCTATTAGTCTATTTTGCTATGTTTATGATGGTTCTTTTTTGTTTTTCTTTTTTTAGAGGGGGGGGGGGGGGGAGGGAGATAGAGGATGAAAAAAGAGTGTCACCAAAAGTTAGTTATATAAACTGCAAGTCAGAAAACATGCAGTTGGTTCAATTCTGATCATCAGTTCTTCCTAAAATATGTGGCCTAACAGTGTAAAAATTTCAAAATCTCTTATACCCAATTTCAGCAACCCTGCAAATATCACTCCAATTCTATGCTAAAAGTCCCCCATCAAACTCACTAAAGAAGCAATAAGATAACTTGAATAGTTGAACCACTCAAACTAACTAGATGTGCCATCATCACCTTCAAAGGCCCCCAATTATCCATTCTATACAAGTGATTATACAACAAAGAATGATTAATAATCTCACTAAGAACCTGCAAACGTTGAATAATTCAACTAAATAACATATCAAAATTATCATCTTCACTCAAGAGTCTATACCCCTACTAAGAAAATTGGAGACACAAATCAATCACACAACACAAATAATCCTCTAACAAACAATTAAAGACTATGCCTTTTCAGCTTATTGGTTAACCTTTAGACAAAACAGAACATAATGATTGGTATTAGAGACAAACTGATATACAGATGAAGTTAATAAAAAAAAAATCCTTACCTTAGAGTAGGAACCACTAAAACAGCAAAGCCTATCCATAAAAGGAATTCAACTACCACTTCAACTTCTTCAACTAAAATTTCAACATTCAACCCTTGTAGCCACCTCTAACCTAGATTTCAACCAAACCCACCTCCCCAATTTCACAAACTGCACAATCAGAAACAATAGTTGATCATTATAATATGAAATGAAAAAAAACCCTTCAACTATTAAAACCCTAAAGCCTTAAAGTCCCCGAAGAAAAAGCCACAAAAGCTAAAAACAAGTAACAAGAACAAACCAAAACTGGGTTATTGAGAATTTCCTCTTACCGATCCAACTGATAGCCAAAAATGGCAGAACTTTGTTGTTTTGGCTGTGATTTTTATGCTTGCTCCTCTTGTTGTTATTAGCTCGCACACAAGCTATTGAATAAAAGAATGATCATTTTTATTAATAAATAAAATAAAATAAGAAAAGAAAAAGGGAGAGAGAAAAAGGCTAGGAAGTGGTGATTTTAGGGATTTCTGATGAGAAAAATGCTAGTATTGTTGGAACCGGAGATCCGGGCTAGTGGCTGTGCCATGAAGAGAGAGATTCATCAACTTCTCTACACCCGATTCTTTCCAAACCCCAACCTTGCTCTTTGATCTGGGTCTAAGAAGCGCTCTACGAGGCGTGGGGGTTTGGCTTCAAATGGTGAGTTGATGTTTTGGCCTCAATTTTGCTGATGGGTCTGAGTTGGGTATGCTGATAGCGATGACGATGAGGTTAAGGGAGGGAAGCGTGGAGGTTGAGAGAGACACCAGTTGAAGTGGGAGAGAAAGAGAGAGGAAAGAGTGTTTTATTGAGAAGTGATGCTAAAATGAAAAGAAAAGTGTGAGCATACGGATTTCCAGCACGGATTGTGAGGTGTCAAAGGCTTAAGCCATTAGATTAAATCTATGGCTAAGAACAGAGCTATTGCACATTGTGCAATACCCTAAGTATTGCACGGGATATGGATCCGACTTTTGTCCCCCAAGTTGTCCAGTACTATACGTATCATAGTGATGACATGTAATCATTTGTCTCACAAGCTAATTATAAGTCAAAAAATATAGAGAGCTAGATAGAGAGTCACCGAATTCATATCCTGTGCAATACCTAGGGTATTGCACAGGGTTCAATACCTAAATTCTCAGCCAGAGATTCAATCTAATGGCTTAAGCCTTTGACACCTCACCAATCTACGTTAGCAATTTGCGTGCTTAACTCTTTACCAATTCAATTTGCTCTCTCCTCACTACTTCCTACCTAAGCTTCTCATCAGATCCTAAAAAATTCAAAATATTTCTCTCTTCCATTAAACCTTTGTCTATGGCTGAATCTCCATGGCTATAGCAAGCAGCCCCCAAATCCCTCACCACCACCGGTGATGCTTGCCGCTATGGCATTCTCCTCGTCTCTCTTTCTCTCTCTCTCTCTCATCTGGGTTTCTCTATTTTCTCCTTCTCTCAAACCCAGCCGTGGCTGAGTTTCTGCTTCCATCCACACCTATTGCCGTTGGCAGTGCCTTTCATCAGCGTCACAACCACTGGTGGCCGTGGGTCCAGCTCTCTTATTCTTTATTTTCTTTCTCTTTTATTTTTTTTTCCAATTTTTATTTGCCTTTTAGACAAGACCAAAACCCCTTTGACACTAATTTTGTTTCATTTTTTTATTAGTTTGATGATTAACATTTTGTTTCAGTTTTGATTAGCTTGATGAATGGGTTTCCTTGTTTGGTTTTTTAGAATTAGCAATAACTGTTATTATTGGCATTTTTAAAGCTGGTTTTTGGGTGGGTGTATGGGCATCATCCCCCTAGGCCATCCACCCGCAGGCCTACAAGAATAGCTGCCCGTACGGGCCATGCCCCAAGCCCGTTTACCCTTAGGCCCACAAGAACGATTGTCCCCTCATGGGCCCCGGCCCTAATCAGTCTAAGGGGCTTTACCCCGAACCAACCTAGCATGTATCAAGCACCCTAAAGGCCAAAAGTGAAGCCATCCGAGATATGGTCGGCAGTAGCGAACAGCGTATCGTCTGTTCCTTATGCCCGGGGTCTCGCCGGGTTTGCCCGATCACCAACCAAGGTTGCCATGCTGGGCCATGCCACCCACCTCGAAAGCTTTTCTGCCGGGAAACGGACGTGGCAATGGAATCAAGTTCCGATGCCACCATTGTCCTCTTTACGCTCATAACTGCTCACCACTTAGAGAGGATGGCATTGGACCTCTCCATCCACTAAACTAGAAAATGGCCATAGCAACCCAGCAAGCTGTGGCTATAAATAGGGGAGGGGGTATCAGAAGCAAGGGCGCGCGAGGGAAAAAAGAAAAAAGGGCAAGGGAGAAGAAGGAGGAGGAAAAAGAAGATAGGAACACTGGGGCGATCTAGCAAGGAATCACCCCATTGCAGGAAACACTAAAAGCCCACCATACAAATAGATGGTGAGCCCAACTTATCCCAAGCCCAGTCGCCATCCCTGGGCGCGCACAATTGGCGCCGTCTGTGGGAATATCCTGCGCAGCGATGGTTCCTTTTTGTAGGGCACCACAGGAATATGTCGGGGAGCAGACGAGGAAGCTATGCTGAGAGTGGTTCTGACGGGTCATCACAGGGGTCAACATGGTGAGAAAGGAGACAGAAGAGATACGAGGATCGGCGGTAAGATGAGGAAGGGGAGTCCGGGCTTGGGGAGGGATCGTTCCAGACAATGTCTAATGCCTAGGGGTGCAGCCGCCGCGAGAGAGAGGACGAAGACCCCGGTCAAAAGGATCGGGAGCTAGAGCGGCTGCGAAGGTTGGTGAGGGACTTGGAGTTAGAAGCCAGAATCAGAAGTCGGCAAGGGGAACAATGACGGCACAGGGGAAGGTCCGTGAGCCCTGATCCCTGCCGAGCAGGAGGATCGCAGCAGTCCAAACCCTGTCGGCATCGCGAGCGTTCACGGGAGTACGCGAACCGTGGTTCGGCGTCCCTAGACGAAAGGCGACCGCGAAATGCGGCCATGGATGCCATGAGTAGAGCACTGCGCCAGGCTGCCAGATCTCCATTTTCGGGGAACATCGAGGCCGCCGAAATGCCGAGCAGATTCATGAGGCCACCGTTCAACTCCTACATGGGAAAGACCGACCCAGTGGAACACGTGAGCCATTACATCCAAATGATGTCCCTACATGCCCATAATGATGCGTTGATGTGCAAAGTCTTCCCGTCCAGCCTCGGTCCCACGGCCTTGAGGTGGTTTAACGGGCTAAAAAATGGGGTCGGTCCACAGCTTCTCAGAGCTTATACAGGAGTTCGGCATACGGTTCATGACGTGCAGCCGAGTCCCTCAACCCGTGGATGCCCTGCTGTCAATGAAGATGGGGGCCGAAGAGACCTTTCGCAGCTACGCTGGCTGATATTGGGAGCTGTACAATGAAATTGGTGGAGGTAACGAGAAGATCGTGGCAAGCACCTTCCGTATGGGACTGCCCGATGACTCCGGGTTAAGGGAGTCTCTAACAAGGAAGCCCCCCGAGGATATGAGGCAACTAATGAGACGCATTGAGGAATTCAAGCGGCTGGAAGATGACCGGTTGCAAAGCAAGGGGAAAGCTCCGGTCGTAAATTATCCTCGGAATGGCGGTTTCCAGCCTCGGTCCCAAAGGGACGTTAGAGTTCAAGAACTCGGATCGACAGCGGGGAGCGTGAACGTAGCATTCAAGGAGCCGGTCCACCGAATTATAGACAGAATAAAAAAGGAGCTTTATTTTAGATGGCCAAACAGAATGCCCGGCGATCCGTTGAGAAGAAACCAGAATCTATATTGCACATACCATAAAGACAAGAGGCATACAACCGAGCAGTGTAGAGTGCTCAAGGACCACCTGGAGCAGCTGGTGAATGCCGGGGCACCTTAAAGAATTCATAGCGGCAAGGAACCAAGGGGCCGGGCACAGCGATCATACACCCAAGAACCCCCTCTCGCCTCTCGTGGGGATAATAGAGGTCATCCATGCCATCCCAAAGGAGATGCCGACAAGGGACATCATGGCCGTGGCCCCGACAGGAGAGAGCCCGAGCGAATCTCCCTTAGAAAAGAGGCAAAGGTGCATCGCCCTGCCATTGCCTTCGACGACGGCGACATGAAGGGCATTATTCAACCGCACGACGACGCCTTGGTGGTCACAGCCCGTGTAAGGGGGTTTGTAGTGAAGGGGATGATAATAGATCAGGGGAGCGAGGCAGACGTGATGTACCCCGACTTATACAGGGGGCTCGGGTTGAGGAAAGAAGATTTGTCCAGGTACGACGCCCCGCTAATGGGGTTTGACAGCCATATGGTTGTATCGGAAGGGAGAATTTCGCTGCCCGTCAGCATGGGAGGGAAGGAGGTGACGGTGACTTTCGTAGTAGTCGCCTCTTACTCACTATACACAGCAATCCTCGACAGACCCTGGATTCACGAAATGGGGGCCGTACCTTCCACATTGCACGTCAAGGTCAAATTTTGCACGAAGGGCGGGATCGCGGAGGTAAGAGGCAGTCAACAGGCGGCGAGGCAATGCCTAGTGGCTGCCGCGGGCAAAGTGGCCGATCAAACAAAGGTTGCCGAGGATCCTTCCTTATAGCAATTACAGCGACCCTAGGCGGGAACGGGAGTTGGTTGTGCCGAGGATGTGTTGAGGGTGAGGATTCTTCCGGACAGTGACAAACATTTTCAAATAGGTGCGGGCCTCAAAGACGAAGAAAGGACGGAACTGTTGCTTTTTCTCATGCAAAATGTGGATGTGTTTGCTTGGAGTCCGTATGAAGTATTGGGGGTCAACCCTAAATTTATAGTCCACATACTCATCGTGGATCCATTACACCCCCTGAGGAGGTAGAAGCAGAGGAGGTCGGCGAAAGAGCATGTCGAGGCGGTAAGGCTGGAAGTGGCTAAGTTGAGGGAAGCCGGGGCCATAAGGGAGATCTTCTTTCCCAATTGGCTCGCCAACACCGTGGTGGTACAACAGAAGAACGGCAAGTGAAGGGTCTGCATCGATTTCACTGACTTAAACCGAGCATGCCAAAAGGACCCGTTTCCCATGCTGAGGATCGATCAACTGGTGGACGCTACATGTGGGCATCCCCGACTAAGCTTTCTAGACACCTTCCAGGGTTATCACCAGATCGCGTTAGCTGCCGAGGATCAGGAGAAGACGGCGTTTATTACGCCGGACGCCAATTACCATTACACGGTAATGCCCTTTGGGCTAAAGAACGCAGGGGCTACCTACCAACGAATGATGACGAGGATGTTCACGGACAAGATCGGGCGGACGGTAGAAGTGTACATCGAAGATATGGTGATAAAAAGCAAGCAGGAAGGACAGCATGTCAGCGACCTGGAAGAAATATTTGGAATACTAAGGCAGCACCGACTTCGTCTCAACGCCGACAAGTGCACATTCGGCGTTGGCTCCAGCAAGTTCCTAGGATATTTAGTCACGAAGAGGGGCATCGAGGTCAATCCTGAGCAAATAGACGCCGTACTGAAGCTCTGCCCGCCGAGCAACCCGAAAGAAGTTCAAAGATTAACCGGCATGTTGGCTGCCCTGAACCGGTTCATATCTAAGTTTGCTGACCGGTGCCGCCCTTTTTATTAACTTTTGAAGAAATGGAAGGGATTCCAGTGGGACAAGGAATGCGATGAAGCCTTTTACGACCTGAAGGAATACCTCGGGAGTGCGCTGACGCTAACGGCACCAGAGCCAGGGGAGGACCTCTACATGTACCTCTTGGTGTTAGAACATGCCGCCAGCACCGTGCTTCTTAGGGATAGTGGTGTACAATTGCCAGTCTACTACATAAGCAAGACATTGGTGGATGTCGAGAAGAGATATCTGCCGCTAGAAAAGCTGGTGTTGGCTCTAGTGCATTCTACCCAGAAACTGCCCCACTACTTTCAGGCCCACACCGTCTACGTTCTAACGGAGCACCCACTCCAGTCACTTCTAAGAAGGTCGGACTTCACCGGGAGGATCGCAAAATGGGGGACCCGCTTGGGCTCTTTTGACATCAAATACCGGCCAAGAAACTCGGTAAAGGGACAGGTACTCGCGAACTTCATTGCCGAATTCTCGCCGAGGGGGGCGGACGTTGTTTGTACGGTGCAAGCCAAGCCTTGGAAGGTATTTGTGGACGGTGCCTCCAACACTGCCGGAGCGGGGGCTGGGATCGTAATAATCACCCCGGAAGGCACAAGGTTAGAACAGTCATTTAGGCTAGGCTTCAGGGCCTCTAATAACGAAGCCAAATACGAAGCAATGTTGGCCGGACTAAGAGTTGCCAAGGATTTAGGTGCTACGGAGGTGGAGGTATTCTCGGATTCCCGGCTCGTTGTGAACCAGGTGTGAGGAAGTTTCGAAGCCAAAGACCCGCGGATGGCCGAATACCTGCGAATCGTGAAGCAGGCCTTAGGCCAATTTTCTAAAGCAATGGTAGAACAGATCCCGAGAGGACAGAATTGCCACGCCGACTCCCTAGCTACCTTGGCATCATCAATAGACAGTGAACTCCCGCGGCTTGTCCGGATAGAGCTGGTGAAAGAGCCGAGCATTAGGAAAAAGGAGGAAGTGTTACCAGTTCGGACCGCCGAGAGGTGTTGGATGGACCCCATAATCGAGTTTTTAGCCGAGGATAAAGTCCCGGAAGATGAAAAAGAGGCAGCAAAAGTTCGGCGAAATGCCCCTCGGTATTGGCTATCTCCAAATCGGAAGCTTCACCGGAGGTTATTCGGAGGTCCATATTTGCAATGCCTCCACCCCAGCCTGATTGAAGACCTGCTGGCCGAGCTCCATGAGGGCCTCTGCGGCAACCACGTCGGTGGGCGATCTTTGGCCCACCGGGCAATGACCCAGGGATTCTGGTGGCCGCAAATGCAAAAGGACGCCCTTAAATATGCGCGAAGGTGTGAACAGTGCCAAAGACATGCGCCAATGATCCATCAACCTGCAAGGAACCTGAACCCCGTCAGCAGTCCATGGCCCTTCACCCAGTGGGGATTAGATATAATCGGGCCCTTTCCCCGATCAACCGGGAATCGAAGATTCGTACTAGTCGCGATAGATTATTTTACTAAATGGGTGGAAGCAGAAGCGCTGGCCAATATCCGAGACGTAGACGTCAAAAAATTTATATGGAAGAACATCGTAACTAGGTTCGGTGCACCAGAGGCGTTCATTTTTTACAACGGACTGCAGCTCGACAGCAGGACCTTCCGTGAATTCTGCGAAAATCTCGGAATCCAAAACCGGTACTCTACCCCGGCATACCCACAAAGCAATGGCCAAGCCGAGGCTACGAATAAGGCTATCGTCAACGGGTTGAAGAGGAGGTTGGACAGAGCTAAGGGCAGAGGGGCTGAGGAGTCGCCTAGTGTCTTGTGGGCCTACCGGACAACTCCAAGGAGATCCACGGGGGAAACACCTTTTTCACTGGCCTATAGGGCAGAAGCCGTCATTCCTGCCGAGATAAACCTGTGTAGCAACCGGGTAGCTGAATTCACAGTCACCGAGAACGATGAGTTAATACTGAAATAACTTAATCTGCTGGAAGAGCGCCGAGAGTTGGCGGCAATCTGATTGGCACAGTACCAGCAAAAGCTCGCCCGAGACACGACAAGAATGTGAGGAAGAGGGAATTCCTAGCCGGTGACTTGGTCTTATGAAAAGCCGTGGGGAATGCTCGGGACTGTAATGCGGGGAAGTTGGCCCCGGCATGGGAGGGACTGTACCGAGTAACGGCCATTGTTGGTGCAGGAGCCTACTATTTGGAGGATCTGGGTGAGAAACCACTACCCCACCCGTGGAATGTATGTAATCTTAAGAAGTTTTACCACTAATCCACTGCGATTGGACAATGTAATCTAAAGGAGTCAGCATATGTCAATACAATGCCTATTCATGCTACTGCATGACACTGCATCCTTTTTATCCTTTTTTCATTGACAAGCATGAATGCGGTAATGGAAGGCAAGTCACAATTATTCTAAGGACAGAAGCCTAACCTAGGTTCGATCCAATCACCGGGCAGGTGGAAACCTTAAAAACATTATTCTAAGGACAGAAGCCTAACCTCGGTTCGATCCAATCACCGGGCAGGTGGAAACCTTAAAAACATTATTCTAAGGACAGAAGCCTAACCTCGGTTCGATCTAATCATCGGGCAGGTGGAGACTTTAACAACATTATTCTAAGGACAGAAGCCTAACCTCGGTTCGAACCTATCACTGGACAGGTGAAAACCTTAACAACATTACTCTAAGGACAGAAGCCTAACCTCAGTTCGAACCTATCACCGAGCAGGTGGAAACCTTAACAACATTACTCTAAGGACAGAAGCCTAACCTTTGTTCGAACCTATCATCGGGCAGGTGGAAACCTTAACAACATTTATCTAAACCCAACCCCGGTTCGATGCTATCATCGGGCAGGTGGAAACCTCATCACTATTTCGGTTGAGAACCGAATCTCGGCCTTGGCTTTCCTCCCATCGCTGGTCAATACTTCCGAACACAGGAGACCGACCTCGGACCCTTCCTTGCATCCCACTCTACGGAAGGTTCCCGCCTAATCTTCGCCCCCTCCCCCCCGAAGGCTTAGTTGCCCCTACACATCTAAACCCGCGCAAAGCACGGACATTCTCTCGTAACCAATCACGGACATACACAAAAGTAGTAAATGCTGAACATGCTTAGGCATAATTAAAATAGGTAAGAAAGAAAAAGCGGAACACATGCTTTCAAATCATTGTAATAAAAATTAAAACCGGGCAGTACGAGTTAAAACGATTACAACAGTAGTTCAAATGTCTCGTCGCCATAGCCCGGCGACCTAGGTTTTTGTCAAAAATAATATAAAGCAAAAACAAAATAAAGCTTTCTAAAGGAAATTCCTCTTTCATTGCAGCCTCACACGTTTGGGTCAGAAGGGAAGGTTTGGGCTTGTTCGGGATCCTCTTCAACAGGTTGGGAGGGGAGAGGAGTTTCGTTCTGCGCACCAACATCTCCGGCAGGGGCGTTGCTCGTGGCTTCCAGGTCTACCATCTCCACATAAGTGTCAATCGCTTGAACGTGGTCCCTCAAGCTCGGCGTATCCTCGTCCTCGGCGCCGGTCTGACTATGGACAGGCTGAGGTTGGACAGGCCTTCGGCACCCCCGCAGCATGGAGCGCGGCCATCCATCCTTTGCTGAAGCCGTGTTGCCAGGCTTGTTGAACGATAGGTTCCACCGAGTTTTCCGCCTCTGTGGAACCCTCGTTGTACCACTTCTCCTCACAAGCCTCGAGGGCGTCCTTCAAGGAAGTGAGCTGGTCGGCCTGTGCCAGGTTCAGGCTATTCGCCTTTGCCAGTTCAAGCTCCGTCTCCTCCAACTTAGCCGTTAGCTCCCCCAACTTGCTCTCTGCGGACAGCCGGGCTTTCTTAGCGCCAACCGCCTTCCTCTCTGCAGCATTAGCAGCCTCTAGCCTCTCCTCGGCCAGTATGTCCGCTTCATTCCTCAGTTTCAGTGCCCGCTTGGTTGCCTCGGCCCCTTCCCTCAGCCTCTCGCCCACGATGGAAGTGAGCTGTGCTGCCTATAAACATAATGGAAGCGAGTGTTAAAAATTCTTGGCGAAGTCCTATACATAATCAAACGTGATAAAGAAGTCAAAACCCTTACCGCGACGGTGTGCCATTGTAGCCACCGAGTGAGCGACTCATCATCCCCATCCGAGTAGATGTGCACATCCTCGGGCAGGAGAAGGCCTTGGGCCAAGCTCTGAGCCATACGCCCCCGTCACCCTTATCCCATCTCCACAAGCAGGCCGTCTCGGGCAATGGCCCCCCACCGAGACTGAAGGTATGCCTCCAGCCGCCCTTGGTGGGAGGAGAGGGCGCCTCCACGGTCCGTGCCTGTGCAGGAGTGACAACCCGCGGCTCCCGGATGGTCACCCCTCCCCTGGGGCGGATTGGAGACCTCGGCGGCACATTGTCGGGAACATCTACATCCTTCTAGACTGGCCTTTTTCTTTTCCGAGCTTCACCAGCAGGCTGAGGGACCGGGCTCCTCACTAGGGATGGAGATGGGTTGGCCTGGCCGGTGTCAGGATTGAACCGAGAGAGGGTCATCGTTCTCTTCTTCACCATTTTCTCTTGCTGGCCGGGTGCGGCGGACACCGAATCGGGGGCTCGTTCCTTGGCTACCAGGGGGTCGTTTCGTGGCTGTTCGATGGCCTCGTGTCGCCTCCGGCTTTAAGATACCCGCTCGGCAGACTCGTCCCTAACCGGTGGGATGTCGTCTGCGGTTGTGTAGCGTGGGCCTAGGTCTCGAGCCTTACCCACCGTGAGCGATGGAGGAAGGAATTGCCCGTGCCGAACGTTGATGTACGACACGAGGGGGCTGTCGACCAAGAGCGCCTACCAAAAGACTGCCACGTGGTGTACACGGGGTTTACTCCGAGGATCAGATGAGAAGCTCGGAGTTGCCCGTCGCTGTGCACGAAGATTTCTGACCTAAGGATGAAGTTCAAATCTCTCTCGTGGACGACCCTGATGTCCGGCAAAAACCGTTTCGACTCTGTAAGAGGCCCCAAAGAAGCAATGGTTAGTTAAAAAAGCCAAGAAAACATGAATCTGAAACAACTAAAGGGACACGGCACCGACCAACGTCGCGAGGCGTATGCGGGCAGTGTAGCCCCTCGGCGAGCCAGTTGCCGCTCACCTTGACAAACTCCCCAGCAGAATTCCTATTCGAGTCCGGAAGGCAGGATATCAGCCGGACTTGGGTATCCCTAGTCTTTAAGTAGTAGCCCTTCGAAAAATTCCCGCACAATTTGTATATGAAGTTAATGTCGTGATGGTTTAGGTGTAGACCGTACAACTGGTTCAGATGGCTGACGCAACTAACAACCCTATAAAAGTTGGGAGGGAGCTGGTCGGGGCACAGGCCGTAGAACCCTAGGGTATTCGCAATAAGGGGGTCTAAAGGGAACCTAACGCCTCCCTCCAATATGGCCATCAGCGGAACGAAGATGACGTTCCGATTGATTGCCCTCTCGAGGGCAATATCGCCCTCCTTACAGAACGCAATATCCACATCCCTAGGGACACCAAAAGTCCTTCTAAAATTGGCCAAGGCCGTCCCAAGGGTTAGAAGGTGGGAGAAACCCATTTCTAAAGGTATAAAATGAGAAAGGAAGCGGAAAAAGAAGAGAAAGAAGTAAAACGCACTTACTTGAAACTCTAAAGAGGCGAAGAACTGGAGAGGTTTTTTTTTTTTTTCGCATAGAGAATGCTCGGCAGAGAAAATGTGGAGAGGATGCGCAAAAAGTGAAATGAGAGCTTGAGAAAAGGATTATATAGATGTAGAGGCATTAAATGAAAGGAGAGGCGGGAAAAAGAAACCCCCCAATCCCTACCCGCCAGGCTTTTTCTTTGGAAAACCGCTTACATGCACGCTCACGGATTACGAACCGTCAGTCTGTTACCACCTGACGGTTTGCTAACCAAAGGGTCATTATTACGGAAATAACCGCCTGCCGCAGAACTGACCTTTGCAAATCCACGGCAGCCGCTGACCCCGCGCACGAAGAGTAACATGAATTTTCACCAACTCCTTGCCTTGAAGACCTTGTTTCATCACCGAGTCCCGTGCATGAATCAAGGGGGGGCTATTGTACGGGCATCATCCCCCTAGGCCATCCACCCGCAGGCCCACAAGAATAGCTGCCCGTATAGGCCATGCCCCAAGCCTGTTTACCCCTAGGCCCACAAGAACGATCGTCCCCTCATGGGCCCCGGCCCTGATCAGTCTAAGGGGCTTTACCTCGAACCGACCTAGCATGTATCAAGCACCCCAAAGGCCAAAAGCGAAGCCATCCAAGATATGGTCGGCAGTAGCGAACCGCGTATCGTCTGTGCCTTATGCCCGGGGTCCCGCCGGGTTTGCTTGATCACCAACCAAGGTTGCCATGTCGGGCCATGCCACCCACCTCGAAAGCCTTTCTGCCGGGAAACGGACGTGGCAATGGAATCAAGTTCTGATGCCACCATTGTCCTCTTTACGCTCATAACTGCTCACCACTTAGAGAGGATGGCATTAGACCTCTCCATCCATTAAACTAGAAAATGGCCGCAGCAACCCAGCAAGCTGTGGCTATAAATAGGGGAGGGGGTATCAGAAGCAAAGGCGCGCGAGGGAAAAAAGAAAAAAGGACAAGGGAGAAGAAGGAGGAGGAAAAAGAAGATAGGAACACTGGGGCAATCTAGCAAGGAATCATCCCATTGCAGGAAACACTAAAAGCCCACCATACAAATAGATTGTGAGCCCAACTTATCCCAGGCCCAGTCGCCATCCCTGGGCGCGCACAGTGGGCATTGAAGATGTTTGTTGAAATGCTTCATAGAGTTTTAGTTTATCTCTCTGTATTCTGCCCTTTTTTTTTTTTTTTTTTTTTTTTTTTTTTTTTTTTTAATGCTAAAACTGTGATGCTATGTGTATGGAAATTGGATTTTTTTTTTTTATTAGCTTGATTAATGGGTTTTCTTGTTGAGTGTAAAGCTTGATGGTTTTGCTAGAGTTTGAAAATTGGGGCTTTGCAATATAGCCGAATCTGTTGTGATTGAATGAAAATGGGTTTTCTAAAACCAGTGATGGTTTTAGAACTTATTTACTAAATGTAATATCTATTCACCAAAAAATGCTACAAAGAATGACAATGAATGTCATCATCTTTGTACAATATTTAAATTTTCGCAATTAATGATAATATATGCTACAAATTTTTTGAAGATATTCATGAAATTAAATATTTGCAATCATCTACAATGAAGATTTTGTTATTCATATTTCATTCTTTATTATCTTATATTATGAGTCTAACTATGGTGTTTAGCTTACTTATTTTTAATGAATACCCTTTTAAGTAGGAAAATAAATTAAAATAGGAACAAAATAATGAAAGACATATGTCATCAAAGTTTTTATTAGATAAAATTATAAGTGTAGAAGATTTAAACCTAATAAATTAATGTTCTCTAGGTAATAAATAGAACACCATATATCATCATTCTAACTTTCCAAGCATGACTACCAGTCTACTACATAAAATTCCAAATACACAGAAATTTTTTGGGACATTAAAATTTAGTAGGAGTATATTAGACATTGTACAATGGAATATTTTAGCAATTAGAAGATTTTGTTAGGGTTTAACTAAGAGAGAAACAATAGGGGTATATGCTCATTTACAAAATATAAATGATGAAGTTATTCAACTTTACTTTATGGGGGAATGCAACTACCCTGAACATAAAAGAGGAAAGTGTTACTTTATCAATTTGTGTGTGTGTAGAACAATATGTGTGTGTGTGTGTGTGTATTTTTATATTTTAAAAAAAAAACTTGAAACAATGTGTAAAAAAAAATCAACCTAAAAAAATTATGCATTAAACAATGAATTTTAGTTCAACAAATTGAATAAACCAAAAAAGAAGTCTAGAAACACAACAACAAGTCACGATATTTTTGTAATACTTTTATTTTTAGCTATGGTGGGTCCTAGTCTGATATTTTATTATTTTGTTTTAGAGTAATATTAAGTCCACAATATTTTCATAATAGATCTTAGGTGGTAAATTGCTACTGGTTTTAAATTAAGCTAAACACTTTTAACTATGTTTTTAAAAATACAATAAAAGTCCAATTGAAGAAAATTGTGCCTAAAACAATGGGTTTTGGCTTACTAAATTTAACTAAACAAAAAAAAAAAAAAAAAAAAAAGCCTAGGAACACAACAAAATGTCACACAAAAAAGAAGTTTAGGAATTTAACAAAACGTCACAATATTTTCGTAATATTTTTTATTTCCAGTTGTGGTAGGTCCTAGTTTGATATTTTATTATTTAATTTTTACATCCAGAGCATTTTCACAATGAATCTTAGGTAAAAAATTATTACTAGCTTTAAAATTATGCATTAAATAAAAAACAAGCAAAAAGACAATACTAGAAAATTGTGTGTGAAACGTACAGTAAATTTTGGCTCACCCAATTTGACTATATATACTAAAAAAGAAGTTTGAGAATATAACAAAATATTAAAAAATTTTCACAATACTTATATTATTATTTTATTTTGACCTTTAAAAAATTGACACCTCAATGATTATGAAAATATTGTAAAAATTTGTTGTGTCAGTATAATTCTGTATGCACATATAATATTTAAAAGCACAAGCAAAACCAGTGTATTGTGAAAAAAAAAAAAAAGGCCAATGAACAGTGCAAATCGTCAATAATTGTGAAAATGTTATAAGAATTTGTTAAGTTAGTATAATTGTACATACACATATAAATATTTAAAGGAATAGACAAAAACAGCACAACCAAAACTGGCGTACTGTGGTATGTGAAAAAAAAAAAAAAAAAAAAAAGCCTAACGAACAATATTGTGAAAGTGTTATGAAAAATATTGTGGGTGTAGCACTTCTTTTTTCATAATACTTTTAGCTTTAGTTGTAGATGATTCTAGTATGATATTTTATTTTAACCTATAGGGAATTAACATATCAACAGTTGCAAAAATATTATGACAATTTATTGTTTTAACTAAGAGTTTTATATATAAAAAAAATAAAAATAAAAAGAGTGGACAAGATATTACCCCCCCAAAAAAAAGTAGATAAAAAAAAAAGAAGAAAGAAAGTAGTGGGAAAAAAAAGGAGCAATTGTTCAAAACTTGGAAAAAAAAGGGGGGGAACTCACTAAACCAAAGCACTGTAGCTATAGTGCTTTAGCACATTCGCACTTTTATATATATATTAGTTAGGACAGCACATGCAAGACACGTGCTAGCCATGATGGAAAAAAGAGTAGTGATTAGGATCAATTATAGATTTTATTTGTATTACAAAATAAAGACATAAATCATTTGATTTTTAAAATACATAGAGATTTACATTAATCAAAAGAGACATTAATTTTAAGAATTTTGATAATTATGTCCTAAGAAGTTAATATCATTTGTATAAGAATTTTGATCAACCACAAAGTTGGGAGAGCTATTTAACATATAAATACCTATTTTACTATAATTGTTTTTTAATACTTATTTGCTATAGTCAATATACCCACTCACTACAAAATTCTAAGAATTATAACGATATCATCATCTTCTAACAATAAACAACTGAATTTTGCTAATAAAATAAAAAAAGATAACAAAAGACATGTGTTATCGAATTTTCTATTAGATAAATTATTAGTTTTAAAAATTTAAACCTAGAAAATCAATATTCTTTAGATAACAAATAAAACACTTTATATCATCATTTTAACTTTTAAAGAATTATTTCCATTTAAAACTCAAAATACTGGAAGAAATTTTTAGGATGTTAAAATTTAGTGAGAGTATTTTAGACGTTACACAATAAAATATTTTAAGAATCATAAGCCTTCATTAGGGTTTAATTGAGAAAAAAATAACATGACATATTTGCTCTTTTACAAAATATTAAAGGAAAAATTGTTTTAAGAAGGAGGAATTGTAAGCTACCCCAAACATAAAGGATGAAAAGTGTTTTTTTCCCTAAGTTTTTGTTTTTGTTTTTGTGTGTAAAACTATGTAGTTTTACTTAAAATGGTGCGCAAAGTAAAAAAAAAAAAAAAAAAAAAGTTAACCCAAGAAAATTGTATGTGAAATAGTGAATTTTGGTAAAAACGCAACATAATAGCACAGCATTTTCATAATACCTTTATAATTTTGTTATATTTTATTTTGACTTGTAAATAATTGACAGCTCAACAGTTTTGAAAATATTGTGACGACAACAAGATGTTTTAACATTCTTACAAAAAAATGCTATGTCCACGATATTTTCACAACAAATCATAAGTAGTAGGTTATTACAGGTTGTTATTGGTAAACAAAAAAATAATTTCATTGGTAAGTTTAAATTAGAACCAAAAACAAATTACCACCTATAATTTGTTATGAAAGTACTGTAAAAAATATTGTGGATGTACACCTCTTTTTTCACATTACCTTTATTTTTAGTTATGGTTGGTTCTAGTATAATATTTTATTATTTTATTTCGAATTATAAGGAATTAACATCTCAAAAATTGTAAAAATATTGTGCCAATTTATTGTGTTAATATTTTATTATAATGTGAAACAGTGTGAATTGGCAAACCAAAAATAATATAGCAAATCTATTGCACCTTTATGCATTCACAAAAAAAAAAAAAAAAGAAGTGGCTCACAAAACAGTGAAATTTGAACAACAGTTAAGATTGAACAACAAATCTAAGATAGGTTTTCTTGATCACTCTTTTTATATATAGATTACTAAATTTGACTAAACCAAAAAAAAAAAAAAAAAATCTATGAATTCAACAAAATATTACAAACGTTTCACAATAGCTTTATTTTCAACTGTGATGGATCCCAATCCAATATTTTATTATCTTATTTTGACCTATAACTTACACTTACATTTTTAGTTGTGCTAAATCTTGGTATGATATTTTATAATTTTATTTTGACCCATAAGGAATTAACACATGCGTCACAACATTTTCACAATATCTATATCTCTACATTGTACTTAATTATAATGTCAATTTATATTGTAAACACAAAAAAAAAAAAAAAAATGGCAAATTTGTGCACATTTACAAAATTTGTACAATATTTACCAATTTTTGTGCAAATGCGTTTAATATTAACCACTTTTGTATATTTACAATGTAAACTTGCATTGCAAGCACAAAATAAACATATAAAGATCTTAAAAAACAAAAACAAACACAAAAACAAAGCTCAAACTAACTGGCATACTTGAAGGAAAAAAAAAAGAAAAAGAAAAAGAAAAGAAAAAGTACACCTCACTAATTGAATAAACCAAAAAAACACTATTCATGAGCCTTTGGCTTTTTTTATATAGTTAATAGATATGCCAACTTACATAAATATTTAAAAGAAGAAAAAACACAAAACTGATTACAGGAAAAAAAAATTTAGGTGTTGTAGAAATTAATGTTAAAATGTTGCGGACTTATCATTTTTTTTATTTGATCTATAAGAAACTGAGATTTCAACAATTGTAAAAATATTGTGATAACAATAAGTGTTGTAACGTTTTTTCAAAACATTTGTTTTTAGTTATGGTTGGTCACAGTCTCATATTTTTTATCTTATTTCGACTTGTAAGAAATTGACATGTCAATAATTGTGAAATTTTTTGTGTCAGAATAACAATATATATACCAGCTTATATAAATATCTAAAAGAAAAAAAAAAAAAACACAAACCGATTACTAAAAAAAAGAAAAAAAAAAAAAAAAAATAGGCACTGTAGCTATAGTGCCAGTTGAATAAACCAAACGCACTGTAGCTACAGTGCATTAGCGCATTCACGCTTTTATATGTAAGATTCAAGATGCTCCAAATTGGGAGATATTCTACTTTTTCTTATGCTTATCGTTATTATTTGTTTGGTAGATACTTGTCAATGATTGGTTGAAAAAAATTAATGATATGTTTCATAAACCTTCACTAATGTTAAATGTTATCATTGAGAAAATGTTTTATATTTTATGTTTGACTGTTAGGAGTGCGTAGATGTATGTGTGTGTGGGGTGCTGACGGGGAGTGCGTGTGGTACTGATGAGGCATGCGCGTGTTGCTACATGGTGAGGTGCTGCAGGGTGTGCGTGGGCTGCTGATATAGGCTACATCTGCTATTGATGGGGCATGTGTGTGCAGCTGATAAGGTGTGCATGTGCTAGTGCAGCCTAAGTGTATAATGTGTTTGTGCTTTAGATAATGTTGTATTTGATTAGCTGGCATTGTATACTTGTATTTTAGTATAGATATACTTGTATTACTTGTATTGGTGATATGTTTACATCAGCCTTGTGTGGCATTAGAGTTAGTTGATATAGTTAGTTGGAAGGAATGGGCTGGCAAGGTGGTTACAATTGTGCAAGGTCACAATGCTTAAAATTTTTGAACCATTTGATCTTGAAGCATGCAAGACTCTTTTTTTGGTTATTATGTGGGAATTAGGTAATAGATGGTGGAAAAAAATTGTCCATGTATCGTGTTATAATGGCCTTGTAATTGAAGAATATAATTTAATACAATTTAGTTTATTTTTGGATCAAGCTTCTTTTTTTTCTAGCTTACTTCCATTTTGGATCCATTGATTTTAAAATATACTAAGCATCCTTGAAGACTCTTATTGTGTAATTCCTGTTTTCAAGAAAACATGTTAAGCATTAAGTTGTTGTAATATGACAGAATTAGTTTACCAATAGTATTTCCAAGAGATTTCATCATAAAGATTGGCTTTTTGGTGAAGAGCAGGAATAAGGTTGTATATAATTTATATAATTTGTGTTTTAAGTCATCCTCAATTTTTAGTACTTTGTTCCAAGCATAATCAAACACAAAGAACTGTAGGTCTTCCGAGCAAGAATGACTCTATTTAGACTAGATAAAAAATTGGAATGCATTAAGACCTAAAAAGCTAATAATAGAACTTCGTCACAATATGGTATTTGCAAAACAAATATGTTTACATTACATTTATTCATCAACACAAAAAAAAATAGCCACTACGTGAAGGTATAACTTGCTCAGCAATTCAATTATACAATGGCAACAATGGAAGGCAAAATTAATGATACCAAGGCTGAGACAAGTCCGTTCGAAATTTCAATTTTTTTTTTTCCATTACACAAGATGAATCTCCTGAATGAATTAGCCAATTTAAAGAGTCACTTGAATTTCTCAATATGATGAATCTCCCTCAAGATTACACAACATACAAATAAATTAGATTAACATCACTTCAAATTTCTAACATATATTTTCTCAAACATCTTCAGTGCATTCCACAACTTAAACCACAGTAGTAACATAGGCAGACTCTTTATATTCAATGATTTTCCTTTGTTTTTCTAAAAAATTTCCCAGGTAATTATAACGATCAAGCACCATAACTAATGTACCAGTAGTTCTGACATTGAGCTTCCATTCACATTTACCAAGCTTTTCAATTAGTGCCAACACAAAGGACCTTTTCGACTTTCCAAAATACAAGAAAGTATGAGCAATCACCCTGTAGCTCAATCTTTGTAAAGGGGATAGAAAAATTGGATGATTTTCAATATTGAGCAACCTGGACAAGAATAAAAAGAAGTTTAAGTGAGATATTTTACAATAAATATTAATGTGTGTGTGTGTGTGTGTGTAAAGTTTACTTGCTTACCAGCTGGGTTTTGTCTTTGAGATGTAGGTAAGAAACAACTTAAGTTCTGTTGGAATGTCATGTTGCTCGGTTTCAAAGGATCTTTGAACAATTGTCGCCAAGTGCTTATAATCTGAATAATCATCTAGATAAGTCTTTGAAATATCATTTATCATTCCTGTAATCTTGGCCCGACTATTCATGATCACAATATTTGTCTCACTTAACTTGCCATGACATCTCTTTTTCACATGATGGAGATAATGAATGCCCTTTAAAACATCCCTATCACATAGCCAAGAAAAGAGTGACAATATACAAATTGGTATTGATGAAGACAAAAAAATCAAATATATATTACCTAAGAATTTGAAGAAATTCTGGATTCAGATTTTTGCCTTGTTGATCAGAGAGATAATTCTCTTGCAACCATTTTTTGAAATTTTGTTCGTAGTGCTCCATTACATAGCAAACTTGGTTATAGTTTGGATTGAAACAAAAAATATTTTTCAACACAAACTCATTAGAGCATAGTTCTGTTTCAGTGAAAGAAATTAAGAAATAAGAAATGGATACTCTTAGGCAAAGAAATCAGGATCAGAAGAGAAAATCATAGATTTAGTATCAACATTTCCAAAATGCCAAAGCCAATAGACCCATACACACAACAATTACAAGAAAACCCATTTTCATTCAATCACAATAGGTTCGGCCATATTGCGAAGCTCCAATTTTGAAACTCTAGCAAAGCCATTAAGCTTTACACTCAACAAGAAAACCCATTTCCATTAATGAAGCTAATAAAAAAAAAAAAAAAATCCAATTTCCATACACATAGCATCATAGTTTTAGCATAAAAATACAAAAAAAAAAAAAAAAAAAAAAAAAAAAAAAAAAAAGAAGAAGGCAAAATACAGAGAGATAAACTAAAACTCTATGAAGCATTTCAACAAACATCTTCAATGCCCACCTAAACACCAGCTTTAAAAATGCCAATAATAATAGTTATTGCTAATTCTAGAAATCCAAACAAGAAAACTCATTCATCAAGCTAATCAAAACTGAAACAAAATGTTATTCATCAAACTAATAAAAAAAAAAAAATGAAACAAAATGAGTGTCAAAGGGGTTTCGGTCTTGTCTAAAAGGCAAATAAAAATTGAAAAAAAAAAGAAAAAAGAGAAAGAAAATAAAGAATAAGAGAGTTGGACTTGCGGCCTCCAATGGTTGTGACGCCAATGAGAGGCACCGCCAATGGCGATAGGTGTGAGTGGAAGCACAAGCTTGGCCACGGCTGGGCTTCAGAGAAGGAGAAAACAAATAAACTCAGATGAGAGAGAGAGAGAGAGAGAGAGAGAGAGAGAGAGAGAGAGAGAGAGAGAGTGAGACAAGGAGAATGCCATAGCGGCAAGCATCGCCGATGGTGGTATGGGATTTGGTGACTGCTTGCTATAGCTAGGGAGATTCAGCCATAGACCAAGGTTTGGTGGAAGAGAGAAATATTTTGAATTTTTTTGGATCTAATGAGAAGCTTAGGCAAGAAGCAGTGAGGAGAGAGCAAATTGAATTGGCAAAGAGCTGAGCGCACGGTTTGCCAGCGTGGATTGGTGAGGTGTCAAAAGCTTAAGCCATTAGATTAAATCTATGGTTGAGAATTTAGGTATTTCAACCCATGCAAAAAAATGATGCAAGTTTCAGTGTTTGAAACTTCTGATAGACACCTAAAGAGAAAGAGTGCTTTTTGCAGAAGCGGGCAAGGAATTCATTGACTTCCTCCTTCATATTCTGGCACTGCCGCTAGGCACTTTCATTCCGCTTTTTGAAAAGCAAGGAATGGTACCGGGCAGCTTCGGAAACATTTACGAGAGCATTGACAATTTAAGTAGTATTAATTGCCTTCAAGGAAACGTGGACAAAGAGACTCTCCTGAAAGCCAAAGTAGACATCTCTGATGATGGTGGCACTCCTGATAATGAAGGCGGGGAGAGCTTGTGTCCAGTGGCTCCCCAACTCAAAAAGCTAAACGTTGCATCATCAGCGACATCCAGGAAATTGTATAGGTGTCCTAGAGTAGACCAAGAATGTGTACTACATGTGTCTTCTTACTATAGAACAATCTGTCCTATGTGCCAGAATGTTATGAAACGCGAGCTATATCTCGTAGACCCACAAAAAGCACAAAGAGAGGGTACGTGAAAGAAGTGGTTACATTCATGGTGATGGATGATCTGGAGGTGAAACCCATGTCCACCACCTCTACTTTCACTCTGCTTAACAAGTTCAATGTCAAGGAAATGGGGGCTCTTGAGGAGAAAGTAATCGTTTTGGGCATGGATGAGGTATGTTAATTTTCTGTGAATGAATCCATTGCTTCTACTTTATTTATTTCTTCGTTTTAGTTACGGTGAGAAATGAATTATTGCAAAATAGGATGTTTTCGTTTTTGGACAGAAACAAAATAAGATTCGGAAACTGAGTTAGTTTTAGCCATATATTTGTGTCCTAATTTCTAAACCATATATATATTCCAATTTTCATAATATAAGAAAGAGTTCAATTATGATAAGTCCATGTGCCTCAATGTTTCATGATGTCTACCGTGAACTACTTAATTATAAGCCAAGTAAATGGGTCTTTTATATTTTTTAGGGGAAAAAAAAAATGTGAGACTGTATTCCCTCAATCTATTTCCCCTTGAAGGCCACTCGTACATCTGGTGGAAAGTATGATTTACTTTCCACAATTGAAGACTAAAATAATTGAAAAAAAAAAAAAAAAATGACTGTCCTACTTCTTTTCTGAAGAAGGAATGAAGGGTTTCATCTATTTGCTTTTGAAATGTGCCTATTTCAATGTGAAGATGTGATATTTTACTGATCTAAATATAATTAGTAATTATGTGTTCCTTAATTTGTGTGGTTTATTGCTAGGGTATGAAATTGATCAAGGCTTCTTTCTAGTCTAAGAGTGTTTTAACAGATGTCTTCCTCCCAATGTTGAATCAAGAAGTCAAATGTGAGAAGTGAGTGCAAGAGTTACGTGCCATTGCCAAAATGTTTTATTTATTTTTTATTTATTTATTTTTTCAAATAGATTTTAAATGCTAGTCAATGTGAATAGCAGTATGCTTGCTCCTCTCTCTCTCTCTCCCTCTCTCTCTATTGGAAGCTTAGTTAAGCAACATAATGTTTCATTAGAATGACTTGTAGCTGTTAACTCTATATCGCTGATATTGCTTGGTATCACTGAGTTATAAGAGGACCTTAAAAATGAGGTAGCATTGCAGTCTCTTGAGCCATATAGCATTATCATGTATGTTAGCTTTGATACCATCATGTGATTTGTGTCACAACTTGAGATAGTGCCGGTCACTCTGCTCAAAAAATCAGAATGACTAGTCAAAATTACAAATCATGTTCATTGTAATCACCTATATCGTCAAGATCTACTTAATAAACTTCTAAAGTAGGACTCATTACAAATGCACAATCCACACTCATCCAATCTGATAAAAATCCAAATAGAAACAGAAAGTAACAAAGTGCTTTTGGCTGAAGCAGACAAAGAATTCATCGACTTCCTGTTTCATATCACCACCGGTCGCTCAGAAGACAGAACTATCATTCTTGGTCTGAAAAAGCAAGGAACAGTGGGCAGCTTTGAGAACATGTACGGTAGTATTGAAAATTTAAGTGCTACTTACCTTCAACCAAACGTGACCAAAAAGAGTCACTTGAAGCTCAAAGTATACATCTTTGAAACTGGTGATGTCTCTTTCCTATTGCCAAACATTGAATCACAATCAAAATCCAGGAAATTTTATAGGTGTAATAGTAGTAATAGTAGCTACGGCTCCAACAACAATTGTAATCCATACATGTATACTGACAACAGAGCAATCTATCCTTTGTGCCACGGTTCTATGACCTGCAATGTAAGTTTGGATTCTAATTTCTCCCAAAGTTGGAATGAGAAGTCAACATTGAAATTTAATTTCTAGTTGCCAAATTTGTATTGGATTACCAAAACTTTGTTATTTTGTTGCAAAGAAGTTTTAAATGTCAGTTAAGGGCCTATTTGGGATCCACTTATTTTGTTGAAACTAAAAACTTTTTGCTAAAAGTGTTGTAAATAAAGATAAAAGTTAGCTGAAATAGTATAATGAAACCTATAAATAGCATCAAAAAATGTAGTGGAACCCATAAATAGTAGCAAAAATAAGTTGAATAGTTAAATAAGTTAACAAAATTAATCATGCCAAACAGACACTAAATCTGGTATTGCATGATATATAACTTTTCTTGAAACTTTAGGTTGTTTTTTCCTTGGAAAAATATTTGTTGGGCTTGAATCTGTTTTAGTCCTGAAATTTAAAAAGTTCTCGTTTGTTAAAAAATTTCTATCAAGTCCGTTCCTCAATTTCCTTCACACAGTATTGCTTGCTGACCTGTTAATGGAGTATTGATGTGATTTCTTTTACCGGGTCTTTAAAAATTTGGTAGAGAGATTGATCTCTTAATCTCAAAATTCTCTCTCCATCAATCTTTCATTATCTTTTTTGTTTTGTTTTTTCTTTTGTTAGAAATGGAAAATTACAGTACCTTTCAAAGATTCATGTTGGTTATTTTTTCAATTTTTTATTGTATTTTATATCTTTGATGATTTGTATATGTATAAACCAAGCTATAGGAATAGGTGCTAGTAAATTTAATAAATATGTTGAAAGCTAGGTGAAAATTTTCGTTGTGGGGGTCAAGTAGCTCAGGGAACCTGGGGGTACACAATGACTACTATTTGGCTACATCTTGTCGATTCTAGGTGTCACTTTAGTTCATTTCATTTGTATTTGATTTCAATGTTACTCTTATTGTTAAAATTTAAATGGAATTTGCTTACATGGCATAGAAATTAGTTCACACATTAATTTACCTAATTTGTAAAATTTTACTTGATGGCATGGTGTCATTTTCCCTTAGTTTGTGCCAAATCAACCCTCAAGGACTAACCCAACCCTGAAGCACTAGCTAATTTTGAATGGAAGAAAATTAAGGAGAAGGAGATGACAAATGATAAAGTGTTCGCACAATTTGGAGTTGAGGGACCTCAAGGGGAAAATTACACTTTACAATCCTAAACTATTCCTTTATTACATTTTGCATTTTAAACTTTTTGAATGCAAATTTTGCGCCCAAACTATAACTTTTATTACACTTTGCACCCCGATGTTAAGTTTACTGTTAAATTGGATGGAAATTCAAAGTTTAGGGAGTAAAGTGTAATAAAAAATATAGTTTATGGTGGTAAAGTGTATTTTCTTCTTTGTTTTTGAGGGATTGAGAAGGGGGTAATTGGGTTTTTTCACATAATATCATACTTTTTCATTTAAGTTAACGGTGAACTTAACATCGGGGTGCAAAGTGTTACACAGGTCATAGTTTAGGATGCAACATGTGCATTCGAAACGTTTAAGGTACAAAGTGTAATTTGGAGTATAATTTAATATGGTAAATTGTAATTCTCCCAAATCTCAAGTCACGTAATTGGGTTTATGCAATGGCTTTGGAATGGACTAGAAGTTTTGATGGTTTAAGGGTCTATGATTCTCATAGGTGAATGGGCCTTATGGATATGGTGGCTGCTTTGGATTGCTTCAATGTGTTGGTTTTGTAGGTTTCAGAGATTGGGTAAGCTTGATTGTTTATGGAGATGAATGTCTGGGAAGACAGTAATTACTACGGGTGTCCATGTCTTGTTATCTTTCATATTTACGTGGATGTGAGACAGATAGTATTTATTTGATTTTATATGTCACATGTTTTATATTTAAATAAAAATGTAAAGAAATTGAACCCGTAGGATGCAAGTTAGTGGTTGTGCTAATGATCTTGCCATTGCCCATTGGGATCCCATTGGGATTTTTGGGCCTTGAGTTCGGATATGGTGGAGGTATTAAGATCTTTGCCAAATCTAGTGGAGGTTTTGAGATTTTTGTCAAAGGGCAATCATTGACAATGATGGTGTGATCAAGCGATACTAACAAAGCCCAAACCCAAAAAAGATAAAGTAGCGATATGATGGATTTTATTGGAGAGAGAGAGAGAGAGAGAGAGAGAGAGAGAGAGAGAGAGAGAGAGAGAGAGAGAGAGAGAGAGAGAATTAAGTTTGAACTGAGACAAAATCAAAGAGTAATGTTACGTTTACAACATTTTCATAACAAAATTTAGATGGCAAGCTATTACTATTCTAATCTGAGCTCATTACAAATTATCTTTTTACCCACCAGTAATAGCTAGTAACTGTATCCATTGCCACAAAGTTTGATGAATTTTCTTGGTTTGAATATAAATATTTTCCTCATACATTAGTTTTTTTTTTTAATTTTTATTTTATGAATTTTGCTAATGTGTGTCCTATGGGCACACAATAATTAATCATTTTTGGAAATATTTTCTCAGGAATTGAAAATGTATTAATAACTTTTTCAATTTTCAAGAAAATATTTCCAAAAATGAATGATTTAATGTGTCCCCTAAGGGCACACATTAATCAGACCCCTTTTTTTATATACACACTATTGCTTTATTTGCCTCTTGACTACAGGAAAGTTTTTTTTTTTTTTTTTATATATATTTTTCACTAAAATTGACTGAAAGAGTGAGGTTTACAAAAGGGTATGTGTTGATTACTTTATCTTAGATTTTGTTAATATGTATCTAAAGGGCACATAATAATTAATCATTTTTTAAAAATATTTTCTTAAAAATTAAAAAAATATTAACAATTTTTTCAATTATTGAGAAAATGTTAACTTTAAAAAACAAATGGCTAAATGTGTACTTTTAGGGTATATATTAACCAGAACTTTTATCTTAAAAAAAAAAAAAAAAGTGGAAAAAAAGAAAGAAAAAGAAAGGTTTCGGAATTTGCGAAACCCTTCTTGTACCTGGAAGAAAAAGAAAAGCAAAGAGATTTATTCACAAATTCACAATCAGTACTTTTCCTAGTCCTCAACCTGTGACTGACAATGAACCGTGGTTCACCAATAGTCAGATTTTTTCATTATTCCTCTCTCTTTTTGTTTTCTTTTTCTTTTTTCAAGGATCTCAGCCCGTATCATAGCTAATCATAACCCGGGATTTCTTAATATGGTCCGCAAAGCAACATGAACATAAGCTGTCCAGTCAGTGTATTCGAAAAAAACCAAGGTTAGACAGAGTCCATGGAAGAAACCAAAGTGAGTTTGAAACTTCTAATAGACAAAGAAAACCAAAGAGTACTTTATGCAGAAGCGGGCAAGGATTTCATCGACTTCCTCTTTCACATTCTGGTCCTTCCGGTCGGTTCTTACACGCCACTTCTCAAAAAGCCAGAAATGGTGGGCAGCTTCCATAACATTTATGAGAGCATTGAAAATTTGAGTAGTTCTTACCTTAAACCATACGCGAAAAAAGAGACTATCCTAAACCCCGAAGTACACATCTATGATCGTACTGCTGGTAGTGTCCCTTGCCTATTACCAAACATTGAATCATCCAAATCCACTAAATTCTACCGGTGTTCTAATGATTACAACCGAAACTGTGGTAAATATGTGGCCTATGATGTCAGCTCAATCTGTCCTTCGTGCCAGCATGCTATGAGCAGAGCGTTAAGTTTCGTAGACCTACCAAGCAAAACAAATATGGAGTCCTCCAGTGAGGGAGGCTACGTGAAAGGCCTGGTTTCATACATGGTGATGGATGATCTGGAGGTTAAACCCATGTCAATTATCTCTGGTACTATCACTCTACTTAACACTTTCAATGTCAAGGAAATAGGTGCTCTTGAGGAGAAGGTTGTCAATTTGGGCATGGATGAGGTATGCAATTAATTCTATTTTCTTTGTTTCTTCTTTTATTACTTTCCGTTCTAAATCATGATATTAAGATACAAACGAAATTTTGAATTAATATTTCGTGCTGTCTACTGTGGAATAATGTTTGGATAAGGATGAAAACTTAAAATTATTTCACTATTTAACTTATTTTTGCTATTATTCATGAACTTTACTGCACTTTTTGGTACTATTTACAGATTCCACTATATTATTTCAACTAACTTTTACCTTTATCTACAGTATTTTCAGTAATAATTTTTTAGTTTCAGCAAAATAAACAGTATCCAAACACACCCGAACTACTTAATTATTAAAGGGTCTTCAATTCTAGCTGGTACATGCGTGTTTTGTGTGTCAATTCTCATTTGATCTTAACTTATTATAGTTTAATTTATATTGAAACATTAAATATTTCATCGCCTCTGTTTTCCCCTTAACACCCATTCATTTAAAAAAAAAAGATTTTTTTTTTATGTTGAATTTTCAATTTGAAATATGTCTAATTCAAAGTGGAGATTTAATATTTCAAAGATCTAAATATAATTAATAATTATTTTACTCGTTAATTTATTTGGTTTATTGCTAGGGTGTGAAATTGCTCAATGCTTCTCTGCTGTCGAAGACTGTTCTGACTGATGTTTTTCTCCCGAGAATGGAAGTTGAAATAGGAAGTCAAATGGCAACCTAAGTGCATGACAAGAGTTTTGTGGCATTGCAAAAACAATGTTATTTTTATTATAATTATTGTTGCAAATATGTTTTAAATGTTAGTTACTATTAGTCATATTATGTGTGGCATATTGTAGGGTAATATGCTCTCTCTCTCTCTCTCTCTCTCTCTCTCTCTCTCTCTCTCTCTCTCAGAGTTAAGCAACATTATGTTTCATCAAAATGAGATGCAATGCAAGCTTATGTAAGTTTCTGTTAGTTATTTTGATATCATTTTATGATGACCTCAACAATGAGGTGCTGGAAGATGACTATGGATAGGAGGAGGGGCTGAGCTAGAAATTTAATTTTAAGCTGAGCTAAGTTAAATCATAGACTTGGAAAATGGATACAAGGCACAACTTGTTTACCTAATGTTGAACAAACATCACAAATTTTCCTGGAACAGCAAGACTGTTAAAAATTGACATGCAAAAAGTTTAGGAAGCAGAAAAATACTAGCAAAAACCATCTGAGCTAATGATGAAATCATGTGAAACTTGGTGACATGAAGGGAAACGTTGTCATGAGAATTAAAACTCACCACCTTATGGCCAATCTCTATGCTGTATTTCGAGCAAATTCCTTTGTTTAGGCATTTAGTTAGTCATCAATTTTGCATTTAAGGAATGTTTATTTTGTTATAACTTCCAATTTAGGATGTCTCCTAGGAAACCATAGGATTTGATTTTTTAATTTTCCCAAAATTTTCTTTTTTGGTAAATTTTTATATATTTTTAGCCTAAGTTCATACTAAACACAAATTAGGGTCTTTTAGGCGCTCCTAGCGCCATAGGAATGCGTTAGGGTTAGTTTTATTTATTTATTTAAACACATTATATCCTCTTGGGAAATACAATTTTTGATCAATAATAATTTTAGAGTGTTCTTGCATTTATTTTTTTGGTGAATTTTAGAATTCTCCTTTTGAATTCAAGCAATCTCGTGTAGATTCAAGGCTCATCATCTTGAAGCATATGCATTTTGTTTCTCTTTCCTAACTTCTCCTCCACAGGCCGCAAAGGTTGGTTGAACTGTAGCCATTAGTTTGCTTATTGCTTATTCGAAAATTGGTGCTAAAACATTTTGGTAGCTTTTCAGAGGCCATGTTCTAACTTTAGAACATTTATAAGATTTGGAAGTACCAAAAAAAAAAAAAAAAATGCACTTTACTTCAACAAGAAAACCACTTTATTTATTTTACATAACCATTTTTACAACACATTTTACATCTCATTTTTTATTTGCATTTTAACATATTAAAATAATATTATTTTATACACACAAGCAATAAAAGAAAAAAAAAATTCAACCAAACCAGAGAGAGAGAGAGAGAGAGAGAGAGAGAGAGAGAGAGAGAGAGAGAGGAATAAAAATATGTAAAAAAGTTTGCAATACATTACCAAACATTTTTATTTTTGTACATTTTGGAGATAGGTATTGTCTATTGAGTTCTTATTCTATTACAAACAAAATCACAACTTTTGTTCCAAAACTCTCATATGTGCTAGACTGTAATTAATTGTGTTTAATAAATCTTTTATTTTTTCTTCACCAATCACAATCAATCATGCGAGGGAGTAGTAAAAATTGTGACTAATAAGTAGAAGAAATAAAAAGGTTTCACCAAAAAAAAATTATAAAAAGCCATGTGCATATTGAGTAATTAAAACAAAAATTGTGACTTTTTATGTGCTATTAGAATTTTTGTTCACAATCCAAAGGCAAGAGTCATAAAAGCATGAATGTTGTGTGATAAGGATAATTTGGTAGCTAAATCATGACGAGGAAAAAAGGCGGCGAACCCAACAGTTCCGTCGGCAGTGCTTGCCACAAGTGACTGGATCATGATGTCTACAGCTTCGTAACGACTGACGACCCTAAGAAAGGGACGACGCTATAAGCTAACGACCATAATAGGATCGACGCTATAAGATGACGACTTTGATTAAGTGACGACAGTCTAACAGGAACAAAGTTGAAGAAGATAAATGAACCTCCATCCATTGCCTTACTTGATCTCCATGCATATGTGTATAAGGAGACATCTTGCGTCACATGCCTAACCCTAATCAAGGAGATTTCTATAAGGAAAAGAACTTTAAGAGATATAAAAAATCCAAGAGGTTCTCTTGTAGAAGGAAAAGACTTCATGGTCAAGGAACGAATGTCAACCCTACACTACTATAAATACCCAAAACTCTATCAAATCAAGGTACGCATGATTCCCCCCAGCTTTGGAACTCTAGAGTTATGAATAAGAAATTTCTATAACTTGACTATTAGAGGGTATTTGGCTGGTACCACACCAGTACTCCTCTTAAGGTCTTCAGCTTTTGTGTTATGCAGGTTCCACATTGGGAGCACGTGAGGACTGTGTGGCTTACTGATGATTTTCGGCATCATCAGTTGGTGCCATCTGTGGAAAACTTTAGCGACTTGTAAAGTCGTGCTATCGCTTCCCAGACAAAGAGTTGTATGGTACTCACCCGTTTGATGGTGACCATCAACAACATTCAAGGAGACGAACCACGCACGACGGCGCTTGAGAAACAAGTCTGAACTTTGGCCGCTGCTGTGGAACGCCTCACCAAGCAGAACCAAGATTTGGAAGAACAATTGCGCCAAAGGAACGCAACTGCTAACACCCAAGAGGAAGATCAAGAAGGAACTAGCGAGGAGAGAAGGAACCAGGAAGGGCCGGAAGGTAGCAATGCCCTAAGCAGGCCAGAATGATAGGACACGAGTAGGCCATCTGTCACCGACGCCATCCCCCCTCACATAGTCGTTGAGATGCAGATGATGAAGGAGCAAATGGACTACATGATGAACGCCCTCAGAGGGGGGTTGTCTAGCGATCTTAATGACCTGGTCTAGCGAATTGACTCGCCATTCATAGCGTCCATTAGTTCTTTTCCCCTTCCACAAAATTTTTGCATACTGCAGGTAGAAAGCTACGATAGGTCCAAGGATTCCTTAGATCACTTGGAGTCTTTCAAGACCCTGATGCACCTTCAAGGGGTGCTGGGCGCGATCATGTGTAGAGCCTTCCCCACCATGCTAAAGGGACCCGCAAGGATCTAGTTTAGTAGGCTGACGCATAACTCCATTGGTACCTTTAAAGAGTTAAGCACCCAATTCGCCTCACAGTTTATCGGAGGACATAGATATAAGAAATCCACTATATGCCTGATGAACATTAAGCAATGGGAAGACAAGATGCTGAGGTCTTACATAACTCATTTTAACAAGGAGGTCCTCTCGATCGTTGAAGCAGACGACAAGATACTCGTAGTGGTGTTCACCAATGGGCTGCGGAAAGGTAAGTTCTTATTTTCCCTACATAAGAACGACTCGAAAACAATGCCAGATGTGCTTTATAGGGCGACCAAGTACATGAATGCGGAAGATGTACTACTGGCCCGAGAAGAAAAGCCCAAAAAAAGGGAAAGACAGGAAGACGCACGATCGAATAGGGGATGAAAGATGGCTAGGACTGGAGAACGACAGGAGGATCGACGCTCCAAACCACCCACGAGGAGGTTCATGAGCTTCACCCCCCTGACTGCCCCAATCGACCAAGTACTGATACAAATCAAGGATGAAAAGGCCTTGACTTTTCCCGACAAGCTAAAGGGAGATCCCAACAAGAGGTCAAGGGACAAATATTGTCGTTTTCATCGTGATCATGGCCATGACACAGTAGACTGTTATGACTTAAAACAACAAATATAAGCTCTTATTAGACAAGAAAGGTTACAGAGGTTCGTTAGTAAGGAATGAAGGGATCGGCCCCAGAAACAGGCTCCCTGACGGGAGAACGAGCGCCTCAAGCCACCCATAGGAGATATAAGAATGATCGTAGGAGACATCGCGACTGCGGGGTCATCCAAAAAGGCCCGCATGATGTACCTCTGGATGGTTCAGAACATCCAGCTGATGTGTTCGGTACCCAAGATGGCACAGATCAACAACCCCCTCATTGGATTCTAGGAAGAAGACGCACGACATCTTCATCACCCATATGATGACGCACTTGTCGTCACTATACAAGCTAGAGACTATAACATGCACCGAGTTCTAGTTGATAGTGGTAGCTCGGCTAACATCCTCTACTACCCCGCATTCCAACAGATGGGGATTGGAAGGGAGCGATTAGTTCCAACTAACGCTCCGCTCATTGGCTTTGGAGGAACGAAGGTATTCCCCCTTGGTTTCATCACTTTGGTTGTAACTGTAGGCGATTATCCTTAGCAGATCACTAAGAATGTAACATTCCTCGTGGTCGATTGCTCGTCATCTTACAACGCCATCATAGGACAACCTACCCTTAATTCGTGGAAGGCTATAACCTCAACCTACCATTTGATGATAAAATTCCCTACTGATTATGGAGTAGGAGAGTTGCGAGGAGATCAGGTGGCCACACCTGAATGTTACGTAGCTATGATGGAAATGGATGACCACCTCTAGGCCAAGAACATAGAAGAACATCAGACAGCGACGGAGACCGTTGAAAGACTCGAAGATATACCTCTTGATGATTCTCGACCAGAGCGAACAACCAAGATCAACACCTTTGCAGACCCGACAGTTTGCCAAGCACTCGCAACTTTCCTCAAAGAAAATTGAGACGTATTCGCTTTGAGCCATGAAGACATGCTAGGAATCGACTCGTCAGTCATGGTGCACATGTTGAATGTGTCACCTTCCTTTCCACCTGTTCGCCAAAAGAAACGAGTGTTCGCCTAAGAGAGAGATCGGGCTATGGCAGAAGAAGTCCGAAAGCGACAAGAGGCAGGGTTCATTAGGGAAGTTTACTACCCTGATTGGTTAGCGAATGTCGTGATGGTCAAAAAGAGTAATGGAAAATGGAGGATGTGTGTCGACTTTACGAACCTAAACAAAGCGTGCCCTATAGATAGCTACCCCCTCCCGCGAGTCGACCTTCTAGTGGACTCTACAACTTAATACCAGCTGCTGAGCTTCATGGACGCGTTTTCAAGATACAACCAACTCCAAATGAATGAAGTTGATCAGGAGAAGACTTCGTTCATAACAAGCCAAGGCCTTTTTTGTTACAAGGTCATGCCATTCAGCTTAAAGAACGTAGGCGCAACGTATCAAAGGCTCATGAACAAGATGTACACACGGCAGATTGGGAGAAATGTCTAGGTATATGTCGACGACATGTTGGTGAAAAGCCGAAGGGAAGTCGATCACTTGGAGGATCTTAGGGAAACCTTTGACACTCTTCATTCCTACAACATAAAGCTTAATCTAGGCAAGTGCCCCTTCGGAATGATGACGGAAAAATTCTTAAGATACATGGTATCCCAGAGAGGTGTTGAGGCTAACCCAAACAAGATCCAGGCTATAATATAAATGGCACCTCCTAAGAACACAAAAGAAGTACAAAGCCTTAATAGCAAGATTGCCGCGCTTAATAGATTTGTATCCAGAGCAACAGATAAATGTCTAATGTTCTTCCGTACACTGAAAAAGTCTTTTGAGCGGACGACCGAATGTCAGCAGGCATTCGAGGATCTGAAGGCCTACCTCTCTTCATCCTCGCAACTAGGAGAAGAATTGTTTCTCTACTTAGCTGTCTCTCCAGCCGCCGTCAGTGTGGCCTTAGTTAGAGAAGACGACAAGGTGCAAAGGCCCATATACTATGCCAGCCAGACACTTCATGGTACAGAAGAAAGGTACCCTCTAATGGAAAAACTCGCCTTCACTTTAGTCACAGTAGCCCGTAAACTTAAGCCATACTTCCAGGCCCTTACGATGGTCGTCCTAACTGACAAGCCTTTACGGCGAGCGATGAGCAGTCCTGAGGCTATTGGACATATAGTGTTATAGGAACTAAAGTTGAGCGAATTCGACATACAATATCGCCTGTGCACCACCATCAAGGGACAAGTGGTCGCCAACTTCATTGCGGAGTTCACTAATAGGGAAGACTAGGAGGCAAGATATCCCCAATGTAGTGTGTTCACGAACGGATCGTCCAACAGGATGCTGGTGAGGCTGGAGTCGTACTTAAATCTCCAGAAGGTGACGAGATTGAATGCATGGTTCATCTCGATTTCCCTACAATTAATAACAAAGCGAGTATGAAGCCTTAATAGTAGGGTTAGATCTCGCCAAAGCAGTAGGGGCTACGAACGTGGTTATCCATTGCGACTCCGAAGTCGTCACAAGTCAGGTAAACGGTGATTATGAATGTAAAGGCGAAAAGATGAAGAAGTACATGGAGCAAGCAAAGAGAAGGGTAAATGAGCTGTAGGCTAAGATAGTCCAAATTCCAAGATGAGAGAACGAGCAAGCCGATTGTCTTGCCAAGACCGCATCAGCGAAATACATGATCACCCCCGACAAGGTACTCTCCTTTATTCACCTCTCACCGCTGATAGATGTCGTCGATGTGAAAGAGATAGGTTTCGAAGACAATTAGACCACCCATTTAATCTCTTATTTAAAAGACGGTGCGTTGCCTGATGAGAAGGAAGCAGCAAGAAAGCCGAAGGTCTAGTCGGCGCAATTCGTCTTGATAAAGGACGTCCTATATAAGAGGGTTTTCTCCCGACCGTACTTGAGATGTTTAGGCCCCGAAGAGGCAGATTATGTCATGAGAGAAGTACACGAGGGGATCTGCGGCAACCACTCAAGGTCACGGTCATTGGTACATAAGTTGATTCAGGCAGGATACTACTGGCCGACCATGCAGAAGGACGCCCAGATATATGTCAAAGCCTGTGACAAGTATCAAAGGTTCAGTAACATTATCAAACAACTGACGAAAGAGTTGACCCCAATAACCGATCTGTGGCCATTCGCCCAATGGGGATTGGACATCATGGGCCCATTCCCGATAGCAATGAGACAGCTGAAGTTTCTAATAGTTGGCATAGGCTACTTCACTAAATGGATAGAAGCTGAAGCCCTGGCCGCAATCACTAAGAAGTTTGTGGGTACGAAATCCCAAGAGTCTTGGTCTCAAACAAGGGTAAGCAATTTGACAATGACTCATTCTGCGACTTTTGCTCACAATTAGAAATCAAGAACTACTACTCCTCCCCTGCCTATCCTCAAGCCAATGGACAAATTGAGGTCACAAACCGATCCTTTCTTCGGATCATCAAGACTAGGCTCGAGGGGGCAAACGACATATGGCCAAAGGAGTTACCCAGCGTACTATAGGCATATAGGACGACAGTCAAAACTCGTACAGGAGAAACTCCGTTTCGACTAGCATACAGAAGCGAGGCGGTCATTCCAGCTGAGGTACGACTCACGAGCTACAGAGTGGACAATCACAATGAAGGAAGGAATGACGAAGCCATACGTCTAAAGCTTGATCTAGTTGATAAGGTCAGGACGACAACCAAATAGAGACTCGTATAATACCAGGACCTTATGGCCAAACACTACAACTCCCTAGTCAAACACCGGGACTTCAAAGTTAGAGATCTTGTCTGAAGGAAGGTGATGGGCATTGCCAGAGACCCCGCACAAGGAAAGCTCGGCCTAAACTGGGAAGGACCTTACAAAATAACATCATGGCTAAGGAAGGGCATCTACCACTTAGAGACACTTGACAAGTAGAAGCTGTGCCACCCATGGAATGCCGAGCATCTCAAGAAATACTACCAGTAGAAGACAACAAGAAGAACGCTACTCCTCATTCCCAGTTTATTTTTTTCATTAATTTACCTTTGCCTAAAGTACTTTTCAAGCCTGAGGGGCTGAGGTTTATTTATTTTGAAACGATTTTCTATTTATGTATGCATTCATCATAATAAAAAGAGTTTATTCAAAAACGACAGGCTTATTTGTAAAGTGGACGAACTTATTATTAAGTCCAAGTAGACGACCTTATCACCAAGTAGACGAGTCTACTGTTAAGTCCACAAAGTGGACGAAATTATCACAAGTCCACAAAGTGGACGAGTCTACTGCTAAATCCACAAAGTGGATGAAGTTACCACTAAGTCCACAAAGTGGACGAAGTTACCACTAAGTCCATAAAGTGGACAAGTCTACTGCTAAGTCCACAAATCGGACGAAGTTATCACTAAGTCCACAAAGTGGATGAGTCTACTGCTAAGTCCACAAAGTGGACGAAGTTATCACCAAGTCTATAAAGTGGACGAGTCTACTGCTAAGTCCACAAAGTGGATGAACTTATCACTTAGTCTACAAAATGGACGAATCTATCATAAAAGTCTACAAAGTAGACAAGTTTATAAGTCCAAAAACTAGACAAAGTGAACGGGCTTGTCAAGTCCATAAAAGTGGACGAGTTCGTTACGAAACCTACAAAATAAATAAATCCACGAATAGTCAGCTAAAAGAAAGTTAACGCCATTATCTGTAAGCTGACGGATCCATGACGAGTACTCAAAATGACGGGTTGAAATCCGTAATGAAGACGAGCCTAAAGACAGCCAAGGTAGATAGCTTCGCCCTATTTCACTAAGTACCCTGGCATATAAGTGTAAAAGATAGACACACATGCCAAGTAAAAAGCAACACATACATAAAGCGATGGGTATAAAATACTACAAATAGAGTAATGTTTTTACAAGTAAAGCCTAAAAGGGAATGGGCATCAAACATTGCTTAGAATTTGATTTATGAAAAGAAAGAAGAAAGTTCTAGAGGTTAGGGTGTCTTAAGGGTTCTTGATGTTCTTGGAAGGAAGGTCCTCGACACCTTGAGAATGAAGGCCTTTTGCAGCAGAAGGGTTGGCTGACGGGGTCGAGGGATCGACGGGTTGGTCCACGGAGGGGTTGGGCAAGGACGACGCAATCAACCTTTGGGTTCGCCTCGAGCTTGGTAGCATCATCACTTTCCTCTAGGATGGTGTCGCCCACAGGAGACGACAGTAGAGGCTCGTCCATATTGACTTTGGATAAGTCCAAGTCAGGGTAAACGAACTTGACTTGCTTTAGGCGGTCCTCAAATCTGTCACCATAGTAGATGACACAAGCGTCTATGAAAGGCTGCGAGTCCTTAACTTCAGTCACAGCGTTGCTCCTGGTCGTGTCCACCTAACTTAAAAGAGCTTTTAACTCCTTTTCCACTGTCGCTTTGGCCTCTTGTTCTTGCTTTCTCTAAAGACCTTCCTCCGCCAACTATTCCTTTAGCATTTTCACCTCCTTACCAAGAAGACGAGAAGACTCCTTGAATTGCTCTTTCCTGTCGACCAGGTTCTTGATGTAAGTATGCAGACGGGTAATACTCCCTCTACCCGACGCACCTATCTTGCAAAGCCTTCATACAAATCATAGCCTACACGGCAAAAAACTGACCCAGTCTAATAAATCTCGTCTAGTATTGAAGTAAGGAAAGAAATATATCTGGGAAAGATCAAAAAGGCTTGACGCTTCGAGCTCCTCCGTCGCCTGCTCAGGGCATGGATCCATTTCTTCACCTTTTAGGATGGATTCTATCACCTTCACAGTGTAATCATTGTAGGTAAGGAGGCAACAGTCAGGTTCCTAGCTGACGGGGCCTGATGTCGTCATCAGTCCTTTGCCTATCCCATGGCCAGATTTAGGGGCAACAGCTTCTTGGAGGGTTTATCCCTAGGAATTATGTCTGCTTTCTTACCAGGACAACCATCCTTCTCATCAGTTTTCCTTTTGATAGCTGCTTTCTCCACAGCTTTGGGGGCTGACGAGGGCGTCCCCTCCCCTTGTAATTTTTTCTCCTTTTCTTTTCTCTTGGCCGCAGTAGCCCCGTACTCTTTGTCTAATTGCTTCCATTTCTACAAAAGGCGGGAGATGATGATTAGAAAAAAATGATGAAAGCAGAAGAGACAGGAGAAATTAAGGGAAACGTACGTCGACGAGAGTAGGCATATAACCTATGAGCTTCCTCCATTGGTTCCGGACCTCCGTAGTATAGATGTAAGGCATCAAGTGTAATTAGGTCTCGACAATTCTATTCGTCCAACGAGATGGATGTTACCCGACGAATAAAGTCCTCTTGCTCCGCTGTAATATGTGGACGAATGCTAGCTGAAGAGAAAAACAGACGGCGTTAGAGGTCTGAAATAAAGGAACTAAGTAAAGAAACAGACGAAATCAACCTGAGTCCCTGACATAAGCCCAAGTGTTGTCAAAACCATGGGGCATCAACTCCCACTCCTTCTAATGGCACACCCAGTTGGTCCCCTCAACAAAAAAGTACCTGCCCTTCCAATTCCTATTCGAATCGGGCATATCTGACACCAACTTTAGCTCCTTTTTCCTTACTACAAAATGGTATATCTCTTGGGACGAGGAGATATACTGGGGACAGTAGCACCAAAAGAACTCGTCAAGGGTTAATTGATGGTTCCCGCCACTTAGACGACCCCACAAGATCTTAGCCTCGATAAATATCCATCAGGCATTGAGGGCAATTTGGCTGACGCATAAACCCAAAAAATTAGCCAGCTGACGATGAAATGCCATTAGCTGCAGTCTCAATCTCGCTGCAAACATGGCGTCGTACATGCCAACATCCGCGGTTTGCCCTGAATAACATTTCTCCCCTCCTTAGGGAGACAGATTGGGATATCGTTTGGAATTTGATAACAGGCACGAAGATTATTGAAGACATTGACCAACATCGTCGACAAGAATTCATTGATTTCTTGGGTAGAATGAAAAGATGGTCATCCCCGGGGACTCCCGACGTACTCTCTAAGATCTCTTCACTACCGTCGTCTTTACCCCCGTCACTCGTTTTCTCCCCTTCCTCTTCGCCATTCTTTTCATCTCCATCACTTACTCCTTCTTCCTCCTTTTCATCATCCTCGTCTTTGCCCTCACTCACCTCACCTTGTCTACAACTCTCCACTTCCTCGTCAGAAGAATAGGCTGACGTTTCCCTCTCTGACAACTAGGAGAAGCCCTCCTTGAGCTCACGACCTAATTGAAAGACCTTGTCGTAACCCATTCCTTCGCGGATTGACAATTGCTCACTCGATGCCTCTCTAGACATCTGACTACCTACAAGCGACAGATTCATTCTAAGAACCTAAGTCGACGACCTCACTATAGAATCTACTAGCTAGAATAATAATAATAATAATAATAATAATAATAATAATAATAATAATAATAATAATAATAATAATAATAATAATAATAATAATAATAATAATAATAATAATAAAATGAAGAATAAAAGAAAAGAGAACTTACAAGTGATTCCTTGACAAAAGACGCTCCTAGAATGGTGACGGTGTGGAAGGCGACGAGATCGTATGGCTGACAAAGGAAAGGAGTTTAGGAGGTGACAAGCTCTCTCTCAAAATCAGCAAAGGATGAAAAGTTGGAAATGAGAGGGGAGGCGAAGTATATATAGACAAAAAGGGCACGGAAGACGAAGTGGCACGCTCTACCAGAAACGGAGCCAATCAGTTCGCGCCACATGTCCAAGCATTTAATGAAGGCGGCTCGAGGTATCATACATGAATGACCTTCCTAACGATATGTACTCCATAACCCGTCAGCCAAAGTTGACGAGGCTATGGTGTAGGGGGCAGCTGATAAGGATAATTTGGTAGCTAAACCATGATGAGGAAAAAAGGCGATGAACCCAATGGTCCCGTCGGTAGCGCTTGCCATAGGTGACTACATCATGATGTCTACAGCTACGTAACGATTGACGACCCTACGAAAGGGATGACGCTATAAGTTGAAGACCATAATAGGATCGATGCTATAGGATGACGACTTTAATTAAGTGATGACTTGGCAGGCTGATGGGAACAAAGTTGAAGATAAATGAACCTCTATCCATAGCCTTACTTAATCTCCACGCCTACGTGTATAAGGAGACATCTTGCGTCACACGCCTAACCCTAATCAGGGAAACTCCTATAAGGAAAAGAACTCTAAGAAATATACAAAATCCAAGTGGCTCTCTCCTAGAAGGAAAAGACTTCATGGTCAAGGCACAGATGTCAACCCTACAGTATAATAAATACCCCAAAATTCTCACAAATCAAGGTACGCATATTTCCCCCCAGCTTTAGCACTTTAGAGTTGTGAATAAGAAATTTCTCTAACTTGACCGTCGGAGGGTATTTGACCAGTACCACACTAGTACTCCTCTTAAGGTCTTCAGCTTTTGTGTTATGCAGGTTCCACATTGGGAGCACGTGAGGACCGTGTAACTTACTGACGATTTTCGGTATCATCATTACAGTTGTCCATAGACTCTCGAAAAATTCTAGTGCAACACAATTCCACCAACCACAACTCGTCACATGAGTGAGTTGTGCATAAAATTGTGCACAAGGGAGTGGCCCCGCTGAACTCTATACTCTCTTTACTAAATTCTTCTTGTAATAAAGAAAGAAAAGCAAATTAGTCACAATATGTACTTTTTCAATTCCTCAATATGTGTTCCCCAAGCAACATGTTACATGTACATAAGATTACAGTACTGTACGGATAAATATCATTTGTCCCAAAAACTTGTAAAAAACTAAAAAGAGCTGGACAGTGAGTTCATGGAAGAAACTAATTATGTGAGTTTGGAACTTCTGATAGACAGGGAAAGAGAGAGAGTGCTTTTTGCAGAAGCGGGCAAGGAATTCTTCGACTTCCTCCTTAGCATTCTGGCACTGCCGCTCGGAACCTTCATTCCGCTTTTCGAAAAGCAAGGACTGGTGGGCAGCTTCGGAAACATCTACCACAGCATTGACAACTTAGGTACTGTTTACCTTCAACCAAACGTGAACAAAGAGACTCTCCTGAAACTACACATCTCTGGTAGTGGTGGTGGTGGTGGTTCTGGAGTCCCACTCAAATCACCAGACTTTGCATCATCTGCGAAATCCGTGAAATTGTATAGGTGTTCTACAGCATTTCGTGTGGCTTGTAATCTACATGTGGCTTATGATGAATTCAGTACCTGTCCTTCCTGCAATTACTCTATGAACAACAAGCTAAATTTTGTAGACCCACCAAGCACTAAAGGAGGGTATGTGAAAGAAGTAGTTACATACATGGTGATGGATGATCTGGAGGTGAAACCCATGTGCACCACCTCTACTTTTACTCTGCTTAACAAGTTTAATGTCAAGGAATTGGGAGTTCTTGAGGAGAAAGTGGTCGATTTGGGCATGGATGAGGTATGTTAATTATATATGTCAGTCATTCTTTTGCTTTCTTTGAATGAATCCATTGCTTCTATTTTATTTATTACTTCTTTTACTCCCTTCTTTCGTTATGGAAAAAATTATTGCAAAATAAGATGCTTAAAACTGGGTATGAATATATATGAAAGAAACGATATTTGGAATTGATTGCTGATCTGTCCCAATCCCAAGTTATTGTACCATTGTACCTCAGTGTTTCATGATGTCTACCGCGAATCAGCTAAGGGCCATTAATTCTAGCTGTTCCATACATGTTTTGTGTACCAGCTATCATTGAATATTTGTACGATTGCTATGGAATCAGTATGTTCAAATGCTTTCAATGAACTCTAATTTCATATTGAACAGATATAATATTGTATTCCCTCTCTTTCCCCTTAAGGCCACTCGTTCATCTAAACGAAATGAAGAGGAAACAAGAAATGGCTGTCCTATTTCTTTTCTGAAGTAGAATTTCATCCATTTGCTTTTGAAATGTGCCTATTTCAATGTGAAGAAGTGATTTTTTACTGATCCAAATATAATTAATAATTATTTTGTTTCTTAATTTATTTGGTTTATTGCTAGGGTGTGAAATTGTTCAAGGCTTCTCTGCAGTCTAAGAGTGTTCTAACTAATGTCTTTCTCCCGAAGTTGAAACAAGAAGTCAAATGTGAGACGTGAGTGCAAGAGTTCTGTACCATTGCCAAAATGTTTTTTTCCCCCTTCCTTCTGGTTGCAATTTGGTTTTAAATGCTAGTCAATGTAAAGGGCAATATGCTTGCTCTTCTCTCTATCTCTCTCTTTAGTCTTTATTGGAAACTTAGTTAAGCAACATTATGTTTCATCAAAATGTGTTGTAAGTTTCTGTTAATTATCACTGATATTGCTTGGTATCACTAATTTATGAGGACCATAATGATAGGCCATAAACGCGTTGACCCCTTGTGATAACTTAAATTGATTAATTAGCCAAATTATTAATTAATAAAGTTAACATGCAATATTACGTGGCAGCACAAACAAATCACCAAAACTAAGTTATGCAGCGCAAAATAAATGACACGGTGATTTGTTTACGAATGGGGAAAACCTGACGGCAAAAACCCCACCGGGTGATTTAAGGTCACCACTCCTGAAAATCCACTATTATCATAACAAGCGGTTACAAGCAAGGAATCCCAAGTACCTTACCAACCTACAGTTGAACCCTTACCCCAATACCCAATTGGACTTGCTCTGTAGTGACAGTTTCTCCTTTCAATGCACGGCTCCCAAGTACGTGACTAACCAGATGCGCGGATCCTAGTACGCGACTTCAATTCACCAACTAGAGAGAGAGTTATTGGCTAAAAAGTTCTTTAATTCATCTGCACGATGAAGATCAAGAAGATACTCGGTTACAAAACCCTACAGTGTACATTACACAGCTATCTTTTTCACAAGAGATGAACTAAGGCACGAACTTTGTCTTTGATCACAAATTGCATGAATAAGGATTGCTCAATACTTGTGCAACTTGCATCTTGTTTGACGGCCTTTAAAACAATCATTTTATATGTCTAGGGTTAGGAGAAAAGAAATCCCAAAGACACATTCACGGATTGGACTTAAAACAGAACTGAAAATCTGTTTTCTTTAATTCTTGACAGATAGAGGTGTCGAAGATCTGTCGAGAAGCTGTCGAGGCTCGGGCTAAAATAGCTTCTTAAAGCTCGATAGATGCATGTGTCGAGCCAAGTGTCGAGCTTTAGTAACTTGCACTTCCTTGCTTGTTTCTTGGACAAACTTGATGATTTCAACACTGAATCTTGAAACACTGTTTCTTGAAGTGTTAAACACATCCTAAATCTACCCAATTACAAGTAAAGTAAGTTTTGTCTAAGGATAAGCCAATTACAAAAAATACCAACATATGTCAACAACCACTTAAACTACATATATCCTAACACATAAAAATGACGAGCATTGCAGTCTCTCAAGCCACATGGCATTATCATGTTAGCTTTGATACTATCATGCCACAACTTGAAGTAGTGCTAGTCATATGTACACAAAAAATCATACTGACCAGTCAAAGTTACAAACAGTGTCCATTGTGATCACTTATACCATTGATATCTACTTATTAATAAACTTCTAATGTGAGACTTAGTACACACGTGCACAATCTACACTCATCCAATCCAATAATAATCCCGATAGAAACAGAGAGTTCTTATTCAGCCAAAAAAAAAAAAAAAAAAACAGAAAGTTCTTTTTGCTGAAGCAGACCGAATTCATCGACTTCTTTCACATTGACCGCTAGCTGCTTGGAACTATCATTCCTCATCTAAAAAGCAAGTAACGGTGGACATCGTATTGGAAACCTATATGATAGTATGGAAAATTTAAGTACTACTTACCTTCAACCAAGCATGACTAAAGAGACTCTTGAAGCACATAGTATACATGTTTGAAACTGGTGAGGAAATTCAATAGGTGTATTAGTGTTGTAGCATTTTAATATTATAGAGTTTAAATGAATAATTATTACAACATAAATGAAAAGATACAAAAGTTAATATGAAAGATGAGTAGGTAGTGAAATATTTAATTTCACGTTGAAAATGAGATAAACTTTTTTATTGTTTTAAAGTGTGGTGATTAATAGGCTAAAATGTGTTGGAACAGATACTGGGCAGAATATGTGCACTCTCGAAGAATGTATTGACCCCAAAGTGTTAATATGGTGTTGCATGATGTATAACTTCCTTGAAGCTTTAGGTTGTTTTTTTCTTGGAAAAATATCTGCTGGGCTTGAATCTGTTTTAGCCTGAAATTTAAAAAGTTCTCTTTTAACAAAAAATTTCTATCAAGTCTGTTCTTCAATTTCCTTCACATAGTATTGCTTGCTAATTTGTTTAATGGAGTATTGATGTGGTTTCTTTTACTTGGTCTTTAAAAAATCTAGTAGAGATCGATCTCTTAATGTCAAAAGTCTCTTTCCATTAATCTTTAATTATTTTTCATGTTTTCTTTTTCTTTTTTGGGAAATGGAAAATTATTGTAGCTTTTGAAGATTCACGTTGGTTCATTTTTCAAAATATTTTTATATCTTTGATGATTTGAATATTTACCAAGCTTTAGGAATACGTGCTAGTAAATTTGATCCCACGTGTACAAAATGACTACTATATATTTGGCCACATCTTGTCGAGTCTAGGTGTCACTTTAGTTCTTTTAATTTGTATTTGATTTCAATGTTACTCTTATTGTTAAAATTTGGATAATTTGCTTATATATAACATAGAAACTCACATATTAATTTACCTAGTGTCTGTTTGGCAAAAATTATTTTTGTCAACTTATTTTACTATACAGATTATTTTTGCTACTATTCATGGATCCTACTTCACTTTTTAGTACTATTCATAGATTCCACTGTATTATTTCAGCTAACTTTTACTTTTATCTACAGCACTTTCGACAAAAATTTTTTAGTTTCAGCAAAATAAGTGAATTTCAAATGGACTCCTAATGGACAATTTTACTTAATGGCATGGTGTCATGTCACCTAAGTTCGTGTCACATCAACCCTCAAAGACTAACCCAACCCAAAGCATTAGCTGATTTTGAATGGAAGAAACGCAAGGAGAAGGAGGTGACAAACAACAAAGGGTTCTCTCAATTTGGAGTTGAGGGACCTTAAGTCGTGTAATTAGGTTTTGACAGGCCACAAACGCGTTGACCCCTTGTGATAACTTAGATTAATTAATTAGCCCAGTTCTTAATTAATCAAATTAACATGCAATATCACGTGGTAGCACAAACAAATCACCAAACTAAGTAATGCAGCGGAAAATAAAGAACACGGTGATTTGTTCACGAATGGGGAAAACCCTTACGGCAAAAACCCCACCGGGTGATTTAAGGTCACCACTCCCGAAACTCCACTATTATCACAACAAGCAGTTACAAGTAAGGAATCCCAGTACCTCACCAACCTACAGTTAAACTCTTACCCCAATACCCAATTGGACTTGTTCTGTAGTGACAGTTTCTCCTTTTAATGCACGGCTTCCAAGTACGTGACTAACCAAATGCGCGGATCCCAGTACGCGACTTCAATTACCAACTATGGAGAGAGAGAGAGTTGGCTGCAAAGTTCTTCAAATCATCAAGGATGAACTAGGGCACGAACTTTGTTTGTCAGATCACAAATTGCATGAACAACAAGTTCTCAAAGAATGTGCAACTTGTTTTCTTGTGATCTCTGCTTTGACGGCCCTTAAAATAATCCTTTTATATGTCTAGGGTTAGGAGAAAAGAAGTCCCAAAGACACACTCACAGATTAGACTTGAAACAGACCTGAAAATCTGTTTTCTTTAATTCTCGACAGATAGAGGTGTCGAGAGGAGTCGAGATAGCTGTCGAGGCTCGGGCAAAACAGCTCCTTTAAAGCTCGATAGATGTATCTGTCGAGGTATGTGTCGAGCTTTAAAATCTTGCACTTCCCAGCTTGTTTCTTGGACAGACTTTGACGGCTTCAACACTTAACCTTGAACTGAAGTGTTAAACTCATCCTAAATCTACCCAATTACAAGTAAAGTGCGTTTTGTCTAAGGATAAGCCAACTACATAAAATAGTGACATATGTTCACAGACTTGAACCACATATGTCCTAACAATCTCCCCCTTTGGCAATCCGTGACAAAACCACAACATACAAATGAAGATATGAGAGAAGTCATAAATCACTCAACTCATATTCACTTGTTACATACAGTAAAATCTATCCTAACACAAACTCTTGAAAAACTTTGCAAGAAGAGAGTTCATGGCAAGAAGACTTTGACAACCTGTATTTCTGAAACACTTATAAACAAAACACATTAAGGCATCTTTGTGTGAAACAGAAATAATAGATTGCATATAAGTAAAGAAACATGTGTATAAAGATAGAGAAGAAACAACACATGAAAGGTAGGTGAAAGAGAAACATACATCATCATATATAAGAAGAGAATAACTACAATGCATGTCAATACATGATCAATGTATACAGATGAGAAAAAATACATATGATCACCTCACTACATCCCTCAATGCACACTCCCCCTAACAAAAATGTCCTATGTCCTATGCTAACACTCCCCCTAAGTATGACTACTCTCATACTAAACTACTCCCCCTTTTTGTCACGAGTGACAAAGGGTAGAGTGTCAAGTAGACATCTCATCTGAAGAGCTAGCATCTCCATCATCATCATCGGAAGCATCATCATCATCGCCATCATCATCAGCCTCGGTCTTAGTCGACACATGAGGTGGCGGAGGAGAAGCCTCTGCAGCAAAGCCGCCCATGGTCGCCTGTCGCCTGGCGATGCGACCAACACGAATGTTCACCTGATACAATTCCGTGGAGAGTGTATCTAGGTGAGCATCCATGCGCTGTAGCTGCGCCATGATGTCTCCCAAGCTGACATCGCTCGAAGAAGTAGAAGCAGATGCTCGAGCGGATCTGGAGGTGGCCGGACGGGTGGAAGGAGTGGCATTGTCAGTCTGTCGCGATCGGAACTGTGCCTCGCTACGTTTTACGGTAGCGGCGTCTATGGCGGACATGACGAGGTAAGGATCGGACAAGGGAAAAGGGATGGAAAAACGACTCAGAATCCTCGTGATAGCGGAAGGGAAAATGAGCTTATCACGGGTGGCCGTATCTCTATAGACATCGATAATACAAAAGATGAAATGTGAAGGAAAGTCTATAGAAAGATCCTCTAAGAGGGACAACAAAAATCAAGCGCGAGGCTCGGTGATAGAGTTATAGTGAGAGAGAGGGTGTAAAACAAAAGTCATCACCATGTTAAGGAAACGAGGACCTTTAGCAAAAGGTCGACATGGTGTGTACATGTGATCTCCCCAAGAGGTAGGACGCTCACAGAACGCCGAGATCATCTCGTCTTTGGACACAGTCCAGAAACGCTCATAGCTAGGGTAATCGGGATGATCCACCCTAGGGACATGGAGAACCTCAGAGACCAGCTCTGGGGTGACACAGAAGCGCGTACCTCGGACGCTAGAGTAGAAAGAAGGTACTGAAGAATCTATCCCGTGGATGTTGGAGTAAAACTCCTGAATCAACACGAGAGGACAAGTGACCGGGACGTCACACAGTGACTCCCATCCCCGAGTGTGAATGACATCGGGAAGGTCAGTGTCGGCAAAGTCTGCCAGGACTACGTGGCGTTCCGAATGAACACCGCGTTTAGAAAAGTTCTCCGAGAAGTCCTTGTGGGCTTTCTCATCACGGAACCGGACAGAAAGAGGGGTAGAATCAGAAGAAGACTGTCCCTTAGAACGCAGAGGGTTCTGGGACGGAATGGACTTACGCTTAGGTGCCATAGACACAGCTAACGCAACCATAGAGAGGGGGAGAGAAAGAAAACACACAGAAAAATCCCAAATAGTTCAATATTGGCAGAATAATATTGAAATGAAAAGAACGTATGCATGAGAATGCATGAACATGTGACATGCAACATAAAAACATCATGGGCTCAGCCCAATCCAAACCTAACAGCACACAATAGAGTTGCACACATCTAAATGCATGAAAATACAATTAGAATGCTAATGTGATGCAATGCATGTGATTTTGAAGATCAAAACTAGAAAAACAACCCAAAAATTTCATGAAAACCCCAACAATTGTGAAAACTCCCAAAAATTTTCAAAAACACAAAACCTAGGGTTTTAAAACAATGAAATGCATGAAAAAGAGGGATAAAGAGCTTACCAAGAGATGAAGATCGCAAAGAAACTCTTGAGAAAGCCTTGGGAGAAGGTTTGGAGAGAAAAAGAAAAGTTTTTGAGAGAGAACAGTGAGTTTCGAGCGAGAGAGATCGAGCAAATGAGAAGCAAAATCGCGAAAATCCAATATATAGCTTCCCATTAAATCTCGACAGATGCTGCTATCGGGAGGTGTCGAGACTGCTATCAAGGGTATGTGTCGAGAATTACACATGGACAGATGTAGCTATCGAGATCAGCTATCGAGGAAGAAGAATAACCAAGGAAGAACCTCGATCGATCCAGAAGCTATCGAGAAGCTGTCGAGCAAACAGAAAGTTTCTCGATCGATCCAGCAGGTGTCGAGGTATCTGTCAAGACTGCGATAAGAAAAGGTCTAAGGAGCTCGACAGATAGCCTATGTATCGAGAGGTATCGAGAAGGTGTCGAGATGCCTTTAAAAGCAGTTTTTCAAAAGAAGAAAAACACAGACATGAATGCAATCATGCATGCAACTCAACCAAAGATACAACCAACACATTAAGCTCTCAAAATCATCTCTCAACACAAATTTTGATGCACATGTATCTCAAAACACGCACACACACACTAAACAAGTCTAACCAATTTTATATTTCAAAAACAAGTCCAAACAGTTTAGTGAGCATACATTAAAGCATGTAAACTTTGTGATGACCAAATCACATTGTACCTGCACATGTATCAAGAATAGCAAAGAGTATTGCGTGTCGTGTGTGAAAATATCGCAAGATTGCATATGTGTCTCAATGTTATGACGATTTGAGATATGAGAAAATCACTTTAACTCACACATAATCATAACCGTTTGATGGGGACTATCACCTTCGAGGTACATCCTATAACTCCCACATCTCCTAGAAAACACGCTTGCAACCATATTTTAAAGCATTTTTAATCTTTTTGCTTTTTATTTCTTTGCATATTTTCTTTTTAAACAAGCATATCATGCATGGGCATACAAGAGAAAGAAAAGAACTACTCAATTATGTTAAGTTTTTGACACTGCACTTTTGCTATGCCGAAGCATACAAGTGTCCTTGACATTGCACTTTTGCTATGCCGAAGCATATCGATGCCATTTTATGATTGGCGAGTAACAGTGGTGAGATGGTTATTTATGCCTTTCTCTTAGGATTTTCTAGTTCAACCCATCAAAAAGAGTGATACGAGTGTTAAGACAAGAGATCACTTAACCTTGCTCATCACAAACAAAGAGCTACAGAGCTCACTCGCTTAATTGTGCAAAAGAATGCTCATCTAAGCTATAGATGATACAAAGTTTAGAAAACTCTGTTTCAATGGCCATTTCAAAAGTTCACACGAACTAATGCACACAAACACACACTGTTTTTGTATTTTTCAATTTTTTTCAATTTTTTTATATTTTTTTTTTGAAAAGCAAAAATAAAACACAAAACTGAAAACACACAAACAAAAACATGTACTGCAAAACAATGCATAAAACTAGACTGACTCAAAACAGTAAAGAAACACACACACAAAAACAGGAGAGAGAAGAAGAAGTGACTGAAATCACTTAGATCCCTTTGCCTTCCACACTTTGGAAGATCCTTTCCTTTTGGTCGATTCTTGAACCGGTGAAGAGGGTGAAGAATATGAACCGTTCAAGTTCGAAAGGAACATGAGGGCTTTTAGAATGTCTCCAAGAGGAGCGAGAGAAGACTGAAGCTGATTCTGGCTCCCAGATGCTATTGTGCCATTGCTCTGTTGAGTGGCAAGCCACTTGTAGCAATTTGGTCGAGTGTGACCGGCAACACCATAATGATAACAGAGATGTGGCTTCTTTTGTTTGGCCTTTTGAGAGTTAGCCTTCTTATTCCTAGGGTTTCTAGCTTCCCTTTTCTCAATTTTAGGGGGTGCTCCTAGGATGGACTTGCCCTTGTCTACATTCACACTAGCTAAATCAGTTTTAACATTATTCTCCTCAGTTTTAATGTTATTAGCAGGTGGAACAAAGACTGTAGTACTAGCAGAAGGAGTATTAGAGATAGAGAATTCATACCCCAATCCAGTACGATCTGAAGAATATCTCTAAGCACTCAGCATCTCGTCCAGTTTAGCACTTGACGTCCTCTCCAGTTGTGCTCTGACTTGAAACAGCTCTGCTTCAAGCTTCTTGGTCCTCTCAACCAAGAAATTGTTTTCGAACCTCAGTGCTCCAATGGTTTGATTCGCTTCATCGACCTTTGTGGACAGCTCCTCACGGTTGAGTTCCACATCACTGAGCTTCTTGGTGGCCAGCCTATATAGTTTCTCATGCTTCTCAGAAAGCTTGTATAGCTTCTCATAGGCGGTATGGATATCATCTTGATCATCCATAATTTCACACTTGGAATCCACCAATTCTTCTTCTTCATCCACTTTTTCACTAACCCCATCAGTAGGATTAACAGTGGCAGTGAAGGCATTCAAGATTCCGTCGTCTTCATCTTCGGAATCATCCTCGGGCTCTGTGTCGCTTAAGGTAACAGCAAGTGCCTTGCTTTTCCCTATGCTCTTGAGGTACGTAGGACACTCTTGTTTCATGTGTCCGAAGCCTTGACACCCAAAACATTTTGGCCCAGCAGGAACAGTGTACTGACCGCCATCCTTGACATCCTTCTTCCCTTTATCTGAATTCTTGAATTGTGAAGAACCGGATTGTCTACGGTCTTTGTTGAAGCCCTTTCCGTTGGCATTCTTCATAAACTTCTTGAATTGCCTTGTGATGTAGGACTTCATCTTGGAATCTTCATCATCTGACGAGTCATCCGTATCACTGCTCTTGGCCTTCAGTGCCAAACTCTTGCCCTTGCTTGACTTGCCTAACCTAGTTAGCCCTAACTCATAGGTTTGCAAGTTTTCAACCAGCTCAGTCAAAGGAATTCTGTCAATATCCTTCGACTCTTCGATCGCTGTGATCTTAGCATGGAATCTTTCGGGCAGCGATCTAAGCACCTTCCTTACTATCTTGGGTTCAGGGATGGTCTCCCCAAGATTGAAGGCTGAGTTCACTATATCCTTGAGCTTGGCATAGAACTCATCAAACGACTCATCCTCCTCCATCTTGATTTCTTCAAAGCGTGTGGTGAGCCTCTGCAGCTTTGAATCTTTGACAGCCTTGGTGCCCTCATAGGTTGTTTGGAGGATGGTCCATGCTTCCTTAGCAGTTTCAGTTGAGGAAATTTTCTTGAACTCCTCATTGGTGACTGCACTGAATAGGGCATTCAATGCTCGGCTGTTAAAGTTTGCCGCCTTGATCTTAGCATCATCCCAGTCGGCCGACGCTTCTGTAGGCTTGGTCCAGCCTATCTCCACAGCTTGCCATACTTTCTCATCTAAAGACTGCAAGAAAGCTCTCATGCGTACTTTCCAGTATGCATAGTTAGTGCCATCAAATAAAGGAGGTATAATGAGAGATTGTCCTCTATCCATGACAGCAGGGGTCAATGGATCACACACAATAGATTAAACCCTAATCAGAGTGTGCTTGCTCTGATACCACTTGACAGGCCACAAACGCGTTGACCCCTTGTGATAACTTAGATTAATTAATTAGCCCAGTTCTTAATTAATCAAATTAACATGCAATATCACGTGGTAGCACAAACAAATCACCAAACTAAGTAATGCAACGGAAAATAAAGAACACGGTGATTTGTTCACGAATGGGGAAAACCCTTACGGCAAAAACCCTACCGGGTGATTTAAGGTCACCACTCCCGAAACTCCACTATTATCACAACAAGCAGTTACAAGTAAGGAATCCCAGTACCTCACCAACTTACAGTTGAACTCTTACCCCAATACCCAATTGGACTTGTTGTGTAGTGACAGTTTCTCCTTTTAATGCACGGCTCCCAAGTACGTGACTAACCAAATGCGCGGATCCCAGTACGCGACTTCAATTACCAACTATGGAGAGAGAGAGAGTTGGCTGCAAAGTTCTTCAAATCATCAAGGATGAACTAGGGCACGAACTTTGTCTGTCAGATCATAAATTGCATGAACAACAAGTTCTCAAAGAATGTGCAACTTGTTTTCTTATGATCTCTGCTTTGACGGCCCTTAAAATAATCATTTTATATGTCTAGGGTTAGGAGAAAAGAAGTCCCAAAGACACACTCACGGATTAGACTTGAAACAGACCTGGAAATCTGTTTTCTTTAATTCTCGACAGATAGAGGTGTCGAGAGGTGTCGAGATAGCTGTCGAGGCTCGGGCAAAACACCTCCTTTAAAGCTCGATAGATGTATTTGTCGAGGTATGTGTCGAGCTTTAAAATCTTGCACTTCCAGCTTGTTTCTTGGACAGACTTTGACGGCTTCAACACTTAACCTTGAACTGAAGTGTTAAACTCATCCTAAATCTACCTAATTACAAGTAAAGTGCGTTTTGTCTAAGGATAAGCCAACTACATAAAATAGTGACATATGTTCACAGACTTGAACCACATATGTCCTAACAGGTTTATGTGATGGCTTTGGAATTGATTGGAAATTTTATTGGGGTGAGGGTTTATGATTCTCATAGGTGAATGAGACCTATGGATATGGTGGTTAAACTTTTGAAGGGGACGCTGGTGGTTTGTGGATTTGACAGGGGTGATTTGTGTGTACTTTGGATTGTTTTAATGGGTTGTTTTTTGAGGTTTAAGAGGTTGGGTAAGCTTGACTGTTCATGGTGATGAATGTGTAGGAAGACGGTAATTACTATGGGTGTCCATGTCTTATCATCTTTCATTTTTATGTGGATGTGAGACACATAAAATTTATTTGATTTTATATGTCACGTCTTATATTTAAATAAATATGTGAGAAAATTGAGAGATTCAATGTGAGATGATCTTGTTGCAATAAATATAAGCCATTTCATATGAACTATTGCTTTATTTACCTTTTCTGACAAAGAAAAAAAAAATTCCAGATAGAATTGAGTAGAGATTAAAGAAAGCTTACAAAGAGAAGGTGATTGTAGACGACTAAATTTCTTAGTTCGAAATAAATCAAACGAAGTAAAATAGTTTCTCAAATACGAATTTGTATTGATGAAAGTGTGTGGTACAATTCTCTGTAATTACAAGGATTTGATCCTCTGATTCGACCTCCTTAAAAGATGTGTGATGTGGTTTTAATTTGAACACAAAGTATCCTTCAATTTGGCTGAAGGATGGATCGAAGATCTTTGAAATAGAATTACAATGAATTTCTGGCTATGAGCTTGTTAGAAATCCTTTGTTCTTCGCGTTCTTCGTGTTCTTCGTATGTTCTTCGTGTTCTTCGTGCGTTCTTCGTCTTCAAAGGTTTATGGTGGAAGCTTTTCGGGGCTTTAGAGGCTTGAATCCGTAAAGCTTTGTTGATTTGTGATTTGTCGAGGTTTCTGAAGGCTTTCGAGCTTAATTTCAGTGACCTCTAAGATCTAGGAGAGTGATTTTGATGATTTTGCTTCGAATGTTTGTCGTATTCGAAGGTTGAAGTTCTTGAAGTTCTTGGAGGCTTTGAGGCTTGATTCCAGCAGAGTTTCAATACTTCTGAATGCTTCTTTGATGCAGCTTGTGCTCTAGATAGCTTGGTCTCCAAATGCCTTAGGAAGGCTTCTATTTATAGGAGTTTGGAGGTAGGTGAGCGACACGTGGCGGAGTTTGATTGGTGACACATGTCACAACTTGACTGGTCTGCTTGTGTCATCGCTTACACAGCCGGATTGCTTGAGTCATCGCTTACACAGCCGGATTGCTTGAGTCATCGCTTACACAGCAGGATTGCTTGAGTCATCGCTTACACAGCCGGATTCGCTTGCATCATCGCTTACACGCGCCTCCATGTGATTAGCATTTTGCATGTTTTTTTCCTGTTCCTGTCTTAATGAAATTTAGCAAATTTTTAGTAGCAGTATATGATACTTTGTAATTAGCCATACCTGGCGGACTTGGTGGCATGACGTGTCAGCTTGTGATAGGCCGGGAATTTTCCCTCTCTACAAATGCCCCCTCGAGACTTGTTCGCGCACACAGCTTCTGAGTGTGGGGAGTGAGTCTCGAAAAGAATGAATTTGGTTCTTGACTCTTTAAACGTCACGGTTGGAGGTGGTGGAGCTTTTAGCGGGATGCAAATGTAGTGGTTGGTGGAGCTTTATTTCAGATGAGTAAGCCCACTCACATGAAAGGTTTTGATGAGACCGAGAAGGGGTCTGCAAGTATTTGAATGTGCTTGCCTAACTAAGCCTTCTCAGCAGAGATTAAGTCGAAGTAATTTCAAAAGAGTGTTTCATGATACTTAAAGGGGGTTGGTGAAGCTGTAAATTATTTGCAAGAAGTTGGACGCACTTGCAAGATTGAACCATATTGGCAGAGATTAAGTTGAAGTAATTTCAAAGGAGTATTTTGGATCGTTGGTGGTGATCACAAGGTGTTGAAGATGGAGAAGAAGTGAGGAGGTTGGCTGGGTGCAACATACAGAACTGTGGGGTTGGCCTCCCATTTTTAAAATCTCCTGGTGAAGTTATATCCGAAGGATATTCTTTGAACCATGAAGAGATCATGTGGGAAAGTGATTGAATGTGCGTGTGTTATCGCATCACTCAGGTTAAGTTGAGGTAGTTTCAGAATGGATTTTGCGTCTGGTGGTGGTGTTGCCACAGAAGATGGAGACAAAGCAAAGTGAATGGGTGAAACACAGACACCATGACGCTGGCCCTATACGTTGGGATCCCTTTGGTGTAGATGTTTCTGGGAAGTACACTTTGGGCTCCAGGACTGACTGTATGTTACATGGGGTCCGACAGCAAGTCATTGAATGCGCTTGTGTAACTGGACCATGCTGACGGACATTAAGTTGAAGTAATTTCAGAAGTAGATCTCCTGAAATTCTTCAAGCTTGTTTTAAGTTGGAGTAATTCCAGAAAGTGCATTTTGAGGTACCAGCAACGAAGACCTTTGGGCCACATGTTGGTGGAAACGTGGAATAAGTCATTGGCAACCACTTAACAGCAGTAAAGGCTGATCTCTGATAAGCTGGTACCTTGGAGGTTATCGCAAGTGTTGGATGGGAGACAATTTGTAGGATACCCCAACACCTTTTGTCACCTTCACCTGATGTCGCTTGTTGGGAAAGCACAACAAAATGAAAGGTGGAACTGACTTGCGATCCTGGTTTTAGAAACCGGCCAAGTTGGTGTTTGCTCCGAACCGCTGCTTCGGATGGGAGAGCAAACAGTTGAAGAGAAGCTATAAGAGCCCTGATCTTGGGAACAAGTGTCTCTGCTGGACTTGGATTTCTTGGCCAGTCGAGTCCCAGGAAACATGAAACCAAAATGCCGACCTTGTTATGAATAACTTTATGAACAAATGTGGTCGTTAAGTGAGGAAACAAAATTTGTTTGGACTCTAAAACAATGATGATGTTGTGAGAAGGGTTTCTACTGAACCATGAGGGGGTTGATTTCAAACTGCTTATGAAGCAATTTTGGTTGCTAGGCATTGAGAACGATGAGGCCATAGTGAGAGACAGCTGTGAGAAGGAGGGTTTGAAAACTTGAAAGAAGCAAATCTTCATTTCATGACTCGGTGTGTTTTTCTCGATGAGCCTTTGATGAATCCGACCCTTCTATTTATAGCGGAGAGATGAAGAATGGTAGTTGGGTAGTTGAGACCGACGGACGAAAATTTTTGGTGAGAATGGTGGATTAGACCGGTAGGCACCGAATGGGAACGGTCGGTTGGAGACTGGTAGGCACCGAATGGAAACAGTAGATACCGAACAGAAATGGTAGACTGGAGTAGTAACCTAATGCAATTTCAAGTTTGAGACATATTCGTGAGAGTTCATTTGTTCTTTGAAAGAGGAGTCTTGGAGAAGTGATTTAGATTAGTGGTTTCAAAGTCCAGCTACTTTCAGAAATGGTATTCTTGTGAAAATCTGAGTAGGATAAGCTTTGCTCAAGCATCTTGATTTTTTGGTCAAAGTTTACGTTAAAGCCAACAGCTTTTTAGATATTGGACCGTTATGCAGTTTCCGAGTTCCAGATGAAGAAACGGATCCCAAAATTGGAATGTACTCGAAAAATTGAGTGGGACAGGTCCGTTTTGAAATTTTTGACTTTTGGTCTGGATTTGTGCAATAATCAACTTTTTGACAATTGGACTGTTTGCACAATTTTCGAGCTCCGAATGAAGAAACGGAACTCAAAATTGGAATGTACTCGAAAAATTGAGTGGGATAGGTCATTTTTGAAAATTTTGACTTTTGGTCAAAGTTAAAGATCCAACTTGGTCAAAGTTTTTTTTTTTTTTTTTTTTTTTTTTTTTTTTTTTTCAGGCGGGTCAAACCGGGTCGGACCGGGTCGGACCGGTCCGGGTGACGTCATTGATGACGTCATGAGGCTGGGTGCGCGCGCGTGCGGCGCGTGAAATCATGAGCGCGCGTGACGCACATGAGCAGCACGTGATTAGCGCGTGTGGCGCGTGAGAGCTTAATAGCTGGCGCGTGAGAGCGCGTGAAGCCCGTGACAAGGCGCGTGAGGGCGCGTGGATGACCTACCGGCGCGTGGGAGCGCGTGACTGCTAGAGGAGGCGCGTGGAAGCGCGTGAAATTGACGCTGTAATGGCCTGAACTTCTGGCGGCGCGTGGATGCGCGTGCGGCATCGTTTGGGCTTGAAATTTTCTGTTCTTGTAGATTTGGGGCCGTCGGATCTAGTGGTGGTTTCTGTTTTCTGACCTTGTGAGCAGATTTGCACAGAAGCGAAGGTTTAAGCCGTTTGTCATCGCGAAATTGTGGCGGCGCGTGGCGGCGCGTGGAAGCTCTATTGTTGATGATCCTTCTGGGTTTTGTAGATCGAAGGCTGTAGAAGACTGTTGTGGTCTCAGTTTTGCGAAACAAGGTCTAGATTTTCACGAATTTGAATGGGAAAATCGTGCGTCTTTGTTGGTCTATTTTGGCGGTTGTCTGCTCTGACAAGGCGGCTGCTGCTCTGACAGGCTGAGATCTGAAGGCCTATTGAGTGTCTCCATTGTTCTCTAGGGTTGGTAGCACCAATTCTTTGAACATTATGGTATTTTTTTGCTCCTACATGAAAGACATCTTCTATAGGAACATACTCTTTCCTTTTTTTCAAAGTTTGGTGTAGTATTTTTTTGAAAATATGCATTCTCACTTCTTTTTCCTTTGTTCACATCTTTTTCTTTCTGTCTGCTAGCTTTCAAAGAGCCCTATATAAGGGCACTCAAAGCATACCTTAAGTTGCACAAATCTTTCTTCCTTATATCTTACGTAGAAAAATTGTGCCCTTTTTTTTTTTTTTTTTTTTTTAATATATGTGTGTCTATATATATATATGCTTTGCTTGTACTAACTTTTTTTTTTTTTTTTTTTTTTTTTTTTTTTTTTTTTTTTAGGGCATGACTGAACTTAGCAAAAGATGCTAAATTGCCTACGTACCCCCGAGAGGGATCAAGTCATTACGTAGTTCAAAAAAGCTTTTTTTTTTTTTTTTTTTTTTTTTTTTTTTTTTTTTTTGACAAATTTTTTGTTGCTTGTCTTTGTTTTGCAGCACGATTTTCTCGAACTTCGGGTTTTGACATCAAACTTTATGCTGACATTCTCATAGAAGTGTTTGCCTTCATTTGGTTGCTTTGTATTTCATTGATAGCGACATTCTTGCAATGACGTATACCTTCATGTTGTTATGCATCAACAACTTTTTTAGCGATATTTGTCTTTGCAATGTTGTTTCCATAAGGATGTTTGCTAGGCAATATTGCTGTCGTCAGTACTCGTCTTTGAAGTCGTACCAACACTTATATTTGCGATGCAACCATATCAAGAATTTTTACAACATAGCTACATAAAGAGCTTTTTTACCATGAAATCACGCCAGCATTTGTCTTTTAGCACTTGCCTTTACAATGAAGTGGCATCCATTTTTTTTATCGAGATCGTGTCACCACTTATCCTTTTCATGGAGCGCGCAGACACTTGCAACTGTTATGAAGCATTACCATTAATTTGTCTACTGAAGCAACATTTGCACTTGCATTTGCCATGAAGTTGCATCACCTTTTGCCTTTGTAATGAAGACGCACTAGTACTCTTTTCTTGCCACAAAGTTGCCTCGACATTTTACTTGCATTGAAGTCATACCGATATTTATTGCTGCCATGAAGCCACGACAACACTTCATTCGCACCGAAGCCGTGCCAACATCAATTTTTGTCATGAAGCCACGACAACACTTCATTTTCGCCGAAGCCGCGCCAACATTCATCTTTATCATGAAGCCACGACAACACTTCAGTCACATTGAAGTCGTGCCAACGTTCATCTTTGCCACGAAGTCATGTCAGCACTTCATTCATATTGAAGTCGTGCCAACATTCATCTTTGCCACGAAGTCATGTCAACACTTCATTCGCACTGAAGCCGTGCCAACATTCATCTTTGCTGTGAAGCTATGTCAACACTTCATCTACACTAAAGCCGCGTCGATATCTATCTTTGCCGTGAAGCCATGTCAACACTTCATTCACATTGAAGCCGTGCCAACATTCATCCTTGCCTTGAAGCTACGTCAACACTTCATTCGCACCGCACTCGCATTGAAGTTGCACCAATATTGACATTTATAATAAAGCTACAACAACAATAATTTCCAAAGGCAATATAGTTCAGACATTGAGGGCGCTTAGCACCGTTGCCAGACATCAAGACTTCAGAGATACCAACAAGATGTTGAAGATGCAACGAGTCCGTATCAAGACTTTTGAAGATGTAAGGAAATGCCAACAAAATCTTGAAGTTTCAAGAAGCTCTCATCAAGACTTTGAAGATTCAAAGAGGTATCAACAAAACCTTGAAGATGCGAGAAGAATGTCACCAAGACTTCACAGATGTCAGAATATGCCCATAGAGGAGAGATGACGCAAAACACGCTTCATAAACGTTGGGGAATGTCCATAGAAGATGGAGAATGCCATGCAGACTTTATGTAGTCTTCATCTTCGAGCACAACAATCTTTGATCATCCCATTGAGCTATTGATTGTCTTTAAGCAATACCTTGCCAACCAAAGGGACCTTAAAAGCATATTGACGATCGTCGGACAACTCTTCAAGCTAAACTGGCAAACCTTATTCTTTTCATGTGACTGAACTTAGTAAAAAGTACTAAGCTGCCTACGTACCCCGAAGAGGGATCAAGTCATTACGTAGTTCAATTGATTTTTTTTTTTCGATGATTTTCTTTCGATGATTTTTTTTTTTTTTGATGATTTTTTTTTTTTGATGATTTTTTTTTTTGGATGAATTTTTTTTTTTTGATGAATTTTTTTTTTTGATGATTTTTTTGATCTTCTTTTTTTTTGGTTACAAAAAAGAAAGGAGGGCTCACGTGTGTAATCCTCGCCCCACGCCCCACGGCATTCCATGGGTACCAATTGCGCAATAGTGGGTTCACCACTAATCGAACCCGAGACCTCTCAAGGGCGACACGGGCATCCAACCACTACGCCACACTCACAATTGGTGACATAGAATGGGATTTATTTCTCTTTATTTGTACGCTTTCAAAGGCAATGGGAAGACATCATGTACCCTTGTAGCGTTGCAGTGGGCAGTTTAAACTCTTACCGAGGAGCAAGCCTTGATTTTCAAGCATAGAAGCGTTTAAGGAACTTCCCATTGATGGGGCCGATCCTTACACCCTCTTGATCAATCAACTTGTAAGCTCCATTGGTGTAGACTTCTTGCACAACATAAGGTCCATCCCATTTTGAAGTGAACTTATTGCCCGTACGATGAGTTGTGATGATAGGTCTTCGAACGGCGAGTACTAAGTCACCGACTTGGAATGATCGTGGCTTAACCCTTTTGTTGAATGCACTCGAAAGACGAGCTTGATAGCACTCAAGGCGTTGTTGAGCCTCGAGCCTTTTTCCATCAAGTGCCTCCAATTCTTGCAACCTAAGCTTGGCATTTTCTTCCTTGGTCAACCCTTCTTGAATGGCTATCCGTAATGATGGGATTTGGCATTCAAGGGGAAGGATGGCTTCCACTCCATAGACAAGAGAATAAGGTGTTGCTTGAGTAGGCGTTCGAAATGTTGTTCGATATGCCCATAATGCTTCTCCGATTCTTTCATGCCAATCTCGCTTAGTCTTGGATACCACCTTCTTCAACAAATTGCCGAGCGTTTTGTTAAAGGCTTCAGCTAATCCATTCGCCGGGGCATTGTACATGGAGGAGTTGTATTGTTTAAATGCAAACTTCTCACATAGCTCCGTCATTAACTTATTGTAGAATGGTTTGCCATTATCAGTTATGATATACCGAGGGACACCATATCGATAGATCAAGTGAGTTCGAATGAAGTTGACCACTGTTTCTTTCTTCACTTCCCTAAGGGGCACAGCTTCCGCCCATTTTGAGAAGTAATCAGTTGCAGCTAAGATGTACAAATGGCCACCGGATGACTTTGGCAATGGTCCTATCGCGTCAAGCCCCCATGCATCAAAAGGCCAAGAAGCTACAGTTGGGTGTAGAGGTTCTGGCGGCTGGTGGATGAAGTTTGCATGATATTGACAAGCTTCGCACTTTTTAGCATACTCCATAGAATCTTGCACCATCGTAGGCCAATAGTAGCCCATTCGCTTAATTCTATAGTGTAACTTAGGACCGGATTGGTGTGCACCGCATATTCCGGAATGAGCCTCCTCCAAGGCTTGTTTAGCCTCTTCTTCTCCTAAGCAACGGAGGAATAAACCATCAAACGAACGGCGGAAGAGAGTTTCTTTATAGTAAATGAACCGAGCAGCCCTTCGCCGAATTTCGGTCTTGTGGCGTATATCATCTGGGAGTCTTCCATGTTGAAGGTACTCAATGATCGCTTGTCGCCAATCTTCTTTTTCAACAAGGCATACAGAAATGGCGTTGGCTTGTTCTTCTTCTTCTTCTTCAATTGCAAGAGGTACCACCCATCTTTGAGAAATAGCAACTTTGGCAGTCTCTTCTTGGGATAATGCTAAGGCGGTAGCCAAATTAGCTAAAGCATCGGCCTGTCTATTCTCCTTCCTTGGTATATGCTCCAATGTAATTGCCTCAAAATTTGCTAGCAACTTCTTCGCATATTTGCAATAGGGGACAAGGTCTTCTTTCTTAACACCATATTGCTCCAAGATTTGGCTGATAATTAATTTGGAATCCCCAAAGATCTCAAGTTGCGATATGCCCATCTCAATGGCCATTTGTAAGCCAATTATTAATGCTTGATATTCGGCCACGTTGTTGGAGCAAAGTTCGCTTAATGAGAACGAGTATAGAAGTATTTGTCGTTGTGGAGAAACAAACACTACACCTGCCCCCGCTCCTTCTCGACGTGCGGCCCCATCAAAGAACATCGTCAACGGTGGCATTACTTCGATATAAAATACATCTTCATCCGGGAAATCATCGGAGAACTCCCAATCAGAGGGAACCGGGTGATCGGCTAGGAAATCTGCCAATGCTTGTCCTTTGACGGCTTTTTGTGGAACATATGCAAGGCCATATTGTTGTAGCAAGACTGCCCATCGAGCTATACGACCTGAAACCACTGGCCTGGAGAGGACATACTTGATCGGGTCTGCCCTTGCTATCAAATGGACAGTGTATGCTTGCATGTAGTGCTTCAATTTGTCTATGGCAAAGAAAAGAGCAAGACATGTCTTTTCAATAGGAGAGTAATTTAATTCAGCCCCATTGAGAGTTCGGCTCAAATAATAAAGGGCTCTTTCCTTCCCTTCCTCATTTTCTTGCGCCATAAGAGCACCTAGGGACTTTTCTTGTGCTGCAATGTACAACACTAAAGGCTTTCCGGGGATAGGAGCACCTAAAACCGGAGGATTAAGCAAGTATCTTTTGATGCTTGTAAAAGCGTTGCTACAAGCCTCATCCCATTCGAAGTGCACATTCTTCTTCATCAGCCTATTGAAAGGTTGACATCGACCGGCCAAGTTTGAGATAAATCGCCGTATGTAGGCCAGTCTTCCCTGCAAGCCTCTAAGCTCTCGCAAATTCTTGGGCTCCGGCATTTTCTGAATTGCTTCAATTTTGGACTGGTCAATTTCAATACCACGATGTCTCACAATGAAACCAAGGAACTTCCCCGACGTTACGCCAAAAGCGCATTTGAGGGGGTTCATTTTGAGTTGATACTTCCTTAGGCGGTTGAACACAGATCGTAGGTCCGCCAAATGGTCTTCCCTCCTTTTTGTTTTAACCACTAGATCATCGACATAACATTCCACATATTTATGAAGTACATTATCAAAGATCTTTTGCATGGCCCGTTGATAAGTTGCACCCGCGTTCTTTAGTCCAAAAGGCATTACTTTGTAGCAGTAAATGCCTTTAGGAGTACGAAAAGCTGTAAGCTCTTCATCCTTGGGATTCATTCGAATTTGATTGTAACCCGAAGAGCCATCCATGAAAGATAAAGCTTCATGACCGGTAGTGGCATCAACCATAACCTCAGTGATGGGCAATGGAAAATCATCCTTGGGACATGCATTGTTCAAATCACGGAAGTCAACACACACCCGAATTTGTCCATTCTTCTTTTTGACAGGGACGATGTTAGCGATCCATTCTGGGTATTGTACTTCACGAATGAAACCCGCCTCAATCAACTTATTGACCTCGGTTTCTATTTGAGGGATAAGTTCCGGCCGAAAGCGTCTTTGGGATTGTTTGACTGGTCGTACACCTTTCTTTATTGCCAAATGGTGTAGAGCAATACTTGGATCGAGTCCCGGCATTTCTTTGTAAGTCCAAGCAAACACATCTTTATATTCTACTAGGAGCTTGAAGTATCCTTCTTCTTCTTTAGGGGTAAGAAGTGCACTGATAAAAGTTGGCCGGGGCTCCTCAGCAGTTCCTAAGTTGATTTCTTTAAGTTCATCAACTGTAGCTTGTCCTCCATCTTCCAAAGCTGGAGGAGCTTCATCGACCTCTTCATCGGTTGCTTCAACATCTGAGAGTGTATCTTCTTCCACTGTAATATGAAATGAGGATGATACTTCTTGAATTTGCTCATCACAGACAACCGATTGTTTTGTGTGTACAACCGTTCGCCTTTTGACTTTAAGAGATCCATCGGTGTTGATGTCTAGGGTAGAGCTACGTTTCATGCGTGAAGGAATGCTACTGCGGGTCCGGTCATTAGCTTTCTCTTCTCCTTGAACCTCAAAGTTTATGGAATTTTGAGAATGGCCATTGACAAGCCCTTTCATTGCCCCCAACCGATCAAAGACTGATCTACGAGTAAGAGTGTCATGATTTTGTGTTAAGCAAGTTGTATTTAACCTGTCAAACACTGTGATTCGTGACGATGGGGCATTGATGCGATCAAACACCGAGACATGCGAAGCAAAGTGATCTTTTCTTTGATTCGAACTTTTGCCATCTTCCATTGTTATGTATTGAGAACTTGAAGCATTGCTTTTTCTCTTGATCCATATCTGAGCCGGTTGTTCTGGAGTATAACCTAATCCGGTCTTTGGGACAGGAATTTCATGCCCTTCAAGTCGCATTTTCCTTTGTGTTTTGCTGAGGCCATGCACCTTCTCGCCGGTGACTTCTGGAATCAGTTTCCCTAGGTCGCCTTGTTTTGAAGAATCATAACCTGCTTTGGTTAAAAGCGTATATGCCTTTGGGTCGAACCATCCTTTCGTCCTTTCACTTGGTAGAACATCATGTTTCGTCAAACTTTGCGAAGACCTTACGAATCCATTTAATGGCTTCGAAGGCGAAGGATTCGTGAATGAAGTTAAAGGCATAGCATGATTTTCCTTTAATATGGCTACATCCTCCATTGTGAGCTTTGTAGGAGGCCTTCCCTCGTTTACTACCGATTGAGGGCATTCCGTGAACGGTGATTGTCCTTTCTTGCGGCGTGACAGTGGTACATAACGAAGAAATGGAGGATTGTCAGAAGGTACTGAGATTTTTGGTCCCACTGAATTACTGGTAGATCCACTAGAATGATTATTTCCACATTCTAGACCTTCTTTTGGGGACGAAGTATCCTTTCCACTGATGAATCTGACATGCTTCTCTTCATTTGGCTTGCTCTTTGTGGGCGGGATCTCAACTGGAAGAACTTCATTAGGAATGTCATCCTCTATGTAGAACTTCGCGTCTGCAAAGTGAGCTTCAGTCTCAGTAAAAGGTTTTAAGTCGGCATTGACCTTTTTCACTCCACCTTGAATGTACTTGAAACATTGGTGAAACGTTGACGGCACTACTCCGTTTTCGTGGATCCATGGACGTCCCAACAACACGTTGTAGGTTGTCTTGGCATCAATAACATGGAACAACACATTGCTTGTCAATTCTCCAATGATTAGTTCCAAGCGTATCATGCCAATCGCGCGTTGTCCTCCTTGGTTAAAACCTTGAATGACCAAACGACTATGTGATAACTCCTCCATAGTAAGACCAAGTCGTTTCATCGTCATTTTTGGTAGTATATTAACAGCCGAACCCCCATCAATGAGGATACGATCTATCTTTTGTTCACGTGCATAACCAGAGACATAGAGCGGACGATTGTGGGGCTTAGAGCCTAGCAACAGATCCTCATCAGTGAAAGTCATGTTTGGGGAGCATGCACAACATTCTTGAGTTTGTTGAAGCACGTTGGTATAAGGAACATTCATCTCCGGTTTTTCAAGAGCTTGGGTGATCACTTCTTTTGGCGAGGTAGGGGATTGTAACGGTTCAATTTTATCATCTTGAGATTGGAGTTTTTCCAAAGTCTCACCTGACCCACCATGATTGATATCCTTTTCTTCATCATGAATTTCATAGCAAGAGCCTGTGTGAACGGCCTCTACCGAGTCATTTTGAAAGAATCCTTTGGGGAAGAATTCTTCTAACGTGATGCGATTTCGAAGGTTTTTGGTTTGTGCCGAATCGTCATTCACTTTTGTGCCTAGCCTTTTTCTCCCTTTATCATTCCTTCTTCTTGATCGAAGTTGAATTAGGCTTCGTGCTCTTTTGGGCTCTTGGATGACCAAATGAAGAGGAAAATCTCGTCTTTTCTTCCATCTCTTACGAGTAACCATCGTCCAACCTTCCTCTTCATCCATTGTTGATCTTTTATCATCATTTGAGCTAAAGTCAAATGCTTCTTGTGAAAGCTGAACTTGAACCGGCTCCATAGAACCAAACTGGATGAGTGTGGTATTTGCCCCCAGCTTACTAGTTGGAGACATGCAACTACATGACTCGTAAGCGAACGTCACAAGGTTTGACTCAGCCACATCATCGAAATCCAAGTCGATTTTCCTTTCCTTAGCTAATTTCATGATGAGTTCTTTGAGAACAAAGCATTTCTGGATTGGATGACTTATGATGCGATGATACTTACAATAGTTCGGGTCATCAACCTTCCCTATCTCTTCCGGTCGTTTGCATTCCGGCAATTCAATTAATTTAAGCTTAAGGAGTTGTTCTAGCATTTCGGGCATATCAGCGTCTAGAAAAGGATACGTCTTTTGTTCCCATTCCTTGAGTGATGAGCGACGTGTCTCACGTCGTTGACTTCCTTCAGGCCTCTTTTCATTAGCCTTTGTCTTTCCGGTTGAAATTTTTACTGGGACAGAGTTGATGTTCATTGAGTCTTTGACGTTACTCCTTGCATTCCTATCATTCTTCCTTACTTCCCTTCTTCTTTCTTTTCCTCAGGCACCGGATGTTTCGTATTTCCGTGGCTAGCAATGCTCAACTCCATGTCATGTGCACGAGTTGCTAACTCCTCAAATGTTCGGGGTTTTATCCCTTGTAGGATGTAAAGAAGTCCCCAATGCATGCCTTGGATGCACATCTCTATAGCAGAAATTTCAGAAAGTCTATCCTTGCAATCCAAACTCAAAGAACGCCACCGATTGATATAGTCAACAACGGGCTCATCTTTCCACTGCTTGGTATTGGTAAGCTCCATCATGCTTACCGTGCGACGCGTGCTATAGAATCGGTCAAGAAACCCTCTTTCAAGTTGTTCCCAACTATCGATTGACTCGGGTTCTAAGTCCGTATACCAATCAAAGGCATTCCCCTTGAGTGAACGAACAAACTGCTTTACAAGGAAGTCTCCTTGAGTCCCAGCGTTCTCGCAAGTTTCTACAAAGTGAGCAATGTGTTGCTTAGGATTTCCTTTGCCATCAAATTGCAAGAACTTGGGGGTTGATACCCATTGGGCATTCTCAAGTTGTCAATGCGCTTTGTATAGGGCTTTGAATATACGAGGGAATTAGTGGAAGAACCCCCATATTGTGCTCGAATGGTATTCGTTATCATGTCTTGCAGTTGTTGGACAGATAACGAGGCTATTGAGGTGGAATTTCCATGTTGAGAAGTTCCTTCAATTCCCTTTTCCTTGTCAACCCTAGTGTTTTCTCCTTTCAAGGTGAAGCCAGGCGGGTACTCAGGGCCAAGACTTGATTCACCCAAATCTTGTTCCTCCAACTTGTTCATTAGGGTTGCAATTTTGACATCCTTATCATCTAGTGCTTTTGTGAGAAGGATAACCCTTTGTTCCATTTCAGCCATCTTTTCTTCCATGGTAGAGGTGTTAGTCATCATCACTGGCATAACCTCTAGACGTGATGGGCTCAATGATGGAACGGGATGAATCAAAGACACTTCATTCCTTAAATTTCTCATCACGGGTGAAGAGTTGATAGAAAAGGTCCTTGTTGGGGATGATTCATTATCAATCTCTAAATGAAATGCATCCTTAGCAGCAGCCTTCCTATTTGCAAGAAAGTCTAAAGAGATGACATTATGAAGTCTGCTTTCTTTGGTTGGTTGGGGTTGAAGTAGGTCAAGAGCCTTGGATCGACTGCGAGTGATTGGGCCAACATAATCATTGGCAATGGAAGCATCAACCGCTGATTTTCGGGCATTCTTGTTAGAGGCCATTGAAACTGGTAGCAAATCGAATTTCTTTTCTTTTGGAGGAGAAAGAGATGAGAGGCAGAGATGTCCCACTGGGCGTGCCAGAATTTGTAGACGACTAAATTTCTTAGTTCGAAATAAATCAAACGAAGTAAAATAGTTTCTCAAATACGAATTTGTATTGATGAAAGTGTGTGGTACAATTCTCTGTAATTACAAGGATTTGATCCTCTGATTCGACCTCCTTAAAAGATGTGTGATGTGGTTTTAATTTGAACACAAAGTATCCTTCAATTTGGCTGAAGGATGGATCGAAGATCTTTGAAATAGAATTACAATGAATTTCTGGCTATGAGCTTGTTAGAAATCCTTTGTTCTTCGCGTTCTTCGTGTTCTTCGTATGTTCTTCGTGTTCTTCGTGCGTTCTTCGTCTTCAAAGGTTTATGGTGGAAGCTTTTCGGGGCTTTAGAGGCTTGAATCCGTAAAGCTTTGTTGATTTGTGATTTGTCGAGGTTTCTGAAGGCTTTCGAGCTTAATTTCAGTGACCTCTAAGATCTAGGAGAGTGATTTTGATGATTTTGCTTCGAATGTTTGTCGTATTCGAAGGTTGAAGTTCTTGAAGTTCTTGGAGGCTTTGAGGCTTGATTCCAGCAGAGTTTCAATACTTCTGAATGCTTCTTTGATGCAGCTTGTGCTCTAGATAGCTTGGTCTCCAAATGCCTTAGGAAGGCTTCTATTTATAGGAGTTTGGAGGTAGGTGAGCGACACGTGGCGGAGTTTGATTGGTGACACATGTCACAACTTGACTGGTCTGCTTGTGTCATCGCTTACACAGCCGGATTGCTTGAGTCATCGCTTACACAGCCGGATTGCTTGAGTCATCGCTTACACAGCAGGATTGCTTGAGTCATCGCTTACACAGCCGGATTCGCTTGCATCATCGCTTACACGCGCCTCCATGTGATTAGCATTTTGCATGTTTTTTTCCTGTTCCTGTCTTAATGAAATTTAGCAAATTTTTAGTAGCAGTATATGATACTTTGTAATTAGCCATACCTGGCGGACTTGGTGGCATGACGTGTCAGCTTGTGATAGGCCGGGAATTTTCCCTCTCTACAGTGATGATTACTTTATCTTTACGAAAGTAAAAGAAGTGAGTTTTCAGAATATGAAATCCTTCTCGTACGTAATTGCTTTAGCAAACAAACCCCAGGAGAAGTTTTAAAGGTTAAAAGAATAAAAAGAGAACCAAAGAAATATTTAAAATTAGAATTTAGAACCTCTCATATAAGTCCTCAACTTATTGCTGACAATGAACTACTGGTCATCAATAGAACCAGTAACTATCCGGGACTTCTTACATTTTAACTTCTAAGTATGTTAAGCCAAGCAAAACGACGATGATTTTAATGGTAGCATTGAGAGAGATCGAGAGAGAGAGAGAGAGAGAGAGAGTAAAGTGTAAATTAAAAGTTTGAAACAAAACTAAAATAGAGAAAATGATCCCCTACTACAATAGAATCCTTTAATTCCCTCTTAAATTTTGGACATGTATCCTAATCTTGACATGTACATTGCCTAGCCCACGCCAAGTCCTAACTTGATAATGTGGCAAGAATTAGACATGGCAAAACAGGCGGGTCGGGTCGGGTTCAGGTCGGGTCAAACGGGTTGCGGGTCAAACGGGTCACGGATAAAAAATGGGTTATCTTAAGCGGGTTAAAAACGGGTTCGGGTCAATCGGGTTGTGGGTCAGTTCGGGTTGGTCGGGTTGACCCGTATTTTTCACATGGATTTTTTTTTTTTTTTTTTTATAAATAAAATAACATGTATTTGTTATTTAGAAAGTTATGCAACAAATTATTTCATGTAAAATGTATTATTTTGACTTCACCACTTATATTAATAATGAATTTAGTTAAACTTATTAATACTTATTCAATAATTTTAAAATTATATAAATCTTAACAATGCTATCTAAAACAAAATAACACAAACATAAGTAAAACAAATACATATATTTTATTTCTACACAATATCAACATTCTAAAATATAAAACAAAATTATAAATGACTTATTGGATAACTCATTTGATAAAAAATAAAAACATATAAGAAATTTACAATCTTGAAAATTAATTTTATAATCTATTATCAACTGTGATTGGCACTCTATTTCAATTTGAAATATACATTAAAATTTGATTACTTATTTATTTATACATGGTCTCTTTTATGAATATCATATCATTGTTAAGCAACACACACTCTAGGAAATATCATAATTTATTTTGAAAAGCCATTTATTTTGGACATAAATTGTTAAAAAATAAGTCTAAGCATTCATAATTTATGCTAATTTGATACTTTGGCTTCACTATTTTTACACTTGTAAATATTTCTCACACATGTTTGCAATTTTAAATCTATATGTTTAACTCTACTATAATCATATTATCTTGGCATTTACTTTGTTATTTGATATCTAAAATTTTTTACTCATTACAGAATGCTCAACCTTTTATCTTTTAATTTATTTGTATATGTAAATGTATCAATTGTTTCCTTAAAACTCACAATAAATAATTAAACTATTATTGTCTTAATTTAACTCTTTTTTTTTTTTTTTTTACCAAAAAAAAAAATGTTTTAAAAAAGTTATTCGGGTTCAGGTCGAGTCGCGGGTCGGGTCGGTTGACCCGTAAAAAACTCGAAAAAATCGGGTCGAGTCACAGGTCAACCCGTTTTTGTTTCGGGTAAAAAAAAATCGGGTTCGGGTCGAGTATTTTTCGGGTCGGATCAGAAAATTTTGACCCGTTTTGCCATGTCTAGCAAGAATGGCACCACATCACTTAAGTTGCTATACAATTTGGGAAAATCAACTAAAACAGGATCTTTCAATTCCCTTTCATTTTTAACCGTATGTGAGACATGCATTTAGTACATATTTGATTTTTAGATATCACATGTTGTAAATTCAAGTGAAAATATGAAAAAATTGAAAGATTCAATAGGAGAGAATCTTATAGCAATAGATATAAGTTTTTTCATATGAACTATTGCTTTCTTTCCTTTTGGCAAATAAAAAAAGAAAAATTCCCAAAAAACAAGGGTTATAAAATGGTACGTACTCGCAGTGCTGGTTACTTCTTCTTTACAAAAGTAAAAGAATTAAAGTCTCAGAATATGAAATTCTTCTTGTACATAATTGCTTTAGCAAACGAACCCAAGTTTTAAAGGTAAAAGAAGAAAAGGAAAAGCTAAGAGATAATTACAGTTACAACTTTGGATAAGTCATCCATTCGTGGCCGACAATGAACTTTGGTTTCACCCAATATGAGCCAGTGCCTATTCGGAATTTCTTAAGTAGATCCGCACAAGCAACATGTACATAAGTTATCCATTGTATCACAGTTATGCCGTACTTTTTGCATTAAATTTAAATGTCATTAAAAATGATAACAACAGTGACGTTTTATTAATCAATTGGGTCTTAGGGTATGAGAGAGATGTGTTACCTTAATTAATTGGGTTTTCTTTTTGAGTCTCCAATCTGCATTAAGGTTGCTACTTGCTAGCATTATTGATTATGTCATGATACCATCTTCTTCGCATGCTTTATCACTATTTATACTTCTCTTTTCCTTTTTAGCTTTTCGAAGCTGGCTGTGTAAAAGACTAAAAGTTATAGAAGCTTCTGTTACTCGTACTTTTTTGTGTTTTTTGTTTTAATCAAAGGCAATAGCTTATAATAAAACAAAATTAAAATCCTAATATACAATGGGAGCCATTCCGAAGCTTTTGCACCCGATCATCTGTTCCTTTGTGTTTTTGTTTTAGAGTTCAATTAATGGGTGCTCTTAGAGCATTTAATAATGAATTATTTTAGAAAATTTTTTATATCACTATTAGAGAAGTATAAACTATTAAAAAATCAGTTGCCTTTTTTTTTTTTCATAAAATATTTCTAAAAGTTAAATGAATCTTTAAGGACATCCATTAACAAAATCATTTATTTATTATGTAGTTTAATCCCACCAATCACATTTATTGATGCATCTATTTGTATTCTTTATGTAATAAGATTGGTAGTATATTTAGTATTTTATAAAATTGTGTGATAATAAGTGGTTTAAAAAAAAAAAAAAAGGGTTGTACATTGCTTTTCTTATCTCTAAAAATGTCTCCAAAATATTAGACCAATAAATGCTCAACCCATCTGACAACCATAAATAGTTTGGGCAAAAAACAGAGAAAAAAGAAAAATATTTTGAGGTTTAATTTTGGTAAATCAATATCCTACGTGGTGAATCGTCAACCACACACCAAACAATCTCTATCCCTTTCTTAACACCAAAATCAAAATTGAAAATTAAATTACAACTTTTCTTAACAAAAACAATGCATTGCCTTGTCCCAGGTAAGGTAAAAATCTTGGAAAAATATTTGTTGGTTCTTCAATCTGTCTTAGTCCTGAAATATAAAAAGTTTTCGTTTAACAAAAAATTTCTATCTAGTCCGTTCTTCAATTTCCTTCATAGTATTGTTTGCTTACTTAATTGTTTAATGGAGAATTGATGCGGTTTCTTTTACACGGTCTTTAAAAATTTGGTAGGGATCGACCTCTTAATCTCAAAATTCTCTCTCCATCAATCTTTAATTATCTTTCATGTTTTGTTTTTCTTTTGTTGGAACTAGAAAATTATAGTAGCTTTCAAAGATTCATGTTGGTTAATTTTTCAAAATATTTTTATATCTTTAATGATTTGTAATTTTGTATACGTACCATTCTAGGAATAGGTGCTAGTAAATTTGATAAATATGTTGGGAGCTAGATGAAAATTTTGGTTGTGGGGGTCAAAACTCAAAGGAGTTCAAGAACCTAGCTAGGTGTACAAAATGACAACTATTTGGCCACATCTTGTCAAGTCTAGGTGTCATTTTGGTTTTTTAATTTGTATTATTTGATTCCAATATTACTCTTTTTGTTAAAATTTGGATGGTATTTCCTTATTAACATAATAATTAGCTCACACATTAATTTACATAATATGGACAATTTAATTTGTTGGCATGGTACCATGTTACCTAAGTTTTTGTCCATCAGCCATCAATCCTCAAGGACTAAACCCAACCCGGAAGCATTAGCTGATTTTGAACGGAAGAAAAGTAAGGAGAAGGGGGTGACTAATGACAAAGTGTGCACTTGATTTGGAGTTGAGGGACCTCAAGTCGCATATAATTTGGGTTTATGCCATGGCTTTGGAATTGATTTGGAAATTTTGATGGGTTGAGGGTTTATGATCCTCATAGGTGAATAGGTCTTACATATTATGGGTATTGTGGTTGAGCTTTTGAAGGGGACCACTGCAGTTTGGAGATATGAGAGGGGTGGTTTGTGTATGCTTTGGATTGTTTCAGTGGGTTGGTTTTGGAGGTTTTAGAGATTGGGTAAAGCTTGATTGTTCATGGAGATGAATGTGTAGGAAGGCAGCAACTAGGGATGTCCATGTCTTATTCCCTTTTATTTTTACCTGGAATATTCATTTAATTTTTATATGTTAAATGTCTTATATCTAAATAAAAATAAGAGGAAATTGGAACATTCAATAGGATAGGGTCTTATCACAGTAGATATAAGTTTCTTCATATGAACTCACTACAAGAAATTTGGTTATTTTCAACAGTTGAAACCGTTGAAAAAAGTACTAAAAACAGTTGAAAATACTATTTTCGACAGGTAAAGTAACTGTCGAGAATCGTCATTAAAACTATGCCAAAATTTTTTTTCTATGCCCTATGCAACTGTCGAAAAAAAGTTACACTTTTATCAACGATTAATAAACGTCAAAATATTATTAAAAACTGTTAAAAAATAAACACATAAAGATGCTTATTACTTTTTTCAACATGTACTCAATCGTCAATAAAGGGTATTTTGAGATAAATTTCAATAGTTTGTAAACAGTGAAATAAGTATTTTCTTAAAAATAAATAAATAAATAAATTTTGATGCACTTTTTACGGTAATCAAAATTTAATAACCTAATTCAAAATATAACGTAAACACAATTGTGCAATTCCTAATTAAATTTACAACAACCAATCAACTACTCTTTTAACACAATTAAAAAAAACTGTACAAATACAATGGATAATTAGAGCTGAAAATATCTTAAGAATAATCTGAGTTAACACTCGCAAAATCTAAATCAAGGTGTCCCTCAAGTTTTTAAAAATAGGCAATAATTGCAATTTTCATCAATCTTCTCCCTCAAGAAAAAGGGAGGGAAAAAACACCACTTGGAGGGATACGAAAGTTTAGCTCGCAGTAACTTCAAATGGAGGCAAACCCCAATCATCTGGGTTGAAATCCAGCAGTGAGCTCAAAACTTGGTCTGCAGTGGCATGATAAGAGCCATCCAGCGTTCGATCTGGAACCATAACCACAGACCTGTATAGGAAATGTGATGAAAGATGACTAATCATGAACAAGAAGAAAATATGCAATTTAATATGGTGACAATTACAGAGGAGCATTCATTAAAAACCAAGCACTAGATGTTTAATCAACATAGGAAGATTTGCAGGTTTTCATATTTAAGGATTTCAGTGGTCTATCAAGAATTTTCTATCACAAACTTTAGGGAAGAGGCCTTGATCAACAAGATTTCTTATATGAACCTAAAAAAATATTAATCAATAAAAATAATGAAGTGCAGTAAGGAGATATCCCAAAAAGAAAAAAGAATATTAAGAAACAGGGTTGAGAACAGCAAAGCATGTGATAAAACAAAATGTAAAACCTCTTAATAGTAGTATGGTTCCTAATTTTGCAAACATGTCAGCCTCCAATCAGCTCTTCTAGGGAGGAAACAAAAAAGAACCATAATCAATGTTCATATAAATGGTGTTTCTCCAAGCACCAGGAACTAATTTTAAATCCAATAATGGCAAACCATATCAAAATAAAGTGAACTAGCTAAAACTAAAAGAAGCACAATAAACAAAAACAGATAACTATGCACATGCTTAAACTCATCTCCATTCCCCAACACTAACTACAACCATTTGTTTTGAAATTCAGCCATAAGATGCCCAACATTAGACTATACCTAAAGCACATTCAAATCCATGTTTCTGAGCTTGTCAATAATATGTGGAGCACATGTACTACATAATGAATCAATACTCATTATATATTATACAAATTTGTGATCTTTCAGTCCATGTTTGTCGCTTTGTGCAGAATTAAATACACTATCTGTCAATTTTTCTGTGAAATGCAGTAAGTGATAGCCAAATAATAACCAATCACAGTAAGTTAAATTGTAGGATGAATAAAGAAAGTGATCAACTATGGGCCAAAGTCCTAAGAACTAAGTATTTAAACCCGAGAAGAGCATGCTCCATGGACTGCTATGAAGAAAGGTAAAGAAATTTTTGTTCCAGGTACCAAATGGGTAGCGGGTGCAAACAGTTCGTTAAATTTTTGGCATGATAAATGGCTTAATGACAGAGAGTTGAGAAGTCTGCCGATTAGCAAAAGGAGAGATAAATGTGGCTGAAGAGTTCACTGGGAGGTGGGTTTGGAAAGTGGATATGCATCCAAAAATCCAGTGTTTCATGTGGAAGTGCTATCTTCTTAGTCTACTAGTTAAAGAATTACTTGTTGCAAGAGTCATTGCCGAAGACAGTAAGTGTGAAGGGTGTGGGAGAGAGGCAGAGACCATTATTCATGTTCTTCAGGACTGTGAAATTGAAAAACAATTCTGGCTGGATACAGGTAACATGAGCTGTGGTAGTAATTTCTTTAACTATGACCTATGTAGTTTGCTAAAAGAAAATCTAAGATCTTGTAAGGACCTGGTGGAGTCAACCTTGTCGTGGGAAGTGTTTTTTGCCTTTGGTATCTGGGGCTTATGGATGCAGCAAAATAAGAGAGTTCTCAACCAAGTCATACCAAATAGCAGATTGAGTAAAGAAGTGAAAAGCATGGCTTTAAATTATTTCTACTATGCTGGACATGTTAAACCTATGACAACAGAGCCCAATTAATGTTAGATGGAACAAAGCCAGGGATGAATTGGCACAAGCTAGATATAAACTATGCCAAAGTCAAAGATTCAAAAGCTTAAGAGCTCAAAGCTTAGTGACAAACCAACAACAACACCAACATTCATCACATAAACTACGCCAAAACACACTCTCACTAATCAAATTCAAATTTCACACAAACCACACACACATTCGCGTACAGAAAATCCTACAATAGGAAAATATTAAACTAACATAATAATACTCCACCGTATTATTCAGTTCAGCTGCCCTGGAAGAACAACAGCAGCAACCTCCCATCTCCTTTAATTTATCTCGACTCTCCACCTAAAATAATCAGCATTTGGAGCAGCATGTCCCCTTCTGTGACACTAAAAAATGACACATTCTATCAGATAAGAGATAAGAAATTATAAATATTAGGTTTTATACACCTACAGGATCTCTCCTATACAACATGTGCACTAGTCAACACAAGTTTAAAACTGCAAGTAACTCAAGCTCATACGGACCACCAAATGTGAAACTGCAACTATCAGGAATCTATAAGGCAAAATAATAACCAGTTTCATGGTATCTATTACAAAATAATCACCACAATTTCCAATAACAAATTCAAAATAAATAGAGATCAAAGCATATTAAGGACAACCAGCTAAGCTAGCCATTCCAACCACACAACAGAGCTAACCCATTAAGCTAGGAACTTCAATTATCAAAACCGAAACACCGCAAGTGTCAGAACCCATGTTGGCAAAATATTCAACAATGCCAAAACCAACACCAAAGCCCTCCAGAACCATATAATTCACAAACCCAACAACCAAATCACTGTTTACTTTGCAAAAAAAATCTTCACACAAAACAATTTTTTTTTAAAAAATACATATATAAAACCCGAGCCCATCACCTACAATACCACCAATAATTTATTTCAAACGTCAAACCCTAGAAAGCACGGACGCGGCTGGAAGGGTGCCACACCCGAGTCCGACGCGGGACGCGGCGTCCGACACGGTTGCCCGCGCGTAGGTGCCGCGTCTGACTTTTTTTTTTTTTTTTTTTTCACGGATTCTCGCCGACTCTGCTCGATTCGCACCGACGCGGCTTCGATTCGGGCCGATTCGCGCCGAACCGGTCAATTTCGGCCAGAATCATGCCGTATCGGTAGTATCGGGCCATATCGGCCAGCAACCGAAACAGCCGATACAGGCCGAAATCGGCCGAAACAGGCCAAAATTGGCCTTGAATGATGCCAAAATAGCCGAAATATGCTTTGAATGAGGCCCAAACACCCTAAATCTGTCATTCCTTAATTTTATTTTGAATATTGTTGCTCCTTTTGTGTTTTCTTTTTGGTTTTGTGTTTTGTTTTGTGTTTCTTGCCCCCTTCTTTCTTTGTTTTGTGAATAAAGACATAGTAATATGTTTTTTAAAAATATTTTAATAGTTCAAATATATAAAAAATATAAATAAAAATATTTTTAATAATTTTTTAATTGCCGAGTCCCGCCGCACCCGCACCCGCACCCACATTTTTCAAAAATTGCCGAGTCCCGCACCCGCACCCGAGTCTTGAAACGTACCCGTGCTTCTTATTAGCTCAAACCCCTCCATTCCTCTCCAATACCATTACCTAAATTTGTCAAAATAGAATTGCGAACTTTCTCTAGCTTACCAATCATGTAAACTCAAGAAAGACAATCCAATTATCACACAAACCTAATTCCAACAACTCCCCGATCCATAATTTCACGTAAAACTCTTAATCACAAGCTGATCACTGAAATAAACACACACAAATATATATACATGAAATTTTCATATCAACAGAACGCAGGAATTAATTAAAAAAAAAAAAAACACACACACACGAAACAATCAGCTCAAACTCAAGGTCCATAAGACACACACAAATACATGTATAGGAAATGAAAAACGAAGAATCACAAAAGAACATGTAAGCCGAAAAGCTAAAATCAGAGTCCATGAGCACAAAAAACAAAGAAACCCTAAGAGAAGGTGATAAGAATGAATACATTTGAAAACTCGTTTTAAAATAGAGAATTTAAACTTCAAATATCACAGTTCGATTTGCTTCAATTTAATCCTCCTGAACAGTATAGAAAAATATAAAGAATTTCAATGTCCTGGTAAAAAATCCTAAAATTTTCCTAGCAACCAAACAGAGGGTAAGAGTTGAGAGTGATAAAATACCGTCGAGGGACACAAAATTTAGAGGCTGAACTCGAAAGTAATCGAACAATGGCTCGAAATCTTCAGTGGATCCGCCTGAAACCAAAAATAAATAAAAATCAAATCACAGAGAGAGAGAGAGAGAGAGAAACCCTAAAAAAGCGAGAGATTAGAATTCAAAGTGACTTAAAGAAGAGAAAAGCGAAGCTCAAAATTCAGAGGTAAAAGAATGAGAGAGAAACCCTGAAAAGAGAGAGAGAGAGAGAGAGAGAGTGTGATAGAGAGATCGATATTTTTTTTTTTTTTTTTTGAGAAGGGGATAGAGAGATCGATGCAGAGAGAGAGAGAGAGTGAGTGAGCTATACAAGTTCCGTGTTTTTATTTTCAACGATTTATAACTCTCGGTAAACTATTTATTGAGTGAGTGACTTGTGTGTAGGGATGGCCATACCCATTGGGTAATGGATATCCAATCCTACCCAATCCAAATATTTCAGAGTAATACCCGGTTCTTCATGGGTAGATCTTAACTGGGTAGGGTATAGGTATTATCCAAATTGTTCGGGTAGGGTATGGATATTATCCAAACCCGACCCATATTAAAAAAAAAAAAAAAAAAAAACCCTAAACAAATACTGAAGTGAACAAAGTACAAACCACTTAACACTTAGTCAGTGATCAATCATTTACCGCCTATTCCGCTTCTCCGCAACAAAACCCAGCAACAGCCACCATTTACATTTCCTCAAAACCATTTTCACCTGCACACGGCGTCGTTTTGACTGTCTCTCTCTCTCATTTTCCCCAAAATAAGTTCACGGCATGTACCGACTTTCGCATTGGATGGCAATGGCGATTGCACTAACCCAAAGAACCAGAGCATTTCGGAGTTGGTTTCAAAGCTTCGAACTGTGTATCGGAGTAAAGACTTTGACCATGTCGAAGAGATTTTGGTAGCGAGAGAAACAAAATTGAAACTAGAAATTGAGAAAGAGAAGAAAGAGAACGCGTTGTTGATGGAGAAATTCCAGATGGAGAATCTGGATCGGATCTACCTGGAAGACGAGCTTGAAAATCAGAAGAAGGCATTAGAGGCGGCGCTAGAGAGAGAGAGAGAGAGAGAGGAAAGCGGAGAAGACAAAGAATATAAAGCAAGATGAGAGGAACGTGGTAGGCCAGGACGCCAGGTAGGGTACATAAAAAATGTTTTGGATTTAAAAAAAAAAAAATTAAATGGGTTTCGGGTAGGGTATGGATATCCATGGATAATAAATCTGGGTAAGATTCGGGGATGGATACTAATGGGTATTGATATTCTGGTATCCATGGGTAAATTTTTGGGGTAGGGTATGGGTATACCCGATCCATACCCTACCCATGGCCATCCCTACTTGTGTGTGCTTTGGATTGTTTCAATGGATTGGTTTTTGAGGTTTAAGAGGTTGGGTAAGCTTGATTGTTCATGGAGTTGAATGCGTAGGAAGGCAGTAATTACTACGGGTGTCTATGTCTTATTATCTTTCATTTTTATGTGGATGTGAGACACAGAACTTATTTGATTTTATATGTCACGTGTCTTATATTTAAATAAACTAGTATGTAACTCATGCTACTGCATGGGAATAGATATAATTTAATAAAATAATAGAAATAAATATATTGCATTTTATTATTTAAGTGATATTGTTTGTTTTGTTTTTTATTTATTTATTTATTTATTTATTATGATTTTTGTCATGTTTAAAAGACTTAGTTTATTCATATTTTATAAAACTTAGTATTATGTAATTTTTTAACAAATATTTTTATCATACAAAATTCTAATGAAAGAATGCTACATAGACGTATATATTCAAGGTTAATTCATACATGGTACATATAACTATGATTAAGTTGCTTTATCACAAACCATTTTTAACAAAATATTTTAATCAATTAAATGTGAATATCATAACATACATCTCATAACAATATATAACAATAGAATAACGTGAATCTCATAAAAAAAAATTTATCAATTAAAAATCACTAAAATTATGAGCATAAAACGTAAAGACAAACAAATAGGTTAAACACTAATTCCTTAAAAGAAAACTTACAGTGAGTTGAGAAAACTACATAAATAATCTTTGATATTTGAAGAATAATGAGATTACAACTTCCTTTCGAAATTGGGTAGAGACTCGTGCTGATAATGTGTTATGAAAAAGAAAAGAAATATGCAACATCAATGATAGGAAAACAAAACAATTTTATAATTAAACAATAAAAATTATTGACAAAAAGGAAAGAAAGTATAGGCAGATGAAAGACAATAAACATACAACATCAATCATTGGAAAACCACAAAATTATATAATTGAACAATAAAAAATTTACACAAAAAGGAACGACAGTATAGATAGATGAAAGAAAGCAGTAATCAAACCTTAGGAATGGTTAGAATTCATTTTGCAGAGCATAAACTAGGACCATGAAAATTGTAGAGACAAGTACAATCGGAATATTTAGAGAACCTCTTCTTATATAAGATACAAAAATACTCAAATACATGTATCATTAATACCAAGAGATTCTTTTGAAACTTCATGTGAAAAGGGAAGTGAACCTGAAAATATGTGGCTGTGAAAAAGGGAGGTGGACTTGAAAATACGTGAATGTGGAAAAGGAAGATAAACCTGAAAATATACGGGTGTGGAAAAAAGAAAAAGAAAAAAAAGAAGCATATTGAAATTATAAATTAGACTCCAATTTTATATTTACATTGACACGTGGCACAACAATAGATTATAATTCTAATTTAGAATTTCAATTGGAATTTCTCTCTACTTCACTTATTTTATATATATATATGTGAGGAAATTGAGAGATTCAATGTGAGACGATCTTATTGCAATAAATATTTGGAAAGTGAAGAAAACTTAGAGCTTATTTGACTTTGTAGTTTCTTTTTTTGTACTATTCATAAATCTCATTATACTTTATAGTATTATTCATAGGTTTTATTGTACTATTCAGTTAGCTTTTAGCTTTTTTTTTTTTTTTTTTTTACACTTTCAGCAAAAAATTATCATTTTCTACTAAATATCACTAAATAAGCTGTTCTCAAACCAATCCAAACTATTGCTTTATTTGCCTCTTTTGACAAAGAAAAAGGAAAGAAAATTCCCAGCTAGAATTGAGTAAAGATTAAATAAGGCTTACAAAAGAGAACATGACGATTACTTTTTCTTTACGAAAGTAAAACAAACGAATTTTCAGAATATGAAATCCTTGTCGTACGTAATTGCTTTAGCAAACGAACTCCAGAAGTTCTTAAAGGTTAAAAGAATAGAAAGAGAAGCAAAGAAATATTTACAATTAGAACTTCTCGTATAAGTCCTCAACTTATGGCTGACAATGAACTACTGTTCATCAATAGAAGCCAGTAACTATCCGGGACTACTTACATTCTAACTTCTAAGTATGTTCAGCCAAGCAAGACAGGATAATGATTTTAATGGTATCGTTGAGAGAGAGAGAGAGAGAGTTAAGTCTAAATTAAAAGTTTGAAACAAAACTAAAATAGAGAAAACGATCCCCTGCTGCAACAAAATCCATTAATTCTGTTTAAAATTTTGGACATGTATCATTATCCTGACAGTGATAGGTCCATTGCCTAGCCCGTGCCAAGTCCTAACTTGATAATATGGCAAAATGACACCTCATCATTTAAGTTGCTTTACAATTTGGGAAAGGATCAACTACGATAGAATCTTTAATTCCATTTCATCTTTAATAGGATGTGAAACATGCATTTAGTATTTATTTGATTTTTAAGTATCGCATGTCGTAAATTTAAATGAAAATGTGAAGAAATTAAAATATTAAATAGGAGAGAATCTTATAGCAATGGATATAAGTTGTTTCACATGAACTATTGCTTTCAAAAGGGTACGTACTTGCATTGCTGATTACTTCTTCTTTACAAAAGTAAAAGAAACACTACAAAAAAAGAGTCTACTAGCGAGGACCTTATGCCCTCACAAAAATTCAAATATCGTCGCAAAAGGTTATTAGCGAGGGCATATTAGTATTTGCTCTTGTTGCTAAAAGAGATTTTGCGACCATACCTTCGCAAATATATAATTTACGAGGGCAATCCACCGTCGCTACTGAACAAATTCGCCTTCACAAATATATTACTAAACGACGAAAAAAGTCGACGACTTATTTTTAGCGAGGGGAAACAGTCGTCATTAACAACTATTTGTGAGGACCTTTATACCCTCGCAATTAGTTATTTGTGAATTTCAAATTGACGACATATTTTTTAGTGACAAATAATGGCATCGCTAAAATTTATTTGTGAGGGCTTTTAACCCCTCGCAACTTATTTTTTGCGAGGGAAAGCAGTCGTCGTTAATAAATATTTGTGACAACATTTATACCCTCGCAATAATAGCAACCCTAAAATTTATTTGTGAGGGCTTTCAACCCCTCGCAACTTATTTTTTGCGAGGGAAAGCAGTCGTCATTAATAAATATTTGTGAGGACATTTATACCCTCACAATAATGGCATCGTTAAAATTTATTTGTGAGGGCTTTTAACCTCTCGCAACTTATTTTTAGCGAGGAAAAGCAGTTGTCATTAATAACTACTTGTGAGGACCTTTATACCCTCGCAATTAGTTATCTGCTAATTTCAAATTAACGACGAGACAAATAATGTCGCTAAAATTTATTTGCAGAGAAATTTTAACCCCCTCGCAAAAGGTTAAAGAATGTCGCTATTCTATTAATTGTGAGGGACTTTGTCCTCACTATAAAGTTATTTATGACCAAATTTTTATGTCATCAGTGGTAATATTTATTATAATTTTTGAAATATTTTATTATTTATAATTTATTTTATATCATTTTTGTTTAATTATCATGTTACAATAGTAAAATAATTACTAAAAATTGATAAAATAGTCCAATAATTACTAAAAATTGATCCATTGAAAGATAAAAATTCATAAAAGTTCAAACTTTAAAATATAAAATATACAAAGAAATCTTGAAATTAAACATTGTTTTAAACTTAAACAACTATTCTATGACAAGATCTATATTAGTCTTCCTCTGAGTCACTCTCCAAGTTGTTTTCAACCTCTATGTTATTGTTTGAGTTGTGCTCTTCATCTCTGCTAGTACCATCCTAAAAAATAAATTAAAAAAAAAACATTAAACATGAGTTCAAATGAAACAATTAAAGTAAATTTGTATTTGTATCAATGCTTCAATGAATAAGTACACATATACCATATCAAATCTAATCATGTAATAATATATCATAAACATCAATAAATTCCTTGTGGTCTCCAATAAGCTATATGCAAAGAAAGCAATATTGCAACTTACCTATTTAGCAAAGAGAGACGGATTAAAAAATCAAGTTTGCTATTCACTGCTTATGGAGGCATCCACAAGAGTAGTTACCGGTTCCAGTATCCCTAAATCGCTCAATGTAACTTTTTTTTTAATTTAACAATAACAATAACTTAATTTGATTACTTAAACCACTATCAAAACTAAATATAAATTAAAATAATATAACAATTGTGTAAAACATAAACCACAAAACACATATGACATACAAAACCTATAAACAGCTGTCAAAACAGTAGATAGTGTCATAGTCATATTATCATTTATTAAAACTAAATATAAAATAATATAATATTATAATAGATGCAAGCTATAAACCACAACAAACCAATAGAAAGTTGTAGAAGATCCAAGAGACAAAAGCATAAGTTTGAGATTGTACCGTGGTAGCTGGATCTATGTCAGATTGTAGTGGTATGCCCATCGACTGCAATTTTTGTGCAAACTTCTCCTCAAGCTTCTCCACAACTTTTGCAAGTTTGGAATCCATTTCCTCTCTAAGATGTGCCTCTAAATCTTCTTTTTCTTTTGTAAAATCTTCTCTGCAACGTTTGCTACAACCTTTACCAGATGAAGTTAAGCCATACACATCCTTAGCCTTCATACCTATTCCCATGCCAAGAATACGACCATGACTTGGTTCACCAACCACTTCACGAAAGATCTGATAATCATTTGTCTTAGTACCTTCAGAAACAGCTTTGGCCTTTATGGCATCCATTTTTTCCTACACATAAATAAAAACCCTGTGGATAATCAAAACAATAACAAAAACTAGAGTTGATAACAAAATTTAAAATTTTAGTATAAGTTGCATACATATAATGTCTTAGCATGATCAGTTGCCCATTCTTTGCCATCCTTTTTTGTGTGAAATTTCTTAAAGCAATCAATGGGGCTAGGCTCAGAGCCCGTCTCAAGATACTGCAATATTTAAAAGAAAAAAAAAACATTAGTAAAGTTATTAAACTATATAAATACACAATAAAATGTAAAACTATTTGATGATAATATAATATACAATTTCATATCTGTACTTGGCCATTGGTACAGAACCTGTAGTGGAGAAAATTTTAGACTTATTTCTGTTGCCCTTATTTGTTGAACTTGTCTCCTGTGTGCAAAATTCATACACTAGAACATTAGTTTCTATGAAAATATTAACAAATAACAGTTAGAAAGAGAGTAAGAGAATTTATGACATATATTCCATTTACACTCACCCCCCAATCTTTCACCATCCATTTATCCACCATCTCTTTCCAAAAAGGGGTAGGAATGAAAGAAGGACCATTCTTGTAACGATCTTCTTTCTTTTCGTACTTCTGAAAAATAGGATTTCTTATGCGAAACATCCAATCAGAATAGCGGTGTTTCACTGATTCTACAAACGCTTTCTTGACTTCCTCATCTGGTTGTTTATGCTTAAAGCGTTGAGCTCTATATCGAGCATATAAAGTCTCTAGCTCAGAATTTGGGTATTCTGTAAAAGTTGTCCAAGCTCCATTAAGTTTTTGGTGAAAAAGAATGGTGATCTCTCGAGTGGCTTTTGGTGTAATAATTCTGAAAATTGAAATCAAACATGTTAACAATATCTTATAGCTGTGATACCATAATTAATTTCAATAAACCAACATAGCAATAAGTCACTCACTTGCCATCATAAATCTCAACCTCTATTTCACCATCTCCAGCATTGATGCTTTTAGCCTTTCCTCGACCCCTCTTTTTTCCAACATTAGTAACTATTGATAAAACAAATACTATTAAAAATTATGAAGGTGCAACCAAATCACAAGATGAATTATGAATATAAGTAAACACGATAAAAAAAAGGTATATAATGTAAATACTACCTATTATAGTGGAATTAGAGGCCTGAGGTGCTCCTTCATCAGTTTGAGGCTCAGATGATGGACGTAAAATTTGTGAGAGCTCCTGCTCACAAACTTCATTATGATCAAAGGAAGGCCTAGTTAACTGAGTTTCTTATAGTTGAGAGTCTTGAGACTCACTAATGCCTTTACCTTTCCTCTTAACTTTCCTTGCCATGCCTACCTACTATTAGAAAAACTAACATTTGTAAACAACACAATGAAAGTAGAATATGAACATGTTAATGCGATCACAAAAAAGAAGAAGAACACTAGCAATTATGAATATTAATGTGAAATTACACATGAAACACAACTCTACCTAACTCACAAAGCTTTTACTTCAATGACATTACTGTGAAAAAAAATATAACTAACAATTTTTTCAGATCTAAATACATGCTCATCATCCTATCACATTGATAAATTAAAACAGAAATTTTAATTGACAGCACTTTAATCAATAAATAGTTTCTCAAGTTGTGGTGTCCAAAGGATATCGTCATCAATTGAATTGTTTCCTTTCATCAATTATAATACAATGGAACGTAGAAACAACTGAGGAACAACCTCAAAACAAATTCCAAACCACCAAATCAACAAATACAAAAAATAAATGGAGATATTGACATTAAATTCTAGATACAATTTGTATAAACTATTGACAAGGAAAACAAACTTAAACCATTGCATAGTTGCTGCACAAGGATAGCTTATTATATAAAATCACCTTGTTAAGAAATTCATTACAATACAAAAAGATATCACAGAATTCAAAGAAAAAAAAGCTGCAATATTTTGTGTTTCACGGCTCCAATTAAATCTCACATATTTTGTGTTTCATACAACACCTGTTTTTATTTTTTTTACGAAACATACGGCAATTATTAAATCTCACACTGCAATTGCACTATTATATACCTATAAAACTGGAATCCTATAAACTAGGACAGTATTATATGGCTATAAAATAAACCAAACGAACTATTCTATCACATCAATCCTTAAGATTGATTTAGTACAGCTAGTTACCCTTGTAACATTAGTTTATTCAAAATTAAAGTAGGTTTTATTTATATAGATAGTAAAATATCATTTTAGATGTGTACCTTTGACTGATGGATCACCAAAAGCCGTAAAAAATTGAGCAAATCTGCTAATAGAAAACAGAAATATGAAATTAGGAAGAGAGAGAGAGATAAATCAGAAGCGTAAGGAATAAAACTGGAGGGGATATATCAGTACCTAGCACCTTTGTCTTTGGTTTCGTTCTCTAGCCTCTCTGTGATGAACCGGAGGCCTAGCAAAAAACAGGATATATATAGCAGGATTTGTGCGGGAAATTTTAGTAGAAAGTGGCGGCAAAGAGTGAAAAACTTATGTGAAGTAGCGGCAAAGAGAAAAATAAAAAATAAATAAAAATCAAAGAAGGAAATATTTTAGGAAATATCTGAAAGCTTATTCAAAGATCCTATAACCATATACAAAACCCATTAAAAATAAAATTTAAACCATAAATTAGATATTAAAAAATAAAAATACTAAGAGCATCTCCACTACTACTAGAGTACAACTCTTAATTATAAAAGGAATAAATAATCTGAAGACCTCAAAACCAAAAATACGAGAAACATTTTGCTCAATTTGAAGTAATGGGTTTTGTTTTCTTGACCGTTTGAAACAATCCAGAATATCTTGAAGACACAGCAAATAGGCCAATAACACTGAATAGTAAAGAAAAAAAAAATCCAAGATATAGAGAAGTGAGATTGAGACAGACCTTGCGGGCACGACCCAGGATGTGTAATGAGAATCGACAAAATATGGTTTGAAATGTAAAATAGAGGCTGCATCAATTGATTGCCGAAGAACAGGTATGGGAAAAATGCAAAATAGAGTTTGTTTGTTTCTGTGAGGCATTTTGTCGAACAGGTTGTGAACTTTTTTTCTGAATTGGGAAATTTTTTGGAAAAAAAAAATGTAGGTTTTTGATTTGAAGGATGTGAAGCCGCATGAGTTTGTATGGTATGGTTTGAAATGTCTGGAGATGTTGGCTGGGATTGGTGACTCTTGTGCCAAAGACACTTATGGAAGGTTAAGAGTTGTGGTATGTTGAGAGTTTGGAGAGAGTTTGATAGAACCAATTAGAGAACTGAGACTGAAGAAGTGAAAAGGTGAGGAAGCGTGTAAAAGGGAGGAAGCCATGAGGCCCATGACCACGGACACAAAGCACTCAATCTGACCTCTGAGACTGAGTCCGAAGTGAAAACTAAAGAGAGTCAAGAGAGCCATTAGAGATATGGAGGGATTCTGATATGTAGAGTGTAATGGTCACCGTCAGATATTTTTGAATTAAAAGCTTATAACCGTTGATTCAATTTTGGGCTATTTAATTTGTGCCACATGTAACATGGCTCACAGTGCCACTGAAATCAGTCTTCAGTGTTCAGTCATAACACGTTTGCATCAACACTATAGTTACACGTTTACTGATAAAGCATTCCACTTTATTTTAGTGCTACTATTTTCTTTTTCTTTATTTTATGGGAGTGCTTCTATTTTTTAGTGCTTCTATTTTCAACACTATAGTTACACGTATACATAAAGGTTATCTAGTGATTATTATTATTATTATTTTTTGCTTTTTTTCCCATTCATTTAGAAAGTCATTAATTTGTTAGATTTAGGGTGTTGTCTTAATTTAATTAAATTACAAGTTTAGGATAATATATTTTGTATTAAAATTAACTTGTTAAGTTATGTGATAAATAATAGTATAATTCCAGAAAATTAATAATTTTTCTATTACAGATCATGTTTTATTTTAATTATAAATGTTTACTAAAAGATTAAGTGATTTTAAAAGGAAATGTTAATGAAACATAAATGTAAAAATTTAATTAGTAATTTTGTATCTCAAAGAGAATGATAAATAGATTCTAAATATAAAAAAAAATTAAAAGTTAAATAAATATTATCTAATTAATATTTAAATAATTAATGAAAGTTTCGATTAAAGATTTCGCCTCAAGCCCCCAAATTTGTTGAACCGGTCATGTTTATAATTAATTATTCTTAAAATCCTTTTTCAAAATTAATTGAACTTGCAACCAAAATTATGTTGTCAATCAATCACTTACACGTACACAATGGTCATATGGCTTGGCTGACCATAAAATTTGGTGATTTTACAAATATCCCTCTTGGATGTTCATGCGTTTTTTTTTTTTTTTTGGTAAGCTCTTGGATTTTCATGTGTGTTGAGTGTTAATCTAGTTTTTTTTTTTAATTTAAATAATTAATCCTTGGACATTATGATGAAAAACCATTTTAATATCTTCAAATGTCTTATTATTAGTATTATTATTATTGATGATGTAAAGAAAATCAGTAGGCTGGATGTTTCGGATTTTAAAGGACTGCTGGCTGTCTTGATGGCTTGAAAAAGAAAGAACAATAATCAAAGGTAACAAAATCAAATGATCATTAAACTTTCACAAATGTAAATTTTACTTTATTTATTTGACAATATTGTATTATAGAACTTGTTTACTCCAAAATATAAAAGTTTTGGTCGAACTAATTTTCTATATGTTTAATAATCCAAGCTTAACATTAATAGTACCACTACAATTGAATATTCTCGTGTGTAAACATGGGTTATATGCTAGTTTAGAATAGTACATGTTGTGAGATACATAAATTTAATAAGATAATAATGTCACGTGTCATATCTGAGTAGGAGGATGCCACGTCAATGCCGAGTAGACCCTACCCTTGGATGGAGGCAAGCCTTGACCACGTTAGTGGCACATTATCAGAGGAGGTCGCACTGTAGAAGAAGGGCTTCAAGGAGAAGGTCAGTCTTGTCATGTCTGAAGGGATAGAAGCTGCTACTACATTTATTGCACCCCACCAAACCCTTTGGCTACATTTATGTGGAGAAAACTCCTAAACAGTGTTGTGTAGGTAGCCACAACTCACGGAAGGTTTGGGACCACATCTGAGGGCTACCTCGGTCACTCTTGCGTGTGATCCATGGGATGCCTAATAGTATCTTGTCGTTAAAAGAGATTTTTCAAAAGTCAATGTGAAAAAAAGGATTTTAAACAAAATTTTATAGGGTGTATATTGGATTTTTTGGTCAAGGTAGTCAAAGTTTTTCCTTAGGGGATAGGTATAGAGGCGTAAAGGCAGCTCAACATAATTTGGGATTTAAGACGAAAATTCATGTAAAACATTTTATACTAATCAAATCAAGGTTAATTTGATGCAACATTAAATACTTTTTTTAAGAATAATACCAACTTATTATTTTGGAGAGAGAGAGAGAGAGAGAGATTAATCTATAATTGGTGAGTTAACACATTTGTAACATTTTTTTGAAAAATTTTCATATTGTTCTTTTCATATGGACTACAGTAAAGCTAGCAAGCATTGACCATTATCTTATTTCTAGTTTTGGTACTTAGGTGCTTTATGCATATAGTATTTTTTTTTCTTTTTGCCATGTCTATTTTAGGTGCAAAATTACTACTAATTAACATGAACAACATAAGATTTTTTCTTTTTTTAGAAATTTTATAAACACAAAAAATTTGACAAAACTTTTCACACTTGTTGATGTGGCAGATTGATAGCGATTAGTAAAAAAGTGGGATTAATGGTAGACCTAGATGAAAACAGGTAAAAGTTTGCTAACTCAACTCTTATTATTATTTTATTTTTTAGAAGTGCAACATTTACAATATTTTTCACAACAAGAGCCAAATGGAGATGCAAAGAAATTTTATAGATTGTTGGAAGAGGTTAAACAGCCTTTGTATCCAAATTGTGAAAAGTATTCAAGCTTGTCCTTCATAGTCAAGTTATTGCACATAAAGTGCATATCATCACGGAGCAACAAGTCCTTTAGTATGTTGATGGAGCTGTTAAAGGATGCATTTCCTATGTGTGAGAGACTACCTAGCTCGAACTATGAGGCAAAAAAGATTGTCAACGATCTAGGCCTCCATTATATGGAAAACTAACGGACATTGTTGAACTTCAATATATTGAAGGGAACAAAGTTGTGTTGTTTAAATGTGATTGGTATGATGTATCTCGTGAAGGAATTGGCTATAAGAGAGATCGGCACGGAACCACTATTGTTAACACATCACAAAAGTTGAAAACCGTAGAGCCCTTTGTATTAGCATGTCAAGCAACTCAAGTTTACTATGTTAATGGAATAAAAGATCCCACATGGAATGTTGTGATTGAAACTAAACCACGAAACCTTTATGAAATGCCATCAGATGAAGAAGAGCCATACCAAGAAGAAGAAAATTTACACTATAATGCAAATGTGCTACAAGAAGAAAATGAGGATGATGATATAGATTGGAATAGGAGTGGTGTTGAGAATATGATAATCGAGTGACTTTAAAGGCTTACAGCCTCCATTCCATCACCGCATTTGGCTTCATCCAGATTAGTCATCCATGTGCATAATACTAAGGATGCTTATTGAAATAGAAATTTAGTTAAAGACAAGGTATGGGCAGTTATCTCCCACGCTCTCTTTCTTAATTCTTTAAGTTTATTACACAAAAAGTATAGAATGCTCTCGTTGACCCCATTGAGTTTAATCTGTGATTGTACCATCTATTTTGACTTTGTTTGAGCTTGAAGTTGTTTTGTTTTGTTTTTTTTGAAAGAGATACTATTGTTGGCTTTATAGCTTAATGCTATTAAAGTTGTGACATCTAAATCTCTCCTTATAGCTTAATGCTATTAAAGTTGCTAAGACATGGAAGGAACTAATTTATTATTTTGTGTTTGTTTTTGTCCAGGGCACAACATAAATCAAAAAATATTTGTAGGACAAATCTGATGTTGGACATCTATCTAATAAGCATTTTCCACAAAATGGGAAGGAAATACAAGTTGTTTGTTTGTAATTGCTAAAAATTTCATCATGCTTCCGTGTTAAAAGGACTATTTTATGTAATTCTTCTTTGTTGAAAGTGCAATTATTTTTTTATGGGTAAAATTTATTAGAAAATAAGGATTGACCTTTCATATATATGATATATATAAAAGGCATTTTTTTAGGTTGTAAACAAAAGGTTCATCTAAAGAATATAAAGTGCTATATCTTTATGTGTTTCTTTTTATTTTTCTTTAAATTTTAGAATAACTAATATTTTCATGATTATTTGCGAAGGCCAATTATGGCCCTCACAAATAATTTAGTATTAGTGAGGGTATATTTTTAATTCACACAAAAAATAAACTTTTTGCAAGGAATTTTTATTGTCCATCGGAAATGATTTGGTGGGAACATTTCCCTCCAAAATTTTTTACATTTTAGTGATTATTTGTGAAGGTCGATCCTAGCCCTCGCAAATAATTTAGTATTAGTGACGGCATTTTTTTAACCGTCACAAATAATACACTTTTTGCGAGAGATTTTTAATAGTCCCTCGCAAATAATATGGAGGGAAAATTTCCTTCCAAAATATTAGTATTTGTGACGGCTATGACACATAATTGCGACAGCTTTTTTTGTTGGTCATAAATATTTCACATTTTACCAAGTATTTGCGAGGGCTTTATTTTACCATCACAAATAATATTTTTTGAGACGGCTTTTTGGGTCCGTCAAAAATTCTTGGTCGCTAATAGGCATTTTTTTTGGATTTAAATAAGGTTTCAGAATATGAAATTCTTCTTGTACATAATTGCTTTAGCAAACGAACCCAAGTCTTAAAGGTAAAAGAAGAAAAGGAAAAGCTAAGAGATAATTACAGTTAGAGCTTTTCATGAGTCCTCAATTCGTGGACGACAATGAACTGTGGTTTCACCCAATAGGAGCCAGTGCCTATTCGGAATTTATTAAGTTGATCCGCATAAGCAACATGTATATAAGCTGTCCATTTTATCAAGGTTATGCCATATTGTTTGTCCGTAAATTTTTGAACAGGGTCCATGGAAGAAACTAATGTGAGTTTGAAACTTCTGATAGACACAAAAAGCCAAAAGGTGCTTTTTGCTGAAGCGGACAAGAACTTCATCGACTTCCTCTTTCACATTCTGGCCCTGCCCGTCGGTACTTTCATTGCCCTTCTCACAAAGCAAGGAATGGTGGGCAGCTTGGGGAACATTTACGAGAGCATTGAAAATCTAGGTACTACTTATCTTCGACCAAACGTGAACAAAGAGACTCTCCTGAAGCCCAAAGTACAAATCTCTGGTGGTAGTACTGTTCCAGGACTCCCTCTCCTATTGCCAAAAGTTGAATCATCTTCGACATCATCCAGGAATTTGTATAGGTGTTCTAGTAACTACGGTCACAGATACGTGGCTGATGACTGCAGCGCGCAGTGTCCTTCGTGCCATGGTTCTATGAGTGGCACTTTAAGTTTCGTAGACCCACCATGCACAACGAATACGACTTTCTCCAGTGAGGGAGGGTACGTAAAGGGAGTGGTTACATACATGGTGATGGATGATCTAGTGGTGAAACCCATGTCCACCATATCTAGTATCACTGTGCTTAACAGGTTTAATGTCAAGGATGTAAGTGTTCTTGAGGAGAAAGTTGTCGATTTGGGCATTGATGAGGTATGTAGGTCATTCTTTGCTTTCTGCGCATCAGTCTGTTACTTCTGTTTTGTCTATTTTTCCTTTCTTCTACTTAGCGTACTTCTTTTGTTAAGGTGAAATATATTGCAAAATAAGATGCTTAAACTGAGGTATAAAAGGTTGAAGCTTTTGCCAACGAGGGCTTGGCTGAGTGGGTAAGGTTCGGACACTTCGTACAACCACACTTAAGTTCGAGTCTCGCTGCCTGCAGGCTTTCGTTGGTGGGTAACTCGTGGTTCCGTTAAGTCTCCTGATGAAGGGGGTCTCTGTCTGGCCATGGACCTTACCCGAGAGTGTAATATAACTATAAATCCTCCCATTTTTGTTTACCAAAAGAAAAAGGTTGATGCTTGTCGTGTCCTAAATCCTAATTCCTAAACCATGATATGAGAAAGAGACGAAATTCGGAGTCAATATGTTCAAAATTCAAATGCTATCATTTAACTTTAATTTCCATATTGGAAAATTAATATTGTGTTCATTCCTACTCTTTCCCCTTAAGGTCACTTGCTTGTTCATCTTTTAAAAGAGTAAAGAAAAAAGAAACTTACAAAGAAATGTAATATTGTGAAAATTTGATTTTTCTACTATTGGAAAAAAGATCTTCATCTGCCTTTGAAATGGGTCAATTTCAAGTAAAGATTTAGTATTTCATGAATCTAAATGTGATTAATAATTATTTTGCTCATTAATTTAAGTGGTTTGTTACTAGGGAGTGAAACTACTCAAGGCTTCTATATGGTCAAAGAGTGCTTTGACTGATGTTTTCCTCCCAATCTTGAAACAAGAAGTCCAATGTGAGATGTAAGTGCAAGAGTTTTGTGCCATTGCCAATATGTTGTGAGTGTGTGGGTTTTTATTTTTATTTATTTTTATTTATTTATTTATTTTTTTTTTTCGGTTGCATATATGTTTTAAATATTCGTCAAATCTGGTGTGGAAATGTAAAGGGCAATATGCTCTCTCTCTCGCTCTCTCTCTCTCTCTCTCTCTCCGCATGTTTTATTGGAAGCTTGGTTAAGAAGCATTATGTATCATAAAAAATTGAGCTGCAAGTATATGTAAGTTTTAGTTAATTATCAGCTTCTTGGTATAATGAGATGTTTGAAGATGACTGAGGCACAAGTTTGTTTATTGGTCCCAACGTGACCAATGGCCATAATAAAGGCTACCCCCTACTTCCTTCTCTTCTCTTTAATTTGTTAATCTCCTGAACACTCTTTACTTTGGACAAAACTTTACTAAATTACCGATTATCCAAAAAAATTAAACTATTAAAAAATGGTAAATTTAATTACTTAACCACATACTTTTAACATTTTCCCACATGAATGAGCTTAAACTCCCTTCTAACTAATAGGTAAGGCCTAATACATGAGATTTTAAATAGGATGTATAGTAGAAGAGGTAAGGGTTGAACTCAGAGCTTGCTCTGATATTATGTTAAATTACCAATTCTCTCAAAAACTTAAGTTATTGAAAAATAGTAAGTTTAATCATTTAATCACATTCTTTTACCATATTATGTACAATTTTTAGAGGTAATACATTGCATTCTTTAATTAAATTCAACTGCATACTTTTTGCATTAAATTTAAATGTCATTAAAAATGATACCAACATTGATGTTTTATTAATCAATCAAAATACCATTGTGTTTGAATTTAATTGGAGAAAGTAATGTAATTCACTCAAATTATTATAGTTTAATTCTATCCAAAATAACTTTCATATTACCACTTAGATCTTTTTGAAGTGACAAAAGGATACTCTGATAGCTAGATATTGTATTGTGGTTAAATATTTCTTTTGAAGGCATGTTGTGGTTTTATAATTGATATAGCTTGGAGTGGCGGTGAAGTCAGTGGAGTGGGCATTGGGTCCTTGGGTATGAGAGAGGTGTGAAACCTTAATTAATTGGTTATATCATGGTACCGTTATTGATTATGTCATGATACCATCTTCTTATCACTATTTTCCTTTTTCGCTTTTCGAAGCTGGCTGTGTGAAAGACTAGAAGTTACAGAAGCTTCTGTTCCTCGCACTTTTTTCTTTTAATCAAAGGCAATAGCTTATAATAAAACAAAATTAAAATCCTAATATACAATGAGAGCTGATGATGCCAAAAATTGTCAGTAAGTTACACAGTCTCTGCACGCTCTTCTTGGACAAGACTTGTGCAACAAAAAAGAAAAAGATCCTACAGAGAGTACCATTGTAATGATGGCCAAATATCCTCCGAAGGTTAAGTTAGAGAATTTTCACAATTCTAGAGTGCCAGAACTGGAGCAAATTATGAATATTTTGATTTCTGAGGGTTTTAGGTTTTTATAATAGTGTAGAACCAACTTTTGTTTCTTGATGAAGAAAATGTTTCCTTGTAGGGAAGATCCTGATAAATACACGTATTTCACAAGATCCTTTCCATATAGAGATTTTGTTTATTAGCGTTAATCATAGGGCACAAGACATTTCCATTTGAAGTTTCTTGAAGACCACTTAGGCCATGTGGATGCCACGTGGCATTGCTACCCGTCCACTTTGTATCCGTCTACTTGGAATCCATCCATCAAGGGGAGTCCGCCGACCTTGGACACGATTCGTCATCTTCTTCTTATGTTTTGATCATCCATAATCCCAGTACCGTCGCCCATGGCAAGTTTTATTGAATGAGTCCATCAACCTTAATTTTATCCTCTTCAATTGCCCCCTCACTTTATAGGTCCATCGCCTTTTTTTTTTTTCCTCCAGACGGACCTGTGGAGTGGTGGTCTAACTCAACCCTTGGGAAATGTGTTCTGATTGATTGGCTAGCCTAGAGCCATTAATGTAGTAGGAGCACATGACATGTCTTTGGTGGTTAATCACTCAGACCGAAGCGTCCCTTCATCGTCTTCCATGCCGTTCCCTCTCTATATATGTTGTTTCTCCCTTTCATTTTTACTTTCCACAACAAATTTCTAGTGCCAGAGCGCTACCGTCTACTTGCTTTTTCAGTTACGTCTTCTTTATTGCTTGGTGCGACCGTCTGCCCTACCTTCTCTGTTCCTTTCTTTGCGTCGTTCAATTGTAAGTATTCTTCTCCTTACGCTGAACTTTTTTTCTATTCACTTTAAATATTGCATGCCCGTCGCCTATGTAGACTTGTAGAGTCTTAGGGGTTTATCTGTCACATGTAGGTGATAGATGTCTAATGAGACGTCGAGTGATCAATCGTGTGCCCCTAAAAGAGCAAGCTACAATGAGGTGTATTCGTCAAGTCAAGATGACCCCGACACCTCTTATGATGAAAGGGTTCCGTCTGCCAATTCTCCTTCCGCGGAGGAGGATAAGGACGTGGATGTGGTCAGATCAGAGTGTGATTCAAGTGGGATCCAAACAGTGAAGACGTATACTTCATTGATCCTCCCATCCAATTCGTCATAGATCTTGATGGCCTTAGGGAGTTTATCCTTCTCTCGTTATGGACAGTAAATGACTTCAACTCTAGCATCAAGGTAAAAGACTTCAAGACCCTTAGGGAAAAATACCAAATTCCCGTCGGCATCCCTATCTTTCTACCTTTCAAATTTGAAAAGTGCTACTACCAGGGTGTCGAGAACGTTGGGGTGTATGAGCATATGTTTAAGGCGGGACTTAGATTCCCTCTAAGTGCTCTTCACCGTTGTCTACTTCAATACCTGGGGCTGGCCATCATCCAGATCTCTCCGAATGCATAGAGAGTCTTCCTTAGCACGAAAGTTTTGTATGGAGTCTTGTCTAATAGGGAGCATAGGATGGCGGTGGAGGAGTTCTTCCACTGCTACTGTCCATCAGAATTCAACTAGTCTAAGGGTATGTACAATTTCCTACCAAGGAAGCTTGTACTTAGGCTAATGTGTGACACCCCTTATTTAAACAGAAACTAGAAGAGCTAATACTTCTTCTTTCAGGGTGACGACTAGATGTGTCACCCCGACGATCAGGAGTAAACGCCTGTAGATAAAATTTGGGGTACAATGCCTCTGTCTGGTAGGTGTCCGTCTGGTATAAATTTTGTTTTTTATTATATATCGTTGTTGGCCTAACCGTCCCCTTTTTGCAACTCGAGACCGTCCAGAGGTGACCTTGGAGCAGTGGAGTTTTCTAGAAAAAATCTATAAGAATGAATGGCAAAGAGGACGTGGGCAAAGCTTGTTACCTTGGACACAATCCATTAGTATTGGTTACTTTTTCCTTTATTTACCGTGATTTACCGAAGTCTTTCGTTCCGTTCAATTTGGTGTAGAAATGGAAGAAGGCAAGAGGAGGGCTTTTATCAAACAACAGGCTGCTGCCTGGAAGAAGCAGGAGGGAAGCCTGCCTCCCAAGGGAACGAGTCCTGTCAACTCGTCCATGAAAAGGAAATCGTCAGACAAGACCGACCGTCTTCCTAAGGAACCCAAGGTTACGGCGAGGTCAGCCATCAAGGTGAATCCTAATGCAAAGAAGCTGTCTTCTTTGCCTGGTCCAGGGAAGGGTAAGGGCCTCATGATGGGTCAAGCTCTTGTCACTAAAAAAAACCCCGTCCTCTTTCGTAAGGACTCTCAGTATGCACTTGAGCACCTTTCGTCCATCATCAAAGATGATGACTATAAGGACTTAAGCAACCATGCAACCAAGGCTATGGGGGAGACGGGTCTTTTTAGCATTGCACAGGTATGTACATTCGTCCCTTTCTTTTTTCCGTCAAGTTGTCTCCTTACTTTTCTAACCCTTGTTTATGATTTTTATAGGGGATGCTTATGATGAAGGGCCTAATGGACCGTTCCCTATCCCAGGAGACGGTGGTGGATCGTGTAAAGGCAAAGGTGAAGGCGACAGAGGTGGAGTTGGTGGAGCTAAAAGCCTGGAAGGTCGTCCAGGAAAACAAGTTCAATCTGACGAAAAAAATCCTGGAGGAGGAGAAGGCACAGATGGAGGCACTAAAAAAAGTGCTTAAGGACAAGGAAGTTGAATTCTCTATGTCCAAGAAGCAGCTCCGTCAGGCTAAGGAAGATTCGATAAAGGAATATTGTGACTCCGATGCTCTTTTAATCGAGCTAGGTAGTTTCTTTACTGGCAGCTTCGATGGCTGCCTCCATCAGGTCAAGGCTTCCTTCCCGAATTTGGACATGTCCCATATAACTATCGATGCCAAGGCTCAAACTCCAGCCCAGCCTGTCTACTTCAAAAGCACTGACGAGTTATTTGCTGATGGCACCACCGTCGACCCTCAAGGTGACGAGGAGACTATTCCTCACAAACATCAAGCCAAATCTGTTGGGGATAAAGCTTGTCCACTAGAGGGGAACCAGATGGCTAAAGCGAAGGATGGAGAGAACCATATGGATCAACAGTAGATTTTTTTACTTTAATTTAATTATTATTTTCCTTTTTTTGAATGTAAAGATATTTTAGGAGAACAATGTTTTTGTTATTTTAACCGTTGCCTATTGTTATCTAGGCCTTGCATGTAGACATTTTCCCTTTACGGGCCTTTATAATATTTTGATATACGTTGCTTGTATATTAATTATATATCTGACAATATATGTTTGCAAATTCACCTGTTCACTTATGTAAATAATTTCAAATCATCCCTTTGGATGAACTCGTCCAATTGGGGACTTAAGACTTAAGTCATCCCATCATTGTGGATTCTCCATTAAGGGTGCGCACTTGCCCCGTGATCTTCCATGTTGGTGAATTTCATGATGAAGTCAGCAACGACTTGCCCTTTCATGGCCGTACATGGGCGATACTAAATGTCAAATTCACTTAACTCAATTGCCCACAGCGCCATTCGTCCAGCTGCTTGAGGGCTGCTCATCACCCTCCGTAGAGGCTTGTTTGTCAGTACAACCACAATGTGGACTTGGAAGTATGGCTTAAGCTTACAAGCTGCAGTCACTAACGCAAAGGTGAGTTTCTCCATGGGGGGTACCTCTCTTCTGCGTCTCGGAGCTCCCGGCTAGTGTAGTATACAGGCTTCTGTACCCTGTCTTCTTCTCTGACTAAGGCTACACTAACAGTCGCCGGGGAGACGACCAAATAGAGGAACAATTCTTCCCTTGGTTTGGAGGGACTCAGCAATGGTGGGGAGGACAGGTATGCTTTTAGGTCTTCGAATGTTTGCTGACATTTAGCCGTCCATTCAAATGACTTCTTCAATGTGCAAAAGAATGACAAGCATTTGTCTGTTACTCTTGAAACGAACCTGTTCAGTACGGCTACCTTGCCGTTGAGGCTTTGTACTTCCTTAATGTTTGTTGGCAGCGTCATCTCCATTGTTGCCCCGTATTTTGTCTAGGTTGACCTCAATACCTCTCGGGGATACTGTAAACCCCAAGAATTTTTCGGCCTTTACCCCAAATGCGCATTTGTTCGGATTCAGCTTCATGTTGTAAGAATGAAGGGTATCAAAGGTTTCCTTGAGGTTATCCAAATGGTTGTCTTCTTGTTGGCTTTGATACGTGGCACCCGTGTTCATGAGTTCGAATGGCATTACTTTGTAGCAGAAAATACCATCGCTAGTGACGAATGAAGTCTTCTCCTAATTAGCTTCGTGCAGCTTGATTTGGTTGTAACTAGAAAATGCATCCATAAAGCTCAGCAACTGGTGTCTTGCTGTTGAATCCACCAAGATGTCAATCCGTGGAAGTGGGTCGCTGTCCTTGGGCATGCCCTATTTAATTCCATGAAGTTTACGCACATCTTCCACTTCCCGTTGGCCTTTTTGACCATCACCACGTTGGCTAGCTAGTCAGGGTAGTATACTTTCTTGTTTGAATTCTACTTCCTGTAATTTGCGAACCTCTTCTGCTATGGCCTTATCTTGCTCTTGTGCAAACACCCGTTTCTTCTGATGGATTGTAGAAAAAGAGGGCAATACATTTAACTTATGGACTATGACTTAAGGATTAATTCTGGGCATGTTTTCATGGCTTTAGAAGAAGACGTCCTGGTTTTGCTTTAGAAATGTTGTGAGTGCCTGACGGACTGGTAGGCTAGCGAGAGTGCCAATCCTGGTCATTCGCTCAAGCCTAGAGTCATCAAAGAGTACCTCTTCCAACCCCTCCATGGGCTTTGCCACCGTCTGCTATTCTTCTATACACATGGTTTGTAAATGATTGTCCATCTCCAGCATAGTAATGTAGCACTCACACGCCGCTACTTGATCTCCTCGTACCTCTCTCACTCCAGACTCAGTGGGGAATTTGATCATTAAGTGGTAAGTTGAAGTTACGGCCTTCCATGAATTAAGGGTAGGACGGCCCATGATACTGTTATAAGTAGACGAACAGTTAACAACTAGGAATGTGACATCCTTGGTGATCTGTTAAGGGAAATTACTAACTATTACAACTAAAGTGACCGCACTGATGGGGCATACTTTTGTTCCTCTGAATCTAACGAGTGATGCATTAGTTAGAACCATCAATTCTCTCTTAATTCTCATCTGCTAGAACACTAGGTAGTAGAGTATATCAGCGGAGCTCTTATTGTCCACAAGGACCTCGTGAGTGTTGTAATCCCTAACCCGTATGCTAACTACAAGCGCATCGACTTGTGGGTGGTGGAGATGTCAAGCATCCTCCTCTGTGAACCCAATTACTAGGTTATCGATATGTGCCATCTTTAGGACTAAACATGTCAGCTGGACGTTCTAAACCATCTTGAGGTAGGTCTTGCGTGCCTTCCTGGTTAAATTGGAGGTTGTGGTGCCCCCTCCAATCATCTTTATGTCTCCTAGGGGTGGCCTGGGACGCTCATTTTCCCTCTGGGCGGCTTGCTCTTGTGGTTAGTTCGTTCTTTCCTTGCTAACGAATCTTTACAATTTTCCTTAGTTGATAAAGGCTTCTATTTGTTGCTTCAAATCATAGCAGTTGGATGTATCGTGATCGTAATCATGGTGATAGCAACAGTACTTGTCTCTGGACCTCTTGCGGGGGTCTTCTTTCAGCTTGCTAGGAAACGTCAAGGCTCCTTCGTCCTTGATCTGCATCAGGACTTGGTCAAGTAGAGCATTTAGTGAAGTGAAGTGAAGCTCACGAACCTCCCAGTGGGGGGTTTTGAGCGCCTATCCACCCGTATGTCTCCAGTCCTTGTTGTCTTTTGTCCATTGTCCTGCTGTGCTTCTTCTTATCTTTCCCTTTTCTTCTCAGGTAGGCAATGCGTCTTCCGTGTTCATGTGCTTAGTAACCCTGTAAAGTACATCCGACATGGTTATTGGGTCGTTTTTGTATAAGGAAAACAAAAACTTCCCTTTATGTAATCCATTGGTAAATGCAGCCATGAGTATCTTATCGTCGGCTTCATCAATCGAGATGGCCTCCTTATTAAAGTGGGTGATGTAAGACCTTAGTGTCTCATCCTTCAGCTTCTTGATGTTCATCAAGCATGCAGTGGACTTTTTATACCTGTGCCCCCCAATAATGTGTGAAGCAAACTGGGCGCTCAACTCCTTGAAGGTACTGATGGAGTTTGACATCAACCTGCTGAATTGTACCCTTGCGAAGCCCTTCAGCTCAGTCGGAAAGGCTCGACACATGATCTCATCTGCCACGCCTTGCAGGTGCATGAAGGTTTTGAACGACTCCAAGTGGTCCAAAAAATCCCTTGACTCGTCGTAGGTTTCTACTTGTGGCATACAGAACTTCGGTAGAAGAGGGAATGAAGTGACAGGTGTAATGAAGGGCGAGTCCGTCCGATGGACCTATTCGTTGAGGCTGTTTGATACCTATCCTCTTAAGGCGTTCATAATGAAGTTCATCCGTTCCTTCATCATCTGCATCTCTACGACCATGTATGGCGGAGCTATATCCATGGCAGATGGATGGCTTGTATCCTGTCGTTCTGGTCTGCTTTGGACGTTGCTGCCTTCCGACCCTTCTTGATCCTTTCGCTCAACGCTGGTACCTTTTTGGTCCTCTTCCTGAGTATTAAGCCCTGCATTCTTTCGGTGTAGCTGTTCCTCTAGGTCATGATTTTGCTTGGTGAAGCGTTCTACAGCCACGTCGAGGGTCTTAACTTGTCTTTCTAGCGTGGTGGTACGTGGTTCATCTCCTTGATTATTGTTGGTGGTCGCCATTGAGCGAGTAAGTACCATGGAACTCTTTGTTTGGAAAGCGAGAGTATGGCTTACTGATTTCTCACAGACGGCGTGATAACGCCTTAAAATGTATACTTGTTATATGTTTACGTGGGCGTTATCTCCTTATTACTATGCTTAATTTGTATAATTAAACCATTATTTGCATTAGTCCCTATTATATAGCTTTACATAATTTCTTGAATAAGATGCTATTCATTGTGTATAATTTTCTACTTTCAGGAAATTATGTGAGAAAGATGAGTTTACAGGAATTTGTGAGAGAATGGAGGCCAAACTATAATTAAAGTGGAGCTAAAGAACCATGCTCAAATGTCTAAGGAGCAGCTGGAGTGCTTGGATCATCTACCATGATTGGAAGCTTCAAATAAGGAAAGAAATCAAAGAGGTAGAATTTGAAAAGGAAAAATCTGATTTGAGCACTGATCAGTATTTTGGTCGTATCTCACTCATCAAAAATCCAATTCATACAAGGAACCGTGACTTAATTATCTACAACTTTCCAGTTTTGAGTTTTTCCAAATTCGCAAGTTTTGAAGGCCGAAATTAACTCACAAGTTACCGCTGTAAACCTGGACGGAAATTAAAATAGTAAAAGTTTTATTTTCTTTAGACTTTTTGACATTAGGTTTTTGGAGGCGAGGCTGTGAGAACGAATTTTGGGCAGAGAAAACTTGTATTTTTCCTTCTCTAATGGCAGCCTAAACCTTTTGCTAGGGCTAGGGGTTATGTTTCTTCTATACGGTATGAATATTCAATGTGATTTTTTCTAAGATTTTATCAACGACATATTTGATTGTTCAATTAGATTTCTATTGATGTATTAGTTCTTCCTTGCTTTCAATAAGTTCAATCATGTTTTTCTTATTGTTTAGATGAATTTCTAATAGTTTCAAATAGAAATCAGATTTTAAAGTGAATGGGTTTTTCTGAAAAACTTTTTTAACCGCATTATTAATCGAGGTTATAATGCGTTCTTGAATTGTCTCAGTTCAACCGAATCATAAGTTTTTAATTGTATAAGAACAATCAATTATGAAATAGATATTTTCTTAGATCACAAAGAATCTCATATCGATGTAGGGAAACTCCCCGATGCTCTAGTATATACATTATTGATTTGAATCAGTTTTTATTATTATTCTTGTTAACAATCACCAAGCAAAAGTATTTTTTTTCTCCACGTAAATTGTCATTTAATTATATTGTCTTTGAATTTACCCCGCTCCTTGTGGTTCGACCTCGGTACTCCGAGAATTATATTGCTACGATCTCCTGCACTTGGGAGTGAGCAAGCAATTTTGGCGCCGTTGCCGGGGAGCTGCTGCGTGTTTAGAGGCAATTTGTTTTTTTTTTTTGGAGCAAAGCATAGCTGGTGGAAATTCTTCTATTGGTAACTTCGTTCCATTTTTTTCCCCTTATTTTGTTTTTATTTTTCTGTTTGTTTTTATTTTATTTTATTTGATTGTGTATTCATTGTTGCATGAGCATTTGGGTTAGAAACGAGAGAGGCAGATTAGAAATTTTTGAAACTTATTTTGGTAATCTTTTTGACACACCATCACCTTCACCTTCTTCATCAATCATGGGTGATGAAATACGTAATAATCATGAGGAGAATAGAAGAACTATGTATGAATTGTTGCATCCTACACAAAATTCTGTTCCTTCATGCATCATGTTTCCGCCTAATGCACCACACGTAGAATTGAAACAAGGTTTATTAGCAATACTTCCTGAATTTAGGGGACAAGAAAATGAAAATCCTTATGTCCATGTTAGAGCTTTTGAAGAGGTAATTAGTAGTTTCTATGCACAAAATGTTATTGAGACTGCTAAGTTACGTTTCTTTCCTTTTTCTCTTAAGGATAAGGCAAGAAGTTGGCTTTACACCTTGAAACCTAGGTCTATAGGTAGTTGGGGGGAGATGGCCAAGAGTTTTTTAAGAAACATTTTCCTCCCCACAAAGTCCAGCAAGTAAAAAGAAGGATAGCTAGTTTTGTCCAAGGAGAAAATGAGACCTTATACCAAGCTTGGGAAAGGTACAAAGATCTTTTCAATTTCTGCCCAACTCATGGGTATGAAGATTGGAGGTTGGTTAGCTATTTTTATGAAGGACTTACACCTAGGGATCGACAGTTTGTTCAACTCTCATGCGGAGGGGACTTTTTACAAAAAGAACCTGAAGATGCAATGGATTATCTTGATGAGATAGCTGAAAACTCTAACACATGGACTGGACCTAGCCCTATGGACTCCACTGATAGGACTAGAACTAACACTACCACTTCTAGTGGAAGTGTTTTCAAGTTGAGGGAAGATGATAACATGAGTGCAAAAATTAGCATGTTAACTAAAGAAATTGAGGCACTCAAAATGAAAGGAAGTAAGAGTGTTAGTGCTACCTTTAGAGAGGACCCTATGGAGGTGTGTAAAATCTGTCATGAGATAAACCATGCTACAAATGAATGTGCATCACTTTCATCATTTTTAAATGTGCCAGAAGAACAAGTACATGCATTTAATTCATATTGGCCAAATAATTCTTCATATTCTAACAATTATAACCCAAATATGTGAAACCATCCGTATTTGAGTTATAAAAGTGACAATGTGTTGAATCCTTCTGCTCCAAGGAATTTTAATTCACCACATGCATCATCATCATCATCATCTAAAAATTCCTTGGAGGATGCACTTAGTACTTTCATTCAAAAGCAAAGTGAGCAAAATCAAAAGTTTGAATCCATGCTCACTAGGCTAGATGAAGAGGTAAGAGAGACCAAGAGTCATATAACTAGGCTTACAAATTCATTGAGTGGGATAGAGAGAGGGAAACTTCCTTCCCAAACTCAACCCAATCCCATCAATCAAAATCTAAAAATTGGCTCTAAAGATAAACATGAGGAAGTAAAAACTGTGACCATTTTGAGGAGTGGTAAAGAGGTTGATAAAAGTTCTCCTTTAGTAACTAAGAAACCTAAGGAGATCCCAGTTGAAAAAGAGAAGGTTGAAACTGAGTCACTTGGGCTTGATGACATTGAACAATGCCCAATCCCTCCACCATTTCCACAAGCCTTAAAATTACCTAGAAAATTGGACACCACATTTGAGATATTAGAGCATTTGCATCAAGTCAAGATAAATTTGCCATTATTGCATGTTATCAAGCAAGTGCCTGCATATGCCAAGGTAATTAAGGACTTATGCACCATCAAGAGAAAGCATCATGTGAAGAAGACCGCATTCCTAACAGAACAGGTAAGTGCAGTTATTCAACATAAGACCCCACCAAAGTATAAGGATCCAGGTTGTCCTACGATCTCTTGTACTATTGGAGATTACATCATGGAGCATGCATTGCTAGATCTTGGGGCAAGTGTTAATTTGATCCCATTCAGTGTATATCAAAAACTTGGACTTGGTGAGTCAAAACCTACTTCAATAACTTTACAGTTGGCTGATCGCTCTGTAAGGGAACCGAGAGGGATTGTTGAGGATGTTTTGGTGAAAATTGAACAATTTTATTATCCTGTTGATTTTATTGTTCTAGATTACCAACTTATTTTACATCCTAGTGCTCATACCCCTATTATTTTGGGTAGACCTTTTCTTGCCACAGCTAATGCTTTAATTAATTGCAGGAATGGAAGAATGCAACTCACTTTTGGTTCCATGACTTTGGAGCTAAACATATTTCATGTGGCTAAACAACCACATGAGGATGATGACTGTGCTTATGTGAACCTAGTTGGGGCGGTGGTTCAAGAAAAGTTTAAGAAGAATTGTTTTTTTGATCCTCTTGAAACTCTTCTTGATAATTCTGTTAGTTCTTATGATTTAGAATGTGATATTCATGTATTTGAAAATTTTTCTTTGTTGGATTCCTTACAGGTTTTGAAAGAACAACAGATGATGGCAGTTAATGAAGGATGGAAGCCTTGCTTTAAGGAGCTACCAGAGAATGAAAAAAAGCTCGTTTATTCAAGTGAAGAGGCACCACAGCTGGAGCTTAAGCCGCTGCCCGGTGGTCTTAAATATGCATATTTAGGCCCAGGTAAGTTAAAACCTAGGTGGGATGACCCTTTCATTATAAGGGAAGTGTTTAACCATGAAGCTGTAGTAGTTGAGGACCCTAGAAATGGTAGAATTTTGAAAATAAATGGACAAAGGTTAAAACCATACTTAGGGGGAGCTATACCAGAGGAGGAGACTATGCCACTTGAGATCCCTGCCTATTGGGATGTTACATGAAATCTTAAAGGGCCATATGAAATTGTACCATGTTTTTTTTTGCCTTTTGTTTTTGTTTTTTATTTTTTGTTTATTTTGTTATTATTTTTCTTTTGTAAGCTAACACTTGCAAGTGTGAAAGAAATTTCAAAAAAAAAAAAAAAAAAAAAATTTAAATGCTTGAGGTAACTTATTCCCTTTATACTCAAATTTATTTTGCCTTTGATACATTGAGGACAATGTAATATTTTAGTTGGGGGGAGAGGTCTACACATTTTGTTGCACCTTGCATGATTTTATTTTTCTTTCTTTTTTTGTTGCAACTTTTCAATTCTCTGAAAAAGAAAAAAAAAAAAAAAACCTTGAATTTGAATGCAGAAGAGTTATAAGCTTTATTTACATATCATATGATGGAATGAATAATGCTGAGTTAGGTATACTATTTGCTATATTAAGACTTTTTCATAAAGAGCACAATTGGAAACTTTTGAGCACAATAGCCTGGTTAGTGGACGGTTGGATGTTGGATATGCATGGATCATGAACAAGCTAGATAAAAGCTGAAACTCAACCCATATAGAGAGTTCTTGAGCCTTACTTTTCTTTGTGAGATTATATATTTGTTTGAACTCTTAAATTTCTTTCATATGCTTCAATATTTGTAAAAGATCTCTATATTCTTTTGGTTGACTACTGGAAACATTATGGGGAGATATACCATGATCCTACTTATTTTTGTCCTTAGGCATGCTGGTTTATGTGAAATTTTAGGAGATGAGAGCCTAAAACCACCAATTTTGTTTTTGTCAGCAGCTAAACAAATATTCAGCCTACCTTTACATTAACCTTTGTCACCATCATTTGAGCCATGGGAAATACTTCTACAATACCACAAAACATTTTTATTTATGGGTATTCTCATGGGGGTTCAAGTTTTGAGCAATTGATGTGTTAGATACCACCATTGTCTCTCTTTTCTTTCAAAAAAAAATCAAAAAGAAGAAAAAAAAAAAAAAAAAAAAAAAGAGAAAAGAAAGATAAAAAAGAAAAAGAAAAAAAGAAGAGACAGAGAGAAAAAGAAAAAGAAAGAGGAGACATACATAATCAATCAATAAATCCTTGGTGTCTTACACATCTTTCATGTATTTCAGAAGGGTTATATGGTTGAGTAAATGTTATATTGATTTAAGTTGGTTGCCACAGCTATGAGTTGGGTTTGGTTTGAATTTTCTGCGTTTGATTCATATACCTCATATTTCAAAGAGAGCAGTTTACCTTCATAAGATTATACTACCACTGAGCTTAAAGCCCTACTTGATCCTAAAGGTGCATGGCTGGTATGTGCTTGGGATAAAAACTAGGGATGAGAATGGTATTAACCTCATGTTTCCAGGAACTCAACATCCTTTCCAAGAGATCTTTTTCCGTTGTTTTAACGGTTGCTTTTGTATACACATGTGATATTCTTAAAATTTCTTCTTTCCTTTTTGTTCACATGTGATTTGAAGAGAGAAACCATTACTTCTATGTGTGTTCTTTCAGAGTGTTGATGACTTAAGAGAGGTTTTGGAGTAGAGGCTCTAATCTAGACTATTCTTGGTCTATGCATGTTTGGAAAAGTTGGTTTGATTGGATGGGCTATGCACACACACACTCCAAAAGTGAAGCTAGTGAAAACTTTTTAATATGATGAATAGTATCCCAACTCAAAAATTGAAAGTTCATTTGTATGATATAATGATAAAGCAGACAAACATTTGCTGCAGGAATTTTCAAGAAACCTTTGACTTTTGTGGGTAGAGTCACTGCAAACCCTCACGAGAGTAAACTCGTCCACTAGGGTGACCTAGGGGTTCAAAGACTTGCTGCACATGGGAAGTGCAGTCCTGTAGCCTACGAAAGTGGCTTGTATTTTAGGTTTAATTTTTCACTTTTAGTAGACATAAGTGCTTTGTGGATTGCTAGGGACTAGCAAGATTTAAGTTGGGGGGTGTGATAACGCCTTAAAATGTATACTTGTTATATGTTTACGTGGGCGTTATCTCCTTATTACTATGCTTAATTTGTATAATTAAACCATTATTTGCATTAGTCCCTATTATATAGCTTTACATAATTTCTTGAATAAGATGCTATTCATTGTGTATAATTTTCTACTTTCAGGAAATTATGTGAGAAAGATGAGTTTACAGGAATTTGTGAGAGAATGGAGGCTAAACTATAATTAAAGTGGAGCTAAAGAACCATGCTCAAATGTCTAAGGAGCAGCTGGAGTGCTTGGATCATCTACCATGATTGGAAGCTTCAAATAAGGAAAGAAATCAAAGAGGCAGAATCTGAAAAGGAAAAATCTGATTTGAGCACTGATCAGTATTTTGGTCGTATCTCACTCATCAAAAATCCAATTCATACAAGGAACCGTGACTTAATTATCTACAACTTTCCAGTTTTGAGTTTTTCCAAATTCGCAAGTTTTGAAGGCCGAAATTAACTCACAAGTTACCGCTGTAAACCTGGACGGAAATTAAAATAGTAAAAGTTTTATTTTCTTTAGACTTTTTGACATTAGGTTTTTGGAGGCGAGGCTGTGAGAACGAATTTTGGGCAGAGAAAACTTGTATTTTTCCTTCTCTAATGGCAGCCTAAACCTTTTGCTAGGGCTAGGGGTTATGTTTCTTCTATACGGTATGAATATTCAATGTGATTTTTTCTAAGATTTTATCAACGACATATTTGATTGTTCAATTAGATTTCTATTGATGTATTAGTTCTTCCATGCTTTCAATAAGTTCAATCATGTTTTTCTTATTGTTTAGATGAATTTCTAATAGTTTCAAATAGAAATCAGATTTTAAAGTGAATGGGTTTTTCTGAAAAACTTTTTTAACCGCATTATTAATCGAGGTTATAATGCGTTCTTGAATTGTCTCAGTTCAACCGAATCATAAGTTTTTAATTGTATAAGAACAATCAATTATGAAATAGATATTTTCTTAGATCACAAAGAATCTCATATCGATATAGGGAAACTCCCCGATGCTCTAGTATATACATTATTGATTTGAATCAGTTTTTATTATTATTCTTGTTAACAATCACCAAGCAAAAGTATTTTTTTTCTCCACGTAAATTGTCATTTAATTATATTGTCTTTGAATTTACCCTGCTCCTTGTGGTTCGACCTCGGTACTCCGAGAATTATATTGCTACGATCTCCTGCACTTGGGAGTGAGCAAGCACGTCACCAACTGATAATGTCAAAAATTGTCAGTAAGCTACATGGTCCCTCCGTGCTCTTCTTGGACAAGACCTGCATAACAAAAAAGAAGAAGACCCTACAGAGAGTACCAGTGTGGTACCAGTCGAATACCCTCCGAAGGTTAAGTTAGAGAACTTTCACAACTCTAGAGTGCCAGAGCTGGGGTAAATTATGCGTACTTTAATTTCTGAGAGTTTTGGATTTTTATAGTAGTGTAGAGCCGACTTTTGTTTCTTGGTGAAGAAGATGTTTCCTTGTAGGGAAGATCCTCATAAATACACGTATTTCACGAGATCCTTTCCATACAGAGATTTTGTTGATTAGGGTTAATCGTAGGGCACAAGACATTCCATTAGAAGTTTCTTGAAGACCACTTAAGCCATGTGGATGCCACGTGGCTTTGCCACCCATCTACTTTGTATCTGTTTACTTGGAATCCGTCCATCAGGGAGAGTCTGTCCACCTTGGACATGATTCGTCGTCTTCTTCTTATGTTTTGATCATCCATTATCCTAAAACCATCGCCTATGGCAGGTTTTATTGAACAAGTCCGTCTACCTTAATTTTATCCTCTTCATGAGCCATTTAGAAGCTTCTGCACCCGATCTTCTGTTCCTTGTACTTTTTTGTGTTTTTATTTTAGGGTTCGATTAATGAGTGCTTTTAGAACATTTAATAATGAACAATTTTAGAAAATTTTAGATGTCACTGTTATGAAAAATATTTTAAAAAAAGTTGTTAAAAAATCAATTAGTTTTTTAATTTTCCGTAAAATATTTCTAAAAGTATTTCCTAAACGAATACTTTTAAGCCATCCATTAAAAAAGTCCTTTATTTATTATGTAGTTTAATCCCACCAATCACATTTATTGACGCATCTATATATTTGTATTCTTTATGTAATAAAATTTGTAGTATATTTAGTATTTTATAGTATTGTGTGATAATAAAAAACAAAAAAAGGTTGTACATTGTTTTTCTTCTCTCTAAAATTTTCTCCAAAATATTAGACCAATGAAAGCTCAACTCAATTGAAAATCATAAATATTTTGGGCAGGAAAAAAAAAATGATTTGAGGCTTTAATTATTTTAAACCAATATCCTACATAGTGAATTGTCAACATTATCCACCTAATTTCCCATATGACTATCTTCTCAAAAAAAAAAAAAAAAAAAAAACTCATATGACAACACATCAAACAATCTGTATCCTTTTCTTAACACCAAAATTTTAAATTACAACTTTTCTTAACAATAACAATGCATCGCCTTGTCCCAGATAAGGTAAACATCTGGAAAAATATTTGTTGGTCTTGAATATGTCTTAATCCTGAAATATAAAAAGTTCTCGTTTAATTTAACAAAAAATTTCTATCCACTCCGTTCTTCAATTTCCTTCATAATATTGCTTGCTTACTTGGTTAATGGAGTATTGATGTGGTTTCTTTTACATGGTGTTTAAAAATTTGGTAGAGATCGACCTCTTAATCTCAAAATTCTCTCTCCTTCAATCTTTAATTATCTTTTATGTTTTGTTTTTCTTTTGTTGGAAATGGAAAATTATTGTAGCTTTCGAAGATTCACGTTGGTTAATTTTTCAAAATATTTTTATATGTTTGATGATTTGTATATGTTCCAAGCTTTAGGAATAGGTGCTAGTAGATTTGATAAATATGTTGGAAGCTAGATGAAAATTTTCGTTATGGGGGTCAAAACTCAAAGGAGTTCAAGAACCTAGGTGTACAAAATGACTACTATTTGGTCACTTCTTGTCAAGTCTATGTGTCATTTCAGTTCTTTTCATTTGTATTTGATTCCAATATTACTCTTATTGTTAAAATTTGGATGGAATTTGCTTACTGACATAGAAATTAGCTCACACATTAATTTACCTAAGATGGACAATTTAATTTGATGGCATGGTATCATGTTACCGAAGTTTGTGCCCCCATCAACCCTCAAGGACTAACCCAACCTCGAAGCACTAGCTGATTTTGAATGGAAGAAAAGTAAGGAGAAAGGGGTGACAAACGACAAAGTGTGCACTTGATTTGGAGTTGAGGGACCTCAAATTGCGTAATTTGGGTTTACGTGATTGCTTTGGAATTGATTTTGAAATTTCGATGGGTTGGGGAATTCTCATAGGTGAATAGGTCTTATTTATAATGGGTATGGTGGCTGAACTTTTGAAGGGGACCACTGCAATTTGGGGATTTGAGAGGGGTGATTTGTGTATGCTTTGGATTGTTTTAGTGGGTTGGTTTTGGAGGTTTTAGAGATTGGGTAAAGCTTGATTGGTCATGGAGATGAATGTGTAGGAAGGCAGCAACTAGCGGTGTCCATGTCTTATTCCCTTTTATTTTTACCTGGATGTGGAACACGTAATATTTATTTGAATTTCAATGTTATATGTCATATATCTAAATAAAAATGAGAGAAAATTAGAAGATCCAATAGGAGAAGGTCTCATCGCAATAGATATATATATATAAGCTTTTTCATATAAACTATTGCTTTATTTTCCTTTTGACAAAGAGAAAAAAGAAAATTCCTCGCTAGAATTGAATAGAGATTAAATGGTACATATAGTGATGATTACTCTTTACTTACAAAAGTAAAAGAAATGAGGTTTCAAATTATGAAATGTTCTTGTACATAATTGCTTTAGCAAACAAACCCTAGGAGAAGTTTTAAAGGGAAAAGAAAAAAAAAAAAAAAGAACAAAAAAAAGAAAAGAAAAGAAAAGAGATAATTACAATTAGAACATTTCATAAGTCCTCAATTTGTGGCCATGTGTTGAGAGAGAGAGTTAAGTTTGAATTGAAACAAGGGGGAGGGTTGAGGTTTCATACCAATGAAAGCATGCATTGTGTTAAAAAAAAAAAAAACAAAAACTAAAAAAACGCGTACTACATTTTGTTGGTTGGGTCAATTTCGATGTGTCAAAATCCCTGAACCCACCAATTGACTCAAACCCGTAAAAACCTGAAAACTTCACCCAATTCTGCTCGAATAATTAGGCCAAAATCCTTGATGACCCTTCGGTTTGGGTCGAGTCATCTAGGTGGGTTTTTTGGACAACCCTAGCAGTAAAGTGTGGTATAGTTTGTTAACATGGCTTAGGCTTGAAGTGGTTTTGTGGAGTAGGTCTAACTTAGACCGTCTAAGTATAACCATGTTGTGGGGATGATAATATTGTAGGTGCGGTTGTTCAATAGTGGTGTTGCCATATCTATTATGTGTTTTTTTTTTTAAATGACTAAAATAGGTTTTTGGTCCCAATATATCCATTTAAGCTAGATTTTCGTCTTGTGACAATTTTTTTATTACTTTAATCCTTTGATTTTGATTTTATTTCAAATTTTCTTTACAATAAAATTTGGATATAGTTTATTGATGTGGTAAATAGAAACTATCGGAATCTATTTTTGATGACATGAACAATTATATCACCAAATATAACTTGATAATGTGGCAAATATGACACCACATCCTTAAGGCTTCTAGTTTGGGAAGAGGGAATGGAATAGAAAGGAATGAAAAGAATAATTTTAAAATATTCTTCCCTTCTCTTGTTTGAGAGTTTTAATGGAGGGAATGGAAAGTCTATTCCCTTGCTTGAGAGTTTAAGTAGAAAGAATGGAATGGGTAGGAAGGAACACTTATTTCTCTCTATTCTCTTAAAACCTCAAATTTTCATTCCCCCCGAAATTAGGAGGAATGGGAGGGAATGTAATTAGATTTAATGAATTTTTACTAAAACTCCCAAAATACCCCTATATATTTAACCCTTTATTTTAAAATAGGGGTCTAATAGATTGTCATAAAATGATTCTATTTCATTCCCTCCATGTTACTCCCAAACCCGATTACTTACATTCCATTCATTTTCATTCCTTTCCATTCCTTTATTTTAAAACATCTAATCAAGGTTACTTAATTTCATTACATTCCATTCCTTTCCTTTACTTAAATACATTCCATTCCATTTTATTCCTTCCCATTCTCTTAGGATCATTCCATTCCATTCTATTCCCTTTCCTTCCCTTATGAACTCCCAAACGGACCCTAAGTTGCTTCACAATTTGGGAAAGGATCCCCTATAATAGAATCCTTCAATTACCTTTCATTTTTAACTAGATGTTTAACATGCATGTAGTATTTATTTGATTTTTAAATATCACAAGACTTAAATCTAAATTAAAATGTGAAAAATTTGAAAGATTTAATAGAAGAGAATCTATCTTATTGCAATAAATACAAGCTTTCTCATATGAACTATTGCTTTCTTTCGTTTTGACAAAGAGAAAAAGAAAAATTCCCAAGGGTTACAAATTAAAGGGTACATGCAGTGCAGTGCTTATGAAATTCTTCTTGTGCATAATTGCTTTAGCAAACGAACCTAAGTTTTAAAGGTAAAAGAAGAAAAGGAAAAGCTAAGAGCCTAAGAGATAATTACAGTTACAACTTTGCATAAGTCCTCAATTCGTGACCGACAATGAACTGTGTGGTTTCACCCAATAGGAGCCAGTGCCTATTCAGAATTTCTTAAGTTGATCCGCCAAGCAACATGTACATATATAAGCTGTCCATTGAATCACGGTGATGCCATATCATTTGTCCGATAATCTTCGACAAAGTCCATGGAAGAAACCAATGTGAGTTTGAAACTTCTGATAAACACAGAAAGCCAAAGAGTGCTTTTTGCTGAAGCAGACAAGAAATTCATCGACTTCCTCTTTCACATTTTGTCCCTGCCCGTCGGAACTTTCATTACGATTCTCACAAAGCAAGGAATGGTGGGGAGCTTGGGGAACATTTACGAGAGCATTGAAAATATAAATATTACTTACATTCAACCAAACTTGAACAAAGAGACTCTCCTGAAGTCCAAAGTACACATCTCTGGTGGTGGTACTGGAGTCACTCTCCTATTGCCAAACGTTAAATCACCTTCCACATCATCCACTTCCAAGAAATGGTATAGGTGTTCTGATACCGACGAAAGTAGCTGTTACTCATACGTGAGTAATGACTCCAGCGCAAAGTGTCCTTCGTGCCGGGGCTCTATGAATGACACTATAAATTTCGTAGACCCACCATCTTCCTCCTGTGAGGAAGGGTATGTGAAAGGAGTTGTTACATACATGGTGATGGATGATCTAGTAGTGAAACCCATGTCCACCATCTCTTGTGTCACTCTGCTTAACAGGTTTAATGTCAAGGATGTAGGGGTTCTTGAGGAGAAAGTGGTCGATTTGGGCATCGATGAGGTACGTCAGTCGAGCATTCTTTGGTTTCTGTGCATGAGTCCATTAATTACTTTGTGTGTTTATTTTTTCTTTTACTTTCCGCTCTTTCGTTATGGTGAAATTTATTGCAAAATAACATTAAACTGAGGTATTAGTTAGTTGAAGCTATTATCGAGTCCTAATTCCTAAATCATCTTAACATGTTGTGACAATTCTCATTTCATCTTAGCTTGGTATAGTATATTGTTACAATTATACGTACCGGCCGGTATGTACTGTACCGGTACGTATACCGGTATCGAAACGATAACATTTCGTACCGGTTTAAATATCGGCTGTACCGGCCATGTATCGGCCAATTTCGAGCAATGAATAATTAAGCTTTCTATTTTTTATATTGTGTTTTTTTTTTCTTTTAATTGATGCTTAAGTCTAAAACTATGAATAATTTATTTTGAATTGAGGTAATGTTTTATGATAAACTTTTATATTTATTGTAATATTAGTAAAATATTATATGCTTATAAACACGGTTCTAGAGATTTAGTGTGTGTGTGTGTGTGTGTGTATTTATATAATATATAAAATAGAGGTAAACTCGAAACGGTACACCGGTATTGACTGGTATCCGAAATATATCGTACCGCTGGCCAAACCGGTACAACCTCCGGTACGGTATTAATTTCTTTAAACTGGAGTCAGTCTATTCAACTGGAGTCAATCTTAGAAGAATTTATTTAAATGCCACAAAGTAAATCTATATGCAACCCATTTTTTAACAAATAAGTCAGAAATGGAGAGGACCCTCATCTCGTCATTGAAGGGATAAGACTTACCTGGGCAATGGAAATTGAAGATGTATGAATTGCACTTATATGTGAAGTGCTGCAAATTAAGCATGAATAAACACCTTTTTGGCTGTATAAACATCATATGGCATAAAAAGAGTTACTTTATAATGCAGAGCACTTGCATTAGTGCTTGTATAACAAAAAAAAGTACCATATTTTAACTAATGAGGCCAAAAATTCACCAACATCAAACTATGTAAAGTTATGTAAAAATATATGGTTGTAATAGTAGTCATGTAAATTTATACTAATACTATTTATTTTACATTTATTTTTTTACTCTTTTTTTACGTACTCTAAAGATAAAAGAAAATGGTGGATGTTTGTTGTTGGACATGTGTGAAGGAAGATAAACAATTAAAAATCAAGAAAAATTGACATTTTAATGAAATGTAGTGTAAAACAGATAATCTAAAAAGGTAAAAATATATAAGAAAATTTTTACGAGCTGACCGGAATGCTAAGAGTTATCTAAGATGGTCCAGCTATTCCTTTCGAAATATTCTGCACTAACTCCAATTGGTTTCTCATTTGCTTGAAGTTATTACTACTCATAACTCTCGTTAACATGTGTCCAAAATTGAAAAGATTTTCCATTGAGAAAGTCGAGTCCATGCATGCAGCAAATGATTATTTTACTGTTCCAGTTGCCCAAGGTTCGTGAATAACGAGTGACAATGAAGAGGGACGCTAAATAAGGCACCTCCCAGAGTGAATTCTATATAAAAAGGAAACGGCCTAGCCAAAGAAGCCACTGAACTATATTATAGACAATCCATTGAAAGTTCCATAACCCTTCACATATACCAAACATGGGCCATGGCTAACACTAAGGTAAGCCTGAAATTATTTATAGACAATAGAAGTTACCGAGTGATTTATGCTGAAGCAGGCAAGGAATTCAGCGACTTCCTCTTTACCATTCTTGCCCTGCCTGTCAATCTTGCGTTCCACTTCTCAGTCAGGAAATGGTGGGCAGCTGGGAAATCATTTACGAGAGCTTTAAGAATTTTAGTCCTACTTGTCTTCAACCATACGTGAACCAATCGTCTCTCATGTACCCCAAAGTATATTTCCCTGATAATGCCGGAGGCCCTCTCCGATTGCCAAACGTTCAATCATATATCAACATCCATGATATTCTATAGGTGTTGTAATGAATAATGATCACGCATTCGTCTCTGATTTTAGATCCATGAGTCATTCCTAACCGCAGTGCATTGTGTCCTCTGTGCGGAAAATCTATGGATCGTCCTGTTAATTTTGTTCTTCCGTTCTGGTGAATTTTACAAAATAAGCAAGCTGAGGATACTATTTGTAGCTACACGAATCCTTATTCCTAAACATGATAATATTAATTGTCTTTTTAGGTAGACTAGCAAGTAGCAAGAAAGTGATTCAGGAAGGAAAAAAAACCATTGGTTTAATATCAAAAAATGAGATATTGTAACCAGGTAACCATGTTTTTAACATTGACTCATAGAGCATTTTGGTCACTTCTATGTATAACATATAAATATATAAGAATCATTTTGATCTTTTTATCTTTGCTATTGCTAGGGAGTGAAGTTGCTGAAGGCGTCTCTGCAGTCAAAGACTGTTCTCACTGATGTTCTTCTTCCATTGTTGAAACCAGAAGGAAAACTAGAGGTAGAAACATTCTATTTATAAAATTACACATTTCTCAAACCGTAAATTTCTAAAAGATTTAATGATTAAAAAAATCACTATTGTCTCTGCTCTCAATCATTATTAAGCATTTAACATTGCCTTCCAACTTAGCTTCCTAATTAGTACTCTTAGATGTTTTTTTTCTCTCTCCCTTATTGATTATATTTCCGGCTATTATAATGCTTAAAGAGTGAGAGACAGACAACCATGGGAGGCAGTGGTGCTGATGCTGTTGCTGGACCTGCTGGTGGTGGTGCCCCTGCAGCTGCTGCTGCTAATGAGAAGAATGAGGAAAACGTGGAAGACACAGATCGAGAAGTCTAAAGAAGAAGGGGATTAATTCTACCACGGCCTAGCCGGCCGGAAAGTATTAGAAAAGGAACCATAAAAAGATACTGTATGGTTTTTTTTTTTTTTTTTTCCCCTCCATATGATAAATATAAATAAACAAACTAATCTTTCCATAATATAAGTCAGAGTTCTACAATATATTTACAATAATACAACTACAAATCATGTGTCTCCAAAATACAGGAATTTATTCTAAAACTCCAAATGAATCAACATAAGACCACAAACCCTCCTTGAAACTCCAAAAGCAAATCTAGGATTGGCACACCCAATGATTACAATTCCAAGAGTTTCACCTCCTAAAGAACTAACTATGGCATTTTTAAAATTAGCTAGGCTAAGTCACCAACTATTTATAGTACTCCAATTGCTGCCAATAAACTAAGCTTCATGCCCAATGTATAGCAATTGATTTCTAAAAGTGTTAGAGGGTGAGATAAGCTAGAATCCAATAAATAGCATAATTAATGAAGACGAGAGAAATGCAAGTTTTATGATAATAAATATTTTACAAAACATGTCATAATTGAGAATTTTCAACTGTAACACTATTAAGGGTCTTGTTAATAAATACTGTACAGCGCCTGTTAAGAAAGAATTAAATAATAAGTAAACTACACCTGGATTCACATTTATTGAGGAAAGAGAAACATTTTTGAAAAGATAAATTTGTTACAAAAATACCCTTCTCTCTGTCTTTAACGTCTGAAGCCTTCTCTTTCTTCTTCCCATCTCTCCTTCTCTCTTGGTCTCTCACTCTCTAACGTTTCAATCCCAGGGAAAAAAAAAAAAAAAAAAAAGTCCACCAACACCACAGCAACTGCCAGATCTGTAACCCATCCACCACCACAAGATCCGTCTCACTCCCTCTCTGCTATCTCGATCCTCTCCCTCGTATTAGCCAAGGCCAAATCCTTGAGCTCCACCACCGTTTCTGTTAGCTGTGCTCACTGGGGCCACCATCACCTCTATAGCCGTCACTCTCCTTTCTCTCTTTCTGCCTTTGGTTCTACTTTTCCTTCCTTGTTTTTGGTTGTATCTGGGTTGCTTTGGTGAATGGGTTCAATTTGGAACGTGAAATGCTTGACAATTTGGCTTGGGTTTGAAATTTGGGTATTTGGATGGTGGTTTTTGTAGATCTGAAAAAAAGAAAAAACTCAAAAAGTACCGGCTGAGGAAAATAATACCAGCTGAGGAAAGGAAGATGAAAGAACTTAAAAGGATATTTTGGCCCTGTTGTAAAATGCCCAATTTTCTATGCTTTACGGACATTTTAAGTGCCACGTTACTATGCTTTTTTCAACTCTCAAAAGGAAATTATATTTTATTATTAAAAAATTAAACCTTAACGGGTGCTGAGCAGCACCCGTTAATAAAAGCCTACTATTAAATGTATCAGTTTAGCTTATAATATTTTGGTATTATGTCAAAAATAGTCCTGATAAAAGTCTTGGCGTGCTTCATTGCCAAAATAAAAAATTATTTTTATGCTACTTAAGAACATTCACATCAGCTTGTATAAAAAATTCTGTCTAAGCATAAAAATAGTCTAACGATACTTAAAGAAATGATAATAAACTATATGTAAAGTGAATATTGTCAATGTAAATTAACACAATTATTGTAACAATTTTGCAAATATGCATATTTTTATCTTGACTGACGTGGATGATTTTGGGAGTTATATGAATAAAATTGATGCATTTTTCTATTTTTCATTGCTCAATCCAAATGCACTGACATGCCATATGGTCTAACTTGTAGAAACAGTGACTTCAAGTCAGGATAGTTCAGTGCATAATTGTGTGTGTTATAGCTTGTGTGCACTAGTTGTCAGATGAACTCGCTAGGCCATTGCCCAATTTTCAGGATTTTGAAAGCCACGGAGGATGAACTCGCTAACTGGTTATCAGATATTGAGAACACCAAGTAAATAGCTTCCATTTGATCTCAAAGCTGGAGCTTTTCATCCTCTTCCCACGTTGAGGCCCTTTAGAAAAATCAACGATTAATTTGGGAAGTGAATCCCTAGTCCTGACTGGAGAGGAGAATCAAATCTAGGTGTGTTAAAAAAAAAAAAAACTGAACAGATTAAAACATTGAAAGAAAAGGAGAGAGATGAAGATTTTAGTAATTTCAAATTGAATCAGGGCGGTTGACTTACTTGTTATTTTGTCCTCTCTCCCTCCTCTATGGAGTCTGGCTGGTTCTATCTTCTAAGATGCCATTCTTCGCTATTATCATTTATGAATATATCATATATAGCTCCAAAAGCACTGATATCAACGCAAACAAAAAAAAAAAAAAAAAAGAAGGGGAAAAAATAATAATAATTAAAAAAAATTTAACAGATGATTTGCTCTCTCTCTCAAATGGAACCTAGAGAGAGAGAGATTTCCCCAAATCTTTTTGATCTCCGTTGTCTCCTCTCAAATGGGCCTCTCCATCGGCAGCGCCATCAGTTGAGCATTCTCAAGCTCTCCGATCTTTCCCACTCTTCATTCTCTCTAGTTAGGTATAGGGATTCGGTTCCATAATCAATAATCAAAATTTTAGTTTTAAATTTTTAACTAAACTATAGTTTAAAGTATTAAGCGTGAATTTTGCTTTTTCTTTTTTCAACGGAGAGATTTGCCGGCAAGTATTTTGGTACTTGATTAATCTTGTATTTTTATTTCAAATTTATAGGTTATTTGTTAAATTTTTGTAAAAATATTCTATTAAAAATTTAAAATATTTCATTACCTATATAAGCAAAAGGGGGTGTTAAATTTATTTATTTATTTGATAAACAAAGGTATCTAGGCCTCTTTAAGTATCATATTATTCCCATGGGCATGTGCAGTCCCCCTGCCGGGTTATTATAGGGAGGAATTCCATGTGGATAGCCCTAAGATACTGGCAAGATGTTTTGAACCCAAGATCTCATGAATATCATGGACCTTAGTTTCAATTTCTTCAAACCTCAAGTGAGTGAAGTTTTCTTTTTTTTTTTTTTTTTTTTTTTTTTTTTTTCATTTAGGTTTGTGGAGGAGTGTCATTCATTTCTCGCAAACCTCAAGGGAGAAGAATGTAATTACTCCAAATTTTTATTAAATAATAATAATAATAACAATTATCCTTATCCCCCTATCTCTCTCTTCATAATTTTTTTTTCACCTTTAAATTAGGACTCAAGTTTTTAGTTTCAAAATCCTTAATTTTAGCTTCAAAGATTTAAATTGGAATATTCATGTGCGGACATTTTTTGTGTGATTTGTGTGTATCATCTTACCTAGTTTGTAAATAGCGGCAGTTTGATTTTAAATATGTACTAAAACTATGATGTGTAGCATGTTAAGTTTTTGACATGATAGATGGCTTAATATGGGGACTATTCGATCTCTAGTTGAGGGTCCCTTGAATAGAGGGGAAGACGAGGTTAAAGTTACTGACTTGATGCTAAATGGCAGCTGGTGCACGGAGAATATCTCTTTTATACTGCCTGCTGATGTTCTGAAGGCCATCAAGGCCACTCCAATTCGTAGATCAGCTAGGAGAGAGGACCAACGCTGCTGGATTACGAGTGCCAATGGGGAGTTTGAGTCAAGAAGTGCTTATATGCTTGCCACCAATGTTGATCCAAGCAGCCAAGATTTTGCAGGTAAATGGCTTTGGAAGCTGTGTACATTGCCTAAGATAAAAATTTTTCTGTGGAAATGCTACCACCATAGCTTGCCAGTTAATGCTGTTCTTGAACTTAGAGGGGTTGGTGGTCTAGGAGTTGTAGAAGCTGCTTGGATTTGAATGAAACCATTGCACATGTGTTGAGAGACTGTCCGGTGGCCCAAGGTTTTTGGAGACAAGCACATTGCCCCCTTCCTTTGTGGCAACCTTTCTCTGGTGATTACCGAGATTGGATATATGTTAATTCAAATAGCAAGTTATTGGCTAAGGACAAGGATTACTCGTGGTGTGTCTTCTTTTTGTTGGGTATCTGGAACTTATGGTTGCAAAGGAATAGAAAGATATTTAGGCAGCAGTGCTCTATTCCAAATTTCATGCAACTGGTGGAGATGCAAACAATGGAGTTCCTCTACTATGTTGCTGACCCGAGGAAGTAGAAGAATAAAACTTCAAGGTTGATCAAGTGGCTGAAACCCCCTATTGGTTGGTGGAAGCTCAATACGGACGGCTCCTTTTTAGCATCTTCGGGGTTGGCTGGAGGAGGGGGGATCATAAGAGATTCTACTAGTCAGTGTATTAGTGGTTTTGCGAAGGCTTGTGTTGTCACTTCAACCTTGGCTGCTGTGCTATGGGCTTTGCGTGAGGGCTTGTTGCTTTGTATTGAGTTGCATGCCCAAGCTGTGGAACTCGAGCTTGATGCCATTGCAGCAGTGTCTCTAATTTCTTGTAATGATAGCACTAATGGCGATTTTTCTGTTCTCGTGGATGACTGCAAGGACTTGTTGCTGCAATTGCCTCAGGTGAAGATTCTACACTGCTACAGGGAGGCTAACTGCTATGCCGATGCCCTTGCTCGCATGGGCTCTACTAGTTCTGATGTGGAGCTCTCTTTCGTAACACCCCCTCCCATGCTTATTTCTCTTTTGGAGTCTGATATGTTGGGAATTTATCACCCAAGACTTTGTTCAGCCTTGGCTATTCCTTCTGCTTAATTTAATGTATGTTCCCTGTTCACCGAAAAAGAAAAAAGAAAAAAAAGCATTGTATTTCCATCCAAGTACAAAACACCTAGGAATGTGATAAGGTGTACGAGTTTATGGGTGTGTAATTTTTTTGGTGGTACCTCATCACACTACTAGGTGTTTTGGTGATTGGTAAACACATAAATCTTAGTGACAAAGCTTAAGCCCCAATTTTAGATGAATGAAAAATATTATTTTTTTAAAAAAATATTTGAAAAACCTCCTAACACTTGTAGCGCATGCCACATGCGAAGATATTATATAATGCTTAAATATTGCTAATGTGTGCATTGTACAATTGTAGCGCATTGATGTTATTGGATAAAGGTTTTAGTTCAAGAAGCATTCAAATTGAGTTATATTTTTAAAATTAGTTTTCTAACAATATAGATAAATTAATACTAGTCTCATCACACACGTAAAGCACGTGCAATGAGACTCTCTTTTGGAGTTTAGTGTCATAGTTTTTCGTTCATCTCAATTTGAAGTTTTCATATTTGTCTACTAATATTTCACGTGAAATATTAGTAGACAAATGTGTAAACTTCAAATTGAGATGAATGGAAAATTATGATATATGTGAAATGTTAGTAGACAAATATGAAAACTTCAAATTGAGATGAATGGAAAATTATGATATTAAATACACAAAAAAAAAAAAGAGCCCATCGCACGTGCAAAGCACGACTAGTATTTTAATATGTCCTTTTGTTAGCCATGTCAATATTTTTCATTAACTACTTAATAACATGGAATTTTGATACAAGACCAAAAGGCTAGGAATTAAAATTACACATTCAAAATGTTATGGACCAAATTAACACATAGTGCAAACATTAGGGACCAAAATAATAATTTACCATTTCTCTTTTTATTTGGTTAAAAGGATTAAAAAATGTTAGGAAGATAGGAAAGTGGGAAGACAAAATATTTTAGTTTTCCATGTATGTTTGATATAGATCACAAAGTATAAACAAGTGGAAGATAAAAATTTAATTACTATTATGCTCTTTTTGTAGTTTAAAACAATTGAATACTGGCAGTACTTATTTTAAATTTTAGATAGAAATTCTACTATAACTTAGTTTAAGTGTATGTATACGAAGCTCTCTCTTAAAGTTTGAAACCCGGCCATTACCCCATCACTCCACAAGAACTTGTATTTATGAAATGACCATCACACCAATGATACACGGTGGTATAATGACAATACTTTTGTAAGTTCATATTGATAGCTATTTTCTCTCTTATTTTTCCCCAATCTAGAAGGAAAATAAATCGTGGGTCCAAAAAAAAAAAAAAATTTCCACACATCCTATTTTTTTCCTCTCATTTTTTATACCAACCAAATGGTGAAAAGCCTTAATTTCCTCTCTCTTTTCCATATTCTTTCATTTTCTCAACAGCAACCAAAGGGCTACTTTTTGATTAGTTTTTCTTTACAAAAGAAAAAGCAAAAGATGTTTCTGAATTTGCGAAACTACTCTATTACTTGGCTAATTTAGAATGATAAAGCGGTAAAGCCTTCTGGTAAATGATTGTTGTCTTACTAGGCTAGTTGGCTAAAGGTTAAACTTTTCCAAAGAAAAAAATGCAAAAAAAAAAAAAAAAAAAAAAAAAGAATGGAATAAGTTGTCAAAAAGGTAAACCAGTAATTTATTGTTGGGAAAACTCCAATTGAGTAATTTTTTTTTTTTTTTTTTTTGGATGGCAATTTAAGCAAGACCCGCGGGTACTCGGCCTGATAAAAAATAAGGTCGGGTATGTGTTTAAAAAAAAAACCCTGAAGCGGGTCCGGGTCAGGCCCGGGTTTCATCAAAACTCAGCCCGAACCCGACCCGGTTATATAGAAATTACTTAAATACCCTTATATATATATATATATATATATATATACTTCTAAACCAACCCTAACCTAATTCATTTCAATTTTCCTCTTCACTCAGCCGCCCCCCCTCTCTGTCTCTCAAGCTCTCAAATCTCTCAACAGCACCTCTCTCTCTCTCTCTCTCAGCCCCATGGCCTCATTCAACCTCACGACATCAGCTCTGTTCGTTCAGCCTCACGCCCTTGATATTTCTTTTTCCTTTTTTGGTTCGTTTCGTCTTTCATTGTTTTTTTCTTTGTTTGTGTTTGTGTTTGTGATTTTTGCATTTGTGTTTGTGTTTTTTACTTTGAAAAGGAAAATCATAAACCTGAAATTTTTGTGTTTGTAATTTCTGTGTTTGTGTTAGGGTTTCTATGTTTGTGTTTGTGATTTTGAAAGGGAAAATCTGCAAATTTTGTATTTGTGAAATGTGCTTGTGTTTGCGTTTGTGATTGTGATTTTGGAAGGGAAAATCTAAAAATTTTTTGTTTGTGAAATCTGTGTTTATGTTTGTGTTAGGATTTGTATTTGTGTTTGTGCTTTTGAAAGGGAAAATCTGAAATTTTTTGTGTTTATGAAACCTGTGTTTGTATTTTTGTTTGTGTTTGTGATTTTGAAAGGGAAGTTCATAGATCTAAAACTTGTGTTTTTGATATCTGTGTTTGTGTTTGTGTTGTGATTTGGGACTGGGCATGACCGGACGTGGCCACGTTTTTTACCGTGGCTATAGACTCAACCTATAGCCCATTTTAAAAACGTGGCTAAAACTACTTAGAAATGTGGCTATAGACTTAACTCATAGCCGCATTTTAAAAACGCAGCTATAGGTTAAGTCTATAGCCGCGTTTCTTAAAAACGTGGCTATAGGTTAGCTATAGCCGCTATATTGCAAACGCGGCTAAAAAAAACGTGGCTATAGACCCGCATGTTTTGTAGTGTAATAATGTATCCTTGATATGTTCTTACAACTCTATCCCAAAGGCAATGAGTTGAGGTGGTTTTGTAGTCCTTGGTTGTCTACATCCAAAACATTTTGTAAATACCTACTCTAAACTAATCAATACCCTCAAATTTAGAACTCATTTTCCTCTTCTTTATGCATGTGTTTGTTCCATATATATATATATATATATATATTTACACCTGTACAAAAAAAGTTCTATCATTTAACTGTATGTTAAATATATTGTACTAAGCACATTGTGCATTCAACCACATAATCAAAATATGACACAACAAATCAAGTAGTCCATGAATTATTCATATAATCATATTTTTTGGTCAGTCCTACAACTAAAATACTTCCCAAGAATAATATATGGATTGTGTTGATTAATACACACTTTAGCTGAAGTAGATAACATACCAACAATACCTAAAAACAACCATGGCATACATAGCTAGTAAAAAAGGGTAACACCAAAAGAATTTAAAGAAACATCGTATTGATTCTAAACTAAGTAGACATGTTTATTGTTGAGCATGCATATTAAAAAGACTAACGTACACCAAAAGAATATCATTTTGATTTAAATTTTTTTAAAAAAAGGGTTACTTATCTTCAAATTTTTATATATGTATGTGTGTCTGAGTGTATAAAGTAATTTTTTCCATTTGAGAAAGGTTTTAGTTGTAGATTTCTTTTTTTATTGATAAGGCTTTGTATGTATTTTTCTTATTATATATATATATATATATATATATATATATATATATATATAGTTTGAAGGTATAATCAACCTCATGTAATTCATTTTAAATAAATTACGTTAAATAAAATGAGTGAACTTCCATCAAGTACATTTGTGTATTTATATTCTACATGTTTAGAAAAACTTTCATTTAAATTTAATCAAACCGAAGTAGACTGAGATGCTACGTTAATGTGTTTCAATAGGAATGTAGTAACAACAAATATTATGCTTAAGATTTTAAATATGAGATTAAGATTTGTATATTTATTTTTAATAAGTTTATATTTGGAATAGGTGCTTTCAATCTAAATCTAATTTTTTCCATTATGTAAGTGCACAAAAATGGACCGAAATGAATACAAATGGACCAAAGTGGACCGATTTGGACTTAGTAAAACCAAATTGGACTGAATAAGACCAAATGGACTAAACATAACCAAATTGGACCGAATAGACAGAACTGACCTAAATTGGATGGAATAAAACCAAATTGGACCGAATAAGACCAAACAAACTCAAGAGAACCAAATTGGACTGAAGTGAACAGAATAGACCGAATGGAACCAATGTGAACTGAATAGAACCAAAGTGAACATAATGAATTGAATAAGACTGAAGTGGGCAGAATAGACCGAGTAAGACCAATGTGGATCGAATAAGACCAAATTGGACAGAATGTTCCAAATGGGACCAAATCAGACCAAATAGAACCAAATGGAACTTAATAGGACCAAATTAGACATAATATAACTAAATGAAACTGAATTAGACCAAATTAGACCGAATGTGACCAAAGTGGATAAAATGGACTGAATATGACCAATATGGACCAAATTAAACTGAATATAACCAAAGTGGACCGAATAGAACTGTAGTGGACAAAATAAGACTGAATGGACCGATTAGGACCAAAATGGATAAAATGGACTGAACAGAACTAAAATGGAATGAATGCAGTCCAAAATGATTGTGTTTTAACTCCAATTGGCTTCTCAATTGCTTGAAGTTATTGCTACTCATAACTCTCTCATCAAATTTTAGCAAAAATTGAAAGGATTTTCAATTGAGAAAGTCAAGAGTCCCATCTCCCATCGTCCCATGCATGCATCAAATGATTAATTTACCGGATCCAATTCCTAAATGTACATAGTACATGAATCACGAGTACCAATGAGAAGGGTATCTGAAGAATCCTAGAGTGAATTCCATATATAAAGCTAACAGGCAAGGCAAAGAAGCTACTTGACATAGAGAATCGATTCCAAGTCTTATAATAATTCACATACCAAACATGGCTGACACTAAGGTTAGCTTGAAGCCATTTATGATTTATATAGACAAAAAGAGTAACCGAGTGCTCTTCGCTGAAGTAGCTAGGGAAGCAATTCATCGACTTCCTCTTCAACATTCTCATTCTTCCAGTTGGAACTTTCATTTCGCTTCTCAAACAAGAAATGGTTGGTAGCTTGGGAAACATTTAATACAGCATTAACAATTTTAAATATTACTGACCTTAAACCATAAGTGCAGGAGTCTCTCCTGAGGCCAAAAGTGTACTTGTCTACTCTCTAGTAGTACTGGATTTCCTCTCCAATTGCCAAACATTCAATCATCAAAACACAGGAAATTTTATAAGTGTGAAAGTCATGATTACATGTCCGATGTCTGTGGCGATCCCTGTCCTTTGAGTTAAGAATGCTATGTTCTTCGACTTGAGCCGTGCACTCCCATCAAATGTTGGAGTGGAAGGGGCTCCGTACATAGTGACGGATGATCTGGAGGTTAAACCCCTGTCCAAATTTTCGATGATGACTCTGCTTAATCAGATTGTTGTCAACGAAGTTGGGGCTATTGAGGAGAAAAGGAAAGCGGTCGATTTCACTACAAAAAACGCGGGCTATAGCTGCGTTTTTTAGCCGCGTTTACAAAAACGCGGCTATAGCTGATCTATAGCTGCATTTTTAAGAAACGTGGCTATAGACTTAATCTATAGCTGCATTTTTTAAAAATACGGCTATAGCTAACCTATAGCTGCGTTTTTAAAACACAGCTATGGTCCAATTGAATACTTTTTTTTTTAAAGGGGGACCTATAGCTGCGTTTTTAAAAAACGCAGCTATAGGTCTTCTAGCTGAATAATTTTTTTTTTTTTTAAGGGGGGCCTATAGCTGCGTTTTTAGAAAATGCGGTTAGATCTAACCTATAGTTGCGTTTTAAAACGCAGCTAGAGGTTATCTATAGCCGCGTTTTTTAAAAACGCAGCTATAGGTCCTCTAGCTAAATAATTTTTTTTAAGAGGGGCCTATAGTTGCTTTTTTAGAAAACACGGCTAGATCTAACCTATAGCTGTGTTTTGAAACACAGCTAGAGGTTATCTATAGCCGCGTTTTTCAAAAATGCAGCTATAGATCCTCTAGCAAAATAATTTTTTTTTAAATGGGGGGCCTATAGCTGCATTTTTTAAAAACGCGGCTATAGGTCCTCCAGCCTAATAAGTCTTTTCTTAAGGGTGACCTATAGCTGCGTTTTTTAAAAACGCGGCTATAGGTAACATAAAAAAAAAAAAAAACAAAACAAAACAAAACAAAATGTTTGTTTCTTTTCCCACGTGCCCCCCCCCCCCCTTTTTCCCACCTACATCCTCACTTTCTTACCTACCCCACCTTTATCTTTTCTCTTCCTTTTTTTTTTTCTTTCTTCCTTCACACACTCCAGAGCTTCCTTCAGTGCCCTCTTCTTCTTCTTCTTCTTCACTCCAACGTAGCTCTTTTTTTTTTTTTTTTTTTTTTTTTTTTTTTTTTTTTTTTTTTTTTGGAGTTGCCGCTGCTGCTTCTACTTTTTTTTTCTTTTTCTTTTTTCTTTCTTTCTTTTTTTCTTCTTTTTTTGCTCATTCTTCTGCAAGTCACGCCACCGGGTTCTTTTTTTTTTTTTTTTCTTTTTCTTTCTTCCTTCTTCACTCTAGCACAACTCTTTTTTTTTTCTTTGTTTCTTTGCAGCTACTTTTTTCTTTCTTTCTTTCTTATTTTCTTCATCTTAGGCACACTGATTTGTCTATAGATCTTTTTTTTTTTTTTTTGTTATTTTACATTTAGTTAGTAAGAAAATGGAGGAAATGCTGAAAATTTTGAATGAAGTGGACATTCTAGCAATATTTGTGTCTGTCTTGATTTGGATTTGAGTTTTGATTTTGAATTTTTTGGATCTGTGCTTGAATTTGTGCTATTGTGTTGCTAATATTGTGCTTATGTTTAAATGGGTTTGTGTTCTTGAGCTTGTTCTTTTGTGTTTCTGAGCAATATTGTTGAATGAGAGGAGATTCATGGGATTGTGTTTTTATATTTTGAAATACGTTGTGTTTGTACTGTCAGTATGTTGTGCTTGATTTTGAATTTTCTGGGTTTGTGTTTAATTTTGAATTTTCTGAGTGTGTTTGTATTGTAAGTATGTTGTGTTTAAATTTGAATTTTTTAGGTTTGTGTTTAATTTTGAATTTTTTGGGTTTGTGTTTTTGAATTTTTTTGGTTTGAATTTTGAATTTTTTGGGGAAAAAAAACCCAGAATTTTTTTTTTTTTTTTTTTTTTTTGTTTTAAAAAAACTAGAGCTGTGTTTTTAAAACGCAGCTGTAGGAGGCTTTAGCCGCGTTTTTAAAACGTTGCCAAAACTATACCTATAGCCACGTTTCAAACACAGCTCAAAGGGTATAGTCGCGTTTTTTACAAAACGCAGCTATAGGTCTCAGCCTTCAGGGGCTTAAAAAAAGCAGCTATAAGGGCAAAAAAAACGCAGCTATAGAGGGACCTATAGCCGCGTTTTTAAAAACGTAGCTATAGGTCCCCACAGGGGCTATAGTCGCACAGTATAGGTCGTATTTGAAAACGCAGCTATAAAAAACGCAACTATAGGCTATAGCTGCGTTTTTAGGGTCTATAGCTGCGTTTTTTAAACGCAGCTATAGCCCTCGTTTTTTGTAGTGTTTGGGCAATGTGGTATGTCACTCATTCTTTGCTTTCTTCATGCGCATGACTTATATTTGTTTCTTCTTTTCACTTTCTGTTCTAGTTTCATTATGGGCAACATTGTTGCAAAATAAGCTCATTAAACTGATGTATTAATTAATGAGTCCAGCACCCTTAAGTTATTTGCTAATAGATCATTTTAGGAAACTTTTAGTATATACCACTTTCACGGAAAATAAAAAAATATAGTGTCAAAGTCAATTGCTTTTTTTTGGTTCCTTGTAAAAAGTTTTTAAATTATTTTTTAAATCATTATCCTTAGGTATCTATTAACTTTTTCCTTAATTAATAGAAACTATATGAGTCCTAATGCTGAATATTGTGATGAAATATTATGAAAGTGCTATTTTTTCTTATTACGTTAATTAACTATTTAGTTCTCTTATCTTGTTTATTGTGAGGGTCCGGTGTAAAATTGCTCAAGGCCTCTATGCATTCGAAGAGTGTTTTTACCAATGTCTTCTTCTCAATGTTTCCGTGATCCCTCAATTTAATCAAAGCTCTCAAGCATGATGCCACTAAGTTTGTAGTTTTTGGTTATTTCAATGTACTAGAATAAATGGGTTGAATTTCACTGCATCGTCATATTTAAATATAAAATAAAATTATGATTAAATTTTGTTTTAGCAGTGATGTTGGCTCTTCACTTTTATCCCATAAAATGACACAAGTTAAGGTTTAATAAATACTCAATTAATGTTACGGTATGTGATATATCTTCTCCTCTTCTATAAATAAAAAAAAAAATACTAATAAATAAGAATAAAAAATAATGTGGTTTAAAAAGAGTTACTTTACTATGCAGATTGGCAAACTAAAAATTACTAGTATCGGGGATGGTTCCGCAATTCCTTATTTTCCTTTATCCTTCTGCTTCTTGGCGCCGGCAAGAAATATATAGACTCAATTTACTTGAAGCCATTACCACATATAACCCCCCCCCCCCCCCCCCCCCCCCCCCCATTAACTAGTGGCCTAATTGAAAGGATTTTCCATTGAGAGAGTATGTGTCCATGATATGGACCTAATTTTTCAGAATAAATACAAATACGTACAAAATTCCTATAATTTATCAATAAAATTTATCGTAATTCAAACGAATCTCACTAATCCAATTTAAAACTAATTTATTTGAAACAATAAAATGTATTTTCATTTTTACCTAACAATTTTCAAGCTAATCTAGTCTTGTTATAGTCCATGCATGCAGCAATTGAGTACATTACTTACTGTTCCAATCCCCCAATGCCCAGGAATCTCGAGTGCCAATGAAAAAGGTAGCTAAAGAAGGCACTTCCTATTGTGAATTAATTCCATCTAAAAATGTAGTAACAGCCAAACCAAAGAAGCCGCTGAGCCAGAGACTCCATTGAGGACCTAAGGCATGCACGTACAATTTTCGTTACCTTAAACTGTGACTAATGCCCATCCTAAAGGCTACCCTCGTCTTCGTTCTCTTCATTTGCCTCCTTGAAGCCCCCCAACCCTCCAACAATTCTCTTCAATTGTTTAGGAAAAAGGTTAGGAACATGACTTTATGCTCCGACTTTAACCATAACTTTAAAATGGTTGACTTTGTGTTGTGAGTTCATGTGAAAATTAGAGGCGGCTCCAGAAATTTTGTTTAAAGGGTTCATTAAAAATTTTTAATAAAGAGAGAATTTGAATACATCGAGTTATCGACAAAAAATATTATAATAATATGTGAAGTTTTACAATTTTATTCTACAAGTTTTCAAATTTTGAATGTTACATGATAGTTCATCATAAGTATCTATTGTCAATGTGGGTAGTTATGAGCCTACGAACATTTTATTTTGTTAAGTTTGTCTAACATTTTTATCTTTATAAAGTTGTTATTATCTATTTGACTTCGTTTTTATAAACAAATTTTAGACTAAATGATTAATCTCAACACATTGACTCCGTATTAATTATTGACGCATACAATCACACTCATTTATGCATAAAATTGTACAATATGTGTCTACTTAAACAATCAAATGCTTAAACAATCACTAACTTTACAATTTTTTTCTTGAATTTTACTAACTTTATAACAAAAATTTATTATAGCATGATAATAATATACATGCATGTTAAGAAAACCTTTTTTATTTCCTAGTTATTAAGTTATATAAAGTTATATTATATTGATATTGTACACACAAACATCCACACACATTATAATTTATACAAATAATATTATAACAAAATGTAATATACACAATCAATATTAGACACACTCACACAAATATCATATAAACTTATAAAAAAAATTACACTTCCAATTCACAAACACTCGCTCTTTAATTTTAGATTCGAAAATACTTGTAATAACGATGTGCAAAATTTAAGCCAGGGTATGCAAAAATATTTTTTTAAGAATAAATAAAAGTATTAACCTAACAAAAAAAACTTATTTTATATATATAATTTTAGTTTTTTTTTTTTTTTTTGAAGTTAGGGGGTTCATTTGAACCCCCTGAATAGGCTGTAGCACCGCCCTTGGTAAAAATAATTGTCTATCACTTACCGTCGTCAATCACTTCATCAACTTATGGCAAAAAAATTATGACAAATGGTATGATCTTATAAAAACTTTTTTAAATGCCTCTAAAATAAATCTATATCCAACCCCCCCCCTTTTTTTTTGATGCGTATATCTAACCCATTTTTAAATGTCCATGTTTTAATTTTAGTTTACAAAAAAATTATGTCATCGAAGGGGACTAACCTGTCGATAACGGGAATCAAAGATGTAAGAATTGAACATCATATATATATATATATATATATATATATATATGGTGTGAAAGGAGTTACTTTACAATGCAAATTAGTTCCTTTAATTCCCTTTCATTTTTAACTACATGTGAGAGTGAGACTATGAGACACGTTTGTGTGTGTATATATACTAGACTCGTCATACGCGCATCTGATAATGCTTTTTTTTTTTTAGGAAAAAAAAAAAAAACCCTGTGTTTTTATTATATATATAATTTTTATTTTGAGAACTTAATTTATAAGTGGATAAAGCAATTTAAAAATTAACAGGAGAATAGTTTTATTTTTTAAGCAATGTTTTAGTGGGAATTAGAATTGCATTTTTACCAGATTGTCTTTTAGTTTTATTTCTACTTAAACATAAAGGTGTAAGGGCATTTTTGAACTAAAAAATGAATAATTTAAACAGAAGAAGCCTCTTAAATAGTAGTAGTAGTATAACAACAAATATAGGCTTCACACGAATCATTGCTTTATTTGCCTTTTGACAAAGAGGAAAAAAAAAAAAAAAAAAAAGGCTTCCCCACTAGAATTGAGTAATTACTAAAGAAGTGTTTCAAATTGGTACGTGCTGATTAAAAGAAAGAACTGAGGTATCAGAATATGAAATTTATGTCATGCATAATTGCTTTAGCAAATGAACCAAGTTTTAAAGGTAAAAAGAGAAAAAGAAAAGTTAAAGAGATAATTACAATGAAGCGAACAGATATGCAGACAAGCTCGCCAAGGGTGGCTGCTCCTCATCAGCTGATTTTGTTGTTTAGATAATCCTCACTCTGCTGAATTATGTATTATTTTGGATTCAGATGCGGCTGGTTTGTACTTTTTATTCTTTAAGGCTTTCAGCCACAACCTTGCCAGCTTTGGCTAGTTAATATTAATGCAATCCCCTTTTAGCCAAAAAAAAAAAAAAAAAACCTTTTCGTGAGTCCTCATTTCGTGCCCGACACTGAACTGTGGTTCACCAATAGGACTATTCAGGATTTCTTAAGTTCTAAGTATGGTCCGCCAAGCAACATGTACATATATAAATTGTCCATTGCATCATAGTGATGCCATATCGTTTGTCCAGAAATCTTCGTGAAAAATAAGGTTAGACAGAGTCCATGGAAGAAACCAATGTGAGTTTAAAACTTCTTATAGACACAACAATGCAGAAAGCCACAGAGAAAAAGAAAAGTTATTTTAAGGCCACCATATGCCAATGCATTTGCAGGTGGTGTCACTCCAAGTAAATTCTGACAAACTGTTCCCCATTCCAAATTAGTGGGCCCGCACACTGCATTGCCATCAATAGACAATCTTGTAATGATTGCTATATCTTGTAGAGTGATCGATATTTCACAAGTAGGTAGGTGAAATGTATGAGTTTCAGATCGCTACCACTCCACCAAAGAAGTGATAAGACTCCAGTTAATATCTATATGTGGTAGGCAAGTAACACGGTATAGTCTACATTGATGCAAATATGGGGTGATACGCTCGCCTAACTAAGGGGGGATGCAAACAGTTGGGATCGCACTCGTAAGGTGGAAACTTGAATTTTTTTTTTTTTAAAATGTACAATGTTATATTGCTAATGTTGAAATTATTTTCATGTAAATTGAATAATTATAGATATTATTAGGACATTAATAAATTTTGATCTCACAACGTACACTGCCTTCCATTGCATCATTAGAGATGTGATATTGTTGTTGAGTTAGCAAAGAATGATCGAACGCTCCATTTCAAATATATCCTACATTAAATGCTACAATGAGTTAAACCATGCAACATCCATTACCTCTATATTAGTAGGAAATTGTCTTTTGGACTGAGAGATAACCTCTATGACATTAATAAATTGACAATAAAGTACTATTAAGATCTTGGTCAACCCTAAATTAAATAGAATATAAGAAATTAATCATAATCATACTCACACTCATAATTGGAATGGAATCAACCCTAATTATCATATTTTTAAATTCATACACACATAATATAAAGTATAGTGTAAATGAAAATGCGTTTTCACAGTATTCTTAATATATAAACACTGAGATTAAAAAATTATAATATCTGAAGGTATATTTTTTACAAACCATCTATATAAAAAATTACAAACTAAGAAAATAATTTCCAATTAAATTAGGGGGCTGAGAAGCTAACTATAATCGCGATAGAAGTGAAGGAATGTAGGAATTATAGAGTGATACTTGCAAGAAAAGAAAGGAAAAAAAAAAAACACAATCAAATAATCTTAAATATCTTCTAAAAAAATATAATCCTAAACAAAAACAAAAGAACAATAATAAAATTAATATATAGTGACTACTACAGTTTTTTATGCTAATTATTAAATATAACTTACAATGCTTGTAGTTCATAATAAAATTGAAAGAAACTCACAATAATACAATTTATTAAAAAAATTTGTGGTCATATAATAATAATAACAATAAATAATATTAAATTATTTCAAAATTAACAAAACACATACATAAATTTAATTAAAGAGTCGAGATGCTTACCACAATTGTGATACCAACTGAAAGAGTGAGAATTATAGAGTAATACCTGCAAAAAAAAAAAAAAAAAAACAATCAGATAATAATAAATAGAAACAAAATAACAACAATATTGAAAAGTTTGTATGAATCAGTTTATATGAAAAGTTTATAATTATAAATATCAACTACAAAATAATCAAATTCATGTAGGGTGACTATTACAATTTATTATGGTAAATTTCAAATAAAATTAAAATTATTGTAATCCTAACCATAAAAAATTCATTAATCTAAAATTTGAATAATAACAACAACAACAATAATCAAAGTCATATAAACAATATTAACAACAACAATACATTTTTCTCAACAAAAAAAAACAACAATACATAATATTTTACAATGTATTAGGTTCTAATATTTACAAAGCATATATTTATACAATAATAAAAAATCTGTTAATTTTTAGAGTTGTAAGTTAATAAGCAAAGCAAAAAAGCTCGTATTAATCTAAAACTTACTGTCCTTAGTTGTGTACACTGAAGCAAAGAGAAGAGAAATATAGCGCTGCGGAGGTGAGTGAAGCAATATGAAAAATCTAAAACTTACTGTCCTTAGTTGTGCACACTAAAGCAAAGAGAAGAGAAATATAGCACTACGGAGATAAGTGAAGCAATATGGAAAATGTAGGAGATGCAATGCTTTAGTGATGGTGCATGTCTTTTTTAACCAAAGAAATAAATGAAAAGACAAAAAAGAATAAGAATTCAAGATAGAGATTCATATTAGTAGACTAGGTTTTATTGGGAATGATCAAGGAATATATTCCAAAGTACTTGGAGAAGAGAATAAGAGTCAAAGGAAGAGAGGAAGAAGTGAGGTGATTGACTTCCTCCAAAAAAAAAATTTTATCCGGACATCTCTCTCTCTCTCTCTCTCTCTCTCTCTCTCTCTCTCTCTCTCTCTCTCTCTCTCCTCCCATTTTCAGCAACTTGGTTGCCATAATTGGTTTTCTCTTTTTTTTTTTTCCCTCCATTTTTTTGCAACTTGGTTGCCACAATTCTCTTCTTTTTTTTTTTTTTTTTTTTTCTCCATTTTCGGCAACTTGGTTGCCACAATTGGTTTTCTCTTCTTCTTTTTTTTCCCTCCCATTTTCGACAACTTGGTTGTCACAATTCTCTTCTTTCTTTCTTCTTTTTTCCTCCCATTTTCGGTAACTTGGTTGCCACAATTGGTTTCTCTCTTCTTCTTTTTTTCCTCCATTTTTAGTAATTTGGTTGCCACAATTCATATTTTCTCTCTTCTCACTCCCCTACAATTTCGACAACTTAATTGCCACAATTGGTTTCTTTTGAGCACTCCACCTTGCATAGCACTTTGGGCACACTTTTGGGTAGTAAGCTGGGTAGCAAGAATTTCAGTAATGAGATTACTGAAATTCAAATCTTGCCATCACATCACTGTCTTTTTCTCTCTCCTACTTTTTGTTGCAATTTCGGCAACGTTGTTGCCGAAATTCAGTCTCTTCCCTCATTTTGCCAAATAACTTTGAACAGTGCCTATAACACCAATAAACTTCATTTTTTGCAATATTTAGCCAATAGACTCCTATTATATTGCCTTCCAAATGTTAGGGGGACTGAAAAGAATTATAGGAAATTGACTTAATTCGAAGTAATCACCCCCCATAGAGAAAGAGAGAGATTAAAAGAGAGAGAGATACACTAATGCACTAAGAAGTTGGTTTATTCTTCAATTGATATCTCATGTTGGATTACAATCATGTATTTATAGAAGACTAGCTCTAATTTCATTGGCCCACATGGCCTCATTCTATTGGTTCTATTATTTCCCATGTGCATTAATAATTTTAACATGTGCTAAATATGATTAACATGCTTGAAATTGTAACTAACTAACTAACTAAATCTCAATACAACAATTATTATCTATATGCTTATAGCATTCCTAACACCATCCTTGTGCCAGCAACAATTACTCTACCCTAACAATCTCTTGCCACAACAACAATACATAGAAATTTATCTAATACTGCATTGTCTCAGTTCATTTTGAAGATCCCATTGGCGGGCCTGCCATTGAGGTATCTGCCTAGTCATGCCAAACTGATGTAGGTGCTCCCCTAGCTTAGAATGTTCTTGGAACTTCCTCTCAATTGTATTCAACATAAGGTTAATGTTTACTTCTCTATTTTGGAATACGACTTTATTTCTGAAATGCCATACTTGTTCCCATATTATAGAACCAAAATGGAATGAATGCAGTCCAAAATGATTGTGTTTTAACTCCAATTGGCTTCTCAATTGCTTGAAGTTATTGCTACTCATAACTCTCTCATCAAATTTTAGCAAAAATTGAAAAGATTTTCAATTGAGAAAGTCAAGAGTCCTATCTCCCATCGTCCCATGCATGCATCATATGATTAATTTACCAGATCCAATTCCTAAATGTACATAGTACATGAATCACGACTACCAATGAAAAGGGTATCTGAAGAATCCCAGAGTGAATTCCATATATAAAGCTAACAGCCAAGGGAAAGAAGCTACTTGACATAGAGAATCAATTCCAGGTCCTATAATCATTCACATACCAAACATGGCTGACACTAAGGTTAGCTTGAAGCCATTTATGATTTATATAGACAAAAAGAGTAACCGAGTGCTCTTCGCTGAAGTAGCTAGGGAAGGAATTCATCGACTTCCTCTTCAACATTCTCATTCTTTCAGTTGGAATTTTCATTCCGCTTCTCAGACAAGAAAGTCATGATTACATGTCCGATGTCTGTGGCGATCCCTGTCCTTTGTGTAAGAATGTTGTGTTCTTCGACCTGAGTCTTGTACTCCCATCAAATGTTGGAGTGGAAGGGGCTACGTACATAGTGACAGATGATCTGGAGGTGAAACCCGTCCAAATTTTTGATGATGACTCTGCTTAATCAGATTGGTGTCAACGAAGTTGGGGCTATTAAGGAGAAAAGGAAAGCGGTCGATTTGGGCAATGTGGTATGTCAGCCATTCTTTGCTTTCTTCATGCGCATGACTTATATTTGTTTCTACTTTTTACTTTCTGTTCTAGTTTCATTATGGGCAACATTGTTGCAAAATAAGCTCATTAAACTGATGTATTAATTAATGAGTCCGGCACCCTTAAGTTATTTGCTAATAGATCATTTTAGGAAACTTTTAATATGTACCATTTTCATGGAAAATTAAAAAATAAAATGTCAAAGTCAATTGCTTTTTTTTGGTTCCTTATAAAAAGTTTTTAATTTATTTTTTAAATCAATATCCTTAGGGTATCTATTAACTTTTTCCTTAATTAATAGTAGCTATACAAGTCCTAATGCTGAATATTGTGATGAAATATTGTGAAAGTGCTATTTTTTCTTATTACGTTAATTAACTATTTAGTTCTCTTATCTTGTTTATTGTGAGGGTCCGGTGTAAAATTGCTCAAGGCCTCTATGCATTCGAAGAGGTTTTTACCAATGTCTTCTTCTCAATGTTGCCGTGATCCCTCAATTTAATCAAAGCTCTCAAGCATGATGCTATTAAGTTTGTAGTTTTTGGTTATTTCAATGTACTAGAATAAACGGGTTGAATTTCACTGCATCGTCATATTTTAAATATAAAATAAAATTATGATTAAATTTTGTTTTAGCAGTGATGTTGGCTCTTCACATTTATCCCATACAATGACACAAGTTAAGGTTTAATAAATACTCAATTAATGTTATGGTATATGATATATCTTCTCCTCTTCTTAAAAAAAAAAAAAAAAATAATAATAATAATAATAATAATAATAATAATTAAAAAAAAATAGTGTGGTTTAAAAAGAGTTACTTTACTATGCAGATTGGCAAACTAAAAATTACTAGTATCGGGGATGGTTCCGCAATTCCTAATTTTCCTTTATCCTTCTGCTTCTTGGCGCCGGCAAGAAATTAATATCTAGACTCAATTTGCTTGAAGTCATTACCACATATAACCCCCCCCCCCCCCCCCCCATTAATTAGTGGCCTAATTGAAAGGATTTTCCATTGAGAGAGTATGTGTCCATGATATGGACCTAATTTTTTCAGAATAAATACAAATACGTATAAAATCCCTATAATTTATCAATAAAATTTATCCTAATTCAAACGAATCTCATTAATCCAAATTAAAACTAATTTATTTGAAACAATAGAATGTATTTTCATTTTTACCTAACAATTTTCAAGCTAATCTAGTCTTGTTACATGCAGCAATTGAGTACATTACTTACTGTTCCAATCCCCCAATGCCCAGGAATCTCGAGTGCCAATGAAAAAGCAAGCTAAAGAAAGCACTTCCTAGAGTGAATTAATTCCATCTAAAAATGTAGTAACAGCCAAACCAAAGAAGCCGCTGAGCCAGAGACTCCATTGAGGACCTAAGGCATGCACGTACAATTTTCATTACCTTAAACTGTGACCAATGCCCATCCTAAAGGCTACCCCCGTCTTCGTTCTCTTCATTTGCCTCCTTGAAGCCCCCCAACCCTCCAACAACTCTCTTCATTTGTTTAGGAAAAAGGTTAGGAACATGACTTTTTGCCCCGACTTTTACGGTTTTACCATATCTTTAAGATGATTGACTTTGAGTTGTGAGTTCATGTGAAAATCAATAGCGGCTCCAAAAATTTTGTTTAAGGGGTTCATTAAAAAATTTTAATAAAAAGAGAACTTAAATATATCGAGTTATTGATAAAAAATATAATAATAATATGTGAAGTTTCACAATTTTATTTTACAAGTTTTCAAATTTTGAATGTTACATGATAGTTCATATCTATTGTCAATGTGGGTAGTTATGAGCCTATGAACATTTTATTTTGTTAAGTTTTTCTAACATTTTTATCTTTATAAAGTTGTTATTATCTATTTGACTTTGTTTTTATAAACAAATTTTAGACTAAATGATTAATCTCAACTTATTGACCCCATATTAATTATTGACGCACACAATCACACTTATTTATACATAAAATTGTACAATATGTGTCTACTTAACTAATCAAATGCTTGAACAATCACTAACTTTACATTTTTTTTTTCTTGAATTTTACTAACTTTATAACAAAAAGTTATTATAACATGATAACAATATACATGCATGTCAAAAAAACCATCTTTATTCCCTAGTTATTAAATTATATAAAGTTATATTTATATTGCACACACAAACATCCACACACATTATACTTTATACAAATAACATTATAACAAAAAGTAATATATACAATCAATATTAGACACACTCACACAAATATCATATGAACTTATAAAAAAAATTACACTTCCAATTTCACAAACACTCACTCTTTAATTTTAGATTCGAAAATACTTGTAATAAGGGTGTGCAAAATTTAAGTCAGGATGTGCAAAATTATTTTTTTAAGAATAAATTAAAGTATTAACCTAACAAAAAAATTATTTTATATATATAAATTTTTTTTTTTGAAGTCAGGGGGTTCATTTGAACCCCCTGAATAGGCTATAGCGCTGCTCCTGGTGAAAATAATTGTCTATCACTTACCGACGTCAATCACTTCGTCAACTTATGGCAAAAAAATTATGACAAATGGCATGATCTTATAAAAACATTTTCAAATGCCTCTAAAATAAATCTATATCCAACCCATTTTTAAATGTCCATGTTTTGATTTTAGTTTACAAACAACTTATGTCACCGAAGGGGAGTAACCTGTCAATAACGGGAATCAAAGATGTAAGAATTGCACATCATATATATATATATATATATGGTGTGAAAGGAGTTACATTACTATGCAAATTAGTTCCTTTAATTCCCTTTCATTTTTAACTACATGTGAGAGTGAGACTATGAGACACGTTTGTGTGTATATATACTAGCCTCGTCGTACGCGCATCTAATAAGGTTGTTTTTTTTAGGGGGGAAAAAAAAAAACTCTGTGCTTTTATTATATATATATATAATTTATATTTTGAGAACTTAATTTATAAGTGGATAAAGTAATTTGAAAATTAACAGGGGAGTGGTCTTATTTTTTATGCAATGTTTCAGTGGGAGTTAGAATTGTATTTTTACCAAATTATCCTTTAGTTTTGTCTCTACTTAAACATAGAGATGTAGGAGTGTTTTTGAACTAAAAAAATGAATAATCCAAACAGAAGAAGCCTCTTAAATAGTAATAGTAGTATAACAACAGATATAGGCTTCATACGAATCATTGCTTTATTTGCCTTTTGACAAAAAAAAAAAAAAAAAGGCTTCCCCACTAGAATTGAGTAATTACTAAAGAAATGTTTCAAATTGGTACGTGCTGATAAAAAGAAAGAACTGAGGTATCAAAATATGAAATTTATGTCGTTCATAATTACTTTAGCAAACGAACCAAGTTTTAAAGGTAAAAGAGAAAAAGAAAAGTTAAAGAGATAATTACAATGAAGCCAACAGATGCGCAGACAAGCTCGCCAAGGGAGGCTGCTCCTCATCAGCTGATCTTGTTGTTTTAGATAATCCTCACTCTGCTGAATTATGTATTATTTTGGATTCAGATGCTGCTGGTTTGTACTTAAAGTTAAGGCTTTCAGCCACAACTCTGCCAGCTTTGGCTAGTTAATGCATTCCCCTTTTAACCCAAAAAAAAAAACATTTCGTGAGTCCTCATTTCGTGGCCGACATTGAACTGTGGTTCACCAATAGGACTATTCAGGATTTCTTAAGTTCTAAGTATGGTCCGCCAAGCAACATGTACATATATAAGTTGTCCGTTGCCTCATAGTGATGCCATATCGTTTGTCCAAAAATCTTCGTGAAAAATAAGGTTAGACAGAGTCCATGGAAGAAACAAATGTGAGGTTGAAACTTCTTATAGACGCAGAAAGCCATAGAGTGCTTTTTGCTGAAGCGGGCAAGGATTTCATTGACTTCCTCTTTCACATTCTAGCAATAGTTCATGTGAAATAGCTTATATCTATTGCAATAAAATCATCTCTTATTGAATTTTCCAATTTTCTCACATTTTGATTTAAATATAAGACATGTAAAATTTTAAAATCAAATAAATATTGGAGTCTTACATTCAGGTAAAAATAAAAGGGAATAAGACATGGACACCCCTAGTTGCGGCCTTCCTACACATTCATCTCAATGAACTTTTACCTGATTTTCCATTATTTTGCCCATTCCTCTTCCCCATGTGTGATGTGTCATTGCCCTTATCAACACAGCCATATCAAATTTTCATAATCAGTGAAAACGCAAACAGCTATGGCCCCTTCCAAAGTGAGTTTGAAGCTCTTCATAGACAAAAGGAGTAACCAAGTTCTCTTCGCCGAAGCAGGCAAGGAATTCATCGACTTCCTCTTTAACATTCTCTTCCAACCAGTTGGAACTCTCATTCCTCTTCTCAAACAAGAAATAATGGTTGGCAGCTTGGGAAACGTTCAAGACAGCATTATAAATTTAAGTCCTGCTTACCTTGACCGCAATGAGAAGAACTCTTTTATTTGGTTGGAGAGAAAAAGGAATGATGAAAAATGTAATTTATATAAATTGACTATTATACCCTTGTTACATAATATGTGAGGGGCATGTAAGAGAGTATTTATATAAATTGGATTTCTCATCACTTTTGCCTCCTCATTTTCCCCTCAATTTGAGAGGATAAAAAAAGTGAGCCTAAGAGGGAAAACTTTCTCCCCTATTTTCTTTCTCTCATATTTTCCTTCCTCAACCAAACAGTGAAAAACAACATTTTTTATCCTATTTTTCTCTCTCTATTTTCCATTCTTCTTGTTTTCTCCCCAACCAAACACACCCAAGGTAAGCCTAAAACTATTTATAGACAAAACGAGTCAGCGAGTCCTTTATGCTGAAGCGGGGCAAGGAATTCATCGGCTTCCTCTTTAACATTCTCACCTTGCCTGTCTCAGCTTTCGTTCCACTTCTCAAATATCAGGAAATGGTAGGCAGCTTGGGAAACATTTACGAAAGATTTCAAAATTGAAGTCCTACTTACCTTCAACCATTCGTGAACAAAGACTCTTTGTTGAAGCCCAAAGTCTACGCCCCTCATCGTATTGGAGGCCCTCTTCAATTGTCAAACGTTTAATCCTCAAAATCCAGGAGATTTTATACGTGTAGTAAAGGTCACGCTTAGTTCACTGATGACAATACATCATTCTGTCCTTTGTGCGAGATATCAACGAAGACTACGTCCTTGGAGTTATATTATGTAGGTCAAAGAAACATTTCGTACTTGTACAGTGATCTTGAGCAATGTTAAGAATACCTTTGGTTTGTTAACTATCACTTTATATGAGCACATTAAGAACGGATTTTTTTTCCCGTTGGCAAAAATAATGCAAGATAATGAGGCTAGTCACTTGAGTTTTGAGTCCCCAATATACTAGGAGCTTAAAAATGAGAGATGCTTAAACTGATTGTTGGTAGAGCTATAGAGGTACTACTTGATCAGAGTAATTTTTAGGTACTTTAATACTTTCATGGGAAACCAACATTAGCATGCAACCTTCCCTTATCGGTCCCAATGCGGTCAAAAGTAATTTCAATAAGGAAGGGATAGCAGAAAGACTAAACGTGAAGCTCGAGGCCTTCGCTATGCACAATACAAAAAAGTCTTGGAACTAAACTTTAAACCTCAAAAGCTTAATTGGCCCAAAAAGACTTCAATACTTTCATGGGAAACCAACATTAGCATGCATGCAATAGCAATCCATTAATAATTTCGACCTAGGAGTGTCCACGGGTTGGGTTTGTACCCAACCCGGAACCAACCCGCCGGAATCGGGTGGAGAAAAAATGCACCCGCTGCCAACCCACCGGAGTAATCAGGTCGAACGGTTAAGATCATCAATGAGTGGCGGGCGAGTCAGTTGAAGTCAAAGATCTAAGAAGACGGCGAGAAAATAGTGAAAAAAACATATATCTAGCGAAGTTTTCCAAATTCCAGAGATATTTCTCTTATATCCGTGATTTTTTGCAAGATCTGAAAAATCTCACCAGATTTGATGAGATTTCACCAGATCTGGTCAAAATCTCACTGGATCTAAAGGAAATATCGCCGGAATTTGGGTTTCTTCACCGGATTCTAGAAAACTATCGCCGTATTCTGGAAATTTTCATCGGGATCTATAAATCTCTCGATCGGTTTAGGGGAGGAAAACTGAAATCGACCCACTGGAATCGGTTTCTGGTGATGAAGACCAGCCGCTGACCCACCGGAGCAATCAAGTCGACTGGATTCGAGTCAGATCCGGTCTGTTATTCGGGAGGGTCGGGTTATCGAATCAATCTAGAAAACCCTATTTCAACCAATCCTCTTCCCCATGTGTTAAAGTATGGTTGTACCTTTGGTTTGTTAACTATCACTTTATATGAGCAACGTTAAGAATGGGGTTTTTTTTTTTTTTTTCTTTTCTACAGGCGAAAAAAGGTTTGGTTTATCTCCAATACTTTTTTAACTAAAATCTTTTTTTTGTTTTAAGGTTTGTTTGTTTGGAGGAGAAATAGGGTGGATGGAAAATTTTAGAGAAAAAATGGGAAGGAAAATTTTTTTGAGTGTGTTTGGTTGGATGGAGAGGAAGGAAAATAAATAGTGAGACCCAAGTGTTTTCTTTCCGAGCCTATCAAAAAGCTTTCTTTCCAAAATAGAGAAAAAACCAAAGAGAAAAAATAGAGCTGCCTAATAGACAAAAATGCCCATATCCAGTTCCTATCTTTTTTTTTTTTTTTTTTTTTTTTTTTGGTGTTGGGTACGTTGCCTCTTTCCTTCTTTTTTTTTTTTTTTTTTTTTTTTTTTTCTTTCTTTCTTTCTTTTATTTTTTTTTTTTCCCTCTACACATTGCTTTTGTTTTTTTGTTTTTTTTTTTTTTTTCTCTTTTTTTGATTTCCTGGGCAAGGTGTGGCACGTTCCTCTTTTTTTTTTCCCTTCTTTTTTTCTTTTCTTTTCTTTCCTCAGGTTGCCTCTTCTTCTTTTTTTCTAGGCTGTGGGTGTGATAGACGTTGTTTTGTTTTTCTTTTTTTGTTTAACGAGACATGATTTATTTTTTTTTTTGGACATGATTTTTATTTTTTAATAAAATGGGTGATTGCTTTTTTTTTTTTTCTTTTTTTTTTGGTTACTTATAACTTTTTTGTTTTAATTGGACATCATTTTTTAACAAGAAGATATGAGTAAATTTATATAAACTCACTTTTTCCATCTTCCCACTTTTCCACTCCCAACCAAACAAAAATGAGAGAAATTAAAATCTTTTCTGTCCTTCCACTTTTTCATCCTCCCACTATTTTCTATCCTCCCAATTTTTCACCCCTACAACCAAATGGATCCTTAATGGGAAACTGTCATATCACCCACTAACTAAATAAAATGTGGAGATTAAAACTCACTACCACTTGTTATTGGGTTTTAAAACAAAAGGACACCTCAAGTTAAAAATTTACTAGAGGTAAGCCAAAACCAACAAAAAAAAAAATGCAAAATAATGAGGCTAGTCACTTGAGTTTGAGTCACCGATAATACTTGGAGCTTAAAAATGAGAGATGCTTAAATTGATTGTTGATAGAGCTGTAGATGTACTACTTGATCAGAGTAATATTTAGGTACTCCTAAAGTACAGAGAAATTTTGCTCCCTCCGCTGATTATCACCATTTCTCTATGTTTCGAGAGTACTTAAGAATTTCCATTTGATCAAGCTAAGCAACCTTACCTTATATGTATTTCATATTCATATGGTTGAACCTAGTTCACCATTTTTGTGGTACTAATCGAGACCATTTAATCTATGATAAATCTTATTGATATTGACAATGACTATTTAACCAGTTTTTCCATTCATTAATTTCATAATTTTGAGGGGTCCTATATTTCAATACAGAATCAAATATTCCTTGTGTTCCAAGAAAATACTTCTTTATTCCATTTTTAAGAAGAAAAGAAAAAGATGTTCAATAATATTAAAAATCTAATCATAACTTATCTAGGTTATAAAATGGAGCTTATAATATATATGCTCATGACAAGTAAGATAAGTCCCCAAAAATCGGATAGTAATATGTTATTTCCTAGTACACATAAAAAAAAAATATAGAATTTTCAATAGTATATATATATATATATATAGACACAATCCTAATCATAATACTGGATCGTTATACTAATCATAATACTAAATAGTACCTTGAAGCTTGAGGTCTTTGCTATACACAATACAAAAAAGTCCTGGAACTAAACTTTAAACCTCGTAAGCTTAAACTTACCTATTAAATTTTCAAGAAAACATTTCTATTAAAACATCCCCATTATCCATGGCCTTAATTGGCCCCAAAAGACTTCAATACTTTCATGGGAAACCAACATTAGCATGCATGCAGCAATTTATTAATAATTTCGTCCATTCCTCTTTCCCATGCGTTAAAACTGTTAGGTTCTAAGACTTTAGGAACTAAATGTATTAGAACTTCATTTTGTATATGTTTGCAAACCGTGATTAAAACAATGAGTCTAGGTTTAGGCTTGCTTAAAGTCTGTTTAAGTGTAAATTTGAATCGAGTGTTTTGTAGGAATTTCCTGTGTAAAACTGCAAGGCTTGATCGATCGAAAATAAGGCTTGATCGATCGAGAATCGTAGATTAGTAATATTCTACAGAAATTTCAAACGCAGCCCAAGTCCATATAACGTATAGGATTAAGTGTTTCACTTCTAGTATAAAAGGAAAAACCCTAACCACGTTTTAGAGGTCTCTGAATAGCTTTGTGTTTTCTCTATCATGAGATTTGAGAGGTTTTTACCTTAAAACACAAGGAAAGCTCTACCAAAGTCTAGATTTGAAATCAAGTTTTGGTGGCGATTCAGTTGTTGCACAAAGTTCCTGCTAAGTACAAAACCTTTGAGTGGAGTCTCAAATTCATAAGTAGGAGAACTTGTGTTTGGTGCAAATTCAAGGAAAAAAGTAGTCCGTAGGCTTGGAGCTGTCACGTGATCGTGGTAGTAAATTTTTTACATGAGGTAACATTAGGATGTTAGTGGTCTAAGTCCTTTTGTAAAACTTCAATTTTTTTTTATAGTGGATTTGTTTTATACCTTAAAGATAGCTTGGTCAAATCCTCCCTAAGTTTTTTACCGGTTTAATTTTCCTGGGTCATCAGATCTTTGTGTCATTTAATTTCCGCATTATATTTGTTTTGCTCATAATTGTTTAACCTAGACTTGAATAACAAACTAGTTAATCAACTTGGCTTAATATTAGGTTAAACATATTGTGTTAAGGGGTCTAAAAACCTTACAAAAACCTCTCTCCAATTATATATAGATCTATATGCAATGCCCTTACCAATACAGTCACTTCATTTTTTTTTTTTTTTTAACTAATCAGCCTGAACAGCAATGGCATCCTCCCAAATGAGCTTGAAACTTTTCATAGACAAAAAAAGTAACCAAGTTCTCTTCGCTGAAGCAGGCAAGGAATTCATCGAGTTCCTCTTTAACTTTCTCGTCCTGCCTGTCGGAACTCTCGTTCCATATCTTAATCAAGAAGTATTGGGCAGCTTCCAAAACATTTACCAGAGCATTATTCCAAATTTTGGTGATGCTTACCTTCAACCAAATAATATCAAAGACACTCTCCTGAAGCCCAAAGTTTACATCTCTGGTGGTTGTGCAGGGTCTCTCCAATTGCCAAACGTGGAATTATCAACATCAATTAAGGAAATACTATGTGTGTTGTAATAGTCACAGGTACGTCATGTCTAATGATAACATTGCAGTCTGTCCTTTGTGCCGGAATTCTCTGAACTGCTATGGTGATTTTGTAGACACATCAATACCCTCCTCTATTAAGGGAGGGTAAGTGAAAGGGTTGGTTACGTATATGGTGATTGATGATCTGGAGGTGAAACCATTGTCCTCGTTTGTGTCTATCGGCTCTATGCTTAACAAGTTTAATGTCAAGGACATATGGGCTCTTGAGGAAAAAGTGATCAATTTGAGCATGGATGTGGTATGTTATAATCATTCTTTCTTAAATTTTTATCACAGTACCCATTCTTTTTACGTAACAATTTCTGTTTTTTCCACTGTTGAAAATTATAATACGCTCTTTATAACTGAGAATAAGGGTACTAACAGTGATATAAGTCAAATTATATAGTGTCAACCTTATATATTATACTTTTAAATTTGTGCAAATTTTTTTTTTGGTTAAATTTTTTTGTGCAATATTAAAAATATACTATTCCTATCAATATATATATATATATATATATATATATATATATATCACGATGTTCTATTGTCTAACCAAAAGAGATTAGAAAAGCATAGGGATATCGGTAAAAAAAATTTTACGTGGAGCAAGCATCACTAGTGTGGTTATGAAATTAATCTATATCTTGATTCTCGTGACACGCCTTAAGCCATCTCTCTCTCTCTCATGAAGCATAATGTTATTATTCATCTTAAATTTTTTGTTATAAACGGGTAATATTGGATTTTACTTTTTTGTTTTTACTACATCATCAATGTTTTAAATATAAAAACAAAATTTTGTTTTTTTATAGATAGAAAATGATGTTAGTTATTAAGGAAAAGTTTTGCTATATAAAAGGGTACGTAACAGCAAAAAAATAAATTATTTGTTCTACTTTCAACCAAAAAAAAAAAATTGTAAGAGCAAAACAACGGATGGCATCACAGCAAGCCCAACATCAAGCCCACAGCAAGCCCAACAGATGATAGAGGAAGCAAACCCACGGTTTCTCAACCAAAAAAAAAAAAAAAAAAAAAAAAAAAACCCCAATACAGATCAGAAACCTCAAATCAGTTATCAATAAATCAGTAGTTCAGACTGTTCAATACTGTTAGGACATATGTAGTTCAAGTGGTTGTTACCATATGTCGCTATTTTATGTAATTGGCTTATCCTTAGACAAAACGTACTTTACTTGTAATTGGGTAGATCTAGGATGTGTCTAACACCTCAAAAAACAGTGTTTCAAGATTCAGTGTTGAAGCCATCAAAGTCTGTCCAAGAAACAAGCAAGGAAGTGCAAGTTATTAAAGCTCGACACCTACCTCGACACATGCATCTATCGAGCTTTAAGAAGCTGTTTTGCCCCGAGCCTCGACAGCTTCTCGAGAGATCCTCGACACCTCTATCTGTCGAGAATTAAAGAAAACAGATTTTCAGTTCTGTTTCAAGTCCAATCCGTGAATATGTCTTTGGGACTTCTTTTCTCCTAACCCTAGACATATAAAAGGATTATTTTAAGGGCCGTCGAGATGAGGCAAGTTGCACATTCATTCAAAACTTCTTGTTCATGCAATTTGTGATCTGAAAGACAAAGTTCGTGCCCTAGTTCATCTCTGATGATTTGAAGAACTTTGCAACCAACAATTCTCTCTCTAGTTGGTGTTTGAAGTCACGTACTGGGATTCGCGCATCTGGTTAGTCACGTACTTGGGAGCCGTGCATTGAAAGGAGAAACTGTCACTACAGAACAAGTCCAATTGGGTATTGCGGTAAGAGTTCAACTATAGGTTGGTAAGGTACTAGGATTCCTTTCTTGTAACTGCTTGTTGTGATAATAGTGGATTTTCGGGAGTGGTGACCTTAAATCACCCAGTGGGGTTTTTGCCGTCAGGTTTTCCCCATTCGTGAACAAATCACCGTGTCATTTATTTTTCGCTGCATAACTTAGTTTTGGTGATTTGTTTGTGCTCCCACGTGATATTGCATGTTAATTTGATTAATTAATAACTGGGCTAATTAATTAATCTAAGTTATCACAAGGGGTCAACGCGTTTGTGGCCTGTCAAGTGGTATCAGAGCAAGCACACTCTGATTAGGGTTTAATCTATTGTGTGTGATCCAATTGACCCCTGCTGTCATGGATAGAGGACAATCTCTAATTATACCTCCTTTATTTGATGGCACTAATTATGCATACTGAAAAGTACGCATGAGAGTTTTCTTGCAGTCTTTAGATGAGAAGGTGTGGCAAGCTGTGGAGATAGGCTAGACCAAGCTTACAGAAGCGCCGGCCGACTGGGATAATGCTAAGATCAAGGCGGCAAACTTCAACAGCAGAGCATTCAATGCCCTATTCAGTGCAGTCACCAATGAGGAGTTCAAGAAAATTTCCTCAACTGAAACTGTTAAGGAAGCATGGACCATCCTCCAGACAACCTATGAGGGCACCAAGGCTGTCAAAGACTCAAAGCTACAGAGGCTCACCACACGCTTTGAAGAAATTAAGATGGAGGAGGATGAGTCGTTTGATGAGTTCTATGCCAAGCATAAGGACATAGTAAACTCAGCCTTCAATCTTGGGGAAACCATCCCTGAACCTAAGATAGTGAGGAAAGTGCTCACATCGCTGCCCGAGAGATTCCATGCTAAGATCACGGCGATCGAGGAATCAAAGGACATTGACAGAATTCCTCTGACTGAGCTGGTTGGAAACTTGCAAACCTATGAGTTAGGGCTGACTAGGTTAGGCAAGTCAAGTAAGGGCAAGAGCTTGGCACTAAAGGCCAAGAGCAGTGATACAGATGATTCTTCAGATGATGAAGATTCCAAGATGAAGTCCTACATCACAAGGCAATTCAAGAAATTCATGAAGAATGCAAATGGAAAGGGCTTCAACAAAGATCGTAGACAATCCAGTTCTTCACAATTCAAGAATTCTGATAAAGGGAAGAAGGATGTCAAGGATGGCGGTCAGTACACTGTTCCCGTTGGGCCAAAATGTTTTGGGTGTCAAGGCTTCGGACACATGAAACAAGAGTGTCCTACGTACCTTAAGAGCATAGGAAAGAGCAAGGCACTTGCTGTTACCTTAAGTGACACGGAGCCCGAGGACGATTCCGAAGATGAAGATGACGAAATCTTGAATGCCTTCACTGCCATTGTTAATCCTACTGATGGGGTTACTGAAGAAGTGAATGAAGAGAAGGAATTGGTGGATTCCAAGTGTGAGATTATGGATGATCAAGATGATATCCACATCGCCTATGAGAAACTGTACAAGCTTTCTAAGAAGCATGAGAAACTCTATAGGCTGGCCACCAAGAAGCTCAGTGATGTGGAACTCAACCGTGAGGAGCTGTCCACAAAGGTTGATGAAGCGAATCAAACCATTGGAGCACTGAGGATCGAAAACAATTTCTTGGTTGAGAGGACCAAGAAGCTTGAAGCGGAGCTGTTTCAAGTCAGAGCACAACTGGAGAGGACGTCAAGTGCAAAGCTGGACGAGATGCTAAGTGCTCAGAGATCTTCTTCAGACCGTACCGGATTGGGGTATGAATTCTCTCTCTCTAATACTCCTACTGCTAGTACTACTGTGTTTGTTCCACCTGCTAATAACATTGAAAATGAAGATAAGAATGCTAAAACTGATTTAGCTAGTGAGAATGTAGACAAGGGCAAGTCCATCCTAGGAGCACCCCCTAAAATTGAGAAAAGGGAATCTAGAAACCCTAGGAATAAGAAGGCTAACTCTCAAAAGCCCAAACAGAAGAAGCCACATCTCTGTTATCATTGTGGTGTTGCCGGTCACACTCGACCAAATTGCTATAAGTGACGTGTCACTCAACAGAGCAATGGCATGATAGAATCTGGGAGCCAGAATCAGCTTCAGTCTTCTTTCGCTCCTCTTGGAGACATTCTTAAAGCCATCATGTTCCTTTCGAACTTGAATGGTTCATATTCTTCTCCATCTTCACCGGTTCAAGAGTCGACTAAAAGGAAAGGTTCTTCTAAGGTGTGGAAGGCAAAAGGATCTAAGTGATTTTAGTCACTTCTTCTTCTCTCTCCTGTTTTTGTGTGTTGCATTATTTGTGTGGTTCTTTACTGTTTTGAGTCAGTTTAGTTTTATGCTTTGTTTTGCTTTACATGTTTTTGTTTGTTGTGTGTTTTTAGTTTTGTGTTTTATTTTTGCTTTTCTGATAAAAATTAAAAAAAAAATTGAAAAATTGAAAAATACAAAAACAGTGTGGGTTTGTGTGCATTAGTTCATGTGAACTTTTGAAATGGCCATTGAAACAGAATTTTCTAAACTTTGTATCACCTATAGCTTAGATGAGCATTCTTCTGCACAACTAAGCAAGTGAGCTTTGTAGCTCTTTGTTTGTGATGAGTAAGGTTAAGTGATCTCTTCTTCTTAACACTCGTATCACTCTTTTTGACGGGTTGAACTAGAAAATTCTAAGAGAAAGGCATAAATAACCATCTCACCACTGTTACTCGCCAATCATAATTTGACATCTGTATGCTCCGGCATAGCAAAAGTGCAATGTCAATGACATCTTGTATGCTTCGGCATAGCAAAAGTGCAATGTCAAAAGCTTAACATAATTGGGTATTTCTTTTCTTTCTCTTGTATGCCCATGCATGATATGCTTGTTAAAAGAAAATATGCAAAGATATTAAAAGCAAAAATATCAAAAATGCTTTAAAATATGATTGCAAGCATGTTTTCTAGGAGATGTGGGAGTTATAGGATGTACCTCGAAGGTGATAGTCCCCATCAAACAGTTGTGATTGTGTGTGAGTTAAAGTGATTTTCTCATATCTCAAATCATCATAGCATTGAGACACTTATGCAATCTTGCGATGTTTTCACACACAACACTCAACACTCTTTGCTATTCTTGATACATGTGCAGGTACAATGTGATTTGGCCATCACAAGGTTTACATGCGTTAATGTACGCTCACTAAACTGTCTGGACTTTTTTTTGAAATATAAAATTGGTTAGACTTGTTTAGTGTGCGTGTGCGTGTTTTGAGATACATGTGCATCAAAATTCTTGTTGAGAGATATTTTTGAGAGCTTAATGTGTTGCTTGGATCTTTGGTTGAGTTGCATGCATGATTGCATTCATGTCTGTGTTTTTCTTCTTCTAAAAAACTATTTTTAAAGGCATCTCGACACCTCCTCGATACCTCTCGACACATAGCTGTCTGTCGAGCTTCATAGACTCTTTCTTATCGCAGTCTCAATACATGTCTCGACACCTGGTGGATTGATCGAGAAACTTTCTGTCTGCTCGATAGCTTCTCGATAGCTTCTGGATCGATCGAGGTTCCTTCATGGTTGATTCTTCCTTCTCGACATATGACCTTGATAGCTTCATCTGTCGAAGTGCTTTTTCTCGATAGCTATCTCGATAGCAGTCTCGACACCTCTCGATACCTGCAGCTGTCGAGAATTACTGAAGGTCTATATATTGTTTCCTCGCGATTTTTTCAGTCACTTCGCTTGACCTCTCTCGCTCGAAAGCACCTGTTTTCTCTTCCAAAACACTTCTCTCTCCCTCCAAACCTCTTCCCAAGGCTTTCTCAAGTGTTTTTCTCAATTCTCATCACTTGGTAAGCGTTTTATCCCTCATTTTCATGCATTTCATGCTTTCTAAAACCCTAGGTTTTGTGTTTTTGAAAATTTTTGGGATTTTTCAAAATTTTTGAGGTTTTCATGAAATTGTTGAGTTGGTTTTATAGAATTGATCTTCAAAACCACATGCATTGCATCACATTAGCATTCTCATTGTATTGTCATGCATTTAGATGTGTGCAAATCTGTTATGTGCTGTTAGGTTTGAATTGGGCTGAGCCCATGATGTTTTTATGTTGCATGTCACATGTTCATGCATTTTCCATGCATACGTTCTTTCTTTTCAGTATATTCTACCTATATTGAACTGTTTGGAACTTTTCTGTGTGTCTTTTCTTCTTCCCCCTCTCTATGTCTGCATTAGTAGTGTCTATGGCACCTAAACGTAAGTCCATTCCATCCCAGAACCCTCTGCGTTCTAAGGGATCGTCTTCTTCCGATACTACTCCTCTTTCTATCCGGTTCCGTGATGAGAAAGCCCATAAGGACTTCTCGGAGAACTTCTCTAAACGAGGTGTTCATTTGGAACGCCACGTTGTCCTGGCAGACTTTGCCGACACAGACCTTCCCGATGTCATACACAGTCGGGCTTGGGAGTCACTGTGTGACGTCTTGGTCACATGTCCACTCGTGTTGATACAGGAGTTTTACTCCAACATACACGGGATCGATTCTTCAGTACCTCTTTTCTACTCTTGCATTTGAGGTACGCGCTTTGCTGTCACCCCAGAGTTAGTCTCTGAGGTTCTTCATGTCCCTAGGGTGGATCATCCTGATTACCCTAGCTGTGAGCGTCTATGGACTGTGTCCAAAGACGAGATGATCTCGGCGTTCTGTGAGTGTCCTTCCTCTTGGGGAGATCATATGTACACACCATGTCGACCTTTTGCTAAAGGTCCTCGTTCCCTTAACATGGTGATGACGTTTGTGTTGCACCCACTCTCTCACTACAACTCTATCACAGAGCCTCGTGCTCAATTTTTGTTGTCCCTCCTAGAGGATCTCTCTATAGACTTTCCTTCTCACTTTATCTTTTCCATCATAGATGTCTATAGAGATACGGCCACCCGTGATAAGCTCATTTTCCCTTCTGCTATCACGAGGATTCTTTGCCATTTTTCTGTCCCATTCCCTTCGTCCGATCCTTACCATGTCATGTCTGCCATAGACCCCGCTACCGTAAAACGTAGCGAGGCACAGTTTAGATCGAGACAGTCCGACGGTGCCACTCCTTCTTCCCGTCCGACCACCTCCAGATCCGCTCGAGCATCTGCTTCTTCTTCTTCGAGCGACGTCACATTAGGAGACATCATGGCGCAGCTTCAGCTCATGGATGCTCACCTAGATACACTCTCCACAGAGCTGTATCAGGTGAACGTTCGTGTTGGTCGCATCGCCAGGCGACAGGAGACCATGGGCGGCTTTGCACCAGAGGCTTCTCCTCCGCCACCTCGTGTGTCGACTGAGACTGAGGCTGATGATGATGGCGATGACGATGATGCTTCTGTCGATGATGATGATGGAGATGCGAGCTCTTCGGATGAGATGTCTACATGACCTACCCTTTGTCACTCGTGACAAAAAGAGGGAGTAGTTTGGTCTGTATGAGAGTAGTCATGCTTAGGGGGAGTGTGAGCATAGGACATTTTTGTTAGGGGGAGTGTGGATTGAGGGATGTAGTGAGGTGATCATATGTATTTTTTTCTTTTTCATCTTTTCAGAGATACATTGATCATGTATTGACATACATTGTATTTATTCTCTTCTTATATATGATGATGTATGTTTTTCTTTCACCTACCTTTACATGTGTTGTTTCTTTTCTGTCTTTATACACATGTTTCTTTACTTGTATGCAATCTATTATTTCTGTTTCACACAAAGATGCCTTGATGTGTTTTGTTTATAAGTGTTTCAGAAATACAGGTTGTCAAAGTCTACTTGCCATAAACTCTCTTCTTACAAAGTTTTTCAAGAGTTTATGTTAGGATAGATTTTACTGTATGTAACAAGTGAGTATGAGTTGAATGATTTATGCCTTCTCTCATATTTTCATTTGTTTGTTGTGGTTTTGTCACGGATTGCCAAAGGGGGAGATTGTTAGGACATATGTAGTTCAAGTGGTTGTTACCATATGTTGCTATTTTATGTAATTGGCTTATCCTTAGACAAAACGCACTTTACTTATAATTAGGTAGATCTAGGATGTGTCTAACACCTCAAGAAACAATGTTTCAAGATTCAGTGTTGAAGCCATCAAAGTCTGTCTAAGAAACAAGCAAGGAAGTGCAAGTTATTAAAGCTTGACACCTACCTCGACACATGCATCTATCGAGTTTTAAGAAGCTGTTTTGCCCCGAGCCTCGACAGTTTCTCGATAGATCCTCGACACCTCTATCTGTCGAGAATTAAAGAAAAAAAATTTTCAGTTCTGTTTCAAGTCCAATCCGTGAATATGTCTTTGGGACTTCTTTTCTCCTAACCCTAGACATATAAAAGGAATATTTTAAGGGCCGTCGAGATGAGGCAAGTTGCACATTCATTCAAAACTTCTTGTTCATGCAATTTGTGATCTGAAAGACAAAGTTCGTGCCCTAGTTCATCTCTGATGATTTGAAGAACTTTGCAACCAACAATTCTCTTTCTAGTTGGTGTTTGAAGTCGCGTACTGGGATCTGCGCATCTGGTTAGTCACGTACTTGGGAGCCGTGCATTGAAAGGAGAAACTGTCACTACAGAACAAGTCCAATTGGGTATTGGGGTAAGAGTTCAACTGTAGGTTGGTAAGGTACTGGGATTCCTTGCTTGTAACTGCTTGTTGTGATAATAGTGGAGTTTCGGGAGTGGTGACCTTAAATCACCCGGTGGGGTTTTTGCCGTCAGGTTTTCCCCATTCGTGAACAAATCACTGTGTCATTTATTTTCTGCTGCATAACTTAGTTTTGGTGATTTGTTTGTGCTGCCACGTGATATTGCATGTTAATTTGATTAATTAATAATTGGGCTAATTAGTTAATCTAAGTTATCACAAGGGGTCAACGCGTTTGTGGCCTGTCAAATACATCAGAAATCACTAAAACTTTTCTCAAAAAAAAAAGAAAAAAGAAAAAAAAGAAATCACTAAAGTCAAAGCATTAAGCAAACCTAAAAAGTAAAAATAGAGTAACGGCGCCTCCCCTTAGAAGTTAGATCGCTCCAGTCGCTCATCAGACATCGTTGCTCCAGTCGCTCCAGTCGCTCATCGAACATTGGAGATCGCCAGATCGATCCAACTTCAATCGCTCATCGGACATCGGAGATCGCCAGATCGTCGCCCCTCATCGCATCAAAGATGGAGATCAGTCCACATCATCGTAGTCGTTGTTGCTGTTGTAATCACAATTGCTCATCGTCGCCGTCGCCGTCACACAGGTATTTCTCTCTCTCTTCTTCTCTCTGACTCTCTTTCAGTCTCTCACTCTCATTATCTCAAATCTGAAATGAACATATGAATGAAATAATGAATGAGTTACTTATGACTTATAAGTCTCTTTGTCTCTCTCTCTCTCTCTCTCTCTATTAACTTTATCTGAACTAGTGAACTGTGATTGGCTGAAGGCTAAAGCACTCAGTGAATTGTAATGTGCACATCAGCACATGGAATGTGTAATGTGAACATGATTGACTCTTTTAGTGTAATGTGCAACTAATAAATAATAATTTAATTAATCAATAATTAATTGGGAAAAATAATTAATAAACAATAAATAATAATTTAATTAACCAATATATTATAAAAGACAAACAAATTAAATTATGTTAGGCTAAACAACAATTAATAATTTTATAATTAATGAAACAATAATATAACAAATTATAGTTTATAAAAGACAAACAAATATGAAAACTCGTAGAAGGCAATTGTAAATTTTATGTATTTATGTGTTTTTTTATTGTTGTTGTTGTCAATATATAAAAATAAAAATAAAAATAAAAATTTATTAGATCGTGTAATTTATGCTTGTTGAGAAATACTCTGGAAAAAATTCCTAGAACTGTCGTTATTGAAGCTCCTAATTGACACAAAGGGAAACAAAGTCCTATTTGCAGAAGCTGGAAAGGACTTTGTAGACTTCCTTTTTAACCTTCTTTCTCTGCCAGTTGGAACTGTAATTCGTCCACTGACCAAGAATAGCATGGTGGGTACCCTAGGCAATTTGTATGAGAGCGTTGAAACTTTCAGCGAGGTGCACTGTGGACCTGATTCAGCTAAATAAGATTGAGTTTCCATGATAATCTAACATAAGAACTAAGAAGGCAGCATCTTATTAGCTCGTACTCCATGAGCATGATAGTCTAGAAGGGCACCCCGTGATTTGGTATTAGGTAAGAGACACCATCAATAGCATTAGACCTCTCACTCATATAATAAAAAGAAAGGGCAGAGAGATAGCTCTAGCTCCAATTTCTAAAGACCATGGATGCTGGATCTTTGTTCCAAGATCTAAATTGGACATAAATTAGACTAAAATTGTACTTAGATCTTATTTTCGATCTTATAGGTGTGACACCTAAAGTTATTAAACTGATGTGATCGATGTATATGATGGTCGGATATGTTCAAATTTTTTTTTAATTATTGGTGAATTTATAAAATTTATATATCAAATTTATAGTATCTTAATTAACATCACTTATAAGTTTAAAAAAAATAAAAAAATAAAACCGTTGGAGGTTAAATTGTACTTTTTAAAATGATAAGGTTTAGTTTTAGGGTCCAATTAGGATTTGTTTATTTTGGTGAAATTAAAAACTTTCTGTTAAAAATACTGTAAACAAAGGTAAAAGTTAGCTAAAATAATACAATGAAACTCATAAATAATACTAAAAAAATACAATGGAGTCCATAAATGGTAGTAAAAATAAACTAAATAGTAAAATAAATTGGCAAAAATAATTTTGCCAAACATACGAACACTAAATTTATGAAGTTTTAAATATTTAAAGTTCAAATTTCTCATCTTATTACTAAAAAAATTTAATTTCTTAAATTATATGGTTAAAAATATTATTTAAAAAAAAAACATATAAGGTTATGAAAAGAAAAAGAAAAAGAAAGGTGGTAGCCAGTACTTAACCTTGGGTTCCTATTGCCTACAGAAGCATGACAAATTTCTAGGGGACATAACTTGGTCCATTGTGGAAATATGAAACAAGAAAGGCAGAAGACTTTTGAGGGGAAACGAGATTCGAGAAATGCAAAAGCAAATAGGCAAATATGAGACATAGATACTAGCTAGCATTAATTCACACACAATTCAAAGAAATTGAGAGAGAAAGCAGTATAAGAGGTATGAGTGGGAAACCAGAATAGGAAGTCTTTAGGTGGTCAGCCTAACACCAACTAATGATGAGGGAAACCAGAATAATTTGCAAACAGAATGGGGTCAGTAATCGAGGATTGATAGTGTCATCAGGGAATTTGTTACCGAACACAATTGACGTGTGGAACAAGTTTCAAGAGAATCCTCTAAAGTTGTGAGGATCTCTTGGGATTTTAATGGATGTTGGAATAAGTGTGGAGTGGGGAAATAATGATGACAACCCCACTGACGAGAGACTATAAAAAGGGGAAGAGTGTTAACACTAGGGGTTGGTTGAAAAAAATGGGGGAGTGAGAAATCAAGAGGGAAATACTGGGAAACACAGAGGAGCAAAGGGAAACCTGAGGAGAGTACTTGTAGCAAGATTTGGTTGAGACAAATCAGGCGAAGTTTGAGGCCTAACCTGTAGGATCATGATATAGCCCACATACAAATAAATTGGGGCCCAAATACTACTACTTGAAGAGTTTTCGAGGACCACACATATATTTCCATTCAAAGAATGATGCGTTCGTTAGGACTTAATACACACCATTATGACATTAAAAGTTGTGCTCTTTAAATTTTCTCTTTCTTTGTGTTTTCAGTGCATGAAACTTTACTATCCCCCCCCCCCCCCCTAACTCCTCTAATGCAAAAGCTTTTCTATTTGTCTGAACTTGGGAAAATATTTGTGACCATTATTTATTGTGCATAGCTGACCACATAAAATGACTTAATTCATATTATAATTTACTCACGTGATAAGTTATGAGTAGTAGAAGTGTGATGGTGGGTCCATGTTGAGACACACTTTTATTACTCGCAACTCACCACATGGGCGAGTTGTGGTACAAATTATGTCATTTTATGTGATCCTAACATTAGTCTTATGAGCCTAATGTTTAAAAGGAAAGAGACTTCATTATTTTTTTAAAAAGATAAAACCTCTTCCATGATTGCTTCTTTTTCTTTTTCTTTTTTGGAGAAAAAGCTTAGAAAACTAGTTTCTTTGCTTTTAGGCTAGGAAGGCTTGCAACATGATTAAAAAAACAAAAAATTATAAAAATAAAGCTCACAACTTTTGAAAGAAAAAAAAAAAAAGAAAAGTAAAAAAAGAATAAGTGCTTGTTTGGAAGGAGGTTGTAGTTATTTTGGGAAAAGTTTTGCTACATACTTGTATGTAACAATTACTACATGCATGAGTATGTGGCAGCAAAAAGGGACAAGTGTCTAAGGTCCACCTAATCATTTTAAAAAAAATAATTTTCTATGCATATAATTTCCATTCAGAGAATAATGCATTCATTAGGAGTTAACACACACCATTATGACATTAAAAGTTGTGCTCTTTCACTTTTCTCTTTTCGTTGCCTTCATGGTGCGTGAAACTTTATTGTTGTTTTAGTGACCCTGCTCCCACTCCTCCAGCGCGAAAGCTTTCCGAAGCTATCTAAACTTGTGAAAATGTTTGTGACCATTAGTTATTGTGCACTACTTTTATTAGTTGAGTAATGTGTGGGACCATATAAAATGACACAATTTGTGTCATAATTTGTCCACGTGACAAGTTGTGAGTGATAGAAGTGTGATAGTGGGCCCTTGTCATTGATTGCTTATTTTTCTTTTTCTTCTTTTTGGAGAAAAGCTTAGATAATTGCTCTCTTTGCTTTTAGACTAGGAAGGATTACAACTTGATTAAAAAATTAAAAAAAAAAAAAAAAAAAAAAACTTACAACTTTTGAAAGAAAAGATAAGAAAAAATAAAAAAAAAGAGTAAGTGCTTGTTTGGAAGGAGGTTGTATTTTTTTGGGATTTTTTTTTTTTGGGTATGTAACAATTGTTGCATACAAGAGTATGTGACAGCCAAAAAAAAAAAAAAAGATAAGTGTTTAAGATTTATCTGACATATGCCTTGCATGCAACCCTTGAACACATATATCTTCTTTTTTTTTTTTTTTTTTTGCTCCCTTATATTCTTGTATGCAGCAAGACATGGTCTATTTAAATACTGTTTATTATTGAAAACTGAAAATACTGTAACAAAATAATTTTTAAATATGTAAATAGTACCGTAGAACCTATTTTTAATAAAAATTTTAATAAAAAGAGGTTTGTGAGTTCCGTAAACAGTACATAGGACCTAAGTTTGAACGCAAATGCCAGAAGCATTTGCTACCCAAACACACACTAATTTTCTAAATAGTTTTCAACTTCAAGTGGGTGAACTTTTGTTACAACTAGGGATGGAGCCAGGACTTGGAGTTAAGGGGAGGCGATTTTATTGTTAGCTATATGCAGTGACTTCAGCTTTCGACTCTATTGCTTAGCAGACAAAGGTTTTCTTTTGTTATTACTTTTTTTATGTGTATTTAAAGTGTGTCTTTTGTTGGTAAGGACAAAATTATTTTGTTTAAGATTTTTTTAAAAGGCTAAGTTGTCTGTTTTTGGCAAAGTTGATTGATTAGTCTCAATTTTTTTTTATTGCTTATTGGTAATTTTTGCTTTTGGGCTAATATTTTGGGCTTGTATATATATATTTTTTTTAGATTTTAGATCTATAATTTTTTTTTTTTTTTTTGGACTTTAAAAGGAGGAAAATACTAGATCTACAAATTTTTTTGTTCAAATTTTTGTTGTGATTAGTGGTTATTAATAAGTAAAAAAGTGATGTAAATGGTAGACTCAGATGCAAACTAGTAAGAATTTGCTACCTCAATAGTTCGTAAAAATGTTATAAAAAATGTTTGCAACTATAGCATTTCTCTTATAATGATCAATATGGGGAGACAAAATGTAATTTTACTTAATGAAGTTGCTAAAATTAGTAACTAAATATATAATTATATTATTTTTAACAAAACTTAGGGGGGCCATTGCCCCCCTCCCCCCCTAGTCCATGAATAGCTTCGTCCATGGTTACAACATTTAACCATTCATTGAGCTATATATCCAGAGTATTGTTTGTCTCAAAAAAAAAAAAAAAAAAAAAAAAAAAAAAAAAAAGAAGAAGAAGAAGTAGCTAGAGTCCATGAAAGAAACCAACGTGAGTTTGAAACTTATGATAGACAGAGAGAGCCAACGAGTGCTTTTTGCTGAAGCGGGCAAGGAATTCATCGATTTCCTCTTTTAAATTCTGGCCCTACCCGTCGGAACTTTCATTCCGCTTTTCGAAAAACAAGGAATGCAGGGCAGCTTGGGGAATATTTTCGAGAGCATTGAAAAATTAGGTAGTATTTACCTTCAACCAAGCGTGAACAAAGAGATTCTCCTGAAGCCCAAAGTCCACATCTCTGGTGGTGGAGGTTCTGGACTCCCTCCCCTATTGCAAAACGTTGAATCATCACCATCATCATCATCTTCGAGATCCACGAAATTTTATAGGTGTAAAAATATCAGCAGTAACTGTGACCCATATGTAGTTTACAACATTAGAGCAATCTGTCCTTCGTGTTCCCAGGTTATGAACCGCAAGCAAAAAATGGTAGACCCACCAAGCACAACGAAAACGAGTTCCTCCAGTGCTGATGGAGGGTGCGTGAAAGGGCTGGTTACATACATGGTGATGGATGATCTAGAGGTGAAACTTACGTCCACCATCTCTAGTATCACTCTGCTAATTAACAAGGTTAATGTCAAGGGAATAAGGGCTCTTGAGGAGAAAGTGGTCAATTTTGGCATGGATGAGGTATGCTATGTCACTCATTCTTTTGCTTTCTGTGAATGAATCCATTACTTCTATTTTATTAATTTCTTCTTTTACTTTCCCTGAGTACGTTAATGGTGAAAGCTATTGCAAAACAATACTCAAATTGAGTTATTAGTTTTAGCTATTTCATGTCCTAATTTCTAGTTGGTACATACATGTTTTGTTTTATTTATTTTCTGAAAATCTATTTGCTTTTGGAATGTGCCTATTTCAATGTGAAGATGTGATATTTCAATCTAAACATAATTATTTATTATTTTGTTCCTTAATTATGTGGTTTATTGCTAGGGGGTAAAATTGCTCACGGTTTCTCTGTATTCCAAGAGTGTTCTAACTGATGTCTTCCTCCCGATGGTGAAACAAGAAGTCAATTATGAGAATTGAGTGCAAGAGTTCAATGCCATTGCCAAGTTTTTGTTCTTTTTCTTTTTTCTTTTTGGGTTGCAAATTAGGTTTTAAATGCTAGTCGTAAAGGGTTGTATTCTTGCTCCTCCCTCTCTTTACTGGAAGCTTGGTCTTAAGTAGCATTATGTTTCATTAAAATTTTTTTTTAAGTTTCTGTTAATTATTATGAGATTGCTTGCTGTCACTGAGTTATGATGAACTTAATAATGAGGTGTTTCAACACGTTTGCACAATACGTAGTTATTTGGTTTATCTACTATCACATCAATTTGGGTACCATAATATGCCACATTTTAATGGTTGATATCTTCTGCTGGACCAACGTTGCATTGTATGCTCCATTTTGTTTTGAAATAAATATTTTTAAACAAAAAATACTTTACATGTGAATCTTTTTCAATATAATATTTTTAAGTGTTGGGTATGACAAGTAAAATTTTTCAAGTGAACCACCAAAATCAGTGGTTGAGCCATCGAAGCTACTAGTGGTTGGAGGGCCAATGACTTGATCGTCGGAACCGGTAGCTGGAACAGTGGCTCCAACAACTGAACTGATAGGGACCACTATCGAAGTGGTGTCTCAGATGATCAGATCATCAACAGTTTCAGATGTGTTTGTAATAATCCATCACAAAATATGTTATCTCCAAAGAATAATTAATTTGTTATGTGACTTATTTCTTAGTGCAACAATATGATTGAATTTAACGTAAAAATTATACTTTACTCCCTTAAACTATTTTCCATTTTATACCTACTCCCTTAAATTATGAGAATGCAGGCTTCCCCCTAAATTGTTACCCTGTAACACTTGCCCATGGAAGAAAACCCTTCTCATACATGGAAGAAAAAGAAAAGCAAAAAGATTAGTCACAATTAGGACTTTTCCAAGTTTGAACTAATACAAAACCAAAGAGTAATGTTATGTTCACAATATTTTCATAACAAATTTTAGATAGCAAGCTGTTACTGTTCAAATTTAAGTTCACCACAAATTATTTTTTTACCAACCAATAACCGCTAGTAACTATATCCATTGCCACAAAGTTTGATGAATATTCTTGGTTTGAATATAAAGTTTTCCTAATACATAAGCTTTTTAAATATTTATTTTATATATATAGACTATGCTTTATTTGCCTCTTGATGTAGAACATATCGCCATAGCCTTTTTGGACTCTTAAGCGGGCTTGAAATCGCAAGGCAAAAAGCACTAGTAGAAATCATTTGGGCGACGGAGTCAAAATCGCATGAAGTTTGGTAGGCTGAAGAGAAATGGTCTTTTGAGCAGATAGTCATTGCTTTGCCACAAGGTGCACCCTGATTTTGGCAAATTCATTCATTTAGCCCCTGAAAACCATGATTTTACCTTTCTAGTAATTTTTGTTTCATTAATAACTTTTGGCTCAATAGTTAGAATAATGTCTCGCTTGTTTTGAGACAACCCTTAAAGTCAGTAGTTTATGATTTTGCATTTGACTTAATTTTACCATTATTGGTAAAATCTAGTATTTAGCCACATAATCTCATAATTAGTGCAAATTAGGGATTTAGATGTTTCTAATTGTTCTAGAGTTTTACTCTCTCGATATTTATATGTTTTATAGATTCCAAAGGCAACAAATTATTATCAATAAAAAATATAGAGTTTTTCTCAAACTTTTTTCTGGTGGATTCTAGTTTATCACCTTGTGGATTTAAGGAACCACTCGTTTTCTTTTTCATCAAAAAAGTATCGTGTGTGTTTTCTTCAGAATTCCATGACATCACCTCTTGAATACGAAAAAACCCTTTTCTCTTTTTTTTTTTTTTTTCACTAAAAAAGACTGAAAGATTAAGCATTACAAAATGGTATGTGCTAATTACTTTGGGGCCGTTTAGTAATATTATTCTAGTAACGTTGTTTAATTATTGTGAGTGAAAAAGTGTAGTGAAAATACATGTTATGTTGTTTAAACAACAAAAACTATTGTTTAAACAACACAACCAAACAAGTCATTTATCTTTACAAAAGAAAAATAAATGTTTCGGAATTTGGTTTCTTGCACATGGAAGAAAAAGTAATAAAAGCTCACATTTTTATATTTTAAACAACATTACATACATTTTCACACACTTTCTCACTCACACGTATTTCAAAAAACTACAAAAATCCCATCTCAAATTACTTTGCCAAACACCCCCTTATTCACAAATTCACAATCAGTACTTTTCCTAGTCCTCAACCTGTGACTGACAATGAACTGTGGTTCACCGATACTTATGGTCCGCCAAGCAACAGGAACATAAGCTGTCCAGTCAGTGCATTCGAAAAAAACAAGGTTGGACAGAGTCCATGGTGGGCAGCTTCCATAACATTTCCGAGAACATTGAAAATTTAAGTAGTGCTTACCTTAAACCATACGCGAAGAAAGAGACTATCCTAAACCCCAAACTACACATCTCTGATAGTACTGCTGGTGGTGTCCCTCGCCTATTACCAAACATTGAATCATCCAAATCCACTAAATTCTACCGGTGTTTGAATTCCAACCGAAACTGTGATAAATATGTGGCTTATGATTTCAGCTCAATCTGTTCTCAGAAAGAATTGAGAACAGAACATAAAATTATTATGCAATTAAGTGATGTGGATATTTAAATTTTATTTACCACATCTATAAACTCTATCCAAATTTTAACAGTGGGGAAAACATTGAAATTTGATAAAACTAAAAGTAGATTCTCAAAAAAAGAAAAGCAATATGTAAAAACACCTCCTTGAGTCTGAGTTAGTTACAAAAACACATCAAACCCTTTTGCTTTCCCTCCTTTCATTATGGTGATAATTATTGCAAAATAAGATGCTTAAAAGTTAAAACTGGGCCATGAAATATATGAAAGAACCGAAATTTGGAAATAATAGCTGATCTTTCCCAATCCCAAGTTCATGTATGATTTACCATTGTACCTCAATGTTTCATGATGCCTACCGCAAATTAATTCTAGCTGGTCCATACATGTTTTCTGTACCAGCTATCATTGAATATTTGTACGAATGCTATCAAGTCAGCATCTACAAATCTTCCGTACCATTTTTTATGTGTCTACTTTATATTCTACCAATCATAACTTGTCATATATTTGTTTTAACATTTCTTATAAAATAGTCAAAGTTTAAAATGGAAAAAAAAAATAAACAAATGATAAATTGTAATTTCTTTTTAGAGAAAGAAACGAAGAAAATGACAAGTTGTAATTGATGGAATATAAAGTGGCACAAAAAAAGTGGTACAGAAGATTTTTATTTGTTCAAATGCTATCAATGAACTCTAATTTCATATTGAAAAAAATATATAATATTGTATTCTCTCTCTTTTCCCTAAGCCTTCGTTTAGAAGGAGAGAATGAAATTGAATAAAAAAGAATGAAAAGAATAATTCTATAATATTCTTCCACATCTTTATTTGAGAGTTTTAATGGAAAAAATGAAAAGTTTATTTTATTATTTGGAAGTTTAAGTAGAAGGGAATGAAATGGGTAGGAGGGAACACTCATTCTTCTCTATTGTCTTAAAATATATTTAGCCATTTGTTTTAAAATAGGGGTTAAGTAATATTATTATAAAATAATTCCATTTTCTCGCTCTATGATATTTCCAAACAAAGTTATATTCATTTGCATTCATTTTTATTTTAAAACATCCAAATAAGGTTACTTAATTCGATTTCATTCTTTTTTTTTTCCCATTCTTTTCTCTCGCTTAAATACATTCCAGTCTATTTCATTTCATTCCATTCATTTCCATACTTTTATAATTATTACACTCCATACCATTCCATTTTTTTACGAACTCTCAAACAAAGCCTTAAGACCACTCGTACATCTAAACAAAATGAAAAAAAGGAAACAAAAAATGACTGTCCTATTTCTTTGTTGAAGAAGGATTTTCACCTATTTGCCTTTGACATGTGCCTATTTCAATGTGAAGAAGTGCTATTTTAGTACTGATCTAAATATAATTAATAGTTATTTTGTACCTTAATTTATTTGATTTATTTCTAGGGTGTGCAATTGGTCAAGGCATCTCTGCAGTCTAAGAGTGTTCTAACTGACGTCTTCCTCCAATGAAACAAGAAGTCAAATGTGAAACGTGAGTGCAAGAGTTCTGTGCCATTGCCAAAATGCTTTTTTTTTTTTTTTTTATACTTTCCTTCTGGTTACAATTTGGTTTTAAATACTAGTGAATGTAAAGGGCAATATGCTTGCTCTTCTCTCTCTATCTCTCTATATTGGAAGCTTAATTAAGCAACATTACGTTTCATTAAAATGAGTTGTAAGTTTTTGTTAATTAGCACTGATATTGCGTGGTATCACTAAGTTATTAATTAGGACCGTAAAAAGGGAGGTAGCATTGCAGTCTCTTGAGCCACATGGCATTATCATGTTACCTTTGATACTATAATGTCACAACTTGAGGTAGTGCTAGTCATATCTGCACAAAAGAATGACCAATCAAAGTTACAAACAGTGTTCATTGTGATCACTTATACAGTTAATATCTACTTATTAATAAACTTCTAATGTGGGACTCAGTACACACATGCACAATCTACACTTATATCCAATCCGATACAATCCCAATAGAAACAGAAAGTACTTTTTGCTTAAGCAGACAAAGAATTCATCGACTTCTTTCACATTCACCGCCCACTGCTTGGAACTATCATTCCTTCTCTAAAAAGCAAGGAACGGTGGACATCTTATCGGAAACCTTTATGCTAGTATTGAAAATTTAAGTACTACTTACCTTCAACCAAACAGACCAAAGAGACTCTCTTGAAGCACAGAGTGTACATCTTTAAAACTGGTGAGGAAATTCTATAGGTGTAATAGTGTTGTGACATTTTAATAGTATATAGTTTAAATGAATAATTATGACAACATAAATAAAAAGATATGAGAGTTAATATGAAAAATGAGTAGTTAGTGAAATGTTTGATTCCATGTTGAAAATGAGAAAAACATTTTTATTGTTTTGAAGTATGATGATTAATGGGCTAAAATGTATTAGAATAGATACTAGGCAAAATATGTGCACTCTTGAAGAATGTATTGACCCCAAAGTGTTAAATATAGTGTTGCATGATCTATAACTTCCTCAAAACTTTAGGTTGTTTTTTTTTTGGAAAATATCTGCTGGGCTTGAATCTATTTTAGCTTGAAATTTAAAAAGCTCTCTTTTAACAAAAAGTTTCTATCAAGTCTGTTCTTCAATTTCCTTCATATAGTATTGCTTGCTAACTTGTTTAATGGAGTATTGATGTGGTTTCTTTTACATGGTCTTTAAAAATTTAATAGAGATCGATCTCTTAATCTCAAAAGTCTCTCTCCATTAATCTTTAATTATTCTTTATATTTTGTTTTTCCTTTTATTGGAAATGGAAAATTATTGTAGCTTTTGGAGATTCATGTTGGTTCATTTTTCACAATATTTTTATATCTTTGATGATTTGTATATGTACCAAGCTTTAGGAATTAATAGGTGCCGGTAAATTTGAAAAATCTGTTGGAAGCTAGATGAAAATTTTCATTGTGGGGGGCCAAACTAAAAGGAGTTCATGATCCCATGTGTACAAAATGACTACTATTTGGCCACATCTTGTCGAGTTTAGGTGTCACTTTAGTTCTTGTAATTTGTGTTAAATATTACCATTAATTCACCATGTTGAATATGCTAGTATGAATGAGGAAGCGAAAATATAAAGTGTAGAACATAATAACACACGAGAATTACGTGGTTCAGCCTAACGGCCTACATCTATGGAGGAAACCCTAAAGGGCTACATCAATAATATATTAGAGTGTAGTACAAATCATGTGTTATAATGAACATAACGTGTGTATATATGGTAGACCAAACCTTAGACTAATAGACTTCTAGTACAAGTAGGAGACTTGGCTTGCACACAAAGTAGAATTAGGCTTGGACTTATGCTAATGAGCATATATATCTCTAATACCTCCTCTCAAATTCAAGATGGAAGCTTGAGAAGATCCCTTGAATGAAGTTTGGATCTGTGACGGTGGTTTGAGGAAGGCAATAGTCTTGCAGTGTTGATACGACTTCTATCGGTGGCATGACTGTACTAGAGAGATTTGACGACAGCAGTGGGAAGCAAAAGAAGATGAATGCAATGAAGAAATACCGAGGAAAACAAAGATTGCTCTTAATACACTGTAAAGACAGAAAACCATGACCATAGAAAGGTGGCTCTGATACCATGTTAAATATTAGCATTGATACACCATGTTGAATATGCTAGTATGGATGCAAAAGTGAAAGCATAAAGTGTAAAACATAATAACACACGAAAATTACGTGGTTTAGCCTAACGACTTACATCCACGGAAGAAACCCTAAAGAGTTATATCAATAATATATTAGAGTGTAGTACAAATTCTGTGTTACAATGAACTATAACATGTGTATATATAGTAGATTAAACCCTAGACTAATAGACTTCTAGTACAAGTAGAAGACTTAGCTTGCACATAAAGTAGAATATTATGCTTGAGTTTATGCTAATGGGCTAATATATTTCTAATGATTTGTATTTTATTTCAATGTTACTCTTGTTGTTAAAATTTGGATGGAATTTGCTTATATGACATAGAAACTCACGTATTAATTTACCTAATATGGACAATTTTACTCGATGGCATGGTGTCATGTCACCTAAGTTTGTGCCACATCAACCCTCAAGGACTAACCCAACCCCAAAGCATTAGCTGATTTTGAATGGAAGAAAAGTAAGGAGGAGGTGACAAACAGCAAAGTGTTCTCTCAATTCGGAGTTGAGGGACCTTAAGTTGCATAATTGGGTCTATGTGATGGCTTTGGAATTGACTAGAAATTTTACTGGGTTGAGGGGTTATGATTCTCATAGGTGAAGGGAACGCCAGTGGTTTATGGATTCAAAAGGGGTGATTTGTGTGTGCCTTGGATTGTTTCAATGGGTTGGTTTTTGAGATTGAATAGGTTGGGTACATTTGATTGTTCAAGTTGAATGTGTAGGAAGGCAGTAATTACTACGGGTGTCCATGCCTTATTATCTTCCATTTTTACGTGGATGTGAGACACATAGAACTTATTTGATTTCATGTGTCTTATATTTAAATAAAGATGTGAGGAATTTGAGAGATTCAATGTGAGACGATCTTATTGCAATAAATATTTGGGAAGTAATGAAAACTTGCAGCTTATTTGATTTTGTAGCTTCTTTTTTTGTACTATTCATAAGTCTCGTTATACTTTTTAGTACTATTCATGAGTTTTATTATACTATTTAGCTAATTTTTAACCTTTTTTTTTTTGTTTTTTACACGCTTTCAGTAAAAAATTTTCATTTTCAACTAAATAAATTGTTTTCAACAGGACTGAACTATTGCTTTATTTGCCTTTTTTGACAAAGAAAAAGAAAAGAAAATTCCCAGCTAGAATTGAGTAGAGATTAAAGAAAGCTTACAAAAGAGAACATGATGATTACTTTTTCTTTACGCAAGTAAAAGAAACGACTTTACAGAATATGAATTCTTTTTCGTACGTAATTGCTTTAGCAAACGAACTCCAGAAGGTTTAAAGGTTAAAAGAATAAAAAGAGAAGCAAAGAAATATTTACAATTAGATCTTCTCATATAAGTCCTCAACTTATGGCTGACAACGAACTGCTGTTCATCAATAGAGGCCAGTAACTATCTGGGACTTCTCACATTCTAACTTCTAAGTATGTTCCGCCAAGCAAGATGATGATGATTTTAATGGTAGCGTTGAGAGAGAGAGAGAGAGAGTTAAGTCTAAATTGAAAGTTTGAAACAAAACTAAATAGAGAAAATGATCCCCTACTACAATAGAATCCTTTAATTCCATTTAAAATTTTGGACACGTATCGTTTTCCTGATAGTAATAGGTCCATTGCCTAGTCCTTGCCAAGTCCTAACTTGATAATATGGCAAAAAGGGCACCACATCATTTAAGTTGCTTTACAATTTGGGAAATGATCAACTACGTACATAGAATCAATTCCCTTTCATTTTTAACTGGATGTGAAACATACATTTGGTATTTATTTGATTTTTAAATATCACACGTTGTAAATGTTTTTTCGTATGCACTATTGCTTTCTTTCCTTTTGGCAAAAAAAAGAAAAAGAAAAAAGAAAACTTCCCCAAAAAAAGGGTTACAAAAGGGTACGTACGTACTTGCAGTGCTGATTACTTCTTCTTTACAAAAGTAAAAGAAATAAGGTTTCAGAATATGAAATTCTTCTTGTACATAATTGCTTAGGCAAACGAACCCAAGTTTTAAAGGTAAAAGAAGAAGAGGAAAAGCTAAGAGATAATTACAGTTACAGCTTTTCATGAGTCCTCAATTCGTGGTCGACAATGAACTGTGGTTTCACCCAATAGGAGCCAGTGCCTATTTGGAATTTATTAAGTTGATCCGCACAAGCAACATGTATATAAGCTGTCCATTTTATCAAGGTTATGCCATATTGTTTGTCCGAAAGTTTTTGAACAGAGTCCATGGAAGAAACCAATGTGAGTTTGAAACTTCTGATAGACACAAAAAGCCAAAAAGTGCTTTTTGCTGAAGCGGACAAGAACTTCATCGACTTCCTCTTCCACATTCTGGCCCTGCCCGTCGGTACTTTCATTGCCCTTCTCACAAAGCAAGGAATGGTGGGCAGCTTGGGGAACATTTACGAGAGCATTGAAAATTTAAGCACTATTTATCTTCGACCAAACGTGAACAAAGAGACTCTCCTGAAGCCCAAAGTACAAATCTCTGGTGGTATTACTGTTCCAGGAGTCCCTCTCCTATTGCCAAATGTTGAATCATCTTCGACATCATCCAGGAATTTGTATAGGTGTTCTAGTAACTACGGTCACAGATACGTGGCTGATGACTCCAGCGCAAAGTGTCCTTCGTGCCACGGTTCTATGAGTGGCACTTTAAGTTTCGTAGACCCACCACGCGCAACGAATACGACTTTCTCCGGTGAGGGAGGGTACGTAAAAGGAGTGGTTACATACATGGTGATGGATGATCTAGCGGTGAAACCCATGTCCACCATCTCTAGTATCACTGTGCTTAACAGGCTTAATGTCAAGGATGTAAGTGTTCTTGAGGAGAAAGTTGTCCATTTGGGCATCGATGAGGTATGTAGGTCATTCTTTGCTTTTTGCGCATGAGTCTGTTACTTCTGCTTTGTCTATTTGCCCTTTCCTCTACTTAGCGTACTTCTTTCGTTAAGGTGAAATTTATTGCAAAATAAGATGCTTAAACTGAGGTATAAAAGGTTGAAGCTTTTCGTGTCCTAAATCGTAATTCCCAATGCATGATATGAGAAAGAGACAAAATTCGGAGTCAAATATGTTCAAAATTCAAATGCTATCAGTTAACTTTAATTTCCATATTGGAAAATTAATATTGTGTTCATTCTTACTCTTTCCCCTTAAGGTCACTTGCTTGTTCGTCTTTTAAAAGAGTAAAGAAAAAAGAAAGTTTCAAAGAAATGTAACATAGTGAAAATTTCATTTTTCTACTTTTGGAAAAAAGATCTTCATCTGCCTTTGAAATGTGTCAATTTCAAGTAAAGATTTAGTATTTCATGAATCTAAATGTAATTAATAATTATTTGCTCATTAATTTATGTGGTTTGTTACTAGGGAGTGAAACTACTCGAGGCTTCTATATGGTCAAAGAGTGCTTTGACTGATGTTTTCCTCCCAATTTTGAAACAAGAAGTCCAATGTGAGAGTCAGTGAGATGTAGGTGCAAGAGTTTTGTGCCATTGCCAATATGTTGTGTGTGTGTGTGTGTTTTTTTTTGGTTGCATATATGTTTTAAATATTCATCAAATCTGGTGTGGAAATGTAAAGGGCAATATGCTCTCTCTCTCTCTCTGCATGTTTTATTGGAAGCTTGGTTAAGAAGCATTATGTATCATAAAAAATTGAGCTGCAAGAATATGTAAGTTTTATTTTTATTTTTTGCTGAATGGTATATGTAAGTTTTTGTTAATTATCAGCTGCTTGGTATAATGAGATGTTTAAGGATGAATGAGGCACCAGTTTGTTGACCTTATGCTCTATCGGTCCCAACGTGACCAATGCCCATAATAAAGGCTACCCCCTACTTCCTTCTCTTCATTCACCTCCTTGAAGCCGTGCCCCCCCTCCCCCCCCCCCCCAAACAAAACAACTCTCTTCGGATTTGTTTAGGAAATATTGTAGGGGCATAATTATATTTTGTTACAACTTTACCACCACTCTAAAGTGGTTAACTGTGGGTCGTAAGTTTATGTGAAAACGATTGTCTACTACTTATAATTGAACAATTTATCAAATTATGGCAAAAATTGTGACAAATTGTGTGATTCTAAAAAAAAAAATTAAATGCAACAAAATAAATTTATATCCAACCCATTTCTAAATAGATGCATCCATGTTTAAGTTGGTAAACAATTAATGTGTGTCACCGAAGGGGACTTACCTATCGACAATGAGAATCAAAGATGTAAGAATTGCACTCATATGCAAAGTGCTGCAAATTAAACATGAACTCCTTTTTGGTTATATAAACCTCATATGGGGTAAAACGAGTTACTTTACGTTGCAAATTGGCAAACCAATAATATGGGACGGAGGTAGATTAAGGGATGGTTTCACTATTCCTTTCTTGTTTTTATTCTATTCCTTCCACTTCTTGGCACGTCCATTAATAAAGATATTGTCAAAAGTTTTGTAGCTTATCTTGTACCTCTAGGTAGTTCTAATGGAGAAATCCAGGGTTCAAATTCTCTCTCCCTATTGTTGTAAATAATAATAATAATAATAATAATAATAATAAGGCCTCAATACATAAATGAGGTCCATCTCTCCTTAACACTCTTTACTTCGGAAAAAGCTTTATTAAATTACTGATTATCCCAAAAATTTAAACTATTGAAAAATAGTAAATTTAATTACTTAAGCAAATCATTTTAACATTTCCCCCACATGAATGGGCTTAAACTCCCTTATAATTTAAAGCACAATACGTGAGATTTTAAATAGGAGATATAGTAGAAGAGATAAGGGTTGGACTCGGAACTTGCTCTGATATCATTTTAAATTACTAATTCTCCCAAAAACTTAAATTATTGGAAAATAGTAAGTTTAATCATTTAATCACATTCTTTTACCATATTATGTACCGTTTTTTAGATGTAATACATTGTGTTCTTTAATTAAATTCAACCGCATACTTTTTGCATTAAATTTAAATGTCATTAGAAATGATAACAACATTGACGTTTTATTAATCAATCAATATACCATTGTGTTTGAATTTAATTGGAGAATGTAATGTAATTCACTCAAATTATTATAGTTTAATTCTATCCAAAATAATTTTCATATTATCACTTGGATCTTTTTGAAGTGACAAAAGGATACTTTGATAGCTAGATATTGTATTGTGGTTAAATATATCTTTGAAGGCATATTGTGGTTTTATAATTGATGTAGCCGTGAGTGGTGGTGAAGTCAGTGGAGTGGGCATTGGGTCCTAGGGATATCATGGTACCATCTTCTTAGCATGCTTTATCACTATTTTCTTACTTCTCTTTTCCTTTTTTGCTTTTCGAAGCTGGCTGTGTAAAAGACTAAAAGTTACAGAAGCTTCTATTCCTCATACTTTTTTGTGTTTTTTGTTTTAATCAAAGGCAATAGCTTTGTTGAAGACCACAATTTGACTCCCTACAACCGCTCTAAAAACAAGCCCATGTGGTGTGATGTTGAAAGTCATAAAAAATTTGAGTATGTTTTCCGCAGCACCAATTGGTTTTGAGGTAGAATAGCATAGCTCATGGTCCGACAAATGGTACTAGAGCCAAGGTCATGAGTTTGAGTCACGGGAGTGTCATTGTCAGGGAGGGATTGCTGGGGGGACCACAATTTCACTCCCTACAACTACTCTAAAAAAAGATCTGCGTGGTGTGATGTTGAAAGCCATAAAAGATTTGAGTATGTCTTCCTCATCACCAATTGGTTTTGGGATGGAATGGCATAGCTCACGGTTTGAAAAGCTTATAATAAAACAAAATTAAAATCCTAATATACAATTGGAGCCATTCGTAAGCTTCTGCACCCGATCTTCTGTTCCTTGTACTTTTTTTTTGTTTTCATTTTAGAGTCCGATTAATGGGTACTTTTAAAACATTTAATAATGAACTTGTAATGACACAATTTGCACCTAAGCCCAAAATAGGAAGGGGACATGTCCAAAAAGTCCAATACAATGAATTTGTAGAGAGTGGATTAGAAATCTAGGTTCTAATGAGTTTAGATAACAATGACAATGGGTCAAGATTATAGTATGATGAAGATGGAATAGTTTATATCATATTATCACTTAGATCTTTTTGAAGTGACAAAAGGATACTCTGATAGCTAGATATTGTATTGTGGTTAAATATATATTTTGAAGGCATGTTGTGGTTTTACAATTGATATAGCCGTGAGTGGTGGTGAAGTCAGTGGAGTGGGCATTGGGTCCTAGGGTATGAAAGAGGTGTGTAACCTTAATTAACTGGTTATATCATGGTACCATTATTGATTATATCATAACACCATCTTCTTAGCATGCTTTATCACTACTTTCTACATCTCTTTTCCTTTTCTGCTTTTTGAAGCTGGCTGTGTGAAAGACTAAAATTTACAGAAGCTTTTGTTCCTTGTTAGTAAGCTACATGATCTCCATGTGCTCTTCTTGGACAAGACCTGCATAATAAAAAAGAAGAAGACCCTACAAAGAGTACCGGTGTGGTACCGGCCAAATACCCTCTGAAAGTTAAGTTAGAGAATTTTTGTAACTCTAGAGTGTCAGAGCTAGGATAAATTATGCGTATCTTGATTTCTGAGGGTTTTGGGCTTTTATAGTAGTTTAGAACCGACTTTTGTTTCTTGGTGAAGAAGATATTTTCTTGTAGGGAAGATCCTCATAAATACATATATTTCATGAAATCCTTTCCATATAGAGATTTTGTTGATTAGGGTTAATCGTAGGGCACAAGACATTTCCATTTGAAATTTCTTGAAAACCAATTAGGCCATGTGGATGCCACATGGCATTGCCACCCGTCCACTTTGTATCCATCTACTTGGAATCCATCCATCAGGGGGAGTTTGTCCACCTTGGACACAATTCATCGTCTTCTTCTTATGCTTTGATCATCCATTATCCCAGTATTGTCACCCATGGCAAGTTTTATTGAACGAGTCTCTCTACCTTAATTTTATCCTCTTCAATTGCCCCCTCACTCTATGGGTCTGTCGCCTTTTTTTTTTCGGACGAACCTGTGGAGTGATGGTCTAACTCAACCCTTGGGAAATGTGTTCTGATTGATTGGCTAGCCTAGAGCCATTAATGCAGTAGGAGCACATGACATGTTTTTGGTGGTTAATCACTCGGACCGAAGCTTCACTTCATCTTCCATGTCGTTCCCTCCATATATATGTTGCTTCTCCCTTTCATTTTTACTTTCCACAACAAATTTCTAGTGCCAAAGTGCTACCGTCTACTTGCTTTTTCAGTTACGTCTTCTCCGTTGCTTGGTGCGACTGTCTGCCCCACCTTCTCCGTTCCTTTCTTTGTGTCGTTCAACTGTAAGTATTCTTCTCCTTACCTGAACTTTTTTGCTATTCACTTTAAATATTTCATGCCCGTCACCTATGTAGACCTGTAGAGTCTTAGGGGTTTATCCGTCACGTGTAGGTTATTTCAGGCCCGTCACCTATTCCCTTTATGGGCCTTTATAATATTTTGATATCCATCGCTTGTATTTTGATTATATATCTGACAATATATGTTTGCAAATTCACCTATTCACTTATGTAAATAATTTCAAATCATCCCTTTGGATGAACTCGTCCTTTAAGGGACTTAATAGACTTAAGTCATCCCTTAGGATGGACACGTCCACTTGTGGGCTTAAATCATCTCTTTGGATGAACTCGTCCACTTTGGACTTAATAAATTTAAATCATCCTTTAGGATGAACCCATCCACTTGTGGACCTAATAAATGTAAATCATCCTTTGGGATGAACCTATCCACTTGTGGGTTTGACAAACTTAAATCATCCCTTAGTATAAACCTATCCACTTTGGACTTAATAAATGTAAATCATCCCTTGGAATAAACTCGTCCACTTATGGACTTCATAAATTCAAATCATCCCTTGTGATGAGCTCATCCACTTGTAGACTTCATAGATTCGGATCATCCCTTGGAATGAACCCGTCCACTTGTGGATTTAATAATTACTACTATAGACATACGCATGACATATCTGAATAACTTCTCTTATTGTGATAAATACATGTGTAAAAATTGTTCTTAAATAATAAAAAATTGCCTTTCAGGCTTAAAAATTACTGCAAGTAGTAAAAACTAACAAAAAATTGACCGAAAATGAGGAGTTTTGTTGTTTGTGCCGTCATCTACCAATAATATTTCTTCAAGTGCTCCGTGTTCTATGGGTGATGCAGCTTTTGTCCGTCTAGCGTCTCCAGGTGGTAGGTGCCTATCCTTTGCCATGACGCAATCCTGTAGGGTCCTTCCCAATTAGTTCCTAGCTTTCCTTGCGCGGGATCTCTTGTGGCACCCGTCACCTTCCTCAAGATGAGGTCTCCAACTTGGAAGTCCCTGTGTTTGACTTTGGAGTTGTAGTGCTTGGCCATGAGGTCCTAGTACCACACTAACCTTTGCTCAGCTGTCGCCCTAACTTTGTCCACCAAATCAAGTTGAAGGCGCATAGCTTCATCATTCCTACTCTCTTCATGGTTTTCAACTCTGTAGCTTATGAGTCCAACCTCGACCGAGATAACCGCCTCGCTTCCATATGCTAGTTGAAATGGAGTCTCTCCTATAAGCGTCCTTGTTGTCGTCCTATTAGCCCATAAAACACTTGGCAATTCTTCCGACCATATTCCTTTTGCCCCCTCGAGCTAAGTCTTGATATTTTGAGCAAGGATTGATTCGTGACTTCGACTTGTCTATTGGCTTGAGGGTGGGCGGTTAATGAGTAATGATTCTTGATTCCTAACTCTGAGCAAAATCCTTGAACGAATAGTTGTCGAACTACTTCCCGTTGTTTGAGACTAGCACTCGAGGTGTACCGTACCTGCTGATGATGTTCCTCCATACAAAGTTTCGCACATTTTTCTTTGTGATGGTGACTAGGGCTTTGACTTCTACCCACTTAGTGAAGTAGTTTATACAGATTATTAGGAATTTCAACTGTTTAACTGCTGTTGGGAACAAACCCATAATATCCAACCCCCATTGAGCGAAAGGCCATAGGGCCATCATTGGGGTGAGTTCCTTTGTTGGTTTTTTGATGTGGTTACCAAACCTCTGACACTTGTCGCAAGTTTTGACACATGCATGGGTATCCTTCTGCATGGTAGACCAATAGTATCCCGCCTAAATTAATTTATACACTAAAGACAGTGATCCCAAATGGTTCCCACAGATTCCTTCATAGATTTCTCTCATGTCATTGTCTGCCTCCTCAGAGTTAAGGCATCTCAAGTACAAACGAGAGAAACCCATTTTGTATAAGACGCCTTTCATTAGCACGAACCATGCTGCTTGAACCTTTAGCTTCCTAGCAACCTCCTTGTTGTCCAGTAGCGTGTCGTCTTTTAAGTAGGAGGTCATTGGTGTAGCCCAGTTGCTTTCGGGACCTATCTCCTGCACACTAATGCTATCTATTAATGGTGAATTTTGAACAAAGGACAATACTTGACTAGGGATGAGAATATGTTCTGCTGATGCAGCCTTGGCAAGACAGTCAGCTTGCTCGTTCTCCTCCCTTGGGATTTGAACGAACTTCGCTTGGATGTCGCTCACTCGATTCTTCACTTTCCCCAAATACTTCTTCATCCATTCACCCTTGCATTTGTAGTTGCCATTTACTTGACTTGTGACATTCAATCGTCCATTCAAATGACTTCTTCAATGTGTAGAAGAATGACAAGCATTTGTTCGTTGCTCTTGAAACGAACCTGTTCAGTACAGCTACCTTGCAGTTGAGGCTTTGTACTTCCTTGATGTTTGTTGGAGGCGTCATCTCCATTATTGCCCGTATTTTATTTAGGTTGACCTCAATACCTCTCAGGGATACCATAAACCCCAAGAATTTTTCGATCATCACCCCACATGTGCATTTGTTCGGATTCAGCTTCATGTTGTAAGAACGAAGGGTATCAAAGGTTTCCTTGAGGTCGTCCAAATGGTTGTCTTCTTGTTGGCTTTTTACCAACATGTCGTCCACGTAGACTTGAATGTTCCTTCCAATCTGATGTGTGAACATCTTGTTCATCAACCTTTGATACGTGGCACCCATGGTCTTGAGTCCGAATGGCATTACTTTGTAGCAGAAGAGACCATCGCTGGTGATGAATGAAGTATTCTCCTGATCAGCTTCGTGCAACTTGATTTGGTTGTAACCAAAAAATGCATCCATAAAGCTTAGTAACTGGTGCATTGCTGTTGAATCCACCAAGATATCAATCCACGGAAGTGGGTAGCTGTCCTTGGGGCATGCCCTATTTAAGTTTATGAAGTCTACGCACATCCTCCACTTTTCGTTGGCCTTTTTGACCATCACCAAGTTGGCTAGCCAATCAGGGTAGTATACTTCTCGTTTGAATTCTACTTCCTATAATTTGCAAACCTTTTCTGCTATGGCGTTGTCTTGCTCTTGCGTGAACACTTGTTTCTTCTGACGAATGGGAGATAAAGAAGGCAATACATTTAACTTGTGGACTATGACAGAAGGATCAATTTTGGGCATATCTTCATGGCTTTAGGTGAAAATGTCCTGATTTTGCTTTAGAAATGCTGTAAGTGCCTGACGGACTGGTAGGCTAGTGAGAGTGCCAATCTTAGTCGTTCACTCAAGCCTAGAGTCATTAAGGAGTACCTTTTCCAATCCCGCCACGGGCTCTGCCACATGCCGCTGTTCTTCTATGCACATATTTTATAAATGATCATCCATCTCCAGCATGGTAATGTAGCACTTACGCGCAGCTACTTGATCTCCTTGTACCTTTCCCACTCCGTACTTGGTGAGAAATTTGATCATCAGGTGGTAAGTTGAAGTTACAGACTTCTATGAATTACGGGTAGGACGGCCTTGATGGTGTTGTAAGTAGACAAACAGTCAATAACTAGGAATGTGACATACTTGGTGATCTGTTAAGGGTAATCACCGACTATTACGGGTAAAGTGACTGCACTGAAGGGGTATACTTTTGTTCCTCTGAATCTAACGAGTGGCGCATTAGTTGGAACCTTCCGTTCTCTCTTAATCCTCATCTGTTGGAAAGCTGGGTAGTAAAGTATATCAACGGAGCTCCCATTGTCCACAAGGACTTGGTGAGTGTTGTAATCCCCAACTCGTATGCTAACTAAAAGTGCATCGACGTGTGGGTGGTGGAGATGTCAAGCATCCTCCTCTGTGAACCCAATTACCAAGTTGTCGATGCGTGCCACCTTTAGGACTAAACCTATCAATTGGACGTTCTAAAACATCTTGAGGTAGGTCTTGTGTGCCTTCGTGGTTGAACTGGAGGTTGTAGTGCCCTCTACAATCATCCTTATGTCTCTTAGGGGTGGCCTGGGATGCTCATTTTCCCTCTAGGCAACTTGCTCTTGTGGTTAGTCCATTCTTTCCTTGCTAACGAATTTTTGCAATTTTCCTTGTTTGATAAAGGCTTTTATTTGTTGCTTCAAGTCATTGAAGTTGGATGTATCATGACCATAATCAAGGTGAAAATGGTAGTACTTGTCTCTAGACCTCTTACTGGGGTCTCCTTTCAGCTTGCTAGGAAATGTCAAGGATCCTTCGTCCTTGATCTGCATCAGGACTTGGTCGAGTAAGGCATTTAGTGAAGTGAAGCTTGCGAACCTCCAAGTGGGAGGGTTTTGAACGCTTATCCTCTCGCCTGTGTCTAGTCCTTATTGTCTTTTATCTGTTGTCCTACCGTGCTTCTTCTTATTTTTCCTTCTTCTTGGGCTTCTCTTCTCAGGCAAGCAACGCATCTTCCTCGTTCGTGTACTTAGTAACCCTGTAAAGTACATTTGACATGGATTTCAGGTCGTTTTTGTAAAAGGAAAACAAAAACTTCCCCTTCTGTAATCCATTGGTGAATGTAGCCACGAGTATCTTATCGTCGACTTCATCAATCGAGATGGCCTCCTTATTAAAGCGAGTGATGTAAGACCCCAGTGTCTCATCCTTCTACTTCTTGATGTTCATCAGGTATGTAGTGGACTGCTTATACCTGTGCACCCCAATAAAGTGTAAAGCAAATTGGGCGCTCAATTCCTTGAGAGTACTAATGAAGTTTGGCGTCAACCTGCTGAATTGTGCCCTTGCGATGCCCTTCATCTTAGTGGGAAAGGCCTAGCACATGATCTCATCTGCCATGCCTTGCAGGTGCATGAGGGTTTTGAATGACTCCAGGTTATTTAAAGGAACCCTTAACTCTTTGTAGGTTTCTACTTGTGGCATACAGAACTTTTGGTGAAAGGGGAATGAAGTGACGGGTGTAGTAAAGGGTGAGTTTGTCCAATGGACTCATTTGTTGAGGTCGTTTGATACCCATCCTCTTAGGGCATTCATCATGAAGTTCATCCGTTCCTTCATCATCTGCATCTCTGTGACCATGTATGGCAGAGCCGTATCCATTGCAGATGAACGGTTTGTATCCTATCGCTTTGGTCTGCTTGGGGCGTTATTGCCTTTTGGCCCTTCTTCATCTCTTCGCTCACCCCTGGTACCTTCTTGGTCCTTCTTCTAAGTATTAAGCCCTGCATTCTTTTGGCATAGCTATTCCTCTAGGCCATGGTTTTGCTTGGTGAGGCGTTCTACAGCAGCGGCAAGGGTATGAACCTTTCTTTCGAGCGTGGTGGTACGTGGTTCATCTCCTTGATTATTGTTGGTGGTCACCATCGAGCGAGTAAGTACCATGCAACTATTTGTCTAGAAAGTGGAAGTATGGCTTTCTGATTTCTCACAGACTGTGCCAACTGATGATGTCAAAAATTGTCAATAAGCTACACGGTCCCAACGTGCTCTTCTTGGACAAGACCTGCACAACAAAAATGAAGAAGACCCTACAGAGCGTACCAGTATGGTACCGATCAAATACCCTCCAAAGGTTAAGTTAAAGAACTTTCACAACTCTAGAGTGCTAAAACTGGGGTAAATTATGCATGCCTTAATTTTTTAGGGTTTTGGGTTTTTATAGTAGTGTAAAACCAACTTTTGTTTCTTGGTGAAGAAGGTGTTTCCTTGTAGGGAAGATCCTCATAAATACATGTATTTCACGGGATCCTTTCTATACAGAGATTTTGTTAATTAGGGTTAATCGTAGGGCACAAGAAATTTCCATTAGAAGTTTCTTGAAGGCCACTTAAGCCATGTGGATGCCACATGGCTTTGCAACCCATTCACTTTGTATTTGTCTAATTGGAATCCATCCATCAGGGGGAGTCCACCCACCTTGGACATGATTTGTCATCTTCTTCTTATGTTTTGATCATCCATTATCCTAGTACCGTCGCTCATGATAGGTTTTATTGAACGAGTCCGTCTACCTTAATTTTATCCTCTTCAAGAGCCATTTAGAAGCTTTTGCACCGGATCTTCTGTTCCTTATACTTTTTTGTGTTTTTATTTTAGGGTCCGATTAATGAGTGCTTTTAGAACATTTAATAATGAACTATTTTAGAAAATTTTAGATGTCACTGTTATGAAAAGTATTAAAAAAAATGTTAAAAAATCAGTTAGTTTTTTTAATTTTCCATAAAATATTTCTAAAAGTATTTCTTAAATGAATACTTTTAAGCCATCCATTAACAAAGCCTTTATTTATTATGTAGTTTAATCCCACCAATCACATTTATTGACGCATCTATATATTTGTATTCTTTATGTAATAAAATTTGTAGTATATTTAGTATTTTATAGTATTGTGTAATAATAAAAAAACAAAAAAGGGTTGTTCATTGTTTTTCTTATCTCTAAAGTTGTCTCCAAAATATTAGACCAATAAAAGCTCAAAATTTGGGAGAGATTGACCTCTTAATCTCAAAATTCTCTCTCCTTCAATCTTTAATTATCTTTTATGTATTGTTTTTATTTTGTTGGAAATGGAAAATTATTGTAGCTTTCAAAGATTCACGTTGATTAATTTTTCAAAATATTTTTATATGTTTGATGGATTGTATATGTACCAAGCTTTAGGAATAGGTGCTAGTAGATTTGATAAATATGTTGGAAGCTAGATGAAAATTTTCATTATTGGGGTCAAAACTCAAAGGAGTTCAAGAACCTAGGTGTACGAAATGACTACTATTTGGCCACATCTTGTCAAGTCTAGGTGTCATCTCAGTTCTTCGCATTTGTATTTGATTCCAATATTACTCTTATTGTTAAAATTTGGATGGAATTAGCTTTTTGACATAGAAATTAGCTCACACATTAATTTACCTAAGATGGACAATTTAATTTGATGCCATGGTATCATGTTACCTAAGTTTGTGCCCCCATCAACCCTCAAGGACTAACCCAACCCCGAAGCACAAGCTGATTTTGAATTGAAGAAAAGTAAGGAGAAAGGGGTGACAAACGACAAAGTGTGCACTTGATTTGGAGTTGAGGGACCTCAAATCGCGTAATTTGGGTTTACGTGATTGCTTTGAATTGATTTGGAAATTTTGATGGGTTGGGGAATTCTCATAGGTGAATAGGTCTTATAGGCCAAAATGGGCTTTTGCCCTTCTCACAACAACAAAAAAAAAAAAAAAAAAAAAAAGCATGTTGCCCCATTTCCCAAACTAATTAGGAAAATGCTCCTATTTTGAAACTCAATTTTCTCAAAATCGAATTAAACCCTATAGCGACATTTTAAAAAGCTTATAGTGACGTTTTTAAGAACTTATAGCGGCATTTTGTAACTCGAACTCTATGAAGTCGAGTTATAGGTAAAAAAAAAAAAAAAAGGAAAAACTTGCATGTAACTCGATTTCATGGAGGTCAAGTTATAAAATGTTGTTATAGGTCCTTAAAACGTCACTATAGGCTCCTTAAAACGTCGTTATAGGGCTCTAGAATTTTTTTTTTTTTAAAACTCAATTTTGAGAAAATTGAGTTTCAAAAGATGGACATTTCTCTAATTAGTTTGGAAAATGAGGCATTTGCCCATTTTTTTTGTATGAAATGGGCATTTGCCATTTTCGATAGGTCTTACATATTATGGGTATGGTGGCTGAACTTTTGAAAGGGACCACTGAAATTTGGGGATTTGAGAGGGGTGATTTATGTATGCTTTGAATTGTTTTAGTGGGTTGGTTTTGGAGGTTTTAGAGATTGGGTAAAGCTTGATTGTTCATGGAGATGAATGTGTAGGAAGGCAGCAACTAGCGGTGTCCATGTCTTATTCCCTTTTATTTTTACCTGGATGTGGAACACGTAATATTTATTTAAATTTTAAATGTTACGTGTCATATATCTAAATAAAAATGAGAAGAAATTAGAAGATTCAATAGGAGAAGGTCTCATCGCAATAGATATAAGCTTTTTCATATAAGGTCTCATCGCAATAGACTTAAGCTTTTTCATATAAACTATTGCTTTATTTTCCTTTCGACAAAGAGGAAAAAAGAAAATTCCTCACTAGAATTGAATAGAGATTAAATGGTACATATGGTGATGATTACTCTTTCTTTACAAAAATAAAAGAAATGAGGTTTCAAAATATGAAATCTTCTCATACATAATTGCTTTAGCAAATGAACCCTAGGAGAAGTTTTAAAGGAGGAAAAAGAAAAGAAAAGAGATAATTACAATTAGAACATTTCATAAGTCCTCAATTTGTGGCCATGTGTTGAGAGAGAGAGTTAAGTTTTTTTTTTTTTTTTTTTTTTTTTTTTTTTTTTAAGAAACGTGCACACACACACACACACACACACACACACACACACAGGGTAAGGGGGATGAGATAATGGAATACACTCACACACCAACACCAAAACTACATGCGACAATTAAAGTCGCGGAGCAAGTGATAAACCTCTTCTCAATATCACACCTTACCGATGTGGGATGACTCAACAGCACTGAGTATCCTTTTTTTCTTTTTTAGAAACACACACACACACACACACACACACAAACACACACACACACATATATATAGGAAGGAGGATAAGATAAGGAAATACACTCACAAGCCAACACCAAAACTGCATGTGGCAGTTAGTGTTGCAGAGCAAGTGATGAACCTCTTCTCAATATCACACCTTACTGATGTGGGATAACTTAACAACACTGAGTATCTCTTTTTCTTTTTCTTTTTTTCTTTTTTGAGAAACACACACACACACACACATACACACACACATATATAGGGGAAGAGGGATGAGATAAGGGAATACACTCACATGCCAACACCAAAACTGCATGCGGCAGTTAGTCTCACGGAGCAAGTGATAAACTTCTTCTCAAATTTATACCTTACCGATGTGGGATGACTCAACAGTACTGGGTATCTTTTATTTTGAGAAACACACACACACACACATATAGCGGAAGGGGGATGAGATAAGGAAATATACTCACATGTCAATACCAAAGCTGCATGCGGCAGTTAGTGTTGCGAAGCAAGTGATAAATCTCTTCTCAATTTTACACCTTACCGATGTAGGATGACTTAACAACACTGAGTATCTTTTTTTTTTTAGAAACACACACACACACACATATATATAGGGGAAGAGGAATGAGATAAGAGAATACATTCACATCGGTAATGTGTGATATTGAGAAGAGGTTTATCACTTGCTCCACGACACTAACTGCCGCATGCAGTTTTGGTGTTGGCGAGTTTATTCTCTTATCTCATCCTCCTTCCCTTATATATGTGTGTGTGTGTGTGTGTGTGTTTCTCAAAAAAAAAAAAAAAAAAAAAGATACTCAGTGTTGTTGAGTCATCCCATATCGGTAAGGTGTGATATTGAGAAGAGGTTTATCACTTGCTCCGTGACACTAACTGCCGTATACAGTTTTGGTGTTGACGTGTGAGTCTATTCCCTTATCTCAGTCCCCTTCTCCTATATATATATGTGTGTGTGTGTGTGTGTGTGTGTGTGTGTGTGTGTGTGTGTGTGTGTGTTTCTCAAAAAAAAAAAAAAAAAGATACTCAGTGTTGTTGAGTCATCCCATATCGGTAAGGTGTGATATTGAGAAGAGGTTTATCACTTGCTCCGTGACACTAACTGCCGTATACAGTTTTGGTGTTGACGTGTGAGTCTATTCCCTTATCTCAGTCCCCTTCGCCTATATGTGTGTGTGTGTGTGTGTGTGTGTGTGTGTTTCTCAAAAAAAAAAAAAAATATGCTCAATATTGTTAAGTCATCCCACATCGGTAAGGTGTGATACTGTGAAGAGGTTTATCGCTTGCTCTGTAACACTAACTGCCCCATGCAATTTTGGTGTTGGCGTGTAAATATATTTTCTTATCTCATCCTCCTTCTCCTATATATGTGTGTGTGTGTGTGTGTGTGTGTGTGTGTGTGTGTGTGTGTGTGTGTGTGTGTTTCTCAAAAAAAAAAAAAAAAAAAAAGATACTCAGTGTTATTGAGTCATCCTACATCGATGAGGTGTGATATTGAAAAGAGAGAGGGTTAAGTTTAAATTGAAACAAGGGGGAGGGTTGATATTTCATACCTGCCAGGCCACAAATGCGTTGACCCCTTGTGATAACTTAGATTAATTAATTAGCCCAGTTTTTAATTAATCAAATTAACATGCAATATCACGTGGCAGCACAAACAAATCACCAAACTAAGTTAAGCAGCGGAAAATAAATAACACGGTGATTTGTTCACGAATGGGGAAAACCCTTACGGCAAAAACCCCACCGGGTGATATAAGGTCACCACTCCCGAAACTCCACTATTATCACAATAAGCAGTTACAAGTAAGGAATCCCAGTACCTCACCAACCTACAGTTGAACTCTTACCCCAATACCCAATTGGACTTGTTCTGTAGTGACAGTTTCTTCTTTCAATGCACGGCTCCCAAGTATGTGACTAACCAATTTGATGCGCGGATCCCAGTACGCGGCTTACTCCTTTGCACGAATCCCAGTACGTGACTAACTCCACAGCAACCCTTTGATTGTTGTAGTTGATTTGCAGCAGCTTCACATAGAAACACCAATAAGATCTTCAATGTTGGTGCAAGAGACTTTGCTTGGTTACAAAACCCTAAGGCGTACAAGAAACGCAGCAAGAACTCTTTCTTCTGTAGGAGGAGGCTAGGGTTTCAAAAAGAAAACCTTATGAAGCTCTCTAGGGTTAGGTTTTTCTTTTTCCACCTCCTTTTAAATAGGAGCTTAATGGGCTCTCCTATTCCAAATATGTTTACACAAACCTTGGGTTTTCCTAGTCCAATAAGAATTATACAAACCCATAAACAAATAGCCTTTTAGAATAAAAACGTTGCTGGCTATAATCTGAAACCCGTAAGCTCGATCGATCGGGACATCTGTCGAGCTTTAATGAATCTCGACAGATCGAGCTTCTGTCGAGGAGGTATCGAGACCTGCAGTTTGCACTTTTCTTGAGCAGTTCTTGAGTTATCTTCATATCTTCAATTTAACCACTTGTAATGATCATCTTGAACCTACTTAGATTTACCCAAATACAAGTAAAGTGCGTTTTGTCAAAGGATATGCCAATTACAAAATATGTCCCCAACAATACCAATGAAAGCATGCATTGTGTTAAAATAAAAAATAAAAAAATAAAAAAATAAAAAAAAAATACCTCGTACTACATTGTGTTGGTTGGGTCAATTTCGATGTGTCAAAATCCCTGAACCCACCAATTGACTCAAATCCATAAAAACCTGAAAACTTCACTCGATTCTGCTTGAATAATTAGGCCAAAATCCTTGATGACCTTTCGGTTTGGGTCGAGTCATCTTGGTGGGTTTTATGGACAACCCTAGCAATAACGTGTGGTATAGTTTGTTAACATGGCTTAGGCTTGAAGTGGTTTTGTGGAGTAGGTCTAACTTAGACTGTTTAAGTATGACCGTGTTGTGGGGATGATAATATTGTAGATGCGGTTGTTCAATAGTGGTGTTGCCATATCTATTATGTGGTTTTTTTTTTTTTTTTAATGACTAAAATAGGTTTTTGGTCCCAATATATACATTTAAGCAAGATTTTCGTCTTGTGACACTTTTTTTATTACTTTAATCCTTTTGATTTTGATTTTATTTCAATTTTTCTTTACAATAAAATTTGGATATAGTTTATTGATGCGGTAAATGGAAACTATCGGAATCTATTTTTGATGACATGAACAATTATATCACCAAACATAACTTGATAATGTGGCAAATATGGCACCACATCCTTAAGTTGCTTCACAAATTGGGAAAGGATCCCCTATAATAGAATCCTTCAATTACCTTTCATTGTTAACTAGATGTTTGACACGCATGTAGTATTTATTTGATTTTAAATATCACATTACTTAAATCTAAATTAAAATGTGAAAAAATTGAAAGATGTGATAGAAGAGAATCTTATCTTATTGCAATAAATATAAGCTTTCTCATATGAACTATTGCTTTCTTTCGTTTTGACAAAAGAGAAAAAGGAAAATTCCCAAGGGTTACAAATTAAAGGGTACATGCAGTGCAGTGCTTATGAAATTCTTCTTGTACATAATTGCTTTAGCAAACGAACCTAAGTTTCAAAGGAAAAAGAAGAAAAGGAAAAGCTAAGAGATAATTACAGTTACAACTTTTCACGAGCCCTCAATTCGTGACCGACAATGCACTGTGGTTTCACCCAATAGGAGCCAGTGCCTATTCAGAATTTCTTAAGCTGATCCGCCAAGCAACATGTACATACATAAGCTGTCCATTGATCACGGTGATGCCATATCGTTTGTCCAGTAATCTTCAAACAAAGTCCATGGGAGAAACCAATGTGAGTTTGAGACTTCTGATTGACACAGAAAGCCAAAGAGTGCTTTTTGCTGAAGCAGACAAGAACTTCATCGACTTCCTCTTTCACATTTTGTCCCTGCCCGTCGGAACTTTCATTACGATTCTCACAAAGCAAGGAATGGTGGGGTGCTTGGGGAACATTTACGAGAGCATCGAAAATATAAACATTACTTACATTCAACCAAACTTGAACAAAGAGACTCTCCTGAAGTCCAAAGTACACATCTCTGGTGGTGGTACTGGAGTCACTCTCCTATTGCCAAAGTTTACACCTTCCATATCATCCACTTCCAGGAACTGGTATAGGTGCTCTAGAACCAACTACGGTAGCTGTTACTCATATGTGAGTAATGACTCCAGTGCAAAGTGTCCTTCTTGCCAGGGCTCCATGAATGACAATGTAAACTTCGTAGACCCACCACGAGCAACGAATGTGGGCTCTTCCTCCAGTGAGGAAGGGTACGTGAAAGGAGTGGTTACATACATGGTGATGGATGATCTAGTGGTGAAACCCATGTCCACCATCTCGTGTCACTCTGCTTAACAGGTTTAATGTCAAGGATGTAGGGGTTCTTGAGGAGAAAGTGGTCGATTTGGGCATCGATGAGGTACGTCAGTCGAGCATTCTTTGGCTTCCGTGCATGAGTCCATTAATTACTTTCTGTGTTTATTTTTTCTTTTTACTTTCCGCTCTTTCATTATGGTGAAATTTATTGCAAAATGACATTAAACTGAGGTATTAATTAGTTGAAGCTATTATCCAGTCCTAATTCCTAAATCATCTTAACATGTTGGGGCAATTCTCATTTCATCTTACCTTGGTATGGTATATTGCTACAACTATGGAGTCGATTCTTTTTTTTTGGGGGGGGGGGGGGGGGGGCCGGCGGGGGTGAGAACTGAAGTCAATCTATTCAACTAGAGTCAATCTTAGAAGAATTTATTTAAATGCCACAAAGTAAATCTATATGCAACCCATTTTTCAACAAATAAGTCAGAAATGGAGAGGACCCTCATCTTGTCATCGAAGGGATAAGACTTACCTGGGTAATGGCAATTAAAGATGTATGAATTGCACTTATATGTGAAGTGCTGCAAGTTAAACATGAATAAACACCTTTTTGGCTGTATAAACATCATATGGCATAAAAAGAGTTACTTTACAATGAAAAGCCGCTTGTATAACAAAAAAAGTACCATCTTTTAACTAATCAAGTCAAAAATTCACAAACATCAAATCATGCAAAGTTATGTAAAAATATATAATTGCAATAGTAACTATGTAAACTTATGCTAACACTATTTATTTTACATTTAATTTTTTATTCTTTTTTTACGTACTTTGAAGATAAAAGAAAAGAGTGGATGTTTGTTGTTGGACATGTGTGAAGAAAGATAAACAATTAAAAATTAAGAAAATTTGATATTTTAATGAAATGTAATGTAAAACAAATAATCTAATATGGTAAAAATATATAAGAATTTTTTAGGAGCTGATCGGAATGCTAAGAGTTATCTAAGATGGTCCAGCTATTCCTTTCAATATATTGTGCACTAACTCCAATTGGCTTCTCATTTGCTTGAAGTTATTACTACTCATAACTCTCGTTAATTTGTGACCAAAATTGAAAGGATTTCCATTGAGAAAGTCAAGTCCATGCATGCAGCAAATGATTATTTTACCGTTCCAGTTGCCCAAGGTTCGTGAATAACGAGTGCCAATGAACAGGGTAGCTAAATAAGGCACCTCCCAGAGTGAATTCTATATAAAAAGGAAACAGCCAAGCCAAAGAAGCCACTGAACTATATTATAGACAATCCATTGAAAGTTCCATAACCCTTCACATACACCAAACATGGGCCATGGCTAACACAAAAGTAAGCCTGAAATTATATATAGACAATAGGAGTCACCGAGTGATTTACTCTGACGCTGGCAAGGAATTCATCGACTTCCTCTTTACCATTCTTGCCCTGCCCGTCAATCTTGCGTTCCACTTCTCAATCAGGAAATGGTGGGCAGCTTGGAAATCATTTACGAGAGCTTTAAGAATTTTAGTCCTACTTATCTTCAACCATACGTGAACCAATCCTCTCTCATGTACCCCATATTTCCCTGGTAATGCTGGAGGCCCTCTCCAATTGCCAAACGCTCAATCATATATCAACATTCATGATATTCTATAGGTGCTGTAATGAATAATGATCACGCATTCGTCTCTGATTTTTAGATCCATTCGTCATTCCAAACCGAAGCGCATTGTGTCCTTTGGGCTGAAAATCTATGGATCGTCCTGTTATTTTTGTTCTTTCGTTTTGGTGAATTTTACAGAATAAGCAAGCTGAGGATACTATTTGTAGCTACACGAATCCTTATTCCTATACATGATAATACTAATTGTCTTTTTAGGTAGACTAGCAAGTAGCAAGTGTGTGATTCAGAAAAAAAAAAAAAAAAAAAATTTGGTTTAATATTGAAAAATGAGATATTGTAACCAGGTAATTAAGTTTTTACCATCGACTCATTGAGCATTGTGGTCACTTCTAAGTATAACATATAAATATATAAGAATCATTTTGATCTTTTTATCTTTGCTATTGCTAGGGAGTGAAGATGCTGAAGGCTTCTCTGCAGTCAAAGACTGTTCTCACTGATGTTCTTCTTCCATTGTTGAAACCAGAAGGAAAACTAGAGGTAGAAACATTATATTTATAAAGTTACACATTTTTCAAACCATAAATTTCTAAAAGATTTAATAATTAAAAAAATCACTATTGTCTCTGCTCTCAATCATTGTTAAGCATTTAAGATTGCCTTCCAACTTAGCTTCCTAATTAGTACTCTTAGATGTTTTTTTTCTCTCTCCCTTATTGATTATATTTCCGGCTATTATAATGCTTAAAGAGTGAGAGACAGACAACCATGGGAGGCAGTGGTGCTGATGCTGTTGCTGGACCTGCTGGTGGTGGTGTCCCTGCAGCTGCTGCTGCTAATGAGAAGAATGAGGAAAACGCGGAAGCAGAGATCGATGAGTAAAAAGATACTGTATGGTTTTTTTTTTTTCCCCTCCTTATGATAAGTATAAATAAACAAACTAATCTTTCCATAATATAAGTCAGAGTTCTACAATATATTTACAACAATACAACTACAAATCATGTGTCTCCAAAATACAGGAATTTATTCTAAAACTCCAAATGAATCAACACAAGACCACAAACCCTCCTTGAAACTCCAAAAGCAAATCTAGGATTGGCACACCCAGGGATTACAACTCCAAGAGTTTCACCTCCCAAAGAACTAACCATGGCATTTTTAAAATTAGCAAGGCTAAGTCACCAACTATTTATAGTACTCCAATCACCGACAATAAACTAAGCTTCATGCCCAATGTATAGCAATTGATCTCTAAAAGTGTTAGAGGGTGGGATGAGCTAGAGCTCAATAAGTAGCATAATTAATGGAGATCAGAGATATGCAAGTTTCATGATAATGAACATTTTACAATACATGTCATAATTGAGAATTTCCAACTGTAATACTATTAAATGTATCAGTTTAGTTTATGACATTTTAGAGCATTCACGTCAGCTTGTATAAAAGATTTTGTCAAGCATAAAAGAAGTCTCAGGATACTTAGAGAAATGATAATAAACTATATGTAAAGTGAATAGTGTTAATATAAATTAACACAATTATTGTAACAATTTTGCAAATATGCATATTTTTATCTTGACTAACGTGGATGATTTTGGGAGTAAAATACATAAAATTGATGCATTTTTCTATTTTTCATTGCTCGATCTAAATGCACTAACATGCCATAGTAGAAACAGTGACTTCAAGTCAGGATAGTTCGGTGCATAATTGTGTGTGTTATAGCTTGTGTGCACTAGTTGTCAGATGAACTCGCTAGGCCATTGCCCAATTTTCAGGATTTTGAAAGCCACGGAGGATGAACTCGCTAACTGGTTATCAGATATTGAGAACACCAAGTAAATAGCTTCCATTTGATCTCAAAGCTGGAGCTTTTCATCCTCTTCCCACGCTAAGGCCCTTTAGACAAATCAAAGATTAATTTGGGAAGTGAATCCCTAGTCATGACTGGAGAGGAGAATCAAATCTAGGTGTGTTAAAAAAAATAATTGAACACATTAAAACATTGAAAGAAAAAGAGAGAGATGAAGATTTTAGTAATTTCAAATTGAATCAGAGCGGTTGACTTACTTGTTTTTTTGTCCTCTCTCCCTGCTCTATGGAGTCTGGCTAGTTCTATCTTCTAAGATGCCATTCTTCGCTATTATCATTTATCAATATATAATATATAGCTCCAAAAGCACTGATATCAATGCAAACAACAACAACAACAACAAAAGGGGGAAAAAATAATAATAAAAAATAAATATTCAACAGATGATTTGCTCTCTCTCTCTCTCTCTCTCTCTCTCTCTCTCTCTCTCAAATGGAACCTAGAGAGAGAGATTTCCTCAAATCTTTTTGATCTCCGCTGTCTCCTCTCAGATGGGCCTCTCCATTGGCAGCGCCATCAATTGAGCATTCTCAGGCTCTCCGATCTTTCCCACTCTTCATTCTCTCTAGTTAGGTATAGGGATTCGGTTCCCTAATCAATAATCAAAATTTTAGTTTTAAATTTTAACTAAACTATATTTTAAAGTATTAAGCGTGAATTTTGATTTTTCTTTTTTCAACGGAGAGATTTGCTTGCAAGTGTTTTGGTACTTGATTAATCTTGTACTTTTATTTCAAATTTATAAGTTATTTGTTAAATTTTTGTAAAAATATTCTATTAAAAATTTAAAATATTTAATTACCTATATAAACAAAAAGGGGTGTTAAATTTATTTATTTATTTATTTGATAAACAAGGGTATCCAGGCTTCTTTAAGTATCATATTATTTCCTTGGGACTGTGTAGTCCCCCCGTCCCACATACGCCGGGTTATTATAGGGAGGAATCTCATGTGGATAGCCCTAAGATATTGGCAAGATGTTTTGAACCCAAGATCTCATGAGTATCATGAGACCTTAGTTTCGATATCTTCAAACCTTAAGGGAGTGATTTTTTTTTTTTTTTTTTTTTTTTTTCATTTAGGCTTGAGGAGGAGTGTCATTCATTTCTCCCAAACCTCAAGGGAGAAGAATGTAATTACCCCATATTTTTATTAAAAAATAATAATAATAACAATTATCCTTATCCCCCAATCTCTCTCCTCATAATTTTTTTTTCACCTTTAAATTAGGACTCAAGTTTTTAGTTTCAAAATCCTTAATTTTAGCTTCAAAGATTCAAATTGGAATATACATGTGTGGACATTTTTTGTGTGATTTGTCTGTATCATCTTACCTAGTTTGTAAATAGCGGCAGTTTGATTTTAAATATGTACTAAAACTATGATGTGAAGCATTTTGTTTCCATCCAAGGACAAAACAACTAGGAATGTGACAAGGTGTATGAGTTTGTGGGTGTGTAATTTTTTTGGTGGTACCTCATCACACTACTAGGTGTTTTGGTGATTGGTAAACACATAAATCTTAGTGACAAAGCTTAAGCCCCAATTTTAGATGAATGAAAAATATTATTTTAAAAAAATATATTTGAAAAACCACCTAACACTTGTAGCGCATGCCACATGTGAAGATATTTTATAATGCTTAAATATTGCTAATGTGTGCATTGTACAATTGTAGCGCATTGATGTTATTGGATAAAGGTTTTAGTTCAAGAAGCATTCAAATTGAGTAATATTTTTAAAACTAGTTTTTTAACAATATAGATAAATTAATACTAGTATCATCACACACGTCATCACACACGTAAAGCGCGTGCAATGAGACTCTTTTGTGGAGTTTAGTGTCATAGTTTTTCCTTCATCTCAATTTGAAGTTTCCATATTTGTCTACTAATATTTCACGTGAAATATTAGTAGACATATGTGTAAACTTCAAATTGAGATGAATGGAAAATTATAATATACGTGAAATATTAGTAGACAAATATGAAAACTTCAAATTGAGATGAACGGAAAATTATGATATTAAATCCACACACACACCAAAAAAAAAAAAAAAAAAAAAAAAGAGCCCATAAGTGCGGCTAGTATTTTAATATGTCCTTTTGTTAGCCATGTCAATATTTTTCATTAACTACTTAATAACATGAAATTTTGATACAAGACCAAAAGGCTAGGAATTAAAATTACACATTCAAAATGTTATGGACCAAATTAACACATAGTGCAAACATTAGGGACCAAAATAATAATTTACCATTTCTCTTTTTATTTGATTAAAAGGATTAAAAAATGTTAGGAAGATAGGAAAGTGGGAAGACAAAATATTTTAGTTTTTCATGTATGTTTGATATAGATCACAAAGTATAAACAAGTGGAAGATAAAAATTTAATTACTATAATGCTCTTTTTGTAGTTTAAAACAATTGAATACTGGCAGTACTTATTTTATTTTATTTTTTTTAAATTTTAGATAGAAATTCTATTATAAATTAGTTTAAGTGTATGTATATGAAGCTCTCTCCTAAAGTTTGAACCCCGGCCCTTACCCCATCACCCCACAAGAACTTGTATTTATGAAATGATTATCACACCAATGATACATGGTGGTATAATGACAGTATTTTTGTAAGTTCATATTGATAGCTATTTTCTCTCTTATTTTTCCCCAATCTAGAAGGAAAATAAATCGTGGGTCCAAAAAAAAAAAATCTCCGCACATCCTATTTTTTTCCTCTCATTTTTTATCCCAACCAAACGGTGTAAAGCCTTAATTTCCTCTCTCTTTTCCATATTCTTTCATTTTCTCAACAACAACCAAAGAGCTACTTGTTGATTAGTTTTTCTTTACAAAATGACAGGCCACAAACGCGTTGACCCCTTGTGATAATTTAGATTAATTAAATTAGCCCAGTTATTAATTAATCAAATTAACATGCAAATTTACGTGGCAGCACAAACAAATCACCGAAACTAAATTATGCAGCGGAAAATAAATAACACGGTGATTTGTTCACGAATGGGGAAAACCCTAAGGCAAAAACCCCACCGGGTGATTTAAGGTCACCACTCCCGAAACTCCACTATTATCACAACGAGCAGTTACAAGTAAGGAATCCCAGTACCTCACCAACCTACAGTTGAACTCTTACCCCAATACCCAATTGGACTCGTTCTGTAGTGACAATTTCTCCAGTTCAATGCACGGCTCCCAGTACGTGACTAACCAATGTGATGCGCGGATCCCAGTACGCGTCTTACTCCTTTGCACGAATCCCAGTACGTGACTCACTCACCAACTTGAGAAAGAAAGAATGTTGGCTGCAAAGTTCTTCAAATCATCAGAGATGAACTAGGGCACGAACTTTTTCTCACAGATCACAATTTGCATGAAGAGAGAAGATGCAACTTGTATCTTGTGATTTCTGCTTATTCACTTGTGCAGCTCTTTTACGGCCCTTAAAATAATCCTTTTATATGTCTAGGGTTAGGAGAAAAGAAGTCCCAAAGACACACACACGGATTGGACTTGAAACAGACTTGGAATTCTGTTTTCTTTAATTCTCGACAGATAGAGGTGTCGAGAGGTGTCGAGACAGCTGTCGAGGCTCGGGCTAAACAGCTTCTTTAAATCTCGATAGATGTATCTGTCGAGGTTATCTATCGAGCTTTAAAATCTTGCACTTCCTTGCTTGTATCTTGGACAGACTTTGACGGCTTCAACACTTAAACTTGAACCACTGTTTCTTGAAGTGTTTAACCCATCCTAGATCTACCCAATTACAAGTAAAGTGCGTTTTGTCTAAGGATAAGCCAATTACATAAAATAGCGACATATGTTCACAAGTTTGAACAACTACATATGTCCTAACAATCTCCCCCTTTGGCAATCCGTGACAAAACCACAACATACAAATGAAGATATGAGAGAAGTCATAAATCACTCAACTCATATTCACTTGTTACATACAGTAAAATCTATCCTAACACAAACTCTTGAAAAACTTTGCAAGAAGAGAGTTTATGGCAAGAAGACTTTGACAACCTGTATTTCTGAAACACTTATAAACAAAACACATCAAGGCATCTTTGTGTGAAACAGAAATAATAGATTGCATACAAGTAAAGAAACATGTGTATAAAGACAGAAAAGAAACAACACATGAAAGGTAGGTGAAAGAAACATACATCATCATATATAAGAAGAATATAAGTACAATGTATGGTAGAACATGATCAAAGTATCTCTAAAAGATAAGGAAAGAAAAGAAATACATCTGATCATCTCACTACATCCCTCAAAGCACACTCCCCCTAACAAAAATGTCCTATGTCCTATGCTAACACTCCCCCTAAGTATGACTACTCTCATACAAAACTACTCCCCCTTTTTGTCACGAGTGACAAAGGGTAGAGTGTCAAGTAGACATCTCATCCGATGAGTCAGCATCTCCATCATCATCATCGTCGGAAGCATCATCATCATCGCCATCATCATCAGCCTCGGTCTCAGACGACGCATGAGGTGGCGGAGGAGAAGCCTCTGATGCAAAGCCGCCCATGGTCGCCTGTCGCCTAGCGATGCGGCCAACACGGACATTCACCTGATACAACTCAGTGGTGAGTGTATCGAGGCGAGCGTCCATGCGCTGTAACAGCGTCATGACGTCTCCCAGGGTGACCTCGCTCGTAGAAGAAGAGGTAGATGCTCGAGCGGATCTGGAGGTGGTCGGACGGGTGGAAGGAGGTGCAGCATCCGGCTGTCGCGATCTGAACTGTGCCTCGCTACGTTTTACGGTAGCGGCGTCTATGGCAGACATGACATGATAATGATCGGACGTAGGGAAGGGAATGGAAAAACGACCCAAAATCCTCGTGATAGCGGAAGGGAAAATGAGCTTATCACGGGTGGCCGTATCTCTATAGACATCGATAATAGAAAAGATGAAGTGAGAAGGAAAGTCTATAGAGAGATCCTCAAGGAGGGACAACAAGAACCGAGCACGAGGCTCTGTGATCGAGTTGTAGTGAGACAGTGGGTGCAAAACAAAGGTCATCACCATGTTAAGAAATCTAGGACCTTTAGCAAAAGGTCGACATGGTGTGTACATGTGATCTCCCCAAAGGGTAGGACGTTCACAGAACGCGGAGATCATCTCGTCTTTGGACACAGTCCAGAGACGCTCACAACTAGGGTAATCGGGATGATCCACCCTAGGGACATGGAGTACCTCAGAGACAAGCTCTGGGGTGACACAGAAGCGCGTACCTCGAACGCTAGAGAAGAAGGAAGGTACTGACGAATCAATCCCGTGGATGTTGGAGTAAAACTCCTGAATCAGCACGAGAGGAGACGTGACCGGGACGTCACACAGTAACTCCCATCCCCGAGTGTGAATGACATCGGGAAGGTCAGTGTCGGCAAAGTCTGCCAAGACGACGTGGCGTTCCGAATGAACACCGCGTTTAGAAAAGTTCTCCGAGAAATCCTTATGGGCTTTCTCATCACGGAACCGAACAGACACAGGGGTAGAATCAGAAGAAGACTGCCCCTTAGAACGCATGGGGTTCCTAGGAGGAATAGACTTACGTTTAGGAGCCATAGACGCTACTAACGTAAACATAGAAGAGGGGGAAAGAAAGAGACAAACAGAAAAGTCCCAAACAATTCAATATTGGCAGAAAGAAATATTGAAATGAAAAGAACGTATGCATGAAAATGCATGAGCATGTGACATGCAACTCAAAACACATCATGGGCTCAGCCCAATCCAAACCTAACAGCACACAATAGGAAGGCACACATCTAAATGCATGAAAATACAATTAGAATGCTAATGTGATGCAATGCATGTGGTTTTGAAGATCAGAACTCGAAAACCAACCCAAAAATTTCAGGAAAATCCCGACAATTTTGAAAACTCCCAAAAATTTTCAAAAAAACACAAACCTAGGGTTTTGAAAACAATGCAATGCATGAAATGAGAGATAAAAGGCTTACCAAATGATGAAGAAAGTGAAGAAACACTTGAGAAAGCCTTGAGAGAGGTTTGGAGGGAGAGGGAAAAGATTTTGAGAGAGATCCAAGTGTTTTCGAGCGAGAGAGATCGAGAGAAGTGATTTCAAAATCGCGAAGGACCCTTATATAGAATCTCAGTAAATCTCGACAGATGCAGGTATCGAGATCTGTCGAGGTAGCTGTCGAGGTAAGCTGTCGAGAAATGCTTGTGGACAGATGAAGCTATCGAGGTTAGCTATCGAGGAAGAAGAAACAAGCATGTGGTGACCTCGATCGATCCAGAAGCTATCGAGGGGCTATCGAGCAAACAGAAAGTTTCTCGATCGATCCAGCTGCTATCGAGGTATCTGTCGAGACTGCGATAAGAATGAGTCTAGGGATCTCGACAGATGGCTATGTGTCGAGAGGTATCGAGGAGGTGTCGAGATGCCTTTCAAAGCAGTTTTTCAAAAGAGGAAAAACACAGACATGAATGCAATCATGTATGCAACTCAACCAAGGATACAACCAACACACTAAGCTCTCAAAACCATCTCTCAACAAGAAATATGATGCACATGTATCTCAAAACACGCACACACACATTAAACAAGTCTAACCAATTTTATCTTTCAAAAACGAGTTAAGACAGTTTAATGAGCACACATTAACGCATGTCAACCTTGTGATGGCCAAATCACATTGTACCTGCACATGTATCAAGAATAGCAAAGAGTATTGCGTGTTGTGTGTGAAAACATCGCAAGATTGCATAAGTGTCTCAATGTTATGACGATTTGAGATATGAGAAAATCACTTTAACTCACACACAATCATAACTGCTCGATGGGGACTATCACCTTTGAGGTACATCCTATAACTCCCACATCTCCTAGAAAACACGCTTGCAACCATATTTTAAAGCATTTTTAATCTTTTTGCTTATTATTTCTTTGCATATTTTCTTTTAACAAGCATATCATGCATGGGCATACAAGAGAAAGAAAAGAAATACCCAATGATGTTAAGCTTGTGACACTGCACTTTTGCTATGCCGAAGCATACAGGTGTCCTTGACATTGCACTTTTGCTATGCCGAAGCATACAGATGTCATTGACATTGCACTTTTGCTATGCCGAAGCATACAGATGTCATATTATGATTGGCGAGTAACAGTGGTGAGATGGTTATTTATGCCTTTCTCTTAGGATTTTCTAGTTCAACCCGTCAAAAAGAGTGATACGAGTGTTAAGAAGAAGAGATCACTTAACCTTACTCATCACAAACAAAGAGCTACAGAGCTCACTCGCTTAGTTGTGCAGAAGAGTGCTCATCTAAGCTATAGATGACACAAAGTTTAGAAAACTCTGTTTCAATGGCCATTACAAAAGTTCACATGAACTGATGCACACAAACACACACTGTTTTTGTATTTTTCATTTTTTCAATTTTTTTTTTTATTTTTATAAGAGAAGCAAAAATAAAACACAAAACTGAAAACACACAAACAAAAACATGTAAAGCAAAACAATGCATAAAACTAGATGCACATGCATGAGGAGGAGGAAAGATAGAAGGAGATCAATCCATGGATATAACACCGATGTTTTGACGAAGGAACTCAAAACGTTTGCTATCCAAAGGTTTGGTGAACAAATCAGCTTTTTGGTCATCGGTGTGGATAAACTCAAGAGTAAGAACACCATCTTCGACAAGCTCCCTAATGAAGTGATGTCGAATCTCTATGTGCTTGGTTCGAGAATGTTGAACAGGATTCTTAGAGATATTGATGGCACTGGTATTGTCACAATAGATGGTGAGATGTTCTTGACGAATACCATAATCATGAAGGAGTTTTTGCATCCATAGGAGTTGGGTGCAACAGCTACCAGCAGCAATGTACTCAGCTTCAGCAGTGGATAATGAGATGGAGTTTTGCTTCTTGCTCATCCAAGAGACCAAGTTATTTCCCACATAAAAACAACCTCCTGAGGTGCTTTTTCTATCATCAGCATTCCCAGCCCAATCAGCATCAGAATATCCAGCTAAGACATTATTTGTGTCTTTGCTATACCACACACCAAAGTTGGCAGTAGTTTTGACATACTTGATGATCCTTTTTAAAGCAGTCATATGTGACTCTTTGGGATTAGCCTGATATCTAGCACATACTCCTACACTGTAGCTAATGTCAGGTCTACTAGCAGTAAGGTAAAGAAGACTACCTATCATGCTTCTATAAAGTGAAGAATCTACACTTTTACCTAACATGTCAACAGTGAGTTTAACATTTGGGCTCATGGGGGTTCTAACAGAACTAGCAGATTCCAAACCAAACTTTTGCACAAGATTCTTAGCATATTTAGATTGAGAGATGAATATACCTGAATCTTGTTGACGAATCTGCAGTCCAAGGAAGTGAGACAACTCCCCGATCATGCTCATCTCAAACTCTGCTTGCATGAGTGTCGAGAATTCTTGAGCAAGCTCATCCTTAGTGGATCCAAAGATGATATCATCAACATAGACTTGAGCAACCACCAGCTCACCAGCTTTTCTTTTGATGAAGAGAGTTTGATCAGCCTGTCCTCTTGTGAACCCATGGGATATCAAATATTGTGTCAACCGGTCATACCAAGCTCTGGGTGCTTGCTTTAATCCATAGAGTGCCTTTTTGAGGTACAGCACATGATCCGGAAAGTGAGGATCGATGAACCCTTTAGGTTGAGCCACATAAACATCCTCTTTAAGCAATCCATTTAAGAAGGCGGTTTTCACATCCATCTGATATAGCTTGAACTTCAAGTGACATGCTAAAGCAAGAAGGACTCTGATGGACTCCATACGAGCAACTGGGGCGAATGTTTCATCATAGTCTATGCCCTCCATCTGAGTGTATCCCTGGGCTACAAGTCGAGCCTTGTTTCGGATTACATTACCCTCCTCATCAGTCTTATTTCGGAATATCCATTTGGTGCCGATGACATGCTCGCCCTCCGGTCTGGGAACTAAGGTCCACACATCATTCCTCTGAAACTGAAGCAGCTCATCATGCATTGCTTCTACCCAACTTTCATCCTGAAGAGCTTCCTCAACTTTAGTGGGTTCAACCTGTGACAAATAGCAAGAGTATGACACAAAGTTAGCAACACATTTATCAACTGTGCGTTTCCGCAATGTGAGTTCATTCATGTTTCCCACGATAGTTTCTGGAGGATGATTTGATTTGATTCTGGAGGAAGGTCTTTTGTCTTCATGACACTCGGAATCTGGGGATGTAGGAATGTCTGCTGGCTCTTCTACAACACTGGGAGTGCCAGGAGTACTTGGGGATGTAGGCTCTTGTTCCATGACCTCTAGAGCTCTCCTAGGTTCTGGAGGGAGAATGTCTTTGGGAAGTTCCTCATCAATTTTCTCAGGATTGATATCTGAAGACTCATCAATAACAACATTTACAGTTTCCATGACCTTCATAGTTCTTTTGTTATATACCCGATAAGCCTTACTTGTGGTAGAATATCCCAGAAATATCCCTTCATCACTTCTGGAATCGAACTTTCCTACATTCTCTCTATCCTTTAGGATGAAACAAGTGCTACCAAAAATCCTGAAATACTTCACATTTGGCTTTCTTCCTTTCCACAACTCATATGGAGTCTTTTTGGTGCCAGGTCTGAAGTATACTCTGTTCACTGTGTGACATGCAGTGTTAACTGCTTCTCCCCATAGATTTCTAGCCACATCCTTACTGTGCAGCATGGCTCTTGCCATCTCCTGGATAACCCTGTTCTTTCTTTCTACTACACCGTTCTGCTGAGGAGTAATAGGAGCAGAGAATTCTTGAGATATACCTGATCTTGTGCAGAATGACTCCATATATGAATTTTCGAATTCTTTACCATGATCACTTCGAATTCGGTCAATTTTCAGGTTCTTCTCATTTTGTAGTCTTGTGCACAATGTTTCAATGTGCTCAGGAGCATCAGACTTGGATCGTAGAAGAATAACCCAAGTGTACCTGGTGAAGTCATCTACTACAACCATGATGTATCTCTTTCCTCCAAGAGATTCGGTTCTCGTAGGACCCATAAGATCTAAATGCAATAGCTCCAAAGGTCTGGATGTTGCTGATGTCTGGGTGCTTGGATGCTTGGCTTTCGTCTGTTTTCCAAGTTGACATGGTCCACACACAACATTGTTCAACCTACTCAGCTTTGGCATTCCTAGAACAGACTCATGCTTAGATACAATAGAGAGATGTTTGTAACTAGCATGCCCCATCCGTTGGTGCCACAAGTCTTCATTTGGCAACCGAATACTATTGCAAACAATATCAGCATCAGGCACTAAACCATAACAGTTGTCTAGAGTACGTACCCCACTTATGAGTTTCTTTCCAGATTCATCCATAACAAGACATTTTCCTTTGGAGAATAACACCATGAAGTCTTGATCACATATCTGGCTTATACTCAACAGGTTCACTCTTAGGCCATCCACATAGAGAACATTTGCAATGTCTGGTAGTCCAGGTAGAGAGATAATTCCTTTCCCTTTTATCTGAGATTTGCTCCCATCACCAAAGGTGACATTTCCACCTTTCTTAGACTCGAAGACTTTGAAGAGGGATCGGTCTCCAGTCATGTGTCTAGAGCAGCCACTATCAAGGTACCATAGGCACGTGTCCATTACTTTGAATGCGGACTTCATCATGAAACACACTTCATGCTTAGATAGCAGATCAGTGGGAATGGTATCTTCTCTCATCTGCTTCTTCCGAGCCAGGCCTTTAACTTTAACTCTGTTTAAGCAGACTCCTTTGCACATTTTGAATTTGAGACAGTCTAGTTCTTGCTTGTATATACTGAGATCTTTTCCAACAGTCATCATGGAGGGAATCAAATAACTTTTAGACTTGTGTTTTCTGAGACACTCAAGGAAGGGAGATTAGAAAAACAAGATGTATTTGATATCACAGTTCTCTTCAGCTGAGAGACTGTAATTTTTCCATGACAACAGGGGTCAATGGATCACACACAATAGATTAAACCCTAATCAGAGTGTGCTTGCTCTGATACCACTTGACAGGCCACAAACGCGTTGACCCCTTGTGATAATTTAGATTAATTAAATTAGCCCAGTTATTAATTAATCAAATTAACATGCAAATTTACGTGGCAGCACAAACAAATCACCGAAACTAAATTATGCAGCGGAAAATAAATAACACGGTGATTTGTTCACGAATGGGGAAAACCCTAAGGCAAAAACCCCACCGGGTGATTTAAGGTCACCACTCCCGAAACTCCACTATTATCACAACGAGCAGTTACAAGTAAGGAATCCCAGTACCTCACCAACCTACAGTTGAACTCTTACCCCAATACCCAATTGGACTCGTTCTGTAGTGACAATTTCTCCAGTTCAATGCACGGCTCCCAGTACGTGACTAACCAATGTGATGCGCGGATCCCAGTACGCGTCTTACTCCTTTGCACGAATCCCAGTACATGACTCACTCACCAACTTGAGAAAGAAAGAATGTTGGCTGCAAAGTTCTTCAAATCATCAGAGATGAACTAGGGCACGAACTTTTCTCACAGATCACAATTTGCATGAAGAGAGAAGATGCAACTTGTATCTTGTGATTTCTGCTTATTCACTTGTGCAGCTCTTTTACGGCCCTTAAAATAATCCTTTTATATGTCTAGGGTTAGGAGAAAAGAAGTCCCAAAGACACACACACGGATTGGACTTGAAACAGACTTGGAATTCTGTTTTCTTTAATTCTCGACAGATAGAGGTGTCGAGAGGTGTCGAGACAGCTGTCGAGGCTCGGGCTAAACAGCTTCTTTAAATCTCGATAGATGTATCTGTCGAGGTTATCTATCGAGCTTTAAAATCTTGCACTTCCTTGCTTGTATCTTGGACAGACTTTGACGGCTTCAACACTTAAACTTGAACCACTGTTTCTTGAAGTGTTTAACCCATCCTAGATCTACCCAATTACAAGTAAAGTGCGTTTTGTCTAAGGATAAGCCAATTACATAAAATAGCGACATATGTTCACAAGTTTGAACAACTACATATGTCCTAACACAAAAGAAAAAGGAAAAGATGTTTCTGAATTTGCGAAACTACTCTATTACTTGGCTAATAATTTAGAATGATAAAGCGGTAAAGCCTTCTGATAAATGATTGCTTTCTTACCTGGCTAGTTGGCTAAAGGTTAAAATTTTCCAAAGAAAAAAATGCAAAAAAATAAAAATAAAAAAAACAAAAAAAATAAAAAAGAATGGAATAAGTTGTCAAAAAGGTAAACCAGTAATTTACTGTTGGGAAAACTCCAATTGAGTTTTTTTTTTTTTTTTTTTTTTTTTTTTTTTTTTGGGATGACAATTTAAGCCCGACCTACGGATACCTTGCCCGATAAAAAATAGGGTCGGGTATGGGTTTAAAAAAAAACCCTGAAGCGCATCTGGGTCGGGCCCGGGTTTCATCAAAACTCAGCCCGAACCCGACCCAATTATATAAAAAAATTACTTAAATACCCTTATTTATATATATATATACACTTCTAAACCAACCCTAACCTTATTCATTTCAATTTTCCTCTTCACTCAGCCACCCCCCCTCTTTGTCTCTCTCTCTCAAGCTCTCAAATCTCTCAGCAGCACCTCTCTCTCTCTCTCTCTCTCTCTCTCACGACCCCATGGCTTCATTCAACCTCACGACATCAGCTTTGTTCGTTTAGCCTCACGGCCTTGATATTTCTTTTTTCTTTTTTGGTTCGTTTCGTCTTTCATTGTTTTTTTCTTTGTTTGTGTTTGTGTTTTTTATTTTGAAAAGGAAAATCATAAATCTAAAATTTTTGTCTTTGTAATTTCTGCGTTTATGTTAGAGTTTCCATGTTTGTGTTTGTGTTTGTGTTTGTGATTTTGAAAGGGAAAATCTAAAAATTTTGTGTTTGTGAAATGTGCTTGTGTTTGCATTTGTGATTGTGATTTTGGAAAGGAAAATCTGAAAATTTTGTATTTGTGAAATCTGTGTTTATGTTTGTGTTAGGATCTGTATTTGTGTTTGTGATTTTGAAAGGGAAAATTTAAAATTTTTTGTGTTTATGAAACCTATGTTTGTATTTTTGTTTGTGTTTGTGATTTTGAAAGGGAAGTTCATAGATCTGAAACTTGTGTTTTTGATATCTATGGTAGGGGTGTCCAACTCAACCGGTGGCCCGACCCACCCGGTAAGTTCGACCGGATCCGAGCCGACCGCCGGGTCTTCTCCCCAAAACCTGAAGAAATCCGAACCGACCGAGATCCATAGCTTTTTCCGGCGACATTTCAATTAGATCCATGAAATCTCCACTGGATTTGGCTAGATCTCGTCATTTACGCTCAGATCCAGCTACAATCTAGTGGATTTTGCTCAAATAAGGCTTAGATCTGGTGAAAATATGATGGGTTTTGCTCAAATCCGGCGAAACTCGGTGGGCCTTGCTCAAATCTGGCGACGAACTAGACTTTTTTTGCTCAGATCTCATACGTTTTGCATAAATCCAACAACTATTTGATTTTTTTTTGCTCAGATCTCACCAGTTTTGCACAAATCCAGTGATGATTTGATATTTTTCTACTCAGATCTAGTGAGTTTTGAATAAATCCGGCGAAGGTCCGACGAGAAATACAGAGCACCACCAAAAAGAACCTTCGGCGGCATCTTCGTCGGCTTCGACCGATCTGACCGCCGATCAAACAGCTCCGATCCGACTTGATCCGTTGGCTTTTCCGGTCGGCGGCGGGTTTTCTCACCGGAAACCCGATGTCATCGGGTCGGTTGCGGGTTGGGCACAAACCCGACCCGGACCGACCCGTGGACACCCCTAATCTATGGTTGTGTTTATGTTGTGATTTGGGGTTATGCATGACGAGACGGGACCTATGGAGCCCATGGGGCCCAACAAGGAGGGTTTGGAGTTAAAATAAAAATTTAAAAAAAAAAAAAAAAAAAAACCATTTATTAAATGGGGCGAGTTCGGGTAACGGGTTTAGGCCCGCGGGTCAGGTTCAGGCATAAAGAAACCCGGCCCGAACCCGACCCGTTGCCATTCCTAGTTTTTTTTTTTTTTGATAAGTCTAATTGAGTAGTTAATATAACATATATAAAGACACTGCTTAACCCAAAAGCTTTTATGAGTTTGAGTTCAAATATGTTATATTACACGCGCTTCATATGTGCGATGAGACTTTCTTTTTTTAGTAGTCATAGCCAAAAAAAAAATCTGTGTTTTTTTTAAAGGAAAAAAACAGTAGCAAACGTGGGTTGTTTAACTTATTTTTCTATTTAAAGAAAAACAATAAACGTATAGTTAATTTGAAGAAGTGGGTTTGTGGAAAAGTGTTCCTATTTTGTAGGCAATATTTTAGTGCAAGTTAGACATGTATTTTTACTGCACTATTTTTTTGTTTTGTCTCTACTTAACCCTAGGAGTGTAGGGATATTTTTGAACAAAAAAAAAATTTTGGTCCAAACAGGGGCAACCTCTTAAATAGTAGTATAGATAAGACTTCACTCACATATATATATATATATATATATACACACACCTAACAATTTAATCCTCACAATTGCCTTTATTAAAATGTTGGATAAAAAGAAAAGTTGAATAATAAAAATGATTTTCTATCAAGTGTGTTTGGTAGAAGATGGAAAAGTGGAAAGATAAAAATTAAATAACTATTATACCCTGTTTATAGTTTGAAACTATAAGATAATGACAGTAATTTTAGAAGTTTATGTTTGTGGCAATTTTCTGTCTCCCTCTTTCCCAAATTTGAAAAGAATTTAAATTGGTGGGCCAGATTGAAAATTCCCACCAATCCCATTTAATTTTTATCCCTTTTCATCTCAAGATTCTTGACTAAACAATGGATAATTATGGTTTTCTCTCCCTTTTCATCCCAACCAAATAATGGAAAACCATAATTTCCTCTGTATTTTCCTTTCCTCTTTTTCTTCTTCTTTCATTTTTGATAACAACCAGAGGGCTAAAAGTTTATTACTTTTTTCTTTACAAAAGAAAAAGGAAAAGAGGTCTCAAAATTTGCAAAAGTGCTCTATTAATCGGTTGATTTAAAATGATAAAGTAGTAAAGCCTTCTTGTAAATGATTGTTTTTGAGCATTAGCCTTAGCTAAGGTAAAACACCTAAAATGCTAAAGTGATCTACCAATAGCAGATCACTGTAGCGATGCGACATATTTGTTTTATTCTAAGTCACTATTTTTTTTTAGTATTCTGAATGTTAATGTTCTTACAAACCTAAATCACTATTTTAACAATGAATGAATTGATTGTGTACATATTACTTCAATGAATTGTATTTTAGACAAGTATACATAAAAATATATCATTTTATATAATTTAATTAAACCTCATATTTTCGAGTTTGTTTACAAACACGGTAAGTTTGAGTTTGGCTTGTTTAATAGTCGAGCCTAAACTTAGGCTTGAACCTGACTTGTATGTTAAACAAACTAATATAAACAAGTTTTTCCTAAACGGAACTCAAATTGTTTAAAAACAGCTTGGTTCATTTATAATCCTACTTATAATAAAACAAAATTAAAAATCCTCACATACAATGGGAGCTATACAAGGAGGACACTCTTCCATTCAAACAGTAAAATCCTTGGCCCACATTTTCCATTCCCACTTTCTCTCTTTGTTTGGCTAGAATGATTGAAAAATGAAATGATGAAAAATGTTAGGAAGGTAGAAAAGTGGTAGGTTAAAAAAACATTTTAGTTTTTAATCATGTTTATTTGGTACAAAAGATGAAGAAAAAAAAATTCAAAAATACTACCCTTGTAGTTTAAAACAATGGGATTATGACCGTCATTTGTATGTTCATATTGATCAGCTATTTTCTCTCTTCTTTTTCCTCAATTTATGACGAAAATAACTGATGGACCTGGCTAGAAAATCCCCCAACCAGTAACTACCCCTTATTTTTTCCTCACTCTTTATCCCAACCAACCATTGAAAATCCATAATTTTTCCTCCATTTTCCTCTCTCCTTATCTCTCTTGTACCTATTAATTAACAACGACCAAAAGGTTACGTGATGATTACTTTTTCTTTACAAAAGGAAGGGAAAAAAAAAAGGTTTCAGAATTTGCAAATGTGGCAGGTTGGCTAAAGGTTAAACTTTTTCAAAGGAAAAGAAAAAGAAAAAAAAATAATTTAAATAATCTCTGTGGCCGACAATGAACTGTAGTTATTCTAAATTTCTAATTATTGTCCGCCAAGCAAAATGTATATAAGCTGTCCAGTGTATCACGGTGATGCTATATCGTTTGTCCGAAAACCTTCAATAGAAAGAAAAAAAAAATAGTAATAATAAACTACAGAGTCCATGGAAGAAAGTCAAGAAACCAATGTGAGTTTGAAACTTCTGATAGACACAGAAAGCCATAGAGTGCTTTTTGCTGAAGCGGACAAGAACTTCATCGACTTCCTCTTTCACATTCTGGCCCTGCCCGTCGGAACTTTCATTGCGCTTCTCACAAAGCAAGGAATGGTGGGCAGCTTGGGGAACATTTACGAGAGCATAGAAAATTTAAATATCACTTACCTTCAACCAAACTTGAACAAAGAGACTCTCCTGAAGCCCAAAGCACACATCTCTGGTGGTGGTACTGGAGTCCCTCTCCTATTGCCAAACGTTGAATCGTCATCATCAACATCTCTGAAATTTTATAAATGTGCTGGAAACAACAGGTCCCATTTTGTTGTTGTTGAGGGAAACAACTGTAACAATTATGTGGCTGATGACAACCGCACAATCTGTCCTTCGTGCGGAAGCGTTATGAACCACGAGCTAAATTTCGTACGCTCACCAAGCGCAACGAATGCAGGCTCTTCCTCCAGCGAGGGAGGATACGTGAAAGGAGTGGTAACATACATGGTGATGGATGATCTAGTGGTGAAACCCATGTCCACCATCTCTAGTATCACTCTGCTTAACAGGTTTAATGTCAAGGATGTAGGAGCTCTTGAGGAGAAAGTGATCCATTTGGGCATCGATGAGGTACGCCAATCATTCTTTTATTTTTGTGCAAGAGTCCATTACTTCTGTTTTGTTTATTTTTTTCTAGTTATTGTTTGTTACATACATCCGTGCACACAATGTTTAAAATCGTATGTTCAAAACACGATTTCAAAATTACTTTACACACTGTACGTAGTAATAATCAGCGCCTTTTGTTCTTTCCTTATGGTGAAATTTATTGCATGTCCACCATCTCTAGTATCACTCTGCTTAACAGGTTTAATGTCAAGGATGTAGGAGCTCTTGAGGAGAAAGTGATCCATTTGGGCATCGATGAGGTACGCCAATCATTCTTTTACTTTTGTGCAAGAGTCCATTACTTCTGTTTTGTTTATTTTTTTCTAGTTATTGTTTGTTACATACATCCGTGCACACAATGTTTAAAATCGTATGTTCAAAACACGATTTCAAAATTACTTTACACACTGTACGTAGTAATAATCAGCGCCTTTTTTTCTTTCCTTATGGTGAAATTTATTGCAAAATAACGTTAAACTGAGCTATTAGTTGAAGCTATTCGAGGCCTAATTCCTAAACCAAGATATGAGAAATAGACTGAAATTTGGAATTGATCGATGATCCATCTCAATCCAAGCCCATATACTTCAATGTTTCATAATATATGTGGTAAGGTGGGTAAATTTACGGTCTTCTAACAATTTAAACTTTTGAAAGAAGAAGTAATTTAACGATATTAACTATGTACTTAATTATCAAAAGTCATTAAATCGTCCAGCTGATACATAACAGGTGTTGTGGGTCATTCTTACTCCGTCTCGACTTGGTATAGTATATTGCTAAGACGACGGAGTCCATCTATTCAAAATTCAAATGTAATCATTTAACTCTAATTTCCATATTGAAATTAAAATATTGTATCCCCACTTTTTCTCTTTAGGGTCACTTGCTTATCTTTTGAAAGAGGAAGAAAAGAAACAAGTTACAAAGAAATGTAATATTGTGAAAGTTTCATTTTTCTTCTGTTTGGAAAAAGATCTTCTTTATCGGCCTTTGAGTTGTGCCAAATTTAAGTAAAGATTTGGTATTTTACAAATTTAAATGTGATTAATTATTATTTTTCTAATTAATTTATGTGGTTTGTTTTTAGGGAGTGAAATTACTGAAAGCTTCACTACGGTCAAAGAATGTTTTGACTGATGTCTTCTTCCCAATGTCGAAAGTTGAAATAGATAGTGTAATGTAACACGGAAGTGCAAGAGTTCTATGCCATTGCCAAAAATTAATTTTTCTTCTGTTTTTTTAGTTGCATATGGGTTTTAAATGTCGGTCAAATCTGGCGTGGCAATGTGAAGGGCAATATGCGCTCTCTCTCTCTCTCTATTTGTGTGTGTGTGTTTTGTTGGAAGCTTGGTTAAGAAGCATTATGTATCATAAAAAAATAATATGCAAGTATACGTAAGTTTTTGTTAATTATCAATTGCTTGATAGTATGATGAGATGATTGAGGATTCTTCTCCAAAAAAAAAAAGATGATTGAGGATGACTGAGGGCCTAATCAAGGCACAACTTTGTTTACCTTACGCTGTCGGTCCCAATGTGACTACGCCTTCTTCCTTCTCTTCGTTGTCCTCCTTGAAACCCCCCTCTAAAAATTCTCTTAAAATTTGTTTAGGTAAAATTTTAGGGACAACTTTTATGCAACAACTTTTATTATAATTTTGAAATTATTGACCATGAGTGATGAGTTCGTGTAAGAGTGATTGTCTACCACTTACAGTTGATGACTTCATCAAGTTATGACAAATGATGTGATCCTAAAAGAATTTATTTAAATGTCATAAAATAAATCTATACACAACCCATATTTATACAAGTATGTTCATGTTTTAGTTGACAAACAATGCACATGGATCCTCTCCATTTACAAGTGAAATGAATAGTGTCCATTTGTAGGCCATGATTTAAAGTAGAATAAATTTAGGATCTAGATTATGCCAACTCATTTAGAAATTTATAACTCTAGTTTATTTAACCATATTTTAATCATAGTTATATTCAACCATAATTAAATTTTAAATGAATTGGTACAATCTAAATCTTTAGATTTACTCCATTTTAAATCATGGACTTTAATTAAATACTCTCTATTTTACTTAAAAATAGAAAGGATCCTTTTCTTGTCACCAAAGGGATAAGACTTACTAGTCAATGGAAATAGAAATTAAAAATTTATAAATTGTACTTAGGGCACGTTTAGTAAACTATAACGGTAACTACATAGGAATTAGAATAGGTATTACAAGAAATACATGATCGATGTTGTATTGTAATACTTATTACTGTTCATTTGTTTAGTAACAATACAACAATAGAATCATGAAAACAATAAAATGAAAGTATTTTAAAAATATCCTTTATCCTATTTCTTTCGCTTCATGGCACTCTCATTAAAGACATAGACTAAATACATTTGGAAATATTGTGCACTAACTCCAATTGGCTTCACATTTACTTGAAGTTATTACTACTCTCGTTAATTTGTGGCCAAAATTGAAAGAGTAAATGTTCTATCTGGATGGGGCATAAAACATGGGTTTTACGCCCACCAGTAATGAATCTCCATGTCAGCTATATATTAGAAAGTTAATATTAGAAAATGAATATAATATCTCATTTAATCCCAAATTTATTACATCTCTGTTACACGTGAGCTGCTAACAATCTGTCTCTCTTTTCTTTTTCTTTTCCTTGGATCTAATCTCACATTTGAATCTCTCTCTTTTTTACAGTATTTATTTTTTTATCCTATTACAATGGCAATTGGGTTGATTGAATTTTAGGTGTGGCTGAAGTGTTCATTTGGAGTTTGATGTGGTGGTTGATGGCAATTTTGTGTTAGAGGTTAGGTCCTTGGCCGATGTGGTTGAATCAAGGCGATGTTTTTGGGGTTTCTTTGTGAAGAACATGAGGATTTTCCTTATGGTTTTCCTAGCTACCAAACACTGAATGAAGATGAAAATTTTTTTAGCTTTCCCTTTTAATTTTCTAGGCTACCAAATACAGAGTGGAGAAAATTTATGTGGCTTTTTCCGATTTACTCAGCTACCAAAAACAATCATTAATAATTTGTATTTTAAGAAAAAAAAAATCAAAGAAAATCACAAACTATTGGAATCACCATGGATCGGAATTTGTGTGGAGCTTTATTACTCCGCCATCACTTGAGCCATAAACAGTGACTCTCAGACCCAAAATCGTCTCATCCCTCTCATTCAATACCTCAAATTCTCACTCATCAGAGGCCGAGTGAGGGTCTATAGGGTGGCTTGAAAAAAAACACTGCATCCATCGGATTTTCAACAAAGGATCCAGCACTAATGATGGCCATCTTCCTCATCATTTTTGTTTTAACTTATGTATTTTCTCATTTAGGTTTTGTCTAGTTTTTGAAACAAGCTGATGGGTTTTGTTCTGTTATTGATATTGGTGTTTCTATAGATTTTTGGGTTCGGTTACTTCTTTGAAAGAGCACTAGAAATGAGATGGATCTTAATTTTTGTTTGTAAATTAGGCTCACTGAAGTGGCGGTGCTTAGATTTCTCAACCAGGTTTCATTTTCTTGAATTTTCCCTTTCATAGTGGTGTGGTGGCTCCAGTGTCTTTTTTTTTTTTTTTTGCTCCAGAAGTGACTCCATTGGCTTTCGTGGCGGCATGTGTGGTGGAGTGGGGGTGGAGCTGTGGAGGCCTGGCTTGAACGTGAGGAGGAGGGTTGTGTTTTGAATTTTGATTTTGTTTTGAATTTGATATTGTAAGCTGTTATTGTATATGGGTGCTTGTATTCATATTTAGGTAAAGTGCTGACATGGCACTATCTCATTGGAGGGTGTAATAGTTGGGTTTGCACCAAGTCTTGACTGAATTTAAACTCAAATTGAAAGGATTTTTCATTGTGAAAGTCTGAGTCCATGCATGCATCAAATGATTTTTTTTACCGTTACAGTTGCCCAAGGTTCGTGAATCACGAGTGTCAATGAAAAGGGTAGCTAAAGTAGGCACCTCTCAGACTGAATTCCATATAAAAAGGTAACAGCCAAGCCAAAGAAGCCACTAAACAATATAGACAATCCATTGAAAGTTCCATAACTCTTTTCACCATTCTTGCCCTGTCACAACCTTCATTCCAATTCTCAATCAGGAAATGGTGGGCAGCTTAGGAATCATTTACGAGAGCTTTAAGAATTTTAGTCCTACCTATCTTCAACCATACGTGAACCAATTTTCTCTCATGTACCCCATAGTATATTTCCCCAGTAATGCTGGAGGCCCTCTCCAATTGCCTAACGTTCAATCATCAACATCTAGGAAATTCTATAGGTGTGTTGATGGTCACGCATTTGTCTCTGATTTTGTAGATCAACGCGTCATCTATATATTACTAAAAGCTAAGGCGTAGAGTTTAATGCTGCTGCTGCTCTCACATTACGCTACATCAGCTATCACATCATTTTTTTTTTAAATATAATTTGTCCAACAATTTTAAAATGGTTTTTATAATTTTCAGCCTGATAGGCCACAAATGCATTGACCCCTTGTGATGAATTAAATTAATAAATTAGCCAAGTTATTAATTAATCAAATTATCATGCAAATAGCATGGTAACACAAACAAATCACCAATAAACTAAAGTATGCAGCGGAAAATAAATAGACAAGGTGATTTGTTTATGAATGGGGAAAACCTACACAGCAAAAATCCCACCGGGTGATTTAAGGTCACCACTCTAGAAACTCCACTATTATCACAACAAGCGGTTACAAGTAAAGGAATCCCAAGTACCTTACCAACCTACAGTTGAACCCTTACCCCAATACCTAATTGGATTTGTTCTGTAGTGACAGTTTCTTCTTTTGATGCACGGCTCCCAGTACGTGACTTCAATTCACCAACTAGAGACAGATGTTGGCTGCAAAGTTCTTCAATTCATCCACACGATGAAGATCAAGAAGATGCTTGGTTACAAATCCCTACGGTGCACATTACACAGCAACTTCTTCATAAGAGAGATGAACTAGGGCATGAACTTTGTCTCGAATCACAAATTGCTTGAACAAGGATTTCTCAATGCTTGTGCAACTTGTGTATATTTTGACGGCCCTTAAAATAATCCTTTTATATGTCTAGGGTTAAAAGAAAAGAAGTTCTAAAGACATAAGTACGGATTAGAATCAAAACAGAACTCAGAATCTATTTTTCTTAAATATCGATAGCTAGAGGTGTCGAGGAGCTGTCGAGCAACTGTCGAGCCTCGAGGCTAAATAGCTTCTTAAAGCTCAATAGATGCATATGTCGAGCCAGGTGTCGAGCTTCAAAATCTGATATTTCTTCAACTTAAATCTTGGACAACTTGCATAGCTTTAACACTTGATCTTGAAACCTTGTTTCTTGAAGTATTAAAATCATCCTAGAGCTTCCCAAATACAAGTTGAGTGCGTTTTGTCAAAGGATAAGCCAATTACATAAAAATATGACATATGCTTAAAACAAGATGAAACATATATGTCCTAACAATCTCCCCTTTTGGAAATCCGTGACAAAACCATAACAAATAAATGAACATATGAGAGAAGTCATAAATTACTCAACTCATATTCACTTGTTGAATACAATAAAATCAATCCTAACACAAACTCTTGAAAAACTTTGCAAGAAGAGAGTTTATGGCAAGTAGACTTTGATAACCTGTATTTCTGAAACACTTTAAACAAAATTCATCAAGGCATCTTTGTGTGAAGCAGAAATAATAGATTGCATACAGATATAAAAAAACATGTATATAAAGATAGAAAAGAAGCAACACATGTATAGGCAGGTGAAAGAAACATACATCAACATATATATATCAAAAATAAGTACAATGTATGTAAAACTAGTCACAAGACCTAAGTACATGAACAATGTATCTCCAAAAAGAAAAAAAAGAAAAGAAATACATGTAATCCTCACTACATCCCTCATAACAACACTCCCCCTATCAAAAATATTCTATACAAGCTGTCCCCCTAAGTATGACTACTCTCATAACCCAAAACTACTTCCCGTTTTTGTCACGAGTGACAAAGGGTAGAGTGTCAAGTAGACATCTCATCGATAGAGCTAGCATCTCCATCATCATCATCCGAAGCATCATCGTCATCACCATCATCATCCTCAAACTCAGAAGCCACAAGAGGTGGTGGAGGAGAAGCCTCAGAAGCAAAACTGCCCATGGTCGCCTGTCGCCGGGCAATGCGACCAACACAAACGTTCACTAGATACAACTCTATAGAGAGCGTATCGAAGCGAGCATCTATGCGCTGAAGCTGCGCCATGATGTCTCCTAGTGACACATCGCTCAAGGAAGAGGAGGAAGCAGATGTGACTCAAGCAGATCGAGATGGAGTTGGACGGGAGGAAGGAGTTGCTGAATCCGTCTGTCGCGACCTAAACTATGCCTCACTACGTTTTACGGTAGCAGCGTCTATGGCAGCCATGACATGGAAGTGGTAGGACGAAGGAAAAGGGATGGAAAAATTGCGTAAAATCCTCATGATAGCAGAAGGAAAGATGAGCTTATTACGGGTAGTCATATCCCTATAGACATTTATGATAGAGAAGATAAAGTGTGAAGGAAAGTGTATAGTGAGGTGCTTAAGAAAAGACAACAAAAACTGAGCACGAGGCTCTGTGATGGAGTTATAGTGAGAAAGAGGGTGCAGAACAAATGTCATCACCATGTTCAAGAAACGAGGACCTTTAGCAAAAGGCCTACATGGTGTGAACTGACACTCACCCCAACCAGAAGGGCGGTCACAAAAAGTAGACATCATCTCGTCTTTGGACATAGTCCATAGATGCTCACAACCGGGGTAGTCAGGATGTGCAACCCTCAGAACGTGAAGCACATCGGAAACCAACTCTGGTGTGAGTACAATGCGCGTACCTCGAATGCAGGTGTGAAAAGGAGGTATTGAAGAATCAATTCCATGCATGTTGGAGTAAAACTCTTGTAGCAGCACGGAAGGATAAGTGACCGGGACGTCACTCAGTGACTCCCAACCCCGACTGTGAATGACATCACGTAGGTTGGTGTCAGCAAAATCTACCTAAATAACTTGGCGTTCCGAATGAACATCTCGTTTGGAAACGTTCTCCGAGAAGTCCTGTTGGGCTTTCTCATCACAGAACCAAACAGAAGAAGGAGTAGGATCAGAAGACGACGAGCCCCTAGAACGAAGAGGGTTCTAGGACGGAATAGACTTACATTTCGATGCCATAAATATAACTAACACAAACAGAAGGAGAGGGAGAAAGAGAGAAACACTCAGAAAAGTCCCAAAACAATTTAAATATAACAAGCATATTGAAAAGAAAGAACGTATGCATGGGAAATGCATAAACATGTGACATGCAACATGAAAAACATCATGGGCTCAGCCCAATCCAAACCTATCAACACACAACAACTTTACACACATCTAAATGCATAAAAATACTATTAGAATGCTAATGTGATGCCATGCATGGAGTTTTTAAGATCAAATCTACAAAACTCATCCCAAAAATGCAACAACAACTCATCAAATTTGAAAAACCCCAAAATTTTTCAAAATCCCCAAAATCTAGGTTTCAAAACATGAAATGCATGTAAATGAAGAGATTAGAAGCTTACCAAGTGAAGAAAAACTTGAAATAAGCTTGAAGAAGCCATGGGAAGAGGTTTGGAGTGAGTGAAAGAGGTTTTGGAAGAGAAAACACAGAGCTATCAAGAGAGAGATCGAGAGAAATGAAAAAAGGATCGTGCTAAACATATATATAGAGGTTCAGTAATTCTCAACAGATGCAGGTATTGAGAGGTGTCGAGACATCTATCGAGGTAGGTGTCGAGAAAAACAATGTCGACAGATACAGGTGTCGAGAAGGTGTCAAGGAATCAACACAAAGATATAAAGAGAATCTCGATCTATCCACCAACTGTTGAGAAGCTATCGAGGGAACAGAAAGTTCCTCGATCAATCCACCAGGTGTTGAGAAGCTGTCGAGATTGCGATAAGAAAAAGCTAAGAAGCTCGACAAACAGCCAGATATCGAGAAGTTGTCGAGGAAGTGTCGAGCCAACTTTAAAAAGCAGTTTTTCGAGAAGAGAAAAATATAGATATGAATGCAATCACGCATGCAACTCAACCAATGATCCAATCAACATATTAAGCTCTCAAAAATCATCTTTCAACAACAATTTTCAGCACATGGATCTCAAAACGCACACACACACACACACTAAACAAGTCTAACCAATTTTATATTTCAAAAATAAGTCAAGACAGTTTAGTGAGCATATATTAACGCATGTAAACCTTGTGATGGCCAAATCACATTGTACCTGCACATGTATCAAAAATAGCAAAGAATATTGCGTGTTGTGTGTGATAAACATAACAAGATTGCATAAGTATCTCAAAGTTATGACGATTTGAGGTATGAGAAAATCACTTTAACTCACACACGATCATAACTGTTTGATGGGGACTATCACCTTCGAAGTACATCCTATAACTCCCACATTTCCTAGAAAACACGCTTGCAATCATATTTTAAAACATTTTGTTCTTTTTGCTTTTTATTTCTTCGCTTATTTTCTTTTATTAAGCATATCATGCATGGGCATAAAAGAGAGAAAAGAAACACTCAATTATGTTAAGTTTTTTGACATTACACTTTTGCTATGCCGAAACATACAGATGTCATTTCATGATTGGCAAGTAACAGTGGTGAGATGGTTATTTATGCTTTTCTCTTAGGATTTTCTTGTCCTACCCGTCAAAAAGAGTGATACGAGTGTTAAGTACAAGAGATCACTTAACCTTACTCATCACAAACAAAGAGCTACAAAGCTCACTTGCTTAGTTGTGCATAAGGGTGCTCATCTAAGCTACAAGAGATACAAAATTTAAAAAACTCTGTTTCAATGACCATTTTAAGGTTCACAAGAACCAATGTACACAAACACACACTGTTTTTGTATTTTTTTATTTTTTTATTTTTTTATTTTTTTATTTTTTTATCTGAAAAGCAAAAAAAAAAAAAAAAAACTGAAAACAAACAAACAAAAACATGTTAAACAAAGCAAAACAATGCACACAACTAAATGCAGATGCATAAAGAGGAAGGAAGATAAGAAGATCAATCCATGGAGATGACACCGATATTTTGACGAAGGAACTCAAAACGTTTACTATCTAGAGGTTTGGTGAACAAATCGGCCTTCTGGTCATCTATGTGAGTAAACTCAAGGGTGAGAGTACCATCTTCAACAAGATCCCCAATGAAGTAATGTCGAATCTCTATATGCTTAGTTCGAGAATGTTAAACCAAATTTTTAGATATATTGATGGCACTGGTATTGTCACAGTAGATGGTGAGATGCTCTTGACAAATACCATAATCATGGAGGAGTTTTTGCATCCATAGGAGTTGGGTGCAATAGCTACCAGCAGCACTGTACTCAGCTTCAGCAGTGGATAAAGAGATGGAGTTTTGTTTTTTACTCATCCAAGAGACAAGATTATTACCCACCTAGAAACAACCTCCCGAAGTACTCTTTCTATCATCAGCATTCCCAGCCCAACCAGCATCAGAATATCTAGCCAAGACATCATTTGTGTCCTTGCTGTACCACACACCAAAGTTGGCAGTAGTCTTGACATACTTTATGATTCTTTTCAGAGCAATCATATGTGACTCTTTGAGATTTGTCTGATATCTAGCATACACTCCTACACTGTAGCTAATGTCAGGTCTACTAGCAGTAAAGTAAAGAAGACTACTTATCATGCTTCTATAAAGTGATGAGTCTACACTTTTACCTAACAAGTCAACAGTGAGTTTAACATTTGAGCTCATGGGGGTTCTAACAGAATTAGCAGATTCTAACCCAAACTTTTTCACAAGATTCTTAGCATATTTAGATTGAGAGATGAATATACCTGAATCTTGTTGACAAATCTGCAGTCCAAGGAAGTGAGACAGCTCTCCAATCATGCTCATCTCGAACTCTGCTTGCATGAAATTTGAGAAGTCATGAGCAAGTTCATCCTTAGTTGATCCAAAGATAATATCATTAACTTAGACTTGAGCAACCACTAGCTCACCATCTTCTCTCTTGATGAAGAGAGTCTGATCAACCTTTCCTCTTGTGAACCCATGAGATATCAAATATTAAGTTAATCGATTATACCAAGATCTAGGTGCTTGCTTTAATCCATAAAGTGCCTTCTTAAGATACAGTACATGATCCAGAAAGTGTGGAACAATGAATCCTTTTGGTTGAGCCACATAAACATCTTCTTCAAGTAGTCCAGTTAAGAAAGCTATTTTTACATCCATCTGGTAAAGCTTGAACTTCAAGTGACAAGCTAAGGCGAGGAGAATTCTGATGGACTCCATGCGAGCAATTGGGGCAAATGTTTCATCATAGTCTATTCCTTCCATTTGAGTGTATCCTTGAGCTACAATGTGAGCCTTGTTGCGGATCACATTGCCTTCCTCATCAGTCTTATTTCGGAATATCTACTTTGTGCCAATGATGTGCTCACCCTCCAGTCTAGGAACTAAAGTCCAAACATCATTCCTCTGAAACTGAAGTAGTTCATCATGCATTACTTCAACCCAACTTTCATCTTGAAGAGCTTCCTTAACTTTAGTGGGTTCAACTTGTGACAAATAACAAGAATAAGACACAAAGTTAGTAACACATTTATCAACTGTATGTTTCCGTAATGTGATTTTATTCATGTTTCCCACAATAACTTCTAGAGGATGATTTAATTTGATCTTGGAGGAAGGTCCTTTTTCTTCATGAGATTCAGAATCTAGTGAAGTAGGCATGTCTGCTGGCTCTTCTACAACACTTGGAGTACCGTGAGTACTTAGGGATGTGGGCTCTTGTTCAAGGAGTTCTTGAGCTTCCCTAGGTTCAGGAGGACAAATTTCTTTAGGGAGTTCCTCATTAATTTTCTCAGAACAAGAGTCTGAAGACTCATCAATAATAACATTCACCGTTTCCATAACCTTCATGGTTCTTTTGTTATATACTCGATAAGCCTTGCTTGTAGAGAAGTATCCTAGAAATATCCCTTCATCACTCCTAGAATCAAACTTTCCCACATTCTCTCTATCCTTTAGGATGAAACAAGTACTTCCAAGATTCTGAAATATTTCACATTCGGCTTTCTTCCTTTCCACAACTCAAATGGAGTCTTTTTGGTACCGGGTTTAAAATACACTCTATTCACTGTATGACATGCAGTGTTGATGACTTCTCCCCACAAATTCTGGCCACATCCTTACTGTGCAATATGGCTCTTGCCATCTCTTGAATAACCCTATTCTTTTTTTCTACTACACCATTCTGCTGCGGAGTAATAGGAGCAGAGAATTCTTGAGATATACCTGATCTTATGCAGAAGGACTCCATATATGAGTTCTCGAATTCTTTACCATGGTCACTTTGAATTCGGTCAATTTTCAGGCTCTTTTCATTCTGTAGTCTTGTACACAATGCTTCAATGTGCTCAGGAGTATCAGACTTAGATCGTAGAAGAATGACCCAAGTGTACCTAGTGAAGTCATCTACCACAACCATGATGTATCTCTTTCCTTCAAGAGACTCGGTTCTAGTTGGACCCATGAAATATAAATGCAGTAGCTCCTATGGTCTAGATGTAGCTGATGTTTGAGTACCTGGATGCTTAGCTTTCGTCTATTTCCCAATCTGACAAGGTTCACACACCACGTTGCTCAGTCTACTATGCTTTGGCATCCCTAAAACTGATTCATACTTAGATACAATAGAGAGATGTTTGTAACTAGCATATCCCATTCGTTGATGCCATAGATCTTCATTTAGCAACCGAATGCTATTGCATACAATGTCAGCATTAGGAACTAATCCATAACAGTTGTCTAGAGTACGAACAGCACTTATGAGTTTCTTTCCAGAATCATCCATGACAAGACACTTTCCTTTGGAGAATAGCACCATGAAGTCTTGATCACATATCTGACTTATACTTAGCAGGTTCACCCTCAGGCCTTCCACATATAGAACATTTGCAATGTCCGGTAGTCCGAGTAGAAAGATAATTCCTTTCCCTTTTATATGTGATTTGCTCCCATCACCAAAAGTGACATTTCCACTTTTCTTAGACTCGAAGACTTTAAAGAGAGATCGGTCTCCAATCATGTGTCTTGAGCAACCACTGTCAAGGTACCACAAGCACGTGTCCATAACTTTAAAAGCGAACTTCATCATAAAACACACACTTCGTGCTTAGATGACAGATTAGTGGGAATGGTGTTTTCTCTCATCTGCCTTTTTCGAACTAGGCCTGTAATTTTTGCTCTTCTCAGACAGACTTATTTGAATATTTTCATTCTGAGACAGTCTAGTTCCTGCTTGTTAAAACTGAGATCCTTTCTAATAGTCATCATAAGAGAAATCAAATAACTTTTAGACCTGTATTTTCTGAGACACTCAAACAAGTAGAGATTAGAAAAACAAGATGTATTTGATAACAAAGATCTCTTCAAGTTGGTTAATGACCTCTATCCATGACAAACAGGGGTCAATGGATCACACACAAGGATTAAACCCTAATTAGAGTGTGCTCGCTCTGATACCACTTGATAGGCCACAAATGCGTTGATCCCTTATAATGAATTAAGTTGATTAATTAGCCAAGTTATTAATTAATCAAATTATCATGTAAATAGCGTAGTAGCATAAAAAAAATCACCAATAAACTAAATTATGTAGCAGAAAATAAATAGACATGGTGATTTGTTTACAAATGGGGAAAACCTACACAACAAAAATCCACCGGTTGATTTAAGGTCACCACTCCAGAAACTCCACTATTATTACAACAAGCATTTACAAGTAAAGGAATCCCAAGTACCTTACCAACCTATAGTTGAACCCTTACCCTAATACCTAATTGGACTTATTCTGTAGTGACAGTTTCTCCTTTTGATGCACGGCTCCCAGTACGTGACTAACCAATTGCGCGGATCCTAGTACGCGACTTCAATTCACCAACTAGAGAGAGATGTTGGCTGCAAAGTTCTTCAATTCATCCACATAATGAAGATCAAGAAGGTGCTTGGTTACAAAACCCTACGATGCACATTACGTAGCAACTTTTTTCACGAGAGAGATGAACTAGGGCATTAATTTTGTCTCAGATCACAAATTGCTTGAATAAGGATTTCTCAATGCTTGTGCAACTTGTGTATGGTTTGACGGCCCTTAAAATAATTCTTTTATACATCTAGAGTTAGAAGAAAAGAAGTCTCAAAGATATAAGTACGGATTGGAATCAAAACAAAACTTAAAATTATTGAAGGATTCTATGCTATCAAAGACTGTTCTCACTGACATTCTCCTCCCGTTGTCGAAATCGGAAGAAAAACAAGAGGTAGAAACCTCCTAATGTTGTTCATGTTGAAACTAGAAAGGAAAGGAAGACCATGTGTTAAACAGCATTATGTTTCATAAAAACGAGATAAAAGTGTAATGATTATTATAGAGGAATAGAATCAGTCCTGCAAGGAATATAAATGGTGTAATGGAAATAAAATCATTTGGATTTGGTAACATAAAGGACTAAATCTATCTTCTACAATTTGGTATGGTATTACACGGAGGTGAAATTACATTATATTTTAGCTAGTCAAATTTCTTAAAATATTTTCTTTCTTAACATTCTATTATTTATACATCGAGCATTATATATCATTAAATATTAGTATGTAATTAAAGATTGAATAATAAAAAAACTATAAAATTAAATACTAGTTTCTTAAAAAAATAAATACACAACAACTTTAGTATATATATTCTGTAACATCCTATATCCCTTACCAAAGGTCTCCACAAAATCAAGTTTTATCTAAATTAGTTTCTTAACAAAAGAAAAAAAAAAGTTTTATCTAAATTGAACTAGTCTATAACCCTTTCACACCATGAGAGGGTAACTTTTATTAGAAGGATTTGGTAATCTGTAGTTGGTTTTTCTTTGTAATTACTGTTTACTTTTATCATTTAGTTACATTTCTCGTGCAACTATGTTAGCAATATGCGCTTGTACTTTAAATTATTAACGATTTGTTAATTTTTAATTGATTTTTCATTGTAATTATTTTTATGTTAATAATGTATCCTTGATATGTTCTTGCAACTATATCCCAAAGGCAATGAGTTGAGGTGGTTTTGTAGTCCTTGGTCGTCAACATTCAAAACATTTTGTAAATACCTACTCTAAACTAATCAAAACCCTCAATTTACCCTCAAATTTAGAACTCCTTTTCCCCTTCTTTATGCATGTGTAAATACCTACTCTATCATTTAACTGTATGTTAAATATATTGTACTAAGCATATTGTGCATTCAACCACATAATCAAAATATGACACAACAAATCAAGTAGTCCATGAATTATTCATATAATCATATTTTTTGGTCAGTCCTACAACTAAAATACTTCCCAAGAATAATATACGGATTGTGTTGATTAATACGCACTTTAGCTGAAGTAGATAACATACCAACAATACCTAAAAACAACCATGGCATACATAGCTACTAAAAAAGGGTAACACCAAAAGAATTAAAGAAACATCGTATTGATTCTAAACTAAGCAGACATGTTTATTGTTGAGCATGCATATTAAAAGAATAACACCAAAAGAATATCATTTTGATTTAAATTAAAAAAAAGGGTCACTTATCTTCAATTTTTATATATGTATGTGTGTATGAGCGTATACAGTAATTTTTTCCATTTGAGAAATCTTTTAGTTGTAGATTTCTTTTTTTATTGATAAGGCTTTGTATGTATTTTTCTTATTATATATATATATATATATATAAATTTGAAGGTATAATCAACCTCATGTAATTCATTTTAAATAAATTACGTTAAATAAAATGAGTAAACTTCCATCAAGTACATTTGTGTATTTATATTCTATATGTTTAGAAAAACTTTCATTTAAATTTTGTCAAACTAAAGTAGACCAAAATGCTACGTTAATGTGATTCAACAGGAGCGTAGTAATAATAAATATTATGCTTAAGATTTTAGATATAAGATTAAGATCTGTATATTTTTTTTAATAAGTTTATATTTGGAATAGGTGCTTTCAGTCTAAATCTAACTTTTTCCATTATGTAAGTGCACAAAAATGGACCGAAATGAATACAGATGGACCAAAGTGGACCGAGTTGGACCTAGTAAAACTAAAGTAGACGGAATAAGACCAAATAGACTAAATGTAACCAAATTCGACCGAATGAACCGAACTGAACTAAATTGGATGGAATAAAACCAAATTGGACCGAATAAGACCAAACAAACTCACGAGAACCAAATTGGACGGAATAAAACCTAAGTGGACCAAATAAGGTCAAATTGGACTGAAGTAGACAGAATGGACTGAATCAAACCAACGTGGACCGAATAGAACCAACGCGAGCAAAATGAATTGAATAAGACTGAAGTGGACAGAATAGACTGAGTAAGACTAATGTTGATCGAATAAGACTAAATAGGACAGAATGTACCAAATGGGACCAAAGCAAACCAAATAAAACCAAATGGAGCTGAATAGGACCAAATTCAACTTAATAGAACTAAATGAAAACGAATAAGACCAAATTAGACCGAATATGACTAAAGTGGACAAATGGACTGAATATGACCAATATGGACCAAATTGGACCGACTATAACCAAAGTGGACCGAATAGTACTGTAGTGGACAGAATAAGACTGAATGGACCGATTAGGACCAAAATGGATAGAATGGACCGAATAGAACCAAAATGGAATGAATGCAGTCCTAAATGATTGTGTTTTAACTCCAATTGGCTTCTCAATTGCTTGAAGTTATTGCTACTCATAACTCTCTCATCAAATTTTAGCAAAAATTGAAAGGATTTTCAATTGAGAAAGTCAAGAGTCCCATCTCCCATCGTCCCATGCATGCATCATATGATTAATTTACCGGATTCAGTTCCTAAATGTACATAGTACATGAATCACGAGTACCAATGAAAAGGGTATCTGAAGACTCCCAGAGTGAATTCCATATATAAAGCTAACAGCCAAGGCAAAGAAGCTACTTGACATAGAGAATCAATTCCAAGTCCTACAATCATTCACATACCAAACATGGCTGACACTAAGGTTAGCTTGAAGCCTTTTATGATTTATATAGACAAAAAGAGTAACCGAGTGCTCTTCGCTGAAGTAGCTAGGGAATGAATTCATCGACTTCCTCTTCAACACTCTCATTCTTTCAGTTGGAACTTTCATTCCGCTTCTCAAACAAGAAATGGTTGGCAGCTTGAGAAACATTTAATACAGCATTGATAGCTTTAAATAGTACTGACCTTAAACCTTAAGTGCAGGAGTCTCTCCTGAGGCCAAAAGTGTACTCCTCTAGTAGTACTGGATTTCCTCTCCAATTGCCAAACATTCAATCATCAAAATACAGGAAATTCTGTAAGTGTAAAAGTAATGATTACATGTCCGATGTCTGTGGCGATCCCTATCCTTTGTGTAAGAATGCCATGTTCTTCGACCTCAGTCTTGTACTCCCATCAAATGTTGGAGTGGAAGGGGCTACGTACATAGTGACGGATGATCTGGAGGTGAAACCCGTCCAAATTTTCGATGATGACTCTGCTTAATCAGATTTATGTCAACGAAGTTGGGACTATTAAGGAGAAAGGGAAAGCGGTCGATTTGGGCAATGTGGTATGTCAGTCATTCTTTGCTAATAGATCATTTTAGGAAACTTTTAATATATACTTCTTTCATGGAAAATAAAAAAAATAAAATGTCAAGGTCAATTGCTTTTTTTTTGGTTCCTTATAAAAAGTTTTTAAATTATTTTTTAAATCAATATCCTTATGGTATCTATTAACTTTTTCCTTAATTAATAGTAACTATATGAGTCCTCATGCTGAATATTGTGATGAAATATTGTGAAAGTGCTCTTTTTTCTTATTACGTTAATTAACTATTTAGTTCTCTTATCTTGTTTATTGTGAGGGTCCGGTGTAAAATTGCTCAAGGCCTCTATGCATTCGAAGAGGTTTTTACCAATGTCTTCTTCTCAATGTTGCCGTGATCCCTCAATTTAATCAAAGCTCTCAAGCATGATGCTATTAAGTTTGTAGTTTTTGGTTATTTCAATGTACTAGAATAAATGGGCTGAATTTCACTGCATCGTCATATTTTAAATATAAAAAAAAAATTATGATTAAATTTTGTTTTAGCAGTGATGTTGGCTCTTCACTTTTATCCCATAAAATGACACAAGTTAAGGTTTAATAAATACTCAATTAACGTTTCCTTTATCCTTCTGCTTCTTGGCACCGGCAAGAAATATATAAACTCAATTTGCTTGAAGTCATTACCACATATAACCCCCCCCCCTGTTGGGCTTTGTGGAGCCTAGTTTTATATATATGATCCGGTGGATGACCCGACCCGACCCGAATAATGTTGCGTGGTTTTTAATGGGAGATTTTCTGAGGCTTAGTCTATGGAGCGGAGGCTTGGGCCGATAGTTTTTTAGGGTTTTCGGTGTGTAGTCTGTTTTGTGTGGAGAAAAACAGTTTGTAGCCGCAACTTGTAATTTTCCCTGATCATAGTGAAATCTCTACAACTCCGTGGACGTAGGCAAATTGCCGAACCACGTAAATACTGTCTTGTGCGTGTGATTATTTTCTTGGCGTGTGTTTTCTCTATAATTTTTTGTTTCTCACAGGTTTAGGAATTCGTGAAAATTCCCTACAACTGGTATCAGAGCCAGGTTTAGGTTTGAGTGGGAGCAATGGCAGAGGAAGCAGGAAAGGCGTCTGGAATAGAAAAGTTCGATGGCACAGATTTCGCGTATTGGAGGATGCAGATTGAAGATTATCTCTATGGGAGGAAATTGCATCTACCTCTTTTGGGGACAAAACCTACGACTATGAAGGATGAGGAATGGGCTCTTCTTGACAGACAGGTACTGGGAGTTATCAGGTTAACGCTATCTAGGTCTGTTGCACACAATGTTGTGAAGGAGAAGACCACTGTAGATCTGATGAAAGCTTTGTCTGGTATGTATGAAAAGCCGTCAGCCAACAACAAAGTGCATCTGATGAAGAAATTATTTAATTTGAAGATGGCAGAGAACGCATCAGTAGCACAACATCTGAATGAATTTAACACTATCACAAATCAATTGTCGTCTGTAGAAATTGATTTTGATGATGAGATCCGTGCACTGATCGTTTTAGCTTCTTTGCCAAACAGTTGGGAGGCAATGAGGATGGCAGTAAGTAATTCTACAGGAAAAGAAAAGCTGAAGTACAACGACATACGAGATTTAATTCTGGCTGAGGAGGTTCGAAGAAGAGATGCAGGTGAAACCTCTGGATCTGGTTCTGCCCTAAATCTTGAGACAAGAGGCAGAAGGAATGATAGAAATTCAAACCGAGGTAGATCAAAATCCAAAAATTCTAACCGGAACAGAAGTAAATCTAGATTAGGCCAACAAGTACAATGCTGGAACTGTGGGAAAACAGGCCACTTTAGGAAGCAATGCAGAAATCCTAAGAAAAAGAATGAAGATGACTCTGCTAATGCTGTAATAAAAGAGGTACAGGATGCATTACTTCTTGCAGTAGACAGTCCACTTGATGATTGGGTTCTGGACTCAGGAGCTTCGTTTCATACCACTCCACACCGAGAAATCATACAGAATTATGTTGCAGGTGATTTTGGTAAGGTGTATTTGGCTGATGGTTCAGTCTTGGATGTTGTGGGTATGGGAGACGTCCGGATAAAGTTGCCCAATGGGTCTGTTTGGTTATTGGAGAAGGTTCGACATATTCCTGACCTAAGAAGGAATCTGATTTCTGTTGGACAGCTTGATGATGAAGGGCATGCAATACTATTTGTTGGTGGTACTTGGAAGGTTACAAAGGGAGCCAGAGTGTTGGCTCGTGGAAAGAAGACTGGTACTCTCTATATGACCTCAAGTCCAAGAGACACAATTGCAGTTGCTGAAACAAGTACTGATACAAGCCTATGGCACCGCAGACTTGGTCATATGAGTGAGAAAGGGATGAAGATATTGTTGTCAAAAGGGAAACTACCAGAATTGAAGTCTGTTGATTTTGACATGTGTGAAAGCTGTATCTTAGGAAAGCAGAAAAAGGTGAGCTTCTTGAAAACTGGTAGGACACCGAAGGCTGAAAAATTGGAGCTAGTGCATACTGATTTGTGGGGGCCTTCTCCGGTTGCATCCCTTGGAGGTTCAAGGTACTACATTACTTTCATTGATGACTCAAGCAGAGGTATGGGTTTATTTTCTGAAAAATAAATCTGATGTATTTGAAACCTTTAAGAAATGGAAGGCTATGGTTGAGACAGAAACAGGTTTAAAAGTAAAATGTTTGAGGTCAGATAATGGAGGTGAGTATATAGATGGAGGGTTCAGTGAATACTGTGCTGCACAGGGAATTAGAATGGAGAAGACCATTCCTGGAACACCACAGCAGAATGGTGTGGCTGAGCACATGAACAGAACTCTCAATGAGCGTGCTAGAAGTATGAGGTTGCATGCTGGACTGCCAAAAACTTTCTGGGCTGATGCTGTTAGCACTGCAGCTTACCTAATAAACCGAGGACCATCAGTTCCTATGGAGTTCAGACTTCCTGAGGAGGTTTGGAGTGGTAAAGAGGTAAAGTTTTCCCATTTAAAAGTTTTTGGTTGTGTTTCTTATGTTCATGTTGATTCTGATGCTCGTAGTAAACTTGATGCAAAGTCTAAAATATGTTTTTTCATTGGCTATGGTGATGAGAAATTTGGCTATAGGTTTTGGGATGAACAAAATAGGAAAATCATCAGAAGCAGAAATGTAATATTTAATGAACAGGTTATGTATAAGGACAGGTCAACTGCAGTGCCAAATGTTACAGGGGTAGATCAAGATAAATTTGAGTTTGTCAACTTAGATGAATTGACTGAAAGCACTGTCCAGAAAATGGGTGAAGAAGATAAGGAGAATGTAGATTCACAGGTAGATCAGAGTACACCTGTAGCTGAGGTCCGTAGATCTTCCAGGACCATTAGACCTCCACAGCGTTATTCACCCGCTTTGAATTATCTCCTGTTGACTGATGGTGGTGAGCCAGAATGCTATGATGAAGCCTTGCAAGATGAAAATTCAAGTAAGTGGGAGTTAGCCATGAAGGATGAGATGGATTCCTTGTTGGGGAATCAGACATGGGAGTTGACTGAACTGCCAGCAGGAAAGAAGGCTTTGCACAACAAGTGGGTATACAGAATAAAGAATGAACATGATGGTAGCAAACGTTACAAGGCCAGATTAGTTGTTAAAGGATTCCAGCAGAAGCAGGGCATTGATTACACAGAGATATTTTCTCCAGTTGTGAAGATGTCAACAATCAGACTGGTACTGGGAATAGTGGCTGCAGAAAATTTACATCTTGAGCAGCTAGATGTGAAGACAGCTTTCCTTCATGGTGACTTGGAGGAAGACATCTACATGATTCAGCCAGAAGGGTTCATTATTCAGGGACAAGAGAACCTAGTTTGCAAACTGAGAAAGAGCTTGTATGGCCTCAAACAAGCTCCTAGACAGTGGTACAAGAAGTTTGATAGTTTTATGCATAGAATTGGGTTTAAAAGATGTGAAGCTGATCATTGTTGCTATGTTAAGTTCTTTGACAATTCTTATATCATTTTACTGTTGTATGTGGATGATATGCTCATTGCAGGGTCTAGCATTGAGGAGATTAATAATCTGAAGAAGCAGTTGTCAAAACAGTTTGCAATGAAGGATTTGGGAGCTGCAAAGCAAATCCTTGGGATGAGAATCATTAGAGACAAGGCTAATGGTACATTGAAGCTTTCAAAGTCAGAGTATGTGAAGAAAGTTCTCAGCAGATTCAACATGAATGAAGCCAAACCAGTGAGCACACCCTTGGGTAGTTATTTCAAACTAAGCAAAGAACAGTCACCAAAGATAGAAGAAGAAATGGATTATATGAGTAAGGTGCCCTGTGCCTCAGCTATTGGCAGCTTGATGTATGCCATGGTGTGTACAAGGCCAGACATTGCACATGCAGTGGGAGTTGTGAGCAGATTCATGAGTAGGCCAGGAAAGCAGCATTGGGAGGCAGTCAAGTGGATTCTGAGATATCTGAAGGGTTCATCAGATACATGTCTTTGTTTTACAGGTGCAAATTTGAAATTGCAGGGTTATGTAGATGCTGATTTTGCTGGTGATATTGATAGTAGAAAGAGTACTACTGGGATTGTATTTACTCTAGGTGGTACAGCTATATCTTGGGCCTCAAATTTGCAAAAGATTGTTACCTTGTCTACTACAGAAGCTGAGTAGGTTGCATGGTTTCTTAGATGAATTGGGTAAGAAGCAAGAGATGGGTATTCTACACAGTGACAGTCAGAGTGCAATTTTTCTTGCTAAAAACTCGGCTTTTCATTCAAAGTCGAAGCATATACAGACTAAATACCATTTTATTCGGTACCTTGTTGAAGATAAGCTGGTAATACTTGAGAAGATTTGTGGATCTAAGAATCCGGCAGACATGTTGACTAAGGGTATCACTATTGAGAAGCTGAAGTTGTGTGCAACTTCAGTTGGCCTTCTAGCTTGAGGACAGAAGGATGAGTTGCAGGGATGAGGGATTGTGTTTGGAAGATAGCGGCTGATGTTGGTGAATTGAACTAGTCTCCAAGTGGGAGATTTGTTGGGCTTTGTGGAGCCTAGTTTTATATATATGATCCGGTGGATGACCTGACCCGACCCGAATAATGTTGCGTGGTTTTTAATGGGAGATTTTCTGAGGCTTAGTCCATGGAGCGGAGGCTTGGGCCGATAGTTTTTTAGGGTTTTCGGTGTGTAGTCAGTTTTGTGTGGAGAAAAACAGTTTGTAGCCGCAACTTGTAATTTTCCCTGATCATAGTGAAATCTCTGCAACTCCGTGGACGTAGGAAAATTGCCGAACCACGTAAATACTGTCTTGTGCGTGTGATTATTTTCTTTGGCGTGTGTTTTCTCTATAATTTTTTGTTTCTCACAGGTTTAGGAATTCGTGGAAATTCCCTACACCCCCCCCCCCCCCCCAATTAATTAGTGGTCCAATTGAAAAGATTTTCCATTGATTAGTGGCCTAATTGAAAGTCAGATTGGCAAACTAAAAATTACTAGTATCGGGGATGGTTCCACAATTCCTTATTTTCCTTTATCCTTCTGCTTCTTGGCGCCGGCAAGAAATATATAAACTCAATTTGCTTGAAGTCATTGCCACATATAACCCCCCCCCCCCCCCCCCCCCATTAATTAGTGGCCTAATTGAAAGGATTTTCCATTGAGAGAGTATGTGTCCATGATATGGACCTAATTTTTTCAGAATAAATACAAATACGTATAAAATTCCTATAATTTATCAATAAAATTTATCCTAATTCAAACGAATCTGATCACTAATCCAAATTAAAACTAATTTATTTGAAACAATAAAATGTATTTTCATTTTTACCTAACAATTTTCAAGCTAATCTAGTCTTGTTACATGCAGCAATTGAGTACATTACGTACTGTTGCAATCCCCCAATGCCCAGGAATCTCGAGTGCCAATGAAAAAGGAAGCTAAAGAAGGCACTTCCTAGAGTAAATTAATTCCATCTAAAAATGTAGTAACAGCCAAACCAAAGAAGCCGTTGAGTCAGAGACTCCATTGAGGACCTAAGGCATGCACGTACAATTTTCATTACCTTAAACTGTGACCAATGCCCATCCTAAAGGCTACCCCTGTCTTCGTTCTCTTCATTCGCCTCCTTGAAGCCCCCCAACCCTCCAACAACTCTCTTCAATTGTTTAGGAAAAAGGTTAGGAACATGACTTTATGCCCCGACTTTTACGGTTTTACCATAACTTTAAGATGGTTGACTTTGAGTTGTGAGTTCATATGAAAATTAGTGACGGCTCCAAAAATTTTGTTTAAGGGATTCATTAAAATTTTTTAATAAAAATAGAACTTGAATATATCAAGTTATCAACAAAAAATATAATAATAATATGTGAAGTTTTACAATTTTATTTTACAAGTTTTCAAATTTTGAATGTTACATGATAGTTCATCATGAGTATCTATTGTCAATGTGGGTAGCTATGAGCCTATGAACATTTTATTTTGTTAAGTTTATTTAACATTTTTATCTTTATAAAGTTGTTATTATCTATTTGACTTTGTTTTTATAAACAAATTTTAGACTAAAGGATTAATCTCAACTCATTGACTCCATATTAATTATTGACGCACACAATCACACTCATTTATATATAAAATTGTACAATATGTGTGCACTTAACTAATCAAATGCTTGAACAATCACTAACTTTACAATTTTTTTCTTCAATTTACTAACTTTATAACAAAAAGTTATTATAACATAATAACAATATATATGCATGTCAAAAAAACCCTCTTTATTTCCTAGTTATTAAATTATATAAAGTTATATTATATTTATATTGTACACACAAACATCCACACACATTATAATTTATACAAATAACATTTTAACAAAATGTAATACACACAATCAATATTAGACACACTCACACAAATATCATATGAACTTATAAAAAAAATTACACTTCCAATTCACAAACACTCACTCTTTAATTTTAGATTCGAAAATACTTAATAAGGGTGTGCAAAATTTAAGCCAAGGTGTGCAAAATTATTTTTTTAAGAATAAATTAAAGTATTAACCTAACAAAAAAAATTATTTTATATATATAATTTTATTTTTTTTGGAGTCAGGGGGTTCATTTGAACCCCCTGAATAGGCTATAGTGCCGCCCCTGGTGAAAATAATTTTCTATCACTTACCGTCGTCAATCACATCGTCAACTTATGGCAAAAAAAATTATGACAAATGGTATGATCTTATAAAAACTTTTTTAAATGCCTCTAAAATAAATCTATATCCAACCCATTTTTAAATGCCCATGTTTTAATTTTAGTTTACAAACAACTTATGTCACTGAAGGGGACTAACCTGTCAGTAACGGGAATCAAAGATGTAAGAATTGCACATGATATATATATATATGGTGTGAAAGGAGTTACTTTACTATGCAAATTAGTTCCTTTAATTCCCTTTCGTTTTTAACTACATGTGAGAGTGAGATTGTGAGACACGTTTGTGTGTATATATACTAGCCTCGTCATACGCGCATCTGATAAGGCTTTTTTTTTTTTTAGGAAAAAAAAACTCTGTGTTTTTATTATATATATATAATTTTTATTTTGAGAAATTAATTTATAAGTAGATAAAGTAATTTGAAAATTAACAGGAGAATGGTCTTATTTTTTAAGCAATGTTTTTGTAGAAGTTAGAGTTGCATTTTTACCAGATTGTCCTTTAATTTTGTTTCTATTTAAACATGGAGGTGTAGGGGTGTTTTTAAACTAAAAAATGAATAATCCAAACAGGAGAAACCTCTTAAATAGAAGTAGTAGTAGTATAACAATAGATATCATACAAATCATTGCTTTATTTGCCTTTTGACCAAAAAAAAAAAAGAAAGGCTTCCCCACTAGAATTGAGTAATTACTAAAGAAATGTTTCAAATTGGTACGGGCTGATAAAAAGAAAGAACTGAGGTATCAAAATATGAAATTTATGTCGTTCATAATTGCTTTAGCAAACGAACCAAGTTTTAAAGGTAAAAAGAGAAAAAGAAAAGTTAAAGAGATAATTACAATGAAGCGAACAGATGCGCAAACAAGCTCGCCAAGGGAGGCTGCTCCTCATCAGCTGATTTTGTTGTTTTAGATAATCCTCACTCTGCTGAATCATGTACTATATTGGATTCAGATGCTGCTGGTTTGTACTTTTTATTCTTTTAAGGCTTTCAGCCACAACTCTGCCAGCTTTGGCTAGTTAATATTAACGCATTCCCCTTTTAACCAAAAAAAAAAAAAAAAAAAACTTTTCGTGAGTCCTCATTTCGTGGCCGACATTGAACTGTGGTTCACCAATAGGACTATTCAGGATTTCTTAAGTTCTAAGTATGGTCCGCCAAGCAACATGTGGATATATAAGTTGTCCATTGCCTCATAGTGATGCCATATCGTTTGTCCAAAAATCTTCGTGAAAAATAAGGTTAGACAGAGTCCATGGAAGAAACCAATGTGAGGTTAAAACTTCTTATAGACACAGAAAGCCATAGAGTGCTTTTTGCTGAAGCGGGAAAGGATTTCATCGACTTCCTCTTTCACATTCTAGCCCTGCCGGTTGGAACTTTCATTCCGCTTCTCAAAAAGCAAGGAATGGTGGGCAGCTTGGGGAGCATTTACGAGAGCATTGAAAGTTTAAGTACTACATACCTTCAATCAAAATTGAACAAAGAGACTCTCCTGAAGCCCAAAGTTAACTTATCTGGTGGTGGCAATGGAGTCCCTCTCCTATTGCCAAACGTTGAATCATCATCTACATCCATGAAATTTTATAGATGTGAAAGACACTATAGCAGCAACTGTTACGATTATGTGGCTAATTATGAGAACGCAATCTGTCCTTCGTGCCGGAATGTTATGCCCCGCGAAATTCGTTTCGTAGACCCACCAAGCGCAGTGAGTACGGGATCTTCGTCCAGTGAGGGAGGGTACGTGAAAGGAGTGGTAACATACATGGTGATGGATAATCTAGAGGTAAAACCCATGTCCACCATTTCTAGTATCACTCTGCTTAACAAGTTCGATGTCAAGGAAATAGGGGCTCTTGAGGAGAAAGTTGTAGAACTGGGCATGGATGAGGTATGTCAGTTATTCTTTGCTTTCTGCGTGTGCATGAGTCTGTTACTTCTCTGTTTCGTTTTTTTTTTCGTTCGTTCGTTAAGGTGAAAAAAATTTGTGGCAAAATAAAATGCTCATATCAAGGTATTAGTTCAATCTATTTGAGTCTTAATTCCTAAAACCATGATATAAGGAAATTTACAATGGGATTTGGAATTGATTGCTGATTGTCCCAATCCCAAGGCCATATTTCAATGTTGTGAGATTTTATTACAATTCTAGACTTTCTTATTATCAAAAATTAAATTTACATTGTACCATTCATGTAAACTAATAATTGCCCTACAAATTTCAAATACTTTCATTTAATTCTAATTTTATATTGAGAAATAGAATATTGCATCCCCTCTCTTTCCCTTAAGGTCACTAGTTAGAAGTAACAAAGAAATGTCATATTGTGAAAGTGTCGATTTGAAATAAAGATCTTCTTCATACCTTTGAAATATGTCAATTTCAAGTAAAGATTTGGTATTTCGCAAATTTAAGAGTAATTAATAATTTTTGCTCTTTAATTTCCGTGGTTTGTTGCTAGGGAGTGAAATTACTCAAGGCTTCTCTGCAGTCAAAGAGTGTTTTAACTGATGTCTTCCTCCCAACGTTGAAAGTTGAAACAGAAGTCCAGTAAAAGATCTATGTGCAAGAGTTGTATGCCATGCCAAAATGTTTTTTTTAATCTTTCTTATTTCTTTCTTCTTCTTCTTCTTCTTTTTTTTTTTTTTTTTTTTTTTTTTTTTTTTTTTCGTTGCATGTGTGTTTTAAATGTTTTTCAAATCGGGTGTGCATGGCAATGTAAAGGGCAATATGCTCTCTCTCTATCTGTGTGTGTGTTGTATTGGAATCTTGGTTAAGAAGCATTATGTATCATCATAAATGTGATGCAAGTATAAGTTAACAGATATGTATCAGCACTATATCCACCTCATTTTTAAACAGATACGTCCATGTTTGAGTTAGCAAACAACTCGTACGTCACAGAATAGGATTCTCCAGTCGGGAATGAGAATCAAAGATGTATGGTTTGCACTTATATGTCAGGTGCTGCAAACATTTTTGCCATATATATATATATATATATATGATACAAAGACATTCAAGAGACGAGAGGATAAAGATTAAAAGAAGATAGAAAAACAGAGAGGTCGAAGATGATTGAGGAGCAGAGACAATTCTAGAAGTTGAAGAATGAATGATTTCTATATTTCGTGCTTACTAAAATTAACTTGGCGTAAACAGTTAATGATTAATTTAACCGTTCCAATTCCCCTAGGTTCATGAATCACGAATGCCAATGAAAAGGGTAGCTAAAGAATTAAGGCACTGCCCTGATTGAATTCCATATAAAAATGTGACAAACCAAGCCAAAGAAGACACTAGAGATAGAGAATCCATTCCAATTGTCCCGCTAAAATATATGATTTCCAGACGATCACAAAAGATGGCTGCCACTTGGCCCACTTCAAGGGTTAGCCTGAAACTATTTATAGACTATAGGAGTCAGCTAGTACTTTATGCTTGAGCTGACAAGGAATTCATGATATTCACTCGACTTCCTCTTGTTTATTAAATAGGAGTCAACTAAATTTATTTAGTGATAACATGAGGATAATCCTAAATCTATCTTCTTCATTTTGGTATGGTAGGGTACGGTGGTGGAATTACATTATGTTTTAGTCAAATATCTCAAAATACTTTCTTGACATTTTATTATCTATACAAACATTATATACCATTAAATACTAGTGTGTAATTAAACATTGAATAATAATAAAAACTATAACAGATACTAGTTATCAAAAGAAAAAAAAAATACACAACAACTTTAGCATCTTATACGCCTTCCTAAAGGTCTCCACAAATTCAAGTTTTATCTTTAGACCCAGTACATGGCCAAAGTTGTTGGAAGAATAACCGGGGTATACCATCTGGCCCCGCCTGGGACCTTTTGTTAAACACATTTGATAGAAAAGCCTAGGCCATGTTAACAAACTAAAACACACGTTACCGCTAGGGTTATCCAAAAACCCACATGGATGACTCGACCCAAACTGAAAGGCCATCAACGATTTTGGCCAAATCAATTGAGCAGAATCGGGTGAAGTTTTCAGGGCTTTTTGGGTTTGAGTCAGTTGGTGGGTTCAGGGATTTTGATACATCAAAATCGACCCAACCAACAAAATGTAATACGTAGTTTTTTTTTTTTTTTTTTTTAAACTCATGTCATGCTTTCATTGGTGTGAAATATCTCCCGTCCGGCCCTCTCCCTGTTTCATTTCAAACTTAAATCTCTCTCTCTCTCTCTCTCTCCATACAGCCAAGAATTGAGGACTGATGAAAAGTTCTAATTGTAATTATCTCTTAGCTTTTCTTTTTCTTTTCTTTTTTTCCTTTAAAACTTCTCCTAGGATTCGTTTGCTAAATCAATTATGTACGAAAAAGATTTTCATATTCTAAAGACTTCATTTCTTTTACTTTTGTAAAGAAAAAGTAATAAGCATCGTACCCTTTCTTTAATCTCTAGTTGAGGATCTAGCGGGGAATTTTCTTTTTCTCTTTGTCAAAAGAAAAATAAAGCAATAGTTCATATGAAAAAGCTTATATCTATTGCAATAAAATCATCACTTATTGAATTTTCCAATTTTCTCACATTTTGATTTAAATATAAGACATGTAAAATTTAAAAATCAAATAAATATAAGGAGGCTTACATTCAGGTAAAAATAAAAGGGAATAAGACATGGACACCCCTAGTTGCGGCCTTCCTACACATTCATCTCAATGAACTTTTACCCGATTTTCCATTATTTTGACCATTCCTCTTCCCCATGTGTGATGTGTAATTGCCCTTATCAACACAGCCACATCAAATTTTCATAATCAGTGAAAACGCAAACAGCTATGGCCTCTTCCAAAGTGAGCTTGAAGCTCTTCATAGACAAAAGGAGTAACCAAGTTCTCTTCGCCGAAGCAGGCAAACAATTCATCGACTTCCTCTTTAACATTCTCTTCCAACCAGTTGGAACTCTCATTCCTCTTCTCAAACAGGAAATAATGGTTGGCGCGCAGCTTGGGAAACGTTCAAGACAGCATTATAAATTTAAGTCCTGCTTACCTTGACCGCAACGAGAAGAACTCTCCTCTGGAGCTTCTCCAATTTTCAAATATTCTGTCATCAAATGATAGGAAATTCTATTTGTGTGAATGTAAATATTACTTTTCCGATATCTCAGAAAATGTCCATCGTGTCAGTCGTACATGAGATCCGATCTGAAATATTGCCCACTCAATGGAGTGAAAGATGGTCCATACCTGGCGATGAATGATCTGGAGGTGAAACCCCTGTCCACAATCTCTGTAATCACTCTGCTTAACAAAGTTCATCACAAGGAAGACGGGGATCTTGAGGAGAAAGTGGTCGATTTTGGCATGGATGAGGTATTTCAGTCCTTAATTTCTTCACTTTCTGTGTATGCATAATGCATGACTTGAGATTTTTTAGCTGAGGGGTCTTTCTATGTTAGTGGTTTTTTTATAAGAAAATTACAAATTTACATTTCACTGTTTTTGTAATATTTATATTATGGACTAAATAAATGTTTAAAATTATATACAAAATAAATATAAATCAATAATTGTCCTTTAATATGAAATTGCTGCTTTTGCTTTTACTAGATAGCAGTAAAATAACTATTTTGCTCCTGTATTTGGTTTATTGTTAGGGTTTGAAACTGCTCACGATTTCTCTGCAATCGAAGAACGCTCTGACGGATGTTTTTCTCCCCATGTTGAAACAGGAAGTCTAAATGAAGTACTACTATGAATTATGAATTGTCTGAATTTTGTGGAGTTGCCAGATTAATGCTGTTTTGCTTTGTTTTGTTCTAAATGTCAAATCTGGTTTGGCAATGCAACTGTCCATTTGCTTACTCTGCTCTCGTCTAGACTCTGTGTGAATGTATGATTTTGTACAGGAGTAATTTGTTTAAGCAGCATTATTTTTCATCAAATCATGACGTTAATTTATGAGCTTCTGTTAATTTTCACCTTATAATGGTTTGAGTTTGCTGAGTTTTTAAGCAGAATTATTTTTCGTTTAGAATTAAAGACCCCCGTTTGTAAATATATTAAAAATGTGCTTGGCCCCTATTTTCAATATAAAGTCCATGTTTAATTAATACAATACCAAATGGTCTATGGATAAAACACTTTTCGTACACACATATATATATACTTTTTATTTTTTTGAATCCCACACACATATATATGCTTAAGATAATTGAAACCACAAACAATTTTCATAATTAGTAGTGAAGAATCTACATGAAAGTAAATTCTTCATAACTGGATGAAAGTAAATTGTTCATAACTGGATTTAATATATCAAATTTTGTACACAATTAGAAAACCAGGACCCATAAATTTGATAAAATAGACTTCTTAAAAGGAGTCTAGACCTTCAAAGTGAAACTCCATCCACTAATAATATTTGTATTTGGTTAATAGATGTCTTTAAGGTATTTGTTAATTAACAATTTTAAGAAAGTTTTAATACCATTTTTATGAAAAATATAAAAAGTTAATAACAAATCAATTATTTTTTTCTTTTATCATAAAAAGTTTTTAAAAATATTTCCTAAATCAATGCTCTTGCCTCTAGGACATTTGTTAACTTTTTCCATAATATTTTTCAGTCTTCTCATATTACATAATTAATATCAAGCCATATAAATGTGGCTTTACAAGAAAAAAAAAAATTAAAATCAATCTTTATCTACTAAAATTAGATAAAATTTATTTCAAAAGTAATTTGAACACTTTTTGGTCATTTATACATGATATGGAGTGAAAAGAGTTTCTTTACTATGTAGATTGGAAAACTAAAAATTACTGTGACTTTATCCTTCTGCTTCTTGGCGCTGGAAATAAATATATGGACTCAATTTGCTTGTAGTGATCCACTACTACACATAACTCTCTGTTAATTTGTGCCCAAATTGAAAAGATTTTCCATTGAGAAAGTACAAGAGTCTATGAAATGGACCTAATTTTTTTACTGTGTGATTGGAGGGAATCAATTGCTCCTAATTTGATAAATTAACTACTATTTTAAAAAAATTCAAACCTTCACGTTTCACTATTTAACAGTTTGTAACACACAAATTTGCTGTTGCTTTTTCTTTATTTATTGTCAACATATGAATTTAAATAAGATAGACTTCCAAATAAATACCGATACATACTAAAATTAATTTAATCTATCAATAAAACTTATCATAATCCAAAACGTATTATCAGTATTTATCCAACAATTTTCAACGTGTTCCAAACCCACCCCCACCCCCCAAAGGCTTAGGAATCACAAGTGCCAATGAAATTAAAGGGTGGCTAAAGAAGGCACTACCCAGAGTAAATACTAGCATATAAAAAGTACTAACAGCCAACCCAGCAAGAGAATCCATTGAAAGTTCCTTCAAGTCTTCACATATATATACCAAACATGGCTAACTCTAAATGGTCCATTTGGTTGGAAGAGTAAAAAAGTGGGAGGATGGAAAATTATGGGAAGATAGAAAATATTTGGTTTTCTCTCTTATATGTTTGGTTGGAGGAGTAGAAAAGTGGAAGGGTGGAAAACTCTTTTATTTGGTTGGAGAGAAAAAAGAATGATGAAAAATATAATTTATATAAATTGACTATTATACCCTTGTTACGTAATATGTGAGGGGCATGTAAGAGGGTATTTATATAAATTGGATTTCTCATCACTTTTGCCTCCTCATTTTCCCCTCAATTTGAGAGGATAAAAAAAGTAAGCCTAAGAGGGAAAACTTTCTCTCCTATTTTCTTTCTCTCTTATTTTCTTTCTCTCTTATTTTCCTTCCTCAACCAAACAGTGAAAAACAACATTTTTTATCCTATTTTTCTCTCTCTATTTTCCATTCTTCCTGTTTTCTCCCCAACCAAACACACCCAAGGTAAGCCTGAAACTATTTATAGACAAAACGAGTCAGCGAGTCCTTTATGCTGAAGCGGGGCAAGGAATTCATCGGCTTCCTCTTTAACATTCTCACCTTGCCTATCTCAGCTTTCGTTCCACTTCTCAAATATCAGGAAATGGTGGGCAGCTTGGGAAACATTTACGAAAGATTTCAAAATTGAAGTCCTACTTACCTTCAACCATTCGTGAACAAAGACTCTTTGTTGAAGCCCAAAGTCTACGCCCCTCGTCGTATTGGAGGCCCTCTTCAATTGTCAAACGTTTAATCCTCAAAATCCAGGAGATTTTATAGGTGTAGTAAAGGTCACGCTTAGTTCACTGATGACAATACATCATTCTGTCCTTTGTGCGAGATATCAACGAAGACTACGTCCTTGGAGTTATATTATGTAGGTCAAAGAAACATTTCGTACTTGTACAGTGATCTTGAGCAATGTTAAGAATACCTTTGGTTTGTTAACTATCACTTTATATGAGCACGTTAAGAACGGATTTTTTTTCCCGTTGGCAAAAATAATGCAAGATAATGAGGCTAGTCACTTGAGTTTTGAGTCCCCAATATACTAGGAGCTTAAAAATGAGAGATGCTTAAACTGATTGTTGGTAGAGTTGTAGAGGTACTCCTTGATCAGAGTAATTTTTAGGTACTTTAATACTTTCATGGGAAACCAACATTAGCATGCTACCTTCCCTTTTCGGTTCCAATGCGGTCAAAAGTAATTTCAATAAGGAAGGGATAGCAGAAAGACTAAACTTGAAGCTTGAGGCCTTCGCTATGCACAATACAAAAAAGTACTGGAACTAAACTTTAAACCTCGAAAGCTTAATTGGCCCAAAAAGACTTCAATTCTTTCATGGGAAACCAACATTAGCATGCATGCAACAGCAATCCATTAATAATTTCGACCTAGGAGTGTCCACGGGTTGGGTTTGTACCCAACCCGAAACCAACCCGCCGGAATCGGGTGGAGAAAAAATGCACCCGTTGCCGATCCACCGGAGTAATCGGGTCGAACGGTTCAGATCATCAATGAGTGGCGAGCGAGTCAGTCGAAGTCAAAGATCTAAAAAGACGGCGAGAAAATAGTGAAAAAAACATATATCCAGCGAAGTTTTCCAGATTCTGGAGATATTTCTCTTATATCCGTGATTTTTCGCGAGATCGGGAAAATCTCACCAGATTTGATGAGATTTCACCAGATCTAGTCAAAATCTCACGGGATCTAAGGGAAATATCGCCGGAATTTGGGTTTCTTCACCGGATTCTAGAAAACTATCGCCATATTCTGGAAATTTTCATCGGGATCTATAAATCTCTCGATCGGTTTAGGGGAGGAAAATCGAAACCGACCCACTGGAATCGGTTTCTGGTGATGAAGACCCGCCGCTGACCCACCGGAGTAGTCGAGTCGACCGGATTCGGGTCAGATCCGGTTTGTTATTCGGGAGGGTCGGGTTACCGAATCAATCTAGACAACCCTATTTCAACCAATCCTCTTCCCCATGTGTTAAAGTATGGTTGTACCTTTGGTTTGTTAACTATCACTTTATATGAGCAACGTTAAGAATGGTTTTTTTTTTTTTTTTTTTTTTTTTTTTTTTTTACTGGCCAAAAAAGGTTTGGTTTATCTCCAATACTTTTTTAGCTGAAATCTTTTTTTTTTGTTTTAAGGTTTGTTTGTTTGAAGGAGAAGTAGGGTGGATGGAAAATTTTAGAGAAAAAATGGGAAGGAAAACTTTTTTGAGTGTGTTTGGTTGGATGGAGAGGAAGGAAAATAAATAGTGAGACCCAAGTATTTTCTTTCCGAGCCTATCAAAAAGCTTTCTTTCCAAAATAGAGAAAAAACCAAAGAGAAAAAATAGAGCTGCCTAATAGACAAAAATGCCCATATCCAGTTCCTATCTTTTTGTATTTATTTTTTTTATTTTTTTGGTGCTGGGTAGGTTGCCTCTTTTTGTTTTTTTTTTTTTTTTTTTTTTTCTCTTTTTTTGATTTCCTGGGCAAGGGGTGGCACGTTCCTCTCTTTTTTTTCCCTTCTTTTTTTCTTTTCTTTTCTTTCCTCAGGTTGCCTCTTCTTCTTTATTTCTTTTTCTTTTTTTCTGGGCTGTGGGTGTGATAGACGTTGTTTTGTTTTTCTTTTTTTGTTTAACGAGACATGATTTATTTATTTTTTTTGGACATGATTTTTATTTTTTAATAAAATGGGTGATTGCTTTTTTTTTTTTTCTTTTTTTGTTACTTATAACTTTTTTGTTTTAATTGGACATCATTTTTTAACAAGAAAATATGAATAAATTTATATAAACTCACTTTTTCCAACTTCCCACTTTTCCACTCCCAACCAAACAAAAATGAGAGAAATTAAAATTTTTTCTGTCCTTCCACTTTTTCATCCTCCCACTATTTTCTATCCTCCTAATTTTCCACCCCTCCAACCAAATGGATCCTTAATGGGAAACTGTCATATCACCCACTAACTAAATACAATGTGGAGATTAAAACTCACTACCACTTGTTATTGGGTATTTAAAACAAAAGGACGCCTCAAGTTAAAAATTTACTAGAGGTAAGCCAAAACCAACAAAAAAAAAAAAAAAATGCAAGATAATGAGGCTAGTCACTTGAGTTTGAGTCACCGATAATACTTGGAGCTTAAAAATGAGAGATGCTTAAATTGATTGTTGATAGAGCTGTAGATGTACTAGTTGATTAGAGTAATATTTAGCTACTCCTAAAGTACAGAGAAATTTTGCTCCCTCCTCTAATTATCACCATTTCTCTATGTTTCGAGAGTACTTAAGAATTTCCATTTGATCAAGCTAAGCAACCTTACCTTATATGTATTTCATATTCATATTGTTGAACCTAGTTCACCATTTTTGTGGTACCAATCGAGACCATTTAATCTATGATAAATCTTATTGATATTGACAATGACTATTTAACCAGTTTTTCCATTCATTAATTTCATAATTTTGAGGGGTCTTATATTTCAATACAGAATCAAATATTCCTTGTGTTCCAAGAAAATACTTCTTTATTCCATTTTTAAGAAGAAAAGAAAAAGATGTTCAATAATATTAAAAATCTAATCATAACTTATCTAGGTTATAAAATGGAGCTTATAATATATATGCTCATGACAAGTAAGATAAGTCCCCAAAAATCGGATAGTAATATGTTATTTCCTAGTGCACATAAAAAAAAATATAGAATTTTCAATAGTATATATATATATATATATGTGTGTGTGTGTGTGTGTGTGTGTATATATATATATATAGACACAATCCTAATCATAATACTGGATCGTTATACTAATCATAATACTAAATAGTACCTTGAAGCTTGAGGTCTTTGCTATACACAATACAAAAAAGTCCTGGAACTAAACTTTAAACCTCGTAAGCTTAAACTTACCTATTAAATTTTCAAGAAAACATTTCTATTAAAACATCCCCATTATCCATGGCCTTAATTGGCCCCAAAAGACTTCAATACTTTCATGGGAAACCAACATTAGCATGCATGCAGCAATTTATTAATAATTTCGTCCATTCCTCTTTCCCATGCGTTAAAACTGTTAGGTTCTAAGACTTTAGAACTAAATGTATTAGAACTTCATTTTGTATATGTTGGCAAACCATGATTAAAACAATGAGTCTAGGTTTAGGCTTGCTTAAAGTCTGTTTAAGTGTAAATTTGATTCGAGTGTTTTGTAGGAATTTCCTGTGTAAAACTACAAGGCTTGATCGATCGAAAATAAGGCTTGATCGATCGAGAATCATAGATTAGTAATATTCTACAGAAATTTCAAACGCAGCCCAAGTCCATATAACGTGTACGATTAAGTGTTTCATTTCTAGTATAAAAGGAAAAACCCTAACCACGTTTTAGAGGTCTCTGAATAGCTTTGTGTTTTCTCTAGCGTGAGATTTGAGAGGTTTTTACCTTAAAACACAAGGAAAGCTCTACCAAAGTCTAGATCTGAAATCAAGTTTTGGTGGTGATTCAGTTGTTGCACAAAGTTCCTGCTAAGTACAAAACTTTTGAGTGGAGTCTCAAATTCATAAGTAGGAGAACTTGTGTTTGGTGCAAATTCAAGGAAAGAAGTAGTCCGTAGGTTTGGAGCTGTCACGTGATCGTGGTAGTAAGTTTTCTACATGAGGTAGCATTAAGATGTTAGTGGTCTAAGTCCTTTTGTAAAACTTTAATTTTTTTTTATTGTGGATTTGTTTTTTACCTTAAAGATAGCTTGGTCAAATCCTCCCTAAGTTTTTTACCGGTTTAATTTTCCTGGGTCATCAGATCTTTGTGTCATTTACTTTCCGCATTATATTTGTTTTGCTCATAATTGTTTAACCTAGACTTGAATAACAAACTAGTTAATCAACTTGGCTTAATATTAGGTTAAACATATTGTGTTAAGGGGTCTAAAAACTTTACAAAAACCTCTCTCCAATTATATATAGATCTATATGCAATGCCCTTACCAATACAGTCACTTCATTTGTTTTTTTTTTTAACTAATCAGCCTGAACAGCAATGGCATCCTCCCAAATGAGCTTGAAACTTTTCATAGACAAAAAAAGTAACCAAGTTCTCTTCGCTGAAGCAGGCAAGGAATTCATCGAGTTCCTCTTTAACTTTCTCGTCCTGCTCCTCTTTAACTTTCTCGTCCTGCCTGTCGGAACTCTCGTTCCATATCTTAATCAAGTAGTATTGGGCAGCTTCCAAAACATTTACCAGAGCATTATTCCAAATTTTGGTGATGCTTACCTTCAACCAAATAATATCAAAGACACTCTCCTGAAGCCCAAAGTTTACATCTCTGGTGGTTGTGCAGGGTCTCTCCAATTGCCAAACGTGGAATTATCAACATCAATTAAGGAAATACTATGTGTGTTGTAATAGTCACAGGTACGTCATGTCTAATGATAAAATTGCAGTCTGTCCTTTGTGCCGGAATTCTATGAACTGCTATGGTGATTTGTAGACACATCAATACCCTCCTTTATTAAGGGAGGGTAAGTGAAAGGGTTGGTTACGTATATGGTGATTGATGATCTAGAGGTGAAACCATTGTCCTCGTTTGTGTCTATCGGCTCTATGCTTAACAAGTTTAATGTCAAGGACATATGGGCTCTTGAGGAAAAAGTGATCAATTTGAGCATGGATGTGGTATGTTATAATCATTCTTTCTTAAATTTTTATCACAGTACCCATTCTTTTTACGTAACAATTTCTGTTCTTTCCACTGTTGAAAATTATAATACGCTCTTTATAACTGAGAATGAGGGTACTAACAGTGATATAAGTCAAATTATATAGTGTCAACCTTATATATTATACTTTTAAATTTGTGCAATATTAAAAATATACTATTCCTATCAATATATATATATATATATATATACTAGTCGCTAACCCGTGCGATGCACGGGTAACTTTTAGCTCAAAATGTTAACATGTCCAAGTTTAAATATTTATCAAATTTCAACTATTTTAAAGTTAAATCATCTCCCATATGAAATGGAGAGAAAGTAATTAAACATCTCGTATGACAAATTGTCAAAATTTTAAACATCGTTAAAAATGAGAAACATTCAAATTTTATATAGTAATATATTACATAATCATAGCGTGCTATTACACAAATACAATTCCTTGGTAAATGTTAAGATAGATGACAACTATTTTATATTATCTTGAGTAAAATTTAGCCCCACAAGTGTAGTTTATCACATAAAATCGGAACTACAACCATGTAAAAAGAGAAAATTAAAATTAGATATAATAACAAAATTCTTTTAAACCACAATAGAACCAAGAGAATTATTATTATAATGCATAATCCAATATGAGTATGAGGCAAGGAGTTGTACTCTAAATTATTGCAAGAAAAGAAAAAAAAAGAAAAAAGAAAAAAAGAAAGAACAAATCTAGAATAAAGGACAAATAGAGAGCATATCTAATTAGTTAAGAAATCAAACAGAAAAAATTCTAGTGGTGAGGAATAATTAAAATTGTAACAAAATAAATATAAAATAACACGACTTTACTGTCAATATGATTTCCCTTCATCTACATCACACCCAATTACTTTGTATTTTATTGGCTTTCACAGAAACTAAACCCAAAAAAAAAAGCATAAATCAATTTGCTATGTTTCATAATCCAGTGTACCCAATCAAGTATTCTTGTGCCCATAGTGAGATGCTCCATGGACCATAGTGGATGCTTTGTAATTTCAGTCCATTGTTGATTCTTGGTTGCGAAATTCTATGCAGTAAAAATTTCTGTGTCATTTGCTTTACTCAAACATGAATTCAATTACTCCCTTAAGAAATAAAGAGTGAACCTCCTGAAGTCCAGGCCATAGTTTGCAACTCTCCCAAATCTAACAGATTGTATAACATGCCAAAGAGATAACCAACTAAGAATAGAATAATATAAAAAAAACGTAACGAACATGTTTATTAGTTTAGAGAGAAAGCAATGTACCATTCCATTGCAATGACCACCATTAACTTCTTCAACATATTTTCACCTTTAAATTAAAAACAACAAAATTAAATGAAACCTTGATTGATAAGGTAGTCAGGTCAAGTTTATTATTATAAATAATGTGACTTCCTCCACCGACAATAATGTGAGTTAAATATAAATAAGCAGAATCTCACCAACATGTTAAATATAACCACAAATCAAACACTTACCCAACAAAACTTTTTTACTGTAAATAAGCAAGATCTCACCAACATGTTTAATATAAACATAGGTCATGCACTTAGCCAACAAAACTTCCTAAGAGCAAAACCTTAAAGGCACATCACAAAAGCAAACAACCACAAAATTACAACTCAGAAGAAAAACATAACAAACATAAGATCCTAGAGAGTTAAGAAAAATTACATCTCAACATAAGCAATTAACAACAAAATTACAAAATTCCATAACTTTGTTTTATTCACATAGCAAAAAATAACTTCTAGAGTCTATAAATATGGCCACAGACCAAAACTATCAACCAAATTACAGCACATGTTAGAATATAAATATCAAGCAACCGAGATGACCAAATTTTTAGTGAAATAAAATAGAAATGTGCATTCATGATCAATTGGAAACCTAAGCAAACCTCAACTCCACAAAAATCATACTTTAAAATCAAGTTCTAATCTACTTCCAAAACATATTTAAACAAATGATTAAATGCATTAAGTACTAATCAAATTAAATAAAAGATCAAAAGAATAGTAAATGTAACATCTCCTTAACAATTTAACCATTACAAACTCTCTATGAAATCCATATATCGAAGTGTAGGTGTCAAAAATACCCTAGATACACAGTACTTAAGTATGCGAGTTATGTTGAGTGCAATATGATAGAGGTTAAAACTGATTTAATTCAAAGGTATAGAACTACAAAACCTCCATATAAATATAACTAAAACAATTTATTTATTTTGAATCCAATAACTAAAACAATTTCAACAATCAAAAAATTAAGAAATAGGCATTAATAGTTATCAATTCCACAATGAGAGGACAAAAAAAGAGGGGGTTTTTTTTTATATTTTATTTTAAATCAAGGTGATAGAAACTTGCCAAATCTTTTTGAATCAAATCTTGTCAATAAAAAAACTACAACTACAAATGTTCCAACTTACAAACCTCAAAGGTGTGCCAATATTTCAGAGTTTCATACCAATGCCACATAGTTCTTTGTTTGATTATGTTGAAATCTTAGAATTGAACAACAAATAAACCAATAAAATCAACATATATATACAAAATCCAAAAAGCAGAAAAACTATTGCAAACAAACCAAGCCAAGAAATCAATGACAACTCAATAGGATTTTGTGAATACAACAGAAGGCCAAAATTTATATCAATATGGGAAAAAGAAAGAATTGAATCCAAAAATTATGTACCACCTGTCTAAAGAGAAATTTCATCAAACACATGGCGGGCAACCCTTTTCAAAATCCTCCAATCGTGCCCTTCTTTTTCTCATCTTTCTAAGTCTCTCAAACCAATTCTAAATTTAAATCTTAGTCAAAACCAATTCTAGGCTACATACGTAAATCAAAACTAAACAATTCATATAAAATTTTTTGAACATAAGAAAGTACCTTTAACTGATGTGGTGTTGGCGGTATTACGGAGGTGGGATGCCGACTGAAGGTGAGTGCTAGCTTGACAATGTTGGCAGCCCTCAAGCTTCTCTCTCCGGGTCTCTATTTTTTCTCAATGTGCCTTAAAGATGTTTTTCTTGGTTTGAGGCTTTGCTTGAAAATAGGTAAAAACTTGTATGGAGAGATCGCCAAAAAGTTCATGCAAGAAATAAAGTACAAATTAAGAGTGGAATTGAAAAGAGAAGCCATTTTTCTGAGATTTTCCACCAAATAGAGAGTAATTGTTTCAAAGTTGTGCACAGAAAAATAAATTTCAGAAGAGAGTGAGAGAGAGAGAGAGAGAGAGAGAGAGAGAGAAAGGGAGAGAGGAGTATCGTATAGAAACAAAGAGAGTAAAGTCTTAGATTTTTTTTATATGGTTTTTTATGGGTAGGAACATGAAACGGGTTTGTAACTCCTACCCAAAAGTTAGAACGTTGTACTTTTTTTTTTTTTTTTTAGAAGAAGAACGGTTTTTTTTTTTAAGAAACTTTTGAGAAGTAAAACGGTGTCTAATGAATCAAAACATTGTGTCTTTAAATTAATATAGGCTACTAAACACCAAAGTCACTAAGAATATCAAAACGTTTCGCAGAAATCACCATACAAAAAGTCACTTCTTTTCATGTTTTTAAAATGTAAATATGGCAGTAATTTATGCAGCCACATGGCGCAATAAGAAGTGGTCAACAAAAAGTCAAACGTTTCGACTATTAGTTATTATATAGATATCACGATGTTCTATTGTCTAACCAAAAGAGATTAGAAAAGTATAGGGATATCGGTAAAAAAAAAAATTTACGTGGAGTAAGCATCACTAGTGTGGTTATGAAATTAATCTATATCTTGATTCTCGTGACACGCCTTAAGCCATCTCTCTCTCTCTCTCATGAAGCATAATGTTATTATTCATCTTAAATTTTTTGTTATAAACGGGTAATATTGGATTTTACTTTTTTGTTTTTACTACATCATCAATGTTTTAAATATAAAAACAAAATTTTGTTTTTTTATAGATAAAAAATGATGTTAGTTATTAAGGAAAAGTTTTGCTATATAAAAGGGTACGTAACAGCAAAAAATAAATTATTTGTTCTACTTTCAACCCAAAAAAAAAAAAAAATTGTAAGAGCAAAACAACGGATGGCATCACAGCAAGCCCAACATCAAGCCCACAGCAAGCCCAACAGATGACAGAGAAAGCAAACCCACGGTTTCTCAACAAAAAAAGTAAAAAATAAACCCCAATACAGATCAGAAATCTCAAATCAGTTATCAGTAAATCAGTAGTTCAAACTGTTCAATACATCAGAAATCACTAAAGTCAAAGCATTAAGCAAACCTAAAAAGTAAAAACAGAGTAACGACGCCTCCCCTTAGAAGTTAGATCGCTCCAGTCGCTCATCAGACATCGTCGCTCCAGTCGCTCATCGAACATTGGAGATCGCCAGATCGATCCAACTTCAATCGCTCATCAGACATCGGAGATCGCCAGATCGTTGCCCCTCATCACATCAGAGATGGAGATCAGTCCACATCATCGCAGTCGCTGTTGCTATTGTAATCACAATCGCTCATTGTCGCCGTCGCCGTCACACAGGTATTTCTCTCTCTTCTTCTCTCTGACTCTCTCTCAGTCTCTCACTCTCATTATCTCAAATCTGAAATGAATATATGAATGAAATAATGAATGAGTTACTTATGACTTATAAGTCTCTCTCTCTCTCTCTCTCTCTCTCTCTATTAACTTTATCTGAACTAGTGAACTGTGATTGGCTGAAGGCTAAAGCACTTAGTGAACTGTAATGTGCACATCAGCACATAGAATGTGTAATGTGAACATGATTGACTCTTTTAGTGTAATGTGCAACTAATAAATAATAATTTAATTAATCAATAATTAATTGGGAAAAATAATTAATAATTTAATTAACCAATATATTATAAAAGACAAACAAATTAAATTATGTTAGGCTAAACAACAATTAATAATTTTATAATTAATGAAACAATAATATAACAAATTATAGTTTATAAAAGACAAACAAATATGAAAACTCGTAGAAGGCAATTGTAAATTTTATGTATTTACGTGTTTTTTTATTGTTGTTGTTGTCAATATATAAAATAAAAAAAAATTATTAAATCGTGTAATTTATGCTTGTTGAGAAATACTCTGGAAAAAATTCCTAGAACCATCGTTATTGAAGCTCCTTATTGACACAAAGGGAAACAAAGTCCTATTTACAGAAGCTGGAAAGGACTTTGTAGACTTCCTTTTTAACCTTCTTTCTCTGCCAATTGGAACTGTAATTCGTCTACTGACCAAGAATAGCATGGTGGGTACCCTAGGCAATTTGTATGAGAGCGTTGAAACTTTCAGCGAGGTGCACTGTGGACCTGACTCAGCTAAATAAGATTGAGTTTCCATGATAATCTAACATAAGAACTAAGAAGGCAACATCTTATTAGCTCGTACTCCATGAGCATGATAGTCAAGAAGGGCACCCCGTGATTTGGTATTAGGTAAGAGACACCATCAATAGCATTAGACCTCTCACTCATATTATAAAAAGAAAGGGCAGAGAGATATCTCTAGCTCCAATTTCTAAAGACCATGGATGCTGGATCTTTGTTCCAAGATCTAAATTGGACACAAATTAGACTAAAATTGTACTTAGATCTTATTTTCGATCTTATAGGTGTGACACTTAAAGTTATTAAACTGATGTGATCGATGTATGTGATGGTTGGATATGTTCAAATTTTTTTTAATTATTGGTGAATTTATAAAATTTATATATCAAATTTATAGTATCTTAATTAACATCACTTATAAATTTAGAAAAAAAAAAACCGTTGGAGGTTAAATTGTACTTATTAAATGATAAGGTTTAGTTTTAGGGTCTAATTAGGATTTGTTTATTTTGGTGAAATTAAAAACTTTTTGTTAAAAATACTATAAACAAAAGTAAAAGTTAGCTAAAATAATACAATGAAACTCATAAATAATACTAAAAAATACAATGGAGTCCATAAATGGTAGTAAAAATAAACTAAATAGTAAAATAAATTGGCAAAAATAATTTTGCCAAACATACGCACACTAAATTTATGAAGTATTAAATATTTAAAGTCAAATTTCTCATCTAATTACTAAAAAAATTTAAGTTCTTAAATTATACGGTTAAAAATATTATTTAAAAAAAACATATAAGGTTATGAAAAGAAAAAGAAAAAGAAAGGTGGTAGCCAGTACTTAACCTTGGGTTCCTATTGCATACAGAAGCATGACAAGTTTCTAGGGGACATAACTTGGTCCATTGTGGAAATATGAAACAAGAAAGGAAGAAGGCTTTTGAGGGGAAATGAGATTCGAGAAACGCAAAAACAAATAGGCAAATATGAGACATAGATACTAGCTAGCATTAATTCACACACAATTCAAAGAAATTGAGAGAGAAAGCAGTATAAGAGGTATGAGTGGGTACACTTTCTTTATACAGTGGACCGTGACATAATAAGAGGTACGGGTAGGGTTTTTGATTTTCAATCAAATGTTGTCTATCTATCTATATCATTGGATTGAGATCCCGAGCAATACCTAGGTTATTGCACGGTATGCAATAGCACAAATCTCAGCCCTCCATTTAATCTAATGATTCAATATTTTAACACCTCATCAGTCCAAGCTAGCGATCCATGTGCTCGCTGTTGTTCTCATTTCAATTTCCCCAATTTGAACTTCACTAAAATTCTTCTCTGCTCTCTCTCCAACCGAGTTTCTCCCTCACTCTCCCCAGCACTCCAATCTCTCAACCCCAACTGCAGCTCCACCACTCTCTCCACCTCCATGCTTGCTCTTTGCCTCTCCCTCAACCCCTTTCGTCACCGCTTCCAGCATACCCAACTCAAATCCATAAGCAAAAACAAAGAAAAAACAGTAAACAATAACTCACCATCTAAGATCCCGACCCCCACACACACTCGCACCCTTTTTAGACCAAGATCAAAAAGAGAGTAAAGGTTGGGGTTTGGAGAGAATCAGGTGTTTAAGTGAGAATTCGATGCTTTTCAGACCCAGATCAGAGAAAGTAAGGGTTAGGGTTTGGATAGAATTGGGTAAGAGAGAAGTTGATGCTCAATCTCCATGGCTATAGCTAGCTGTAATACCCCACATAATTTTATTTAAGAGTTTTCTTTAAAATAAAATTAATGGGCCATAGGTTTTCTTTTATTTATAACTGCAGCCCACTATCACCAAGCCCACATCTTATAAACAACTAAAGGGTAGAGGAAGAGATAATTAGGGTTTTATCTAAGGAGGCTAGAAGGTGTATTTTTTTTCCGTGGAGATAATTGAAGAGATAGCCAATTATTCCAGGTATGGTTTATTTTTTTAAAACAATTAGAATTTGATCTTAGGAACGTTATTGATGTTTAGATTTTGCAAAAAGGGGATTTTTCTCCTAGAATTGTTGTTTACTAAATCTTGGATTGCCTACTGCCAGTATGTGGGTCCTTAAACAAATTCATGGAATTCAATCCCTAATATAAGAGCACGGCTGGAAAATTTTGGATTGTGGTTAATATATATATTATAAAATGGCTTTAAGGTTAGAATCGTTTAGGCCTTAACGTTGTTCTATTAGGATATATATATATATATATATATATATAATCATAGATTGAAGAATGTTGAGTTAATCCTTCTTTCGGATTGTACAGATATATACATATATATACTCCTAGTTTGATCTATGGCATTTCAAGAGTCAAGGATGTCAGCTTAAGTCCTCTAGGTGGTACGTGTGTATATATATATATATATATATATATTATAGATATATATAACAAGTCAAAGAATACGGCTAAGATATATATATATATATATATTACAGGTATGTACAAGTCAAAGAGTGCAGCCATATTTTCATTGCCTCTGGACCTTTCCTTTAGATTGTGATATGCCGTTGTGGTTATATATATATTTTTAGGTGGCTTTAACGTGTTTGGGGGTTATGTATATCAACTTAAAACCCTAAAGTATTAGTTGCTGTCTCTTAGTTTTGATAAATTCAAAAAAAAAAAAAACACATTTTTGGGTAGAGATACTTTGCATTAGTGCTATCATTTAGTTTAGCAAAGTATTTTATTAGTGAGTTAGTTTGTATAGTTTAGTAAAATTTATATTTTGTGGAGGAGATTAAGTAATTTTCACGATTGATTATAGGTCCTATTTGAGAGTATTTTGAGGCCATTTGGAGGGTGTTTCAGCTGGACTTTCAGAGTGATTCAAGTGCAGTAAGTAATTATGCATAATATGCACAAGTTTTGCTTTTTAGGTTCTTAGAAGTTAAAGGTTTTCAAAAGTTATATTTTTTTTCTTTAGCTTACGTTTTAAAAGTTTATCAAAAAGCATTTTTACACTTTTGAAAGAGAAATTTTCATTGGTTTTCAAATAATGTTTTAAGAGAACTTTCGAATTTAAATGACGTTTTGAATGTCCAAATCCCATTTAAAAGATGATTTTTTTAACTAAACTATTTTCCGAAAATAATTGAGTTTCAAAGTAAGTTTTTCTAAAAAGATTCTTATTCTTTAAATTTGTTTCAAAACCAAGTGATTTCAAAGTCATATTCTTATTTTTCAATGGTATTTAAGACGTGTCTTTTAGCAATTGGATTTTCAAACTTACTCAAGAATTTTAAAAATTTATATAAACCCTTTAGTTCTATTCGTTCCCTAGGAGAGTCAAGCATCTTTTGATTTATGTTTCAATCTGTTATTATGATATTCAATATGCTTTTATTGTTGGAATAATTGTTAATATTGAGAAAATTATTTTATGTTGTATAAACTTTGTTTTTTGTGATATGTGGCTCAAAATGAGTGTTTTTAGAATTGATCAGATATATGTGTAAATCCGCTCATAGGATTGTATGTGAGAATATATGTTGATCCCTCACCAGCAGGGGTTAGATGCTGGTATCCGCTCACAGGATTGTATGTGAGAATATGTGATGTGTATATGTGACACTGTGCCCTGATCAATTATTTGTATGTGTTTTCGAAAGACTTAAAGATTTGATTTTGTGTATATTAAGTGATTCCTTACATGTTTGGAAAACTATATTGGATATTTTTAGTGAAATTGTGAAATCAAACTTGTGCTTTGCTTGACTCTATTCCATTGTATATTCTGTATAATTACTTACTAGATGTGTGGCTCACCCCATCAATTAATATTTTCAGATTAAAGTGTAGTTGGGGATATAGAACCCTTGGACCGCTTTGTGAGGCGCGAGGTAGAGTTTGGAAGTTGTAGGCGGCTTCAGTGTTACTTGAAGACTCATAAAGCTTTAGTTTCCTTTGTTTTCGTAATTCACATTTTATATAGTGGAGATTGTTTCCAATTTGTGGAGTTTTTTTTTAGATTATTAGTTATTTTTGGTATTTCCGCTTTAGACTTCACAGTGTTTTGGAGATTGTTATAAATTTTGGATTTTAGTTATTGTAAGAGATTTATCAGTAGCATTGTTTATTGGGAGATTTATGGAACTATGTTTAAATAAATTATTTTTGTTGAGCTAGTAAGGTTAGCAAGTTAGTCATGCATCTAAATTCATGTTTCATGGATTTGGGTCGTGACACTTGCAGTCACTGTGTTCTGCTCCACCAATTTCGGTCGTGGTTGCGGTAAAGTTCCTCTATCTCTCTCTTTGATTTTTATTTCTTTTAATTTTCTCGACAAAAAAGAAGATTTTTTAATTTTTAGTATTGTATTAGGATTTCGTTTTCTTTTGATAAAGAAATTGAATTCCCTATTGTACTTGGGAAAAAAATAATGTGGAATTTGTGTTATTGGATACAAATTGTATTCAAGTGAAAAGACAACAAAAATAAGAGAATTTGTATGTAAACTAAAGTAAATGGTAGTTACCTACTTGTTTTCCTTTTAAATAAACAAGCATTTATCTTTTGTCATTTTTCACCATAAGAGGACTAAACCCCAAACTTTTCTGAAGTTTTGCTTTGCTGATTTAAAGTTATTATACATTCATCATAATCTTTAAGTTGATGAATGGGTTTTTCCATTGTCAAACTAATTCATGAATTTTTCTAATTCATGTTCCATGTTTTTCTTGATTAGCTATAGACTAAAAATTACTTCAAATAATGGTTTTTTTTTTTTTATTGCTTAATAGTGAGCGAGTATTTGCTCTAGCAAACCTTTGAAATGAATTCCTCACAAGTTAGGAATTTTTTTTTTTTTTTTTGTTTGTTTGTTTGTTCATGTGTATGAGAGTATGATGAGTTTAAGTGTTTATAGTCTAGCTACTTGTTTAATGTAAGAACAAATTTATCTTAGCACCCACACTACCGCCGGTGGCAGTGCATATAGACGGTGTTTACACCATTGGTGGCTTTTTATATGTTAAGGCCTCCCCCAAATATATTGGGTTTTTGGTTCAAAAGAATGTTTGAAAATTTGGTGGCGTTTTTAAAAGAAAATAAATAAATCTTCAAATATTTGTAGATGAACTTTAATTCTTCTTGGACATTTCAATGTTATACAGATATGATTCTGATTTATGAACACTAATTCTAATTGGGAATTTCTAATTTATACAAATATGGTACTAATCTATACAATAAAGCAGAAATTACATTTAAATTTAGGCACAATTGAGCTTATGAACAAGAGATTGTTTTATGCATTTTTCCTCCATTTCTTGTGGCCAAAGCCTATATGGATTAATAACTATATGCCTCTTGTTTTCTTTTTAATAGGATAAAATGTTTTGAAGCATTCCATGATCTATATTTTTTTTGAGTTAAAAGATAGAAAACTTGTATTGATATGTTGAATGAAAGTGTACAAAAAAAAAAAAAAAAAAAAAACTGGTCTGAATTCTGTAAGACAATTAGATGAAACAGAGAACATAATTCAGAAAAGAGCATAGCAGCTAAGACACATCACATGACAAAGCTACATAAAAAGAAAAGCTTGACATAGAAATTGCTAAGAATATGAAATGTTGGTACTCTGCAAGGAAAATAGTAGCTCTATCAAAGATGGCCTTTAGTTGTAACTTGTAACTGAATTTTTTCAAAGTAGAATGTTATCTTTGAAGAAAGGAGTGCACCCCTAAAATGGAGAAGATTACGTGGAAGACTTGGCGTTGGAGATAGCTATTGTTGTTGGTGGATAGCTATTGCATTTGAAATTCGTATTTGGATTACTATGGAGTTGCTAGTGCATTCGAATTTGAATTCTTGTTATTTAGATAAAGTTATATCTGGTTTGGTATTTGTATTTGAGTTTCTAAGAAGTTGAGTCCCTTTGGGATTATCTATTAGTATTTTGAATATTCATATAGTATCTATTGTTATCTGTTTGTTATTTGAATTCCTAGGACTTATATTTAATGTAGAATGTAATTAATAAAGCAGCAAAGAATTATTATCCCAATTTCCCTCTCTATTCTCTTATCCTGGAGATTTGCCATCTTGAATAAGACCAAATAACTATCCATTTAGTTAGAAACTAAACTTAGTCGTAACATAGAACCTGTTACAAGCATTCCATGATGTATTAAGGCCATATCTTGTTGTCAATAGGCTAATTATTTTTAGTACCGGTGAAACATTTTGACACTTAAGGTAGTTTCAAAGTTCATTTACAAAAACTTCTACAAATATTTAGAGTACAAACCATGAAAAATGTAATAAAATTTAGTTATTTTTTTCTTGGTATTGGTTTGAGAGTGTAATAAAATGTAATTGATTGTGTGCCTTTTTATCTCTAATTTCTTGTGACGCTTCAAATTGAACAATTTTGATGTTGCCTATATAGTTAGAATTTATGCAAGAGTTTTGTCCAATAATGAACAAAACTTTATTGAAATGTATACTTTGATTACAAGGCTATTAGAGCAAGAGCCCTAATTGAATACACAATCATGGACAATGATTTATTTCACTAAAAAAGAACCTAAAATTTGCATTCACAAATTCTGTAAGGATGCAAGTTGAAGCCCAAGTGTAATAAAATAATAAATAAGATTATACCCAAGCAAAATACTTCCATTCAAAACAATTTTTGAATAATACAAGTGGCTGAAGTTTATGTATCCAAAAAAAAAAAATATTTGTACAATACTTATACAAGTGTGAGAACATGTATTCTTCACTAACATAAAACAATCTAAACTTAGCACTAATCCCTCTAGTAGATGCCATTTCTCGCTCTTGGTGATCAAATGAAGAATAGCATTCCTTTAATCATGCCATTCAACCTGACAAAAGAACAAAGCGTGATTTCAATGATAAACATAAATAAAAATTTCCAATTAATAGCAGGCGCAAGTGAAGCCATAAGATCACTATCACTATTTACTACTAAATATGTAAGTTTGTTGAGGGTTTAGCTTGGGAACTTCCATCTTAAGAACTCAGCTAAGGGACCAACATCAAAAGTGAAATACAAAGCAAATCATATAGTCTAAATGTTCATGAGATACATTTAATTCCTTTGTAATCAATGACATAATATGCTAGATGCACATCCCAATTTTATTGAGGCAATCAGAATATAACAAATGCATTTTGCATTAAGGAGAAGGACAGGGTGTAGAGGTTGTAAGAGTGACACCAGTGATAAGCACCTCCATAAACACTTAAACTCATCATACTCTCATACACATGAACCAAAAATTAAAAAATAAATACATAAATAAAAGCTCAAATGAAAATAGATCAAGAAATACTCCAATTTGGACCAAATAACTTTTGAGGAATTCATTTCAAAGGTCTGCTAGAGAAAATACCCACTCACTATTAAGCAATTAAAAAAAATCATTATTTGAAGTAATTTTCGGTCTATAGCTAATCAAGAAAAACATGGAACATGAATTAGAAAAATTCATGAATTAGTTTGACAATGGAAAAACACATTCATCAACTTAAAGATTATGATGAATGTATAACAACTTTAAATCAGCAAAGCAAAACTTCGGAAAAGTATGGGATTTAGTCCTCTCATGGTGAAAAATCACAAAAGATAAATGCTTGTTTATTTAAAAGGAAAACAAGTAGGTAAACCACCATTTACTTTAGTATACATACAAATTCTGTTATTTTTGTTGTCTTTTCACTTGAATACAATCTGTATCCAATAACACAAATTCCACATTATTTTTTCCTCAAGTACAACAAGGAATTCAATTTCTTTATCAAAAGAAAACGAAATCCTAATACAATACTAAAAATTAAAAAATCTTCTTTTTTGTTGAGAAAATTAAAAGAAGGAAAAATCAAAGAGAGAGACAGAGGAACTTTACCAGAACCACGGCCGGAATTGGTGGAGCAGAACACGGTGGCTGCTAGTTGTAGCCATGGAGATTGAGCATCAACTTCTCTCTTACCCGATTCTATCCAAACCCTAACCCTTACTTTCTCTTATCTGGGTCTGAAAAGCATCAAATTCTCACTTAAACACTTGATTCTCTCCAAACCCCAACCCTTACTCTTTCTCTGATCTTGGTCTAAAAAGGGCGCGAGTGTGTGTTGGGGTCGAGATCTTAGATGGTGAGTTAATGTTTACTGTTTTTTTTTTTTTTTTTTTTTTTTTTTTTTTTTTTTTTTTTTTTTTTTTACTTATAGGTCTGAGTTGGGTATGCGAGAAGCGGTGACGACGGGGTTGAAGGAGAGGCAGAGAGCAAGCGTGGAGGCGGAGAGAGTGGTGAAGGTGCAGTTGGGGTTGAGAGATTGGAGCGCTAGGAGAGTGAGGAAGAAACTTGGTTGGAGAGAGAGAGATCAGAGAAAAGTTTTAGTGAAGTTCAAATTGGGGAAACTGAAATGAGAACAATAGTGAGCACACGGATTGCCAGCTTGGACTGATGAGGTGTCAAAATACTAAATCATTGGATTAAATGGAGGGTTGAGATTTGCGCTATTGCACACTGTGCAATACCCTAGGTATTGCACGGGATCTCAATCCCTATATCAAGGGTCTATGACTATGCGTTTAGCAAAAAAAGATCAATGACTGTGCAGGCCACAACAAAACAACATAATTGCCTTTAGGCCCTATAATTCTTGGTCGTACGCCGCCAATTGTAAGGAGTAAAGGTAAAGATTTTATGTTGATTAGATGGGACGGCTTAGGTTTTGGCAACGTGAATGTAAATACATATGTGATAGCATTCTCATAAAAGATTTCAAAAAATTTAGGGCATTTTTGGTACATGTGTTTAAACACATGTTTTTAATTTTAAACAACATTATACGTATTTTCATACACTTTTTTAACCATGCTTATATTCAAAAAAATTATAAATTTTTATTTAAACACACCTACCAAACAAGTCATTAGCATTTAATATCTCAAAAAACCACTTTATTTATTTTAACACTTCATTTTACAATTCACCAAACATCAAAGATTCTATATTTTTACCACTTCATATAAATATTTTTTTAGTACATCTTTATTCTTCAATATATATTTCTTTCTCTCTCTTCCTCTCTGTCACTCTCAACCAAGCAAACTCACAGTTACCTTCTCCACTAAGCAAACCCATTCCCACCTCATCCACCACCACTGGAGAAAAACACCAGCCATCCATACCCACCTGTATCCAACAAACTCACACTCTTCCATCTCAACCCAGCAAACCCATCTCCATCTCAGCCACCACCATTAAAAAAAAAAAAAAAAAAAAAAGGCACACACACGCACAAACAGAAGCAGAAAACTTAGAAAAAACCCATGGAGACCCATAAAGATTCACCACAAAACCCAGAAAAACAACAGTATCCACAAAAACTAAATCAGTGACCCACGAACACTACAACAAATGTATTTTTAGTGACGAAAATTTTTCATTGCTAAATGTCCAGTTTTTTGTCACCAAGGACCTATAGCGATGAAATCTGCTTTTTAGCGATGAAATCCATTTCGTCGCTAAAGGTCTTAGCGAAGGAAAATTTCGTCACTAAAGATCCAATTAGTTTTTTTTTTAACTTTTAGCGATAAAAATATTTCGTTGCTAAATGTTTTCCTCGCTAAAAATACTACTCAACGATGAAAGTATTTTTGTCGCAAAAAACACTTTATTTTGTTAAATCATATTTAGTGACAAAAATTTTCGTCACTAAAACTATTGTTTAAGAAAATTCGGGTACATATAGTGACGAAAATTTTAGTCATTAAAACTATTTTAAAGAAAATTCAGGTACATATAGTGACGAAAATTTTCATCACTAAAACTATTTCTTGCAAAATTTTGCAACATTTAGCAACGAAATATTTCATCACTAAAACAATTTTCATTTTTGCTATATTTGGTGACGGGAAAAATTCGTCGCTAAAACTAATTTTCTGTTTTTAATGTTTTCCTATCTTTGATATTAACATGTAACCTGTCATTACATTATTAAAATCTCACATTTGAATAACACATTTATTTCATCAACACATTTATAAGAAAACAATCCATAATTCCACAAGTAAAAATAAAACAATTATCTAATTCAATCTATCCGTACAAATTTTTTGCAACACATACAATAACACAAGATATTTTATAACAATACAACAAAGATGTCCTCAAATATCTACAAGTAGTGCCAAAAGAAAATCCCCTAAAAGCCACCAAAAAGAAATCTGTACAAATATAAAAACAATACTACATTAAAATCGTAAAGTATAAACATTAACTATGTTATAAGAAACATTTCTAAAAATGCAATAAGCGTAGGCACACCAATGAATTAAAATCACAACTCTTAATATATAAGTTGTAGAAAGAAAATATAGATTTTCAAGTGTAATGTAATACAATTAGTTTCAAATAATGCATTAAAAGTAGTCACGCCATGCAGTGAAGCACAATTGCTAAGATAAAATACTAATTAATAAGTTTTTTAGCTTGAAGATGAACCACCGCCCATAGGTAAGAGTGTCATTATAACCCTTGCTCCTCAAAAAGTTAAGGATATTCTTTCGCACCTTTTCTTGCCTAGCTTGCCCCTCTTGGTCCTTAGGTCTTGCCTCTTTGAGTTCAATTATCTCACTTTTAGATGATGGATATGTTCTATTGAAGAACTAGATGAGGCTGTGGTTTTAAGAGAAGAGAAAGGTCTCTTGTCAAGTCCTTTTACAATTCCGGATTTCTTCTTAAAAACTATGTTTGATATTTCCTATTGGATTAGAGGAATTGCATTAGGATCTTGGCAATTCTCTTCTTGCACTTTTAAAATAGATTCCTATCATTTGAAAGACAGAAAGAAACAAATAAGCACAACATAAGTACTACATATGTCATTGGTTTACAAACACGATAGGGATGGAGTGATACACATACATATGTCGCTTCATCCTCAGGGTATATCCACATATTCATCTTTGGATTGAAATGAACAACTTTGAAGATTTTTGCCAATTTAGGAACTTACCCATTGTCATCAAATTTTTATCCATGTTTGACTACAATTGTAAGGTGAATATTACTTTAGCAAAATACAGACAACTTATGCATAATGTATTCTAACATCTAAGTCTATAAGCTACTTAGATAAAGTCATATCACATTCATAAATGCACAAGTCTATATTAATACTTAAACATATTAGGACATATGTGAAATATGTTATGAACATATGTCATAAAATTAGCTAATCTTTTGACAAAACGCACTTTACTTATAATTGGATAGATTTATGATGTGTTTAATACTTCAAGGAACAAGAGTTCAAGTCTAGTATTGAAGCCATGTAAATCTGTCCAAGAAATAAGTGAAGAAAGGTTGTTCATTAAAGCTGGACAAATTCCCAATAGTTGCTCCATAGTTACTATCTATTGAGAATTACAAAATCAGAATTTTCAGATCTGATTTTCGGCCCATGCTGACATGTATGTGTAGGGTTTCTTTTCTCACAACCTTAGACATATATAAGACTTATTTTAAAGGCCTTCACATATGAGGATACAAAGAGAACATATGCAAAAAATGACTGATGTCTTATTCTCTCTAAAAGAAGCTACTGCATCTTTGAGCTTTAGGATTTTGTAACCAAATGCTTCTTGATTTTCATTGTTGATGAGGTGAAGAACTTTGCTAATATTTACAAATTTAATATATTTATATATATTTAAATAATTATTAAATTAATTATGACGTCATCACGGTTTGACTTCGGTTCAACTTCGGTTCAACCTCGGTTCAACCTTAAAAACCTTAAACCTCTACCTTTTATGGTTCAATGAACGGTCCGTGTTTCAAAACGGTCCGGGTTTCAAAACCATGACCCCAATAGTGTTAGCAAACGGACCCTAACATATTTGCATCTCATTTTGATGAAACTTAATGATGCTCAACTAAGGCTGCGTTTGTTTAGGCAGTAAAGGAAATCCGAAATATTTTACACCTTTAAGAGGGTTTAGGTAAGCATGAAAATTAGGTCAAACTGAAAATAAATTTCAGTTGACCGTAAAATTCCCACTCACACCCGTAAATCATTTTACATCCTTATTTACCTTTAAACCATTTCCCCTCTCCTCTGAAAATTTCCCATCACTCTCTCAGCTCACTCACGCTAAACCAAAGCAGAAGGATAGGAGAAAGCTAACACACCAGAAGAGAGAGAGAAAGAGAGAAAGATAGAGAGCGAGAGATTGATTTGATCATCGCCGCCGCCCTCTAGATCACCTTGTCTCCTCTGGATCTCGTCGTCCGCCACTCGCTGATCTACTTGCTCTCTCTTTCCCTCCAACGAACCAAGGCCGGATCGAACCATACCCTCTCCTCCACTCAAGAACCACACCTTCTGATCTGCTTTCTCTCTTTCCCTCCGATCTAGTGCCTTCACTCAAGAACCACACCCTCTTTTCCACTCTCACTCACGACACTCTTTCTCATCTCACTTTTTCTCTCTAACCTGAACCAAGCCTCCAGCAAAAGATTTTTGTGTGTAATTTTCGTTTTCTTTGATCTCTGATCTCTGATTTTTTTTGTTGTTGTTGCGGTGGTGTGGATGGTGGTGGATTTTCTGTGGGGGCTTGTGTGTGGGTAGTGGAGGATTTCTGTGGGTGCTGGTGTGTGGGTGGTAATGGATTTTCTTTTATAAAATTTGTTTCAAAGCTGAGAAAATGTGAAAAACTAGTACAAAATTATAATTTTCAAAAAGCTACCAAAAACTTGAAATTATTTTCTAATATAATTTTTAAAATGCAACCAAACACTAGAAAATATTTTCCTTTCCTGAAAATATTTTCATCTGAAAATATTTTACACCTAAAAAATATTTTACACCCAAACAAACGCAACCTAAGCCTCCAATAACTCAAAACTTTTTCTTCACCACTCACAAGTTGTGATCTTAGCCAAGGACGTAGTTAAGACTTAGAGTTAGGAGGGACGACTCGTTATGCTAGTTATGTGCAGCAGCTCTACTACTGCTTAGCTACTGAGGGTTTTATTTATTTATTTATTTATGCATGTTTCAACTACTACATAATGACAAAATTATTTTGGGTGAAATTGATTCAATGGGCTTTTTTTTTTTTTTTTTTTTTTTTTTTTTTTTAGCTTTGCAATTGGAAATTGTTTTTTTAGGCTAATTTTTTGGAGCTGGTATATTTTGTTTTAGATTTTAAATCTATAAAAAATTTTATGGCCTTTATAATGAGGAAAATGCTAGAGTTACAATTTTTTTTTTTTTACAAATAACTAATGTGGTGGGTGTTTATTAATATATAAAAAAATTAATGTAAATGGTGGGCTTAGATATGAACTAATAAAAATTTGCTACCCTAATAGTTTGTAAACTTTTTATAGAAAAATGTGTAGCTAGCATTACTCTTAAGGGGATTAATGGTATTGTTAAGGGGACAAATTGTAATTTTACAAAATAAAACAAAAATTGATAAAATTAATACTACATATAAACTAATATTTTTTATAAAAAATTTGGAGAGGGCCATTGCCCCCCAAAGCCAATGAGTGGCTCCTTCCCTGGTTTTGCATTACACATAAAACAAAGAGGGAGAGAGAAAAGAGTGAGCATATTGCCCTTGACATTGCTACATAGATTTGACCAACATTTAAAACATATTTGAAACGTAAAAAAACAACAGCAACTTAAAATAAAAAATAATAATAATGACAACAGTTTATCAATACTCTTGGGAAAACGATTCTCAAAAAAAAAAAAAAAAAAAAAAAAAAAAAAAAAAAAAAAAAAAAAAAACCCTCTTGGGAAAAGTCTAGTGACACAAAAAATAGCATGCTGTCACACTCCAGTTGTGGCAAAGAAGCCATGTAATTTTTTGTGTGATCAGGCCGGCTCATCCTTTTGAGTTAATGTCTTACATTTGACTTCCTGTTTCAGCATCGAGAGGAAGACATCAGTTAGAACACTCTTTGAGTATAGAGAAGCCTTCAATATCTTCACTACCTAGCAACATACCACATAAATTAATGATTAATTACATTTCGAATTGGGAAATACCGAATCTTTACTTTGAAATTAACACGTTTCAATGTTAGATGGAGAATATCATTTTCCAGAAGAAGCGAAATGACATTCACACAATATGTCAGTTGTTTGTTTTGTTTTCTCCTTTTCAAAGACTAATAACAACTAACAAGTGACATTAAGGGGAAAGAGAGAGGGATGCAATATTTTATTTTTCAATATGAAATTAGAGTTGAATGATAGCAAAATTAAACACAAATTGTGTATGTACTATAGCCAGAAACATTGAGGTACATAAACTTGGGAATGAGACGGATCAGAGATCAATTTCAAAAATTTTGTCTCTTTCTTATACTAATATCATTGTTTAGAAATTAGGACTCATTTATCTTATTTTGCAGTAACTTTCACCATAATGAAAGGACAGAAACTAAAAGTAATGGACTAAAATGCACAGAAAGCAAAAGAATGATCACATAACATACCTCATCCATGCCCAAATTGACAACTTTCTCCTCTAGAGCCCCAAATTCCTGGACATTGAACTTGTTAAGCAGAGTGATAGTAGAGATGGTTGACATGGGTTTCACCACTAGGTCATCCATCACCGTGTATGTAACCAGCCCTTTCACGTACCCTCTCTCAGTACTTGCGCTTGGAGATGGTGGGTCTACCATATTTTTCTCGCGGTTCATAACATTTCCACACGAAGGACAGATTGCGCAGAAGTCATAAGCTAGATATGCGTCACAGGCGGTGCCGCTTCTAGCACAACTATACAATTTCATGAATGTCGATGATGATTCAATGTTTTGCAATAGAATAGGGAGTCCAGTACCACCGCCAGAGATGTGTACTTTGGGCCTCAGGAGAGTGTCTTTGTTCACGCTTGGTTGAAGGTAAATACTGCCTAAATTTTCAATGCTCTCGTAAATATTGCCGAAGCTGCCCTGTATTCCTTGCTTTTCGAAAAGTGGAACGAAAGTTCCGATGGGTAGGGCCAGACTGTGAAAGAGGAAATCGATGAATTCCTTGCCCGCTTCAGCAAAAAGCACTCGTTGGCTCTCTCTGTCTATCAGAAGTTTCAAACTCACATTGGTTTCTTCCATGGACTCTCTCTAGCTGTCTTTTATTTTTTTTCAGCAGCTTTTGGGACAAACGATAAACCTCATAGCTCTCACGTAAATTAGTACATGTTGCTTGGAAAGTCACAGCTCCTGATGAACTACAGTTCACTGTCGGCCATAGATTGAAGACTTGAAAAGTTATGAATATTGTTTTTTTTTTTTTTAATACTTTTTTTTATAAAATATAAAAATCACCCATTTGAGGCTGAAAACTATTTACACTTTTCAAAAATATTTTATTTTTCATATGCTTTTATACTTAGAGTTTTTTGGCTAAACATTGCTAAAAATAGAGTTTTTTGTTGTTATAGGCACTGTTCCAAGTTATTTAGAAGAATGAGGAAAGAAAGTATATTTCAGCAAAAGTGTTGCCGAAATTTTAACAAAAGTATGAGAGAGAAAAAAAAAAGTAGGAGAGAGAAATTTTGAAATTTCGGCAACACTGTTACTGAAATTCTTTCTGTCCCAGCCCCTACCCAAGTGAGTGAGTGAGTGCCCAATGCCCAAAGTGCGTGCGAGGTGCCCAGAGCAAAAAAAAAAAAAAAAAAAAAAAACAAAGTTTTTTGGCAATCCCATTGCCGAAAATGGAGGGAAAAAGTAAAAAAGAAAAAAAAAAGGCAATCCCATTACCAAAAATGGGATTGCCAAAAAACAATTTTATTTATTTATTTATTTACTTTTTCCCTTCATTTTCTGCAATGGGATTGCCAAAAACAATTTTTTTTTAAAAACTTTTTCCCTCTATTTTCGGCAATGGGATGCCAAAAAAGCAATATATATATATATATATATATATATATATATATTTTTTTTTTTTTAATTTTTCCCTCCATTTTATTTCCCCAATAGGATTGCCAAAAAACTTTTTTTTTTTTTTTTTTGGCTTCGGGCACTCGCGCACGCACTTTGGGCATAGGGCAATCACTCACTCACTCGGGCAGGGGCTGGGGCAGAAGGAATTTTAGTAACAGTGTTGCCAAAATTCCAAAATTTCTCTTTTCTACTTTTTCTTTTTCGCTCTCATACTTTTGTTTGAATTTCGGCAACACTGTTGCCAAAATTCACTCTCTTTCCTCATTTCCTCAAATAACTTAGAACAGTGTTTATAACAACAAAAAACTCTATTTTTTGCAATATTTAGCCAAACGACTCTTTGTACTTATATTGTATGTGTTTTATTTTTCAACAACTAATTTGTGGTTTTTTTAATTGCCAAATTTCACAATGATAGTTTGTCACAATTATTTGCATGAAATCTTAATACTAGTTCAAAGAAAATAGAGCATTTGTATCATTTTGTGCAATTTTTTTTTTGGGTCTATTTTAGTATAAAAATATACTTTCTATTTTTATTCTTTTATTCACCTTTTGAAATGTGATCTATCAAATTATTTATTTTATATAACATTTAATTAAAATATCAATATTTCTAATTGTCACTCTCAATTTTTCACACACCATAGCCATTATTTACTTTCTTCCTTCATCTTCGACTTACTTAAAGAAAAAAAAAAAAAAAAACTAAATGCAAAATAAAAAATGTTAGTATTAATTTACATAGTTACTATAGTAATCATATATTTTTACATAACTTTGCATGACGTGATGTGGATGAATTTTAGACTAAATTGGTTAAAATGTGGTACTTTTTATTATTCAAACAAGAATCCTTTTAATAAGTGCCTTGAAACATTTATTAATAAACTATTTATAAAAACTTTTAATATTATTTTCATGAAAAATTAAAAAATATAAAAAGTTGTGATAATTTTCTTTAAAAATATTTTCTATGCATATTGTGGGGGGTTGGGCTTGAAAGGCACATGCTATCCTATCCCATTAAGACCCAAAGTAAGGTCCACGACCCATTAGAGAAGCTGAGCACGGCCCGTAGGCTAGCCCAAAAGCTAGAATGATAGGTCAAAGGAATGGTCGCCTGAGGAAGTCTTTAGGTGGTCAGCCTAACACCGACTAATGATGAGGGAAACCGGAATAATGTGCAAACAGAATGGGGTCAGTAACCAAGGGTTGATAGTGTTATCAGGGAATTTGCTACCGAACACTATTGACATGTGGAACAAGTTTCAAGAGAATCCTCTAAAGTTGTGAGGATCTCTTGGGATTCTAATGGATGTTGGAATAAGTATGAAGTGGGGAAATAATGATGACAACCCCACTGACGAGAGACTATAAAAAAGGGAAGAGGGTTAACACTGGGGGTTGGTTGAAAAAAATGGGGGAGTGAGAAATCAAGAGGGAAATACTGGGAAACACAGAGGAGCAAAGGGAAACTTGAGGAGAGTACTTGTAGCAAGATTTGGTTGAGACAAATCAGGCAAAGTTTGAGGCCTGACCTGTAGGATCATGATATAGCTCACATACAAATAAATTGGGACCCAACTACTACTACTTGAAGAGTTTTTGGGACCACACACATAATTTCCATTCAAAGAATGATGCGTTCGTTAGGACTTAATACACACCATTATGACATTAAAAGTTGTGCTCTTTAAATTTTCTCTTTCTTTGTGTTTTCAGTGCATGAAACTTTGCTATTCCCCCCTCCCCCCAACTCCTCTAATGCAAAAGCTTTTCTATTTGTCTGAACTTGGGAAAATATTTGTGACCATTATTTATTGTGCATAGCTGACCACATAAAATGACATAATTGATATTATAATTTACCCACGTGATAAGTTATAAGTAGTAGAAGTGTGATGGTGGGTCCATGTTGAGACACTTTTATTACTCGCAACTCACCACATGGGCGAGTTGTGGTACAAATTATGCCATTTTATGTGATCCTAACATTAGTCTTATGAGCCTCTTTAAAAAGTTTAAAAGGAAAGAGACTTCATAATTTTTTTAAAAAGATAAAACCTCGTCCATGATTGCTTCTTTTTCTTTTTCTTTTTTGGAGAAAAAGCTTAGAAAACTAGTTTCTTTGCTTTTAGGCTAGGAAGGCTTGCAACTTGATTAAAAAAACAAAAATTATAAAAATAAAGCTTACAACTTTTGAAAGAAAAAAAGAAAAGAAAAGTAAAGAAAAGTAAAAAAAGAATAAGTGCTTGTTTGGAAGGAGGTTGTAGTTATTTTGGGAAAAATTTTGCTACGTACTTGTATGTAACAATTACTACATGCATGAGTATGTGGCAGCAAAAAGGGACAAGTGTCTAAGGTCCACCTAATCTTTTTTTTAAAAATAATTTTCTATGCATATAATTTCCATTCAGAGAATAATGCATTCATTAGGAGTTAACACACACCATTATGACATTAAAAGTTGTGCTCTTTCACTTTTCTCTTTTCTTTGCCTTCATGGTGCGTGAAACTTTATTGTTGTTTTAGTGACCCTGCTCCCACTCCTCCAGCGCGAAAGCTTTCCGAAGCTATCTAAACTTGTGAAAATGTTTGTGACCATTAGTTATTGTGCACTACTTTTATTAGTTGAGTAATGTTAGGACCATATAAAATGACACAACTTGTGTCATAATTTGTCCACGTGACAAGTTGTGAGTAATAGAAGTGTGATAGTGGGCCCTTGTCATTGATTGCTTCTTTTTCTTTTTCTTCTTTTTGGAGAAAAGCTTAGATAATTGCTCTCTTTGCTTTTAGACTTGGAAGGATTACAACTTGATTAAAAAATTAAAAAAAAAAAAAAAACTTACAACTTTTGAAAGAAAAGATAAGGAAAAAAAAAAAAAAAGAGTAAGTGCTTGTTTGGAAGGAGGTTGTATTTTTGTGGGATTTTTTTTTTTTTTTTTGGTATGTAACAATTGTTGCATACAAGAGTATGTGACAGCCAAAAAAAAAAAAAAAAAAGACAAGTGTTTAAGATTTATCTGACATATGCCTTGCATGCAACCCTTGAACACATATATCCTTCTTTTTTTTTTTTTTTTTTTTTTTTTTTTTGCTCCCTTATATTCTTGTATGCAGCAAGACATAGTCTATTTAAATACTGCTTATTATTGAAAACTGAAAATACTGTAGCAAAATAATTTTTAAATATGTAAATAGTACCGTAGAACCTATTTTTAATGAAAATTTTACTGAAAAAAGAGGTTTGTGAGTTCTATAAACAGTATATGAGACCTAAGTTTGAACACAAATGCCAGAAGCATTTGCTACCCAAACACGCACTAATTTTCTAAATAGTTTTCAACTTCAAGTGGGTGAACTTTTGTTACAACCAGGGATGGAGCCAGGACTTGGAGTTAAGGGGAGGCGATTTTATTGTTAGCTATATGCTGTGACTTCAGCTTTCGACTCTATTGCTTAGCAAACAAATGTTTTCTTTTATTATTACTTTTTTTATGTGTGTTTAGAGTGTGTCTTTTGTTGGTAAGGACAAAATTATTTTGTTTAAGATTTTTTAAAAGGCTAAGTTGTCTGATTTTGGCAAAGTTGATTGATTAGTCTCAAATTTTTCTTTTATAATTTTTTTTTTTTTTTTTGTAGGGACTTTAAAAGGAGGAAAATACTAGATCTATAAATTTTTTTGTTCAAATTTTTGTTATGATTAGTGGTTATTAGTAAGTAAAAAAGTGATGTAAATGGTAGACTCAAATGCAAACTAGTAAGAATTTGCTACATCAATAGTCCGTAAAAATGTTGTAAAAAAGTTTGCAACTATAGCATTTCTCTTATAATGATCAATATGGGGAGACAAAATGTAATTTTACTTAATGAAGTTGCTAAAATTAGTAACTAAATATATAATTATATTATTTTTAACAAAACTTAGGGGGGCCATTGCCCCCCTCCCCCCCTAGTCCATGAATAGCTTCGTCCATGATTACAACATTTAACCATTCATTGAGCTATATATCCAGAGTATTGTTTGTCCCAAAAAAAAAAAAAAAAAAGTAGCTAGAGTCCATGAAAGAAACCAACGTGAGTTTGAAACTTATGATAGACAGACAGAGCCAACGAGTGCTTTTTGCTGAAGCGGGCAAGAAATTCATCGATTTCCTCTTTCAAATTCTGGCCCTACCCGTCGGAACTTTCATTCCGCTTTTCGAAAAGCAAGGAATGCAGGGCAGCTTGGGGAATATTTTCGAGAGCATTGAAAATTTAGGTAGTATTTACCTTCAACCAAGCGTGAACAAAGAGATTCTTCTGAAGCCCAAAGTCCACATCTCTGGTGGTCGAGGTTCTGGACTCCCTCCCCTATTGCAAAACGTTGAATCATCACCATCACCATCATCTTCGAGATCCACGAAATTTTATAGGTGTAAAAATATCAGCAGTAACTGTGACCCATATGTAGCTTATAACATTAAAGCAATCTGTCCTTCGTGTTCCCAGGTTATGAACCGCAGGCAAAAAATGGTAGACCCACCAAGCACAACGAAAACGAGTTCCTCCAGTGCTGATGGACGGTGCGTGAAAGGGCTGGTTACATACATGGTGATGGATGATCTAGAGGTGAAACTTACGTCCACCATCTCTAGTATCACTCTGCTAATTAACAAGTTTAATGTCAAGGGAATAAGGGCTCTTGAGGAGAAAGTGGTCAATTTTGGCATGGATGAGGTATGCTATGTCACTCATTCTTTTGCTTTCTGTGAATGAATCCATTACTTCTATTTTATTAATTTCTTCTTTTACTTTCCATGAGTACGTTAATGGTGAAAGCTATTGCAAAACAATACTCAAATTGAGTTATTAGTTTTAGCTATTTCATGTCCTAATTTCTAGTTGGTACATACATGTTTTGTTTTATTTCTTTTCTGAAAATCTATTTGCTTTTGGAATGTGCCTATTTCAATGTGAAGATGTGATATTTCACTGATCTAAACATAATTATTTATTATTTTGTTCCTTAATTTATGTGGTTTATTGTGAGGGGGTAAAATTGCTCAAGGCTTCTCTGTATTCCAAGAGTGTTCTAACTGATGTCTTCCTCCCGATGGTGAAACAAGAAGCCAATTATGAGAATTGAGTGCAAGAGTTCAATGCCATTGCCAAGTTTTTGTTCTTTTTCTTTTTTCTTTTTGGGTTGCAAATTAGGTTTTAAATGCTAGTCGTAAAGGGTTGTATTCTTGCTCCTCCCTCTCTTTACTGGAAGCTTGGTCTTAAGTAGCATTATGTTTCATTAAAAAAAAAAAATTTAAGTTTCTGTTAATTATTATTGAGATTGCTTACTGTCACTGAGTTATGATGAACTTAATAATGAGGTGTTTCAACACGTTTGCACAATACGTAGTTATTTGGTTTATCTACTATCACATCAATTTGGGTACCATAATATGCCACATTTTAATGGTTGATATCTTCTGCTGGACCAACGTTGTATTGTATGCTCCATTTTGTTTTGAAATAAATATTTTTAAACAAAAAATACTTTACATGTGAATCATTTTCAATATAATATTTTTAAATGTTGGGTATGACAAGTAAAATTTTTCAAGCGAACCACCAAAATCAGTGGTTGAGCCATCGAAGCTACTAGTGGTTGGAGGGCCAATGACTTGATCGTCGGAACCGGTAGCTGGAACAGTGGCTCCAACAACTGAACTGATAGGGACCACTATTGAAGTGGTGTCTCAGATGATCGGATCACCAACAGTTTCAGATGTGTTTGTGATAATCCAACACAAAATATGTTATCTCCAAAGAATAATTAATTTGTTATGTGACTTATTTCTTAGTGCAACAATATGATTATTGAATTTAACGTAAAAATTATACTTTACTCCCTTAAACTATTTTCCATTTTATACCTACTCCCTTAAATTATGAGAATGCAGGCTTCCCCCTAAATTGTTACCCTGTAACACTTGCCCATGGAAGAAAACCCTTCTCATACATGGAAGAAAAAGAAAAGCAAAAAGATTAGTCACAATTAGGACTTTTCCAAGTTTGAATTGATACAAAACCAAAGAGTAATGTTATGTTCACAACATTTTCATAACAAATTTTAGATAGCAAGCTGTTACTGTTCTAATTTAAGTTCACCACAAATTTTTTTTTACCAACCAATAACCGCTAGTAACTATATCCATTGCCACAAAGTTTGATGAATATTCTTGGTCTGAATATAAATTTTTCCTAATACATAAGCTTTTTAAATATTTATTTTATATATATAGACTATGCTTTATTTGCCTCTTGATGTAGAACGTATCGCCACAACCTTTTTGGACTCTTAAGCGGGCCTTAAATCACAAGGCAAAAAGCACTAATAGAAATCATTTGGGCGACGGGGTCAAAATCGCATGAAGTTTGGTAGGCTGAAGAGAAATGGTCTTTTGAGCAGATAGTCATTGCTTTGCCACAAGGTGCACCCTGATTTTGGCAAATTCATTCATTTAGCCCCTGAAAACCATGATTTTACCTTTTTAGTAATTTTTGTTTCATTAATAACTTTTTGCTTAATAGATAGAATAATGTCCCGCTTGTTTTGAGACAACTCTTAAGGTCAGTAGTTTATGATTTTGCATTTGACTTAATTTTACCATTATTGGTAAAATCTAGTATTTAGCCACATATTCTCGTAATTAGTGCGAATTAGGGATTTAGATGTTTCTAATCGTTCTAGAGTTTTACTCTCTCTATATTTATATGTTTTATAGATTCCAAAGGCAAATCAGATTATTATCAATAAAAAACATAGAGTTTTTCTCAAACTTTTTTCTGATGGATTTTAGTTTATCACCTTGTGGATTTAAGGAACCACTCGTTTTCTGTTTCATCAAAAAAGTATCGTGTGTGCTTTCTTCAGAATTCCATGACATCACCTCTTGAATACGGGAAAACCTTTTTCTCTTTTTTTTTTTAAAATTTTTTTTTTCACTAAAAATGACTGAAAGATTAAGCATTACAAAATAGTATGTGCTAATTACTTTGGGGCCGTTTGGTAATGTTATTCTAGTAACGTTGTTTAATTGTTGTGGATGAAAAAGTGTTGTGAAAATACGTGTTATGTTGTTTAAACAACAAAAACTATTGTTTAAACAACACAACCAAACAAGTCATTTATCTTTACAAAAGAAAAATAAAGGTTTTGGAATTTGGTTTCTTGCACATGGAAGAAAAAGTAAGAAAAGCTCACATTTTTATATTTTAAACAACATTACATACATTTTCACACACTTTTTCATTCACACGTATTTCAAAAAATTACAAAAATTTCATCTCAAATTACTCTACCAAACACCCCCTTATTCACAAATTCACAATCAGTACTTTTCCTAGTCCTCAACTTGTGACTGACAATGAACCGTGGTTCACCAATACTTATGGTCCGCCAAGCAACAGGAACATAAGCTGTCCAGTCAGTGCATTCGAAAAAAACAAGGTTGGACAGAGTCCATGGTGGGCAGCTTCCATAACATTTCCGAGAGCATTGAAAATTTAAGTAGTGCTTACCTTAAACCATACGCGAAGAAAGAGACAATCCTAAACCCCAAACTACACATCTCTGATAGTACTGGTGGTGGTGTCCCTCGCCTATTACCAAACATTGAATCATGCAAATCCACTAAATTCTACCGGTGTTTGAATTCCAACCGAAACTGTGATAAATATGTGTCTTATGATTTCAGCTCAATCTGTTCTCAGAAAGAATTGAGAACAGAACATAAAATTATTATGCAATTAAGTGATGTGGATATTTAAATTTTATTTACCACATTTATAAACTCTATCCAAATTTTAACAGTGGGGAAAACATTGAAATTTGATAAAACTAAAACTAGATTCTCAAAAAAAGAAAAGTAAAATGTAAAAACACCTCCTTGAGTCTGAGTTAGTTAAAAAACACATCAAACCCTTTTGCTTTCCCTCCTTTCATTATGGTGATAATTATTGCAAAATAAGATGATTAAAAGTTAAAACTGGGCCATGAAATATATAAAAGAACCGAAATTTGGAATTGATAGCTGATCTTTCCCAATCCCAAGTTCATGTATGATTTACCATTGTACCTCAATGTTTCATGATGCCTACCGCAAATTAATTCTAGCTGGTCCATACATGTTTTCTGTACCAGCTATCATTGAATATTTGTACGAATGCTATCGAGTTAGCATCTACAAATCCTCTATACCATTTTTTATGTGTCTACTTTATATTCTACCAATCATAACTTGTCAAAGTTTAAAATGGAAAAAAATAAACAAATGATAAATTGTAATTTTTTTTTTTAGAGAAAGAAACGAAAAAAATGACAAGTTGTAATTGATGGAATATAAAGTGGCACAAAAAAATTGGTACAGAAGATTTTTATTTGTTCAAATGCTATCAATGAACTCTAATTTCATATTGAAAAAAAAATATAATATTGTATTCTCTCTCTTTTCCCTAAGCCTTCGTTTAGAAGGAGAGAATGAAATTGAATAGAAAAGAATGAAAAGAATAATTCTATAATATTCTTCCACATCTTTATTTGAGAGTTTTAATGGAAAAAAATAAAAAGTTTATTTTATTATTTGGAAGTTTAAATAGAAGAGAATGAAATTAGTAGGAGGGAACACTCATTCTTCTCTATTGTCTTAAAATATATTAGCCATTTGTTTTGAAATAGGGGTTAAGTAATATTATCATAAAATAATTCCATTTTTTCGCTCTATGTTATTTCCAAACAAAGTTATTTACATTTTATTCATTTACATTCATTTATTTTAAAACATCCAAATAAGGGTACTTAATTCGATTTCATTCCTTTATTTTTTCCATTCTTTTCTCTCGCTTAAATACATTCCAGTCTATTTCATTTCATTCCATTCATTTCCATTCTTTTATGATTATTACACTCCATACCATTCCATTTTGTTATGAACTCTCAAACAAAGCCTTAAGACCACTCATACATATAAACAAAATGAAAAAAGGAAACAAAAAATGACTGTCCTATTTCTTTGTTGAAGAAGGATTTTCACCTATTTGCCTTTGAAATGTGCGTATTTCAATGTGAAGAAGTGCTATTTTAGTACTGATCTAAATATAATTAATAGTTATTTTGTACCTTAATTTATTTGATTTATTTCTAGGGTGTGCAATTGCTCAAGGCATCTCTGCAGTCTAAGAGTGTTCTAACTGACGTCTTCCTCCGATGAAACAAGAAGTCAAATGTGAAACGTGAGTGCAAGAGTTCTGTGCCATTGCCAAAATGCTTTTTTTTTTATACTTTCCTTCTGGTTACAATTTGGTTTTAAATACTAGTGAATGTAAAGGGCAATATGCTTGCTCTTCTCTCTCTATCTCTCTATATTGGAAGCTTAATTAAGCAACATTACGTTTCATTAAAATGAGTAGTAAGTTTTTGTTAATTAGCACTGATATTGCCTGGTATCACTAAGTTATTAATTAGGACCATAAAAATGAGGTAGCATTGCAGTCTCTTGAGCCACATGGCATTATCATGTTACCTTTGATACTATAATGTCACAACTTGAGGTAGTGCTAGTCATACCTGCACAAAAGAATGACTAATCAAAGTTACAAACAGTATTCATTGTGATCACTTATACAGTTAATATCTACTTATTAATAAACTTCTAATGTGGGACTCAGTACACACATGCACAATCTACACTTATATCCAATCCGATACAATCCCGATAGAAACAGAAAGTTCTTTTTGCTTAAGCAGACAAAGAATTCATCGACTTCTTTCACATTCACCGCCCACTGCTTGGAACTATCATTCCTTCTCTAAAAAGCAAGGAACGGTGGACATCTTATCGGAAACCTTAATGATAGTATTGAAAATTTAAGTACTACTTACCTTCAACCAAACAGACCAAAGAGACTCTCTTGAAGCACAGAGTGTACATCTTTAAAACTGGTGAGGAAATTCTATAGGTGTAATAGTGTTGTGACATTTTAATATTATATAGTTTAAATGAATAATTATGACAACATAAATAAAAAGATATGAGAGTTAATATGAAAAATGAGTAGTTAGTGAAATGTTTGATTCCACATTGAAAATGAGATAAACATTGTTATTGTTTTGAAGTATGATGATTAATGAGCTAAAATGTATTAGAACAGATACTGGGCAAAATACGTGCACTCTTGAAGAATGTATTGACCCCAAAGTGTTAAATATAGTGTTGCATGATCTATAACTTCCCCGAAACTTTAGGTTGTTTTTTTCTGGAAAATATCTGCTGGCTTGAATCTGTTTTAGCTTGAAATTTAAAAAGTTCTCTTTTAACAAAAAGTTTGTATCAAGTCTATTCTTCAATTTCCTTCAGATAGTATTGCTTGCTGACTTGTTTAATGGAGTATTGATGTGGTTTCTTTTACATGGTGTTTAAAAATTTAATAGAGATCGATCTCTTAATCTCAAAAGTCTCTCTCCATTAATCTTTAATTATTCTTTATATTTTGTTTTTCTTTTATTGGAAATGGAAAATTATTGTAGCTTTTGGAGATTCATGTTGGTTCATTTTTCACAATATTTTTATATCTTTGATGATTTGTATATGTACCAAGGTTTAGGAATTAATAGGTACTGGTAAATTTGAAAAATCTGTTGGAAGCTAGATGAAAATTTTCATTGTGGGGGGTTAAACTAAAAGGAGTTCATGATCCCATGTGTACAAAATGACTACTATTTGGCCACATCTTGTCGAGTCTAGGTGTCACTTTAGTTCTTGTAATTTGTGTTAAATATTACCATTGATTCACCATGTTGAATATGCTAGTATGGATGCGAAAGCGAAAGCATAAAATGTAGAACATAATAACACACGAGGATTACGTGGTTCAGCCTAACGGCCTACATCTATGGAGGAAACCCTAAAGGGCTACATCAATAATAAATTAGAGTGTAGTACAAATCTTGTGTTATAATGAACCATAACGTGTGTATATATGGTAGACCAAACCTTAGACTAATAGACTTCTAGTACAAGTAGGAGACTTGGCTTGCACACAAAGTAGAATTAGGCTTGAATTTATGCTAATGGGCATATATATCTCTAATACCTCTTATCAAATTCAAGATGGAAGCTTGAGAAGATCCCTTGAAAGAAGTTTGGCTCTGTGACGGTGGTTTGAGGAAGGCAATAGTCTTGCAGTGTTGATATGACTTCTATCGGTGGCATGACTATACTGGAGAGATTTGACGACAGCAGTGGGAAGCCAAAGAAGATGAATGCAATGAAGAAATACCGAGGAAGACAAAGATTACTCTTAATACACCGTAAAGACAGAAAATCATGACCACAAAAAGGTGGTTCTGATACCATTTTAAATATTAGCATTGATACACCGTATTGAATATGCTAATATGGATGCAGAAATAAAAGCATAAAGTGTAAAACATAATAACACACGAAAATTACGTGGTTTAGCCTAACGGCTTACATCCACGGAAGAAACCCTAAAATGTTATATCAATAATATATTAGAGTGCAGTACAAATTCTGTGTTACAATGAACCATAACATGTGTATATATAGTAGACTAAACCCTATACTAATAGACTTCTAATACAAGTAGTAGACTTAGCTTGCACATAAAGTAGAATTAGGCTTGAGCTTATGCTAATGGGCTAATATATTTCTATCGATTTGTATTTTATTTCAATGTTACTCTTGTTGTTAAAATTTGGATGGAATTTGCTTATATGACATAGAAACTCACGTATTAATTTACCTAATATGGACAATTTTACTCGATGGCATGGTGTCATGTCACCCAAGTTTGTGCCACATCAACCCTCAAGGGCTAACCCAACCCCGAAGCATTAGCTGATTTTGAATGGAAGAAAAGTAAGGAGGAGGTGACAAACAGCAAAGTGTTCTCTCAATTCGGAGTTGAGGGACCTTAAGTTGCATAATTGGGTTTATGTGATGTCTTTGGAATTGACTGGAAATTTTACTGGGTTGAGGGGTTATGATTCTCATAGGTGAAGGGAACGCCGGTGGTTTATGGATTTGAAAGGGGTGATTTGTGTGTGCGTTGGATTGTTTCATTGGGCTGGTTTTTGAGATTTAATAGGTTGGGTACACTTGATTGTTCAAGTTGAATGTGTAGGAAGGCAGTATTTACTACGGGTGTCCATGCCTTATTGTCTTCCATTTTTATGTGGATGTGAGACACATAGAACTCATTTGATTTCATGTGTCTTATATTTAAATAAAGAGAGATTCAATGTGAGACGATCTTATGGCAATAAATATTTGGGAAGTGATGAAAACTTATAGCTTATTTGATTTTGTAGCTTCTTTTTTGGTACTATTTATGAGTTTCATTATACTACTCAGCTAGCTTTTAACTTTTTTTTTTTTTTTTACACGCTTTCAGTAAAAAATTTTCATTTTCAGCTAAATAAATTGTTTTCAACGGGACCGAACTATTGCTTTATTTTCCTTTTTTGACAAAGAAAAAGAAAAGAAAATTCCCAGCTAGAATTGAGTAGAGATTAAAGAAAGCTTACAAAAGAGAACATGATGATTACTTCTTCTTTACGCAAGTAAAAGAAACGAGTTTTCAGAATATGAATTCTTTTTTGTACGTAATTGCTTTAGCAAACGAACTCCAGAAGGTTTAAAGGTTAAAATAATAAAAAGAGAAGCAAAGAAATATTTACAATTAGATCTTCTCATATAAGTCCTCAACTTATGGCTGACAACGAACTGCTGTTCATCAATAGAGGCCGGTAACTATCTGGGACTTCTTACATTCTAACTTCTAAGTATGTTCCGCCAAGCAAGATGATGATGATTTTAATGGTAGCGTTGAGAGAGAGATTGGTAGCGTTGAGAGAGAGAGAGAGAGAGTTAAGTCTAAATTGAAAGTTTGAAACAAAACTAAATAGAGAAAATGATCCCCTACTACAATAGAATCCTTTAATTCCATTTAAAATTTTGGAGACGTATCGTTTTCCTGATAGTAATAGGTCCATTGCCTAGTCCTTGCCAAATCCTAACTTGATAATATGGCAAAAAGGGCACCACATCATTTAAGTTGCTTTACAATTTGGGAAATGATCAACTACGTACATAGAATCAATTCCCTTTCATTTTTAACTGGATGTGAAACATACATTTGGTATTTATTTGATTTTTAAATATCACACGTTGTAAATTTAAATGAAAATATGAAGAAATTGAAATATTAAATAGGAGAGGATCTTATAGCAATAGATATAAGTTTTTTCGTATGAACTATTGCTTTCTTTCCTTTTGGCCAAAAAAAAGAAAAAGAAAAAAGAAAACATCCCCAAAAAAAGGGTTACAAAAGGGTACGTGCGTACTTGCAGTGCTGATTACTTCTTCTTTACAAAAGTAAAAGAAATAAGGTTTCAGAATATGAAATTCTTCTTGTACATAATTGCTTTGGCAAACGAACCCAAGTTTTAAAGGTAAAAGAAGAAAAGGAAAAGCTAAGAGATAATTACAGTTAGAGCTTTTCATGAGTCCTCAATTCGTGGTCGACAATGAACTGTGGTTTCACCCAATAGGAGCCAGTGCCTATTCGGAATTTATTAAGTTGATCCGCACAAGCAACATGTATATAAGCTGTCCATTTTATCAAGGTTATGCCATATTGTTTGTCCGAAAGTTTTTGAACAGAGTCCATGGAAGAAACCAATGTGAGTTTGAAACTTCTGATAGACACAAAAAGCCAAAAAGTGCTTTTTGCTGAAGCGGACAAGAACTTCATCGACTTCCTCTTTCACATTCTGGCCCTGCCCGTCGGTACTTTCATTGCCCTTCTCACAAAGCAAGGAATGGTGGGCAGCTTGGGGAACATTTACGAGAGCATTGAAAATTTAAGTACTACTTATCTTCGACCAAACGTGAACAAAGAGACTCTCCTGAAGCCCAAAGTACAAATCTCTGGTGGTATTACTGTTCCAGGAGTCCCTCTCCTATTGCCAAAAGTTGAATCATCTTCGACATCATCCAGGAATTTGTATAGGTGTTCTAGTAACTACGGTCACAGATACGTGGCTAATGACCCCAGCGCAAAGTGTCCTTCGTGCCACGGTTCTATGAGTGGCACCTTAAGTTTCGTAGATCCACCACGCGCAACGAATACGACTTTCTCCGGTGAGGGAGGGTACGTAAAAGAAGTGGTTACATACATGGTGATGGATGATCTAGCGGCGAAACCCATGTCCACCATCTCTAGTGATGATGCCGGACTTCACCAGTGAGCTGCACGGTCTCGAACGGTGCACGATAGGAACCTACAGAACAACAAGAGAAGACCTGGAAGGGGGCACCGGTGTGGTGCCGGCCTAGAACCCTCCGAAGGTCAAGTCAGGAACCTCCGAAATATCTGGAGAGCGTTAGAGTTTAACTGATCGTGTGTACCTTGATATGTGAGGGTTCTGGCGTATTTATACTTGTGTAGACCTATTGATCTTTTTCCTTGTAGGAGTACCCTACCCTATGAGGCCCAGGCGAGTGGATCAGGCAGGCGCTACAGTACCCTAAATGGGCCGCGACCAGACCTGTTTGGAAGGCCCTGGAGCCCAGCATCCGATGAACAGAACACACACCAATGTTGTCAAATATTTTCCTCTTCAGTTGCCCCCTATTCCATGAATCCGTCATCCCACGTGACGGGTCCATGGAATAAGCTAGTCAGCCCGTCGGTAACATCGGCTCACCTTTATCCATGACGGACATATGGCGAGCATACGTCCGTCCCCTTACATCCATCGCGATCTTGGCGTTGGTGAACCGTCATGCTGGAACAGGCATAACTGTCTGGGGACACGCGGCGACCCTCGATTGGTAGCTAACTAAGATCGAGGCGTCTTTTCGTGAGTCGTGTCGCTACCCCTATATATTCATCTTTTGCTCATGTCATTTGCGCTCTTTGGAGAAATTTTCACTGACTAGAGAGCATCCGTCATCTCTGTGATTACCGTCGCATATCTCTACCGCCGACCCATCCTTTCAACTTTTCACCGTCACCTCGTTACCTGTAAGTTCATTTCTGACCTGCATTTTCTCCTTTTTGAACGTTAGTCTGTCGTCAGTGTAGATCTAGAGTCTTAGGTTTCCTTTCCGTCATTTGTAGGTGTCAGATGTCTAGTGAAGCTTCCAGCGGTCAATCTTTTGTCCGTGAGGGAGCAGGATATGACGAGGCTTACCCGTCAGGTCAGGGTGACCGGGGTTCCTCCGTCGATGTCAGAGAACCGTCACCCAGCTCTCCTTCCTCTACGGAAGATGAAGGGCGAGGAGAGGACGGGTCAGAATTTGACTTAAGCGAGGAACTAGAAGTGATAGATCCCTCCGTTCAGCCAGCTATTGGCAAGGACGGCTTGAGGAAGTTCATCCTGCCCCCCGAGTGGACGGTGAACTACTTCACTTCCACCATCGCTCTGCCGCACTTCAATACTCTAAGGGAAAAGTACCAAATCCCAAACTCAATAACAGTCCGTCTACCCTTTAAGAACGAGAGGTGCTACTACGAGGGACTGGAGGACGTCGGCGTGTACGAGCAAATGCTCAAGGCTGGCCTTCGTTTTCCTCTAAGCGCCCTGCACCGTCAACTTCTCCAGTATCTGGGTGTGTCCGTCACCCAAATTTCCCCAAACGCCTGGAGGGTGTTCTTGAGTGTAGAAGTCCTATATGGCGTCATGTCCAATGGGACAAGACGGTTAACAATGGAGGAGTTCTTCAATTGTTACCGTCCGGACGAGATTGTCAAGTCAAAAGGAATGTACAGCTTCGCGGCGAGGAGCCCGTTGCTTAGGTTGGTGTCCGAGACCCCTGACTCCAACCGTAACTGGAAGAGCAGGTTTTTCTTCCTACAAGGGGACGAGTGGATGGGTCGTCGCGACGACCCGGAATTTCACCCGTCGATAAGACATGGGGTATCGTACCCCCGTCGGGTATGTGATTTATTCTGGGCCCGTCTTGTATCACCTGCGTGCCATTTGGTTACCTAACCGTCTTCCTCTTTGCAGCTCGTAGACGCACGGACATCACCGTTGAGCAGTTTGGCTTCCTTGAGTCCATCTTTCAGAAAACCAAGTTGTCGGAGAGGACCTGGGCCAAGCTCGTCACTCTCAACACTATCCATTGGTACTGTGACGGCCCAGAACCTTCGGCTGCCGCCATTAAATACGACGAGGGAGTACGCAAGCGTAAGAATTCTTACCCGTCTTGATTTTGTTTCTGATTTTATGCCCGTCATATGACTTAACCGTTCACCATTTGCAGAAATGGACGACGCTAAGAGACGAGCTCTAATCAAGCAACAGGCAGCCCATAAGAAGAAGAACGGGGGTGATCATCCCTCCAGGGGCCAGAGAAGAAGGGGCCAGAGAGAACGGACCGTCCGGTGAAGAGGCCGAGGCTAGTGACGGGGCTTCCGGCCGTCCAGGGGGGCAACGAGCCTACCCCCAAGGTTGGCCTTGGCAAGGGTAAGGGTCTTATGACCAAACCTGCCACCGTCCAGGAAAAGGCTCCCGTCCTCCTTCGGGAGGACTCACAGTATGCTCTCGCCCAGGTCACCTCGATCATAAAGGAGGAAGACTATGAGGACCTGGGAAACCATGCGACGGAGGCAATGGGGGAGACGGCTCTATTCAGCCTAACCCAGGTAATATGTCCGTCTAGGTACATTTTGACTTGGGCCAAATCAGTGTATGCAAACTAACTTTCTGCTATTGTTGGGTGTAGACGGTGTTAATGGCTAAGGGCCTGATGGACCGTTGCCTGAAAAGTGAGAAATCTCTGGAGCGGGCACGGTCCAAGGGCAAGGCCTTGACGGAGGAGCTGGACAACATGAAGCTCTGGAGGATCCGTCACGAACAAAAACTCAAGTTGACGGAGGAGGCTCTTGGTGCATCGGAGAAGGAGGTGGAGTTCTTGAGGGAACTGGTGAAAACCAAAAACGAAGACATCCGTCGGGCTAAGGCCGAAGCCGTCCAGGAGTACCGTGATTCAGAAGCATTGCTGACGGAACTCGGTACTTCCTTCGCCGACGGGTTCGACGACTGCCTCCGTCAAGTGAAGGCGTCGTATCCAGACCTTGGTGTTGATCACATCAACATCGATGCCGGAGGCCAGACCCCAGCTCACGCCGTCGACTCGGAGGGGACGGCTGAGCTTTTTGGCGAGGCACCCAATGAGGCCCCTCAAAACGGTGACGACACCACCCGTCCTCAAGAGCCCGACGGTGCCAGGGATCAAGTCGATGCCCCCCAAGTTCCGTGATTGTCCTGCCTTCTTTCCGTCGTTTTTCTCTTTTCTCTTTTAGAAGCAATTTGTAATTTGAGGACAACTTGTTGGTGTAATTTTGCACCCGTCATGTATGCTTTAATATATTCAAGGCTTTTATTCACTCGTCGCATATTCTTATGAATGCTTTTAATTACTTTGCTTGTGTAAACAACGATCCGTCAACGTAATGAGCTACAAGACTAATCCGTCCACCCTGTGGACTTTGCAATTAAACCGGTTGTCCAATAGACTCGCCGTCCACGCTATTGACGTCCGACAGTAGAACGTTTTGGGATCGTGCGCCCACGTTGTTGATTATCCGTCCATTGTTTGGTCCGTCCTATGCGTGGACTTGTTGGTTATTCCCGTCGTTTATACGGTCCGTCCATTGTTTGGACCGATGGATGATGTCCACTTTTAAATTGTCCGTCCACTGTGTGGATTTTGTAGATCATCCCATCTTTCAGATGGTCCGTCCACTTTATAGACTTAGTTGATTAACCCATCGTTTAGATGGTCCGTCCACTTTATGGACTCATAGATTATTGCCATTTTGAAATGGTCCGTCCACTGTGTGGATTTTGTAGATTATCCCATCTTTTAGATGGTCCGTCCACATTATGGACTTATAGGTTATTGCCATTTTGAAATGGTCCGTCCACTGTGTGGATTTTGTAGATTATCCCATCTTTTAGATGGTCCGTCCACTTTATGGACTTATAGGTTATTGCCATTTTGAAATGGTCCGTCCACTGTGTGGATTTTGTAGATTATCCCATCTTTTAGATGGTCCGTCCACTTCATGGACTTATAGGTTAGTGCCATTTTGAAATGGTCCGTCCACTGTGTGGGTTTTGTAGATTATCCCATCCTTTAGATGGTCCGTCCACTTATGGACTTATAGGTTATTGCCATTTTGAAATGGTCCGTCCACTGTGTGGATTTTGTAGATTATCCCATCTTTTAGATGGTCCGTCCACTTCATGGACTTATAGGTTAGTGCCATTTTGAAATGGTCCGTCCACTGTGTGGATTTTGTAGATTATCCCATCTTTTAGATGGTCCGTCCACTTTATGGACTTATAGGTTATTGCCATTTTGAAATGGTCCGTCCACTGTGTGGATTTTGTAGATTATCCCATCTTTTAGATGGTCCGTCCACTTTATGGACTTAGTTGATTAACCCATCGTTTAGATGGTCCGTCCACTTTATGGACTTATAGATTATTGCCATTTTGAAATGGTCCGTCCACTGTGTGGATTTTGTAGATTATCCCATCTTTTAGATGGTCCGTCCACTTTATGGACTTATAGGTTATTGCCATTTTGAAATGGTCCGTCCACTGTGTGGATTTTGTAGATTATCCCATCTTTTAGATGGTCCGTCCACTTTATGGACTTATAGGTTATTGCCATTTTGAAATGGTCCGTCCACTGTGTGGATTTTGTAGATTATCCCATCTTTTAGATGGTCTGTCCACTTTATGGACTTAGTTGATTAACCCATCGTTTAGATGGTCCGTCCACTTTATGGATTTATAGATTATTGCCATTTTGAAATGGTCCGTCCACTGTGTGGATTTTGTAGATTATCCCATCTTTTAGATGGTCCGTCCACTTTATGGACTTAGTTGATTAACCCATCGTTTAGATGGTCCGTCCACTTTATGGACTTATAGATTATTCCATCATTTAGATGGTCCGTCCACTGTGTGGATTTGGTAGATCATTTTATGTTTATGATGATCCGGCCATTTGTGGGCTCAGTAGATTTAAAATCCTGCAAGCGAAGTGTTGAGGCGCTGCAAAAACTTCTGCCATTACGATGGGTACATAGGATTTCAAACAAAAACACAAAGAGTCGCCTTTAGGCGTCCGGCTGCCCCGTAGGAAATAAGATTACAATTATCACAAGAAGACATAATGAATATTTTGCCGCCTTCTACTGGAAATACCTCTTTAGGTGCTCCGTATTCCATGGGTGGCTTAGCTTCTTTCCGTCTAGGGTTTCAAGGTAGTATGTCCCCTTCCTGTGCCATGCTATGACCCTGTACGGTCCCTCCCAGTTCGGTCCAAGCTTCCCTTGGGTGGAATCCTTCGTAGAGCCAAGCACTTTCTTCAGGACAAGATCTCCGACCTGGAGGTCTCTGTGTCTAACTCTAGAGTTGTAGTGCTTCGCCATAAGGTCCTGGTACCGCGCTATTCTCTGCTCTGCAGCCGCTCTTACTTCGTCCACTAGATCGAGCTGAAGGCGCATGGTTTCCTCGTTTCTGTGCTCGTCATGGCTTGCAACGCGGTAGCTTGTGAGACCTATTTCTGCTGGTATGACAGCATCTGATCCGTATGCTAAACGGAACGGCGTTTCTCCCGTCGGTGTTCTCACCGTTGTCCTGTATGCCCACAAGACGCTTGGTAACTCGTCCGGCCATATGCCCTTTGCCCCCTCAAGCCGAGTTTTGATTATCTTAAGCAAGGATCGGTTTGTGACCTCAACCTGTCCATTGGCTTGTGGGTGTGCGGGTGACGAATAGTGGTTTTTTATCCCCAGCTGGGAACAGAAATCCCTGAATGCTTCGTTGTCGAACTGTTTGCCATTGTCCGATACCAGGACTCGCGGGTATGCCGTACCTGCAAATGATGTTTCTCCATACAAAACTCCGGACGTTTTTCTCTGTGATGGTTGCTAAAGCCTCAGCCTCCACCCACTTCGTGAAGTAGTCGATACCAACCACTAGGAACTTCAGCTGTTTTGCCGCAATCGGGAAGGGGCCCATGATGTCGAGTCCCCATTGCGCGAACGGCCATGGGGCTGTTATGGGCGTGAGCTCCTCTGTTGGTCGCCCGATGAGGTTGCCGAAGCGTTGGCACTTATCACAAGACCTGACGTACATGTCAGCGTCCTTCTGCATCGTTGGCCAGTAGTACCCTGCCCTGAGGAGCTTGTGTACCAAAGACCTTGATCCAGAGTGATTTCCGCAGATCCCCTCGTGGACTTCCCTCATGACGTAGTCCGCCTCTTCGGGAGTTAGGCATCTCAAATAGGGTCGAGAGAAACCCCTTTTGTAGAGCACACCCTTCATTATGATGAATCGAGACGCCTTGACTCTTAATTTTCTAGCTGCCTCTTACCGTCCGTCAGGAAGCAAGCCGTCTTTCAAGTACGCAGCTATAGGGGTCATCCAACACCGCTCACCGTTCACCTCCTGCACAGTCGTACCGTCTATTGTTGGGGATTCTTGGGTGAAGGATAGTACTTGGTCGAGGGCGACCATCGGCTCTGCTGAAGCCGCCTTGGCAAGCTGGTCGGCCTCTTGGTTTTCGTCCCTAGGCACTTGAATCAATCTGACTTGGAGGTTGCTCATTCGATTCTTTACTTCGTCGAGATACTTCATCATTCTCTCACTCCTGCACTCGTAATCGCCATTAATCTGGCTTATGATGACTTGGGAGTCGGAGTAGACCTCCATTCTTACGGCTCCAGCTGCAGTGGCGATGTCCAGCCCTGCAATCACAGCTTCGTACTCTGCCTCATTGTTCGTTGCTGAGAAGCACAAACGGATCATACACTTGATCTGATCCCCTTCTGGTGTGCGAATTACCACACCGACTCCTCCTGCGTGCTTGGTAGAGGATCCATCCGTGTGAACCGTCCATACGGGAAGCTCGCCTGCCCCCGGGTCTGCTGCGACTGTGAATTCCGCAATGAAGTCCGCTAGTATTTGTCCCTTCACCGCGTTGCGGGGTTGATACCGAATGTCGTACTCACTCAGCTCGATCGTCCATAGTGCCACTCGCCCTGCAGCTTCTGGACTACTCATAGCCCTTCTCAGGGGCTGGTCGGTCAACACGTTTATTACGTGTGCTTGGAAGTATGGTTTTAGCTTTCGCGCCGCGGTCACCAACGCGAAGGCCAATTTCTCCATTGGGGGGTATCTCTCTTCCCCCCTGAGCGCTTTGCTCGTGAAGTAGACGGGCTTCTGTATCCTGTCTTCTTCTCTAATAAGGGCCGCACTGACAGCCGCCGGGGAGACGGCGATGTACAATATCAGCTCTTCACCCTGCCTGGATGGGCTGAGCAGTGGGGGAGAGGAGAGGTACGCCTTCAAATCGTCGAAAGCTTTCTGGCAAGCGTCCGTCCATTCAAACGATTTCTTCAATGTCCGAAAGAATGGTAGGCACTTGTCTGCTGCCCTTGAAACGAACCTGTTCAGGGCAGCTATCTTGCCATTCAAGCTTTGGACCTCCTTCACCGTCCTCGGGGGAACCAGTTCTACTATCGCCCTGACCTTCTCAGGGTTGACCTCAATGCCCCTTTGAGACACCATGAAACCCAAGAATTTCCCCGCCGTCACCCCGAACGCGCATTTGCTGGGGTTCAGCTTCATGTTGTATGACCGCAGGGTGTCAAAGGTTTCTTGCAAGTCGCTCAGATGGTTGTTCTCTCGGGCGCTCTTCACCAGCATGTCGTCCACATAGACTTGCACATTCCTCCCAATCTGGTGTGCGAACATCTTGTTCATCAATCTCTGGTACGTGGCTCCAGCATTCTTGAGGCCAAAGGGCATTACCTTGTAGCAAAAAAGCCCTTGACTAGTGACGAACGACGTTTTCTCCTGATCCTCCTCGTCGAGTTTGATTTGATTGTAGCCGGAGTAAGCGTCCATGAAACTCAATATTTCATGTCCTGCAGTCGAGTCCACGAGCGCGTCAATACGCGGCAGGGGATAACTATCCTTTGGGCAGGCCTTATTTAGGTCCGTGAAGTCGACGCACATCCGCCACTTCCCATTCGCCTTCTTGACCATGACCACGTTTGCAAGCCAGTCTGGATAGTGCACCTCTCGTATAAAACCCGCCTCCTTCAACTTTTGGACTTCTTCGGCGATGGCCCGGTCTCTCTCTGGAGCGAACACTCGTTTCTTTTGTCGGACTGGAGGGAATGATGGTGATACACTCAGCCTATGTACTATAACGGTCGGATCGATCCCCGGCATGTCCTCATGACTCCAGGCGAATACATCTTGATTCTCCCTCAAGAAGGTGGTTAGGCTTTGCCGCAACGAGGGGCTAGTCGTCGTGCCGATCCTAGTGGTCCGGCTAGGCCTCGTGCCGTCAAGTACCACTTCTTCCAGTTCTTCGACTGCTTCAGCTGTGACTCGCTGTCCCTCGACATTCAGTGCTTGCAAGTGGTCATCCATCTCTATCATGGCGAGATAGCATTCTCTCGCCGCCGCTTGGTTTCCACGGAGCTCTCCGACCCCATATCCGGTGGGGAATTTAACCATCAAGTGGTAAGTCGATGTCGCGGCTTTCCATGCGTTGAGGGTAGGTCGCCCCAGGATCGCGTTGTAGGCGGATGAACAATCTACCACCAAGAAGACCACGTCCTTGGTGACTTGCTGTGGGTAATCCCCCACCGTTACAGTCAAGGTGACGGTGCCAAGGGGATAGACTCTCGTACCCCCGAACCCGACAAGGGGGTAATTGGTCGGGACAAGCTGGTCTCTATCCAGCCTCATCTGTTGGAACGCAGGGTAGTAAAGTATGTCCGCTGAACTTCCATTATCAATGAGTACCCGATGTAGGTTGTACTCCCCAGCCCGTATGCTGACTACGAGGGCGTCGTCATATGGATGGTGAAGGCGTCGGGCATCCTCCTCGGAAAAACCAAAGGTAGGCACTTCCACCCGTGCGGACTTCGGGGTTATGCCCGTCATCTGTACGCTCTACACCATCCGTAGGTAGGCTTTGCGAGCCCTTTTTGACGGTCTGGGGGTACCGCCCACGATCATTCTTATGTCCCCAATGGGCGGTCTTGGGCGCTCAGGCTCTCGAGGAGGGGGCTGGCCCTGCGGCGGATTCGTCCCTTCCCTGCTGACAAACCTCTGTAGCCTCCCTTGCCTGATGAGCGCCTCAATCTGTTGCTTCAAGTCATAGCACTCCGACGTGTCGTGGCCGTGGTCGCGATGGAAGCGACAATACTTGCTTCTTGATCTCCTGTCGGGATTCCCCTTCAACTTCCCAGGGTACGTCAGGGCTTCCTCGTCTCTTATCTGCATTAATACTTGATCGATCGGGGCCGTCAAAGGGGTGAAGCTGGCAAATCTCCCCATGGGCGGCCTCGGTCATCTATCATCCCTTCTTTCATCCGTTCTAGCCTTCTTTCGTCCTCCATGTCGTTTTTCTTCCAATCTCTCCCTTTTCTTAGGCTTACCGTCTCGCGCTATCAGCGCGTCTTCTGCGTTCATGTACTTCGTTGCCCTGTAGAGTACCTCGGACATTGTTTTCGGATCATTCTTGTATAAGGAGAAAAGGAACTTGCCCTTTCGCAGCCCGTTGGTAAAGGCCGCTACTTGTATCTTGTCGTCCGCTTCGTCTATAGAGAGAGCCTCTTTGTTGAACCGTGCTATGTAGGATCTCAACGTCTCGTCTTCCCTCTGCCTGATACTCATCAAGCACGCTGTGGACTTCTTATACCGGTGGCCTCCTATAAAATGCGATACAAATTGGGCGCCTAACTCCTTAAAGGCACTAATCGAGTTTGGTGTTAGCCTGCTGTACCAAACCCTCGCGGATCCCTTCAACGTAGTGGGGAAGGCCCTGCACATGATCTCGTCTGGCACTCCTTGTAGGTGCATTAGGGTCTTAAAGGACTCCAAGTGATCCAAGGGGTCCTTGGTTCCGTCATAGCTCTCCAACGTAGGCATTCGGAACTTTGGGGGTAGAGGGCACGAAGTGACATGCGCCGTGAAGGGTGAATCGGTCCGCTGGACCAGGTCGTCGAGGTCGCTGGACACCCGTCCTCTGAGGGCGTTCATCATCACGGCCATCTGTTCCCGCATCTCCTGCATTTCTGCGGCGACGTGGGGTGGCAAAGTTTCAGAAGGGGTCGTCAGGTTAGTATCCCGCCTTTCCTGTCTGCTGGGCGCGTTACTTCCCTCTGGGGCCTCGTCATCCCTCCTTTCTACGCTTGTTCCTTCCTCTTGAACCCGGGGGGGCTCATCCCTCCGTCGTAGCTGCTCTTCCAGATCATGATTCCGTTTGGTCAGGCGTTCGACCGCTGCTGCTAGCGTTTGGACTTGTCTTTCCAATGCGGTCGAGCGAGGTTCGTCGCCTGGGTTGTTAGTTGTTGCCATCGACCTCGTGAACACCATGCAACTCTTTGTCTTAGGAATAGGACAACGTTTGATCGTCCTAGCGTTTCCCACAGACGGCGCCAACTGATGATGCCGGACTTCACCAGTGAGCTGCACGGTCTCGAACGGTGCACGATAGGAACCTACAGAACAACAAGAGAAGACCTGGAAGGGGGCACCGGTGTGGTGCCGGCCTAGAACCCTCCGAAGGTCAAGTCAGGAACCTCCGAAATATCTGGAGAGCGTTAAAGTTTAACTGATCGTGCGTACCTTGATTTGTGAGGGTTCTGGCGTATTTATACTTGTGTAGACCTATTGATATTTTTCCTTGTAGGGGTACCCTACCCTATGAGGCCCAGGCGAGTGGATCAGGCAGGCGCTACAGTACCCTAAATGGGCCGCGACCAGACCTGTTTGGAAGGCCCTGGAGCCCAGCATCCGATGAACAGAACACACACCAATGTTGTCAAATATTTTCCTCTTCATCTAGTATCACTGTGCTTAACAGGTTTAATGTCAAGGATGTAAGTGTTCTTGAGGAGAAAGTTGTCCATTTGGGCATCGATGAGGTATGTAGGTCATTCTTTGCTTTTTGCGCATGAGTCTGTTACTTCTGTTTTGTCTATTTGTCCTTTCCTCTACTTAGCGTACTTCTTTCGTTAAGGTGAAGTTTATTGCAAAATAAGATGCTTAAACTGAGGCATAAAAGGTTGAAGCTTTTCGTGTCCTAAATCGTAATTCGCAATGCATGATATGAGAAAGAGACAAAATTCGGAGTCAATATGTTCAAAATTCAAATGCTATCATTTAACTTTAATTTCCATATTGGAAAATTAATATTGTGGTCATTCCTACTCTTTCCCCTTAAGGTCACTTGCTTGTTCGTCTTTTAAAAGAGTAAAGAAAAAAGAAAGTTACAAAGAAATGTAATATAGTGAAAATTTCATTTTTCTACTTTTGGAAAAAAGATCTTCATCTGCCTTTGAAATGTGTCAATTTCAAGTAAAGATTTAGTATTTCATGAATCTAAATGTAATTAATAATTATTTGCTCATTAATTTATGTGGTTTGTTACTAGGGAGTGAAACTACTCGAGGCTTCTATATGGTCAAAGAGTGTTTTGACTGATGCTTTCCTCCCAATGTTGAAACAAGAAGTCCAATGTGAGAGTCAGTGAGATGTAAGTGCAAGAGTTTTGTGCCATTGCCAATATGTTGTGTGTGTGTGTGTTTTTTTTTTCGTTGCATATATGTTTTAAATATTCATCAAATCTGGTATGTTGTGTGTGTGTGTGTGTGTTTTTTTTTTCGTTGCATATATGTTTTAAATATTCATCAAATCTGGTGTGGAAATGAAAAGGGCAATATGCTCTCTCTCTCTCTCTCTGCATGTTTTATTGGAAGCTTGGTTATGAAGCATTATGTATCATAAAAAATTGAGCTGCAAGTATATGTAAGTTTTTTTTTTTTTTGGCTGAATAGTATATCTAAGTTTTTGTTAATTATCAGCTGCTTGGTATAATGAGATGTTTGAGGATGACTGAGGCACATGTTTGTTGACCTTATGCTCTATCGGTCCCAACGTGACCAATGCCCATAATAAAGGCAACCCCCCACTTCCATCTCTTCATTCACCTCCTTGAAGCCGCCCCCCCAACCCCCCCCCCCCCCCCCACCCCAAAAAACAAAACAACTCTCTTCGGATATGTTTTGGAAATATTGTAGGGGCATAATTATATTTTGTTACAACTTTAACACCACTCTAAAGTGGTTAACTGTGGGTTGTGACTTTATGTGAAAACGATTGTCTACTACTTATAATTGAATAATTTATCAATTTACGGCAAAAATTATAACAAATTGTGTGATTCTAGAAAAAAAAAAATTAAATGCAACAAAATAAATTTATATCCAACCCATTTTTAAATAGATGCATTAAGTTGGTAAACAATTAATGTGTGTCACCGAAGGGGACTTACCTATCGACAATGAGAATCAAAGATGTAAGAATTGCACTTTTATGCAGAGTGCTGCAAATTACACATAACTCCTTTTTGGTTATATAAACCTCATATGGGGTAAAAAGAGTTACTTTATGTTGCAAATTGGAAAACCAATAATATGGGACGGAGGTAGATTAAGGGATGGTTTCGCTATTCCTTTCTTGTTTTTATTCTATTCCTTCCACTTCTTGGCACGTCCATTAATAAAGATATGGTCAAAAGTTTTGTAGCTTATCTTGTACCTCTAGGTAGTTCTAATGGAGAAATCCAGGATTCAAATTCTCTCTCCCTATTGTTGTAAATAATAATAATAATAATCTTAATAATAATAATAATAATAATAATAAGGCCTCAATACATAAATGAGGTCCATCTCTCATGAACACTCTTTACTTCGGACAAAAATTTATTAAATTACTGATTATCTCGAAAATTTAAACTATTGAAAAATGGTAAATTTAATGACTTAATCAAATCATTTTAACATTTCTCCATGTGAATGGGCTTAAACTCCCTTCTAATTAAAGGCACAATACGTGAGATTTTAAATATGAGGTATGGTAGAAGAGATAAGGGTTGGACTCGGAACTTGCTCTGATATCATGTTAAATTACTAATTCTCCTAAAAACTTAAATTATTGAAAAATAGTTAGTTTAATCATTTAATCAAATTCTTTTACCATATTATGTGCAGTTTTTTAGATGTAATACATTGTGTTCTTTAATTAAATTCAACCGCATACTTTTTGCATTAAATTTAAATGTCATTAGAAATGATAACAACATTGACGTTTTATTAATCAATCAATATACCATTGTGTTTGAATTTAATTGGAGAAGGTAATGTAATTCACTCAAATTATTATAGTTTAATTCTATCCAAAATAATTTTCATATTATCACTTGGATCTTTTTGAAGTGACAAAAGGATACTTTGATAGCTAGATATTGTATTGTGGTTAAATATACCTTTGAAGGCATATTGTGGTTTTATAATTGATATAGCCGTGAGTGGTGGTGAAGTCAGTGGAGTGGGCATTGGGTCCTAGGGATATCATGATGCCATCTTCTTAGCATCACTATTTTCTTACTTCTCTTTTCCTTTTTTGCTTTTCAAAGCTGGCTGTGTAAAAGACTAAAAGTTACAGAAGCTTCTGTTCCTCGTACTTTTTTGTGTTTTTTGTTTTAATCAAATGCAATAGCTTTGTTGAAGACCACAATTTAACTTCCTACAACCACTCTAAAAACAAGCCCGAGTGGTGTGATGTTGAAAGTCATAATAGATTTGAATATGTCTTCCTCATCACCAATTGGTTTTGAGGTAGAATAGCATAGTTCATGGTTCGACAAATGGTAATAGAGCCAAAGTCATGAGTTCGAGTCACGGGAGTGTCATTGTGAGGGAGAGATTGTTGGAGGGACCACAATTTGACTCCTTACAACTACTCTAAAAAAATGCCCGCATGGTGTGATGTCGAAAACCATAAAAGATTTGAGTATGTCTTTCTCATCACCAATTGGTTTTGAGGTGGAATGGCATAGCTCACGGCCCGACAAGCTTATAATAAAACAAAATTAAAATCCTAATATACAATGGGAGCCATTCGTAAGCTTTTGCACCCGATCTTCTGTTCCTTGTACTATTTTTTGTTTTTATTTTAGAGTCTGATTAATGGGTACTTTTAGAACATTTAATAATGAACTTATAAGGACACAATTTGCACCTAAGTCCAAAATAGGAAAGGGACATGCTTAAAAAGTCCAATACAATGAATTTGTAGAGAGTGGATTAGAAATCTAGGTTCTAATGAGTTTAGATAACAATGACAATGGGCCAAGATTATAATATGATGAAGATGGAATAGTTTATATCATATTATCACTTAGATCTTTTTGAAGTGACAAAAGGATACTCTGATTGCTAGATATTGTATTGTGGTTAAATATATCTTTTGAAGGCATGTTGTGGTTTTATAATTTACATAGCCATGAGTGGTGGTGAAGTCAATGGAGTGGGCATTGGGTCCTAGGGTATAAGAGAGGTGTGTAACCTTAATTAGCTGGTTATATCATGGTACCATTATTGATAATATCATGACACCAGCTTCTTAGCATGCTTTATCACTATTTTCTACTTCTCTTTTCCTTTTTCACTTTTCGAAGCTGGCTGTGTGAAAGACTAAAAGTTACAGAAGCTTTTGTTCCTCGTACTTTTTTGTGTTTTTTGTTTTAATCAAAGGCAATAGCTTATAATAAAACAAAATTAAGATCCTAATATACAATGAGAGTTGATGATTGCAAAAATCGTTAGTAAACTACACAATCTTTATGTGCTCTTCTTGGACAAGACCTGCACAACAAAAAAGAAGAAGACCCTACAGAGAGTACCGGTGTGGTACCGGTGAAATACCTCTGAAAGTTAAGTTAGAGAATTTTCATAACTCCAGAGTGCTAGAGCTAATGTAAATTATGCGTACCTTGATTTCTGAGGGTTTTGGGTTTTTATAGTAGTACAGAACCGACTTTTGTTTCTTGGTGAAGAAGATATTTTCTTGTAGGGAAGATCCTCATAAATACATGTATTTCATGAGATCCTTTCCATATAAAGATTTTGTTGATTAGGGTTAATCGTAGGACACAAGACATTTCCATTTGAAATTTCTTGGAAACCAATTAGGCCATGTGGATGCCACGTGGCATTGCCACCCGTCCACTTTGTATCCATCTACTTGGAATCCATCCATCAAGGGGAGTCCGTTCACCTTGGACACAATTCGTCGTCTTCTTCTTATGTTTTGATCATCCATTATCCCAGTACTCTCGCCTATGGCAAGTTTTATTGAACGAGTCTCTCTACCTTAATTTTATCCTCTTCAGTTGGCCCCTCACTCTATTGGTCCGTTGCCTTTTTTCTTTTCGGACAGACTTGTGAAGCGATGGTCTAACTCAACCCTTGGGAAATGTGTTCTGATTGATTGGCTAGCCTAGAGCCATTAATGCAGTAGGAGCACATGACATGTTTTTGGTGGTTAATCACTCGGACCGAAGCTTCCCTTTATCTTCCATGTCGTTCCCTCTATATATATGTTGCTTCTCCCTTTCATTTTTACTTTCCACAACAAATTTCTAGTGCCAGAGCGCTATCGTCTATTTGCTTTTTCAGTTACATCTTCTCCGTCGCTTGGTGCGATCGTTTGCCCTACCTTCTCAATTCCTTTCTTTGCATCGTTCAACTGTAAGTATTCTTCTCCTTACGTTGAACTTTTTTGCTATTCACTTTAAATATTTCATGCCCGTCACCTATGTAGACCTATAGAGTCTTAAGGGTTTATCCGTCACGTGTAGGTGATAGATGGATGTCTAGTGAGGTGTCAAGTGATCAATCGTGTGTCCGTGAAGGAGCGGGCTACGATGAGGTGTATTCGTTAGGTCAAGATAACCCCAGAACCTCTTATGATGAAATGGTTTTGTTTGCCAATTCTCCTTCTGTGAAGGAGGATAAGGATGTGGATGTGGTCGAATTAGAGGGTGATTTAGGTGGGGATTCAAACAGTGAAGACATATACTTCGTTGATCCTCCCATCCAATTCGTCATAGGTCTTGATAGCCTTAGGGAGTTTATCTTCTCTCATTATGGACAGTAAATGACTTCAACTCTAGCATCAAGGAAAAACACTTCGAGACCCTTAGGGAATGATACCAGATTCCCGTCGGCATCTTTGTCTACCTTTCAAATCCGAAAAGTGCAATTACCAAAGTGTCGAGGATGTTGGGGTGTATGAGCAGATGTTTAAGGCGGGACTTAGATTCCCTCTAAGTGCTCTTCGTCGCCGTCTACTTCAATACTTGGGGCTGGCCATCATCCAAATCTCTCTGAATGCATAGAGAGTCTTCCTTGGCACGGAAGTTTTGTATGGAGTCTTGTCTAATAGGGAGCATAGGATGACGGTGGAGGAGTTCTTCCACTGACAGTTTCCTACCAAGGAAGCCTGTACTTAGGCTAGTGTGTGACACCCCTGATTCAAACAGAAATTGGAAGAGCCAATACTTCTTCTTTCAGGGTAACAATTGGATGTGTCACTCCAACGTTAGGAGTAACTGCCTGTAGATAAAACTTGGGGTACAATGCCTCTGTCTGATAGGTGTCCATCTGGTATAAATTTTGTTTTTTATTATTTATCGTTGTTGGCCTAACCATCCCCTTTTTACAGCTTGACACCGTCTAGAGGTGACCTTGGAGCAATGGAGTTTTCTAGAAAAAATCTTTAAGAATAAATTGGCAAAGAGGACGTGGGTGAAACTTGTTACCTTGGACACAATCCATTCGTATTGGTTACTTTTTCCTTTATTTACCGTGATTTACCTAACTCTTTCTTTCTGTCCAATTTGGTGTAGAAATGGAAGAATGTAAGAGGAGGATTTTATCAAACAACATGTTGTTGCATGGAAGAAGCAGGAGGGAATCTTGCCTCCCAAGGGAATGGGTACGGTAAACTCGTCCATGAAGAGGAAACCGTCGGACAAGTTTGACTGTCGGGGTGAATCCTGATGCAAAGAAGCTACCTTCTTTGCCTAGTTTAGGGAAGGGTAAGGGCCTTATGACAGGTCAGGTTCCTGTCACTGAAAAACACCCTGTCCTCCTTCGTAAGGACTCTCGATATGAACTTAAGCAACTTTCTTCCATCATCAAAGATGATGACTATAAGGACTTAAGCAATCATGCAACCAAGGTTATGGGGGAGACGGGTCTTGTTAGCATTCCACATGTATGTGCATTCGTCCCTTTCTTCTTTCCGTCAAGTTGTCTCCTTACTTTTCTAACCCTTGTTTATGATTTTTGTAGGGGATGCTTATGACAAAAAGCCTAATGAACCGTTGTCTATCCCAGGAGGCGGTGGTGGATTGAGTAAAGGCGAAGGTGAAGGCGACGAAGGCGAAGCTGGTGGAGCTAAAGGCTTGGAAGGCCGTCCAGGAAAACAAGTTTGATCTGACAAAAAAACTCTTGGGGGAGGAGGAGGCACAAACAGAGGCACTAAAAAAAGTGCTTAAGGATAAGGAAATTGAAATCTCTAAGTCCAAGAAGCAGCTCCTTCGGGCTAAGGAAGATTCGATAAAGGAATACCGTGACTCTGACGCTCTTTTAATCGAGCTAGGTAGTTTCTTTGCCGATGGCTTCGATGGCTACCTCCATCAAGTCAAGGCCTTTTTCTCAAATCTAGACGTGTCCCATATAACTATTGATGTCGAGGCCTAGACTCCAGCCTAACCCGTCTACTCCAAAAGCAGCGACGAGTTATTCATTGATGACACTGCCGTCAGCCCTCAGGGTGACGAGGAGGCTATTCCTCACAAAGATCAAGCCAAATCTGTCGAGGATGAAGCTCATCCACTTGAGGGGAACTAGACGGCTGAAGGGAAGGACGGAGAGAACCCTGTGGATCAGCAATAGATTTTTTTACTTTGATTTAATTATTATTTTCCTTTTTTTGAATGTAAAGATCTTTTGGGAGAACAATGTTATTGTTATTTTAACCGTTGCCTATTGTTATCTAGGCCTTATGTAGACATTTTCCCTTTATGGGCCTTTATAATATTTTGATATCCATCGCTTGTATTTTGATTATATATCTGACAATATATGTTTGCAAATTCACCTATTCACTTACGTAAATAATTTCAAATCATCCCTTTGGATGAACTCGTCCTTTTAGGGACTTAATAGACTTAAGTCATCCATTAGGATGGACACGTCTACTTGTGGGCTTACATCATCTCTTTGGATGAACTCGTCTACTTTGAACTTAATAAATTTAAATCATCCTTTAGGATGAACCCGTCCATTTGTGGACCTAATAAATGTAAATCATCCTTTGGGATGAACCTGTCCACTTGTGGGCTTGATTAACTTAAATCATCCCTTAGGATGAACCTGTCCATTTTGGACTTAATAAATGTAAATCATCCCTTGGAATGAAATCGTCCACTTGTGGATTTTGTAAATTCAAATCATCCTTTGTGATGAGCCCGTCCACTTGTGGACTTCATAGATTCTGATAATCCCTTGGAATGAACCCGTCCACTTGTGAACTTAATAATTACTACTGTAGACATACGCATGACATATCTGAATAACTCCTCTTATTGTGATAGATACGTATGTAAAAATTGTTCTTAAATAATAAAAAATTGCCTTTCAGGCTTAAATATTACTGCAGGTAGTAAAAACTAAAAGAAAATTGATCGAAAATGAGGAGTGTTGTTGTTCGTGCCTTCATTTACTAGTAATATTTCTTCAAGTGCTTCGTGTTCTATGGGTGATGCAGCTTTTGTCCATCTAGCGTCTCTAGGTGGTAGGTGCCCATCCTTTGCCTTGACGCAATCCTGTAAGGTCCTTCCCAATTAGGTCCTTGCTTTCCCTGAGTGGGATCTCTTGTGGCACCCGTCACATTCCTTAAGACGAGGTCTCCAACTTGGAAGTCTCTGTGTTTGATTTTGGAGTTGTAGTGCTTGGCCATGAGGTCCTGATACCGCTCTAACCTTTGCTCAGCTGTCGCCCTGACTTCGTCCACCAAATCAAGTTGAGGCGTATAGCTTCATCATTCCTACTCTTTTCATGGTTTTCAACTCTGTAGCTTATGAGTCCAACCTCGGCCCGGATGACCGCCTCGCTTCCATATGCTAGTTGAAACGGAGTCTCTCCTATAGGCGTCCTTATCGTCGTCTTGTTAGCCCATAAAATGCTTGGAAATTCTTCCGACCATATTCCCTTTGCCCCCTTGAGCCAAGTCTTGATGATTTTGAGGAAGGATCGGTTCGTGACTTCGACTTGTCCATTGGCTTGAGGGTGGGCAGTTGATGAGTAATGATTCTTGATTCCCAACTCTGAGCAAAAATACTTGAACGAATAGTTGTTGAACTACTTCTCGTTGTCTAAGACCAGCACTCGAGGTATACCGTACCTACTAATGATGTTCCTCCATACAAAGTTTCGCACATTTTTCTTTGTGATGGTTGCCAGGGCTTTAACTTCTACCCACTTGGTGAAGTAGTCTATACCGACTATTAGGAATTTCAACTGTCTAACTGTTGTTGGGAACATACCCATAATATCCAACCCCCATTAAGCGAAAGGCCATGGGGCCATTATTGGGGTGAGTTCCTTTGTTGGTTTTTTTATGAGGTTACCAAACCTCTGATTCTTTTCGCAAGTTTTGACACATGCATGGGTATCCTTCTGCATGGTAAGCCAGTAGTATCCTGCCGAATCAGTTTATACACTAAAGACCATGATCCTAAATGGTTCCCACAGATTCCTTCATAGATTTCTCTCATGTCATAGTCTGCCTTCTTGGAGTTAAGACATCTCAAGTACAGACGGGAGAAACCCCTTTTGTATAAGATGCCTTTCATTAGCACGAATCGTGCTGCTTGAACCTTTAGCTTCCTAGCGACCTCCTTGCTGTCCAGTAACGTGCCGTCTTTTAAGTAGGAGGTCATTAGTGTAGCCTAGTTTCTTTTGGGACCTATCTCTTACATACTGACGCTATCTATTAATGGTGAATTTTGAACAAAGGACAATAATTGACTAGGGATGAGAATATGTTCTACTGATGCAGCCTTGGCAAGACGGTTGGCTTGCTCGTTCTCCTCCCTTGGGATTTGAACAAACTTCGCTTGGATGTCGCTTACTCGATTCTTCACTTTCCCCAAATACTTCTTCATCCATTCACCCTTGCATTCGTAGTTGCTATTTACTTGACTTGTGACATTCAGTCGTCCATTCAAATGACTTCTTCAATGTGTGGAAGAATGACAAGTATTTGTTCGTTGCTCTTGAAACAAACCTATTCAGTACGACTACCTTGCGGTTGTGGCTTTGTACTTTCTTGATGTTTGTTAGAGGCGTCGTCTCCATTATTGCCCGTATTTTATTTGGGTTGACATCAATACCTCTCAGGGATACCATAAACCCCAAGAATTTTTCGATCGTTACCCCAAATGTGCATTTGTTCTGATTTAGATTTATGTTGTAAAAACGAAGGGTATCAAAGGTTTCCTTGAGGTCGTCCAAATGGTTTTCTTCTTGTTGGCTTTTTACCAACATTTCATCCACGTAGACTTGAAAGTTCGTCCCAATCTAATGTGTGAACATCTTGTTCATCAACCTTTGATACATGGCACCTGTGTTCTCGAGTTCAAATGGCATTACTTTGTAGCAGAAGAGACCATCGCTGGTGACAAATGAAGTATTCTCCTGATCAGCTTCGTGTAGCTTGATTTGGTTGTAACCAGAAAATGCGTCCATAAAGCTCAGCAACTAGTGCCTTGCTGTTGAATCCACTAAGATGTCAATCCGCGGAAGTGGGTAGCTGTCCTTAGAGCATGCCCTGTTTAAGTTTGTGAAGTCTACGTACATCCTCTACTTTCCGTTGGCCTTTTTGGCCATCAGGGTACTATACTTCTCGTTTGAATTCTACTTCTTGTAATTTGCAAACCTCTTTTGCTATGGCATTGTCTTGCTCTTGCGCGAATACCCGTTTCTTCTGACGAATGGGGGAAAAAGAAGGCAATACATTTAACTTATGGACTATGACAAAAGGATCAATTTTGGGCATGTCTTCATGCCTCTAGGTGAAAATGTCCTGATTCTGCTTTAGAAATGCTGTGAGTGCCTAACGGACTGGTAGGCCAGCGAGAGTGCCAATCCTGGTCATTCACTCGAGCCTAAAGTCATGAAGGAGTACCTTTTCCAACCCCGCCACGAGCTCTGCCACCAGCCGTTGTTCTTCTATGCACATGGTTTGTAAATTGTTAGGACATATGTGGCTCAAGTTGTTTTTGAACATATGTCATTATTTTATGTAATTGGCTTATCCTTTGATAAAACCCACTTTACTTGTAATTGGGTAGATTTAGGATGTGTTTAATATTTCAAGAAATTATGTTTCAAGATCAAGTGTTGAAGTCATCAAGTTTGTCTAAGAAACAAGCTAAAAAGTGCAAGTTCATTAAAGTTCGACACTTGGCTCGACACATGCATTTATCGAGTTTTAAGAAGCTGTTTCAGCCCCAAGGCTTGACCGCTACTCGACAGCATCTCGATATCTCTAACTGTCGAGATTTAAGAAAAATAGATTCTAAGTTCTGTTTTGATTCTAATCCGTACATGTGTCTTTGGGATTTCTTTTCTTCTAACCCTAGATATATAAAAGGATTATTTCAAGGGCCGTTAATAAAGACACGAGTTGCATAAGCATTGAGAAATCCTTATTTAAGCAATTTGTGACCAGAGACAAAGTTTATGCCCTAGTTCATCTTTCTTGTGAAGAAGTTGCTATGTATGTGCACCATAGGGTTTTGTAACCAAGCATCTTCTTGATCTTCATCGTGTGGATGAATTGAAGAACTTTGCAACCATCAACTCTCTCTAGTTGGTGAATTGAAGTTACGTACTAGGATCCGCGCAAATTGGTTAGTCACGTACTGGGAGCCGTGCATCAAAAGGAGAAACTGTCACTACAGAATAAGTCCAATTAGGTATTGGGATAAGAGTTCAACTGTAGGTTGGTAAGGTACTTGGATTTCTTTACTTGTAACTGCTTGTTGTGATAATAGTGGAGTTTCGGGAATGGTTATCTTAAATCACCTGGTGGGGTTTTTGTTGTAGGTTTTCCCCATTCGTAAACAAATCACCGTATCATTTAATTTTTGTTGTATACTTTAGTTTGTTGGTGATTTGTTTATGCTACTATGCAATTTGCATGTTAACTTGGTTAATTAATAACTTGACTAATTAATCAACTTAATTCATCATAAGGGGTCAATGTGTTTGTAGCCTATCATAAATAATCATCCATCGCCAGCATGGCAATGTAGCACTCGCGCGTCGCTACTTGATCTCCTTGTACCTCTCTTACTCCGTACTCGGTGAGGAATTTGATTATCAGGTGGTAAGTTAAAGTTACTCACTTCTATGAATTAAGGGTAGGACAGCCCACGATGGTGTTGTAAGTAGACAAACAGTTAGCAACTAGGAATGTGACATCTTTGGTGATCTGTTAAGGGTAATCACCGACTATTACGGGTAAAGTGACTGCACTGAAGGGGTATACTTTTGTTCCTCTGAATCTAACGAGTGGCGCATTAGTTGGAACAATCTGTTCTCTCTTAATCCTCATCTACTGGAACGCTGGGTAGTAGAGTATATCAACGGAGCTCCTATTGTCCATAAGGACCCGGTGAGTGTTGTAATCCCCAACCTGTATGCTAACTAAAAATGCATCAATGTATAGGTGGTGGAAATGTCGAGCATCCTCCTTTGTGAACCCAATTACCAGGTTGTCGATGCGTGCCATCTTTAGGACTAAACCTATCAGCTGGATGTTCTAAACCAACTTGAGGTAGGTCTTGCGTGCCTTCCTAGTTGAACCGGAGGTTGTGGTGCCCCCTATAATCATCCTTATGTCTCCTAAGGGTGGCTTGGGATGCTCATTTTCCCTCTGGGCGGCTTGCTCTTATGGTTAGTCCATTCTTTCCTTGCTAACGAATCTTTGCAATTTTCCTTGTTTGATAAAGGCTTTTATTTGTTGCTTCAAGTCGTAGCAGTTGGATGTATCATGACCGTAATCACGGTAAAAACAGTAATACTTGTCTCTAGACCTCTTGTTGGGGTCTCCTTTCAGCTTGCTAGGAAATGTCAAGGCTCATTCATCCTTGATCTGCATCAGGACTTGGTCGAGTAGGGCATTTAGTGAAGTGAAGCTCGTGAACCTCCCAGTGGGGGATTTTGAGTGCTTATCCTCTCGCCTGTCTCTAGTCCTTATTGTCTTCTATCTGTTGTCCTACCGTGCTTCTTTTTATTTTTCCTTCTTCTTGGGCTTCTCTTCTCGGGCAAGCAACACGTCTTCCACGTTCATGTACTTAGTAACCCTGTAAAATACATTCGACATGGTTTTCGGGTCGTTTTTGTATAAGGAAAACAAAAACTTCCCCTTCCGTAATCCATTGGTGAATGTAGCCACGAGTATCTTATCATCAGCTTCATCAATCGAGATGACCTCCTTATTAAAGCGGGTGATGTAAGACCTCAGTGTCTCATCCTTCTGCTTCTTGATGTTCATCAGGCATGCAGTGGACTTCTTATACCTGTGCACCCTAATAAAGTGTGAAGCAAACTGGGCGCTCAATTCCTTGAGGGTACTGATGGAGTTTGGCGTCAACCTGCTAAATTATGCCCTTGCGAGGCCCTTCAGTCCAGTGGGAACATCCAGGCACATGATCTCATTTGCCACGCCTTGCAGGTGCATGAGGGTTTTGAACGACTCCTGGTGGTCCAAAGGATCCCTTAACTCGTCGTAGGTTTCTACTTGTGGCATACAGAACTTCGGTGGAAGGAGGAATGAAGTGACGGGTGTAGAAAAGGTTAAGTCCGTCCGATGGACCCATTTGTTGAGGTCGTTTGATACCCATCCTCTTAGGGCGTTCATCATGAAGTTCATTCGTTCCTTCATCATCTGCATCTCTACGACCATGTATGGCAGAGCCGTATCCATGGTAGATGGACGGCTTGTATCCTGTCACTTTGTTCTGCCTGGGGCGTTGCTGCCTTCCGACCTTTCTTGATCTCTTCACTCACTGCTGGTACCTTCTTGGTCCTTCTTCTGAGTATTAAGCCCTGCATTCTTTTGGCGTAGCTATTCCTCTAGGCCATGGTCTTGCTTGGTGGGACATTCTACAGCAGCGGCGAGGGTATGAACATGTCTTTCGAGCGCAGTGGTACGTGGTTCATCTCCTTGATTATTGTTGGTGGTCGCCATCGAGCGAGTAAGTACCATGCAACTCTTTGTCTGAAAAGTGGGAGTATGGCTTACTGATTTCTCATAGACTACGCCAACTGATGATGCTAAAAATTGTCAATAAGCTACACGGTCCAAATGTGCTCTTCTTGGACAAGACTTGCACAAAAAAAATGAAGAAGACCCTATAGAGAGAACTAGTATGGTACCGGTCAAATACCCTCCGAAGGTTAACTTAGAGAACTTTCACAACTCTAGAGTGCCAAACTTGGGGTAAATTATGCATACCTTAATTTCTAAGGGTTTTGGGTTTTTATAGTAGTGTAAAACCAACTTTTGTTTCTTGGTGAAGAAGGTGTTTTCTTGTAGGGAAGATTCTCATAAATACATGTATTTCACGGGATCCTTTCTATATAGAGATTTTGTTGATTAGGGTTAATTGTAAGGCATAAGAAATTTCCATTAGAAGTTTCTTGAAGACCACTTAAGCCATGTGGATGCCACATGGCTTTGCCACCCGTCCACTTTGTATTTGTCTACTTGGAATCCATCCATCAGGGGGAGTCCATCCACCTTAGACATGATTCATCGTCTTCTTCTTATGTTTTGATCATCCATTATCCCAATACCGTCGCCCATGACAGGTTTTTTTGAACGAGTCCATCTACCTTAATTTTATCCTCTTCAAAAGCCATTTAGAAGCTTCTACACCCGATCTTCTGTTCCTTGTACTTTTTTGTGTTTTTATTTTAGGGTCCGATTAATGAGTTCTTTTAGAACATTTAATAATGCATTATTTTCGAAAATTTTAGATCTCACTGTTATGAAAAATATTATAAAAAAAACTGTTAAAAAATCAGTTAGTTTTTTAAATTTTCCATAAAATATTTCTAAAAGTATTTCCTAAACGAATACTTTTAAGCCATCCATTAACAAAGCCTTTATTTATTATGTAGTTTAATCCCACCAATCACATTTATTGACGCATCTATATATTTGTATTCTTTATGTAATAAAATTTGTAGTATATTTAGTATTTTATAGTATTGTGTGATAATAAAAAACAAAAAAGGGTTGTTCATCGTTTTTCTTATCTCTAAAGTTGTCTCCAAAATATTAGACCAACAAAAGCTCAAAATTTGGGAGAGATCAACCTCTTAGTCTCAAAATTCTCTCTCCTTCAATCTTTAATTATCTCTTATGTATTATTTTTCTTTTGTTGGAAATGGAAAATTATTGTAGCTTTTGAAGATTCACGTTGATTAATTTTTCAAAATATTTTTATATGTTTGATGGATTGTATATGTACCAAGCTTTAGGAATAGGTGCTAGTAGATTTGATAAATATGTTGGAAGCTAGATGAAAATTTTCGTTATTGGGGTCAAAACTCAAAGGAGTTCAAGAACCTAGGTGTACAAAATGACTATTATTTGGCCACATCTTGTCAAGTCTAGGTGTCATCTCAGCTCTTCGCATTTGTATTTGATTCCAATATTACTCTTATTGTTAAAATTTGGATGGAATTTGCTTACTGACATAGAAATTAGCTCACACATTAATTTACCTAAGATGGACAATTTAATTTGATGGCATGGTATCATGTTACCTAAGTTTGTGCCCCCATCAACCCTGAAGGACTAACCCAACCCCGAAGCACTAGCTGATTTTGAATTGAAGAAAAGTAAGGAGAAAGTGGTGACAAACGGCAAAGTGTGCACTTGATTTGGAGTTGAGGGACCTCAAATCGCGTAATTTGGGTTTACGTGATTGCTTTGGAATTGATTTGGAAATTTTGATGGGTTGGGGAATTCTTATAGGTGCATAGGTTTTATAGGCCAAAATGGGTTTTTGCCCTTTTTATGAAAAAAATCAGCATGTTGCCCCCTTTCCCAAACTAATTAGGGAAACGCCCCTATTTTGAGACTTGATTTTCTCAAAATCAATTAAGCCCTATAGCGACGTTTTAAAGGGCCTATAGTGACGTTTTTAAGGACCTATAGTGGCGTTTTGTAACTCAAGCTCCATTAAGTCGAGTTATAGGTAAAAAAAAACTTGCATGTAACTCAATTTCATAGAGGTCGAGTTACAAAATGCTGCTATATGTCCTTAAAACGTCACTATAGGCTCCTTAAAAAGTCGCTATAGGGCTCTAGAATTTTTTTTTTGAAACTCAATTTTGAGAAAATTGAATTTCAAAAGAGGGGTATTTCCCTAATTAGTTTGGGAAATGAGGCATTTGCCCATTTTTTTTGCGCGAAATGGGCATTTGCCCATTTTCGCCAGGTCTTATATATTATGGGTATGGTGGCTGAACTTTTGATGGGGACCACTGCAATTTCGGGATTAGAGAGGGGTGATATATGTATGCTTTGGATTGTTTTAGTGGCTTGGTTTTGGAGGTTTTGGAGATTGGGTAAAGCTTGATTGTTCGTGGAGATGAATGTGTAGGAAGGCAGCAACTAGCGGTGTCCTTGTCTTATTCCCTTTTATTTTTACCTGGATGTGGAACATGTAATATTTATTTGAATTTTAAATGTTACATGTCATATATCTAAATAAAAATGAGAAGAAATTAGTAGATTCAATAGGAGAAGGTCTCATCGCAATAGATATAAGCTTTTTCATATAAGGTCTCATCGCAATAGATTTAAGCTTTTTCATATAAACTATTGCTTTATTTTCCTTTTGACAAAGAGAAAAAAAGAAAATTCCTCACTAGAATTGAATAGAGATTAAATGGTACGTATGGTGATGATTACTCTTTCTTTACAAAAGTAAAAGAAATGAGGTTTGTAAATATGAAATCTTCTCGTACATAATTGCTTTAGCAAACAAACCCTAGGAGAAGTTTTAAAGGGGGAAAAAAAAGAAAAGAAAAGAAAAGAAAAGAAAAGAGATAATTACAATTAGAACATTTCATAAGTCCTCAATTTGTGGCCATGTGTTGAGAGAGAGAGTTAAGTTTTTTTTTTAATTTATTTTTTTTTTATTTTTTAGAAACACACACACACACACACACACACACACACACACACACACACATATATATATATATAGGGGAAGGGAGATGAGATAAGGGAATACACTTACACGCCAACACCAAAACTGCATGCGGCAGTTAGTGTCGTGGAGCAAGTGATAAATTTCTTCTCAATATCACACCTTACCGATGTTGGATAACTCAACAACGCTGAGTATCTTTTTATCTTTTTTTTTTTAGAAACACATACACACTCATATATATAGGGGAAGGGGGATGAGATAAGAGAATACACTCATACGCTAACACCAAAACTACATGCGGCAGTTAGTGTTGTGGTTTAAGTGATAAACCTCTTCTTAATATCACACCTTACTAATGTGGGATGATTCAACAACACTGAGTATTTTTTTTTTTTTTGAGAAACACACACACACACATATATATATATAGGGGAAGGAAGACAAGATAAGGGAATACACTCACCCGCCAACACCAAAACTACATGCGGCAGTTAGTGTCGCAGAGCAAGCGATGAACCTCTTCTCAATATCACACCTTACCGATGTGGGATAACTCAACAACACTGAGTATCTTTTTTTTTTTTTTGAGAAAAACACACACACACACACACACATATAGGGGAAGAGGGATAAGATAAGGGAATACACTCATACGCCAACACCAAAACTGCATGCGGCAGTTAGTCTAGCGGAGCAAGTGATAAACCTCTTCTCAAATTTACACCTTACCGATGTGGGATGACTCAACAACACTGAGTATCTTTTTTTTGAGAAACACACACACACACACACACACACACACACACACATATATAGGGGAAGGGAGATGAGATAAAGGAATACACTCACATCGGTAAGGTGTGATATTGAGAAGAGGTTTATCACTTGCTCTGCGACACTAACTGCCACATGCAGTTTTGGTGTTGGCGAGTTTATTCCCTTATCTCATCCCCATTTCCCTTTATATGTGTGTGTGTGTGTGTGTGTGTGTGTGTGTATGTGTTTCTAAAAAAAAAAAGAAAAAAGATATACAATGTTGTTCAGTTATCCCATATCGGTAAGGTGTGATATTGAGAAGAGATTTATCACTTGCTCTGTGACACTAACTGCCGCATGCAGTTTTGGTATTGGTGTGTGAGTCTATTCCCTTATCTCATTCTCCTTTAACTATATATGTGTGTGTGCGTGTGTTTCTCAAAAAAAAAAAAAAAAAGAAGATACTCAGTGTTGTTAAGTCATCCTACATCAGTAAGGTGTGATATTGTGAAGAAGTTTATCACTTGCTTTGCGACACTAACTGCCCCATGCAGTTTTGGTGTTAGCGTGTAAGTGTATTCCCTTATCTCCTTCCCCTTCCCCTATATATGTGTGTGTGTGTGTGTGTGTGTTTCTCAAAAAAAAAAAAAAAAAGATACTCAGTGTTGTTGAGTCATCCCACATTGGTAAGATGTGATATTGAGAAGAGAGAGAGTTAAGTTTAAATTGAAACAAGGGGGAGGGTTGATATTTCATACCAATGAAAGCATGCATTGTGTTAAAAAAAAATTTTAAAAATTAAAAAAAAAAAAAAACACTCGTACTACATTTTGTTGGTTGGGTCGATTTCGATGTGTCAAAATCCCTGAACCCACCAATTGACTCAAACTCGTAACAACCTGAAAACTTCACCCGATTCTGCTCAAATAATTAGGCCAAAATCCTTGATGACCTTTCGGTTTGGGTCGAGTCATCTTGGTGGGTTTTTTGGACAACACTAGCAGTAACATGTGGTATATTTTGTTAACATGGCTTAGGCTTGAAGTGGTTTTGTGGAGTAGGTCTAACTTAGACCGTCTAAGTATGACCATGTTGTGGGGATGATAATATTGTAGATACGGTTGTTCAATAGTGGTGTTGCCATATCTATTATGTGGGGTTTTTTTTTTTTTAATGACTAAAATAGGTTTTTGGTCCCAATATATACATTTAAGCAAGATTTTCGTCTTGTGACAATTTTTTTATTACTTTAATCCTTTTGATTTTGATTTTATTTCAATTTTTCTTTACAATAAAATTTGGATATAGTTTATTGATGTGGTAAATGGAAACTATCGGAATCTATTTTTGATGACATGAACAATTATATCACCAAATATAACTTGATAATGTGGCAAATATGGCACCACATCCTTAAGTTGCTTCACAATTTGGGAAAGGATCCCCTATAATAGAATCCTTCAATTACCTTTCATTGTTAACTAGAAGTTTGACATGCATGTAGTATTTATTTGATTTTTAAATATCACATGACTTAATTCTAAATTAAAATGTGAAAAAATTGAAAGATTTAATAGAAGAGAATCTTATCTTATTGCAATAAATATAAGCTTTCTCATATGAACTATTGCTTTCTTTCGTTTTGACAAAGAGAAAAAGGAAAATTCCCAAGGGTTACAAATTAAAGGGTACATGCAGTGCAGTGCTTATGAAATTCTTCTTGTACATAATTGCTTTAGCAAACGAACCTAAGTTTTAAAGGAAAAAGAAGAAAAGGAAAAGCTAAGAGACAATTACAGTTACAACTTTTCACAAGTCCTCAATTCGTGACCGACAATGAACTGTGGTTTCACCCAATAGGAGCCAGTGCCTATTCAGAATTTCTTAAGCTGATCCGCCAAGCAACATGTACATATATAAGCTGTCCATTGAATCACGGTGATGCCATATCGTTTGTCCAGTAATCTTCAAACAAAGTCCATGGGAGAAACCAATGTGAGTTTGAGACTTCTGATTGACAGAGAAAGCCAAAGAGTGCTTTTTGCTGAAGCAGACAAGAACTTCATCGACTTCCTCTTTCACATTTTGTCCCTGCCCGTCGGAACTTTCATTACGATTCTCACAAAGCAAGGAATGGTGGGGTGCTTGGGGAACATTTACGAGAGCATTGAAAATATAAATATTACTTACATTCAACCAAACTTGAACAAAGACTCTCCTGAAGTCCAAAGTACACATCTCTGGTGGTGGTACTGGAGTCACTCTCCTATTGCCAAAGGTTACACCTTCCATATCATCCACTTCCAGGAACTGGTATAGGTGCTCTAGAACGAACTACAGTAGCTGTTACTCATATGACTACAGTAGCTGTTACTCATATGTGAGTAATGACTCCAGCGCAAAGTGTCCTTCTTGCCAGGGCTCCATGAATCACAATGTAGACTTCGTAGACCCACCACGCGCAACGAATGTGGGCTCTTCCTCCAGTGAGGACGGGTACGTGAAAGGAGTGGTTACATACATGGTGATGGATGATCTAGTGGTGAAACCCATGTCCACCATCTCTTGTGTCACTCTGCTTAACAGGTTTAATGTCAAGGATGTAGGGGTTCTTGAGGAGAAAGTGGTCGATTTGGGCATCGATGAGGTACGTCAGTCGAGCATTCTTTGGCTTCCGTGCATGAGTCCATTAATTACTTTGTGTGTTTATTTTTTCTTTTTACTTTCCGCTCTTTCATTATGGTGAAATTTATTGCAAAATGACATTAAACTGAGGTATTAATGAGTTGAAGCTATTATCGAGTCCTAATTCCTAAATCATCTTAACATGTTGTGGCAATTCTCATTTCATCTTACCTTGGTATAGTATATTGCTACAACTATGGAGTCTGATTCTTTTTTTTTTTTTTTTTGGGGAGGGGGGGGAGGGGGGTGTGTGTGGAACTGGAGTCAATCTATTCAACTGGAGTCAATCTTAGAAGAATTTATTTAAATGCCACAAAGTAAATCTATACCTGGGTAATGTAAATTAAAGATGGATGAATTGCACTATATGTGAAGTGCTGCAAATTAAACATGAATAAACACCTTTTTGGCTGTATAAACATCATATGGCATAAAAAGAGTTACTTTACAATGCAGAGCCGCTTGTATAACAAAAAAAGTACCATCTTTTAACTAATCAAGTCAAAAATTCACAAGCATCAAATCATGCAAAGTTATGTAAAAATATATAGTTGCAATAGTAACTATGTAAATTTATACTCACACTATTTATTTTACATTTAGTTTTTTATTCTTTTTTTATGTACTTTGAAGATAAAAGAAAAGAGTGGATGTTTGTTGTTGGACATGTGTGAAGTAAGATAAACAATTAAAAATCAAGAAAATTTGATATTTTAATAAAATATAGTGTAAAACAAATAATCTATTACGGTAAAAATATATGAGAATTTTTTTATGAGCTGATCGGAATGCTAAGAGTTATCTAAGATGGTCCAGCTATTCCTTTCAATATATTGTGCACTAACTCCAATTGGCTTCTCATTTGCTTGAAGTTATTACTAATCATAACTCTCGTTAATTTGTGGCCAAAATTGAAAGGATTTTCCATTGAGAAAGTCAAGTCCATGCATGCAGCAAATGATTATTTTACCGTTCCAGTTGCCCAAGGTTTGTGAATAACGAGTGCCAATGAACAGGGTAGCTAAATAAGGCACCTCCCAGAGTGAATTCTATATAAAAAGGAAACAGCCAAGCCAAAGAAGCCACTGAACTATATTATAGACAATCCATTGAAAGTTCCATAACCCTTCACATACACCAAAAATGGGCCATGGCTAACACAAAAGTAAGCCTGAAATTATTTATAGACAATAGGAGTCACCGAGTGATTTACTCTGAAGCTGGCAAGGAATTCATCGACTTCCTCTTTACCATTCTTGCCCTGCCTGTCAATCTTGCGTTCCACTTCTCAATCAGGAAATGGTGGGCAGCTTGGAAATCATTTACGAGAGCTTTAAGAATTTTAGTCCTACTTATCTTCAACCATACGTGAACCAATCCTCTCTCATGTACCCCAAAGTATATTTCCCTGGTAATGCTGGAGGCCCTCTACAATTGCCAAACGTTCAAATTGAGGATACTATTCTATAGATGTTGTAATGAATAATGATCACACATTCGTCTCTGATTTTTAGATCCATTCGTCATTCCAAACCGAAGCGCATTGTGTCCTTTGTGCTGAAAATCTATGGATCGTCCTGTTATTTTTGTTCTTTCGTTTTGGTGAATTTTACAGAATAAGCAAGCTAAGGATACTATTTGTAGCTACACGAATCCTTATTCCTAAACATGATAATATTAATTGTCTTTTTAGGTAGACTAGCAAGTAGCAAGTGTGTGATTCAGAAAGGGAAAGAAAAAAAAAAAAAAAAAAAAAAAAAAAAAAAAAAAAAAAAAAAAAAAAAAAAAAACTTAGGTTTAATATAAAAAAATGAGATCTTGTAACCAGGTAACCATGTTTTTACCATTGACTCATTGAGCATTGTGGTCACTTCTATGTAAAACATATAAATATATAAGAATCATTTTGATCTTTTTATCTTTGCTATTGCTAGGGAGTGAAGTTGCTGAAGGCTTCTCTGCAGTCAAAGACTGTTCTCACTGATGTTCTTCTTCCATTGTTGAAACCAGAAGGAAAACTAGAGGTAGAACATTCTATTTATAAAATTACCCATTTTTCAAACCGTAAATTTCTAAAAGATTTAATAATTAAAAAAATCACTAATGTCTCTGCTCTCAATCATTATTAAGCATTTAACATTGCCTTCCAACTTAGCTTCCTAATTTGTACTCTTAGATGTTTTTTTTCTCTCTCCCTTATTGATTATATTTCCGTCTATTATAATGCTTAAAGAGTGAGAGACAGACAACCATGGGAGGCAGTGGTGCTGATGCTGTTGCTGGACCTGCTGGTGGTGGTGCCCCTGCAGCTGCTGCAGCTAATGAGAAGAATGAGGAAAACGCGGAAGACACCGAGTGAGGAGTCTAAAGAAGAAGGGGATTAATTCTACCACGGCCTAGCCGGCCGGAAAGTATTAGAAAAGGAACCATAAAAAGATACTGCATGGTTTTTTTTTTTTTTTTTTTTTTTTTTTTTTTTTTCTTATGATAAATATAAATAAACAAACTAATCTTTCCATAATATAAGTCTGAGTTCTACAATATATTTACAACAATACAACTACAAATCATGTGTCTCCAAAATACAGGAATTTATTCTAAAACTCTAAATGAATCAGCACAAGACCACAAACCGTCCTTGAAACTCCAAAAGTAAATCTAGGATTGGCACACCAAAGGATTACAACTCCAAGAGTTTCACCTCCTAAAGAACTAACTATGGCATTTTTAAAATTAGCAAGGCTAAGTCACCAACTATTTATAGTACTCCAATCGCCGCCAATAAACTAAGCTTCATGCCCAATGTATAGCAATTGATTTCTAAAAGTGTTAGAGGGTGGGATGAGCTAGAGCCCAATAAGTGCATAATTAATGGAGATGGGAGAAATACAAGTTTTATGATAATGAACATTTTACAAAACATGTCATAATTGAGAATTTCCAACTATAATACTATTAAATATATCAGTTTAGTTTATGACATTTTGGTATTGTGTCAAAAACAGTCCCGATAAAAGTCTTGGCGTGCTTCATTGCCAAAATAAAAAATTATTTTTATGCTATCTAAGAGCATTTACATCAGCTTGTATAAAAAATTCTGTCTAAGCATAAAAACAGTCTAAGGATACTTAAAGAAATGATAATAAACTATATGTAAAGCGAATATTGTCAATGGAAATTAACACAATTATTGTAACAATTTTGCAAATGTGCATATTTTTATCTTGACTGACGTGGATGATTTTGGGAGTTAAATGCATAAAATTGATGCAGTTTTCTATTTTTCATTGTTCGATCCAAATGCACTAACATGCCATATGGTCTAACTTGTAGAAACAATGATTTCAAGTCGGGATAGTTCAATGCATAATTGTGTGTTATAGCTTGTGTGCACTAGTTGTCAGATGAACTAGCTAGGCCATTGCCCAATTTTCAGGATTTTGAAAGCCACGGAGGATGAACTCGCTAACTGGTTATCAGATATTGAGAACACCAAGTAAATGGCTTCCATTTGATCTCAAAGCTGGAGCTTTTCATCCTCTTCCCACGCTGAGGCCCTTTAGACAAATCAAAGATTAATTTGGGAAGTGAATCCCTAGTCCTGACTGGAGAGGAGAATCAGAGCGGTTGACTTACTTGTTTTTTTGTCCTCTGTCCCTACTCTATGGAGTTTGGCTGGTTCTATCTTCTAAGACGCCATTCTTCGCTATTATCATTTATCAATATATCATATATAGCTCCAAAAGCACTGATATCAACGCAAACCAAAAAAAAAAAAAAAAAAAAGAGGGAAAAAGGGAAAAAATAATAATAAAAAAAAAATTTCAACAGATGATTTGCTCTCTCTCTCTCAAATGGAACCTAGAGAGAGAGATTTCCCCAAATCTTTTTGATCTCCGCTGCCTCCTCTCAGATGGTCCTCTCCATCGGCAGCGCCATCAATTGAGCATTCTCAGGCTCTCCGATCTTTCCCACTCTTCATTCTCTATAGTTAGGTATAGGGATTCGGTTCCATAATCAATAATCAAAATTTTAGTTTTAAATTTTTAACTAACCTATATTTTAAAGTATTAAGCGTGAATTTTGCTTTTTCTTTTTTCAATAGAGAGATTTGCCTGCAAGTGTTTTGGTACTTGATTAATCTTGTATTTTTATTTCAAATTTATAGGTTATTTGTTAAATTTTTGTAAAAATATTCTATTACAAATTAAAATATTTCATTACCTATATAAACAAAAGGGGGTGTCAAATTTATTTATTTATTTATTTGATAAACAAGGGTATCCAGGCCTCTTTAAGTATCATATTATTCCCTTAAGAATGTGCAGTCCCCCCATCCCACATACGCCGGGTTATTATAGGGAGGAATTCCATGTGGATAGCCCTAAGATATTAGTAAGATGTTTTGAACCCAAGATCTCATGAGGATCATGAGACCTTAGTTTCAATATCTTCAAACCTCAAGGGAGTGAAGTGTTTTTTTTTTTTTTCATTTAGGCTTGAGGAGGAGTGTCATTCATTTCTCCCAAACCTCAAGGGAGAAGAATGTAATTAACCCATATTTTTATTAAAAAATAATAATAATAACAATTATCCTTATCCCCCAATCTCTCTCCTCATAATTTTGTTTTCACCTTTAAATTAGGACTCAAGTTTTTAGTTTCAAAATCCTTAATTTTAGCTTCAAAGATTCAAATTGGAATATACATGTGCAGACATTTTTTGTGTGATTTGTGTGTATCATCTTACCTAGTTTGCAAATAGCAGCAGTTTGATTTAAAATATGGACTAAAACTATGATGTGAAGCATTTTGTTTCCATCCAAGTACAAAACACCTAGGAATGTGATAAGGTGTACGAGTTTGTGGGTGTGTAATTTTTTTGGTGGTACCTCATCACACTCCTAGGTGTTTTGGTGATTGGTAAACAGATAAATCTTAGTGACAAAGCTTAAGCCCCAAGTTTAGATGAATGAAAAATATTATTTTAAAAATAAATATTTGAAAAACGTCCTAACACTTGTAGCGCATGCCACATGCGAAGATATTTTATAATGCTTAAATATTGCTAATGTGTGCATTGTACAATTGTAGCACATTGATGTTATTGGATAAAGGTTTTAGTTCAAGAAGCATTCAAATTGAGTAATATTTTTAAAACTAGTTTTTTAACAATATAGATAAATTAATACTAGTATCATCACACACGTCATCACACACGTAAAGTGCGTGCAATGAGACTCTTTTGTGGAGTTTAGTGTCATAGTTTTTCCTTCATCTCAATTTGAAGTTTTCATATTTCTGAAATATTAGTAGACAAATGTGTAAACTTCAAATTGAGATGAATGAAAAATTATGATATACGTGAAATATTAGTAGACAAATATGAAAACTTCAAATTGAGATGAACGGAAAATTATGATATTAAATCCACAAAAAAAAAAAAAAAAGAGCCCATCGCACGTGTGAAGCACGGCTAGTATTTTAATATGCCCTTTTGTTAGCCATGTCAATATTTTTCATTAACTACCTAATAACATGGAATTTTGATACAAGACCAAAAGGCTAGGAATTAAAATTACACATTCAAAATGTTATGGACCAAATTAACACATAGTGCAAACATTAGGGACATGGCAATGGGTCGGGTTTGGGCATAAAGAAACCTGGCCCGAACCCGACCCATTGCCATTCCTATTTTATTTTTTTTATAAGTCCAATTGAGTAGTTAATATAACATATATAAAGACATTGCTTAACCGAAAAGCTTTTATGAGTTTGAGTTCAAATATGTTATATTACACGCACTTCATATGTGCGATGAGACTTTCTTTTTTTAGTGGTCATAGCCAAAAAAAAAAAAAAAAATATCTGTGTTTTTTTTAAAGGAAAAAAACAGTAGCAAACGTGGGTTGTTTAACTTATTTTTCTATTTAAAGAAAAATAATAAACGTATAGTTAATTTGAAGAAGTGGGTTAGTGGAAAAATGTTCTTATTTTGTAGGCAATGTTTTAGTGCACGCTAGACATGTATTTTTACTAGACTATCTTTTTTTTTTTTTTTGTCTCTACTTAACCCTAGGAGTGTAGGGATATTTTTGAACAAAAAAAAAAAAATCCGGTCCAAACAGGGGCAGCTTCTTAAATAGTAGTATAGATAAGACTTCACTCACATATATATATATATATATATATATATATATATATATATCTATATATATATATACACCTAACAATTTAATCCTCACAATTGCCTTTATTAAAATGTTGGATAAAAAGAAAAGTTGAATAATAAAAATGATTTTCTATCGGGTGTGTTTGGTAGAAGATGGAAAAGTGGAAAGATAAAAATTAAATAACTATTATACCCTGTTTGTAGTTTGAAACAATAAGATAATGATAGCAATTTTAGAAGTTTATGTTTGTGGCAATTTTCTCTCTCCCTCTTTCCCAAATTTGAAAAGAATTTAAATTGGTGGGCCAGATTGAAAATTCCCATTGATCCCATTTAATTTTTATCCCTTTTCATCTCAAGATTCTCGACTAAACAATGGATAATTATGGTTTTCTCTCCCTTTTCATCCCAACCAAATAATGGAAAACCATAATTTCCTCTCTCTTTTCCTTTCCTCTTTTTCTTCTTCTTTCATTTTTGATAACAACTAGAGGGCTAAAAGTTTATTACTTTTTTCTTTACAAAAGAAAAAGGAAAAGAGGTCTCAAAATTTGCAAAAGTACTCTATTAATCGGTTGATTTAAAACGATAAAGTAGTAAAGCCTTCTTGTAAATGATTGTTTTTGAGCATTAGCATTAGCTAAGGTAAAACACCTAAAATGCTAAAGTGATCTACCAATAGCAGATCACTGTAGCGATGCGCGACATATTTGTTTTATTCTAAGTCACTCTTTTTTTTTTAGTATTCTGAATGTTAATGTTCTTACAAACCTAAATCACTATTTTAACAATGAATGAATTGATTGTGAATGAATTGTATTTTGGAAAAGTATACATAAATATATAACATTTTATATAATTTAATTAAACCTCATATTTTCGAGTTTGTTTACAAACACAGTAAGTTTGAGTTTGGCTTGTTTAATAGTCGAGCCTAAACTTAGGCTTGAACCTGACTTGTATGTTAAACAAACTAATATAAACAAGTTTTTCCTAAACCGAACTTAAATTGTTTATAAACAGCTTGGTTCATTTATAATCCTACTTATAATAAAACAAAATTAAAAATCCTCACATACAATGGGAGCTATACAAGGAGGACACTCTTCCATTCAAACAGTAAAATCCTTGGCCCACATTTTCCATTCCCATTTTCTCTCTTTGTTTGGCTAGAATGATTGAAAAATGAAATGATGAAAAATATAAGGAAGGTAGAAAAGTGGTAGGTTCAAAAAATATTTTAGTTTTTAATCATGTTTATTTGGTACAAAAGATGAAGAAAAAAAAATTCAAAAATACTACCCTTGTAGTTTAAAAAAATGGGATTATGACCGTCATTTGTATGTTCATATTGATCAGCTATTTTCTCTCTTCTTTTTCCTCAATTTATGACGAAAATAACTGATGGACCTGGCTAGAAAATCCCCCAACCAGTAACCACCCCTTATTTTTTCCTCCCTCTTTATCCCAACCAACCATTGAAAATCCATAATTTTTTCTCCATTTTCCTCTCTCCTTATCTATCTTGTACCTATTAATTAACAACGACCAAAAGGTTACGTGATGATTACTTTTTCTTTACAAAAGAGAGGAAAAAAAAAAGGTTTAAGAATTTGCAAATGTGGCTGGTTGGCTAAAGGTTAAACTTTTTCAAAGGAAAAGAAAAAGAAAAAAAAATAATTTAAATAATCTCTTTGGCCGACAATGAACTGTAGTTATTCTAAATTTCTAATTATTGTCCGCCAAGCTACATGTACATAAGCTGTCCAGTGTATCACGGTGATGCTATATCGTTTGTCCGAAAACCTTCAATAGAAAGAAAAAAAAAAAAATAGTAATAATAAACTACACAGTCCATGGAAGAAAGTCAAGAAACCAATGTGAGTTTGAAACTTCTGATAGACACAGAAAGCCATAGAGTGCTTTTTGCTGAAGCGGACAAGAACTTCATCGACTTCCTCTTTCACATTCTGGCCCTGCCCGTCGGAACTTTCATTGCGCTTCTCACAAAGCAAGGAATGGTGGGCAGCTTGGGGAACATTTACGAGAGCATTGAAAATTTAAATATCACTTACCTTCAACCAAACTTGAACAAAGAGACTCTCCTGAAGCCCAAAGCACACATCTCTGGTGGTGGTACTGGAGTCCCTCTCCTATTGCCAAACGTTGAATCGTCATCATCAACATCTCTGAAATTTTATAAATGTGCTGGAAACAACAGGTCCCGTTTTGGTGTTGTTGAGGGAAACAACTGTAACAATTATGTGGCTGATGACAACCGCACAATCTGTCCTTCGTGCGGAAGCGTTATGAACCACGAGCTAAATTTCGTACGCTCACCAAGCGCAACGAATGCAGGCTCTTCCTCCAGCGAGGGAGGATACGTGAAAGGAGTGGTTACATACATGGTGATGGATGATCTAGTGGTGAAACCCATGTCCACCATCTCTAGTATCACTCTGCTTAACAGGTTTAATGTCAAGGATGTAGGAGCTCTTGAGGAGAAAGTGATCCATTTGGGCATCGATGAGGTACGCCAATCATTCTTTTATTTTTGTGCAAGAGTCCATTACTTCTGTTTTGTTTATTTTTTTCTAGTTAATGTTTGTTACATGCATCCGTGCACACAATGTTTAAAATCGTATGTTCAAAACACGATTTCAAAATTACGTTACGCACTGTACGTAGTAATAATCAGCGCCTTTTGTTCTTTCCTAATGCTGAAATTTATTGCAAAATAACGTTAAACTGAGCTATTAGTTGAAGCTATTCGAGTCCTAATTCCTAAACCAAGATATGAGAAAGAGGCTGAAATTTGGAATTGATCGATGATCCATCTCAATCCAAGCCCATATACTTCAATGTTTCGTAATATATGTGGTAAGGTGAGTAAATTTACGGTCTTCTAACAATTTAAATTTTTGAAAGAATAAGTAATTTAACGATATTAACTATGTACTTAATTATCAAAAGTCATTAAATCGTCCAGCTGATACATAACAGGTGTTGTGGGTCATTCTTAATCCATCTCGACTTGGTATAGTATATTGCTAAGACGACGGAGTCAATCTATTCAAAATTCAAATGTAATCATTTAACTCTAATTTCCATATTGAAATTAAAATATTGTATCCCCACTTTTTCTCTTTAGGGTCACTTGCTTATCTTCTGAAAGAGGAAGAAAAGAAACAAGTTTCAAAGAAATGTAATATAGTGAAAGTTTCATTTTTCTTCTTTTTGGAAAAAGATCTTCTTTATCGGCCTTTGACTTGTGTCAAATTCGAGTAAAGATTTGGTATTTTACAAATTTAAATGTGATTAATTATTATTTTTCTAATTAATTTATGTGGTTTGTTTTTAGGGAGTGAAATTACTGAAAGCTTCACTGCGGTCAAAGAATGTTTTGACTGATGTCTTCCTCCCAATGTTGAAAGTTGAAATAGATAGTGTAATGTAACACGGAAGTGCAAGAGTTCTATGCCATTGCCAAAAATTAATTTTTCTTCTGTTTTTTTCGTTGCATATGTGTTTTAAATGTCGGTCAAATCTGGTGTGGCAATGTGAAGGGCAATATGCGCTCTCTCTCTCTATTTGTGTGTGTATGTTTTGTTGGAAGCTTGGTTAAGAAGCATTATGTATCATAAAAAAATAATATGCAAGTATACGTAAGTTTTTGTTAATTATCAATTGCTTGATAGTATGATGAGATGATTGAGGATTCTTCTCAAAAAAATAAAATAAAATAAAGATGATTGAGGATGACTGAGGGCCTAATTAAGGCACTACTTTGTTTACCTTACGCTTTCGGTCCCAATGTGACTACTCCTTCTTCCTTCTCTTCGTTGTCCTCCTTGAAACCCCCCTCTAAAAATTCTCTTAAAATTTGTTTAAGTAAAATTTTAGGGACAACTTTTATGCAACAACTTTTATTATAATTTTGAAATTATTGACTATGAGTGATGAGTTCGTGTAAGAGTGATTGCCTACCACTTACAGTTGATGACTTTATCAAGTTATGACAAATGATGTGATCCTAGAAGAATTTATTTAAATGTCATAAAATAAATCTATATGCAACCCATTTTTATTCAAGTATGTTCATGTTTGAGTTGACAAACAATGCACATGGATCCTCTCCATTTACCAGTGAAATGAATAGTGTCCATTTGTAGGCCATGATTTAAAGTAGAATAAATTTAGGATCTAGATTATGCCAACTCATTTAGAAATTTATAACTCTAGTTTATTTAACCATATTTTAATCATAGTTATATTTAACCATAATTAAATTTTAAATGAATTGGTACAATCTAAATCTTTAGATTTACTCCATTTTAAATCATGGACTTTAATTAAATACTCTCTATCTTACTTAAAAATAGAAAGGATCCTTTTCTTGTCACCAAAGGGATCAGACTTACTAGTCAATGGAAATAGAAATTAAAGATGTATAAATTGCACTTAGGGCACGTTTAGTAAACTGTAACAGTAACTACATAGGAATTAGAATAGGTATTACAAGGAATACAAAATTGATGTTGTAATGTAATACTTATTACTATTCATTTGTTTAGTAACAACACAATAATAGAATCCTGAAAACAATAAAATGAAAGCATTTTAAAGATATCTTTTATCCTATTTCTTTCGCTTCGTGGCACTCTCATTAAAGACAGACTAAATGCATTCGGAAATATTGTGCACCAACTCCAATTGGCTTCACATTACTTGAAGCTATTACTACTCTCATTAATTTGTGGCCAAAATTGAAAGAGTGAATGTTGTGTCCTGATGGGGCGTAAAACATGGGTTTTACGCCCACCTGTAATAAATCTCCACATCAGCTATATATTAGAAAGTTAATATTAGAACATGAATATAATATCTCATTTAATCCCAAATTTTATTATTGGCCTGTTTGGAAGTTTAGAGAGGAAGGAGAGTAGAGGGGAGTAAAGGGGAGGAGAGTAGTGGAGAGTAGAGTAAAGAGGAATGATTATCCTCTACCTCGTTTGAATGTTTTTAAAATTAGTAAGAGAGAAGGGAGTAATTAGCATTTCATCTTTTTTGGATGTTTTAAAAATCAGAATAGAAAGGAGAGAAAATGATTTAAATAAACAAATTTACCCCTATTTGAAAATGAACTTGCAACATTAGTCTATGATTAATTTGTTAGATTAAATAATTATTTAATCAACATTCTCATTCTATCAAATAACACTAATATACTCTAACAAAAAAAAAAAAAAAACACTAATAAAAGTATAAAACTACTATTAACTATTATAAAATAATTTATTTACCTCAAAAAAATTATAAAAAAATAAAAATCCTTCATAAATTTCTACAGCCTCCTCCCATTTCTCACCAACCAAACAAAAATCTATATGACATCCAAAAAGTAAAATTAGAATTCAAAATTTTCTGAGCAACCAAACAAGGTGGAGATGAGAGAGAGATCGGCCGGTTTGATCAAGGTGGAGTAGTTCTAGGGCTCGACGAGCTTTTTAGGGCAAACTAGGATGGCTCCAACCGATGATATGGAGAGACCAATCGATCCAGAAGTGAGGTTGATGTATTCGGCGAATGAAGGCGACCTAGACAAGATCCGGGAGCTATTGGATTCCGATGTCAACGTCAACTTCAAGGACAATGACGGTCGCACGGCTCTCCACGTTTCGCTCTTGCTTGACTGTGGCTCTGAACTCGATCCCAGTGACTGCTGGGTAGCACAGTCCAGTTGGGTTTCTCTTTTCTATTTGGTTGCTGAGAAAATATTGGATAGAAACTGTAAAGATACTAAATTTGTAGTGTTTGGTTGCTGAGAAATTTTGTTTGGTTTGTAAGAAAGCACTGGGAATATTTGTCATTTGTAGTGTTAAACCATTTGGGTTCAGTTCTTTTTTTCATTCACCTTAAATTTTCTCATAAAGCAAACAAGAATGAATTATAAAACCGGTTTGTAATTTTGTTAATTTAGAAAGGGTAATTTGGAGAATTCATTTTGTTAATAATTTATCTACTCTACTCTCCCTCCAAATCTCTTCAATTTGGGGGAATTAAAAATTAGGGGTTAGAGGTAGTTGAAACCCGTCCAAACCCCTCAAAATCCCTCTCCTTCGTTCCTTAAAAAACTTCCAAACAAGGTAATTGAATTACTTTTCCTCCTTTTACTCTATTCTCCCTCCTTTTTTTAACTCCCAAACAGGCCATACATCTCTGTTACACGTGAGCTGCTGATAATCTGTCTCTCTTTTCTTTTTCTTTTTCCTTTTCCTTTTCCTTGGATCTAATCTCACATTTAAATCTCTCTCTTTTTATCAGTATTTATTTTTTTATCCTATTACAATGGCAATTGGGTTGTTTGGATTTTGGGTGTGGCTGAAATGTTCATTTGGAGTTTGATGTGGTGGTTGATGGCAATTTTGTGTTAGAGGTTAGGTCCTTGGCCGATGTGGTTGAATCAAGGCGATGTTTTTTGGGTTTCTTTGTGAAGAACATGAGGATTGTCCTTTTGGTTTTCCTTGCTACCAAACACTGAATGAAGATGAAAATTTTTTTAGCTTTCCCTTTTAATTTTCTAGGCTACCAAATACAGAGTGGAGAAAATTTATGTGGCTTTTTCCAATTTACTCAGCTACCAAAAACAATCATTAATAATTTGTATTTTAAGAAAAAAAAAATCAAAGAAAATCACAAACTATTAGAATCACCATGGATCGGAATTCGTGTGGAGCTTTATTACTCCGCCATCACCTGAGCCACAAACAATGACTCTTAGACCCAAAATTGTCTCATCCCTCTCATTCAATACCTCAAACTCTCACTCATCAAAGGCCAAGTGAGGGTCTAGAGGGTGGCTTGAAAAAAAATGCTACATCCATCGGATTTTCAACAAAGGACCCAGCACCAATGATGGCCATCTTCCTCATCATTTTTGTTTTAACTTATGTATTTTCTCATTTAGGTTTTGTCTAGTTTTTGAAACAAGCTGATGAGTTTTTGTTCTGTTATTGATATTGGTGTTTCTATAGATTTTTGGGTTTGGTTACTTCTTTGAAAAGAGCACTAGAAATGAGATGGATCTTAATTTTTGTTTGTAAATTAAGCTCATTGAAGTGGCCGTGCTTGGATTTCTCAACCAGGTTTCATTTTCTTGAATTGTCCCTTTCATAGTGGTGTGGCGGCTCCAATGTTTCTTTTTTATTTTTTTGCTTCGGAAGTGACTCCGTTGGCTTTCGTGGTGGCATGTGTGGTGGAGTGGGGGTGGAGCTGTGGAGGCTTGGTTTGAACGTGAGGAGGAGGGTTGTGTTTTGAATTTTGATTTTGTTTTGAATTTGATATTGTAAGCTGCTATTGTATGTGGGTGCCTGTATTCATATTTAGGTAAAGTGCTGGCATGGCACTATCTCATTGGAGGGCGTAAATAGTTGGGTTTGCGCCAAGTCCTAACTGAATTTAAACTCAAAATGAAAAGATTTTTCATTGAGAAAGTCTGAGTCCGTGCATGCAGCAAATGATTATTTTACCGTTCCAGTTGCCCAAGGTTCGTGAATCACGAGTGTCAATGAAAAGGGTAGCTAAAGTAGGCACCTCTCAGACTGAATTCCATATAAAAAGGTAACAGACAAGCCAAAGAAGCCACTAAACAATATAGACAATCCATTGAAAGTTCCATAACCCTTTTCACCATTCTTGCCCTGTCTATCGCAACCTTCGTTCCGATTCTCAATCAGGAAATGGTGGGCAGCTTGGGAATCATTTACGAGAGCTTTAAGAATTTTAGTCCTACCTATCTTCAACCATACGTGAACCAATTCTCTCTCATGTACCCCATAGTATATTTCCCCGGTAATGTTGGAGGCCCTCTCCCATTGCCAAACGTTCAATCATCAACATCTAGGAAATTCTATAGGTGCGTTAATGGTCACGCATTTGTCTCTGATTTTGTAGATCAACGCGTCATTATTAATAACAACAGCGCATTGTGTCATAAGTGTGGGAAATATATGGATAGGCTTGTTAATTTTGTTGACCGATCAATTGGAAACAAATCGTCCTCTAATGAGGGAGGGTACGTGAAAGGGGTGGTTACGTACATGGTGATGGATGACCTTGCAGTGAAACCATTGTCCACAATTTCTATTAGCAGTCTGCTTAAGCAGTTTCGGGTCATGGAAATTGGGGCTATTAAGGAGAAAGTGGTCCATTTGGGCAAAGATGAGGTGGGTCAGACATTCTTTCTTTTTGTGCATGACATTTTTTTTTTTTTTTTTTTTGGGGTCTTTAACTTTCTGTTCTTTCCATTTGGTGAACGTTACGAAATAAGCAAGCTGGTTATACTGAGGATACTATTTTTAGCTACACGAATCCTTATTCCTAAGCATGATATAATTAATTCTCTTTAGGTAGACTAACAAGTAGCAAGTGTGTGATTCAGGAAGAAAAAAAAAAAAAAACTTAATTTGGTTTCATATTGAAAAATGAGATGTTATATCTGGGTAACCATGTTTTTAGCATTGACTCATTGAGTTCACTTCTATGTGTAACATACAAATATATAATAACCATTTTGATCGTTTTATCTTTGCCATTGCTAGGGTTTGAAATTACTGAAGGATTCTATGCTATCAAAGACTGTTCTCACTGACGTTCTCCTCCCGTTGTCGAAATCGGAAGTAAAACAAGAGGTAGAAACCTCCTAATGATGTCCATGTTGAAACTGGAAAGGAAAGGAAGACCATGTGTTAAACAGCATTATGTTTCATATAAACGAGATAAAAGTGTAATGATTATTATAGAGGAATAGAATCAGTCCTGCAAGGAATATAAATGGTGTAATGGAAATAAAATCATTTGGATTTGGTAACATAAAGGACTAAATCTATCTTCTACAATTTCGTATGGTATAACACGGTGGTGAAATAACATTATATTTTAGTCAAATTTCTTAAAATACTTTCTTTCTTAACATTCTATTATTTATACATTGAGCATTATATATCATTAAATACTAGTATGTAATTAAAGATTGAATAATAAAAAAACTATAAAATTAAATACTAGTTTCTTAAAAAAATAAAATACACAACAACTTTAGTATATGTAACATCCTATATCCCTTACCAAAGGTCTCCACAAAATCAAGTTTTATCTAAATTAGTTTCTTAACAAAAGAAAAAAAAAAGTTTTATCAAAATTGAACTAGTCTATAACCCTTTCACACCATGAGAGGGTAGCTTTTATTAGAAGGATTTGGTAATCTGTAGTTGATTTTTCTTTGTAATTACTTTTTACTTTTATCATTTAGGCTATGTTTGTTTCGGCTGAAATGCATTTCAGGAAATCGTTTTCTTGAAATTGCCGTGTTTGGTACGTTCAGAAAATTGGGTCAACAAAAATTCTTTTCCGCGTTGACCGTAAAACCTACCTCTTCAGGCGGAAAATATTTTTAGTTCCTATTTTTCCTTCAAATCACATTTCTGGATTGAAAACAGAGAGAGAGAGAGGAGAGCATGAAGAGAGAGAGAGAGAGGAGAGCACGAAGAGAGATCGCGCCGTTGCCGAATCGGTCAAGATCGTCGTCCTCAACCCGACGGCTCCGCCGTCTACCTCGCGCCGGGCGAAATCGAGGCGCGATCGAGGCGCGATCTCGCGCCAGGTGATCGAGGCTCGACCTCGCACCGGGCAATCGAGGCGCGACCTCACGCCCGGCGATCTAGCGATCTCGTGCCAGGCGAGATCGAGGTGCGATCTTGGGCCGTCGATCTCGCTCCGAGCGATATGAAGCGCGTGATCGTGCCGGGCGAGATCGGTGACCGAATGGGTTGTTCCTGGTGTTGTTTGACCGAATGGGTTGTTCATAGCGCGATCCTCCCTGTCTCACCTCCCTCTCTTAGTTTTGACCGAATGGGTTGTTGCTGGTGTTATTTTGATTTTTGTTTGTTTAAAAGTTGATGGATTGCAATTTTTTATTATAAAATTTATTTGGAATGTGAGAAAATGACTGAGAAAATGTGAGAAATCAGTGAAAATTTTACATTTTCAGAATGTTACCAAACACTTGAAAATATTTTCCAAAGTATTTTCTAAAATACCACCAAACACCTAAAAATATTTTCCTTTCCCGAAAATATTTTCAGTTGAAATGATTTTACGCTCGGAAAATGATTTCCGTTTAGCCAAACGCAGCCTTAGTTACATTTCTCGTGCAACTATGTTAGCAGTATGCGCTTGTATTTTAAATTATTAACGATTTGTTAATTTTTAATTGATCTTTCATTGTAATTATTTTTATGTTAATAATGTATCCTTGATATGTTCTTGCAACTATATCCCAAAGGCAATGATTTGAGGTGGTTTTGTAGTCCTTGGTTGTCTACATTCAAAACATTTTGTTAATACCTACTCTAAACTAATCAAAACCCTCAATTTACCCTCAAATTTAGAACTCCTTTTCCTCTTCTTTATGCATGTGTTTGTTCCCCAAAAAAAAAATATATATTTACACCTGTACAAAAAAAGTTCTATCATTTAGCTGTATGTTAAATATATTGTACTAAGCACATTGTGCATTCAACCACATAATCAAAATATGACGCAACAAATCAAGTAGTCCATGAATTATTCATATAATCATATTTTTTGGTCAGTCCTACAACTAAAATACTTCCCAAAAATAATATATGGATTGCGTTGATTAATACACACTTTAGCTGAAGTAGATAACATACCAACAATACCTAAAAACAACCATGGCATACATAGCTAGTAAAAAAGGGTAACACCAAAAGAATTAAAGAAACATCGTATTGATTCTAAACTAAGCAGACATGTTTACTGTTGAGCATGCATATTAAAAAGAATAACACCAAAAGAATATCATTTCGATTTAAATTAAAAAAAAAAAGGGGTCACTTATCTTCAACTTTTTATATATGTATGTGTGTATGAGTGTATAAAGTAATTTTTTCCATTTGAGAAATCTTTTAGTTGTAGATTTCTTTTTTTTATTGATAAGGCTTTGTATGTATTTTTCTTATTATATATATATATATATATATATTTATATATAGTTTGAAGTTATAATCAACCCAATGTAATTCATTTTAAATAAATTACGTTAAATAATATGAGTAAACTTTCATCAAGTACATTTGTGTATCTATATTCTACATGTTTAGAAAAACTTTCATTTAAATTTAGTCAAACCCAAGTAGACCAAGATGCTACGTTAATATAGTTTAATAAGAGCGTAATAACAATAATTATTATGCTTAAGATTTTAAATATGAGATTAAGATCTGTATATTTTTTTTTAATAAGTTTATATTTGGAATAGGTGCTTTCAGTCTAAATCTAACTTTTTCCATTATGTAAGTGCACAAAAGGCACCGAAATGAATAAAAATGGACCAAATGGACCGATTTAGACCTAGTAAAACCAAAGTGGACGGAATAAGACCAAATGGACTAAATATAATCAAATTTGACCGAACTGAACTAAATTGGATGGAATAAAACCAAATTGGACCGAATAAGACCAAACAAACTCAAGAGAACCAAATTGGACGGAATAAGACCTAAGTGGACGAAATAAGGCCAAATTGGACTGAAGTGGACAGAATGGAACCAATGTGGACCGAATGGGACCAAAGTGAACAGGATAAATTAAATAAGACTGAAGTGGACAGAATAGACCGAGTAGGACTAATGTGGATCGAATAAGACTAAATAGGACAGAATGTACTGAATGGGACCAAAGCAGACCAAATAAAACCAAATGGAACTGAATTGGACCAAATTCAACTTAATAGAACTAAATGAAATCGATTAAGACCAAATTACACCGAATATGACCAAAGTGGATAAAATGGACCGAATATGACCAATATGGACCAAATTGAACCGAATATAACCAAAGTGGACCGAATAGTACTGTAGTGGGCAGAATAAGACTGAATGGACCGATTAGGACCAAAATGGATAGAATGGACCAAATAGAACCAAAATGGAATGAATGCAGTCCAAAATGATTGTGTTGTAACTCCAATTGGCTTCTCAATTGTTGGAAGTTATTGCTACTCATAACTCTCTCAAGAAATTTTAGCAAAAATTGAAAGGATTTTCAATTGAGAAAGTCAAGAGTCCCATCTCCCATCGTCCCATGCATGCATCATATGATTAATTTACCGGATCCAATTCCTAAATGTACATAGTACATGAATCACGAGTACCAATGAGAAGGGTATCTGAAGAATCCCAGAGTGAATTCCATATATAAAGCTAACAGCCAAGGCAAAGAAGCTACTTCACATAGAGAATCAATTCCAAGTCCTAAAATCATTCACATACCAAACATGGCTGCACTAAGGTTAGCTTGAAGCCATTTATGATTTATATAGACAAAAAGAGTAACCGAGTGCTCTTTGCTGAAGTAGCTAGGGAAGGAATTCATCGACTTCCACTTCAACATTCTCATTCTTTTAGTTGGAACTTTCATTCCGCCGCTTCTCAAACAAGAAATGGTTGGCAGCTTGGGAAACATTTAATACAGCATTAACAGATTTAAATAGTACTGACCTTAAACCTTAAGTGCAGGAGTCTCTCCTGAGGCCGAAAGTGTACACCTCTAGTAGTACTGGATTTCCTCTCCAATTGCCAAACATTCAATCATCAAAATACAGGAAATTCTATAAGTGTAAAAGTCATGATTACATGTCCGATGTCTGTGGCGATCCCTATCTTTTGTGTAAGAATGCTATGTTCTTCGACCTGAGTCTTGTACTCCCATCAAATGTTGGAGTGGAAGGGGCTACGTACATAGTGACGAATGATCTAGAGGTGAAATCCCTGTCCAAATTTTCGATGATGACTCTGCTTAATTAGATTGGTGTCAACGAAGTTGGGGCTATTGAGGAGAAAAGGAAAGCGGTCGATTTGGGCAATATATGTGGTATGTCAGTCATTCTTTGCTTTCTTCATGCGCATGACTTATATTTGTTTCTATTTTTTACTCTGTTCTAGTTTCATTATGGGCAACATTGTTGCAAAATAAGCTCATTAAACTGATGTATTAATTAATTAGTCCGGCACCCTTAAGTTATTTGCTAATAGATCATTTTAGGAAACTTTTAATATATACCACTTTCATGGAAAATAAAAAAATAAAATGTCAAAGTCAATTGCTTTTTTTTGGTTCCTTATAAAAAGTTTTTAAATTATTTTTAAAATCAATATCCTTAGGGTATCTATTAACTTTTTCCTTAATTAATTGTAACTATACAAGTGCTAATGCTGAATATTGTGATGAAAGATTGTGAAAGTGCTTTTTTATCTTATTACGTTAAT